>CM064919.1:29338292-31912839 GCA_032727855.1 Quercus ilex subsp. ballota
TCTACACCATTAAATTATTTATATTTTCTCTCTTTTTTATTTTTAATAATTAAACATGGAATATATTATTTAAATAATAAAATTATCCTTAAAAAATTGTACTCTTTTATTTATTTATTTATTTTTACATTTACACTTTGTCCAAGCTTTTTCCTTACCTTTATCTTTTCATCTCCCCACTACCTTCTACCTTAATATCACTATTCATCTCCCCACATCTTCCATATCATTAAATTATTTAAATTTTTCTCTCCTTTTTATTTAAAAAATTAAAAATTAAAAATTTTACTTAATTTCAATAAATAAAAGTGTCATCATAAGGTGGAGTAACTAGGGTCACACTCATTCTCAAACCCAATACATCAAAGAAAAAATACAATACAAAACAAATGCCAATTAGGAAACACTAAATTTAAAAAAAAAAAAAAGAAAAAAAAAAGAGGATATCAAACCAAATATAATATAAAGAAACTAATAGTTATGCATATACTAACTTAAGGGTAGCAAAATTAAATGAAAAAAAAAAAAAACTACAATGCAAATTTAATGTAATAAAATCATCATCAAATTTTGGAAAGCAGTAGGTTGCCTATGGGGAGAGAGAGAGAGAGAGAGAGAGAGAGAGAGATGGTAAAGAAAAAAAAAATCAAATGTCAATTAGTAACTATTAATTGGAAAACAAATAGGTTGTAAGGAGAAGTAAAAATAAAAAATAAATATGATCAATATGGAGAACATTAAAAACTATATAGTGCAATAAAATCAACTATTACATTCACTTAAAAAATTGAATCAATAATCAATAATTATACACAATCGTAGCAATATATTTAAACATAAAACTAATCAAACTCTAATTCACAACTAAAAGGAGATGTTCTCATGTAATAATAGAAATTACATAAGAAATAAAGTTAGAAAATTTTAAAATCCCTTTTTTGACATCTCATTTAACTTTATATATATATATATATATATATATATATGTATGTATGTATGTATGTACGTATATATATATATATATATATATATATATGTAATCTTCTTACACAATTGCATTTAAAAATCTAATAAACAATGCTACATCTCATTTAACACCTCAATTATGAAAATCATTAGCCAGTAAATATATGATAATAGTAAAAAATGTTATAAATGAAATTATGAAAAAAAAAAAGTGATAAAACTAATTAGCTACTATCATTATGAAGTAGTAGCCTATGATTTTACAAATCTAAAGAAGTGGAATATATAGAGTTTACTTAAGGTATATGTAAAGATTCACACACAAAAAAAAAAAAAAAAGATATGTAAAGTTAAAAAAAAATGTATATTCTATAAATAAATAAAAAGGTATATGTAAGGTTTTTATTAACTTAAAAGAAAATGAAAAATCAATTATTAACAAGAAGAAGAAGAAGAAGAAGAAGAAGAAGAATAATAATAATAATATAGGGGTAATTACATTCCCCTTCCTTGAGGTTTGAAGAAATGACACTCTACTCCAAACTTGAAAGGAAAAAATATTTTCACTGTTTACATTTTTTTAACCAAACTTTGTTAAATTAATATTAAAATATTGTGTACTAACCTGCCTGTGCTTAAGATAGGTTCCAAAATTATCCTTAATTTTAAAATTAAATTCTCTTATTTTAAAATTTTAAATTAAAGTGTATTTCAAAATATTAAGTAATGTCTTTTGCTCTCTCTTTTTTCCCCCTTTTCTTTTCCCAATGAGTTATGGAGAGATTTGGCATTTCAAATATTTTGGTATTTTATAAATTTGTATTTTAATTCTAAAGTTATGAGTAATGTCTTTACTAACCACGGTTAAACATTTATAAACAGATTCTTAAATAAATTTAAAATATTTTGTTATTAATATAAACAAAATGGGTGATTGTTATTACTTAATACTTCAAATATATTTAATAAAATCACCCTAAAAAAAAATTATCTCGCGCAATGCGCGGGTCTACGACTAGTTGTTAATAAAACTAAGTCATTCAATCCAGCTTGTTGTGTTCTTGTTCTTAGTTTCAAAGTTCCTAACACAGACATGAGTGCAGTTTGGAAAAAAAATTTAGGGAGATATGACTTGCCTCGAGAATGGATCCGGGAGCCAATTGTCACCTCTGATGTGGCCCTTCTCCCCATTACCAATTTGCCAAGTTGAACCTCTACGAACAAGACTTCTTGCTTTCAAAATGCTATGCCAAGCATATGATCCATTCGTTTTAACCCCCTTATCCAAAATTGAGCAGTTGGGGAAGTATTTGGCTTTGAATACTTTGTAGAAAAGAGAGTCAATGTTGTGGCTTAACCTCCAAGGTTGAACCACTCCAAATCTTTAAAACCCAAACCACCATGATTTTTTAGTAAGCATAATTTATACCAGCTAACCCAGTGAATTTTGCGCACCTCACCCTTATATCCCTACCAAAATTTTCAGATTAGGGATTCTATATCTTTTCATAAACCCTTTGGAAGTTTGAAACAATTCATGATGAAAGTTGGCATGGCTTGGATCACTACCTTGATTAAGATTTCTCTTCTAGCTTGTGATAGCAACTTTTCCTTCCATCCTTGTATTTTATACCAAATTCTTTCCCAGATGTTGGAAAATTTAGACTTTGGTTGATAGAATTAACAAATTTTAAACCCAAGTTGTTAATTAGATTTATTATGAATAAATCTTGTTAAAACAAACAAACATCAATATCATGTCAATATCATGCAAAGTGGAAAAGTAAATAAGACAAGATATGATAACCTAGGAAAACCAATGAAATAAACAGGTTTCACAATAAAAAACTTAAACTTTCCCGAAAAGCAATCCACTATAGTAAAGAGAAGTTTCAGATTTAATACAAAACTTTTATCCCTAGACTCTACAATTCACGTAAATGAACTTACAGCAGAAACCTTCTACCACTTCAGAACCTCTGAACTCTTCAATATATGAACGCCACTCTTTTGCACGGATCCCAATACGTGACTAACTCCAACAACTTGAAGAAGGTTGTTGGCTGCAAATTTCTTCACTTCATCAACAATGAAGATCAAGAAGTACTTGATTACAAAACCTTAAGGAGCAAAAGACACAATAACTTCTTGTAGAGAGAATAAGGCACTAGGTCACTTTCTGCATGTGTTCTCTATGTATAACAACCTTTAAAATAAGTCTTATATATGTCTAAAGTTGTGAGAAAAGAAACTCTAC
Organism: Quercus ilex subsp. ballota; assembly: GCA_032727855.1. Lineage (NCBI taxonomy): Eukaryota > Viridiplantae > Streptophyta > Magnoliopsida > Fagales > Fagaceae > Quercus > Quercus ilex. The sequence continues at coordinate 29,341,516 of CM064919.1, forward strand.
ATATACATGTCAGCTAGGGCTAAAAATCAAATCTAAAAATTCTAATTTCGTAGATCTCAACAGATTCAGCTTCTGTTGAGCTTCGTTCTTAAATCTCGATAGTTACTGTTTCTGTTTAGGTATCTGTCAAGTTTTAATAAACAGCTTTTTTTCACTTGTTTCTTGGTCCAATCTTCATGACTTTAATACTTAACTTAAACTCTTCTTTCTTGAAGTATTAAACACATCCTAAATCTACCTAATTACAAGTAAAGTGTATTTTGTCAAATGATTAGCCAATTACATAAAATATGTCCTTAACAATCTCCCCATTTGGCAATTCATGACAAAACCACAACAAAACAACTAATCATGAGAGAAGTCTTAAATTACTTAACTCATAACCACTTATTGTATTACAAAATAAATCTATCCCTACTACAAACTCTTGAAAAACTTTGTAAGAAAAGATTTCATGGCACGATAGACTTTCACAACCCGTTTTTCTGAAACACTTAAACAAAATTTATCAAGGCATCATGTGTGATACAGAAATAAAGATTGCGTACATAAAGAATCATGTGTATCAAGATAGAGAATAAACAACATATGTAAAGATATTTTCTCCCCCTTTCAGAGACAGATGGTTGCTTCTCTAAAAGCAACCATCTGTCTCTCCGGTCAACTTGCACCACCCATCTTTTCTTCCAATTTAACAATTTCATTGAAATCACCTATGCATAACCATGGAAGGTCGATTTGTAAACAGAGATGTTTAAGTAGTGCCCAGGAATGTTCCAGGTTGGCTGTTACAAGGTTTCTATAAAAATCCATAAATTGCTAGGCGTCATCCAAACTTGGGTTGACTACTGCATCGATGAATGTCGGTGAGGAGTTAAGTACATGAAGATCGATCCTGCTTTTCCAATACAGAACTAGGCTGCCCCCTGTATTGATTCTTGGGACAATGAACCAATTATCAAACTGAAGCTTTGTGCAAAGCCTCTTTAGAAAATCATCCTTAACTCTAGTTTCCATGAGAAAAACAATTGTTGGGGAGTGTTTTTTCACCAACTCGGTGAGTTCGAGAACTGCATGAGTTTGCCCTAACCCGCGGCAGTTCCAACTTATGCAATTCATTGGATTCGGCGGAGCTGATCAATAGCCACCGCCGTTGTAGGGAGAGGGTAGACATCATTGGCATCCAATGCTTGCCGCTTTGTTGGTCGAAGGTCTTCTGTTTCAGTTTGTTCTCTACGAGAAGCAGCATCGCTCATAATCACTTCTTGATTACTAGTTCTGGGCTTCGAATAACTCTTTTCCATTTTCCCTGGGGGCCTTTTGGGTCACTGTTAATTGCTTCAATTTTCTATGTTGGTGCGGAGAGGCAAGTGGACTTGACTTTTAAAGTAGGCCCATTTGTTGGATGTGAAAGAGTTTTGTCTTGGGCCTCTGGAATGGGCTTTGACTGACCTGATTTTTGTTTCGCATGGAATTCCGATTTAAGAGGAACATTACAATTCGAGTTTGCCATCCCAAAACGGAAATTTGAATAAATGACCTGGGTACTGCTAGATTTGTAACCGATTTCATCATCAATAGACTTTAATATTTGTTGATAATCCAAGTTTTGAGCGTTACCTTCCCCACCTTCCTTTTCAACTTCCGCCACCAGTTGCCGCCGTTAACGTTGCTTGAAACTTGGAATGAGAAGCATTAGATGACTGCTTATTGTGAAGAACCTGGTGCTTGATTCTGTTTGGGGGGACCTGCATGTTTTGGGCACACTCCAAACTGTTGGTCCTCTTCTTTCAAGGTCTGCTTGCTACAAAGCCACATATCACAGTCCCGTTCGTCGTGAGTTACTCGGCCACACCGGTAACAGAAATTTGGTAGTCATTCATACTTCAATGCAGCCCATCCAACTAATCTGCCCTCTAACCAAATTTTTCGCACTCGACTAAGCGGTTTGGATATATCCAAATGTACTCGCACACGTAAGTAGTTGCCTTTCCCACCCTCCTCTTTGGAGTCTGTCATTTGAAGAACCGTGCCTAGTGAGTTTCCAATGGAGTCACGGGTTGCTGGATTCATGCACTGCACTGGCAGGTCATGAATCTGGATCCAAATGTTAGTGAACTTGAAAGGTAGGGCTGAGATGGGGACATTCTCCAACACCTTCTCGAAGATCACCAGATGCTTATCATATGTCCAAGGTTCGTGTTCTAGTACTCGTTCAAGATCGCATTCATTCTCAAATTTGAAAAACATCAAATTTTCCCCCATATCCTTTATCTTAAACTCCCTCTGAGTTCTCCATAGAGGTTTGGAAGTGCGAGCCACAGATTCGATGTTTGTCAACCGCTTCGTTAAGAATTTAGCAGCAAGAGACGGGGACGCTAGAGAGTCTTCAGAGCATTGGACACTATTTTCTTTTGAATCCAAAAGTGAGAGTTTGTTCCACATATTTTCAAGGGTGTCCATAGTTACCGTAAGAGGGAGAGACAAGGATAGATTTCCACAGATAAGCAAAATTTTGAATCAAACTAAAAAGATTTGATTTTGGTTTTCTAAAAAAAATTGACATGTTATCTAAAAAAAAATATGATGTGTTAGTCCAGGTGGTAGTTGATGTGGCAATTTTTTTTTTTTTTTTTTTTAATTTAGACCATTTGACAGTGACTAAATTAACACAACATTACAAGGTTATGGACCAAATTAACATAATTGGAAGGTTATAGACTAAATTGAAATATAATGTAAATGACAAGGACCAAATATATAATTTAATCTCTTTTTTTACAAGATTAGTAAATCCTATGTTCTAATTAAATTTGTCTTCCTAAAATAAATTGTATTCTGGTACATTTATCCTTATTTTTTAATATTCTATCAATTTAATGTATCAAAAAAAAAATTTACAAAATCAAAATTTTCAAAATAATTGAAAAGTGAAATTGATTCATGGGCCAATATTTTTAAGACACATAAGATAGTGATTTTTTTTTTTTTTTTAATGTACTTTGAGGTTGCACATGCAAATATTTCTTTTTAAGGCGATTTTAGTTTAGGAAAACAATGGAGATTTGAAAAATAAGTTCAGATATGATTTTTGGTTTAGGAAAATAATGGAGATTTGAAAAATAAATTTAGATTTGATTTGTGGTTTAGGAAAACAATTGAGATTTTTTGAAAATAAATTCAAATATGATTTTTGGTTTCAGGAAAACAATGAAGATTTGAAAAATAAATTCAGATCTGATTTTTGATTTAGGGAAAACTATGGAGTTTTGAAAAATAAATTCAGATCTAATTTTCGTTTAGGAAAACTATGGAGTTTTGAAAAATAAATTCAGATCTGATTTTTGGTTTTTACATAAATAAACAGATCTAATATTTAATCATATGCATTACATAACTACATGAACAAAACACATTTACATAAACAAACATTCATCGTATAACCATTAGAAAGAAAAATCAAAACAAATAAAAGAAAGAACACGTTAGAAAAGGCATGGAAAATTGAATTAGTTTGCATGGATATGTAAATAAGAAGATGGAAACTTACCTGCATCAATGCATCAATGAATATTGCAAGGGAATGGGGAAATCACTTTAGAGTTAGAGAGAGGATGAGGCTCTCTAAGTCTTAAAGAGATTTTACTTAATAGAAAAGAAAGTCCTAAAGTTGAACTTCCAGAATTTCTTTTTACATTAAGAGCAAAAGGGGTCCCGATTTCTGATTTTTAATTTTGTATTTATAGAGGTGTTGTGCTTAAAAAACAAGCTAGGGTTGCTTAGGAAATCAGTAAATATGAGTTAGGTCGAATTTTTATCCCTAAAAATCAAATCTGATGTGTTTTAACCTAATCTAAAAATTTTTGGGCCGGATTTGGAGCTCGTACTCAGCTCGATTTTCCTTCCTGGTTTGTTTTGGACTCTTTTTTAGGGATTTTCTGAGTTGAGAATTGCACTTGGACGTATTTTAAACTTGTATTCTAAAATAAATCCCTTTTAATATGATAATCAAGTCCTTAAAATAACAATTATCTGAAAGATAATTATTTTTTAAAAAAAAAAACTCAATTATCCACAACTCCCTTACTATCTGATTATCCATTTTATTCCTATGCAACCTAACTTATTTTTGATCAAATCCAACAGCCAATCACATAATTTACTTAATTAATTTTAATTGTTGACCAATCAGAATTAATTTCAATTAATCGCACGTGATCAACTTCACCCATATAAAATGCATGCAAACCGTGAAAACGTGATCTTGTGATATCTTTCAATCTGACGATCTGATTTGGGAATCGGGCATATCTTCATGATCGTTAGAGTCTCAAGATCATTTTTATGATATATGATGAATAATTTAATGCATGAAATGCAATTATGATTTTTTGGGTATTTAGAATGGTCATTTCAGTCACCTTCCAAGGTTAAATTATGGGTGCAAAATCGAGTATCTACAATACCATTCAAATTATACATTTTTTTAGAAGAAATTTAAATTATACATAGTATTAGCTTACAATATATAATTTAGAATTTAATTGGATTTAGACTTTTCGGTTTTTACACCCAATAATTCACTTGCCACAAAAATTAAAAAAATAGACGGACACGTGGTGGAAAATTGGACTTCAATTGAAATCCAATTTAAAATCTAATTAGATTTGGACTTTTTGATTTTTACACTCAATAATTCACTTGGCACAAAATTAAAAATTAAATGGGACACGTGGCGCAAAATTGAGAATTCAATTAAAATCTAATTGAATTTTCTTTGAGCATTGGCTATATGTGTGTGTGTGTGTGTGTGTGTGTGTATGATAAGATGATATGACATGTTGAGAATAGAATTGGGAAACTTGGGTTTTACGTCACATCCTTATAAAATATAATTTCATTATGTATATGTAATGCTTTCTACACTATATTTCTGGGGAAAAAGAAATTACTATTTAAAAGTTTCATATCCTACAAGCATTGTAGGCTTGTAAAGATAATCAGCAAAGTGGCTAGGTTGTTATATCCTAAGGGCGGCATGCCAATGTTGTTAGTCTACTAAATCGGAACTAGTAAATGGCGTGTATCGTCTCAAGATAGTGACCTGATTCACATCTCAACTCCACCACCTAAAAACATTCATGAATTAATTATAAATTATTTATCATATTATGAGCTGCACTTTAAGCACCGCAAGTTAATATCTCCTAATTTTATTTTTGTTTTATGTTGAATCCACAACGTCCAAAAATTATTATTATTTAAATGATATTTTGAATGTTATAAATTCAATTTATTTATTAATTTTTTTTCTTAGGAACAACAAATGATGATGACTATTGACTATTGCCTTATGTAAATCTCATTCATTTTCATACGTTCTTTTCATACAAATTCATCAACTAGAATAAACTGTCTTCTACCAATCTGTCCCTTGTTTTTTGTTGGTGTTCTATTTTATGTATCAACTAGTCGCGAATCTGTGCATTGCACATGATAATTTTCTAGGTAAAATATTATTTTGATCCCTAAACTTTGTAAAGAGTTTTTTTTTTTTTTTTATAATTAGTTTTGTCATATTTTTTTAATGATCTCATCTGTAAGGTTTCTTACCATTATCTTATATTTATTGGTTGATGAATTGTACAACATAGATATTAAATGAGATGTAGAACTATTCATTAGATTTTTTGAAGAGTAGACATATGATTTTTTTAATTACCTTGTTCATAGATTTCATTATTTAGTTATAAACATTTAAATTAAAGTAGATGAATATATAAATGCAAAATTATATGCAAAGTTACAACTGCACAAGATGAATATGTATAGATAACATTTTTTGTTTTTGATTATTCATGAATCATTATTTCATTGTTTTCACATAAATACCTAAATTAAATTTTTTTTAATAGAAAAATCTATATTAAAATAAATGAATATATGAAAGTAAAATTATATGAAAAGTTAAAACTATCCAAAATGAATGTTTAACTACCAGTAGATGTGTTTTTTTTTAAGGCTAAAAGTATGCTTGATTGCTTTAGTTGGAACTACATAACTATGCAAATATTATTGCGAGTGGTTACACCATTTGTAAATTATCAAGTTTGGTGGTCTTACAGAATAGGTAATTCATTTTGCAAAAAACTTTACATGAACTCCTCTTTTGTGACAACTTTTTTTTTTCAATTTTTTCTTTTTGCCGAAACAACTTAAGAATATTAAGATTTAAGTTACCACATGTGGTAGCTGTAAAACATGTTAGTGATATAAATAGTAGAAAGGTTTAACTATTTAAAAAGCATTTTTAGTAGATTGTAATATAAAACATTTTTTTCTTAATATTTTATGTAACTTTTCCCATAAGATCAATATTGTTTACATCCTTTAAAGATGATACATAAAATTTTTTAGAAGAAGAAGGAGAGAATATGCTAACACATAATATAAAATTATTAAGTTTGCGTGATTTAAATTTGTGGCAAAAAAATTAATATAATTATGATAAAGGTTTTTATCTAAATGATATATAGTAGTCCAAATATTTCTAGTCTTGATTCAAAGAGTCCATTCTTAATAGTCTTTTAAGTTTACAAATTTGCTCAATCTATAGGTCCATACACATTCAAAGAATGCTATCTAAATTATGAATTATATGGTCCTTTATCACACACACAAATATTTTGATTCCCCTAATGTATGGTAAAGGAAGGCATGTGTGTATCTAGCTTTTTCTTGATTTGTGCTACATAATTTAATGAAATGGAGGATATGGCTGAATTTTGTTGAATAAAATAAGATGCAAAGAAAAAAGAGTAAAAATATAATAGATAGCAATACACTTCAAATTATCCAAGTTATGCTATGTAATATAAGAACATTATATTATTATATACTATATGCATAATGTAGTAGGATAATATATAACAATCAAAGATAATAAAAAAGATAACAACTTAAAACACAAAACTAAATCACAACAACCCAAAGTAGAATTCTAATTAACACAAAAACTCATCAACCTAAAATACCAATGCAATAAAAATAAACAAAAATGAAAAACAGATTGAGAGAGAGAGAGAGAGAGAGATGGATGTAACGTTTTTGTGTGAGAAAATTATGCATAGAATGGAAGAGAAAATGTCAAATTTATAGTGAGATGATGAGAATAAGAAGAGTCAAAATAAAAGAAGATAAAATGATAGAAAAATAGTGTTATTAAGATAGAAAGTAATGGGGAGACGAAAAAGTAAAAAGAATGGAGAGATACTGGAAAATTAATAATAAAAATAATGGTTTTTTTTTTTAGGGTGAATAAAAATAATAGTTAAAAGATAAGATATGCACTCTTAAGAATGTACGGCATACCTCAATTTAATGTTGGACCGCAGACAATATCATTGGTTTGTCTAGAGCTTAAGGGATGCTCTTTATAGTGGTAGCCTCATGAGACAAAAATAAACTATCAATGAGTAACAATAAATAAATGGCCTCTCCATGAGTAAACATGGCAGAGGGAGGGGAGGCACATGCAGCTCGTTTTATTGTGACTAAGATTGCACATACGTACCAGGTCTTCACTTAAATGGAGCTGTTGAACAAAAGTAAAATCTTCAATATTCGCAAAATCGACAGCCAGTCCATCAAGGACCACATTATTTAGCAATGGAAGATACATTAGTTCTTACACCATATTATATGACATTTGATTATATTCCTTCCACCCATGTTCTTGTTTCATTATGCCATTTCTAAAGACAAGATTCGTCTCTCACTAAAACAACTTAAAACACAAAACTAAATCACAAGATTCCAAAGTAGAATTTTAATTAACACAAAAATTAATCAAAACCTAAAGTACGGATGCAATAAAATTAAAATAAAATAACAAAAAATGAAAAACATATTGAGAGAGAGAGAGAGAGAGAGAGGTAACCATTTTGTGTGAGAAAACTGTCTAGAATGGAAGAGAAAATGTCAAATTTATAGTAAAATGATGAGAATAAGAAGAGTCAAAATAAAGGAAAATAAAATGATAGAAAAAGAGTGATATTAAGGTAGAAAGTAGTAGGCAGATGAAAAGGTAAAAGGGAGGGAGAAATGTTGGAAAATTAATTATAAAAATAATGGTTAAAAGATATTATAATTTTTAAATAATGAAGTTTTTAAAACCAAAAAAAGAAAAAAAAAATGAAATAGTGTTTTTTTCTTCTTTCTTAGGAAAAATAGATTTTGTTAGGGGTGATTTAGTTATGGTAAAACATGACTTTTGGGTTACTTAAAAAGGATCTAAGGGAAAAAAGAAAAGGAAAAAAAATTGATGGAGTATTTAAGTTTATAGTGGATATTAATTATAATGGTGAACTTATAGTGCATATTGTTGACACATGCTAAAAAAATTGAAGTTACAACGGATAAAGGATATGAGGATGTTGTAATCTATTGGTGACTGTCAAAATTTCATATAATGGTAGCATTTGAAAAGTTTGGGTTAATGGAGAGACACATGATAGAATTGAAGATAGAGTAACATCTTAATTTAAGAAAATGCTCAATAAATGTCAACCGGTAAATCTAAAAATAAAAAATAAAATAAGAAAATAAATGATGACATGACGCTAATGTGACCTAATTAGAGCGTAGCAACAATAAATGCTACGCTTCAGTTTTTAGTAATATATAGATATAGATTAAAACACAAAACTAAATCACAACAGTCCAAAGTAGAATTTTAATTAACACAAAAATTAATCGAAACCTAAAGTATGGATGCAATAAAATTAAAATAAAATAACAAAAAATGAAAAACAAATTGAGAGAGAGAGAGAGAGAAGTGGAGGTAACCATTTTGTGTGAAAAAACTATGTATAGAATGGAAGAGAAAATGTCAAATTTATAGTAAAATGATGAGAATAAGAATAGTTAAAATAAAGGAAGATAAAAGGATAGAAAAAGAGTGAATTAAGGTAGAAAGTAGTGGGATGATGAAAAGGTAAAAGGGAGGAAGAAATGTTGGAAGATATTTTAATTTTTAAATAATGAAGTTTTTAAAACCAAAAAAAGAAAAAGAAAAAGGAAAGAGTGTTTTTTTTTCTTTCTTAGGAAAAATAGATTTTGTTATGGGTGATTTAGTTATGGTAAAACATGACTTTTGGGTTAATTAAAAAAGATCTAAGGGAAAAAAGAAAATGAAAAAAAAAAATTGATGGAGAATTTAAGTTTATAGTGGATATTAATTATAATGGTGAACTTATAGTGCATATTGTTGACACGTGCTAAAAAAATTGAAGAAGTTATAACATATAAAGGATGTGAGGAGGTTGTAATCTATCGGTGACTGTCAAAATTCCATATAATAGTAGCATTTGAAGAGTCTGGATTAATAGAGAGACACATGATAGAATTGAAGATAGAGTAACATCTTAATTTAAGAAAATGCTCAATAAATGTCAACCGGTAAATCTAAAAAAATAAAATAAAATAAGAAAATAAATGATAACATGACGCTGATGTGATCTAACTAGAGCGTAACAACAATAAATTCTACGCTTCAACTTTTAGTAATATATAGATATAGATGAGATCAAAATTAGACAGTAATTCTTTTACACAAACACACAAGACTAATCAAAAGGAATTTTTCATTAAAATTGATTAAAAAAGAAAATTTTAAAATGGACATAAAAGTAAAAAACTAATTAATTAAGTATCCTCTTTATATTATAATTTACATTAATCACTCAAGTGTACTGCATATGAGGTTAAATTTGAAAACTCTTAAGATGGAGGGTGTGTTTGTAAAATGACAAGGGAGTACCACCCTGCTGGTGACTTTACCATCAATGAAGAACAAATCAAAGTTGGTAAAGAAAGAGCCATGGCCGTGTACAAGGTTGCTGAAGCCTACCTTTTGGAAAACCCCGCTGCCTACGCTTAAGAATCATTCCGTACTGTTGCCCCTTCAAGATTTTTATGTGCTCTGAGTTTTCTCTCCGCTGAGTATTGTTGTAACTTGTAATGATTGATTGGCAATCAGAAATTCAAATAACAATTTTCACATTTAGTAGTTACTTGTAAATTGCTATATGTATACGCACTAGTGTACAACCCGTCCATATGTACGGTACAAATACAAACAATCACAATTACACATGTATATAAGTTCAAATTACACATTGCGTAAGATTTACACAATTTTTAAGTCATAAATGAGTTTTACTCTCTCATTCCCTTTCTTTTATTATAGTTTATCAACGTAAACTATATTCCAAATTACACTTTGCACTCTACACTTTTTGAATGTACGTTTTGCACCCTAAACTATGACACTTGTTACACTTTGCACCCCAACGTTAAATTTGCTATCAACTTGGATGAAAATTCAAAGTTTAAGGTACAAAGTGTAATCAAGAGTATAATTTAGGGTGGTAAAGTGTAATTTATCTTTTATTTTTGAAACATTGAAAAGATGAGTAATTAGGTCTATTTACGTGGTTCCATATTTTTCCATCCAATTTAATAGTAAACTTGATAATATTGGGTGTAAAGTATGATAAGGATCATAATTTTGGGTGCAAAACGTGCATTCAAAAAGTTTAAGATGAAAAGTGTAATCAATAGTATAGTTTAGGGTAGTAAAGTATAATTTTTTCTTATTTTATTATTATTATTTTTTAATATATACACATGAGTTTACTCTTTTTTTCTTTTTCTTTTTTTGTTTATTGAGTTTTTGTTTTTTGATGGTTTAATTTTATATATATATATATATTTTTTAGTAAAAGGCGAAAGAATAGTTCACTCTGTGCTCTCTGTGTGGCTGCGTGGTTTAATTATATTAGATTCTTCGTCTTTTGCACAGCATTAACTCACCTAGAAAAAAAAAGAAACTTAGATATGAAATATGACACAAAATTAGACAACAATTAGAATCTAATTAAATTTTTCTCAGCTTTATCTTTAATTATACTAGTATGTAGCCCTATGCATATGCACGGGTACAATTAAAAATAATTATAATTATACGATTAAAATTATATTTTTTTTAGAAGATGTTCAAATTATACACGGTATTAACTTGCACTTTTTTTAACCATACATTTCTAAAATATGTAATGGTTTCTCATCTAATATATATATACATATATGATTTAGAATTTATTTGGTTTTAAACTCTTCGGTTTTTGTACGCAATAATTTACTTGCCATAAAAATAAAAAACTTAGATGGACAAGTGGCGAAAAATTAAATTCATAGATCGGCTATGTTAAGCTCATGATTATTCAATGCTGATTTATTTCATTATTTGTTGGAATGATTGATTGGCAAATGTATTTCATATTAACACACCACACATGGTTGTAAATGTCAAACTTGATGTCTTCTTTTTCACCCTCTTTTGTATATGTCAAACTTCTTGGAAATATTTTAGTGAATAAACAAGTTTTGATACAAAAATAATATCCAAAATAATTAGCAAGAACATAAAATAAAAAAACAATTTAGAACAATCTCACAATGCTATAGAATCACGCTACGAAAGCATAGTCCTTAAAGGTTGATTCGTGTCACCCAAAGTAAAATTTAGTGTGATTGGTTCTCTTGGCCAAACAACCTCCCAGGATTAGACTATAGCGTCAACCTTTGTGATGTATGCACTTCCACTCACAAAAGGTTTAAAAACAAGCCTCTATTGCCTTTTCTTAGAACAATTATTCTTGTAGAAAAATATGTGGGAGAGAAAGATAGTAGAATTGTGTATCTAAAACATAGAGTATTAAAAAGACTCCTTTAGAAATTATGTTATGATGAGTATTATATAGGCTACTTATGAAGATAATAGTCTATAGTTATTAGTTACTAATAACCCTTAAAACCCCAACGATTATATTATCAATTATTGCCTAATGGCTATTTTTCTCATAATTGTCCAATGGCTATTTTTCTCATAAATTTCCAACGGTTAGAAAATAAATAAGAATAAAAGTGTTTGGAACACACACCCACACCAACAATCCCCCACATGTTACAAACACAAAATAAGAAAGGCACGCAACTAAGGAAAGCATGCATCAATATGGTACTAGAAGGTTTTAACCATACATAGGATAAATAAGTAGGAACTAAAAGACAATGGTGGAGTTAAAACTCTTTTAACCAAGCTATTAGTAAACCAAACTTACCACCCACATAACCTTCTTTATCAAGGTTGTTCTTAAGCGGGTTGGCGCCTTATCCAGGCCATGCGCCACTGGGTTTCATGAGAGCTCTAGAGACCTACCCAAAAAGTCTCATAAGAAGCAGCACAACTTCCACTCACACATAGGTGGCATCCATCAGGAGTGTGTGCAGAACACCCCATCCCAACAAGTAGGGAGTATGGATCCATTAAGAGCCTAAAGCCCAACCTCCAACAATCTGCAACTTAATCGGTGACATCCATCAAGAGTGCGTGCAGATACACCCCATCCCAACAGGTAGGGATATGGATCCATTAAGAGCCTAAAGCTCAACCTCACCAAATTCTGCAACTTAGCACTGTCTCACACCATAGGGATGAACTCATCACTAATCTCTTTATCGAGATAGTGGAAAACACGAAACAAATGACAGTGCCCATAGACCACTAATGACCTCTACCCATTTAACCTCTTTCGTGGAATCACTCATCATAGAGAGGTTGGGCATTAGCCATAGTGTCGCAACTTGGGTATCAGTCCAATCCCCCTAGATGTCTCACTCACCAGCCTCATTGCTAGTGGTTTGGTCAAATGATCGACCAAGTTCCTTTCAGACCTCACAAAGTCCAATGACATAACATCAATATCAATAAGCTGCCTCAGCCTCAATTGGATATGTTGACTTTTCCCATTTCACAAAGTCCAATGATATAACATCATTATCAATAAGTTGCCTTAGCCTCAATTGGATATGTCGATTTTTCCATTTATAAACTTTGCTCTTAACACGACTTATGGTAGTCTGGCAATCACAAGGAAAGCAAACAGAGACAATAGAGTTAGTAAAATGAGGCATATCAATTAATATACTCCTAAGCCATACAGCTTCGGACCTAGCCTTCTCTAAGGCTACTAACTCTGTTTTCATATTAGATCTCACTATGCAAGTCTTCTTGGTTGACTTCCAAGAGACAACCCCTCCAGCTAGTGTAAACACATATTCACTAGTGGGCTTCACCTCATTTGTATCAGAGATCTAGTTAGCATCACAATATCTTTCTAAAACAGTATGATAGCCACAATATGACAAACCAAAATCAAAAGTCCCCTTTAAATATCTCAATAATTTAGATATTGCATCCTAATGCTCAATACTAGGATTATGAGTGTTTCTACTCAATCTACTAACAACGTATGCAATATCAGGACGAGTACAATTTGTGAAAACATTAAACTATCAATAATTTGTGCATATTTATCTTGTGAAACACTATCACCACGATTTTTTACCAAGTGCACCTTTAAGCCATACATAATAGACATAGATCACATATCAAAGTGTTTTCTTCTTTTTCCCCCACATAATGAGATTGTGATAGTACACTACAATCATTATCCCTAAGAATCTTGATGCCTAAAATAAGCACACTGCAATCATTATCCCTAAGGATCTTGATGCCTAAATTAACATTTGCCTCAACCAAAAATTTTCATATCAAATTTAGAGGCAATAAAACATTTAGTATCATGCACAACATTATGGCTAGTTCCAAATATAAGTAACTTATCAACATATAAACAAATAATGATACCTTCATTATTATTTAACTTATTATATGACCATAAGTCACAAATCCATGTGTAAGCATCATATATCAAAATTTTCATGTCATTGTATAGGTGTTTGTTTTAATCCATACAAGAATTTAACCAATTTACAAACTTTACATTATTGTCTAAGGACAACACAACCCTTAGGTTGCTCCATATAATATATATATATATATATATATTCTAATTTACTTATTAGTAAAACAGTTTTAACATCCATATGACGTATAATTGGTTTGTACATAGATACAATGACAAACAACATTCTTATAGATGCAATTCTAATAATCGAAAAATAAGTATTAAATAATCAACATGATATTTTTGCTTATATCCTTTAGCTACCGAGCATGCCTTATACTTATCTGTGATCCCATTCAGTTATAATTTTTTTGTTTTTTAGAAACCCACTTGCAACCATACAATTGCAACCATACAATTTTGTTTTAAACACCCACTTACAACTAATAGGCTTAACCTTAGGTGGAAGCTCAACACATTCCAAGTGTGATTAGGCATAATCTAATAATTTGTTAAAAGCTTCCAACCGTAATAGTGCATCAACAAATTTAATTGCATCATAATAACATACATTTTTATCTTCAACAATATAGGTAAGAAAATTATTACCATAACTCTTTTTCTTCCTAGTTCGCTTGCTTCTTCTCAATTCTTGCATATCACAACAAGATCATTAGAAATATCAATAGGTTCATGAAACATATTTTCCTTATTTTTCAAAGGAACCTCATACTTAAAAAAGTATTTTTAAGATTCAACAATAGTATTAAATTCTAAATACATCAATATTGATGAAAATAATTTTATATCATGAATTATAACAAACATAACCAATATCATGAATTATAACAAACATAACCAATAAACACACAATCACATATTTAAAAATTAAGTTTCCTCCTTTTAGGTTCATGTAGCATAACCTTAGGCAAATACCCCCACACTTTGAGGTATTCTCCTTTTAGATTTGGGTAACATCTTAGCCAACCATCCCCACAATTCAAGGTATACCAAGTTAGACTCATGCCATTCTCAACTTCATTTTTTATATTTTATAAAAATTTCCAATACCTCATCTTTGGTTCCTAATACACAAAGTTAAATAAATATAGAATGGTCATCAACAAAGATTACATAAAATCATTTACCATCTCTAGTCATTGTGTGTTTTAAATCATCCAAATTATTATGTACCAAACTAAGGAGTTTGGTTCCTCTTGTTATGGGTTTGCAAGGTCTTTTTGTTTCAAATTCATAAAAACCTATCCACCATCTCAAAACAAGACATATAGCCAATAAAAATATGTATATGTATATATATATATATATATATATATATATATTTTCAATATCACTCTTGCACTTGGTGGATAAAAGGAATATTTATTCCCACTAAATCTTATCCACTAGCCCAAAATACTAGTTTGATCATTTTTATTTATTTATTTAATATATATAAAGAAAAATTTTAATTATTTTCCATAATTTCTCATTTCATATATTTGGGTCAAGAGATGTAAAAATAATAGCTTTTGTACACAGAGCCAAATGCCAATAGCCTCTAGCTACTAAAAACCACTCTTAGAAATTTCCAAAATTTTACAAGAATAAAACACTTAATATTTTGTAAAATTTGACATCATTATACCACAATTGTATAATACAAATGTTTAATCGTTCACAAGTTCTTTTTCACACAACCATAAATGATTACTTGAAAACTTTAGCAAGGAAAATAAAATTTAATTAAATTATAGTATCATTGTATCTTCATCATACAAAAGGAGTATTCAAGTTCATATGGCACCATTTTTCTCACTTAATAATAGAAATGCCTTCACCATAAGTCTACAGCATTTTTTTTTTTTTTTTGAATTCTAAAAAGCATTTCTCAAAACACATACGTTTTCTTCAATCTCATGTTCCTCAAATTTCAATAAACATAAAACAATTTCACAAAATATAATACACATATAGTATCACATAATTGCAAATGCAATAAGTTGATATCCACATATCAAGACAACGTTACATAATATTATTTACATATTGATTTAGATTAGAGAATCAAAATCACATTTGGATGGATGTCATTTATTTTTTCTTCTAAAATATTAGTCCACCAAATTGTTTAGATAAACCAGATAGCAAAATAAACTCCACAGAAGATATAAGTGATTATATCTAAGAATATAACTACTAGCATTTTTTCTTTATAAATATAATATCATATCACAATATAAAATTTCATGATCAATAACTTGTTTATCCATTTTGAAGCAAGAGATCAACCTTTAAGATTGTTGGAAATATTTTAGTGAATAAACAAGTTTTGATACAAAAATAATATCCCAAATAATTAGCAAGAATATAAAATAAAAAAAGAAATTAGAACAATTTCACAATGCTATAGAATCACGCTGCGAAAGCGTTGTCCTTAAAAGTTGATTCGTGCCACCCAAAGTAAAACTTGGTGCGATTGGTTCTCTTGACCAAACAACCCCCCAGTATTAGACTATAACGTCGACCTTTATAATGTACACACTTCCACTCACAAAAGGTTTAAGAACAACCCTCTATTATCTTTCCTTAGAACAAATATTCTTGTAGAAAAATATGTGGGAGAGAAAGATAGTAGAATTGTGTATCTAAAACATAGAGTAGTAAAAAGACTCCTTTAGAAATTATGTTATGATAAGTATTATATAGACTATTTATGAAGATAATAGTCTATAGTTATTAGTTACTAATAACCCTGAAAAACCTAACGACTATATTATCAATTATTGCCTAACGGCTATTTTTCTCATAATTGCCCAACAGCTATTTTTCTCATAAATTTCCAACAGCTAGAAAATAAATAAGAATAAAATTGTTTGGAACACACACCCACACCAACAAAACTAGCATCTCCATGTCAGTTTGACAAATTCCTCGTTTGAATCTATAGAGCAGGATTCCTTTATTTGTGTTGGTGCCATTTTTACAGAATATGTTTATTAGTCTACAATTTTATGAAAATACAATCAATCTTCACTTTGATCATTTCAAGCAACTCCAATGATTGCAAAACCAACCATTTTCAGACGCAGCAAGCTATTTGAGTAATTGTCAAGTTATTAACAGAATGCATAGTCATGCATGCAGCTCCTTAATGAAAATTTTCACTATAACTAAAAATTTTCTAGGAAAAGAAATAAATAAAAACATCAAAAGAAAATGGTATTCAAGTTCTATTGCACTAACTAAATAAATTTCATTGAACATGATGGAAGAATTCAATGTGAGAATTATCGGGATATGACATAACTTATGGAAAAATTCAGTGGGAGATTGTGAATCCTTCAACAAAATCACCAAGAGATAAACACAACTATATTGGAAAATTGCCCTCCTGAATTGAACGTGTAAATGAAAGAAGCTTTTTTGTAATTCATGTACCGACTGAAATTGAAGAAAAAAAAACTGTGATTATAGGTAATGATTCCACAAAAATATAGAATAGCTATATGGATATGAGGAAAGAAAGCAAGCTGAGGGAAAATTAGAAAGCTAGTCCTGGAGGTTTGTACATGGTCCAGGAAACACAAATCCAGAGAAACTGGTTACACAATCACTTCTTTGCAAACTCAAAATTATAGTTCATAGTCAGTGATGAAATTGAGCTTTTCATATGTGAAGAGTATAACATGTTAGGACATATGTATGTTCACTTGCTAAGAACATATGTCACTTGTTTATGTAAATTGACTAATCCTTTTGACAAAACGCACTCTACTTGTAATTGGGTAGTTCTAGGTGTTTTTAATACTTCAAGAAACAAGATTTCAAGATCAAGTGTTGAAGTCATCAAGTCTGTCCAAGAAAAAGCAAGCTGAAGTACAATTTCATTAAAGCTTGACACCTGCTCGATAGCTACCTTAACACCTGCTATCTGTCGAGATTTATAATTTCAGATTTTCTGATCTGATTTTCTTGGGATCCGTGAATACGCTTTTGGGCCTTCTTTTCTTCTAACCCTAAACATATAAAATGATTGTTTTAAGAGCCGTCAATATGTACACAAGTTGCAAAAGCATTGAACAATCTCTGTTTAAGCAAATTGTGATCAAAAGACGAAGTTCTTAACCTAGTTCATCTTCTCTCAAGAAGTTGCTGTGTATTTGCACCATAGGGTTTTGTAACCAAGCATCTTCCTGATCTTCATTGTGTATGATGAACTGAAAAACTTTGCAGCCAACCTCTTCTTCTTAAGTTGGTGTTTGAAGTCGCGTACTGGGATCCGCGCATTGGTTAGTCACGTACTTGGGAGCCGTGCATCAAATGTGGAAATTGTCACTACAGATCAAGCCCAATTGGGTATTGGGGTAAGGGTTCAACTGTAGGTTGGTAAGATACTTGGGATTCCTTTACTTGTAACCGCTTGATTTGATAATAGTGGAGTTTCGGGAGTGGTGACCTGAAAATCACCCGGTGGGGTTTTTGCCGTTAGGGTTTTCCCTATTCGTAAACAAATCACCGTGTTATTTAATTTCCGCTGCATATTTAGTTTTTGGTGATTTGTTTGTGGTTCCACGCAATTGCATGATAAATTGATTAATTAATAACTTGGCTAATTAATTAATTGGTTTCATCACAAGGGGTCATTCAGATTGTGGCCTATCATAACATGTCAACTAAGATGATTTATTTTAATCATGAAAGTGGAAACTTCTAATTAATGTTTTGGTTTGTATTAAGCGTGTAAGACACATGAAAATTGATTGTTATGAGATTTATTATTCTATTAATAATTGTCATTTGAATAATAAATCTTACGAATCCTATTTTCATAGCCTTTGATAGATGTATAAACATTTAAAAAAAAAAAAAAAAAACCCTTTCCTGGTGCATAGGAACACATGATGTAAACAGGAGAAATCCTTAACTTCATTACAAACTAATAAGAGCCTTATTAATATTATTAACAGAATTACAAACATATTTGGGAAACTTGCATAGTGGACTTTTTTTCACATTTTAATATTGTATTGAATCTACTATACACTATTTTTTATGATGGTAACTGGGATCTACTTCAATTATATTTTAAAAGTATATAGCTAGAACTTAACTATGAAGTCAATATGGCACAGAGCATCAGAAAAAGTGGTGGGGTGGGGGGGAATATATATATATATTTCGTTTTAATATCAATATTTTGGGAATTCTTGACTTTGCCTATTGGTTTTTTTTTTTTTTTTTTTTATTTGAGATAGAATTCAATTCTGCTCTATAATTATCTGTGTATGTGTGTGAAACTCTCTCATGAAAATTTGAATCTCGATCCTTGCCCCCTCTATACTCAACAAGTACTTATACTTGTGAAGTGACTATCGCGCCAAAAGTGCGCAGTAAAAATTAAAAAATTAAATCTTAAAATGGTATTTACCAAAAGGAATATTGACATATTACCTATTACATTTACATGAAAGAATACCAAATTATATGTATCTTGCCTTCTGAGTTGTGGCCTGATTTTGTCCTTGATGTACTTAATTAGCGTGGTGGTTGTGAGAGATCTGAGCCATCTTATTTTCTTATTCTTAAGATTGTCATAGCCGTGCGATGCATGCTGCATTTCTTGCTTTCTTTGTCATGCAAATATTTTATATCTGCTGCTTTTTAAAGCCTACTAATGTAGGGCCTATTTGTTTTGGCTTATTTTATAATTTAATTAGACATCGTTCTTAAAACTTTAATATTATTTTAGATACATTTGAACTTTTATTCAAATTAAAATAAACCTAACAAAATTTGTTAATTTCAACCGACACTCGGTTGTGATTTTAAAGTTCTCCTGGTTTTGCAAATTGTTTTTGTTTAGTCAAATGGTGGTTATAAGTTTTACTAGTCGAATTTCCTTAATTTTCAACTATTATTTTTTTAGTAATTGTGAGTTCCAGTTAACTCAACTGGTAAAGGTTTTTTTTTTTTTCCACCTACACCAAAATGTAGCAGCAGAACTAAGCATAAGCTTGTGGGGGTCATCAGTCATGGCCTCCATATATATATATATATATATATATATATATGTTAGATTCAAGTTACACCTGGTGTAATTTCAACGATTATCTTTTTAGTAATTGTGAATTCTAGTTAGCTCAACTGGTAAAGGTTTTTTTTTTGTTTCACTTACACCAAAATGTAGCGGTAGAACTAAGCATAAGCTTGTGGGGGTCATCTGTCATGGCCCCCATATATATATATATATATATATATATATATGGGTTAGATTCAAGTTACACGTGGTGTAACTCTAAGCAATGTTACACCACTCAATATTTTTTAATTAGATGCAAATTTTGACAAATCCGCTGTTAGATTACATTATCTTCATATATTCTCCACGCTTGCAAAATTTCAAGGTGATCAAATATTAATAGTCATATCATCAATCAATTGTTTAAATTTAAGTTATTGTAATTTAAAATAATGCATAAAAGATAAGTCTATTGATCAAATAGTAAATAACATCCAATTGATATAAAAATTGGTATGAGTGTTAAGAACATACAAATCATGTAATTCAATGGTGAGATTTTCAAAATATGAATTCTTACCGTTGAATTATATGATCTGTATGTTCTTAATACTCATACCAATTTTCATATTAATTGGATGTTATTTACTATTCGATTCATACCAATTTTCATGTCAATTAGTTGTTATGCATTATTTTAAACTAAAAAAATTTAAATTTAAATAATTGATTGATGTCATGGCTATTAATTTTTTATCACCTTGAAAATTGCAAGCATGAAGAATATATGAATATAATGTAATCTAACGGTGGATTTTTAAAAATTTACATCGAATTAAAAAAAAAATTAAGTAGTGTAACATTACTTAAACTTATGGTTCTGCCTTTGCCAAAACCAATTGATATTTTAGTCTAATAATAAAAAAAACAATTAAAAAAAATGGACGTCCTAAATTGAAACTATCTCTTAAAAAATTTTAAAAAAAAAATCTTCCAAGTAATTGTTTTAATTTTTTTATTGTTGGATTACGTACATTCCAACTATATTTTTTATTCAACTATTTTCTAATGGTCCTCTATAAAAAGATAAGGGGTTGGGTCAATTAGATACGTACCAAATGTTGAGCTATTGTGCTGCATTAAAGTTGATAGATAGTGAGGAGAAAATATGTACCAAGATTTTTGTTGCAGATTGTCAACACTGTGTTTTGTTCCATAGCTAAAGTTATATATAAATTTACTGCATCTCTCGCTTATTAACATGCTTTTTTTCTTTTTTCTTTTTTATATGCAGGTTGTGGGTGCAGACTTTAGCTATCTTGGACTAAATTGACTGGTAAGTCATTTGAAGATCCTCAAGAATTACTTTTTATACATGTTTTAGGGTTGGCTACGACTAAATAGTGTACTGAAAATCTCTCAGAACATTTTTGCTAATTGAACATGATGGTGTGGTTGTAAGGTTTTGCTCGGGTACACAATATAGTTCAGTTTGTTTTGGATTTTGGATAAGCAGCTTGATCGCTATGGGGGAGAACTGTTGTACATGTCCTCAATGTTTTGCTGTTTCTTCTGGCTTTTCTTTACCCAGCACTGTATGTTCTCTGTTTGTTGATTCGCAGCATTGGTCCTTAGAAAACTTGTTGCTTTTCTTTTTTCCATTGAAATTCACCTGCTGCTTGCTGTCATTTTCGCAACATATTTTGACTGATTGTGGGGTTGAATTCATGCATTTTTTTTTTATATGTACCATGATGGGATGGCCATGAACTCATATTGATGGAATTTTCAAGTAATTAACATCCAAATTTTATATATAGTAGTTTACATGTATTTTTCATGAAACTTTGTGTCACTAAAACAAATTTTGTTGGGGGGAGTAGAGAGTTCTAAACTCTTAAACTCTATAAATCAAAGCGAGGTTGGTAAAAGTATAGTAACATACCTGAAAAGTTGTATACTTCATGGCCGTACCACTTCCAAAGATTAACAAAAAAAAAAATGTTAGTGGAGGTATAATAAGTGTCCGTTTGGCAAAAATTATTTTTGTCAACTTATTTTCCTATTCAGTTTATTTTTGCTACTATTTATAGGTCTCACTGTACTTTTTGGTACTATTCATATGTCATATTGTACTATTTTAACTAACTTTTACTTTTATCTACAGTACTTTCAGTAAAAAAATTTCAATTTTAGTAAAATAAAAAGATCTCAAACGAACCATAAATATGCGCTACTTTAAGTTGTAGCATATAATGAGAAAGATCCTATTAAAAAAAAAATTGTATAATGAGAAAAAAGATCCTATAAAATATTCTTAAAAAAAAAAGATCCCATAAAGACCAGTCATTTATCTATTCATTTGTTTGATTTTTTTAAATAACATATCTAATTATCTCTTAGGGAAAATTTAGGTACAGTACCTTAGGTTCCTTACTTAAAATTTTGACATCTGGCCAATTTAACATCCCAAGTAGACGGCATTAAAACTAAATTTTGTTTTCGTTCTTCCTTCTTTTTCCTATACTGCAAACAGCTTCTCTTCCAAACCCAAAACCTTTCTCTTCCAAACCACCCATGATCCTTCTTTTCGAAACCCAAAACCCCAAAAAAGAAAAAAAAAAAAAAAAAAAAGAATATCTCATATCTCCCTCTCTTTCACTCTCGGTGTGTGTATGTCTCCTTTTTTCTTTTCTGATCTATGATTCTTTCTTTCTCTCTCGGTGTGGGTGTATCTGTTTCCTTTCTTCTTTTCTAATCTATCGATGTGTGTGTATTTGCTTCCTTTCTTCTTTTCTAATCTATGATTCTTTCTTTCTCTCTCGGTGTGGGTGTATCTGTTTCCTTTCTTCTTTTATGATCTATGATTCTTTCTGATCTATGATTCTTTCTGATCTATCGGTGTGTGTGTATCTGCTTCCTTTCTTCTTTTCTGATCTATGATTCTTTCTTTCTCTCTCGGTGTGTGTATTTGTTTCCTTTCTTCTTTTCTAATCTATGATTCTCTCTCTCTTTGGGGACAAAATAATGAAAGAGGTTGTGATGATGGCTTTGTTGATGTTAAGAGTGTGGAAGTTTCGGGTATAGCTGAAAAGGGTCCGTTTTTTGGTTTGAAACCCAGTAGATCTGACTTTTATTTTTTTATCTTTCTTATTTGATTACTGAGAAAATGAGAGAGAATGGTCCCTTTTTTGGTTTGAAACCCAGTAGATCTGACTTTTATTTTTTAGATCTTTCATGTTTGGTTCTGCATTTTAGCTTCTAAGTTTTGGATTGGAATTCG
The DNA here is from genome assembly GCA_032727855.1 of Quercus ilex subsp. ballota. Classification (NCBI taxonomy): domain Eukaryota; kingdom Viridiplantae; phylum Streptophyta; class Magnoliopsida; order Fagales; family Fagaceae; genus Quercus; species Quercus ilex. The sequence continues at coordinate 29,364,635 of CM064919.1, forward strand.
AAATTCTCTTTATTATCTTCATTTTAGTTTCATCAATCAGAGGCAACTGGAGATTTGAAGCCATGGTTCTCTTGCAGTTGCAGTATAGGAAAAAGAAGGAAGAAGGGGGAAAAAAAAAGAATTTTTAGTTTTAACACCATTTGTTTAGATTGTTAAATTGGACAAATGTCAAAATTTTAAGTTAGAAATCTAATATATTGTACCTAAAGTACTATACCTAAATTTTGTCCTTATCTATTTTATTTGCTAGATGTATATTTTTTAAATAAAAAATGCCTCGAGTCTCTTGTTTACCTATTTGATTTTTTTTTAAAAAAAAAATTATTTATCTTTCTGAATATATTTCAATTCCGGCCCCATGCGGCCTGCACAACCACGTGAAGCAGACTTTTTTTTTGTTTTTTTTTTAATAAAGTAAAGGATAAATTTGAGTAATGCCAAAGAGACACCATTTTACACGTGCTAATCTACACCATGTGGACCATGTGGTATAGAATTGTGTGCGTAAAATGGTGTTGGTGTAGATTTGCGTGTGTAAAATAATGTGTTTTTGGCAATCACTCAGGAGACAAGTTTTAATATATTAAACTTGTCGTAATCAATGACTAAAAAATTAATATAGTTATGTATTTTGATAATCTAATTATTATATTGTATATTTTTTAGAGAAATGCTAATTAGTACTCTAAGAGCACTCGTTAATAATTCATTTAAAGAAAATTTTTTATGGGAAATAAAAAAAAAGCAATTAATATTTTGATAACTTTTTTCATTTTCCATAAAAATGGTATCAAAACTTTCCTAAAATGTTTAAAGAAAATTTTTATGGGAAATGAAAAAAAAGTAATTAATATTTTGATAGCTTTTTTCATTTCCCATAAAAATGGTATCAAAACTTTCCTAAAATGTATTATTAACAAATGCCCTAAGGGCACTTGTTAGCACGACCCTATTTTTTATGCTGTTAACAATCACATCAAATTGCGAAAACCTAATCATTGTATTAATCCGTGTTATATACTATTCGATTTATTAAATTATTATTTTATGTATTTAGATTACAAAAACTTAAAATTTAAATAATTAATTGATAACATAACTATTAATATTTGATCTTTTCAAAATTTTGAAAGTATGAAATTACTCAAGAAACAAGTTTTAATATATAAACTTGTCATAATCAATGACTAAAAAATTAACATGGTTACGTATTTAGATAATCTAACTATTGTATATTTTTTATGTTGTTAACAATCACATCAAATTGTGAAAACCTAATCATTGAATTAATCCGATATTATATTAAATTATTATTTTATGTATTTAGGCTACAAAAACTTAAAATTTAAATATTTAATTGACATAGCTATTTGTCATGACCCAAATTAATGGAACATGAATTTAGATGCATGACTAACTTGCTGATCTTACATAACTCAGTAAACATGATTAATTTAAACATAATTCAAAACTCCAAATAAACAATGCTATTGATAAATCTCTTACAATAACTAAAATCCACAAATTTAGAATAATCTCCAAAATACTGTGAAATCTAAAGCGGAATAAAAAAATAACTAATAATCTTTTAAGACTTCAAGTATTATTGACTTCGCCTAAAACTCTCACGCTCTACCTTGCACCTTACGAAGCAATCCAAAGGTTCTGTTTTCCAACTAAACTTTAATCTGAAAATTGTAATTGATGGGGTGAGCCACACATCCAGTAAGTAATTATACAGAATACGCAACGGAATAGAGTCAAGCAAAGCACGAGTATTTTTATTTTTCACAAACTCATTCAATGATATTAAAAATAATTATTCCACAAAACATATAATGAATCACTTAATACATATGTAATCACATCTTAAAATCATTTGACATCACATACATATAATTGATCAGAGCATAGTGTCACATATTCTCACATATAATCCTGTGAGCGGATACCAACATCTAACCCCTGCTGGTGAGGGATCAACACATATTCTCACATACAATCCTGTGAACAGATTTACACATGTATCTGATATATCTGATCAATTCTAAAAACACTTATTTTTTAGTCACATATTACAAAAGCAAAGTTTATACAAAATAGAATAATTTAATTGAAATTAACAATTATTCCAAATACAAAGGCATATCGAATATCACAATATCGAATTGAAACATAAATCAAAAGATGCTTGACTCTTTTAGGGAACGAATAGGAACTGAAGAGTTTATATAAATTTTTTTTTTTTTTTTTACAATTCTTGAGTAAGTTTGAAAATCCAATTTGCTAAAAGAAACGTCTTAAATACCATTTGAAAAACAAGAATATGACTTTGAAATCGCTTAGTTTTAAACAAACTTAAAGGACAAGAACCTTTTTGGAAAACTTACTTTGAAATTCAATTATTTTCTGAAAAGAGTTTAGTTTAGAAATCATCTTTTAAATGAGACTTAGACATTCAAAACTTCATTTAAAATTCAAGTTTCTCTTTAAAACATTATTTAAAAGTCAAAGTTTCTCTTTCAACGCTGTAAAAATGCTTTTGATAGACTTTAGAAAACGTATGCTTAAAAACATAACTTTTGAAAACCTTTGACATCTAAGAATCTAATGAACAAAATTGTGCATATTATGCATAATTACTTACCTCTCTTGCTAATATATCCGAACTCAGCCGAGCACTTTTAGTCTTCCGTAAGCTCTAAACAGAAAATTACTTTAATCAATAACATGAAATTTCATGATCATAAACTACTTCCTAAAACACTATAATCCTCCACAACCTTCTCTTTATTTTCCTAGAGTCATAATATAGGCAGAACTAGTTCCCATACGTAGAAACATCAAATCCGAATATACTTATTAGTTATTCTAAAACAATCGACCAATATATCAAATATCAAATTAATCCAACTACAAGACTTCATGTTATTACTGGATACAACTTATTGTTGTTTATTGTTGCTGAAAACTAATTGTTGCTGAAAACACTGTAGCAAAATAATTTTTAAATGTATGAATAGTACCGTGGGACTAATTTTTAATATTTTTTAATGCGTGAACAGTGTTGCTACAGTACGTGAACAGTGCATGAACAGTAATAATTGTCTCCTGCACAGTAATTTTACTGTTCATGCGTTGAAAAAAAAAAAAAAGGGTTCCAAAACGTGAAATTGGAAACGCACAGCAACTTTGAGCGCTATCCAAACCAAGACTATATATAAATCTAATAGAAGACCTAATATATACAAATCTAGGGACCCACAAAGAACAAAGTGAGAACCGTACTCCCAACAAGCCAATTCCAAACTTTAATATATAACCTCAATGATTTTATTAGCATAATCTCAATAGAACAGTGGCAGCATCATTGACTCATTATATATATAATTTATATGTACAAAACCGAAGAAGACTTAAGCCAAAATCACGAATTCTTGAAATTCCGTGGCTCAATCTAGGATTCAAGGACTAACGCAAAAGTGTAAACCAAATTCTAGGAAAAGATATCTCTTTGAAACAAATCTACATATCACTAATGTTTCTAAGATAAAATTTTAATTATATATATAATTTATATGTACAAAACTGAAGAAGATTTAAGCCAAAATCACGGATTCTTGAAATTCCGTAAGCCAAAATCACGGATTCTTGAAATTCCGTAGCTCAATCTAGGATTCAAGGACTAAAGCAAAAGTGTAAACCAAATTCTAGGAAAAGATATCTCTTTGAAACAAATCTACATATCACTAATGTTTCTAAGATAAAATTTTAATCCTTTAATTCTTTGTTTCTAATAGATGAAAAAAATCATACCCTGGAACAATCGGTTGTCTCTTCAATTAACTCCAAGGAAAAAAATACCTCTTAGTCTCTTTGATAAAACCCTTCCTATGAAAACTCTGATAATCTCTTCCTCTACCCTGTAGCTTGTATTAGAGATGTGGATTTAGTGGGTTAGCGGGCTGCAGTTACTAATAAAAACAATGCCTATGGCCCATCAATTATATTAAAAGAAAATTTTATAATAACCTTAAATAAAAGTATGTGGGGTATTACGCTATTAATATTTGATCTTTTCAAAATTTTGAAAGCATGAAGCATATAAGAAGAAAATGTAATCTAATAGTGGATTTATCAAATACACGTCTAATAAAAAGATATTAAGTAGAGTTGTAGCAATTACCTAGTACCTACAAATAAATTCTCTCTAAAAAAACTAAAAAAAAACTAAAAAACTATAACAAAGTTTGTAACTAAACTTTGTCCTAAAACTTGTGTACAACTCCTACACATAACTGGATTACATTAAATTTTTTTTTTTTTTTTTTTTTTGAAAATGAGAAATGTTACATCTATAATATTTTCACAACAAAATTTAGCTTGTATGCCATTAGCAGAAGGGATTAAGGATGCTCTGTTCAGTCTAGGCTCTCATAAGGCCCCAGGCCCAGATGGCATGTCAGCTCAGTTTTATAAATGTTATTGGAATGTTATAGGGGGAGAAATTGTAGAAGCAGTAAGCAGTTTCTTTAGTAAGGGATACATTCTTAAGGAAATTAACCACACTTTTATAGCATTGATCCCTAAAGGAAGCAATGCAACATCGGTGAACCAATTTCGGCCAATAAGTTTGTGTAATGTCCTTTATAAGATCATTTCCAAGCTTTTAGCGAATAGACTCAAAAAAGTTTTGCACAAGTTGATCTCCCCTTGGCAAACGGCCTTTGTTCCTGGGAGGAAAATTCAAGAAAACACTTTATTAGCTCAAGAAATTATCTATGAGATGAAGAAGAAAAAGGGGAAAACAGGTTGGATGGGACTTAAAATTGATATGGAGAAGGCATATGACAGAATAGAGTGGTCTTTTCTCAAGATGGTGATGGCAAACTTTGGCTTTCCTCAAATCTGGATTCAATGGGTGATGCAGTGTGTTACCACTACTTCTTTCTCTATTTTAATTAATGGGAGTCCATATGGGCATTTCAAACCACAAAGAGGACTAAGACAAGGTGATCCTCTTTCACCTTTCCTTTTTGTTCTTGCATCTGAGGTGCTTTCGAAACTTATAGAAAGGGAGGCAGCTTCCAACATGATCAATGGGTTTAAATTGGCAAGAGACTTGGCCCCTATTACACATTTGCAATTTGCAGATGATCTATTCATCTTTGCCCAAGCAAATGAGGAGAATATGAACTAGATCAAGGTCTGTCTAGACACTTTTGAAGAGTGGTCTGGACAAAAAGTGAATTTCTTCAAATCTGTAATTATTTTCAGCAAAAATATGTCTCAAGCTTACAAGAGGCGGCTGGCTAGTGTAATAGGCATAAATGCCTCAAACAAAAAAGAGAAGTATCTTGGCCTTCAAATGGTATCAGGTAGAGAAAAGAAGGATGCAGTAGAGGAAATCATAGAAAAGGTGAAACAAAGGCTTCAAGGCTGGAAAATGAAAACTCTTTCCCAAGCGGGAAGAACCACCCTTATATCCTCAGTTGCTGCAGCTATGCCCTCCTATCAAGCCTCGTCTCTTCTCCTCCCCAAAAAGGTTTGTGAAAAACTTGATGCCCTCAACAGGAAATTTTGGTGGGGTTGTAGTGATGAGAAAACTCATGGGCTTTATCTTAAAAGTTGGGACTCTATATGCACTCCAAAAGCATTGGGTGGTCTTGGGATAAAGAAAACTGAGGACATGAATCGTGCTCTTGTAGCTAAATTAACTTGGGACGTGGCTAGTAATGCAAAGAAGCCTTGGGTACAGATGTTTCAGTAGAAATATGTGAGGGGTAAGAATTTCATGAAGATGCCTACGCCCAAATCCATTTCTTGGTCATCTCAAAGTATCTTTGGCTGCAGAGATGTGATAAAAAAAAGGCTTTGTCATAAAATTGGGAGTTGGTCGAATACTTGGATTTTGGATGATCCGTGGGTTCCTAAAGAATCAGATTTCACTCCTAAAGTTAAAAGTGGAGTTGTTCTAACTGAGCATTTGGTGGCCAATCTCATAGACCAAGACAGTCGACAATGGGATAGGGGTAAGTTAGCTGAACTCTTTATTCCAGAATCAGTTAATAGGATTCTTGGAATTCATCTATCACACCAAGTCTCCCAAGATCAAATATTTTGGTGCCTCTCTCCATCAGGGGAATATACAGTTAAATCAGCCTACAATATTCTAAGGTCAGTAGCTTAAGTTCCCCATCAACAGCTAAATAGTAAAGGCTGGAAAGATATTTGGAAGCTCAATGCAAATGCTAGACTCAAACATTTGTTGTGGAAAATAGCTTGGGAAGTTCTTCCAACTTGTGTAGCTATAAATAACAGGTTCTCCATTCCTTCTATTGATTGTTGTTTGTGCAAAAATGCCCCAGAAACTCTAGATCACATATTCCTTCAATGTGACTGGGCATCCCAAATCTGGCTCCTTGCTCCATGGCCTCTCAATCTTCAGAATATAGGTAATATTTCCATCTTTGTTTGGATAAAGATAATTCTATATCCTAAAGGTCTGCTTGGTCTAGATGATTGTGATGTAAAGTATTTTCAGCTCTATGCTCTAATAGTCCTAGACCAAATTTGGGTGACAAGGAACAAAATCAGGTTTGAAGGAAAGAGTTCCAATCCTTTGGAGCTTTCTAGAAAAATTCTGAGATCATATGAAGAACATAAACAAGCTTGGAAAGACAATCTTCACAGTCCTATAAGGAAAGTGGTATGGAAGCCTCCTCCATATGGGTGGGTTAAATTAAATTTTGATGTAGCTGTAAGAGAAGAAAAAATTTCTCTAGCTATAGTGGGCAGGGATGATAAAGGAGTTTTAGTGTTTGCTTGGACAAAACAAATTGAACCAAGTAGTCCTCTGGTGGGTGAAGCAAAGGCAGCTGATGATGCCGAAAATATCACCAGTGAATTGCACAATGCTTGTACGCTCGAAACGACACCTGCACAACAAGAAAGGAGAAGACCTAACAGAGAGCACCGGTGTGGTGCCAGCCAAATACCCTCCGAAGGTTAAGTAAGAAAATATTCTCACAAACTCTAGAGTGCTAGAGAGGGGTTAATTATGCGTACCTTGATTTATGAGAGTATTGGCGTTTTTATAGTAGTCGAAAGTTGACCTCTCCTACTTGGAGTCGAAGTCTTTCCTTATAGAGATTCTCTTAAGGAACCCCAAACGTGATGGACAAGGCTCTTTCCTTATAGAGAAGCTCCTACGCGGCAAACAGTCCCCATCAGCGTGGAAGGTGGAATCCTTTACTTACAGGACTCTATGAAGTGTGCCGCAATTATGACATGAAAAGGTCCTTCTGCCTTCCCCATAGGCCTCGGACCCGCTGACACCTCCTACTCGATTCTCAACAATACGCTTGGCATTAATGGGCCCGTCCTTTACTGGACTGCAGCAGATAACCGTCAGGCCCACATCAGGCCCAAATTCAGCCTCTTCAGCAGCACTTTGTGCCATTAAGAGAGCCATTGAAAATGGGTTTTCTAAAATCATAGTGGAAGTTGATGCTTGGAATGTGATAGATCCCTTGAGTAGTGCAGGAAAGACATCTCATTGGAGTATTGTGGAGGTGGTTACAAATATTTTGGATTTTGTAAAGTGTTTTGAAGCTATTTTATTCTCTTTTGTGTACAGAGAGAGCAATGTTTCTGCCCATCTTTTAGCCCAATGGGCGGCTTTTGTTAATTGGGTAGGGCCAGTTCCCATCTCTAAGGTCCCTCTCCTAGTTTCTGGCGCTGTGGAGAGAGATGGTTTCAGGCCCTCCTGACTTTTGTACTCTGTTATGCATAAATAAAATAATTATTCAAAAAAAAAAAAAAAAACAACCAATAAACAATCTATTACTTAGAATTTATTATGAAGACTTGTAAAAATATTGTAAACATAATATTTATTTAAAAATAATTTAAATTCTATAAGAATATTGCATAAATCCAAGTTTTTCTCCTTCAATCTTAACATACCACATCATCATATTACATATTAAAGAATATGCACAATCACACTTAACTAATTCTAATACCCATTGATTCTCAAAAAAAAAAAAAAAATTCGAATACTCATTTGAAAATCCAATTTAACTAAGAGTTTATTAAAATGTTACTATGTGCAGTAGAATGTATTTAATTTTTTATGTATCAATCTCTTATTAAATAGAGAAAAATTCAATAATATATTTTTTTTTTAATTTATGGAAAGTTGAACTCAATATTATTTGTGTTATATTGATCTAGTCAGTGTACCAAATCTAAGAAACTGTGACCAAATTTTGTCCAAAAAGGGCTAAACAGGGTCCCAACACAGTCCAAGAGAGTCCCATTACTCCGGCGTCACGTGCCGCGCCGCCCATAAAGAGTCAGTCAATATAGTAATGATTCGATTCAATTCAATTCAATTCCAGACCAAACTAGCTTTCATTTCTATACCATATCTCTGTTCCTCGACAGAACGAAGCTGAGCTAGCTCCTCTGCCTTTTCTCCTCATCTCTTTGAATTGTGGTCTCTCAGGTCCAAGTCCAGCAACAACAACCCTCCTCAGAAATGGCGATGTACGCGGTGTCGCGCCGACTCTCAATCTCTGGTGGATCAGCGATCGGTGCTCTACGTTACGCTACTACTACTGTTTTGAAACCTTTACCCACCTCCTTTCGAGAGGAGCGTGACACTTTTGGCCCAATCCTCGTTCCCTCTGACAAGTTCGTCTCTCAAACTGCTTTTATTGGTTTTGGAAGCAAAACAATTACTTCCCTTCTCTTCTTTTTTCTGGGTCCTTTTTCTTAATCGTGAAAGTTTGGTTTTTTCAGGTTGTGGGGGGCGCAGACTCAAAGATCGTTGCAGAACTTTGATATTGGAGGCGACCGTGAAAGAATGCCTGAACCAATTATTCGTGCCTTTGGTATTCTTAAGAGATGCGCTGCCAAGGTTTTTTTTTTAAAAAAAAAAAAAATTTTACTGCCATTTCTTTGTTAAGTAATTGAAAATTGATTCCTGAACTTACATTTTGAGTTTTATTCAATTGGGTCTTTTTCATTTTTGTTGTTTAGTCGAATTTATAGTGCAAAGATTGCATTTTTTTAAGTGTAGCTAATAGTTTTGGCTGGTTTAACATTATGTTAAATGTACACATTTGCGAGAAAGTATGTTCATTGGTATATGTTTTCAATGGTTTTTTGCATAGGAGGTTGGTCTTTTTTTTATTTTTTATTTTTACTGCCATTTCTTTGTTAAGTAATTGAAAATTGATTCCTGAACTTACATTTTGAGTTTTGTTCAATTGGGTCTCTTTCATTTTTGTTTAATTTATTATTTTGAATTTATAGTGCAAAGATTGCATTTTTTTAGTGTAACTAATAGTTTTGGTTGGTTTAACATTATGTTAAATGTAAACATTTGCAAGAAAGAATGTTCTTTAGTGTATATTTACAGTGGTTTTTAGCGTAGGAGGTTTTCTTAAGATGTACCTAACAAGTTATGTTCCAGGTGAATATGGAGTATGGTCTTGACCCAATGATAGCGAAAGCAATAATGCAAGCTGCCCAAGAAGTAGCAGAGGGAAAGCTAAATGATCATTTCCCACTTGTTGTATGGCAAACTGGAAGTGGAACTCAAAGCAACATGAATGCCAATGAGGTTGGTGCTGGTTTTTGTAGTTTATTGGTTTTTGTACCTTCAGTAAGTATAATGTGGGCACCCTATTTAAATTGCTTTCATAATTTGATTAAGCACGTTTGTCCAGAAAGTAATTGTCATTGGGTTATGTTGGTAATATTCATCGAGTAACAGTGAGCAAATGAGAGAGAGAGAGAGATGCATCGGTTAACTTTCATGTAGATAGTTCCAGTCAAAAATAAATGTGAAGGTGCATTTGATAGTGCACAAGATAATCCATGTAGGAGATTTTTGTAGACCAATGAATACATGCACACACACAATTCAAAGCTTCCTTGTAAGTCCTCATATCATATTATCATGGATGTGACAAAATGTGGTGTGGTTTATCCTTGAAGCATATAGTTATTCTTCTATTAAGCATATACCTTTAGCAAACTATGCACAGTGTGGATTTACCAGTGTTTGGGTGGTCTAGAATTTCTGACTTCTTGTGTTTGGTCTTCAACATGATTTTTTGCCTCTAAAAAAAATTATGTTGTAATCATGTAATATTCCAGGTCATCGCAAATAGAGCAGCAGAGATCCTTGGCCATAAGTGTGGTGAAAAGGTTGTGCACCCTAATGATCATGTGAACAGATCACAATCTTCTAATGACACCTTCCCGACTGTAAGTATTTTGTTTTCTTTTATGACCGTGCTTAATTGATTTTATTTTTAACTCATTCACCACTTGGAAGGAATCACTCCTCCCTTCTGTTTTTATTTGTTTTTCTTGTCCAACCAACTGGTTTCTTGCTGTCTTTTGTTAAGTAATGCGATTTTCTTGTATCCAGGTAATGCATATTGCAGCTGCAATGGAAATAAATTCAAGATTGATACCAAATTTGAAACATTTGCATACGTCACTAAATTCAAAGGTTTGATGATTATTTCATCCTTTTTCAACAGCAGATTGAAACATGATGGCCATATTAGACAGTTGTTGCTGCTCCATGTCTTATACACTGTGTTGGATGTTTCATCTTTGGATATCCTTTTTAACTTTGAGTTGTACACTTGGATTCAGCCCTTTGAGTCATGCGGTTTGACTTTGTATTAGATTCATTCTATTGTTGCTTTTATGAAGTGAACTTGGCTACACTAGGTGGCCTGATTAACCATCTTGGTGAGACATACATATCCTAACTTTATAACTATTGAAGTTCAAAAGATGCCTTCTCTCTTGTCTATTTTCTATGCATAAAAGTATTCATTTGCTCTCTCTCTCTCTCTCTCATGATTTACTTTAATTTTGCATTTATGAATTATCAAGTAATTTATGTGCATTTGCATGTGTGACTAAGTATTCAGTAAAAAGTATAACAAGTTCAGTACAGTTTTGAACTTTTCTGACATGCTTTTAATGTGTTTTCAACTATCTGTGCTTTTAACTTCTATTGCTGCACTTGATGTGTAGTGCTCTTGTTGACTAGATGATGGCTTTTGGTTACTACATTCTTCTTTTGTCGTGACACTCTTAACATTAAAATGTACCCCCCCACCCCCGACTCAGGAGAACAATGAAATTAAAAGACTAGAATATAAAAGGATATGACCTAGGAGTTAGCAACTAGGCTTGCTCGGATTCAACACCAAGCAGAAGAAAACCACTTGGAGACAGAATCTAGGTTTGACTGGAATTGGCAGTAGACCAAAAACCAAACAAAACTTTCTTCCATCAAAATCATCTCCAAAAGGAGTACAATAGTTTGCTTATATAGGAAAACTAATCCCTAATTCTATTTGGCATAGGAAACCCTAGTTGCCTTATTACAAAAATAACCTTGCTTACAAATTTTAAAATACTAATAGCTTAATAAACTGCTAGAACCTAAAAAAAAAAAATACAACTTACTTGAAAAAGTAAATAATACTAATTAAAATAAAAATCTCCTTGTGTCTCCCACATAACGTTGCTATGTACATGCTGTTATTTTTTATGCATCCATTATTAGCATTGTGTACTGCTTTAGTTGTACTACCATAATGCCTCTAATGCTTATTTTGTTTCTACCAGTCCGTTGAATTCAAAGATATTGTAAAAATTGGACGCACTCACACTCAAGATGCTACACCTTTGACTCTTGGGCAAGAGTTTAGTGGCTATTCTACACAAGTAAGATAACATATTTGGTAGGAAGGATAGACCAAGCTTAATGTTTGTTGGGATGGACTTCCGATTGCTTTGAGCTTTTGTTGCAGGTAAAATATGGAATTGACCGTGTCTTCTGCACTCTACCTCGGATGTATCAGGTTATAAACTCATAAAGTGTTAAATCTTTAAATTTTTTTTTTTCTTTTGTTCTCTCCTTTTGGTTCTGACTGATTGGAGACTTTATTTGAGCAGCTTGCACAGGGTGGTACTGCTGTAGGCACTGGATTGAACACAAAGAAAGGGTATGTTATTGCTTTAAGGTTGAAGCAATTTTACTTCTTTTGGTATTTTGTGACATGTATTGCTCTAAATACAAGTATCTTTACTTGTTCTCATTCCCCTGGTTTGATTTTCTTTGTTTTATCAATTTTCTCAGCCCTTTCTGTAGATGATTTCCCCTCCTCCATATCTGCCCTTGTAGCATCTTTTTTCCTTATTGTTTCAGAAAATTATTCTGATAAAACTGTAAATCATGTCATGGATTTGGCAATAATGAACATGAATTCTGTATTCTTTCCTCTAAATATTATTCAGAAAGAATGCTTTTCCGCTTCTGTTCTGTTCATGTTTACTATGACAGTAGTTTTCTTCTATAATTTAGGTTTGATGTGAAGATAGCTGCAGCAGTAGCTGAGGAAACAAACTTACCATTTGTTACTGCAGAAAACAAGTTTGAAGCTTTGGTTAGCTTCCGATCCTGTAACTCCGCTTTTGTCTGTTCATTTTCTATCCCTTTTGTGTTGTAAGAGTGGATGTTTTACTATATGAGCAATTCGTTGTTTTCGTCTTGTCCTACTTGAGACCGAGTAGGGCTGTATGCTCATATGTTTCATTTTTGGCAGGCTGCACATGATGCTTTTGTTGAAACCAGTGGAGCCCTTAACACAATTGCTGCTTCTCTGATGAAGATTGCAAATGACATACGTTTATTAGGAAGGTTTGTATGCCTAGTGTGACTTGCATTTTTTATTTATAGTTCTCTCCTTAAGGTTCTCCCTGTGTTTCTCTTGTACAGTGGTCCACGTTGTGGCCTTGGTGAACTCATTCTTCCTGAAAATGAGCCAGGCAGCAGTATTATGCCCGTAAAGCCCCCATCTTATTCCACAATTCTTCTAATTTATTTATTTTTAACTAAAAACCCAAATTTTGTCACTTAACTGAACCTATTCTGTTTCAGGGAAAGGTCAATCCTACTCAGTGTGAAGCTCTCACCATGGTCTGTGCTCAGGTAAGTTTAGTGTCTTGAATTTTGGTTAAATTGGGGACTTATTTGCAAGTAGTAACTGGTAAGATGCATAGAAATCAGACTTTCTATGTCCTCGTAGATAATTCAATCTTGCAGTGTACTTCTATAATGATTGGTTTTCATTTTTAAGTATCATTTAAAAACCTTTCTTGATATTTATTTATTTATTTATAACATCTTTCAGGTTATGGGAAACCATGTGGCCATCACAATAGGTGGTTCCAACGGTCACTTCGAACTTAATGTGTACAAACCATTGATTGCCAGTGGTCTCCTACATGTATGTTCTATTGTCGCATTATTGTAATTATACTTATTGGAGGTGCCAAGTGCATCCATTATTCAACATCAATTGGCCATGATTGGGTAGGATACATCTTATTCTATCTGGCAGTGATTTGGGGCTAGAAGTTAGCAAGCGTGGCTGTTATGCTTTTGTAATTTTCAAACCATAAGTTGAAAAGAGCTATTTGGGAGTTTGTAAAGTCCTATAATAAGAAAGTATAATGTAGTGGTCCTGTGGACCTGTCTAGAATAGTTTTAGTAGGATGCCATTTGAAATTTCATAATCTTTTGATATCTTCATGCAAAATTTAATGCCCTGCTTACCAAGAAACGCACACTTTACAATCTTGCTCCACTAGTGTTTATGTCTTCTAATTCAACTAGTGTTTTTGATTCCTGACAGTCTGTGAGACTGCTCGGAGATGCATCTGCCTCCTTTGAAAAGAACTGTGTGAGAGGAATTCAAGCTAATAGGGAAAGAATTTCAAAATTGCTGCATGAGGTGATTTGATACTGGGTACAAAATATAAAGCTTTATATTCTTCTATGTTTTAGATTTCAGGCTAATCTATCGTCTGTTGTTGCTATGTGGCATTTTGCATGGTGTTGCAGTCACTGATGCTTGTCACATCTTTGAACCCTGTAAGTTTCCACTTGTGTTTCACCTGTTTTCATGTGTACACTTTCCTTATAGTTTCCCGTGCTTTGTGTTATAACTTTTGTTGTTGATTTTATTCCAGAAAATTGGTTATGACAATGCTGCTGCGGTTGCCAAAAAAGCACACAAGGAAGGAAGTACTCTGAAGGTATGATTCCTTTTTCTTGTCAATGCAATTCAATATGTTTGGTCTCTTGTGACATTCATTTAATCTATTGGAATGACTTATCATTAGTTCCTGAGTAGATGGCTAAGGATGCTAAAAGCAACTGCTGTAATAATATATAATATCCTCTTGTTGGACTTATGCATCTCTCAGCTTGTGTTTGGTTGGAATGATGGGTTTGACTTTTGGAAGACGATCATGTTTACAGTGGCGTGTTTAATGCTTTCTTTAGCAATGGTGTTTTCTTGAAACTTTGGATTACTGAATCATCTAATCTAATCAATACTTAACTCTGCAGGAAGCTGCATTGAACCTAGGAGTGTTAACCAGTGAAGAATTTGATACTCTTGTGGTGCCAGAGAAAATGATTGGTCCATCTGATTGATGAGATTATCAAGATCTTGAAGCTCCTGAAATTTGATTTCAGCATTAATTGCCCGATGCTTCATTTTGTGCATTATTTCTCCCAATCAGTTTGAATAGGAATTAGAAATCTGATCTTCAGCAACCCAAATAAACAAATAAAAGAAGAAGAAACTCAGTAGATTTATTTTTTTCAACTTACAAAAACAATATTCTTAAGGTTTTCTCCATGGCTGGCTTGGGTCTTTGGCAGGGTGACAACAGCAGTTGATTGGGAAAATGAGTGGAGAGCCTCCCCCATTGTGTAGTGATTGTATCCAAGGTTATCAAAATCGAGATTCTACGTAGGATCTTGAGAGGTGGGTGAGTCTCAAAGCACCACAGTGATTGTGTGAGGGGCAAAATCTGCTTTAAGGAGATTGTGTCAAATACAAGACTTGATCTGAATCATTCATTCTTCACGCATTTGGTCTGTGAGTTTTTAATTATTTGCAAATTTCTTCTTATATATATTTAGTATTTGTTATCGTGAATCATAGGATCAGATCTTGGCTCGTAAGATCTTACATTATTTGAGGAAAAAAAAAATACATTGGTATGTTAAATAATCACACAAATTTGCATCCATTTAATGTAATTACCATACATCATTATATCAATTTCTAAGATCTTACATTATTTAAAAAAAGAAAAGAAAAGAAAAAACACCTTGGTATGTTAAATAATCACATAAATTTGCATCCATTTGATGTAATTATCATACACCACTATATCCATTTGTAAGCATCATTTAAAGAGGTAAAAATCCTCAAAACATGATACTCTATTGAGATGTTATTTTTTATTTGGGTTTAACCGAGTCTTTTGTCAAGTTAAAAATGATTACAATAAACCAAGATCGTTTGAAATTGTCAGAATCGTATGATCTTACTGATCCTAAACGATTGCAAAAATCCTTGAAAGATCTAAATCGTTTTGGGCAGGTGAGATTGTAAAATCGTAGGATCATAAGATCCAGATCAGAATTTTGACAACCATAATTGTATCTAAGAAACCAATAGAATTTATGGCATTGTGTTAAGACTTAAATTAGGATTATTTTGTGTGCGCTTTGGAATTATTTTAAAGTACTGTCTTTGTTTCTTTGTTTTTTCTAATGCTGATGTTGAGTACTATCTAGTATCTATCATAAACTCATTAAATAATTCAAGACGAATGAGAAGTAAAGATAGCAAAAAAATTATAAAAGTAAAAATAGCCTTCAGTTACGTCGATGGTTTGTTGGTCAGTCCATTGATTGCATCTGTTAGAAAAATTAAGAAGTGTTAATTGGGTTTTAAAATTCTTGGCGAAAACATATACGTTTTCATGTATTCCATGATTCCAAGCAATTAATTGGGTGAAGGTGGTGAAGTTAATAAAAAGAGAGAAATTTGGTGAGCTAGAGATTCTGTTCAATGTTTGGTTTGTAGCCAACAGAAATGTAATTGTAGCCTAGCAATCTACTATTCCCCAAACACAAACACATGATGTGGCATCACTTTATTATTTATTGTTTTTTTAACTTAAATTGTTTGCACATATAACTAATATATAGCAGACTAATATTTAGACTTGAAATATGATTAACCCAACAGAAAACTGAAAATTAAAGTTAAAAATCCACTTTTGTCTATCAAGCCCTGCTTATAGCAATGCCTTTGTATGTAAAAATTGATTCATGCCCCTTAGTGGATGACCTTGCACTTTGAGCTTGTCAGCTCCCATATAGCTGGAAGGAGGAATTTCCTTCCATTAGCACCATACGCATTATAACTTGCCTTGCTGATTTTATCCACCATCAAATTTCCAGGATACCCTGAATAAGCTCCTTCACCAAATATCCCTGGACATGCTGTGACAGCCTCCAATGGAGCCAAGGGGTCACCTTGAAAATACCCATTCTTGAAAGGATTAGTTGTAGCTCCTGCAATAATTGTTGCAATGTTCATGACCATGCCATCAGCCCCAACACCATTTGGTGCAACAAGGGCTTGCTGGCCTGGTGGACCATAAGCTGGAAGTGAATAAGGCCATGCACATAATCCAGGGCACTGCACCAGAGGTTTTCCTATATGTGCATAAACTAACCTAGTACGCTTTGTAGACACCACTATGTTATCATGAAAACCACATGAACCCATGCAAAATCGTTCTACAATCACATCTCTAGAAGTCAAAACCAAGTATATTCCATTAGAGTCAAATGGTAATACTTTGGTCTCTATCTTGTGTTTGATATAGTTTGCCATTTGGGCACGCTTAATATTCTTACCTAAAGAATATATGTCACCAATTTGTTTAACAAGTTTAACAGTGCTGGAAACTGAGTTCCCAGACTTGTCCTTGTATGTCTGGATTGTTTTCCACCATGTTGCTACAGTGGGTTCTTGATGGGGTACTAGACCCTTAGAAGGATTAAAGGAAGCAAAGAAATCGGTTATGGAGCGTCTGTCGTTTTGAGAAAAGGCACCATACCATACGAGGTAGATGTTGATGCTATTTGGTTTGGTCAAGAGGGGGCCTCCATGGTACTTGATTTCATTGAACGTGGTGGCTAAAGAAGGTTGGGTTTGGCTTTGGCTCTGGCTCACTCCTTGTGACCTTGGAGCTAAAGCCAAAGCAAAAATGAGGGGGAAGAGCAAAGACTTCAAAAACATGGTGACCATTCTTTTAGTTTAAGATGTTTGAAATGATGATGAGTATGATTGCAATAAGCCTAAAAAGGGTCCATTTTATAGAGGGAACTAGGTCCTACTTCTACAGTTACCAAACTCTTGAGTTCAATAATGCATTATTGTTATAAACTTATAGGACTATGATGATATGATCCCGTGTAAAATATCATTTTCATTTAAAATAGATACATTTCATACTTACTATAAATTCAATTGTTGTTGTGTCATGTAATATTTTGAATACAAAAAATGTAAAATCTTAAGCGTAAAATGAACTCTCTTTATTTCAAGTAAAATAAGAGGAACATATTAGTTTGTTTTAGTAACTAATACACATACCAGTTTTTTGCTACCAAATTTAAGAGACTGAACAGGCTTATTCCTACGTTCACATAAATTAGTTAATTAATTTATTTGCCTACTAATCGCAACCTTTCAAATCAAAATTATTAAATGGGACAAATAATTCAATCTATAATCTTTTAATCAGACTATTGGCAATCTGCTATTGGCCTTAGTAGGTAGTTGATACAGGGCACAGCAATTATTATGTTTCTTCAAACTGTTCTTTAGTACTGTTGAATATCAATTTTAAAGTTTACCGGTTGTTTGAAGATTAGAAACAGTATGTTATATATAAATCTGATTGTACAAAGATTTTTCAAATGCTAGTTTCAATTATGCCCAATAATAGGCTGCTAATTTGTCATAAGAGGAGTTAGGACATCACTTCAAAACTAGTGTATGATTGATGATTCTATACAACTTTCTCGGACTCTAATGCAGTATAATTGTAGCGGGGTTATTTCTTCTGAATGCAATATGAACATTTGGGTTGGTCTACTTTGGCTTAGTATTGTTAGGCCAAATATTTAATTTAGTAACAGTGCATGTGTCAACGCCAAATGTACCAAAGTATTTAGTTATATTAGTATGTAACACATGTATGCGCATGGATGCATTTAAAATTAAACATAAATTTTAGGCGAAAAGCTATTTTTAGTCTCTACATTTTCAGGCGATTCCTATTTTAGTCCTTACATTTTATTTTTACCGCTTTTAGTCCATATTCTAAAAAACGCTTTCCGTTTTGGTTTCTGTCGTTACATCAGAAACGGAAAAAACTAACGTGGCAAACGGTAGGAATAAATAATAGTAAATTAATGCCCGCGTGGCCTAATGCCAAGTCAGCATCTAAATTAAAAAAATTAATTTATAAATTTTAACTAAATAAAAAAAATTAAAAACAGAATTAAAAACTAAAAATTACATGAATTGATATCTAAGTGTATCTTGAACAAGAACAACAAGAATACAAACTCAAATCTAAGAACACAAACCCAGAAATCAGTCTTGCCGCTTCACGAGTAAACCCAGACAATCAGTGCTCTTGTTCTCATCTGTGGCGTTTAAGAGAGAAGAAAGCAGTAGAGAATATATTGACAAAAATTTTGAACTAGAAAATTTAAACTTGTGTGGGTCCACTGGGCAGGCTAGCATGTATGAATTAAAGGCAGGTGAGTCTTTTTCTTTTCTCTGTGTGTACTCACAAACAGAAATTCAAAGCACCAGATGGGTTTAAGCTGGCTCAAGTTAATAGTCCCTCGCAATGGGTCTTGGTCAAAGGAGTGGCGTAGAGCGGTCAGATCTGCGCCGAAGCTTGGTCCAGTGATGGCGCACGAGGTGAAGGCTTCCAGCGGTGCAGCATTGACAAAGATTGGGCTCGAGGATCGATGGAGATGGTTTGGTGTCGCGATTGTAATAGGTCAACAGATGGTGATCTAAAGGCTAGACCGTCGTCATCGTGGTGTTGGATGGCGAAACTTGAAATCATCGTTGGGTCTGCTGCTAGTGATGGAGGCTAACAGCGGCGCCGACTTCTTATGGGTCTGATCTGCCTGTGTGGATTATGGGTATTCCTGATAAGGGTTTTCTTTATGGCAAATGGCTTTTGTGTTGGTATTGTGGTTTGATGGGATGAGAAAATGAGAACATTAATTCATGTTCTTGGTCAAAACTGTGGCGTTTAAGAGAGAAGAAAACGAGAACAAGAGCATTGATTGTCTGGGTTTACTCGTCGAAGCGGCAAGGCTGATTTCTGGGTTTGTGTTCTTGGATTTGAGTTTGTGTTCTTGTTATTTTTGTTCAAGACCTACTTAGATCTCAATTCATGTAATTTTTAGTTTTTAATTCTGTTTTTAATTTGTTTTATTTAGTTAAAATTAATAAATTAATTTTTTTAAATTTAGATGCTGACGTGGCATTTTTTAATGCCAAAAAATATTTTTTATTATTAATTTAAGCCACGTGGACATTAATTTACTATTATTTATTTCTACCGTTTGCCACGTTAGCTTTTTTTCGTTTCTAATGTAACGGCAGGGACCAAAACGGAAAGCATTTTTTAAGATAAGGACTAAAAGCGGTAAAAATAAAATGTAGGGACTAAAATGGGAATCGCCTGAAAATGTAGGGATTAAAAGTGACTTTTCGCCTAAATTTTATTATAAAAATATAAATAATTAATCAAATTATTAATAAATAAAAATAGCATATAACACATGCATACATATGGATACATTTAAAATTAAACACAATTTTTATCATAAAAATATAAATAATTAGTCAAATTATTTTTTTTAAAAGTAAACATAATTAATCATATATTAAAATTCTAACCCAAATTTAATACTACTTATGATTTTTTTTCCTTCTAATTTTTAATAAGATAGAATGTGAGATGATCTTTGTTGTGTGATGATTTTTATTGAATATATGTGATTAGTTTTTTTTTTATTATTATTGAGTAAATGTGATTTTTTAGTATTTTGCACTCATTAACTCACTTGACACAAAGATTAAAAAACTTAAGTAGATAATTATAGTATGGCCTCACATAAATTTAGACACATAGCGCAAAATTGAATTATAATTTTAAATGGACAAAACTTAGATACAGTACCTTAGGTGTTGTTCCTTAGGTTCTCTTCTTAAGATTCAGCCATGTGGCTACTTAATTAAAAAATACACTTCCTTCCCTTGAGAAAAAATCTACATGGCAGAATCTTAAAAGGAGAACCTAAGAAACAGGACATAAATATTGTATCTAAGTCTTGCTCATTTTAAATTATAATTTAACTTTATCTTAGTTTTACCTATTAATATATATATATATATATATATATATATATATATATATATATATATATATATATCAGGAGGACAACCAGTCCTGGAGCTGATAGAGGAGTTGGATCTCCACAACTTATCCATACTATCCTAGTTTTAACACTCAGTTATCAACAGTGTGATCTTCTTCATTTACAATATCAGGAGGACAACCAGTCCTGGAGCTGATAGAGGAGTTGGATCTCCACAACTTATCCATACTATCCTAGTTTTAACACTCAGTTATCATGTTTTTCTCACAACCGTTGCATTTCGTAACACATACCCTAAGCAACCCTATACCACACACATGCCCTACACGCCCTCTCTTGGCTCAAACGGGCCTTACAGTCAGGTTCTGGGAATTCACTTTACACCTAGGGTGGCGCCAACGACGGTAAGAAGGGGACACAACAACGGAGCACCAAAGGTTCGGACAAGCACGGACAATGTACAAAGACACAACAACATATATATATATATATATATATATATATAATTTTTTTGGGATTTATATATAATGGCATATTACTCAATACACGCAAACACCAAAACCTGGCGAATTGACTCTCTCTTTGTATCAGATTTATCGAGTAGGATTGTAACTAAATGCTTGATAGTGCGTCGTTAGGCTTTGTAATCTAGGCGTTGTAATTTAGGCTTGATAATAAAAATACTTTTCCTTGTTCTCATCGTGAACTTGTGCGTTTCATATAGAAGTCCTATTAAGTCAGGTTGTACCGAACTTATTTCCTTTTTCACGAAGTCAAATTATCTTTCCTTGAGTGGTTTCTAATCACCCCGAGTGACCAAAAACTGGTTTGTGCTCAAACAAGTATTTGGTCAGTTTGGAGCGTTCAATCTATTTGCTGCCTAAACCGTGAAGTTTATCTGCATGAAATTGATCAATACCAACCCCATCTGCATGATGATTGGAAATCATTTGATTGTATTGATGCCACCATGCCGTGTGAAATGATTATTGAACTCGCCAAATTGTGTGGGCTCCATATTATTAATGCATGGGATAACTACAGTTATAGCCCATGATTATCAAGCAAATTGATTAAGTTCAACATCAAGTATAGGTTCTAGGAACCTGATTAGTTGTTGCATATATTGGGTTCGTTTGGATAGCACTTATTGTTGCTGAAAGTTGATAAAAACTGATTGTTGCTGAAAACACTGTAGCAAAATAATTTTTAAATGTGTGAATAGTGTTGTGGGACCCATTTTTAATATTTTTTAATACATAAACAGTGCATGAACAATGCGTAAACAGTGAGTATACTGTTCATGCACAGTAAATTTTGTCCCCCACAATCAACCAGTGCAGCCAAAAAAAAAAAGAAAAAAAAAAAAAGAAGAGTAAAACGTAACTCAACTTTAAGCAACAAATTCCACCACAAACGCAGCTGTTTAAGCAAGAGTCTTTTTAACTTACCCATATATGAGGGCTGTGATGACACTGCACCAACCGCTGGTGTTTGGCTTTCAAATTGATTTCGATTGGCCGACATGAGAATTTCCTTTCATAGTCCTGCAGATATATATGAGGATGACTGTTCCTCTATCACTTTCTGACAATAATTTTGTCACTGGCATCGGTTATGACTAGACATCTACTCTTTGTTTGATTATTGGTGGTCAAAGGTATCACATTTTGCTGGTTAGAGCATTAGTCTTGGAAAATTCTAATACTACTCTATTTTATAATTCTAAAAAGTCACATTATTATTATATCATACCATTTTACAATACCTCCACATCTCAAATTTCTATTTTCCTCTTTTACTCATTAAAATAATATATCTACATAATAAAATAATATATCTCAAAATTATATCTTCTCTCCCATCTTTCTCCTCTCTCTCATTTTCAGCTTTCTTCCAAATAAAATATTATTATTTTTTTACAATACTGTGAACAGTACAATTCTATGTTTAGAATTGTACTGTAGTACTATTGCAAAAAAATTTGCAATAGTTGTGTTTACAATTGTCTGATGCAAAGGATTTTAAAACTTAAAATGCCAAATTGTCCTTAGATATGTCATTAGCATTCTCCAATGCTAATGCTCTTAGGGATTAATCAGTGATTGAAAAGGCTGGGACATCTTTTGGCTAGGACTCTCTTTAGCTCGACTTGTCTCTATAGAAACTAGAAATCGTTGGAAAAACTAATTTGGTAGAGTTCCAATTGTCCGTGATATCACCCAGCTTTTAGAGATGTTTGGGTTTACCGTTAACATCATTTTATCATCTCATTCTTAATTTGTCACTCTGATCTTTATGAAATACTTATTAGTGAAAATTATTATGACATTAGACTTATTGTTTTATTATTATTATTTTTTTTATTGGGCTCCCCCTCCATGGTTGGGTTTTAGTATCTGATAATAGTAATGCTATATACACAACAACTTAGTTGACAAGTTTTTATTAATTTTTATCTTCACCTACTAATAACATCATTTTTTTACTTTCCAATTGTATAGAGGTTGGTCCCAAGGTCATTGGGCCTTGGGCTCTGAACAAGAGATACAACACCTGACCCCCTCCCTATTGGGCTTAATAGCTCGATCCAAACACCCCCTTAAGACTCACTGTGAGCCCAATGAACATAAAGGGATCGGTTAACCCTGAACGTCAAAGGCAAAGCACTCCTGATCAAACTTATCTTGGCTGAGCGTATGGTTTCACGGCAAAATGATGTCTCAGCTTCTCGGTATTGTCTTAGGAAATATTGCTGCCGAGTGGGCTTTTTGGAGGTGGGAGTCAGTTCCAATGCCACTACCACCTCACCCACCTAAAGACGATGGAATTGGACCATCATTCGCACTAATAGAAGGAAGTAATCATAACACCCCCACTTATCTAAAGCTATAAATAGGGGGGTTAGGGGAGAAAAAGGAATTGGCAATTCTGGAAAGAATACTAAGAGAAGAGAGCAAACACTCAGAAGGAATAAAGGAGCAATCCTATGAGGGAGAGAGAGAAAGGCATGAGGAAATAGAAGTGTATTTGGGTCTGCCGAGCATAGGGCCACCCACAGTAGGAAACACAAAAGTCCACAAAACAAATAGATTGTGAGCCCAAGTAGAGGTTAAGCCCAACAGCCATATATTTTATGTATGCACAATTGGCGCCGTCTGTGGGAATCTCCTACAAAGCTGTGATTCTGTCAAGGCGTGCACGGGAAAATGTCTAGAGGTCCGTCTGGGAGTTATGCTGAAAGTGGTTCTGGGAGGTCTTCACGGGGATCCACCTGGAGGGAAAGAAGGCTAAAAAGACGTGAAGATAGGGAGTATGAGGAGGAAGGGCAGTCTAGCCTTGGAGAAGGGTCGTTTCAAACATACTGGACAATGTTGGGCACTTCGGGGCGTAATCGCTTTGACAGAAAGGATGAAGAGCATGATCAAAGGGACGAGGAGCTTGAACGTCTTCGTAGGTTGGTAAGGGACTCAGAGTTGCAAGCAAGAGGTAGGCACCAGAGAAGGGACCACGGGGAGCGAAAGGAAAGGTCGGCTAGTTTCGGGGATCATCATGGAATAGGGTCTCATCAATCTGGGTCTTACGGGCACCAGGATCGTTCACGGGAATATGTAGACCAGGATTCGATTTCCTTGGAGGAGAGACGACCTCGGAATGTGGCCATGGACGCTATGAGCCATGCATTACGTCGAGCTGCTCGATCACCATTCTCAAGGGACATTGAAAGGGCACCTATGCCGAGCAAATTTACAAGGCCTCCGTTCAATTCTTACGATGGAAAGACGGACCCAATAGAACATGTAAGCCATTATGTTTAAATGATATCTTTGCACACTCATCACGATGCACAGATGTGTAAAGTGTTCCCCTAAAGCCTCAGCCCCACTGCTTTGAGATGGTTTAATGGATTAAGGAAGGGCTCAATTCACAGTTTTTCCGAATTGATTCAAGAATTCGGTATACAATTCATGACCTACAGTCGAGTCCCTCAGCCCGTGGACATGTTGCTGTCAATGAAAATGGTAGCTACGCTAACTGGTATTGGGAGCTATAACGAGATTGGCGGAGGTAATGAAAAAATCACGGTGAGTACTTTCAGGATGGGGTTGCTCGAAGATTTTGGCCTATGGGAATCATTGACGAGGAGGCCTCCCGAGAATATGAGGCAGTTGATGAGGCGTATCGAAGAATATAAACGTTTGAAAGATGACTGGCTATAGTGCAAGGGCAAGGCCACGGTCATCAATCATCCTCGGCATATCGGCTTACAGTCTAGGCCTCGGAAAGATTTAAGGATTCAAGAGCCAGGGCTACAGATGGGAGAGGTGAATGTAGCCTTCAAGGAACCAGTGCATAGGATCATTGATCGGACTAAGAATGAGCCATACTTTCGATGGCCAAACAAGATGGGGGGAGACCCGTCCAAGAGGAATCAGAACTTGTATTATACTTACCATAAAGATAAGGGGCATAGCACTGAATAGTGTAGGGTGTTAAAAGATTATCTAGAGCAGTTGGTAAAAGCGGGATATCTAAAAGAGTTTGTGGTGGATCCCAGGAATCAAGAAGCCGGGTAGGGCACCCGGCCTCGTGGAATCCTCTCCCACCCCCACTGGGAGTGATAGAAGTTATCCACGCACCTCCAAGAGGTACTCAGGTGTCCAGCAAAAGAGAGGTACTGGCCGTGATATCGGCAGATGGCTGAACGGGTGATCAACACCCTGAGAAGAAGTTGATGTATACTTAGGAGCCCATCGCCTTTAATGACAATGATCTGGAGGGCACGATTCAACCACACAATGATGCTTTGGTGGTTACGGCCCGGATAAATGGTTTTGTAGTAAAGAGAGTGATGATAGATTAGGGGAGTAGAGCTGACGTGATGTATCTTGACCTATATAGGGGGCCTGGCTTGAAGAAGGAAGATTTCCTCAAGTATGATATGCCACTGATAGGGTTCGATGGTCGGATGGTGATCCCAGAAGGGCAAATCTCACTTCCCATAAATATGGAGGGCAAAGAGGTGATGGTCACGTTCATAGTGGTCGCCTCGTTTTCCCCTCACACGGCGATCCTGGGAAGGCCATGGATTCATACAATAGGGGCAGTACCGTTCACCCTATACGTGAAAGTCAAGTTTCGCATGGAGTAAGGCATTGTCATAGTGAGGGGAAGCCAGCAAGTGGCCAAACAGTGCATGGTAGTTGCAGTTGGCCAGGAAATCAAACGGAAGGAATCAACCGAGGGGGTTTCCTCATAGCAATTACAAAAACCCCAAGCAGGAATGGGGGCTAGCTGTGCCGAGGACTAGGTAAGAGTAAGGATATTACCAAATGGTGATAGGAGTTTTCTGATATGAGCAAATATGGAAAACAAAGAGAAGGTTGAAACACTGCTGTTCCTCGTGCAAAATGTGGACGTGTTCGCTTGGAGCTCATATGAGGTGCCTGGGGTGGATCTCGAATTCATAGTTCACAAGCTCAACGTGGACCCCTTATACCCCCCCAAGAAGTAGAAGCAGAGGAGATCGGCTAAGGAGCATGTCGAAATTGTCAGGCAAGAAGTAAAGAGACTAAAGGAAGCTGGGGCAATAAAGGAGATATTTTTTCTGGAGTGGCTTGCGAATACCGTGGTGGTAAAAAAGAAAAATGGCAAATGAAGGGTTTGTATTGACTTCACTGACCTCAACCGAGCATGTCTAAAGGACTTGTTTCCTCTGCCGAAGATTGATCAGTTAGTGGATGCCACATATGGACACCCAAGGATGAGCTTTCTGGACGCTTTTTAGGGTTATCATCAGATCTCCTTAGCTGCCGAGGATCAAGAGAAAACGACATTTATTTCACCTGATGCTAACTATCATTACACCGTGATGCCATTTGGGTTGAAGAATGCTGAGGCCATATACCAACGGATGATGACGAGAATGTTCCAAGATAAGATCGGGCGAACAACAGAGGTGTACATTGATGATATGGTGGTAAAAAGCAAACAGAAAGTTCAACATGTTGAAGACCTTAAGGGGGTATTCGAAGTACTTTGGCAGCATAAGTTACGCCTTAATGTAGACAAGTGTGTCTTTGGAGTGGGGGTTGGCAAGTTCCTAAGGTACTTGATCATGAACCGAGGAATAGAAGTCAACCTCGACCAGATAGAAGCCGTGAAGTGCCTTAAGCCGCCAAGTAATCCGAAGGAAGTCCAAGTGTTGACCAGCATGTTAGCTACCCTTAATTGGTTCATTTCTAAGTTTGCGGATTACTGTCGACCATTTTACCAGCTCTTGAAGAAGTGGAAGGGATTCCAGTGAAATGAGGAGTGTGAAAAGGCTTTTCAAGACCTAAAGGAATCTTTGATGCAGGCACCTATGTTGACGGCCCCTGAGCCCGAGGAGGATTTATTCATGTACCTCTCTATGTCGGAACATGCCGTGAGTGCCGTGCTTTTGAGAGATCAAGGAGTGCAACAACCGTGTATTATATAAGCAAGACCCTGGTTGACGCAGAAACAAGATACCTGCCCTTGGAGAAGTTAGTGTTAGCACTAGTGCACGCAACGAGAAAGCTGCCACATTATTTTCAAGCTCACACTGTCTATGTGTTGACCAAGTATCCCCTACAGTCATTGTTGAAGAGATCTGACTTCACGGGCCGAATAGCCAAATAGGGGACCCGGCTTAGCTCCTTTGATATCAGGTACCAGCCAACGAGTTCGATCAAAGGCCAAGTTCTTGCTGATTTTGTTACAGAGTTTTCCTCGATAAAAGAAATGGAAGTAATTGGTCACGTAGATTGTCGCTCGTGGAAGGTATTTGTAGACGGCACTTCTAGTGCAATGGGGGCAAGGGTCGGGATCCTTATCGTCACTCTAGAAGGGATAAGGTTGGAACATTCTTTCAGGTTGGGATTTAGGGCCTCCAACAATAAAGCTGAGTATGAAACCCTTTTCACTGGATTGAAGGTTGTTTTGGATATGGGCGTGTAGGAAGTTGAGGTCTACTCGGATTCTCGATTGGTGGTCAACCAAGTGCATGGCAGTTTTGAAGCCTGAGATTCCCAAATGAAGGAATATTTGCAAGTGGTAAGGCAGGTTATAAGTCAGTTTCTTAAAGCAAAGGTGGTCCAGGTGGCTCAGGGGCAGAACAAACACGCGGACTCTCTGGCCACCTTAGCGTTATCAATGACAGAGAAGGTACCTCGCATAATCAAAGTGGAATTGGTAGTGGAACCAAATATCAATGTTGGGGTAGGTGTTTCACATGTGACAACAGCTGATGATCAACTTTTTAGCCGAGGACCGTTTGCCTGTCGACAAGAAAGAAGCAGAAAAAGTACGTTGGACAGTAACTCGGTATTGGTTATCAGCCGATCATAGATTGTATCGAAGATCCTTTGATGGGCCCTACCTACAATGTTTACACCCCAACAAGATTGAAGGACTCCTGTCCGAGCTACATGAAGGAGTGTGCGACAACCATGTGGGGGGATGTTCATTGGCATACTGGGTAATGACTCAGGGATTTTGGTGGCCGCGAATGCAAAAGGACACTAACGAGTATGCCCAAAAATGTGAGCAATGCCAAAAACATGCCTCTATGATCCATCAACCGACGGGGGGCTTGAATCCCATTAGTAGCCCTTGGCCCTTTAGGCAGTGGGGGCTAGATATCGTTGGTCCATTCCCTCAGGCAACAGGAAACCGAAGGTTTGTCCTTGTAGCCGTGGATTACTTCACCAAATGGGCGGAGATGGAGGCATTGGCAAACATCCGGGATGTGGATGTTAAGAAGTTCGTATGAAGGAATATAGTAACGAGGTTCAGGATACCAGAGTCTCTAGTATTGGACAATGGGTTACAGTTTGACACCAAGGCTTTTCTCGAGTTGTGTGGCAGTCTCGGCATCACGAACCGATATTCTACCCCGGCATATCCGCTGAGCAATGGTCAAGCCAAGGCCACCAACAAGGCCATTGTGAACGGGTTAAAAAGGAGGTTAAAAGGTACTAAGGGTAGGTGGGCAAAGGAGCTGCCTAGTGTTCTATGGGCATACCGAACAACCTCGAGAAGGTCTAGGGGGAAACCACATTCTTTCTAGCGTATGGAGTAGAAGCGGTCATACCAGCAGAAGTGAACTTATACAACGCCCAGGTTTTAGGTTTCAACCCTGCTAAGAATTCAGAGATGATGATGAAACAGTTGAACTTGCTGGAAGAACACCGGGAATCAACGGCAATATGGTTGGCAGAATATTAGCAAAAACTTGCCCGGAGATATAATAGAGATGTGAGAAAAAGGGAATTTGGAGCAAGAGATCTAGTACTTCGGAGGGTGGTACGAAATACACGAGACGTGAACGCAGGGAAGTTAGCTCCAACTTGGGAGGGACCATATAGGGTTACCGCCATAGTAGGCACAGTGGCGTATTATTTGGGGGATTTAGATGAAAGACCTCTTCCTCGGCCATGGAATGCCCATAACCTAAAGAAATTCTACCATTGATTACCAGTACACAGGGGTACATATTGAATGTAATGTTACATGTGCTTGTTGTTAATTAATACAAAAGTGATGTTTATCCATGCAGGTGTATCTGTACTTATGATTTTATCGTTGTTAACTCATTAGCTCTGGTCAACAAACACGGAGAAACTTCATGTAAAATTATCTAAGGACAAAAGCCTGTTCTCGGTTCGATTCTCATCACTGGACAGGTGGAAACCTAATCTCAAAATTATTTAAGTACGGAAACTTGTTCCCGGTTTGATTTTCACCACCGAGCAGGTGGAAACCTTACACTTAATTTTTTTTTTCTTCTAAGGACAAAAACCTGTTACCGGTTCGATTTTCATCACCGAGCATATGGAAACCTTATGCTGAATTTTTCTAAGGACAGAAACCTACTTCCCAATTCGATCACAGTCACCAGGCAGGTGGAAACCTAATCTTAACTTTTAGGGATAATTACACATAACCCACCTGTGGTTTGGTAAATAATCACTTTGCCTACCCGTGGTTTGAAAAGTATCACTTAAGAGCATTTGCAGTAGTGGAGCTAAATAGCTATAATGCTATTTTAGCTCCACCAAAATACCAAAAACAGCCATGTAGCAGTGCACATCTATAGATAGATGTGCACTGTAGCAGACATCTAAAAAAAAAATTTAATTTTTTATTCACCCCGGATTAAAATAACACTACTTGGTTTATTTTTTTCATTTCTTTTATTCTCATCTCACTGTGCTTTCTCTCAGTGTCACTCTCAAGCTCTCATCTGAAATTTCTTTCAAGCTCTCATCTCTCAAGCTCTCACCTCTCTGTTACCACTACCGGCCCTCCCCACCATCTCACCTAAAACTCAATCTCTCACTCTGTGCCCTTCTTTCTCTCTCAGTCATTCAGCTCTCATCCTCTCCCAAGACTCTCTCAATCTCTCACCGATCGCTTCACTGTCACTCTCCTCTCTCATCGTCACTCTCTCAAGCTCCCTCATTCACCACTGTCGACCTAAGCCCCTACCCAGCACCGATCACCTTAGACCCACACCATCATCCGCCTCAGACCCACGCCTTAACTCGCCTCCGGCCTTGTGGATCGAAGTGGCTTCCCTCACCTCCACTCCGTCGCTGGGTCGTGGTTGTGCTCCGGTGTGCATTGGTATCGGGGTTGAGATTGGGGTTGTGATTTGTGGTTGTGGGTTTGTTTTGTGGTGTGCTGTGGGTTTGTTTTGTGGTGCTGTGTTGCCAGTGGTTATGCCGTGTTTTGTGGTGTTGTGGGGTTTTTTTTCCCCCCTCTGCTGTGGATTGGTGGTGGTGGTGGTGGTGGTGGTTGTTGTGGGTGTGGTTGTGGCTGTGGCTGATGGTAGAGTGGTTGTGGTTGGTGCTGTGGATGTTTTTTTGGGTAGTGGGATATATTATTTTATTGTAGTGGTTATATTATTTTATTGTGATGTTTATATTATTTTATTGTGTTGAAAGCTAAAATAGATCCACTACTGCTACATATGTGTAGGTAAAATAGATAAAGTAACTTTTGGTGGAGCTAAAAAGCTAAATTTTTCGCTCCACTGCTATGGATGTTCTAACCTACCTAAGGTATGTTTCCGTCAATCCCCGTAACCCACCTCGGTTTCTGCCGTTACAAAAACACCTTTTAACCCCAAAATAAAACATAACGTGAATCAAAACACCCAAAAGTCAAAAACTTTTCGAGAGAGAGACCTGAGGTGAGATCAGCTTGTCCTTTGTGGTTTGGAGCGTCTGGAGGGGGAGAAAACACTTGTTTTGCATCATCGAAGCTAGGCAAGGTATGAATGACTGTTGTTCATCGCGACCCACCCACGTATTTGTGTCTGTTCTCGATTTAGGGTTTCAGATTTTGTTCAAGTGCGAACTTACTATGTGAAAGTCTAAATTTGTACTTCCCAAGAATCGTGTTTTGTTGATATGTCTTCATCAAGTGGTAGTTTCTTGGGTTCATGTGGGCATATGTGCAATGAGCAGACTTGTTTTTTGGGAACAAGTTTGAGTTTGTACAATTTTAGGAGAAGGTTCTTGGGTTGTAGCCGTTATAAGGTTGGTCCTAAGTGTCCTTTCTTTGTTTGGGTTGATAACCCAACTTGTCCTCATGGGAATGAAACTGCACCTTTGGCTCTAGAAAGGATGTCTAGGCTTCAAAGTGCTCTCCAACTTGCCAATGTGAGGGAAAGGACAGCTCTGGAAACGGCAGAAGAAGTTAGGCAAATGGCAGAAAAGGCTCTTGAAGAGAAAGCCAAAGCCAAGGAGAGGGAGAGAAAGGCTCGAGCTGTCTATGCAAAGGCTAAGGAAAAGGCCATGTTTGCTGAAGAGAAGCAGAGAATGTGGAAGTTTGCATGCATTTTGTCATGGATCATTTTTGTTATTGTTATGTTGTTGTGTTTTGGCTCAATTGAGTTTTCTAGAGTGAAGAGACCTAGATTGTTGCCTTGAAGTAGTTAATTGGTTAGTAAAGATAGTTATGGCAATGGTGTTAATGAATTTGCATTGTAATAGCACTAGCCTACTGATGTAATGTTTTGATGTGTCAATGAATGAAGAATTGGTCAATTATTAAGTATTTTGTGCATACCATAACAACCATTCAATGAAATAAGTATTGGTCATGTCACTAGTCTGTGGGCATATAATGAAAGAAGTATTGGTCAATTATCGATGACTTGTGCATACCATAACAACCATTCCACAATAGCAACTTCCATACACTATATTGGAAAAATCATCTTGGACACAATCTGTAGTAGTAATAAATAAACTTCCATATAATCTGGTTTGGACAAATAATATTCCATACAGTTACCTGCGCATACCATAACAACCATTCCACAATAACAACTTCCATACGATCTATATTGGAAAAATCTACTTGGACACAATCTGTAGTAGCAATAAATAAACTTCCATATAATCTAGTTTGGACAAATATTGTTCCATACAAACTGTAATACCACAACTTCCATATAACAACCTGGAGTGTATTGTACCTTAACTTCTAGTAAATTACAGAAAAGCACATTCCAAGGCCAGCTACATATATATATATATATATATACACATATATACACATACATATAATTGCTCAAAACAAGGTGATTGTTTTTTACACTAATTGATAATTACAAAAAGCCAACAGTGGTCTTCACAAAAAACAAAAAGGCCCACATGCTCCCACTAGCTTTACTCCCAATGCTGGCATGTGTACCCACTAGCTTCATTCATTTCTTGTCTTTACTCTTTCCTCTTTCCACCCACTAAATTCATTTTTGGTGGCCTTTGTGCAGCAAGTTGTCCTCTAGTCCTCACACCACCAGTGTTCCTATTTGCATGTGAAGGCTACAAAATAAAAAATATCCTAGTCTACACAACCATCTAGGAAAGAGGTTACTCAACTAAGTTACCTATGAAGAACTTGGTAGGGTACCCCAAGTCTCCCTAGGTGTGTGAAACTCTGGCTGTGAAGAAGAGAACCATCCTGCTCTCCTGTGAGATGGCCTAGCTTGATTTCCTTGATGTGAGGATGAAGGCTGAGTGGTAGACATCATGTTGTAAGTCTAGGTAGGCTGATGGGATGGTGGCTGGGGTACAGGCTGAGGTGTAGATCTAGTACTAGGTGCAGGCATCCCTCCCCTTGCCTGCAACAAAACCCAGTTTCAATACATAAATATCTTTGTAAGTTTAAAAACAAGTTTTTTTTTTTTTGCCATATAAATCCCAGTTACTTACAGCTTTTTCTCTTTCAAGCCTCTGTCTCCTCTGCCATGGTGTCTTCCTAGTGATGTCAGCCTTGCACCGTCTTGAGTTATGTCGTTCCTTTTTGCATTTTCCACACCTTACAGGTCTGTTCAGCCTACTTGCTTTGTAAGGGTTCCTAGGCTCATCAGAAGCCCTCTTTCTTTGCTTAGGTGGCCTGTCTAGTGGTTTTTATATGTGAGGTGCTAAGGGAGCAGGCTATCCAGTCTTAGCCCATTCTGACTGGCCAGGTATGGGAGAAAGTACCTCCTTGTATATCTCCATGTAAGTTTCTTTGAAGTAGCATGGGTGGGTGTAGTCTTCTAATGTCTCAATGTTTGTATAAATGGCTGTTATGACATGTTTACCTGGAATGCCATTTAAATCCTAAGACCTACAGCTATATGTCTTCTTGACAAGATCAACTACATGCCTCTCATACTAACTGGCTACCTCATAAAGGAAACTACCAGCTGGGGTAGCACTAAATGGCTTACTTTCAACCTTCAATTTCTCCAACCTATCTTGTATGCTTGGACACAACTTTCCAGCATACTTCTGTATCCCTTCCATTTTTGTGTAAAGTCTAGTCATAAGTCTAACCCTAATCCACTCCAACATTGCCAATATAGGCTTATCCCTAGACTTCAATATCATTGCATTAAAAGACTCACTCAAGTTATTTACCAAACAATCTGTTAAGGCCCTAGGAGTGAAGTGTGACCTTGTCCACTGTGCAGGTGCAATGTTTGCAGATACTCATATGTCTTTTCATCCAAATCCCTTATACACTGCATGCATCTCTCAAACTCCCTTACTGTTGTGGCAGTAGCACACCTCCGCAGTGCATTCTTTAACTCCAATCCCTTGTGATCAATTTTGAACTTGTTGTAGATGTGTTTCACACAGTATCTATGCTCCACAGTAGGGAATAGTGTCTCTATTGCAGGTATAAGCCCCTGCAAATAACCAAACAAACAAACAAAACAGGTTAGTTTAGCAAACAAAGTAAACTATTCAAGTGCAACTGAACAAAACAAAACTTGCATACCTTTTGCCTATCAGAAATGAAGACCAATTGAAGCTCCTCTGGCCTCACTATATCATCAGCAAAAATTTCCAAAAACCATATCCAAGACTCCCTAGTTTCTTGTTCCACAACAGCCATAGCTACTGGAAAAATGTTGTCATTTGCATTCTTAGCAATGGCAGATAAGATTTGCCCACCAAATCTATGCTTTATGTGACAACCATCTAAACCTATAAATGGTCTGCATCCACCTAAAAATCCTACCTTCTGAGTATTGAACCTAACATACATCCTTTTAAATTTTGGCTGGGAAGTCTCATCAGTCATTTCTGTCTGCAGTATAAACTTACTCCCCTTGTCTACAGTGTTTATCATTTGTGCATAGTCCCTAAGGACACCATATTGCAGTTGCTCATCTCCATTGATAAAATCCTTTGCCTTTCTCTTTAACCTATACACTTGGTTTACACTTAGGTCAATAGATAAATTTTGCATCACATGGTTGTGTACACCATTCACCTCCCAATTTGGATTTTTGCTAAAATCCTCAATGAACCTCTTAGCAACATAAGCTAATGTTGCTTGGCTATTTTTAAAAGACTTGCGGCAAGTACAGTCATCAGTCAAGGTCTTATGTTGGCTCTCCACTTATTTGAGATGCATAACATCTCCACCCACACCCATTCTTGCAGTGAACTGATATCTTAGTCCTCTCATTAAGCTTGAATTTGATGTCAATAGGTTTTTTGATTGCATACTCCCTCAAAGCAGCTTTGAACACCTTTGCATTAGGAAACTTCATCTCCTTCTTCAGTGCAACATTTCTCATGTCACTCTTAGCATTAAACTCTACCTGCTCAAGTACTTGCTCATCATCAAACCCATCCATGCTTACTAAGTCATCCTCAAGGGCTGGCTCAGCCCATTCAGGGTCTGCATGGAGTGCATTGCTTGATTCTGGGGCTGTATCAGGAGCAGAACCTTGTGGACCTGAGTTTTGAGCAGAACCTTGTGGAGCTAAGTTTTGAGCAGCAAATATGTCATCACCAAAGTCATCCCCCTCTAGGCCTTCATTTAGCCAATCATCATCATCATCATCTTTTTCAACATCCTGTTCTTCAACCCTTGCACTAACCTCAAAATCCTGTTCTTCATCTCTTGCACCAATGTCAACATCCTCAAGATCTTCTTCTTCATCATTCTCATCATCTTCATCATAATCACTCTCCAAATCTATATCATCCCTTACTGCATGACCACCTACATCACCACCTACACCATCATTTGCCACTCCCCTTCCATCAAGATACTCAACTACCAATGGCTCCATACCTATGTCAGTATAGATTATGATTTTGTTAGCTGGCCATGCCCTATGAAGGGTAGTCATGTTCACCACATTTGTATCTATTTCTATAGCCCTTAAATCATCATGTAGACCACCTTTAGGAAGTAAATACCTATATCTACTTCCTTCTTTAGGAGCACCAACTAGATGGCATAAATTTCAAAGAAACTCAACTTGTCAGGGTCAATCTCTGTCAGTTTATGTACAGACCCACCCACATATTCAAGGGTTGGCTCATCCACAAAACATCCCCCAACATGAATTTCAATGTCAAATGTGAAGTCAACCATCTGCAATTAAAATAAGTAGTTTGTTTACACACTGACATGCAGCAAACGACAACAAGCCAAAAGAGACAACAAGCCAACAAATTGACAACAAGACAACAACACACGGACAAAGGACCACATAAAGCACATGCAAAACCAGATTCCCAACAAATTCATAGGGACCACACTACCCACAGTTCACAAACAAGTGTAATCATTGATAAATAAACTTAATTCTTTCAGGTTTACGCATTATATAAACAACCATAGCAGTACATTAGCTACATCCTAAGTGATTCTACATATAAATAGCAAAATGCACATTTAACATACACCAATTTTGAGAAAATTTTACAAAACCTAACTACGTGGGTGGGTCACGATAAAAAAAATGACATCAAGAACCCAAATGTAGATGAACAGTAGTCACACATACCTTGCCTAGATTCGATGATGCAAACCAAGTGTTTTTTCCCCTCTAGACTCTCCTAACCACGAAGAACAAACTGATCTCACCTCAGGTCTCTCTCTCAAAATTTTTTTGAGTTTTGGGTGTTTTGATTCGCGTTATGTTCTATTTTGGGGTTAAAAGGTGTTTTTGTAACGGCAAAGACCGAGGTGGGTTACGGGGATTGATGGAAACATACCTCAGATGAGTTAAGTGACACTTTTTAAACCACGGGTAGGCAAAGTGATTTTCGCTCAAACCACAAGTCGGTTATGTGTAATTATCCCAATTTTATCCAAGGGCAGAAAACCGGCTCCCGGACGGACGGGAACCTTACATTGAGCTATTCCAAGAATAGGAACAAGCTCCACAGCTCTGTTCTAGTGGCCGGGCATACAGGGCTACGCCAAATATTTAAGGTGCTGAAACCAGTATCTTGGATACAGTCCAAATCACAAGGAAGGTAATTACCCTACATTTTCCTAAAAGAGTCCACGTATGTTAAATTTACTAATTTTAGCCGAGGAGCCAATTCTTTCTATATATAGCTAACCTCTTTCAGACATATCTCGGGAATAAACTACCCGGTCGTTTGGAATATATATATATATATAACAATCAAAGAGCATGACCAAAAGAATAATTTAGAAGCAAACATTCATTAATTAAAGCAAGCAAATAAGGATTAACCTAATGTCTCATCACCATAACCTAGTGACTATAAGTAAATAAAACCTAGGAAATAAGCCATTATTCCATCACCACAACCCGGTGACCCTAGGTAAACCAAACAAATAAAAGAGAAGTAAATGCAGATAAAAATATATAAAAGCTAGTAAAACAAATAACACAAGTATCAAACGGCAAGATCGGTGGGCGGGAGTTGGATTGCTTTATTAGCCTGCCGCTCTAGAACGTTCTCGGTAGATGGCTGCTAGAATTGTGCATCTTCGATGGTATTGAGGCTGCTGGTGACCTCGAGATCAACATGAGAGTCAATCGCCTGCACCAACTCCCTCATACTAGTGGTTTTTTCTTCATCGACAACATTAGTTTGGCTCTGAACAGGGGGAGGAGGAGCCGGGTATGGGATTTGCTCTGGATTCCTTAGTGGGGAATCTTCGAGCACTCCCATCACTTGAAGGGCTGCCAGCCATCCTTTCCTAAACCCATGAAGCCTGGCCTGATGGACGACAAGCTCCGCTGATTTCTCGGCATCCGTGAAGCCCTCGTCATACCACTTGTTTTCATAGGCTTCAAGGGCCGCCTTTAGGTCAGCTATTTCGTCAGCCTGGGCCAAGTTCAGGCTGGCCGCCTCTGCTAGTTTGAGCTCAATCCCCCTAGTCTCTCCTCCACCTCGACCAATTTCCCCTCTACCAATTGCTAGGCTTTCTCCGAGGACTGAGCCTTTTTCTCGATAGCATCGGCAACTTTGCCTTTTTCCTTAGTTGTGGCATTAGCGACATCCTTCAACGCTTTCTCCCGATCAACATCCTCAGTGAGCTCCTTCAGTCTCTCACCAAGGATGTGGGTCAGCTGCACGGACTGGTAACACAAAAACGTCAAATATAAGGGTGAAGGAATTATTCATGCATTGAAATGAACAAAAAGTAAAGGAGAGGAAATTTACCACCACGGTGTGCCACCGCAGTCGCCGCGCTAAGGATTCCTCTGTTCCGTCCTAAAAGAAGTGGACATCCTCGAGTAGCAAGAGGCCGTGCATCAAGCTCTCGGCTACCTTCCCACCTTGCCCTTGGGCCCAAGCCTTAATGCTTGCTGACCTTGGTAGAGGCCCATCGCCAAGCTTGAAAGTGGGCTGCTAGATGTTTGTAGACCGAGATAAAGATGCCATGTCCTTACCGCCCTTGGCAGGTGATCGAGGATCACCCACCGATTCTCGGATCTTTATTCCCCCCGGGAAGGAGTCTTTACAGGAGCATCACTAGGGAAACTTGAGCCTAGGCCTTGGGTTGAGCGCCAGGCAGGAATTGACCAACCGTCATTTTTTGCCTAATTACCATATCGTTGCCTTGATGGGCCTCGGCCGCTTCTGGCTCGGTCTGTTGAGCTGGAGCCTCCTATTCCTCAACAAGTACGTGAACCTTACGAATTTGAGACACGAGCTCGGCCGACTCATCTCTCACTGGGGCACGGTCTTCCGCAGTGGTATACTTGGGACCAAGATCCCGAGCTTCCCCATTGTCAAAGAAGGCAAGAGGAAGTTCGCGTGCCGAACATCTATGTAAGAAAGGAGGGGGCTGTCTACTAGCAAGGCCTGGCTAAAAGACTGCCAGGTAGAGTACACGGGTTCCACGCTGAGTATCAAATAAGATGCTCAAAGCTGTCCATCCGTATGCACAAAAATTTCTGACCTAAGTACAAAATTAAGATCTCTTACATGTACAACTCAGAGATCTGGTTGAAACCTTCTTCCTTCTGCAACAAATCAACGAAAAGAAAACCAGTTAATTTATATGTAAGTAACTAAGCAAAAGATTCAAACTTGAAGCAAATGAAGGTTCTCGGTACCGACCAACATCACGCGGTGAAAACGGGCACGAGAGTTCATCGGCAAGCCAATTGCTGCTCACCCGAACAAATTCCCCCGCTGAATTTCTGTTAGAATCGAGAAGGCATGATATTAGCTGTACCCGTATATCCCTAGTTTTCAAGTAGTAATTAGACCTAATGTTTCCACATAGACTATACATGAAGTTAATGTCATGGTGGTTTAACTATAGACCAAATATTTGGTTTAACCTACTCACGCAACTCACCACTTGGTAAAAATTGGGGGGGAGTTGGTCGGGACACAATCCATAAAACCTAAGGGTACCTATAATAAGAGGATCCACAGGGAACCTAACCCCACCCTCATGACGCCTATAGAGGTCGATATCACCCTCATGACAGTAGGCGATATCAACGTCTCTAGGAACATTGTAGGCTGCCCTAAAGCTAGCCAAGGATGCTTCAGAAGAAAGGAGATAAGAATAGCCTATTCCTAAGCTCTAAGATAGAAGGGAGACTGAAAGAAAATGAAAGAGTAAAGAGGAAAGATAGAGAAAACTTACTGGAGACTCTAGGTAGTGATGATTTGGGCTGGAGGTTTTTTTGCACAGGAAAACTATGCTCAAGAAGTGTGCTCGGCAGAGAGAGAATTGAAGAAGAAAGGATGCAAAAAATGGAATGAGAAATCTGGGGAGCTATTTATAAGGATAAAAGCATATAATGGAGGGAGAGGCGGGAAAACCCCTCTGATCCCTATTGGTAACCACCACACGTGTGGGCGCGGTTCACAAACCGTCAGATGGTTCGTAAACCGTCAGGCCATAAGTACTAATAGACGTGACAGCCTAGCACAACACTTCTTTTAAAGTAGCATTAATGACCATTTTGCTCACCAAACAGTTGACGATCGAGCTTCTCGGGGGGACAACAGTACTCAAATAATCCTTGATTCACTCTCGGTGGCCGGTCAGGAATCAAGGGGGGGCTATTGTACAGGGGTTGGTCTTAGGGTCATTGGGCCTTGGACCCTGAATCAGGGATACGACACCTGACCCCCTCCCCATTGGGCTTAATAGCTTCATCCAGACACCCCCTTGAGACTCACCATGAGCCCAATGAACATAACGGGATCGGTTAACCCTAAA
This sequence comes from Quercus ilex subsp. ballota, assembly GCA_032727855.1. Classification (NCBI taxonomy): domain Eukaryota; kingdom Viridiplantae; phylum Streptophyta; class Magnoliopsida; order Fagales; family Fagaceae; genus Quercus; species Quercus ilex. Next base: position 29,404,050 of record CM064919.1, read on the forward strand.
CATCAAAGGCAAAGCACACCTGATCAAACTTATCTTGGCCGGGCGTATGGTTGCACAGTGGAATGATGTCTCAACTTCCCAGTATTGCCTTAGGAAATATCGCTGCCGAACGGGCTTTTTGGAGGTGGGAATCAGTTCCAATGCCACTACCACCTCACCCACCTAAACACCTACCTAAAAATGATAGAATTGGACCATCATTTGCACTAATAAAGGGAAGTAATCATAACACCCTCACTTATCTAAAGCTATAAATAGGGGAGTTAGGGGAGAAAAAGGGGTTGGCAATTCTGGGAAGAATACTAAGAGAAGAGAGCAAACACTCAGAGGGAACAAAGGAGCGATCTTGTGAGGGAGAGAGAGAAAGGCGTGAGGAAATAGAAGTGTATTTGGGTCTGCCAAGCATAGGGCCACCCACAATAGGAAACACAAAAGCCCACAAAACAAATAGATTGTGAACCCAAGTAGAGGTTAAACCCAATAGCCATATATTTTGGGTACACACACCAATAATAACTTGTCACCTTAATAGTTGTCAATTTTTTTTTTTTTTTTTGGGGTAATTCTAGACTTAATGTAGTTCTTGAGTTCAAACCTTTGGGTTAAGGTTTAGGTTATGACTTAACTCTAGGGTCATAAACGAGCCAAGCTTTGTTGAGAAGTGAATGTTTAAGCTCAACTCAATAACAAAAGTAAAATATCAAAACTTAGGTCGAGCTCAAACCAAGCTTACAAATAATGTTCAAGTTCGAGCTCGAACTAGTAAAAAGTCTAAAAACTTGAATTCGACTTAGCTCTACTTGATTAATTAGTCCATCTAAACTCGAGCTCAATATCAAGTTTTTGAGCTTAGGATCTAACATAAGTTCATTATGAAGCCTATGATTTTACTAAGACTTTAATTAATTGAGAGTTAGGATCATTCTTCCAAACCATATAAACAAGCTTATGCTTAGCTTGTTTTGAATCAAGTCCTAAGATTCATGTGCTTGTTTATAAATAAATAATTTTTTTTCTTGAACTCGGCTTGTTTATTAAATAAGCCTAAAACTAAGGTTCAGACTTAGCTTATTTATAAGCAAACAAATATGAACGAACTTTTTATCAAGATGAACAATTTATTCATTTATGGCCCTACTTAACTCACTAGGAGAGTGTTTGCAATCTCTATTATTGCAGAAAAGGATCATCTCCCTTTAAAATAAATAAATTTTATAGTTTACATTAAATATTACAAATGTAAAGAGGTATTTATTGTCACTTTATTTAAAATTTTAATTACATATTTAAAAATGTATTTATTGTCACCTCATTTGAAATTTTAAATAAAGTAGCACTTTTTTTTTTTAGTAAACAGTAATACTTATTGGAACACACACGAAAATAATAATAGTATTTTAAACTGGGTTTATAATACATTACATAACCAGAGTACAATTACAAAAAGGCCTAACCTTTGTAGTTATAGACTGAGATTATAAATAGCGGACACTAGACACACATATAAATAAAGTAGCACTTTATAGTTTATACACGGATAATTTCAAAAAATACTTGGCTCCAGCGTCTACATGCCCCTATTGTTAAAGTGTCATTTCGTTTGGAGACGATTGAGTGGACTTCCAAATGAAGGGATGAGGATGCTTCTTGGTTTTTTTTTTTTTTTTGGGTGTGTTAGATTCTCCTGTATAAGCTCACTATTATGACTATGCCCATAAATATAGTAGCATAAGTTAACTATGGTTTATTAGTTATGTTTGATACATAGTTAAAAATAGGGTTGTCCAGCAACCCGAAGACCTGACCCACTCGCCCGACCTGAAGACATACAGGCGGTTTTGAATGCCCAAACGGGTCGGGTACGGTTATGTTTATTTTAAAATCGATTTTGCAGGTCAGTTACGGGTCCCTTAACTTCTAACCCGTATAAACCAACCCAACCCGATCAGAACTTTAAAAGCAAAACATCTAGGTTTTTTTGTTGATTCTTCTATGCCCTTTCAAAAAAAATTCCCTTGCTCTCTTTGTGATTTCTCACTTTCTCTGATATCTCTCTCTTCGATCTCTCACTTTCTCTAATCTCTCTCAAATCCCTAACCCAAGTGTCCTTTTTACAGACGTCGCCGAGTTGGGCTTTGTTGCCACCCTTAGCCTCTTTACTGCCATCATCGCCCTGTTGGCCTTATTACCGCCGTTCGTTCTAGGTTGGGTCTCAAACTCCACACTCTTGATGAATCCCTCCTCTAATTTACTTGAAATCTACTTTGAGATTTTAATCGACGGTGGGTTAGTAAAAAAAAAGTTTTGTTTTTTATTTTAAAACTGTACTGAGCTTGTGATGGATGTGGTGATGGTGGGGGATGGAGTGGTGGTGGTGGTGGTGGTGTGGGTAGTATTATCTCTATTCTTCGTTTTAGTTTCATGGATCTGGTGTTTTTGGTCCTGATTTGTGTTATTTGGGTTGTAATTTCTTTGTTCTTTGGGTTTTGACTTCTTTTTGTTCTTTGGGTTTTTTATTTCTATCTTCATCTTGTGATTCAGTTTAGACCCGAATAATCCGATGGACCCGAACCGCTTAACCGATGACCCGTGCCACCGGGTTCGACCCGAACATTCGGTCGGCCACGGGTCCATTTTTTGTTCACCCGATTCAATAGGGTTGGTTGCGAGTCAATACCAAACCCGATCCGACCCGACCCGTGGACAGCCCTAGTTAAAAACCTTACAATACTATTGTTGGTTACAGAACCCTAATTTTAGGTTTTGTCATGTGTTTTGTATGCTTTTTCTGTCATGTTGCAAGAAAAATTATTGATTTTTTGTTGCAATACTCATTGCAACAAATTTTTTTGTTGCAATATCTTATTGTAACAAATTTTTTTGTTGTGATAACTTATTGCAATGAAAATTTTTGTTATGATAAAGCTTGATGAATTGGGTGATTCGATCCCAAAAGCCCTCCATGACCAACCTGTTGCAATAAATTATTGCAACGATTTATTTTGTTGCTATAACCTAATTATAAAATTAATAAAAATTAGACTTTATTGCAACAATGTGAAACGAAATTAGTATTTTTTTTGGTAGAGATTTTGACATGAATGATGCCGTTATTTTGCATCCTTCTAACTTTAGCCTAGGATACTTAGCATTTGGCATTATTATTAAAATACTACATTAGTTGTTATGGTTTGTGTTTTTGCACTCATCATGTTGATGGTCTATGTGGCATACCGGTATCGACTTATTAGGATTTGATATTCAGCTGCCCTCCTCGCATTCCTAAGGGGATTCCTATGATTTTGTTTCACGATGTGTCTCATGTTCCCTATTACATGAAAAAGTTGTCTACTTTACTTTGTTGATGGAGATGAGTTGTCGAGTCTTTTACCATGCAAGCACGTGTTCCACCGCAGTTGCATTGCACCATTCTTAGCTCCTGTATAGGCTCACTATTATGACTATGCTCATACATATAGTAGCATAAGTTAACTATGGTTTATAAATTATGTTTGCTACAAAGTTAAAAACCTTACTCTACTATTGTTGGTTACAAAAGCCTAATTGTAGGTTTTGTCATGTGATGTGCATGCTTCTTCTGTCATGTTACACGAAAATTTATTAATTTTTTGTTGCAATAAACATTGCAACAAAATTTTTTGTTGCGATACCTTATTGCAACAAAATTTTTTGTTACGATAGAGCTTGATGAATTGGAAGATCTAGTCCCAAAAGGCCTCCATGGCCAACCTCTTACAACAAAATTTATGTTGCAATAAATTATTGCAACGATTTATTTTGTTGCTATAACCTAACTTTAAAATTGTTAAAAATCAGACTTTATTGCAATAGTACGAAACGAAATTAATATTATTTTTGTAGAGATTCTAACATGAATTATGCCATTATTTTGCGTCCTTTTGAGTTTTAAGATATTTAGTGTTTAGCGTTATTATTACGATACTACATTAGTTGTCATGGCTTGTGTTTTTGCATTCATTACGTTGATGGTCTACATGGCATTCTAGTATCGACCTATCAGGATTAATATGTGAAACACAATGAAAGCTGTTAGAAAAATAATACTTCCTATAAGGACCGGATTTGAGCACTATGCCTAATGGATAAGTGAACTCAAGCCCAACAAGCCCAATATAATAAATTTGTAGAGAGTGGGTAGAAGAACTGGGCTTTGATGAGTGTAACAACAGCTAAAGATGACTTAAAGAATGAATAAGTAAAATGAATATGGACTTAGGCAAGTGATTCAATCCTCGGCACTAGTCCGAGGAGCTTCAACTTATTATTTCTTGAGTGACAGTGACAATGGTTACAAAGTTAGCTTAGAATGCTAATGTTTTCTTTGGTAAAATCACGATCCCCTTTTCTCAAAGCTTCTTCTTCCTTATATACTACTTTCTTCCTTCATCTCCACCATACACGTGCAGGTCAGATATGCTGTTGCTGGTCTTTGTCATGTCAACCTCCTCCCAAAGCTCTTAGATAGTAGCTGTGAGTCTTAAAAGCCACTACTCAGGTATCATTTCCACATTAATGCGGCCAGAGGGCTAGTTGTGGAGCATTTAATGTGGAGGCAGCAGCTTTTCCTAGAATTGCTCTACCGCCATGCTCCAGCGTGCTTACTTGTTGTACTTATCATTTTCTTTAGAGTGCTTTGGAAGATTGTCTTTGCTAGTAAATCACTTTTCTTCTACCTCGGCTTTGGCTAGCTGAGGACAGAGTTGTCCTTGGCACACTTTCCAGGGTTGTCATAATTACCGTTGCCTTCTTCATATGCAATTATGGGCCTCAGGCCCAGTATAAGAGGTGGATGTATATCGCTGGGCTCTATGACCCCACAATAGCCCTTCAAAATTCTGCTATCTGGCACCTCGAACAAAAAAGAGGATTTTGATGTCCTCGGGCGTACTTTAGGCTTATCACTTCTTGTCTTCTGCCGGTGCCAGTGCCTTTTTAACTGCCCAAGGCATATTCCTGACGATTTGGCATCTGGAGCACGCCCTCATTAGATTCTTGCAGCTGGTTGCTGCCCGCCCCCCACGTTCTACTGCGTGATAGTGACCCAACGGTGGAGAGATTTTTTTAACTCATGAGCGGGAAAATTCCCGCTGCTACTTAGACTTGGGTATAAATACCCATTTAAATCAATTTGCCCAAATTACCTTTGCATTCAAGAGCTCCTGCGCACATACGATGAATCTGTCAATATTTCTCACTCACTCATGTCCCTTCAAAAGCCTGCCCGAGGACACTTTCCTCATCCTTGTAAGTTTTTCCAAACTTTTCAAACTTTCTTTACTTTCCCTTCTCTGTGTCTTTCTTCCTGCACCTCTCTTTTCCGACTTTCTTTAGCTTCTCTGAATTTTTCCTGGGGATGGGTAGAATTAAGAGTTTGGTAGAGTTCGAGGAAGGGATTGAAAAATTTAAGGCTGACTACAGGATTCCACCCAACGTGGGCTTGAGATATTGTAAGGAGGGCGAATGGCATTTTCGAAGGGAAAAAGGTGAGGTGGTGATTCCCATAATTGCCTTTATAAAAGGTGGCGTGAAAATCCCTTTGGGGCTAGTAATGAGGGATTACCTTAGGTTTGTTAAGCTAGCCCCCACTCAGTGTGCCCCAAACGTCTTCAGAATACTAGGGTATGAGATGCCTTAAACGAAAAAATGGGCTACAGTTGACCCATCATGGTGTGAATTGGGTCTACAGCCTTTACTACCTGAAGGGGAAGGGGTTCTACTTGAAAACAAGGAAGCCTAAAATCAAGCTTATACAGTGTCTTCCAAAGTCTAGCAATGGGCTAAACAAGAATTTTTTGTTCGTGTCCAGGGAGTGGCATGATGGCATCCCTTGCCCGACAGAAGAGGGGCAACCAGGTGGGGCTCTAGGGATAGGAGTAGGACTTGTTCGTTGCCTTAATGTGACTTGTGTTGTTAGGCTGCTAACACTTTGCTTTTTATGGTTCTGCAGATAGACACGCCATTGAACCAAACTTCAATTTGGTCAACAAGGAGAGCTTGGACAACATCCTCAAAGCCGAGGTGTTTGTGAATGAGGAAGACAATCAACTCAGGGTGGCTCACTTGATACTTGGATATATGCCAATCTCTCGTGCTTTCCAAGCGCCGAAGTGTGTCATCAAGGCCCACAATCCACGTCTCCATAGGATTAGCGTCGCAGTTGAGGATTTCCTGCTTCCTAAGGGTGCTTCAATTCCGGAGGGCATAGCCTTGGTTGGTTCTTCTTCTTCCTGTCCTGAGGTAAAGGAAAAGGAAGAAAAAACAGAGAAAGAAGAAGAAGTCGTTGAGTTAGGTTCGTCCGAGGACGAATTTGAGCTGTTTAACCGAGCTCAGTTGTCTGAGTCCTTTTCTGGTAATCTCGGCGATCCAAATTGTACTGAAGCAGACTTCAGTTTGGCAAAAACTCCTTTTAAAGAGGATATGGGTATACAGAGGAGACAAAAAAAAAAAAACTTGCAGGACCTGATTGAGTCCCAGTCGGGGAGGGAGACACAAGGGAGAGCAGTTCAGAATAAACCTCCTTCTCCTTCTCAGAGCAAGCTCCCTTCCACTCCATCCAAACTTCTTCCTCCTCCTCCTAAGCCAACCTTGCCACCGAGACCCGAGCCTTCCGACCCCAAACAAAAAAGGGAGTCAAAGGGCAAGGGGGTGATGGAGGTTAAGAAGTCTCACTCCACACCAAAAAAGGAGGCCTAGCAAGCTGCAAAGCAACAGAAAGTTGGGCACAAGGGGTTTGAGAAGGGGGTCACTCCTTTACCTTAGCCCCAGGCCTGGCTCCCAGCTCCAATGCTTGATAGGGCCCCCCTGATAGGCAGTGCTTCCATCAGGGACTTCCAGGGAGGCACTGGCAGCCATATGGCCAATGCTCTGGAGAGGGCCCTGTTGCTACCCTCAGGCATGGCTGAGCTACGATCCTTTAGGAGGCAGGAGGTCTTCCTCAGCCTTAAGAAGTACTTGGGCATGGTAAGGTTTCCCAATTACTTAGTTTAGTCAGTTAGCCTCCCCCCTTCTTCTTTTTCTAAGCAATTGTTCTCTGTTTACCTTGTATTTGTTCTCTTTTCTAGGCTGTTTAGGCCACATTTAGGGCAGAGGAGATGGCCAATAGATGCAGCAGACAACTAGAAGATGAGAGGACTAGGCGTGTTGCAGCTGTAGAGGCCTTTAACATTGCTGACCAGTCTACCAAGGACATGAGAAGCAAGCTGAAGGATGAGGAAAAGGTGAGGAGGAGTGCAGATTCGACTTTAGAGGGCGCTCAGAAGCAAGCTGAAGATCAAAGGCTGCTCCTTCGCAAGGCCGAGGAGCAATTGGCTACTGCCAAAGGGCAAATTGAGTCCTTGAAGAAGAAATTGGAAGGTGTAGAGAAGGCCAAGGACAATATGGAGAAGGCCAGAGACGAGGCAGTCAAAGCTTGGGAGGAGGCAGAGAAAGCTAGAGAGCAGGCAGAGGAGACTAAGGAGCGGGCCGAGCAGGAGGCTTATGAAATAGGGGTGGCTGAGACTGAGATCAATCTCAGAGCTTAAGTTCCAGGGGTATGCTGGCTCTACTACTCCCAAGTTTGGGTCGAAGCCCTCAACCAAGCTGGGGTTGGGGCTTCGTCTGAGCTTAGGAGAGCAGAGAACGTGTATTATCCCCCTGCTCTCCGAAAGTCTGCTCCTGTTAGTTCTAAAGCCGATACTACCCCCGAAGCAACATAGGTAGGTTAAGACGATGCTACCAACGCTCCCATTCCCGTTGACAAGCCTGCCGAGGAGATTGAGCATTCTGGGGTGTCAGAAAAAGAGTAAACCATTAACCAAGAAGTACCCCAGGATATGATGAAGTCTCCAGCTGACCCTCAAGCTCCTCTTGCTGAGAAGGAAGCCCCTAAGCCCCTCGAAGTCGTTCCTCCAAGCCAGGATTCTGAAGCCTCTGACACAGTCTTTCAGTAGCCTTCCAAGGACAAATTGACTATAAAGCTAAAGAAATAAGCCGTTTCTTTTTATTTGTGTTGCTGTTGTTGTTGTTGTTATTGTTTTTTTCTTTTTCTTTTTTTCTTTTTTTTTAGGTGTACTTGAACTTTTGTAATGAAACCTCCTTTTTTGTAATGAAATGTGTGCACTTCTTTCAATGATAAGGCCCTTGCTTATATGATTCGTGTTTTTACTAACATTTGAATAATCCTAGTAGTGTGTCTCATCCTTCATTAAATGGACAATCAAAAATACTAAATCCACAATGTAAATTTTATTTAGGCTTTAATTGATAATTGAGTAATCTCAGTAATGCAATTTGCCTTCTATTAGGTGAGCCACAAAAGAATTCAAGTTTATAATGCAGACCTCATACTTTCTAGGTTCATAAGTTATGGCAAGGCGTGCAAACATACATTTTTCATAAACTTACTGATCTTAAGGAAACATTATAGTATTGACTATAAAGGAAAGATAAGCTCAGTGTACCTTGAAACGCTTTAAGTGATGCTCATAGATGGGCAAGGCAGGTGATCTAAGGAGTCAGGCTCTATTTAGGGTCCTGTTTATCACTTAGATAAATGTTTAAAGTAGTTAACTTCCTCAAGGCCTGTAGTTTGAGGATCCATGCAAGACCTTGGCTCTGTCTAATCCTTAGATAGGTGCCAGAAGTTATTAGTTTCCCCAAGGTTTGTGGTCCGAGGATCCATGCAAGACCTTGGTTCTATCTAATACTTAGATAGTTGTTAGAAGTTATTAGTTTCCCCAAGGTTTGTGGTCCGAGGATCCATGCAAGACTTTGGTTCTGTCTAATACTTAGATAGTTGTCAAAAGTTATTAGTTTCCCCAAGGTTTGTGGTCCGAGAATCCATGCAAGACCTTGGTTCTGTCTAATACTTAGATAGTTGTCAGAAGTTATTAGTTTCCCCAAGGTTTGTGGTCCGAGGATCCATGCAAGACCTTAGTTCTATCTAATACTTAGATAGTTTCAAGGAGTTATTAGTTTCCCCAAGGTTTGTGGTCCGAGGATCCATGCAAGACCTTGGTTCAGTCTAATACTTAGATAGTTGCCAGGAGTTATTAGTTTTCCCAAGATTTGTGGTCCTCAAGGATCCATGCAAGACCTTAGTTCTGTCTAATACTTAGATAGTTGCTAGGAGTTATTAGTTTCCCCAAGGTTTGTGATCTGAGGATCCATGCAAGACCTTGGTTCTGTCTAATACTTAGATAGTTGTCAAAAGTTATTAGTTTCCTCAATGTTTGTGGTCCGAGGATCCATGCAAGACCTTAGTTCTGTCTAATACTTAAATAGTTGCCAAGAGTTATTAGTTTCCCCAAGGTTTGTGGTCCGAGGATCCATGCAAGACCTTGGTTCTGTCTAATACTTAGATAGTTGTAAACCACATGACATGCAATTATAATAAGTCAGAGTGCAAACAAAACTACTTTCATTAATAATAATACCTTCTTAGGTTATTTACATTCTATGGGCGGAGTACAACTTTTTCATCTAAGTCTTCTAAATAATAGGCACATATTCCTGCCACTAAAGTGATGCGATATGGTCCTTCCCAATTGGGCCCCAACTTTCCCCAGGCTGGATTCTTGGCACTACCCAAAACTTTTCTAAGCACCAAGTCTCCTGGTGCTAGTGGCCGTAGCTTCACATTGGCATCATACCCTTGTTTGAGTTTCTGGTGGTAGTAGCCTAGTTGGATCATTACCTTTTCTCTTCTCTCTTCGATTAAATCTAAACTCTCTCTTAGCAGTTCATCGTTGTTGCTTGGAGTGAAGGTGCTCGTTCTCAGCATTGGGAAGCTAGTTTCTACAGGGATGACAGCCTCGGCCCTATAAGTCATGGAAAAGGGAGTCTCTCCTGTTGATCAACGTGGTGTAGTCCGATATATCCACAAGGCGTGTGGCAGTTCTTCCACCCATCTTCCCTTCGCATCATCCTACCTCTTTTTCAATCTATTAATTATGACCTTGTTGACGGCCTCTACCTATCCATTTCCTTGGGGGTAGGTTGGAGTGAAATACCTGTTTGTAATTCCTAGGTCACATCAGTATCTTCTGAAGGCCTTGCTATCAAATTGAAGGCTGTTATCTGAGATGAGGGTATGAGGGACCCCAAATCGAGTAACGATATTCTTCCAAATAAACTTCTTAGCATCCACGTCCCTGATGTTAGCCAGAGGCTTGGCTTCAACCCATTTGGTGAAATAGTTTATGCCGACCAGAAGGTATCTCTTATTTCCTACTGCTTTAGGAAAAAGGCCTACAATATCCAAGCCCCACTGAGCAAACGGCTGTGGACTAGAGATAGTATTGAGAACCCCTCCTAGTTGGTGGATGTTTAGGGCAAACCTTTGGCATTGGTCACACTTCTTGACATATTCTTGGGCTTCCTTTTGCGTACCCGGCCACCAATATCCTTGAGTGATGGCTCTATAAGACACAGATCTTCCTCTTGTGTGACTCCCACAGATTCCTTCATGCAACTCCTCGAGCAGTAATTCTGATGCTTCAGGGTGTATACATAGCAAATACAACCCAAAATAAGAGCGCTTGTACAACCTGTGATCCTCGAACAACCAGAACCGAGGAGCTTTTCTTCGTATTTTCTCGGCTTCTGATTTCTCTTCAGGTAGTGTATCATCCTTAAGGAAACTCACTATAGGATCCATCCAGCTCAGACCCACTTTGACCTAATGGATCTGAACCATGTCCATCTTAACTCCATCTGCTCTACACAAGTCCTCAACAAGGATGATTCAGGGTAAACCCTAGGCCGAGGAGGTGGCAAGAGTGGCCAATGAGTCTGCGTGCATGTTTCCACTCCTAGAGACACGTGACAAGTCGAAGAATTCAAAATCGGATTGCAAGCGCCTAACCTGACTCGGGTACTCCTGCATTCTCACATCTCTGGCCTTTAGCTCCCCCTTTACTTGGCCCACAACTAATCTCGAGTCCGAGAACACTTCTACTGCCTTTCCCCCCATTTTCTGTACCATGACCATTCCTTGCAGTAAAGCTTCATATTCGGCTTCATTGTTTGTGGCCGAGAACCCTAGCCTCAATGATTTCTCTATGGTAATCTTCTCAAGAGATATTAGGACCAGCCCCACCCCGGACCCCCTTTGGTTTGCTGCACCATCAACGTACACTTTCCAGTGTGAGGGTCCTTGCGTGGAGATCGTGCCAACCATTTTTCTGTCCATGTTTTGGTCCTTTGTTACCATTTCTATCGGGGGTTCGGCAAATTCGACTATTAAATTGGCGAGGACCTAGCCCTTGACAGAGGTTCGAGGCATGTATTTGATATCAAAAGCCCCTAGAACTATGCTCCACATGGCAATTCTTCTCGTGTAATCAACACTTCAGAGTACAGACTTAAGTGGAAGCTAAGTTAAAACAACAACGGTGTGCACTTGGAAGTAATGAGGGAGTTTTTGCGTGGCATGCACTATTGCCAAAATTGCCTTTTCCAGTGGTAAATAATGCAATTCGGCCTCATGTAATGATTTACTCACATAATAGACTGGTCGTTATATGCCACCGTTAATTCGTATCAACACTAGGCTCACAACATGAGGGGCCACCGCGATGTAGGTGAACAAAACCTCATCGGCCTCAGCGCTGGACATGATGGGTGGCTAGGATAGGTATTCCTTAAGTTGCTAGAAGGCCAAAGCGCAATCCTCAGACCACTCAAATCCTTTCCATTTATTCATCAGGAGGTAAAAATGTCGCCACCTATCCGCAGATTTGGAAATAAACCGATTCAAGGCTGCGATCATTCTAATGAGTTTCTGGACTTCTTTGGGGTTCCGAGGGGGTTGCAGATTGTGAATTGCTTTAATCTGATCGGGGCTCACCTCAATTCCCCTATGAGTCACCATATAGCCTAAAAATTTGCCAGACCCAACACTAAATGAGCACTTAGAGGCATTGAGACGCAGCTTGTGTTTTCTCAAGATGTCAAAAATGACTCCGAGATCTCCCACATGCTCGAACACCACTTTACTTTTTACCACCATGTCGTCTATGTAGACTTCAATACTCTTGCCCATTTGTGGTTCAAACATTCTTGTCATCATCCTCTGGTAAATAGACCCCGCTTTCTTCAAACCAAAAAGCATCACTTTGTAGTGGAAATTTCCAATAGGAATAACGAATGTTGTTTTTTCTTGATCACCCAGGGCCAATGGTATTTGATGATAGCCCTGGAAGGCATCTAAAAAGCTCATCCGAGGATGGCCTACAGTTGCATCCACTAACTGATCTATCCGAGGCATGGGGAGCAAATTTTTTGGACAAGCCTTGTTTAAGTCTGTAAAGTCCACGCAAACTCGGCACTTCCCACTCTTCTTCTTTACAACTATGGTGTTAACGAACCACTCAGGGTAGAACACCTCCTTGATAGCCCCTGCTTGCTTGAGCTTTCTCACATCATCCCTGACAGCATCGACGTGTTCCTTGGATGGGCGCCGAGGTGGTTGTTTTTTAGGAGTGGCTGATGGATTTACATTTAAGTGGTGACATATGAAGTTCGAATTAATTCTTGGGGCATCATAAGCGTCCCAAGCGAACACATCGACGTTTTTTCTGAGGAACCCCATCAATCCTTCCTTTTCCCCAGGGGGCAGTTGAGATCCCACCTGAAAGAACCTCTCCAGGTCATCGCCAATGATCACCTTCTCTAGATCCTCACATTTTGCTTCCTTGGCTGGTGCATTAATAGGCGATGCCGGGGTCTTTGATTGCTATGAGCTTTCTTTAACAAGGACAGTGGACTCTGTTCTGGGCCGATGTGAGATGGCAGCCACCAGGCACTCTCTTGCTGTAGCCTGGTGACCTCGAACTTCTAAGACCCGGCCCTTGGAAGGGAACTTCACCTTCTGATGGAGGGTGGAGGTAACGACTCCTAGGGTGTGAAGCCAAGGTCTGGCCACAATGGCAGTGTAAGGGAGTAAGTATCCACCACAATGAAGTCGACCTCCACTATCTTAGGGCTAGTTTGCACAGGTAGTCTAATATGCCCCTTTAGCATAACAACATTCCCATCAAACTCATCAAGGGGGAGCTGTAAGGCGTTAAATCTTCTGGTCCCAGCTTCAACCCCTTATAGAGATTGGGGTACATGATCTCGACTCCACTACCATCATCTACCATTACCCTTTTCACGTCGTAGCCCCCAATCCAAAGAGTGATTACTAGCTCATCGTCATGGGGTTAGATAGTTCCAATTTTGTCTTCCTCGAAAAAACTCAAGATCGGATGAAGATATACTTTGGGTTTTTCTGGCTCTGGACCAAAGCCATCGGCGGGTAGCCGAGCAACAGACATCACCCTAAAAGGGTATGAACCCGTCCTCCTCGGAGTAGCAAAGATTACGTTTATTGTTCTTATGGGTGGTCTTAAGGAAGTGTCTCTATGGGGCTCCTAGTTTGCTTGGCCTTGATGACCAATGGAAGGATGCAAAAGGTGCCTCAGTTTTCCTTCTCAGACCAACTGATTCAAGTGACTCCAAAGGTTCCTGCAGTCTTCTTTAGTATGTCTGTGGTCACGATGGTACTGACAATACAGACTTTGATTGCGCTTCATGGGGTCTCCAGCCATCTTACTTTGCCACTCGAAGAATGGCTCATTCCTGATTTTCTCCAAAACCTGATGCATTGATTCTCTGAATATGACGTTGACCGTCCGCGCATTGGTTGATCTGGATTGCCGTGCAAAATCTCTCCTCGGACGGTCATTGTTGTATCGGTCTAACCTGAAATCCCTATTCTTTTGAGGAATAACCTTCTCCTTTCCTTTCCCTTGAGCTGGTCTTCTTCCACTCTTTTATATTTGTCAATCTGGTCCATAAGCTGACGTACACTGGTGACAGGCTTACCAGTCAAGGATTTCCTCAAGTCGTTCTCAATTGGGAGACCGCTTTTAAAGGTGCTAATGGCGACGTCATCAAAGTTACCGTCCATCTCATTATACATTTCCCAATATCTGTCCAAGTATGCCTTTAGAGTTTCTCCTTCACGCACGGATAATGACAACAACGAACTCAGAGGCTGAGGAACCCTGCTGTTCGTAATGAAGCGAAAGCCAAAGGCTTGGGTGAGCTGCTTATAGGAATCTATGGAGTTCGTTTTCAAGCCATTAAACCACCTCATCGCTACAGGTCCTAGGCTGGACGGGAAAACCTTGCACATCAAAGCTTCATTCTTGGAGTGGACGGCCATTCTTTGATTAAACTGGCTCACATGCTCCATGGGGTTCGTTCTACCGTTATAAACGATGAATGTAGGCTGATGGAACCACTGAGGTAGCTTAGCCCCTTCTATCTTGTGTGTGAAGGGTGATTTAGAAATCTGATCTAGAACTTTGCTCATGACATCATTACCCAAGCCCTTGCTAGATGGGCCATTGTGTTTTCGTCTATGATGATGCTCGTTTTCATAAGAGAAGGTCTCGCTTGGGGGAGTTCTTGATCTCTGCCTGTAACTACTGTCCTCCTCATCATTAGAGGATATGTCAGAACTGGGAGGAGACCACCTCTGCTGTGCATGGCACAGTCTCTTTTTCAAGTCATTTATCTCCTGTTGCATGGCTTAGTTATTGTTTGGTCTCTAGGACACGCGACTGCCTACTTGGGAGTGGCTTCTACTCGTTTGGGTGGTATGCACACTCTCCTCTCGATTCCTTTTATTCTCCTGATTTTGTTCATATTCAGGGCCAGGAAAATTACCCTACAGCTGGGATCCTACGGGTTCTATCCGTTAGGGACCTGCTTGGCGTGGGTTTTCTTGGTGTGGACCTGATCCTACCATGTCTAATTGTTGCACTCATGAACACACAACTTCTTTCCCATAGATGGCGCCAATTGTAGGGATCAGATTTAAGCACTATGCCTAATGGATAAGTGAACTCAAGCCCAACAAGCCCAATACAATAAATTTGTAGAAAGTGGGTAGAAGAACTGGGGTTTGACGAGTGTAACAACAGCTGAAGATGACTTAAAGAATGAATAAGTAAAACGAATATGGACTTAGGCAAGTGATTCAATCCTCAACACTAGTCCGAAGAGCTTTAACTTATTATTTCTTGAGTGATAATGACAATAGTTACAAAGTTAACTCAGAATGCTATAATGTTTTCTCTAGTAAAATCACGATACCCTTTTCTCAGAGATTCTTCTTCCTTATATACTACTTTCCTCCTTTATCTCCACCATACATGTGCAGGTCAGATCTACTTTTGCTGGTCTTTGTCACGTCAACCTCTCCTAAAGCTCTTAGATAGTAGTTGTGAGTTTGAAAAGCCACTGCTTAGGTATCATTTTCACATTAATGCAGTTAGAGGGTTAGTTGTGGAGTATTTAATGTGGAGGCAGCAGCTTTTCCTGGAATTGCTCTACTGCCATGCTCCAGCGTGCTTACTTGTTGTACTTATTATTTTCCTTGGAGTGCTTTGGAAGATTGTCTTTGCCAGTAAATCACTTTTCTTCTACCTCGGCTTTGGCTAGCTGGGGACAGAGTTGTCCTCGGCACACTTTCCAGGGTTGTCATGATTACCGTTTCCTTCTTCATATGGGATTATGGGCCTTAGCCCTAGTACAAGAGGTGGATGTATATCACTGGGCTCTATGACCCCACACTTCCTTTTGTTATTATTGTGAGTTGTGATGAGAAAAAGAAAAAGAAAAAGAAAAAAAAAAGGTCTTATGAAAACATTCTAGAATGGTACAGACATTTCTTTTCTTTTCTTTTTTCCTTTGAGTTTAAAATTTGGGTAAATTGCAAATTACACCCCTATAATTTGGGAGTGTTTGGAAAATTCAAATACCCCTAAAATTTAGGAGGTAAAATCCAAATTCTGAAACGTTAGGATGTAAAATCCAAACATCCCCAAATTTCAGAGGGTAAATTAAAAATTCTAAAATTTCAGGGTGAAAAACCCAAACGCCCCCAACCTTTTGGAGTGTAATTTTTAATTTACCCTTAAAAGTTTTTTGATAAAAAAAAAAGGTTAAAATGCAAAACTCACCCTCTAAATTTCTTCAGAATTCATTTCGGTCCTCTAAGTTTCAGATTTATTCTTCTTCTTTTTTGGAGAAGTAAGTTTCAGATTTATTCAATTAAGGTATTTCGGTCAACTTTTGTTAAAATTTTTGAAAAAAAAAATCTGAAAAATATTTTTCAATCATTAATTTTTTTTTTTAATTTAAAAATTAACCACAACATATAACAAAATTTGATGGAAAAACCTTAATTGAATAAACTTGAAATTTTGAAAAGCCTTAATGGAAAACCCTTACCTACCAAGGAAAATTTGAAGAAGAGGAAAATATTGGAAGACTCAAGATGCAGTATATGCTCCACGGCCCAGGAATCCACTCTTCATGCCATTTGGAGCTGTGAGTTTCTGCAACAAACCTGGTTTCTAGCCTTCGAATGGATTTTGAAAGACTTCCCAGATATTCAAAATCTCCAGGAACTTGTTCAACTAATTGGGTAGCAGCAGAGAAGATTAGAAGTGTTTGCGACAATGGCGTGGTTCATCTATTCCCACAGGAACAAATTGAGGCTTCATGAATTGAGCCTAGCACCTGATAGAATTTTCAGAGCAGCTTGCAATTTTCTCTCGAAATTTCAATAGAAAAATCCGATAAACACAGTACTACCATCATCAAAATTGATTAGGTGGAGACCTTATTCGAGGGAAATGTATATAACAAATTTTGATGGGGCCGTCTTCGCAAATACTAACGAAGTAGGTTTGAGTGTGGTAGTTCGAGATGCCAGTGGAGAGGTAATCGATGCAATGTCTAAGAAAATTCCTTGCCCCTATTCTGTGGAAGTTCTAGAGGTTTTAGCTGTAATTCTTACAATCCAATTCATTGTGGAATTAGGATCCAGCAAACCATTTTTGAAGGAGACTCTGAGGTGGTTTGCAAGGCGTTAGCTGCTGCAGATTTTCAGCATTCTTCAATTGGTTCATTTGTAAAAGACACATTGTCTATTGCGAGTTCACTTAAAACTTTTTCTTTCTCTCATACTAGGCAGCAGGGCAACTTTGTAGCCCATGTTTTAGCTAAGAGAGTGAGGTTATCTTTTCCTTTGCTAGTTTGGATGGAGCATATTCCAACTGACATTTTTTTTTTTTTTTTTTATCTTCTGATTTTCCAGTTCAGTACTAAAATTGCTCAATACTAATTCTCCAAAAAAAAAAAAAAAAAGAATAAACTTGAAAGTTAGAGAACGAAAGCAAAATTAGAGAATTGAAATGAATTTTGGTGAAATAAATATTAAGTTTTGCATTTTGGCAAAAAATAAAAAACAAAACAAAACATACAAACAACAAGATGTTTTTGCCGCAGCAATACTACGCTGCCACATCTCTCTTTGAGTTAAAATTCAGTAAGTAATGGGGGGTAAAACCAGATGTTTACACCCACCAATAATATGCTGCCACATAACACATTTTAAAGTTAAGCAATAACTAGCTTCACCTTTGCACCGTAGAGGGCACATCAGTTAGAACGCCACCGCTTCGCACCACCAACATCGGTCGTTCTTGTCCTTTTTGCTGCAGAATCAACCGCCACCGGAATCATCGTTTGGTTCTCTCTCCTTCGTGAGTTTCTCTCTCTCTTGTTGTCGTATTACTCTACTCTCACCCAAAAAATAGTCGTTTTGAGTAGGCCTATACATGGTGCGATGTGGCCGGTTATGGGGGGGAATTTTGCACCACACCTATAGGGTGCGGTTTGCCCTCATGCTTGACCGCACCTCACATATGAAGGGTAAGAACCGGTCTACACCAGGTTCGATTGACCATAGCAGGGTGGTGCAGTTAATTCGGTGCAAAAATAAAACAAACAAATAATTATAAATAAAAAATAAATAAATAAATCATCAAGCAACCCACATAGAAAAATCAAAGAACCCAAATATTCAAAAAAAAAAAAACAAACAGACAAACATGTTCAAAATATTTCCCAAAATTTTCAAAAAAATTCTCTGTCTTTCTAAAAAGCATTACAAGGAGAAGCAAGTATATATTGAGCATTATATAAACTTTCATACCTAGAAGAAAGTATAGAAAGGAGAACTGATAGTTCTAAGGAAATCAGTGGGCTGAAAATCTCCGGGTCTTAATCTTGAAGGGTGTCTTGGAAAACAAAACAGAATGAGAGGAGACCGGTGGAGCCCGGCCAAAGGTCCTTCGATGACAAAGTTAGTCTTTTTGTTAATCACTCAAAGAGAGAAAATGTAGTCCAGAAGTTTTTTTTAAAAATGTTTTTCATACCTCACTCTTCTGCCAATGAGTCCTTTATATAGTGTTCGCCTAAAGCGGTTATCTTGTAACTTCTCCTGTCATTGCGGGTCTTTGGAGTAACCACTATAACTGTCATGGAAGTTACAACATTTGGGGTTTCACCCTTAACCGTTGATTGTAGAACGGTTGGTAATGATGAAACAATGCATCTGATGAGAGCATACACAATCTCTTTCGTCTTATTCGTCCGTCTTTAAGGACGGACGAGACACTGTAACAATGTCTTGTCCGTCTGTCCTTTGGGATGGACGAGGTATTAATACAATGTCTCGTCTGTCTATCTTTTAGGACGGATTAGACTACTTTGGACGAGTTCCTTGAGATTTTAGCAATGGTCTCTATTCATGGACAAGGCATGTGGATGAGCTGGGAGTTGGCTTTTTCTCCAACACCATCAGTTGCCCCGCGTCCACATGAGTCGTCCAACGAACTGGGCGATTTGTCGACACGTCCTTGGATGTACATAACTGGTGTCAATCAAACCAATATGCCACGTGTCTATATTTCATTGGCAATAAGTCTCGTCGATTCAGTTTTTCAAGGTAGGTGCCACGTGTCATTTTTGTATTGGTGGTGTCGTTTTAAATGCCCATATCAACATTCTATAAATAGTGGAATACCTCCCTTAGCCCTTCTCACTTCAAAAATTTTCCTCCTTGACATCCGCCGTCTAGAGCTTCGTCTAGGAGTTTCTCTTCGTTTAGAGTCCTCGTCTGTCTAGATTCAGGTATTCCTCTTCTCTTTGTCTTTAGGTTTTAAGTTTTCTTTTGTCAAAATGTCAGTTGCTTCTTCGTCTGCTGATAGTATTGACAAGGAGATAGACGAGTATTATGACGATACTAGTGATAGGTCTGATTCTAGCAGTATTAGTGACGCCAGTGAAGGAAGTACGGACGAGGACTGTTCCTCTAGGGCCCCTGGGTTCCCTCTAGAAGTCTTACAAGAGCAACTTAGGAGGGCTTCTGGCTCTTATGCTGGGTCCCCGTCCAATATTCCTCCATCCAATCCAATGGATGAGGAGGAGACTGTCTTTAGCTGTGCTGTTGGCGTTCAATCCAAGACGGATGAACAAAGACTTAACAATCTGAAATCTTGGTACCAAATTTCGGACGAGTTTAATCCTAGACTACCCGCTCATGACGAGTGGTGTTGTAATCCTCGTTCTGGAATCGGCGTCTATGAAGCTTACTTCCTATGTGGCCTTAGATTTCCATTAAATGCATTTGCTAGAGAACTGTAAGTCAGGTTGGGCTTAGGTGTCTGCCAATTTAATCCCATACTAATCATCTCCATGCAGATTTGGTGGAGGGAAGTTTTTGGTGGGGATCATCCTCCCACAGTGGATGAATTCCTTTATTGCTACAAACCTTCTGAAATAAGCCAGTCCGAGGGTTTTTACCAATTTACCGCTAGGGCGAATGATTGTAGGTTAATCAAGTCCCTAGCTTCATCCATCCATATTTGGTTATATCTTGAGAAAGCATCCATAAAACTAAGTAATTTGTGGCCTGCAATAGAATCCACCAGTTGGTCAATGCGTGGCAGTGGATAACTGTCCTTGGGGCAAGCCTTATTTAAATCAGTAAAATCCACACACATCCTCCACTTGCCGTTCGCCTTTTTCACCATTACTACATTGGCCAACCATTGTGGGTAGTATACTTCTTGTATAAATTTTGCAGCCATCAACTTCTGTACTTTGTCTTTGATAGCATTATCTCTCTTAGGGCCGAACACCCTTTTCTTTTGTCGCACTGGTTTAGAGGAAGGACCTACATTCAAACAATGGGTAATAACACTGGGATCTATACCCCGCATGTCTTCATTACTCAAAGCAAACACATCAATATTCTTCTTCAAAAAACAAACGAGTTCCATCTTAACTTCATCTCTCAGGTCTGCTCTAACCTTGGTACACCTTTCAGGGTTATACTCGTCTAGGGAAACATCTTCCAACGTTTCAATGGGTTCTACAGCAACTCTCTTTTCTTCAATATTCATTGCCTGAATTTGCTCGTCCATGGCCAGCATGGCCAAATAACATTCTCTTGTTGCCAATTGGTCTCCTTGTACTTGCCCTACTCCATGTTCTGTTGGGAACTTGACTGACAGGTGGTAGGTAGATGTGACAGCCTTCCAACTGTTTAAAGTCGGCCTTCCAATTATGGCATTGTAGGAGGATGAACAATCTACCACAAGGAAGTTCACATCTTTGATGATCTGTTGCGGGTATGCCCCCACTGTCATCGGTAATGAAATAGTACCCACGGGTTATACCTTCGTCCCACCAAATCCTACTAGGGGGGAACTTGCTGGACGGAGCCAGTCTCGTCCTAGCCTCATCTGCTGAAAAGCTGGATAATATAAAATATCAGCCAAGCTTCCATTGTCTACCAGCACCCTTCTAGTTTCGTAGTCAGCAATGAGGAGGGTGATGACAATAGCATCGTCATGAGGGTGATGAATTCTTTCGGCATCCTCGTCCGTGAAAGTGACTGCTTGCTCGTCCGCGATCCTTGCCCTCAGTGATCGTCCAAAGAGTTGGACGCTCTGCACTGCTTTCAGGTATGCCTTCTTTGACTTGGACGATTGTCCTGTTGAATTTCCCCCTATGATGACTCTTATTTCTCCAAGCGGTGGTCGCAATGATTCCTCTACCTTCCCCTTCAATTTCTCGTCCTTCTAGTCTCGTCCAAGGAAATTTCTCAACTTCCCTTACCTAATGAGATTCTCAATCTGCTGCTTTAAATCAAAGCACTCGTCCGTATCATGCCCATGATCTCTATAGAAGCGACAATACTTATTCCTATTACGCTTGTTGGGATCTCCCTTCATCTTCTCCGGCCACTTCAAAGAAGGCTCGTCCTTGATTTGCATAAGGACTTGCTTAAGTGGTATGTTCAAAGGGGTATATTGTTGATTCCGCGCCAAAGAACCTGGCTTCTTACTATCTCGGTCTCTCTTATCTTCTATTTGCCCCTTCTTTGGATGAGGGGCTTGCTCAGAGTGACGAACGGGGTTTGCTTCCATTCTTTCAGCTCTCTTCCTCTTCTTAGCTATAATCGCGTCTTCTGCATTCATAAAGTTTTGGGCTGAATAGACGAGTTCGGCCATGGACTGAGGCTCTTTTTCATAAAGTTTGTGTATGAACAAATCAGAATTGACCCCGTTATGGAAGGCTGCCAACAGTAGCTTGTCGTCTACCTCGTCCACGGTCAGGGCTTCCCTATTGAAGCGTGTGATGAAGGAACGCAGGCTTTCATTCTCTCCTTGCTCTATGGTTAGCAAGCTGGACGAGGAACGCTTATGTCTCTGTCCTCCAATGAAGTTATTAACAAATAATTTGCTCAACTCCTCGAAAGAACTTACTGAGTTCGGGGGTATTTTACTGAACCAGACTTGCGCAGGCCCTTTGAGGGTGGTTGGAAAGGCTCTACACATTATCTCATCCGGAACCCCTTGAAGATGCATAGTAGTCTTAAAGGTAGCAATATGGTCAAAGGGGTCACGTGTCCCATCATATGAGTCTAAGGGAAGGCATCTTGAATTTTGGTGGCAAGGGATGACCATTGATGGATGCCGTAAAGGGTGAATCAGTTCTGTGAACTAAATCTTCTACAGGATTGGTCCTCCTTATGCTCTCCCTCATCTCATCCATAACCTTCCTCATCTGGTCCACTTCCCTCTCCAAATGTGGTACCCTTCGTGAAACGGTGCCCCTTAATTGACTTCCAGGCTCAACATTTCTTTCATCTTCTTGACTTTGTTCACGCTCCTCTCCATGGGCCTCATGCCGTTGCCTCCTGAGGTTAATCTCCCTCCGCAAGTCTTGATTTTGGCGAGTTAATTCTACCATGGCAGCGGCCATGGATTGCATGTGTTGGGCAGAAGATGGTTACATGGCAGGCGCCGATTGTTGACCATGGTTGGGATTATTGGAAGCGTCTCTACTCTCTTGGGGGCCTGGACTGGTAGCCCTTGATCTTGTCCGGACCATCTCAACCCTTTTTTCAGAGAAAGAAATAGTAGGACTCGACAAATGAAATTCAAATGCAATGAATACAATCTAATTTCTTTCCCACAGACGGCGCCAACTGATAGTTCTAAGGAAATCAGTGGGCTGAAGATCTCCGGGTCTTGATCTTGAAAGGTGTCTTGGAAAACAAAACAGAATGAGAGGAGACCGGTGGAGCCCGACCAAAGGTCCTCCGATGACAAAGTTAGTCTTTTTGTTAATCACTCAAAGAGAGAAAATGTAGTCCAGAAGTTTTTTTTAAAAATGTTTTTCATACCTCGCTCTTCTGCCAATAAGTCCTTTATATAGTCTTCGCCTAAAGCGGTTATCTTGTAACTTCTCCTGTCATTGCGGGTCTTTGGAGTAACCTCTATAACTGTCATGGAAGTTACAACATTTGGGGTTTCACCCTTAACCGTTGATTGTAGAATGGTTGGTAATGATGAAACAATGCATCTGATGAGAGCATACACAATCTCTTTCGTCTTATTCGTCTGTCTTTAAGGACGGACGAGACACTGTAACAATGTCTCGTCCGTTTGTCCTTTGGGACGGACGAGATATTAATACAATGTCTCGTCTGTCTATCTTTTAGGACGGATTAGAATACTTTGGACGAGTTCCTTGAGATTTTAGCAATGGTCTCTATTCATGGACGAGGCATGTGGACGAGCTGGGAGTTGGCTTTTTCTCCAACACCATCAAGAACCATAGTAGCTAGGTATTAAGCATCAAAACATTCTCTTGAAATTTCGAGATAATAGTTGTGACAAAGAGGAGAGATGAGAGAGGAAACCTTGGAAACGGTGGCATCCCGTGGACGTGGTGGTGGGCCTGGTGGCGAAGGCAGGGGCTGAGGAATGATATAGAGAGAGAGAGAGAGGAGAGGGGGAGAGGCGAACAAGAGATAAGAGAGAAGAGAAGACAACATTTAAAAGAGATTTAGAAATTTAACCTACAAACTAAAACGATGTCGTTTTGAACTTATTATCTATATATATATATATATATATATATATATATAGATAACCGAAACTTTTGAAACTCTCACAATTTTTCACGTCAGCACAATATTTAAATAAAATTATCATTTTATTTAAATAAAATTATTTTTGTTTAGTCCAAACTTAACAAAGATTAAAACTCTATCTCTCTAACAAATCTAACTTGAACTCAAACTCATCATTATCATTTTTTTTTTAAACAAAATTATTTTTGTTTAATCAAAACTTAACAAGGAGTGAAACTCTATCTCTTTAATAAGTCCAACTTAAACTCAAACTCAAACATTGATAATCTATATAAAAACAAAAATTCTGATAAGACTAAAAAAAAAAAAAAAAAGTGAAGAAAAAACAGACTCACGTAACAATTAAGCCTGCTCCTCCCATGGTACTATTTCTCTCTCTTCTTCGTTTGGAGTCTCTACCGCAAGTATTAATTGTCTCTACTTTCTCAAGCTTGGTACTTTAAAAAAAAAAAAAAAAGCTTTTGCAATGCTACAATTGTTGTAGAGGATCCTAAAGAAGTATATGTGAAGCCCTAACATCTAATTGTGTATTATGCGGATATGATTACGATGCGATTCAGATCTTATTGCTAAAGACCAGCAACAGAGCTTACTGATTGTCTATTTATGGTTTGTATTAGTTTTATATAATTATTTGCAATTGTAATATAGGAATTTGAGTTAGAAAACATGCAACCCTTTAATTTGAAGTTAAGAATTTGCTTTTGATAATCAAGTGTGCTATTCATAAATCAGTGTTGTTTTTTCTTTCATCTTCTTCTTATTTATTTATTTATGTTTTTTGTTTTTAAGTTAAGGCAATTTTCCTATTAATTTGTGATTGAGGTATTCTTCGAAGAATTCTTCAGTACTCCACCATTAAATATTGAAATTGTCCATTTAATTTGATGGAAGCTTTGAGCTGGCACGGTTTGGTTTAAAACTTTAAAGCTGAGATGTCAAAGTTTATTTCTTTATTATGTTTTGCTTTTTCTATATAATTTTGTCATTTTTTGAATTTTTTTTTTTCAGGTCCATTCTCAAGCGATTTTCCTAAATTAAATTCTAAATTTCCAATACATCTCAAAAAATTCTGAAGCACAATTATTTCTTAAGATAATCCCCCTTTGGTTCTTAAATTTTTTGGTATGTGGTTATATATCTTGACAAGTTCTAAAATTATCTTGAGCTTCTTCAGTTTATGAATCTTTTCCCTCCTCAAAACCTTAGCAATTACCACCTTAAAACCCTAAAATTTTTTCTCACCAAAAAAAATAAAAAAAAATACGCAAGCAATCTGATTCAAATTTCTTTTTTGATTAATGAATTTTATATCGAATTTGTTTATATTATTATTATTAATAAAATTTCAATTCAACATATATGGATATTTGTTTATATTGTTATTAATGAATTTTATCTTTTATGTCAAATTTTTTATTTGCTTTCATATGTGCTTGAGATTTTCTTTTTATCTTATTATTTTGTTATGTTTAGAATTGATTTTCTTTTGAGTATTTGGGTTAATCTCCATATTTATATTGACATTGTTTTCGTGGGTTTGGTTTTTGGGTAGAAATTTCTACTAATTATTTTTTTTTTTATATTGTACTTGGCAGATAAAACATCTTTATTTTTTTGGAGAAAAATCAAAACTGCAACCTATGTCTTCGATAAAATTTGCGAAACGGTTTATTTTTGGGAAAAAATTAGGCACGTGGCATGTGTTCAAAGTTATTTAGTAAGTTGAACTCTTTTTGAAAGTCGAGTTTGGCAAACTCGACTTTGGGCTGAAAAATGAACACTATAGTGGCGTTTTTCTTAGTAGCGTTTGTCAAAAACGCCACTATAAGTACCCGATAGTGGCATTTTCTATAAACGCTGCTATATAAACTAAAAAAACGCCACTATAGTGTTCGTTTTTCAGCCCAAAGTCAAGTTTGTCAAACTCGACTTCCAAAAAGAGTCTAACTAACAAAATAACTTTGAACGTGTGCTATCCGGCTTAAAATTTTCAAAAATTGCATTGTTTGGCAAATTTTGCTATGTCTTCCTACCTAGGAAACAATAAATTTTTATTTGTTATGTTATATATAAATTTGTTGAATTTGGTTTGGTTTTGAAGTAGAATTTGGGGATTCTATAAATTTTGAAGTTTTAAATCTTGGGATTTTTGGTATTTGCGTCTCAGTAGGTTAATCTTAATTCTTCACCTTAAATGTTTTTTATGTTCATGTGATTTTTTGTTTTCTTATTAAAAGTTATGATTTTTGGTTGATTAATTATTTGTTTGGATTCAACATAAAAGATAATGAAATTAAGTATTATAATTTTGATATTGTTACATGTTTTGAATTTTCTATATTGTTATTACTACAAGAAAGTCATATTGCTACTTAAATTTGAAACTTGGTATGTCTTTCTCATATAATGGTCTTTGTTTATATATTTGCAATTTATATTAGTTTTGAATGTGTGTGTATATATAACTATTGAGAATTTTGCTTTATTAATTTAAAATTTGTAAATTACTTTGTAGGTTTCAGTAATTATGCACTTCTAACTCAATAACGTTCAATGTTAGACAACACTTTTATAAGTATAGAAGTTAAATATTTTTTCATTTTTTTTAAAGTTAATAGTTTTCCGTGCATTACACGGGTTAGCAACTAGTTAAAATTAATATTAGTTCCAAAACGACATCGATTGTATCAGATTAAAAAAAAAAATTTAGTGGAACGATGTCGTTTTAAATCACTAAACTTAACCCTATATTTTTTTCCCTTCTCCCTTCTTTCTCCTTTCGCACTTTCACGCCTCTGAGTCTCACTTTCACGCCTCTTTTCTCTACTGCACAGCACTGGTACTCTCTATCTCTCTTTGGAAATTTCTTTTATTTTAAAACTGAAACATGATTACATACACATATACGTATATGTTAAATTATATATATATATATATATATATATAGATATACATACATGGCGGTCGGTTCGGTTACACATCGGAATGCATAACCCACAACCGCTCGCCGCACCGGCCGTCGTCGGAACTCGCAAATGGTCTCCGACCACCGCGCCATAAACCTCCGGTGAAGCTCAAATGGGGATCGGTGCAGACCGGTTTTGTCGGCTGCGGGCAGAATCTGAACAGGCCTAGTTTTGAGAAAGTTAAGCGCTAAGTACGCACTGTCGTTTTCAACCACAACGACTTTATAATTGTCGTTTAACGGTTTTATACCCTAACCTAAAAAAACTGTTAAAAAAAAACTATTTCAGAATCTCCATATTCGCGCCGACGCGAACACAGCAATGCACAAACCCTCAAACTCAAATTCAAACTCACTTTGAATAGCAAATTTCTCGAACTTGTAAAAATCTCCGGAATCTTCTTCTCCGAACAAGAACTTCACTTTGAAATTGGAGTAAAAATCGAATTGTATTCTTTTGGATTTTGTTTTCATGAAAATTAGAATTCATTACAATGCTTACACGCTTTTTTATTTCTTCTTCTGTTGAAGGTTATTCAAAGAGGAGCACATATGGAGGTGTCTGTTGAAAATCTGCCAGAATCGAATGGTAGAAAACGTTCATGGAGGTAAGTTTAAATTTTTGAATGTTCAATGAATTGAAGAAAATACTGATTACTCTAAACTATTTTAGCTTAGTTTGATATTTGGAAACAGAAACATTTCTTGTATGTATAATGAATTTTATAATCTCTGTGATTCCATTTGATAGTTTGGAAGGTTGCGATAGCAATGCATTAATCTTGCCGGATAAGAAAAAGAATAAAAAGGTATACACATTGAACTGATTAGTTTTGTTTTTTTTTTTTTGTTTAGATTTTGTTTTGAATTTTTTGAAAGTTTGCAATTGGTTTGTACAGCGCGAAAAGGTTGTAGTGGAAAAGAAACCGAAGCTGAGCAACTCTCAAAAGAGAAAGCTAAGGAAGTTGGAGGTGCTTGCATGAGTAATTCAATTGTGACTTTTGTTTTGGTTCTTGTGTGTGGTAGATTTAAATTGACTTCAGATTTTGTTTTGTGTAGGAGGAGAAGGAGAAAACCCTTCTGCTGTCAAAAAGCATCGAGACCTTAGAGTATGTTGTTATGATTTCCTCAATTGATTGTTTTCTAGTTTAAAATTTTTATTTTTTATTTTTTATATTTTATATCTGAGTAGTTTGTGGAATTTTTAATGTATAATTTAAAATCTGTACTATCAGGAAGTACAAGCTACCGGAGAATGCGTTTCCTCTTTTGCAGTCTGTACAAGATATTGGTCAGGTTTGTATTGTTAAATCAATGATGTTTTTGGTGCTTTGTAATTGATTGTTTGGGCTGAAACTATGAAAAATGATGATATTTTTAATGTTTTGGTGAAGTCTTGTGGGAATGTATTGACATGACAGTATCATGTTCATGTAGCCTGAAACCATGAAGGAAAAACGTAGGAGGGCTGTACAATTTTCTAACGCTGGATTAGAAGTTCCAGACAGCAGCCAGCCATTCAAGAGGAAGGGTGATGATGATGATGCTGTTGGAACTGGACCCAAGGTAGATGAAATTCCATCAGGGCAGGATTTCAGTGAGGATGACTCATTGCAACCAATGATAGTAGAAAGAGAAGCCCTAAAGAATGCATCTTTTTCTTTGGAATCATCTCAAGGGCCAGTTTATGGCAATGAAAATAGTGGATCCATTGTTGGCTTACAAGCTGAAGAAGTTTTTAACAAAGACAACCGCACTTCTATGCAAAAAGATGGAAATCTAGATTCTTTGCCCAGTTCATACATAGATGGTGGCAGTGAAAGCTCTAGGTTAATGGTATGCTTCATACTTAGATTATAATTGGTTAAATATATAATGTTAAAGAATATATATACGAGTAAAGGGTTAAGATTTATACATGACATTTAGATATCATGAATTGAACTCATGGTCTTAAAATTGTGGATTGTTAAACGTTGGAAAATTTAAAAGTATATACAAAAAGCTTGATATTTAGTATCAGTGACTTTGTTGCCAAGAGCCTTCTAGCTCACTGGTTGGAACCTCTTAGTGTTTCCAACGGAGACATCATGCACCAAACTGAGTGAGTATTGTAATGCTTTATCTCCCAGCCCACTTGGCCAGTTCTAAATGGAAGAATAAGAGAAACTAAAAGAGTCTTCAAAAAGAATTTGTATAATCTTAGGATGGTTTAAGATGATAATCTGAATGGAAGTTTAAAATGTTTTTTTTTTTTTTTAAATAAATCAAGCCCTGCAGATACAATTTGTTTTGGTTGCATTTTACAGCTGTTGTATACCAGAATTCAATCAAGATGCTATGCTTTCAGCATTATGTATCTTTCACATGAAATTATAATTTCATTTATAACTCTTGCACATCACTTTAAAAAGCCCCCTTCCTTAATATACAATTTTATGGATAACAGAATAATAAGAACTGACATGATATCTGTTTGTTAATTTTTATATATGTTTGTTATTTACTAACAGAAGATTGGGCATTTGACATGTGATAGGATAAGGAAGATGAGAGCCAAAAGGCCAGCTACAGAAGTACAATCAATCTACAAGGTTTTCCTGTGCAGAGACCTCAAATTGCCCCAACTGTAGTGCATGTTTCCAGGCCCAATGAGGTTCAGAACACTAGGAAGGATCTTCCAATAGTCATGATGGAGCAGGAGATAATGGAAGCTATAAATGATCATGCCTCTGTTATCATATGTGGAGAGACTGGGTGTGGTAAAACCACTCAAGTTCCACAGGTGGGTTTTGCTTGATGCTTAGTTAGATTTGCCACCTGAATTTAAAGTTATATTTTCCCTTGAGTGACAATCTTAATGCTGCATTTTTTTGTTGGCATTGTTCAGTTTCTTTATGAAGCTGGCTTTGGTTCAAGCCAGTTGGGTGGTAAAAGCGGTATTATTGGAGTTACTCAACCACGTCGTGTTGCTGTCCTTGCCACAGCCAAGCGAGTGGCATATGAGCTTGGTCTCCATCTAGGTAAAGAGGTTGGGTTTCAAGTTAGGTATGACAAGAAGATTGGAGACAGTTGCTCGATCAAGTTCATGACAGATGGAATTTTACTACGAGAAGTTCAGGTTTGCTTTCCTGACTAGTTATGATGTGAACGACTATGCATAAAAGTGATCAATTTTGACAATACTTATGCATGACATTAATGTGTTTTTCTTTTCATGAGAAGAATTTGCATTCGCAATTTCGCAGTAGTGATAACTGATAAATTGGTAAAATTTTAATCAATGCTACTAATTGCGTATTTATTTTGATGGAGTTTGGTTATTTAAATCCTAAATTTTGTTAATTTATTACTTTAAGTATGGTTAGGATTATCTTCTCAAAAAAAAAAAGCATGGGTAGGATTTAGAGAATTGTAGAATTTACCTGCTTTTCAGCTTTGTGCATGAGATATTGATAGTTGTGCTACGGGCTGAGGACCAAGCTCTAATATCTGTTGCTATCACTATTTCACCTTAATTGATTATGCTTTGCCATCTGTTAGCATGCCACCCTTGCCTGTGTTTTACATCAAGTACACTTCAGTTAAATGAGTTACCTTCTTTCCAATGTGGTTAAAAAGAAAACCCTTTTTGCTGCAGAATGATTTTTTGTTGAAGCGTTATTCTGTCATAATTCTCGATGAGGCTCATGAGAGAAGCTTGAACACAGACATTCTAATTGGAATGCTTTCACGTATAATTAGAATCCGTCAGGTAAACCTTGATAAGTATTTATCATTAGTAAATGTAAAAATCAAAACTTGGCTCTTCTATCTTATCTCCTTATTATAAAATCCTGTGCTTGATGGCAGCATGAATATGAGAAGCAGCAACAGATTGTCCATTCAGGGCAAAATGTTAGTCCGGAAAATATGATTTATCCATTAAAACTTGTGCTGATGAGTGCCACCTTGCGAGTGGAAGACTTTATTTCTGGGAGAAGAATATTTCATGATCCTCCACCTGTTATAGAAGTTCCCACTAGACAGTTTCCAGTAACTATACACTTTTCAAAGAGAACAGAGATTGTGGATTATATTGGCCAAGCATATAAAAAGGTCTTGGCAATTCACAAGAGGTTGCCACAGGGGGGCATACTTGTATTCGTTACTGGCCAGCAGGAAGTCAATCACTTGTGTCAGGAGCTACGTAAAGCTTCAAAGAAGCTGATTATGAAAAATTTGAGGGGGGATGCAGAAAATGATGGCACTGCAGTCTCTGACATAAATTTTGTTGAGGACATAAATATGAAGGATATTAGTGAAGCATTTGAAGTTGATGGAAATTCAGTTCACCAGTATTCTGACAGGTTTAGCTCTTATGAGGAAGATGAGTGTGATATAGATGAGGATCATTTTGATGATTCATGTGATTCGGAAACTGAGAGTGAACTGGAATTTGATGTTGATGATGGGGAAGCATCACATCAAACAATTCAAGAGGGTGATCATAGTCTTGTAGACATTTTAGGGGAGGATGCGAGCCTTGCTTCGCTAAAGGCTGCTTTTGAATCTTTGGCTGGAAAAACTGCATTAAACTCTGTTTCTGATGGCAAACAGGCTCTTCCTGTTAGTCCAGAAGGATGCTTAGACCAATCCACTAGCAAAGGGAAGAAAAAGGGAGGAGACAATGGTTTCTGTGCTGGTGCATTGAGTGTTCTGCCTCTTTATGCCAAGCTGTCTGCCGCAGACCAGCTTCGTGTTTTTAAAGATGTCAAGGAAGGAGAGAGGCTTGTTGTTGTTGCCACAAATGTGGCTGAAACCTCTATAACCATCCCAGGCGTAAAATATGTGGTTGATACTGGAAGAGAAAAAGTGAAGATCTACAATACCGCCAATGGCATGGAAACATATGATATACAGTGGATAAGTAAGGCATCTGCTGCTCAACGTGCAGGAAGAGCTGGAAGAACTGGGCCTGGCCACTGTTACCGTCTCTACTCTTCTGCAGTTTTTACCAATACACTTCCTGACTTTTCTCTTGCTCAAATATCTAAAATGCCTGTTGACGGTGTCGTCCTTCTTATGAAATCCATGAGTATTGATAAGGTATGTGTTTGTTGGTTCTTGATCTACCTTCTCTTTTTTTTTCTTTTTTTCTTTTTTTCCTGAAATCTTGGATGGCTTGACTTTCTATATAGTACACATTTGGTTAGATAACATGTGTTGAGTTTTGATTTTGCTGGGCAAAAGTAGACTTACTGGTGGAATCCCCAGTGTCAAATGTCAACCTGATTATTTGCTTAAACATATTTGGGGTGGGGTTTTTATTCTTCCTATGCTTTTCCTCAGCTGTTAGAAAATCATTAATGACATGACGGATTTGTATTATCTGGTTAGAACTGGGTCTTGGAAATTTGTTGAGTTGTTGACTTTTCTCTTGCCCAACATTTTATTCATGGTTTTGGACTGCTGCTGTTTTGTCCATAGGCAGTAGCCACCAGTTGTTTTGTTCATATATAAGCCTTCTTAGTTGATATTAGATATGATTTGTGGAACTTCAGGTGGTTTGGAAATTATCAACTACCTGATCTACCTTATATTTTGCTCTTTTAAATTTGAAAATTTGCTTATTTTGATATGTTTATCTCTTTCTTTTATGCCAGGTTCAAAACTTTCCGTTTCCAACTCCTCCCAATACCAAAGCATTGGTTGAAGCAGAGCATTGCTTGAAGACTCTTGAAGCACTTGATAAAAATGGAAAATTGACACCCTTAGGGAGGGCCATGGCTCGTTTTCCCATGAGTCCACGCCACTCCAGGATGCTCCTTACTGTTATTCAAACTATGAGGATGGTGAAAAGTTATGCTCGTGCAAATCTGGTTCTAGGATATGCAGTTGCAGCAGCTGCAGCTTTGAGTTTGTCAAATCCATTTGTCATGGAGCTTGAAGGAAGACACACTAATAAAGATGACATAGAGCAGGATGAGAAATCCGGTACCCTCGATAGTGAGAAAGTCATTGACAAGCAAGAAAAATTGAGGAGAAAGAAACTGAAAGAAATTGCAAAAGTGTCGCGTGCAAAATTTTCCAACCCTAGCAGTGATGCTCTGACCATAGCACGTGCTTTGCAGTGTTTTGAGCTTTCTGGAAGCCCAGTGGAATTCTGCAATGACAATGCATTACACCTGAAAAGCATGGAGGAAATGTCCAATCTGCGAAGGCAGCTACTTCAACTTGTCTTTGAAAAAGGCCTTTGTGGCACCGAGCAGGATTTCTCATGGATTCATGGAACTCCAGAGGACATAGAGCATGCTTGGAGGGTTTCCTTCAATAAACCCCCTCTCTTACTGAATGAGGAAGAGCTCTTAGGCCAAGCTATCTGTGCTGGATGGGCAGATAGGGTTGCCAAACGCATTCGAGGAGTTTCAAGACCGTCTGAAGGGGACCAAAAGGCACATGCTGTTCGGTATCAATCTTGTATGGTAAAAGAAACCGTCTTCCTGCATCATTGGTCATCTGTTTCTAGTTCGGCCCCTGAGTTCTTGGTTTACAATGAATTGATACAGACAAAACGACCATACATGCACGGTGTGACTAGTGTAAAATCAGAGTGGCTTGTTAAACATGCTTTGTCTTTGTGTACCTTCTCCCAGGCCCTTACAGATCCCAAGCCTTACTATGAGCCTCATACTGACAAAGTATTCTGTTACGTCATTCCTACTTTTGGGCCTCATTTATGGGAACTTCCCTTGCATAGTTTGCCGATCACAGATAATGTGCAACAAGTTGCGGTGTTTGCTTATGCATTGCTTGAAGGCAAAGTATTACCATGCATAAGATCCGTTCGTAAGTTTATGGCAGCCCCTCCTAGTTGCATTTTGAGGTCAGAGGCATCAGGTCAAAAAAGGGTAGGAAATCTTTTAAACAAGTTAAAGACCAAATTAATTGATAGCTGTGCTATGTTAAGAGAGGCTTGGATAGAGAATCCTATGGAATTGCGTTCAGAAATTCTGGACTGGTTTCAGGAGAGTTTCCACAATCATTTCGAAGTGCTTTGGTCACAAATGCACACTGAAGTTCTTTTAGAGCCTGAAGAACGCTTTCCCAAAAGTAGAAGAGTTAAAAGAAAAAAGTAATCTTCCTGGGTGGAAACTGGACAGGGAATACTATCATTATTTATTGTTGTAGCTCTTGGTGTATCTGAAGGAGCTCAAGTGAGGTCTGAATTGGGAAAAGGATAGAAGCTCTGTACATTGGGCTAAAACTTCATTATACTGTATGATATTAGTGCAGTCAGATAATCTTATAAGCTCCTCATCTTTTAATTTAAAGAAGTTAAAAATAGATGGGGTATGTGGATCATTTACTACTTCAGTGTGATATTCATTGTGATATGTGGAGCTTGGTGTAATGCTAATTTGGGGTTAAATGGGTAATACGGAAGATGGCGGTCAACTTATTGGCATATTGGAAGGGACAATTTGGCAAACATGACAGCGAAGTATGGAAGGCAATCACTCTTTGTTTGATTTGGTGCGTTTGGAGAGAGAGAAGAATGCACACACTTTTTGAGGTAAAAGTGATGTCTATAGATATATTAATTATTAAAGTCCTTGTTTTTAAGGTCTTGAGAATGGATGAAGGCTGCTTCCACAACTTAGAATTTTTAGATCTTTTGAATTTAGTAGGGGTCTACACTTGTATACGTCCCATTTACTAGGTTGTGCCCCTTCTTGCACATTCTTTAACGAAATTCATTATTATTTAATAGAAAAAAAGAAAAGAAAAAAAGGAAGGTCTCTTTAACACGTAACTGAGTTGTTTTGTAACAGTTTACATTGAACTTCATAGAATGGATGAATGTTAAAGTGACAAATACTAACTTTTTATGAAGTATATTATTATTTTTGCTATTATGATGAACTTTATAGTAATTTTATTATATGTTATTTAATTGGGGCCTCAAATTTTTTTTTTTTTTTAAATTGTAAAACCTGTTATCTTGACTTAAGCCTACAACATTGTATTTGTTACATTCTTTGCTTTGGGCTCATCTAAGCGTTATACTGTTCTTTGATGATCATACATTGATGCATTCTTTGGTCGGTTTTGTTTGTCAGCTTATGTGTGCTTTTCATGTATGATTCTTTAGGGTGAGGTGTCGTCTTCTTCCCCTTTCTTCTAATGTTGAATTGCATGACCATATGATAATTTGACTAGAATTTGAATGGTTGACATGGACAACCTGTGCATATGAACTCGAACAGACATTTCTTGAAATAAAGTCACTGCCAAAAGAAGAGTTTTTGTAAGTGCTGGTTAAAAATTAAAATTACACCAGCTTTTGACATCTTGAAATGGTTTATTTATGTGCTAGGACAAGTGGTGAAGACCTAAAAGGCTAAAAAAACACTAAAGTGTCCTGTTTTATCTCTAATTCTCTGAAAAGCGAGTTTTAGTGAAACTTGTTTATGTTTTTACTGATGACCTTTTCTTGCTATGAGGGTATATATTTTGTTAGCACCATACTACTATAATTTTGTTATATCTGTTTGTTTCTTAAACTGCATTCTTGCCGCCTGGCTTTTTGCACTTTACAACTTCATGATGCATTAGGTCATATGAATATACTTAAGATCCTTTTAGGATTTGCTTCTTTTGTTGAAACTGAAAATTTTTTGCTAAAAGTATTGTAAATAATGATAAAAGTTAGTTGAAATAGTACAGTTGGACTTATAAGTAGTACCAAAAAGTGCAATAAGACTCATAAATAATAGCAAAAATAAGTTAAATAATAAAATAAGTTGGCAAAAATAATTTTTGCCAACAGACACTTAGGATTTGTTTTGATATCGCTTATTTGCTGAAAATTGAAAATTTATTGTTAAAAATACTGTAGCAAAATATTTTTAAAAAGATAAAATACTATTCACTTGCTATTGTTCACGCGTTTTTGTGCTTTGGTTGGTCCATGAACAGTGCTATGAGACCAGCCAAAAAATGCAGACACTAGCTTCAACGCAGACGCATAGCTAAACAAAGGTACACTTAGGGTCTGTTTGGATACAACTGATTGTTGATAAAAACACTGTAGCAAAATAATTTTTAAATATATGAATAGTATCATGGGACTTATTTTTAATATTTTTTAATGCGTAAACTGTGCATGAACAGTGCATGCACTGTTCATGAACAGTACTTTTTGCCTCTCAAAGTCAACTTTTGTGAAAAAAAAAGAAAAAAACGCAACGCAGGATAAACGCAACAAATGCAACGCAATTTTCAGTTGTATCCAAACCAATACTTAATACCAGTAGTCTTGTTCAGTCATTGGTAAAAAGCGACAGTGTGTATCTAGTAATGTTCCAATTCAGTATGCAAAGCCTTTGAATATAAGGAAGCATTTTTGTTCGAGGCAAAAAGGATTTTTTTTTTTTTTTTTGAGTAAATGTCACATCTGGACTGTGTTAAAGGACAACAGTTTTGCCCCCATAATCCAAATGCAGTGTACATAACCTCATTCATATTTAAAGAGGATAGGTTCATTCTGCTGGGGGACAGAACTTTCCTGTTATCTTATTTGAAAGATAGTCCCTCTAAATCTCTAATATATTTGGTGGCTGTAAAATGATTGTTTAGATATGGCTTTAATCACGTGACTAATTTTATAGTTACGTGATTTGTTTAAATTATTTAATAATAATAAGTCATGCCAAATTGCTTCAGAGTGGCTCTTAGCCTCTTACCGCCCAACGAGTTGGTATCTCCCCCAAGTACTAAAGTGCTTTATGTTTTTTTACACATTATGTAAGTATTTCAAAGCATTTCAAACATATATTAGAGTGGCTCTTAGTATGAAAATAAATGTGGCATCTAGAAGTCTTGTCAGACCATTTAAATTTGGGAAAATTGCATTTTACTCACCTGTAGTTTGGCCCGTTTTAACAATGTCTACCCGTGGTTTAAAAGTTGTCACTTAACCCACCTGAGATGGCCTCCGTTAGACCCCCGTTACCCACCTCTGCCATTTCCGTTAGAAAATCCCCTTTACTATATAAGCCAAAATTAGAATCGAATTAGAACCCTAAAAAAAAGGAATGAGCTCTCTCCCTCTCTCTACCTTAGAACCCCCAAAAATCACCATCAATCTCTTTTCAGCGATGCACGAGTTCAATATCCCATCCATAAACTTCAATATCACTGATAAATTCTCGGTCCTTGGTTTCTCCATCAGAAACCGATCAAAATCTTCAATCACAATAACGAGTTCAGATTCGAATCTTTCGAGACCTTGGAGACATCGATGTCGTAAACATCGTAGGACAAGAAGTTAGCCATGGCTGCCACGAAGCTCGATTTCCCTGTCCCCGAAGGACCGTAAAAGATTCGAGGTATCCACCAGTTTGATGGTAATACTGTTTGCCTTTGAGGAAAGATTCGAAGTCGAACTTTACCTTGTTTTTGAGATCTTCTTCCATGGAGATGGTTTCGAAAGTCAAAGGATGCGTGAAAGGAACAGATCTCCACCATCCGTTGCCTTGTTGGTCTTTGCTGGGGTTTTTTTTTTTGCAGATTTTTTTTTTTTTTTACTTACAAATCTGGGTTTTTTTTTTTTTAGGGAACCCAGCAAAAGAGAAGAGGTTAAAGTTTTAGAGAGAGAAAGCCTAGGATAAAGATAGAATCCAGCAAACTGGTGGATACCATTTATTCTTAATTTTTGTATTTTATTTTGTGATTGATTTATGAAGCATTAAGTAGACAATTTTTGGATTTAGCAATGGAAGGCTAGTGAATCTGTGGGTGTATGTTCATATGGATTTGTGACTTTGTTTGTGACCGTAGGTGTATTGGTTTTCTTGTCATTGTAAAAGTATGTTTGGCAATTGCAATGGGCATTGGGTAAGAACGTTAAATGCATCATTCCATATACATTTTTGGGTTTTGATTGTGAAGAAGAAGAAGAAGAAGAGAAAAGAGGAGAGAGACATAAAATATAATGAAAAAGACACATTTACCCCTATTTTTAACGTTGAAAAGGGAGAGGTGGGTAACGGGGGTCTAACGGAGGCCACCTCAGATAGGTTAAGTGACAACTTTTAAACCATGGGTAGGCATTGTTAAAACGGGCCAAACCACAGGTGGGTAAAATGCAATTTCCCCTTTAAATTTTAATATATGGTTGCATTGAATTTAATTGGTTTGAGTAAATCTTAGGTATTAGTTTCATGACCAATGAAGAACACAAATTTTATCATTTCTAATGAAAATTAAAGTCAATCTAGCTATTTGTTTAAATTTAATTTTAGGACTTAAAGTATTGCGCTTAAGTTTTACCCTTTTGGTTTTATTCGTCTGTCTTTTTTTCTTTTTTTTTTTTTTCCTCGAATATATAGTTTCTGACTTTCTGTGAAATTTTTTTTTATAAAATAGTGGTTTTATTAGATAATCAATGTTGATTTAACAACACTCATAATGAGATGATGATGCTAAAAAAGTGAATTTAGTGCCATTTTACCTCACTAAAATGCCATTTTATTTATTATATATAATCACTTTTATAACAAACTATATATCTCGTTCTTTATTAATACTACAATGGGAGAGAGAAGAGATAAGATTCAAAATAAAAATGAATAAAAAACATTTAAACAAGGCTACCGTGATTGTGTACGTTAGCAAATTATAAAAATTTATGCAAAATGCCTCGCCGAATCTGGGCTGTTTTTGTGAATTTGTTGTGAATAGTATCATGTATATTGCATTTTGATAGGTTTTACATTACCTAATGAGAATGTTGTATGCTATAGCCAATTATCATTTCTTTACAGATTTCATAATTTTTGAGAAAAAGTCTTATGAAGTTTTTTATTATACTATTATGCAATTGTAATATATATATATATATATATATATATATATATATGAGCAAGATTTAGGTACAGTACTTAGATTCTAAGTAATTACATGACTGAATCCTAAGAGGAAAACCTTAAGACCAGCACATAAAGTATTGTCTCTAAGTTTTGTCCGTATATATATTGTTAGGTAAGAGCTTTACAGCTTATAACTTATTTTTCTTTATTAGAAAAGTTGGGATTTGAATGCCCTTTTCCAATTATAACTATTGAACTATTCAATCTGTTTGTCATCAATTTTCTCTACTCCCAAAAAAAAAATGTTATAAGAAAAATGATTTCTTAACTACGACCATGTTCTAGGGTTTTGCATTCAAACTTTTAGGGCGTGGCGTAATGATGGTTTGACTCAATTATTGTAGTTTTACAACTTATCTACTTCTTCTTCTTTTTTCTTTTAAAAAAAAAGAGAGAATTTTAATTTATCCACTTGAATGGGGAATAAAGATATAAACAACTTATCTACTTCTTCTTCTTCTTTCTTTTTTTAAAAAAGAGAGAATTTTAATTTATCCACTTGAATGGAGAATAAAGATATATACCACTTATCTACTTCTTCTTCTTTTTTCTTTTAAAAAAAAGAGTGAATTTTAATTTATCCACTTCAATGGGGAATAAAGATATATATATATATATATATATATATATATGAGCAAAATTAGCTAATTATGTAGGAAAAAAATCATTCCAATTAGTATTTTTCACTTAATTATGTCTTACATAATAATCCTAAAAATCTAAACAATTTAAACTGTTATAAAGTTTGTGGGGTCAAAAAATTTGGCAACTCCGGCTCATTTTATACTAAGCCTAAGGCCCACACTGAGGAGGGAGAAATGTCCGAGGACGAACGAAGAAAGTCCAAATTGCCAAGAAACATCGTCGAGGACAATTCTGTTCTCGGCCAACCGAGATCATAGAAGGGAAGAGTGGCACGCCATCAAAGACAGCCTCCCAGAGCATCCCAAGAAAAAGGATAAGTACAATGGGTCAGCCATGGGAGCATGATGGAGGAGCAATTCAAGGAGAAACTGTCACCTCCGCATTAAATGCTCACAACTAACGTTCTGGCCGCATTAATGAGGAAATGACTCCTGAACAGTGCTGCCTTGGTTGCTGCAACCCACAGAAGGTTTGGGAAAGCGGCTGATGGGACAAGCACTCGAGTAGTGACCTGCATGATCAATAAATGGAGGGCCAAGATCAACTGAAACGAGATATATAATGTAAGAAATCTTCCACGAAAAGTGGGGGAATGAGAAACAGAGAATACTGTAGCAATTTGTATCATCTTTGAAACCTTTGTAACCAAGCACTGAAGAAATAATAAGAATTACAAGCTCCTCAGATGAGGGCCGAGGACAGAATTTCACACTTTAGTCCACGTCCTTGTTATTCAATCTACTTATAATCATGTCTAGTTGTTGTAACCCTCACTAAGGCCTAGTTCTTAAACTCATTCTCTATAAATTTATTGTATTGAGCTAGTTGGGCCTGAGTTCACTCATCCAATAGAAGAAGTGCTCAAATCCAGTCCCTACAAAGTTTTATACACTAAAAATAAAAAGGATGAAATCTTATCAAAATTAGTAAAACAATAATTTATCATAGTTTTTTTTTTTTTAATTTATCATAGTTTATTCTCATAGCTAAAAAGAACAATATCTATGTCATGTCTTACACTTAGCCCAAAATAAATAAATAAAAAAAGAAAAAAAGTTATGTCTTACCCAAAAAAAAAAAAAAACAAAAAAACAAAACTATGAATGTGGACAACCTTTTTCTTAGGTTGAAAATGTTGACGATATTGCTATATTTATTATTAAAAAAAATTACAAGCTGAAATAATAATTAATGCAATTAATAACACATTAATAATATGATGATAAACACAAATTAATAACTTTTTTATTCAAAAATTACATACTATTAATTTATAAGGCATATAATAAAACATTTTTAAATTACATTACAATAATAACTTTTTGTCTCTTTCACTTCTACCACCTAAGGGTATGTGTTGGTTGGGGTGAAAACAGGTAGGATGGAAAATAGGAAGAGGAAAATAGGGTGGAAAATGATATTTTTCACTGTTTGGTTCAGGAGAGAAAACAAGAGAGATAGAAAATGGGGAGGAAAATAATCCCTCTGGGCCCACACTTTTTTATTCTCCTAATTTGGGAGGAAAAGATGCTGATGATGTAATTCACACAAATATCCTCACTTTATTATACTCACCTACCCCTCTCACTTTCTCACTATTATATAATAAGAATATAATAGTCAATTTATATAAACTACATTTTTCATTCTCCCATTTTTCTCTCTGACCAAACAAAAAAATTTTTCACTCTCCCACTTCTCCTCTTCTCCAACCAAATACACATGAGAGAAAATTAAATTTTTTCTATCCTCCTACTTTTTCATCATTCCACAATTTTCCATCCTCCTACTTTTCCACTCTTCCAACCAAACGGACCCTAAAGGTAAGTGGGCTTGGTCAGTTGGACCCACTTACCAAGGAGATGGCTAGAACTAAAAACTTCAATCCCAACGTCCAATGGAAGTGATAGAACACGCCCATGTTATCCGAATGAAATATCAACATGTGTGAAAATTTTTCTTTTAAACAAAATCTATTTGGCCCGAGTGGTAAAAGTTTTCGCATCGCTTTACATAATATTAGTAAAAGTTAAGCTGTTTGAGTAGTGATGCTTCAATAGATATATTTTGCTCACGATAATAACTTCATTAAAGTTCTGGTGGTATGTGTGGTATTATGCATTACTATAACATTATGTTGTTTGGATTAAAAAAAAAAGAAAAAGAAAAAATACCTACGAAGCCAGTGGAGGCACGTGCGAGACTCCCATTAAAATAGAAACCAATGTATCTCCCTTTTAATTAGTTTCTTGTCCGTGAATGTTATTTTTGGCTTCACTGTACTCATAAAAGTCTCTTCCTTCATTATACCAAATTCCTAGTTCATAGTTTCATACACTGGTTTTCCATTGCTTCTTACTTCTCTCCCATGAGGCTACTGTTCCACTTCAACTTTATGGAACCCCCACATGAAATGGACGGCTGAGGTCACGCCCACATAGCTCTGCAATTAGTCTCTGGCCATCCACTTTTTCTTTCTCAGCTTGGTAAATATTAATGCTACTCCCTTTCTTTTTTTGGCAAATGATTAAAACCCCATTTGTATATGTTTTTGGGACTTTTGTAATTTGATGTTTTTGAGGATTGGTCTGGTGTAAATTTGAGAAAGAAGAGTTTTTTAAGTTTTTGTATTACTTTTTGTTTTAAAAGGGATAATGATTATTGTTAGTCTCATTTGTTAGGCATCATTGTTGAATTATTTAAATCTTTGTATTTGGAAATATGGGTTTTTTTTTTTTTTTTTTAAATTTGATTTAAAGGAAAATTATTGAGTTGGTTTTGAGCTACTTTAGAGTTTGTTTGGTTAGATGGATAATGTTACGAAGAAAAAATTTCTTGATTGTTATTTAAAAATAATATGTAAATAAAAATTCTATCTGAAAATAATTGATCATGATCAAAATTACCCGGCACTTGTTATAAATAGTAACATGATTAAGCATCATCACTTTTTGGAAACACTAGTGTTAGTGCAAATTATTGGTAGACAGAATATCTGATTATAGGAATTGAATGAGGGGAGGTGATATAAAAAATAATAGAAATCGCTCACTGCTTTAGGGACCTTTTTCCTGATAGCAGTAGGTTCTCTATTGAGAATGAAAGCATGGTTACATGTTTTATAAAGGTATCTTTGGAAATCACATGGAAATTGAATGGTCCATTAGTTATGAAAGTATCTTTCAAGGTTCAAGTTCGTTCTCCAATTTGGGTCCGTTTAATTAAATGGTAGTCATTACCACACCTATTTCAATTAGACCCTTTGTTGAAATGTTTTGTGCATTTTTACCAATTCAAGTTTCTATAAATGTGATGGTGGTTGTCAATTTCTTTAGTGGTCCCTTATTGATGTTGAATTTGCACATATAATCTTGAACTCGACACATTTGTGTGATTAAATTATCATCTGTTGAAACACACCAAGCAATGAATGTTCTGTGGCATTTTTAATTATTAGTTGTCAATTCTTCTGTGAACTCATATTGTTTAGTGGTTTAACAATATAATTATTTAATTGTGTTCTCAGATTTGTTGAGAGAGTTTATTGGGTAATGGAGTCCTGTGATTGCATTGACACACAATGGCATGATGAACTTCTGGTGAAATATCAGTATATCTCAGATTTCTTAATCGCCATAGCATATTTCTCCATACCCCTGGAGCTTATATATTTTGTTCAAAAATCTGCATTCTTCCCATATAGATGGGTGCTTATGCAGTTTGGTGCTTTTATTGTTCTTTGTGGAGCTACCCACTTCATAAGTTTGTGGACGTTCTCTATGCACTCTAAAGCAGTTGCTGTTGTGATGACAGTTGCAAAAATTGCTTGTGCTATTGTATCATGTGCAACTGCATTAATGCTTGTTCACATCATTCCTGATCTGTTGAGTGTCAAAACTCGGGAACTATTTCTAAAGAACAAGGCTGAAGAACTTGACAGGGAGATGGGTCTTATTCTTACACAAGAAGAAACTGGAAGGCATGTTAGGATGTTGACTCACGAAATTAGAAGCACGCTTGATAGACATACTATATTGAGAACAACACTTGTTGAGTTAGGTAGAACTTTAGCCCTAGAAGAATGTGTGTTGTGGATGCCGTCACGAACTGGAATGAATCTGCAACTTTCTCATACCCTAAACCACCAAATACAAGTTGGGTCCACCGTGCCACTAAACCATTCTATAGTCAATGACGTTTTCAATAGTGCTCGAGCAATACGCATACCATACAACTGCCCTCTGGCTAGGATCAGGCCTCTTGTAGGAAGATATGTGCCACCTGACGTTGTTGCTGTCCGCGTACCTCTTTTAGATCTCTCGAATTTCCAGATTAATGATTGGCCTGATCTCTCTGCTAAAAGCTATGCAATCATGGTTTTAATTCTCCCTACAGATGGTGCTAGAAAGTGGCGAGACCATGAATTGGAACTTGTTGATGTTGTAGCAGACCAGGTTTTTTTTTTTTTTTTAAACGTCATTAGCTGCCTTTTATGTGTGTGTGTGTGTGTGTGTATCGTACATGATAATATTGTTGTGTCCTTGTGTACTTTGTACTGGCTCATGTTCTTCAATTCTCATATAGGTAGCAGTTGCTCTTTCACATGCTGCTATTCTTGAAGAGTCTATGGGGGCCCGTGATCAGCTCATGGAGCAAAATGTTGCTTTAGATTTAGCTCGACGAGAAGCAGAGAGGGCTATCCATGCTCGCAATGATTTCCTTGCAGTCATGAATCATGAAATGAGGACACCAATGCACGCAATGATTTCATTGTCTTCTCTTCTTTTAGAGACTGAGCTAAGTCCAGAACAAAGGGTTGTGATAGAGACAGTACTAAAGAGTAGCAACCTTTTGGCAACACTTATTAATGATGTTCTAGATCTTTCTAGACTTGAAGATGGAAGCCTAGAATTAGAAAAAGAAACATTCAACCTTCATGAAGTTTTCAGAGAGGTGACTATCCCAGTGGTTCTATTTTTACAAAATGGAATTAAAATAATCTTGATTTTGTACAGCACTTACATATGGGTATCTTGGTAGCATAATCTGTCTTAAATTTGTAGATCATGAATTTGATAAAGCCTATAGCATCTGTGAAGAAGTTATCCATGACTTTGCTTATCTCCCCGGATTTACCTGTATGTGC
Source organism: Quercus ilex subsp. ballota (assembly GCA_032727855.1). Taxonomy (NCBI): domain Eukaryota; kingdom Viridiplantae; phylum Streptophyta; class Magnoliopsida; order Fagales; family Fagaceae; genus Quercus; species Quercus ilex. The sequence goes on from CM064919.1 coordinate 29,448,101, forward strand.
TGTTGGTGATGAGAGACGGCTTATGCAAACTGTTTTAAATGTTGCTGGTAATGCGCTGAAGTTTACTAAGGAGGGTTCTGTTTCAATTATAGCATCTATTGCAAAACCAGAGTCCTTTAGAGATTGTCGACCCCCTGAATTTTATCCTGTATCAAGTGATGGCCACTTCTTCCTACGAGTACAGGTTGGTAAATAGTTCATTTGACTTTTCATTTGGCTTGTTTCTATTGACTAGTATTAAAATCTAAAAATTTTACATTTATGAGGTTTGAGGTATTTCTTGCCATGTTATGGACAAATGATGTTTTGGTGATTGCAGGGTACTCCTTTTAATTTATGTTTATTGTCCGATGTGATCTAGTGCTTTACTTCCATGATTAACTCATTTAGTATATCCATGGCAGCATCTATTGCTAGATGCGTGGTTACAACCTAATGCATTATCTGCCCAATTTTTTTTCTTGGTATTATAGTTACTGCATACCATTTTGTTTGTTATCAACCATAACATCCTTGTTACTGCAGGTTGAGGACTCTGGTTGTGGTATTCTCCCACAAGATATTCCACATCTATTTACCAGATTTACTCAGTTTCGAAGTGGATCCAATCAAATGAATCGTGGTGCAGGACTTGGACTTGCCATTTGTAAACGGTACTTAGAAAATTCAGATCCTACATTTGACTACATTGCATGCAGAACTTCTGGTTTTTCCACCCTAATATTATTTTTGATCACTCTAACTATGTGAAGTCTTTTAGAGATATTTCTCACCATATCTGTTGGGCATTTACATTTTCCTTTTTGGACATTACTGAGCATTGACCTTTCATGCTATCATTTCTAGGAAGATGTTGAGTAACTAGCTATTGATTTAGCATGGGAGCTATCAAATAGGGTTGTTCTTCATTTCTTGCATCTTATTTATGGCCCCTGCATTGTTTACTCAACTCTTCAGCAAATGACTTGCTCTCTTTTGATTGAATTAGGTTTGTAAATCTCATGGGAGGTAATATTTGGATAGAGAGTGAGGGCCGTGATAAAGGGAGCATTGCCACATTCATTGTCAAACTTGGGATTTGTGAAGGCCCAAATGATTCAGTCGTGCACCAGGTTGCACCCAAAGGTTATGCTCATAACAGAAGTGCAGATCTCACTGGACATAAACCTGTATTTAGAGATATTGTTGATATAGCTTCTTCACATTCCCGTTAGCAAAGAAGTTTTTAGATGCTAAGGCCTAAGGGATGCAGCATATTTTTCGTTTTGATATTAATCGGGGTTGGGAGCAATGGCACTGATAGAATCTCAAATAGCCTAGAGATGCAATTTTAGCTTGATAATAACTTGCTAGGTTGCTTAATATGCAACTGAAGAATAGGATCATTATTACTTGTATTTCTTATAGATATCTATATGGTCATTATACATGTTGAAATTTAATTTGGTGTTGTATGGAAAGGCCCAGTTAGAGACCATGATCATCAATGAAATTATTCCAGAATAAAGTAGTATAATTTTGAGCTATGAGGGTTAATATTGTATTCTGGCTGATGGAGAAACGGAAATTACATGTATTATACACTATTACCCGCCTGATGTAACGTGGTTTACTTGGATAAAGATTTGTAATTTTGCCAAATTGGGACTACTTTTCTGTGATATTCACATGTTGTGCATGATGCATCAGCCCTTTTGTAATTCATGTCCAATTTTAAGGATAAACGGGTTACATTGATACATGGGTCAGTTGAACAGTTTGGGAATTGTGAACATGTTTATTTATTATTGTTGGAAGTGACATTGTTGTAACATTTTCAACCCTAAAATTAATTGCAAGGTTGAAAAAACACCCCAAACGACTATTTTATTCCCTGAGCTATATGGTTCAATTAATGATACTTCAGGTGTGTTTGGATATCGCTTATTTTGCTGAAAATTAAAAATATTGTAGCAAAATAATTTTTAAATGTGTGAATAGTGCCATGGGATCTATTTTTAATGAAAATTTTGTTGAAAAAAAAGGTTTGTGAGTCTTGTAAACAGTGCAAGAGACCCATTGAACAGTGCTCAAAACCAGAGAAACGCGCTTCAAAAAAAAAAAAAAAAAAAAAAAAAAAAAAGGCTAACGCTAGGCATTGATAAACTGAATCCAAACGGGTATTTCATGTCCCTACTTGTCAGATAGGATGATTATTATTATTTTTTTAGCTAAATGCCCACTTCCACTTGCAATATAAGTTTTTTTTTTTTTTTTGATAGTTAGGTAGGAGAATTTGAGTACTGAGTATCTCCGTTGGACTATAAAACTCTTGACAATATAAGTTAATTGTTGAAATTGAACAAATTGTTCCTCCAAATTTTGCGGTTTTCTATGAATAAAGATCAAATTTAACTACATGATAAATAATTCTATTTGTAAAGCTTTTTTAAAAAAAATAAAAAATAAATCTATAGCTATACTCAATTAAAATGAAAAAGGTGAAAGCAAGGATAACATTAACCTCTTTTCAAAACTTCATAAACTCCTAAACTAATAATAATAGACACAAATCTACACAGTTCATTGATGAAACTAAATTCTAATACATAGTTTAACAACAAAAAGTAATAGTTTTCCAATTTTACTTTTTTTTTAAATCAACAATCAATAATTGTCCATTCTATTCTATCAAGAGAATTGTAATTAATGGTTGGCATTCATTCTCCCCCACTTTTTGTAACAATGGGATTTTTCCTCCTAAATGTTCTATAATTTGGCTGACCACTTAAATATTAAAACTTCATATGCTATCTCCTCCTAAATTTTATGTATTCCTCCTTGCTATTTCTTTTATTTTACAATTTTTAAAACCCAATTTTTGCACATCAGGTTCTAAAGGCAGATTTAGAAGCCCAAATATAGTAGCCCAGCCCCATGACACGTGTATATCGCTAGCCTTGTAGATGCCCATTAATGGCCCAATAAGAGATGCGGAACCCCTTGAGAAACCCTAGAGGGGGCAAGTCCCATTTGTGTGGTGGTTATATAAAAGCCTCTCTTTCCCAAACTCTCATCCTCTCTGCCATTAGCAGCAACCACACAACAAAGAAAGAAAAAAGAGAGAGATCCAAAGAGACATGGTTTCGCTCAAGCTCCAGAAGAGGCTCGCCTCGAGCGTCCTCAAGTGTGGCCGTGGCAAGGTCTGGCTCGACCCAAATGAGGTCAACGAAATCTCCATGGCCAACTCTCGTACGCACGCTCTCTCTCTATCTCTATCTCTATCTCTGCTTCTTATTCTCTGTTCATTTTTTGTTTTGTATGGTTTTGATCTTGTATGCTATTCTATGATGTGATTGATTTGATTTTATTGTGCTTACTCTCTTCCGACTTGTTTGGTTGCTGAGAAACCGTCGGAAAATATTAGAAATGGAATGGATTTCTTTGACTTTTTCAAACATTTTAGCTTTACTGGTTTTCTTTTGTATTGGTGTGATTTTTCTGAGCTGCCAAACGGGGCGTTAAGATCTGAATCTGATTTGTTATAATCATAGCTAGGGTTTTAGTTTTGTACCGTTAGGGTTTTGTATAGTTCGTTATTGTTTCATGAAATTTGTGCTGGAAGCTGAGTTGTCTGATTTGATTATTTGTATAGTTCGTTGCTTACGGTTTTTCTATAATTTCATAGCGTGGAGTTATTACTGAGCCGTTTGTGGTAACAAAGTTTAGTGGTTAACTTGAAAATGTTCTTTGTTTGCTCAGGAAATGTGTGAAAGGTTTTAATTTCTGGGCCGAAAATATTTTTTAAAACTACTCAAATTATTGGGTTTGGTTGATTTTGAGTTTCTTGTTTGTTCGGGTTTGTTGGACTTTGTATCAATGGATAGTGTTCATGTGTGCTTTATGGAACTTGTGTACCGTTTCTAGTATTTTGCATACTAGATTATGCTTTCATGCTGCTGTTACAACGATGCTGTTAACTATTTATTACTAGTATTCTACATTTTGTATGCAGAGTTTCGTGTTGATTTTATTTTTTTCTTTTGTTGTGTTTGGTTATTGATGTTTGTTGCTCACTAAGTGCAGGCCAAAATATCAGAAAGCTGGTTAAGGATGGTTTCATCATCAGGAAGCCAACCAAGATCCACTCGCGTTCTCGTGCACGTCGTATGAAGGAAGCCAAGAGGAAGGGGCGTCATTCTGGATATGGTATTTTGTTACTCATGAGTAATTTAGGAATTTGGTTATGGTGGAATTAGTATTGAACTTAGAATTTAGACGAATCATTGTGCATTTTAACAAATGTTCTGTGGTTATACATTAAATTGTATATATGTGTGCACATAAATCAATATGTTACCTAACTATCAATATGGGTGAGAAATCATCTGTACTATGTTGAGAAAATCCGCATACTAGAAACAGTATAAAACAGTATTTTAATTGCAAGCACTGGTGATCCTTTGTGTTACTTTTTTGAGCTGGTGTGCGGTAGATGAATGATATGACAGAATGGTTTTGAATTGTCCAAAACTGATTTCTGAATTTCTGTCAGGTAAGCGCAAGGGTACAAGGGAGGCTAGGCTTCCTACCAAAGTGCTATGGATGAGGAGAATGCGTGTTCTCAGGCGCTTGCTCCGCAAGTACCGGGAATCTAAGAAGATTGACAAGCACATGTACCATGATATGTACATGAAGGTGAAGGGTAATGTTTTCAAGAACAAGCGTGTCCTTATGGAGAGCATCCACAAGTCCAAGGCTGAGAAGGCAAGAGAGAAGACGTTGTCTGACCAGTTTGAGGCGAAGCGGGCAAAGAACAAGGCCAGCAGGGAGAGGAAACACGCTAGAAGGGAGGAACGCCTGGCCCAGGTATGGTTTTCAGCATCCTGTTAATTTCATAATGCTTCAAAGGCTTTTCTTTTTGACATTACAGTTGAAACTCATTATGCAAATATGTTAATCCAGCTATAGTTAACTTATCAAACAAGAAAATATATGGTCTTTCATATTGTATATCTGCCCTTGATTAATCTTGTTTTAAATCTATCAAATGTTGACCAAGATTGGATGGATTGAGTTTCATTTATTATATTGACTAGGATTCTTACTTTGTTGTTTATTACATAATGTCTATAGGGACCTTCTGGAGAAAGACCAGCACCTGCTGCCCCAGCTGCTCCTGCTGTTTCTGCATCTCAACCTACTCAGTAAGCATCATAGATGTTGTTCCACACTTGTGAATTAGGCCAATCTGTCTGTGAGATCTAATTAGATTTATTGTAATTGCAGGACATCTAAGAAATCCAAGAAGTGAGACCATTATGAAGAGAGCTGAAGGATGTATGACTTTTGGTGGTTCATGTGCCCTCAGTTACTTTGTTAGAGTAGTTTTGACCATTCTGTGTGTTATTTGTTGGTTTTGGAACATGTTAGTTTATATCCTAGATAAAAGGAGGCTTAATATTTTGGTACCCTGGTTAATATTTTTGTTTCTTTTGTTATGTTTATCGATTTTTCCAATTTTAATCTGAGTTGGTCGTTGAGGTCTCCAGTTTTAATCTGAATTTTATTATGTTTTACAGTTTTATCTAATGGGTGATGGCACGTTGATTCAGTGCAAATATGGTTACTGAACTGTCAAAATATTTTAGTTGTTTTGGGGTGCTATGGTGCTATGTTAGCCTCTCCATACCCTTTAGCTAAATGAGTGCAAGTCCTATTGCTTAGTGCTTTGAGGTGGTGCTATGGTTGATGAATTCAAACTTCCCTTAGTTTTACGGTTTAATCTATAATGAGTGACGACAAATTGCTTCGGTGATGATGATAGTTGCAAGATTGTTAATATTTTAGTGGTTTGGGGTGCTATACCATTACTAGACACCATTTAAGCTAATGAATGCAAATCCTATTGCTAAGTATTTTTGGGGCTTCATGGTTGATGGGTTCGAGGGTTTATTTTTTACATGCTGAGGCCCAAGTGCACTTCGTACTAGTGTTCGTCCATTCCATCTAGCGAATGCGCTCAAGCCTGCTTGATGTGTAAACGCGCCGATGTTATAGTATTTTAAATTAAATGGGCTGTTGTCTTGTAAAATGAATGACTAGCTGTCCTAGCTGCCTTTGTGCCAGGTAGAAAAGGGTTGGATAATATTATCATTGCACCAAAACTTATTCACTCTATAGATAAGAAAAAAGGTAGGATGAGATTCATGACTGTAAAGGTCGATTTGGCTAAGGCTTACGACCGCCTTGAGTGGAGATTTATTCACAAGGTTCTGATTGCTTTTCACTTCCCTCAAAGTCTGATAGAGCTGATTATGAGCTGCTTCTCCACTGCCAGCATGTCACTTCTCTTCAATGGAGGCAAGCTTAACACCTTTAACCTCTCGAGAGGAATCTGGCAGGAGGATCCCTTGTCACCATACTTGTTCATCCTTTGTATGAAATATCTCAGTCAATTGATTGAGAAGGAGTGTATCAGGAAAATGTGGATTTCGATGAAAGCTTCAAGGGAAAATATTGGAATTTCATATTTGTTTTTTGCGGATGACTTAATGCTTTTTGCTAAGGTGAGTGAAAGACAGTTTTTGTCCTTCGCAGGAAGGACTGTGCTGGTCAAGTCAGTTATGAATGCCATTCCTAACTATGTCATGGGGCGGCTCTACCTGCACACCTGTGTGATAAGCTTGACAAAATTAATAGGGACTTCCTATGGGGCTCGACAGCAGAAAAAAGAAGGCTGCATCTTGTTGGGTGGAACAAATTAATTAAATCTAAAGAGGAAGGGAGCTTGGGCATACAGGCAGCACGGGCAAAGAATATAGCTTTACTGGCTAAACTTAACTGGAGACTTTACCAAGAGAAAGAGTCCTTATGGGCAAAGGTAGTGCTAAGGAAGTATTGCTCTCAATCTCAGCAAAAAGCAAAAGATCCAAACAAACTTCCTTGTCCTCCTTGTTGGACAGTAGTGAAGAAAGGATTTTCTACCTTTGTGGAGGGAATATGTTAGAGTGTGGGAAGGAATTCTAAATTAAAATTTTGGGAAGAGAAATGGGTGAAGGGTGAATCCTTAAGAGAGTTGATGGTAGGACCCTTACGGGTTAAGGAGTACAAGTTGATTATTACGGAGATTCTCCAGGGAGGTCAATGGAATTGGGATAAGATTTCCTATGATTTACCAAGGGAGATTTAAGAACAAATATGTGCTATTCCTATGTAGCTGTGGGGTGATAAAGAAGACACTCTGATGTGGAAATTCACAAGGGATGGAGAATTTAGCACGGCATCGGCTTATGCCCTGCTTAGACCCAAGGATAATGAAAACCAGACCTTTGAAGGACATTGGATTTGGAAGCTTGACATTTGGCCAAAAATTACTTCCTTCCTCTGGTTGTGCTTCCAGGATAGTGTTCCTGTCAAACAGGTCATTGCCAAGAGAAGGATTAATTGTGATCCCAGGTGCCCTTTATGCAAAAATGAAGATGAATCAATAGCTCATATGCTTAAAGATTGCCCCTTTGCGCTGACCCTTCGTTGGAATGGCTGAAAAGAAACTGTTTATGCAGCAATCAGTTTCAAATTAATGGGATTCCTTGGAGCACTTTATTCCTTTTTACTGTTTAGGAGCTTTGGAAGCATAGGAATGAAGTTGCCTTTGACAACAAACCCCTTAATTTTAATCTTCACCACTCTTGCATCAGACTTGCAAAATAGTACTTCTTCAGTGTGAGCAAGCAGCAAAAAGGAAAATACTTCTCTGTCTCTCGGGTGTACTGGCAAAAACCACTAATGGGCTGGTATAAGCTGAATTTTGATAGGGCATCGATGGGAAATCCGGGAAAGGCAAGGGGTGGAGGCTTGATCCGTGACTCTCAAGGGAAGTGGGTAAAAGGTTACATGAGGAAGATAGGCATGGCAACTAGTGTAGAGGCAGAATTTTGGGCTGAGAGATGGATTGATATTGGCATCTCAGATGGGGATAAACAACATTGTAGTGGAACTTGATGCAAAAGTAGTCATAGACCTGGTTTGTGCTAGCAATACACCTAACAGATATTATACTCCTTTTCTAAATGACTGTAGGACCTTGCTCACCCGGTTCAGGGCATGAGGATCAGGCATGTGTACAGTGAGGGGAACAAATGCATGGACATGCTTGCTAGGGAAGGCTGTTGTTTGAATGATGCTTTTGTAGTTCTAGAAATTCCCTTGTCAAATGAATTGTGTATTTTGTTAGATGCAGACATTGCTGGTATGCATTCCTTGAGGCTTATAGCCAACTCACAGCCCACGCTGGCTAGTTAGTTTTTGAATCTATCATTTTAACCCAAAAAGAAAAAAAAAAAAAAAGACTAGCAGTGATGGTGAAAAAAATTTATTAGCTTTTAGCACTTTATTTATTTTATAAACTCATTTTACACAAATTTTATATTTTTACCACTTTATATAAAAATAAGATAATTTAAACATATCATTAAAAAAAAAAAAAAAAACCACTACAAAAATAACCATAGCCACTTCCACCACCCGTTACAACCACTTGTAATTTCAACTCACCACAGAAAAGAAAGAAAAAAAAAATTACAACCTATCGCCATCGACTACAACAATCCACCATCATAGTCAACCCATCGCCACAGCCAAAGGTAACCACCATTACCAACATAGCCAAAATTCATGAAACTCAACCATCACCATAGTCTAAATCCAAGAAACCTACACCCAAAATCAACCACCACCACCAAACCCACAGAACCCGTAGCCACAACCTAAATCACTCACCACCATCACCATAGTCATAATCCACAAAACCCACACTTAAAATCAACCACCAACACTAAACCCACAAAGATTGAGAGATAGAGAAAAGAGGAGAGAGGAGAGAGAAGAGAGAGAGAAAGAAAAAGAGAACCGATGAAGAAAGAAAAAAGAAAAGAGAGTGAGAAGAGAGGAACCGGTGAAGAAAGAAAAAAAGAAAAAAGAGACTTGTGAGCTACAGTGGATTGCCATAGACAACAATTTATTGTAGCTCATTTGCAAAAAAAAGAATAGCATCATCAATGTAGTTTATTTTTTGTGGTGTGGGTTGTTAAAAATAGTTTTTTAGCAATTTAAGAACATTATTCTGAATGCTCTAGAGGTTGAAGAACTTGCAAATTGTACTATCTGTAGTCTATTAAAATAAATGAGGGCATGGAGTTTGTCTGGTTCAAGCAAGTCGTCCACAATTGTTTTCAATTATGTCCCTTTGCAGCAAATCGTCCATGACTGAAGTATGGATTCATTCAGTCTATAAGTTGGAGTTCAAATTGAATGAAGGCAATAGTTCATCTCAAAAAATTTAGGTGATTATCACATCAGTAAGATGCATTTGCATAAGACTTCTAGGGTGATCAATATTTGTTATGCCTTAGCATTTTTTTTTAAAATTTTTTTATATAAGATAGAAATTCTATTCTAGTTTAATCTAAGTGTATATGTATGTAAAGCTCCTTCTTGAAAACTTGAACCTCAGTCCTTGCTTCTCATACCCCGCAAACACTTAATATTTGTAGAATAATCATCACACCAAGGGTGCGTGGTGGTTGTCTTAGCATTTTTATTGTCAAATTGTTCAAATTTAACTGTTTGTATTTAGTTCTTAAAGTAAATAAGAGAAAATATGTTCAAAAATAATCTTACGTGATGCACGCATTTTACACGCTTGTTCACCTAATCTTGTTTTTGTTAGAAAATTTGGTTTTGCATCTCATACAAAACACATAGTGGAAGCAACAATCACGGATCTACTTCATTCATGAGAGATAACATGTAACCTTGAATTCTATAACAAAGAATAGGAAGCATATCTTGATGCAGTGAAATTCAAAACCACAACTTGAGAATACCTTTAATCTTCATCTCAATTCCACATGGTGCCCAAGAATTGTGGTCTCCCAATCAGTCCTTTTGTACGTTGATTCTCAAAGAAAGTTATTCTACTCCTTGTGGAGAAAAACTGATTTTTATTTTTATTTTTTTATCATATGTACATTTTAACTACCTTGGTAATTTCTTTATTTAATAACTCTTATTAAATAAAAATTGATTATCTAATTGGGTTAGCCTTTTGGGCCTACCCAATTGGCCTTTAGTTTGTGGCTTGAGATGGGACTAAAGGGAACAAATAAGACTCTAACTCCAATGGGCCTTGAGTTTTTCTGTCAACTCTTGACAAATTCAAAGTTACCATTAATTTTATTCAATACCACTATAAGAATATAATTGCACTCTAGGTTTTATTAATAAATTATATCCCAAGACTTTATTATACATGCAACCCCTTCATTAAATATTCGTAGTAATACAAAGTCATGAATATAGGCTGCCACTTTGAAGATTACTACATCTTAATTCTTGAGTACCTTTAATCTTTTATGTTATTCATCATATATTTATGAAATCCAATTCCATAAATATATACTTTAGTAACTCCTTACTAAAGTGGTTGGGCCTAACACTCTGAATAACCAAACCCATTAAACTTATCTCAAGAGAATATTTTATATCTCTGTTAAGAGATTATGAATTCCGTCTTGAGAATATATATTCCATCAACACCAAATGCGGCTGCCCAACACACTGAGGTTTTGATCGTAACTTATAGATCTTACTCCTAATATATCAAAGCAACTTACATCTCATGATCAGGTCCATTATTCTCTCAGGATTTAGAGTTTATGTAAATAGTAGTCGTGAGATTTATTATTCATTTGATAGTCGTTAGGAGAATAATAAATCTTACAGCGGTCCAGTTCAATATGTTTTAACTCTTAAAACATATCAACATATCAACTAGAAGTTTCCACTTCCATGATCAAGACAAATCATCTTAGTTGATATGTTATAGTTTTCGCAAATGAAATGCTCAATTTCATCACTGACTACGAACTAAAATTTTGAGTTTACAAAAAACTTGTGATTTATATCTTTTGTGACTAAATCACATAAATCACATACTATGCATCTCATGGACTAAGATAATGTCCTATTAGTTCATTAATAAATAGTCTCATATAATTAAACAATTTAATTATTTATGATATGCCAATAAATTGAATTTTAGGGCATAAACCCCAACAGTTTTCTTATTTCTAATGTTACCTTTTTTTTTTTTTTTTTTTTTTTTTTCTTTTTTGTGTTAAATTGTTCTAATCAACTGTTCCTATTTGGTTCTTATTATTACTGGAAAATAATCATATATGATGCACATGAATTTTACACACTTGTTCACCTACATTTTGTTTTCTTTCTTTAATCACTCTTGTATATATTTAAATGAGGTTAATTTTGTTAATAGATTTAATGGGAGATTCCCAGGTAATCTTTTTGAACAATTCATAGAGGGCTTGCTTAGAAAATTTAAATACATTAGTAATGTTGATGGTCATTTTGGAAGTCGAAAGGAAAAAAGAAGCCCCGCAACATGGGCAGAAAGGAGTTGGTAAATAGATAGAAAAACCATTAAACCCAAGCAGCAGGAATAATGGATCACAGGTCCATGAAATAAACAAATGAGCCTTGAGGAGGCAAGTGGGCTTAAAGGAGCCCAAAAAGAGAGAAATAGCAAACCCATGGGTAGTATATGATGTGGAAAAGTGAGAATGGGCTACAGCAGGTCTGAAGTAATGAAAGCAAAGAAAGTAAGGGGTTGATGGCAAGCCCATGAGCCCCAAGGATAAGGGATAAGGTAATTGGGCCGGGGAAGCCCAAAGAAGTTAGTAAAAGCTCATGGGAATGCAAAGTTAGGAAAATGGTCAAGGAAGCCCGAGGAAAGCAAATGGGCTAAGGACGCCTAAGAGAAAACAAATGGGACACAAGAGCTCGCCAGTAATGTAATAAAACAACCAATGGCCGTACTGAGTCATTAGTAGAAGAATAAACGACAAGCCCAAAGAGGCCCAACAGGATTGGGGCAAACAACGTCGTAACAGGAATGACAGAGTAGTATGGAAGGAGATGGTAGCAGAAAAAGAGTGGGCATGCACCAGTAGGCCGATTTCCCTTTCTCCCCCTCAAAATCCTGCTTTCTTCCAAAAAGTAAAAATGATTCATTTGGGCATTAACCATTCAGGTCCGGTTCTCTCAAAGCCATTAATACCCATGACAGGATCTTTCCTAGGAGATTATTTGCATTGAGAGGAGGCGTTCTTCCCTCTTTGATTTTGCTTCTGCGGACCAAACTTAACTTGATTTTTATGTTCATTCTTGATTAACTCATATTATCATTCACTCCTTTACTTTCTTTGTAAAAGTCATTGTTATCACTATAATTATGTCTCATAAATAGGGATTACTTGGTCATTTTCTATTAAATAATCAGAGTACTCTGTTTTGTTGTTATTATTATATCTGCCTGCCGTAACTCATCTGAAACAGCTCTGCTTGCCATAAGCACACTCTTGGCAGACGAGACATAGTTTGTGCACAAACCGGCCCAAATTGAGTTGCAGTTGGATCAGTCTCAACTCCCTTACTCAGAAACATTCGGGCCCACTGTACCACAAGAGGCAGTCCAGCCCAACGCACAACACAAAAAAGGCCCCTACAATAGTTATGTACCAGTTTAGTGGCCAACACAATACATTATTGGCAACTTAGATTTGCCATATCAAACCTTTTGATGATTTGTTATCTACTTGAAAGTCTAGTTTAATGTATTAGTTTCCATCAATTGGTCCTAGTCCTTAGGTAGGGAGTATTTACCGAGAGTAAATTTTTGAGTCTTACTTTGTCATGGAAAATTATAAGGTATACTCGAAGTATGGTGATATGGTACTTTTTTATCTCTCATTTATAGTAAATCTTACTATAAATTTAATTAGTGAGATCTACCATAAATATGAGTGGAGGGAGCACCTTGTCACCATGCTCTAAGAATACCTAATAATTACTCATTTGCCACTTTGTTCTAATTTGTTAGTATTTTTGGTTTTGGTGCTATATTGTTACCTAATTTTTAACTATAAATATTGGTCAAGCATGTAGTGTACCTAAAAATATTTGTGTATTGTCAAGTAGTCTATTTATCGAACTTTGAAGTTTTGATTCTCTTAAAATAATCGGTAAACATTAGTGTACCTAACCTAAGGTTTTCAATGGAAGAATAGAGCTACAAACTACAAGAGTACCTATACGTTAATTTATCATTATCAAATAAAAATAGACATTAAATTTTAATCTTGTTACTTGTGGATATATATATATATATAGAGAGAGAGAGAGAGAGAGAGAGAGAGAGAGAGAGAGATTAAATTATGTAAGGACATGGTGTAAAACCCATGTTTTACCCCTCCAATTTCAATAAGCCACATCATCTTATCACATATTTAAGAATAAGCACAATCACACTAAATCAATTATAATACCCACATATAAATCCAACAAAATTAAGAATTTATTGAGATATTATTAGGTGTCGTAGAATGTATTAAATTTTAAGTAAAATACTGATGTGGCAATCATTTATTGGATAGTGCAAAACATGGGTTTTACCCATCCTTTTATATATATATATATGTATGTATGTATATATATATGTATGTATGTATGTATGTATGTATGTATGTGTGGGTGCATTTTTGGAGAGGAGACCAAGTGTTGAACTTGTAATCTCTGGCTTGCTGAGGAGACCAAGTGCACTTGTAGTCTCTGGCCTTTGTCCCACATCGAAAGAATCTTTCCCCACTTTCTGTCTTATAAGCCGCGAAGCGAAGGAGTAGTGTACCATCAGTTTAGTTATTCGAATAACTATAAACTGATGGTACAATACTCCTTCGCTTCGTGGCTTATAAGGCAGAAAGTGGGGAAAGATTCTTTCGATGGAGGACAAAGGCCAGAGACTACAAGTGCAACACTTGGTCTCCTCGGCAAGCCAGAGATTACAAGTTCAGCACTTGGTCTCCTCGCCAAAAATGCACCCACAGTGTGTGTGTGTGTGTGTGTGTGTGAGAGAGAGAGAGAGAGAGAGAGAGAGAGAGAGAGAGAGATCTTCTTGTGGATAAACATATGTATGTCATTTTCTATATAAAAGCCTCAAATTGAAAAGAAAGGAACCTTCACCTAAAATCTCATGTGAGACAAAATGGGACGTTGTAATCTTTACGGGAGCTAAACGGGCCCTTATTACTGATAGCATAAACTCACAGTCAACATTTTTATTGGTTATGGGCTTCTAGGCCTTTAAGCCGTGATAAGCAACTAAAATTCGGGCTTTCTAGAGGGGTTGTCCAAGTGAAGTTGTGAATCAGGGTTCTATGTGAGGGAGAATGGAGCATATAATCTGAAATATAATCTGAAACTGCTTTCGATCTAGGATTTCTTTGGTAAAAAGGAAAACTCATTCAACAAAATTTTATAAATTTGATAATATGAAACCTTTTTCAGATAATAAATTTTGATATATTATTTATTATGACAGCCAGATATAAGTTTTTGTTTTTGTTTTTGTGAAACCCAAAAGGGAGGTCAAATTCAAATTACACTTTTTCCTTTTTTTTGGGTGAGAGTTTCAACTTATGGCGTCCGCTCTTGATAATAGTTTTTTGCAATATCACGTAACTCCATAAATTTTTATTGAAAGAGTATTTTAATGAATCAATGATTGGGTCATCTTATTTTCTTATATTTTTCGTACTTACAAAAATATCAAGATGATTGGATATTATATTAATAATTATCTCATCATAAAGTTTTTAAATTTAAAAATTAAAAATTATACAAAAAATATGAGTTTTTGAATAAATTTAAAAATTATACTCAAAATATGAGTTTTTGGATTCAATAGTAAAAAAAAAAAAAATACAATTAACACAAAATTTAGTGTACAATTGTGCATGTTAAAAATAGCAAAAATATTTAATCAAATCATTGGATTTTCAAAATATGAAGCTTATAAAAAAATCATAGATTAATGTAAAATTACAAATAGTTATACCATATATAACTTGATCCTAACCTCTCTATTAATACATACATTAGTGACTGCCAGTTAGCTCAACTAGTAAAGTTTTTTATTGTCAAATAAGAGATCTAAGATTCGATCTCCACCTACACCAAAAAACCAATTGATATTTTTGGTCTGATAATAAAGAGTAATCATTAAGAGTGAATCCGATCAACTGAAACTAATTGTAAAAAACACACACACATTAACATAAAACTGTATAATTTCTCATTTCAATGTATGTTTTCAATTTATTGTTGTGTGGACTATAGATTGTCATGGTGTGCTTTATTATAGATATGCATAATATACTTATGTGTGCTTTTCTTTATTAACTTTTTTTTTCTTGGATATTATAAAATTATTGATTTTCTAAAAATAAATTTCTTATGTTTATAATGATATGAAAAATATAATCTGGTGGAAATATATAGAAAAAAATGTCATGCATTTTATTTTAACTCTTTGGTATTTTGAATTAAATACTAAAAATTAAAATATTTATATAAGTAAAGAATTGACCATCACATGAGTATTCAAAATTTCAAACTAGTTTACATAAAAGTAAGATGTCAACCTGCAAAAGTTTAGGCATGTGTCAACCTGCAATAGTCTAGGCAATGAGTCATCGATGACGACCTGCAATGGCTCCTTAATGACGATCTATAATTTATTTTAAACACAAATTGAACTCGAACTCAAACTTATCACTAGACTAAAATATCTGTTTAAATTTGGTTTATTTTTCTTGTCAAATAAGATTAAGATTGTTTATGGGTTATTTGATTAATTTTTTTTTTCTATATAGTGATTACACCAAATACTAATTTTTTTACTCTTCGTAAATTTGTACTAATAATTAATAATAACTAAATTATAATTTTTTTTGTTACACAAATTATAAATTACTATTACACGTGTGGTTACAGAATTCATCCGCGGTGCACATGCATGTACTGTAGCCACTATAGTACACTGCACATAAGAGGAAAAGGATAGTACAATATGTACGAAAGGCAAGTAAATTTAGAAACGTACAAGTTTATAAAGCCCAAATCTGTAGGCGCTCGAAGGAAAATCCGAAACCGGCAGCGCCAGTGGAATTGGTATTAGTTCATTAACGCTTGACCAAACAAAACACAAGTTGCCAAAGTTTGCTTCTACTCTACTTCCACCAACCCAAACCCACATTGGTATATGAGCCTATTTGACCTTTTCTGGGCCCACTTTTGTCCCCTCTTGAATTCTTCCTAATCTTCATTCTTACTGCTTATTACAATAATAATACAATGTTTACTTTTCTTGCCCACTCTTAAATGCTTCCTAATCTTCATTCTTACTGTTTACAATAATACAATGCTTAGATCACGACATTGCCTTAACTTTAAGCATTCTAATGTTCCTCCTTTTGGTATTATGGAGATTTTAGCTGATGATTCTAGTGCTCTTTTGTATGCCCGAACCACTGGGGTTGTAACTAATCCTAATTAATCTAATTATCCTCTTTATTTAACAAAAAAGAAAAAGAAAAAGAAAGAGTAATTTAAAAAATAAAATAAAACCGCCCACCACTGACCACACCTTGTAGAAAATATCAAATATTGACTCAAACAATGAAAATAAAATAAATTTACAAAACAACTCAAAATAATTTCTAAGAAAATTTTCTAGTTTTTTGGCTTTGAACTAAAATGTTTGATTCATAACGCCCCATTGGGATCATTAGATAATGTAATTGCGTAAACCTAAGCTCCAAACATACGTGTAAATTTTTATGTATTTAAGCCGTTTATAGGCAAAATTTTAAACTTACTTGAAGCACATTTTCTCTTGCTTAAAAAAATAAAAACAATCAAAGGGAGGAAACTAATATTGTGGGCGTGATAATGAGATAACACTTATTTGACACGTCCCTCACGGCCTTTTGGGCATTTTCGACTTCATCTTGCATAGATGGTGCAAAACCGCAAGTGAGATCTCCAGCAGAGTAACGAAATCAAAAAATTGGCCACCAGAACATCATCAAATTAATGGAGCCACAAAATTTGAACACTGAAACTGAATTTCATTAGTTCAATTGAAACAGAAAAACAACATCAAATGGTCAGCAAAAGAACCTTACAGAATAATCAAACAATAAAAATATTTTCCAACCGGAAACACGCATCCATTTGGAAAATTATACAAAATAGCATCGGTTTTTGACAACAACAATAACATGAAGTTCAGCTTCTAAGAAAAAAAAAAAAAAACACCTAAGACCAAAATCATAAATTTACATGAACTCCTAGTTCACAAAAGACTATGTTAAATTACATGGGGGGAGAGACAGAGCTGCCAACAGCCTCATCATCATCGAAGCTCCAGAGATCATCCACGAGGTTTTCCTGGGCAGCAGTGGTCACCGGTGGTGCCACTGATTGGCCATCATAGTACGGAATCTGATAGAACTTCATGAAGTTCTCATAAGCCATTAGATCATCAGAGAGCTTCTGAATCTCATTCTTTTCCTCCTCACCCACTGTTGCTATTTCTTGCTTTTCCACTTCTTCTTTCACCTTCACTTCCTGAACAATCGGGTTAACACAGAGCAACCCATTTGATGAATTAGCCCCCTCTGACATAGACCCAGACCCAGACCCAGAATTCTTTTCTATGACAATTGGGTCAGCGTTCACTAACCCAATAGACTCAAACCCATCACAATCAAATCCTCCAAACTCGTTCAGATCATAATCAAACCCAAAAAGATCCGAACTTTTTGAGAATCCATTGTTCAAATTCGGGTTCTGGGTTTGATACAGAGGAAAACTGGGGTAATTTCGCAGAGAGGGTGGGTTAGTGCCGTTTTGGGTATAGCTGCCTTGTTTTTCCTCTTCATTAGGGAAATTGACTTTGGCTTTCTTTCCACGAATCTTGCGAGCCTCTCGGTCGTAGGCTCGAGCTGCTTCTTCGGCGGTGTTGAATGTGCCGAGCCAGACTCTAACGCCTTTCCTCGGGTCACGTATCTCAGCGGCCCATTTCCCCCATGGGCGTTGCCGAATCCCTCTGTAAAGGTTCTTCCTTTGCCTCTTCACAGGCTTCTCTGTTTCTTGCACACCGCCTGTTTGTATAAATGTCACGCTCAGAACCTAAACTTTTAAAAAAAGATTAAAAGACAGTTAAATGAATGACTGATAAGGGTGCGCTTACCTGGAGGGGTTTTGACACTGTGCGGTCGTTTGAGGGGGGCCGAGTCAGCTTCACTGAGTCGACACATATGCGACTCGAAGGAACTCGGCTTAGCGTTGGGCCAGAGATCAGAGGTGGTGGTGCGGCCGCCATTTTGGCGACGAGGGATGAGATTAGCTAGGATAGCACCTCCACACATTCTTGAGGCTAACTAGTATGTGTTTTTGAAAATATTATGTCACTACGATTTTCGAAGGGTTTTAGGAATGAGAGAGAGAGAGAGAGAGAGAGATGGTTGTTGTAACTTGTAAAATGAAAGATGATGTCAATAGAAAGACGAGGGGGGTTTTTGTAGTGCCAGAGGTGGGTCAGGCATATGGGTGCTTGACAATAGTTGTACGGTTACGAGAGATATTGGAACTTTCCTTGGGGATTCACCTGCCTTGTATGAATACTTTTATCTTCTTTTACAATCTATTCTTCTTCTTTTTTATTTGAGTAAGTCCCATCTATTCTTCTTGCGTAGCTGCCAAGCATTTTTAAGTAACAACATGGTAGCATGTTACTTAAAATACGGATAATGGGTAAATACGGGTAACCAAAATTAAATATATAAAAAAAAGAAACCCAACAGTTTGCCGCATTAGCTTATTTGTTTTTCTCAAAGATAGATTTTAGCTACAGTTGCTCCTATCTTTAGGAAGCACACCTAAACATTTGGTTATTGTTATTGTATTATGATGACCGTGATATAGTAAAATGAGTGTTTGTAAGAGTAACAAGAATAATAAATAAATAAATAAGAAAAAGTTGACGAATTTTAAACATATTAGTTTATGATATATTTTTTAAAAAATTAATGGGAAAAGAAAAAAGTAATTAATTTTAAAAATAATTTTTCATATTTTTCATAAAAGTTCTGTGAAATTTTTTTTAAATACTTTATTAACAATTGCTTCAAAAGTACCATTAACTTGATTCTAAAAAAATGGTAAAAAAATGATATTTAAATGAAATATGGTTTACAACAAGGAATTCGATGTGAGTGGGAATAAAGAGTGGTTAACTAGAAAAGGAAATTTAGGTTCTTATTCTAAAATAGGGAGTAAATTTAAGGAAATTGCTACCAATGCTCTGGATATTTTTATTTCTTTTCTTAAATAATAACTTACAAAATATATAGTAATTAGCAAGGTGACAAGTTGTTAACAATATTTTAAAGTCACAACATTTTTTACCAAAAAATTTACAATAGTTGATGTTATAAGTTGTTAATAGTAGATAATAAAATAATTTTAATAAAAGATTCATACGAGAAACAATAGAAACTTGTCAACTTGATTATTTTTAAAATATAATGTGAAAATTGTTGTATATATAGCATTAATCTCGTTCAAAATATTATTCTCATTTACCTCCAAACAAAGGACTTACAAAACAAAATAAAATAAAACGTGAGATATAATTTTCACAAAAAATAATAGTCTTTGAAAATCCTTACTCTTACTCTACATTCTATTGTTAAACAATTGGAAACTATAACTTTAAGCATTATATTCTCTTATCTACAAATAAGATTACTTTTGTAATATGCGTGAAATGATTTAAGTGTGTAGTATTCGCTATATGATGATTGTTCTTAATCATTAGATCAATACATCAACTAATTTTTTTAGTGTAAGTGGGATTTCAACTTAAGTCTCTTATTTGATGATAAAAATTGTATATAATTTGAGTTAACTGAAACTCACAAATAAGATTTACTTATATATCTTCACCACTTTACGTTTTAGTATCTGTTAGGTCACCTTTTTTGCTTTAATGTTAGATAAAAAATAATTCAAATAAATTAAGTTTGCTTATTTATGTTTCATATGATCCATAATATATAATTATTAGTTTGATAATTCTTTAAATTCCATATATGCGAATATGCAATTTGGGAATATTACAATTGTCTATAAATTTTATTTTTGAAGTGAGTTTCAACTTATGACGTTTGCTCTTGATAATAACTCTTTATCATCAGACTAAGACACCAATCGGTTTTTGGTATATGCAGGGATTGAACCCCAGATCTCTTATCCAACCATCAGAGATTTTACCAGTTGAGCTAATTGAAACTCACATTGTCTATAAAACTTTGACAAGTGTAGATTGGCGGTGGCTAAGCGTGAGGTGGGTCTGTGGGCTAAGCGTAGATTGGTGGTGGTGGTTGCATGGTTTGGGTTTGTAGGCTGAGCATGGTAGTAGGTCTGTGGAGGTGGGTGGTGGTTGGTCTGTGGGTTGAGTGTGGTTTGGGTTTGTAGGCTGAGCATGGTTGGGTAGGTACTAGGTGTAGATCAGTGGTGGTTGTGGGTTTGATCATTCGTGGTTTTTTTTTTTTTTGAGATGGGTTTAGTGATTGGTGGTAATGGGTTGATAGGGGTGGTTTTAGTTGTGTTGATGGTGGTATGTGTTTTAATGGGTTTTTGTGTATTGGAGGTGGTGGTGGGGACAATGGGGTTACTGGGTTTTTTTTTTTTTTTTGGGTGGTTGCGATAGTGTGTGGTGGTGGTTGTTTGAGTGGGTTTCGGTGATGTTTGGTTTGGTGGGGGGTTTCGATGGTGGCTAGGTTTGACAACGATGGTGGATTTGGCAATAGTGGTTGTTGACTTCTCTCTATGTCTCGTCTCTTTCTCTCCCTCTCTGTGATTTTGCTAGTCTTTGATGGTGGTGGTGGTGGTGGGCTAGGGCATGTGGGGATGGTGGCTACTTTGGTTGAGAGTTTTTTTTTTTTTTGGCTATAGGGTTTGATTTTGTGATGGGTATTGACGGCAGTGGTGGCGGCAATTTTTTTTGGGGTAATTTTGGTGGTGAAGAATTGACATTTATGACTAAGTTTTGGTGGGAGGTGGTTGTGTGGCTTTACTGGAGAGAGAGAGAGAGAGAGAGAATTGTTTATAGGACAAAATTTATGTACAAAATTGGTTGTAGTCTAAGGTTACAACCTTACTCAATATATTTTTATTAAATATGAATTTTGACAAATCTACCGTTGTATTACATCTTCTTCTTATATCCTCCAAACTTGCTAAATTTCTATAAAATTAAAGACTAATAACTATGTCATCAATAAATTGTTTAAATTGCAAGTTTTTGTAATTTAAAATTATGCATAAAATGTATGCTTATAAATCATATAGTAAATAATATTCAATTGAAATAAAAATTTGATATGGGTATTTAGAACATAAAGAACATGCAATTCAATGGATTGATTTTTAAAATATGTAGTAATGATATTGAGTAAGGTTGTAACCTTATGGTACAACCAATTTTATAGCTAAACTTTGTCATTGTTTATATTATTTAATGTTGTAGTTTATATTATTTTAATAAGTTGTATGTAAAAATAGAAATTGAGATGTTGGGCAAATTGTAAAAATGAGATGATAAAATAGATAAAGTAGATTTTTAAGGTGTAAATAGAACTTTTTTGACATCCCAATGCTAGTGCTCTTCCTAGCCGACATTTTAATTAGATATCTTAGGCCATGGCATATTGGTAATTTTCGCAGAGCCGCCAAGTCGCAACTACAGCTGTGAAAGGTTCACTCAAAAGGACCAAGCCAATTCGAATCTTTATTCCATTTATTATTGATTCTAGAACATTTTGTTAGGGGAATTTTTTTTTTTTTTTGGTAAAGTCATAGTCATATTTTGTTAGGGGATATTTTTGTTAGGGGATATAGTCATATAGATACTGTGCTAGTCAAACATTTACTGAAGGAAAGCTTGCAACTTCAAAAGTCTTTAGACATTACAGGTGTAAGCAGAACATTTTGAATAAGATACACTTTGAAAACGATTCGTCAACGCGCAGTTCTGAGTTGTTAACACTTCTTAGACTCCTAGCATTTATTCAAACTTTGCTAATTGGGCGCAAACATTCTTTGCTACACAGGGACGATCTGAAAGACTAGAGCTCATCACTACACAAAAATGGGCTTAAAAGTCCAAAGTTAATTACTAGGTATAGAAGCCTAAACCACCCTACTACACCAAGTGGGCTTAAAAGCCCAAAGATTAACTACCTAACGCAACGAGCTTAAGAGCCCATATTTTTCTCTTCTCGCGCGGATTGTATTTGAAGCCCTCGGCACCTCATCGAAGCTCAAGGCCCTTGTCTACACAAAACTATACAATGGGAGGCAACACTCTCACTTATTCAATGGGCCAGTTGGCTTCCAGAGCCACACGTAGCTTTTAATTAAGAGCATTCACATTCAGAAATATCAAAAAAAAAAAAAAAAAAAAAAAAAAAAAATTATGGAACTTTCCTTGGGGGATTCACTTGCCTTGTATGAATACTTTTATCTTCTTTTACCATCTATTCTTCTTGCGTGGCTGCCAAGCATTTTTAAGTAACATGGTAGCATGTTACTTAAAATAGGATAATGGGTAAATACGGGTAACCAAAATTAAATATATTAAATTAAAAAAAAAAAAACCCAACAATTTGCCGCATTAGCTTATTTATTTTTCTCAAAGGTAGATTTTAGCTACAGTTGCTCCTATCTTTAGGAAGCACACCTAAACATTTGGTTATTGTTATTGTATTATGATACCCATGATATAGTAAAGTGAGTGTTTTTAAAAGTAATAAGAATATAAATAAATAAATAAGAAAAAGTTGATGAATTTTAAACATATTAGTTTATGATATATTTTTTTAAAATTTTTATGGGAAAAGAAAAAAGTAATTAATTTTAAAAATAATTTTTCATATTTCTCATAAAAGTTCTGTCAAAATTTTCTTAAAATACTTTATTAACAATTGCCTCAAAAGTACCTTTAACATGATTCTAAAAAAATGGTAAAAAAAATGATATTTAAATGAAATATGGTTTAGAACGAGGAATTCGATGTGAGTGGGAATAAAGAGTGGTTAACTAGAAAAGGAAATTTAGGTTCCTATTCTAAAATAGGGAGTAAATTTAAGGAAATTGCTACCAATACTCTAGATATTCCAAAAAATTTACAATAGTTGATGTTATAAGTTGTTAATAGTAGGTAATAAAATAATTTTAGTAAAAAATTCATACGAGAAACAATAGAAACTTGTCAACATGATTATTTTTAAAATATAATGTGAAAATTATTGTATATATAGCATTAATCTTGTTCAAAATATTATTCTCATTTACCTCCAAGCAAAGGACTTACAAAACAAAATAAAATAAAACGTGAGATATAATTTTCACAAAAAACAATAGTCTTTGAAAATCCTTACTCGTACTCTACATTCTATTGTTAAACAATTGGAAACTATAACTTTAAGCATTATATTCTCTTATCTACAAATAAGATTACTTTTGTAATATGCTTGAAAGGATTTAAGTGTGTAGTATTCGATATATGATGATTGTTCTTTATCATTAGATCAATACATCAAGTAATTTTTTTTTTTATAAGTGGGATTTCAACTTAAGTCTCTTATTTGATGATAAAAATTGTATATAAGTTGAGTTAACTGAAACTCACAAATAAGATTTACTTATATATCTTCACTGCTTTACGTTTTAGTATCCGTTAGGTCACCTTTTTTGCTTAAAGGTTTGTGAGAGACCGCGCCCCCGGCCCATTTTACAGGATGTTGGGCCAAACCCACGTGAATGGGTGGAGTCATGTTGTTGCCTCTCAAAATAGAGGTTCGATTAGTTATATTTTCCCCTTTAGATTAAGGGTTTTACAATGGAGTCGTCACTTATTTAATTATTTGGATAAATAAGAAAACCAAAATTAAAAAAAAAATTTCTCATTTTATTAATTTTCAATTGAAATTACATTGATCATAAGAAAATTACATGGCTTTGATTCTAGATACAATCTAAGATAAAGTACATATATTTATTTCCTAGTTACAATCTAAAAATTGAAAATTACAAGGATAAATATTGGTCTATCAACCCTTGATCTAAGTTCGGGGGCTACGTTACAAGATGAGAATGTGTTAGGAACCCATCTTACCTGGTGAAACTGGTCTTCTAGACTATGGTGGTCAACATTCATATCACATCATCCAATATGTTATCAATCAATTTGCATGTTGAGTATAAAGTGTGTGCATGTGATAAACCCTAATTCAATTTATCAAGCATTTCATTTGGATTGACAAATAAATTCAAGTGAATGTGTGGATGGTGATATCCTAGATTCAAGAATTTAAAAGAATTATTAAACAAACATATTTTTCATGTTTTTTGAAAGTTCAAATAGAGTTGAAAACACCCTTGAATGTTTAGACCCCAAATTACAAATTATCAATTCAAGCTTATTATCAAACAATTAATGTGCGGAACATGAATATAAGCCAAACACAGAATTGATAAACAATTTAAGCCAATTATAATCACATCCACAACAGAAAATAAAAGGCAAAGATAAAGGGAAGAGAGATGCAAATACAAGGACAACACGCGATGTGTTATCGAAAAGGAAACCGAAACCCTCGGCATAAAACCTTTCCGTCGCCCTGCAAGCGGTCAATAATCCACTAGAAAATGAAATTGGGATACATGAACAGTAATAGACCCTCCAAGCCTAATCTACCCAGGTATCTAAGCCCTCCAAGCTTCTTGCTCCAACGAGGTTACGTCAAACATTTTTCTTCTCTAGCTTATCGGATTCCGCTATAGCCCATAACATCAACCAATAATCATTGGTCCCTTCCAAACTGCTTCCCTAAGCACCAAAAGACCTTCTCACAAATATAGGTGTGATGAGAAAATGATTTGGTCAAAAACCTCTCAATGATGTATCAATGGAGAGGAAGATAGTAGAGAAATTTGAAGAGTCTCTTAGTGAAGATTGGGAATGAGACAATCTTGTTTTTCTCTAGGGTTTCTCTCTCAAAATTCTCTCTAGAACCTCTTTACATTTCGTGGGTATAAGGGTCTATATATAGTGGTGTGTGTTTGGAATACGAAAAGAAAATTTTGCCTAACAGGGCAAGTTGGCGACTTGGCCTCGCGCCTGGTCTGAGTCGTGAGTTCAAGTCGAGAGATAACGGTCTGGCCAGCCTGGGGCTTTTGTCCTGTAGTGCGACAGCTGGCGTGACCCTTCACCTCTCGCATGCTTCTCACGTGTGCTGTAGTTTGGTGGCTTGCCAGTCGTGAGTTAGCCGCGAGTCCCTGCTTCTTTGCACAATGTTGAGCATTTCTTCACATTCTCTCACACACTACCCTTACATGAATCCCACCTAAATACAAGGTTACTAAGTGCTAAATTACAAGCAAATTGGCATGGAATAAAACCAACAAGATGGTTGATAAAATTCAACCTTACATTTTTTATGTGGATTTAAGATCGAAACTAGTGTCATGCATGAACATGTGATGAACAACCAAGAACATGTGAAGAACATATAAGAACAATTAAGAATATTTAAACATATTCAAAGAAATTTAAATGATTATTATCATGCTTTAATCTTAAACTCTCATCATGGCAACACAAAAAACAATTAGGGAAAGAGATTATACCTTCATGCAACATCCATATGGTGGAGGAGGAGACTCTTGAGAGAGGTTTTAAGGGTGGAGGAAAAGAAGAGTTAGGAGAGGAAGAGTGAGTCTCACTCAATACCTTGAGTCTCAGAAAGACCAAGATATGACAAGACTACTCAACTTTCTAGAAGTTTTTGTGTCTTGAAATGAAAGAGATGGGAGGTTTATATAGTAGTGGTGGAGGAAATATGAATGGAATGTCATTTAATGAGGGTTGACAAAGAATCATGAACCTAGACCTCATTTTAGACTTGGAGAAAATTTGGTGCATTAAATGGAGAGATTGGTGAGAGTGGGGAGCAAGCCAAAATTCGGTTTTGGTTATTTTTATAAAGAAGAATTTCTTGCTTAGTTACTTGATCTAAAGGATTTATTTGATTTTGAGAATATTTCTTATGAGAGAAAAGTTTGACTTACCTTGTATAAACTTAGTGTGTATGCCTTATATTGGTGGGAATGAGTACGTACAATCTAATAGAACCTGATAAGGTAGACACAAAATTCGTTCATGGTCAAGGATGAAAAAGATGCTTGCTATCAAATTTTATCCTTTGAATTATGATGAACTTTTTTCATATACAAAACAAGATTATTATTATTGGCCAAGAAATTCATACTTGGATTATTTTGAAGAGCCAAATATTTCACCGTTAAAAGAAGAATTGCATGTTGAAGAAAATATTGTTCTTGAAGATTATGTAGAAGTCAAAGAATAAAATTTTGAGGTTTCTGAAGAAATTAATGAAGGTCTTGTTATGGAGGAAGATCCTAAAATCAAGATTATTGTGGTGGAGAATAATAAAGATCCTATTATAGAGAAAGTTCTTGAAGTCGAGATGGTAGATCATTGAGGAAGAAATTGAAGAGGAAGGTTTCAAGGATCTCAATGAAATCAAATCACATGATTGTCAATCTCAAGATCCTTTTATTTTGGTGGTAAGTGATACACCGAAGTTTATTGATTTTATTGGGGTTAATAGATTTGATTCAATTGTTAGTTCTTGTTTGGTAAATCTCTTCAAATACATGAAAACCAAATAAAAAGAAATTCAAGTTTATTTGTTTATTCCATTGATAAATTGCAAGTATAGAAAGAAGATCAAGGGGCTTAAGCATTTAAAGTATTTGTTTATTTGGAGCGTAAGATTTCAAATTTCAAAAATGAACTCGAGGACAAGTTTGTTTCAAGTGGAGGGGTCTGATGCAGGACAGAATCTACAGTTTATTTTTTGTAATTATTTAATTTTGGTATTTTTATGTAAAGAAACGTTATTTTAGGTTTAGGTGATTTATTTCCTTATTTTTAAGTGCTTTTAATGTTTTTTAGGTTAAATTTGTTTCCTATTATGGTTAGGTATTAATTATGAATTATTTTAGAATATATTTTCTTATCTGTCAAGTTTTATGGAGCCCTTAAATAGGCCTCTAAATCTATAAATGTTTTTTTAAACAATTATTCAATCAATAAAATTTAGACTTTTGTCTTTCTATTTTCTTATGAATTATAGACCTTTTCTCTTTATGGATTCAAGGAACTTTGCAGATTCAAGGAACCCTCATGGATTCAAGGTTATTTTTAGAAACAAACTTGTATTGTTTCTTGTTTTCTAGAAGTAGATGTGTTTTGCTTCTTGACGCTTCCGCATCCTGCATCACGTGTGGGTTTAAACTTCCCTTATTAAGTGTGACCCAACATATGAGAATTTTTCGAATAAAAGGTTGCTAAGCAAATAAGCTCATTTAAATGTGAATTTAATCATTTAATCAAATATTTTCTCTTCACGTATTTAAATGGAAGGTAAAGTAGAGAACTAGAGACACAGTTTGAACCCAAGATTTCCTATTTTGATATCATAATAGATTATCGATTCTCCTAAAAGTTTAAACTATTATTAAGAAATGGTGAACCTTTTCATTTAATCTAACATTTTTCGCTCCTACTAGCTAAGTTGAAGTTGAGACTTGAGAGTTTTATCACTTTTATGTGCCCACGTTGATTAATGATTATCGCGTTTCTTCCCTTATATCATCCAAATATTTATACATTATTTTAATGTAATCTCCATGATTTCATATTCTGTCAAATTAATTAGCTATATGCCTATATTGTATTCTTAAATTAGAAACTTTTGCTGTGTGCTGAGACCGATGCTCTCATATACATATATTATGCACGTTGTTGACGACACGAGCCCTCTTTGTAATAAACATCAATTCACGATCACATTCTTCTCCAAAAATAAAAATAAAAATCACGATCACATTGTGCCATCAAAGACTATTACTTTATTTGCTAACGTGCCACCAAGTAACTCCTCAAATAATATATATTTTATGTCACGGTTCATAACATAATGGAACCATATATTCTCAGCAATAATAATAATAATAATGGAACCATATACCCCCTTATAAAAGGCCATGCATTGTAGCCTCTTCAATACTGCACTAATATCCTACATTCCCTTTTGTGCATGCATAGCATACAAATTAAATGGCTTCCGCACGTTTCTTGTTTGCAACCTCTGTGCTTCTTTTGTCACTTCTAGTTATTGTCACCGCAAACGATTATGGATCTGCTCCAAAACCAGACTTTAACACACCAAAACCCGAAGGAAATTATAATCCTGATCTCCCCAAAATACCAGATTATGAGAAACCAAACCTTCCAGAAGGAAAGGATGAGCTACTACCAACAATCTTCGGTATTCAAGGGCTTGTTTTATGCAAATCAGGCTCCCAGTACTTCCCACTTAAAGGTAATCTCTACGTCTAATTGTTCTTTGTGAAGTTTACAATTATTGCTTCCTTTATGTACTTGTGAATAATGTTTTGATGAAAAGCTATCTTTATATAATCACGAAATCAATGAATTATATTTAAATATGTTATTATTGAGAACAATTTAAATACGTTATGATAATGATTAAATGATAAATCACCGCTTGTCCAAAGCTTTAGTTATTAGGAAACAATAAATTTATAATCATTTAAATTTCGAGACAAGAGATGAGTTTCATGACATAAGAGTAAGTGATCTGAGTTCTAATCTTGTTTCAATTATGCCTCTCATTTAATAGTTTAAGAGTTGTAATTTAGTAGTATAAACAGCTCTTTGTTATGAGAAGAATCAAATTTGAAATTTTGAATCGCCTACCCATTGTTATAAATATCAAATAATAATAATAATAACTAAAAAGCCTCGCTTATTAAAAGAGAGTTTAAGAGAGGATAATGTATCAAAATATAAGGGTTATAAGGCCACTTAAAAAAAAAAGTGTTTTCCTATGTAAATTAAGAAAATTGCATTTGTTTTTAAAGTATTCATTTTGAACTTTTCTTGTAAATGCAGGAGCTGTGGCAAGGATAACATGTGTGGCTGTTGATGAGAATGGGTACGAGACAGCTCCTTTCTCAATATTGAGTAATGGATGTGATGGGAATGGCTACTTCTTCGCAAAATTATTTCCTTATTCTAGCCTTGTAGAAAATAAGAAGATTAAGGAATGCAAGGCATTCCTAGATTATTTTCCACTGGATACTTGTAAATTTCCTACCGACGTTAATCACGGTATTAGTGGTGGTCTCCTTTCTTCTTACCGCATCCTCAACGAAAAGAATATGAAATTATATTCTGTTGGGCCTTTCTTCTACACCTCGGAAACTCAATCAGTCCCTAATGGTTACTAGAGTATACTATAATGCCTATTTTGTTGAAGTTATGTGGAATTGAATTCTGTTGTTTGGTATTGATTTTATTGGTGGCAGAATTTTGGATTTCTTTTCTTTTCGCCATTGTTGTTTCTCTTCAAGCTTTCTCAAGCTTTCTTAAAATCCTTTCACGCTTTTCTTTTGGTTTTCTCAAGCTTCCTCAAAATCTCAAGGATTTGAGCTTTTCTTTTGCTTCAATGGCGGATGCACCAACAACTAACACTGAATCTTCATCTTCTTCACAAGAATCATATAATTTCAATGATCCCCTGTTCTTACATCCTAGAGAAAATCCAGGAGCTGTTCTTTCTTCTCAGCTTTTGATTGGAGAAGAGAACTATTCTGCATGGGCGAGATCGGTGAGGAAATCTTTGATTGGTAAGAATAAACTTGGTTTTATAGATGGTTCCATAACCATTTCTTCTCCACTTGTGAATTCACCAACTGCTATTCAAGCATGGATTCGTGTTGATAACATAGTTGGTACTTGGATTACCAACTCAGTATCACCAAAACTTCAGGATAGTATCATTTACAGAGATACTGCTTTTGAGATTTGGACTGAGCTTCGAGACACTTTCAGTCAAGGGAATGGGACCAAGGTTTTCAATATCCAAAAGCAAATTGCTGAGATTCATCAGGGAGAACAATCACTCACTGACTACTTCACTTAGCTTAAGGTCTTGTGGGATCAGCTTCAGAATCTTAGTCCATTTCCCCAATGCACTTGTGGTAAGTGTGTATGCAATGTTAATCAGAGGTTGAAGGATCTTCAAGCAAAAGAAGCAACAATGAAGTTTCTTATGGGAGTAAATGATGTGTTTTCTCAAGTCAGAACACAAATTTTGCTTATGGATCCACTACCTTCTGTTAACAAGGCCCATTCTTTGTTCATCCAAGAGGAAATGCAGAAATCAGTTGTCAATTCTGTTAGAGTTGAGTCTACTATTTTGGCCACCAAGAGCTCAGGCAACAATCCAAAAGGAAAGGAAAGGCCTCTATGCACTCACTGTGGAAAGTTGGGTCATACTGTGGATAAATGCTACAAGCTCCATGGTTTCCCACCGGGTTACAAATTTAAGAACAGGAATATGATGGCTCATCAAGTTTCAGCAATTGCAAATCAGTTTCAGGGCCAGTGCTTAGCTCCAATTGTTGATTCTACTTATGTTGCCACTGCTAAAGCACCTGCATTTACCCCTGATCAGTACCAACAGCTTCTGTCTTTGATTGGAGTTCATCACACTTCATCAGTTCCAGAATCTCATATGGTTAATGCTACATCTTTGTCATCCAATGCAGTTGCAGGTACTCTTTCTTCACCACATTCAGTCTTTTCTGCTAAGGTTGTGAATATAAAAGCTTTTGGTGTTGAAACCTGGGTTATAGATATTGGTGCTACAGATCACATAGTTTGTTCAATGCATTTGTTGACTTCTTTTACTGCAATTTCACATTCTGTGGTTGAATTACCTAATGGAGAGGCTGCTTTTGTGACTCATGTTGGTACACTTAAACTTTCTTCACATATTACCCTCACAAATGTCCTGTGTGTGCCTTCTTTTTCATTTAATTTGATCTATGTCAGTGCCTTAACTCATTCTCAGCCCCTTTGCCTGGTATTTCTTTCCGATTATTGTTTTATATAGGACCTTACCTGTTGGAACACGATTGGAATGGGTAGAATGCATGATGGACTCCATTTGTTACAAGGTTCTAGCCTTTCCACAGCTTCCAAGTCTCTTGATGATTTTCTTCTCAAGAATAAGTTCAGCTCTTTTACTGCTTTTTCTTCTTCTGTTTCTTCTGCCAATTTGTATTCTCTATGGCATTCTAGATTAGGACATCCATCTGATAATAAACTTCATTCTTTAGGTCATCTTTTTCCTTTCTTGCAAAATTGTTGTACTAAAGACTGTGTTGTATGTCCTTTGGCAAAGCAAAAGAGACTACCCTTTCCATTTGATAATAAAAGAGCTTTTCATTCTTTTGATCTTGTTCATATAGATGTTTGGGGACCTTTTTCCATTCCTACCACTGCTGGACATAGATATTTTCTTACCATTGTAGATGATGCATCAAGGGCTACTTGGGTTTTCCTTATGAAAGCAAAATCAGAAGTTAGGCCTTTGATTATTTCATTTTACAATATGGTACATACTCAATTTCAAACCACAATTAAGTCCATCAGAACTGATAATGCCTTAGAGTTTAACATGTTTGATTTCTACAATTCTAAAGGCATTATTCATCAACAAAGCTGTGTTTACACTCCACAACAAAATTCAGTTGTGGAGAGGAAACACCAGCATATTTTGGCAACAGCTAGGGCCCTACAAATTTAGTCCAACATTCCTCTTGTTTTCTGGGGTGATTGCATTCTCACAGCTGTCTATTTGATCAATAGACTTCCTACTCCTTTTTTGCAACATAAGTCCCCATATGAGGTCCTTTTCAATCAAGTTCCTTCTTACTCTCATCTCAGAACTTTTGACTGCCTTTGTTTTGCCACTGATGTTTCTCCACATAAACACAAGTTCACTCCTCGGGCTAGGAAGTTAGTTTTCTTAGGGTATCCTTTTAATATCAAAGGTTACAAACTACTTGATCTTCAATCTCATTCCATTTTTATTTCTAGAGATGTAATTTTTCATGAAAAGGTTTTCCCTTTTGCCTCACACACTTCCCTTCCTTCTTCTACCTTAATTCCTTTGCCTAGTTTTCCTTCCATTTCCCCAGCTTTTCTTGATCCTATCTCTTCTGTCAGTACTGATTCCATTGTACAGATACATCATGATCTTGACACAGATGATCAAGCCTTTCCTGATACTTTTGATCATGTTGTTCCTGACATACTTGAGCATGCTGTTTCTATTACTCTAGCTGTACCCACTGATGTTCCTAGAAGGTCCAATAGGGTGCCTAAACCTCCATCCTATCTTAAGGCTTATCATTGTAACCAAGTTTCATCAGCATCACATTCCATTCAGCTCCAATCAGGTACTTCCCATCCTCTTTCTTCTTACCTCTCTTATGACAATTTATCTTCCACCTACAAATCCTTTTGTTGCTCCATTTGTACCACCACCACAGAACCTAAGTATTTTTCACAAGCAGTGTCTGATCCTAAGTGGCAAGATGCCATGGATGCTGAAATTGCAACCTTAGAAGCAAACAATACTTGGACTATCACTCCCTTGCCTCATGATAAACATCCTGTAGGGTGCAAATGGGTATATAGGATTAAGTATAAGGCTAATGGAGCTGTTGAAAGGTATAAAGCTAGGTTGGTTGCAAAGGGTTTTACCCAAAAGGAGGGTTTAGATTACCTTGAGACCTTCAGCCCTGTTGCTAAGATGGTTTCTGTGAAATGTGTTCTAGCAGTAGCTGCTGTGAAGGGTTGGTTTCTTAACCAACTTGATGTAAATAATGCTTTTCTTCATGGTGATTTACATGAAGAAGTATATATGGCTCTTCCACCTGGATTTCACAACAAGGGGGAGCATGGAAAACAGCTTGTATGCAGGTTAAACAAGTCCATTTATGGTCTTAAACAGGCATCAAGACAGTGGTTCTCTAAATTTTCAACCACACTAATTCAGCTTGGCTTCATTCAATCCAAAGCAGATTACTCACTCTTTACTAGGAAACAAGGAGCTTCTTTCATTGTTTTATTAGTCTATGTTGATGATGTTCTTATAGCAAGCAATGACAAAGAGCAAGTTGATCAGTTTAAGGTGATGCTGAATCAGAAATTCAAGTTGAAGGATTTGGGTGCATTGAGATATTTTCTTGGTTTGGAGGTAGCTAGAACAGCCAAAGGAATCTCTTTGTGTCAAAGGAAGTATGCCCTTGAGATTTTGGAGGATGCAGGACTTCTTGGTTGCAAACCTGTCAAAATTCTTATGGATCCGAATCTAAAACTTAGCAAACATGAAGGCTTATTGCTTGATGATCCAGGGTAGTATAGAAGATTGGTGGGAAGGTTGCTGTACCTAAGCATTACTAGGCCTGATATCACGTTTGCAATTCACAAACTAAGCCAATTTATGGCTAAACCAAGAAAACCACATCTTGAGGCAGCACTTAAGGTTCTGCAATACTTAAAGAGTGAACCTGGTAAAGGGATTTTTCTTCTCAGCAAGTTCAGAGCTGCATGTAAAAGGCTTTACAGATTCTGATTGGGCTTCATGTCCGGATACCAGAAGGTCTATTACTGGATATTGTATATTCATTGGAGATTCATTGGTTTCATGGAAATCAAAGAAACAATCCACGGTTTCCAGATCCTCAGCAGAAGCGGAGTATAGGGCAATGGCTGTTTCAACTTGTGAAATTGTTTGGATTCTCTATTTGTTGAAGGATCTTCAAGTCAATCACAATAGAGAAGCATTGTTGTTTTGTGACAGCCAGACAGCTCTCCACATAGGTTCCAATCTTGTATTTCATGAGCGAACGAAGCATATAGAAATTGACTGCCATGTTGTGAGAAATAACGTGTTGGAGAGAGTTATCAAGCTTGTCCATGTCAGAACACAGTCCCAACTGGCAGACTTACTCACTAAGGCTCTGAGTCACAAACAATTTTCAGAGCTTTTGTCCAAGATGGGTCTTATCAACATCTATCAACTTGGAGTCCATCTTGAAGGGGAGTATCAAGATCAAGGCAAGCAATTAGAGCAGAAGCAACAAGGTTCAACATGCATAGCTGAAGTTCAAGAAGCCATATCTGAAGCTCTTGTCGTTTAGTAGCTGTTTTGAATTGTAAATAATACGACTTGTAGTTTAGTTTTATTTTGGATCTGTTATTAGTGTTCACACATGAGTAGATTAGTTTGGTCACACGTGAGATTCGTTGTTAGGCAGTTGGATTAGTTTGTTAAGCTCTCTGTTTTAGTCTCAATGGAACATAATGATGTATATATAGTCATAAGCTAAATTAATAAAGTTAATTCAGTTTTTCCCAATTCTTTCATTTCTTCATAGCTATTGCCTCTGCCATTTGAGAGATTAGTAATAAGATTTGTTCTATTAATATGTTGAGGGCATGTTTCTATGCTCTAGATTTAAGCCTTTGACTTTCTTTCTCCTTCAATTCATCCTTTGATCTGCACACACTTGAACAAAGAAGTTTTGAAAGGGAGCCATAATCGAAGGCAGCACAAAATGGAGCCTTCTAACAATAACCTTAATAACAACCTTATGTAACTAATTGTAGAGGCTGATGCGTTTATATAGGTGCAAACTGTTAGGTACTTCATATTTAAGAACAAGGGTGTTAGGGATTCAAAGATAGGATAAGGGCGTAAGGCTCTTCAAGTGTGATTCAAACTCTCAAACAGGGATGGAACAAGGATTTTATCATTAGGATTTAGGGGCTAAACGTGAATAAATTTTTTTCGAACATTTTTGGGAAAATAAAATAAAATTCAGAGCTAAATTAATATATAAACAAAATGATCATTAATTAAATATTAACAAAATAAAAGATACATATTAATTGTATGTAATATTTCAACTCAATCATATATTATCTGTTAAAATAGAACTCACTTTTTTTTTAATATCTCAAAAATCATCTACAATATTGATTTTGTACTAAATTTAGCAACAATTTCCCTTTTAATATACAAAATCATAATTTTTATTAGAATATTATATTCCATTTTGTTGTGAAAGACTATTAGGTTCTAAAACTTTAGAACAATTGGCAAACCGTGAGCATAAACTTGTCTAGATATAGATTCCTAAGTCTATAAGTTTGATTAGACAATGCTCAAAATGTTACAAGTTAGAATACAAGAACATTTAAGTTGTAAAAAGGAGAATTCAATTTCTAAAGAGTTCGACCGATTGAGAAATAGGTTCGACCGATCAAAATTCGCAAACATGAAATTTTTGCAGAATTCTATTTCAGCCCAAACTTTGCTTAAACATTTTGGGTTTCAAGTGAAACACTTCTAGTATATAAAGGAAAACTCTAACTACGTTTTCAGAGCTTTTAGAGACTTTGGAGGTTTTCTTGTGAGACCTAAAAGGTATTGTGCCTTCCTCTTTCAACCTCTTTCAAAGTCACTACTGGAAATCATTCTCATATCATTAGATCCGGTGATCTAAAGTTGCTGCAACAAGATCAACAACTGCTGATGATCTAAACCTTCAAGGGTGGTCTTGAAGTCACAAATTGGAGAGTTTGTGTTGCTAAACCTTTGAGTGGGATCTCAAAGTCATAAGCAAGGGTGCTTGGGTTGCTGTAAATCCAAGAAGAGAAGGAGTTTGTAGATTCAGAGCTTGCACGTGGTTGTGTCAATAAGTTACTACATGAGGCAGCAATAGATTTAGGGTTGAATCTAATTGTAAAAACTTTAATTCTCTTATAGTGGATTTACTTTACCTTGAGGATTGTTAGGTCAAATCCTCTCTAGGTTTTTACTTTGAAACGATTCGTTTCATCTGTTTTTCTGGGTCATCATATCGAGGTGTTATTTATTTTCTGCTGTTTTGCATGATATGATATATTGTTGTTTAACCTAGATTTGAATAATTAATCTAAGTAATCACTTGGTTAATATATTAGGTTAAACAATCTATTTTAAGGGGTCTAAACGAACAAACAAAGTCAATATTCGTGCTTGAACTTATTCCATAGTTCTAGTAGAAATTGGAAGAGTTAGTATAAATACACCCACTTTATAAAAAATTTGTTACACTATTGATTTAATATATTTGCCATTGACATAATTCTGAGTAAATAATTTTTTTTTTTTTTTAAATCTACATGCGAACTACATTATGCTCGTAATAGTGAATTTTTATTTTCAAAAGTATTTTTTCATGAAACCTTATCTATAAAACTTGTTTACTAATAAAAATATATTTAATTTAAAAAAAAAAAGTCAAGTGCCTCTCGAGTATCCAAAAGATGAGATAATAATAAGCAACTATGTGCTCACTAAATCAATGATTCAATTATTGTTATTGAGAAAGTTTTACAACATAGAAAACAATCAATAATGATACTCAATTCAAGTCATCATACTAATGAAAAAGAGGGGGTCACATTAACAATTTTTTAGGTGGAGCCACAAAGTACGGCAACATCCAAATCCCAAATTCTTAAAAATTTTAATTTCGGGCCCTAAAAAACGCAATAAGAGTTGTGTAAAGTTGTGATTTTCAACTAGTCTTTGTTGGCCTTAATTCCGTGCCAAATTTGATTGTAATTTCTTCAATAATTTCCCTGTATTTATGTGGGTTTTAATTGTAAAGATGAGTGTGAGAGATTGGTGAAGAATCAAGCTTCAAAGAAGAATCAATGCAGTTCACAATTAGCTCGCAAGAAGCTTAAGAGAAAGTATCCCGCAAAAGGCCATGTGTGAAGCACATGACTAAAAACTGAAGAGTCATGCCAGACTGTCAAATTCATGAGTACTTCATGAGAAAGGCCATCTCGCAAGGTAGTTGTGAAACTCTCTGTTTGGCAAACAGATAAAGTGCTTTACTGAATTCTTTACCCACACTATAAATACCCTCATTATCCACAAAATGTAACGAGTGCTTTTTAGATAGAAAACCCTAACAAAAACACTTAAGAGTTAAAGATTGTTATACCCACAATTATCTACACACTTTCTCTTGGTTTTCCTCTACTCCTACCTCTCCATATCTACATCATTGAGAGGTTTTTAGCACAAACACTTACCACACCTAATCTGAGTGTAATTTTGGTGCCTTTGGAAAGCATTGGAAGGAGTCATTTAGTAGCGGATGCAATCAAGTTGAATTGTGAGATTCGAAAAGCTAGTGAAGACAAGACTCTGAGAAGTCTGTTGGTAGCAGGAGCTTAGAGGGCTCAAGTACATGGGGTAGACTAGGCTTGGAGGGTCTTTTGTTATTCATGTACTCCAACTTTATTCACTAGTGAATCGATTTCAACTTTGAGGGTCGCAAAGAGGTTTTTCGCCGAGTTCTTCTGTTTCTTCTTCGATAACACGTCTTGGTATTATCTTGTATTTGCATCTCTCTTCCCTACTCTTTAAACTTTCATTTTATTGTCTATTATGGTTGAATATGGCTTAGAGTAGTGTTACCGGTTTATTACACATATTTACTCTTGTTCCGCACTTTGTTAAGTTAGAGTAAAAGCAGTCTAGCCATAATTTTAAATTGGGGTCTGAACAAGCTTTAGTGATTTCACACTAATTTGAGCTTTCAGAGTGTTATACCAAACACATGCAAAAAATGCATAAATTATTTGTTTTTTTTTTTTTTGGTGGCAGATTTTGTTTTATATGGAATTTGTTTTTATTTTGTTCTTAATATATGAATACTCAATTTAGTCACCATGTGGTGGGTTGGAGGAAAAATTTATCTATATATAATTTGAATCATAAAATGGATCATTTGAAATAGAGATGATCATTTTCCCTTTCCTTATGACCCTTCCATTGTGTTAAGAGGTCACCCTTATTTAGTGAATTTTAGCATGAAAATAAGTAACATTATTCTTTTTAAGTACAACATATGAAAAAAAATTGTTATTAATCTTTTGAATTGCCTAAGTTAAATATTACAAATTTAAAAGTATTTTTAGTACCATGTTGTTTACTATTTAAAATAATGTGATGCAATATACACTATTAAATATAAGAAATGAGAAGCAAGTGGTTTATTCGCTTACAAATGAACTTTTAATTCAAACGACATATCTCTCATTTTTTACTTTAGAGAGAGTGAGATTATGGATTTAAGATAAACCAGATGCATGTATAAAAAAAAAATCAAGTATACTTACTTAATTGCTTGTAAGAGATTATAAAGTTTTGAAATTTTATCTACACATGATCTGATTGTTTTGACCAGAAGGAAGGAATTAAATATATTAAATGGTTGAAAACTAATTAGTAAAAGATTTACAGGATGATTGGCTTTGCACCTTGCATGTCTCGTTGCAAATAATTTAGAACCCTAAACATTACAATTGTTTAATACCTAGCTCCCAAGGTTTACATTTAATTATAGATTCCTTATATATATATAAATCGTGCGACCAAGTAAGCTCCTACCTTCTATTATTTTACTCCGTATAATGAATATAACATGATTGGACAATCCATATAAAAGCTAGGCCGTGACAATAGTCCCTGCACTTCTCCCATTGATCCTTATTTTTGTTTATGCATCAAATAATAATGGCTCTAAACCATTTCTTCTTTCCAGCCCCATTGTTTCTCTTATCGCTGCTGGTTATTGCATTTGCTAGAGGTGATGGGTACAGCCCAAACCAGGATATTGAGACACCAAATGTAGAAAAAGAAGACCTTCTCTCCACAATTATAGGCATCCAAGGGCTTGTTTATTGCAAATCCGGGCCTAAACTCATCCCTCTTGAAGGTAATTCCTACACCTAATATCATTCTTCAGAATAGTCATACTCTATATATTCCTTGAAAAGGTTTTCAAGAAAAGAAAAATTAATTTAACTAGTTAAGCATTTCCTGTATAGAAAAATATAGCAACTTTTCCCATAAAGAAGGCACAAATGCCTTATGGCCTTTTAGAGTCTTTGGACTGCTTTTCTGATTATAGGAAGAACTGCACTCAAAATACATAGAAACAATGACCATTACTTAGTGTTCTTATTTTAGTTACATATATTATGTCTCAATATTTATTGTCTTCTTAATTTTGTCTCTCAAATATTTTTCTAGGTGCCGTGGCAAGGATAACATGTCCGGCAGTAGATAAGCATGGGTTCGAGGCAGCTCCTTTCTCCTTCTTGAGTGAAGCATGTGATCCAAAGGGATACTTCTTTGCAACTTTGTCTCCTTCAGAGGTCGGAGACAATAGGAAGCTTAAGGAGTGCAGGGCTTTCCTTGAGCTCTCTCCATCAGAGACTTGTAATGTTCCAACAGATGTAAACAAAGGGATTAGTGGTGCTCTCCTTGGTTCTTATCGCCTCCTCAATGACAAGAAGATGAAATTGTACACTTTGGGGCCTTTCTTTTTCACTCCAGAGCCAAAATCAATATCTAATGGTTACTAAAATACTACTAAATTATTATAAATGACCAAGTTTTGCCTTTTCTTGTCTACCGTTGACTTTATTGGTTGTTAAAGAAAGGTCTCTTTCACTTGCTTCTGGATACGTAGGAGCAATAATTTCTGTGTCCTTCCCTATGCCCAAGCTATAATCCAGATACAATGGTATGTAATTGAAGAATGAAAGGAGAGGATGACATTTGTTAAGTATAAATATTATAAGATCACCCCACAAGAAGTAGTTTAATCATAAAAACCTCCAAAACATGAGGTAAGAATTGGAAGATGTACTTTTAATTAGCTTAAGCATGTCAATTTTCATTGTATGTGAGAGTGTCAGAAATATGAAATTATGGAAAATAAATTAATTTGACCCTTTGGGGATACAAACTCTACTTAACCTTTGAACATTCTCAGTTGATTACATAATGTAATATGTGGTTGGAATTTTTTTCTACCATTCCTTGCAAATGGCTCATCCTTTATACGTCTTAAATGACTTAAAAATGAAGCAAATATAAGTAAATTCATCATTTATATTAGAAAAAAAATACAAGACTTTAATAACATTAAAAAAAAAGTAATTTTATCAAGAACTACTAACATTATAGTGAGAATGTGACATGATTGTCAATGAAGCTACTCCTCTTTTTACACATACCTCTCCTCCCAAAGTATTACTAAAGTGGACTGAAATAGATCAAATAGACTGAAGTGGACCAAATGGACTGAACTAGACCAAGCAGACCAAAGTGAACTCAAAAGACTGGAACAGACCAAATGGATCGAAGTGGACCAAAATGTTATGTTAATGTGATTCAACAAAAGTGTAGCAATAATAAATTCTTTGCTTTTGCTTTTTAATATTATATTATATAGATTACATGGGGTGGATTACAAGTGTAACTAATGTGAGGAAGGTATCAAAAAAAAAAAAAAAAAAAAAAAGCGAGGAAGAAATTAAAGAGGCCCTTTCTCTCATGTTCTTGGATTTTCTCTACCATGGTTCTGAGGAAGAACAGAGGTGTTAGCAAGTGACGTGAAACAACCAGTGAACCGATCCTAGATGTATGTATACGTATTTGATTTCTTTTAGATAAAATATTCAGCCCAAGTATTATGTAGACCTATTGTATTATTCGTACTACTACCTATAGCTATACTATACTGTTCCATCTTTTGATTATTGTACTATAGTCTTGTAGGTTGTGAATGGATCTTTAGGATAAAGATTCAAGATGATGGAACTGTTGATCCCTATAAAGTCGTATGGTGGCTATGGGGTTTACTTAGGAATACGGAATTGATAATGAAGAAACCTTTAGAGCATTTCCATCAGCCATTCTATAAAAAATGTCATTTTAACACACCAAAAACCTACTTTACCATTTTACCACATCATTTTACAACATCTTATTTATCAGGTGTTCTATTCTTCAATCTCATACATTAAAATAATATATTCATCACATTAAAATATCATTAAAAAAAAAACTTCAAACGGTAATATATACTGCACAGCCTCCCACCACCACTGCCCAGCACACCACCACCACCACCACCACTGCCCATAATAGCCCACCGTCGACAACCATAACCAAAACCCAAAATCAACAAACCAACCCACTGCCACCGACCACCATTGCTAAAATCCAAAATCAACCAAAACCCAAAATCAGCCCACACCCACCAACATCAGCCATCACAACCCATGAAAATTAGCCCACCCACCGCCATAACCCACCATCATCAACCCATTAAAACCTATGAAACTCAACCCACATCCACCAAAAAAAAAAAACCAAGGCAAGACCCACAACCCAGACCCACGGCCCCTCCGATCTGCCCCTCTGAACCCATCCACCACCGATCTGTCCATTCGAAGCCACCCATTGCCCAACCCACCATCAAACCACAGCCAAAAAAAAAGAAAAAAAGAAAAGAAAAACCATAGCCAAGACCCACAACCTAGACCCACGGCGAGCAAAGCCGACCATCCATGGCGAGAAAATCTCACCCACGACACATGGCAAGCAACAGTGGCAAGCCTGGGCGGTCTGTCTCTCGGCGTGGTGAGATCGGCGTGGCGAGACCGGCGTGGGGAGATCGGTGATGGCGAGATCGGCGTGGCCAGACGACGAGGCCAGATGGCGATGAGAATGCCAGGGTTGCAGACGGACAGAGAGAGAGAGATGGGTTGCAGACGGAGAGAGAGAGAGACACGGGTGAGATGGGAGTGAGAACTGATAGGAGGAGAGAGAAAAAACCATTTAAATAAGCCAAACAGTGTTTGGCATTTCTGTCCGTACGCTCTCAAAAATGAGAGCGTACTGTAGCATGTTCCAAAATTTTGGAACATTTAGCATACCTGACGAGCCTTCATTTTTGTGTTTGATGTGTCAAATGTGCCAAATATTTAGCATTTGGCACATTTGAGATACCTGATGAGAGTGCTCTTACCCCAATTAATTTCTCCTTTGTACTCAATGCATACCCTTATTGCAAGAGTTGCTTCCAAATCTCGTATGTCATTCATCAATTGAGTTAACTGGTTCATGACAACACCTGAATTAAAGGTACCTTGTTCCATGGTCTATACTTCTTTCTCATTGTTTAGCTCTTCTACTTCGTGCTTATACTGATGCTAATAGAGGGGAAGACCTTGTGGATTGGTGCTCCATCTACTGGCTATATATTGTTTTCTGCTTGGTGATTCTCTTATCTCTAGCGGAGCAAGAAACAAACGGTCCATAACTTAACCTGCTGGATTGCCTTTTGTAAAGGGATGGGCCTTTCTCATCTCCTCTCTTCCTCCTTGGTTCTTTGTTCTTGAGGATTGAGATATGCTAGCTAGGCCCACTCAACCTTTCTCCTTCTCAATAAATTATATTTATTCATTAAGAAAAAGTAATTTTATTTGGATTTTAAACTGTTCCAACTAAAAGTTTCTAAATGGTTTGTCCTAATTGGAAGCCCTATCCAGTAATTCTCAAGTTGTTTTAGAGGCACAAAATTTCTTTTTAAAGAGCAAACACCCTCCATCTCTTGTTACTTTCAACCTTGTAAAACGACCAGCAGCACTCACTTAATAGGCAATCAAAACCCAATTTCTCTGCCGCCCTTGTTGGTTTTATTAATTGGGCCTTGGACTTATAGGAGCTACAATGACAGTGGCTAATGGGCCAGGCACTATAATTATTAGTTGTAACACCAGCACATATGATAGGACATAGCCATAAGTACCCAAGGCGACCAAGATACTTGACACCTAGGTGAGGCTAAGAGAATCTTTCTTTGTGAATACGTTGTGGCAAGGCAATAAGAT
Organism: Quercus ilex subsp. ballota; assembly: GCA_032727855.1. NCBI lineage: Eukaryota > Viridiplantae > Streptophyta > Magnoliopsida > Fagales > Fagaceae > Quercus > Quercus ilex. The sequence continues at coordinate 29,490,861 of CM064919.1, forward strand.
GCCAAGTAGTAGTAACTACCACATCTGTCCTAAGTTATGCCCGGTTCAACCTCCTATATTGATTACTGATACTTCACTCCCTCACAAAGTCAATCCTACATCTACTAACTCCTCTCTTATCATCTCTTCTCTCAAAAAGAAAACACACTGCTTTTTGTTGCCCACACCCAACATAATAAACTGAACAGACGCAGAAAGTAGAAGAGAGAAAATTAACATGGAGGGGCAAGACAGCACAAGCAAGAAAGATGAGAGGAAGACCCAGACTAGCCAAGGCAAAGATGATGGTATTGGAGGGGTGCTCGTGTTGGGAGGTGTCTTGGCTCTTGCAAGTTTGATAGCAATTTTTACAATCAAGAATAGAAGAAGGGATGCCAAGAAGAAGCCAGAAGTACACAAAGGTGTGTCAAACGAATCAAAGGGAAACTTCAGACGCAAAAAAGAAGACGAAAGAAGAGAAGGCTTGCGCTTTTTCTCAAAAGATGCACCTTCAACCACTCGTGATTCACGGTGAGTGCTTGTTTATTCTGTTGCGTCTTTATGTTTTTTGTGTTTTTCAATGTTGGTATTTAATTTAAGCCTTTGGTCAATTTGCAATTTCACAAGTCATGGAACGTCTGAGATAAGTGTTATCCATATTGATGATCCCAGCGAGTTATTGGTCGATACCAAAATTTTGATCCTGGTAATTCATCCCTCCTCTTTGATAATTCTCTTACTGCTTGCATAGTAGCACATGAATTTGAATCTACTGTATGTGTAATTGTTTGTACTCCCTAGTTTTGTCAGGGCCCTTGCTGTATAAATCATTATGTGCTACCAAATGGTAAAACACTAATGTCATGATTTTTTTTTTTTTTTTTTGGTAGGAGGAGAAACCTATGACTGAAATCAGTGATGAAAAAAAGAATACTTCGAGTGGTCACCAAGAAAGCATTGCATCGTGCGAAGATTTTGGTGTCATCCAAGAATCTTCACTGTTGGCACCGGGGAGTCCCATTTTGATTGAAGAGAAAGATGACGAGGAGGACGGGGAATGTGCCATGGAGAAAGGCGAGGAAAGCTTCAAAGGCACAGGAGACTCTTCCATGGAATCAAATGATGAAGTTTGGCCAGCAGAGTTGATAATAGAAGAATTAAACAAAGCAAATAGGAGTATCATTTTTCAAAATCCTGAAGAGACTAATAAGGAAGAAGATAACACAGCCAAAACAGAAGAGTATAGCTCCTCTTGTAGCTGCGATGACTGTCATATCTTCGACGATAGTTGTGACGAGAATGAAATCACTGAAGAACTCGTTATGGTGAACAAACAGCCACCACGCTCATCAAAGATGAGATTTTGGATTTTCTCAATGTTATTGCTCGTGCTGCTGATGCTGTTACTTTCTCTCAACCATCATAAAGCCATTTCTTATTATCAGCTTTATCTTGATTCTTCCATTATCCGTGGAGTTTAGAAAAGCACTAAATATTGATTTTAGTTTTTTACCATTAAACTAAAAAAACTGCAGTATGTAAAGTCTGTCAAGTGTGGCATGAACCACAATCAAGCCAGAGAGCATTTAAAAAATATTCCATATAATAGTATAACACATCACATGAGATGAAGCAGCACCCCATATCATCAATGGATGTCTCAGGGCTTTGGTTAAAGATTTGAAGGAAACAGGTTTAGCTCAGGTCATAGAAGATAAACAGAAAGCTATCAGTTGATGTATGAATTTTAGTTGTTTCAATTACTGCTTTCTGCTTTTGCATAAAAAATTATATATTAAAAGAAAAAGAAAAACTATTTATTTTTCCAGTAACACATTAAAAAATATAGAATATATACATAGGAGAAGAAACTAGAGTCGTAGATCAAGGAGAAAGATTTTACATAGCAAGATATTCTTACAGATCTTCCTATAATTGTTTTACTGTCCTGTCCTGTCCTCTCAATTATCTTTACAAAGTGTATAATTTCTTAACCTATCACTCTTGTTTCTATATACAGTGCCCTCAATCCACAGACTAAGCTCTTTGGCTGCTGCTGGTTTATTTGGTAGTAAGTGTCGAACAAATAGATGAGAACTAAGGAATTAAATACCCAAAATCTAGGATGTAATAGCCCTGAATCAGAACTTTCTGAGGACAAAACTTCGTACCCAGGCCTGTATAGCCGGGTGAACCGGGCTTGTTTGCGTCGCTTATCATTTAGCACTCGAGAAGTTGGCTGGTTTCTATTGAGCTTGGCCAGCTGCAACCCGTAGACCATCCCAAAACACCAAGAATTAGATCTATGCTTGAGCAAGCATTTACCTGAGGGAGAAGCAATATCTTACATCAGGAATACATAAATTTAACAACAAAATAGAAACTAGACACAGAAATATGTAGTGATAATATCAGGTTTGGTTCACTACCAAACATTCCAGGTTCCCTTCAACATGAAATAACATGACAGCCATTCCCCTTCCTCCATCAATCTCAGCCTAGTCAACAAAAGTTAAAGAATTAGAGTTGCATAATAAACTAGCATTGTTTATAGAAATCAACATATGAATTCAACCATCCATTGAATTAGTTTCAACCACTCACCACACAAGAACATAGAGTAATGCCTGCAACTGACAATACTGTTGTGACCTCGGCCAGCATGCCTGAAATAATTGTTTAACCATGCAATCTAGGTTAAGCAATATATTCATGACAGGAAATCTGAACTTATTGATCAAAATAGTGGCTAGAAATTTAGGTGGCTGGTGGACTCACCACAAAATGTCAGACTAAAAATTAACAGGAGAATTTCACTTTATAGCATGATCTCCATCAGATTTACTTGATGGCATGGCAAGTATAAATAGAAAAGAGTTGAGAAGGAGCCATGCATGCCTACTCTGCTACTCACATCATATGCTACCTATGTTTCAAAGCTACTGAAAGGGAAAAAGAAAAGCTAACATGGTTTTATTTACGAAGTAGAACTTACCTCTTCGATCTATGCACACGACACAAAACCATTGGATCGAGTGCCCTTCATGATTGTGCCAAGAGGCAATCTTGCTGGCTTGCCAACTTTCCAAACCAGGCAATACTTCTTTGTACATTGGAATGTTCGCTTGTATTATCTTGGCAACACCATTTCCCTCTGAGAATAACTCCCCTTTAACCTTCAAACTTGCATGCTGCAAATGCTTACTATGTTTTCCATTGACCTTGGGGACCCAAATACTTCCATTTTTTCCCTCTGGGGATGACACTCCCACAACATTCATAAGGATTTTCTCCCACATTGGTTTGCTTGCCTTGGAAGGATCTGGGAGCTCTTCTGCTTCACTCTCCTCTTCAGAATCAGCAATGAAATCAATTACAGTATCTGCTGTTATCTCAGCAGCAGATAGTGCAGCTTGCTCCCTTAAAAACTACACACAATATAAATTTATAATTATTCAAGGAAAGGTTAGTATAAATAGGAACAAAGAGCCATCCATATTCCACACAACAATGCCTACTTTCATAATTTTGTGTCTGGCACTACGTGTCTTAGCATGCTGCAACCATTGCTTATGCCTCTGGAAAGCTGATTTGCTCGAGAGCGCCTGGAAAATCAAGAAAATTGTGAGCCTTTAAAAAGCAGTTTCTCTAACTGAGAATTGCACGTACTGCTCCAAATAGGTCAGCATGCTACTTCTTGTTATGCATTTGAGATTTCTCTACTGGACAAGTTACATAATACACAATACAAGACTGGAAAAATTTACCAATATATTTCAAAATAAAGAATCAATTAATAATGATGAAAGCATATGTTCATAATAAAGGAAAACTACTGAGCTACCACTTGACATTGGTTTATCCAGCATGCACATGGACATTTGTTGATAGTTTCAAACATCTATTCACAAACAGTGACACTCAAAACAGATTCATTATTTTTATTGGTAATTACACTGAACCCACAACCTCACCCTCTCCACCTTGCTCTTGCAAAGGGAGGAGGTGCGGTGCTATTTGAGTTATTCTCATAGGTTCTCTTGATGACTCCAGCAAAGGCAATGCCTTGCCAACTTTGCTTGACCAGACAATGCACAAACTATTTGGATGACAAAATTCTGATTATGGTGATATTAATCGTAAATTTAAGTGAAAAATCACGGCATCTTTACACTTAACTGCAAAGTAAATAATTAAAATAACAGTTAGCTAAATCATATTGAAGGAACTCTCTCTCTCTCTCTCTCTCTTTCTCCCCCTCCTAATTTCTTTCTGAAAGTAATGATACTCAAGGAATTACGCACATCCCATAAGTTATGTTCAATGAAAAGGAAATTGCAATAAGAGAATTTATAAATACTTACATCATATGTGATTATCTCCACAACTTCCGCATTTGCAAGCACATGCATAGGGGAAACAAGATTACCATTGACCTGCACAAAGTCATGCACCACAACTCAGATTGCCAAGTTTAGTTTTTGTTTTCTGATTGCTTTGTTTTTGTCAGGAGTAACACTCAAATTGACAGAAGAATATCATACTAATCAAAATTGAGAAAAATACCTTTGCAGCCACCATCTTGTTGCCAATATCAGTGTGTATCATATAAGCATAGTCGATAACAGTTGCCCCCTTAGGCAGGTTTTTAATCTGCACATAATGTCAACTGTCAAGAAACTTGAGCACTATGATCTCCTATTTGAAGATATATTCTGTCTTTTCTCATCAATATTCAAAAGATGAAACCAAAATAATGATAATCAGGAAAAAAAACTAGTATGTTAAAGAATCCACTGTGTTACCTCTCCCCTAGGTGTAAACACAAAGACACGGCTCCCTAACAGATCTCTAGTGATAGTGTCAACAAATTCCCTAGAGCTCATGTTGCCCACAAACTCCTCTTGCCATTCTCTGATTGCATTGAGCCAGCCAATCTGGAGGAAACAGAGGACTTCATATTTGAAATTAGCATTGAAATCAGGGACTTGAAAGGGTTTTCCCTGAAATCCCTTCAGGAAGGATTGCTAATTATCACAGATTTTAAAAGAAATTGATAAATTACCCTGAGAGCAATGTTTGCATTGGAAAGACAGACAGTCTTTCCTCTAGAGCTTCTACCATTAGGCATTGCACGTCCAACTAAACCATTAACAAATACTCTCCCACTATAATGAGCAGCAATGCCTCTTTCAGCTATAAGGTTCATCTCTTCGGTTCTTATCTGCCAAAAATAGGTAACCCCAAAGATTAGGAAACATCCCACAAGAAATTATATAAATAATTATAAAGATAAAAATTAGAACTGAGACTTCTGGGTAATAATAAAATCTTAGAAAGGTTTCTGAAAAGAGACTCAAATAAAAGAAATAAACAACTTCTTAAAAGCCTTATTTCCAACTACTCAGAAAAAGGGAACTAGTCAATAATGATCATCCAAGACTACCTGAACTTCTATCCTAAACATGCTCTCATACAGAAAAGGAATCACTGTTGTGTGGAGACTTTGATAGCCATTAGGCTTTGGGGTTGCTATATAGTCTTTGACCTGTTACCCAAAAAAAAAAAAAATGTCATATATAATAGATTTTAAAACTCTTATCAATTACTCTTCACAGTGAAGGCAGCAGCATACGCACAGCTCGAGGAATAGGGGTCCAGACTCCATGGACCAACCCAAGAACATGGTAACAAATCTGTGGGAAATACAACAATCAGAAAAATCAGTGGCAAACCAAGTACTGAGTGCAGCAAAGACGCCTGGATCCTTTGGCATGGTTGAGGATTTACCTGCTGTGGACTGCATAAAGGCCCAACTCCAACACACGACTTTGGTTTTGTGATAATACGAAGCTGGTTATGACAGAGTTAGAAATATGTGAATATGTAGATATCAAACATCATGTAAATTTTCTAGTCACAGTTTCAATTCAGTGTACAGATAAGATATCACAACAAACCTGTGCAATTTGATTAATCTCATTGATAGAGCCTTTAGATTTGAGGACAGCTCTATAGATACTGCAATTTAAGAATGAAAATCTCATTTTCAGGGCCTGTAAGTGAACGCTTTACAACAAACTTAAAATAGGCCATCAGAAAAGATAGTAAATTCATCTCAAACAGGAAATGCTTTATCCCATAGTAAATAAGGGCAAAACATCTACACAAGTCAGAGGCCATCTCCTTTAAACCTCTTGAACACCCAATAGGGATCTTGTGTAATACATCCACGCGTATAACTAATATTACAGCCGATAAGGCATTAGTTGAAGTATGTGATTAATTTGCATGTTGAGATTCTCCATGTAGAAATAGACCACCTAATCATCTACTTGATCACAAATGATAGATATAAAACTTGCCAACTTAAAGCATATAATGATATCAGACATGACAAGGATAATGGATTAAAAATATAACAAGAAGGCAACTAAGTAAACTAACAAATGGAAGTAAGATTCATGGTCTGACCTGTATGGCTCCTTACACACAGAGTGAACTTCAGTTTTCACGGTCATAAGGTTTAAGAACTGATCATCCTCAATCTTCTCCATCAAAATTTTGTTGGCCTGATTCAAAGAGAGAAGGCTTGATAAGTAAATCCCTTCAAGACAAGAACACCTGAAAGCTCCTGACTTGAGATTATCCACGAGTTAAATTCTAACATCATATGTTATCAAAGACATGATGCAGTTAAGTTCTCTAATCAAGAAATTTCGTTTAAAAAGAGAGGAGCATTACCTCCACAAGTTCTTTCTCATGATCTTTATAGAGGTCTGCAACTCTTCTCTTAACTTTAGCATAATCTTCAGCATTTGTGTACATGAAGGATAGATTTTCAAGTTCTGACTGCAACACATTACCATTATGTTATTGGAATAATCAGTAACTGGGCCAACAATTGCCAAAGAGACAAAAAATAGGACACGAATTTTCACTTTAACACAAAAAAGGTTGAGACTTTGCGTAAGAAAGACACGCAGGGATCATCATTGCTAGTTTACTACACTTAATCAAGCATAGGTAAAACAGCCCAAACACCCCCTGAGAATCTATCCTTCATGATTTTTTTTTTTTTTTTTTTTTTTTTTGGGGGGGGGGGGGGGGGGGGTGTGGGTGAGGGGGTGTACATAACAAAACAAAAAAGGTTGGCATATTTCCAACTTCAGACAAAAGATGATGCATCTTCAGTTGAATACCACACCTCAAAATCAAGATAGCACAAATTAGCTCTTGGTGAAAATGAGATAATTAAATGTCCTTCTCAAAGATGCCTTAGCAATGGTATGTTAGCTTAGGGACAATAAAATATGCTATGTCTCAGTCACTGTGAAATAGATTTGTGGAACTTTCAACCCATATAACCAGATTTTTTTGGTCTCACTTCAAACCAACCTTCAGCAAATTAAGATATCACTTGGTTCAAAGAACCAAACCTACCTGGCTACCCGTACAACTTTATCATATTTCATCATTTCAAACTTTGACAACATATACAGACAGAAAATTATGAGAGAAATTGGCCATAAAAAAAAAAAAAAAACTAATGCCAGCATTATAATGTAATGGAAGAATGTGAAGTGTGAACAGAAAAGTGTCTAGAACTCCAAAGCATTAACAGAAATAAAAGTGTGTAAAGAAACATAAGGATCTACCTTGATTTGGTACATCCCAAGCAACTTTGCTAGAGGAGCAAAGACCTGCAAAGTTTCCACTGCTATGCTGGACTGCATGCAAAATTACAATGTCAATAAGAATATAAACAACAGGGTCAACAGCCAACTAATATAACACCAACGACACACTACCTGCTTACGTGGGGGCATGTGAGAAAGAGTTCGCATGTTATGTAATCTGTCAGCTAGTTTAACAATGATAACACGGACCTGAAATAGCAGTTCTTTCATTCTCAAATGGATTTAACTATAGGCAAGACAGAGAATTGACAAACATTATAAAGAATATGTCACCTCCTCTGTCATGGCAAGAAACATCTGATGCAGGTCATCAGCTTTTACATCTTGTACGGAATCACTTTCATTCTTGTACTTCAGTTTTCCCAATTTAGATACCTAATTAGGAAAAGAAAAGAATGAAACCAATGCTCAACCAATGTAATCTGGAGTTTGTTCAAAATGACAGAAGAACAAAGGTTTCCAAAGTTAGCACCCATAAATATATGAAGTACCTTAGTCTCTCCTTCTACAATGCGACACACGGTAGTACCAAACTCCTCCTCTATCCTTTCAAAAGTAACAACATTTGTATCCTCAACTGTGTCATGCAATAATCCAGCAGCAACAGACTCCCAATCCAATTCCTAAAAGACCAATTCAAGTAAATTTTTATTTCAGATTGCAACAAAGATATCATTCTAAAAGAGGGCTTTTAATTTTGTATGACTCACAAGTTCTCCTAGTATACGAGCAACTTCAACGGGATGAATGATGAAGGGCTCTCCACTGCGTCTTTTTTGGCCATCATGAGCCTCAAAAGCCAGCTGCACCAACAGGAAAGCTTCATTTAGATATGAACACCACTTTAAAAGGATTACTTTGCAAGAACGAGAATGCTAGGATTGCATGCAGAGAGCTAACCTTGAGAGCCTTATGGACCAATTCTAGTTCTTTAGGTGAAAGGTATGAAATACTAGGTTTAAGATCCTGAGGCAATAACAGGATCAGGTTAAGTCTATAACTAAAAACATGAGAAACAATATCTTTATATAAAATAATATCATCATTCTCATTACTGCGAGATGTTGGACTATACCTCCCACAACCTTTCTGGAGAAAACTCACTGAACGCATCTGAAGAGTGGGGTGAAGAACAACACATGCGCCACCTTTTACAAGCAGTATGAAGCATGCTTGGTTTTATGAGTTTTCGAAGAAGAGCAAATTCTGAAGCTTCACTAGAATAACAACCTCTAGTATCACAGACTTCACATCTCTGGAAGAGGAAGATTGAACAGGTTTTGTGATTACTAATTATGCAAGCTAGTTTGGACAACCAATGGCCAGTAAATACAAATTACAGACTAAAGTTTCATCAAACCTTGAGCAAGTCACACTTTCAATGTATTTTCCATTTGATACTTTTATATTTTTCTGTTACACTGTGTTCATCATCATGAACATAAAGCATTATTCTTTATCAATAAATTTGTACTACTTTCTTATAAAAAATGTCACACTTTCAATGTGAAACATTGCAAATTTGTTGTGATATGACCATGAACTTACTCGTGACAATTTGTGCTCCACAAAACAGAAATCTTATTACAGATTAATAAAAAAATTTGTAAACATATTTTGCATTTCGACAAGGCACCAAGTGTTGTGTGGGGGGGGGGGGGGGGGGGGTGGGGTTGTTCCAAAAGTTATATTAAGAAAGGTGGATAAGTATAACGGTCCTTGTTTTCCTTAGTTGCTCAATGCTCATATCTTGAAAGTACATGTGATATCTAATACAAAATCAACTACACTTCTCATTCTCATTGATGATTAAGATTTCTAATCATGTTCCAATTTTGTTATAATCCTATATTAATACACTGCAAAAACTTTAACCAAATACAAGCATAAGATAATTGGATGCTTCCTACACATTAAACCACCATCTCAACTTTAACTTAAATTCTAACATCAGTTAAAATTTCAAACTTGCGTATAGAAATAACCGTCTTGCAACAAAATCCATATGGTTCCAAAGCTATGAACAACATAACATATAATATATAAAATGCTAAATATCTGGCTTGCAGAAACCAAATTCAAATGCTAAATAAATCAAGAAACTTTACAGAATTATTCCGGCTTCTTCCATTTCGACAGTGAGACAACAAGGAACACTGAGGTGGATGAGCTGTACTTGCAAGGAACCCGGTCAAGACCCTTGGCGCTTTCCACGCACACGATAGAGAGCTACAATCATATCTTCCACTTCCATCCCACTTTGAAAACTTACACAAGTTTACGCATTCTACTGAAACTACAAGATTCACAACAAGAACACATTTATTCCAATATCAAAACCCCAAATTCACCAACAAAAACAAATCAATCAAAAACCCAAAATGGCAAAATTGTAAAAGACTGTCTCTTCATGCTCCGTTTGGTTGCTGAGAAAACTATAAGGTTAGCTAAAAAGAAAAAATTCAACTCAACCAAGTAACATAGCAGTACTAAAGTTTACATCTTTTGCATCGTTTAGTGCTTCAAAGTACCAAACAATGAAAACCCAATACTCAAAATTTCAAATTTAATTCAATTTTCCCACATTTTCTCAGCAACCAAACAGAGTAGGCTTAACATACCTGACATGGAAGAAGCAGAGGCCATTTATAAAGGGCCAGAGCAATCTCATTGAATCAAGCTCAGCATTAAACAAAGCCCACAAAACACACACACACACACACACGCCCCCAGAAAGGCAAAAGCTCTTCCAATGAAATTTTCACCAAGACAAAACCATCAAAAGCTCATTGCTTATTAGAGCTTCAAGAGCTGAGCTTAGAAGAAATCAGCAAATAAAGGGCGTTTCGTGTGGCAACCGAAACGTTGGGTTTTGGACAAGTATGTATGAGAGGGATTGAAACCAAAGAAGAGGGCGAAGAGATAATTTAGAGAGAGAGAAAGCTGAGCCAAAGCCACACAAATACAGTTTGATAAAGATTTTTCTGTTTCGTTTTTATTTTTATTTTTTTAATTTTCTCTTTGGGGGGCTATTTATATTTGAGAAGGTAGAAAAATTTGGGAAATTTTTGTGAGGTAGATTTTTTTTTATTTTTTTTGGGTGTGTGTGTGGAGTGGGTTATTGTAGGGAGTGTCCAAAATGGAATTTTGCACCATCATTAACAAATAATGACACGTAGGCAACTTTGTAAATTGGGGTGTTTTTATACTTTATAGGGCAAAAAAAGAAAAAAAAACACTTTTTCTTATTGTTGATGAATATGTTTTCTGTTCCTTTTTTCTTATTGTGGTTTGTATATATTCCTATAAAATAGAATTTTGCTTTTAGTTCACTTGTCTTAAAAGTACCTCAATCAAGAGTATTAAACAATGTAAGCAAAATGATGTTTTAATATGGAGCCCAAAAAAAAAAAAAAAAAAAAGAGGGAGAAAATTATTGGACATAACAAAATTTCATAATACTTACACACCTTATTTTGAATTGCTATAAGTTTGTGTATAATCTTATTTTATTTTGACTTATGTTCGGCTAACAACTTAGCTTGTTGTAGGGTTTTATTGTGTTGTGTTCATAGAAGAACTCCAAAAAAAAAAAAAAAAAAAAAAGGTTTCAATGATGTTTGCCAAATCAATAAAGCTATGAATTCAACGAATATTAACATCCATTTCATAATATTCATAAATTAATCTACCACCTTGTTAATGGGTCCACCACAATATGTAGTTAATATTTTTTAATAGTCAATATGTGAGGTGACAAAATAATTTGAAAATATTATAAAATTGTTGAGATTTTTTATTTTGTCTCTTCTAAAAAGGGCTCTCGCCAAATATTGTGTTTGTACAACATCATAAATTGAGGATTTTTTTTTTTTTTTTTTGATAATTTGATAGTAAGAAGTGAGAGAATTTAAACTTTTGATGTCTTTCATTAGATACACTAGATGATACTTAAATAATTGAACTACAAGGATGAAGGGAAAAAATTTGTTATCCTTATTTTAATGAAAAAAAAAAGGTTTACTTTGTCGAATATCCATAGTTCATCAAAAAAAATTTGGAAGTTATTGCTGTTGCTGTATTTTTTTTATTCAACTTAATTAACTAATTAATTAGATCTTTCTCCCTCTGTTTGAAGACATAAGTAGATTCTTATTTATTGTCTAATTAAACAATACTACTTTTTTTGAGATTGTTACAAGGAAGCCAAAAGCCAAATCTAGTTTATGGAAGCTAAAAGATACCAAATCCCAAAAAAAGACAAAAAATTAAGTTGACAGCGTGGAGTCGTTGGAGCTTAATAAGGAAGTCTGGGTGGATTCAATTAAAAACCAAGGCACATTGAGCACACTGAAAGGGGCTTAATAAGAGTTAGGATTACGAGCTTTACCAAGATTGAGAAAATGATGTTAGGTAGGAGAGACGAGGGTCCCATTTAGATATTATCATTGAGCTTGTGTCCCAAATCTCAGTAGGGTCCTGTATTATTTTCTTTCATCTTTTCAAGTGTTTTCACTTGAAAATCTATGATTAATTAATAACTATATATCGCACAAAAGATTATTTATACACAAATAGTATGAAAGCACCGGCAAGGCGTGGTTAGATAGTAAGAATTTTCATATTGTTTCACATGATATTTGACATAAATTTATGCAGTGATATTTTCATAAATATGTTATGCCCATAACAATAGTCTCATTAAGGCTTTGATAGTACACGTGGTATTACTCTTACTTTCCATAACAATAGTCTCATTAAGGCTTTGATAGTACACGTGGTATTACTCTTACTTTCACGTGGCATGAGTTGATGAATTCACACTGAAAACCATTTTTTTCATTCATTAAAAAAGAAAAAAAACATCAACAACAACAACAACAACAACAACAACAACAACAACAACAACAACAACAACAACGACAAATAGTATAAAAGCATTGCTTTAATTTTTGTTGGGAAAATATCACGTCAGTGATCACATAAGACTAAAGAGTGCTTAATTTGGAGTGCCATGCGCTGCATTCTTTATGCTAGTACATATCTTTTAATGCCTATTCAGTAATATACTCAGGCTAAATAACCCATAATCCAGAAAAATCATACATATATTAGCATTGACATAATTTTGTCACCTTCAGCAATGTTCCAATAGCAATGCATGACCAAACAAAGTGCACAGCGGCAGATAATTTGTATTTTTGGTTGTGGGTTGGAAATTTCAGAGTTTTTTTGTTTTGTTTTTTTTTTTTTTTTTTTTTTGAGAAAGGAACTTTCAGAGTTTAGATTATAGTAGAAGTGTTGAATAATGGAAAAGTGTATAATGGAAAAAAGTGTAATAAACGATAATGCTGAACTTTTATTTTTGTAGCTGGGGTAGGCACAAACACAATATTAAATTTAACGAACATGAACAATATTGAGTCAATCAACCTTTGGTTACACTTGGGGAAAAAGTCCACCAAAAAGGAAAGGAAAAGGGTTCAGCACTGGCCACCTTTCAATTCATTTTCTGGCTGCTACAGTATCAGTAGGTATATACCTTTGTGCAAAAAAAGCATCTGAGGTCTTTTCTGTCTGCTGGGAAATGGAATATATCAGTTTCTCAATGTGCAATGTCAAATGGAATTTGTGCTACTATTCATTTGGAAAATTTTGTCATCTATATCATCTATGTGTGGCTCTTGGGGGTTCAAATGAGCCGTAACGGCAACAAAGACCAGCCACTACTTCTTCGCAAGGACTTGGCAAAGTCGAGAAAAGAAAGAGATAAACTAGGATTGAATTTTATCAAGTGCTTATGTAAACGTGTCAAACAAAGTCTGATTGAAATCCATGCTGAAACCGAAGACGGTTTCCTAGAAAATGTTTCCCTAAGAATCTCCTAGAAAATGTTTCCCTAAGGAATACGTATGCACAGCGTAAACACGTTATGGCTTTGGGGGTAATGAGCTATCAATGGCTATTTCCACCGTTGATTTTTTTAAATGCCCCAAATTCTTTTATATTTCTAAAAGGACAAATTGTTAGTAAAGCATGTTGGTGATCCCTTATTTATCTCACATTGGGGTGCTCCTCTCAAATCTAAAGTATATACAATCTCCAATGCTTAGATTAACTTAGATTATCTCCCCCACATCCTCACCCCCCCCAAAAAAAAAAAAAACCCTCCAATGCTAAAACCAAAAATTATATATAGTTTCACCCGTACATACTTTCAATTAATTTTTTTTTTAATAATAATTCAAGAGTTATAAAAATGGGGAGGGAGACTTAAAACTTGATTCTCTTTATAAGAAAAAAAAAATCAATATTACTAATTTACAAGACTCTAGAAAAACGAGTAATCTAGACCTACGATACTAAACTATTAGTAATTCATTGTTTATATCAAAGATGTTATAATGAACATGGCACATGTGCAAAATGGGGGGAAATTATATGGTAAAAGCATTTCAATTTTTTTTTTTTTTTTTTTTTTGGTTTAGTGAAAAATGAAAATAATAGATAAGACTTATAAGTGATTATTTTTTAACAAAGTATAGTTGATACAATACATTAGATTCTATAAATTAAACTATTTATATTTGTTATTTGAAAGTGTCTTAAATTTTGTAAGTTTTTTTTTTTAAGGAAACATAATGCATTTTACATTCGATTATTATGTAAAGCGAGATATTTTGTAAATAATGTAATGTGTGGTTAGAATTTGTTTCTAGTACTCCTTATAAACAGTTAATCCTCTATATGTTTTGAATAACCTAAACAGGAAGCATATATAAGTAAATCCATCACTTATATTACAAAAAAAAATACAAGACTTTAATAATATAATAAAAATATAATTTTATCAAAAACTTACAAACATTATGCTGAAAATGTGACATAATTGTCAATGAAGCAATTCTTCTTTCTACACAAACCTCTCTTCCTAAAGCATCACCAAAGTGGACTGAATTGGATTAAAATAGACCAATGTGGACCAAAACGATCAAATGGACTGAACTGACTGAAGTGGAATGGAATGGACCGAAGTACCAGGGGCGGAGCCAGGGGGGGTCGAGCGGGGGGGGGGGGGGTGGCAATTGCCCCCTGGCCCGCCTAGAAAAACCTTTAGTTCTTAGTTAATACTTATTAAAAACCCCTGCATACTTTTTTTCTTTTGATAGAAATAGCAGTCTAGATCAAAGTAATATATCAACTTAGACTATCTTTCTTAAGTTAGGAGGAATATCGTCTAACCAAAAGCTCTACTCTCACATTTAATGATAATTTAGCCAACTAAAACTCGACTCTGTTTCTTTGATCTTGAAATAGAGCATAATTCTACCTTCTAAATGAACCAAATAGCAACTACAAGTCCTTCACTAGCTAGCATGCCTTACACATATATCATATACAAATTTTGTCCACCCTCAACTCAAATCCTGGCTTCACCCCGAATAAACCGAAGTCGACTGAATAGACAGAAATGGACCAAAGCGGACCATGGACCGAACGGATTGAAGTAGACTGAAATGGACCAAATAGACCAAAGTAGACCGAAAGACAGAAATTGACTGAATTAGACCAAAATAGACTGATGTGGACCGAAATTGACTAAAGGCACTGAATGGACTAAAATAGACCGAACAAACAGAAATGGACTGGTCAGAAATGTTACGTGATATATTCAACTGGAGCTTAACAACAACAAATGTTACATTTCAACTTGTAGATATTACATAGATTATGAAAACACCCAATACCCTCCAAATGATGTATTCATAATTAGGACTCAGTAAAATTTATCTCTTTCTCTTGCATATTTACAAGTGACAATTATGGGGATATATAGGGGAGATAGATGCCTTGTAGACTATAGACTGGTACACATGACTTGTACCCAAGGTGCTTTACAATTTATTGAGATAGATAGAAGTTTTGAATAGGGATGACAATTTTTCCCTGCCTCGCTTAACCCGCCCCTCTCCGCTTTGCCCCGAGCAGGATTTCCCCGCCTCACAAAGGTGGTGGGGCAAGGATGGGACAAGATTTTAGCCCCGCACCACGGGGCGAGGCGGGGATGGGTTTAAACTTTTTAGACCCACCCCGCCCCACTCCGCCCCACGTTGTTAAGGGTTATAATTGTAAATTTTTCATACCCTAAAACCCTAATATTTAAACAAACATATCAATATTAGCTTATTTTATTCTATCTAATGTGGTTCTCTGCCTTTATTTTATTATGTGTTATATTATGAGATTTTTATTTTTTTATGATTGCCTTGTTAAATACTTAGATATATTATTCAATTTTTTCTAAAAATTGATTTGATTTGATGGGATAAATTTAGTTGTAATTTCAAGTATATTTTTATTAATGAAATATGTTTCATTGAAAAAATTGTACTAGTTGTAGGGCAAATCAACAAAAAGTAGAGTTTTACGAGGTGGGGCGGGGCTTTGCGAGGCCCCAAGTGGGGCGAGAAAGTTTTCCCCATCATACGGGGCGGGATGAAGCGGGGATAGGGCAAGACAAAACCATGCGGAGCGGGGACGAAAACCCCATCCTTCGGCCCCACCCCGCCCCATTGCCATCCCTAACTTTGAAGAAATTGATCATTTCATTTATGCAGAATTACAAGCACTCAAAGTAAAATAAATCTTATATATATATATATATATATATATATATATATATTCAAGTGTAAATTATGGGGATTAATTAGATGCATTACGCTCATGATTTGTACCTAAGGTGCTTAACAAACAATTGAGGAAAATAGAAGCATCCAAGAAAATGATCATTTCATGGCTTAAGGTGGAAAAACCTAAAAGGCCTATCAGCATCAGTGACTAGATATTAATGTGAGTGAGGCAATGGCCAATGGATAGTCCTTGCTCTACCCCAATCCCATTCCTCACCTCCTAATCGACAGAGAGATAGATTACTGAAGTTGACATACTTTGGGAATCCATTGCAATTGGCTATGAGAAAGATAATTTCGACAAAATCACAAAAGGTAGTCTCAAAGTTTTGAATAATGAAAAAGTGTCACAAATTAGCATTATTTGCTTCTTTGGCTAAAGCAAAGCAAGTACATGATGCATTTTTGTTGTTCTCTATGTGTTGTTGGGTTTTGTGAAGTCTAGTTGTGTTTGATTCGGTTGACGACCCAACCCGACCTGAAATAATGTTGCATGGTTTTTAATGAAAGGTTTTCTGAGGCTTAGTCCATGGAGTGGAGGCTTAGGCCGACAGGATGTAGAAAACGCAGCTTGATGATTAGGGTTTTGTTGTTGTCGTGTTTCAAACAGAGAGAAAAAACTTTGTAACCGCAATTTATATTTTTTCCTAACAATAGTGAAATCCCTGCAACTCCGTGGACGTAGGCAAATTGCCGAACCACATAAATATTGTTTTGTGCTTGTGATTGTTTTCTTTGGAGTGTGTTTTCTCTAATTTTTTTTTCTCATGTTTTGGGAATTTCTGGTTGAATTCCTTACAACTGGTATCAGAGCCTAGGGTTAGGTTTGAGTGCGAGTAATGGCAGAGAAAGCAGGAAAGGCGTTTGGAATAGAAAAGTTTGATGGCACAGACTTTGCGTATTGGAGGATGCAGATTAAAGATTATCTCTCTGGGAGGAAATTGCATCTGTTTCTTTAGGGGACAAAATCTGAGACTATGAAGGCCGAGAAATGGGCTCTTCTTGATAGACAAGTACTGGGAGTCATCAGGTTAACTCTGTCTAGGTCTGTTGCACACAATGTTGTAAAGGAGAAGACCACACCAGATCTGATGAAGGCTTTGTCTGGTATGCATGAAAAGCCGTCAGCAAATAACAAGGTGCATTTGATGTAGAAACTGTTCAATCTGAAGATGGCAGAGAATGCATTAGTAGCACAACATCTGAATGAATTTAACACTATTACAAATCAATTGTCGTCTGTAGAAATTGATTTTGATGATGAGATTCGTGTTCTGATCGTCTTGGCTTCTTTGCTAAACAGTTGGGAGGCAATGAGGATGGCAGTAAGTAATTCTACAAGAAAGGAAAAACTCAAGTACAATGATATACGAGATTTAATTCTGGCTGAGGAGATTCACAAAAGAGATGCAGGTGAAATCTCAGGATCTGGTTCTGCCCTAAATCTTGAGACAAGAGGCAGAGGTAATAACAAAAATTCTTATCGGAGCAGATCAAAATCCAGAAATTCTAATCGAAACAAAAGTAAATCTAGATCAGGCCAACAAGTACAATGCTGGAATTGTGGGAAAACAGGTCACTTTAGGAACCAATGCAAAAGTCCTAAGAAGAAGAAGAATGAAGATGATTCTGCAAATACTGTAACAGAAGAGGTATAAGATGCATTACTTCTTGCAGTAGACAGTCTACTTGATGATTGGGTTTTGGACTCAGGAACTTCGTTTCATACCACTCCACACCAAGAAATCATACAGAATTATGTTGCAGATGATTTTGGTAAGGTATATTTGGCTAATGGTTCAGCCTTGGATGTTGTAGGTATGGGAGATGTCCGGATATTGTTGTCCAATGGGTCTGTTTGGTTACTAGAGAAGGTTCGACATATTCCTGATCTGAGGAGGAATCTGATTTCTGTTGGATAACTTGATGATGAAAGGCATGCAATACTATTTGTTAGTGGTACTTGGAAGGTTACAAAGGCAGCTAGAGTATTGGCTCGTGGAAAGAAGACGGGTACTCTATATATGACCTCAAGTCCAAGAGACACAATTGCAGTTGCTGATGCAAGTACTGATACAAGCCTATGGTACTACAGACTTGGTCACATGAGTGAGAAAGGGATGACAATGCTGCTGTCAAAAGGAAAACTACTAGAATTGAAGTCCATTGATTTTGACATGTGTGAAAGCTGCATCTTAGGAAAGCAGAAAAATGTGAGTTTCTTGAAAATTGATAGGACACTAAAGGCTGAAAAATTGGAGTTAGTACACACTGATTTGTGGGGGCCTTCTCCGGTTGCACCTCTTGGAGGTTCAAGGTACTACATTACCTTCATTGATGACTCAAGCAAAAAGGTATGAGTTTATTTTCTGAAAAATAAATCTGATGTATTTGAAACCTTTAAGAAGTGGAAGGCTATGGTTGAGACAAACAGGTTTGAAACTAAAATGTTTAAGATCAGATAATGGGGGAGAGTACATAGATGGAGGGTTCAGTGAGTATTGTGCTGCACAGGAAATTAGGATGGAAAAGACCATTCCTAGGACACCACAGCAGAATGGTGTGGCTAAGTGTATGAACAAAAATCTTAATAAGCGTGCTAGGAGTATGAAGTTGCATGCTGGACTATCAAAAACTTTCTAGGCTGATGCTATTAGCACTGCAACTTACCTGATAAATCGAGGACCATCAGTTCCCATGGAATTCAGACTTCCTGAGGAGGTTTGGAGTGGTAAAAATTTAAAGTTTTCACATTTAAAAGTTTTTGGTTGTGTTTCTTATGTTCATATTGATTCTGATGCTTGTAGCAAACTTGATGCAAAGTCTAAAATATGTTTTTTCATTGGCTATAGTGATAAGAAATTTGGCTATAGGTTTTGAGATGAACAAAATAGGAAAATCATCAGAAGTAGAAATGTGATATTTAATGAACAGGTTATGTACAAGGACAGATCAACTATAATGTCAAATGTTACAGAGATAGATCAAAAGAAATCTAAGTTTGTCAATTTAGATGAATTGACTAAACGTACTGTCCGAAAAAGGGGTGAAGAAGATAAGGAGAATGTAGATTCACAGGTCGATTAGAGTACACCTATAGTTGAAGTCTGTAAATCTTCCAGGAATATTAGACCTCTACAGCGTTATTCACCTACTCTAAATTATCTCTTGTTGACTGATGGTGGTGAGTTAGAGTGTTATGATGAAGCCTTGCAAGATGGGAATTCAAGCAAGTGAGAGTTAGCCATGAAGGATGAGATGGATTCCTTGTTGGGGAATCAGACATGGGAACTGACTGAATTGCCAGTAGAAAAGAAGGCTTTGCACAACAAGTGGGTATACAGAATAAAGAATGAGCATGATGGTAGCAAATGTTATAAGGCCAGATTAGTTGTTAAAGGGTTCCAGCAGAAGGAGGGCATTGACTACATAGAGATATTTTCTCCAGTTGTGAAGATGTCAACAATTAGACTGGTGCTAGGAATGGTGGCTGCAGAAAATTTACATCTTGAGCAGTTAGATGTGAAGACGGCATTCCTTCATAGTGACTTAATGGAAGACATTTACATGATTCAGCTAGAATGATTCATTGTTCAGGGACAAGAGAATTTAG
This sequence comes from Quercus ilex subsp. ballota, assembly GCA_032727855.1. Taxonomy (NCBI): domain Eukaryota; kingdom Viridiplantae; phylum Streptophyta; class Magnoliopsida; order Fagales; family Fagaceae; genus Quercus; species Quercus ilex. The sequence continues at coordinate 29,510,843 of CM064919.1, forward strand.
TCTGCAAACTGAGAAAGAGCTTGTATGGCCTAAAACAAGTTCCAAGACAGCGATACAAGAAATTTGACAGTTTTATGTATAAAATTGGGTTCAAGAGATGTGAAGCTGATTATTTATGCTATGTTAAATTCTTTGACAATTCTTATATCATTTTACTATTGTATGTGGATGATATGCTTATTGCAGGGTCTAGCCTTAAGGATATTAATAATCTGAAGAAGTAATTGTCAAAACAGTTTGCAATGAAGGATTTAGGAGCTACATAGCAAATTCTTGGTATGAGAATCATTAGAGACAAGGTTAATGGTACATTGAAACTTTCACAGTCAGAGTATGTGAAGAAAGTTCTCAGCAGGTTCAACATGAATAAAGCTAAACCAATGAGCACACCCTTGGGTAGTAATTTCAAACTGAGTAAAGAATAGTCACCGAAAACAGAAGAAGAAAGAGACCATAAGAGCAAGGTGCCCTATGCCTCAGCTATTGGCAGCTTGATGTATGCTATGGTGTGTATAAGGCCAGACATTACACATGCAGTGAGAGTTGTGAGCAGATTCATGAATAGGCCTGGAAAGTAGCATTGGGAGGCAGTCAAGTGGATTCTGAGATATCTGAAGGGTTTATCAGATACATGTCTTTTCTTCACATGTGCAAGTTTGAAACTGCAGGATTATGTAGATGCTGATTTTACTGGTGATATTGATAGTAGAAAGAGTACTACTGGGTTTGTATTTACTTTAGGTGGTATAGCTATATCATGGACTTTAAATCTGCAAAAGATTGTTACTTTGTCTACTATTGAAGTTGAGTATGTTGCAGCAACTAAAGTTGGAAAGGAGATGATTTGGCTACATGGTTTCTTAGATGAATTGGGTAAGAAGCAGGAGATGGCATTCTACACAGTGACAGTCAGAGTGCAATTTTTCTTGCTAAAAATTTGGCTTTCATTCAAAGTCGAAACATATACAGACAAAATACTACTTTATCTGGTACCTTGTTGAAGATAAGCTAGTAATACTTGAGAAGATTTGTGGATCTACGAACCCAACAAACATGTTAACTAAGGGTGTCACTATTGAGAAGCTGAAGCTATGTGCAGTTTCAGTTGACCTTCTAGCTTGAGGACAGGAGGATGAGGGATTGCTTTTGGAGGATTGCGGTTGATGTTGGTGATTGAACTAGTTTCCAAGTGGGAGATTTGTTGGGTTTTGTGGAGCCTAGTTATGTTTAATCCAGTTGACGACCCGACCCGACCCAAAATAATGTTACATGGTTTTTAATGGGAGATTTTCTGATGCTTAGTCCATGGAGCGAAGGCCTGGACTGATCCCGGGAAAAAAATTTGGCCCGTTTTGTAGCCCATTGTGTATCCTATGTGCAGGATATAGAAAACGTAGCTTGATGATTAGGGTTTTATTGTTGTCATGTTTCAGAGAGAGAAAAAACTTTGTAACCGCAATTTGTACTTTTCCTTGATAATAGTGAAATCTCTGCAACTCCGTGGACGTAGGCAAATTGCCGAATCACGTAAATATTGCCTTGTACATGTGATTGTTTTCTTTGGCGCGTGTTTTTTTTTTTTTTTTTTTCTCACGTTTTGGGAATTTCGGGTTGAATTCCCTACATGTGTTTCTTCTGCCTAGCAATATTAAATATTACATGATCTCAGAGATGCTATAATTTATTCCTCAAATCCGCTTGATACTTTTATCTTCCATCATAGCATGATGGCATCCTCATTAAGGTTGACGTCATGAATGTAAAGAGAGTTGAACTAGGGGTGCAAGCATTTCAGCTTCTTTTTTGTAGACTATTTCTGACATTGGAGATGATTGCTGTTAGGACATATGTGTGTTCACTTGTTAAGAACATATGTCACCTGTTTATGTAAATTGGCTAATTCTTTTGACAAAATGCACTCTACTTGTAATTGGGTAGTTCTAGGTATTTTTAATACTTCAAGAAACAAGGTTTCAAGAACAAGTGTTGAAGTCATCAAGTTTGTCCAAGAAAAAGCAAGCTGATGTGTAATTTCATTAAAGCTCGACACCTTCTCGATAGCTACCTCGACACCTGCTATCTGTCGAGATTTATAAAATCAGCTTTTCTGATTTGATTTTCTTGGGATCCGTGAATATGGTTTTGGGCATTCTTTTCTTCTAACCCTAAATATATAAAAGGATTGTTTTAAGAGCCGTCAAGTTGTACACAAGTTGCAAAAGCATTAAGCAATCCTTGTTCAAGCAAATTGAGATCAAAAGATTAAGTTCTTAACCTAGTTCATCTTCTCTCTAGAAGTTGTTGTGTATGTGCACCATAGGGTTTTGTAACCAAGCATCTTCCTGATCTTCATTGTGTATGATGAACTGAAGAACTTTGCAGCCAACCTCTCCTTCTTAAGTTGGTGTTTGAAGTCGTGTACTGGGATCCGCGCATTGGTTAGTCACGTACTTAGGAGCCGTGCATCAAAGGTGGAAATTGTCACTACAGATCAAGTCCAATTGGGTATTGGGGTAAGGGTTCAACTGTAGGTTGGTAAGGTACTTGGGATTCCTTTACTTGTAACCGCTTGATTTGATAATAGTGGAGTTTCGGGAGTGGTGACCTGAAAATCACCCGGTGGGATTTTTGCCGTTAGGGTTTTCCCCATTCGTAAACAAATCACCGTGTTATTTATTTTTCCGCTGCATATTTAGTATTTGGTGATTTGTTTGTGCTTCCACGCAATTGCATGTTAAATTGATTAATTAATAACTTGGCTAATTAATTAATTAATTTTATCACAATGGGTCATTCAGTTTGTGGCCTATCAAGTAGTATCAGAGTAGGCACACCCTGATTAGGTTTAATCTTTGTTGTGTTGATCCATTAACCCCTGTTTGTCATAGATAGAGGACAATCTTTAATCATACCTCCTTTATTTGATGGCACTAACTATGCATACTAGAAAATACGCATGAGAGCTTTCTTGCAGTCTTTAGATGAGAAGGTGTGGCAAGCTGTAGAGATTGGCTGGACTAAGCCAAAAGAAGAACCGGCCGATTGGGATGATGCTAAGATCAAGGCGGCTAACTTCAACAGCAGAGCGCTAAATGCCCTATTTAGCGCAGTCACCAATGAGGAGTTCAAGAAGATATCCTCAACTGAAACTGCTAAGGAGGTTTGGACCATCCTCCAGACAACCTATGAAGGAACAAAGGCTGTCAAAGATTTAAAACTTCAAAGGCTCACTACAAGCTTTGAAGAAATAAAGATGGAGGAGGATGAGTCGTTTGATGAATTCTATGCCAAGCTCAAGGACATAGTGAACTCAGCTTTTAATCTTGGGGAAACCATCCCTAAACCCAAGATTGTAAGGAAGGTGCTCAGATTTTTACCTGAGAGATTTCATGCCAAGATTACGGCAATTGAGGAATTAAAGGATATAAACAAGATTCCTTTGACTGAGTTAGTTGGAAACTTGCAAACCTATGAGATAGGGTTATCTAGGATTGGCAAGTCGAATAAAGGCAAAAGCTTGGCCTTGAAGGCGAAGAGCAATGATACAGTTAAGTCTTCTGATGATGAAGATTCCAAGATGAAGTCCTACATCACCCGGCAGTTCAAAAAATTTATGAAGAATGCCAATGGAAGGAGCTTCGACAAGGACTGTAGGCAGTTTAGTTCTTCTCAGTTTAAAAGCCAAGACAAAGGGAAGAAAGATGCTAAGGAGGGCGGTCAGTATCTGTTCCCGCAGGACCAAAGTGCTTTGGGTGTCATGGGTTCGAACATATGAAACATGAGTGTCCTACATATCTGAAGAGCATTGGGAAAAGTAAGGCCCTTGCTGTAACCCTAAGTGACACTGAGCCTGAAGATGATTTTGACAATGAGGATGACAGAATCCTAAATGCCTTCACTGCCACAGTCAATCCTACTGAAAGGATTGTTGAAGAAGTGGATGAAGAAGAAGAATTGGTGGAGTCCAAATTTGAGAAGATGGATGATCAAGATGATATCCATTCAGCCTATAAGAAGCTTTACAAGCTCTCTGAAAAGCATGAGAAATTATATAGGCTGGCCACCAAGAAGCTCAGTGATGTGGAACTCGATCGTGAAGAGTTGTCCACGAAGTTTGATGAGGCGAATCAAACTATTGGAGCACTGAAATTTGAGAACAACTTTTTGGTTGAGAAGACCAAGAAGCTTGAAGCGGAGCTGTTTCAAGTCAGAGCTCAACTGGAGAGGACCTCAAGTGCAAAGCTTGATGAGATGCTTAGCAATCAGAAACCTGCTTCAGATCGAGCTGGTTTGGGGTATGGTATTTCTTTCTCTAATACTGCTTCTACTAGCAATACTGTTTTTGTTCCTCCTGCTAATAACACTAAAATTGAGAACATTGATGTTAAAATTAAATTAGCTAGTGAGAACTTAGACAAGAGAAAATCTATCTTAGGAGCACCCCCTAAGCTAGATAAGAATACTGCTAAAAATCCTAGAGCTAAGAAAGCTAACTCTCAAAAGCCTAAACAAAAGAAGCAGCATCTCCGTCATTATTGTGGAGCTGCCGGTCATACTCGACTAAATTGCTATAAGTGGTTAGCCACTCAACAGAGCAATGGCATGATAGTATCTAGAAGCCAAAATCAGTTTCAATCCTCTTTTGCTCCTCTTGGAGATCTTCTGAAAGCCCTCATGTTCCTTTCAAACTTGAACGGTTTAAATTCTTCTCCCTCACTGCCTGTTCAAGGATTCAATCAAAGGAAAGGTTCTTCCAAGGTGTGGAAGAAAAAGGACTCTAAGTGATTTCATTACTTTCTTCTCCCCTCTTGTTTTTCTTGTTTGTTGCATTACTTGTGTGTTTTTCTTTTCTGCTGAGTCAGTCTAGTTTTTGCTTTGTTTTGATAACATGTTTTTGTTTGTTTATTTTCAGTTTTGTTTATTTTGTTTTTGATATAAAAATAAAAATAAAAAAATTGAAAAATTGAAAAATACAAAAACAACGTGTGTTATGTGTACTTTGGTATTTGTGTACCTTGGATGGCCAATGAAACAAAGTTTTCTAAACTTTGTATCTCTTGTAGCTTAGATGAGCATCTCTATGCACAACTAAGCAAGTGAGCTTTGTGGCTCTTGTTTGTGATGAGTAAGATTAAGTTATCTCTTAACCTTAACACTCATATCACTCTTTTTGACGGGTAGGACTAGAAAATCCTAAGAGAAAGTCATAAATGACCATTTCACCACTGCTGCCCGCCAATCATAGTATGACACCTGTATGCTTCGGCATAGCAAAAGTGCAGTGTCATAGACACCTGTATGCTTCGGCATAGCAAAAGTGCAGTGTCATAGACACCTGTATGCTTCGGCATAGCAAAAGTGCAGTGTTAAAGACATCCATATGTTTCGGCATAGCAAAAGTGCAATGTCTATACTTAACATGTTGGGTATTTCTTTTCTCCTTTTTATGCCCATGCATGATATGCTTAAAAGAAAATATGGAAAGAAAATATAAAACTAAAAGATTAAAAATGCTTTAAACATGATTGCAAGCGTGTTTTCTAGGAGATGTGGGAGTTATAGGATGTACCTTGAAGGTGATAGTCCCCATCAAACAGTTATGATTGTGTGTGAGTTAAAGTTATTTACTCATATCTCAGATCGTCATAACATGTATACACATATGCAATCTTGCGATGTTTTTCACACATAACACGCAATATTCTTTGCTACTTTTGATACATGTGCAGGTACAATGTGATTTGGCCATCACAAGTGTTTACATATGCTAATGTATGCTCACTAAACTGTCTTAACTTGTTTTTGAAATATAAAATTGGTTAAACTTGTTTAGTATGTGTGTGTGTTTTTGAGGATTTATGTGCTTAAAATTTCTTGTTGAGAGATGATTTTGAGAGCTTTTTATGTTGAGTGGATCATTGGTTAAGGTGTATGTTGGATTGCATTCATGTCTGTGTTTTTCACTTCTCGAAAAACTGCTTTTCACTGTTGGCTCGACACCTCCTCGATACCTGTCATCTGTCGAGCTTCTCAAGCCTTTTCTAATCGCAATCTCGACACCTGTCTCAACACCTTCTGGATCGATCAAGAAAGTCTCTGTCTTCTCGATAGCTTCTCGATACCTTGTCGATCGATCGAGCTTCATGAATCTGGATTTGGCCTTGCATCTCGATACCTTTCGATACCTTCGGCTGTCGAAGGCCAATTTCTCGACACCTTCCTCGACAGCTTCCTCGATACCTCTCGACACCTCAGCTGTCGAGATTTACTGAGGTGCCTATTTAAAGACCTGTCGCCATTCTCACTCATTTCATTCGATCTCTCTCGATCTATCCATGGCTTTTCATCTCCCAAACTTGATTTTCTCACTCAAATCTTCAACCCAACTTGGATCTTGCTCATTCCTTGCTTCAATCTCTTGGTAAGATCACTTTTCCCTTCCTTTTTCATGCATTTCATGTTTTGAAACCTAGGTTTTGGGATTTTTTTTGAAATTTTTGGGGTTTTTCAAAATTGATGAGATTTTCTTCAAATTTTGGTTTGGGTTTGTACTTAAATGATTTCAAAATGTCATACATTGCATTTCATATGCATTATAATGATATTTACATGCATTTAGATGTGTGCTCTATGTTTGTGTGCTGCTAGGATTGGATTGGGCTGAACCCATGATGTTTTTTCCTTTACATGTCACATGCTCATGCATTCCCATGCATACGTACTTCTTGTTCAACATATTTGATATATTTGAACTGTGTTGGGACTTTTCTGATTGTCTCTCTCTCTATCTCTTTCTCATTCTTTTACGTTAGTAGTGTCCATGGCACCCAAACGTAAATCCACTCCTGCTCGGAACCTTCTGTGTTCTGGAGCTTCCTCTTCGTCTGACTCTGCTCCTCTTAACCTACGGTTCCGTGATGGAGATGCCCACAAGGCATTTTTGGAGAACTTTTCTCGACGAGGTGTTCATTCGGAACGCCAAGTCATTTTGGCGGACTTCGCCGACATTGACCTTTCCTCTGTCATTCACAGTAGGGGATGGGGGTCATTGTGTGACATCCCGGTCACTTGCCCTCTCGTGCTGATCCAGGAGTTTTACTCCAACATGTACGGGATAGACCGTTTAGTACCTCTCTTTTTCACTCACCTTCGAGGTACGCGCATTCCTGTTACACTGCAGCTAGTTGCGGATGTACTTAGGGTACTTAGGATAGATTTTCCTGATTACCCTTCTTGTGAGCGTCTGAGGACTGTATCCAAAGATGAGCTCATCTCTGCTTTTTGTGAGCACCCTGCTAATTGGGGTGAGCATCAGTTCACATCATGTAGGCCTTTTGCTAAAGGTCCTAGATTTCTTAACATGGTGATGACATTTGTACTCCATCCACTCTCTCACTACAACTTTATCACAGAGCCTCGTGTTCGATTTTTGTTGTCACTTCTAGAGCATCTTACTATATATTTTCCTTCTCACTTCATCCTGTCTATTATAGATGTCCATCTAGATATGGCGTCCCGTGATAAGCTCATCTTTCCTTCCGCTATCACGAGGATCTTACGCCATTTTTCTATTCCCTTTCCTGTGTCCGACCACTTCACTCATATCTGTGCCATAGATGCCGCTACCATAAAATGTAGTGAGGCTCAGTTTAGGTCGCGACAGACGGATGCCACTCCTCTCTCCCTTTCAGCACTGTCCAGATCAGCTCCATCCAGATCCCCTCCTTCTACATCTGCTCCTTCTTCCTCTACGGGCGATGTATCTCTTGGAGATATTATGGCGCAGCTGCAGCGCATAGACGCTCGCCTCGATACACTCTCCATTGAGTTGTATTAGGTGAATGTTCGTGTTGGTCGTATTGCACGACGGCAGGCGACCATGGGTGGTTTTGCTCAAGAGGCTACTCCTTCACCACCTACTCCAGCAGCTTCAGATTTTGAGGATGATGAGGATGATGATGATGGAGATGATGGAGATGCTAGCTCTACTGATGAGATGTCTACATGACACTCTACCCTTTGTCACTCGTGACAAAAATGGGAAGTAGTTTTGGGTTTATGAGAGTAGTCATCTTAGGGGGAGAGTTAGTATAGGGCATGTTGATAGGGGGAGTGTTGATATTTTGAGGGATGTAGTGAGGTCTTGATGTATCTTTTCTTTTCTATTCTTTATAGATACATTGATCTTGTATATGAGGTCTTTTGACCAGTTTTACATACATTGTACTTATTCTCTTTATATGTGGATGTATGTTTCTTTCACCTCTCTCTTCATGTGTTGTTTCTTCTCTATCTTTATACACATATTCTTTATACTTGTATGCAATCTATTTATTTCTGTTTCACACAAGATGCCTTGATGAGTTTTGTTTAAAGTGTTTCAGAAATACAGGTTGTCAAAGTCTACTTGCCATAAACTCTCTTCTTGCAAAGTTTTTCAAGAGTTTGTGTTAGGATAGATTTTATTGTATTCAACAAGTGAATATGAGTTAAGTAATTTATGACTTCTCTCATATGTTCATTTGTTTGTTGTGGTTTTGTTACGGATTGTCAAAGGGAGAGATTGTTAGGACATATGTGTGTTCACTTGTTAAGAACATATGTCACCTGTTTATGTAAATTGGCCAATTCTTTTGACAAAACGCACTCTACTTGTAACTGGGTAGTTCTAGGTGTTTTTAATACTTCAAAAAATAAGGTTTCAAGAACAAGTGTTAAAGTCATTAAGTCTGTCCAAGAAAAAGCAAGCTGACGTGCAATTTCATTAAAGCTCGACACCTTCTCGATAGCTACCTCGACACCTGCTATCTATCGAGATTTATAAAATCAGCTTTTCTGATTTGATTTTCTTGGGATTTGTGAATATGGTTTTGGGCCTTCTTTTCTTCTAACTCTAAACATATAAAAGAACATATGTCACCTGTTTATATAAATTGGCTAATTCTTTTGACAAAACGCACTCTACTTGTAATTGGGTAGTTCTAGGTGTTGTTAATACTTCAAGAAATAAGGTTTCAAGAACAAGTGTTAAAGTCATTAAATCTGTCCAAGAAAAAGCAAGCTGACGTGCAATTTCATTAAAGCTCGACACCTTCTCGATAGCTACCTCGACACCTGCTATCTGTCGAGATTTATAAAATCAGCTTTTCTGATTTGATTTTCTTAGGATCTGTGAATATGGTTTTGGACATTCTTTTCTTCTAACTCTAAACATATAAAAGGATTGTTTTAAGAGCCGTCAAGTTGTACACAAGTTGCAAAAGCATTGAGCAATCCTTGTTCAAGCAAATTGTGATCAAAAGACTAAATTCTTAACCTAGTTCATCTTCTCTCTAGAAGTTGCTGTGTATGTGCACCATAGGGTTTTGTAACCAATCATCTTCTTGATCTTCATTGTGTATGATGAACTGAAGAACTTTGCAGCCAACCTCTCCTTCTTAAGTTGGTGTTTGAAGTCGCGTACTGGGATCTGCGCATTGGTTAGTCATGTACTTGGGAGCCGTGCATCAAAGGTGGAAATTGTCACTACAGATCAAGTCCAATTGGGTATTGGAGTAAGGGTTCAACTATAGGTTGGTAAGGTACTTGGTATTCCTTTACTTGTAACCGCTTGATTTGATAATAGTGGAGTTTCGGGAGTGGTGACCTGAAAATTATCCCGTGGGGTTTTTGCTGTTAGGGTTTTCCTCATTCGTAAACAAATCACCGTGTTATTTATTTTTCCGCTGCATATTTAGTATTTGGTGATTTGTTTGTGCTTTCACGCAATTGCATGTTAAATTGATTAATTAATAACTTGGCTAATTAATTAATTAATTTTATCACAAGGGGTCATTCAGTTTGTGGCCTATTAATTGCATATCACAAAATTTTTCTTCTTTAAGGATGGCAATTACCTGAATACAAAGAAAAAAAAATTGACTTTACTATATAGCCCCAAAGCAGGAAGGTTCATATTGGCTAGGCAAGTTAACTACCTCACTCATACATGGTCTTGAATCTGGACAAGTCCTTGTGCATATATGCAGAATACATTACCCTATAAATTCCGTGTACGTCAACATCCTCTGAGCCCTCATCCAGTAACTCAGGCAATGCTCTTTCCAGCAACAATGGCTGAGCCTGCCACAAATACATGTAGACAAATCGGCATGTGAAACAAGAATGGGCTACTTGCAGTTTATGAATAGAGAGACCATGTCACATTGATGATCAAGAGAAATAAAAATAATAATAATAATAATAATAGTAATACAAAACTCATCAGGCATATCATGATAGTAATAGACTAATAGTATACTAAACCACTCAATCAAACTTCTATCATCATGTGGTGCAGATCTTCGGAAAAATAGCCTTAACAGCAAAACTCCAAAAGATAAGACGTCGGATTTTACTTGTTTTATAGTTTCTTGGTCTAAGTAATCCTGAAGCCAGCAACTTTTGTCGCCAAAAATAACTAGTTAACAAAAATACTTTGTTTGGTACTTATAACAAAGACCTGCAATGTTCAAGATGTAGACCTCTTCCATGCATTATTAACTGAAACTTCAAAAACTTAGTTTGTAGGTTAGATGCAAACCTGTTGTGGGTTATGTGCAATGGTTTTCTTAGATGAAGCCATTTAGCTTGTCCAAAACCAGAGATCTAGTAAATTAAACAGCAAATAAGAAAGAGAGACACATAATTAGCTTATAAACCTGAAATCCCCAATTGACTTTTGGTTTTGAGATTTTCACCAATGGTCGTAAGTCATATCTCAGAAAAATGTTGCTTGGCACTAATTCACCATGAACCACAGGGCCTCTTGGACATTCTTCATGCATATATCTAACACCTTCAGCAATTCCTATGGCAATCTTTAGTTTATCTTGAAATGTCAGTTCCAACTGTTTCCCCCTAGAGCCTGTTCCTGTAATACATAAACAGCAGCCTGTATGGTCCATATAAATCAATATGGAAATGTAAAATGGAGAGAAGCCAAAAAATATCCACCAAAAGTAGCTATATCGTCATCTAACACAGAGAGAGCTTGAACTTACTGCAATGAAGTTTGTCCAGGCTCCCTCTTTCCACAGAGGGAAAAACCAGAATCATAGAATTTTCAGTCTTGTTATATCCTATCAACCTTGGTATATTTTTATGGTACATAGAAATGGCTGATGTTTTTTCTGCTTTGAGTAGGCCACTCGAAACTCTTGTGAATTTCTTTACCAAAACTCGGGACTGACGACATCTGTCACATGGAAAGTTACATCTCCCAAATGTCATGTCTTTAATTTCTTCCTGGCTTAACTGCAATGGTGATGTTAGCATATAATTGGCCGGACAAGATTTTATTGAAGACGCATTATCATGTAGAGAAGTCTCCTTTTGGCTAGCTTCACTTATTTAGGATTTTTACTTTCTTTGCTTGTAGTTGCAACAAGTGATGCAGGAAAAGGTTGAGAATCTGGCAATAAACTATATATAGGCACATCCGCTAAGGATATTGATTCGGGAATGAGCGTCAGAATTTTTGGATTTGGCTTTACTTCCATGATAATTGAAATCTCCGATTGATTATTTATAAACCAGGAACGTCTGAAAGTGACTTCCTGATCACGAGTCATCAAATTAACTTGCAACCTGTTTTGCTCTCTTGAAATGACATATTTTTAAGCAAATCACTTGGCCTGCAACAACTAGAAAGTTTCTTCAATATAAACTATAGCCTCTAAAAAAAAAAAAAAAAAAAAAAATTATTGAGAGTGAGCAATTCTAGTTGTTTAGACCGTTCATTTCTAGACTCCTGTTAAGTGTCCTCTAGCTTCTTTTGATTACTCTTATGAAATTTGAAATGATCTCATTTTGCCAGTTACTGTTACTTAATTCTCTTTTACTTGTAATTCTCAAGAAACAGAAAAAGTTTGTTGATATATCAAACAAATATACCATAGGGCTTATAACAGTTTTTTTTTTTTTTTTTTTTCCTGGGTAAGTCATAGCATCCACAAGAGAAAGAAGAGAAAAAGAGACCTTTATCCACTAGAATCCCAAGTGGCCTAAGTTTTGGTTGTCTTGTCAAGTATGATATATTTTTTTACTGTGGCTTAAACTTCACCTGTAAATTTACAAGTCACAAGAGTTGGTGGTTGTGATTAAAAAACTGAGTCAAATTTTGCTCCGATTACATAAAACATTGATTTATCTTTCTTAACAAAAGGAAACTTATTACAGCCTATTGACTTGCCAAGCCAAGCAGCTCAACTTAGTCACCGGTTTTTGTATTGGTGGGAATAGCATCAACTAACAAGAATTACTCTATAGCTTTTGCATCCAAATAGCTAGAAAGACTTAAAATATGGATGTACCTCTTTTCTTTGACTGATCACTTGGTGTATGAACTTGATCTGCGGATGCTCCTCTCATGGATTATTATCCACACAACAAAAACACCAGCATTAGATTAGTAACAAAGAAGTGTTGGGGATTCAACCAAAATTCCAACTTGTGAGAAACAAAAAAAAAAAATAGAGAAAACACATGTCAAAGAAAAACAAACACACGTACAAGACAGTATTTACGTGGTTCGGCAATTTGCCTATGTCTACGGAGTTGCAGGGATTTCATTATTATCATGGAAAAATACAAAGTGCGGCTACAGTGTTTTTCTCTCTCTCTAAAAAACACAACAACAGTTAACAAACCCTAATCACAAAAGGGGCTTTTATATTCTGCGCACAGGATTACAATGGGTTACAAAACGGGCCAAAAATTTAAACATAAACTAGGCTCCACAAAGCCCAACAAATCTCCCACTTGGAGACTAGTTCAATCACCAACATCAGCCGCTATCCTCTAAAAGCAATCCCTCATCCCTGCAACTCATCCTCCTGTCCTCAAGCTAGAAGGCTAACTGAAGCTGCACATAGCTTTAGCTTCTCAATAGTGACACCCTTAGTCAACATGTCTACTGGGTTCTTAGATCCACAAATCTTCTCAAGTATTACCAGTTTATCTTCAACAAGGTAACGGATAAAGTGGTATTTTGTTTGTATATGCTTCGACTTTGAATGAAAAGTCGAATTTTTGGCAAGAAAGATTGCACTCTGACTGTCACTGTGTAGAATGCCCATCTCCTGCTTCTTACCCAATTCATCTAAGAAACCATGTAGCCAAATCATCTACTTTCCAGCTTCAGTTGCTACAACATACTCAGCTTCTGTAGTAGACAAAGTAACAATTTTTTGCAAATTTGAAGCCCATGATATAGCTGTACCACCCAGAGTAAATACAAACCCAGTAGTACTCTTTCTACTATTAACATCACCAGCAAAATCAGCATCTACATAACCTTGCAGCTTCAAACTTGCACCTCTGAAGCAAAGACATGTATCTGATGAACCCTTCAGATATCTCAGAATCCACTTGACTGCCTCCCAATGCAGCTTTCCAGGCCTACTCATGAATCTGCTCACAACTCCCACTGCATGTGCAATGTTTGGCCTTGTACACATCATAGCATACATCAAGCTGCCAATAGCTGAGGCATAGGGCACCTTGCTCATGTGGCTCATTTCTTCTTCTATCTTCGGTGACTGTTCTTTACTTAATTTGAAATGACTACCCAAGAGTGTGCTCACTGATTTAGCTTCATTCATATTGAACCTGCTGAGAACTTTCTTCACATACTCTGACTGTGAAAGTTTCAATGTACCATTAGCTTTGTCTCTAATGATTCTCATACCAAGGATTTGCTTTGCAGCTCCCAAATCCTTCATTGCAAATTGTTTTGACAATTGCTTCTTCAGATTATTAATCTCCTCAATGCAAGACCCTACAATAAGCATATCATCCACATACAACAGCAAAATGATATAAGAATTGTCAAAGAATTTAACATAGCAACAATGATCAGCTTCACATCTCTTGAACCCAATTTTATGCATAAAATTGTCAAATTTCTTATACCATTGTCTAGGAGCTTGTTTTAGGCCATAGAAGCTCTTTCTCATTTTGCAGACTAGATTCTCTTATCCCTGAACAATAAACTCTTCTGGCTGAATCATGTAAAGGTCTTCCTCCAAATCACCATGAAGGAATGCCGTCTTCACATCTAACTGCTCAAGATGTAAATTTTCTACAGCCACCATTCCCAGCACCAGTCTAATTGTTGACATCTTCACAACTGGAGAAAATATCTCTGTGTAGTCAATGTCTTCCTTCTGCTGGAACCCTTTAACAACTAATCTGGCCTTGTAACGTTTGCTACCATCATGCTCATTCTTTATTCTGTATACCCACTTGTTGTGCAAAGCCTTCTTTCCTACTGGCAATTTAGTCAGTTCCCATGTCTGATTCCCCAACAAGGAATCCATCTCATCCTTTATGGCTAACTCCCACTTGCTTGAATTCTCATCTTGCAATGCTTCATTATAACACTCTGACTCACCACCATCAGTCAACAAGAGATAATTTAAAGCAGGTGAATAACACTGTGGAGGTCTAATGTTCTTGAAAGATCTGCGGACTTCAACTACAGGTGTACTCTGATCTACCTGTGAATCTACATTCTCCTTATCTTCTTCACCCATTTTCTGAACAGTACTTTCAGTCAATCCATCTAAGTTAACAAACTCAGATTTTTTTTGATCTATCTCTGTAATATCTGACACTACAGTTGACCTGTCCTTGTACATAACCTGTTCATTAAATATCACATTTCTACTTCTAATGATTTTCCTGTTTTGTTCATCCCAAAACCTATAGCCAAATTTCTCATCACCATAGCTAATGAAAAACATATTTTTGACTTTGCATCAAGTTTACTACGAGCATCAGAATCAATATGAATATAAGAAACACAACCAAAAACTTTTAAATGTGAAAACTCTACCTCCTTACCGCTCCAAACCTCCTCAGGAAGTTTGAACTCCATAGGAACTGATGGCCCTCGGTTTATCAGGTAAGCTGCAGTGCTAACAGCATCAGCCCAGAAAGTTTTTGGTAGTCCAGCATGCAACCTCATACTTCTAGCACGCTCATTGAGAGTTCTGTTCATGCACTCAGCCACACCATTCTGCTGTGGTGTCCCAGGAATGGTCTTCTCCATCCTAATTCCCTGTGCAACACAATACTCACTGAACCCTCCATCTATGTACTCTCCTCCATTATCTGACCTCAAACATTTTACTTTCAAACCTGTTTCTATCTCAACCATAGCCTTCCACTTCTTAAAAGTTTCAAAGACGTCAGATTTATTTTTTAGAAAATAAACCCATACCTTTCTGCTTGAGTTATCAATGAAAATGATGCAGTACCTTGAACCTCCAAGGGATGCAACTGGAGAAGGCCCCCACAAATCAGTGTGTACTAACTCCAATTTTTCTGCCTTCGGTGTTCTACCAGTTTTCAAGAAGCTCACCTTTTTCTGCTTTCCTAAGATGTAGCTTTCACACATGTCAAAATCAATGGACTTCAATTCTGGTAGTTTTCCTTTTGACAACAGTATCTTCATCCCTTTCTCACTCATGTAACCAAGTCTGCAGTGCCATAGGCTTGTATCAGTACTTGTATCAGCAACTGCAATTGTGTCTCTTGGACTTGAGGTCATATAGAGAGTGTCAGTCTTCCTTGCACGAGCCAATACTCTAGCTCCCTTTGTAACCTTCCAAGTACCACCAACAAATAGTATTGCATGCCCTTCATCATCAAGTTGTCTAACAGAAATCAAATTCCTACTCAGGTCAGGAATATGTCGAACCTTCTCCAGTAACCAAACAGATCCATTGGGCAACAATATTCGGACGTCTCCTATACCTACAACATCCAAGGCTGAACCATCAACCAAATACACCTTACCAAAATCACCTACAACATAATTCTGTATGATTTCTCGGTGCGGAGTGGTATGAAACGAAGCTCCTGAATCCAAAACTCAATCATCAAGTGGACTGTCTACTGCAAGAAGTAATGCATCCTGTACCTCTTCTGTTACAGCATTAGCAGAATCATCTTCATTCTTCTTCTTAGGACTTTTGCATTGGTTCCTAAAGTGACCTATTTTTCCACAATTCCAGCATTGTACTTGTTGGCCTGATCTAGACTTACTTCTGTTCCGATTAGAATTTCTGGATTTTGATCTGCCTCGATTTGAATTTCTGTTATTACCTCTGCCTCTTGTCTCAAGATTTAGGGCAGAACCAAATCCTGAGGTTTCACCTACATCTCTTCTGCGAATCTCCTCAGCTAGAATTAAATCTCGTATATTATTGTACTTGAGTTTTTCCTTTCTTGTAGAATTGCTTACTGCCATCCTCATTACCTCCCAACTGTTTGGCAAAGAAGCCAAGACGATCAGAGCACGAATCTCATCATAATCAATTTCTACAGATGACAATTGATTTGTAATAGTGTTAAATTCATTCAGATGTTGTGCTACTGATGCATTCTCTGCCATCTTTAGATTGAACAGTTTTTTCATCAGATGCACCTTGTTATTTGCTGACAGCTTTTCATACATACCAGACAAAGCCTTCATCAGATCTGCTATGGTCTTCTCCTTTACAACATTGTGTGCAACAGACCTAGACAGAGTTAACCTGATAACTCCCAGTACCTGTCTGTCAAGAAGAGCCCATTCCTCAGCCTTCATAGCCTCAGGTTTTTCCCCTAGAAGCGGCAGATGCAGCTTCCTCCCATAAAGTTAATCCTCGATTTGCATCCTCCAAAATCCAAAGTCTGTGCCATCAAACTTTTCTATTCCAGACGCCTTTCCTGCTTCCTCTGCCATTGCTCCCACTCAAACCTAACCCTAGGCTCTGATACCAGTTGTTGGGAATTCAACCAAAATTCCAACTTGTGAGAAACCAAAAAAAAATAGAGAAAACACACGTCAAAGAAAAACAAACACACGCACAAGACAGTATTTACGTGGTTCGGCAATTTGCCTATGTCCACGGAGTTGCAGGAATTTCACTATTATCAAGAAAAAATACAAAGCGCGGCTATAGTGTTTTTCTACCTATCTAAAAAACACAACAACAGTTAACAAACCCTAATCACAAAAGGGGCTTTTATATCCTGCGTACAGGATTACAATGGGCTACAAAACGGGCCAAAAATTTAAACATAAACTAGGCTCCACAAAGCCCAACAAGAAGGGTAAGAACCATAACCATGTTCCAACCACATCACACAGCCTTGAAAAGAGGTCCAATACCTGTCTTCTACATATATGCAAAGGCCTTTTATAGTTTATATTCCCTCCAAAACATCAAACTATGACGGCTTTCCCCGCAGTTTCCTAATCAGGAAATGAGCTTTTTATTGATTGGTTTGCTATTGGGCGCTCGATCATATCTATTTCATTGTATATTGTTTTATACATGTAGAAAGGGTAGCTCTGCCTTGCGTATTGCTCCTTGCTTTAACCATAGTGACTAACATCTAACTTTGATTGGACCGATGAAATTACTGTTTTTTTTCTACCACGATTTGCCACTTCACAGGGCATTCAGATTTTAAACCATGATTCCATATGAATATTCTATACTTCTGTCAGAAATATATTCAAGAACAATCTTGGTGTAGAAGCAAAGTCTTATACTTGTAATGCAACTCTGTTAACCTTAATTAATGTATGATTGGTCTAGGTTTAGCCTTCTATAAATACTCACAATGGGTTCAATGTGATATAGAAATTGAGCTTATTGTAAATATGTAACTCTAAAAGTTTTTCTCTAAAGATATAGGTCATTAAACCAAATTACGTAATTCTTCATAGACATGTTCTGGTGTTACTTTTTTAAACTTCCACATCTATTGTCAATATCCTCAAATTTATTTAACATAATATCAAAGCCAACGACCTTGGTTCCTCTGTAAATCCAAAATCCACTGGTGGCGGCACCACGCCCTCTCTTTGTAAAAAAAAAAAACTTGAATTATTAACTTTCTTCTTTGTACTCTCAAAGACATTCGAATAATTAAATTTTCTGTGCCAAGATCTGTCTACAAATTCAAGCTTGGATTTTACAAAGCAGACAACATACATGGGAGGAAACGTTTAGCTAATGGTGAAACAAAAAATACAAATTTAAGAAGACTAAATGCTTACTCTTAAGTCTTGACTGAATTAAATCAACGAGGCTGGCATCTGAACCTATAAATGACTTCTTCTCTTTACCTTTTTTGGCAATGAATTTACACCATATATGAGGCAAGTTCGATAGTTACATACTAGATCATTTCTTCGGTTAAGTACATGATTCCAGCTCATGGGTTGTGACTTGTGAGGAAGTACGTATCTTTGATTCTTCTTTATGCTTGCAGATCCTGTTCATACTAACTTCATGCATATGATAATATTGATACATTTGGCTAATCCCAATTCCCAAGACCAAGGGTGCTTTGCTTACGCATTAAAAAAATCACGTGGGGATAATCTCCAATAAAAATGGAGGATAGAGACCTTGAGCATTCGCAGCAGTGGAGCTAAAAATTTAGCTTTTTAGCTCCACAAAAAGTTACTTTATCTATCATACACACACATCTGCTGCAGCAGTGAATCTATTTTGACTATCAATACTATAAAATAATATAAACATCACAATAAAATAATATACCCCTACAATAAAATAATATATCTCACAACCCAAAAAACATCCCAGCACCGACCACAACCTCCTCTACAATCAGCCACAGCCACCGCAACTACTACCACCACCACCAACACAGACACAACCAAATCCACAAACAAAATAAAAAACCAAACAACCATCATAGTCACCAATCCACCACCACAGCCACCAAGCCCACAGGAAAAAAAAAATCAAACACCGTACCACCAAACCATAGCCACAACAACCACCATCGGGACCACCACAGCCATCAAACCCACAGAAGAAAAAAAAATCAAACATCATTCCTCCACCACCACAACCATCAAACCCACAGAAGCAAAAAAAAAAAAAAATCAAACATCATCCCACCACTACAGCCATCAAACCCATAGAAGAAAAAAAAAATCAAACATCATTCCACCACCATAGCCGGTGGATTGATGTGGATCGACGGTGGCATGGGTCTGGCGGCGAGGATCAATGGCGGCGTGGGTCTGGCGGCGAGGATCGACGGTGGCGTGGGTCGGCAGTGTGGGCTTGGGCTGGCAGTGGTGAGAGAGTTGAGAGAGAGAGAGAAAGCTGAGATGATCAGAGATGAGAGAGAGCTGAAAGACTTGAGAGAGAGAGCTGAGATGGTCAGAGTTGAGAGAGAGAGAGAGAGAGAGAGAGAGAGAGGGTTAATATTTTAATCAGGTAAGGATTAAAATATTATTATTATTTTTAGCTCTAATGAACAGTGCACATCTATAAATAGATATGCACTATAGCAATGGAGCTAAAATTTTTAGATTTAGCTCTACTGCTGCAGCAAGACTTTTGTGTTTGTGGAGCTAAATTTTAGCAATATAGCATTATACCTCAACTGCTGTGAATGCTCATTTGTGACTGAAACCAATATTTTTATTTACATGAGGAATTACAGTACTAAATGTTAAAACTGCTGACTAGCTGCTGGGCTCAAACGTTCAATAAGTCCACCTCCAAAAAAAAAAATATAGCTTTCCCATTTTCAAACAACAACAAAAAAAAAATTGTTATTTCAATTTATTTTGTTTTAAATTGAAATTGTGATTTCAAGTCATAATTTCAATTAAATATAAGTTTTTTTTTTTTTTATATAGAAAATTTTAACTTATGGTTTTGCTTATAATAATTATTCTTTATTATCAAATTTAAAATACCAATACGCTTCAAAATAAGTTGTGTACATGGTCCGTGTGTAAAATAACCATTGCACTTTCTCAGATTCTTGCCACCGTAGCCTGTAGGCAATATCTTGGCAAGGGCCAAAAGGGAATAGTGTACGGCATGAGAAAGAGTGTAGGTATTGGGCCTTTCTTGGGCCCAATGTTGGCATCCCATTATGAAGACCCTAACCCTAAAAGAAGATTATATAACTTCAATAATTTATTCAATAATAATATATTGTGTGTGTGTATAAAAGCACAATATATTTTATTCAATAATAAACACCCAAGAAAAACCTAGCATAGTGTTCCTGTCTTTAAATCTCAAAATACAAAATAAGAAAGGAGTTTTGTGTTTGGAAAAGAAATGAGACTTCTAATAAGAAAACTTATTTATTTTTAGAAATATATAACTTCAATATACTATAGTTAATATACGGGAGAAATTGATCTATTACTCATTTTCGTAAATTTATTTTTTTAAATAATAATAAATCTAGGGGGCCCCATTAAAAATAAAAAATAAATAAAAAATCTAGGGGCCATTATTTAAATTTTGACTAGAAACTTTTGGCTCGTAAAGTTTTGGGATTTAATTTTTTTTTTTTATTCTAGTTGTTTGTGTTAAAATTTTCATTTTAATTAACTCTTTATATTTGATTTCATTTTCATATTGGCCCTTTTGTCTTTTGTCTATTATTATTAGTATTATAACTGTTAAGTGATAAGTGGCATCTATTAAAACAGGATACCTAGGCTCACTCGAATCTGTAATATAATCCATTAAGTGGCATCCATTATTCAAAGGCTTTCCAACTTCTATTATGGATTTTTTTTTTTTTAATCAAAATGCGTGAAAGAAGAGTGTAAATATATTTTCTCCCATAGGCCATAGGCTAGTGTTTTTAAATGGTGCCATCGTTTATGGTCAATTATTTATGAATATAATCAGCTAATTAGTCCCATATTATACTAAGTTTACATTTGGATTTTTTTTTTTAATCTTATTTTCTTATTTGAGAAAAAAGTAGTAAAAGTATATTTATATCTATAAAAAAAAATGAGGCTTTAAAAAAAAGAAGAAGCTATATATAAGAAAATAAACTAAAAAGTTAGAAGAAAAATCTAATCCAAAATCAGCTTAGGTATCATCACTTTTAAGTAATGAAAGTGTTTAATTAGTTTAACAAAGTTTCCAAAGTTTTTGTGGAGGTTTCTTAATCATAATGATAATAAAAAATTAAACAATTAATTCACCACCATGCATTTGGCTGTTAACAAACGCTTACCTCTCTTTATATGATGAACATGATCAAGAACACACACAGAGCAGCGATTCCAGAGAATTAATTCTTTTCAAGGTTGGCTGAAGGCAGGGGCAGAGCCATGCCACCCACTACAAAAAAACTGGCCTATTGCGGCGGGCCAAAACCGCCGCAAAGCCCAAAAAAGGCCGCTAAAGGTCTATTAGGCCTATTGCGGCGGGGACTATTGCAGCGGTTCTACCCGCCAGCCCTGCGGTGCCACAATAGCTCTATTGCAGCGGTAACAAAAACCGCCGCAATAGATCTGCCATTTACGGGCACTTTAGGTCTATTGCGGCTGGCTAAAAACCGCCGCCATATGAGGTTGCCATCCGGGTCAAGTGGCCTTTTAGCGGCGCTTATTGACCGCCGCTATATGTTTGAAGCTTTAGCGGCGGGCTATAAACGCCACTATAGGTCTTCAATTATTTCATAATTTTAGTCCTTTAGCGGCGGTTTTTGCCCGCCGCTATAGGTTTTTTTTTTTTTTTTTTTCCTCTTCTGGGTCCTAAAACTAACCACATTTCTGTTACAAATAACCTATAATAATCTTAGCTCCACTAAGACATTACCACATATGTAACTAGATAACACCACAAATGTCTCCAAACTAACATTATATTCTTATCACTACTCACAAACCAATTACAAGAACTAAGATAAGATTCAAACAGGAAAAAAAAAAAAGTGCATGCAATTATTCTTATCACTTTTTCTCAATATAAAACCAATATAGTTTTTCTTTACACATATTAATCTAGCACCTAAAACAGCTCCAATTTTGGTATTTGAAAATTTTTAGTATCCAATATCTACTGCTGAAGAGAAAGTTTCCACCTTGCCTCTTCTTTTTAGGAGTGTAAAAAACAAAAACAAAAAAAAAGATAGCTTTTCCTACATTGATTCATGGCCCAACATAACATTGACAAAATCATAGCTGTAGTTTAAATTTTCAAGTACTCCACCTCTACCGCTCAAAAGAAATTATTGTAAATAAACTATGCTGCAAAATCTTGATTCATATTAGAGGACTTAGTCTTGCAATTAACAATACAAAGGACTGGTGAAAATAAAAGTGTTCTGGATATTGATGTCACTACTAGGTAAGTAAATCACAACAAAGTTGATGATGTTTTTACATTTATGCATGTGCTAATGGTGATTGGAAGCACCTTATAATTGTTTGAGTATCAAGGCAGACTAGTTTCACAAAAGTATATAAACGAAAATGAATTTAAATTCCAATGGCAAGACTAAAAATTAACATAACTGAGCCTTAACTCCATTCAGTTTCTAAGGAGCTACAAGTTGCTTACCTCTACTACATCAATGAAATCCTGCTTTTTGTAAAAAGTGCCTACCCATTTTGTGTGATCTGCAGTCCCACCAACCAAAAACTAAGAAATGATACTAGAATATGAAATTTTAAGTCCCTAAATTCATAGTCGCATGACATCATTTTCAAAGTACAAGAGATTCAACTAAATTTTTTTGTTTAGAAACAGATTCTCATTCTTTCAAGGGCATGATAAAATGTTTGCAATGTATGATCACAATCAAAGCATTATACCACCTTCACAGTTCACCTCTTGCATACATAAAATACAATGTGACTATAATTGTAATAAGTCTGTGAAAGGCCAACGAAAAAGAGATATTGGTGCAAACTTTGTTTAAGATTCAAGTACAAGAAAACTAATTAATTGTTCCATTTGACTTCCATAGTTCCAACCATCATGTTTAACAAGAAACTTACAGGTCTAAGCAAAGAAAGGCAGGCCTACAAACAAAATTGGAAAGGCATTTTTTTCCTTTGTTTTTATTTTACTTCATTTTATGTGTATTTAAATTTGTTCAGTATAGGGAAGTTACTTGACAAAGGCACCACTCTTAAATTTTTTTTTTTTTTTTTTTTTTTTAAAGAATCACACCACATAAAATACAAGAACTCACAATTATAGTTCAAACTTAGCAATAATTGAAAGGGCTTTTCAGACATACAGCTCTACTGCTAGAATAACATGATAAACAAACAACAAAAAAACAGTGTTCATACATACACAGAATCCATCTTCACGTGTATGTATGAACAAATGTTCTGTTTAGACAATGGATGGACCTCCACACCAATAGTTGCTATTTGCAAATAAAACCCATTTAAAAAAAATTAATAACTTCCAAACACATCAAAACAGCACAAATTTCTATGTAAACTAAATGGGGACCCTAACTAAAACCAAAGAATCATTCGAGACCCTTACGTTCATATTTCTTCTCGAACTCTCCGGTCAAGTGTCTCTTCACAAAATTTGTTTTTCCTACCACCATTCAAAAAAAAAAAAAAAAAAAAAAAAAAAAAAAAACACACTCAGATCAATCAATACCGTCACCACCAACACCAATATAGATTTACATATGCATAGTGTATACACATCTACAGTATAACTTTTTTCCTGCAAATCTGTCCGGAAATTATTATCTTTCGAAACAAACATAACCTCCACCATGCAAATCAAAAGCCCTAACTCCACGATTTGATACAAACAGTGAAAAAAATAAATTCAAAATTTTCAACCAAAAAAAAAAGTAAAAAGAGAAATACCAGTGCCTCCATCACCGACGATGACAAGCTTGAAGCTTGGGTACTCCACAGTCTGTTGGTTTGGTAGAGCCTACAATTACAAAAAAAATATATATAAAAAAATCAGATTTTATTTTCAATTTTTCAAAAGGAACTTAAAGTCCAAAGTTTCTACATCCAAAAAAAAAAAAAAATTATCAAATGCACAAGACAAAACCCCCCTCAAATAAATATTGAATATTGCCTAATTGTTTGCTATAATATTTGAATAATGAAATAAATATATATTTCTTTATTCATTCTTTCTATTATTTCCTTTTCACTCATTTTCACCATTTGAAACTGTATTGTCCAATGGATTGAGGAGGATACTACTATTCTTGATTGGGTACTAATGAATTAGCATATAACGGACATAGAGGTAATTAATAACTAGTGTATTGTGCATGCCTGCCTTTTTATTCATTCAAAAAAGCAATAAAAGTAAGTAATTCCAAAATGCTTAAGCAGTTAGTGATGCATTAAAACTTAAACAAAACATTAGTTAGTTACCGTGATTAGGAGGAACAACAAAGCTCAATTGCCACAATGACGCGGATTCGCGTTCCATCAAAAACTAACCAAAACAATCATCAAAACAATTAAACAAGTAGTACTTTCTTTGTTCATCAAACCAACTCATACTCAAAATTCAATGAAGCAAAAATTATCCTACAATCTAATTACCTAACAAAATAATCATTGAGTTCATAAATTTAATCAGAAAAATTAAAGAGATAGACAACAATAACCCCCTAATTTCTGTTTGGCAAACATGAAATTTTTTTTTCTTAAAAAAAAAAATGTTGAATAATACCATATCCCTGAGCTAAGTTCAGACAAGCTTTTTCTTTTCGCTTTTCTCAGCTCCCAAACAACGGGGGGAAAAAAAAATCTAAGATTCGAATAAAAAAAAAAAGCTTTGTTTTTGGGTTTCCTACATTTTCTAGTCAACCAAACGGAACATATAAATATAGAAATAGAAAACGCACACAGCACCTGAAACAACAAAAAAAAAAAATAGGAAAAAAAAAAAACAGTGATTCAATGAAACGAATTGTAGCAATGTGGAACTAATTTAACGAACTCTGATATGTGGAAATGAAAACAGAAAATTGAAAATTGAAAATTGAAGCGATGATCCAGTTTGTGAAATTAAATGAAAATTGAAAAAAAAAAAAATAAAGAAAAGAATCTTAGAAGTCATAACAGAATTAAACTGCAAACTAACACAAACCTGATCAAGTGCAGATGCAAAGAGGTCCAAAATGTGACCCTGGCTGACTAGTTGATTTGCAAGATTTTCATAGAATTTGACCACTTTCTTAAAATACGGTGCCGCATCCTAATCGAGATCTTTATGCGATCGCACCAGCTCTGATAGATCTTTAGACACAATCTACAAAACTTTATCAAAATCAATATCTTTACCATCATGATCTTACAAGAATATCACACCCTTGAGCATAAATCAGTTGACACAAGACCCCACCATTTTCCCCTAATTTTAATTCATGTTGCATATGCCAGCATATGTGACTATTCAGTATTCACACAGAGGCAGTACAATTGGAAAATAAATTGACGGCAAACGTATGGACACAGGATTGCACGTGCAAATAATGTAGATATAGTAAAATAAAAAATAAAAAAATAAACTTCTTGTTCAAAATGTAAAAATATATACTTCAAAAAAAGAAACTTGGAATATGGAGCGGTGACATACGGAGACAAAAACAAAAGCAATATACACATCGTGAACTCTAGAACTTGACATAAAAAGATAATATTTTGCAATAAGAAAATTCAAGTTCAAGGGGGAATTTTGCTTTTTCCACAAGATTAGAGGATAAAAAATTCTCATATTTGACTTAAGAAGCATTTTATAGGAAAATTCTAGGTGCCTTAGCCTTGGCACAAGTGCTAAATGGGCAGGCCCAAGTTGGCATTATATAGGTTGAAACCATTAAAACAGTGGTGTCTGAAAAGCTTGATAATAGAGGCATATAAACAAAACTATAAAAGACCATGATTAAATTGGCACTAACCCAACTAAAAATAGAAATGCAAGTAAGAATTCAACTAATAATAACACAAGACCCAATGTCTGACACTTAATCCACAAAAGAAAAAAGAACAAGACCTAAGAGTAGAGTATGTCTCGCACCATAAGAGTGGCATCAAGTAGTTAATTACAATTACAAATAAAATAAAATAAAATTACAATTGAAATAAAATCCTACTAATATGAGCTAAATTCAGCCACATTGCAAAATAACAGCGAAGTTCCCTACCATTTGCTACCAAGATCTAATTCCACAGTATCATACACTCCTAGTACAACCCAAAAGTATATCAACAACAAGGGTAACTTAACAGCATAAGAACATTGACAACTCAACACCAATAAAACGGTGAATTACAATTGGGAAAATCAATTCAATTATAACCGTATAAGACAAACATCAAGCGCAAATTAGTAGCAACAACATTGATATAATAGTTTTTACCGTGCCAGGTCCTTCCGTGCAAGGACCACCAACTAGAGCTATAATTCGAGCACCAGTGCCGGTGGAACAAGCTCCAAGTAACCCTGTGGCAACACTTAAAGCCACTCCCGAGCACCATGAAGCCCAAGTCCCCGATGGAACAGGCCATTGATCCATTTGTAGCTCATCCAGCAGCTGAAATCAAAATCAACACATCAAAATAAAATCCCAATTATCAAATCATTGCCTGTATCTAATGCCACCAAGAATGATAAACTCGGATTCCACACACTAACCGAGAAAGATCAGAGTGAAACAACCAGATCTACCGATAAGATAAAACCACAATACCCTAATCAGAGCCTAAACTCTCCGTTTGGTTTCCAAGAAAACTGTTATCAGAAGAGAAGAAAAAGTAAATTTTTTACAAAAGAAACTCCAACCCAGGAACAAAATTACCTAAATCACAAAATTTTCCTCTATTTTCTCAGGAACCAAACAAAACAACGAAGGAAAAAAAAAGGAAAAAGAGAGAGAAAGAGAGAGAAAATATATATACAAAGAAGGATCTTGAAGATCTGATAGAGAAGTGAGGGTTTGAGATTCGTTGTTTTACCTTTCGGAAGGCAGCGATTGACAAAGAGAGCGAAATTCGAGATTTCTTCTTCGAAACCCTAAGGAAAGAGTTTTTAGATATTAATCTCATATTGAATAACAATGAAATTTCGCAGAGAGAGAGATGAGTGAAGAGGGAGAGAGGGGATGGGGAATGAGGAGGGCGGCTGAATGAGAAAGAGACATGTAGGGTTTTTTATGTTTAGTTTTAAATAGAACCAAAACGACGTAGTTTTAATAATAGTAACTTCAAAAATGAAAAAGGAAAAAAAAAAAAAAGGGCTGTCACGGAGGTTAGAACCAGGGACGGGGCTTGAAAAATATGCATGGCACACGTGTAAACCAATAAGGCAATATACGTTTAGTTGTTCATAATTATTATCTATATATTATAAAACTAAAATTTTTGACTTACTTTAGAATTAGAATTAAAAAAATTATTATAATTTTTTTTAATTAGACCTCACATTAGATTTTTTTTATATAGAAAAAAAGGACTCACTTTAGGTTTCAATACAAAGAAAAAGAAAAATGAAAGATTCACGTAAAAATAAAAATAAAAACTTTAGGATGAAGGAAAAAAGAAAGAGAAACTCCTGTTAAGACTCCATCACTATTTAGTTTTTAAAAAGACCACATGTTAGATTTTTTTTTTTTTTTTTAAAGGACTCACTTTAGGTTTTAAAAAAAAATTTAAGATTAAGGAAAAAAGAAAGAGAGACTCTTATTAAAACTCTCACACTATTTAGTTTAAAAAGTTAAAATGATGATGTGGAAAATTGTGGGAGTTTTAGAGGTTTCGGTTTTAATATTTAAATAAAATGATAATTTTATTTAAATATTAATGATAATGATGAATTAGAGTTTAAGTTGGACTTGTTAGAAACGGTAGGTACTAAGAAATTATAGAAGAAGAAGATAAAAACAAAAAAATAATAATAATTTTAAAAAAATATTACACCAACCAATAACTTATTGTTGAATTCATATTTTGAAAATCCAACCGTTAGATCACATTTTCTATATATACTTAACATGCATGCCAATTTTCATGCCAATCGGATGTAATTTACCATTTAATCTGTGAACTCATCTTTTATGCGTTATTTTAAACTACAAAACTTGAATTCAAACAATTGATTGATGACATGATTATTAATCTTTGATCACCTTGAAATTTTTGATGCATGAAAAATATATGAAAATAATGTAATCTAACGGTAGATTTGTCAAAATTCACATCGAATTAAGAAATATAGGGTTGGGTTCAAGTTACACTTGATGTAACTCTAAAAAATGTTACACCAACCAATAACTTATTGTTGAATTCATATTTTGAAAATCCAACCGTTGGATCACATTCTCTATATGTTTTTAACATGCATGCCAATTTTCATGCTAATCAGATGTAATTTACCATTTAATCTGTGAATTCATCTTTTATGCATTATTTTAAACTACAAAACTTGAATTCAAACAATTGATTGATGACATGACTATTAATCTTTGATCACCTTGAAATTTTGTAAGTATGAAAAATATATGAAGATAATGTAATCTAACGGTAGATTTGTCAAAATTCACATCAAATTAAGAAATGTGGGGTTAGATTCAAGTTACACTTGATGTAACTCTAAAAAATGTTACACCAATCAACAACTTATTGTTGAATTGATATTTTGAAAATCCAACCGTTGGATCACATTTTCTATATGTTCTTAACATGCATGCCAATTTTCATGCCAATCGGACGTAATTTACGATTTGATCTTTAAACTCATCTTTTATGCATTATTTTAAACTACAAAAACTTGAATTTAAACAATTGATTGATGACATGGCTATTAATTTTTTATCACCTTGAAATTTTGTAAGCATGAAAAATATATGAAAATAATGTAATCTAATTGTAAATTTGTCAAAATTCATAACGAATTAAGTAATGTAGGGTTGGGTTCAAGTTATACGTGATGTAACTCTAAAAAATGTTACACAAACCAATAACTTATTGTTGAGTTCATATTTTTAAAATCCAACCGTTGGATCACATTTTCTATATGTTCTTAACATTCATGTCAATTTTCAAGTCAATCGGATGTAATTTACTATTTGATCTTTAAACTCATATTTTATGCGTTTTTTAAACTACAAAAACTTGAATTTAAACAATTGATTGATGACATGGCTATTAATCTTTGATCACCTTGAAATTTTATAAGCATGAAAAATATATGAAAATAATGTAATTTAACGGAAAATTTGTCAAAATTCACAACGAATTAAGGAATATGGGATTGGGTTCAAATTATACGTGATGTAAATCTAAAAAATGTTACACCAACCAATAACTTATTGTTGAATTCATATTTTGAAAATCCAACCGTTGGATCACATTTTCTATATGTTCTTAACATGCATGTCAATTTTCATGCCAATTGGATGTAATTTACTATTTGATCTTCAAAACTCATCTTTTATGCGTTATTTTAAACTACAAAAACTTGAATTTAAACAATTGATTGATGACATGGCTATTAATCTTTGATCACTTTGAAATTTTATAAGCATGAAAAATATATGAAAATAATGTAATCTAACGGTAAATTTGTCAAAATTAACAACGAATTAAGGAATATGGGGTTGGGTTCAAGTTATACGTGATGTAACTCTAAAAAATATTACACCAACCAATAACTTATTGTTGAATTCATATTTTGAAAATCCAACCGTTGGATCACATTTTCTATATGTTCTTAACATGCATGCCAATTTTCATGTCAATCAGATGTAATTTACCATTTGATCTTTAAACTTATATTTTATGCGTTATTTTAAACTACAAGAACTTGAATTTAAACAATTGATTAATGACATGGCTATTAATCTTTGATCACCTTGAAATTTTGTAAACATGAAAAATATATGAAAATAATGTAATCTAACGGTAGATTTGTCAAAATTCACATCGAATTAAGAAATGTGGGGTTGGGTTCAAGTTACACTTGATGTAACTCTAAAAAATGTTACACCAATAACTTATTATTGAATTCATATTTTGAAAATCCAACCATTGAATTACATTTTCTATATGTTCTTAACATGCATGACAATTTTCATGCCAATCAGATGTAATTTACCATTTGATCTTTAAACTCATATTTTATGCGTTAATTTAAACTACAAGAACTTGAATTTAAACAATTGATTAATGACATGACTATTAATCTTTGATCACCTTGAAATTTTGTAAACATGAAAAATATATGAAAATAATGTAATCTAACGGTAGATTTGTCAAAATTCACATCGAATTAAGAAATGTGGGGTTGGGTTCAAGTTACACTTGATGTAACTCTAAAAAATGTTACACCAATAACTTATTATTGAATTCATATTTTGAAAATCCAACCATTGAATTACATGTTCTATATGTTCTTAACATGTATGCCAATTTTCATACCAATCGGGTGTAATTTACCATTTGATCTTTAAGTGGGAAGGCGAAAAAAATAGAGAAAAATTTTGGGGTTGGGAAACTTAACGCTCTATTGCGGCGGTCCAACCCGCCGCAAAAAGGATCCCTATTGTGGCGGGGTTTTTGGAGCGCCGCTACAGATCTTTTACAGCCGTTAAAACAGGACTATTGCGGTGGTTTTATGTCCCGCCGCTATAGGACATCGCAAAAAACCCTACCTATAGCGGCGGTCACAAAAAACGCCACAATAGATCTCATGTATAGCGGCAGGCGAAAAAAGCGCCGCAATAGGAGACATATAGCGGCAGTTTTCACACCCGCCGCAATAGCTCGTTTTTCTTGTAGTGACCCTGACCTGATTTTTTTCTTTTTTTAATTTTTTTTATATATACCTTAAAAAAAATTGAATTTTAAATTAATATAGGTTAATGACCACCCTAGAAAACGAACTTGACCACCCTAAAAAAAAACTTAGACACCCTAAATAAAAATTGGACCTCTTCAAAATTTTGATCCATTAAAGGTCGAACCAAAAAAATTGTAAAAAAATGCTATGTTCACAATTTTTTCACACTATTGTTACAAGTAGACAAAAAAGTAATTTTAGTAGTAGGATTAAATTAGAACCTATTACAACTTGTCATTTAGACTTCGTTGTGAAAGCGTTGCAAAACTGTAGTGGACGTAGTATTCATCAAAAATTAGCTAAACAAACAAATTAGCCTAAAAGCCCAAATTAAATGTTTAATTTTGATTTTTTAAATTATTGTGGGGCCAAATAATCTGGCGGCCCAGCCCACTATGTTCCTGGGCCGAAGGCCCGAGCCGAGGAGACAATCCAAATCTAGGGACGACCTCATCATCGGACGTCCGAGGGTTTAAAGGATAGGCTCGAACTAAACGGTCACTTCAGCATTAAATACACCTGACAATCATCCTGACCGCCTTAATAAGGAAGGGACCTCCACCAGTATCACCTTGGAGGCCGTGACTCCCAAAGAGACTGGGAAGACGGCTGATGGGACAAGCATCTAATCAAAGGGCCTAATCGCTCAACAAATGTAGGGCTAGGATCAGTTGTAAGGGGGATATATAATGTAAAGGAATCCCTCCTGAAAAGGGGGGGGAATCTTGAGGGAGAAAAAAAAAAACAACAAGAAAGAAGAAGAGAGAAAGAGAAAAGGGAGAAGAGCCTCCTCGGCCCATGGCCGAGGAGCCTATCCCAAATGTAATTCGCTCTAAATCTATCTTTTCTCTTTAAATAAAAGAGGCCGGAGTCCACGCCATTCGAGCGCCGGCGGGTGCCTAGACCTTCAACCCACTCTCTATAAATTCATTGCGGGGTTCGTTGGGCTTTTGACCCGGGGTCCATTGGGCTTGGGCAGCCGAAAACCCAGTCCCCACAATTGGCGCCGTCTGTGGGAAGGATTAGTGCACCGGTGGGTGCAACGGGTGACCATCCTAAGTAACCATTCTATGGAAGATCGACGGTGATGCAAAAAAAAAACTATCAAAAAGAAGAGCATCGCAGAAAGACAAAAATTGGAAGACAAGAGATTTATCAGTAAAAAAAAGGGGCTTTATATTATTTCATAAAGAAAAATTTACAGATTACAATCAGAGGCTCAGGTAGGCTTGTTTTACAACTATTCCTACCAGCTAGTCCTACAATCAGAGGCCCAGGTGGACCCATCCTAAAACTAGCTAGAGGGAAGTGTCAACCCGTGCTCTTATTGGCATAAAGAGAATGGGAGAACTTGACAATAAGCGGGCTGGAGGGGGCTGGGGCTAGCTCGTTCCAAGGCCCTCAACGACTCCTTTCTCGGAGCGGCGGAGCTTGAACAAAGCGAGGAGCAGATACAGGGGCTCCGGGACGCCCTCCCCATGATGTTCCCTTGATTCTCTCCAACCCCCACGAGTGTTGGCCGTCGGTGACGGCAACACTCGGGCACTGCCCGTAATGAGAGTTCGCATGTCTCCTCCGTCGGGGGTGCGCTCTGAGGAGGGACGTTAGGTACTTCAACAATATCCCTCCGGGCCACCGTGCATGGCGCCATCGGGGTTACGCCTAGATTCTGCCGCACCGAAAGCCCAGTGGGGGCTATGGCCACGACGGCTCTTGGCGCGGACGTTCTTATGTCCGTCCAAAGCCGCCCCATATCGCCTAACTCCGGTCGCAATTCCGGCGGGGTTATTAAAGGGGATTGAGAAGCTAGAAGGGTGTGTTCTTTCTGTTTGTGTTAGGAAGCTCATGGAGTATGAGGAAACTATTCCCCCCAGGAAGCCTTATATAAAGGGATTGGGTTGGTGAGAATTAATTCACACGGAGCCCAAAAAGAGGGTTGCCGAAGCGTTGGATAATAATGAAGCCATCAATTCACGAGGCCATTAATGAAGGCGCGTCTCGCGCATTGAAGCGTCAGGCGCGGAATACGAACGGCCAAAGGACGCTTCGCAAATGACACAGATGAGGGCTCGAGATGGAGATGAGATCAATGCCACGTGCAAGATCATGAGCATCCCGAAGGAGGAATCGTCCTCAGTAAAGCAAACCGAGGACAAACTCCTACTTCCAGATGCCAAGCGTTAGACAGAACCAAGGCACTGCATGGTCCTCGGACTCAGGCCTATGGGGAAACTAACCGCTCCAGATGCCAAGCGTTAGACAGAACCAAGGCACTGCATGGTCCTCGGACTCAGGCCTATGGGGAGACTAACCGCTCCTATGGGGAAACTGACCGCTTCAGGCGCCCAGCGCTAGGCAGCAACTGTACCTAGGTCTTGCATGGTCCTCGGACTCAAGCCTATGGGGAGCTAGCCACTTACCTTGAAGGCAGCAACTGTACCTAGGTCTTGCATGGTCCTCGGACTCAAGCCTACGGGGAGCTAGCCACTTACCTTGAAGGCAGCAACTGTACCTAGGTCTTGCATGGTCCTCGGACTCAAGCCTATGGGGAGCTAGCCACTTACCTTGAAGGCAGCAACTGTACCTAGGTCTTGCATGGTCCTCGGACTCAAGCCTATGGGGAGCTAGCCACTTACCTTGAAGGCAGCAACTGTACCTAGGTCTTGCATGGTCCTCGGACTCAAGCCTACGGGGAGCTAGCCACTTACCTTGAAGGCAGCAACTGTACCTAGGTCTTGCATGGTCCTCGGACTCAAGCCTACGGGGAGCTAGCCACTTACCTTGAAGGCAGCAACTGTACCGAGGTCTTGCATGGTCCTCGGACTCAAGCCTATGGGGAGCTAGCCACTTACCTTGAAGGCAGCAACTGTACCTAGGTCTTGCATGGTCCTCGGACTCAAGCCTATGGGGAGCTAGCCACTTACCTTGAAGGCAGCAACTGTACCTAGGTCTTGCATGGTCCTCGGACTCAAGCCTATGGGGAGCTAGCCACTTACCTTGAAGGCAGCAACTGTACCTAGGTCTTGCATGGTCCTCGGACTTAAGCCTAGGGGGAGCTAGCCACTTACCTTGAAGGCAGCAACTGTACCTAGGTCTTGCATGGTCCTCGGACTCAAGCCTACGGGGAGCTAGCCACTTACCTTGAAGGCAGCAACTGTACCTATGGGGAGCTGGCCACTTATCTCGAGGGCGGCAACCGAACCAAAACACTGCATGGCCCTCGGACTCAGGCTAACGGGGAAGCTAAATGCTTGGGATGAACCTAAGTGTTAAGCAGAACCAAGACTCTGCAAGGTCCTCGGACTCAGGCTCACGGGGAAACCAACCACCTTAGATGATCCTAAGAGTTAGACAGAACCAAGGTACTGCATGGTCCCAGGACTCAGGCCTATGGGGAAACTAACTCCTTCAGAGGATTCCAGGTGTTGGACAGAACCAAAAGCGCTGCATGATCCCAGGACCCAGGCCTGTGGGGAAAACTAACTACTTCAGGGAATTCTAAGTGTTAGCCAGAACCCAAAGCACTGTACGGTCCTCGGACTCATGTTTGTGGGGAAGTCAATCACATCAAGGAGAACCTAAGTGTCAACCTAAAGAATTTTCTACCCGGCCCTTAGGGAATGATGGGCCCACTCGAGCACACATGCCCTCGTTGCAACAATTGATGCCGCGACTGGCCGCGGTGCAATTAAAGATAAAATTACACAAGTAAAGCAGGAAGGAATAACGTGCGAGTAAGCAAACAACCACAACAAACAGGAAAAGGAATAAAATGCGCATTCCATTAAGTTCACAAATGCTACATGGTGAGTACCACCTTACAGTCACAAAGCCAAAAGAAAAAAGAAGAAAATACAAAGGACTAGAAAGACAACAGGGTCGGAGGGCCTGCCTCACTCATTCATACCCCTCCCTCAACCGGGGGCTGGTCCATAGCAGCATCTAGGTTCTCTGAACTTTGGCCAGAGGGGACGGCCCGTGAAGGTGAAGCAAGAATGGTGGCCTCCTCGGCGGTGGGAGCTTCGGCTCTAGCGCCAGACTTCACGGCCTCCTGGGGCGCCTCCCCAATGGGGTCCTCACTTGATTCGGCCACCTTGGAAGGGTCACCTCCTTGGGCAGGCTCAGCCACGGGCTCAGCAGTTGATGTGTCCTCACCCGTAGCAGTGCCGGCCTCCGCCACAGCCTCCTCGGCCTCAGTGCCACTTGGAGCCGCCTCGCGGATGGCAGGGGGGTAGTACACATTCTCCTCCTTCCACAAGTCGGATGAGGCCTCGACCCCAGCCTGCCTAAGAGCCTCGCGCCAAACCTCGGCAGAGTAGCGCTTGCACAACGCGGGGACTTCAGACCTGAAGGTTGCTGCGGTCTCTTCCATCCCTGTGGTGTAAGCCTCCTCCTCGGCCTCCCTCTTTGTGGCCAAGGCCTCCTCCCTGCCCTGGTCAGCCTCTAACTTAGCCCTAAGGGCCTCATCCCTCGCCCACTCAGCCGCCTTTTTGTCCGACTCGGCGGCAGCCACCTTTTGGGGTAGATCAGCTAACAACCCCTTGGCAGCCTTCAGCTGCTCCTCCGCCTCAGCCAGGCGCTTTGAGTAATCCTCGGCCTGCTTCTGAAAACCGACGAGGCCGGACAGGGCAGTATCCCGGGCACTGGTCATCGCACTCAGCTCCTCCCGGGCCTTGGACAGATCAGCCTCAGAGTGTTTAAGGACCTGGGTGGCCTCCAGACGTTTTTCGCGCTCCACCTCCATGGCCTTCCCCTGACCCTGGGCTATGTCCTCCAACCTAAAAGTAGCCTGAACGGCCTGCCCAACAAAACAAATAAATCTTTAGCTGAGACCAAAAAAGCGAAAGAGGAGAGCTACACCTAGGAAAAGTCCCAAATATCGAGGAGCTTACCATCCCCAAATACCGCTTGAGGCAGAAGAAGACCTCCCTGCTCCTCATAGTCGCCAGTTCTGCCATGTCGGCGGGGAGTAACAGGCACCTTTCAACCGCATCGGCTACGTATGTGCCCTCACCCTCGTTGAAATCTCTGAGGGAGGAGTCTTCCCTCAGCGGCGCCCTACGGAGCATTGGGGCCGGAAGCCAGGCCCTAGGCTCGGGTTGGTCGTCAATCTGTTTGTCCGAGCCTCGGGAGCCTATCTTCAGCTGTTTGGAGGGCCGCCGATCATCACCCTCCTCCCGTGGGGGCTCGGACCTCTCCTCAGCTGGCCTTTTGCCCTTATCCTTCTTCTGCTTGGGATCAGAGGGCTCACGCCTGGAGGGCAGACTCGTCTCGGGCAGAGGGGGAGGAAGCCCTGACTGTGCGGAGGCCGACTTGCCCTGGGCAGAGCGAGTTCTCGGAGGAGAAGGAGGGATCTCTGGCTTAGGTTTCCCCGACTGGCCTTCAATCAGTTCAGCCAAGCTAACTTGCGGCTTCTTCTTATAGCCCATTTTTCGCCGAGAAGAGGACCTGGATGCTGAGAAGTCCGCTTCGGTCAGTTGAGGGTCACCCAAATCCCCTGGAGGATCCTCGGACTGGAGAGCTTGATCAAACACGTCAAATTCGTCCTCGGCGGGGCCAAAATCAGCAACCTCCACTTCCCTCTCAGGGCCTGCTTCGGCGGGCTCCGAGATCCTATGGGAGGTGGAGGGACCCACAGGTGTTGCACCTCCTGATGTGGAAGGCGCCTCAGGGAACCGAAACCCGTCCTCGGTCACCGTTATCTGCTGAAGACGAGGATCCTTTGCTCTAATCACGTGCTTCGGTGCCGCAAATACCTTGTGAGCCGGGTCGTATTTCAAAATTTCGTGAGCGGCCCTAACTTGATTATCTGCCGCGTTCACAAAAACCTCCGCCCTCAGCGCCTTCTGCAGGTCTTCCCGGTTGATTAGGCCGAAGTGGCGCGTGAAGGCGTGCGGATCTGCAAAAGGAAACACATCCATATTAGAAACCAAACATTGCAAGAGAAAGGGGGGAGAGAAAGGATGGAACTGATTAGGGTCCTAGAACTCTCTCTCTCCATTTTTCCACTGCCCACCTGGGGTCCCCTCCGTCGTCGGGCAGTGAAGGCCATCATGCCACTCTCCAGACACGATGAGAAAATCTTTGTTCAACCCCTTGCTGGACTCAGGGAGACACTGAATGAGCCGGACTCGGTCATCCCTGGTCTTCAGATAATAGGTTTCGCCCTTCAGGCACTGGAGATTATAACACCAGTTGACGTCATGGTGGGTCAGTCTCAGGCCCATCTTCTCATTTAGGGCATCCACACAGCCCAGAACCCTAAAGACGTTAATGGCGCACTGAGTGGGGGCTAGTCGAAAGTGTATCAGATAGTCCCTCATCACCGGACCCATGGGTATCCTCATGCCACCTTCGACGAAGGCAACGATGGGAATCACCACCTCACCCTCCTGCCTCAGGAAGCGCCACTCACCCTGCTCACAATACCTCAAGCCCACGTTGGCCGGTATCTTGTAATCTACGATGAATTTCTCCATCGCCTCCTCAGTGAAGACATACTTCTTAAAAATACCCATCCCAAACGAAGCCTAGACGAGCTAAGAAGGTGTAAACGAAAAAGAGGCAGAGAGGAAAAAGGAAAAAGTTCCAAAGGAGACAGTGTGACTTACAGAAATGTGTAGAAGCTCCTCGGACAGGCTTTTTATGCTGGAGATGTGGACTCTTGGGTGCAAAGATGCAGGAGAACCGAGTTTTCAAATGGGTATTTATACCCTCAAATTAAGGAGCAGTGCGGTTTTTCCCACTTCTAACTGCTATGCGAATCCCCACCGTTGGATTGACATCCTCCCGTTAAACGTGGGGAGCAAAAAGCCGTCAGGATTTAATGAGGGGCACGTCGCGCCCTCCAAGGCATTAATAACGCTTCTGAAGCAGGCGAAAAGACTTCAATATCCCCAGAGGGCCAAACTTCAGCGGTACATAATGCACGCCCGAGGACATCAAAATCCTCCTCTCCACCCGAGGAGGCGGACAGCAAAATTTTGAGGGGCTATTGTGGGGCCAAATAATCTGGCGGCCCAGCCCACTATGTTCCTGGGCCGAAGGCCCGAGCCGAGGAGACAATCCAAATCCAGGGACGACCTCATCATCGGACGTCCGAGGGTTTAAAGGATAGGCTCGAACTAAACGGTCACTTCAGCATTAAATACACCTGACAATCATCCTGACCGCCTTAATAAGGAAGGGACCTCCACCAGTATCACCTTGGAGGCCGTGACTCCCAAAGAGACTGGGAAGGCGGCTGATGGGACAAGCATCTAATCAAAGGGCCTAATCGCTCAACAAATGTAGGGCTAGGATCAGTTGTAAGGGGGATATATAATGTAAAGGAATCCCTCCTAAAAAGGGGGGGGGGAATCTTGAGGGAGAAAAAAAAAAACAACAAGAAAGAAGAAGAGAGAAAGAGAAAAGGGAGAAGAGCCTCCTCGGCCCATGGCCGAGGAGCCTATCCCAAATGTAATTCGCTCTAAATCTATCTTTTCTCTTTAAATAAAAGAGGCCGGAGTCCACGCCATTCGAGCGCCGGCGGGTGCCTAGACCTTCAACCCACTCTCTATAAATTCATTGCGGGGTTCGTTGGGCTTTTGACCCGGGGTCCATTGGGCTTGGGCAGCCGAAAACCCAGTCCCCACAATTATGTTTTCTAAAGGCATATTTTAAAATCACTATTTTTTTTTAAATGAATATTTCAAATAGCTAGTCTATTAATGCTTGTTTTATTCTTTAGTTGAGTTTGTTGGATTTATGTGATACATTTTGTACATATGCATATGCATTAAAATAATACTTGGATACGATATTGAACAATATAATGGTTGAATGCCTAAATTGAATATGTTGAACGGATTTATAGTTTATCCTTTATTCTTTTGCTAGTACTATGACAAATTTCTTATAAAGAAATCACTTATATTACAAGATTCATCTTCTAAGCAAATTCGTATTTACTTGAATAATTTTCTTTTAGATCTTAGGCTATAAGAAAATGTCTTATTTTTTTCATATTAATGATCAGGATGAAATAAAAATAGTATATTTACAAAGGGACTTAATTTTTCAACTTTTTGACCATAATTTCCCTAAAAAAGAAATTAGTGGAGTATTGCATTGACTTAATCCTGAACATTATGTATTTACACTTTTTTTGTGTGAAGTCAATATATTCAAGTTTTATTTTATTAAATTTTGTTTAATTTAAGACTTCTAATGATCACTTTGGATAAAATTCCTAAAGCTACCACTAGCTGAAGGTGCACCATTTTACCCAAGTCTTTCAATAGAGCTTTACAATCCACATATTAGATTTCATACTTTCATAGATTATTAATGTTTTTCTTCCACAATATAAATTCTTGTGCAAAAAAAAATTAAATTTTCTCTGTTTAATGAAAGCTAATCTTAAAAAAATCCAGAGCAGCTTACTACACGGGGGTATGTTACATTTCCCATTACATATATGTGTGCAACTTACAAGTTTCAAGGGATCAAGATGTCTCCTAAAAGAAGCTCCAATTCTCTAACTCAGGCTCTTCTATTACAATTACACCTAGTTCCCTGCTAGCTGTTACGCGAAAATAAGCTTACTTGTACACATAAAATACTGTGACAGTAAGCTAAGCTCAATCATTAAAAAAAGAAAAAAAAAAAGAATGTTGGTGCATGAAGAAGCTATCGACAAGCCGGTGGATTCAGTTTGCCTCCGGTCTTAACCTTTGCATTCAAGCATGAGGATGAAGCTGATTTTCCTTTGTTACTACTGCCCTGGAACTTCAAATCAATGTCCACCAATTCAACATCACAAGGCACTTGTGAACTGCATAGTAATGACACTGCAACATCTGAAGTCGCGGTGCCAACAATGTTCTTGTAATGAACGCCGCTAATCTGCACTTTGGATGCCTACGCAAAGCAAAGCCGAGTTCAAATCAAGCTTCTTGACAAGCAAGCAAGTTGAGCTAGTAAATGGGTTAGCAGAAATAGTAAGAAATTTAGATGAATTACCGCACTCTTATGTGAGCCATAATTCTGATCAATGATGATAGGATTTTTAACCACATCCATAATTATATCTTGAAAAGTGATGCCTGAAGCTTTGCTTGGAGGTGACCCCGAATAGGTTTTGATCCTCACGCCATTGGCTGTGTTTCTTAATGTGCAATTACTCACAACAACCCCACTCACATCTTTCTCATCATCATACTTGCCAAGGCTGCCAACACTGCAGGTATATAATTTTGTGGATAAATTGAACAACAGTAACAAAATCATTGCCTTAACTATATATGCGTCTTTAAATTTTTGATATTATTTAATCTGAACTATGAAATATATTCATTTTAACTGCAGAAAAGTGTACCTTATGCCGTGACCTGGGCCACAGGTTATATTAATGACAACGAGATTAGTAACCCCTTGTCCAATAGAAATGCAATCATCACCAGTTCCAATTACGCTGTTTGATACATTGACGAGATTGGACGAGCTTATATGCATGCCATCGGTGTTGGGGCTATTAGATGGAGCAGTTATAGTGAGATCGTAGGCTTTAAAGTTTTGGCACATATTAACATGCGTGTGGAACGATTTGCTATTTAGATAAGTGATCCCATGAACTACGGTATTGGTCAGTTTGGAAAATTTGATTGACTGCACAAAATCAAGAAATTAATCATGCACATAATCATTTCAATACATGCAGTACCATGTTCAAACATAATAACTGAAAATTTGAAAAATTAAATTGTAATAAGATAAAACGAAAGCAGGTGAAATGTAATTTTTTTCTCCAAAATTAAATATAGTGGATGCTTACAGATGGGAGGAGTTGGCAATCGGAATTCTGATCACAGTCATTGTACTTCCAGACAGTCTCACCTCGACCATCAAAAATACCACCGGTAAGTGTCAAACCGCTGATCGATTCGAACAAAATCCACTCAGGAGAGGTATATTCACTAATATCAGTTGTAGCTTTAATAGTTCCCTGAACTTCAACAGTTATTTTTGAGGCCTTGCATGGCCCTGCAAACACGAGAGGCCCTGTCACATACGTCCCTTTGGGAAAGACAAGCCTTGCCGGACCACCACCAGATTTACATGCAGCAACCCACGCTTTCATAAATGCCTGTATGAAACCATAGCAGCAAAATTTATAATAGAGGTTATTTGGATATCCAATATTGTGAAACCTTGTTTACGAGTTACTATTTGAAATTTGATCTATTCTATTCATTGTCACGTAGTTTAAAATATAAATGGAATAGCAGTGTGTGAATCGCAAAATAAAATCTTAATAATGGAAAGGACTTTCTCTATTTTAAGAAAAATTTGATTGATAGTTGCCTATTTATAGGTTTTCTGGGATTGGTTATGAGCCACTGGCGGCTCCACATGCAAGCCAGGGTGGTTATAGGAACACCCTGGCTTGCAAAAAAAATGTATATATATACTTATCAAAAAAATATTATATGTTAAACTAACTTATTGTGACCACCTTAATAAAAATATTAAATATCCTGACTTGAGAATTACAAAAAATTGGGTTCAACAAAAATAAGAGTAATGCTACATTCACAATATTTTCACAATAATTTTACAACAAATCTAATGTGGTAAATTGTTACTGATTCTGATTTGTGCCCTATAATGATATTATTTTTTTACTTACCAATAACAATTTTTTGTATAAGATTTATTGTAAAAATGTTGTAAACGTAGCATTACTCCAAAATTAATTTTGCCCCCCCAAGCATAATCCTTAATCCCATACATACATACATACATATATACATATATATATATATATATATATATATATAAGATTAAATAACAACAATAAATATTACCCAAAAAAACAACAAACATAAACTAAACAAAAACAAGATAAGACCAAACAACAAGTGAACAAATTATTCAACAAAAAAACCTATTATAAAACAAAAAGATAAAAATCACTAATAATTCAAATTTGTAGCTCATTTAATTTGTTTAATAAAAATAATCTCTGATTTCATTTTTCCTTAAAAAATGGTATTAAGAAAAATATTGTAGTTGTGAGTTCTCCTTGATGATGACGACAATTATAACCTTTTTGGTTTTGCAGTCGCAACAATTTTACTTTCCTTAGCGATTCGCAGTTGTAGCAAATATTCAAGTATCACTTTATTATATTTTATATAATTTAAATTTCTTAGTGACCACCTTAAAAAAAAAATTTTAGAGCCACCACTGTAATGACCTCCATAGTGTGCCTACACAATTATACATGTGCTTACCATATCCATGGTGTTTCCAGCTCTTACCAAAAAAATGAAGCACATCTTTTATAACAATGAGTTTTGATATGTGAACGTTTGCATGCATGCAAAAGATAAAAGTAGAAGTTAAAGAATTGGTTTAGGAAATATTTCTAGAAACTTAATATATATATATATATATAAAAGAAAAAAAAAGAAGCAATTGACTTTTTTTTTTTTTATAGTTTTTAAAATTTCTCATAAAAGTGATATTAATTTTTTTTTTTTAAATGGCCTATTAACAAGCGTGCAATTGTCTCTTAACTCACCTCTACATTATCGGTCTTGCCATCAGCCTTAGCACCATAAGAGTTAACGTTGAAATCTGTAAGACCAGCAGCACCGACAAGGCCACGACGGAGTGTAGATTCGGCCACACAACAGGAAAATGCTAAGCCTAGAACAAGAATGGCTCTTACTTCAAATCTTCCTGCAATCGTCATGATGGCCTTAGGAATTGGTCTTACAGATTTTTTTTTGTTTTTGTTTTAAATTGAAGAAACTAAAGCTGATGGCTTTCGAATTTATAACACAAGTTAGTAGTTAGTTGCCTGAAATTTGTGGCCACTTAACTATCTTTAGTAGCCTTTAACAGAAACGAGAATCAAGAAATAACAATTTGGTTAATTATCTCTGATTTAGTGATAATTTTCCAATATTAGTGCTGCGTAAATCTCCTGAATGGGGATCACCTAGCTTATAGGAATTCTATCACCACTAAATAAAGAATGGCGACTCCTGAACCCTCCGTTCGCCCTCATTCGGGTGGAGTTCCTCACCCAAAGATTTAAAGGGAAAAAAAATTGATGGTGTAGAATTGAAATTTGTTATAAACTTATATATTTAGCAATAATAAAACTAGGGACACAATTTTTCTGAAAATATTTTTCTTTAAATATTAATGTTGTAAGTTGTGATTGACACTCCACTTTCACATAGACTTACTTTTATTATATATGTATAAATTATATCGTACTATGTTAGAAGTTAAAGTATTTTTAATCCAACTTTCATTAATAAATATGAAATTTATAAATTAAAATAGATTGGAGGATACATGTAAGAAATTAATTTCTTGAAGTTTTAGGTGGGTGTTTAGAAAATAAAT
The DNA here is from genome assembly GCA_032727855.1 of Quercus ilex subsp. ballota. NCBI lineage: Eukaryota > Viridiplantae > Streptophyta > Magnoliopsida > Fagales > Fagaceae > Quercus > Quercus ilex. The sequence goes on from CM064919.1 coordinate 29,553,949, forward strand.
GAGGTTGCATGGTATAGTATGTACTAGACAATAGCCCAAGCAATGTATTTGGATTAACAATTAAATAATTCTGAAAAATTCTAATTTGTGTAATTCTAAAAAAAAAATCATGTCACTATATATACTAAATGCAATTATATTATGCCATGATAAACAATGTCAAAATTGGTAATAAAGGTGTTGCACAATTGTGTTCAAATTAAGTCCCACATCAATAGTTTAGAATATTACGACAAAGAAAAAAATAAGGTTTGGATATTGACTTGGAAACTACCAAGTTCTTATATTCTACTTTTTGTGTTTCATTTTATATTTTACGAATCATTACATACTATATATAGTTGATTTTTTCCCCATTTTAAATTGAGAAATAGTACCATATCCAAAATAAGGATAAGAACTCGTCAACTTCAGAATATTAAGACAAAAAAAAAAAAAAAAAAGAGAGAGTGAGGTTTGGATATACTGACTTGGAAACTATTAAGTTCTAAATTATCTTGAGTTACCAAAATCTTATATTCCACTTTTTGTGTTTCACTTTATATTCTACTAATCATGATATGTTATATATAGTTAATTTGTCCCATTTTAAACTGAGAAATGCTATGTCCATAACATTTTCACAACACTTTCGTAATAAATCATAAGTAGCAAGTTGTTGTAAGTTGTTAGTAAAAGGTTCAAATTATAACTAATAACAACTAACCACTGATAATTTGTTGTGAAAATGTTATGGATGTAGCACTTCTCTTTAAATATTGGTTATTTTATAATAAAAGAAGTCAAATGAATACATGACAACTACTTTCTCAAAAAAAATAAAAATAAAATAAATAAAATAATACATGACAATTTATAATTGGAGTAGAAGAAGAATACGAAAAATAAAACAGAGAATTTGTACCATTCGGTTATTGGTTCCAATACTTTAAAATTTAAGGGCTATAAATATTCTTTTGATAAAAAAAGATTATTTGAGCTTTGGCTAATTTGTAATAGTTATTAATGAAGCGATTTTTCATCTCTATTGGAAAAGTAATTAAAAACCAATAACAATGTGAGATGCATTATTTATACAGAAGAAAAAACTCATTCAGAGAAGGTTGTGTAAGGTTTTAGATCCCTGTAAACTAGATTGTTTAACCTTAATTAACCAAGTGAATGTTTAGACTTATTATTCAGATCTAAATTAAAACAAAAAAATCATATCATGCAGAACAGCAAAAAAATAAATAATAAAACGATATGGTGACTTAGGAAAACCAAACTGGTAAAAAACCTAGGGAGGATTTAACATAGCTATCCTCAAGGTAAAAGCAAATTCATTATAGAGAATCAAAGTTTACAATAAGACTTAGACCACTAACATCCTATTGCTGTCACATGTAGAACTTACTGACACGACCACATGCAACTCCGAATCCACGGACTCTTTCTCTATTAAGCCTTTGCAACACAAGAACCCACACTTGTGACTTTAAGACTCCACTCAAAGGTTTTGGATCTCCTTAGATGTTGATCTCGTATGCAACAACTTCTACAACACCAGATCTTGAGATTCTTCAAGGAATAAGACCAATAAAAGACTTTAGAGAGCTTTTGGGTACAAAACCCTAGATCTACAAAAGATGCACAAGATGCACTCTAATCTCTCTAAAAAACTTTGAAAAACCTCCCTAGGGTTAGCTTATAATGTCCTTTAAATACTGGAAAAACGGCTTGCAATTTAGGCTTTAAACAATCAAGTTATGGGCTTTTTACGTTTGCTGATTTTTTGCTGATATGTGACTTTCAATCGATCAAGTACCAATTGAACGAAACAAATTATAAGTCTTTTTTTTTTCATCTCGAACTTGAGTTTTTTGTCTTGGACTTCAATGTAGACCATTCTAAACCAATAAGACTTAGTTTTTGTCATAGTTTGCCAACATTACAAACTCAAAACCTAACAGGTTGTATTGAATTTGATACATATATGGATCAAATTCAATGCAACCTTCTCTGAATGAGTATAAATATATATTTATACTCTACTTCTTTTTCTTTTCTTTTCTTTTCTTTTTTTTTTTTAGAAGAAAGACTAAACCATTTTATTAAACTGAATTCGGAAAATCAAACAGAATAAAAGAAAAAATATCTGGTGGAACAGACTCCATCCAGACCTCTAAAGGAAAAAATAATCTTGCTCTCTGGGCTAAGGCGTGTGCAACTACATTGCCTTGCCTCACAACGTGAGAGAAAGAACAACTTTGAAACGAGTTAGCGTAAGACATAATGTCTTTTATGATATGACCTCCTTGAGAGTTTGACATGTCCCTATCCTTCAAGGAATTAATAATAGATGTGGAGTCACCCTCAAAAACTAAGTTTCAGAAACCAATTTCAAGAGAGAAAGCCACTGCATGACGAGCTGCCAACAACTCCACGGTCTCCACAATTGGTGGTTTCATGATTTTCTCGGAGAGAGCAACCATAACCTCCCCCTCTGAGTTACGAATCACCACTCCGAGCCCCGCTTCATCAAACTTTCCAAACAACACACCATCAAAATTAATCTTCACAAAATCCACACTAGGCGGCCTCCATTTTTCTGCAACTACTCTCTGAGGTTTTTGCTTTTGCCGAAATCTGGCTAAATAACCCTAAAGATATTCTTCAGCAAAAACATTCTATCCAAAGGTATTGAATGCTCCTGGGTACGTGACTTATTCTGATAATGCCAGACTAACCAAGTCATGACTGCAAAAAGAGGAAACAAATTTGGTTTTGTCTGAACTAGCTACACTAGATCTGAAAAAGAACCTGAAGCAACTTGATTACTATCTAGCCAACCAAACTTCCTCTGCCAAACCTAATGGACCTTCTCACATCCCCACAAAGCATGGAGAACATCTTCTAAATTTTTGGAACAAAGGTGACAAACATCTTCTTGTAGAATGGTTCTCTTCAACAAATTAACTTTTGTGGGCAAAGAGTTTGTACAAGATTTCCATAGAAAATGTTTAATCTTACCTAGAACCTTTAGCTTCCAAAAATTTCTATGTGCCTCTAAATTATTCATTTCATCCTCAACAACCTACGGTTCTTCACACAAAGCTTTGTAATAGGGGTGTGCAGCCAACCCGCCAACCTGCCAAAACCGACCCGACCGAACCCAACTTGCCGGGTTAGGTCGATTTTTAAGGCTTAGTAGGTTGGGTTGGGTTACAAAATTTTTTTGATAGCGGGTCAGGTTGGGTTTGAGTCATAAAATTCGAAACCCGCCAAACCCAACCAGACCCACCCATATATTTAATATATATATATATATATAAAGTATATTATATAATTAATAAAATTTTTAAAATAACTAGCTGTACCTATCTTATATAAAAGTCAATTAGTTTACAAAAACTCTAGTAAATTATTATTGTTGTTTAGTCATTAGTATTGTTTTCCTTTAAGGAGTCACATTGATACTAATTTTTGGGTTTTTTAAATATATTTATATTTATATTTTTTTCTACTCAATTTAATAATAATAATAATAATAATAATAATAATAATAATAAAATTTGTCTAACCCATGGGTTCAACCGGACCCAAACCGACCCATGTGGGTTGAGTTGGGTTGAACTTATGTGATGGGTTGGGTTGAGCTTTTTTTGACCCACCATGGTGGGTTGGGTCAAAAAATCCCCTTAACCCGACCTAACTCGACCCATGCACACCCCTACTTTGTAACCCGTCTTGACTGAGTAATGGCCATTCCTCTCAGTAGGTCAAATTAGGGGAGTGGTGCATAAAGGAAGGGATTTTATGAGGTGAGCATCAAGTGGGTAAAAACATTGGTCAATCAGACTCATGTTCCACCAACTTGACTGAGGATTAATTAGCACATCAACAGTGGCATCAGATGCTAGTAAACCTCAGTGAAAGATAATTCTTCCATCATCTAAATTTGGTAACCAAGCATCCTGAAAAATCTGAGTATTCTTTCCATCCCCTACTCTCCATCAAGCACCCCTTGCAATCAGATTCTAGAACGAACAATACTTTTCCAAGCAAATGAGCCCGAGGCTGACTTTGCTTCAAATACACTGCCATTTAGGAAGTATTTCACCCTAAAAATTTTGTAAAAAAGGGAATCCGTGTCATGAATCATTCTCCATACTTGATTTGCTAGCATTGCATGTTGAATTTACAAAAGATCTTTGAAACCCAAACCTCCCTTCAATTTTGGTTTACACAAGACTTCCCACTTCTTCTAATGGATTTTTCTCCTATCTCCCCTTTGGCCCCACCAAAATTTTCGAATAAGCATCTCTATATCTTGGCATAGATCCACCGGTAAGGGGAAACAACTCATTGCAAAGGTAGGGATGGCTTAAACCATTGCCTACAACAAAACTTCTTTACCCGCTTAAGAAAGCAACTTCTCTTTCCACCCTTGTAGTTTCCCCCACACCCTATCTTTAATATAATTTAGGCTAGCTTTCTTATTTCTCCCTACCACAACAAGCAAGCCCAAATACTTCTCATATTCTTTAATCTCAAGTACTCCCAACAAATTTTTTATTACCTCCTTTGGAGAATCCAAGACATTCTTACTAAAGAAAAGAGTAGTTTTTGTAGAATTTATTTTTTGTCTCGATGTCTTTTCATAGATAATCAAGAGATCTTGAATGGCTTCCACATCCTCCACCCATGCCCGACAAAAAAGGAGACTGTCATCTGCAAAAAACAAGTGAGAAATCTTTGGACCGGCCCTACAAAGAGAAAAGCCCTTAATCAGCCCACCATCCACTGCATGTTGAATAAACCCATTTAGTCCCTCTAAACATAGTAAGAAGAGATATGAAGACAAAGGGTCCCCTTGGCGAATACCTCTAGATGGAATAATATGGCCCTTAGGCTCTTCATTAACCAAAATAAAATATGTAGCATATTGAATACACTCCAAAATCCACCATATCCAAGTGGGATGAAAACCCACTTACTCTACTTCTTAATTAAAAAGTTAAAAATCTCAAGTGTTTTATCTCATTTATTGATATGTAGTTTGGAGTCGGACCTGAGAGCAAGTATTAGATTATTAATGCATTTATTTTCGTGAGAAATGCTATGTTCACAATATTTTCACAACATTTTTACAATAAATCATATGTGGCAAGTTGCTACGGGTTGTTATCAGTAGGGCAAAAAAGTAATTTTAGTGATAGGTTTATATGCGCACTTGAATGAGATTGCTGGGTTGGGCCTCACACAGATTTACAACTTATTTGTTTAGTGGGTTTGGATTTCCTACTATGAGTCGTTTTCAGCACCAAGACTCAATAAGATCACTTTTCTCTTTCTATGTTGCCACCCTCTTACTCTCTCTTTTTCTCTCACAATTTTCCAACCCCCTCTCTTTCTTTCGCCTCTCTTATTTATAGCACTCTGATTAGTGGGGTGTCATGATTGTTTTTGCAGTAGTGCAATGAGCGGTCCAATATCATCATTCATAAGTGGGTGGTTAGGTGGGAGAGGGATGGGGCGAAAATGGCTTTCGAACTTGGTTCCCACTTCAGCGATCATGCCCGGCAGTGATGTTTCTGGAATTTCCAAGCATTTTCATGATAGGTGTTCGGACGTTCATTCTTCCTATATTGTCCGGCATTGACTCCCCGAGTAAAGACTAGGTGGTAGAACCTGGGCCTACACTCAGCGTGGGCCTAGGTTGGGATTACAAGTAAAAAAGGGGAATGTGAACAATGGGCTACACCACCTATGCTTGAACAAGAGGCCCAAATGGACCTGGACATCTCGGGGCCGTACATTAGCTCCCTCTTGATTCATGTCCGGTCCACGGGCAGAATCTAGAAGCCCGGTGGGCACATTCATTTGAGAAGGCTAACAGGTGCAAGTCAGGGCTGTTTTAGAGACCTATTAATGTGCCATCAAAAGACGTGCCTTTTCGGCCCATTGGGTTTAGCTATCATCATTACCTGACGATTCGTGGACCGAAGATGTGCGTGTGTCAGTTGGCGCCCGCGTGAACTCCTTGTTAATGGAGCCTTATTATTGCTCTTGAGGCGCCGTTTCCTTCTTCCATTGCTTTATATATAGTTCATCCCAAATCACTTCTCCATTTCTAAACTCTCCACTCTCTGAATTTCCTCTCTGCGGAGCATCCATCTGTGCAACTATTCGCCTGCCCAGAGCCTTTCTTCCTCCCCTAGAACCCAAAGTAAGTTCCTTGCCTCTTGCTTTCACTTCAGCAACTTTCTTCGTGTTTTCCCCCTTGATTTTAGATCCTAGGATGGGGTACGCCTACCTTCTAAACACCGCAGCATCCTTAGCCACATTTAGGTAGAAATTTGATATTCCTAATGACGTGGAAGTGGGATATTGCCACGAGAGTGAATTCGAACTCTACAGTAGGGGTCAAACTACCTTTTTTCCCTTAATGGCAGTCCTAGAGGGCGGGGTTAGGTTTCCCGTGGATCCCCTCTTATTAGACACACTTCGGTATTACGGGCTGTGCCCCGACCAACTACCTCCCAACTTTTACTGGGTTGTCAGTTGCATTAGTAGGTTGAACCACACATTCGATTTGCAATTAAACCATCATGATATAAACCACATGTACAGCTTATGCAGAAAAAAGAATACAAATTATTATTTAAAGGTTAGGGATAAGCGGGTATGACTGATATCATGCCTACCTGACTCGAATAGAAATTATGCCGAGGAGTACATCCGGGTGCGCGACAATTGGTTTGCCGGGGATATCCCCCCTCCACTTTCTCGCTGCGAAGTGGGTTCGTATTGACTCCTGACCTGTCTTTGTTTAATAGCTGTTATACTTACCTGAATCTCAATGTGCTTATAAACACGTTAATTGCATTTTCCCTTTCTCATCACTCATGTTATCATTTTATTTTTCTATTTATTATTTTATTATTATTATTATTATTATTATAATTTTTTTTTTTGCAGACATTAAAGTGTTCATCCCAGATGTCCGGGTGGTTCATGTAAGGGATTTAAACTTCGTGCTCCGATATGAGATATTCGTTTACTGGGACGGGCAGCTCCGAGCATCCCACCTCATTCTAGGTGTTGAACCAGTCTACTCCACTTGGCAACCCTTTAAGCAGGCGCTCTTGGTAGACAGCCCCCTGCTGTCATATATCGACGTCTGGCACGCGAACTTTTTGCCGCCAAACTTTACGGTAGGAGAAGCTCGGGATATTGGCCGGCGATACACCTGCTCGGACAAGCTTGCTCCAATATGCGACGAGTTTGCAGAGAGTGTCCCGGCGCCTCCAAGAACTTGCACACACTCCCGTTGAAGAGGAAGTACCTATCTAAGAGGCTTTTATTCAAGAAGCTCCCACCCAACCCGAAGAACTGGCTGATCCCGAGGATCCTATACTTGCTGCCGAGCAAGTTATTGTTAATATTACTGAACTCTCTGATATCGAATCCAACCATAGCATTGATATGGTGACTAGAAGAACTTTGTCCATTGACCGCTTTGTGCCTAGCGTGGCAGCTCAGCCATGGCAGCCCAAGTTCCTCTTGGACAGCGAACCACTCCCCGACACTGCCAGTGTCCGTGTTTAGGAGAAAGGTGAAGGGGGTCGTGTTGCCCAGAGTTTAGCACACGAACTCCTCCTGCCCGAGGACGTGCACGCTTATGAGTAGGGGACGGAGGAGTCTATGGGGAGAAGGCTGCAATGGTTCACGGTCGCGGTAATCTCTCACTCGCCAGTTTCTATCGACTATTACTGTTTATCATTACTGTTAGCATGTACACAATACACATACTTACACTCGAATTTTTTTTTTTAGGCGGCCCAACTGGCTCACATGGTGGATGGCCGGATGAAGGAGCTTTCCAGGGATGCTGACCGGGAGAGGGTTGCCAAGGAGATGGCTACCAGGGTGGTGAAGGAAAAAATGAAGGCTGTTGACGCGGCCGAGAAGAAGGCTGCTGCCACGGAGAAGGCCAAGGCGCTTGTGAAGAGTAGGTGCGCAGAACTTCTCGAAAAGCAAAACGAGACAGATGTCAAGTTGGCCAAGGCAGAAAGTCTGAACATCGCCTAGACTGAGGAGCTAGCAGATATGAGAGCTGCATTGGGGGCTGCTGAGGATAAGTGGTACCATGAAATGTTCGCCGATGCGGAAAACTCAGTGGAGCCAATGGTGAACCAGGCTCGGAAGTTGGGTTTTGAGGCTGGCTGGTTGGCAGCCCTACAGGCTATGAGGGTTCCCGAGGATTCTCCCCTTAGGGACCTCGGTCAGATTCCCTTCCCAGAATTTGCTCCAACCGCATAGAATCCTCCGGCAACAACTGACGCAGAAGATACATCGAGCTTCAAGGAATTGGCGAAACATATAGATGCTCATATAGAAACAGATGATGCGGAAGTCAACAGTGTTCCCCACCCTTCCGACCAGCGCTGTGAGGATTTAGCCCATAACCCTGCCGACCAGCAGTCAACCAATCGTGCCGACCACACAGGAGCAGACTAACTGGGGATCTGTACAATTTCGTCAATGTTTTGTTCTAGCTAAAAAAAGAATTTTTTTAAGTTTTATTTTCTTAACTTAATTTGCCTATGTCACTGGGCTGTGGTGGCTAAACGATCATTTACCTTATTTTGACTTTTGCGTGGTCGCCGAGCTATGGTGACAGGACAACAGCTTTGTCTTTATGCATTTATTCTACTTAAGCATTGCTTGTTCACTGAACACTTGCCTTAATCGTTTTCATGACGGCTTACTAGCCATGTTTTTTCTATTTTTCGTGCGTGAATGATTTCCTGAATGCTTGATGACTTATGGGGTGCAGAAGGCCCAGATATGGGTTCCCGATCTCGGGCAACGTGTTGGTTTCAACCTTTATTCTGTCTTTAGAATACTTTCCTTCCATCCGGTAAAAGCAATCAAGTCGGGTGATAGGATCTTGCCTTTAGGAAATCTTGGTTAAGCCTTCCTCCTCCCCGGTGATGTATTTCGCACCGGGGATAGGTTTTTGTCCTTAGCGCAAATTCTGAGTCTAAGGTTTCTACCTGTTCGGTGATATGGATCGAACCGATCAGGTTTCTGTCCTCAGTGTATTTTCTGAGTCTAAGGTTTCCACCTACTCAATGATATGGATCAAACCGAGAATCAGGTTTCTGTCCTTAGCGTATTTTCTGAGTCTAAGGTTTTCACCTGCTCGGTGATATGGATCGAACCGAGAATCAGGTTTCTGTCCTTAGCGTATTTTCATTGTCTAAGGTTTTCACCTACTAGGAGATATGGATCGAACCGAGTATCAGGTTTCTGTCCTTAGCGTATTTTTCGAGTCTAAGGTTTCCACCTGCTCGGCGATATGGATCGAATCGAGAATCAGGTTTCTGTCCTTAGCAAGATTCATAGCTTAATGTTCTTTTATGATCGGCAATGGAGGTCGAGCAAAAATGCAACAATAAAATGGAAAGAAATAGCCTAGATGAACGTCATTACCTTCATTAGTGAAAACTTAGTGATGGAATTTACATTTAACTCTCAATTCACAACATTGCCCGTCAGTGATAGAATTTCTTAAGGTTATGGACGTTCCATGGCTGGGGCAACGGCCTCTCGCCTAGGTCTTCCAAGTAATACGCCCTTGCGCTGGCAACGGCGGTGACCCTGTAAGGCCCTTCCCATGTCTGTGCCAACTTCCCGGAGTTCGTATCTCGCATATTCCCCACGGCCCTTCTCAGAACCAAATCCCTGGCGCTAAACTCCCTCATTCTTACATCTCGGCTGTATCTTTGGGCGAGCTTCTGCTGATACTCCGCGAGTCGTATAGTCACCCTTTCACGGCATTCCTCCAACTTGTCCAAACATCCCACCATCATCTCATCGTTCGGGGCGGGGTCAAATCCCGCGACCCATGCACTGAGTAGATTCACCTCGGTCGGTATCACAGCTTCCGCTCCATAGGTAAGAGAGAACGAGGTCTCCCCGGTGGACCTCCTAGGGGTTGTCTGGTATGCCCATAAAACTTTGGGCAACTCCTCGGCCCAGTTTCCCTTCGCGCCCTCTAGCCTCTTTTTCAGTCCATTTACAATTACTTTATTCACCGCCTCGGCCTGGCCATTGCCCTGTGGATATGCTGGGGTTGAGTACCTTGTTTTAATACTGAGATTACCATAGAATTTACGGAAGGCTCGGCTGTCGAATTGCAGCCCATTGTCTGATATAAGGGAGTTAGGTACCCCAAATCTTATGACTATATTCTTCCACATAAATTCCTTTACGTCCACGTCCCGTATATTAGCCAAAGCTTCCGCCTCTGCCCATTTGGTAAAATAATCGACGGCCACCAGAACGAATCTCCGATTACCTATTGCCTGGGGAAATAGGCCAATGATATCCAACCCCTACTGTGCAAAAGGCCAAGGACTACTGATCGGGTTCAGATGGCCGGCGGGCTGGTGGATTAGAGGGGCATGCTTCTGGCACTGTTCGCACTTAATTACATACTCGGCGGCGTCCTTCTGCATTTGAGGCCATTAAAACCCTTGAGTCATTGCCCGATGCACTAATGAACGTCCCCCTACATGGCTGCCGCACACTCCATCATGAAGCTCGGCCAAGAGCTCGCTCACCTTCTTAGGTTGTAAGCACAACAAGTATGGCCCTTCAAAGGACCTCCGATACAGTGTCCGGTCTTCTAATAGCCAATACTGAGGGGCCATTCTATGGATCTTGCTGCCCTCCTTTTCGTCAGACGGGAGTCGACCCTCGGCTAGGAAGTCAATAATGGGGTCCATCCAGCACGGCATAAGTGCTGCGATTACTAAGATATCGACCCTTGCAGTTCCTGGGTCACTTACTATCCTAATGCTTGGCTCTGGAACAAGCTCGACCTTGATTAGTTGGGGTATCTCTTCAGCTACTGATGATGCCAGCGTGGCGAGGGAGTCGGTGTGTCTATTTCGCGTTCGAGCCACTTGGAAAACCTTTACCATGTTGAAGCTAGTTATAGCCTGCCTCACCTGTTCCAGGTATGCTTTCATACGGAGATCTCGAGCTTCAAAACTGCCCTGCACTTGATTAACCACCAGACTCGAATCTGAATACACCACTACTTCTCGGGCACCCAAACTTGAAACTGTCCTTAGTTCGGCCGGCAAGGCTTCGTATTCTGCCTCGTTGTTGGAGGCTCTGAAGCTCAACCTAAATGAGTGCTCCAACCATATTCCCTCTAGGGTAATTATGACAACCCCTGCGCCGGCCCCCGTGAAGCTCGACGCCCCGTCCACGAACACCTTCCACAGGCGAGACTCCACGTGGCAAATTATCTCCCCCTTCCCTTTCGGCGAGAACTTGGCGACAAAATCCGCAAGGACCTGGCCCTTCACCAAACTTTGGGGTCTGCACCGTATGTCAAAAGTACCAAGCCGAGTTCCCCATTTTACTATTCGGCCAGTGAAGTCTGACCTCCTCAACAGCGACTGTAGGGGATACTCGGTTAAGACGTAAACCGTATGAGCCTAAAAGTAGTGTGGCAGCTTTCTTGTGGCGTGTATTAGGGCCAAGACAAGCTTCTCCAGAGGTAAGTATCTCGTCTCTGCATCAACTAGAGTCTTACTGATGTAGTACATGGGTTGTTGGATTCCCTGGTCCCTCAGTAGCACGGCACTTATGGCGTGCTCGGACACTGCAAAGTACATGAATAGGTCCTCACCTGGTTTTGGTGCCGTTAGCATGGGTGCCTGCGCTAAATAATCCTTCAGATCCATAAAGGCCCTGTCGCATTATTCGTTCCACTGAAATCCAGTCCACTTCTTCAAAAGTTGGTAAAATGGTCGGCAACAATCTGCGAAGTTAGAGATGAATCAATTGAGGGCGGCTAGCATCCCGGTCAATACTTGCACTTCTTTCGGACTGCTCGGTGGCTTCAGTCTTTTCACAGCCTCAATTTGGTCAGGGTTGACCTTTATTCTCCGCTTAGTGATCAGATATCCCAGGAATTTTTCGGCCCCCACACTGAACACACACTTCTCGGCATTGAGACGTAGCTTATGCTGTCGAAGAACCTCTAAAACACCCTGAAGGTCGTTCATGTGTCGTGCTACCTGCTTACTCTTCACCACCATATCGTCAATGTACATTTCAACCGTACGCCCTATCTTGTCTCGGAACATTTTCGTCATCATCCGTTGGTACGTAGCCCTAGTGTTCTTTAGTCCGAAGGGCATTACTGTGTAGTAATAATTGGCCTCCGGGGAGATAAATGTCGTCTTCTCTTGGTCTTCGGGTGCCAGGGCGATCTGGTGATACCCTTGAAAAGCATCCAGAAAGCTCATCCTCGGGTGCCCATACGTGACATCCATTAATTGGTCAATTTTTGGCACGAGGAAAGGGTCTTTTGGGCAGGCTTGGTTCAAATCCGTGAAGTCCACGCAAACCCTCCACTTGCCGCTCTTCTTCTTCACCACCACGGTATTTGCTAACCAATCCGGGAAGAAAATTTCCCTTATCACCCCAGCATTCTTCAACTTTCGAACTTCCACTTTCACCGCTTCGGCGTGCTCCCAAGCTAATCTCCTCAGCTTCTGCTTCTCAGGGGGGAACGAAGGGTCAACTCTAAGTCTATAGACAATGAATTCGAGGTCCACCCTGAGCACCTCGTATGGACTCCACGCAAACACGTCTACGTACTGTATGAGAAGCAACAACATTTCCACTTTCTCCTACTCATCCATGCCTTTCCCTACATGAAAACACTTGTCGGCATTTGGAAGTACCTTTACTTTTATCATATCCTCGGCACAACCACCCCTCACTTCTCCTCAATCATCCTGTAATTGCTATAATAGGACCCCCTGCAGCGGCTCTTTCTGTTGGGCACACTCCCCCTGATCGGTTGTTTCCTTCTTCTAGTTAACCATGGTGATTAAGCATTGTCTCATCGTCTGCTGGCTTCCCCTCACCACAGTAATACCATGCTCAGTAGGAAACTTCACTTTCACATGCAGTGTGGATGGGACGGCCCCCGTTGCATGGATCCACGGCCTGCCGAGTATCACTGTGTACGGGGAGGAAGAAGTCACCACTATAAACGTCACTACTACCTCCTTGCCTTCCATATTCACGGGCATAGATATTTTCCCCTCGGACATTACAATTTTCCTATCAAACCCGACCAAAGGCGTGCTGTATTTAGAGAGATCCCCATTTTTTAACCTGAGCCCTCGGTACAAGTCCGGATACATCATGTCGGCCCCACTCCCTTGGTCTATCATCACCCTTTTCACCAAGAACCCGCCTATCCGGGCGGTGACTACCAACGCGTCATCGTGCAACTGGACCATTCCCTCTAGATCGTTGTCACTGAAAGCGATAGGCTCCAGGGTAAGCTTCATCTTCTTCCCCACTGGTGGTGTTCCCAAGCTTCCCTCCACTGGGGCCACATTTAGCACCCCTTTTTTTCTCGCCGAGGCGAGACTTCTCGGTGGAACGTGGATGACCTCAATTATTCCAAGTGGGGGTGGAAGGGGGACCCCCCTCTGCGTGGCTCTTTGTCCCGTCCCTTGGTCCCCCGCGTCTAGCACGAACTCCTTCAAATACCCAGCCTTGGCCAGCTGCCCGAGATGGTCTTTTAAAACCCAGCACTACTCGATCGTATGTCCCTTGTCTTTATGATAAGTGCAGTACAAATTCTGATTTCTCCTAGAGGGGTCACCTCCCATCCTGTTCGGCCACCTGAAGTATGGCTCGTGTTTAATCTTGTCCACGATTTTGTGCACCGGCTCCTTGAACGTCACGTTTACCTCCCCTACTAGTGCCTCTAGTTCTTGAATTCTCAAATTCCCCCGAGTTCTCGGTTGAAAGACACCTGACCGAGGGTGATTTATCATCGGTGCCTTGCCTTTGCTCTATATCCGATCATCTTCCAGCGGTTTATATTCTTCAATACGCCTCATCAACTGCCTCATACCCTCGAGAGGCTTCTTAGTCAGCGACTCCCTCAGCCCTGAATCCTCGGGCAACCCCATCCTAAATGTGCTCGCAGTAATCTTCTTGTTCCCCCCACTGATCTCATTGTACAGCTCCCAGTACCGGCTAGCATAGCTACGGAGGGTTTCCCCTACCCTCATTTTCATGGACAGCAATGCGTCTATCGGTTGTGGCACCCGGCTGCAAGTTACAAACCAGACGCCGAACTCCTCTATCAACTCGATGAAACTGTGGACGGAACCCATCCGTAGCCCGTTAAACCATCTTAAAGCTATGGGACCAAGGCTTGAGGGAAAAACCTTGCACATCAGTACGTCATTGTGGGTATGTAGAGACATCATCTGGATATAGTGACTGACGTGCTCTACTGGGTCCGTTTTCTCGTCGTAGGAGTTGAAAGGTGGGCGCGTGAACCTGTCCGGCAGTGGGGCTCTCTCGATGTCAGCCGAGAAAGGGGACGGGGCAGCTCTTTGTAGCAGGCAGCTCATCGCATCCATGGCCGTATTGTTGGGCCGTTGCTCTTCTAGGGAATCTGAACCTCGGTCTGTGTACTCCCACGACCTTGGACGGTCTCAATGATGGCGGGATTCCTGTGAATGAGCCTGTTCCCTTTGCCGACGAGAATCCTGGGAATGAGAACATTCTCGACGGTTGTGGGACCTAGATTGATTGGACCCCGTCTGACGACGATCCTCTCCGGTATTGGCTCTTCTTTCTCGGTTGTCACCATCCCTTCTATGATGCCTGTTTTCTGCCTCCAACTCCAGGTCTCTCACTAGCCTGCGCAACCGTTCAAGCTCTTCGTCTCTCTCATTGAGTTGCCTATGCCTCGAGGCATTCGAAATCGTGTGCTGCGTTTGGTACGACCCCTCTTCGAGGCCAGACTGCTCCTTTCGTTCGCGGTCCCTGCCTTCACGTCTCTTCTGCTTTCTTTCTCGCCAAGAGAATCCCCGAGAAGATCTCGCTGAACCACTTTCAGCGTCGCTCTCAGAGCGTCTCCCAAACATCTACCTCCCCGAGATTAAGTCTCAGTAGAACTACGGCGTTGTAGGAGATTCCCACAGACGGCGCCAATTGTGCGCACCTGAATGAGATTGCTGAGATGGGCCTCACTCAGATTCACAACTTATTTTTTTAGTGGGTTTGGATTTCCTACTATGAATCGTTATCGGCACCAAGACTCAATGAGATCACTTTTCTCTTTCTATGTTGCCACCCTCTTACTCTCTCTTTTTCTCTCACAATTTTCCAACCCCCTCTCTTTCTTTTGCCTCTCTTATTTATAGCACTCTGATTAGTGGGGTGTCATGATTGTTTTTGCAGTTAGTGCAATGAGCGGTCTAATATCATTATTCATAAATGAATGGTTAGGTGGGAGTGGGATGGGGCAAAGATGGCTTTGGAACTTGGTTCCGACTTCAGCGATCATGCCCGGCAGTGATGTTTCTGGAATTTCCGGGCATGTTCATCATGGGTGTTCGGACGTTCATTCTTCCTATATTGTCCGGCATTGACTCCCCGAGTAAAGACTGGGTGGTAGAACCTGGGCCTACACTCAGCGTGGGCCTAGATTGGGGTCACGAGTAAAAAAGGGGAATGTGAACAATGGGCTACACCACCTATGCTTGAACAAGAGGCCCAAATGGGCCTGGACATCTCAGGGCCGTACAGTTTAAATTGGAACCAATAACAACTAACCACTTATAATTTGTTGTGAAAGTATTATAAAATTTTATGGACATAAAACTTCTTTGTTTACACAAAATTGATCACCATTGATATTTAATGCATTAAGATGTGGCAAGTTTCTCCTTTGAAATCATTGAGGAATAATCTTAGGCAAGGCCTTCCTCTAGAATCATGGGAGGAGTGATGTGCTGATAGGTTTAGTACCCGATTGTTGAGGAATAATTCATCTACCACTACTCATAGAAGACTATAGAAGCCCTTTTCTCGCTGAAAGAAGAGGTATGTAGCAAGACACAAGGAAAGGTCTTCCCTTGGAATTCATGGGAGGGTTAATATGTTGACAGTCTGTAAAGTTGTGATTTTCAATTATGTTTTGTTGGCTTTAATTCCATGTCTAATTTGATTGTAATTAATCAATCATTTCCCTATATGTTTGTGGGATTTATTGTAAGGGTTGATAGTGGCGGCTCTAGGAATTTTTCTCAGGGTGTTCCTTAAGAAGTTCGTTTGAAATATTAATAAAATTATTAATTATTGTTATTTAGTTGTTTCATTAATTTGTTTGTCTTTTATAAACTATTATTTGTTATATTGTTGTTTCATTAATTATAAAATTATTAATTGTTGTTTAGCCTAACATAATTTAATTTGTTTGTCTTATAATGTATTGGTTAATTAAATTATTAATTATTTTATTAGTTGCTTTCCCCAATTAATTATTGGTTAATTAATATCCCAAACAAATAAAATTAATTAGTTCAACTAATTACTATGGTTGTTTGATACTTGGAATATCACACTATTACTTAACCAAAAAAAAAAAAATTCAATAAATTGTGCAACACAAAAATATATAGGTCGTATAGCTTAAGTCCAAGTCTAAAAAAAGTGATTTATTACATATTTTATGACCATTAGTTGAACTAATCAACTAGCACACAGCACACATCCATATTTATTAATTATTAGTTGCACACTTGCACTAGCACTAGCACATAGCACCCTTGCACTACCTCGGCCCCATGCCCCCATCCACCCCCCAATTCAATAGACAAGCCCCAATGCCCCATGGACCCCAATCACAGGACTAGAGCCAATAAGATAAAGCCAATTTATTATATCTCACCAAAAGACACCAACAGAAACACTAAAAGACAATTAATAATCTCACAAACACCAACACCTTACACCAACACCAACACCAACACTGGATAAAGTCAAAAACAGTTATAAATAAAGTTAAGCAAAATGCCAAAAGCAACAGACAAAGTGAGAGAGAGAGAGAGGAGAGTCTCATACAGCCATACCCTTTCATTTCATAATTTCATTTTTGTTTTCACTTTCATAGTTTCATTCTTCAGATAAAGAGAGAGAGACTGAGACTGAGATGAAATACCTTGAGGTTGAGGAAGCAGAGAGGCTTGAGGCTAAGGGGCAGTGCCGTCCGGACTCGGGCAGCACATTGAGGCAAGGAAGACCGATCCGATCTCCGATTCTATGTGTTCTGCCATTCTGGAGCTCAAGTTTGAGGCTCGATCTGGCGATCTCCTTCTCTGATCTGGCAATCCGTTGGTTTTGGCATTCTGCCATTCTAGAGCTCAATATATTGGGTTTATGGGTTAGGTTTTTTTTCTTTAAACTTTAGGTTAGGTTTCTTTCTTTCTTTCAAGCACCGTTCGTTGGTTTCTAAATTCAGTATATTGGGTTTTGGTTTGTTATTTTATTTTATTTTATTTTTTGAGAATCCGTGGATTTGCTACTGTAATCTCTTGGGTTTGCTTTACCTTGTTTTTTTCTTTAGATTAGGTTTGTTTTACTGATTGATGTTGGGCTTTTTTTCCTTGTGGGCTTGCTTTGTTACAATTTTTTTTTTTTTTTTTTCAGATTTTAGTTCAATTTTTTTTTTTGGACTTTTTTTTTTTTTTTGGCTTGAAAGTAGAACAAATAATTTTTTTTTTAATATTTGAGGGTGTTCCTAATTTTGATTGAAAGTGTTCCTAATTTTTTTTTAAAGGGTAAACAAATAAAAAAAATTAATTATTATATATAAATTTTTTTTTCTTTAGTTTAGGGTGTTCCTAGGAACACCCTGGGCTCAACGTGGTGATGCCACTAAGGGTTGAGTGTGAGAATTTGGTGAATAATTGTGAAGAAAAGAGAACTTCGCGACTGGCTTGCGAGTGGACAATCCATGAAAGGCCATGTGAGAAGCATATGTTAGAAGCTGAAGAGTCAAGTGCTAAGAGGCATCTCGCAACTCATCTCGCGACTAGGCCAACTCACGAGATTACCCGCAAGATGCACTACCAAGTTGTTTTAATGTGCTTTCCAAATTTCTTTACCCATACTATAAAAGCCCACATTACCTATTAAATTGTAAGGAAACTTTCAGAAAGAAAACCTTAGAAATACACTTAAGAGTTAGAGATTGCAAATCTACAATCATCTACACATTTCTCTGTGTTGAGAGTTGTTTTGGTGCATGTGAGAAGCATTGGAATAAGTCATTCTATGGTGGATGCAATTTAGAACTAATTGCGGGATCCGAATAACTAGTGAAAACATGACTCAGTGAAATCTGTTGAGAGCTGGAACTCAAAGGGTTCAATTACAGTGGGAAGATTAGGCTTGGAGGGTCTTTTTTATATCCGTGTACTCTAACTTTATTCATTAGTGGATTATTTCGGCTTAGAGGGCCGCGGAGAGGTTTTTCAACGAATACTTCGGTTTTCTCTTCGATAACACGTCTTGGTGTTATCTTATGTTTGCATCTCTCTTCCCTTACTCTTTGTGCTTTACATTTATTGTTTATTGTATATGCCTATGCACTAGAGAGTAGTTTCGCTTTATTGCGTTTTATTTACTCTTATTCCGCATTTAGTTAAGTAATGTAAAAACAATTTAGTTGTAAGTTTAAAATTGAGGGTCTAAACAAATTATAGTATTTTGCACTATTGAGCTTTCATACTCCTTATGCCTAAATTGCAAGTTCATCAACCTTCGCTCATAGAAAACTATTCAACACAGGCCCTGCTATACCTAATCACGCTAGTTCATCATCCTTAGAAGATTGGCGACACTTTAGAGCTCTGTTTTCAAATCAAAATGACAAGCTCTTAAATCTCATCCCTTGAATTGACCTTTTTTACGAGAAAAATAGATATCTAGCGAAGTCCTATGAGTCTATGACCCTTTGAGCTAGCACATCCATCTCCATTTCTCCGTCTCTGTGTGCATTTGATTTGATGTGTTGTAGTGAAACTAGCAGTCTATTCGGTTCCATCTTTATCATCAATGCGTGGGTATTATTACTTATGTTCACAATATAATTTTCAATTCATTCTATTTCACATTGCATGCATAGGTCATGGGAGTTAATTATACCTTATATCCATATTATCGAGTATATAATACTACCTAGTTAGACCTCAAAAAAAAAAAAAAAAATATTACCTAGTTACCAATGGAGATTTTGTATATTGCTTAAGTTTAGAGAGAGAGAAAGAGAGAGACACAGAGAGTTTCTAACTTACATTACATTATATTATATTATATACTACTTTTACAGAATGGCATATTGCCATACATGTTTCATCGTGGTATTCTTAAAGTACAAGTTCACAGCGTTTAGCTATACCTTAATTAACTATACGATGTGGTAGTAGTGGCTTCTTGTTGCGATAGTCCACAATCAAAACACCACCATACTTTTGGGCTACGTGGTCGCTGTCAATGGCTTCTTTTGACTGATTACTTGTAGTAGCAGTAGATGGAAGTTGATGTGGATGACGATGATGAAGAGGGGGCCTTGTCTTTTGCTTCAAGCACTCCTCCAGCAACGTAAATGCTTCAATTCCAACTTCCACAAGGCGAGTCGAAGGCGCCATTTCACCCAAGTCTCTCTGCACTAAGAGTCTTAAGAAACTTTCTAGCTAGCTTGTTACCAAAAGGGTAAGAACTCCACCTTTTTATAGCACTGTTTTTCCTCTACTTTTTGCATTATTATGCAACTGGTTGATCACTTTTATTCTATCCGTATTATTGGAAGGAAAGTGAAGATGTTGATATGATTTGGTTAGCTTTCGGTGGCCAATGTATGTGGTGTTGCAAAATGTAGATTCTAATCTATCTCCACAGGCAAGGCACATTTATTGTTAGGAAACATCAAAACCAACTCACATCTATGAGCAAGGATGGAGCCAGCTAGGACTTAAGAGTTTAGGGGGCAACTCTGTTGCATGCTGTCTTTTGGCTCTATTGCTGCTTAGCCGCTGAGAGTGTTTTTTTTTTTTTTTTTCTTTTTCTATTTTTTTTTTTTTTTTTTTTTGTAATGGGTAAAAATTGGTTGATTGGGCTATATTTTTTTAGTTTTGTTATTGGTAATTTTTGTTGTTAGGCTAATTTTTTTGGGCTTGTGTATTTTGTTTTAGATTTTATATGTATAAATTTTTTATGGCCTTTAAAAGGAAGAAAAATGTTAGAATTACAAATTTTTTTTGCAAATTACTAATATGTAGGGCTGTCCATGGATCGAGCCAGGTCGATTTTGGACCCAGCCTAGACCCAACTCACTGGCGTAGGGTGGAGGGACCTGAAACCGACCACCGGCGTCAATCAGTCGAATCGGTTTCGGGTTCGGGTGGAGCTCGGGTCGGTTCGATCGGTTCTAAAGTTCGCCAGAAATTGGAAATCATCACCAGAAACTGGAAATTGTCGCTAGAAACTAGAAATTGTGGCCAGAATATGCAAAACTTTGCCAGAATCTGCAAATTTTTCATCGGAATGTGTAAATTTTTGATGAAATTTGCTATGATTTGGTTGGATTTGGCTAAATCCCACCAAATTTGGTCAAGATCTCACTAAATTTGGTCGAGATCTTGCCAGATCTAGTCGGATTTGGTCAAACTTCGTATATAACTCCAGTCAGGTTCAGGTGGCTCCGGTTTTGGAAAAGGAAACTCAACACTCAACCCATCGATGTCAGTTCTTGAAAACGGAGACCCGCCACTGATCAACTAGACCTTCAGTTCGGGCCGAAATCGAGTCGGCATCAAGTAGTTTGGCCGGGTTGTCGGGCTCTGGTCAGGTCTGGATAGCCCTACTAATATGGTGAGCAAGGACGGACCCATGATTTTATGTTAGCGGAGGCCTAAGTATAAAGGAAAAAAAAAAAAAAAAAACTCTAAATAGGCATCCATATGGTATTGAAAAATTATAAATACATAAAATTTGTTTTTAAATACCTTAAGATGCGAATATACCAACAAAGACAAAAACAAAAACAAAATAATGTTTTTTTTTTAATACTAGGTTGGTTAGGTTTTTTTTTTTTTTTTTTTTTTTTGGAAGTTAGAACATTCACAGTGGTGATACTAAAAATTTTAGCTTTTAGCACCTCAAAAAGTTGCTTTATCTATTTTACCACCCCACTTTACAATACACCCAATATCAAATGTTTTTTTTATTACCACTTCATTTAAAATAATATAAACAACTCATTAAAATAATAAAGGAAGAGAAAAAAATTTGAGTTTTTTAATTGAACGAAGAGATATAATTTTAAGAAAATATTGTATTTTATTTTTAACAAGTTGCTATAGTAAACTAGTATTTATACCAGTTTACTGTAATTGCAAAAAATTTAGCTTTAGTTTCTCTAATAAGACATGATTTTTTGGTTCTTTGACGGTAAAATAGTTTTTTTTTTTTTTTTTTTGTTGCTAAAATACAATCATCATTATGAATGTTTTTATTGTTTTTGTTAAGTTTTTAGGTTGGATAGTTGCTATTTAGATGAGGCTAGTTAAGCTTATTGAAGAGGAGTCTAAGGTTTTGGAAGAGGCCAACTACAAAATAAAATATATAATAACTATTAAAAAAAAAATTGGACTCGGGAGGGCTCGGGCCCCCTTAGGCCCCCACCTGGGTCCGTCCCTGATGGTGAGTGATTATTGGTAAGTAAAAAAGAGATATAAATGGCGAGCCCATATGTTCAGTTTGTAAAAATGTTGTAGAAAAGTTTATGGTTATAACATTTCTCTTAAAAGAATTAATGATGTTAGGAAATTTAGACTCTGATTGATAGAATTAAGAAGTTTTAAACCCAATTTGTTAATTAAATTTATTATGAATAAATCTTGTTAAAATAAACAAACATCAATATCATGTCAATATCATGCACAGTAGAATAGTAAATAATACAAGATATAATGACCCAGGAAAACCAATTAAACAAACTAGTTTTATAGTAAAAAACCTGGGGGGAAACCTTCCCGAAAAGCAATTCACTATAGTAAAGAGAAGTTTCAGATCTAGTACAAAAATTTTGTTCTTAGACTCTACAAACCCTGTAGATGAACTTACAGCAGAAACCTTCTACTGTTTCAAAACCTCTGAACTCTCTAGTATATGAACGCCATCAATGATGCACGGATCCCAGTACGTGACTAACTCCTTTGCACGAATCCCAATACGTGACTAACTCCAGCAACTTGAAGATGTTGTTGGCTACAAAGTTCTTCACTTCATCAACAATGAAGATCAAGAAGTACTTGGTTACAAAACCCTAAGGCGCAAAAGACGCAGTAACTTCTTGCAAAGAGAATAAGGCACTAGGTCACTTTCTACATGTGTTCTCTATATATGACAGCCTTTAAAATAAGCCTTATATATGTCTAAAGTTGTGAGAAAAGAAACCCTACACATACATGTTAGCTAGGACCAAAAATCAGATCTGAAAATTCTAATTTCGTAGATCTCAATAGATTCAGTTTCTGTCGAGCTTCGTTCTTAAATCTCGATAGATACTGTTTCTGTCAAGGTATCTGTCGAGCTTTAATGAACAATTTTTCTTCATTTGTTTGTTGGTCAAATCTTCATGATTTTAACACTTGACTTAAACTCTTGTTTCTTGAAGTACTACTCTTGTTTCTTGAAGTACTAAACTCATCTTAGATTTACCCAATTACAAGTAAAGTAAATTTTGTCAAAGGATTAGCCAATTACATAAAACATATCCTTAACAAATGATATTGTTTAAGGGCGGCAAAGTGTAATTTATAGAACAAAATTGCTAGTAATACCTATATATACTAGTAATTTAAAAAAAAAAAAATTTGGGGGGGGGGGGGGGGGGGTTTGAGGAATTGCCCCCAAAGCCTAATGTGCCTCGTCCCTGTCTATGAGAGATGCGACAAACATAAAAGGTCAACATGCACACTCATATGCACAAGTTTACCCTATTCACGAAAAACTAAAGGGTTGTTGTAATTTTTTTACAAAGCTGAGGCTATAGTATTTATTAGCATTTTTCCTCCACTAATGCCAAAAAAAAATCATTTTTCCTTGTTAGAAAATCACTTTATTTATTTTACATTTTCACTTTTACAACACGTTTTGTAATGGCTTGTGTCTAGTGCATTAGTATACTAGACACGTTAGGATACAGACTCGTGTACAAAATTGGACATGTATCTGCATCCTAACGTGTCTAGTGAAACTGATGCACTGGTTACAATCCCAACCATGTATCTTATTATCTATTTTGTAATACGCCATATTAATATAATATATTTGTCACAAAAAACCCATTAAGCCCAAAAAGATCAAAAACAAACAACTCAGCAAATTGCTCAACCCACCCTCTAGCCACCGCAAGCCCACAATCGATCCCATTGCCATGACAAAACCCTTCATGTAACAAGATTCACAAGTCGTAACACAAAAACAAAAAAATACCCAAGTCATTGCCACCGTTGATAAGACAAAGAACAATCCCAAAACTTATAAATAATATATATGAATAGTCTTATAAATTATCATATAATAAATTGGAAGAGATTATTCATAAAACTTTTTCCATCGAAAAAATAATAAATATTCTTTCAACACTTTTTGCACACACTCATACCCACAATATCAACAGATATGTGTTGATTGAAAAATTCTTAGATACTCTCAGAGTACGAAGAAATAGTGTTCCCTCTTCTCACACTTATGATAAACTCAATCATAAATATAAGAGAAAAAAAAATACTATTTTCTGTACTTTAAGATTAACTAAAAATTACCCACGTTGATGTACGTATTTTAAAATGTGAAAAGATGAAGTCTATGAACGTAAAAAATGAATGCGAATGGAATCATTACCCTACAAATAATGGCGCGGGAACATGGGGCAATTCATAATGGAGAAAAAGGGTCCGGGAACCGGTGAAGAAGGATCAGGATGCGAAGAATAATCGAGGAATTATCCAATTCTGTGGTTTTTTAATTGAGCACTATTTTCTTTATCGAAGCACGTCTGAACTTTTGTGGTTAAGGATTAAGGACTCCTTGGGCATAGGAATTAATTGGTTAAGAAATTATCATTTTATAATTCTATTTTTCTTTTCTGTTCTTTTTTTTTTGTAAAATAGGATACTTGTAAATTTCAGTGTTTAAGACCGGAGAGCTACTTTTGGCTAGAATAGATAATAATAATAATATAAAGGGATAATTATAATAAACCCACATGTGGTATAGTCCGTTTTCACTTTCCTATCCGTGATTCAAAACTTATCACTTTGCCCACCTGAGGTTAGTCTCGTTAGCCTTCCGTAACCCACCTCTCTGTTTGCCATTAGAGAAACATATTTTTAGGCAAAAACAAATATAACAAGAATCAAAAAGCTGTTTGTTTTGATTGCTTAAGAACTTCTATAAAAACATAGCGAAGGAATAGCAAACCACGGGATTATTTGAGTTCAAAAACAACATTATTGAACCAAATAAAATGAGAAACCACATTACCCCATCACGATTAAACTCAAAAACAACAAAATCCCAAGAACAAACATCAGTGGCAGCATAAAAATAAATGTATATGAATGTAACAAATAAAATTCCAAACAACTCCAAATCAAATTGTTTGAAATTAAAACAAGTACTACATCGGTGGTGGCTCTTCTGTACTTCAAACTCATCGTATCAACATGGTGGTGGCTCTTCTGTACTTTAACATGATCTTCCCCTTCCACAAACTCATCAACAACCCAATCACCCAGGTCTAAGAGAGGAGAAAAACGATTATGAACCACCCATGGATACTGACTAAGGATCGGCGACACCACTGTCAGACTTGAAGCCTCAATCTCTGCCGTCGTCGAGCTACCCACCATAACACCGGTGGACCCAGAGTCACGATAGCCTCATCCATGAGTAACCTCGGCATCGGAGACTGAGCCCAACGAGAAACCCACCTTAACAGAGCCAAGAACCACCATGTCGGAGTTATTACAAGCTGCCAAGGCTTTTCTGGCCACTGGATGTCCAAGAACTCTTGACGGGATGGGTGCGAGAAGCCCCGATCATATCGGCGATGTACCTACCGTCGTAGCCTCAGGCATCGCCAATGTCTCCGTTGACTCCATCTTTGGCTTTGAGCTCTCTCCCACCACATTTACACTCTGACTCACACTCACGCCCAACCCAATAGGAAGATCTCAGAGAGATATTTTAGGTATGAAAATTTTTTTATCCTATTCTGGGTTTGAAAATTTTTTTATCATGTGTTTTGGGTTGGGTTGCTGCTGTTGTTTAGCCGTTGGTGTTGGGTCGCTGCTGCTGTTTGAGCCTTCTCTGTTTGAGTCGCTGCTCGCTGCTCGCTGCTACCAGCACGCAGTGCACAAAACAAAACAAGGACCGAACGGCCTGAGAGATCTAATCTGCTGCCATGGCTTTGGCCATACCTTCTCTACTGCTCCCACTGCTTGTTTGAAGAGTGAAGAGTGTTGATACCTCTTTTTTTATTTTGGTTTGGCCATTTATTTCACAATAGAGATCATTACACAGAACCATTACACAGATATCATTACATAGATCATTACACAGAACCATACCCTTGAACTCAACTTTGAAAACGTGTTGTTGTCTTTGTCCTTGTATAGAGACACAAAACCCTCCAAGCTCTTTCAAAAAAATTCAAACCCTAACTTTTTGATTCGTGTTATGTTTGTTTTTCTCTAAAAATGTGTTCTTCTGACGGCAAAGGGAGAGGTGGGTAACAGATCTCTAACGGAAGGCACCTTAGGTGGGCAAAGTGATAAGTTTTGAACCACGGGTAGGCAAATTGCAAACGGGCCAAACCTCAGGTGGGTTTACTGTAATTATCTCTAATATATATATATATATATATATTGAGTTCAAATTACACATAGTATAACTCTAAGCACCACCCAATAACTTGTTATAGAATTTATATTTTAAAAATCTTACTGTTGAATTACATGTTCTATATATTCTTAACATTCATGCCAATTTTCATGTCAATTAGATGTTGTTTACCATTTGATCCATAAACTTATCTTTTATGCATTATTTTGCAAGTATGGAGAATATATGAAAATAATGTAATTTAACGGTGAATTTGTCAAAATTCGCATTTAATTAAAAAATATTGAGTGGTGTAACATTATTTAGAGTTACATCAACTTGAACTCAACCCTATATATATATATATATATATATTAAATCAATCTTATTAATCATATTCTCATTTGGGACTGACATGTCATTAAAATACGTTTCATTTTTCATTTTTGTTAAGTATACACATGTAAGTGAAGTTTCATATTGAATAAAAATGAAAATAACAAGTAGTGTTAAAATAACATAGTTGAACTCATAGCCATTGGGCTTAGATAATTTGGATTAAGCGTGTCTCTAATCTCTATATGTTATATTAATTATTTAAGAAGTCTCTCTAAGGTGTTTAATTCCCCAACAAATGGGTATAAAAGCCTATGGTGGTGTGTGGTATGGTTATCAGTATCCTGATCTGGTAGGATCTTAAAATCTTAATATATATCTGACATCCCTAACATTTTTCATTTATTATATTTTTTAAATTCACAAATCACATTTATTGATATATCAATTTGTAAATATTATATTATAAATTTGTAGTAACTTTAGCATTTTCCTTCGAAAAGAAATGAAACTTCATTTACATGTACGAGATCACGACCACCCCTACGAACTTTAATACTATTATATAGTTGCCAATGGAGCATCTGCAAATTGCTGAAGATCAAGTTCAGAGAGAGAGAAAGAGAGATTTTCTAACTTACATAACATTATATTATATGATACGGAACACTTTTACAGAATGACATCTTGTTGCGATAGTCTACGATGCGGTAGCTAGTAGCTGCTTCTTTTTGCGATAGTCCACGATCAAAACACCACCTTACGTTTGAGCTACTTGATAGCTATCAATGGCTTCTTTTGCATGATTACTCGGAGTAGCAGCAGATGGAAATTGACGTGGATGACGATGATGAAGAGGGGCCTTGTCTTTTGCTTCAATCACTCCTCCAGCAACGTAAATGCTTCAATTCCGACCTGCACAATGTCATTAGGCGGCGCCATTTCACCTATAAGTCGCTCTGTACTAAAGAGTCTTAATTAAGAAACTGTCAAGCAAGCTTGTTACACTAAGGCTAAGGACTGTACCTTTTTATAGCACTGTGTTTTTCCTCTCCTTTTTGAATAATGCAACTTGGTTGATCGATCATTTTTATTCTATCCGTATCATTGGAAGCAAGTGAAGATGTTGATTTGATTAGCTTTCGGTGGCCAAAGTCTGTGGCGTTGCAAAATGTAAATTCTTATGATCTAAAAAATGAGTAAATTCAGTACCATAAAAAAATCCGGCAATTGGTACACATGGCTGCCTTTGAGTGATGAAATTGTAGATCTACCCATTTTTTCAACCGCTTACAATTTAGGTAATTTGTGAAAATTATTGTAGGAGTAGACTTACTCTTTAAAAATAGTAAGATCACAATTATTACCATAACTTGCCCGCATAATAAACTATAAATGGTAAAATAAATAATAGGCCCATATAAATCTTTAATAAAGTGTGGCAAAATTATGTCAAAAAGTTATGGTCGTAGCCTAATTGTTCTTATCTATCTCTACCGGTAAGGTTCGTTTCTCTCTTACTGGTCCACTTGGTCAGTTGGGAACAATAAACATTATCTTCGAAATATCCAAACAAAATAATTGAGAAAAAGGTACAGGAAGATGGATGGGTGTAAATTGTAATTAAGAAAAAGATATGGGAGCAGGTGGGACCGTGGGAGAGGGATCAGGATGAGAGGAATAATTGAGGCATGTTCTATAAAATATCCAATTGATCTGTGGCTTTTTTAATTGGACACTAATAATAATACATATCCATACATGTGGTCTCTATCCAAACCTTTTGGCTCAAAGTTTGTGGTATTATCCAAAGAAATAGATAAGAATTCCCTGATTTGGATAAGGATAGGAAACAATCATACAGTGCCAGTGATAACAAAGAAATAAAGAAATATTGCCGGATTTCCTTAATATTGAATTGTCAAAAAAAAAAAAAAAGTCAAGCTAAGCATAAGATGTGTACCACAATTGCCATTATATTAATACTTTAGTTTTAAAAAAAAAATTATATTTCTCTTATCTGGAGTTAGTGTCACATTACATCATTAAATTAATCAATTAGCATTTCTTTATTTAGTTGGATGATATTGACATGATGTCATATAGACTTTTAAATTCATAAAACTTATGCAAAAATTACATTAACCAAATTTTGAGCATGAAATAAACATTTTTGGGTTTTTTAGTCACCAGTTATTTATTATGCTGCGGATTTTATAAATTAAGTTCAAATATGCTAAATTACAGATTCTGGGTTAATTAATTATATGTAAAAAGTTAAAGTATATAAGACATATCAAGTAGATATCACCAATCGCATAAAATCAATCATAATGAGAGACAGTGATATGGGGATGAAGTGAAAAACCCTAGGAAAACAATCAGAAAAAAAATATAAAAAATAAAAAATAAATAAATAAAACCATTATGAGGGAAACATTTTCCAAAACAAAAAGTACAGTTCACTATGATAAGAGAAGTTTACAATTTGAGAAAAAATTTCTTAGGCTCTACAACTTGTAAACCATTTACAGGGAAAAAAAAAAAAACTTTTTAATGCTTTGGAATCTCTACACTCTTCAATCACATGGACATCTTTACAGATGACACACCCACACTTAACAATCGAAACCTTTGACCGACTCCAAGAACCTCTTGGAGATTTTCTTCATAATAGCAGTGTATGCGTTGTTACTAAAGTAGCTTCAACATGATCACCAAGAATACACCATGTAGCTCTTCAATCAGTTATCATCTACAGGGTTGATGATATAAGAGAATGGTTACAGAAATCCTAAATGAGGCACATGTGCTCTCTCTTGATTGTCTATATCTTGACCTGTCTCTTAAGTTGTGTATTTATACTATTTTGATTAGGTCATCACATGAGTGATGGCCTCATGGGCAAATTGAAAAATCCTTTCTCGAAGTCTAATTTCTCAATTTTCAACCGATCAAACCAAGAATCGATCAGGTATCAACAATTGTAATTGAAGCAAGAATTGGGGAGGAATCAAAGCATGCAAAAACTTCATTTCTTGAGCTGAACTTGGGTTCATAGTCTTGAACAAAATTAAGATAATTAAACTATATATGACAAGACTTACATTGTTCATGGTTTGCCAACATTTCAAATACGAACATAACAAATACTTTTCATTTCAAAACAGATGTGTTTATTTTTATGTAATTGCATCTTTATTAAAAGAGAAAGTATCTCATGAAACAGTCTCATGAGACCACCCTCTTATAACCTGTCGAACACACATATATGAGATCCACATATACAATAAGGAAGAGGTCTCTCATTAAACTATCTAATAAGATACTTTTTAGTGATGAAGGGAAAAAAATCATAAATTATCTTCTTTATTTATTTATTTATTTTTGTAATAATGAAGTGATATCTTAGTTTTTGACTAAATTATTTCACTCTTTGTTCATAAACAGAACTTAAGAATCCTTCACGTTGTATACTTTAACTTTCCCCGAAACATTACAAAAATATTCATGGCAAATGAGAAGAGCATGCTTTAAAATGTGATATTGAGTTTCTCTGTTGATGAAGAAATTCAATTTTCTGTTTTTTGGGCCTTACAGCTAAGGTGATCCAGAAATGGTTCTAGTCTATGGATTAGAAAACAAATACTTCAACCATTTCCTTCACCCCAAAAAAAAAAAAGCCGATACTATGGGAAGCATGACAAATTATTAAAATCTGATAAAACTGGACTCAGTTAATCATCCAAATTAACCTGTAAAGAAAAATAAAAGGTATGGATAACATAAATAGCAATTCATTTTAATTAGTTTGACTTGTACTAATTTTTTGACCCAACCCGACTGAGTAGTTTTTTTGTAAGTTCATTAAATTAAGATTAATTTTCTTCTTAATCATTTATTTATTTTCTTTGCCTAGCATACACTAGAATAAAGCTTTGTGTTATTAATTTTTATAGGTGATTTAACTTTATAGGTCACTTATAGAAGACCAAGGAAATGCTCATAGAAATAAAAAACCCTTCTGATCTAATAATTTTCTGACCAGTAACTTTTAAGATCAAACCTAAACCCGCCCAACCCAACCTATTTAACAAGTCCGCTACACTTTACACATAATCAATACAAATTAAGCTAAATATTACACATGTTATATAAGAATTATCTACTACACTTGACAATGTACAAAGCTAAAAATATGACACAATATTATCATTAGGATTATAACATGCTATGGAGAAGCAGATTATTCTTTACATGTTACAGGCTAGCGATGTACAAATTTAACAAAGCTAAAATATTATTATACCACGCACAGCACTACATTAGGCCAAAGTGGTTGCTATTAATGCTAAAAGAGCAGTGCATATATCCGAAGTGTTAACGAGCCTTCTGACTGCCTTTCCTGCTCAGACGATAATCTGTAATGGAAACTCCTTGTAACAGCTTCGCAGCCTGATTGCTGTCCATGACTTCCTCCATGGGGACCCTTTTAGCCATGTTATCACCACCAGATTGGCTTGTGTTTCTCCTCTTCTCTAGTATTGGTTCTAAAATACCGAAACCTTCTCTACCTATTTTCCTAAGATCAGCTTGAGTTGTCATTTTTAACAAACAAGAACTCTCTCTAATAACTACTCGAGGGCTTTCTTTTGATTTGGGTTGCACCAGGCTACTGTTTATCTTGTCTTTATATAGTCCAGTGTGCAAACACAATAGATTCTTCTTTGAAGTCACTTTTGTCTTTTGGCGATTCGTGCACATCCATTATATTATCTCAACATTTTCTAGATTCCCAAGCTATCTGGACCGAAAGATAGGTTAAAGACTGTCAACTATATTCTAAATAAGATTATTAAGATTATAAGAATGTAATATACATCTCTAGAACAGAGACCTATCAAGGCCGGTTTGAAAATATTTGAGGCTTAGGATGACAATTTTAATTAAGTTGAGTATTTTCTTATATTTAGATATCGATTGAATAATATTTATTTTAGCTTCTTTTTTTTTTTACTTAAAATTCATTACTCTGGTTTTTTTATATACAAAAATATTCATTAAATTTTTGTATTCAAATATTACTTAAATTTCTTATGTAATTAGAAGCATAGCTAATTCTCCTAATCTTTCTGGTAACATAATTGATTTTAGGTAAGAGAATAAGTTTACAAATAAGATAGAAGAAGAATAGTTTGATGGCGATTGATTACCAAAAAATGCTTATAAAGAAAGGAAATTTTATGTGGTTTGATGATCACTCGATAAAAGAGGAAGGGAGAGGAGATGTTTGATGGGAAGACGGAAAGACTTTGAAAAAAAAAAGTAATGAAAGACTTTTTACAAGATAAAGGGGAAAAAAAATTGCATATGGGTCTCTTCAATTTTTAGCTAGGAATTGACACTTTCCCCACCCCCAAAAAAAATAAAAATAAATAGTAAGTGTGATATATATATATATATATATATATATATATAAAATACCGTAGCCTTTAACTTAGCTTTGACTTTTTTTAGAGTTCTCACATTTTTACACATTAGCATTATTTAAATAAATTTTTTTTTTTTTTGATTTTATATAATAGATATTAGAAGATCATATATAGATACTTATAGTTAGATTAATGCCACTTAGCCCGTGGCCATGTATTAAGACTCCCATTAGGAATTAAATTTTATTGGAGTGGCATGAAAGTCTCCAAATCATGTTTGTATGCAATGCAAAGTCCTTCACAGTAAAGGAGGTGCCAACTTACTCTCGGCCTATATACGTATAAACCTATGTATGTTGACGCAAACTATTCTTTTGTTTCTACAAACACTTCTTTCTCAACCTCAAGGTATGTAAATTTCTCTTCATAGCTTTCTCTCTTTATTTTTTGTATTCTTTCTTTAATAATAGTTTGTGTATGTTTTTCCTTTAATGGTCTGTGTTTGTGTTTGTTTTTCCTTCAATAGTCTGTGTGAGTATATTTCTTGGTACTTGTGCAAAATCTTTAAAGATGCCTTCATATTCTGTGTTTCCTTTTCGTTTGCTATTTCTTGGCTTATATTGTAGATTGTATTGTATATATTCATCAAACAATTTAGTTAATCGGTTTTTGCATCCTTAAACATCACCCGTTCATGCATGGAGATCCTGTGCAATATACCACTAGATTATTGTAGAGTGAAATTCTCCCACAACAATTTTTACATTTTTACTTTTTTTTTTTTCAATTTTTTTCATTCAAGGGTTTAGATTCAAAGTTACAGAAGCAAGTTTCAATCCAAACCTTTCAAAAAAATTTCTATTGATGAATTAAAAAGCTGGTGACTTTATTTCATAAAGTCATTTTTTTAATTCTTAAGTAGAAATGATAAGATTAAAAAAATACAAAATTATTTTGTAAGCGTGCTAATTACATGGAAACCTAATTCAATTAGGAGAGAAGTTCAATTAGAATTAGGACAAGAAGCTATAGGTCAAATGGAAACCTAATTCGTTTAGAATTAGGAGACAAAAGTTACCACATAGAATAGAAACCTAATTCAACTAAAATAGAAACCTAATTCAATTAAAATTAGTAGAGACAGAAGTTACCACATAGAATAGAAACCTAATTCAATTGGAACTAGCAGAGACAGCTAAGAACTTTGTATAATATAAAATCTATAATAGTGTTCCGTATTATATGTTAATATATTTATATTTGGTTTTGAAATTTGCATAATTGTTTGGCTATTCATACTTGATTGTTCATACTAAATTTAAAATTATTGTTTTAAGTGTGAATAATAAAGGAAAAAATGTCCCAAATTCAAAAGATACGCTTTAACCCTCTATTTCAAATGTTAGTTTTATTACTTTTACAGTTTCACTTAAACTAAGTGATATTTGAATGTCAGTGGAATTTTCATAGTGAGGTTGTATTTGAAATTGTAACTTTTAAATTAGTATGCTTGATTATGATACTTTTTCAGTTACTAGTATTGTTTGGTTCCTTGGCATAATAGTTAGAACTTAGAAGCTATATGGGCATGGTCATAAGAATATGTTTGTTTTACTCTCTGCTCTGTACAACACTTCAATATATAATATTGGTTACACATTTTTGGATTGAATATTCACTTTAGGATGTTGATTATAATAAGAAAAATTTTGAGTATTAGGTCGATGTCTTTGTACTCTACCATTGGGCCCAAATATTGGAAAAAAAATGTTTTTTATAGGGCCTTTAATCCTTCCTTAACAATTGTAGCTGCTCTTGCCTATAATAAAATTTCTGACTTTTAAATCAAATTGTTTTCTTCTAAAAGCCCGTGCTATTACCCAATCCATTAAATATCATTATCTATGTCTAAAAGTTTGTGTTTTGGTAAATTTATATCTTTGTGGTGGGGGGTTTAATGAAAAGTTTTTAAAATTTCATATTCAATAGCTTCCTCATGCATCGCACGGGTTAGTAACTAGTTGTTACATAAAATTGTTTTTTATAAGACCAAATTTATGGGGTCTTGTTTTATATAAGGACCTTAGTCAATTATCTTAATTGACAAAGAGTAAAGTTAGCCTAAGGTCTAATGGATTTTATAGTGAAGGATTTGTCACTGCTCCTCTGGATGTAGTCACACTTTCAAACCACATAAAATTCTCCATATTTATTTTCTCACTTTTTTTTCTCTGTATTTTTCTCTAAATTGCTTAGATAGACAATTTTCAACAAGATATTTGGCCATTTCCCTCCCCTTTTTCTCAACACTCCATAAATTTAAAAAGAAAAATCTCCCATCATTTTTTTTATCTCAAATTTCATTATTAATGAAACATTTGCTACCATCCTGTAAAATCCAATTAAATAATATTTACACAATTAAATAGATTTTTGGCTATCGGAAAATCCAATCACTTGAATAAAGAAAAGGACTCGGCATTAAAACTGAAATAGCTCCTAAGGCTTCGTTCGGGAGGAGGGAATAGAATGAAATGGAATGAAATGAAATGAATATTTTTAGAATACTCTTCCCTCCCCTTATTTGGGAGTTTTAACGGAGTGAATGAAAGGTCTATTCCTTTGTTTGGAAGTTTAAGTGGGAGGAAATGGAATGGTTAGAAGGAATACTCATTTTTCTCTTCTCCCTCAAAATCTCAAATTTTTGTTCCTCAAAAATTGAGAGAAACAGGAGAGAATAGATTTAGGTTTAATGAAAATTTTGTTAAAACCCTTAAAATATCCCTTTAATATCAGCCTTTTTTTTTTTTTTTCTCATTTAGCCGTAAATAATATAGCTATCATTCTTGCACGTTATTGCCCATTCTCTGCAAAGTGAAGCTACTACCGCTGATCTTTCTTTTTCTTTTGTCTACTGCAATTTTCGGTTACCGCTCACAACAAGTACGTCTTTCTTTTTCTTTCTTTTTTGGTCTACTAGTCATTAGGTGTGTCTTTCAAATCTAATAAATGATAGCTATGGGGTCCACAGATGAAACAATTTCATAAAAATCAAATGTTTTCTAGTCATTCGTGTCTTTCAAGTCTTACGAAAATTATTTGCTAGTCTTTTTTTTTTATGAACATTTTTCTAGTCATTCATGAGAGTGATATATAGTGTTTTTTATATTGTTTTGTGTGTAGCCTTTTATATTGGCAGAGTGGTTATTCTGCCATGAGCTTTGTTTGTCTTTTCTTTCTTTGTGTGTAGTATTTTCTTTCTTGCTTTGTCTGCTACCATGATTTGTATAAGACTGTGTGTTAAAAGAATGCAAAAGCATATTGTGAAGTGTCCAAATTTTATAATGAATAAAACATGTGCCTATAATTTCTTTAACTAGAACTCCGACTAATACCATAACCTTTTATTATGATGAGGTAGTTAAGACCATAATTTATTTTGGAATATATGCGGAAACTAGCCTTGGTTCATGCTTCATGCTGTTATTTGTGCTACATTATTCATCGAAGGCAACAATTGAAAAGACGTGTTCCCTACATTCCTACACATCAACCATAGAAAGACAATTAGTTCGTGATGAAATAATGCATCAACTTAGATCTGGTGAAAAATGCTATGATGTAATACGCATGGGTCCACAAGCTTTTCAAGGTTTGTGTGACATTTTGCGAAGAGACGATAATCTTCAAGACACACAATGTGCCACGGTTGAAGAGCAAGTTGCCAAGTTTCTTCACACTCTATCACATAATGTGAAGAACCGTACAATATCATTTTTTTTTTATCGTTCCGATGAGACCATTAGTCGTCATTTTCATAATGTGTTAAGATCAACAATTATGTTAGAGGATCAGGTCCTTTGACAACCTAATAGAACCCAAGTGCCAGTTGAAATACTATAGAGTAGTAGGTTCAATCCATATTTTAAGGTAAATATATCATGTATATATTATATATTTGATAGTAGTTTAGTATAAGTATATTTTAAGGTAAATGTCTTTGAGAGATATTGTTAATTTCAAGATTGTATTGGAGCACTTGATGGAACACATATTTGTGTCAAAGTATCTAATAAGGATGCACCAAGATGTCAGGGTAAGAAGGGTTACCCAGCACAAAATGTGTTGGCGGCATGGTCATTTGATTTGAAATTCATGTACGTATTACCGGGTTAGGAAGGAACTACTTTAGATTTGAGAATAATAAAAAGTGATTTAACTAGAAACAATAATTTGAAAATGCCACAAGGTAAATTGAATTCAAATATGTATTAGGATGTATTCTTTATAATTAAAAATTTTATAGTATATTATTAACAATTATTTGTTTATTAGGTAAATTTTATCTTGTTGATGTGAAATACATGAATAGAAATCGTCTGATTGCACCTTATAGGGGAATGCGTTATCATTTAAAAGTGTACTCTGTTCGTCCTCCTGAAAATGCTAAAGAATTATTTAATTTGGAACATGCATCATTGCACAATGCTATTGAAAAAGCATTTGGTGTACTTAAAAAAAAAAGATTTCCTATCATAGCAAGTACTACAGAGCCTAGTTATTGTGTTGACACACAAAATGAAATCATTTTATCATGTTGCATACTTCATAATTATTTAATGGGTGTCGATCCTGATGAAAGTCTTATTGCTGAAGTTGATGAAAAGGTTTTACATTCTCATCGTGAACGTGCAGCCCCTACTCCAAGAGAAAATGATGAGGATGCTAGGCAATGAGATATTATAAGAGATTCTATAGCATTAGCCATGTGGCAAAACTATATATTGTTGTCATGTTGTTTAAGATTATGTTATGTTTCAACTACTTAGACCTAAATGTTATGCAAATTTCTCTTTTCATTTTGATATTGCTCTCTATCTTTTGATAATTGATATTAATATTTACACAATATTTTATATGTGTTTTTTGTCCTATTAATTATAGCATGGGTAAGATATCAAAGAAGAATGGTGGAGATCCAAGCAAAGAAGTACAATGGAGTAGTGTTATGGATGATGCTTTAGTGAATGCTTTTTTACATCAAGTGATCATAGGTGGTAGAGTTAATGGAACTTTTACCTCTAAGGCATATGATGACATAGTGAAAGAGTTGGTTGAAAAATTTCACATGGAGAATAACAAGGATAAAGGTGAAAAATTGACAAAAGACACTGAAAAAGAATTTTCATAAATGCTATAACATATTTAAAAATGGATTGAGTGCTTTTGGATGGAATGATTCTTTAAATATATGGACAGTAGAACCAAAAGTTTAGGAGCCACTCATAACGGTAAATTACCATTTTTTGTAAGTTTAATTTTGTATTACATAATTATATCTGTTGTGTAACCATTTTTCTTGGTTTGTAACATTATAAACCTGTAGCCAAGAAGTGGTTGAGAACACCTATGCCCAACTACTCTAAGATGACACAACTTTGGGCTAAAGATAAAACAAAAGGTGATCATGTTGAAATTGCAAAGAAGAAACGTGCTAGGTATGCTGCATCAACCACTATTAATGAGATTGATAATTTGGTATCTCAAAATGAAGTTTCTTTGGAGAATTTTGAAGTGGAAGACGATCAGAGGTCACTAGAAATTACTGTTGTACGTTCTCGAGTGTCATCACAAGATGTAATGTCTTCTAAAAGCAAGAGAAGGCAACTAGCAGAAGATGATGAACTTGGGAATGTAATTTTCCAGTCATTTGATAATGTATCAATGGCAATTGATAGGGTGACTGAGATTATGGCAAAGTGTTTTTCAAAGTCATATGAAGAAAAAGTTCACACAGCTTTGGGCGTATTGGACTTGGATCCAATATCAAAACAAAGAGTAAACTTGGGTGCTAAACTGCTAAATCTAAACAAAGAACCCACGCTTGATATAAATTCGTTGAGAAAGAGTGAGCTTGGGTGCTAAACTGCTAATTTGTTTTTAGTGTGGTTAATAACACTGTATGGCTGAATAGAAATATAAAAATAAAATAAAAAACCATGCAAACTGAGAGCTTTGTTAGAAAAGTATTCTTGCCTTTTAGAGCTTTCAACAATCCTCACTTTACTAACAAAACAGGCATCTTAATATGCCACAAAAAACCAATTAAGTAAATATACAACCAAATAGATTTGGTACTATTAGAAAAATCAGTTGCTTGAACAAAGAACCCAAAAGAAGAACTGAAACAGTCCCTAAATCCAAACAAAGAGCCCATGCTTTGATACCCTTTGTTGAGATAAAGGAAAACTTTGATGCTCATTCGTTGCAAGTACAGTTAACAATAGTGGGCTTTTGCGAAATAGATTTAGGAGAATAAAATAAACAATAGCAAGGTCAAGAAGAAAGTTATTAGATGAGCCTGTCTCAAATTTAGCAAGGGATGATCCCAAATTTTCTTCTTTTAATCTTTTTTATTCTCAAGAAAAATTTATGAATTTTTTTTTTTTTTTAAGTCAATTCAGAATCAGCATGCGTTTGACGGTTTGCAATGGTGGACCCATTTAATTCTTTTTTTTTTTTTTTTGGGAGAAAGTTGGACCCATTTAATTCTATTGCAAACAAAGGCATAAATTATTGTCCCGAAGTTTGGTCTAAAATACAATGATAATTACATGACCCAATATTTGTCCACATTCAATTATAGTATACTAATTATATGACGCTGATTCTCCAAAAAAAAAAAAGCATATGACACTCATCTTACAAGTTGAAAGAACCATGGGCTGGGGAAAACAACTCGGGAGTAAAACAAGAGAATCCTAAGTAACTAGTAATCATTAATAATATATGTTCTTTCATTTGTTTATGAATTATGCTATTACCACATAATTGGGCACAATCTTATGCCACAATTTGTTACATGGCAAGTTATGATTAGCAAATGTGTGTTTCCACATGACCCACTGACATATCTTTGTCAATCACAACTCGCCATATAGCAAGTTATGACACAAAGTTATGCCCAATTATGTGACACAAGCACAATTCTTTGTTTATTCTTGTGGGTGGTACTGGTAGCTAGGGAATAGCATATAGCTAGAGAACAACAAAAAAGGCAATCTTAAAGGAGAGGTCGGAATATCATAAATTATCTTCAGGGGTTTGAGCAAAGTTTATACACTCATGTTGGTGTCGGTGAAATTTAAATATGCTAAAACTATTTTGTATTACAAAATGTTATTGTAACTTAATCAAAATTCAATTTTCCTAAATGCAATTACAAAGAGATTTTTGAGATATATATATATATATATATATATTCAATAGTTACAACAACTAGATATTGAGGACATGAGTCCTGGTTCTCCTATTAAAGGAGACCGGTCTTTATCATTGAACTAATGAGGCTCTTGGCAAAAGAAAATTATATTATACTCACATATATGAGTTAATCAAATAATTCATGAACAATAAGAAAGTAAACCAAGAACGTGGAGAAAAATGTAACACAACGATCCCACTAATTGCTTTCAATAATCATGTTTTGTAATTATCATGTAACGTACCATTCATTATCTATTACCAAATCCAAATCTAATTCCATTTATGTTGTCACCCTTGACGGTCTCTCAAAGCGTGAGTGATAGTATTTTGTTGTTCTCTAGTTTATGTTGATGCATTCCTTTTCTACGAAAATTAAAAGAAGATATAATTAATGGATTCATCCCTCAGATTATAAGAATTAGAGCTCTTAACTAGAATCTCGAAACCACCCCTCAGGTATTCTTATTTGTAACCATTTGGTGTGTGAGAAATCAAGATTTCAAACGTTTAGGGAATAGTTGTGGGGGGTAAAAGCTCAGGTTTACCAATTGGGCCTGGGCCCTGTTTTTGAGATTACTTTATGTCCGAAGAGTTGTAATGGGCTAGAGTAGAGTTCACCTAAGGGCAACCAACTCAGAAATGGTGGAAGAGTATAATCCGAAGAGGCCACCATTTGTCCGAGGAGGTTTTACTCCTCGGATACGAATAATTCTGATCAAATGAACGTACAGAATGCCCGAATATCCTTCCAGGAGATTTTGGTGACAAAGGTAAGCTCTGGCCGTTTCTAGAGATGATAAGGATGAGGAAATATCTCAAGGAAAAGCTGCCACTATCGCATTTAATGCCCTGCAGCAGCTTTTCTAGACGCATTTATGTGGAGAAGACCCCTGAACAGTGCAACCTCAACTACCCTCACTCCCAAAAAGCTAGAGAAGATGCTTGATGTGACCTACACTCAAGTATATTAGCAGATGGAGGACAAGTGGACGGTGGGGATGATTAGGAAAGAGGTTATATAAAGAAGGAGAGCCTCTGATAAAGGGGGGATCAAAAAAGAAAGAAAAGGAGAAAGAACCACTTTACTGTAACTCTGGAACTTGTAACCTAATTTCATTCAATAAAATTCCTCTTCGGATATTATGTCAAATGTTGTTTTTACGTGATTGCATGTTAGATTGTTCACAAATACCATAGCCAACTCTTATTTAACTCATATCCGGCCCAGTTCTTTCATCCACGCTCTACAAATTCATTGTCTTGGGTTCATTGGGCTCATACTCCCAATCTTGTGGGCTTGGGCTACAAAAATTGACCCTACAATTGGCGCCGTTTGTGGGGAGAGCTTGTGCAGGAGTGAAAACAACCGTTGGTGATGGCAGAACGAAGTTAACAACAAGCAGAATCTAGGACATCCCAACATGCAGACCCTTTTCTTAACTTGGAAAGAAGGCAGGATCGTGAGGGTAGTGTGCACACTGTGCATACTGGCCAAAGCCAGTCACACGGCAGAAGTCACGTGTCCCATGCAGAGGAGAATCGGGGCTTGCAACTAGAAGTTGAGAAACTGAAGAGGGAGTTGCGCCATGCAAAGAGGAAACGAATTTCCTCATATTCTGATGATGACTCCGATGACGAGCAGGACGTCACTTATCAGCAGAAATCTCGGATACCGGTTAGTGAATCATTTTCCTACGAAGAAGAGCCTCATTGCAAAAAGCGATCTAGAAGCCCATCACGCGGAAGCGTAGGGAATGATGTTATTAGCAGGGCCTTGAATCAGATCTCTCGGTCACTTTTTACTCGCAGAATTGAGGAGGCAAGACTCCCTCGGCGTTTTAATCAGCCAACGTTTACCATCTACAATGGTAAAACGGACCCAGTGGAGCACGTGAGTCATTTTAACCAAAGGATGGTTGTCTACTCCAGAGATGAAGCTCTGATGTGTAAGGTTTTCCCTTCCAGTCTGGGACCAGTGGCAATGAGGTAGTTTGACAGCTTGAGGGCAAACTCTATTAATTCCTTCAAAGAGCTTACTCAGGCATTTGGTTCACGATTTGTCACCTGCCGAAGAGTAGCCAGACCCCTGTCTTCACTATTGTCCCTAAGCATGCACGAGGGCGAGACTCTGAAAGCGTATTCGGACAGATACTAGGAGATGTTTAATGATATGGAGGGCAACTCTGATGCAATGGCCCTCAGCACATTCAAACTTGGCCTCCCTACTGACCACGGTTTAAGGACCTCCTTATCTGGCAAACCAGTCACTAATATGCGCTAACTTATGGACCATATAGAAAAGTACAAAAGAGTTGAAGAGGACCAGCAACAAGGGAAGGGAAAAGATAAAGCAATCCCCCAGGAGAGGAAAGATTTCCGGTCAGATCGCTACACTAGTAGTAAGCCACGTAGAGATTTTGCTGGACAGTTAGGATCGACCAACCCTCAAGCTGTCAATACTGTATTTAAAGAGTCGGTGCACCAAGTTTTGGAAAAGATTAAAAACGAGCCGTTTTTCAGGTGGCCAAATAAGATGGTAGGAAACCCTGAGAGGCGTAATCATAATCTCTACTGCCAGTACCATCAAGACCATGGGCACACTACGGAGGATTGTAAGAGCCTGTGGGATCACTTGGACCAACTGGTTTGTGATGGTAAACTAAGACACCTCTTACACCCCTCTAGCAGCCGAGTAGGGCAGATGGGCTCAGGGCCACGAAGAGATGACCCTTCAAAGCCGCCACTAGGAACTATTAACGTCATCTTCGCCGCACCAGAAAGAACAGGGTCCTGGCCACTGAAAGTTATGTCAGTTGGCCGACCACTAGCAAGGGATATAGGCAGAGTTCCGAAGAGAGCTAAGTTGGGTGCTCCGCTTGTTATAGGGTTCTCGGATGAAGATATGGTTGACACCATCCAACCCTATGATGATGCGTTAGTTATCACCCTCAGAATTAGAGAGTACGATGTGAAAAGGGTGATAATTGACCAGGAAAGCGCTGTAGAGATAATGTACTCTGACCTCTACAAGGGGCTAGCCTGAAACCCCAGGATCTCATACCATACAACTCCCCACTCGTGAGTTTTGAAGGGAGAGCTGTCATCCCAAAAGGCTAGATACGCTTACCTGTGTAAACCGAGGCCGAAATGGTAGAAGTGGATTTTATTGTTGTGGATGTGTATTCGCCTTATACAACAATTGTGGCCAGACCTTGACTTCATGCACTAGGGGCTGTTTCCTCTACTTTGCATCAGAAGGTCAAATACCCATCTGAGGGGCAGTTCATGAGATTCGAGGAGACCAATCCGCGGCCCGACAGTGCCTAGTAGCTGCCATCCAACACGAGCCCGAAGCCGAGTCTTCATCTAGAGCCGAAAGGGGTTTATAGCAGTTAAAGTCTCAGGAATTGCCCGTCGAAGGTTCAGACGAAGGCACTCAATGTGAAAATTTAACGAAAGTGGTTATTGGAGATGATCCTGATAAGTTCTTCCAAGTCGAATCACAACTACCTCTTCAAGAGAGGGAAGAGTTAATAGAGTTCCTCAAGCGAAATCTTGATGTATTTGCCTGGAGCGCTTACGAAGCCCCAGGGGTAGACCCAGAATTCATATGTCACCATTTGAAAGTAAACCCGCTAATCATCCCGAAGAAACAGCCTCCTCGGCGCCCATCCAAAGAGCATGCTGATGCGGTAAGAGAAGAAGTAGCGAAGCTCAAACAAGCCGGAGCTATTAAGGAAGTTTTTTATCCTGAGTGGCTAGCAAATACCGTGGTGGTAAAGAAGAAGAGTGGGAAGTGGCGAGTGTGCGTGGACTTTACTGATTTGAATAAGGCTTGCCCCAAAGATCCCTTTCCTATGTAGAAAATTGACCAACTGGTGGACGCCATCGTCGGCCATCCTCGGATGAGCTTCCTGGACGCCTTCCAAGGCTACCACCAGATACCACTAGTCCTGGAAGATCAAGAGAAAACTACTTTTGTCACCCCCATTGGTAACTACCACTATAAGGTGATGCCTTTTGGCTTAAAAAACGTAGGGTCTACCTATTAGAGGATGATGACGAGAATGTTCGAGGCACAGTTGGGTAAAAATATCGAGGTCTACATAGATGACATGGTAGTAAAGAGTAAGGTTGTTGCTGAGCATGTGAAGGACCTGGAAAGCACCTTTGAGGTACTAAGGAGGTACAAGCTGCGCCTGAATGCGTCCAAGTGCTCATTCGGGGTAGGATTTGGCAAGTTCTTGGGATACATGGTGACTCATAGAGGAATTGAGGTTAACCCCGATCAGATAAAGGCCATCAACGATTTACAAGCTCCTCGGAATCCCAAGGAGGTCCAGAAACTAACTGGGATGACTGCTGCCCTGAATCGATTCATCTCTAGATCAGCAGACAGGTGTCGGCCCTTTTTCTCTCTGCTCCACAAGTGGAAGGGATTCGAATGGACTGAAGAGTGTGCTTCGGCCTTTCAGCAACTCAAAGATTATTTAGCTCGGCCACCAATCATGTCCAAACCTGAGCCAGACGAGGTATTGTTCGCCTACATCGCTGTAGCTACCTATGCGGTGAGCCTGGTGTTGGTACGATCAGACTACGGTGTGCAAAAACCAGTTTATTACGTAAGCAAGTCACTGCATGAGGCCGAGATCCGTTACTTGCCTCTGGAGAAGGCTATCCTAGCAGTGGTACTTAGTACACGGAAGCTACCTCACTACTTCTAGGCCCATACTGTCATTGTCCTCACTCAACTCCTACTCAGGGCCATACTCCGAAGCGCCGATTATACTGGGCGGATTGCCAAATGGGGTACGATCTTAGAGGCTTTCGATATCAAATATATGCCCCGTACGTCGGTCAAAGGCCAGGTCCTTGCAGATTTAGTGGCTAAGTTTACGGAGCCCCAGCTAGAAGAAAAAATGCCTGCGTCAGACATGGATGAAAAATCAGTTGGCATAATCTCTCAGCAAGACCCCTCCCGTTGGGAAGTGTATGTAGAGGGCGCTGCAAACCAAAAAGGTTCTGGAGTGGGGCTAGTGTTGATATCCCCCGAGAAAATCATCATCGAAAAGTCGTTAAGGCTGGACTTCTCAGCAACGAATAATGAAGCGGAGTATGAAGCCCTACTGATGGGAATGGCTATGGTCCGGAGAATGGGAGGGAAGTCCGTGGAGATGTTCTCGGACTTAAGGTTAGTCGTAGGTCAAGTGCAAGGCGAATTTGAGGCGAAGGATGAAAGAATGCAGGGGTACCTGAGCCGAGTTGAATGTCTGCGATCGGAGTTCGACTCTTTCAGTTTGCTACATATTCCCAGAAGTGGTAATTCACATGCAAATTCCCTAGCTACGCTTGCTACCTCCTCGGCCCAAAATTTGCCGAGAACCATCCTTGTCGAGGACTTGCATGAGCCCACAGAGGCAAAAAGAGAGGTAATGTAGGTTCACCAAGTCCAGGCCGAGCTCTGCTGGATGGACCCTATAATTAAATTCCTAAAAGACGATTCATTGCCAGAAGAGAGGGGGGAAGCTGACAAAGTTCGGAGGAAGGTGACCAGATTCTGGTTGTCCAAGGACCAGAAATTATACAGACGCTCCTATTCGGGACCATATTTGTTGTGCATACATCCCGAAGCATCTGAGCTA
Source organism: Quercus ilex subsp. ballota (assembly GCA_032727855.1). Lineage (NCBI taxonomy): Eukaryota > Viridiplantae > Streptophyta > Magnoliopsida > Fagales > Fagaceae > Quercus > Quercus ilex. The sequence goes on from CM064919.1 coordinate 29,598,419, forward strand.
CTACTGGAAGAGCTACACGAAGGAATTTGTGGGAGCCACACTGGAGGCAGATCATTGGCTCACCGAGCCCTCACCCAAGGCTATTGGTGGCTGAACATGCAGAAAGAAGCCCACGAGTATGTTAAAAAGTGTGATCAATGTCAGCGTTTCGCCCCAAACATTCACTAACCAGGGGGAACTCTCAATCCACTATCTAGCCCATGGCCTTTCACCCAATGGGGCTTGGACATCGTGGGACCATTCCCTAAAGCTGCAGGGAACAAGAAGTACCTTCTCGTCGGTACAGACTATTTCACCAAGTGGGTCGAAGCAGAGCCGCTAGCCAATATTAGAGACGTTGACGTGCAGAAGTTTGTGTGGAAGAACATTGTCACTCAGTTTGGAGTTCCTCACACTCTCATCTCGGACAATGGCCTACAGTTCGATAGCAAAGCATTCAGGAATTATTGTAGCGAGTTGGGGATCATAAATAGATACTCCACGCCTGCCTATCCCAAGGGTAATGGGCAAGCAGAAGCAGTCAACAAGGTCATAGTGAATGGCTTGAAGAAGAGGCTAGATGACGCGAAGGGCAAATGGGTAGAAGAACTGCCACATGTGCTCTGGGCTTACAGAACAATGCCTCGCAGGTCTACTGGAGAAACCCCCTTCTCAATGACCTATAGGGCTGAAGCTGTCATTCCTTTGGAAACCAGGTTCCCAACATTAAAAACTAGCTCGTTCAGTCCGACCAGCAACAATGAGCAGCTAGAGAGGGGTCTAGATCTGATTGAGGAAAGAAGGGAAAGTGCAATGGTTCGGCTGGCACATTACCAGCAAAAGCTCAGGCAGGGCTACGATGCTAATGTAAGGCTAAGGCCACTAGAACCTGGCGATCTAGTGCTGAGGAAAGTTGTCAGCACTACAAAAAATCCGGCTTGGGGAAAGTTAGGGCCTAATTGGGAAGGGCCATATTGTATCACTTCAGGAACTGGCATTGGGGCGTATTTCTTAGAAGACCTGGATGGTCATGTAATACCTCGTCCTTGGAATGTAAATAACCTCAAAAGGTACTATTATTAGTCGATCATTCTCTTCAATTAATATGCTGATTCTGTATCCGCTACTGTTCTTTAAATGTTTAAACTTAAATCCAATCATGCCTGTAGTCCTCGGACCAGATGATTTGGGTTAGTTAGCACTCCGTTACTGTTCTTTAAGTGTTTAAACTTAAATCCAATCATGTCTGTAGTCCTCGGACCAGATGATTTGGGTTAGTTAGCACTTCGTTACTGTTCTTTAAGTGTTTAAACTTAAATCCAATCATGTCTGTAGTCCTCGGACCAGATGATTTAGGTTAGTTACACTCCGTTACTGATCTTTAAGTGTTTAACTTAAATCCAATCATGCCTGTAGTCCTCGGACCAGATGATTTGGGTTAGTTAGCACTCTGTTACTGTTCTTTAAGTGTTTAAACTTAAATCCAATCATGCCTGTAGTCCTCGGACCAGATGATTTGGGTTAGTTAGCACTCTGTTACTGTTCTTTAAGTGTTTAAACTTAAATCCAATCATGCCTGTAGTCCTCAGACCAGATGATTTGGGTTAGTTAGCACTCCGTTACTGTTTTTTAAGTGTTTAAACTTAAATCCAATCATGCCTGTAGTCCTCGGACCAGATGATTTGGGTTAGTTAGCACTAAACGACACAGGTTAGTCAACACCCCCACACGGCTATTGTCACTATGGCTTAGCGCTAAAATTCTTGATTCTGTTTAAATTGATTCTAATTCATGATTGGTTCCTTAGTTAGGGTTAATTCAAAGCCGAATGGTAATCACACTCTATGTATACTTGGAAAGACATGTAAAACTTCCATAATTACTCACAACAATCATTGCTTATTATTCTTATACAAATTGTTCTTTTCGGAACCAATGATATATTGATTAAGTTTATTCGCATCGATGTAATTACGAAGTATAGTTATATACAGCAATGATAAATCATAAGACATGTAACAAAAACAGTAAAAGCAAAAGGGAAACTGCTTCATTGATTAAAAGAAAAGGGTTTACAATTCTTTAACGTAAAAACAAAATTAATATAAGTACAAAAAAAAAACCCTAGGTTTAAGTCTTCGGTTGAGGCACCACAGGGTCAGCAGCCTGGCCTGCCCGAGTAGCAGCAGCTTCTGGGGCCTGATCCTTGGGCTCATAGGAGGTCTTCCCTTTTTCCAATTCCTTGGAGGCCTCAGGGTTGGCAGCAGGGACTTGGCTAGCCAGGGGTTGAACTGAGGTCTCTGGGAGCTGTGAAGGAGGAGGATCAGCCACTGGGAGCTCTTGTATCTCAGGATCATAGTATATGCTCCCAGGCAGTCTCAGCTCCGAGTCAGTAGGGACTCCAGCAGCATCCATTACTTTGTTACAGGTTATGTCACAATAATCTCGGCTAACCGAGGCAAATTGTTCCGTAAGCTGGGTCCCTGTCTCATCCACCCCCAGCTGGTATGCTACTTTTCTCTCAGCTTCGACTGCCTCCTTGGCCAGTTGAGCTTTCTGCTCGGCAAGACGGGCACTCTCCTTGGCTCTTTTAAATTCATCTCTGAGCCCTTTTACCAGTTCCCTCTCTGTGGCCAAGTTGATCTCGGCTATGTGTAGTTGTTTGCGCTGCTCCTCGGCCTACTTTTTAGCATTTTTCAGGCCGGCGTCGAGGCTATTCCTCTGGTTGGTCATATCTTTGAATTGCTCGGATAAAAGAGCATATTCTTACTTCAGACTGCCCAGGGATTTTTCAACCTCGAACCGAGTGTGGGCTTCCGCTTGGGCTTCGAGGTAGGCCTTTTTGTTCCACTCCTCGACCACGTAGATTTGCTGAGTAACCTGCATAATGGAAATTCTGAGTACAAGGCACAAAAAAGAGAGTATTGAAAAGAAAGGATTGAGCAGACTAAGTCCACTTACCATGGCTATATCCCTCTTAAGGGATAGAAAGAGCTCCTGCTGGTTAAAACGCCTGTAGGACTCCATATCATGGGGGAGGAGGAGTGGCTGCTCCAAGGCCTCAGTGACGAAGCCTGCCCTTCCCCCATCGTAGTTTCTGAGGGAGGTGTCCCAAGGGATCGGAGCGCCATCCAGCTCCAACCTCGGAGACCACGTGCGAGGCCCTGCTCGGCGGACGTCAGCCACAACATTCTCTTCCCGGCTCTCAACAGACGAGCCCCTTCTGCTCTGATGGTCTCTCACCACCTTCTGTTGCTTATTTGTTTTAGGTGGCACCACCACTACTTCCTTCTCCTCAATCTCGAGGGGCCTTTTCTTCCTCAGGTTCGGTACAGGCTTTAGGCCGGGGTCAGAAACTTGAGGTGGTGGCGGAGGCAGATTCGCCACTGGTTGAGAAGTCCCAGTGCCTTTTTGCTCAGGCTTCTTCCCTCGGTTCTTCATTAGCTCCCTTAAATCTGCCATGTCTTCCTCGTGCGAAAAGACTTCAGGAATGGCAGTTACCAGAAGGGGTGGATGGGCGCTGGAATGCCTATCAAATTCCTCTTCGGAGTCTGAGGACTGTATGACTTGTACCCCGCCCGAAGCTTCTCCTCTGAATTAGAATTTATCTATCTGCTTTTCTAATGAGGAGGTCGAAGAGTCAACCCTTTCACCTACAACTTCCGGTTCAAGGGGGACTTGGGCAACTGGCTGGACGAGCAGCGGTACACCCCGCGGATTGGGATGTGGCGTTGGTGCGAGGTCGTGTGGTGCTAAAAACCCCTTCCGAGCAACGTCTATTCTATTTAGACGGTAATCCCCTTGCGTTATAGCGTTGCTGATCGGTTGACAGTCCTTCTTCTTCGCCGTGTACCCAAGAATAAGAGGAGCCGACCACAACTGCCCGTCCTCGCTTACAAAGATCTCTGATCTTAGCAGGTAGTTGAGAGCGGCAGTATTGGTAAGGCTGAGCCGAGGAGAAACGCGGTTCCTATCTGTTAGAAATCACAACAAAACTTTATCAAAAACTCGAAAATAGCAACATAAAGAGAATTAAAAATTGTAAAAGGGTGGGAATCCTAAGTCTACTGTTAGTGAACCTAAATCTAGCATGTCCCACCTGGCTCTCCCGGCTTGGTTGGGCAATGGGGACCGTCGTGCCACGCGCCCGAGACGATCACATAATCGTCTTTCATCCCTTTGTTTGATTTGGGTAAGCAAGAGATAAGTCTAACCTCGTCGGACCGGGATTTGAGATAGTATCCCGCCCCTTGTTGGCTGTGGCACTCATACATTTGCACCACATCAAGCCAGGTGATGCCCAATCCTAAATGGCGGTTCAGGTCCTCAACCGCTCCTAGGATCCTAAACATGTTGGGCGCGTATTGATCCGGCTAATCCTATGGTTCCTAAGATAACTAGTGGTGATGGGACCCATAGGGATGGTCATCCCTCCTTCTAGAAAGGCAATGAAGGGGATAACCACTTCGCCCGTCTTCCGGTCCGTTAGTATCTTTTCTGGGGAACAATACCTCACACCCACGTTTGGGGGTATGCGATATGCGGCCCTAAACACCTCCATCTGATCAGAACTATCTACCAGGTACTGGAGTTTCCCCATGGCACTTAAACAAAAAATGACTGGCCGAAGAGAAAACTAAAGGATTTAATGGACGACGGCTTACAAGAACTAGGTCGGAGAAAGATTTTCAGGCTCGTAGAAAGATTCGTGAAGACTCTGGGGAAGACTGGAATCGGTGACTGAGAGATTTGGACGGAGTCGCGTGCTTGTTCTTGCTGGAGTGTCTAAGAATTTGCAAAGTGAGGAAGAAATAACTTCTTCTGAGGATTTATACTGGGTCACATGAGGGGGCGGAAGTTATTTCGCCCAAACCCCAGGGAAGAACCACATCCATCAGATCAATCATTCACCGTTGGATACAAAGGACAACGCGCCACCTGGTGCAATTAATGCCGCGCCTTGGGAATATGGAAACCGTAGCGGCAATGATGAAACGCTTATATTTATGTCTACACACGTGCCAGTTCAGACACGTGCCTGTTCTCAAACTTTTTACTCCGTGGCAGGTCAAAATCACACTTTTTCTCTTCAGATGCGAGGGAAAAATTGAGATTTTGAGGGGCTATTGTGGGGGGGTAAAAGCCCAGGTTTACCAATTGGGCCTAAGGCCCTGTTTTTGAGATTACTTTATGTCCGAAGAGTAGTAACGGGCTGGGGTAGAGTTCACCTAAGGGCAACCAACCCAGAAATGGTGGAAGAGTACAATCCGAAGAGGCCACCATTTGTCCGAGGATGTTTTACTCCTCAGATACGAATAATTCTGATCAAATGAACGTACAGAATGCCCGAATATCCTTCCAGGCGATTTTGGTGACAAAGGTAAGCTCTGGGCGTTCCTAGAGATGATAAGGACGAGGAAATATCTCAAGGAAAAGCTGCCACCACCGCATTTAATGCCCTGCAGCAGCTTTTCTGGCCACATTTATGTGGAGAAGACTCCTGAATAGTGCAACCTCAACTACCGCCACTCCCAAAAAGTTAGGGGAGATGCTTGATGTGACCTACACTCAAGTATATTAGCAAATGGAGGACAATTGGACGGTGAGGATGATTAGGAAAGAGGCTATATAAAGAAGGAGAGTCCCTGATAAAGGGAGGATCGAAAAAGAAAGAAAATGAGAAAGAACCACTTTACTGTAGCTTTGGAACTTGTAACCTAATTTCATTCAATAAAATTCCTCTTCAGACATTATGTCAACTGTTGTTTTTACGTGATTGCATGTTAGATTGTTCACAAATACCATAGCCAACTCTTGTTTAACTTATATCCGGCCCAGTTCTTTCATCCACATTCTACAAATTTATTGTCTTGGGTTCATTGGGCTCATACTCCCAATCTTGTGGGATTGGGCTACAAAAATTGACCCTACAATAGTCAAATGCTCGAATAGTTATGAATGCACATGATAGAAAATGAATGAATAAAATTAATACTATAGACACAACAAATGAGTTGACGAGTTTTACCAATTCCTATCTGATCTCTCGTAAACATCATTTTTCTATTTATTAATAACAATTTGTCACTATTTTTATTGTAATTTTCTTTTTTTAGCTTTGAACAATGTGGGGAAACAAAAATGATGGAGAAGGACACGGAGGAAAAAGTAAGAGCATTCGCATCAGTTTATACAAAAAATTTTATGTCTATTTTAGTATAAAAACTTACTTTTTTTTCTATTTTACATTCTCACTTTTCAAAACACCTACAAAAAATTATATACTTAACACTACATTTTATTAAAATATCAAATTTATTTTAATTTTTAAAATTATTTATTTTTCTTCCGAACAATATCTATCATCTACTCTTTTGCTTTAATTTTACTCAATTTTAACTTGGTGGATAGTTTTTGAACCAAAATATGTAAATTTGAGATTTCAAAAAAAAAAAAAAAAAATCGTCATGTGAGTGCCCACAGTCTCACACTGACCATGTTGTGTAATCATCATTTAACGAACCATTCGTTATCCATTTACCAAACCCAACACAGTTCCATTTTGTCATGCTTACCAGATAGTCCAAATCCACGTGTCAATACAGTATGGCAAAACCGGACAAATAAGACTCTATCAAAACAACAGCACCACCTCCCCTTGGTTTTCCACAATAGTAATGTAACGTTGCAAACTACAACTCGGTGCACAATTCACCACGTGCGAGTTGTAACAGATGAAATGTAAACCCATATAAACCTCCCCTTTAGTTTTCCACAATAGTAATGCAAAGTTGCAAACTACAACTTGCTGCATAATTTGCCATGTCTCGAGTTATATAATCAATGAAAATATAAACCCATATGAACCTACAAATTTTTCTCAATTACTAATAACTAGAAATATAATAATAAATTGAGACAAAAATTATGCAATAAATTGCGGTTTTAGTATTTTTCTTTCCACAAAAAACAAAATTCCCACACTGTCACCTCTCTCTCTCTCTCTCTCCACTCACCACTCAAGAATTACCACCAGTTTTATTTTTTGCTTTTCAACTTTCGCTTCAAAACCGCCTCAAAATTCAAACACCGCTTCTCTTCCATCCATTTCAATATCAATACTCTACTATATATAGCACTCAGACCCTGATACACTTTTTCTTCACACACCCTCTGATTCTAAAACCACCACCTTTTCTCTTCACTCTTCACTTTCTCACCACCATCATCATCATCACTGTAAACGCAGAAAGGAGAAATTTTGATATCATGTCTAAGTCTAACCCTAAGTTGGCTCGAATTCCCAGCATGAGAGAGAGAGTTGAAGACACTCTCTCTGCTCATCGAAACGAACTTGTTTCCCTTCTCTCCAGGTTTCCTTTACTACTTTCCCTTCCCTCTCTCTCTCTCTCTCTGTTTTTTTTTTGGGTTGAAAAGTCCATGATTAATTGAATGATGGGTTTGGTTTGAAAAGGTACGTGTCTCAAGGGAAAGGGATTTTGCAACCGCACACGTTGATCGACGAGCTTGACAGTGTAATCGGCGATGACCCATCTCGCTTGAAACTCAAGGATGGTCCTTTTGGCGAGGTCCTCAAATCTGCGCAGGTCTTTCTCTTTTCTCTATTCTTAGTTCTGTTTGTCTTTAACCTGCTGTGATTATTAGTAGCCGATTCATTTTATCTTTAATCTTCATTATGGGATTTAAGCCTTGGTTTTGGTGCTGTGAAAACAGAGTCTTAGGTCTAAGGGTCTGTATAAACAAAAGTCTTTTGTTTTGGGGATTCATTTGTTTATTTATTTTGGGTATTAAAAAAGTGAAGTGAAAATTAAAGATTACAAAGCCGAGCGAGCAATGCTAGAGGCACAATAAATTTCACAATTTATGTTGCCATTAGTACAACATAGTTTTCACGAGGACCCACTTCGCACATTACCATCAATCACAACATGCCAACTCAACCGTTGTGTAAATTTTTATTTTATTTTATTTTGTGTTACAAGACATGTTAGCTGCCAGCGTATTTGCTTGAGGGTGAGACCAAAAAAAAAAAAAAGAGAGGAGAAGATTTTAGCAATTAAGCTAAGCCAAATAGATCAAACTTGTAAGTTGATTGTGTACAATGTTGTAAAATTTTGTGTTACAAGACTTATTGTAAGTTAAGCCATCAAACTTGTAGTGTTCTTCCACAAGCTCCAGATTTCATTTTTGTTCCTTGAATTGTAAACTTTTTGCCTCACAATGTGGACGGGAGCACTGCCCTCTAATTGAGAAGGGCCTATGTCCATCTCCTCTTTTCCTTCTTGGGTGGCAAATCCTGAAGTTGGAGATGTTTTGGAGCCGTCCCCTGTTTTTCCTTAATACATTTTTATTCATAAAAATTTAATAATAATAATAATAATAATAGTGAAAGGTATACAGAACTTTGTATTCTTGGGAATGAAATTGTAACATTGTAGTTGATTATGGTGACAGGAAGCCATAATTCTGCCTCCATTTGTGGCTATAGCAATTCGCCCAAGACCTGGTGTTTGGGAATATGTTCGTGTCAATGTCTATGAACTCAGTGTGGAGCAACTGGATGTTTCTGAATATCTTCACTTCAAAGAAACACTCGTAGATGGGCCGTAAGCAATTTTCATGCTTTAGAAATTTAACTTTTACAAAGATGATAGATTATATTTATCTTTGCTTATTATAAGATAACCCTATGAATGTGTATTTATAACATACTGTTTTTGGTATTTATCATTTTTTAGGTCTGATGGCCGATATGTCCTCGAGCTCGATTTTGAGCCATTCAATGCAAATTTTCCTCGCCCCAATAGGTCTTCATCCATTGGCAATGGCGTTCAGTTCCTCAATCGTCACCTTTCTTCAAGTATGTTCCATAACAAAGATTCGTTGGCACCATTACTAGATTTCCTCCGAGCACACAAAATTAAAGGACATGTAAGTTTGCTAAGCAAGGGGCTTTCTCCAAATATGGTTTTCATTTGCAGTGATGTGAGCTAAATTATAACTTTTATTATCTGTTCTATTCTTGGAAGTGTATTACAGTTGCAAGTTTACTGTTGTTTCTTGTTTTGCTTTAGTGTTGTTGCTTAATATTATTTTTTACGTGCTCTGGTTTGATTTTCTTTGGTATTAATACTGTGGAATAGAACATTTGGAAGAATTATTTGAAATCTTTCTTGGTATGAGAACTTTGAAGAGCTAAAATGATTTAATTGAGGATTATGTGCAGGGTTTGATGTTAAATGATCGGATACACAGCATATCACATCTTCAGTCTGCGCTGACTAAAGCTGAGGAATATATTTCTAAGCTTCCATCTGACGCACCCTATTCTGACTTTGAATATGCGTAAGTTCTATATAATTCTCTCACTTTCTATCTCCAAATGTATGGATGTATGAATGTATTTATAATTTTATATGTTTATCTGTTTGCACATCTTTCTCTCAGCATGTAGATAATTATGGGGAGACACCTCTAGAAAGATACGATATAGTCCTGATATTTTCTGGCTTTACTTGTCACTTGCATTCAGATTACAGGGAATGGGTTTTGAGAGAGGTTGGGGTGATACAGCAGAACGAGTAACGGAGATGATGCATCTTCTCTTGGACATCCTTCATGCTCCTGACCCATCTACATTAGAAACATTCCTTGGGAGAATACCTATGGTGTTTAATGTTGTTATTTTATCTCCACATGGTTACTTTGGGCAAGCAAATGTTTTAGGTTTACCAGACACTGGTGGCCAGGTATTCATAATTTTTTCTTTCTTCTTCCCATTACATAGATGGCAAATACATTTTTGTTTTTGCTGAGTGCATAGATTGGAAACACTTATCATACAATAGTGTTATTATGGTTATTGGCAGAAAATGCTGGAAATGCTTTTTTATATATTTATTTTTTAATTTGTGAAGGTTGTGTACATACTAGATCAAGTTCGTGCACTGGAGAATGAAATGCTTCTTAGAATACGGAGGCAAGGACTAGATATCACCCCTAGAATTCTTATTGTAAGTGTATTTATGCTTAGCTCTGGTCAGTAGACTTATTTTGCAGACACCCCAACGCGCCCCCCCCCCCCCCCCCCCCCCCCCCCCCCCCAACACAAAAACAACCCCCTTTTTTCTGTGATTTAAATGTAATACTTTTTTTATGCTATTTCTCCAAGGTGACTAGGTTAATACCTGATGCAAAAGGAACCACATGCAACCAGCGGCTGGAACGAGTCAGTGGAACAGAACATGCACATATTTTGCGAGTTCCTTTTAGATCGGAGAAAGGAATTCTTCGTAAGTGGATCTCAAGATTTGATGTCTGGCCTTATCTGGAGACCTTTGCAGAGGTAAACTATTTTACATTTAGAGTGATTTACTCTTTTCATTAAGTTTTGTTTTAAATTGATGCTTCAACAACCAAGGTTGGTAATGCATATTTAAGCTACATCTTGGAATCATTTACATACTAGGTTTGTGCTTCATGTGAGAGAGAAAATGGTGTTCATAAATCACACTGAATTACCTTCTATAAAATGAAGCACAAATTTAGGTAATACTTCTTTTGCGGGGGGGAAAGAAGTGAAAGCAAAAATTAGACCAGTTAAATTTTTGATCTTGCTTGCCCAATCAGCTTTGCTTACAAACATTAAGTTGAATTAATAAAACCTAATGCACCTATTACCACCTCGCAGTTAGTGATGTCGCCTATTCTGATTCCACCACCCTAGATCAAAACCAACATGACACCACCACTACCGTCATTTCATCAATATGCTTTCAACAAAATTATCTTGACCACTCCATTAACTCCTGCATGTGCATGTCTTATCATTACTTTTATTTTGATTACCACCCTGTCAATCTGCTGCTGTGATTCCGCTGTTCTCATTGGACCAACTCTACTCATGTTACTATATTCATAACTATGTGGTGCCACCAAGCCATGCCATGCCACTGTGGCCTGAGTACCATTTCTGCCACCATCACCACCTCCTTTGTTATGCAATCTGTCAGACACTCATCTATGTGTATAGGCTTATAGAAAGCTGAAATATATTTTAATTAAATTTTTGCTTATTTTACTGTTGACTTGCTTTCTCATAATTTGTTGTGTCATATACATTCCTGCTTATGTATTTGATCAGGATGCAGCTAGCGAACTTGTTGCTGAGTTACAGGGCTTACCAGATTTTATTATAGGAAACTACAGTGATGGGAATCTTGTTTCATCCCTGTTAGCTCATAAAATGGGAGTCACACAGGTTAGCAATGACTTTCTGGTATTCTGATAATGCAAAGGGGACGTTCAAATTATTATCTTCTTAGAATGCAATCTAATTGTTATAAGCTTTGATATGTGTAGTGTACAATTGCACATGCATTGGAGAAAACAAAATACCCAGATTCGGATATCTATTGGAAGAAGTTTGAGGGTAAATACCACTTCTCATGTCAATTCACTGCTGATCTAATAGCCATGACCAATGCTGATTTTATCATCACCAGTACATACCAGGAGATTGCAGGAACGTAAGTCTCTTCCTTATGCTGTAGGGTATTGATCTTCATATGTTGGTGTACTATTTAGTTTGAATTTTTATGTTTAGAATTCAAAAACTCTAGTTTTATTTTTGCTTGGTTGAAGCTTATGACTAATTGAATCTGTAGATAAAATAAATTGCATAATTACTCATGCATGTAACATAGAACAAATGTGCTTGCACATGGCATGTGTCATCCACTTCTTTTTATTTTTAATTGGTGTGTCTCTTGTCTTAGATGTGGCTACACTCTTTTTAGCTGAATGGAAAAACACTAAAACAAACAACAAAACAAACAGTGCTTTAGTCCCCAGACAGAATAAAAGAGGGAATAAGCTCAGAGAAGTCATTTACCAATGCCCATTTACAGCACCTATGAGCTAAAGAACTACATTTTGGTTTGAGAGGATACTGATACAGGAACAGTGTTGTTAAAAGCTCTTAGCGCACTTAAGCGCAAAGGCCTCCTAGAGCCTAGGTGCAAAGCGCAAAGCGCAAGCGCACGCTTAATCGATGTGAAGCGCACATTTAAAAAAAAAAATAATAAATTAAAAAAAATATTATTAATGATCAATACAACAATCAAGCGATCAATTAGTCATATAAATTACAATAAAACATTTTATATAATTTAGGACAAAGTTTAGCTACAAAATCGATTGTAGCCTTAGGCTACAAACTCACTCAATAAAATAAATATTACTGCATATTTTGAAAATCTAACCGTTGAATTACATATTCTTTACGCTCTTAATGCACATGTCAATTTTTGTGTCAATCGGATATCATTTATTATATAATCTATAATCTTATATTTTATGCATAATTTTAAATTACAAAAACTTGCAATTTAAAAATTTATTGATGGCATAGCTATTAATCTTTAATTTTTTTGAAATTTTGCAAACATAGAGGATATAAGAAGAAGATGCAATCCAATGGTAGATTTGTCAAAATTCACCTCCAATAAAAAGATATTAAGTGAGTTTGTAGCCTAAGGCTACAATCGATTTTGTAGCTAAACTTTGTCGTATAATTTATATAACATTTATATAATTCTTTTGTGCTTTACAAAATATATGCAACCATGATATTTGATGGCCATGATTACAAAACATGGTTGAATCAAATAGAAGTATAGAACCAAGAAGGCAAAGGCTAAAAAGTACTAGAATGTTAAGTAATGTTATCTTTGTGAGTGTTTGATTTAGTGTTTGTTTGTGTGGTTGTGGTTAAAAGTTCAAAAATATCTAAAGAGATAGGTTTAGGTGTATGGTAGCACACCACACTATTAGTTTTTATATATTAAATCAATGGCTTATATCAAACATATTTATATCTAATGGCTTAAAATCAAATCAGGATTTTTTTTTTTTTAATTTACAAAAAGCCCAAAAAAACGCGCTTTTGTGAGGGCGCTTCGCTTTAGAGGGAAACAGCCCCAAGGGCTTTGCGCTCTGTGCTTTGCACTTAAGCACGCTTTTAACAACACTAGTAATAGGAATCTTTGCAGAGATGCGACTGCATAATATAACCAGTGTTTGAGAGAAATCTGATTCGGGAATCTTCCATATATAGTTTGGGAGGACTGATTGACATCTTTTAAGACATTATCAATCAATAATTATTCCATGAGTGTGGCATAGTAGGGTACTTAGTTACGAAAAGCTCAGTTTTAAGAGCACATTAAGGAGAATCTGTACACATTAACAGCTCCTCAGGCCATCTAGTTTAGGAGATTCCAAAGTCTTTCTTTGAGGAGCCAAAAAAATTAGAGAACTGTGCTGGAAGCAGTATGTTTACATGTGGAAAAATAAAATAGAGGGGATAAAAGAGAAAATAGGGAGAGGAAGGGGGGGGGGGGGGGGGGGTCCTTAGTTAACAGGTAACTTTCTTTCTTTAAGATAGCTGTTAGATCTTACTCTGTGAAATTTGTGTAAAAATGCAGTGATATCATTATATTGGTATTCAGGATGTTCTTCTGCCCAAAATAGATTTCCTTAATCCATTGCCAATTATTGGCTCAATGATGATTACTTTATTTTATTAGGCAAATACACACAAATCACAAATGTTCGGGATTGGATGCATGTCCTCACCCTCCATCTCTTGTTTATTGGGGGAGATATGCCATTTGGTCCAACGAATGCTGGCATTTACTGATGTTTATTTCCAGTATCAGACTTGTCAACTAAATTTGCCTGCCGTTGCTATCATAAAAAAGGCTTACTTAAGCATCAACTCTGCATTAAGAAACTGAAAAATTTGTTTATGCAACTGAGTGATTCCTCCTTAATACTTTAGTAATGCTAGTCAAATCAGATGCTTAACTTGTATGCACTTTGTTTCAGAAAAAATACTGTTGGCCAGTATGAGAGCCACACAGCTTTCACTCTTCCAGGGCTGTACCGAGTTGTTCATGGCATTGATGTTTTCGACCCAAAGTTCAATATTGTCTCTCCTGGGGCAGATATGTGCATATATTTCCCATATTCTGAAAAGGAAAAACGACTTACAGCTCTACATGATTCAATTGAAAAGTTGTTATATGATCCTGAGCAGAATGATGAGCACATGTGAGTCCTTTTCATTCTAAACTTTTCTACAGTTAACATAAATTTCTTTTATGGCATAGATAATCAATGAATAATTCACCTGATCAATAGTTCATAAGTATTCTGTATCTAGGATTCACAGTGGTTGCGGATTACAGAAGGAACAGAGCAGGATAATTGTCTCTTTTAAACATAGAATGGAAGAAAAACAGGAAAATGTGTCTATTATTTTCTGTTTTAGTTTTTAGTACTCTTAATCATTTGCACTTCTCAGTTTTTGGTGCCAATACTTCTGCAAATTATGACCAACTAAATCATAAAAGAGGTGCAAATGTATACATGCACTTGTCAAAAGTTCCATGCTTATTTCTACTCATTCTTATCAACCTAGTTAATGAATAGTCAAAAAGGTTAAGGTTAAGGTTAAGTTATGAAGCCTACTATTTTGACTGGTGATAGAGTTCTCTTTATAGAACTTGATATTAGAAATGGTGGGTAATAAACAGCTAATCTTTTATTTGTATTGTCAGTGGTACATTGAGTGATCGATCAAAGCCCTTAATTTTTACCATGGCAAGGCTGGACCATGTGAAAAACATAACAGGGTTGGTTGAATTGTATGGTAAGAGCACCAAACTGAGGGAACTGGTAAATCTTGTGGTGGTCGGGGGCTATTTTGATGTAAATAAGTCCAAAGACAGAGAAGAAATTGAAGAAATTGAGAAGATGCATCTTCTTATGAAGGAATATAAGTTAGATGGTCAAATTCGATGGATATCAGCCCAAATGAATCGAGCACGTAATGGTGAGCTATATCGCTACATAGCAGATACAAAAGGTGCTTTTGTTCAGGTATATAATGTAGTGTTCTTTCTTGGATTTGCAAGTCCTAAGGCATTAGTCTAAAGTTTCCTTTTTTATGATTTGCAGCCTGCATTTTATGAAGCATTTGGACTTACAGTCGTGGAGGGAATGACTTGTGGCCTTCCCACATTTGCCACTTGCCATGGTGGTCCTGCTGAGATTATTGAGCATGGTATATCAGGGTTTCACATTGATCCATATCACCCTGACCAAGCTGCTGCACTTATGGCGGATTTCTTTCAAAAATGCAAGGAAGATCCAAGTTATTGGGAAAAAATTTCTGATGGGGGACTCCAAAGAATTTATGAAAGGTTGTCTTTCTTGATGAAATTGGTTATTTACTGCAATGTATTATGTGTGGCTTACTGTGAAAATGATAAAATCATAGGTATACGTGGAAGATTTATTCTGAAAGGCTAATGACATTAGCTGGAGTTTATGGCTTCTGGAAGTATGTTTCAAAACTAGAGCGGCGTGAGACTCGTCGATACCTTGAGATGTTCTACATTCTTAAGTGCCGTGATTTGGTGAGTGCTTCAAAATTTGCTCCCTACAAATACAATACATAGCTAATAATGTAGAGAAATTTAGGGAAGGCATGTGCTTATCATTATTACTCCAAAAATCTCCATTGACTTGGATAAAGCAGTAACAGCAGTATTCTAATTTTCATTATCATGGATTAGATGTTTATTTATATTTTAGTTCTAAACTCATTAAATGTATAGAATTTCATCATGATTTCCTTGTTTCAGGTGAAAACTGTTCCTCTGGCAAGCGATGCTGATGACCCACATTAAGCTGTGATTATTCACGCGAATCTGTACTCTGCGAACCCGTACCTTCACAGAGTATTAAGATTATGGACATAAATAAGGTTCTGTTTGTGTGTAGAATGTTATGTATATTCTTCTCCATTGTCATTGTGCGGATGACTCATGTATCAGAATGGGAGAGATGCTTTTATGTGAAATAATGGCAAGGCTTTATGTTGGAAAAGAAAATGCTTATTATATCGGTTATGTGGTAATCAATTTGCCAGGTTCTTTTCAGTCTCTTTGTTCCTCTCAATCCTGCCAAAGAAACCTATTTTAACAGATAACGAATTTCATTAAAATAAAGCAGATCATTTTTTGAGTTTACAGCAAACCTTAAAAACGCTTGGAAGCCAGATTAAAGAGAAATGGAATGTTAAGAAGCCAATTCAAACCATGATGGAAACAGTTGTCCACAATTTTAATGGCTTAGACTAGTGAATCAGCATCATAGGCAGAAGCATGCTGTGTTGTCAATGAGCTGTGATTATAATGATATTCTCCTCACAAGAATGGGTAGATAGCGAGGTTGTGGATGGTATTGTATTCATAATATATGCAGCAGCGGCATATATGGCTCAAATATGGCATAATACTCAAGTGATAGAGCTCGTCTTCTCTACCTTTTGCTAGGAAATTAACTTCAATTTGTTTGTTTAGACTTTGTATATCAGAGTATCAGACTCAAGTCAGTATTCCAAACACCAGGAATTTCTAGGTGTAAGGTGTGAGTCACTCTTTGATGTTGCTGGAGGACTAGGCAGCCCCATTTGTGTTGAAAGGATCATTTAATTGATTTTAGTTGTAGACTTACAATTCCATTTTTAGTGTTTTTTTGGAAAACTTATATAGTATTTTTTGGCTGAAAGTACAATAAAATATACTTCTATTTTTTAAAAACTGTATATAAAAACTAAAAAATAAAAAGTTAACTTATAATCTGGTCCATGGCATAATGTAAGGAATTTCCCACCGGAGCCACGGCCAAGTGGTAGTCTCTTCTTTTCTGGAAGACTGGGGCTGGGACTGAGGCACTGGTAGGGTCTAAATTGGAATCTTATAGAATTCGGAAGTATGGTCCTGGAATCAAAATTATCTTGGCGCTTTTGAGACAACGTGGAGGAAAAGGAATGTCTTTTGGCCCTCAAAAATACCTCTTTCCCACCTTAGTTTTATTAGGGCTCTAGTCTCATTGTATAGCCCAGTTGGAGTCCTGGGGTCCTAATCTTTGTATCAAAAAGAGACCAAGGTCCCAATTCTGACACCCTCTGTCACCCCTGCCAAGCCAAAGAGAAACAGCTTTTTGACCACATGACCCACAACCCCAAACAATTTCACATGCTCAGCAAAATCTTTTTGCTTCATCCTCATCCCCCTCTCCCTATTCTCAATGGTCAAAATACTCGAACCCTACATCGTTTTATGTATCCAATTAGAACATTATCCACTGACAATCACTTATACAATACCAATCACTTTTTAGTAGCATTTTTTTCCCGGTTTCTAGCTCAGGCCATTTAATAAAAGGTTGCTTATTTGCAGTAGGTTTCAGTTATAACTTATTTCAGTTTTTTTTTTTTTTCAGTTTTCAGGATTTCGTTTGGATAGAGATAAAAAATTAAAATTATTTTATTATTTAATTTATTTTTATTATTATTTATAGGTTCTATTATATTTTTTGGTATTATTTATGGTTCCATTGTACTATTTTAACTATCTTTTACTTTTATCTATAGTATTTTTAACAATAAATTTTCAGTTTCAATAAAATAAGTGGTATTCAAACAGACCATAGGTCAGGCCATTTAATAAAATTAGCTTATTTGCAGTAGTTTCTTGTCGCAGAATAAAAATATCTAAAATTAAATATTTTATTTACTAAAAAAATTAATTGATGTCTTGGTATGGTGATAAAAAATTATCGTCAAGAGTAGACAATGTCATAGATTGAAACTATCTCTAAAAAAAATAATATAACTTATTAACTTTTAATAACATATAATGGAATCACGACTTGGCTCATTCTTCTTTCTTTTTCTTCCCAAGTCCATCGTATCTTATGTCCTTATTATCTTAATTTCCTGCGTAATTAACGGAAACCCCACACAAAATACAAAGATAGAAATAGTTTAAGAAAGAGGTTTTAAAAGTTAATTACAAGTTAAACAGTAAAGGACAAATTGCAAATTCCCAGAACATTATCCACTGACAATCACTTTTTAGTAGCATTTTTTTTTTTCCCGGTTTCTAGGTCAGGCCATTTAATAAGATAGCTCATTTGCAGTAGGTTTCAGTTATTTCAGTTTTTTCCCGTTTCTAGGTCAGGCCATTGAATAAGATAGTTAATTGCAGTAGTTTCTTGTTGCATAATAAAATATTTAAAATTTAGGTGTGTTCTAGTTTGTATTTTTTAAAAATATGTCTAAATAAAAAAGTGTAAAAATACTTGTAATATTATTTAAAAACTAAAAACAGTTGTTTAAGTACATATATCAAACGGATCCTTAACCTTGCCTTTACTACTAACTAGTCACAAATCCACGTGATGCGTAAGAATATATGATTACTTTATAATTGTGGTATGAAGTATAATTTGTTCTCTCTAAGAGTCTATTTGAGATTCATTTATTTTGCTGAAACTGAAATTTTTTTGCTAAAAGTAATGTAGATAAATGTAAAAGTTAGCTGAAATAATAAAGTAAGACTTATGAATAGTACCAAAAAGTGCAGTGGAGTCCACGAATAATAACAAAAATAAGCTGAATAGTAAAATAAGCTAGCTTTTTAATTTGGAGCCAAACGCACACTAAAAATCAAAAATTTTCTAAAATTATTTTTTATCTATCCATCTTTATATATATATATATATATATAAAATTAATTTGTTACAAATGTATGGCTGTACGTGTTCCGCCGTGTTAAGTAGTTAGGATTAGGATTAGGAAGAGACTTATTATAGTTTGCTGAAATATATCGCATTTAACAATCAAAGAAAAGAAATGGAAATATCACAACTTAAAAACACAAAACCAAAAAGTTTGGAGTGTGAAATACAATTTAATCCTATTTATTTTTTGTAGTGGTATGCATCAACCTAAAGTAGAGTTCTAAAGAACAAACAAATTCATCAACCTAAAGTAAAGATATAAAATATAAAAAAAAATCCACACAAAAAGGAGAGAGAGAGAGAGAGAATAATAGTAGAGTCCAAAGAACATGAAAATTCATCAATATAAAGCAAAGATACCAAAAAAAAAAAAAAAAAAAGAGAAAGAGAGAGAGAGTAATAACCTTTTTATGTGATAAAATATGTATAGAATGAGAGAGAGAGTAGCAAATTTATTGTAAGAGGATGGAAATAAGAATAGTCAAAATAAAAGGAAAATGAAGGGATAAAAGTAGAGTGATATAAATGTTGATAGTAGTGGGGAGATGAAAAGGTAAAAAGGAAGGGGAAAAGTTGGAGAAAATGTAAAAACAAACTACAAAATTAATAAATAAATAAAAAGAGTCAAAAAATAAAAGAAATGATTAAAAATAAGTAGATGATATGGCCGCTGAAGTAGCTCAACTAGAGCATAATAATAATAAATACTACGTTTCAGCTTTTAGATATATAGAGATATAAATTGGTGTCATGGTATGATGATAAAGAGGCATCCTCAAAAGCAGATTGAAAATATCTTTAAAAAAATAATATAATTTATTAACTTTTAATAACATATAAGAGCACCAGTAATAGCAGCTATTTTTAGTACCACTAAAACTCAAAATAGCTATGCACTATAGCTAAAAGGTAAAATATATATATTGCATACACACTACTTTTTTTTTTTTTATTCTTTCTTTTACATTTCATTTTGCGTTCCCACTACTTTTCCTCTCTCCCCATGTATCTGTGCAGTGATTTATGTGGCTTTGATGATGGTTGTAGTCGTGTTTTAGTAGATGAATGAAATATTATTTTATTATAGTGTTTATATTTTTTTATTGTGTTAAAAACTAAAATAAAATCATTACTATTAGAAGTGAGAAAGTAAAATAGATAAAGTGACTTTTTATAGTATTAAAAACTTAAAAATTTGGCTCCAATACTTTGGATAGATACTCTTGCGAACCACGACATGGCTCATTCTTCTTTCTTTTTCTTCCCAAGTCCATCGTACCTTATGTCCTTATTATCTTAATTACTGCGTAATTAACGGAAACCCCACACAAATATACTCTTACGAACCACGACATGGCTCATTCTTCTTTCTTTTTTCTCCCCAAGTCCATCGTACCTTATGTCCTTATTATCTTAATTCCTGCGTAATTAACGGAAACCCCACACAAATACAAAGAAAGAGAGAGAGGTTTTAAAAGTAATTACAAGTTAAACAGTAAAGGACAAATTGCAAATTCCCAGAATGGGACTATCTTTCATTCATCCCCTTAAAAAAGCAACACAGTGGACTATATGTTGTGTCCACATCCTTTACATAGTAAAAACGCCGTTGATGGCACGAAATTTGCTCAAATCATCACAATAATAATGTATAAATATTAAATACTATCCAGCAGCCAAGACCATCTACCCCATTGACCATTGTGCTTCAAAGGTTTGGGGCTCGAGCCTTGCTCTCCAACCTATCGGCTGTTACCACGTGCACTCGATGAGAAATAAAAAAGACTTCATCATCTAAACCACAAAAAAAGAGAGAAGAAGATGGGAGTTACTAGTTACTAGTTACTAGTTACTACTATAGGGTCTAATAAGACACTAGAGCTGGCCAAATGAGTGAGCAAGATAAGCCAATGACCCTACTAGAGGTGCGTTAATGTAAGTGGCTGGCTCTGACTGCTCATAGTCTGGCCTTTGATCTGGGAACCTATCATTCTGGTCGGGTCCACCAATAACTGCCCCCACCAATATGTTTGGATTGGGGGATTGGGATTTCATGAAACTGAAGCCTGGAGAGCATTGGATCTTGGCTGGGTGTGATGCAACGGACGGTAGTGATGAGCCCCTGTGGTGTATCCTTCGTGCGTACCTTGGACCATAACCCACCATGTAGGACATCTTCAATGGGTTATCTCCTAGCAAGTAGTCCACCTGATAAAAACAATTTTAGAAATTGAAGTAAAAATCAATTATTAATTGCCAAAATATTAGGTTCATCTTTAAATTCTAGTTCACCATCACATGCAATTTAAGTTTATATTTGGCCCCAACAAAGTTTTTCGAGTTCTTTTAATGTGTCCAAGACTCCAAGTCCAACAGTGTAATTAGACTAAAACTGTTTTGGGTTCATCATTATGGTTAAGTGAAAGAGGAATGTTATTCTTATAGGCTGTACCTGTCTTTTGGCAAGGGCTCGGAGCCTATTTGGTGTGACAGTGATTCCACCACAGTCAACAAACTTGTGAGCAGCTGTTAAGTATTTGGCATAGGCTAAGAGCAGGAATGAAGTGGAGGTCACATACTGCATGTTGCTATCACCCATCTTAAACAGAAGCCCACCTGTTTAGCATAGCACCAAAAAACCAAAATTAGCCATTACAAATTGGACAAGTACTCTTTGTGCGTATGTGTGAGTCTGTCAGAGAGAGAAAGAGACCTGGGGTATATTTGGTAGAAGAAAAAGGGGCCCCTGGTATAATAGAGCAAATGAAATTATCTGCATGACCCTTGTAGTCATGGAGTGATTGGACATTCTGGACAAGAAAAGCCTGAAAATACAAAAATTTCCTATGGTAAAAACATTTACAAAGTGTTTGGTTAAATGCTAAGATTAGAATTTTAAAAAAGTGAATAAAGTGGGGACCTTGGAGAGAATAATTCTTGCCCCAACATGCTTGTTATCCCACCCAAAGAAATTGTCAAACTCTGCAGCTCCAAGGAGCTCTCCATTAACTTGAATGTAGTTGAGGAAAGCTGGATTTCTGGTAGCCTTGTGTAGCCAAGCAGCACCCCACAAAAGCTCATCCTAGCAAAATATTAAGACACCAAACAAAGCTTTTAGTTCACTTATTACAGAATCAGCAATAAAAAGTTAAAAAGGGATAAAATGTTTACCTGATAACCAGAGAAAGAGCAATAAAAGGGACACACAACTTTCCTCAAACCATTGCTGTAGGGTGCTCTGTACTTATCAGCAAACTCAAACACCTAGATCCATGAACAAACATCATTAGGAGTGTTTAATTTGATTTTTTTCAAAAACATTTTTGTTGGTCTAGTTAAATTTTTTTTACCCTTATAGCCCGAGCGACCAAAAGATTGGAGTATGTTGGGTCACTTCTTCTGAAGACCAATGAAGCAGATGCAAGAGCAGCAGCAGTTTCAGCTGCTACATCAGAACCAGGAGAGTTCTTGTCTACCTTGAACACACTCCTTGGGGTATCCATGTCTTCAGGTCTCTCCCAACAAGCATGATCCTTGTTAGCATCACCCACCTGCAAATGTGCCCAAATGCAGCCACAAGAACCCAAAATGACATATTTGCTAAGAAACAAAATAGGCAGTAAAAAAAGTGCCAATGCAGAACAGAGAGAGAACAAACCTGAACATAAATGGTGTCTGGATGTGCAGTGGCTTTGAGGAGGTAATCAGTGGCCCAACGAATGGCTTCTTTGGCATTCGGTAACTCACTTTTCATCAACCCACCAAACTCAATAACACTCCATGAAAGCATAGTGGTGGTGAAAGCCATAGGGAAACCAAACTTCACATTGTCCCCTGCATCATAGTACCCTCCAACCAAATCAACCTGCATTTCAAGTTTCACATCCCAAAAATGAGCAAAACCCAGTTCACATTATCCACAACAAAACCAAAAAAGAGAAAAGAAACAAGGTTTTGTTAATTACATGCATAGCTGCGCCATCTGAGAGACCAGAGTTCCTCCTCCAAGTGATTCTCTGGTTAGAAGGGAGGCTTCCAGACCTTTGGCCTTCAAAGAAGAGTATTGATTTGGTGAGAGCATCTCTGTAGTTATGACTGGCAAAGTGAGGGTGGTGGTGGCGGTGATAAGGGTAGTTATGGTGGACAGGGTAGGCATTGATAGTGAAGAAATGAAAGAGAAAGAAGAAGCAGAGCAGAGTGAAAGAGTAAAGAGAGAGAGCCATTTTGGGTTCCCCAAACCAGTAAAAAAACCAACCAACCAGCAACTAACCTGCAAAACAGCAAGTAGAGTAGAACCTGTGGCCTCACTATGCCTTGGTATTTATAAAGCAAAAGCTGCCTCTCTAACTTCCTGTGTGGCTAGTGAGTAGTACAATAATTAAGTCCACATCCTCCAACAGGGTTTGGCTTTAATAAACTCCAATTAAAAATGGGTACCCTCCCTTTGGGTGTGGGGATTTCTATTTAGGTTATATTGGTTAACTGTGACTACCCTTTTTCTCTTAAAGATGGGTACTTGGGTTAATTTCATGTTATGTCAATTCAGAGGGCTTGCCTTTGCCCAGAAGGTAGGAGGGACATTCAGGGGCATTAATGGCTAAGCAGGAGAGGTCACATGGGAATTTTAATTACATTGGTGCTACAAAGAAAGAAGACTAAAGTAAAGATTCCAATTTTGCTATAAAGTCCAATTGGATTGTGAAATTTGTGCCAATGATAGGTACCTCGCTTGGAGCTTCTCGCAAAGGATGTTATCCAGATTATCAAACACATTAAGCACAGTTCAGCCAAAAAAAAAAAAAACATTCAGCACAGAACTTACTATGCATTAAGCAATGGTTTTAACTTTTAACATAAAAATATGGGCATTGCATACCTCTCTCTCTCTCTCTTTCTCCACCCAAAAAGGTATTAATTACATTCTTTTATTAGTAATCAAAAACACAGACAAAGTTATTGGTGGTGATTCTTCTCCAACAAAAAAATAAAGTTATTCATGATTCGTACACGAATTTGCGGCACTTATTAAGATGGTTGAATGGTAGCAGCATTTAACCTTTAGGATTTATAAACTATTGGATCAACTTAATCATTGGAAAAGTTCATGTGTAACTTCTTTTTTTATAAATTGTTGATACAATAAATAGTTAGCTATTGGTAATTAAAAAAGTGAGGTTAGTAATGAATCTAAATGAAAACTAATAAAAAATTTCATATTTATAATTTGTAAAAAATCTTGTAAAACAAGTTGTAGTGGTGACATTACTCAACTTTAAATTTTCATATAGCTATATATAAAATAAAAATATATAATTTTTTTTTTTTGGGGGAGGGAGGTTCTGACAAAAGATATGGTGTGCATTCATAATTATTTGAGATTATAAAGTGGCAACAGTTGCTATAACAGATAAATAATTGCGATCAAAGGAGTCAATTTTGTAATAGAGACTATTTCAATTTGATTAAGAGAATAAAATATTTCAATAACAATTAATATCGATGTATCGTTTTAGGGTTACCACTGTCGTCAAATATTGCACTTCCCCTAAAAATATAATGGAACTGTCTCCAACAACTCTAGAATCGAGTCCAACAACTTTGGAATTGAGTTTAAAGGGGAGTTTTTGGCCATAATTTGAGGCAGAGTCAGAGACTAAAAGAATCTTCAAAATTGTTGTCAGTGAAAGGTGATGAACATGGATATGGGTTTGATGCTTATACTCAAATCGGTGTCGGAGAAAGGTGGTGAACATAAGCATGCAGGTGATGTTGAAAATCCTTTTAAGTTCTATGAGCGAGTCACTAAAGGCCCAAGCATATGGATGTGACATAGCACTTAAATCAAGCGATATGGATAAGCTAAGGCAGATTTGATTTTGATCCCTATTTTACATGATACCAACACCAATCACCATCTCTCTCTCAAAAAAAAAAAAAAAAAAAAAAAAGTCACCAGCCCTACCATCCCGCAAAATCAAAAAATTGGAGTGCCATTACCATTTTTATCGCCAATTACCTTTAAAAAGGAAATTCCTATCATTGTTCTCCTTTATGATTTTTTGAGTGCAAGGATATAAATGGTTCTTGACAAGTGTGCTAAAAATTTTATGTGCAATTTAATGGTATTAAAGAATATTCCATTGAAAATTATATATTGATATCCTTCATATTATTCACAGCTATGTGGTGTGACATAATATATTAATATGTATGACAAGAAACTGAGGTAATCAGAAAGGGAAGCAATATATCATTTGTACTTAATTAGTCAAATTAATAAAATATACTGTGATCTTCTAATGTTTTGCGATTTTGCAAATTTGCAAAGTGAGGAGGTCTCTAGGTGAAGTTTTATGGAATCTACTTTTCTCCATTTTTGTGACAATAAACTTTGATGCAGGTATTGTCGAAGAAAAAACTTGCACTGCCAACAATTGGTAGGAACCAAGGTTGCTTACCTAGCAGTTGAAAAGGTAGGAGAATCGGGTATCAAACATGTAATTTATGAAGGAGACCCTGTAAACATTGTCCAACCCTTCCAAAGTCTCTCATTGGTCTATTGTAAATGTTATTACTAAGGTTAAAACTATCTCGAATTCCTTTGTTGATTGGACTATAGTTTATACTTTTACGGAAGCCAACTTTGTTGCACACAATATTGCTAGACCCTATTAAAGTAGTAATGTGGGAAAGATCTCCATCTCCCCTATCCTTGATTTTTGGTTGGGGTATTAGGAGAGAGATGGTCTTAGTTCCTCCATCGTAAAAATATAAAAAAAAAGAGGGAAGAATGTTTGACTATGCACCCATTTACTTCACAAAATTCTTGCTAAGATTGTACTCCTATTTTGGAAAATTAATAGAACCGAAGTAGATTTCATGCGTAAAGTACAATTAATTTGCAAAGTATAAGTCCTTTTTGTTTTACACCGTAAAAGTATGTAGTATGTAATATTTTAATTTGATTCTCGATGTTTTTCTAAATTTTTATTTAAGTCCCTAACATTTGATATTATTTTGAATGTCATATTTTGTCAATTTTCATGAGCAATGTAGTCCTTAAATATCACGTAAATTTAAAATGATGTAGTTATATACATGCTTAATTACCTATTGTTGATGCCCACTTTTGACAGAAGGCTTAATGGCAGAAGAAGCCAAACAATAAGGGAAATGAGAGGAAGACGAAGGGCAAAATGGTAAAAAAATGAGGTAACAAGCCCAGTGGGGAATGATGGCCAGCAAGCCCATGAAAGTAGCAAGAGGTAAAAAAAAAAAGAGCTAGGTGGGCCGAGGAAGCCCAATGAATGAAGTGGTAACCCATGGGAATGAAGTGGTAAGCCCATGGGAACAATGAGAAGTAACAAAAAAAGGTAAATTGAACGAGGAAGCTCAAGGAATAAAATGGTAAACTCAATGGGCTACCATGGCAAATATGATGGCCAACAAGCCCCTAAGAGTGATAAGAGATGAAGATGTAGTAAATGGGTTGAGAAAGCCCAAGGAATAAGGCAATAAACCCATGAGAGCAATAAAAGGTAAAGAAAAAGTAAATGAGCCAAGGAAGCCCAAAGGGGAGAGGTAATAGGCCAAGAAGCTGACACGGCAGGAACACTAGCCAGCAGACCCACAGGTAATAAGAAGTAAAAGCAAAGCAAGGTAGTCAGGGAGGCCCAAATAGAGAGGTAGTAAATATAATGAAGCAATATGGCAACATTAAAGATTAAAAGGCTCAAGGCCATAAAGAAGAAAGACAAAAACGCAGGCCCAGCGGGCTATAAAGGCATAGGCCCTTGGCTGGACAATGCCCAGCCCAGGAAGGGTTATAAGGAAGAAAACACAAGCCCAAAAGCCCATGCATCCTTCACGCCATTAAGGATAAGCACAAACCAGTACATGCAGCAGAACCAGACAACGCAAGAGCAGTAGAAATGGCATGAAGAGCAAAAGGAGACAAACACAAACAGAGTGGAACTTGCACAAAGGACCAGGGCACCACCTATTTGTACCCAGCCAATACATGGGAGGTGGGCCATGGGTCAAGGTATTCAAATGGTGCAATTTAGCGGTGGGGAGAAAGGGGAGTCTATTCTGGGGTTCCTATTTAAGCTTCTTTGGGGGAATGTTTTGCTGGGATGTCATTTCACCCAAAAGAGGTAAGTATGGGTTAGGACCACTTGATGCATGCCATAGGAGTAAGTGTAGAGAAAGTCTCTAATCCTTATCCATTGAGGTAAAACATAAACGAAAAGAGGTAAGAAACAAGACAAGTAATTTTGTCTGGAAATGGAAAGTGGTGCAATCAACACACTCTGGTCAGAGGTAATAACTGGACAACCAGCAGGTTAGTGGACAATCCTAGAGAGTTACCCACAAGAAGCAAAAAACGGTTGATGGACAAAAGGGGTAAATCTCATAATGACAGACGGTATAAAAGGGGGTAGTCATGAACAGTAGAGGCAGCAAGGAGGAGAGGGAGGAAAGAATAGAGAGTAGAAAACACGGAGAGGAAAAGAAAAGATAAAAAGACTAAGGGGTAGAAAGAAAACCAGAGAGAAAATAATACAGTAGAAATAGAGGCATGCATCAATAGACCACACTTTCTCTCCCTCTTGACATTCCCACCCTCTGAAGGTTGTAAATTGAAACTCAAACCATTTAGGCCATTTCTCCAAAACGAGTAACTTCTATGGTAGAAGCCTTTGTTGAGTTTACCCACGTTGGAGATTGGTTCCCTTCTTGGTTTCGTTTCTGCAGAACAGCTTAACCCACAATCCAGAAAACGAGTTATTTTCATTATACTTATGGGGACGATTTCTTATTGTTTAATTAGAAGTTACCAAGTTGTTTACTTTTTCCTACTGCAGTGTTATTTCTTCTTGCTGCATTACTTTGCTGTAATTGTTAATTTTGTTCACGGTGTTAACTTTATTTAGCACGTTTTATTATTATTATTAGTCATCCTCCTATAGTATATTCCTGTTGTAATATCTGTAACAGTTACTTCTGCTATGACCATACCTTATGTCCAGCCCACAACACTTACATCAAGACGTGTCTACATTGGGTAAGCCTGACTTGTGCACATTGTAACTCTATTAATTTTGTTCACGGTGTTAACTTTATTTAGCACATTTTATTATTATTAGTCATCCTATTGTAGTAAATTCCTATTGTAATATCTGTAACAGTTACTTCTACTGTGACCATACCTTGTGTCCAGCCCACAACACTTACATCAAGATGTGTCTACATCGGGTAAGCCTGACTTGTGCACAAGCTGGTCTGAAGAGCAATCTTAGCAAGGCCAGTCCCAACTCTCTTATTCCAGATTAACGGGTCACAGTGCAGCAAAAGGGGTTAAGGCCTTACAATACCAAAAGGCCCCCACACCTACATTGTTTTGACCATGTTTAATTTGCTTCTTCTTTTTTTCCCCCTCAATTGCACTGCAAATTGACATCACCAAACTTCCTTCAACCACCTAGGTAACCCTCACCTAATCAGAAGCTCTCTGTCTCTCTCTCTCTATCTCTAGGGCTATAAAAATAAATGAAATGGATAAAATATAAAAGAATGGAAAGAAATCTAAATGAAGGAATTTTTTTTTTTTTTTTATCTCCCTCTTGTTTGGAAGTTTGAAAAGAAATGAATGGAACAGAAAATAATATTGTTTGAGAATTGAATGGAGTACGGATACAGTCTTATCGGTAAGGGTACGATACAGGTACAAGTATTGAGATATAGCATTTCTTGAAAAACTTGGGGTATGATATGTCGGGATACGTGTATTAATTACTTATTAGATATATTTTATTTATATATTGTTAAACATTTCTTTTTAGACATTGTAGCTATTGTTAAGCATATTTCAATTTAAAAGCAATAGTGGATGATAAAATAAATCCATGGCCATTAAATGATGTTTAGAATAAAAACCAAGATCTAAAAGAGTAAATAAAAGGTAACTAGTTAAGTGTTCAATATTGAAACCAATATATAAAATATATAAATAAAAATTCTTACAAGTTTGAACTATCTCTCATTATCGGGCGTTGGGTTATAATGGTATCAAAGTCATATCACGGTTCATGGGTGTATCCTAGATGTATTGGCACTAAAAAAGAGAGAGACTAGGTATGTATCTTAAAAGTATCCGATATGATACCAAAACGATATGTATCGAATACGGGTATGTGAGCAAAAATAGAGTATCTGTGCATCCAAGAAAATGAATCTTTTAATAACAATATTATAATGCCCTTTCTTTAATAAAACAAGGATATTATGGGTACTTGAGATAAAAATTCATTAAAATATATTAAATTCCCTAATTCGATTCCTTCCAGGTGGTCAAAAAAACGTAGTTTTAATATATATTCTGTGTAGCTTTTCCTTGGGAAATATTTTGTGTTCTTGTCTCCACCTTTAAGCCACACTCAACCTGTAATTTATATTTTAGTCTATTGTATAACTTTGGATACTGTTGCTTGGAGCGCATGTATCCAAATTATAACATTGCTATGTCTAAACTCACAGCACCATTGCCCAATTTGAATCATTTGGGATTTAGCCAATGGAACAGAACTGTTATTTACAAGATTGTAGTTATTGCTGCAATGGCAGCAGGTGAATTTTCATGTCTAAGAATTGAGAAGTGTGAACTTCAAAATATTTGGCAACAATATTTCTCCAAAGATAAACAAAAGATAAAAACAGGTGAAATATTGTTAAAACCTCGCAATCAAAGACTGTTTTTTTTCATGTGGGGAAGGGTATCTTCTCTCTATAATTTTCTTTCCAATGGTTGGGCTGTTTTGCATTGATTATGCGGTACAACATTATTTCTTTGGGCACTTTACACTTTTTCCTTAATTTCCTGCCCAATTTGAGAGGGGCAAATTTTCATTTATTTAAAGGACACAAATTTTCACAACTATTGAAATTTGTTATCATAACGATATATAGGGGTGTCCACGGGTCGGTCCGGGTCGGGTTTGTGCCCAACCTGGAACCGACCCGCTCAGGTCAGGTGGAACAAAAACAGACCCGCAACCGACTGTCGGAGACGTCAGGTCGAGTCGGCCGGGCTCAGGGGAGCGAACGGTCGGGTCGGTCGAGTTTGATGATGAGCAACGGCGTGTGGAGGAGAAGATCTCTCTTCATCAATCTGAGTTGAAGGCCGACCGGATCTAACGGATTATCGCCGGATTTGAATAGATCGGAGCCCAATCTAACTAAGAATAGTCAGATTTGTGTAGATCTAAGTCAGATCTAACCCAATACTGCCGGATTTGAGCTACTCTAACTCATCTGAGCGAAGGAGGAGAGTAGATCTTGAGCGACGATGGTCGGATCGGAGTTGAGGAACACCGGATCTGAGCGAAGGAAGACCAAGGATGGCCGGATCGGAGCTGAAGAACACTAGAACGTCACCAGATCTCGAAGGATCTCTCTGGATTTGGTCAAAAATCTATAAAATTTCACCGGAGAGGATGATTGTTTCGATTCGGGTCAGGTATCATGGGTTTTGAAACGTAAAACCGGCAACCGACCTGCGTGGGGTCGGGTTAGAGAGTTCGGACCCGCGTCCGACCGCCAAAGACGTCGGATTGGGTGGCGGCGGGTCGAGCTCGGGCGGGTTGGGCGGGTGGCCGGGTGGGTTGGACAGCCCTATAAAAATTGTATTAATTGTAGGATGAAATGAAAATAACGTTATCTTAATTATAACTTATCATTTTAGTCTCCGTTACCTTTACAAGTTATGAAAAATATTGTGGGAAAAAAAAAAAAATCTAACATTGTTCTTTCTCTCCAATTATCTGCTCAATAAAGAGTTGCCTCCGGACCAAAGCATGTTGGTAGAAGAGAAAGTTCAGTCAATTATACACTGAAGGGGCCAAAGAATTTTTTTTTGGATAGAATACATGCACGAAAAAGAAAGTCATGGAGAAGTATTCATTATTGAATAGAAAAGAATAAATAAAACAAATGATAATTTGGATGACAGGAATTAAAAAATTGAAAAGGAATTTCATAGATTGAACTTTTTTTGTTCAAGAAACGATGGCCCCCGATTTGACCCAATAATATATTTCATGAGTGCCTTGTTCATATCATCATGTGCTCCTCTGGTACACTCCCACATGCTGTAGCATGCATTCATGTTCATTGCTATATACAACACCTCCCTGTACAGCAAAAAGCTGACAAACACATTTCTCATTGGGTGAGAACTTGGAAATTAAAAATCTTCATGACATATGGGCATTGGATTCAACTTGACTAAAATGAACCTTGAGAGAGTTTTTTTTTTTTTGGTTTTTTAAAGGTGTTTTTTCAAAACTTTCAACTAGAGATTAATCACTGTTCGCGACGAATGAGTCCGTAGCGAGATAAATCGCTAACCCAAGGAATTTTTTAAAAGTGCTGGTGCCTGGACTTGAACTAAGAAGCTCCTAATCAAACTAAAGACAGCTACTTTGAGACCAAGTGCCCAACCACTTGGCCAACCCCACCGAGTTAACCTCGAGAGAGTTTACAGATTCCAAATGAATCTTTTGAATGATTGTATACTAGTCTATTAGATGACAACAAAATGCCTATGGCTATTCTTCACCTAATTTGTTAGAGAATCTCAGCTAGCATGACTTGTGAAAATAATTAAGTCCTTGACTTTGTACGTTGTCTATAACGCCATCACTTTCTACCTCCATTTGTAAAAAAAAATGCATCACCATGTATATTGATCTATTTGATGGTTCTAGCACTATTAAGCTTATCCTTCTCAAAAAAAAAAAAAAAAAAAGCTTATCGATTTAGCACCCCCCACCATCCCAAAAAAAGAATAAAGAAAAAGCTATTAAGCTTATTGTGTTAAGGTCTAGAGGGTTAACATGCAGCGGATTTGTGGACCACCTCAATATTTGCTATCATTTTTCTATGAATCTATGTCAAGGAATAATAATTAATTAAGATTGGTAGATTTCATTTTAAGATGTATTGTATGTCCTATACTTTGCTGATAACATATCTTTGTAGTTCCAAATGATACTGGGAAGACTTTTTTTTTTCTTCTTTTTTTCCCTCTAACAAGGAGTCCAAAATTAGTTAAATACTTGATTATTTTTTGAGTCTTGTAGGCCTTTCATTCTGCGCATATCAACTAATTACCAAAAAAAAAAAAAAGTATACCTTGATGATGAGCCATAGATTCATGAGATTACTTATCGCTCATTTTGTTAAGTTACAGGTGATGAAAATTGAAAATGAAAACTTGGCCAAACGTACTTTTTATGCATGTGACACACCAAAAGTGAGTAATTAGTGATAGAAACAGAGTAATAGATGATGAAAATTAATCAAACCAAAAAAGCTCTAAATCAACCTCTTAAGATAAAAGCTAGTTCAAAAACTCAATTCTTTGTCTTTTTTTTTTTTGAAAAATTTGTCGTGTTGATATGCCTTTTAAACTCCATCAAAATCAATTTAATTAAAAACATATATGAGCATGCTGGCATGGCATGTTTTCTTGTTCTTATTCTTATTATTACTAGTATTATTAAAATTAAAATAAAATTTTCATAATCAAGCCAAGGCCCCAACAGCACCTTCAAGACTGTAGTACAAAAACCAAAAAGTGTCTCAAAGCTACGCATGGGTAGCAGTCTCATCATTACAGCCTCTTTCAGAGTTTCGTATTAGTAATTAGCTTTTCATCATTTTCACTTTACGTCCCGTGATTTGTGGTTTGTTGCAGCAAATTTGTGGACTTTTTGCGCTTTGAGCGCGCATTGAGAGAGCATCCTATGTGGCCCTTAGAGTTGGAACATAGATATACGAACCACGTGATATTACTCTCTACTCTTTCTTAACTTATCTCTAACCTGACTCACCTAGAGTTAAATTATTTAAAAAAAAAAAAAAAAAAAGGTAGCATGGGTTTGGGGGACCACATTGGGCCTAGCCTTTTGGGAGTGCTTCCATAGGCTTAGGGTTTGGGTGACCACAATGGGCTTTGAATTTTGAAAGGCCCAAGCTGCACTGAGAGATTGCTTCAAAATTTTGAGGCGCTTCTTAGGGTTGGCCTGGTGCAATATGTCCTGCCCATCTAAAATAGGTAAAAGCGTAAAAGCCCAAAATATGTGGTCTTGGGTTTCTTCCAAAGATAAGTTGGGCCTATGTAGAGCTCCAAATGCAGCAAATATTGGCACTGTTTTTTAAGTTTTATCAACTTAGGTAATCAAGTCCCGGATCCGGATCAGGTGCAATTGTGGGAGGAATAAGTTGAGATGGTAAAAAAGTTAAAAGTTTTGATTTAAGTGTTGAAATTAAAAGTAAGTTTTTTTTTTTTTTTTATCTTTTAATCTTAGCCATCAAAAATGCTATTGCATGATGCAAGATCTCAATGCATCAAGCACCAATGACCCAGTCCAATCAAACAAAAACTGCACAATTTATCCAAACTTCCATTCTAGTACAAATACATTTCATATTGGAATCTTTCTCAAAGAAGAGGTTTTTCCTATCAAAAAAAAAGAAGAGGTTTTAGACGAGAAATTCTTCTTTTACATTGTACAGTACAATGTAAATTTACATTATAAACACACACAAAAAGTGGCAAATGTTGTACACAATGTAAATTTACATTGCAAGTACAATATAAACATATAAAATTCATTTAGACAGAGCCATATGAATGCTCGTTATTCAATCATAGAGCTTCTTAAACGTTAACATTTAAACAGAGGAAAAGGCATTAACTACTTTATAACCATCCTCAGTCCTCAACTCAAGTTGACAAAGTATGGAATGCTAGAAGAATTTAGCCAGTCAGTTCCTTGTATAAATGCCCCTACAGTAAACTGGCTTGCAACTCTTGAGTTTTTTATGACTCTATAACCGGGCCAAGTGACTCTAGCTCTTGTGTTAGACCCTGGCCCTCGGTTCATATACTCACCATAATACAAGGTACTCAATGCAAATGTGCCATTCCATTCCAACCATCCAGCTGGGTCTACCAAATCATCAATGTAAGATCTGAGAAAAACAGTCCTTGAATACTCCTTCCATGGACGCCCTAGATAGGTCTTAAAGGATGATTTTACTGGGATTAAATCAGAAGCAGCTGTAACTTTGCAATTTAAGATAGATATCCCTGTGTTTTGGTTAGGGTCCTCTCTACCTTGTGCAGTGAAAATGTTTTTTTGCTTCTCACCTGGTTTACGGGCATATAGATTGCAATTTTGGAGAACCACAGCTGCGTTACCAAAGATGAAGTCAACTGTCCCATATATGTCACATTCGCGATAAAATTGTCGAAGGGAATGGACATAAAGGGTGTCTTGGTAGCCAACAAAGCTGCATTGGTAGAATGCTGAGAAATCTGAACCGCTCCTTAATGCCACTGCTTGGTGTTTACTTGGCCCTGCTGAGTTCTCAACGGTTATACCCTTGGCTATGAATCCATCCCCCACCACGGCTGAAAAATAATCACAATATATATGTACAAAAAGTGTTAGATGAAGGATCATGGGATTTTATGTAGAGCATAGATTCCAAAAACCATACAAATTGGAAGCTATTGCCATTCAGGGTAAGCAAAATTTGTTTCTTTTGTGCTTTTCAACCCTACAAGCCACCAGAAGTTGAGCTATAAAATACTTAAAACTAACATCTCAAACTTGATTTGTTAAATTCAACACCACTATCGACCATCTTGGTTACTCTACTGGTTCATATGACACAGTATTATTATTCAGATGACCTTGTCAACTTCATTCCCCTACTTTATGTTGATGATATGATAATTACTAGAAACAACTTATAAGGCATTCAGAAGCTTAAATAGTTCGTCAATAAGCAGGTAGAAGTGTGTTTGTGTCCGTTCAATGAATCCTAGTTTTTGAATTTTAACTTCCAGAGTAGGTAAGATCACCTTCATTTTGAAACTTTTAGAATGTATTTTCAATTGTATCTGTGATTCGGTGAAAGACTAGTGCCTGTTTGGTACACATGTTCAAACACATGTTTTTAGTTTTTAAACAACATTACATGTATTTTTATACATTTTTTTCATCTACACGTATTTCTAAAAAAATTGAAAACAGTTATTTAAATACACATACCAAACTGGTTAAATTTCTTATTTTCTTTTTGGTAAAAGTATTACAAATGAGTTGTTGTTGTTGTTTTATTTTATTTTTATTTTTACTTACCAATTAAGAAGAGAAGTTTGAGATATGGATATACAACTAAAGTCTTTACCCGTAAAGTGAAATGACACATTAAGCAACTTTCAAGCATCAAATCATGATCATTATTTCTCTAGTTACAATTTAGTGATTTACTTTTCTGGATGACATTATTATAAATGACTTTTGAGCAGCCTAAAATTCAATCTCCAAAGGCATGAGTTTTAGATTTCTATGTAAATAGAAAGTACAAGTAATTTATAACTTGTAATTCTTAGCTACTTTTAGAGTACAAAAAATAGTATTTCATCTTATATTTATAATAGAGTCTATTCATTAAATTTATGATAAAGTTCACTATAAATGTAAGAGAAAAAAGTGTCATTTCTTCAAAATACCTAAAAACTTTATATCCATAACATAAATGATAAATGCAACCATCCAAATTTGGCATTTGAAAGTGAAATGAATAGGAAGTAATCATCCCAAATTTTAAAAGGTTTAAAGATACCTACATAAAAAGACAAACTAAACGATTGATGATAACATGTGCACTTGGATTTCCTTTAAAAGCAGCTTATTAATTTACGTAACAAAAATGTCTAATCGGATCATTTGCAAATTACAAGTAGTCAATTAAGTCTTTGTTCAAAAAAAAAAAAAAAAAAAAAACAAGTAGTCTATTAAGAGACAAATGCCTTTAGCCGACAAAATAAGTAAAACTCACGCTTTTCAAGAATCCACGGACCACGAGTGTCAACTCGACTCGATCAGTAGACGCCTCACCTTATCCTAGGGCCTAAGCCACCGACACCAACACACTTTTTTTCTTTGAAAAATGCTACTACCTACTAGAGTCGATTCTCCAAAAAAAAAAAAAAAAAAAAAAAAAGCTACTAGAGCAGTAATTTACGCAAATTTTACCCCAATTCACCATGTGTAAAATTGCGAGTGATAAAAAAATAAAAATAAAAATAATTGATCCATTATTTTACTGCTCCCAACCCAGATGAATAGCAAAAAAAAAAAGTTGTATAAATTTGTCATTTAGCATTTATTGTTTTTCTGTACTCACAAAAAATGTTGTTAATGTTATTTTATTTTTATTTTTGATGGGACGTTGTTAATGTATAAGTCTCTTCAATGAAGTCACAATTCATGTCAGGGTCTCGGCTTTATAAATTTGGGCCCATATTAGAACTGGGACCAAAACAATAATCCTTATCCGTTGTAAATCTATTTAAGTACATTACTGGGATGCAAAAGAGAAAACAAAAAAAGTGAAAAAAAACAAAAGAAAATTGAGGCAGCTTTGTCTTAGGGTTATGCTTTTACTGAGCTGTCAATAATCGAAACAAATTATGATTTTTTTTTTGAGAGCAAACAAATTATGATTAGAAAAAGATAAAAAGTAGGAACTTTAGACAGATTTGTCAAATATGCTTTCTACTGAGCTGTTGCCAATAGCCGAAATAAATGACAGATTTGCATGATATGTATTTTTTAAATGACAGATTTGCATGATATGCTATTTTATATATTTGACAGATTAAGAATTACATACTGATTTGCATGAATAAGGTGGTTAGTGTGTGTATATATATATATATATGTATTTTTTATACTTGTGTATAAATAGACTTTATATTTTAAAATAAATTAAAATAATATTAATTTCTGCCCTTATTTCTTTCGATATTTGTTAAGTTTTTAACTAAAGCCTGCAAGAATATACAAGGAGAAACCATCTGTAATGCATTTTCTTCTCAAAAAAAAAAAAACCTGTAATTTTTTTTATCAGGTACTTCATTGAATCTTAATTATCCACTTTTTATGTTTTGTAAATAGTACCTCTAAATTCATTAATGGTACTAAAGCCTTTTGACTTTTAGTTGATTTATTATCATGTGTAGCATCAACTTTTTTAAAGAATTATTTTATGTATTATTATTTTAATATATATATATATATATATATATATATGTATTGAGTGTTTTTTTAGGAACATATTGAGTTTAAATTTTATTCTATATTTAAACCCTTATTAGAATCCTAATACTTCACATTTTCTTTAAATAATAGATATGCTTCCATATACTAACATAATCATAATAAATATCTAATAATAAAATATTAATTTCATCTACAAACAAAAAAATAATAAGTAAGTTCTTATTAATATCTATCATACTTGTCATATTTGGACAAAAAAAGAAAAGAAAAGAAAAAAGAAACTCATTATACTAATCGTACATTGTAGGGTTACTGATTAGTATTGAATTAAATCAAATCAATATATCCAATTATGCATCTTTAATAAGAAAGATTGAAATTAAAATGCAATGGGTTTTAAAGATTAATCAACAATAAGTAATAAAAAGTAATCTAAAATTAAAATAATGATGGCATGTCAGACCCTTTTGGAGTGCATACATCAAATATGGCCTTGGTTCTACCCAATAATTTGCCATATACACCCGTGAATGTGCTTTTGAAGTTTTGATTCTAGAATTAGAATAAGACAAAAAGAAAGGGCTTTCTTGTTTCAAACCCTTTATATAGTATAACTCTAATCTCTACGATTTGGCTCTTATATAGTGCCAGACAGCCAGGTACTATTGAAGTCAAACTAAACAGAGATTTATAACATCAGGATGATAATTTCCTATTACCAACTTGGATCACCCATCGTTTCAAGCTTTCCCATGAGACTTTATGTTCATCTTCTAATTACATCGCCTAGAATCCCATAAATCACCATTCGGCTCTCTATTACTATTCTAAAAACAGGTTTGTATGGTATGATAACATATGATATAAAAGACTTTAAGGTGTATTTGATAGTGAGGGATGAGAGGGGAAAAAAAATGGTAAGGCTCGGTAGTTTTTTCTTTGGCCTACCAAAATTGAATCACCCCAAATTGGAGTGAAAATACGAGAGAAAATGCTTGGCAATATTTTGGACAAAATTGCCCAGGCCAACGTTCAATTTATTTATTTATTTTTTTTGCTTTTCGGCCATTTTATTCTCTGCTTCTTTTGTCTTTTTGTTGATAGGATTCTTTTGCTGTTCATTCCGTTTCTTCTTCTCTTTTTTTTTTTTTTTTTTTTTTTTTTTTTTGGTACTGAACAACTGATGCTTGATCTTTTCTTCAATTTTTGTTTATTCTTTCCTGCTTATCTTCGTTTTTTCTTTTTCTCTTTCTTATGTGCTTATCCTTTCTTTTCTCAAACATATAGTTGGTTTTTTTTTTTTTGGGTTCTTAAACTTCTTGTTTTTTTTTTAATTTTTTTTTTTATGTATAAATAAAGTATTATTCATACAAAAAATTTTAATAAAAAAATGTGTTGTTTTTAGTTTATTTAGCAGGGACATAATAATAAATTTATACAAACTTTATTTTCTATCATCTTATTTTTCTTCTCAACCAAATAAATAAGTTTTTTATCTCTATATTTTTTTATCCTTCTATCCAAACACATATGAGAGAAAACTAATTTTTTTTTACCCTTCCACTTTTTTATCCCTTTTCAATTTTATATCCTCCAAATTTTTTACCCTTTCAACCAAATGAACTTTTAGTCACCTCTTTATCGTCAATTGGTTTTAAGGCGAGGTAGTACATTGCATATTTCAAATTCTATAATGAAGTGGATGCAACATGATTACGAACGTGAGTTGCAAAATCCCACTCGTGAATGAGCCAACAACTCGTGTCCCACATCTCTTGAGTCTTGCCATTACATTATTACATAACATGTACATCGTGCACTAATAGACATGGCCAAGATCATCATCCGTATCAAACACCAGGACATATTTCTACTTAAAATTGTAAAAGGGTGTGCAACAAATCAAATTAAAATTCAAAAATTTCAACTATAGAGGCATATTATTTAGGAGAAAGTTCAAGTTTTTAATCTCTCACCTACGGTTGCTGACTTGAATGTAGTCGACCCGTCTATCACATTCCTACTCGCTTTCACAATAGTCTTTCCAATCCCGTCACCTAT
Source organism: Quercus ilex subsp. ballota (assembly GCA_032727855.1). NCBI lineage: Eukaryota > Viridiplantae > Streptophyta > Magnoliopsida > Fagales > Fagaceae > Quercus > Quercus ilex. The sequence goes on from CM064919.1 coordinate 29,637,286, forward strand.
GAACATCAAATTGGGCTTCTTCCTCTCTACCTCCACATTCTCAAAATATGCCCCGGCCTTTATGTGTATCACAAACCTACGTACCAAAAGTTCAATTACTAACAATTCTCTAATACATAATTAATTCATAATAGACCAACATTATGAAAATGAACTTATTGATTATTATACAAGTACATAGAGTTAGCGAGCACTAATTGAGTACTAACATTTCAAATTATTAGAATAATAAATTTAAGAACATTTTTTCCCACTGTTGAAGTAAATGAGAAATGCTAGGATCGTGCCCTTTCACACAACTTTAGTCACGACTTGCTACGTAACGAGTTGTGATTAGTAGGTGTATGGTAGTGGGTTCATGTGAGACTATGCCTCTACAACTTACAACTCACCACTTGGTGAATTGTGACTAAAATTGTTTAAAAGAGTATGATCTTAGCATTGCTCTGACGTAAATTAATATGTACATATTACTGGAACAAAAGTGATATTACTTTAATAAGAGCACTTACTTTAATAATTTATGAAAAGTAGTGTAAAAATGGCGTCTCTAACATTGCTCTAGAATTATTTAGAAGGCCAAATAATGTATGACTAACCTGGTTGTGCTTGAGTTTGGAGCTGCAGCCACTGCCTCGCCAATGGTGGTGAAGTTCCCAGTGCCATCCTTAGCCACCAGTAAGTCATATTTGATCGTATTCACTGTTGTTTGTAACAATTTTCGATCTTTCCGGGAAACCCACGATGGGAATCCATTTTTCATATCTCCAAACTCATGGAACTCCTGGGATTTACTTGTGTTAAACCCCGGGATTTTCTTGAGAATGGCCAGAGAGTTACTCACAAGCTGAGAGATATTATACAAGTTGTTCTTGATTTCCTCTCTCACGTCTGCTTTGCTATAAGCAAACCCGTCAAGACACGTGTACTGGTTAGTCATTGCGGCACTTAACAAGGTTTGTAAGTCATTGTGATGCTTGGAGGCTAATTTCTTAGAAGAGAGGTCAGAGATAGTGGTTTTAAGCTGAGCCATTGTGTCATCAAAGAGCTCAAGGCAATCGTCCAAGGCTCTCTTTTGAAGAGGGTCAAGATTCTTGAGCTTCTTGCGGATGCTGCTGCAGTTTGAGGAGGAGACTCTGACTTTGGAAAGTGTGTGGTTTACAGTGGCTGAGATGATCTGTGGGAGTGACTTGGTAGCGAGATCAGGGAGGGAAGAGAGTGTTGAGACACATAGCTCTGGGTATAGTGTCCCTTGGCATGTGGAATGGGCTACTTGGATGTGTTTGTGGTTGTGGATGTGTAGGTGGGGGATATCTACCATATCTGTGGTGCTATTCTTGGGGCTCTTTTTCAAAGGGGTTGTTGAGTAGAGCAGCAAAACTAAGGCAATGGCTGAGATGGGCAAGAGAGTAAGCAAGAGTCTATTTCTTTCTCTGAGATTATACATTGTGGATGATTTGAGAGAGAGAGAGAGAGAACTGAAAAATGAGTGGTGCTAAATATGGTGGTTGATGCTAGTTAAATAGAGTATAAAAGCAATGGGGTTTGTCTGTCACAGGAACAGCTTGGAAAGGAGCTATCAGCTATGGTGAAGAGGGAAATGATTGAATACTCTGAAAATATTATAAATGCCTTACATGAATTGCGGGTAATTTATAAATTTAATTAACGAAACTTACAGTAATGTGAAAAGAAAAAATACGCGTTTATCCTCAATAATTACCCTGTTGAAGATAGGCGTGAAGCAAAGGGATGCGGACTTAACACTGCTTAGTTGTGACATTTGTGTCGGAAAGTTGTGTGTGTCCCTATCGTATCTATGCATAAATGATGTCAGCTCCTTTGGGCTTTGGAGTTCGTATTTTTCGTTTCCATGTCGTTAATTTACTGATTAGTGTCTCTTGGCTCTTGGACAGTCGGACTCGGCTTCCGCCCTTTGTTGAGTAATTCTAGAAGTACACTTTTTTTTTTTTTTTTTACAATTTTATATATATATATATATATATATATTTATTTATTTATTTATTTATTGTGATTGGTTTTCACAAAAAAAAAAAAAATTACGAACACGAAGTTTTTCACAATGATTCACAATTTTCTTTTCTCTTAATTACAGTTTGTCATATCATAATTATGGTAAAGTTGTGGAGTCTTTTGGCTAAATATTGCAAAAAATGAATTTATTGGTGTTATAGGTACTGTTTAAAGTTATTTGATAAAATGAGAAAAAAGACTGAATTTCAACAACACTATTGCCGAAATTGTAAGAAAAAGTATGAAAGAGAAGAAAGGTGAGTGATGTGATGGGGAGGGAGAAAAAATTGAATTTCGGTAATGAGATTACCGAAATTCTTGTCGCTCCTGCCTGTGAAATGCCCAAAATGCATGCTAGGGGAGTGCCCAAAAAAGGGAAATCAATTATGGCAACCAAGTTGCCGAAATTGTAGGGAATTGAGGAGAGAGAAAATATGAATTGTGGCAACCAAGTTGCCGAAATCATAGGGAGACATTTAAAAAAAAAAAAAAAAATTGTGGTTGATTTATGGCAATGGCACTAACAAAATAGAAGGAAAAAAAAAATTGTGGCAATTGATTTGTGGCAGTGGCATGGCCGGAATAGGAGAAAAAAAAATGTAGCAATGGAATTGTAGCAATGGCATTGCAGAAATTGAGGGGGAAAAAAATTGTGGCAATGGCATTGCTGAAATAGAAGGGAAAAAAAATTGTTGCAATTGATTTTCCAAAAATTGGAGGAGAGAGAGAAAGACTTGTTTGAATAAAAAAATATATAGTACACTGTAGGGTTAAGGGCCCAATTCATATATTGGGCCTTGGGCTCTAGCCGAGAGCGTGGTGATCCGAGGACAAATAAATGGTAGTAGATGGGTCACGCTTAGAATCTTAGGAATGAGGTACGAATGGGAAGGTGATCTGAGGAGGAATATCTCCTCGGATAAGTTAAACACAGCTCAAATGTATATCTTGATAATCAAGGTGACCTTCCAGAAAGTTCCAGTGATAGGGACGTGCATCATAAATGTACAAGAGGGATGGGAACTCAAAAATCTCTAAGGAAAAGCTGCTACCACCGCATTGAATGCTCTGTAGCTAACTCTGTGACCGCATTTATGTGGAGAAGACCCCTGAACAGTGCTACCTTAGCTATCCCAACTTACAGAGGGCCAAGGAGGGTGTCCGATGGGACAAGCACTCAAGTAGTGACTTGGATGATCAGCAAGTGGAAGGCCAAGATTGTCTAAAGAAAGCTATATAATGTAAGAGACCCCAAGAGAAAATGGATTGGAAAATCAAGAAAGAAACACTGTATCAATCAAGAACCAAACTTGTAACCGTACTTAAGAAGAATATATAAGAACAGTCTCCTTGGACTTTGCCGAGGATATTTTTTCTTCAGTTTGAACTTGTTTATTTTTACTCTTTTGTCATCAAGACCTACCTAATTCGTTGTTTGGTTAACTAAGGCCCAGTTTTCTAACTCATTCTCTACAAATTCATTGTTCTTGGTTTTTTGGGCCTAAGTCCATCCACACTTTGGCCTAGGAATTCAAATCTGGTCCTTACATACACATATTCGTATTCTTCAGTATTTTTTTTTTTTACCTGGTTTGTGTGTATGTCATGTTCTTTCATTTCATATTGTAAAAGTACCCTGTGAGCAGTCAATCAACCAATCACCTCACCTCTTTCTCTGATTCTTATTTTCTGCTTGGAATATATTCATTGATCATTCCCAATAAAACCATCTATTGATATCACGCCTGAAATCTATCTCATAGATTCTTTTTTGTCTTTTTATTTCTCCTCTTCATAATAAAAGGCAAGTACCCTCGCTAAAGGATTGCATCTCCTCACAAAGTTACATCCTCCGATTGTTCAGTTACTCTTCTGCTTTGCTTTAGTGTGCACAACTAAGGATTGTAAGTTTTTGGTTAATGCAAGTTTTTTTGTTTTGCTTATTAACTTACAGCTCTAAAAATTAACGGATTTATTATTATTGTATAAACATATGCTTTGTAAATATTAGAAGCTAATACATTGTAAAATATTATGTATTGTTGTAGTTAATATTGTTTGTATGCCTATGATTATGATTATTGTTATTGTTGTTGTTGTTGTTGTTATTCAAATTTTAGATTAATGAATTTTTTATGGTTAGGACTACAAGCAAGTATTGCTGTTATTTTGTGTTTATTTATTATTATCTGATTGTGTTTTTTTATTTTATTTTTGGTTGCAAGTATCACTCTATGGTTGTGTTTGTTTTGGCTTCAAATCACTTCCGAAAATACTTTTCCGTAAATGCGGGTGTTTGGTTGCGCATGAAAAATAAATTTTCCGGAAAATATTTTCAATTGACCGTGTGTTTAATGGCTTTGACCCGAAAATTGGTTTCAATTAAAATTTTCACTTCAAACCATTTCCAGACTCACGCGCAAAGAGAGAGAGAGAGAGAGAACCCCGAGCTCCAGTCCGACGACCCACCATGCCGATCGCAGCACCGCGCCGCATCGATCGCAGCATCGCGCTGATCAAGCAAAGATCGACTCCAACGCAGCTTGATCTCGCCTCCGCCGCACGATCTCGCCTCCAGATTGAACCCAGTCGCCTCTCTCTCTTCCTTCTTCTCTCAATTTGACCGGATTTGATGGATTTTTTTTCTAGGTTTTGTTTCTTTTCTTTTTGGTTCGTGGAAAATGTGAGTGTAGAATTGGGTTGAAGATTGATTCATTTTCCACATGTTTACAGTTGAGGAAGTGTATGGAAAATTGGGTGGCTTAGCTATGTAAAGCATTTTCCGTAAAATGTTTGAATGAACCAAACACCGGAATTGATTTTCCGTAAAACGAATTCTGAGTCAACCAAACAACCTGAATACATTTTCTTTTCCCGAAAATAGCATTTCCGGAAAATATTTTACATGAACCAAACACAGCCTATAATTCTCACTCTTTCAGTATGTATCACAATTGTGGTAAGCATCTCAACTCTCTAATTAAATTTATGTATGTGTTTTGTTAATTTTGAAATTATTTATTGTTATTATTAGTATATGACCACAAAAATTGTAATAAATTGTATTATTGTGATCTTTTTTTAATCAATTTTACTTTGTTATTATCAATTATTACATCTATTACTTGAAAAAAATATATTGCATAATATGTTTGTTGGTTTATAATAAAGATATGTATGTGTATTATTATTTTTATTTTTATTTAGTACAATAAATCGTACATTTGTGTTTCTTTTTCTTTAAAGTTAATTTGGTATAAAAATTTATTAAGTTTCTTAAATCTTTACTTTTTAGGGTGGTTATAGGTTCGGAAATGAAAATTAATTATATGCTTTATAAATATTATACGCTAATATATTGTAAATATTATATATGGTTATATTATAGTTAATATTAATTATTGTGTGTATGCTTATTTTTGCTAAATCTATTATTATTATTATTAAAAATTTTGCTTCATAAATCCTTTATTTGGGTTTCTTTCACTTTTATTATGAACTACAAGCATTGTAAGTTATATTTAATATTTAGCATAAAAAACTGCAGTAGTCACTATATATTAATTTTATTATTTTTTATTATTGTTCTTTTGTTTTTATTTAGGATTATATTTTTTTAGAAGATATTTATGATTATCTGATTGTGTTTTTTTTGTTCTTTCTTTTTTTTCTTGCAAGTATCACTCTATAATTCCTACATTCCTTCACTTTGTATCGCAATTGTAGTAAGCTTCTCAGCCCCCTAATTTAATTAGAAATTATTTTCTTAGTTTGTAATATTTTATATAGATGGTTTGTAAAAAAATATACCTTCAGATAGATGTTGCATGGTTTTACTTATTGTAGCATTTAATGTAGGATATATTTGAAATGGAGCCTGGGCCATTCGATCATTCTCTGCTAACCTAACAACAATATGACATCTCTAATGATGCAATGGAAGGCAATGTACATTGCGAGATCAAAATTTATTAATGTCCTAATAATATCTACAATTATTCAATTTACTTGAAAATAATTTCAACATTAGCAATACATTTTAAAAAAAAAAATTCAGATTTCCACCTTACGAGTACGACCCTAACCGTTTGCACCCCCCTCGCAGTTAAGCGAGCGTATCACCCCATATTTGCATCAATGTAGACTATACTGTGTTACCCGCCTATCACATATAGATATTGACTGGGGTCTTATCACTTCTTTGGTGGAGCGGTGGCGATCTGAAACCCATACATTTCACCTACCTACTTGTGAAATGTCGATCACTCTACATGATATAGCAATCATTATAGGATTGCCTATGGATGGCAATGCAGTGTGTGGGCCCACTAATTTGGATTGGGGAACAATTTGTGAGAATCTACTTGGGGTGACACCACCTGCAACAGCATTGGCATATGGTGGCCTTAAAATAACATGGGTAAGGAATAGATTCTTAAACCTACCAGAGGGTGCCAATGCTGTAACAGCCCAATAGTATACTAGGGCATACATGTTCCAAGTTTTGGCTTTACTATTTGGAAATAAGAGCCAAAGTAGATTGCATTGCTGCTTTCTCCAGCTGTTAGAGGACTTTGGTGTAGCTGGGGAATATAGCTGGGGTAGTGCCACACTTGCTTTTCTTTATAAAGAGATGTGTACTGCTGCTATTAAAAAAAGCACGAAGGTTGCAGGTCCTGTTTTCATATTACAATTATGGGTGTGGAAACATCTTCCATATCTGACCCCAATTCCAGTAAATCCAACAAATTTAAATGGTGACGACCCATACGGTTGCAGGTATAATATTTACTTTCTATTTCTATACAATATTGTATACTGTAGTGTTTATCCTTGACAACATCCCTCAACTCTTTCTCAATAACATAGGTGTCTAATTGCTCATGATCTTGTGTGAGCGTGGACTCTGTACATGTGTGTGGACCATCGTATTTCCTAATCTCAAACAACCCATGTGCAGCACGGAAGCATGCTCGAAGACGCTAAGAATAATGTTTGCACCTTACAGACCAACATGCTGGATCTGACTCTTTAACACTAAATGTTTGGTTCCTTTTGATGTGATAGTGTTTAACAGCAGCTTGTAGTTCATCCTTATCAGCAAAAAGCAAGCCCACATAAAACTCTTGGGTAGGATCCAAATACTCTGAGTGGCCTTTCCAAATGGTGGGGTTGGATCAATTATATTATCAAACGTGTTCTGTGAAAAGCATAGCGATGAAGGTTGATGGAATGCCATTGTTGGACTGTTTTCATGATTAGGTTCATTGAGAGGCTCCTGCTCATCTCCAACATCATCAAGGACCTCGTCGTTACCAAGTTGGTCATCAATCCATGGCTCGCATCCTTTCTGATAATGTATGGACCGCATTTTCGGTAGTAGCAACTGTGCGGTGTGTATCATTGGGATCATTAGCAGCTCTCTGAGTGGTGATTTGGTCATATTGAGCTTCAAACTCAAAACAAGTAGTCTCTTGTGCGACATGCTCAATTGGATTATCATAGTCAGCATCACTGGTGTTCATTGGCCGATAAGGAACATGTTGGTCCTCTGTTGCAACATGGGTATATGGAGCATGATAGTCAGCACTACCAATGTTGATTGGGGAATAAGCTGCATTTTCAAAATAATGACCAATATGAGTGGCATATAGCTCATGAAAGTGCCTACCATGTGAATAACTAAACAATGCACTCAGTCCTTTGTTGGTATATCGAATGAGAAAAAACATCTCAGTGGCTTCTTATGGGCTCTACACCCACGTATAACTCTGCACCTATAAATCCATATTGGCAGCCTAACATACCGAATATTGCATTGACACCATTATTATTTTCTACCAAAACTTGTTGGTAAATCACAGGATATGGATGACATTGAAAAGGAAATCTATACCAAATAGTAAGTTTTGAATCTTCTCTGTTTATATGAAGCGTGGATGCTACTCTATCACATAGATCTTCAAATGTAACACCCCGGCTTAATGGAAGCATAGAAGGAGGTGACCCTTCATAATAAATCTCATTTTCACCTTGTTTAATTATTCCACTAGAATGAATAAGAAAAATGAACAACTTTTTTGCCATCTACACTAAAACATAACAATAGTATTGATATATTAACACTACACAACCATTAGAATGCAATACAAGAAGGTAATCCATTAAAAATATTCAATATTTAAATAGCTAAAGCTAAGAGAATTCTATTAAAGAGGATTGGTTCACTGATAATTTATTATTGTCCATCATAGTAGTTAAAATTATTTTTTGTTTCCCTTTTCTTAAGTAACTTAGTATAACATTAACATTTAGAAAGATCTGTTATGGTTACGTTAATTATTTTATGTAGCTCTTCATTTTGCTTTTTCTAAAATAAGACAGATTATATAATGTTCTCATGCATCCATACGATAATAGATAAATATTTCTAATATCGTACAATTTTCTTTATTATTATTATACCTAAAACTTAGATTTTAAGATTTATGAGCATATACTAACTTTTTTTTTTTTTTTTTTGGGTTTTCTTATGGCATACGTGTATATTATAGGCTAGCAAAGTAAGTATTTCTTTAAGAAAAATTTATGTCAATCTTGAAATATATTTTTGCTAAATGACATTTTAGGCAAAAATTCATGTACAAATAATTTAAAACATATCATACAAATCAGTTCATGTTGCAAAACACATAATACAAAAACAAGATTTGCATGAACAAATAATTTGGCAAAAACAAGATTTTCATGCTTAGCTATGCCCCGAAAACATATCAACATGAATATTATAAAAAAAAAAGTAACTACTTAAGAGATGTAACTTACCTTGTAAGAGATAAAGAGCGGATAGATATTTGCAAGTGTTGTTCCTTATAGTTGTTTGTAGAATGTATGGCACGCATGAATTGAAAATAGTTGGTAGAATTATGAAGGGAATAAGAGTGGAGAAGAAGGTTGATGGAATTTTTAGGGAAAAAATAGTAGAAAATAAGAACTGTGGAAACTTTAGTAACATTAGTGCTGTTTAAATAAGATGCAAGTTTCATATAAGTTAAATTCTTAGATTTTAAACTGTATAATTAGATACGCAATTGACCAAATATAACACAACACAAACCAAGATGGAACACTTTGATATAAATAAATTACTTAACTATAAACATATATTCATTGCAAAGAATCTCTGCAAAAATCTCAGTTTTTTTGTTTTTTTTTTTGTTTACAGTGTGTACATCAATCATTTTTTTTTCTTCCATTTCGTATTGTAAGAATCTATGTACTTTTTATTTATTTATTTTTCTGTTTATTTACAGCGTGCACATCAATCATTTTTTTCTTCCAATTGACTAAATACAACACAACACAGACCAAGATGAGACACTCTGATACAAACAAATTACTTAACTATAAATATATATTCACTGCAAAGAATCTCTTCAAAAATCTCAGTTTCTTTGTTTTCTTTTTTGTTTACAGTGTGCACATCGATTATTTTTTTCTTCCATAAAGCATGAACATGAATCTGAATAAGAATCTGTAAGGTTGAGTTTTATCAACCATCTTGTTGGTTTTATTCCGTGCCAATTTGCTTGTAATTTAGCACTTAATAACCCTGTATTTAGGTAGGATTCATGTAAGGATAGTGTGTGAAAAAAGTGTGAAGAATTGCTCAACAACGTGCAAAGAAGTAGGGACTCGCAGCTGACTCATGACTTACAAGTAGCCGACTGCTGCACACGTGAGAAGCATGCGGGGAGGTGAAGGGTCACGCCAGCTGTCGTACTACAAGACAAAAGTCTCAGGCTGGCCAGGACATTATCTCGCGGCTTGAACTCGCGACTTAGACCAGTCGCGAGGCCAAGCTGCCAATCAGCCCTGTTTGGGAAAAACTGACTCTTCGTATTCCAAATACACACCACTATATATAGACCCTTATACCCACGAAATATAGAGAGCTTCTAGAGAGAATTTTGTGAGAGAAACCTTAGAGAAAAACAAAATTGCCTCATCCCTAATTTTTACTAAGAGACTATTCAAATTTCTCTACTCTCTTCCTCTCCATTGATACATCATTGAGAGGTTTTTGACCAAATCCTTTTCTCACCACACTCACGTCTGTGAGAAGGTCTTTTAGTGTTAAAGGAAGCAGTTTGGAAGGGACAAATAGTTATTGGTTGATGCTATGAGTTATAGCGGAATTCGGTAAGTTAGAAAAGAAAAAGGGTCGGCGCAACCTCGTTGGAGTAGGAAGCTTGGAGGGCTTAGGTACCTGGGTAGATTAGGCTTGGAGGGTCTATTGCTGTTTATGTATCCCAACTACATTTTCTAGTGGATTATTGACCGCTTGGAGGGCGGCAGAAAGGTTTTACGCCGAGTGCTTCGGTTTCCTCTTCGATAATATATAGCGTGTTGTTCTTGTGTTTGCATCTCTCTTCCTTTATCTTTGCCTTTTACTTTCTGCTGTGGATGTGATTATAATTGGTTTAGATTGTTTATCAATTCTATGTTTGGCTTATGTTCATATTTTGCATATTAATTGTTTGATAATAAGCTTGAATTGATAATTTTTAATTTGGGATCTAAACGTTCAAGGGTGTTTTATACACATATTGAACATTCAGAATCTATGTACTTTATTTTTAGAGTAAGAATCAATATACTTAGTGTACTTGAATCTATCATCATTTGTTTTATAGGGTATTTTTACAATACAAAATTAAATAACATGACATACACACAAGTCAAACTGCTTCAGTAAAAAAGAAAAGAAAAGAATATGTGTACTTTTTAGAGTAAGAATTCAAAATATTTTTTTTTTATTCAAACTAGTCTCTCCCTCTCCTCCAATTTTTGGCAAATCAATTGCAACAATTTTTTTCCCCTTCTATTTTGGCAATGCCATTGCCACAAATCAATTGCTACAAATTTTTTTTCCCCTCTATTTTGGCAATGCCATTGCCACAAATCAACCACAATTTTTTTTTTTTAAAAAAAGTCTCTCCATGATTTCGACAACTTGGTTGCCACAATTTTTTTTTTTCCTCCCATTTTCGGCAACTTGGTTGCCACAATTCATATTTTCTCTCTCCTCAATTCCTTACAATTTCGGCAACCTGATTGCCACAATTGGATTCCCTTTTTTGGGCACTCTCCTAGCATGCATTTCGGGCACTTCATGGGCAGGAGTTGGGCAAAACAAGAATTTCGGTAATCTCATTACTGAAATTCAATTTTTTCTCCCTCCCTGTCACATCACTCACATTTCTTCTCTCTCATACTTTTTCTTGCAATTTCGGTAACGGTGTTGCCGAAATTCAGTCTCTTTCCTTATTTTGCCAAATAACTTTGAACAGTACCTATAACACCAATAAACTCCGTTTTTTACAATATTTAGCCAAAAGACTCAAAGTTGTGACATAAGAAGTTGCAGTCCTAAATTTGTTCATTTTTATTATTGTTAGGGGTGTTAATTCGGGTTAGTATGTTAGGTTTGTATCGTGTCGAGGTAGGGTGTTCAACTAAATGGCTTAACTCGAACCCGACTCATTTAATAATTGTGTCATGATTCTTCAACCCTAACCTGGCTTGTTAATAAGGCAGGTTAACCCAACCCAACCCACTTGACACGCTTAATAAACGGGTTGTGTTAGGTTGACGCGAATGTGACACAACCTTTTTCAACCTTCTTAATATTAGATATAACATCCATTTAATTTATTATTATTATTTTTTACATCCCAAAAATAGTGCATAAATTTCAAGTCTTCAACCTATTCCAATTTCCATTTATATCCCTTGTAAGTTTTTGTAATTTATGCACGGGTGAAAAGTCACTAATAATCCATTGACAATAATTAGGGGTGTCAATGTTTGACCTAACTTGCGAACAAGATATGAACCTGACACGATTTTTTGCAGGTTAGGATTGGACCTTAGTGGCTTTAGGTCATAAACAGGTCAACTTGAACTCGACACGATAAGAAATGTGTCATAAGCGGGTCAATCTGCATGATCCGCAATAGACACGTTTAACACGCCAATTTATTCATATCAACTCGAAATAAATGACACATTTAACACATATATTTTAGAGTAATATCTTTAGAGTTAGTAGGTTGAAGACTTGAAATTTCACCCGTGCTTTCATCATGTTGAAATTGACTCCTAGCTGTTTCTAGACCACATATATTTTAGAGTAATATCTTTAGAGTTAGTAGGTAGGGCTGTGAACAAGAAGAATTTTTATTGGGTTTGGATCCACGTTTTTGTGCGTTCACGTTTTGCGTTTTCCACTTTTTTTTTTTTTAGCCGCCCTTTTTGACTTTTCAGCAACTTTTCAGCTACATCAGTGGGTCTCGTGCACTGTTTACGGAATCCACAAACTTTATTTCTCAGCAATTTTTTCATTAAAAATGAATCCCACAGTACTATTCACACATTTAAAAATTATTTTGCTATAGTATTTTCAGTTTTCAGTTTTTAATTTCAGGAAAATAAGTTCTATCCAAAACAACCTATACTCGGTTTGAGCTTGTAGCTGGCCTACCATTAATATTTGAACTCAAACTTGTTAAAAAGTCTAAAGACTTAAGTTCATCGGGGCACGACTTGAGCCATTATTTAAGATGAGCTCAAGCTTGGCATCTAACTTTTAAGTTCAAGATCTAACAAAATTACATTATCAAGTCTAAATTAAACATGTTATCAAGGTAGAATCCAGTATTGTGAAAATAGGATACTAATATATAGCGAGAAACATCCGTGACAATAATCTTTCAATAAATGGCTTGAATGCAATATATATATATAACTATATATATATAGTTATATACCCACTCAACTTAAACTAATAGACATCATCTAATGTGAACTATCTGGGACGCAGATAAAAAAAAAAAAAAACAGAAACTCACGTGTTTCTCAAATGTCAATATATGAACATGGTATGGTTTGGTTTGAACTATAAGGATTAGACATGGAAGGTATCCAGGTGTTTTCACTGAAAGACCTAATTAAGCTTTATGTAGACCCTCACAAGACTGGGTAAAGTAAACATGGATGCAACTTGGGTGGAAGGGAAAGCGAGGGCTTTGCAATAATAGCTAGGGACCACAACTGTTTCAGCCTCAAAGCTTTAGTCCAGAAGAGCTTAATAGTATCTGCTACGCAGTAAAGTATGCAGCAATAATCAAGGAACCATTGTGAAAAATGAAAGCGTAATTTACAAGGCTCATACTGTCCCATCCTTTCATTTAGTTCAGGTTATATTGGGTCAACACAGATAGAATTAGGGTGGCCCATCTGCTAAGCCAAATGGGCCTCCTGTAATAAAGTAAATGACTTTATTATTTAGTTCATTTTCGTTCCTCTAGGGATGATTGAATTTGGAGCCATATGAGGACAACAGCCTGGCTAACTTTTGTTTCTTACATATTGATATATTTCTATTTAGAAAGAAAGAAACCAAAAAACCATAACATAAACGAAACGAAAGTAGACATTATTCTTATTTGATGTTGTTAAATTAATGATTATTTTAAAAGTTTAAACTATTAAGATATAGTAAATTTAATTATTTTAACTACATACTTCTAACACCCTCTATGCAGGGGCGGAGGCACGTTGTTGGGTGGCCCCCCCAAAAGTTCAAAATATTTCTATAATATATGGTCTGAAACATTAGTTGGGGTCTTAAAACTTAATAATTGGCCCCTCCAGAATATATTAGGTGGCTCCCCCAAAGTATGGACTTTACATCTAATTAGTTTAAATCCCGTCCAAATTTCACTTGAATTTCTTACTTTTTAACTTTTGTCTAACCTATGTGTGCAAGTGTGAAAACGTGCAGTATGCAACACCAAACTTTATTTTGTTATTCTTCTTAATAGCCCATGCAGCAACACACTAAAAGTCCACTGAAAACCCATGATCATAAGGGGCAAAGAAAAGAAACTCAGTGAAAACGTGTACTGGGCTTCAGTGAGTTTTTTTTTTTTTTTTTCCTTCTTCTTCTTTTTAATCTTTAAACTTCACCCTTTACTTCTCTTCATCGTCATCATAATTTTTTTTTCTTTTAAATTGGTGCCAAATAAGTTGTTCCAATAGTGATCTGTTCATAAAAGATAATTTGGGTTTGTTGCAGAGAGAATATATATATTTTTCTAAAATTTCCCTTTTACAGTAGAATCTTCTCAAGTTATGTATAATGATTTTAATAAATACGTATGCTATACATAGTATTAAAAATATATATTTTATTTGCTTAAATTTTCAATTGTCTGTTATGGTTGATTAAGATTAAAGATAATTTTTTTTATTGTGCTTAAAGGAATAGTTAAATATAGGAAGTGAAAGCCATATATTAGAGGGATTATTAATTAACGTAAAATTATATGATTTTTTCTAGATTAATTTTTTAACCATTTTATTAAAGATTAAGGAGATGATAATGGATGATTTTATTCAATGAAAGATCATTTTCAAGCATAACTTTGACGAGAGATGCTAAATTCTTCATTAAAATATTTTGTACATCTTTATAGCAAAATAAATAATTTTTATATATTCATTTGAGTTTAGAAATATTATCTTTTTTTAATTTAATAATTTTATATATATAATATATTTATAAAATAACGGCTAACATATGAATGTATAATCCGGCCCCCCCATGTGGAAATTCCTGGCTACACCCCTGCCTCTATGTGTGGGCCGAAAGTATCTTTTAATAGGTGAGGCCTAACATGTAAAAACTTTAATGAGAGGTAAAGTGGAAGAGACAAAGATTGAACTCAGAACTTCCTACTCTGATACCATATTAAATGACCGATTATCCAAAAAATTTAAACTATTAAGATATGATAAATTTAATCATTTTAACCACATATTTCTAACAACTATCACAATTTCAGTTCAAGATATGGACAAAAAATAAGCAAAAAGGGTGAAAGACTTTGTCTAAAAAAAAGAATATTATGTTCAGACCAGGTATACCTCACTCATTTTTTGAGGGCGACACTCTAATGTTCTAGGCCATTGATTTTAAATTATTATAATCTCAATTCTTCCCCGTACATAACTATTTGTGAAGAGTGAAGACAAAATAGATTATTTAAATGGATATTTAAGATTTTTTTTCTCAATAATTTCATAGTTACAGTAGAAGATTGGTGAACCATAAAAAAAATCTTGGACTAGAGAGAAAGATGTGCATTCGATGTACTCTACACTCTACCCTTTTGTTTTATATTATTTTGTGAATTTCCTTAAGAACTTGATTGTTAGAGTTCCTCTAACCAATTCCGTTGAGTTGGTCTCCGGCCTAGCGAGTAGGTCATTTTCTTCCTGCAAACCTTAGCTGGTGAGTCCTTGACCAACATGGGCTTGGCTCTGAAATCAAAATCAAATAAAATGATATGTTCTTGAGTATGGGACATTGGGCCAAGGCTGGCCCCTCTTGCTCCAAACATAGGTTCATCCTTTTAAATCTCTTTTGGACTTAATGAATTTTAAGGATACAAACTTTAAATATATATATATATATATATATGGAGAAAATTTTAATTTACCCACCTATATTTTGATCGTAATTTAAGTTGTAGATATGTGGTTTGAAATTTGATACTTTATCCACCTAAGATTAGTTCAGTTAGAGTTATGTAACCTACCTTTGCTAAAAATATGGCTAAATAAGTAAATATGTAATTTTGCTCAACTTTTATGTCTCTCTCCTCGAAAAATACATTAAAACATAAAAATACAAGATCAAATAAAATCAAAAAAACCCAGCGAAACACTTGCATCATTAGATTTCAAACCACAGGTAGGCAACTTAAATTTCTGTCAAATTTTAGATAAATAAAGTGTCAAATTTCAACCATATGTAGACAATTTAAATTTCGATCAAACCACAAGTGGGTAAGTTGTAATTTACCCATATATATATATATATTATTAATATATACTTTTAAAACATTCTAGGGTCACATTGGGGGTTAAGGTTGGCCTCTCATGTATTACAAAGTTTATGTCTATTTTTTTTTTCCAACAAAGCTATAAACACATTAAACTCCACAATTATTATCAAAATATTTGAGATAATAGATTGTGATCAGTATAACATTGACACATATATAGTAGCACTACCGATTACTTTTATTGTACCTAGCTAATCACAACCTGTGACATTAGTAATTGTGAAAAAAATTGTGAAAGTTATTCTGTATATGGACTTACTGATTTCTTAATTATAATTCCTCACCCAACCAAAATAATCTCTGCAGACTGAAAATTTTGATAAACCATTGATAATTTGATACAGTTATATATGGTACTTGGATGCACTCTTCTATCGTTGTGCAAGATCAAAAATCTCAAGTACCTGTACTAGAGCTCAAACGCTCAAGGATCTTGGCCTCTTGGGTTTCGATCCTTACGACCTATTCCTTGTGGAAAGTTTCCGATATGCGCTGGACGCATGACAAGAATGAAAAACAGCACAGTAGGTTAATAATTAATGCCACTTGAGTTTTATTTTTTTTATCAAGTGGTTTCTTTGATCTATGTCTACGTAATTGTTATGCAAAAAGGAGTCAAGCTTCATTGAAATGCATGATTTTCGTTTCAGGTTGTATATGGGGATCCATGTGCACGGTCAAATTGAACTTCCGTAGGAAAAGCACTGTCCTATGAAGCATTGTCATTAGTGAGACATATGAACAAGTAAGGAATTATAAAAAGTCTATAGACCAAAAAAAAAAAAAAACTTATAGCTTCTATGCGACAAATAGTTAATGGTAGATAAAAAGGTAATGTCAATAATGGGCTTAAATAATAACTAGTAAAAACGTGTCAACTCAACCGTTATAAAAAAAAATTGTGAAATTTTGTGTATATAGCATTAATCAAGAAATTATGATCTCGAATGTAATAAGACATTGTCAACTTATTCCTAGCCACTTGAGAAAGTTTATAGAGACAGACAAAAAAAAAAAAAAAAATTTACAACTTATGATGTCATGTGATAGATTGTTAATGATATATAAAAATGTGATGTCAGTACGGAGTAAGTCCAAATAAAGACTAGTAATAATTTACAAACTCAATTTTTGTTAAAAATGTAGTGATTTTTTTTTTTTCTTTTTGGTCGGTGGCATTGCTGGAGCCGCTTATATATAGCAACTTGATTAGTATATTTGCCTAGATGATAGATTATACGCATTTGTTTTCAAACTATGAGTCTTTGACTTTGTCTTGCAAATTTAAATTACTTGTAACAGCATCTCGATTATATTATAACAAATACTCTCTCTGAAGTCAAACTCAATGCTTTTAACTAGGAATAACATGTTCAAGTTTTCTGACTTACGCAAGCCCTTGTGTATGGCTATGAAGCTCTGGAAATTCAAAGTATCCAAATCTAGCGACTCTATTTAATGCCAGTCTCAAACAGGCCAAACTTAAAGATCTACTATATCCCTTATTTATTTTTTTATATAGCAAGTAGTGACAATTTTTCTATAGATATTACCTATGTGAAAAAGGTTGGCATTTAGGTTCGCCTAAAGAGCAAATATTTACTCATTAATTAACGTGTGCATGCATGTTCATGTGTCTCTGTAGGGGTGTGAATGGGTCGGGTTGGGTTGGGTTGAGGGGATTTTTTGACCCAACTCACTATGGTAGGTCAAAAAAAATTCAACCCAACCCAACCCATCACATAAGTCTAACCCAACCCAACCCAACCTACATGGGTTAGGTTGGGTCGGGTTGAACTCATGAGTTTGACAATTTTTTTATTATTATTATTAAATTGAGTAAAAAAAATATAAATATTAATATATTAAAAAAACTCAAAGATTAGTATTAGAGTAACTCCTTAAAAGTAAACAACACTAATAACTAAACAACAATAGTAATTTACTAGAATTTGTGTGAACTAATTAGCTTTTATATAGGATAGAAAGAGTTGGTTATTTAAAAAAATTTATTAATTATATAATTTATTATATATATATATATATATATTATATTATATTAGTATTAGTAGGAGGAACTGAGGAAGTACTGCTCTACCGCTGGTTTTTTTTTTTAAAAAATTAATAAATATACAATATATATTTAAATTTATATATATATAAGTGCCCTACAACTGGTTTTAAAAAAAAATTATTAAATATATAATATATTTTAAATATATATTAAATATGGGTGTGTCAGGTTGGGTTTGACAGGTTTGTAATTTTATGACCCAAACCCAACCCGACCCACTATAAATTTTTTTTTTATAACCCAACCAAACCTATCAAGCCCTAAAAACCGACCCAACTCGAGGGGTCGGGTTGAGTCGGATCGAATTTGGCGAGTCGGTGAGTTTTATGCACATCCCTACTTCTCTGAATTTTCTTGCTGATGCACTAGCCAAGTACAATTCCTCGATTTTGTTTTCTTTATTAATTTTAGTGATTCTGAAACATCAGACGCAATCATTAATTAAGTAGTATTTCCCTTCCATAATCATTAATCCAAAACATGAAACGTGGGTCTCACAACTATATGGGTATTTTTTTTTCCTCTCCCTCGATCGACACAACCATCTGGTAGCTCTCAGCCAAAAAAAAAAAAAAAAAAAAACTCTCAGAAGTCAGAACAATGAAAATCTAAATTAAATCCACCCTCACCAGATGAACTCGAACCATTTTTCTATTCGCTTGGTCTTATTTAATTTCCTGTCGACTCGATAAAGTCATATAGTAGACAAGTCATACTTTTGTAGCCAAAAATCCACTCAAACTCAACATTCACCAAAGCTTTTTGTCTTACTTGTTTTGGTATATACGGTCGCACTTATCTTAATAGAGGTGAGAGTTTGCTTCTTCCATTTGATACTTCATGAAATTGGTTGGCTTCAACTTGAGTGGTCTTGACCAAATGTTGCTTAGAATTTATGTGTATGTAGTTGGTTTGTATTTTTAATTAATTTGCACTAGTTTTGTATTAAGGATTCATTTGGAATCCACTTATTTTGTTGAAATTGAAAACTTTTTGCTGAAAGTACTGTAGTTAAAGGTAAAAGTTAGCTGAAATAATACAGTGAGATTCATGAATAGTACCAAAAAGTACAGTGGGACCCATGAATAGTAGCAAAAATAAGTTAGTAAAATAAGTTGGCAAAAATAAGCTTTACCAAATGGACACTAATGGTCTGTTTGAGATTCGCTTATTTTGTTAAAATTAAAAACTTTTTGCTAAAAGTGTTATAGATAAAGGTAAAAATTAGCTGTAATAGTACGGTGTAACTCATTAATAGTACCAAAAAGTGCAGTGGAGCCTGTGAATAGTACAAAAAATAAGTTGAATAATAAAATAAGTTGGTTTTTTAATTTGGAGCCAAACCACACCTAAATATTGCTTAGAAACATGTGAAACTTGCAAAATATGAGCTACATTGTTGTCAGTCTGAATGTGGGTCTTAGGTATACACATAAATACAGAATTCTCTCTCTCTCTCTCTCTCTCTCTCAACAATATGAACATGCTAGGAAAAAGTTTGTGCTTACGCTTGTGCACGAACATTTTTGGAAGCTAGGCAATTGTGTATATGAATTGTAGGCATTAGAGCCCATTGCATTACTGCAATAATACGTGAAGTTTACAGTCACTCATTGAATTAATTAACATCAGGGAAGAATTCTAATTTAAAATTGTGCTAGTTGGACGAATTGCATGTCAAACTGCGGATTGGGTCGTGCGACACCATAGCATCTACCGGGTCAAACATTTGCATAAATAATCGAATTATTGGTTTCTCTAGATATTAAGGAATACAAATCCTTAGTTTCTAGATATTAAGGAATACAAATCCTTAGTTTCATATTTTGTGTAGGAATGGCAACGGGTCGGGTTCGGACTAGGTTTCTTCATGCCCGAACCCAACTCGCAGGCCTGAACCCATTACTTGAATCCGCCCCGATTAATAAACGGGTTTTTTTTCCCAACCCCAAACCCCTCCGCCGGGCCCCGCGGGCTCCATGGGCCCCGTCTGTCATGCCCAGCCCCAAATCACAACACAAACACAAACGCAGATATCAAAAACACAAGTTTCAGATTTATGGATTTCCCTTTCAAAATCACAAACACAAACACAAATCCTAACACAAATACAAACACAGATTTTATAAACACAAAAATTTCAGATTTTCCCTTTCAAAATCACAAACCCAAAATCTCTTCGTATTTATCTATCTATCTATCTATTTATTTGAAGAAAAAGAAGAAAGAAAGAAAAAAAATGGCGTACGTAGACCACGCATTTTCGATTACAGACAAGGACATGATGATGGAAACCTCGTACACAATGAACAACAAGGCTCCAATCAAAGCTTGTCGTGTCTCTCCTTGTCTTTAGCACTCTCGGAATCATCATCAGCATCTTCATGGCCATCAACTGCATCAGCGGCAACCATGCCCACTTTGTGTTTTTCTACTTTAACTAGGTTTTTGAGTTTTGGGTCTGAGATTTTTTTTTTTTTTCTTTGTTGGGGTTTTTTTTTTTTTTTTTTTTTTTTTTTTTTTTTTTGGTTTAGGCGTGTTCTTTGCAATATTGAGATTTGAGAGCTTGAGAGAGAGAGAGAGAGGGCCGGCTGAGTGAGAGGAGTGTATATGGGTGGGGTTTGATATAAGTGGCACATATATAGTCAGGTATTTTAGTAATTTTACTTAAAGTTTAAACGGGTCGGGTCAGGTCTTGGCCAGATTTTTAACAAAACTTGGACCCGACCCGAACCCGCTTCGGGTTTTTTTTTTTTAAAACCCCAACCCGGCCCTATTCTTTATTGGGCCGGGCCGGGTATCCGTGGGTCGGACTGAAATTGTCATCCCTAATTTTGTGTTCTATTTTATACTCCACCAATTATGATATACCATGTGTTTGATTTGACTTAATTTTTTTAAAACTTACATTATTTTATAAAGAAAGTTAAACAATTATATGGCAAATTATGATCGGTGAAACATAAAATAGAACTCAAAAAATGAGACTGAGAATTTATATTAATAATAACTCAAAAAAATGAATAATAACTCAAAACAAGGATAAAAATGTTTTTATAAAGTTGCAATATTTATTTGTATTTCAGGATGTTAGTTTGTTTAGACCCCGAATATATATGCAAATTAACCAACTTTAAGCCAAGTTATTAATTAGTCCTATTATGTTTAAGGTCTTAGTTAATATCTACAACTTATATATATTGTGCACAAATAAAATAATAACGGAGATGAATAACGCACAATATTATATGACACATGAAAAACTATCCAAAAAAACACAAACCCACCAGCCTCAAGGAAAACAAATCAACTAATAAATTAAAGTTTACAATATTAAAACAACCCTGTTCTAAATCAACAATCCAGTAGTACTTGCTAATAATACTCAACGTAATTCTAATTTCTAACTCCACAGACTCTGTTGAACGTGATCCAAGAATTATTTGGATGCTAAAAAAAATATTTCTCTTGAATAGTACAGTAAGTAGCATTTTAGGGGAAAATATACAAGCACACAAAACGATGACGTACGTATTCATTCATCCAGCTTTATGTATTTATTAGGCTTCTTATTCACGAGTAAACCATTTTCTAAGTTTTATAATAGGCAATTTACATGAATGTATTTTCCGTATCTAGATAAGCGCAAAGTAACTTCGCAAAAAAGATATGCCCAAAGAAGCTAGTACAATTTATGTAGATTATTATTATATTACTTCTAATTAACACCTCCTAAGATTGTATATTGCAGAGATTTTGAATAATAATAATAATAAATGTTACCTTCATAATTTTTTTACAATACTTTCATAACAAATTATAGGTAAAAAGTTGTTCTTGGTTATAATTTGAATCTACTACTTAAATTACTTTTTTCCTACCAGTAACATCCTACAACTTAAAATTTATTGTGAAAATATTGTAAAAATATTATGTATATAGAATTTTTATAAAAAAAAAAGTATCGATATTGATATAATTAAAAATTTTGAAACCCTAATTTGAAGCTATTATAGATCAACCTCCATTTTATATATATATAGAATCAGATCAACCTCCTCCATTACGGACATCAACGCCAAGCTACATGCATCCACGAGCTAACGCCTAGTTAGACTCAAAAAAAAAAAAAAAAAAAAGGAAGACCAAGTCCTACACATACAGGTTGACTTCCACAAATACAATCCCAACGTCACATATTCCCTTTCCTACCCACTACGTACCAAATTATTAAGCTTATTCTATCATTTCTATGGTCTCCTTTCCCTTCTATAAATTAAACCCAATAACGCATTCCACCAATACACACTCTTCAAACTCTCCCTTTGTCCAATACCAATGGCTTCCAAGCTTTTCTCTCCCATAACATTTGCAATTTTCATTCTCCTTTCCTTCATTGTTAGTCTCTCTTTTGCAGATAGGTCTGACCTGACTAGTCCCGACTCACCAGAACACATTTGCAACTCCACCCAAGACCCTTCTTATTGCAAATCAGTGCTCCCTACCCATAATGCCAATGTATACGACTCTGGTCGATTTGTGGTTCAAAAGTCATTATCACAAGCACGTAAATTTTCAAACACTGTGGACTCATATCTTCAACGTAGCTCCACTTGGTCTGAAACCACAATACGTGCCCTACTAGATTGCCAATTACTTGCTGGCTTAAACGTGGAGTACCTTCAAACCTCCTATGAAACTGTCAATATAGCTAATGTTTCTCTATCTAGCGTGGTAGTTGATGACATCCAAACCTTGCTTAGTGCCGTATTAACTAACCAAGAAACTTGTTTTGAGGGACTAGTAACCACGGCTTCTGATGCTAGCGTAAAGAATGATCTTTCAGGGCCACTTGATGATGACACTAAGCTCCATGGTGTCTCTCTAGCTTTGTTCAACAAGGGTTGGGTGCCTGTGAAGAGGAATGACTCGCCGCCTAAGAGGAACCATCCTAATTTCAGAAATGGACGCTTTCCCTTTAAAATGTCCGGTCACACACGTACAATTTTCGAGTCAGCAAGCCGGAGAAAGCTGCTTCAGACAGCTCAGTTCGAAGCAGTTACGGTTTATGACATTGTGACAGTGAACCGGGATGGAAGCGGAAACTTCACCACCATCAATGCTGCCATTGCTGCTGCTCCCAACAACACTAATTCTTCCGCCGGGTACTTCTTGATCTATATCACCGCTGGTGTTTACCAAGAGTATGTGTCTATTGCAAAGAACAAGAACAATTTGCTGTTGATTGGAGATGGTATCAATCAGACTATTATCACAGGCAACAGGAGCGTCGCTGATGGGTGGACAACGTTCAATTCCGCAACATTTGGTAAGAAATACTGTCTCATTATAAATTATCATTTATTACAAAAGCTTAAACTAATATGTAAGTTTGGCTAGTTTATTTAAACAGAAGTGCCTTATATATCTTAAAGCTGAGACAAATAAAGTCACATCTCTAACATTTTTGGTGAAGTGATAAAATATAACATTTTAATCTTTTAAGAATAAACACAAATAATTTAACATGCAAGGTTGATCCACATGCTCACCATTTAACAGTTTTCTTTCACATCAAAATATTGCAGCTGTGGTTGCACCAGGGTTCGTAGCCGTGAACGTTACTTTCCGTAACACAGCTGGGGCAATTAAGGGCCAGGCAGTTGCAGTTCGAACTGGGGCAGATTTGTCCACATTCTATAGCTGCAGCTTTGAGGGGTACCAGGACACCTTATACACACATTCTCTTAGGCAATTCTATCGAGAGTGTGACATTTATGGCACAGTTGACTTCATATTTGGAAACGCTGCTGTTGTTTTTCAGAACTGCAATATATATCCTCGCTTGCCAATAATTGGCCAATTCAATGCCATTACTGCTCAAGGTAGAACGGACCCAAATCAAAACACAGGTACTTCAATTCAAAATTCTACCATTAGAGCAGCTTCTGATTTAGCTGCAAGCAATGGTACCACTCAAACATACCTAGGCCGGCCATGGAAGGAGTACTGTCTGACGGTTATCATGCAATCTTTCATGGATAGCTTCATAAATCCTGCTGGTTGGCATGACTGGAATGGAACTTTCGGATTAAGCACATTGTATTATGCGGAGTATAATAATAGAGGAGCCGGATCAAACACTACAAATAGAGTGACATGGCCTGGTTATCACGTGATTACTAATGCTACTACTGCTGCTAATTTTACAGTGTCTAAATTCATACTGGGGGATTATTGGCTGCCTCAAACTGGAGTGCCTTACACCGGTGGCTTAATATGAGTTACTCTTTTTTTTAACAAGCATGAGTAATTTCTTGGATATGGCTGTATAATTTGTCATTTTCTATATTTTTTTTAGCTAAATAAATAATCATGCGATGCCATAAGTTGGGTCATGTACAGCTTGATATTGTATCATTGATTCAAATTTATTTCAGTATTTCCCCAATAAAGTTGAAAAGTTAATTCGAATTTTGTATTGTAATATAGGAAATCAAACAAGTCCTAGCCTTAATGCTTGAGCTTCAATTTGCAAAAATGCATGTATGTTTGTCCAATCTTGAAGAAGAAAAAGAAAACTAGAAAAGGGGAAAACACTGAGATCAATAAAAAGGGGAATTTGCCCCGCCAGTTACAGGGTGTTTTTTTTTTTTGTGTGGAGAATCATAGAGAATGCGTCAAGCTAGCTGACCTCGAACAATTGATTTGGTGATTGATGGTTCAAAATTCCAAATCTGTTTCGTTTATATCCTAACTATTTCAAGCAAGTAGGTGTATTTATTACAGTAAGTCACATGGCTTAGTGGAGAACTCAAAACCAGCAAAGCATTTTCATCACAACTAGGTTACCTCTTTGTTCCAACCCACACCAAAATATTGTTCTAAGATTAAGAATGTTTGAAGCTCACAATTCTTGACAATGATTGGTTCTCAATAGAGAAGAAAATCAAACGTGTTGTCCGAGAGCTAGTGGAGCTTTGGATGACAAAAAAACCAGCAGGCTGAAACAAAGAATCCGTTTCATATACGGTTAAGGTTTTAATTTTTAGATCTAAGAGTCCCATCATTTAATGTTCGAATTTGTGCAATAAATTTTAGCCCTGGGAACAATATTTATTTATACACGAGAATTTCAACGGAAGGTTCTGAGTTTTGTATATCTTATCCTTTTGCAAAACTTATATTTGAATAATATTTATACACGAGAGTTTCAACGGAAGGTTCTGACATCCTTTTGCTAGAGATAAAGACTCCATGTTATGCAACTACGAGTCAAAGGCTAATTAATATGTATGCAGATAAAGACTAAAGAGGCTCCACATGATCCTTATCTTGTGCTCCTACGTGAGAAGGCTAAAGAGGCTCGGCTTGAATCTTGATTCTAATTAATGTCTCTTAATCTCAACCCTTAATCTTGATTTGAAGACGTGCACACTTGTCAACTTCATGGGATTTACATGTCGGTGTTTAGCATTCGATATCTTGAGCTTTGAAGTCAGGAAAGGATTGTAGATTTAATTGGTACTTGAACTTCCTGCATGCATGCATGCATGTTTTTCATTGAGACGTGACAAATTTTGAAAATTTCAGAGCTATATATGTAGCAGTAGCACCCATCGAGAGGCAGGAAAAAAAGGGCTCGGTTAGAATTTGGTTAATCATTTGAGATGTTTTGAACAGCCTAGGATAACATTCAATCTGTTTCGTGTGGATCGATCGGCCTGTAGCCTTGCGGGTAAATATCGATCTATAGAATATATTAGAGCGCGTGAAACAATGACCCCCTTTTTGTGTAGATATATACTATATAATTGTGAAACTAATTAATGACAAATTAAGTGATCGATATTCTGTTACCTGTTGACTCAGGGCTTAAAGCATTAGTCTACTAATCTGTTAATTAGGATCTCTTTAGCCATATTCATTATATCCCCTACATTTTTATAAGTATTAACAAAGTTAAAGTTAGTCTACTAATTTGTTAGGCTCCCCATTAGCCATATATTCACTATATCCCTTACATTTTTAGAAGTAGTTACATGAACTATATAAATGCTTCTTAAAATGTGTTACAAATAAGCATGATTATGTTTCTATGTGGAATATTAAATATAATATGAAAAAACCGTTTAACCAAGCACATTACTTATAAATGAAATCTCAACATTAACATTAGGTGATGATTTAATTGTCCAAACTTCAAAGAACCAAACACAAATTCGATAAATGTAAAAATTAGTCTCAGTTGAAGTATATTAAAGTCCACTAATCACATTCATTTAGGGGGAAGAAAAATACATAAAGTCAAGCTTTTAACTTCTACACAATAAAGTAATTTCATTTTGAAACTTAGTTGAGAAATCATGAATACACTAAGTTGCACACACAAAATATTATTTTTGCATCACCGATTCCCGATTATTTCATTTTCTGATATTAGCATTGTACAACTGTCCAATAGAGTTATTTTCTTACACTAATTTATAAATTTTGTAGTAATTCTAACATTTTTCATTAAATTAATGAGGTAATTTTCTTATTGCTAGTATAACTACTAAGAAAAATAAAAGAAAAGATCGAGCCAGCTAGCTGATTACGACTTAGGGCCTTCAGGCCCATATGGCATTGATATTAAACAAATCAAATGGCAATATCTAGGTTTCATGAAAGCAACATCTCTGGATCATTTACATTTGGTGAGAGTGAGAGACACGTAAAAAAGGGCAAGGCTTGTGTCCAGTAAAAATTTTCATTGGACACGGCAGAATTTGAACACGTGTCCAAGAGAGTACACATGTCCAAAATCCAATGTGTCCAATGAAAACTTTCACTGGACACAAGCCGGTCCCCCGTAAAAAAAAAAAACAAGTTGCAAGAAGCAAATTAAGGTCCTCATGAGTCATGACTAATGAAATGTCGGTGGTTTTCTGTGTTTTAGTTTTTGTCCCTTGCGCCCAGAAACCATGTCCTCGAAGCATCTCCAGCTAGCCTATTAATGGCTCCAATTTCATTGACTCAGTAACATACATTGCACACGCTTTTGATTTCAAACATTCAGACCCTACAAAAATATATAATCTACAAGCCTTGACTTTGTAGGGCCTATATTAATTCAAGTTGATTACTTGTATAAAGGATATACGAATCATTTTTAATGATAATTTTGAGCTAGTTAGGCTATACTGTTTTCAGATTTTAGCTCTGAAAACAATATTTACGGACTTAGCCGTCGCAGTTTAAGTCAATTATTAATAATACAAAGGCATAAACTGCAAGTGGAGTAGTTTAAAGACAGAATTAAAGTTTGGGGAAGCTTGACTCCATTCGTACAATCTCGCAGTCGCAGCACATGTTTCCGTGTTACAACTTTGAAGTTAGAAATTCTTGGTGCTGTAAGTCTTCAAAGCGAACCCATCTTGCAAGGTAAAGACGAACAATGATTAATGAAAGCTTTAGAGTTGGTGAAACTAGCTAGGGTCCACGTTCACCGTCACGATCGCCCCTTTTTTCTATCTTCTTTTAATAAATGGGCCAATTAATTTCACTCGGTTAGACTGTGCTTTTCAGTCAAGGGTATTGAATTTGAATGTTTCATTGACTTTGCAAGTTTTTCTTCTTCCTTATTTTTTTTAAAATTTAATTTAATACCAATAGAAATAAATGGACTAAGCCCCAAGTATTAAACTTTGAATATGTTTACCATTGAATTTTAAGCTTTTTTTTTTCTTTTATATTTTATGTACATTTTTTTAAAGTCTTTTATAGTTGAATAAGAAATTTGGAATTCAATCTCCACTTACATAAAAAATTGATTGGTGTCTTAGTTTGATGATAACAAGTTATCATCAAAGCAGACGCCATAAGTGCTCTTTAAAGATGAGTTATTGTGGAGTCCATCTAAAAAAAAATTGACAAAATTAAAGTGATAGGTAAAACTCACAAAGTTGGATTTATTTGCATCACATCCCATGAAACGGGTCAAAAATTTAACATAACACAAAAAATATGACATAAAGAAAGCACCTTACCCTATCTTCTCTTAAAAAAAAAAAAAAAAACCTCTAGGCGTAAGTGTCATGCGTCATCAGTAAATTAATAGAACTAAATAATGTGTAATAAGTCATGCCAAATTAATTGGATAAACATGGGTTAATGGAGTAATTCTTAAATATTCCCAGAGTATGAAGAATAATGTTTTTTTTTTTTATATATATTCATGGTGAGATCCACCCATTAAATTCATAGTGGAGTCCACCATGAATGTAAGAGGAAATAATACAATTTCTCCTTACTTTAAAAGTACCTAAGAATTTTCTGTGTTAATGTGTTATTGGCTCATTGTAACATTTATTACTAGAGGATCGGGAGGTCTAGGTTGGCGAGACAAGTGAGTCCAACATGGACCAAAAAATGCATGTAGAAAGATAATTTATTAAAAAGAAACTACCATGCATGACTTTAATTTTTTTAATATTACTTAATCAATTATTTCAAGAAAAATAATAATTTTAAAAATAATAATTTTTTCTACCATTTCAAGAAATGAATAAAACATTTTAAGATTAAATGTGCGTTTGACTTTTTATTATAAGTCAATTTAATTTTTCTTTCTTATTATTTGTAGATCTAACATGAGTCATATGCTTATTTTATTTTAGCTATTTAATTAAATTGTTCTCAAAGAAAAACTAATTAAATTGATTTTTTATTTTTGTTAAAAAGACACTAAATAGAAATTTGATTAAGGACAGAAGTATAAATAATAAATATACCCTACCTCTTATTTTGATATTACTCTATCATTTTCGCACCGTAGATGATATTTACCTAACGCCTACCGGTGGAAAAGTATAACTAAGTACAAAATTAGTAGTCCACCTTAATTTGTTTGAGAAGTGCAGTGGGTCACATCTTTATCGTTAAGAAAAAAAGTAATCGGTCACATCAATTGGACTAACGTATATATAAATTCTAAACAGTTTGGGCGTTTGGTACAGTATTTAAATAAATAATAGTTTTTAATTTTTTTTAGAGATATAAACGGCTAAAAAAGTGTGTAAAAATACGTGTAATATTATTTAAAAACTAAAAACTTATATTTAAGTTTATGTACTAAACAGACTTTTTGTTGTCGAAAAGATATGAGAAACTTATACCAAATCAATTCTCTTTCTTTTGTTGAATAACAAAAAAAATATCAATTCTGTACTAAACAAAAAGTCACATTTTTTTTTTTAAGGAAAGTGTTAACTAATGCTCTAAGAGTGTTTTGTTAGTGAAGCATTTTTAAAATTTTTTTATGAAAAAAAAAACATTAATATTTTAACAGTTTTTTCAATTTTTTATAAAAATTATATAAAATTTTTTATAAAATAGTCTATTAATAATTTTTTTAAGGGTGTCTATTAACATAATCATTTTTTTTAATTACTATTGATAAAAATAGCATTAATAATAAGTACCCTAACTCTTTTGTTATCAACGGAAGACAACACACAATTCACAAACAACCGTTGATGAAGTCATGATTGGCCATTAATCACCCAGAGTGTTACAATCACTGTAAAGACCCTCTAACAAGAAGGAAAACTATATGCGTCAGCCTCCAAGG
Source organism: Quercus ilex subsp. ballota (assembly GCA_032727855.1). NCBI lineage: Eukaryota > Viridiplantae > Streptophyta > Magnoliopsida > Fagales > Fagaceae > Quercus > Quercus ilex. Next base: position 29,666,984 of record CM064919.1, read on the forward strand.
ACAGAAAGAGGCACACAATCATTCTGAAACTCTATCTGTTGTTCTACATAAATTATTCTATACTTTAGTGTCTGACTTAGGGTTCATTTGGATTGAACTTATTGTTGCTGAAACTGAAAACTGAAAACTGAAAATACTGTAGCAAAATAATTTTAAAATGTGTGAATAGTACCGTGTAACCTATTTTTAATATTTTTAAATGCATGAACAGTGACGCTACAGTATATGAAAAGTGCTGCTACAATGAAAATGGTCTCCCGCACAGTACATCCATATGATTGTACTGTTCATGCGCTGAAAAAAAAAAAAAAAAAAGGACAGAAACACAAACGTGGGTTTGGAAAACGTGGTATCCAAACCCACACTTAGTTAACGGATGGTTCTTAGCAGGCACCATCCAAATATTATTTTTTTAGAGCGCTTTGCTCATTACATGTAGCATTTGGTCTTCCATATGACATAGATGAGAAATTCAACTGTCAATCTTTGACACTGTCATTTATTATAAAAAGAATAGTCATGTATGTCGGCCCTAATCATTTTGGGGTTTAAGGCGAGAACTAAAATTAGATAAAAAAAAATTATGTTCTAAATTCTTTTGAAGGTCATTATTAAGATTTGTTGTATTGCAAAATTGAACATCATTGTTATCTTGCAATTGTATCATTTCATTATCTTCTAACTCTTTTTGGTTAATTTCTTGCTCATTTTTGACATTTCTATCTAAATTTTGTGTTGTATTTTGTTTATTACTAATAACAAATTTATCCATTGATCATTTTTCAGACTCAATTAATTTTTCTTCTTGTTTTTCTTTTTTTAAGTTTTTCATATTCAGATACATATTTTATAGCACACATTTCTAATCAAACAATACATTTATAAAAACTAGAATAAAAAATAATTTTCAAGTATAGAGTAATATAACCTAATGTATATAAAAAGTATTATTATAGTTTCACCGAATAATAACACATGCATAAAATAAAGACTTGCTCATTATATTTATATTACCTATAACTAAAATATACATATATAAAAACGCTTTAAAAAAAAAAAAAAAAAACCAAGCCCAGCCAAAACATACCCTATTACGGAAGTATCACCTATATAACCAAATAATAATAATAATAAATAAAAAAACAAACTCAAGCTTAAAAAAAAAAAAAAAAAAAAAAAAAAACTACTTCAAGTCTTCAAGGCCCAGCAGCCAGCCTAACTAGAATCTAGAAGTAGGCCCAGCGGCCCCCAGCCAGTAACAGATAAGAAATAAGAAACAGAACAAAGGGAAAGAGAACAAAAAGTCAAAAACGCATCTGCATAATCAAAAGAAAGAGGACAAAACTATACCTCAGTTGGTCATCCTCAGTTCAGATCAGAGTCTTCAGATTTGATTGGATGATTATTAATTTAGATCGGAGGAAGCCAGTAGATAAAAAGAATGAGAGACGCTGGAAGCAAGAGCTGAGACTTGAGAGAAAGAGGCAGAGAGCAGGAATGAGAAATAGAACGGTAATAATTGTAGGGATTTGATATTTTTTATTTGTTGTGATTTGTGGTTGTTTTGTGGTTAATTTCTTTGACTGAGTTTTGTAGTTTATCTTGCTGAATTTTAGTTTATTTAGAGGATAATGATGTTATTTTTGGTATAATTGATTTTATTTAGACCAAAGTATTTTTTATAGTATAAATGTTTAACAAGATATACCAGAATATTTGTTTTTTAGTTACAAGGATGTGCCAAATTTTTTTTAAATTCAACTTAAACTAATTTTTTTTCCTACCTACCCTTATTTGTTCGAAATTTTGGGGCCTTCTTCACGCTTAGGCAATGACCTAATTGGCCTAGTGGAAGAGCGGCTCTGTGTAAGTTAAACTTGAGCCATTGAGAAAGCAAGTCTCTGTCTCATTTGCTTGCCGACCATTTGTTTTGAGTTCTTAATTATCACATGCTTATGCTAATTTGTGCTCGTAACAAATAATAATGCTACATAGTTTGAGTCTAGTGTACTAAATCTATTATGATGATAATTTATGTTCACTTTTAATTATGGGTTGTCACAACGTTGGTATGATGATGAACGGGTTTTGAGTTTTGTGTACATGTTCTTTCACCTCTCAATGGAGAGCTAAAAAGTTTATTACTCTTTACTCCAGTCTAGACGGCGTGATTTTGGCTCTTCTCAAAGACTTTTGCATGTCAAGGTCATTAAATTAACTAGCTGCCCTTAAACCAACATGACAAGACGTTTAAAATTGAAGTTTGACAATGAGGAGTACGAAGTTAATGGAAAGTTATTTAGCGAAAACGATTTTTTTACGCCTTAGGGAAACGATACCAAAGAATGTGGATACGTCAGAAATCATCTCTATTTTTAGAAAAAGTACACGAATGGACATATAATTTTTCACAACTTTTTATTATAAGTGTAACGTGACAGAGTGTAATTGGTAAAGAAAAAATAATGCATTCATATTTAAGTGATGATTAACCACTCACAACCAACCATGTCAAAATTATAACAAAAAAAATGTAAAATAATTTGTTGTATTAAAACTACCCATGTTTTAATAGGCAGATTGTATTTGGATTTGTCACCAATATGACCGGCACCTACCCCATGTTTGACAAAAGATAACACACACGTACATATATAGTAGTACCCCACAGCTAAGTATATGATTAATTAGGCAAAAAATTAGATTTGTGATTAGTTTAAGTTCTATTAGATTCACTAATTAATTAACATTTGGATTACAGCTTGCTACCTCATTCTCCATGGCAACCAATAGATTAAGTTGATTAACATCATGCCCAAGACCGACGCGCTTTGGAAAAATCATAAACGTTTGACTTCACATCAAGTTGATTAAATATCTCTCTCTAATTAAGTTGATTAAATATCTCTCTCTTTACCATTTTTTAATCTCATCAAGCTCTCTCCCTTTCCCTATAAATTAAGCCTAATGTATTGAGTGAATTCCACCTCCACATCACATATATTTGTTGAACTCTCTCTTTTTGAAACCCCAATGGCTTCAAAGCTCTTCACTTTCTTTACATTTTCATGTTTCGTTTTCCTTGCCTTGTTTGCCTCTCTATCTTTTGCTGATACACAGAGCAATTCAACCAGCCCAGTCTCACCAGGAACCATTTGCAAGTCCACTCCAGATCCTCACTTTTGCAAAACAGTGCTCCCTAACCAAACCGCCAATGTCTATGACTATGGCAGGTACACAGTCCGAAAATCTTTGTCTCAATCCCGCAAGTTTTTGTCAATGATAGACAAGTATCTAAAGCAAAGCTCCACTTTAACAAATTCAGCAATTCAAGCCCTCGAAGATTGCAGGCAACTAGCTGAACTCAACATGGATTTCCTCTTGAGCTCATTCCAAACTGTGAACAACACTAGTAAAACTCTTTCTAGTGCAAAAGCTGAGGACATCCAAACCTTGCTTAGTGCTATTCTAACCAATGAGCAAACTTGTCTGGATGGCCTACAAGTCACAGCTTCAGCTTGGAGCGTAAGGAAAGGCCTCACTCTCCCACTTTCAAATGACACTAAACTCTACAGTGTCTCTCTGGCTCTTTTCACCAAGGGGTGGGTGCCTAAGAAAAAGCAAAACACAACATGGAAACCTATTAAGAGACAACATGGTTTCCAAAATGGACGCTTACCCTTAAAGATGTCAAGCAAGACACAAGCAATATACGAGTCAGTTAGTCGGAGAAAGCTAATTCAGTCACAGGGTGTTGATGAGGAGGTTGCGGTGTCTGACATCGTGACTGTGAGTCAAGATGGAAATGGAAACTTCACCACCATCAATGATGCTATTTCTGCAGCTCCAAACAATTCTGCCCTGACTGATGGGTACTTCTTGATCTATGTCACGGCTGGTGTGTATGAAGAGTATGTGTACATTGCCAAGAACAAGAGGAACTTGATGATGGTAGGAGCTGGTATCAATCAGACAATTATCACAGGCAACCGCAGCTTCGTGGACAACTCCACAACCTTCAATTCTGCAACATTTGGTAAGAGCATTATTACGCATTTAAATTCTAAGCTCCAAAGTCAACTAAACGGCTCAATTTTCGATAATTTGGTATGCCATTCGAATATAATATATATGTTCGTTTTTTTTTCTTTGACAAATATGTTCTATGTATATGATAAGTATATAATATGGTCATAGTTAGGAGTTAGGAAAATATTGACTTTTAACTTTAAAATAATAAAAATAAAAATTTGTTTATAAGACAAGTTATATTAAATATAACATCATTTTCACATAATTCATATAATTTTCTTATAATTCATTAAAGACACTATTATCATTTTACGCGATTGTAATCAAAATTTTTTTAGCAGACTTATTATATTTATTCTACAAGTTATGGCATTCCCTTAAGAAAACATAATCTTATAAGATAGTAATATTTAATATATGAGTAAAAACAAAATTTTGAATTACATTATTTAAATCAAATTCAAATAAATTAATAAAAAAAAATTACTTTTCAAACAAAGGAGGGAGGGGCAGATTAAAAATAAATAAAACAAGAGCCAACAAGAAGAAGCAAGTAGTAGACAACTTTTACAATAAGTGGTTTTTTTTTAAAATAAAAAAACTTAGGCATGATCTAATGGATTTTGATATTCATATTGCAGCTGTGGTCGCAGCAGGGTTTGTGGCAGTAAACATAACTTTTCGCAATACTGCTGGGGCAATTAAGCACCAAGCAGTAGCAGTTCGAAATGGAGCTGATTTGTCCACATTTTATAGCTGCAGCTTTGAAGCCTATCAAGACACCTTATATACACATTCTCTCAGGCAATTCTATAGAGAGTGTGACATATATGGCACAGTAGATTTCATATTTGGTAACGCAGTGGCTGTTTTTCAAAATTGTAACATATACCCCCGACTACCAATGAGGGGACAGTTCAATGCCATCACAGCACAAGGTCGAACCGATCCGAATCAAAACACGGGTACCTCGATTCAAAATTGTACTATTAGAGCTGCTGATGAGTTGGCTTCGAGCAATATTACTTTTCAGACATACCTAGGAAGGCCATGGAAGAATTACTCTAGGACAGTTTACATGGAAACTTTCATGGATAGTTTGATAAACCCTGCTGGTTGGATTGCTTGGAGTGGAGATTTTGCACTAAGCACATTGTATTATGCCGAGTATGATAACACGGGACCTGGATCAAACACTACAAACAGAGTTTCATGGCCTACTTACCATGTGATTGATAATGCTACGGAAGCTGCTAATTTCACTGTGGCTAACTTCTTGCTGGCGGATGATTGGTTGCCTCAAACGGGAGTACCTTACGATGGTGGCTTCATTTGAGGAGCTTCTTAGGTATACATAGGCTATAGCTAGCTGTTTGTGACTTTGTTCTTCCCTATATTCTTTTATTATTTCATCATTAATTGTTTAATTAAGTATAATAAGGATGTAATGGCCAAGCTTCTACAAAGTACAGCTTGGTTTTGACCAGTGAGGATCAACTGTATTGTACACTTAAATTACTTAATCCAAGAATGTCAATTACTTTCAATCAAGATTGAAGAATAGAAACTTTTTTTTATTCCACTGAGGACTAAAAAATCAACGGAGACTGCTACAAATAAATTGGATGACTGACTTAATTAGAGACATGAACATTATCACAAATCACAAGTGACAACTAATTCTAAGTCTTTGTCCATACCCTAAGAAATTAACACAAGAAGCCAATAAAAATGGCACTGGGACCACTACTAACCCACAAATCAAGAAAGAAATTTCTATGAAATACACAGTTTGGAAATTGACAAGTTCCTGAGCTTTTTTGCTAGAACCAATTTTCAACACGTTATTGTCACTTATTCCAGCACAAGGTGGGACATCTCAGACACTGAATCAGCAAAGATAGATGGTTTAAAGCAGCCCTCATAGGTGTTAATAATATTGGTCTTGTTAATGGATATTCTTAAGGCAATTGTTAATATTAAACAATTTTAGAAAAATTTAATTTTATACCACTTTCATGGAAATCATAACAAGTTAACAACCGTAAATTTCTTTTATATAATACATTATGTGATCACAATTTTGGCTTTAGTTCAAAGATGCAAACATTTCCTATGGTTTCAGGCTTGCAGGTTCATATTTCTAAGAAGAAAATATATATTATGTATCTTTCGAACTACGACTGCTTGGTGCTTAATTGCCCCTACAGTATTATGAAAAGTTATGTTCACTGCCACAAATCCTGGTGCGACCACAGCTACAATATGAATATCAAAATCCATTAGATCATGCCTAATTTAAAAAAAACCACTTACTATAAAAGTTGTCTAATACTTGCTTTTTATTGTTGTGGGGTGTGTGCTAGACTGCTACACTTCTAGTGGTCAATAAAGAAAAATAATGAAACAACTAAACAATAAAAAATTATGTTGGGTTGAATTGTTAATAAAGTCATACTATAGACACAATAATAATTATTATCTTTATTGTATTAAGAAATAATATTTCAATTGAACTTATAGTTTGGTTGTGTATAATGAAAGAGATGTATAGCTTGTAACATTGATAATAATGAAACTATTATTCAACAATTTCAAAATATGAAAACTCGTAAAAGGGATTTGTAAAACTTTATGTATTTTTATTTATTTATTTATTATCAATATATGAAATTCTTTTTTTATTAGATTATGTAATTTAAGTTTCTAAAGGACCATCCTAAAAAAAAAAGTCATGGAGCCGCAACTGTGACGAGGAGCTCAAGTCATTTGCAACTTTTTTATTTTTACAAAAATAATTTGGGTTGTTTAGAGCGCATTTGAAATTATTTCAGTTTTATATATTGATATGTCACCAATCACAAGGAATGTACAATTCAAATACTCATTTATTATCTTGTTGAAATGTCACTAGTCTTATTTATTATCATGTTAATTTGTAAACTTTTTATAGTAATAATAGCTCTAGGACTTTTCCAAAAAAATAATTATGGATTTATAAAAATACAACCATAGAGTGAATTTGTCATATCAAAAAGTAAAATTAAGTGATTTTAAATTTAAAAAAATTATAATATAGAACATTTATAATTACTAAATATAAAAGGTATTTACTTGCAGAAAATTGACATGATTGTTGTGAGATTTTTTAAAATGTGCATGCATGTATTATTATGTGAATGTGAATGAAATATATTTAATTGGAAGTTTTTCTTCTTCTTTTTAATTGAATAAATTCTCGGGCTACTGAAAGTCTGGTTTCTCAAAAAAAAAAAAAATAATAATAATAATAATCTTTTTAAGTCGTGCACTATAAGTAGCATTTGTAATTTATTATGTTATTATCATGTGAATGTCAATAAAATATATTTGGAAGCTTTTGTTTTTTAATCCTTTAAGTCAAGTACTATAATAACATTTGTAATTTATCATCATACTACATTACACACATATTGGGCACATTTTAAGACTTGCTTTTAGGGTCTGTTTGGATTGAGGGGGGAGGAAGGGGGAGTAGAGTAGAGCTGGTTGAAAATATGCTAAGTTTAAGTCAATTGTACTCTACTCTCTCTCCTTCCCCTATAATCCAAATGGACCATTAAAGTTTTTTCCAAAAAAATAAGGATACGTTTGGTAGACTGTAATAGGCACTGTAATATAATAACTATTCAGTCTATTTCTATGGTTTAGTTATTTAGTAGTTTGCTTATATTTTTATTATAGGAAATAATCATTCCTTATGAATAGCTATTCTTTAAAATGAGAAATAATTATTCCTCTCTAAAAGAGTTGTAATAATTATTCCTTAATAGGTGGAACAATTTCTAACATCAATATATTTCTAAAAAAAAAAAAAAAAAATCTTTCCATATCCACGTAACAATTATGGAAACAAACAATCACTAAAAAAAAAACTCATCTCTCTCTCAAATTTAAATATAGTATTTTCTAGGAAATATAATTGTATGAGTAAGATATTTCCTAAAATAGATCTTATATTTTATTCGAATGTTACAACTCATAACTAAACTTATGAATAGATTTAGTTATTCCATTACAACACATTTTATTTCAGTAATAAAGATTACCATACTCGTTGTAATCTGCATTCAGTATATCAAACATGCCTTAAATGGTTTTTAGATCACTAACATAAAACGATATGCCTCTTAGGAATCATTTAGTGGGAGAATGATAACTTTTTTTCCATGTGATAAAAACAATAATAACTTTGTAAAACGTTTAAAATTATTGGAGTATTTAAAGGAGCATAGATATTTAAATACATATTATTTAAATATTTATTACAATGGTGAAATTTACAGTGCAAATTTGAAGTTTTTTTTTTTTTTTTTTGGGAAATGCTAAAGAGTGTACTTAGAGTATTGGTTAACAATCTATTTTAGGAAAGTTTTAAGATTACTTTTATGGAAAATGAAAAAAATTGTTAAAACATTAATTGTTTTTTTTTTCTTTTTCCATAAAAACTTTCTTTAAATAGATTATTAACTAATGTCTTAAGGGCTTTCGTTAGCATGACCCTTTATTATTTTATAATTAGATTTGGATGACAACTTGCTGCCCCTTCCTCCATGGCAACCGATAGATTAACATCAAGCCCAAGATCAACATGCTTGGGGGAAAATCATGCTAGTTAAATTCACATATTCATTTTTATTTTGGTAGAAATTGGAAATTTTTTAAGGGTGTGTTTGTTTAGAGGTGAAATAAGGTGGATAGAAAATTTTAGAGAGAAAATGGGAAGGAAAACTTTTTTTGGTGGGTGTTTGGTTGGAGGGAGGGGAGGGAAAAAAATTGGTGGGACCCAGGTGTTTTCTCTCCAGGCCCGCTAAAATGTTCTTTTGTGATTTTTTGTTTTTGTTTTTTCTTTAGACATGATTTTTTTTTTCTAGATATGATTTTTATTTCCTAATAAATTTGGTGATTGCTTTTTTTGTCTTTTTTTTTTTTAATAGGAAAATTTATACATACATATTTTTTTCCATTCCTTTACTTTTCCACTCCCAACCAAACAAAAAGAAGGGAAATTAAAATATTTTATATCCCCTCACTTTTCCACTCTCCTACCATTTTCTATTCTCCCACTTTTACGCTCCTCCAACCAAACGGACCCTAAAACCAAAGAGTGAATAGAGGTTCAGGACAGAATTTATTACTATCATACAACAAGCTACCTCCCTTCCCTATATATTAAGCCTAATGGATTGAGAGAATTTCACCATCACAGCACACATTCTTTGGACTTTCTCTTTCTTTTTGAAACCCCAATGGCTTCAAGCTCATCACTTTCTTTACATTTTCATGTTTCGTAATCTTTGCCTTGTTTACCTCTCCATCTTATGAGGATACTATTAATAGTAGCAATCCAACCCGTCTAGTCTCACCAGAAACAATTTGCGAGTCCACACCACATCCTCACTATTGCAAAACACTGCTCCCTAACCATACTGCCGATGTCTATGACCATTGCAGGTATTCAGTCCGAAAATCTTTGTCTCAATCCTGCAAGTTTTTGACAATGATAGACAACTATCTAAAGCACAAATCCGCCTTAACAAAATCAGTAATTCAAGCACTCAAAGATTGCAGGCTACTAGCTGGACTCAACAAGGATTTTCTCTTAAGCACATCCCAAACTGTTAACAAAACTAGTAAAACTCTTTCTAGGAGAAAAGCTGAGCACATCCAAACCGTGCTTAGTGCCATTTTAACAAATAATCCAACTTGTTTGGATGGTCTACAAGAGACAGCTTCAGCTTGGAGCATAAATAAAGGCCTCACTCATCCTGTTTTAAACTACAATACTAAACTATATAGTGTCTCTCTGGCTCTTGTTACCATGGGTTGGGTGCTTAAGAAAGAGCGAAACACCACAGGAAACCTACAAAGAAACAACTCGGTTTTCAAAATGGACACTTACCCTTAAAAATGTCAAGCAGGACACGCGCAATTTACGAGTCAGTTAGTCGGAGAAATCTAATTCAGTTATAGGGTGTTGATAAGGTTGTGGTGTCTGCCATCGTGACTGTGAGTCAAGTTGGAAGTGGAAATTTCACCACCATCAATGATGCTATTTCTGCAGCTCCAAACAATTATGTTGCTACTGATGGGAACTTCTTGATCTATGTCACGGCTGGTGTGTACGAAGAGTATGTGTCCATTACCGTGAACAAGAGGAACTTGATGATGATAGGAGATGGTATCAATCAGACAATTATCACAGGCAACCGCAGCTGGCAGTTCCACAACCTTCAATTCTGCAACTGTAAGGACCAGATTTGGGTCCCTAGCCCAAATGATGGATGAACTTTGGCCCAAAAAGCCTAATACAATGAATTTGTAGAGAGTAGGTTGGAAAATTAGGCTATAATGAGTTGGGTAACAATTCAAATGGATCCAGAAGACAATAAAACAAAAATGGACTGGATTTATCTAAGGAAAATTATACTCGACCCAATTTGAGGAGACCAGTTCTTGTATATATTGCTTGAAGTTGGTTACAATTATAGTTTTAATTGCTACAGTCCTTCTCTCTTAATTTTTCTGATCCTTTTCTCTTAGGGTTTCCCTTCTAATTTATACTACATCTCTCCTTTCATCTCTACTTTCCACGTGGACAACAGATTGCTTGTGTTGATCCTTGTGCCATCAGCACCCCTCTAAAGTCTTTAGGGGTAGCTGTAAGGCTAAAAAGCATTGCTTAAACATCACTTCCTCATTAATGCGGCCAGAGAGTTAGCTACAAAGTATTAAATGCGGTCGTAGCAGTTTTCTCTTAGATATTTCTTAGCTCCCATTTGTCTTGTACGTTCACAGTGCATGTCCTTATCAATAAAACTTCCTGGTACGCTATCCTGGATGATAGGACACACATTTTGATCTTCGCTTCATTTAGCTGAGGGGATATTCCTCCTCGAACCACCTCCCCCAGCCTTTACAGTTATAACTTGCTCGTGAAGCTCATAGTTTTACGTCTTCCTTACTACTGATCTACCCTCGGACCACTGAGCCTCCTCGAACAAGGCCTAAGGCCCAATATATATATATTTAGGCCCCTTGTCCCTACAATAGCCCTTTAAAATTCCGATTTTCTCCTCCTATCCGAGGAGAAAAATGGGGTTTTGACTTTGAAGAATTAAATCCATTTGTTTCTTTGATTTCCACACGTGAGAGCATTACTTTGCTTGTCCCATAACTATTCCTAACGCTTCGGAGTCCGCGATGTCTCATTAAATTCTCCAAGCAGCACTTTGTTCGCTGCATCCTATGGTGAGATGTAGATCCTACGGTTGGCGTTTCTTCTCGAATTTTGAGTAGGATAACTCCCACTCAATTCTGCCTTCTATATAAGGCGCCTTGGGGGAGTTATTTCTTCTCATTTTACAAATTTTCAAGCTCTCCAGAAGTTCCAAACTCTTAAATCTTCAAAGCTTCCCAAGTTTCTAAATCTTCTGAGTCTTTTTTTTCAAAAAAAAATTTAAAATCTTTAAAAGGTTCAAGGATCAACACACTTGCTTATTCTCGTAAGTTTCTTCTTCTTTAGGTTCTTTTCTCCTTAGCCAATCTCCTCGGCCTTTTATTCTTTGTTTCCTTTCCTTGAAAACTTCTTTCGCATCCTTTTAGCTCGCCTAGATGGGTAGATTTAAACACCTTATAGACTCTCCCGCTGGTATGGAAGGCTTTAGGGCTAAGTATTACATTCCGCAGGGAGTAGCCCTACGGGATTGTGCTTCAGACCAGATAGTCACAGATAGAAAAGAAGGGGAGGTTGTCATTCCTATGATCGCTTTCATAGAAGGAGGAATGACACTTCCTATGGGTAGGGTAACCCGAGACTACCTACTTAACCATAGGCTGTGCCTTCACCAGTGCGCGCCCAACTTATTTAGAGTTTTAGGTAGCATCGATGCTCTCAAAGAGTAAATGGGTTTGAGGCTGACTTAGCACGATGTCGTTGGTATGTACGAGTGTCATTCACTTGTTGACTCGGGGTATTACCTCAAGTCCAGGTCTAACATTGTTAGGCTTGTATCGTGTCTTCCCAAGTCCAACAAGAGCATGAAGGACGACTACTTTATCTCCTCTGGGGAATGGCACGATGGTCTTCACTGCCCAACTCGGGAGGGAGAGACAGGTGGGGTACCCTAGGGTTAGGTCCCCTGGCACGGCATTTAGTTCTTTTAACTTTGTTACTCTTCTCTTTAATATTTCGTTTTCCTTTGGTGATGGATTTTGTTGGTCTGACCATGATTTGCTTTTCGGCTGTTTTTGCAGATAAGTAGCATGTAACGCTCCGCCTCAGTTTGGTCAACATTGTGCACCTCAACAGAGTCCTAAGGTTCGAGGTGATCGTGAGTAAGGACAGACAACTGAGAATGGTCCACCTCATTCTGGACTTCAAACCAATATCGGACAACTTCCAAGAAGTAGGTCACGTAATCAGGGTAGGCGACCCTAGGCTCCACCGGATAGATGTCTCCGTGCCTGGCTTTCTCGCCCGAGAAGACCTTCCTCCAGTTGAGCTACCCCTTCAGCGTTCTCCCCATGAGGTAGCTCTCCCAAGAGAAGAAATAGCCTTATCCCGCTTGTCACTTGAGGCTGAGATAGATCAATTTTATCTCGAGGACGAGAGAGAGAAGCAGGGAGAACAAGTGGTTGAAGTCCCATACTCTAAAGACGAGCTTGACAGAGTTTCTAGTGTACGCCTCTCTGGCCTTGTAATCGCGCGTCTAGACGATAGCTTAGAGAACGAGGAAAAAGAGATGGCCTTGAACCAAAGGAAAGGTTTGAGGGACCTCATGGCCGAGAGGAACAAAGGGTCATCATCCAAAGAGGTCCCTAAATCCTAAGCTCTTGACAATCTCCTCCTCCTCCCACAACCGCACTTGGCCTGCTCTCCATCATCAACCTGAAGAAGAAGAGGAAGGAGCAGGAAGTGGAGGAAGGTGAGATGGTCCTTCAAAAGGGGGCCAAGCAGTAAAAGATTACCAAGGACAAACGGGCCTCCTCTGTGGATAGTAAGGAGGACCCAAGTGGGGCCGAGGTGTGCCAACAGCAACGCACTTGGGCTCTCAGTTGGAGTTGGATGGCACTGCCATCCCATGGAACTCTTCCATCAGGGAGTTCTAGAGAGGGCACTCCGCCTATATTGCTGAAACTCTAGAGCAACCCCTTCTCCTGCCCAAAGATATGGAGACTCTAAGGAGCGTGAGGCAGCTAGACCTCTTCATGTCCCTGAAAAGGGATCTTGCCATGGTAAGTTTGCCATCATATCTTTTAATTAAATGCTAAGGTGCCTTTTCCATTCTTTCTTCTTTTTTCTTTTTTATACATGGGATTCCTTTGTCTTTTTTGTGCAGGTTGTCCAAGAGGTTTTTGTAGCTGAGCAATGGGTCAAGGACGCCCGGAACGAGGCCAGGGTTAGGCCAACCTCCACGTCGAGGCTAACAAGTCCTTAGGAGCCATGAAGCAAGAAAACCAGAAGCTGGCCACCAAGCTGATTGCTGAGGAGAGGGCGAGGAGCACTGAGACTAGGTTGAAAAATGTCCAGGACCAGGTTGAAGATCAGCACAAAAAGCTCTATCTCACTGAGATAGAGCTGGCCACACAGAAGTAGCTGGTCCTGGACCTTAAAGCTGAGCTGAAGAAGGCCAAAGTTGCCGCTCGGACAGCCAAGGAAGCTATGGAGGCCTTGAGGCAAGCGTCTTACAATCTCGGGGTAGAAGAAATCAAGATCCGGCTGGCTGAGGAGCTAGCCGAGGTATATAAGGATTACTGCAAAGAGACCTAGATAGAAGCCCTCAACCTTGCAGGGGTCCTTGCTACCTCAGAGTGGAGGCAAGCTGGAAGTGTGTACTACCCTCTCGACATCCGTGAAGTCCCCACTGCTTTCCCATCTCCCTCTGCCCTTGCTTCAGAATCCTCTAAGCAGTCCCTCACTGCTCAAGCCCTTCTTCCCCTCTCTGAGGCTTCCAAAGGATCCAGCCAAGCTGGTGACCAAGGCCAAGAAGCTGATGTGGCCAAGGATAAGGGCAAGGGTAAGGAGACCAAGCCCCTCTTAGATGCCAAGGATGCTACCAAGGCCAAGGACGCTGCCCAGGCCAAGGATGCTATAGTTAAAGCGAAGAAGGCCAAGGCCAGACCCAAAGAGGCTGACTCCAAGGCCAAAAATGTTCCTGCCTCTCAACCAAGCAAGAAAGAAAACCCTCCTCCTCCAGCCAAGGCAGCTCTTAGGATTTTATTTCCTTTCTGTTATTTTTCTTTTCTTTTTGTAGTGGCAGTTTGCCATTGTGTATAATTAATCTTTCCTTTATTTAATAAAAATGGCTGTACTTTTTACTTTATGAACCATTCCTTTCTTGTATTACTTGTTTTATAGTTGGTGCAATTTATCATTCTACCCTCTGATGGGACTTAAAACTGATGATGTTCGTTGACGGTAGTGAGTTATTGCCACCCTAACTTTATCAAAGCTAACAGTAGTGCATTGCTGCTAACTTAGACAAACCGAATATGTATAAATAATAAGGAAAATGACCATGTACTTAGGTAAATAACCAAGAAAATTAACTTACCCAATGCAAGTGATCTGAGGAGTTGGGTATAACTTGGGATTTGTTTTAACACTTAGAAAAAATAAATAGAGAGTGTCAATTTACCCAAGGCATGTGGTCTGAGGAGCCCATAACTGAGATTCTGTTTAACACTTAGTGAAATGGACTGAAGTATTAATTTACCCAAAGTATGTGATCCGAGAGACCAGGCATGACTAAGGTTCTGTTTAACACTTAGTGAAATGAACTGAAGTATTAATTTACCCAAAGTATGTGATCTGAGAGACTAGGGATGACTAAAGTTCTGTTTAACACTTAGTGAAATGAACTGAAGTATTAATTTACCCAAGGTATGTGGTCCTAAAGACCAGGCATGACTAAGGTTCTATTTAACACTTAGTGAAATGAACTGAAGTATTAATTTACCCAAAGTATGTGGTCCGAGAGACCAGTCATGACTAAGGTTCTATTTAACACTTAGTGAAATGAATTGAAGTATTAATTTACCCAAAGTATGTGGTTCGAGAGACCAAACATGACTAAGGTTCTGTTTAACACCTAGTAAAATAGTACGTAGCACATAATGTCATTAAGAAAAGTATGGCAGAAAAGACTTTCATTAATAATAGTACATTCACAGGTTATTTACATTCTAAGGGCGTGGGATAACATGTTCATCTAAATCTTCAAGATAGCATGCATCTATTCCAGCCACTGAGGTGATGCGATATGGTCCTTCCTAGTTGGGCCCTAACTTTTCCCATGCCAGGTTTTTTGCAGTATCTAAAACCTTTCTCAATACCAAGTCTCCGGGTGCTAATGGCCTAAACTTTACATTGGCATCATACCCTTGCTTGAGCTTATGTTGATAATACGTCAATTGAACCATGGCATTTTCTCTTCGCTCCTCAATCAAGTTTAAGCTCTTCCTTAACAGCCTATCATTATTACTCGGAGTGAAAGAGCTCGTTCTTAGGGTTGGAAATCCAGTCTTCAGAGGAATAATAACTTCAGCTCCATAGGTCATGGAAAAAGGGTGTCTCTCCTTTTGATCTACGAGGTGTGGTCTGATATGTCCAAAAGACGTGTGACATCTCTTCCACCCATTTTTGCTTCGCATCATCTAACATTTTCTTGAGTCCATTCACTATGACCTTATTGACAGCTTCGGTTTGTCCATTCCTTTGTGGGTAGGCTGCGGTAGAATACCTATTCGCAATTCCTAGGTCACAACAATGCCTCCTGAAGGCCTTGCTATCAAACTGAAGGCCGTTGTCTGAGATAAGGGTATGAGGGACCCCAAACTGAGTGACAATATTTTTCCAAACAAACTTCTTGGCATTTACATCCCTGATATTCGTCAATGGTTCAGCTTCAACCCACTTGGTGAAGTAATCTGTGCTGACTAGCAAATATCTCTTATTCTCTGCTGCCTTAGGGAAAGGACCTACAATGTCCAAGCCCCATTAAGCAAATAGCTAAGGGCTGGATAGAGGATTAAGGACTCCTCCTAGTTGGTGAATTTTCAGTGCAAATCTTTGGCATTGATCACACTTCTTCACACACTCTTATACTTTCTTCTGTATGTTCGGTCACTAGTATCCCTGAGTGAGGGCTATGTGAGACAAAGATCTAGCTCCTGTATGGCTCCCACAAATCCCTTCATGTAACTCCTCAAGCAGTAGCTCTGATGCTTCGGGGTGTATGCATAGCAAGTATGGCCCAGAAAAAGAGCGCTTGTACAATTTTTGGTCCTCAGACAACCAAAACTGAGGAGCCTTTCTCCACACCTTGTCAGCTTCTAATTTCTCCTTGGGCAAAATATCCTCCTTAAGGAATAGTACTATAAGGTCCATCCAGCTAGGTCCCACCCTAATTTGATGGATATGGAACGTCTTCTCCTTCACTTTAGTAAGCTTGCACAAGTCTTTAACAAGGATGATCCGAGGTAATCCCTGTGCCGAGAAGGTTGCAAGGTAATCCCTCGGACCACTGATCCTCCTCGGACAAAGCCCAAGGCCCAATATATATTTGGGCCCCTTGTCTTTACAGCAACATTTGATAAGAACTAAGAACTATTTCCCTTTTTTAATTCTATGGTTTTTATTTTATTTTATTTTATTTTTAATTCTTTGACAAATATGTTATAGGCATAATAGTTAGGAGTTAAGCAAAAATTGGTTGTTTTTTGAAAACAATTTGCTGATATAACAAGCTGTATTAATATAACATCATTTTCACATAATTCATGAAGGATACTATTATTATTTTACTTGATTATAATTAACAAGTCATCCTAATAATTACGAAAATTTTTTTGTAGCAATGTGCTAGACTTATTATATTTATTGTTCAAGTTATGTGGCCATCCCTTAAGAAAACGTAACCTTATATGATAATAATATTTAATTTATTAATAACAACAATTTTTTTAATTATATTATTTAAATCAAATTCAAATAAATTAATAAAAAACGTTTTTTTTCAAATAAAGTAGGGAGGGGCAGATTAAAAATAAAATAAGATTATTTTGACTAACTTAAAGAGATGATCATATTTTGAAAGGTTCTAAAATAAAACAAGAACCAACAATAAGAAGCAAGTATTAGACAACTTGTTTCTCAAAAAAAAAAAAAAAAAAAAAGTATTAGACAACTTTTATAGTAAGTGGTTTTTTAACTTTGGCATGATCTAATGGATTTTGATATTCACATTGCAGTTGTGTTTGCACCAGGGTTTGTGGCAGTGAACGTAACTTTCCCTTAATACTGCTGGAGCAATTAAGTACCAAGCAGTAGTAGTTCGAAATGGGGCTGATATGTCTACATTTTATAGCTGCAGCTTTGAAGCATACCAAGACACCTTATATACACATTCTCTCAAGCAATTCTATAGAGTGTGACATATATGGCACAGTAGATTTCATATTTGGTAACGCTGCGGTTGTTTTTCAAAATTGTAACATTTACCCCCGACTACCAATGAGTGGACAGTTCAATTCCATCACAGCACAAAGTCGAACTGATCCGAATCAAAATACAGGTATTTCGATTCATAATTGTACTATTAGAGCTGCTGATGAGTTGGCTTGGAGCAATATTACTTTTCAGACGTACCTGGGAAGGCCATGGAAGAATTACTCTAGGACAATTTATATGGAAACTTTCATGGATAGTTTGATAAACCCTGCTGGTTGGATTGCTTGGAAGGGAGATTTTGCAATAAGCACATTGTATTGTGTCGAGTATAATAACACGGGTCCCGGATCAAACACTACAAACAGAGTTCCATGGCCTACTTACCGTGTAATTAATAATGCTACGGAAGCTGCTAATTTCACTGTGGCTAACTTCTTGTTGGGTGATGATTGGTTGCCTCAGACGGGAGTACCTTACAATGGTGGCTTAATTTGAGTAGCTTCTTAGGTATAGGCTGTAGGTAACTAGCTGTTTGTGACTTTTTTTTTTTCACATATTCTTTTATTATTCATTTACATTGTCATCACTGTTTTATTAAGTATAATAAGGTTGTAATGGCCAAGCTTCCACAAAGTACAGCTTGGTTTTGAGCATTGATGATCAATTGTATTGTAAACTTAATACAAGAATGTCAATTATTTTCAATCAAAATTGAAGAATAGACACTTTTTTATATTCCACTGAGAAAGACTAAAATCAACGGAGATTGCTAAGAGTAAATTGGACAAATAACTTAGAGGCATGAACATCACAACTAACAAGTGTTGACCAATTCTAAGGGCACGTTTGATAGACTGTAATAAATATTGCAATGTAATAATAGATATTCTCATGATATAACTATTTGGTTGTTTGATTATGTTTTTATTACAATGAATAATCATTCCTTATGAATAGTTATTCTTTAAAATGCATGAAAAATAATTGTTTCTTATCAAAAGTACTGTAATATTTATTCCTTAACCTTCTGTTATAACTTTTTAAAATTCTTTTTCTAAAAAAACCATTAGTTGTCGCAACTTAAAAATGAAAGAAAATAAATTTGCATTGCTCTCTTTGCTTTGGTGCCTGTTACCACTTTATGATAAATGATAGTTGATTGTTAGCTCTTGTGGGGATAAATGGCTCGGATAAGGGAATTGGGTTGTAGGCTGCGCCCGAGGACAAACAAGTATTAGTAAAGGCAAGAAGGTTATCGAGCCGAGGACGAGCTGGTTACGACAAGTAGGTGATGTTGTCCAAGGAGACAAACCTCCTTGGGAAACAGAGTGGAAGCCTGAAGTCCACTCACCCAACAAGAATTAGGCAATGGACAACCATGTTTGGAAGGAGGATAAGTTTCGGAGAGAAGTGAGTCAACAGAGAATTGGGAAATATTTGGGAAGAAAGTTGCTACCACCACATTGAATGCTCTGCACCTAACCAATATGCTACATTAATGTAGAGGTAATGTCTGGACAGTGACTTCTAACTTTACAGTTGCCCACAAAGAATTAAAGAAAGTTTTGATGGGACAAGTATCAAGGAGATTAGTTATTTGATCAACATGTGGAAGGCTAAGATGAGAGAAGGTGAATGAGTATAAAAGGGAAAGGATTCCATTACAAGAGGGGCATCAGGAATGAGAAAGAAAACCACTTTGTAATCAAGAACTTGAATATTTGTATAAGTCTGGGAGATATATATAAGAACATACCATCCTCGGATTTGACCAAGAAGTGTTTTTCTTTTCAACTTATTCTTCTCAATCATTCCTATACTAAACTAACTCGTTGTGATTCACATTTGACTTGTTAAACGTTCAATATTAATTCACTCTCTAACAAATTTATTGTTGTGAGCTTGTTGGGCCATTATCCAAAGTTTTTGGGCTATGGATCAATTTGCACCCATACAGCTCTAATTTGCATGTCCATTTCATCAGTATTAATTCTCTCAAAAAAAAAAAGTTCATCTATATTAATTGATAATTGGGTACGTGGCTGTTTTATGATCAATATTAATCTATAAAATTGGAATTAATTTGATAGAATTGACGAGTTCTAGAAAAAAAAAATCTTTCATATTTATAAATTTTAAATTAAAAGATGTATCATTTATTTTCTCTGGTATAACTTTTATGGAGCTATTCATTTTTAAACAAAGCACACATATATTAATTATAAAATTATAAAATTTATACATAATAAGCTAGACCCCTCGCCCACTTGTTTTCATTTTTAAATGTTAAACTTTAAAAAAAAAAAAAAAATGTTAAGCTAGATCCACAAAAAGTGTAAATATAATTTTATAAAATAAGGGTATTTTAGGAAGTTTGACTTAAAAAATGATTTCATTCCACCTTCTTCTTTTTTTCTTCCTTTTTTTTTTTTTTTTGGGTGTGTGGATACATAATTAGAGTTATAGTCCTAAACAGTTACCAAACTATTGAATAATAATAATTACATTCCAACTTAATGTATTTTTTGTAATACTTATTTATATTCCTATGTAATAATAATTACAGTTTACCAAACTTATCCGAAATCTTTGTCCATACCCTAAGAAATTAACACAAGAAGCCTATAAAAATGGTACTGGGGTCGCTAACCCGCAAATCAAGAAAGAAATTTGTATGAAATTCACAGTTTGGAAACTGACAAGTTCCTGATCTTTTTTGCTAGAACCAATTTTCAGTACGTTATTGTCACTTATTCTAGCAGAAAGTGGGACATCTCATACACTAAATCAGTGAAGATAGATGGTTTAAAGTGACCCTTCTGGGTGTTAATAATATATAACATGGGTCAAATGTTGCTTAGCCAAATAGAGGTAGAAGTTGAGTGAGAAATTCAAGATAGAGTTAACATTTTTAAACTATATGGAGAAATCATAACTGAAGTTAACTAACCGCAAATTTCATTTATATGTTAAATAGTGTGGCGGTCACAATTTGGCTTTAGTTCAAAGAAGCAAACATTTCCTATGGTTTTAGGCTTGCCGGTTCATATTTCTAACAAGAAAATAGATATTATGTATCTTTCATTGAGGAGGACTTCGAGTTATTTGCAACTGTTTTTATTGGTAAAACTAATTTATATTTAGGTCTTATAAATTGATGTGTCATCAATCACAAAAAATAATTTAAATACTCATTTATTATCTTGTTAAAATGTCACTAGTCTTATTTATTGTCATGTCATTTTGTAAACTTTTTTATAGTAATTGTAGTTCTAGGATTTTTCCAAAACAAAATTTATGGATTTATAAAAATCCAACCATAGAGTGAATTTGTCATATTAAAAAGTAAAATTAAGTGATTTTAAAGTAAAAATTTATAATATTGAACATTTATAATTATTAAATGTTAAAAGGTATTTACTTGTAGATAATTGACACATAATTGATGTGAGATTTTTTTAAAATGTGCATGCATGTATTATTATGTGAATGTGAATGAAATATATTTAATTGTAAATTTGTTTTCTTTTTAACTAATCTTTGTAAGTCGTGTACTATAAGTAGAATTTGTAATTTATTATGGTATTAAGTTACAAATTCAGCACATTTAAGTCTTGCTTTTAGGTTACTTTAAAATTAAAAAATAAAAAATAAAAATAAAAAACAACAACAACAATGATGCTCCTCTTAGATCATCTCAAGTTATTAATAGTGCACATTAAAAGGTATTTATTTGTTTCTCTAAAAAAAAGGGTATTTGAGACATTTTAAAATGTGCATGTATGCAAGTATTATTATATGAATGTCGATAAAATATATTTGAAAGTTTTATTGTTATTTAATAATCCTCTAAGTTATGTATTATAATAATATTTGTAATTTATTATGGAACTACATTACACACATATTGGGCACATTTTAAGACTTGCTTTTAAGGTTATTCCAAAAAAGTAAATGCCTTTTAGGTTACTAACAGAAAACGAAATGCCCTTAGGAATAATTTAATAGGAAAACGAAAATAACTTTTATTTTTTATGTGAGAAAAACAATAATAACTTTATAAAACGGTTAAAATTAATGGAGTATTTAAAGGAGCATAGATATTTAAATACATATTATTTAAAGATTTAATATAACGGAGGAATTTATAGTGCGAATTTAAGGATTTAAAAAAAAAAAAAAATTATAATTAGATTTGATATAATAAAATTTGGATTACAGCTTGCTGCCCATGCTCCATGGCAACCGATAGATTAACATCAAGCCCAAGATCAACAGGCTTGGGGAAAATCATGCACGTTGAATTCACATATTCATTTTTATTTTTATTTTGGTAGAAATTGGAAATTCTTTTAAAACTAAAGAGCGAATAGATGTTGAGGACAGAATTTATTACTATCATACATCAAGCTATACCTCCCTTCCCTATATATTAAGCCTAATGGATTGAGTGGATTCCATCTCCACATCACACATTCTTTGGACTTTCTCTCTGTTTTTGAAACCCCAATGGCTTCAAAGCTCTTCACTTTCTTTACATTTTCATATTTCGTTATCCTTGCCTTGTTTACCTCTCCATCTTATGAGGATACTATTTATAATAGCAATCCAACCCGTCTAGTCTCACCAGAAACCATTTGCGAGTCCACACCACATCCTCACTATTGCAAAACACTGCTCCCTAACCAAACTGCCAATGTCTATGACCACTGCAGGTATTCAGTCAGAAAATCTTTGTCTCAATCCCACAAGTTTTTGAGAATGATAGACAACCATCTAAAGCGCAAATCCACCTTAACAAAATTAGCAATTCAAACACTCAAAGATTGCAGGCATCTGGCTGGACTCAACAAGGATTTCCTCTTAAGCACTTTACAAACTGTTAACACTAGTAAAACTCTTTCTAGAAGAAAAACTGAACACATCCACACCTTGCTTAGTGCCATTTTAACAAATGAGCAAACTTGTTTGGATGGCCTAGAAGACGCAGCTTCTACTTGGAGCATAAATAAAGGCCACACTCATCCTGTTTTAAATTACAATACTAAACTATATAGTGTCTCTTTGGCTCTTTTTACCAAGGGTTGGGTGCCTAAGAAAAGGCGAAACTCAACATGGAAACCTACAAAGAAACAACTTGGTTTTCGACATGGACACTTACCGTTAAAAATGTCAAGCAAGACACGCGCAATTTACGAGTCAGTTAGTCGGAGAAAGCTAATTAAGTTACAGGGTGTTGATAATGTTGTGGTGTCTAACATCGTGACTGTGAGTCAAGATGGAAGTGGAAACTTCACCACCATCAATGACGCTATTTCTGCAGCTCCAGACAGTTCTGCCCCGACTGATGGGTACTTTTTGATCTATGTCACGGCTGGTGTGTACGAAGAGCATGTGTCCATTTCCGAGAAGAAGATGTACGTGATGATGATAGGTGATGGTATCGATCAGACAATTATCACAGGAAGCCGCAGCTACGTGGACAAGTCGACAACCTTCGACTCTGCAACATTTGGTAAGAACTATTTGCCATTTTAAATTCTAACATGCCAGAATCAACATAACGGCACAATTTTCAATAGGAGTTTAAATGAATTAAATCGATCATAAACAACTTATGTTTGGTTTGATAATTTTTTTTTTAAAAACCATCTATTTTATTTGTTTACAAACAAGTCAAGACTTACTTTTAGACTTGTTTGAGAAATAAGCAAGCTCAAACCAAGGAAAAAAAATGTTCATGATGAAAAGGCTTGTAAACATTAACACTCGATACAAAACAAGTTGAGTCTAAACTTGTTTATTAGTTTGATAATAAAATTGATATAAATTTGACAATTAAACCCACATCTTAATAAGACAAAGTAATTGAGAGTTAGGATTACTCATTTAAACCAAATAGGCTTGAAATGGACTTAATAATGTATTTGTATTGGATTTCAAACTCAAAAGCTTGACATTGAACATGTGTTTGAGCTTGATATTAATATTAAGTTCAAGTTTGAATTGACTTGACTTGACTAATGAATTACACTAAGCTCAAGCTTTTAGACATTTTGACAAGCTCAAGCGTGAACGTTATTTATAGGTTTGGTTCGAGCTCAAGTTTTGCATTTGTTGTCATGCTAAGTTTTAATACTCACTAATTTTTATTATTCATCTACTAATTTTTATCCAAATAAATATGTTATCCTAATAATTAAGAAATTTTGTATAACACTAGACTTATTATATTTAATGTACAAGTCATGACATTTCCTTAAGAAAATTTAACCTTATAAGATAATATTATTTGGTATATTAATAATAACAGATTTTTAAATTAAATTTTTTAAATCAAATTCAAATAAATTAATAAAAATATTACTTTTCAAGTAAAGGAGAGATGGGGATAGGAAGATTAAAAAAAAATATATATTTTGATTGACTTAGAGAGAAGATTATATTTTGAAAGTTTCAGGAAAAAACAAAAAAAAAAGAGCCAACAACAAGCAATTATTAGATAACTTTTATAGTAAATAGTTTTTCAACTTAGGCAAGATCTAATGAATTTTGATATTCATATTGCAGCTGTGGTCGCAGACGGGTTTGTTGCAGTGAACATAACTTTCCGTAATACTGCCGGGGCAATTAAGCACCAAGCAGTGGCAGTTCGAAATGGAGCTGATATGTCTACATTTTATCGTTGCAGCTTTGAAGCCTACCAAGACACCTTATATACACATTCTCAGAGGCAATTCTATAGAGAGTGTGATATATATGGCACCGTAGATTTCATATTTGGCAATGCTGCGGCTATTTTCCAAAATTGTAACATATACCCACGATTGCCAATGAGTGGACAATACAATGTCATCACAGCACAAGGTCGTACTCAACCAAATCAAAAGTCAGGTATCTCGATTCAAAATTGTGCTATTAGAGCTGCCGATGATTTGGCTTCGAGCAATAGTAATGTTCAGACATACCTAGGAAGGCCATGGAAGCCTTACTCTAGGACAATTTACATGGAAACTTTCATGGATAGTTTGATAAACCCTGCTGGTTGGATTGCTTGGAGTGGAGATTTTGCACTAAGCACATTGTATTATGCCGAGTATGATAACACGGGACCTGGATCAATCACTACAAACAGAGTGACTTGGCCTACTTACCATGTGATTGATAATGCCGGGGATGCTGCTAAGTTCACTGCGGCTAACTTCTTGCTGGCTGATGATTGGTTGCCTCAGACAGGAGTACCTTACAATGGTGGCCTAATTCGAGAAGTTTCTTAGGTATAGGCTATAGCTAGCTGTTTGTTCTTTCACATATTCATCTTTTTTCTTTTTTTATCATTGCTTTTGTAGTATGATAAGGCATGTAATGGCCCATTGAAGATCAGTTGTATTGCACACTTAATACAAGAATGTCAATTATTTTCAATCAAGATCAAAGAATAGACACTTTTTTATATTCCACTGAGAAAGACTAAAACCAACGGAGACTGCTATTAGTGAATTAGATGACTGACTTAGAGACATGAACATCACAAGTCACAAGTGACAACCAATTATAAGTCCTTTCCATACCTAAGAAACACAAGAAATCTATAGAAATGGCACTAGGGCCCCTAACCTTCAAATCAAGAAATAAATTTGTGTGAAATACA
The DNA here is from genome assembly GCA_032727855.1 of Quercus ilex subsp. ballota. NCBI lineage: Eukaryota > Viridiplantae > Streptophyta > Magnoliopsida > Fagales > Fagaceae > Quercus > Quercus ilex. The sequence goes on from CM064919.1 coordinate 29,692,159, forward strand.
CAGTTTGGAATTGACAAGTTCCTAAGCTTTTTAGCTAGAACCAATTTTCTATACCCTTATTGCTACTTTTTTTTTGGGGGGGGGGGGGGGGGGGGGGGTGTGTTGGTGGGGATCATTATTGCTACTTGTGAAGACGTAGGCCCAAGTGTATGTTGGGCCTTAGGCCTTGTCCGAGGAGGCTCAATGGTTCGAGAGTAAATCAATAGCAAGGAAGATGTAATACTTCGAACTTCACAAGTAAGCCATGACTGTGAAGGCCGGGAGAGGTTTTCCGAGGAGGAGAATCCCCTCAGCTAAACACAACAAAGATCAAGATGTGTCTCCTGTCATCCAAGGTGACATTCCAGGGGGTTCTATTGAGACACGCATTATAAATGTACAGGAAGAACAAGAGCTAGGAAATATCTAAGGAAAAACTGTTGTCACTGCATTGAATGCTCTGTAGCTAACTTTCTGACTGCATTTATGTGGAGAAGACTTTTGAATAGTGCTGCTTTGGCTACCCAAACTTACAAAGGACCAAAGAGGGTGTCTGATGGGATAAGCACTCAAGTAGTGGCCTAGATGATCAACAGATGGAGGGCCCAGATCATTGAAAGAGAGATATATAATGTAAGAGACCCCTGAGGAAAGAGGGATCGAAAAATAGAGAAGAAAACACTGTAGTAATCAAGAACTGAATTTGTAATCCAATTTGAGAATCAATATATAAGAACTAATCTTCTCAAACTGTGTCGAGGACAATCTTCTATAGTTTAAATCAGCCCACTTTCCTTTTCTTGTCATCTGAATCCATTTACTCGTTGTCCAACTCGTTAAAGCCTAGTTTTCTAACTCACTATCTACAAATCATTGTATTGGGCTTTTTGAGTCTAAGTTCATTTATATTTTGAGCTGAGGATCCAAATTACGTCCTTACACTGCTTATTCTTGCACAAGGTGGCCATCTCAGACATTGAATCAACGAAGATAGACAGTTCAAAGTGGCCCTTCTTGGTGTTAATAATATAAATCAAATGCTACTTATATAATTAGCCAAATAGAGTTTGAAGTTGATCAAGTGAAAATTTAGAGTTAACATTTTTTTTTAAATGGAGAAATCATATAACAAGTTAACAACCGTAAATTAATTTATATATTAAATTATGTGATCAGAATTTTGGCTTTAGTTCAAGATGAAAACATTTCCTATGCATTCAGGATTGCCAGTTCATATTTCTAACAATAAAATAGATATTCAGTATCTTTCACTGAGGAAGAGTTAAAGTCATTTGCAACTCTCTTTATTGACAAAACTCATTTAGGTTATTAATGGTTAGAGTACTGTGTTTGAAATTACTTGCTTGTTAAAACTAAAAGTAGTTCAAAAAAGGAGAAAGAAAACAAAGATTGGTATGGAACTGGTCAAAATAAACGAAAAGCCCAAAAGGTTGGCTTTTAATGGACTTGCCAAACTTGCACACAGAAAGAGGGAAACACGATCCATTTAGACCGCAATATGTCCACATGTAGTCTACTCCAAATCTTGGAAATTACCTTGGTTTTCCTTTGAAGCATCGGGGAGGGAACAATCAAGATCTTAATTTCATTTTGGATAGGGTCAAGCAGAAGTTGGTGGGGTGGAAAGCTAATTTATTGTCCCTTGCATGTAGAACGGTACTCATTCAAGCCTCCACATCTACTATCCCTGCCTATGTCATGCAATGCACGACATTACCCACGAAGTTGTTAGATGATATTGATAGAGTTAATTGTAATTTTCTTTGGGGATCTTCGGATTCTTTGAAAAGAACGCATAGGGTGGGTTGGCACAAAGTGACCAAAGCTAAAGATCAAGGGGGTCTTGGTATTCAATCGGCTAGGGGAAGGAATCAAGCTCTTCTTGCCAAGCTTAATTGGAGATTCCAGATGGAGAAGGATGCTTTGTGGGCAAAGGTTTTGAGAAGCAAATATTGCAATAATCGTCGGTTGCATGCTAGAGCTAAGGACAAGCTTCCTTGCTTTAGAGTTTGGAAAGCAATTCAAAAGGGTAGTGAGGTTTTCCATAAAGGCATTCGGTGGATTCCGGGGTGTGATAGTAGTTTGAGCATTTAGCATGACAATTGGTTTGCAAAGGCCCCGTTAAGAGCTTTAATCCAAGGTCCTCTCCTTAAAGAAGAAGAGAGGCTCCAACTTAAAGAGGTTTTTGGTCCTTATGGATGGGATTGGTCAAAAATTTATGTCCAAGTTCCAAATGATATTATTATGGAAATTAATGCCATGCCTTATTCTTTGGGGGCTTCTATTGAGGAAGATAGGTTGATTTGGAATGGAGATAAGCACGGGGATTTTGAGCTTAAATTAGCCTATTCTTTAGCCACTAGATGCAGCAAGGAGGAAGAGGAGTTCATGGGGTTTTGGGTTTGGAAGGTGGATACTCTACCTCGTATTAAATCTTTCATGTGGCAATGCTTGCATAATAGCATTGGTGTGGGAGATTGCCTTGTTAAAAGGCACCTTAGTGAGTTGGATAGGTGCCCCATTTGTCTAAGGGAAGTTGAGACCATTATTCATAGACTTAGGGATTGTGAGATGGCAAAAACAACTTGGACTAGCCTGGGGGTTCAGCCAAACAGCAGCTTTTTTGCGGATAACCTCCACATTTGGCTTGAGAAAAATTGCAAAGTTAATGAGTGTAGAATGCCCAATTAGCCTCCATGGAGAATTCTATTTCCTTTTGTCATTTGGTTGTTGTGGAAAGAGAGGAATAATGTGTTTAAAGGCCAAAACTTTCGGCCTGGTTTCATAGTGAGGCTATGTTCCAGGCGCTTGAGTTTTTGCATTGTGTTTTGAATCCTAAAATTTCAGGTAGCAGAAGGATGATTCGGATCAGATGGGAGAAGCCTTCACCTGGTTGGGTTCATTTAAACATTGACGGATCAGCCTTAGGGAATCCAGGTAGAGCTGGTTGTGGTGGCATCATTCGGAATGATCGTGGAGATTGGCTTGGTGGTTTCTTTGGATGCATCGGAGTCACCACAAGCTTTATAGCTGAGCTTTGGGCTCTTCATGATGGCCTCAACCTCTGTCATAACATGCATCTTCAAGTTGTTGATATTCAAATAGATGCCAAAGCCGTTGTTGAAATTATGAGAGATCCTTCTCATTCTAACCAAATTGTTATGCCTATTATTGATGATTGTAGACAGTTGATATCCCAATTTGGCCAAGTCCGGATTGGGCATTGCTATCGTGAGGCTAATTTTTGTGCTGATTTCTTAGCTAGGAAAGGGGCGCTTCAAGATTGTTGTTTTTGTGTGAATCAAGATCCTTTTGTGGACTTGCTAGATTTAATTAGTGCGGACAAGGAGGGTGTGTTTTGTAACAGGGCTATTCCTGCTGTTGCGGGTAGCCTTTAGTTTCTTTTTAATGAAATTTTCAGATTACCAAAAAAAAAAAAAAAGATATGTCCACATGTAAATCACCACCCAAAAGTTTGCGCATTTTACTAATCAAAGCGAAGATCCGCAACAAAATATGCAAGATTTTTAAATTAATCATATAATTATATTATATTATCATACTTGATCAGATTACTTTGATGATATGTGCTGAATGACATCGTCTTCTATGTTAGGAAGAGAAGAGTAGAAATGTAAATTTATGCTGGTAACCCCACGATTTTTCAGTTTGTGCCTAAGTTACTTACTCCATGGTCAAGGACCCCTAATATGTAGAGAATGGCTCTCAAATGTGTGGGACAATAAGTGTTTTTTTATTTAAAAAATAGTTTGGTTAACGAGTGTTGAAGTGAATTTAAGATTGAGTTTTTTTTTTTTTTTTACTACAATCAATTTTTAAGAGAAAAAGTTTGGTTCAAATATGTCTGAAACCCAACCACCAATAGGAAAATAACATTAATTCTTTTCATATGCAATGCCCACGACTCAATTAATTCAACAAATTAAGTGAGTCATGTACAATGCATATGATAGCACATATGTTTGAAGCCAAACATTTTCCTTTTTTTTAGAACAACTTTCAATTTAAAGGGTATTTAACATGGAAAAAGTTTATCCATAAATCGATTTAAGTTATCTTCCTCAAACCTATTATGTGGTGATTAAAGAGACCATCTGTATATAGTTTTAGTCACATAATATTTTTTACTGAGTTATTTGACTTTTTTAAATAATATACATAGATAATCTTATAAATCGTCACAAAGTGGGTTGGAGGAAATTCCTCTAAATTGGTAACTTTGACCATCTAATGTTAGCTTTTACTATTTCTAAATGTAGTAAGCCCTATTTGATTTCTCCATAACAGGAATACGTAAATATTACTTTTTTTTTTTCTCAACTATTTTAACAAAGCCCAAGCAATTGAATAATATTAGAAATACTATAAATTTTACTACATAAGTTTTATAAACCGATATGCTATCGATCATAAAAAGTAATTCAAATATTCATCTATTATATATCTTGTTGAGGTGACATTAATCTTAGTCATTGTCACGTCAATTTATAAGTTTTTTTCGTAGTAATTTTAGGAAACATCACATTTTTTAGGACCAAGAATAATTAAATTCTTTCTATTTTTGAAAATTGAAACTAAAAATCATGGTCATTAAGTTTAGTATAAATGATTTCATGTCAAAAGTGATCACCCATTTTTATGAGGGAGATTCATAGGTGTATTTGGGTTTTAGATTTTTTTTTTGTTGTTGAGATTTTGTGCCATTATTGCAATCTTCTTGTTTATTTTGAAATTTTCTTATGTAATGATTGTCCATGGATGTATCCTTCTTGTCAAATCACTATGTTCCTTTTATGAGCGTAGACTTTTAGGGCCCGTTTGGCACATGTGTTTAAGCACATATTTTCAGTTTTTAAACAACATTACACGTATTTTCACATACGTATTTTTAAAAAAACTAAAAATTATTGTTTAAACACACATACCAAACGGGCTCTCATTTGTTTAAACGTGGGACTATTATTGCATGAACATTTTGAAAATCTTAAACTAACCCTATTGAGATATAGCATCAAAACACTCGTACATAATACCACAATATCTTGTTGTTACAACATAATTGAAAGTCTCAACACGTAAAATATGACAGGCAAACCCATGATTACTTCAATCAGTCAATCACAATATAACATAATAACAGAGCAATGTTAAGTAAAGAAAACATAATATAGAAACGAGCTCCTAGGGACAAAAAGTAAAATCATTTAGCACCAATTGAGAGACTACGTGATGAAAATTCACTTTCCAGCTGCTGAGACCGAGACCTCGGCGATGGCTAAGGCATTCTGGCATAACTGGTGAAAGACTTTGTTCTTATGAAACATCACGTTTTCTTTGAGTCCCTTGAACCCTGCGTCACATAAATCAGCATCACCAATGGCTACATGCACCCAAGTTTTGAGATCTTCATGGGCACCCACAGTCAAAGCAGCAAGCGAGTCATCAAGCTGTTCAGCTGCGTCAAGATAATGGTCCAAGCAGTCAGCTAGGGCTTGCTGAACACGAGGCTCTAAACTCTGGTCATTTACCAACGTCTTAACCAAGTCAGTGATGTCTGAGGCATTTTGGGATGCGATAGAGAGTGCAACCTGAGCCAGGATTGTTAGGTTGGTGGCTTGTTGGCTAGTTGGGTCAGACCATAGGGTTGAGAGACACAGAGGCTTGTGAGCTGTGTGTTCACAAGCTTGCTGAATTTGCTCGGTGACCACACCCTCTTGATTTGCAGCAATCTCTTGTGGCAGCACAATTAAGAGGCATAGTGTAAAGACAAAGAAAAAGGTTGCTATGGGCTTCATTCTTTCTTTCTTTCTTTCTTCTTTTCTCTCTCTGATCTCTTTGTAGTTTTTCTTTTTGTTTGTGCTCGCTTTTTGTTGTTGAAGGGAGAGTTTTAGAGGTGCTTGTGATTATGAATCAATTATATGAATGCTTGGTGGTTAATTTGTTTTGGAATGGAGAGATGCGCTTAGCCTCACAATGAGGTTGGTTTGTAACGAAGTAATTAAAAACACGGTTTGTACACTTCTTCTACGTACTTGAACTAAATTTAGTTCTTGACCATAAGTTTAGGAGCAGGTATCATGCATAATTAAGGTCGGGAATTATATTAATGGTTGAACCAGTAAATAGAAGCTGGTTTGTTTCTCAAAAAAACAAATTAAACGAACAAACAAACAAAAACCAAAAAAATAAATGGAAGTTGCTGAGTTCTCAAAACAAAAGAATAAATCAGATATAACTAAGGTGATGTGTCCAGTGTCTTTTTGTAGTGGACACAATATGATTCAGTCCAATTTGCATCATAGCATGTCCGGTGCCCCAACAAAAATAAAAAAAATAAAAAAATACAGAATACAAAGCCTTTGATTAATAAGCCAGATGTGTTATCTAATTTCGCTGATTTATCCTAACTCAACTTGAGCCCATGGGCCTACCCTACGGCCCCTACCAATACAGCACCCACATTCCTGCAATGAGAGCCCGCTATTCCCTTTGGCAATTCAGGCAATTGTCTAAAATCTAAATGGAACAAGATTTTATAATTTTGTTGAAAAGGTACAAGCCCATCCCTAAGATCAAAGATCCAAATCAAAAAGTGAAGTATGGAAAAGGCCTAAGATACCATCACTAAGCCCTGCAAAAGGAGAATTGTTGAAAAGGCTTTCTGTAGAAAGCCTGCAAAGGGGAGCAGCCCCATAGAAAGCCCAATGAATATTGGATAGGCTCGTGAGAGTCCTAACTCCTTTGAAAGATGATACAAAAGAAAAAAAGTTAAAGAAATTCAAAGGATCAGCTGTGTCCTAAAAATACTTTTTATTTATTTATTAAAGGATAAATTTTTATCGAAAGGAACAGAAAGCAGTACAGCAAAAAACTACAATTTAGTCACAGACCAAACAACATTTACAGAAAAACACTATAAATTGACCTCAGAAAAAACAACATTTACAAAATCCTGAAGACCAGAACTGATATCAAAAGGAACCAAAATGATGACACCTTAGAGACCAAGTAGCAAGCACATGAAGGGCACAGTTGGCTTCTCTTTTAACCCAATTAAAGAAATACACCTGAAAGCCTTTAGCTAACCTTCTAGTTTCAGCAATACAATGAGCAATTCTCCAAAGAGCCTTCCCATTTGGATTTTGCAGCGCCTCAAATCAATGCATAGCTTAGAATCAGTTTCAAAAATAACTGTATTCTAAAAAATACAGCACTAAATAATAGAAAATGACCCATGCAATACTACAGAGTGCAGACCCTTTTTTTTCCTCACCTCTAAGCAATATAGAGTTACTGAAAAATATGAATGCCAAATTAACTCTAGATTATTTTGTAGGAATTGTAAAACCTAATGCCATATGTCACTCTAGGTGGTAAAAATAAAAATAGATAAGTTTTTTTCTTTTTTTTAGAGTTTTAACCTATGACGTCTACTTCAAATGATAACTTTTTATCAAAAGATCAAGACACCAATCGGTTTTTTGGTGTAGACGAAGATTGAACCCTAGATCTCTTATTCAACCATTAGAGATTTTATTAGTTGAGCTAATTGATAAGTTAATTGATGTTTTAAGGGCATTAGTTTAGGAAAAAAAATTATTGGGAAAAAATAAATAATTGATTTTTTTTATAACTTTTTATATTTTTCATAATACCTAACCGTTAACTGGATTCAAATAAAAACCTTATAAGGTGGTATATGGTGTACAGTGGTTGATTAAGAGGTTTTAAAATGCTTTCTTTAAAAAAAAATGTCTTAAAATGTGCATCAATATTTAAGGATACAACTCATTCAAGATTCTAAAAATAAAAAATAAAAAATGATAATAATGATAATCTATATATTTATATATAATAATAGGTAAAGTTGAGAGAAACTCAAATTAGAATTCCAAATTAGAGTTCTAATTTTTTTGCCATGTGTCCTAAATTATTTATTCTTAAAGAGTTTTATTTCTTAGTTTTAGAATAAAATGTGGGATCACATCATAAATATTCATCCAAGTGAGTTATTAAGTACAAAAACCAAAGAGTCTAGAATAAATAAATCGTAAAAAAAAAAAACAAAAAAAAAATGCTTCACAATAATTTTTTTTTTTTTAAATGGACAATTTACATTTTATACCTAATAATATCCTTACAAATTTTTTTAAAGAGTTAACAAAATATAAAAATAACTATCAATAGTATTTAAATTATATATATAGGAATTATATTATATATCTTATTGTATATCTTTAAGTGTATCCATGCATATGCTTAAAGTTACAAGCTAGTAATAATAATATTAGTATACATCAAACACAATTATTACTTATCATAAATGGTAACAATTGTGCATTAAAAAAAAATGGTAACAATCAAAATAAAATAATAATAATAATAATAATACAATCGCACACCCTTGGTGCCATGATCACTCCATAAGTATAAGTACTTGTGGAGTGTGGGGGACAAAAGCCAGGGTTCAAATCTCCAGGAGGAAGTTTTAGTGTTTTACACACCTATACACTTATATTAAGCTAGAATAGAATTCTATCTTATATTAAAAAAAAAAAACTAATAATAATAATAATAATAATAATAATAATAATAATAATAATAATAATAACAATCGGAAATGAAGAAGGGTGTTGCATGGCAACTTTCCATGTATGCATATCAAATTCTAAAGGCTACTATCTATCAAAAAAAATCTAAAGGCTGCTGCATTTTTATTTATTTTCTCTTTCTTATGATAAATATGCGAAGAGAAATCTAGAGACACAATAAAATCTACTATTGTAATATTTTTATTTTAACTAAAATTAAGGGAAATTTAGAAACATAATAAAATTTAACAATATTTTATTTTGACTTATGGTAGATTGACACCTTACTCCAAAGCCATAAATTTTTCAAGAGACCAAGCTATATATTTATATAAATCCAAAAAATAACACACACGCATATTTTATATATATATATATATATATATATATATAATTTATTTATTTATTTCTTATAGTTATACAGGGAATGTTTGTAAATTTGATTTAACATATGATATTTTATTACATTTTTTTTTTGAGAAAAATGATATTTTCTTACGTTTTTTTTTTTCTTTTGGAGAAAAATAATATTTTATGACGTAAAAAAAATATTTACATCAAATAAATGTTTACATCTTCGTAAAAAAAAAAAAAAATGAAGAAGAAGAAGAAGTAAGTCTTGACTGTTTGACATGTCCAAAAATATACAGGCCAATTTAATAAAAATATTGTAGGGTCAGTTTTTGCGGCCCAAGCCCAAGGAAGTATGGATTTGGAGCTCACCGAGCCCGAAACAATAAATTTTGTAGAGAGTGGGTGAAAGAGATAGGCTAATAATGAAAAGAACAGTATTAAACGGCAACACCAATGGGAGGGTTTGGATTAATGTGTTCTCGGACTGATATGAGTGCCATGTCCGAAGAGGTGCTTTTCATTGATAATCTAGGATTACAATTTCAGGAGCTACAGGAATCAAATATATTCTTTTCTATCCTCTCCCTTTCTTTTTCTTTTCTTTCTTCTCTTTCAGAGGCACCCTTCCCTTATATAGCACTGCCTTCCTACATCTCCTCCGTCCACTTGTTCATCATCCAGGCACCCATTTGAGTGCATGTCCCATCACCCCACTTTCAGCCTTATGTGAGTGGCGGTAGCTGAGAAAGCACTGTTCAGGGGTCTTATCCACATAAATGCGGCCAGGAAGGCAGGTGCAGTGCATTAAATGTGGTGGTTGAAGTATGCCTCTTTGATATTTCTCTGTTCCCGTTAGCTTCATGTGTGTCCGAGGTTCCTTTCTCTCTTGACACTTGTCAAACAGATCACTTGAACCTCCCATGCTCGTGTTGGGTCAGACCTCTTCGGATCCGAGGATGTTGGACTACTCGGACATATGAAAATCTCCTCGGATAGTACACGTGCTCATCTTAAGGCATTCCCCTTTGACATGGGCCTGACTGAAGGCCTCGCCTCCTCGGATGAAAAGTGTTCCTCATTCAGGGCCTTGGGCCCAATAAGTTGGGTTGGGTTTTTCTCCCCCCACATTAGCCCCTCAAAATTGTAGTTTTTCATTCGTATCCGAAGAGAAAAAGTAGGATTTTGACTTGCCACGGAGCAAAAGTTTGTAAACAGGCAAATTTGAACTGGCACGTGCATAAGTATAGGAACTGTCGCTTCATTAATGCCGCTGCGGTTTCCTTATTCCCCAGGCGTTGCATTAATTGCACCAGGTGGCGCTTCGTCCTTCATATCCAATGGTGACTGACTGATCCAACGGCTGTGGTTTTTCTTCGAAATTTGGGCGGGAGTGCCCCTGACCCTTCGTTTGACCCCATATAAAGCTTCAGAGGACATTATTTCCTCACTTTGCAAATCTTCAGACGCTCCAGAGAGAACAGACGCGCCGCTCCGTCCAAACCTCTCAGTCGCTGCTTTCAGGCCTCCCCAGAGTCATCAAGAACCCTCCTACAAGCCTGAAATCCTCTTTCCGATTTAGTCCCGGTGAGTCATCGTTCACCAAACCATTTAGTTTTCTCTTCGGCCAACAGTTTCATCTAAGCACCATGGGAAAGCTCGAGTACATGGTGGATACCCCTGAGCAACTAGAAGCATTTAGGGCCGCGTACCGCATACCTCCCAACGTGGGTGTGAGGTATTGCCCCCCAGAAAAGATTCTAACAGACCAGAAGACGGGAGAAGTAGTTATTCCCCTTATCGCCTTCAAAGAAGGGGGAATGACTATCCCCATGGGTCCCATCACCATTAACTATCTCCGAAACCATAGGCTCACTCCCTGGCAGTGTGCACCCAACATGTTTAGGATTCTAGGGGCCATTGAGGACCTTAACCTTCACCTAGGATTGGGCCTCACCTGGCTCGACGTAGTACATCTGTACGAATGCCACAGCCAGCGAGACGCGGGATATTACTTAAAATCCCGGTCGGACGTGGTCAGGCTCATTTCTTGCCTCCCCAAATCCAACAAAGGGATGAAAGACGACTATGTGATCGTCTCGGGCGCATGGCATGACGGCCATCACTGCCCAACCAAGCTTGGAAAACCAGGTGGGCCATGTTAGATTTAGGCAGACTAACCATAGGCCTAGGGTCCTCGTCTTTTAATCGTTTTTGGTTCCTTTTGTACTACTATTTTTGAGTCTCTAACATAGCTTTGCTGTGCCTTGGAACAGATAAAAACTTCGTAGCTCCTCGGCTAAGTCTTACGAACGTCGCCGCCCTCAATTTCCTGTTAAGATCTGAGATTTTCGTGAGCGAGGACGGACAGCTCCGATCGGCTCCTCTTATTCTGGGCTACACAGGAAATCCAAAGGGTTTCCAACCAGTCGGCAACGCAATTGTTCAAGGAGACCCCCGCCTTGCCCGCATTGACGTTGGTCGGAAGGGTTTTTTGGCGCCATATGATCTAGAACCCGTACCACATCCACGCCCTCAAGCTATACCCCCTCTCGTCCAACCACTCCAGCAAGTCCCTCTCGGACAGGCAGCTGAAGGCGAAGGGGTTGGTTCTTCCGCCTCCTCGCTAGAGGAACAGATAGATAGATTCCAGTTTGGGGGCGAGGGTTCAAGGGCCGATCGAGTGATAGAGGTTTCAGACGCTGAGGAGGATACTGACAGGCAATCGGGCATTCACCTTAATCTGTTAGCTGCTCATTCTGAAGGCTCTTCGGACGACAATATGGACCTGAGGAATTTGATGAAGGGTAGGGGGAAAAAGTCCGAGCAGAAAGATGCTGGGACATCAAAAGTAGTAGTGACACTGCCGCTAGTGCCTACGCATGTTCCTGACCCAAGTCTGAAGCCCATTCCAGACTTAAGGAAGAAGAGGCCCCACGTTGAGGTCGGGGAAAAACAAGTGCTGCCAGACAAGGGGGCTAAGCAGCAGAAAGTGGTGAAGGACAGCCGAGCCTATAGGGCCTCATCTACTGAAAGCCGAGAAGAGGCTTTTGTGGCAGATGTACGCCGAGGGGGAGGACCGCGAATCTGGTCTCCCAAGTTGGAGCTGGATGGCGCTCCAATCCTGTGGGATACCTCCCTCAGGAATTATGACGGAGGGAGGGCAGGCTATGTCGCCGAAGCCCTGCAGCAACCACTCCTCCTTCCCCACGACATGGAGTCCTACAGGCGTTTCAACCAGCAGGAGCTCTTCATGTCTCTCAAGAGGGACTTAGCCATGGTAAGTGCACCATTTAAGAGTTTAAGTTTTATACCTGATTGGCTTCGTTTCTCTTCTTAACATTGAAGGCGTTGTCATGCAGATTACTCAGTAAGTCTATGTGGCTGAGGGGTTGAACAAGGAGTCCTGGATCAAAGCCCAAGCAGCAACCCAGTCCCGGGATGAGGCGGAGGCATCCCTTGGAAAGCTGAAGGAGAAGCATTTTCAGATGTCCGAGGAGCTTAAAGAGGTGATCTCCCAGAAGCGAAGCCTCGATGCTGGGCTTAAAAATGTTGAAAAACAGGTCGAGGAGCAGCGAAAACTGCTGACTGCCTCAGAGGTTAATTTGGCGACCGAACGGGAGCTGGTGAAAGGCCTCAGGGCCGAGCTGCAGAAGGCTAGAGAGAACGCCAAAGCAGCCGAGCAAAAGGTTTAATTGGCCAAGGAGTCAATTGAAACCGAGAAGAAGGCAGCGTACCAGTTGGGGGCAGATGTGACAGCGCAACAACTCACTGAGCAGTTTGCCTCAGTTTGTCGCGAGTACTGCGACAAAACTTGGGAAAAAGCCTTGGACGCAGCTGGGGTACCCTCGGACTCTCCCCTGAGGTTACCAGGGAGCATCTACTATGATCCTGATATCCAAGAGATCCCAGTGGATGATCCCTCTGCCCCCCAGCCTCCTGAGGCTTCTCGGCCAAGCCAGACCAGCCAAGCTCCTCCGTCCACCCTTGGTGCAAGCAAGGAAACTGGTCAGCCAGGCGCCAAAGATAAGCCAGCTGATCCAGCCAAAGGAAAAGGCCAAGGGTCAGTCGGAGAGAAAATTTCTTCGGAGCCCAAGGAACAAGCCTCCTGAAGCTACTGCTCGGACGAGCCAGGCTGCTGACCCCGTGCTTCCCCCAGCGAAAGAATAGATATATAGGGTTCTTATTTTGCACTTGTACTTTTGTTTTAAGAAGTTGTAATTCTTCCTTTCGTGTTTTGCTGATTAAGTATATATTTTTCCTTGAATGGAATGGCTCCCTATTTATCTTTGATGTTTTTAATACATGCTTTATCACTTACTATTGCCGTACATACAACCATACATTGCAACTGTGACATAATAATGTAAATAACTTGACTGATACATCATACTGGTGGTGTGAGTAATCAAAATTAAAATTGAAAAGGATAGGCCGAATAAGAGTTATTGATAAGTAATGATTAGAATAAGTGTATACGCGAGTTTCGCATGTCCTTCCAAGTAAAACATAAGTTATTACCCCTCGGTTTCGAATTAAACATAACGGAGGAAGACATTTATAAATTAGAATCAATTCAAACGCAATCAGGAATTTTAGCACTAAACCTCAGTGACAACAGCTGCGCGGGGGGGGGGGGTATCGACAAACCTATCGTTTGGTTCAAGGATTATAGGATTCAACTGTTTTCGAGTGTTAACTAACCCTAATCACCTGGTCCGAGGACTACAGGCGTGATAGGATTTAAGTTTAAACACTATAGAATCGTAACTGAGTGCTAACTAACCCAAATCATATGGTCCGAGGAGTACAGGCATGATTGGATTTAAGTTTAAACACTATAGAGCCGTAACTGAGTGCTAACTAACCCAAATCATCTGGTCCGAGGACTACAGGCATGATTGGATTTAAGTTTAAACACTATAGAACTGTAACTGAGTGCTAACTAACCCAAATCATCTGGTCCGAGGACTACAGGCATGATTGGATTTAAGTTTAAACACTATAGAGCTGTAACTGAGTGCTAACTAACCCAAATCATCTGGTCCGAGGACTACAGGCATGATTGGATTTAAGTTTAAACACTATAGAGCCGTAACTGAGTGCTAACTAACCCAAATCATCTGGTCCGAGGACTACAGGCATGATTGGATTTAAGTTTAAACACTATAGAGCCGTAACTGAGTGCTAACTAACCCAAATCATCTGGTCCGACGACTACAGGCATGATTGGATTTAAGTTTAAACACTTGAGGGAATACTTTACGCAGAGAATTGACACGTCGGTTGAAGAAGAGATTTGGTCAATAAAAGTACCTCTTGAAGTTATTTACATTCCATGGGCGCGGTATTACATGATCATCTAGGTCTTCTAAGAAATATGCCCCAATGCCTGCTCCTGAGGTGATACGATATGGTCCTTCCCAATTGGGTCCAAGTTTTCCCCAAGCCGGGTTCTTTGCGGTGCCTACAACTTTCCTCAACACTAGATCACCAGGCTCTAGTGGCCTTAGCTTTACTTTAGCATCATAGCCTTGCCTGAGTTTCTGTTGATAATGTGCCAGACGAACCATTGCATTCTCCCTCCTTTCCTCAATCAAGTCTAAGCTCCTCTGTAGTTGCTCATCGTTATCGGCCGGACTGAATGAACTAGTTTTCATCGTTGGGAACCCGGTCTCCAAAGGAATGACAGCTTCAGCCCCATAGGTCATTGAGAAGGGGGTTTCCCCAGTAGACCTACGAGGCGTAGTCCTGTAAGCCCAAAGTACGTGCGGCAATTCGTCTACCCATTTGCCCTTCGCATCATCTAATCTCTTCTTTAAGCCATTCAGTATGACCTTGTTGACGGCTTCTGCCTGTCCATTATCCTGGGGATAGGCTGGAGTGGAGTATCTGTTCATAATTCCCAGCTCACTGCAGTAGTTCCTGAATGCCCTGCTATCAAACTGCAAGCCGTTGTCCGAGATGAGAGTGTGAGGAACTCCAAACTGGGTGACAATATTCTTCCACACGAACTTTTGCACATCAACGTCTCTGATGTTGGCTAAGGGCTCAGCTTCAACCCACTTGGTGAAATAGTCCGTTCCGACCAGGAGATACTTCTTGTTTCCTGCAGCTTTGGGGAAGGGTCCCACAATATCCAAGCCCCATTGGGCGAAAGGCCATGGGCTAGATAGCGGATTAAGGTTTCCCCCTGGCTGGTGAATGCTTGGAGCGAAGCGCTGACATTGATCACACTTTTTAACGTATTCATGTGCCTCCTTTTGCATGTTAGGCCACCAATAGCCTTGTGTGAGGGCTCGGTGAGCCAAGGACCTGCCCCCAGTGTGGCTCCCGCAGATTCCTTCGTGCAGCTCTTCTAGCAACGTCTCGGTTCCCTCGGAATGCATGCACAACAAGTATGGCCCCGAGTAGGAGCGTCTGTATAGTTTCTGGTCCTCGGATAACCAGAACTTAGTCGCCTTCCTTCGAATCTTATCAGCTTCTGCTCTGTCTTCAGGCAATACATCTTCTTTGAGAAATCTGACTAGGGGGTCCATCCAGCACGGCCCGGCTCTGACCTGGTGAACCTGGACTGCCCCTGACTTCGCCTCCGTGGGCCTGTGCAAGTCCTCGACGAGGATGATCCTCGGCAGGTCTTGTGCCGAAGAGGTGGCAAGCGTGGCCAGGGAGTCAGCATGTGAGTTGCCACTCCTGGGGATGTGCAGCAAACTGAAAAAGTCGAACCCTGACTGCAGCTGTTTAACACGACCCAGGTACCCCTGCATTCTTTCGTCCTTTGCCTCAAACTCGCCTTGTACTTGACCTACTACCAACCTTGAGTCCGAGAACAATTCCACGGATTTCCCCCCCATTTTACGGACCATTTTCATTCCCATCAGTAGGGCCTCATACTCCGCCTCATTATTCGTTGCCGAGAAGTCCAGCCTTAATGACTTCTCGATGGTGATTTTCTCGGGGGATATCAGTACCAGCCCAACTCCAGATCTTCTTTGGTTTGCCGCGCCATCAACGTACACTTCCCAATGGGAGGGATTTTGTTGGGAGATCATGCCAACTGATTTCTCATCCATGCCTGACGTGGGCTTTACTTCTTCTAACTGGGGCTCCGTGAATTCAGCCACCAAATCTGCGAGGACCTGTCCCTTGACCGATGTGCGGGGCATATATCTTATATCGAAAGCCCCTAAGATTGTACCCCACTTGGCAATCCGACCTGTGTAATCAGCACTTCGGAGTATAGCTTTGAGTGGGAGTTGTGTGAGAACGATAACCGTGTGGGCTTGGAAGTAGTGAGGTAGCTTCCGTGTGCCCAGCACTACTGCTAGGATAGCCTTTTCCAGAGGCAAGTAACGAATCTCGGCCTCATGCAGCGACTTGCTTACGTAGTAAATAGGCCTTTGCACCCCAGAATCTAATCGTATCAACACCAGGCTCACTGCATAGGGAGCTACAGCGATGTAGGTGAACAGTACCTCATCAGGCTCAGGACTGGACATGATAGGTGGCCGAGCCAGATAATCCTTGAGTTGCTGGAATGCAGAAGCACATTCCTCAGTCCATTCGAATCCCTTCCACTTGTTGAGTAGGGAGAAAAAGGGACGACACCTGTCTGCTGATCTAGAGATGAACCGATTGAGGGCAGCGGTCATTCCAGTTAGCTTCTGAACCTCCTTGGGGTTCCGAGGAGCTCGTAGATCGTTGATGGCCTTTATTTGGTCGGGGTTGACTTCGATTCCTCTGTGCGTGACCATGTATCCTAAAAATTTTCCGGACCCTACCCCAAACGAGCACTTAGAAGCATTCAATCGTAGCTTGTACTTTCGTAGAATCTCAAAGGTACTTTCAAGGTCCTTCACATGCTCGGCTATAACTTTGCTCTTCACCACCATGTCATCTATGTAAACCTCGATATTCTTGCCCAGCTGTGGCTCGAACATCCTCGTCATCATCCTCTGGTAGGTAGCTCCCGCGTTCTTCAAGCCAAACGGCATTACTTTGTAGTGGTAGTTGCCAATAAGGGTGACAAATGCAGTCTTCTTCTGGTCATCCGGGGCTAATGGTATCTGGTGGTAGCCTTGGAAGGCGTCTAGGAAGCTCTTCCGAGGGTGGCCGACAGTGGCATCGACCAGCTGATCTATTTTTGGCATTGGGAACGGATCTTTGGGGCATGCCCTATTCAAATCCGTGAAGTCTACGCATACTCGCCACTTCCCACTCTTCTTCTTCACCACCACGGTATTTGCCAGCCATTCGGGATAAAAAACTTCTTTGATAGCCCCAGCCACTTTGAGTTTCGCTACTTCGTCTCTTACTGCATCAGCATGCTCCTTGGATGGGCGCCGAATGGGCTGTTTCTTGGGGGTGATCAGTGGATTCACCTTCAAGTGGTGGCATATAAACTCCGGGTCTACCCCTGGGCCCTCATAAGGACTCCAGGCAAACACATCGAGATTTCGCTTAAGGAACTCTATCAGCTCTTCCTTCTCTTGAAGAGGCAGCTGAGATCCGACTTGAAAGAACCTATCAGGATCATCTCCAATGACCACTTTTGTTAGATCCTCACATCGAGTGCCTTCATCTGGTTCTTCAAAGGGCAATCCCCGAGACTGTAGTTGCTATGAATCCCTCCCGGCTGCGTCCGAGGACTCGGCTGAGGTCTTATGCTGAATGGCAGCTACCAAGCACTGACGAGCAACAGACTGGTCTCCTCGGATCTCGCGTATCTGCCCTTCTGACGGATATTTGACCTTTTGGTGCAAAGTAGAGGGAACAGCCCCAAGTGCGTGAATCCAAGGCCTGCCCACGAGTGCCGTATAGGGCGAATATGCATCCACGACTATGAAATCTAACTCCACCACCTCGGTGCCACACTGCACTGGTAAGCGTATCCGGCCTTTCGGAACGACAGGCCTTCCTTCAAAGCTCAAGAGGGGGGAATCGTACGGCGTCAGGTCCTGGGGCTTTAGGCCTAGCCCCTTGTAGAGGTCTGGGTACATTACCTCCACAGCACTGCCCTGGTCCACCATCACCCTTTTTACATCGTACCCTCCTATCCTGAGGGTGATAACTAGTGCATCATCATGGGGTTGGATGGTGCCAATCATGTCTTCGTCCGAGAATCCCATGACCAACGGGGCACCAGACTTAGTTCTCTTTGGTCCTCGGCTTGGCTCCCCTACGGGTGGTCGGCCTACTGACATAACTTTCAATGGCCAGGATCCTGTTCTTCCTGGCGCGGCGAAGACGACGTTTATAGTCCCTAGCGGCGGCTTTGGGGGGTCATCTCTGCGTGGCCCAGATCCCGTCTGCCCTCGGCCGCTGGAGGGGTGCAGGAGGTGTTTCAATTTACCATCGCGGACCAGTTGGTCCAGGTGATCCCATAGGCTCCTACAATCCTCCGTGGTATGCCCATGGTCTTGATGGTACTGGCAATAGAGATTATAGTTGCGTTTCTCGGGGTTTCCTATCATCTTGTTCGGCCACCTGAAGAATGATTCGTTCTTGATCTTTTCCAGGACCTGGTGTACTGGCTCTTTGAACACGATGTTGACCGATTGAGGATTCATCGATCCTGATTGCCCGGCAAAATCCCTCCGCGGTTTATTATAATTGTAACGGTCCGACCGCGAATCCCTCCTCTCCTGAGAGATAACCTTGTCCTTTCCCTTGCCCTGCTGCTGATCTTCTTCAACCCTCTTGTATCTCTCTATGCGGTCCATTAGCTGACGCACGTTTGCGACCGGTTTGCCAGATAGAGATGCCCTCAAACCGTGATCAGTAGGGAGGCCGAGCTTGAATGTGCTGAGGGCCATTGCATCATTGTTACCTTCCATCTCATTGAACATCTCCCAGTACCTATCTGAATATGCCTTCAATGATTCACCTTCCTGCATGAACAAGGATATCAGGGAAGAGAAAGGTCTGGCCGCTCTTCGGCATGTGACAAAACGGGAGCCGAATCCCTGAGTGAGCTCTTTGAAGGAGTTGATGGAGCCTGCCTTCAAGCCGTCAAACCACCTCATGGCCACAGGCCCCAGACTGGAAGGGAAAACCTTGCACATCAGGGCTTTGTCTCTGGCGTAGACAGCCATCCTTTGGTTAAAATGACTCACATGCTCCACGGGGTCAGTCTTACCATTATAGATGGTAAACGTTGGCTGGTTAAAACGCCGAGGGAGTCTAGCCTCCTCTATCCTGCGCGTGAAGGGCGACTTAGATATTTGGTTCAGAGCCCTGTTCATGGCATCGTTCTCCATGTCCTCGTGTGATGGACTTCTACGTTGCCTCTTACGATGGGATTCCTCCTCATAAGTGTAGGACTCGCTGGCGGGTGTCTTAGATTTGTGTTGATAAGAGACATCCTGCTCATCATCAAGATCATCCTCAGAGTATGAGGAAGCCCGTCTCCTCTTTGCATGGCGCAGCTCTCTCTTTAGTTTTTCTACTTCCAGTTGCAAGTCGCGGTTCTTCTTTGCATGGGACATGTGACTTCCGCTCTGTGATTGGCCCTGGCTAAGGCGCACTGTGTGTACGCTACCTTCACGATTTTGTCCCCTCTCTAGGTTGGCAAAATGGTCCACGTGTTGGGATGCCCTGGATTCCGCTTGCTGTTCACCTTGTCCTGCCATCATCAACTGTTGTTTTCACTCTTGCACAAGCTCTCCCCACAGACGGCGCCAATTGTAGGGTCAGTTTTTGCGGCCCAAGCCCAAGGAAGTATGGATTTGGAGCTCACCGAGCCCGAAACAATAAATTTTGTAGAGAGTGGGTGAAAGAGCTAGGCTAATAATGAAAATAACAGTATTAAACGGCAACACCAATGGGAGGGTTTGGATTAATGTGTTCTCGGACTGATATGAGTGCCATGTCCGAAGAGGTGCTTTTCATTGATAATCTAGGATTACAATTTCAGGAGCTACAGGAATCAAATATATTCTTTTCTATCCTCTCCCTTTCTTTTTCTTTTCTTTCTTCTCTTTCAGAGGCACCCTTCCCTTATATAGCACTGCCTTCCTACATCTCCTCCGTCCACTTGTTCATCATCCAGGCACCCATTTGAGTGCATGTCCCATCACCCCACTTTCAGCCTTATGTGAGTGGCGGTAGCTGAGAAAGCACTGTTCAGGGGTCTTATCCACATAAATGCGGCCAGGAAGGCAGGTGCAGTGCATTAAATGTGGTGGTTGAAGTATGCCTCCTTGATATTTCTCTGTTCCCGTTAGCTTCATGTGTGTCCGAGGTTCCTTTCTCTCTTGACACTTGTCAAACAGATCACTTGAACCTCCCATGCTCGTGTTGGGTCAGACCTCTTCGGATCCGAGGATGTTGGACTACTCGGACATATGAAAATCTCCTCGGATAGTACACGTGCTCATCTTAAGGCATTCCCCTTTGACATGGGCCTGACTGAAGGCCTCGCCTCCTCGGATGAAAAGTGTTCCTCATTCAGGGCCTTGGGCCCAATAAGTTAGGTTGGGTTTTTCTCCCCCCACAAATATATATATAATTAAATTATGCATGGTATATATTAAATACAGTTTAATTTAATGAGAGTAATTAGTAATTAAAAAAGTTAAAAATATTTATTAGTCAACTATATAAATGCTTTACATGGGCCATTATTAAAATTTATGTCCAAAATTATTTTTCTTTATCAAAAATACAAAAATGGGGGGAGGATTTTTGAAAAGTTAGGGGCTATTTGGTAACGTTGTTCTAGTATTGTTGTTTTTATTTTTTAGAAATACGTGTGAGTGAAAAAATGTGAAAATACATATAATATTGTTTAAAAACGGAAAACATATACCACGCCCCTTAGCCCCTCTCCTTTCGTCTCTTACCTTATTTATTGTAAAAATGTGTTGTTTCGTAAAAGAACTTGCAAAATCTAATCTATCCACTCTATATATTTCACATTTTGTTATTTAAATTCTTCACTTCCAATATTTAAAGAAATACACAATAAAATTGTATTAAATTAATATCTGTATCTATATTCCCGAGTAAAAGTTAGAATTTTTTGACTCGAAAAATACTTGACCTGAACTCGATTTTTTTGACTTGAAACAAAAACGGATTGACCCGTGACTGGACTCGATTTTTTGCGGGTCAATCCGACCTAACACGAATAACCCATGACCCGACCCGTTAAAAAAATTCGTTAAAAAAATATTTAATTACGTTATGATCTTAAGTGCGTAAAGCACAAAGTACTAAAACTAATAATTAATATATTATAAAGAATAACTATTTAATTCATCAAAAGTACCACCAAGCAACAAAAAAAAAAAAAAAAATCAAAAGAACCAATAAGAGCTAGCTAGCCTAGCTTCTGAGCTTGCCTGCCAATTGCCTACAACAAGTTACACAAGACAAGGGCCTATCAAGAGTCATTACTAATAAGTCAAGACAACCATTAAATAAAAAAAAAAAAAAAAAAAAAAAAAAATCTCATTCAGGATTTCAACTGAGCTGTAGTGCATTGTCCAAACTCCAAAGGACCAAAGCCACAAACGGCAAAGCTGAAAGTTGAGTCAAACCAAACCAGTGAAACCCACAAAGCTTCCTTCCCCAGTTTCTCATTCTCTACTCTTTCAGTCTTTCTCTTGCGCAGTTGCGCCTCCGGCCTCTGCCATTTCTTCACACTTACTAATTTTTTTTTGTTTAGCTTATCTTTTTAAGTAATTTAACTTAACTATTATTTTAAATGCAACATGAACATGTGCACTTAAAAAGATCGATAACTTGCTACTTTGCTAGCTTACTTGTTTTATTTGTTTTAAGATCTATCTTTTTTTGAAGATGTAAACTTGTAATTATATGCATTTTGACAATAAACTATTAACATTGAAAACTTTTTCCATCATGAATTTATGACTATAAATAATTTTTGTCATGCTCAAAACTATCAAAATTGGAAGGATATTAACAAGTGGCATTAAGTGCAATTCATTTACTTAATTGATTTTATTCATTATCTCTAAACAGGTTGTCATTGATTTGTTTTCGAAAAAAAAAAAAAAAAAAAACGTGTTTGAAAAATACGGGTAAACCCAAGCTGACCCGCAACCCGATCAACCTGTTTAACCCATAAACCCAATTGACCTGATCCGAACCGACCAGACCAACCCGTTTTGCCAGGCAAAACCGCCATCCAAGATCAAGATGAGTACTTCCTCAA
Source organism: Quercus ilex subsp. ballota (assembly GCA_032727855.1). Taxonomy (NCBI): domain Eukaryota; kingdom Viridiplantae; phylum Streptophyta; class Magnoliopsida; order Fagales; family Fagaceae; genus Quercus; species Quercus ilex. Next base: position 29,714,305 of record CM064919.1, read on the forward strand.
AAAAGATCAAAATGTATACAGTTGCCACGCATGCGAAATGAACTGCCACGTGTTCTACTATAACACGAAACAAGTTTCCATTGCGGGTCTTGACTTTCCGATTCATGAGATTCGGAGCATTCACACTTATATACTGCAGATCCTCTTCAAAGTTATAACCCGATTACCCGGATTCTTCAGCCCGTGTCCACCGGGCGAACCCAAACCCATCTCATCCAACAATCTCGGCCTAGGCACCTCCACAACTATACCCACCAGCTCCAATGGCTTTCTCTGGCCACCCGAGGCCACCAAACTCACCTGCTGCGAAAAACCAGAGAAACCCATTTCAGATGCTCCCACCTGACCCGGTTCTGCACATGAACCGGAAGGTTCACCCTTCGTTTCGGCCAAAATTTCTGGTTTTGACTCCGGAATATCGGCCTGAACCGGAGCTCGACAGAGTGGGCAACTAGAATGAGACTGGAACCACGTGTCAATGCACTCAACGTGAAAAGTATGTTCACATTTGGGCAAGCCACGGCCTTGGTCATCATCTTCAAACTCGGACAAGCACACGGCACATTCTAGCGAGTCGGTTTTGGAGGAGTAGGTGAAAGTAGGGATGGCTTTGAGGATTGAAGGGTCAAGGCCTTGTTTTGAGAGAGAATCATCAGCGTTGGTGTAGTTGGTGATAGTTTCTAGGAAAAGCTGGCTAGCTCTGCGGCTGCGGCGACGGCGGCGACGACGACGGTTGTGGTTGTTGTTGTTGTTGTTGAAGTAGCAACAAGGGTAGGTATGAAAGCATATCAAGATGAATACCACAACGAAGAAAGTGATCACTGTGGCTAGCATGATCTTTCCGTTGAAAGCATAGCTTGCGTTGGCCTCCATAAGAGAGAGAGAGAGAGAGAGAGAGAGAGCTAGAGTGATGGATCTAGAGAGAAAGAGAAAGTGTGCGTGTGTCAGTGAGTCGGTGAGTGTTTGATGAAAGTGGATGAGTGAGAGTGAGAGGTCGGAGAAGGGGTTTTTTTATCATTTATGGAGGGGGGTGGGGGTTTGGGGTTTAGGAAAGGGGCGAGGAAGGTTCCTAGCATATATCTTCAAATATTTCTGTGTGCCGAGTAAATGGGTTTCGTTTTTGCCTTTTTTGAGCTTTGCGTTGTTTTTAGCGTCTACTCTGCATTTTGCAGATTTTGGTGTTGCAGACATGCGGTATATTATACTATATTTAGCATAAGTATTTCTAGTCTTTAAAAATAAAATACAAAATAAAAAAATGATTAGCATAACCATATAAAACACATAAAGATGTGGCATGCATATAAATATTATCCATAATTTTTTTTTTGGGGATAATTGGATGATATAATGGGATATAAAGACATTTTCAAATAGAAATATTGAGGTGTTAATTGAGTTATAAAACTCTTAGATAATTTATAGTGAAATGCTCTCAATTTTGAAGAAGACCGTAATAATACACAAAGGATTATCTAAAATAATTGTTATAAACATAAGCTTATATATTATTTTTGATAATCCATAAGCTTATATATTAAGAAGTGTAATATATGTCTATTTCGATGTAACCCTGCTCTGCTTAATTTGCAAAACCTTATCAATTAGTATAATATATTTATCTATTTTGATGTACCCCTACTCTGCTTAATTTCCAAAACCTCTGTGTTGAAGTACTTACTGCTGGTGAGATTATTATGCAGTACAGATCAATAGCTGTGACAACAAATGTAATTTTTTTTTATTAATACGGACCAACAGTTAAATGGATCATGCTAACAAGTACTTTTAGGGTACTGATTAAGAATCCAATTAAAGAAAGTTTTTATGGGGAAAAAAAAAAATCAATTAATATTTTGACAGCTTTTTTCATTTTCCATAAAAATGATGTCAAAACTTTCTTTAACTGGATTCTTAACCAGTGCCCTAAGGACACTCGTTAGCATTTTCCTAAATCATAAAATGGTGTCCATGAATGATTACTTTTGTAGATAGAATTGTTATTCTGTTAATAAAATTTTCCTCCTAAAATTGCATCATCCTCTAATTGCAAATTAAACGATTGAGGAAGCCCTACAACATGATAGCCAAAAAAGTAAAAAAGCAGACTATTATAATTTATAGGCCAATTGGATATGCCATTCACTGAACCAGAAAGCATATGAAATTTCTAATCATCCAGTGGTGTCCGTAATGTTCACCAATAGAAGCCGAGTTTATGTTATGATTGGATAGTTTGTTTCTTTTCTTTTCTTCTTTTTGATGGAAATAGAATAGAATAAAATATATTTAAACTGAAAATTTTGTGTTTTTGTAGCCGACCTTATCTCTTCATTTAATTTAAGCTTCTAATGTGAATGTGCTATGATTCTTATTCATTTCTAATGGAGCATACCCATGATATAAACGCAAGCATCGTCCAACAAATCCTGGGTAGCATTAATGACAAGAAGGTCATGCGGAATCTTATCCCCAAATATTTCTTGTCTTTAAGTCCAAGATTATAAAATGGTCGCATATATTAACAAATTCATTTTTGAAAAAGTTTTATCGGGAATTGAAAAAATTGTAAAATTTTTTTCAATTTCCGATAAACTTTTTCTAAAATTGGTTTACTATTGTGTGCTCTAAGGGCACACATTAGTAAAATCCTTATAAAATTACTTCCACAAATTTGATTCCCCTCACAATTTCCTGAAGGGTAAAAATCCATTATGAGAAAAACAAATTAAGGAAAAAGTATTGTTGAAGTTAGGGGTATTCGCAGTGCAGTGCGGTGTGGTTTTGGGCCATTTTTAGCACCGCACTTTGCGGTGCGGTTTAGCTAAAACTATAACTGCACCGCAGCTTATTTTTGCGATTACTTGTGCGGTACGGTGCGGTGCGGTGCGGTTTAAAGTTTAGCCAAAACCATAACTGCACCGCACCTCATTTTTGCGGTTACATATGCGGTGCGGTGTATAAGATGCGGTTTGAATAATTTAAAATTAGTATATTTTTCAAATTTTAGGCTTTTTCTACCCAGCCCAAAACTAATTTTTCCCTTTGTTTTGGTCCAAGTATAAACTATTGGACTAGTTTTTCTTTATTTTGGATTGACTTTCTTAATCAACACTTGCTAGGGTTATCAAACTTTTTTTTTAAACTAGGGTTATTAAACTATTAATAATATATTTAATATTAAAAATAATTAAATATATTAATATATAGAGAGGGTGCAGTGCGGTGCGATTTGTGCAGTTTTCTTATTATAAAACCGCAAACCGCACTGCACCATGCGGTGTGGTGCGGTGCGGTGCGGTGCGGTGCACTATTACTTGCGGTGCAGTGCGGTTATGCCATTTTGCGGGCGGTTTTGGTGCGATTTTTACAGTTTGTGCGGTTTATGCGGTTTGGTGAACACCCCTAGTTGAAGTTGATAAGACCAAATTTAAGGACATTCAATTTGCAATTGGTAAAGCAAAATGATTCATCAAGGATTTTATTGGGATTTAATATCATGGATAATATAATAAGTTTATTGCTCATGCAAAGTTGAATTTTCTTGAATGATACGCTTAACTTTTTTTCTTTTTGAGATATATAGTTACGATACACAACTAATCATGTAACTCGAACCTTTCCTTCTATGACCCCAAAACCTTTGACCATTAAGTTGGATACGCTTGAACCTGTTAACGTGCATCTTCTAGCTTTATGATATGTTATGTTAGACCTAAGAACCCACTTTGGCGGAAAAGAGAAGGCAAGAACCATAACTTAATGGTGCAACATGGCAGGGTATGTTTAAACTTATCACAAAATTTTCAAAGCATAATACATACCAAAAGAAAGTACAAATGCTAAGGCCAAGGTTGTTGTTTGGAAGGGAATCTAAGGATTGGGATATGGAGTAATGAAGTAAAAAATCTCACATGGCTTGTAAACTCATCAATTATGTATGAACCACCCCAAATTGTATGTATGCCCCATTTTTTTGTACAAGAAAAGCCATTACAGAAACACTGTTACCTTCCTGGGATGAAAACAATAGAGTCCTTATGATTCTTGCTGCAATACAACCTAATGGTCAAGGTTCACTTTTTGACCACAGGTTCTCACGGTTCATCATATTACCGACTACCATAAAAATGGAAAATATTGAAAAATCCAATAGATAATGGCCTTAAAATTTGGACGCTAGCAGATTGGGCATGGTTGATGGTACTGTTGTTAATACATGGACAATCACTTTGAGAGAATGACGTGGTTATGACATATATATGTGCTGTAAAGTTTGGCTCCTCTTCATTTCTCACATCATACTTGTACGATTTTCCAAAGTAAAGCATTGTGCAAATTTTATTACCTTTATCCTCTGAAATAAAGAACTAGCATTTTGCTTGTTATCATGATTAGCCTAAAGCTTGTGGTAGAAGTAGAGCACTTGCCAAATTTTTTCAACGAGTGCACTTCGAAATTATCTATATATAATTAAAGCAATTGAATTCCAACTGTTGTCTAATTTTGCACCATGTATTCTATCTCAGTTTTTTTTTTTTTAAATTTATTTTTTGATCTAGAGGAGTTAATGATGTGCAAAAGATGAAGAGTCTAATATAAATAAACTATAAAAAAACCCAATAAAAAAAAGTAAAGTCATGTGTATTAGTGTATATCCAAAAATAAAAACACTCATCTATGACTTAAAAAATTTATATCTCTTATATCATGTATAATTTGAACTCATATATATGTGTAATTGTAATTGTTTTTAATTATACCATACATGCACACGGGTTATACACTAGTTTAACTAATAATTCAAGATAATGATCATCGATGCTATGAATTTTTCTTATAACATTTTGAAGATAGTTAACCAAATTGATTAATTCCAAGGTGACTCTGCATTATTATATCCGTTGGAGTGTGAGATATATCAACAAATTAGACTTATATTTGAGAGATTCTGCCGCCGAATTGCATCTATTTTTAGTGCCAACCCAATTTGACTAGAAGCTCTTGAATCAGAAAACATCAATATGGTAATGGACTAATATTTTGTCGAGTAATGCTACGGCCACAAATTATTTTATAATATTTTTACAAAATATTGATGTGGCCAACCTCTTGTCAGTTTTCATCTAAACCCATTATTAGTATCACTTTTTGATTTACCAATAATCACTCATCACATCAGCAATTTGTAAAATTTTTTGTAAAATAGTTTGTATCTCTAGTGTAGGGGAGGATTTGTTCCAAGCTCACAAGCAGTTTGTCCGCTTTGGGGCTGAAGTACCTACACGGCTTTGTTCCTTCAAGCGACATGAGCAGTTTTTGAGATTTGCTCTCACATCGAAGAAAGGTGCGCCCCACTCATGCCTTATAAGTCTTAGCTGAAGGCAAGAGTGTTACCCCGAAGGGTTGGAGCAAATCTCAAAAACTGCCACAAAAAGCGGACAATACCTTTGATGGGCACTGCCCTCAAAAACGCCTTTTTGTGGGGGAGAATTTGTTCCAAGCCCACAAGCAGTTTGTCTGCTTTAGGGCTGAAGGACCCGCATGGCTTTGTTCCTTCAAGCGACATTAGCAGTTTTTGAGATTTGTTCCCACATCGAAAAAAGATGTGCCCCATTTATGCCTTATAAGCCTTAGCTGAAGGAAAGAGTGTACCACTACAACACGTTTTTCTCTCTTACTATCTCGTACATGCTATTTATCAAGGGCAGATTTCCCGACGAAGAGCAATAAGATTGACTTGTTGGACAAGGTATATACTGTTGAGAAGAGCAATTTTTTTTGTCTAAAACTCTAAGGACTAGGTATATAATTTTTTTGAAAAAAATATTCTGGAACAAATCCTCCCCCACATCTAGCATTATTCATATTTTGCCTCCCATGTGGGCGCATATATTCTCTCTAATCCAAAGTCCAAACAAAAGATTAACATGCAATATCCCATCAAATAAATAAAATTAATGAAAAGGGTAGAAAAGAATGTGTACGAAAATATTCAGAGAAAAAAAAAAAGGAATAAGAAAATAGCAACAAGACATGAAGTCCATACTTTCACACTAGAAGATGCTTTTTTGCCTTTCACTGATCAAATTGTTTGTTGGTTAGTGTGATACTGATTTCAGTGACATCTAAGTTTGTTCAAACGGCTTTTTGTATGGAATCTTTTTTTCAAGCGTTTCATTTTCATCAATTATTAAGAACTCACCCATGGTCAAGTGGCGGTGCCCATATGGTGCAACTGAACCATCTGCTATTGGAAACTGCTAAAGACACAAAGGCCTAAGTTCCAAGTCCATTGTATAACTCTAATGGGGAAGATTCATTGCATTATTTTAATCCAAGTTCATTGAATTTGGAATCCTTACCAGACTTACTCATGTAACCTAAGCTCTTAACTCTTACCTATGCTACTATAAGCTTTAGGCATTGGTCAGGGTTAGCCTAGAATATTATATACACCACCATTCAATATGTTTATGATAACACAAATCATAATATGAAAACTAGAGGGATTAAATGTGCATGTAAAACTATGACTACTACAATAATTATGTTGCATAATGCATTACCATAACTTGTATTATATCATAAGGTTAGTTTATGGTTAGTCTAAAATTAGTTTTTATATGTTTATGAAAAAGTTCATTATGACCAGATTTTCTTATAGTAAAAATGCAACATCTTAAGGTTTTCTAATATTGATGTAGACCATTATACAAAATAACATTAATATTTGTTTTCACTCTCTATTTCTCTCTATCATTTACTCAATTCATAATTCAAATAATAAAGATGTAGTCCTTTAAGAGAGGAATTTTAACCCAATAACTAAATGATTAGATTCACTCCATTTGAACTTTTAGGATACATAATAATTCATCTGAAGCTAATCAAATATGATTTGGGGTTATTTTCCCCTTTTTTTTGGGGTTTTCAAATATCATTTGGAAAGGAGATTAAGGTGCATAGTCATATGACTGCGTAACTTGCTTGCTGTATGCATTCTAGGAAATATTCGACCATGATTTGGCTTGTACCCAAGACAAAACATGGTTGAATATATCCTCATTTCCATTCTTTGTATATGCTTTTTAACCACTTTTCTTTGCTAAATGTCCATTTGGTACGTATTAGTTTATTAATTTAATTTAATTTAATTTAATTTTTTTGTTGAAAATGAACTGAAGTATAGTTGTACCTAAAAATATCGAGACTTATTAAAAATTATGTATTAACAAAATAAGTTAAAAAGCTAAACGAAAATCCCTCGACTTTGTAATTTGTATGCCTGCATTGCATGTTATTTCCAATCGACATTTTCTTTTTGGGCCGCATCTGCAAAATTGAGAACCTGGGCTCTTCCTAAAGGTATCTATGGACCACTGGCCAAGTTAATAGGCTCTTTCTGGTCCAACTATTGAGCTCGTTTAAACCATGCTGGGTTGGGTTCAGGCCTACACTTTCAATAGCAACAACATATATGAGTGTAACATAGCCTCTTCCGATCAAGCTGGGCCTAACAGGGCTTGAAATTGAACAAGAAGGCTGGTAAATCTGGAACCAACAACATAAGGGGCCAGACCCACATTTAGATCACTTAGCAACTGTCCAATTGTATCGGATCCACTCTAAATAATGTGCAACTTAATTACTATTGTTTGGTTGACCCAAACCCAAATGTCTTTTTTAAAGGAATAAAATTATCATTTGGTTATTATAAAAATCTTGATACAGTACACGAAAAATGCTTTTGACCGCAAAGGAGAAGAGACAAATTTGCAAGAGAAAATAGAGAAGGAGACAAATCACATATAGCCAGGAGTTATTTTGGTTTTATATTGAATAAAAGTTTGGCGAAAAGTCACTTTTAGTCTCTACATTTTCAGGCGATTTCTATTTTAGTCTCTATATTTTATTTTTACCGCTTTTAGTCCCTATCCTGAAAAATGCTTCCCATTTTGGTCATTGCCGTTACATCAGAGACAGAGAAAACTGACGTGGCAAATGGCAGGAATAAATAATACTTATTTAATATCCACGTGGCCTAAATTAATAATAAAAAATGTCACGTCAGTATCTAAATTAAAAAAATTAATTTATTAATTTTAACTAAATAAAAAAATTAAAAACTAAAAATTATATGAATTGAGATCTAAGTGTGTCTTGAATAAGAACAACAAGAACACAGATCCAGATTCAAGAACACAAACCCAGAAATTCAAAAAAAAAAAAAAAAACCAGTAAATCAAAACCCAACCAAACCAAGAACAAAATATCTAAATCATCCAACATCAACAACAAAACAACATAGCATCAATCAGACCACAAATCATCAACAAACCCTATAAAAAAACTCAATCATCAACCCAAAATCCATAAATTACATCATCAAGGAGTTTCAGGTTTCTTCTCTCTCGCCCGATATTTCGGGTCCGATTCGCTTGCCTGGGATCGAGGACAGAATCGTCGTGTATTTCACTAGCTTGCGCGGGATTTGGCGGACCTACGAGTATTGCTACTCGGTGAGGATGATATTTCGGGGGTTTCGGGTTTGGGTCAACGAGTGAGACCAACGGCAACAAGAACAGCAAGCACCACGGCAATCTGTTGACTCTGCCGCAGGTTTTCATCAGAGGGAAGCATATCGGAGGAGCCAAGACGGTCAAGCACTTGTTCGAAACCGGCGAGCTAGCGAAACTACTCGAGGGGTTTTCGGTTCAGAAACTCAGGTTCAGCTTCAGCTGCGACAGCTGCAGCGATGTCCGATTCGCGCCTGCACGAACTGCAATGGGAGTAGGAAGGTGTTTGATGAAGAAGAAGACAGAGTCCAAAGATGCTTGGAGTGCAACGAAAATGGTTTGATTCGGTGCCCGGATTGTAGTTCTTGAAAAAAATGTGAAAATTTTGGATTTGGAATTGCATTGTTGTTGATAGATAAATGTGAAGAAGAAGAAAGAAAAGGACAAAAAAAAAAGGGGGAACTGTGATTTGATAGTTTTGTGTTTGGAAAATGGGTGATAGTTTGTAGAGTTTTTGAGTTACTAGTTTTGATTTACTGGTTTTTTTTTTTTTTTTTTTGAATTTCTGGATTTGTGTTCTTGAATTTGGATTTGTGTTCTTGTTGTTCTTATTCAAGACACACTTAGATCTTAATTTATATGATTTTTAGTTTTAATTCTGTTTTTAATTTTTTTTATTTAGTTAAAATTAATAAATTAATTTTTTTTAATTTATATGTTGACGTGACATTTTTTATTATTAATTTAGGTCACGTGGATATTAAATAAGTATTATTTATTCCTGCCGTTTGCCACGTCAGTTTTTTCCGTCTCTGATGTAACGGCAGAGACCAAAATAGGAAGCATTTTTTAGAATAGGGACTAAAAGCGGTAAAAATAAAATGTAAGGACTAAAATAGGAATCGTCTGAAAATGTAAGGACTAAAAGTGACTTTTTGCCTAAAAGTTTCATTCAATCAAAAAGATATTAGTATTACAGTAGGCACGACAGAAAATTCAGTAACTAGTCCACACTCAAAACAAAAAGCAAAATACAAAAGGCTAATAAAAAAAACTAAAAACAGCAAGTGGGCAAATTTTATGAATATTCTGAATCTAAATATATTAGGATCAATTAATTCCATGTGGGCGTTTAAGATTTTCAGAACATCCTACTAATTTTTTATTGCATGCGGAACCTTATCTCTATCTTGAACTCATAATCTGAAAGAATATTTATTGGGTACATTTTTTATAAGTGAAAATTTATAGGGTTTTTTTTAGAAGAAAATTTAATTAACAAATACCCTTAGTTAATTGTTAATAAATCGTAATAAAAAAGTGTTAACACAACTCTTATAAGAAATATAAAAAGTCTTCAACAAGATTTATTATTTTATTATTTTTTTAATAAAATATTTTTAAATAATGCGATATTAACATTTTCCTTTTAAGAATATAATAATGCGATATTATAACGCTATCTATTTTCACACACTAATTAAATTTCATCACTTGTGTAAAATTAGGAAATATCAAATCTCACATATTACAGGAAATAAATATCAAATCCGTGCTATATAGCCTATATTCTGAAACTAATGAAAGCAATGAAAAAACAATGACATTTTTTTATATAATAAAATTAGGTAAAGATCAACTCATCTACGAGACTACGACCAAACAGCCAATCCCATGATAGCAAAGTACAATGATATTTCTGTTCTGTCGCCAACTTGAAACACAACGTTTGGGCTTCGACTTCAGAGCCAGAAAAATCAAATCCCACAAACACAAACACTTACACTATATTTAATTTATAGCTCCACAAATTTATACTATCTATTATTAGCTAAAACCTATTAATACGTATAGTAGTCAACAAGAAGTTACAGAGAGAGAAATAAATATCAAAGATGGAGAAGATAGAGCACACAACAGTGCCCACCAATGGCATCAACATGCACATAGCTACAATAGGGACAGGTCCAGTGGTTCTCTTCCTCCATGGCTTCCCTGAGCTCTGGTACTCATGGCGCCACCAGCTTCTCTCGCTCTCTTCCCTTGGCTACCGTTGCATCGCCCCTGACCTCCGTGGCTTCGGTGACACTGACGCGCCGCCCTCCGCCGCCTCCTACACCGTGCTCCACATCGTCGGTGACCTTGTTGGCCTACTTGACCATCTGGGTATTGACCAGGTTTTCTTGGTTGGCCATGACTGGGGGGCTGTGATGGCCTGGTATTTTTGTTTGCTCAAGCCTGACAGGGTCAAGGCCTTGGTCAACATGAGCTCGCCGTATCGTCCTAGGAACCCAAAAAGAAAGCCTTTGGAGAGTTTCCGGGCTTTGTTTGGAGATGATTACTATATCTGCAGGTTTCAGGTGATTCAACATTTCCGTTTCATTTTGTGATTAGTTTGGGTAATTGGGTTTGTTATTTCTTTCCTTTTTCTTGTGAAATTTGTTTGCTTTTGTATGATACAACTTGGGTCGAGGAGTAATTGCCTTTGTGAACGAGTTATGATTGTTTCTCTTGTACATTAGCTATAGCCATAGGTAACTTCTCTGCTTTGGAGATTGTTTTCTTCAAGTTTAATTGTCTGTTATTGGTGGATTTTGCCAGTAATTGGTTGTTTTTTCTGCATGTTTTTGCTTTGAAATTTCTCGTTTGTTTAGGCTGTTAATTGCAGTTATGGGCTGTATTGACACTAGTGATTTTTATGTTGGTGGTATTTGGAGTAACTGTGCTGTTTTGTTCGTTGGGGTCCTTAGTTTTTCTATAGCATGCCTGTAAAATTATAGTGTTCCTTGTTCGATTTATTCGTTAGGCCTAGGCTTTAATGGGAGAGGATCTAATGGGATCCGTGTGGAGCCTCCATCTACTGTGTTGTATATGCTGGGGGAATTTCTGGTATTTTAGTACACTTTAGATGATGTCCTAGCCTTTTATTGTAATTTCTCACATGCGAGTGACCCAAGTAAGCCAATGATCCTTATAGCTCATAGTGGCCATAATAAAAGTGCAGCAACCCTGTGAGTTGCCTTAGTTTTGGATCAACGCACATAATTTATGTGCGTTGAGCTTTTCTGTTGTTCATATCCCATAGATCCCGGGTTAGGCTTCCTGTTTTCTAATAGGATCGCACTGAGCAATTAGAGATGAGATGCATGTGGGGATGTACTAACCACAACCATATGCAGTTATTCACCACCTTTTGAGTATTGATGAACTAGTTTAGGTTACTCAACATTCAATTATAGTGAACACCACCTTGATTATAACCCATAAAATTGAGGAAATCTAGTTAGGCATGAAGGTTAAGTCATTAATCACCTTGTACCAATGGTATGTATCTCCCTGTTTGTAGATGCATTTGGGTTTCATTTTGACTTAGAATTTTTGAAAAATAATACTTTTACTTAAACTATATCCCTCATTTCCTTACTGAGAAGCTTTTTGGAGACATTAACTGCTTTAAGTTACCAAATTTTGGGCATTTTTAGCTGATAATCTATTATGGACAGTTCTATTTGTTAAGTATACTCGTGTAAGTGGTTAAGTCCTAAATGGGGTAGAAGTCACGAGAATTGAGCGATTAATTTTGAGATACCATCTCCCTAAAATTAATTATGGAACTGCTCCACTTGGGCCTCACCCAACAATTGATCAAAGCATTCAACTTGACCTAAACGCAATTGGAATAAATAAATATAAGTGTAGTTTGCACTGCAAGATTGTGTAAGAGGTCCTCTGTATTGGAAGTTTAAGTAGTTACATAAACCCTCTGATTAATGTATAAATTTAGCAGAACCTATAAATTTTGATGAAACACATCACAGATAGTTTATTTCCTCTTTCATACAGTTGTATTTGATTTTCATGTCCAAGAAGCTTCAGCAATTTAGAAATATTTACCTGTCAGTTTGAGTACTAGTCATACTTATACAACATAGTAGTAAGTCTTTTCATGATTGGTGTCCTTGGGGTGCTTAATCTTTTCAATGTAAAGATAATTTTTCATTTCTTTTTGTTCACAGTAACCAATATACCAACAATAAACTTGTAGAGAGATGAAAACTTGTGATTCGGACAAGATAATATCCCAACTTTGGCATGGTTAGAGATCACCATTTACATGTCACACTATCAATGTCTTCTATAGAGGTTACCTTGTTCTGTCTCTGGTTTATGAGAGATGATCAAGTTCATGTGGGGTTGGGATATTGGATATGCACATACCTGGCAGGATGCTCCCATATACTGTTTCCCAGAAAGGATGCTTCTGGGCCAGATGCTTTAACAGAACAAAATGATTCCAACCACATGGAATTTCTTTGATGATGCTTAACAATATTTTTCTTAGAAATTTTTTTGATTAGTAAGAAAATTTTACTTAAAAAACTATTTGGACAAAGTTGCTTGGACTGGTTCTTTATTAATGAATAAGTCTAATAAATGTGTTCAATCTAAAGGATGTAATATCTTAATCCATTTGTATATCTCTAAAGTAATGAAATTTTATTTTTAAATCATGTTAGGAGTATGTTTCTTTTGTACCATGATGTCTAAAGTTTCATCTTCTAAGTTCTGTATGGTTCACCATTCACTCAAGTTCTTATTTCTCAAATGATTTAAGTTCGTCAATATTATAAGCAGTGTTAAATTGTTCTGTAGGAACCTGGGGAGATTGAAGAAGAGTTTGCTCATGCAGGAACTGCAAGAATAATAAAGAGATTTCTTACATCTCGCAGTCCACATCCACCTTGTATACCTAAAGGAGGATTCAGAACTTCCCCTAATACCACCTTGCCAGCTTGGCTGTCTGAAGAAGATGTCAATTATTTTGTCAGCAAATTTGACAATAGAGGCTTCACTGGAGGACTGAACTATTATCGAGCTTTGGATTTGTATGTTTCTTTTACTTCTTTATTGAAATCTTATTTAGTAGGTTTAAAATATGGCTGCTATAAGAGTTGCAAATGATTTAACACCAGCAATTACATTTTTATCAGGTAATAAATCTACAAATAAAAGATCATCTTCTATGCCTGCTACTTGCATGTCAAAGTTTCTTCTGGTGTTCTAAGAAATTTGTTATTTTCTGTGCAGAAAAATTTATGACAGAAAAAAAGAAAAAAAGAAGTTCTGAGCTTATAATTAACTAGCCTCATTGCTGAAGCTATTTGGAGATGACATTAATTCTCATGCTCATTTAATATGACTAATTTCAACATTTTGGCATTACATAATTTTGTTTATTTCAACAAAGCAATTGGCCCTTGGCACAAATATTTTCTCAATCATTTGAAACATTAAATTGCTGGATGCAAGTTTTGGGACATTAAGCATGTGAGAGTTGAATTGTATAATGCATTAAAAGCCTTGCTATGTTATTTGGAAAAGGGGGCTATAAACAAGGCATTTTTCTACTTTTGTATTCTTCTTGCAGAACCTGGGAGCTCACAGCACCGTGGACTAATGCACAAATCAAAGTGCCAGTGAAGTTTATTGTGGGTGACCTAGACATCACCTACCATATCCCTGGTGCCCAAGAATACATACACAAAGGTGGCTTCAGTAGAGATGTGCCATTTTTGCAAGAAGTAGTTGTCATGGAAGGAGCAGCTCACTTCATAAACCAAGAAAAGCCAGAGGAGATCAGTGCACACATATATGACTTTATCAAGAAGTTTTGATTTTCCTTTAGCCACACCAGCATGCTAAATTCCTATATGTATTGATATGCAGCTGATGCTAAATCCCTGGACTTGTTAGGTGTGGTAGCTCCATCTCTGATTTTGGAGCAAAAGTGTTTCATGGTGTCGAAAAAGTCTTTCTGGTGCTTTGGCCTCATGGGCTCTACTTGCCTGATTTTTTTATCTTGTTCAGAGTTTCCATGATATCTGTCTGACTGTCCCGTAGGCTGTGTTATCTTCCCAAATAAACAAATAAAGGTATAATACTGTGAAGTCCTTTACCCCTTTACATCTTTTGAACCTTGTGTCTTTACTCCTTTTCCAAACTATACGAGGAAATGAGGAATAAATGAATGCATGCAATTGATCCTCCTACTGAAAAATTTAAGATTCCTATAAGATTCAAGGAATCCTTGTGGGTTCAAGGAACCACTTGTGGATGCGGCTTTTTCTTTCAGAAGCGTGTTTTGTTTCTTGCATCTTGAGGCAGATGTGTTCTGTTTCTCGTAGGTATTCTGTTGCATTAGATAAAAGGCTGAGATTGTAGAATGGTGGAAGCTTTTATTGTTTAATCTAACAATCCCAAGGCATGCTCTTATTGGGTGGTTAGTGATTAGAAATAAGCTGGCTGCTAGGGACAGATTGTCCCAATGGGGCTATACAGGTTACTTTTTGTGTTATGCATAGGGTGTAATGAGTGCAGAAGCCATCCCTTCTTTGCATGTTCATTTGCAAAGAGGATATGAATACATGTCACGAGTCTCTGCCTGGTTTCAAATGTCAAGATTGATTGGGTTGTGATGGAATGGGCTGCTAAAAATCTTAAAGGGCTGGAGCTAAGAACTTCCATTTGCATGCTTACTTTGTGGGGCTCAATCTATTATCTTTGGCACCAAAGGAAAGCCATAATCCATAGTGGTCCAATCCTGACTGAGGAACAGATCTTGGCAAAGATTAAGCAAGATGTCAGAGGCAGACTCGAGTTCAAAGCAAAATTTTCCAATGCCAATCTCAATAGAGTCCTCTATAATAACTGGGGCTTTAACAACTCAATCTTACTCCCTATAGATTAGAAATTGCTGCATTATAGTAAAAATATTATAATGCCTAATAATCCTTTTGCCATTTGAGATGTGACACAGAGAGAGAGAGAGAGACGTTAAGCTAATGGAAATAAACCCAAAACAATGCACATGACCCTTCTAGGATAAGTGTCACTCTAATTTTTTGCCACCTAACCTTGTAGAGTTTCTCAAAAAAAAATTATTATGTAGGGAATCCTTATCCTATTCTAAATAAACCGACTGTGTTACTGTCAATTTCTAAAAACGTTTTCCACTAGTTCACATTTCCTCGTATAGTTTTACTAGGGCTAAAAGCCAAAAAAAATTCTTAAATTATCATATTTTACAGAAACCTCCAACTTATTCTCCTATAAAACCAACCATGTTTCTTGCTTCTTTGCTGAGGTTTCCTAAGTTTAACAAAAGATGCAAAACGGCATAAACAACAGAGAAGAGAAAGCAGATAACAGTGCAATGAGCAAAAACAAAACAAGAAGAGGAGAAAAAAACAAGAGCTCCAATCCAAACATAAGGAAAATCCCGCAGCTCTGTAAAGGACTCTACCAATATTTTAGCCTTTGGGCAAATGATACAGTCACGTGTACTTTTTTCACATTGATTTTTATGTTTTAAATTTGGATATTTTCTTTTGGCCTTATAAAATGTACTATATACCAAGACATCAATTGTAGATATTGTAAAATGAGTGTATGGAAATATTTTTCCTATGGACTTTTATAGACACATGTTTATTTGGAAATATTTTGCCGATAATTTTCTCTTGAAAGTACTTTAAATAAACGATTTGTAAAATAATTTCTAACCGTAGTATTACTCTAAATAAAATAAATGGCTCAAGTAGAACCCGTAAATTATAAGAAAAAAATAAGCAATAAGGCATAATATACAAACTTGTTTTTTATTTTTGATTTTTGATTTTTGATATGGTACGGGCTGGCAATGTTACTATTAGTAATGAAGGCAAATTAATCCACACCACTACTCTAGTGTCTAGTACCACTAAATAGAACAAGCAAGTGAAAGAGAGATATCAAAGATGGAGAAGATAGAGCACACAACAGTGGCCACCAATGGCATCAACATGCACATAGCGTCAATAGGGACAGGCCCAGTGATCCTCTTCCTCCACGGCTTTCCTGAGCTCTGGTACTCATGGCGCCACCAGCTTCTCTCCCTATCCTCCCATGGCTACCGTTGCATAGCCCCTGACCTCCGTGGCTTCGGTGACACTGACGCGCCGCCCTCCGCCGCCTCCTACACCTCTTTCCACATCGTCGGTGACCTTGTTGGCCTTCTTGATCATCTGGGTATCGACCAAGTCTTCTTGGTCGGCCATGACTGGGGAGCTATGATGGCCTGGAACTTTTGCTTGTTCAGGCCAGACCGGGTCAAAGCATTGGTCAACTTGAGCGTGCCATATTTACGCAGGAACCCAGCGATGAAGCCTGTGGATTCCTTGAGAGCTTTATTAGGTGATGATTATTACTTTTGCAGGTTTCAGGTAATTCTGTAACACTCTCAATTAACTGAATATTAAGAAATCGGATTTTAGTTTTTAGTTTAAAAGACATGTATGAAATATGGAAAAGTTCAATTTGTTGATAAGATTCATGAACAGATTTGAACAATGTTACATTAACATAGAGACAGTTATACTTCACTTAATTTTAAATCATAAATTTGAATCCAAACCTAGTATTTGTCTCTTTAATTTTCTTTGGTAAAGCTCAATATTGGTCAAACTTCGATGAATGGTGATTAATAATCGTAAACCTTCTCCTAACTTCGTGAAATTTATTCTCAAGTTTTGTTTGTGTTAATAGTAGTCCATAGTTTTCTTGTTATTTTTCTTCATCTTCCCATGAAATTGCTAAACTCTGCTGCGGGAACCTGGAGAAGCTGAAAAGGATTTTGCTTGTGTGGATACTTCAATTCTAATGAAGAAGTTGTTTTCAGCTTTTGGTCCAGAGCTTGTATTCATACCCAAAGATGTAGGATTTAGAGGATTGAAAACTCCAGATACCTTGCTCTCATGGTTGTCAGAAGAAGATGTTAATTATTACGCGAGCAAATTCAACCAGAAAGGCTTCACTGGAGGATTGAACTACTATCGAGCTTTTGACCTGTAGGTTTCATGCTTTTTTTTATTGACTTTCGAACAAGTATTGTTTGTGTTAGCTAGTACATGGCTATTATAAAGCAGTAGACCACTAACACATTCTTAAGCAATACTTAGCACAAAATTAAAACTTCCACTGCATCAGTTTTTAGTTTGGGATTAGCTAATATGAGAGAATCTATTTGCTTGAGACATTAAAGCATTACTTCTCTTTATTTTCCAGAAACTGGGAGCTCACAGCACCATGGAATGGATTACAAATCAAAGTACCAGCAAAGTTCATTGTGGGTGACTTAGACATCGTCTACCATATGCCAGGTACCAAGGAATATATTCACAGTAGTGCCTTCAAGAAGGATGTGCCAGATTTGCAAGATGTAGTTGTGATGGAAGGAGTAGCTCACTTTATCAACCAAGAAAAGCCAGAGGAGATCAGCACGCACATATATGACTTTATCAAGAAGTTTTAAATGCCATTGACCACATTGGCATGCTAAATTCCTAAATATCTGATCTACAATTGAAATTTTACTTTAGAAAGTGCCAACACAATGTCTGATCAAGTCAATAAAGAGTCCAGAGGTAGAGAGTTAGAAGTATTCATTGTCATGGGGCATGTGTAAGTTCCTGTTCCTGTATTTTTATCTCAAAAACTACCCCATTTCTCTGCATATTATTATCTTAATAAGGAGGTTTGAGTACATTGCAATTTGCAATTAATGTCTATTTGAGCATATCTGTTATTGATGTCAACAATGTCTAGTTAGAAGTTGGTTGTATGCTCCAGAGTACTAATATTCTATTTGATTGGTAGTCCTGAGAAAGACTAAGTGCCTTACATCCTTTAATAAGTCCTGAAATAATTGGAAAATCAGGTTTCATGTAAGAGCATGCGGTTCTAATTACTTACCAAAAAAATAAAAACAACCAAATACATGCGGTTCTAGTTCTCCAAAGCAATGGGATTACTTTCCTGATAACAATGATCATTGTCTATAAACCAGCATTGGAGAGCATGCTTCCTCTTAAATCTAAATCAAGCCAAGGGTGTTAAATATGTTCAGTTATGCATAAAATGCTGAAAATTGATCCAGGATGTTATTGCAGATGTCAGATCCTAATTCACTTACCTCGCGTGCTTACATGTGAGTTTTAAATGGGCCAGAGGTTTTTAAATTTTGTTTTTTTGTTTTTTTTTAATATGGCATTAGATTGCATCAATATTAATATTTAAATATCACTGTTAATTTCTTCTAAAATATATATATATATATATATATATCACTGTTAACCACATCAACTAGTGGCAAAGCGAGGATTTCAACTCAAGCAAAACAAGATTAAAAGAAAAAATTGAAAGTAAAATTAATCTAATAAAATCCATCAATAATAAAGATTTAAATTAAAAATTATATGTTAATGTAATAGCCATATACAATCTAATAAGTAATATAATAAATATAAACAATTTATTTATTTTCACATATCATTGTTTTAGTTACTAATAATCACTCACCCCATTAACTACTTGTAAAAAAGTTTGTAAATTTATTTATTTATTTATTTTTTTTGAAACCAACTTTCTTAGCTTTTATTCAGGTAAATTGACTGAATCATTCAGAACTAAATCATAAACTGTGAATGGAACAGTCTCTATCCACAGCACAAAATCAGAAATTTTTTAAGTATATCATTGCATACAATGAGCAACCTTATTACCTTCTTGCCTAACATGCAAGTAAAGTAATTTTTGAAAAAATTGTGAACTATGCCGAGCCTCATCAATGAACAGACCAGCAGGTGAATGAACTTCACGTCTGCTTTGTAGGGCCGACATAATCTGTAGACAGTCACCTTCCAGGATAGCATTAGTGAAGCCAAGGTCCCGCGCTAGTTGAAGACCATTAAGAGAAGCCAAAGCCTCGATGACTACAGGGCTATAGGCTTGGGAAAACCTTCAGGTTTGAGAGGCCATCACGAGACCCTCTCTGTTCCGAATAACAGTACTCACACCTACAGAGTTTGTATCGGAAAAAACCGCACCGTTGACATTGATCTTCACGAACCCAGGAGGAGGTGGACTCCAGCAACACCGGTGAGGAACTCGTGGAGGAATTTGTGGTATCTGCACTGCAAGAAACTCCTCAACCCGATCCTTTGACATCTGAGGAATTTGATGGAGAGCACAGCCACTCTGTCGTAGTCTGACCTGATTCCACTGTTGCCATATCGACCACACAACCGTTGCGAACAACTGTGGATGCTTTCGCTCCTTCAGTATCCATGCGGCCAACTATGAAAAATCATCAAACCATGATCTCTAACGGAAATTCCATAATTCCTCCTCATCCCAAACCACCTCCAGCTCACGGCATGACCAAAGTGAATGAAGGACCGTTTCTGGGCATTGTTGGCAACGATCACAGATGGGTGAGTCGATGATTTTACGGGGCACCAGGTTTGTCTTCGTTGGCAGAGAGTTGCGGCATGCTCTCCACACAAAGTTTTTTACTTTGTTTGGCACCTGCATCGACCAAATACTTCTCTATAGTTCCTTCTTCTCCATATCCATACCTTTATGCTCCGACTCTTCCTTCAAGAACCTGTATCCGGTCTTGCTTGTGTAAGTCCCATCCTGTGTTAATGGCCAGAATATACTATCCTCTGATGCTGTCGCAGATAATGGTATTCTATAAATTAACTCGGCCTCCTCTGGTGCAAAAATCCCATCAATGATATCCTTGTTCCACTCTCTTTTTGATTCATCAAGAAGTTGATCAACAGTCGCTTCCTCCAAAGAGGCAACCATAGGAGAGCAAACTTGTGGGGGATGCTTCCTAGGGAGCCAATGATTCTGCCATATCTTCACTTTTTTACCATCCCTAATCCGCCATCGGGCACCCCTTTGGATAACATCCATTCCTTGCAGGATACTCCTCCATGCATAGGATTTCGATCTTGAGTCTTTTGCCTCCATAATCGAGCAATTTGGAAAAAAAGGTGCTTTGAAGACTTTGTAAAAAAGAGAATCCTTATTATGTAGCAATCTCCAAGCTTGTTTAGCCAATAGGGAATCATTAAACATAGCACCATCTAGGAAACCCATACCCCCTACCAACTTTGATTTTGTCAACTCATCCCATTGTAGCCAATTAATCTTCCTTCTTTCACCATGTTGTTCCCACCAAAATTTTCTTATGAGAGTCTCAATTTCATTACATAAGCCAATGGGTAATTTGAAACATCCCATAGTGAAGGTTGGAATGGATTGGATAACAAATTTAATCAAGACTTCATGACTGGCTTGTGATAGTAATTTCCCTTCCCATCCTTGCAATTTTTTCCCAAATTCTTTCTTTTATATAATTGAAGCTCTCCTTTTTCCCCTTCCTAACCAGAGATGGAAGACCAAGATATTTATCATATTGAGCAATTTCTTGTAGACCCAATCTATGCTTGATGGCAAGATGAACACTCTCCATAATGGATCTACTAAAGAACAAAGCCATCTTATTTTTTTTTTACCTTTTGGCCTGAAGCACTTTCATAGATTTCCAAGATATTGAGTATTTTTTTGCACTCCTCAATTGTGGACCTACAAAATAACAAACTGTCATCTGCAAACAATGAATGGGTTAGTTTTGGGCTTTTTCGACACAAAGAAAAACCATTGATTTGCCCACTACTTGCAACATTTAAGATGAGACCATGTAGTCCTTCCATACAAAGCAGGAAGAGAAAAGGAGACAAATGATCCCCTTGTCTTATCCCCTTAGTAGGATGAATCAATCCCTTCGGATCACCATTAACAAGGATAGAATATGAGACTATTTTGATACACACCATAATCAACCCTATCCATCTCTCATTGAATCCCATCCTCCTTATTAGATCTTCCAGAAAACACCACTCCACTCGATCATAAGCCTTACTCATGTCTAATTTCATAGCCATATACCCATTTTCGCTTGACTTATGTGACTGCATGTAATGAAGGGTTTCAAAGGCAATAAGGATATTGTCAGATATAAGGCGATTTTTTGTAAAGGCTGATTGGTGTTTTGTTATAATATTGGGCATGATTTTTTTTTTCAGTTTATTAGCAAGGACTTTTGAAAAAACTTTATATAGGACATTACACAGGCTAATTGGCCTATATTGATGAACATATTCAGGGTTTTCGATTTTTGGAACGAGAGTAATGAAAGTGTGGTTTATGGGATGGGGAAGAGTACCTGAATTGAGCTAAGAGAGAACGGAGTTGATCACATCCTGTGATAGGAACCTACTAATACAATTGGAATGAAGAACACTTTGGTGGTTTCTTTGAGGGAAACTAGGCCTCCAGGGATTTAGGGAAACAGATTAAGAAGAAGAAGAAGAAGAAGAAGAAGAAGAAGAGATATGGAAGTATTAAGGGCAAATAAGAACAAGTTTATTCATTTCTCATATCTCCCATACAATCCATTTCCCAATCCTTCTATACAATCTGATTCCCTCATTAACTAACTTCTTAACATTGATCACAATAACTACCCTAACTAAATACCTTAACTAACTCCAGCTCATCAACACAGCACAGCCCACAACTAACTCTAGCTCAACATAGCCTTAGCACGTGCACTTTAGCACCTACACTTCCACACACCACAGGACTTACACCATCACAGCACCTATCAATACCCCCCATTCAAAACACCTTGCCCACAAGGTGGGGAAATTTGGATTGCAATTGATACAAGGACTCCCAAGTAGCTTGCTCAGGGCTCTACCTTTGCCATTGAACCAAAACCTCTGTAATAGTCTTGTGTCTTAGCTGTTTATACCTTTGCTGCAAGACAGCAACAAGTTCAGGCTACAATAATCCTTCGAAATCCACTGGTGGAAGGGTTGGAATAGGAATAATGTGAGAACCAAGCTTGCCCTTAAGACATGAAACATGAAAAATAGGATGGATAAGGCAACCCTTAGGTAAAGATTGTTAGGACATATGTGGTTCACTTATTAAGAACATATGTCACTAATTTATGTAATTGGCTAATCCTTTGACAAAACGCACTTTACTTGTAATTGGGTAGATTTAGGATGTGTTGAAATACTTCAAGAAACTATGTTTCAAGATCAAGTGTGGAAACCTTCAAGTCTGTCCAAGAAAACAAGTTGAAAGTGCAAGGTTACTAAAGCTCGACAGCTAGCTCGATAGCTAGTATGTGTCGAGGTTTGGAAAGCTGTTCCAGCCCGTAAGTTCGACAGCTTCTCGACAGCTTCTATCTGTCGAGGTTTCTAAAAATCAGAATTTCTGATCTGATTTCTTGGGATCCGTGAATGTGTCTTTAGGCCTTCTTTTCTCCTAACCCTAGACATATAAAAGAATTGTTTTAAGGGCCGTCAAAAGGACACAAGTTGCATAAGCATTGAGAAAACTCTGTTGAAGCAAATTGTGACCAGAGACAAAGTTCTGCCTTGTTCATCTCTTCTGAAGAAGTTGCTGTGTATGTGCACCTTTGGGTTTTGTGACCAAGCATCTTCTTGATATTCATCGTATAGGATGAACTAAAAAACTTTGCAGCCAACCTCTCTTTCCAGTTGGTGTTTAAGTCGTGTACTGGGATCCGCGCATTGGTTAGTCACGTACTTGGGAGCCGTGCATCAAAAGGGGAAACTGTCACTACAGAACAAGTCCAATTGGGTATTGGAGTAAGGGTTCAACTGTAGGTTGGTAAGGTACTTGGGATTCCTTTACTTGTAACTGCTTGTTGTGATAATAGTGGAGTTTCAGGAGTGGTGACCTGAAAATCACCCAGTGGGATTTTTGCCGTTAGGTTTTCCACATTCGTAAACAAATCACCAGTGTCATTTAACTTTCGATGCATATTTAGTTATTTGGTGATTTGTTTGTGCTACCACGCGTTTGCATGTTAATTAACTTAATTAATATACTTGGCTAAATTAATTGGTTAATTAATCACAAGGGGTATTGTGTTTGGCCTATCAAAGACAACTTATATGCAACAGAACCAAGCTTCTGTTCAATCTAGAAAAGACCAAAATAACGAGGAGATAGCTTGTTGAACCCCTTAGACCTCAAAGAATGATGTCTATAAGGTTGAAGCCTTAAATACACCCAATCTCCAACAGAAAAATGCCTGTCAGATCTATGCTGATCAGCTTGCAACTTCATCCTAGATTGGGTTGCACACAAGTTCTGTTTGAGCAAAGCCAAAATCTGACTCCTAGAATGAAAAAGCCTATCCAAGGCATCCACCTTAGTAGTGCCAGGGATGTAATCAAGGATCTTAGGTGGAGGGAAACCATATAAAGCCTCATAAGGAGTCAGTTTAGTTGAAGTATGATAATTGATATTAAACCAAAATTCTGCCAAATGCAGCCAATCAAACCAGGTGTGGGGTTGATTATGAGTAAAGGCTCTAAGGTACTGCTTCAAACTCCTATTAACCTCCTCACTTTGGCCATCATTTTGGGGGTTATAATCTGAAGAGATGGCCAGGTTTGTTCCTTGTAACTTGAACAACTCAACCTAAAATTTGGAAGTGAACATAGCATCCCTATCACATACAATGGATTGAGGCATACCATGAAGCTTGCAAATATCCCTCATAAACACAGCAGCAACTCTAACAGCAGTACAAGGATGAGAAAGGGCAACAAAATGAACATACTTGGTAAGTCTATCCACCACCACCAATATGACTTCATACCCATGAGACTTTGGAAGACCATCCACAAAATCCATGCTGATGTCAATCCAAGGTCTATGAGGAATAGGAAGAGGTTGTAATAAGCCACTAGGTTTAGAAGTTTCCACCTTAATTCTTTGGCAAATCTCACTATCCCTAATATGATCCTTAACATCTTTCTTCATACCCCACCAAAAGAAATCCTATTTAACTCTATACAAAGTCTTTAGATAACCTGAATGACCTCTAAGTGGGCTGTCATGGACATGATGAAGAATCAAGGACTTCAGGGGTGAAGCAACTCTCAAAAAGACCTTTTCCTTATACAACAAAATGCCATTTTGCAAAGAAAACCAACTAGACCTGAAGTACCAGAAGTTAAGGTAGAAATCAGTTGCTGGTACCCTTCATCTATCTTGTAACTATCCTTCAACATAGCTAACAAGTTAGGTAGAATCAATATCCAGCAACCTAGAAAGAGCATTAGCTACCTTATTTTCCTTACCCTTCTTGTATTCCACCATAAAAGAATAACCAAGCAATTTAGTGAACCACTTCTGCTGTGCAAGAGTAACAATCTGTTGTTCCAAAATAAATTTCAAACTTTGCTGGTCTGTCTTGATAATAAAAGGCATTCCCACCAGGTAATGTCTCAACTTCTTGACAGCAGTGACAAGAGCTAGTAATTCCCTTTCATAAGTTGACAAAAGCAAACTTCTTCCTTTGAGAGCTTGACTATGGAAAGCCAAAGGTCTCTGATTTTGCATCAGCACAGCTCCTAAGCCAACTCCAGAAGCATCACATTCAATCACAAATGGCTTAGTAAAGTCAGGCAAGGCTAATATAGGTGGTTGGGACATGGCCTGCTTCAAGTTTTGAAAGGCTAAGGCAGCTTGTGGTGACCATTGGAAGGAATCCTTCTTAAGCAAGACTGTCAAAGGAGCAACTATAGAACCATAATCTTTGACAAACTTCCTGTAGTAACCAGTCAAACCAAGAAATCCCCTCAAGGCCTTCACTGAAGTAGGAATAGGCCAATTCACCATTGCTTCCATTTTTTTAGGATCAGTTCTGACTCCCTGACCAAATATAAGATGCCTAAGATACTCCACTTCTAAACAACCAAACACACACTTACTTCTTTTGGCAAACAAATGGTTATCTAACAATACAACAAGGACTTGTCTCAAATGAACAAGATGGGCAGCTAAGTCAGAACTAAAGACGAAGATATCATAAAAAAAAAAAAAAAAAAAGCACAAACTTCCTAAGAAAAGGCTTGAAAATATGGTTCACGAGTGACTAAAAAGTAGATGGTGCATTAGTGAGCCCAAAGGGCATAACTAGGAACTCATAATACCCTTCATGAGTCCTAAATGCAATCTTTTCAATGTCCTCCTCTTTCATTCTTATCTGGTGGGATCCTGATCTAAGGTCCAATTTAGAAAAAAATAGATGCACCATGTAATTATCCAACAACTCATCAACTAAGGGAATTGGGTACTTATCCTTAGTAGTTGCCTTATTAAGTGACCTATAATCTATGCACATTCTCCAACTATCATCAGCTTTCCTTACTAACAACACAGGAGAAGAGAAGGGACTTTGGCTTGGTCTAATGGAACTAGCCTCTAACAATTCAGCCACTATTTTCTCAATTTCTGATTTCTGATAGAATGGATACCTATAAGGCCGTTCACAAATTGCTTGAGTGCCTTCCTTCAAAAGTATTTGATGCTCATGTCCTCTCAGTGGTGGCAAACCTATGGGCAACTCAAAAACCTTACCAAACTTAGTCAGGAGGTCCTCAATTATAGGTTGGGTATGCCCTGGAACTAATGCAGTTGTTGTGGACAGAATCTGCAGACATAAACCCTTCTTCACAGTGGGCTTGAAGAATTTCTCAGAATCTTGAAGATTAAGGCCTGAGGGTTGTAATCCTCTAATTAAAACAGGATTGCCTTGATGATTGAATTCCATAGTCAACTTCTGAAAATCCCATTGAATAAGACCAAGAGTGAATAACCATTGAGTTCCTAATACAACATCACACCCTCCCAGTGATAGTACATTCAAATCCATAAAGAATTCTTGGCCTTGAATCCTAATACCAACCCCATGACAAGCTCCTTTGGTCTTTAACACAACCCCACCAACAATCTTGACATCAAAACTTTCATTGATGGACAAGGGCAGCTGCAACAACATCCACATTGAGGTATTCAGGAAGTTATGTGTGCTGCTTGTGTCAATCAAAATGATTAGTTCTTGATGATGAATTTCTCCCAGCACCCTAATAGTCCTTGGAGAGGGGCTAATCAAGAATGCATAAAGTGTAATCTCAGCACTCTCCTCAAGAACCCCTGGTGGTGACTCCAATTGATCATTGCTCCCATCGGATTCCCCTTTAAGGTTTGCATTTAGATCAACCTCCAACCCTTGTGATTGCACCCTTTCCATAAGAAAAACCTTTGGTGTCCATTGTGCCATTTCTCCTCACAATAGAAGCACAACCCTTTCTTCCTCCTTTCTTCAACCAATGCATCAAGCACCTTCTGCAGTGGTGTCTTTAGTGACCTAACTTCATTCTTGGCAGGGGGTCGGCCAAGAATTGATGGCCTAGACATTGGTACCTCTCCCCAAGTTTTGGTACCCTTCCTACTTGCATTGAGATATTCTTCTTGAATCTTGGCTAAACCAAATGCTGTATTAAGATTCTGGGGATTGAACATCTTCACTGGTAGTCTAATTTCTTCCTTCAATCCACTCAAAAAACAGCTCAGCTTGTGCTTCTCAGAAAGCTCTTTAACATAATTGGATAAAGCTTTAAATTGACCCTTGTATTGAACCACTGAATTGACTTGCCTTAGCCTAATTAAAGTTTCCATAGGATCATCATAAGCTGTTGTGCCAAACCTTACATGCAAAAATTTAACAAATGCTTCCTAACTTGTAAACAATCCAACTTCTTTAGCATCCTGGAACCATATTAGTGCCTCATCTTCCATATGATATGAAGCTAGTAAAATTTTCTAATGTGGAGGAGTTGGAAGAATTGGTTAGCCTTGTAAACCCATCCTGAGGGATTTTCACCTTTAAATCTTGGAAATTCCAATCTGACAGTCTTTGGAATTGTTGTTGGGTTCTAAGACTTTAGGTTTAAATGTATTAGAACTTCATTTTATAATGTTGGCAAACCATGATCAAAACGTTTAAGTCTTGTTTTAGACTTGCTTAAAGTATGTTTATGTGTAAAGTTGGAATCGAGTGTATTGCAGGATTTAATGTGTAAATCTATTTAGCTCAATCGATTGAAAATTAGACTCGATCGATCGAAGCTCGTGCAGATTGTTTTTTTGTAGAATTTTCCAACTCAAACCAAGCCCGTTTGACATGTAGGGTTTTATGTTTTGCCCTAGGTATAAAAGGGAAAACTCTAGCCACGTTTTAAGTTGTTGTTGTAATTGTTGTTTATGCTATGTATGTGAATCTCTTATGAGATCTAGAGGTGTTTGCCTTCACATATACTTAGGGTTATCAAGAATCAAGATTTATGTCAAGAGCTTGATGATCATTCAGTTGCTGCATTAAGAGCTTAAAGATACACAAGCGGGAGTGCTTGTACTTGCTGTGAATCCAAGAAAGAAGTAGTCCGTGGACTCGGAGCTATCACGTGGTCATGGTAGTAAGTTTCCTACTCAAGGTAGCAATAAGATGTTAGTGGTCTAAGTCGCTATTGTGTAAACTTCAATTCTTTCATAGTGGATCTGTTTTACCTTGAGGATAGTTAGGTTAAATTCTCCCCAGGTTTTTACCAGTTTGGTTTTCCTAGGTTATCATATCGTTGTGTTATTTATTTTCCGCACTTCACAATGATATGATATATTTGTGTTAACTTAGATCTGATAATCTAACTAAGTAATCACTTGGATAATTAACTAGGTTAATTTGGTTATGTTTTAAGGGGTCTAAAAATGTACAAGTGGTATCAGAGCAGGTTAGCTCTTGTGTTTAGATCCTTTGATCTAAGAGTTGATCCTTGACCCCTGTTGTCATGGAACACGGTCACTCTTTTGTTATCCCACCTCACTTTGATGTGAATAATTATGCTTATTGGAAAGTAAGGATGAAAGCATTCCTGAAATTTATTGATAAGAGAGTTTGGAATTTCATTGAATACGGATGGGAGAAGCCCACTACTCCTGTTAGTGAGTGGCAAACTTCTCAGAAAGAAGCAGCCACTTTTAATAGCAAAGTTATGAATGCTATTTTTAATGTCGTTTCTATGGAGGAATTCAAGAGAATCTCTAATGTTGAGGTTGCTCACATAGCATGGAATATTCTCCAAACTTTGCATGAAGGCACAAAGGCAGTTAATATCAATAAGTTGCAGCAATTAACAACTAGACTTGAAAGTATTAGGATGTCTGATGATGAAAGTTTTGATGAATTCTATGCTAAGCTTAATAATATTGTTAATTTTGATTATAATTTGGGTGAAATCTATGATCAACCTAAAATTGTTAGGAAGATTCTTAGATCTTTGACTGAGGACTTTAGACCCAAAGTGACTGCCATCACTGAAAGCAAGGATGTGGACTCTATCCTTGTTGATGAACTTGTAGGATCTCTTCAGTCCTATGAGTTGGACCTACCTAAGACAAGTAAATCCAAATCAATGACTCTTAAGTCTTTTGATGATGTTGATGTGAATGGATTTGATGATGAACTCTTTGCTACAAAGATTGCTTATCTTGCCAAGAACTTTAGAAACTTTCTTAGGAACAACAACAGAAGGGCAAAAGGTAAAAACAATGCTGAACCTAGAAATTTTAGGAGGAATGATCCCACTAAGGTGAATGACACTGAAAAACCTAAAGAGAAAGTAGGTTAACCTTCTAATAATTCAATGGGTCAACAATGTTTTGGTTGTTAAGGGTATGGTTATGGCTGTAATCCTTAGTGATGATGAAGTTTCTGACAATGAGTCTGGAAATTATGAGGATGGAAACTTCATTGCCTTCACAGCTAAGGTTTTCAAACCTAGACCGTTCATTGAACCGTAAAAGGGAGAGGTTCAAGGTTTTTGAGGTCGAACCGAGGTTAAATTGTGATGACGTCATAATTAATTTAATAATTAATTAAAGCCTAAATATAGATATTAAATTTATAAAACTAGCAAAATTGACTAATATATCTATATATGTGAGGGAAATTTAATGATTTTCAAGAATATATTTAATAATTAAATAAGAAAGTTAATAAATAAAATAATAACCATGAAAACATTAAACTTTATGATTAATTTTTGAAGTAAAGTTGAATATCTTTGAAGGATTTTAATTATAATTTTTTTTATTACTTGTAAGAGATGGACAATTTAATTAAGTAGAATAAAATTGTGTTAAGTTGTTTTTATAAAAAATAAGTAAAAAAAAAAAAATTGCTAAGGGGTTGGACCGCACGGTTCTTGACACTGGTTTGTACGGTTCAACCCCGATTTTAAGGGTTCACGGAATTGCCACATATGCCCGGTTCTTTATGCTTAAAAAATAGGTTTTCATCCTGGTTCACGGTTTTCACGATCCGACCTCCCGGTCCAGTCCGGATCTTAGAACTATGTTCACAGCTACTACTGTAGTTGATGAAAGTGTTGCTGTTGAATAGAACCCTTCTGATGGGGAACTCTCTCAGGGTGCAGATTTACAAGAAGCCTATAATAAGCTTTGCAAAGTTGCTGCAAAGGATGCTATGAGTGTTGATTTAGGCTTAAAGAAAATTGCATCTCTTGAACTTGATAAGAAAAATTAGCTTGTGAAATTGTTTGATGCTAATGAATTGTTAAATAATGTGAAGACTGAGAACATGCTTTTGCTTGATAAAGTTAAGAATTTGGAACTTGAATTATCTGTTGCTAGAGAACAAACAAATAAGTCTACTAGTTCCAAACTTGATCATATGCCGAGTGTTCAAAAGTCTCCCTTAGAAAAAACTGGATTAGGTTTTGTAGAAAGCATCTTTGTGCTTGAAACTCATTCCATAAACTTTGTTTCTTCTTCTGAGCCTCCTGTGAGTGAGATTGTCAAACCGGCAGAAGTTACACCTTCTAGGAAGATTAAAGTTGATCTTCAAGAGTCTAATCCTAAGACTCCTAACCCTCCTAAGGGCAAGTTGCATGATAGACTTGCATGGGTTTGTCATTTTTGTGGAAAGTTTGAGCACATTCATCCAAACTGTTTCAAGTTGCAAGCTGTTAAGCGAGCAAATAAACCAAAAGTACTTGTACCTCAAGCACAAGATCCTATGATACTTATTGGTGAGTTGGTAAAGGTTTTAAACCTTTATACCAATCTTGGAGTTACTCAGAATTCTAATTTGAAGAACAACTTCAATGCTAGAATTGTAGCTAAAAAATTTTGGATGCAAAAGGCTCAATCTAATTGAGTTTTTCTGACATGGTCCTTGTGCTTCATCGTTCTACTCTTTGTGACCATTCTTCTTTGTTGTTTTTGTTCTCTTTGTTTTTTTTTTAAGGATTTGCATTGCATAACATTCATGCATTTCATTCTAGGTTGTTTTTGTGATTTCTTTTCAAAAACAAAAAACAAAAAACAAAAAAACAAAAAAACAAAAAACAAAAAAAACAAAAACAAAAACAAAAACAAAGGAGGAAAAGGGAAGCAAAATGTGCTTTGTATTATTTTTCTTGGATTTGAAATCAAGGTTGGTTATATTATCTTTACATAACATGTTTATGTACCTTGTTTAGCTTGGATGAGCTTATTTATTGCACTTTACTAGTTTGAACTTTGTAGTGCATGTTGTGTGGGAAGATGTTTATAGTTTTTGATCACATAATCTTGATCTTGAAATCACATGCCTTTGATTGTCGGACTTGAACTTAATGCACAAGGAATAAATAACCATCTCATCACTGTTTACTAGCTAATCATGAACACCTTAGTGCATATTATATGATTTTGTGCTCAAGAAAGTGTAACACATGCACAAAAAGAACATAATGTGTAGCCTTGGTTTAAATGCTAAAATTAGTGTGTACATTATTGAACTATAATTAACTCAATCAAATAAAATTGGTGTGTACATTATGAGGCAAATCAAGAAACTTACATGATTGCAAGCTTGTTTTCTAGGAGATGTGAGAGTTATATGATGTAACTCTTTAGGTGATAGTCTTTCTCAAATTTATGTGACGAATTTTGTGGAAATTGTGATTGCTTACTATTCACATATCATCTCACTTGTATCTCAAGCTTTTACTAGTTGCACACACTACACAAATTACTCTTTGCTAAAATTTGTACATGTTATTGTATGTGATTTTGTTTTGGCCATCCAAGATTGAAACTTCCGTGAGTTTAATGCAAAATGTGTTTGAAGTTAGAGATTTAAGGAAAATTGATTGAAAATCTTATATTTGGGAGATCTGGGTTTGTTACAAGTGTTTTTGAAAAGCATTTCATCTCATACTCATGCATTTTATTCATAATACTATGCTTTGAGGAGTTTTTGCATTAAATTGCTCTGTTTGTCAAAAAATTGATTTTTCCAAATTTTCTATTGATCGAACCTATTTCTTGATCGATCAAAATTGCAATTAAAATTTTGTTTTGAATCTGCCTGGTTCGATCGCTGCTCGATTGCTTCTGGATTGATCAAATGTAATTTTCGATCGATCGAATCTAATTTTCAATCAATCAAAAATCATATAGATAGTTTTTTAAAACCTTGAGTTTTCACGTGTTCTATCACTATTCGAACTTTTTCAAAAACTCTTTCTCTCTCTCTTCGATTGATCATGGATTCAAAGCAATTTTTGTTCATTTTCCCTCAAATTTTTTGCAAGGTTTTTGTCTTCTAAGGCCGGTAAGACTCTTTTACCCTTCATTTTTCATTTATTTTCATGTTTCATGCATTTAAGGGAGATTTTCGAACCTATGAAAAATTGGGGGTTTTTGGTGTTATTGATTATTTCTTTCAAAATTGATCATTGGGTTTTTGTTGTGGGATGATATAAAACTGATCTTTGTGGTTTAATTTGATCAATTTGTTGAATTGGGAAAATTTTAGTTTTCTAGGGCTTGAAAATACCCGAATTGGGGATTATGTTCAATTGAGCATTAATTGATGAAATTAGCTTGTTTGATTGATTGATTTGATCATTATAATCTGTTACCTTACTTGTGTAATGATCAATTGGTCAATTTGTTGAGATTTGTGAAAGTGGTTTTTCAAAATTTGGGGTTTTTGATATAAACTCTATGCTCAAGCCAATTTTGTGATTTTAAAGTGCAATTGAACTTATTTTCACTGCATTAAAGCATGCATCATGTGTTGATATTGTTCATGCATCATATAGATTGTGATTTTCTATATTAGTTCTAACTTGCAGTCTGCCCTTGGGTTTTTTCTTGTTTTTGTCTTTTGTCTCTTTTCTGTCTTTCCTTTCTGATCTTTAGCATCATGGTTAGGAAGACTAGATCTCATAGGACATCCACCTCTACTTCTTTTCCTTCCTTTGATAGTGAGAGGTTCCTTAGTGAGAAAAACCAGGAAACTTATAAGAAGTTGAACATTCATAGGAATGTATGGGTTGAGAGGAAGGTAGTGTTAGATGAGTTAGGGGTTGGCTTCCTTTATT
Source organism: Quercus ilex subsp. ballota (assembly GCA_032727855.1). Lineage (NCBI taxonomy): Eukaryota > Viridiplantae > Streptophyta > Magnoliopsida > Fagales > Fagaceae > Quercus > Quercus ilex. The sequence goes on from CM064919.1 coordinate 29,747,063, forward strand.
GGACATTTCACATCCCCTTCCGGTTGCCTTGATCAGAGAGTTCTACTCAAACCTCTCGGTCCACTCTTATGATTCCAACACTCTGGTGAGAAGTTGGATACAGGGTGAAGAGTACACCATTACTCCTACGGTAGTGGCCTTTGCTCTTTGGGTGCCTTTGGTCTAGCATCCTTTCTATCCCTATGATGAGACCCTTCCTTTGGATGAAATCATGTCATATCTTACTAGGTCTTCTATCCAGTGGGATTTTGATCTTTCAATCACCTCTCACGAGTTGACCGAGATTCATTATCTCTTTTTCCGAATTTCTTGCCATTCCAACTGGCCTATCTCTCACCTGCACACTATTCCTTTGGAGAGGTGCATTTTTTGTATGCTCTTGTTACAAACACTTCTATGAGTTTTTCTCATTTTTCATTCGTTTTTTTTTATTGAGGTTCATAGGAGTAGTTCTACTGCTCATGGTCTGTTTTTCCCTTTTTTTATTCATAGGATTTTATTACATCTAGGATTAGAGCAGTTTTCGGCATCTGAGCCCATTCATATTATAGCTCTTATAAGTGCCACCTTTCTTAGGCAGAGGGCTACTCAGATGCGAGCTAGCTCTAAATGCCGTATAGTAGATTCTTTCTCTTCTGGTGCTCCTCCTCCTCCTTCTATTTCAGGTGATCCGACTGCATGCTTATGTTGATCCGACCGCTCCTACTACTCCTCCACCTTCTGCTTCAGATGTTTCTAGCATTCGTCATGATTTGGACACTGTCATGACCGTTCAGGCTGCTCATGGTCAACTGTTGGTGGATGTGCTTACTGAGCTTCAGGCTTTGAGAGCAGCTTTGGCGAGTTTTAGACAGTCACCTCCTTTTGATGATGAGTGATTGCCCTTTGGCAATTCGTCACAAAAAGGGGGAGTACATATGGGTAGGAGATTTTGTTGATAGGGGGAGATTTTTGTTGTTTTGGAGCTGCTGTGGAGCTTTAGATTGTATCTAGGTGCTTCATCATGTATTTATATTTTTTTTGGCTCATGATGTATTTTGTTTCATTTGTGTTGTCTATGATAGGGGGAGATACTATGATGAGTTTATTTCTGTTTCTTGTTTCACATTGCGCTACATTGATTATTGATTTATATTTATGAGGTTATTCATGATATATGTATTGTAGTTTATGATTATGTGAAATCAAGAATTTATTTTGTTTTACTTGTATTTTCCACAAATGCGTTTATGTGTTTGTTAAGTGTTACAGGAATATACAAGTTAATTAAGTCGTGTTGCTGTCTACACTTGCAACTGATAGATAGTAGTTAGGTTGAATTTGTTTTGTTGGGCAATGTTTTTATAATGGGCTATTTTTGTAACTTTGAGCACTTTATCTAGTTTGTGTTTTGTCACGGATTGCCAAAGGGGGAGTTTGTTGGGTTCTAAGACTTTAGGTTTAAATGTATTAGAACTTCATTTTGTAATGTTGGCAAACCATGATCAAAACGTTTAAGTTTTGTTTTAGACTTGCTCAAAGTATGTTTATGTGTGAAGTTGGAATCGAGTATACTACAGGATTTACTGTGTAAATCTGCCTAGCTCGATCGATTGAAAATTAGACTCGATCGATCGAAGCTCGTGCAAATTTTTTTTCTGCAGAATTTTCCAACTCAGCCCAAGCCCGTTTGACATGTAGGGTTTTAGGTTTTGCCTTAGGTATAAAAGGGAAAACCCTAGCCACGTTTTAAGTTGTTGTTGTAATTGTTGTTTATGCTGTGTACGTGAATCTCTTATGAGATCTAGAGGTGTTTACCTTCACATATACTTAGAGTTATCAAGAATCAAGATTTATGTCAAGAGCTTGATGATCATTTAGTTGCTGCATTAAGAGCTTAAAGATACACAAGCAGAAGTGCTTGTACTTGTTGTGAATCCAAGAAAGAAGTAGTCCGTAGACTCGGAGCTGTCATGTGGTCGTGGTAGTAAGTTTCTTACTCGAGGTAGAAATTGGATGTTAGTGGTCTAAGTCGCTATTGTGTAAACTTCAATTCTTTCATAGTGAATCCGTTTTACCTTGAGATAGCTAGGTTAAATCCTCCCTAAGTTTTTTACCGGTTTGGTTTTCCTAGGTTATCATATCGTTGTGTTATTTATTTTCCGCACTTTACAATGATATGATATATTTGTGTTAACCTAGATTTGATAATCTAACTAAGTAATCACTTGGCTAATTAACTAGGTTAATCTAGTTGTGTTTTAAGGGGTCTAAAAACGTACAATTGTCACCATTGCAGCTTCTTGATGATCTTGTACGAGTATAGATGAATGCCCAATTGATGAATTTGGTCTCTGCTACTATCTTTGGTGCCAACCACTGCCAGCTTCAGTAAACCCTTGAACAGTCTCAGACAAGGTCTGCAGCATAGTGGTCACAGCATCTAACTTTTGGTGTAAAACATTGAATTTAGTTTCATGTTAATCTACAGCTTTTGATAGCACATTGAATTTATCAGTAAGTGCAGCTACGAATCGTGTCTTTGTCATGGTTATAAAGAACTGGCTCTGATACCAGTGATAGGAACATGCTAATACAATTGGAATGAAGAACACTTTGGTAGTTTCTTTGAGGGAAACTAGGCCTCCAGGGAATTAGAGAAACAGATTAAGAAGAAGAAGAAGAAGAGATATGGAAGAATTAAGGGCAAAGAAGAACAAGTTTATTCATTTCTCATATATCCCATACAATCCATTTCCCAATCCTTTTATACAATTTGATTCTCTCATTAACTAATTTCTTAACACTTATCACAATAACTGCCCTAACTAACTACCTTAACTAACTCTAGCTCACTCCAACTCATCAGCTCAGCACATCCCACAACTAACTCCAGCTCAGCACAGCCTTAGCACGTGCACAGCTTCAGCATTGCACCACTTCGGCACCAGCACTTGACACACACCAGCACTTGCACACACCACAGGACTTACACCATCACATCACCTATCATCTTGATCGACCACCTGCCAAAAGTGCTGATAAAAAAGGGGAGGCATCCCATTGAGTCCAGGTGCCTTAAGTGTTGCCATCTGCTTCAGTGTTGTCTTAAGGTCACCCTCCAAAAACTCCCCTGTCAACATATTGTTCATGTCCTCAGTAATTACATGTAGGACATAGGTAAGTGTAGCATTAGAGGAAACCAGATTGGACGTCGAGAATAGTTCCTGATAGTATTTAACAAAACACCTGAAATTTCATCTTGTTGATCATGCCATGAATATGATTCATCAAAAATTCCCCTAATAATATTTTTTCTATGCCTCGTAGTAGCCTTGTTGTGAAAAAATTTCGTGTTATTATCTCTATTCTTCAACCAGAGAATCCTAGATCTTTGACTCCATAACCTGGCTTCCCTATCAAGGAGGATATTTACTTCAGCTTTCAGCTTTCTAACTTTGCAATTCGCCCCACTAATCATTGCCTCCCTCTCAGCTTAGAGCAATAATTTTTTTTTTTTTAACCTCCAATTCTTTCCTGACATTACTAAAGACATCCTAGTTCCATCTTGTCAAATCCCTTCCACACTTCTCCACTTTTTTAAGGATTTCCCCATCTCCCACATCATATAAACTAGAATTCCATGAGGCCTCAACTCTCTTAGCACATTGAGAATCAGGTAACCACATTTCTTCAAACCGAATTTTTTTTTCCTTGGCAAAGTTTCAAGACCTGAAAGGTTAATGAATAATGGAGAGAGATATGATGAATGACATTGTAAATGATGAACACGTGTACCTAGGAACTTAAGGAACCAGTTGTTGGTGGCTAACCCCTTATCAAGTCTTTCCCAAATTGAGTTGTCGTTCGCGAAGTGTTTACTCCACATGAATTTTAACCCAATAAAGCCTAGGTCCATGAATCCACATTCACCAATTGCATCCCTAAACAACTGCACCTGCTGGTGATTACGCAAGGCTCCTCCCAATTTTTCATCTTAGCTCACAAGTTCATTGAATTTCCCGACACACAGCCAAGGAATATCCGAGCTACGTTTCAATCTTCGTAAACAATCCCAAGCTTCAAACCTTCTTGAAGTCTTTGGCTTCCCATAAAAACCAGTAATCTGCTAGGCATTATCAGAATTTTTATCAATACAAGTATCAATAAAATATCTTGATGAATCCTTAATAGTAAGATTAACTGAGTCCTTCCAAAACAATACGAGTCCACCCCCACGACCCTTTCTAGGAACCACCCACTTATGATCAAAACTAATGTTGCGTAAAACTGAGTTTAGCCTAGCTTCGTCTGCCTATGTTTCGGATATAAACATGACAGAGGGATCTTTTGCCTGGATTATATCACCAAGCTCCTTCCCTGTATGCAGGTTCCCAAGCTTACGACAGTTCCACATTAAGAAATTCATGGCTCTTGGTGGGGCTGCTCAACAGCCTCCACCACTAATAAAATTAAGTCCTTATCTCTCCCCACAATCTGCTTCTTCTTGCTTGGAAGTACAGAGAGATCACCAACCTGCGAGAACACTCTTTTGCCTCTCTCATTGTTGTGTGAGTTTTGTTGAATATGGCTGCCTGGGCTGTCCCTCACTTTCCTGGTCCACATGATTTTCTTTTTTTGTTCTGGTAAGGGACACAGCTTAACTTCCTCATGCTTCTCACGTGACCCCTTCTCAGCACCTAGGTCATTGATCGCTTGACTAGGGTTGGCCAAGCATTGATTAGGATCAATAGTGTTTAATTCCACCTCAATCTCTTTGCCGCTTACTTTGGAAATATCGGTTAAGATAGCTGTCAATTGATCACGATAATAATGAGTAGCCGAGTAATTAGGGATTGTTGGGTCATTGATTATGAAATCCCTTGAATTTTGCGTGTCTGGCTTTACGTTTCGAATTTTTGAAATAATTGCATCCTCCCTTACGTGTCCCTTAGTAACCTGTCCAGGCTTTTCAGTCCATAACGTTTCTGCCATTACAGACTCAGCCTGTGTAGGTTTGTTACTTGTGACCACTGGGATTCCTCCACTGTTATTCTGTCGTTCACCGAAATTCGAAGACGAAGTCTTTTTCGATTTGTAGAAGCCTGGAACGGAAACCACGTTTCTTCTCGACGAAACAAAAGGTGTTGCACGGAGGCTAGGCCTAAATTGCTTTTGATCATCGGTTAAGCTTCCCTCACTTTCAAGCCAAAGGTCACAATCTTTGTCATCGTGTTCCAAGCATCTGCACCAATAACAGACATTGGGGAGGCGCTCATACTTGAAAGTTATCCAAATCTTCTTGTCATTCTCCAGTGAAATAATTCAACCACGGCATAGAGAAAGAGTGACATCTAGTGATACCCTATTCCTCATAAAATGTCCTCCCTCAGTTTCATCAGGATTTTCGAAGTGAACAGCCTTGCTGAGCACTTCACATATTTTCACCGCAGCCTTGACATTCACATATCGATATGGTAGTCCATGAACTTGTACACAAAACATTGTCGTATCAAATTTCAGATCTTCCTCAGCATTGCTCCTGTCATAACGTTGCATGATGACTGAATTTTTATCAAAACTCCATGGCTCGGTGTTGAGGACCTTTTCAGCATCAGCAGCATCACTGAAAATAAATATGACTTTGTGTTCCTCCAACTTGCAAATCGTAAATCAACATTGAGAGCGCTAGAAAGGTGTGAAAGTTCTTGCTATTGCATCAGTTTTGAGGGCTTGTTTCATGAGAAATTTTGCTGCAATAATATATTCTTGAGAGCTAAAATCATTGGCCAGACAACAGCCAGGTCTCTCCCGTTCTAAAAGGGATAAATTTTTCCAATTTTGCATCAGCTCTTCCATAGCAGTAGGACCGAATATATGTGACCATAGATGGTGAACAAAAGAATAAAAAAGGAAAGAAAACTGTTTTCCAATTCCCACGAAGGAAAACCCAACAATCCAACGGGTTAACAATGTTAACACGTGGAAAGACAACAAGCCTTCAAAAAGAAGTCATTAAAATAAAGTAGCAAAAATAATTAATTCATAATTAATAACAATTAATCTAATTAAGTAAATAAATCAATTTAAAAGTGTTAAGAATATAGTAATATACAAAAATAATAAATTCATAATTAATAACAATTAATTCAATTCAGAAAATAAATCAATGTAAAAATGATAATGATGAAGCGCAAGTTCATCAGTCAGAGAGGGCAGATGGAACCAATCTTCAACCTGTATGAATATATCCTCAAGATGGTCACCGGTGTGGTGCCTGTCACAACGTCTCCAATGCCAAAGTCAATATCAAGAAATTCGTCGGGATAGAATAATGCAGTATAACAGAGTAAAACATATATCTGAGTATATCTAGGTACCTTGTGTTGGTAATGTGAGGGCTTTATCTATGTTGCTTTGGATTCTGATCGTTGTGGTTAATGATGGAGTGTTAATGCCTTTCTGAGTAACGCCCTCCCCTTAGTAATGGAGCTTTAATATGCTCTCAACGGTCTGCGTAGATGTTACTGTAACCGTCCGAGGTATTACTGGCGGTATTGAATAGTCTTGATACCCTCGTTGGTGATGTGGGCATTTATTTGGGTTCGTCTGAGAGAATGGTCTCGTCTGTCTTACTGTATTCGTCGGTAGTTGATTTTGTCAGTCCCATCAGATGCCCCCGAATTCTATGGTCGTCGTGACATGTCATGAAGATCATGGAAGATAAAAAAGTTTTTCGGGACTGTAAGCAACTCTTGGGATTTCACGCCATATTGAATGTGTAGTGGTGGCGCTTCGCAGGTCGTGGCCACATGGTGTTTTTTTGATTGGTGTGGTTAATGCTCCACTTTGTGGGACTATTGGGCTTCCCGCTGGTTTCCAACTCTTTTGAGTCTTGATTTAAAAACTTCTCCGCTTCTCCCTTTTCACTTTTCTCAAAAAACTTCTAATCATTATTCTAAGCGGTTTTTTTGTGAATCTTACTCTGCAACTCTTCTTCGCACTGGTGTGCTGCATATTGGTGCTTCCTTCATCCGCCATTGTTAAGGTATACTTCTTCTCTTGTTTCACCTTTCCTTTTTCGTCTTATTGCAATACAACTCTAATTTTTGTTGCTTCCTTTGTATTTTTTCTGTATTTCCATGGTTAGTAGCTCTGAGGTTAGGAGAGTTTGTCCATCAATTTCCTTCCTTTTTGCGCGCTTAGAGGGGTCTTTGGGTGTTTCCCCACATCTAGAGGGTTTCATTTTTTAGGGTAATTGTTTGAGCGTTGCAATGGCTGATCTGTTGCCTTTGCTCCGTCAATCAGTTAACTGGTTCGAGAGTCTGGTGAGAGAGGGAGAGACGATGTCTGAAGTTAGGTCTAGTGATCTTGAAACTGGGTTATCGTCTAACGGTGGCCCAGTGGAGGGAGATTCAGTTGTCTCTACTCCTCGAGAGGTTAGGGCTTTTCATGCCCTCGAGGAGGTGTGCGGACTGGATGCCGATACTGTGGGTAGATTTAGGGATAGGTTTCAGTTTCCGGAGTGGGTTCGTGTTCGTCGGCCTAATGACAAGGATAGGGCTTGCCATTTTTTCCTTGGTGAGGTATGCTTTTATGAGGCGGCCTTCACTTGTGGACTTAGGTTCCCTGTTCACCCATTCCTGATGGAGCTTTTGGACCATTTTGGTATTGCCCCTGGGCAGCTTATGCCTAATTCGGGGAGAATATTGGTCAACTGTATGGAAATATGGTTGGCTGCTAACGGGGACATGACTAAGGTAGGTGAACTTATCTATCTATACTGTCTGAAAGAGTCTAAAGAGTACGGATACTATGAGTTAGTTCCTTGGGAGAGAAGAACAAGGATTGTCAAGGGTTTACCTTCGTCCTTCAGGTATTGGAAGTCAAGATTTTTCTTTGTGTCCAGGGATGATTTTGAGACTCAATCCAGCAAGGATTGGGGCGATATCCCGAGGTTGCTTCGTCAGTGGGGAACCCCGACTTTAGGTGCGTCAATATTTCTCCCCGTCATTTTAGTTTTGTTGCATTTGCTGTTTATTGTCACTAACTCCTTCACCTTTTTTTTTTTTTTTTTTTTTTGCACAGTTAAAAGGCGGCCTAAGCTTAAAAGTGGGCATAAGGATCGTGTTGAAACTGTGATAGGATACGCCCAGACGATCGAAAGTTGGGATGACCTAGTTGACCCACGGACCCTTGCTTTTTACAATCTTGGACCTGACCCTTCTCCTTACGTTCTTCGCAGTATCAGTATTGAAGGAAAAAAGAGTAAGTATTGACCTCATCAGTATTGATTCTTCTTGTGCACACTTGGATTTTTTTTTTTTTTAAGTGTTTTCCTCTTGCAGAAATGATGACCAAATTCAACAAGGATATATATGCGAAGATGAGGTCTAAGAAAGATGAGCCACTGTCAAACATTGGGAAGAAGACGGTGCGTGTCACCAGGAAGGGTCCATCCATCACCCCCATTGTCTCCGTCAATCCCATAGTTTCTGTTACTGAAACGACAAAGGCGACCTCTCCTGCTACCTCAGTTGAAGAGATCCCTACTCCAAGATCCAAAAGGCCGCACATATCTGGTAGGGAGAATGAGAAGGTTGGTTCTCGATCGTCTACTATTTGGGATAACGAGGGATTGGCGGTGGAGACGGCTCATAAGGTTGTGACTGCGGCGGATTTGAAGGCCTTCTCTGGCGTGCCTTTCAATGAGGTTGCATCTCGTCATGTCCATAGGCTTGTTCAGGTAGAGTGTTCCTTTTAGTCTTCCTTTTCTTTTCTTTTTTTTTTTTTTTTTTTTTTTTTGTGGGTACTGACGACTTAAAACCCCCCTTTTTTTTTTTTTTAGGTGTTGGGGGAAAGTCTTCACATTACCTTTGAGTATTTGACTCAAGAGGCCAAAGTGGCATCCCTAACATCTAGAATGGAGGACTTGGGGAAGGAGAATTCTGAGCTGAAGAAGAATCTTATTGATTCCATGGATGAGGCCACCACTCTAAAGGAGAAGGTCAAGACCCTGAGTGACGATCTTAGGGTTGAGCATCAGTTGACTTTGGAGAAGGATGAGCAGCTTCTTAGTTCCAAGGAAATGCTTAAAACTATTGCTGCCAGATCCGTTGAAGCCTTCCAAACAACTGACGAGTACAATATAGTACTTTTCAGTTGGTACTTTAAAGGCTTTGAGCTTCTCAGGAGGTACTTAGTTAAACATACTTCTGGAGTTGACATGGAGATCTTGGACCTAGAGGAGGTTGACAAAGAAATGGCGATTGACGAAGCTGCTCAATCCTCAGCTCCTGAAGGTGATGTCCCTGAGAATGCTACTGACGCTTCGGCTGCTGATCCTACAACTGGTGACAATTCCACTGTTGATGCCTGATCTTGTTACTTATGAAAATTCCTTTTCATTTTTAGTAGATGCCCGTCATATTTTGGGCTTTTTGTAAATCTAATTTCAGAACAGTTGCTTTTTAACCTGTCTTGAGAACAATATTTGTCGCCCATTTGTTTGTGGGTCTTTTGGGTGTATAACAATGGTAATTGCCCTTGGTTTTTGGGCTTTAATTGAATTTACTACATACTTACTTGTATCCGTTGTTGTGTACTTGCTGGTTTATGATTTGCTCGCGGTATCTTGCCTTCGTCCATACTTCGTACTTAGTGAAAATTTTTTTAGTTGCACACTTAGTTGTTTTCTCGCAACTCGAATCTCTTCAGGGGGACTCATCGAGGGTTTTGGTGAGCTTGTTGGGAGCCCGGATTCAGCCTTGGCTTTGTTCTGATTTGTTGCAAGGTTCTTGTCCCCTTTCAGATTTTTCTTTTTATTTTGTTTAGGTTCGTCAGTAACTTACATCCGTCAAGGTAGAATCTGGTTATTTGGCCATTTTGTGACTTACACCTATTCAAGGGATCTTGTCATGTTTATTTGGCTTCGTCAGTAACTTACATCCGTCAAGGCGGAATCTTGTTACTTGGCCATTTTGTGACTTACACCCATTCAAGGGATCTCGTTGTGTTTATTTGGATTCGTCAGTAACTTACATCCGTCAAGGCGGAATCTTGTTACTTGGGGTCATTTTGCGACTTACACCCATTCAAGGGATCTTGTCATGTTTATTTGGCTTCGTCAATAACTTACATCCGTCAAGGCGGAATCTTGTTACTTGGCCATTTTGCGACTTACACCCATTCAAGGGATCTCGTCGTCTTTATTTGGTTTCGTTAGTAACTTACATCCGTCAAGGCGGAATCTTGTTACTTGGCTATTTTGTGACTTACACCCATTCAAGGGATCTTGTCGTGTTTATTTGGCTTCGTCCGTAACTTACATCCGTCAGGGCGGAATCTTGTTACTTGGCCATTTTGCGACTTACACCCATTCAAGGGATCTCGTCATCTTTATTTGGCTTCGTCAGTAACTTACATCTGTCAAGGCGGAATCTTGTTACTTAGCCTTTTTTTTTTTTTAAATGGCTGACTAGACCTGCTTGCACAAAGACATTAGCTGAATAATTCTTCTATTAATTTCAAGAATAAATACATTTGTTTACTACATCTATTAATGGTACTTCTTTAAGTGCTCAATGTTCCATGGCCTTGGGAGTATTTGCCCGTCCGGGGTCTCTAGCTGATAGCTGCCTTGCCTGGAGTAGTGGACGACTCGATAGGATCCTTCCCATGTAGGACCAAGTTTTCCTTCGGTAGAGTCTCTAGTTGCTGTGGTGACTTTGTGCAGGACGAGATCACCAATGTCAAGTCATTTGAGTTTTACCCTCTTATTGTAGTAGTCGGCCATCTTTTGCTGGTATTTCGTCATTCTGCTGGAAGTTTTTTCTCTCACTTCATCCAAGCAGTCCAGGTTGATTCGCAGGTGGTCGTCATTGTCTTCTTCGTTGAATACCTTTCGCCTGATGCTGGTTACTCCTATCTCGACTGGGATCACTGCTTCAGTGCCATAGGTGAGCTTGAAGGGGGTCCCCCCTGTTGGGGTTCTTGCTGTGGTCCTGTAGGCCCACAAGACATTAGGTAATTCTTCCGGCACGGCACCTTTAGCATCATCCAACTTTGTCTTGATGATCTTGAGTAGTGTCCAATTCGTCACCTCCGTCTATCCATTCGCTTGAGGATGCCCTGGAGATGAGAACTGGGTCTTGATACCTAGACCTGAACAAAAGTCTCTGAAGCCTTAGCTATCGAATTGTCGTCCATTATCTAATATGATCGTCCTTGGAATCCCGAACCTGCAAATTATATTCTTCCATACGAAGGCCTGGATCCTTGCTTCCATGATGGTTGCAAGTGCCTTTGCTTCAACCCACTTCGTAAAGTAGTCAATAGCAATTAATAAGAACTTTACCTGACCTTTACCTAGGGGCTGTGGACCAACGATGTCGATTCCCCACTCCGCAAATGGCCACGGGGATGCTATCATTGCCAGCTTCTCTGCTGGGAGTCGTTGAACATTCCCGAACCGTTGGCACTTGTCACACTTTCTAACGAGCTCCACTGCGTCCACCTGCATAGTAGGCCAGAAATAACCTGTTCGAATGACCTTGCTTACCAGGGATCTAGGGCCAGCATGGTCTCTGCAAATCCCTTCATGGATTTCTGCCAGGATGTACCTAGCTTCCTCTTCGTCAACACACTTCAAGTAAGGCATAGAGAAGCCTCTCTTGTATAAAGTGTCATTAAGGATCGTAAACCTGGCCGCCCTCTTCTTGACCTTTCTAGCTTCGTCTGCATTCTGTGGGAGGTGCTCGTCCTGGAGAAAAGATACAATGGGGGTCATCCAGCTGTTTGTGCTCTGGATTACAAACGTTGGAACTTCTTCAATGCTGGAGTGTTTCTGAACTTCCAGCATAAAAACCATGTCCGTTGCCCCTACTTCTGACAATGCTATCTTCGAGATTTCGTCTACTACCATGTTTTGGCTTCTTGGGATCTGTACAAATTCCACTTTATCAAACTCCTTAGTCAGATGCCCCATCAGCCTGAGGTATTTCTGCATTCTCTCTTCCTTTGCTTCGTATTCTCCCTTGATCTACCTAATCCCTAGCTTTGAATCATTTTGAACTAATAGGTTCTTAGCTCCTAACGCCTTTCCGAGTCTTAGCCCCGTCAGTATTCCTTCATACTCGGCCTCATTGTTGGTAGCTGAAAATTTCAGCTGAACGCCATACTTGAGTATTTCTCCATCAGGTGTGGTTATGACGACCCTTACTCCCCCCTTCTTTTGGACTGACGAACCGTCAGTCTGTATCGTCCATGATTCGACTTCGTTAGTGAGCTCATCTTCGTCAGGGGAGGTGAATTTGGCGATGAAGTCTGCCAAAACTTGTGCTTTAATAGCTGTCCTGGGGTGGTACTCAATATCGAATTGGCTAAGTTCAATTTCCCATTGGACCATTCTTCCAGCTGCTTCAGGTTTGTTCATTGACTTCTTGATGGGTTGGTCCGTCATTACCAGGATAAGGTTTGCCTGGAAATACTGTCTTAGCTTGCGTGAGGCTATTATTAGGGCAAACACAATTTTTTCAATTCTTGGATACTTGGACTCAGCTCCTTGGAAGGCTTGACTGACGTAGTACACTGGGAGCTATTTTTTGGCTTCTTCTCAAATCAGGGCTGCATTCACGGCTGTAGCTGATACTACCAGGTACAAGTATAGGTTTTCCCCTTCCTTGGACGGGATTAAAAGGGGTGGATTGCTTAAGTAGCGTTTGAGTTCCTGGAATGCTGCTTCACATTCGTCGGTCCAAGCGAATGCCTGTCTCAAAGTCTTGAAGAAGGGCAGGCATTTGTCTGTCGCTCTAGAGACAAATCTATTAATGGTTGCGATCCTTCCTGTGAGCTTCTAGACTTCCTTGAAGGTCTTGGGCGATGCCATGTTGATTATGGCTTGCACCTTCTCCGGGTTTGCTTCTATTCCTCCCTGGGACACCATGAATCCCAGAAATTTCCCTGAGGCCACGCCAAAAACACACTTACTTGGGTTCAGCTTCATCTGGTACTGTCTGAGGGTGGCGAACGTCTCCTTTAGGTCGTCCAGGTGGGTAAGTTCTTCCTTACTCTTGACGAGCATATCGTCCACATACACCTCCATATTCCTACCGATCTGCTTACTGAACATCTTGTTTACTAACCTCTAATAAGTAGTTTCTGCATTCTTTAATCCGAAAGGCATCACCTTATAACAATAGAGCCCCTGGCTCGTGATGAAGGCCGTTTTCTCCTGATCTTCTTCAGCCATTTTTATTTGGTTGTATACTAAAAAAGCGTCCATGAACGTCAGTAGCTTATGCCCGGCTGTAGAGTCTACAAGCTGGTCTATCTTTGGAAGAGGGAAACTATCCTTCAGGCATGCCTTGTTCAGGTTAGTGAAGTCTACACACATTCTCCATTTCCCATTTGCCTTCTTCACCAGGACGACATTTGCGAGCCAATCAAGGTAATATACTTCTCGGATGAAGCCTGCTGTCAAAAGCTTTTTAACTTCGTTTGTAACTGCTTAATCTCATTCTGGAGCAAAGACTTGTCGTTTCTGCTAAACTAGTTTTCTCTCTGGATCTACATTTAACTTATGTTGAATAACTCCTGAGGATATACCTGGCATGTCCTCATGGCTCCACGCGAAGACATCTATGTTCTCTTTCAGGAACTAGACGAGCTTTGTTCTCATTGCAGGGCTTAGCGTCATCCCTATTTTTGTTGTCTTGGTTGCGTCTCCTTCGACCAGCTCCACTGTTTCCAGGGCTTCCATTTTATCTTCCTCCTTCCCTTCAATTATCCATGTATGATTCTCTTTTGTAGCCAAGACTGCCTGGTAGCATTCCCGGGCTAAGACTTGATCTCCTTTTACCTCGCCTACACTGTTATCTGTTGGGAATTTTACCTTCAAGCAATAAGTGGATGTGGCTGCCTTCCAAGCGTTGAGCGTAGGCCTTCCAATAATTACATTGTATGATGAGGGGTAGTCTACTACCAAGAAATCTAACTGATGAGTCAATTGAATCGGGTAGGTCTCCACTGTTACTGTCAACGTCACTATTCCTTTGGGGTAGACCCTGTCTCCACTGAAACTGACGAGGGGGGAGTTAAACTAGCATAGCCTTTTTAGATCTAGCTTCAATTGCTGGAAAGCAGGAAGGTAGATTATATCAGCAGAACTGCCATTGTCCACGAGTATTCTTTTGGTGTTGAATCCCTTTATAGTTAGCATTATAACCAGAGGAACGTTGTGAGGCTGCTTCACTCCCTTGGCATCTACTTCATTGAAGGATATGTCCTGGTTCGTCCGTCTTTGCTTAAACAGAGGTATCATGTGGACACTGTTTACCTGTCTCTGGCATGCTTTCTTGAGGGACCTGAATGACCCTCCCATGAAGGGCCCTCCGCAATCGTCTTTATCTCCCCGATCACATCTTGTGGAGTTTGGAAAGAGCGATCATCATTCCTGGACGAGGATCCATGCTGACTTTTATTGCCGTCTCTGAACTTACTATATTCCCCCTTTTTCACATATTTCTGTAATTTTCCTTTTCGTATCAACTCCTCTATTTGCTCTTTTAAGTCCTGACAATTTTCTGTGTAGTGACCATGATCTTTGTGAAACCGGCAGTACTTATTTTTATCACGGACATGGGGGGATGAATGCAATGGTCTTAGCCATTTGAGGTAGTGCTCGTCTTTGATTTGCATTAAAATCTTGTCAACAGGCATAACTAAAGGGGTAAATTTTACCGTTCGAGGACTCTTCTCACCTTTCCTTCGGCTCCCATCACTGATTCGACGATCTGGATGCTCTCACTTTTGTCCTCTACGTTCGTCGTTATCCCTTCCTTTGTCTCCTGGCTTCTCTACATCTTTTATGGCTACTAGTGCGTCTTCAGAGTTCATGTATTTCTGTGCCTTCAGGAGCACCTCTGCCATTGTCTTTGGAGGATTCTTCGCGAGTGAAGCCACGAGGTCTCGGGACCTCAACCCTGCTTTGAAAGTCGTCAATTACACCTTATCGTCAGCTTCTTCCATTTCCAGGGTCTCCCGAGTGAAGCGTTTTACATATGATCTCAGGGTTTCCTTCTCTCCCTGCTTGATAGTGAGTAAATGGTCAGCTAGCCTTTTAGGACGCTGCCCCCGGATGAAATGACGCAAGAATGCATTGCTCAACTATTCGAAGTTATCGATGGACGATGTTGGCAACTTTGTGAACCATTCCCTTGCAGCTCCTTTGAGAATTCCCTTGCAGCTCTTTTGAGAGTGGTGGGGAAGGAGCGACAAAGTATCTTGTCAGGGGGTTGTTGAAGGTCCAGTGTCGTTTTGAAGGTATTAAGGTGGTCTTGGGGGTCCTTAAGTCCGTCGAATGGCTCAAATTGAGGCAGACGAAACTTTGCCGGCACCGGGCACTCTAGGACTGCTATAGTGAAAGGCGAATCCGTGGCTCTTACCAGTTTGTCAACGCTCCGGTCTGTTTTCTCCTTGATGGCATTCCTCAATTCGTCCATCTCTTTCCTCATCTCCCGAATAAGATTTGAATTCTGTTCGTCTGGAGGGGTAAATCTTCGATGGTCACTTCTTCTATAACTATTTCCCCCGTCCTCCAAGTTGTCTTTGGATCTATTCTCCTCCTGCTAAAACCGTAGCTTCATTTCCTGATTTTGCTTAGTAAGTTCTTCAACGGTGGCCGCAAGAGCTTGGACTTGCTGAGCCAAGGCTACAAAATCTTGATTGGATTCCATCTGAATATAGAAGTTGATGGAAACTACGTTTTTGAATATAAACATGAAAATGCGTCCCCACAGACGGCACCAAACTAATGAAGCGCAAGTTCGTCAGTCAGAAAGGGCAGATGGAACCAATCTTCAACCTATATGAATATATTCTCAAGATGGTCACTGGTGTGGTGCCTGCCACAACGTCTCTAATGCCAAAGTCAATATCAAGAAATTCGTCGAGATAGAATAATGCCGTATAACAGAGTAAAACATATATCTGAGTATATTTATGTACCTTGTGTTGGTAATGTAAGGGCTTTATATATGTTGCTTTGGATTCTGACCGTTGTGGTTAATGATGGAGTGTTAATGCCTTTCTGGGTAACGCCTTCCCCTTAGTAATGGAGCTTTAATATGCTCTCAACGGTCTGCGTAGCTTTTACTGTAACCGTCCGAGGTATTACTGGCAGTATTGAATAGTCTTGATACCCTCGTTGGTGACGTGGGCATTTATTTGGGTTCGTCTGAGAGAATGGTCTCGTCTGTCTTACTGTGTTCGTCGGTAGTTGATTTCGTCAGTCCCATCAGATAAGAATATAGCAATATATTTGCAAAGCTGTATACGTGTCCCATTGTCCTGAATGCTTTTAAAAAATTATTTAGAATTCAACATTTCTTCATTTATTCTTCTAAGTAGTTAAATTTTGGATTTACAACAAAACTCAAAGTCTGAAAATTGAAACAATAAAAAAGTTCAAATATGAAAGAGAACAAGGTTAGTATAGGTCTAGGATTTTAGATTTTTGTGCTGCATACTTCTAGCGCTGAATAAAATGATGAAAATTGTTTTTTTTTTTTAATTATGTGGGGCCCACTATTTCAATTTTGTTTTAATTAAATGGTTTAAAATCTACTACTACTCCTTGAAGCCCCCAACCTCCACGGGGATTTGGATCCTCTCCATTTCCCTTTGAAATGGAGAGGGTCTAGTTCACGGTAAGGATTTTTTAAAAAATGATCTAAGCTCAAAAACATGCCACGTCATTTAAAATGTTAAAACACACTTAACTCAGGTTCAACACTTAAACTAGGGGGTTGTTTAACTCAACCGGACAAATTGTACTAGAAAACAAAAAAAAATCTTTTAGGAGGGAAAAGTGAAACAGAGGTTATCTGTGCAAGTTCTTCCAGAAACAAAAAAGACCTTTTAGGAAGGAAAAGTGAGACAGAGGTTGCACGTTCAAAGCTTCATAGATTTTAACCCAAAAAAAAGAAAAAAAAAGCTTCATAGAAGGTTCAGAGAACAAGTTCAACTTCAAAGCATCTCTGTTTCTATCTTGCCAAAACAGAGCTATATCCGTAAACTTGTTTATGCTTATCTTATTTGATGTTTGATCATTTTTTTGCATTTATATTGTTGTCTTGGTGATTTTATATTGTTGTTTTGGTGGCTGGATGCAAGTTAGAGTCTATCTGAATTTTTATTTTTAATTTTTTGAGATAAAGATTGAATCTTTATAATGGCTGGATGATTCTTGGAGTCCATCTCATTTTTCTGCATTTATATTGTTGTCTTGGTGAGTTTATATTGTTGTTTTGATGGCTGGATGCAAGTTAGAGTCTTCCTTAAAAATTTCATATAATTAAATAAGATTGAACATTGAATTTTCTGTTTAGACCCCAATGTGAATTAATGAGCAAAATTATCAAATTATATTGGTGAAGTGATCCACTCAGACAATTAATTTTTCACTATAGTTAAGCAATTAACAAATCAATAAGTAATATAAAAAGCACAAGTAAGCATGACATAACATTTGGTGACGAAGTGGAAAATGAAAGAAGAATATCTTTAATGGAGAAACCACTTTGGAAAGTAGATTAGGAAAGTATATTTTTACGACCTCACTCAAGCGAGAGACATGCAAAATCTTGGACCTTTAATGTTCCACTTAAGCAAGTTTACCATCTTGCTTGAGCACACCTCACATTGCACTTAATCGATCTCTACCTTCACTCAAGCAAACCTTTTTAGTAAACATTTCTTTGAGTAGCTCTAAATATAAACTAAAAAACTAACTAGATTTTCAAACGGATAAAATTACATCAATAAATTTGAATTTATTACCATAAAATGTTATGGAATGGATCAACACTAAAATCCTTACACACATGATCCTAATTAATAGTGTAATCAATAAGTTTAGTGGCACAATTTAAAAAAAAAAAAAAATATATATATATATATATTTTTCCACAGCTGTTAATATAGTCTATTAAAAAATGATTACTTGTACACTTAATGTGGATTATGGACATATATAGAGAGGTGATCAAAAGGATACAGTTGCGGTGTTGATCACAAGGTTTAGATATTTAAATTAATAAATTTCTCTCTTTTGAAAAAAAAATTCTCATAATAAATAAGTTCTTTAATCATAATAAGAATATTCCTTTATAATGATTCTTGATGGCATATTATGGATGCAAAATTTTAAAGAACATGTTTATTATTGTCATGTTTAAATTGATTGGCCTTTGAGTGAGCCGAGTTGAAATCATGCTTGGTCATCTTGACCCAATTCAAATTAGGTTGATTCTAATATAATGTATGCAAACCGAGTAGATGACATAATAATTTTTATGTTTAGTAACAAAATATATAACATCTCTCTCATATGAGGTACATCCTCATTACTATGTTGATCATTCATTACATCCTCATTTTTTTATTTTTTATTTTTTACATCATCTCTGTTTTGAAAACAAATGATAGGTGAAAGTTATAATAAATTTATGGTCAATTTTTTCTAGGGATAATGATGGGAATACATGTTCCATCTAATTTGCCCATGGAATCTACCCCATTTAAAGGGATGGAGTTTGAAGCTGATGAGATTGCATATGATTTTTATAATGAATATGGCAGAAAGGTTGGTTTTAGTATTAGAAAAGAGTATGTAAATAAATGTAAAAAGACTGGAGTGGTTACTTCAAGGAGATTTGTGTGTGTGAAGGAGGGAGTTCGAGTCAAAGACAAGAGAGATCAGAATGTAAAGAATCCACAAGCAGAAACAAGATGTGGTTGTGAAGTACGTTTGGTTATTGTACTAAATCGAGATAGTAAAAAATATGTGGTGAGTGAATTTATTGCTGAGCATAACCACTATCTCCACCTTCCATCAACTGTGCACATGATGCCATCACAACGGAAAGTGGTTGCAACTCATGCTATTGAAATTGATTTGGCACATGAATCGGGATTAAGATTAAAGCAATCTTATGAGATTCTTAGTAAGCAAGTTGATGGATATGATAATCTTGGTTTTACCAAGCAAGATTATAAAAACTACTTACGCACTAAGCGACAGAGAGACATGGAGCATGGGGCAGCTGCCAGCTTGGGAATATATTTCAGTCGTCAACTTAAGGAAAATCCTTCATATTATTTCACTACTCAATTGGATTGTGAAGAGTTGATTACTAATATCTTTTGGGCCGATGCAAGAATGATCATTGACTATAGCCACTTCAGTGATGTAATAACGTTTGATACAACGTATAGTACAAATAGAGATGCAAGGCCACTTGGAGTATTTTTGGGTCTCAATCACCATAGAGAAACTGTTGTATTTGGAGGTGCACTTTTATATGATGAAACGATTGAATCTTTTGTATGGTTATTTGAGACCTTCTTAGAAGCAATGTCTAAAAAGAAGCCAATCACTATTTTCACAGATCAAGATACAGCAATGTCAGCTGCAATATAAGTAGTCATGCCTAAGACATATCATGCATTGTGTAGTTGGCATATGTGGCAGAATGCTGAGAAACACTTAGGTCATTTACTCAAAAATGAGTCTCAATTTAACGTTGATTTCTTAGCATGTATCTATGAGTATGACGGTAAAGATGAGCTTCTTAGAGTTTGGAATGAAATGCTAGATAAGTACGATGTTCGTGAAAATAAATGGCTAATTAATCTATTTAAATTGAAGGAAAAATGGGCCCAAGCATATATTAAGAGAACTTTCACTGCAGGAATGAAGACAACCCAGCTTAGTGAGAGTTTCAATGCTGACTTGAAGGATTGCTTGTGTACTAATCTCAATATAGTAGAGTTTTTCACTCATTTTGAAACAGTTGTCAATCAAAAGTGGGATAAGGAGTTAGAAAAAAAATACAACTGTAGACATAAATTTCCAAGACTGAAGCTCAAAAGCTCTCCTATGCTTAACCAAGTAGCAATAGTGTACATGCCTAAGTTGTTTGATTTATTTCAGACAGAAGTTGAAGAGGTAATGACACTTTCCATCCTAGAATGCAATGTGAGTCAAACACATAGTCATGTGGTTGGAGTTTTCAATCAAAATGGAAAATATGAGGTCACGTGGAATCCATTAGATGAGACTCTATCTTGTAGTTGCAGAAAGTTTGAGTCATTTAGTATTTTATGTAGGCATGGTTTGAAAGTTCTTGATGCATTGGATATCAAGTTGATTCCTAATAGATATATCATGAAGAGGTGGAGAAGAGATGCAAAAGATGGAAGCGGAAAAAATTGCACAACACATAACATTAAGCCGGATACTCGACTGGAATATGTAGATCGGTATCGAGATTTATGTCCAAAATATATTCAATTGGTGAATGAGGCATGTGAAACTAAAGAAGGCCATAATATTCTAAGCTTAGCAATTGTAGATTTGAAAAAAAAAAAACTTTGTGACCTTAGGAATTGCAAAGCTAATGTAGAAGAAGACATCATTAGGCCTTCCACCGATTTTGCAGACAAAGAAGATCAATTATGGGCTTTGATTATGATTGTACCAAAAGGGGTAAAGAAAAGGGAGATTTATCGTAATAAAAAGCGTAGGCCGAAATCATGGATAGAAAAGATGTCGAAACCAAAGGAATGCACATCAAAGAAGAAAACAAAGAAAAGAAAAGTGCAGGAGGTAATCTTCTAAATTATCCTTATTTTCACTATTCTATTTTATTTTTACACATTAATATAGTATACTATTATTGTTGCTAAACTAGTACAATTTTTACAGGAAATATATGCACATGACGTCATGGCACAAAAGAAAACTGAGGATATCTCTTCTGGAAATATTACTAGTTTTACACAACTTTTAATGGTAAAAATATTTACAATTATATATTTTACTTTGATATTAATAATAGTTTAGATGCATAATTTGATAATTTTAATGCTAAGCTTGTGATATGTGTAATGTGTAATTGGATTTTTTGTAGTCAGCTTCTACAGGTTCTGCAGCATATCAGGGAGGCTTATCAGCAAGTGTTGCATTAGCATCACATTTAGAGAGTATATCAAGTGTTGCAGGCTCCAACGACAAAATTAATAGTGCAGGAGGTCTCTTGACTCAAGGAAGTGTCGCAAATGGAGGGAGTGTTGCAAGTGGAGGTCCCTTGACTCAAGAAAGTGTTACAAAGTGGATGGAATGAGATGGTTCATAAAGTCAAGCCATTTTTCTAGTTTGGGATCATGTTTTATAATCTATGACACATGCTGAGATTAAGTGCTCTTGTTTTATAATTTTCCTAGTTTAGGACTGGAGTTTTGATGGTCCAAAACTTAGTCACACTTGGTCACATTTAAATGTTTAAACTTAGTCACATTTATGAACAAGTGTTCTAGTTTTGTAATTTTCTTACTTTAAGATTGAAGTTATGATGATCCATAAATTTCCTTTTGTTACAAACTGACAGTGTAATTTCTGCATAATTACTATTTGTAATTTCAGCATAATTTCTGCATAAACAGTAATTTTTGCATAAATTTTCTAGTTACCATTTGTAATTTTTGCATAATTACTGTTTGTGTTTCTGCATAATTACTGTTTGTAATTTCTGCATAATTTCAGCGTAAATTTTATGCAAAAACAGTAATTTTTGCATAAATTTTCTAGTTACTGTTTGTAATTTCTGCATAATTACTGTTGCTACAGAATTACTGTTTGTGTTTCTGCATAATTACTGTTTGTAATTTCTACATAAATTTTCTGCATAAATAGTAATTTCTGCATAAATTTTCTAGTTACTGTTTGTAATTTTTGCATAATTACTATTTCTACATAATTACTGTTTGTGTTTCTGCATAATTACTGTTTATGTTTCTGCATAGATGTTGTTTTCTGCATAGTTGTTAGTTTCATGTCATTCATGTAGAACAAAGCCTCATTTGCAAATATGCCAATAGTTGCAAAACAAAAAACACCAAGACCAAATTAGTTAGTTTGATGCCATTAGTGTGTGTGTGTGTGTGTGTGTGTGTGTTGTTCTCTGTTGAAATGAGTGGAATCCATGTGGATTTTGCTGCTCTTTGTGCCCTTTTAAGGCTTAATTGCTAATTAAGGAGAAATTTTTTGTTGATGGACCAGAAATAACATGTGCTTCATATTCAAAACTACTGCTGTGAATGTGACAAATAATAATGGTGAATGGTAGTTATGATTGCATCTTGGTGCATTGGTTATTATATAGTCAACCTGCATATTCAGTTTGAGTGTATTAATGGTTTAGGTTCCATTTTGTTGCTTGGCAGACACACATGATGTTTCTGCAGTCTCAAATTGCTGTCTAAAACAGGACATTCAAACCAAGGCACAAACACTTCACAACAATGCAATAAATTGGCGTACAAGTCATAGATTAATTAAAAAGACCATATTCCATTGCTAAAGTCTCGGATTACAGAGAGAATTACACCAAAATTCAGGCATTTTCCCACTAATACCTACCAACACATACCAACACAAATTCAGGCCAACACATACCAACACAAACATTCTGCCA
The DNA here is from genome assembly GCA_032727855.1 of Quercus ilex subsp. ballota. NCBI lineage: Eukaryota > Viridiplantae > Streptophyta > Magnoliopsida > Fagales > Fagaceae > Quercus > Quercus ilex. Next base: position 29,769,577 of record CM064919.1, read on the forward strand.
AAACCTACCAACATACACAAACATTCTGGGTCTCCTACATTTATACCAAATTCTCACAGCACACTTTATTAATTGGCCCTAGCCATTTCATCTGATCCTCTAAGTAATATTGCCCATCCTTGTTCTTTCCTACATAAACCAATTCTAAGTTGATCCCAGCAGCCTCAACTATAGCTTTTGTTGTAGTTGTGAATTTCCGGATCCAGTTAATGTCCTCACCTCCATACAAGCATACAACTCTCCCTTTTGCCATCTGGTAAAGAAAGAAGCAACATATTATTACTATAATTAGTGAGTTAATAAGAAAAAAAGTTGGGAAAAATGCTCATACACCACCTAAACTTTCAACTACTGGCCAAAAGACCCCCTCAACTTTTTTATAAGCTAATTTACTCCTTAAACTATTTACAACTACCAAATCAATACTTCAGTTAGTCACACGTTAAAACACTAACGGAATATGCATATGTCACTCACGTGACTTTCAAATACAAACATAAAAAAACCCAAACGTCCAAAACTAAACGAAAAGAGGAGAAGAGAACCAGGTCCGGCAGAGAAAGAGAATCCACGCCGTTCAGAGTCACTGCCGAGCTTCTCTCTGCCATCTCACCGCCCTTATCCCAGCGGCGCCTTGGTGGTTTCGCCGCATTGTTCAATCTGGAAACCACCACACAACCGCAACGCCACCACTATGACCAAAACCCATCAAGAACCAATGAAGAAGAACAAAAAAATGAGCAGAAAAACTAGAAAAAACGAGCAAAAATATGAGCGAAACCTAGATCAGAAAAACCAGAAAAAAAAAGGTAGAAATATGAGCAACCCAAATCAAAACCAACAGATTGAGAACAATTAGCAAAAACCCAACCCAAAACATAGAGAGAGGCCGAAACCCACGCCCAAAACACAAACCCGAAATGCAAACAAAGCCCGAAACCCAACCTAAAATCCACGCCGAAACACAAACACAAACGTCGAAACCCATACTGAAACACAAACACAGCCCGAAATCCACTTTGAAACATAAACATAAACACTGAAACCCATATTGAAACAAAAACACAAATGCCAAAATGGGTCAGCGATGGAGGCTTGGGGCTTGGGTCGGCGACGAATTGAGGAAGAAAGATGGTTAGAGCTTGGCAGGGGAGAGACATACCCAGATTGAACAGTGCGGCAGAACCACCAAGGCGCCGCCGGGATAAAGGCGGCGAGATGGTGAAGAGAAGCTCGGCAGTGGCTCTAAACGGCATGGATTCTCTCTCTCTTTGCCGAACCTGGTTCTCTTCTCCTCTTTCCGTTGGGTTTTGGACGTTTGGGTTTTTTTTTTATGTTTGTATTTGAAAGTCACGTGAGTGACATGTGCATATTCCGTTAGTGTTTTAACGTGTGACTAACTGAAGTATTGATTTAGCAGTTGTGAATAGTTTAAGGAGTAAATTAGCCAATAAAAAAGTTAAGGGGGTCTTTTGGCCAGAAGTTGAAAGTTTAGGGGGTGTATGGGCATTTTTCCCAAAAAAGTGCATATATATATATATATATATATATATATGCACGCACGAGTACAAACCTTTAAAAAAAAAAAATTCCATCAAACCATTTTTCTTACATCTAAAAGACTAAAATATTGTACAAGAAAATTACCCCAGTTCTTTGTTGATTCAATCCTCCATTGGTTGCTATCGCCAAGTACCGATTGGGATTTGTTACAACTTCAACTTCTGAAATTAACAAAATATAAAATAATCACTGTTAAACAAACAAACAAACAAACCCAGCATTCTACAAAACCCAGTCAATTTTTTTTAAAAATATTTTAATCAGAAGCTTACTAACAAGTAACAAGACATACTAGTTAAAAGCATAGGATGATATCATGATACTGATTATACTAATTAGAGATAAGAAAAAACCCTAGCTAGCGAAACCAATAAAAGAATTTCAAAAACCAAGAGAAAAAAGAATAAGTTGCACTTAGTACGCACTTGGAAATTTGTTGCTGGCATTGCTGCATCCATGGTAGAATTTGGAATTTTTTGAAGTCCAAATATCACGATCCGATTTCATCCCTCGTTTCAATGTTATTCTTACACAGCGAACCCATCCCAACCACCACCACCATCAAACCCACACATCCCACAACAAAAAATCAGCCACAAATCAAAAGCAACCAGCATCAGCTACCCACAAATCAGCCACAATACCCACAACAAAAAATCAAAGCAAAAAAGGAAACCCCAGCAACGCCACCCCACCACCGCTGCACTACACACCACACCACCACTAGTAAACCCACCGCCAAAAAAAAAATCATAGACCCAGTAAACCAGCACCACCACAGACCACTATAGACCCACCATGCAAAATACCCATACCAAATCCACCACCATAGCACTGCCGATCTCCACGGAACAAAACCAAGCCACTGATCTAATAGAGAGGGAGAAAGAGAGCAAACCATTGAATCCACAGCACTATCGATTTGAGAGAGAGGGAGAAGGTTTGTAGATGCGATACCCATTTGCAGATGCGATCTAAGGACGTATGGGAAGCAAACATTTTCTGTTGATTTGAGAAAGAGAGTTTGAAATATTCAGATGGGTTTGGTGAGAGAGAAATTGTGGTTTGTCCGGTTGAGTTAAAGAGCCTCTAGTTTAAGTGTTGAACCTGAGTTAAGTGTGTTTTAATATTTTAAATGACATGGCACGTTTTTGAGCGTGGATCATTTAAAAAAAAATCCCTACCGTGAATTGTATCCTCTCCATTTCAAAGGAAATGGAGAGGATCCGGATCCCCTCCATACGGCCATGCCACTCAAACCAACCTTTATGCTTTGGGGAAAAAAAACTAGGAAAGCAAAGAAAATTTAAAATAAGATACACCAGTTGCCTAGTTTTATCTAGGAAAAGATTAAAAGTATTTTATATTTATATAGTGAGAGGGAGAAATTCACAACATTTTTATAACAAATCATAAGTGGCAGGTTACAAATTATTATTGGTGAGCAAAAAAATAATTTTAGTGATAGGTTCAAATTAGAATCAATAACAACTTATCACATCTAATCTAATCTAATCTAATCTAATCTAATACTATATATAATAGCAGAAACCTTTAAGGAGGTGCTGCCACGTTAGGAAAAAAGACCCATAAAATGCATACACGTATAAGTTAAAAAGCAATAAATTACAAGGTTTCATTATGTTAAAATACAGCCTCTTGGTATAAAAAGAAACTAACCGCTTAAAACAAAAAAAATAATAAATAGAAAAGAAAGAAAGATTGGTACACAGAGAAAAGAGAGAGAGATGAGGCGCGCCGAAGACCCTAACACAGAGAGACCGAGAGCGAGAGTGAGAGATCCCAACAATGGTGACACTCAAACGCACACCTACAGAAAGCCATCAACACCATTAGCATCAAATTGAGAGATACGGAGATAGAGAGAGACAGTCCATAAGGCGCGCAGAAGTAGAGATTGAGGAAGAAAAAACTAAGTGCCATTAACACATTACCATCAGATCGTCGGAACTACCATCGGTAAAAGTTTTCTTTTCTTTCTTTCTTAGATCTGTGTATGAGATTGGTGGGATTGAATTTATTTAGGAATTTGGATTACACTAGGTTTTGATTTTTTTTTTTTTTTTTTGGGTTTTCACTGTAAAGAAATGAGATTTTTTTTTAGATTATAGAACATAGAGAGAGAGATTCGGTCTGTCATAGAGGGTGGAGAGAGACAAATTTGAGAAGACAGTCAGGCCCATACCCTCCACTAGTATAGTCTCTATTTTTTTGTACTGAAGGTTAGCATACTCCTTTCCTCTTCAAATATTGTTTTGTCGTTTAGAAGATAGACTGAAACTCCTCACCATTGCCTTTTCTATTCAAATTAGAATCTTAAATCTTCAATTTTGAATTCAAAACCGGTAGTTCTCCTTGCACAATTTTCTAGGGTTGTTCTTTTACCCCTTTTAAAAAAATAGATGGGTTGATCCTCTTTCTTTGGATGCTTTGGTTTCAAATTATCCCTCTGCCTTCTTTAATTTTTGGTAACATTAGGGATTTTGTCCTTATCTATTGTGGTTAAGAGTCAAAATTTACCTTGGATTATTTAAAATCTGAAATTATTAGATGAAGACGAAGTTTCCAGATAAAGTTTATGCAAAAGGTGTTTACTGTTATGCAAAAATTAACTGTTTTGTTTGAACTGTGGTATCGTGATTAAATTTGGGCATATTGTTTTATTGTTGTTAATCTTGCTTTATGGATGTATTTGGGATATCCTTGGTCTACGAAAGCCAAATCCTTTGCCAACATCTTTTACTGTTATCCTTGATGATACTTTATCTTTCATTGCTAACATCTTTTTTCTAATTCTTCTAATGGAACAACTTAATTTTTTATACACAATTTGTTTGATAAAATTACTGATTTTTTGTTTGTGTTTTAACAGAGAGTTTATTACATTGTATTGTACTATATTAGACACTGTTTAACTAAACAAAAAAGGATTCATTGAGAAAAACAGAGATAAATGGAGAGAGAGAGAGAGAGAGAGAGAGAGAGCAATTTGTGGGCAGGCACTACCGTTGCTCTCCATACACCAAAAAAATGGCCTCCCTCCAATGTTTAATTGCTACAGGTAAAGGTTTTTTTTTTATTCGTTTTTATATTACACCATAACTTGATTTTTATGTTTAGTCGTTTGGTTGGATAGGTTTGGATTTATGTATTTGAGTTAGATTTGGATTTGGCTACGGTATTTGGGTTAGAATTGTTTTCTACTTAACGTAATTTTTTTTGATTGATTTTTGGTAATTTTTCGCAGGGAATATTTTTGAATTCTTGCCTTTTGGAAATATGAATTCTAATTTTTGATTTCTTTTATTGATTTTTTTTTTCTTTCTATAATGAGCATTTTTAAATTCGTGTCTTTGGTTTTTTGTTATATTCTGATTCAAAATCTTGGTTTCTCTATTTGTGTTTGCCTTTTGTTGGAGCCTTCAGACTTTGTGGAATAACAAGGGTGTGGACATAAAAATTGTTAATGTTCCTTAAGATTTTTTTTTCCTTTTTTGATACGTCATCAGTTCTTTCTTTGTTTTAGAGTTATGATTGAATTTCAACATATGGTGTCTACTATTTATATGTTATTAGACAACAAACTTTCTGTTTGTGTTATTAATATTTCATTCTACGCGGAGAGCAAAGAGTAGGATCAACAAAGGATGCAATTTCAACATGATTGGTAGACCCGATGCTGTTGGATAACATGCTTCGTGGGATAACGTTTACTGTCTTCAACAATCTGTCACTAACACAAGTTTTAAACTTTTAATTTTTCTTTACCTTTCTTATATGACACACTTTGTACTTCTTTCTATTTGTTTATAGGACTTCTATTATTTCTTTTAATTGTTTCTTCAAACTTATCTAAACATATGGACATCCTCATAAATTCCTTAATGTATGCCTGTACCACTCTGCTGAGGTTTAATATTCACAAAAATATAGAGGACAAGACAGGGGTATATTAATGCTAACATTATTTTTGTGAGATTGTTGAATTACCTTTGAATCTTTGATATGGGAACAATCTTTCACATTTTTACAATTCAAACCATATTATAATGTTCGCTTTAACTTCTTTGGTAGTCTCTCTTTTATCTTTTTCTTCTGTAATTTAAAAAACTTTCTTACCCTATCGTTTTATTGAAATACAGATTTACTAAGTTCTATGTCAAGTATGACACTTGGGTATTTTTGCAATAAGATTTGCTGGATCAAACTGGCAGTTTAGGATGGCCTGATTTTCATTCTGTTTATCTCCTACTTTGTATTAAATTTTGTCCATTGATGTATTTGGGTTTGAATTGGCTATATTTTGAATATTTTAGTCAGCTTTTTCTTCAATTTTTTTTTAAAATTTTCCTTGGCATAGCATTTTTTTTTAAAAAGTTTTTTTGTCTGTAATATTCCACAATTGCTTTTCCTTAACATCTGAATTTTTCAATATCTATATTTTGTAATTTTGTAAACGGAAGCTTTTCCTATTCGAATTAGCATCTGCCTTTTCCCTACTTAATAGGCTAGGGTTCTTCTTTGATTGTTTTGTAAATTGATGACTTTATTCTATTTCTTTGGATTCTTTTGTTTCAATTTATCATTTATGGCTTTTGTTTTGGTATCATTAGTGGATTTTCCCTTGAAATTTTGTGTTTAAAAGTCAATTTCTCCTTGGAAGGTTTTATATTTGAATTGTAGAGTGTTATGATTTTATCTAAGTTATGGTTTTTTAAAATAAATTAAAATGTTTGGTTTTGATTTATGATTAAAAAAAAAAAAAAGGTAGCCCACTGAATGTCAAAATTGTGTTATCTTTGTTTACTAAACATGGCTGTATTGTTTACACATTAATTTTTAGATTATTATGTGGAACTTGAAAATTATCTTTGTTTTAAAAAAAAAATGTAATATGGGAAAAATCTTCCACTTTTTTGCAAGATTACTACGTTTGCTTTAGCTTCTTCTGTAGTCTCTCTTTCATCCTTTTCCCTGTAAATTAAAAATCCTTATTACTCCATTTTGTTGAAACATAGATTTACAGCGTTTTTCGTCAAATACGACACTTAGGTATTTTGCAAGAAGTGTTGATTGGTTGAACTAACTAGTTAGGATGCCCTGATTTCGCCTATGTTTATTTCATATTCTGGATTAGATTTTGTCCATTAATATATTTGGTTCGACTTGGTTTTGCTTTGCAAATTTTAATCAGCTATTTTGTTTTAAGTTGATTCAATAATTTGTAGTTATAGCTTTACAGCGTTCTTTGCCATATAAGACACTTGGGTGTTATGTAAGAAGAGTTGCTAGATCAAACTGACAGGTTAGAGTGGCTTGACTTTCCCTGTATTTATCTTATATTTTAGATTAAATTTTGTTGATTGCTGTATTTGGGTTTGTATTGGTTTTGTTCTGCATATTTTTGTCATCTTTTTAAAAGTATTTGGATTCAATTAGTTTTTGTTTTGGACTGAACTAAACTGAACTGCAAAACTGTTATGATTCCATTAGGTTTTTCCCATCATTTTCCAGTAGCAAAATATGATGTTATGAGAGACTTATAGATATATTAAAACATTTGAAGGTCTGGATAAGCTATAAAAAGTTGGAGGTTACTTTTAACTTTGTGCCTAGATAGAATAAACCACTCAAATTTCTTATATTGGTGTACTGTTTTAAGAGATTTAAGCTTTTATAGGGCTTTGAACTCCTGTTAATATTCATGTATTACTTAAGGATTTTTTTTTTTTTTTTTTTTTTTTTGGGTATGGAAACTTCCATCTGGATTTAACATTTCTTTATTGTTAAATTTTTTGAATTATGTTTTAATTACTTGAATTTTTTCCTTGAATTAGAAGCATATAAGTTTGTGAATGTATAAGAAAACTTACTTTGTTCTGTATAACCAAATTTTTAGTCCAACATGCAATAGATTTTGATTGCAAGGAGATATCGGTACTGATGGTGTAATGAAAATGCACAAGTCCTATTTCATCCATATGGGTCATCTGTCAGAGAAGAATGGAGAGATGGGACACGAGAAGCATTCTCGTCCCCAATAACCTCATCCATCCTTAATAAAGGACGGACGAGTCCATTGGACCCTGAGCATATTGAGAGCTTTACAAGCATGATTTTCTCCAGGCGTAAGAGACGAATTGCACCATAACCAGCCAAGTCCTCCAACAAACAGTTATGGAACACCGGTCCAAATAAAGTAACTTCCATGGCAGTTATGGAAGTTACATCTGAATCTTCTGAATTCCTCGACAATAAGAACGGTTATTAAACAAATAACCATTCCATGTACGCTATATAAGCATTCCCTTACGAAGAGGTAATTCATTCTGACACTTTCATACAAATTGGAATTCCAAAAATACTGACTTTATCATCGGAGGATCCTTGGCTGGTCTTCCCCGGTCTCCTTTGATCTTGTGTTTATTTTTCAGGACATTCTAGTCAACTTTGAGATCAACGCCCGAGACATTCAACCTACTAATTTCCTTGTGTTCATCAGTTGGTGCCGTCTATGGGAAAGAAGTTTGTTAGATTTCATCTTTGAAGTTCTACAATTCCTTTCTCCGACAAAAGGCTGCAATGGTTCAGACGAGATCGAGGGCTATTAGTCCAGTCCATCAAGAGAGTAGAGATGCCTCTAGTAATGCTCACTTTGATCGTCAATCTGTGCTCGCCATGCAACCATCCTCTGTTCAACATGTACAATCCATGGCAGCCGCTATGGCAGAGTTAACCTGCCAGAACCAAGAATTGAGTAGAGAGATCAATCTTAGGAGGCAGCGACATGAGGCCTATGGAGAAGAACAAGGCCAGAGCCAAGGAGATAGAAGAGATGCAAAACCTAAAAGCCAATTAAGGGGTACCACATCAAGAAGGATGCCACACTTGGAGAGGGAAATGGACCAAATGAGGAAAGTTATGGATGAGATAAGGGAGAACATAAGGAGAACAAATCCTGTAGAAGATCTAGTTCACCAAACAGATTCCCCTTTCACGGCTTCCATCAATGGTCATCCCTTGCCTTCAAAATTCAAGATGCCTTCCTTGGATTCGTATGATGGAACGTGTGACCCGCTTGATCACATTGCTGCTTTCAAGACTACGATGCACCTTTAAGGGGTCCCAGATGAAATTATGTGTAGAGCCTTCCCTACCACCCTTAAAGGTCTGGCACGAGTCTGGTTTAGCAAAATACCCCCGAATTCAGTAAGTTCTTTTGAAGAGTTGAGCAAGTTGTTTGTTAATAACTTCATTGGGGGACAAAGACACAAGCGTTCCTCATCCAGCCTGTTAACCATAGAGCAAGAAGAGAATGAAAGCTTACGGTCCTTCATCACTCGTTTCAACAGAGAGGCCTTGACCGTGGACGAGGTAGATGATAAGCTACTATTAGAGGCCTTCCATAATGGGGTTAATTCTGCCTTATTCATACATAAGCTATATGAGAAAGAGTCTCAGTCCATGGCCGAACTCGTCCATTCGCCTCAAAACTTTATGAATGCAGAAGACGCTATCATAGCGAAGAAGAGGAAGAGAGTTGAGAGAATAGAAGGAAACCCCATTCGCCACTCTGAGCATGGTCCTCGTCCAAAGAAGGGACAAATGGAAGAAAAGAGAGACCGACACAATAAGAAACCAGGCTCTTCAGCGCGTAATCAACAATACACCCCATTGAACGTGCCACTTGAGCAAGTTCTCATAGAAATCAAGGATGATCCTTCCCTGAAGTGGCAAGAGAAAATGAAGGGAGATCCTAATAAGTGCAATAGGAATAAGTATTGTCGCTTCCACAGAGACCATGAGCATGACATGGATGAATGTTTTGATTTAAAACAGCATATTGAAAATCTTATCAAACAAGGAAAACTGAGAAGTTTCCTTGGACGAGATCACAAAGATGAAAAATTGAAGGGGAAGGTGGAAGAGACATCACGACCTTTGCTAGGGGAAATGAGAGTTATTATAGGAGGTGGTTCAACAAGTCAGTCGTCCAAGTCAAGAAAGACGTAACTGAAGGTAGTACAGAACGTCCAACTTTCTGGACGATCACCAAGGACGAAGACCACTGAAGAACAAGCTATCATATTCACGGACGTTGAAAGAGTTCATCACCCTCAAGATGATGCCATTGTCATTACATTGCTTATTGCCGACTATACAACGAGAAGAGTGTTGGTGGACAGTGGGAGCTCGGCAAACATTTTGTATTACCCTGCCTTTCAGCAAATGAAGCTTGGACGAGATCAACTTTGTCCAGTAAACTTAACTTTGGTAGGTTTCGATGGAATGAAAGTACAGCCCGTGGGCACTGTCACCTTACCTGTGGTGGTGGGAGCATATCCACGGCAGGTAACCAAGGACGTGAATTTTCTCGTGGTTGATTGTTCGTCTTCCTATAATGCCATAATTGGAAGACCAACTTTAAATAGTTGGAAAGCAGTCACGTCCACTTATCATTTATCAGTCAAGTTCCTTACGGAGCATGGAATAGGACAAGTACAAGGAGATCAACTTGCAGATAGAGAATGCTATCTAGTTATGTTGGCCATGGACGGACAGGTTCAGATGATGAGCATTGAGGAAAGGAAAGTTGTGGAAGAGCCCACCAAAGCGTTGGAAAACATTTCCTTGGACGAAGACAACCCTGAGAGGTGCACCAAGGTAGGAATAGATATAGAAGAAAAGACTAAGAAGGATCTCATCCGTCTCTTAAAGAAGAATATTGATGTGTTTGCATGGAGTCATGAAGACATGCCGGGTATAGACCCCAGTGTCATTACCCACCGTCTGAATGTGTATCCTATCTCTAAGCCTGTACGACAGAAGAAAAGGGTGTTTGCTCCTAAGAGAGACAACGCCATTAAAGAAGAGGTACAGAAATTAACTGTAGCGAAGTTTATTCGAGAAGTTTATTACCCAGACTGGTTTGCTGATGTGGTAATGGTCAAGAAGGCAAACGGTAAGTGGAGAATGTGTGTAGATTTCACCGATCTAAACAAGGCTTGCCCCAAGGACAGCTACCCATTGCCACGTATTGACCAGTTGGTAGATTCCACTGTGGGTCATAGATTACTTAGCCTTATGGATGCTTTCTCTGGATACAATCAAATAAGGATGGACGAAGCAGACCAAGAGAGGACATCCTTTGTCACAAGCCAAGGCTTGTTCTGTTATAAGGTGATGCCCTTCGGTTTAAAGAACGCAGGGCCAACATATTAGAGGTTGGTTAACCATATGTTTCGTCCACAAATTGGTCGGAATGTAGAAGTCTACGTGGATGACATGTTGATAAAGAGCCAGGACGAGGGAAAGTATCTAAACGACCTGCAGGAAACATTTGACATGCTCAGGCAATACAACATGAAGTTGAACCCTAGCAAATGTGCTTTCGGAGTGTCATCAAGTAAGTTCCTGGGGTTCATGGTTTCACATAGGGGAATTGAAGCAAATTTAGACAAGATCCAAGTGATACTAAACATGGAGCCTCCGCAGAATATCAAAAAAGTCTAGTCTCTTACCAGACGAATTACCGCCCTTAACAGGTTTATCTCTAAAACTATTGACAAATGTTTGCCATTTTTTAAGGTTCTTAAAAAAGCCTTTGAATGGACCAACGAGTGTCAGAAAGCTTTCGAAGATCAGAAAACGTACCTCACCATGGTTCCTTTACTAAGTCCGTCCATATTGGGAGAGGAGTTATATTTGTAATTGGCAGTTAGCCCGTATGCCATAAGTTCAGCATTGGTGAGGGAGAAAGGCAAGGTGCAAAAGCCCGTGTACTATACAAGTAAAGCATTGTGAGGAGCGGAAGAACGATATCCACAAATAAAGACATTGGCTTTTGCATTAATAATAGCTTCCAGGAAGTTGAGGCATTACTTCCAAGCTCATGTCATCAATGTTATGATTGATCATCCGCTTAAGAAAGCAATGAACAAGTTGGACACTACAGGACGACTGATCCAATGGGCTGTTGAGCTCAGTGAGTTTAACATAAGATATCAACTAAGGCATGCCATAAAAGCTCAAGCCCTAGCAAACTTCATTGCAGAGTTTACCCCAAATTATGATAATTTGGATGAGATGGAATACAGTGAGAAGTAGGTTGTCTATGTGGATGGCTCGTTTACACAGCATGCAGGGGGAATAGGTGTGGTTCTACAATCCCCAGAAGGAGATAAACTGAAACACAAGGTTCGTCTGCAATACCAAGCAACTAATAACAAAGTTGAGTATGAAACCCTCCTTAAAGGGCTGGAGCTGGCTAAGTCTGTGGAAGTAAAGTCAATACTCGTCTTGGGAGATTCCCAGTTGATCATAGGCCAAGTAAATGGGACATATGAGGCTAAAGAAGAACGGATAAAGAAGTACCTTAATAGGGTGATGCGCCTCATAAAAAAATTTGAGGAAGCTGACTTCGTTCAAATCCCAAGGGAAAAGAACGTGGAAGCAGATACCCTAGCAAAGGAAGCCTCAGCAAATGAAGCCGTGGATGAGTTTAATGAGATTCAGTACATACCAAGTATTGATATCCCAGAAATACAATAGGTGGAGAGTGGAAGAAATTGGATGACCCCCATTATATCATACATGAAGGATGGACGACTTCCAGAAGAGGGAGACGAGGCTAGAAAGCTCAGAGTAAGATTAACCAAGTACATCCTTATAGACGAGATGTTATACAAAAGAGGCTTTTCTCAGCCTTATCTTAGGTGTTTAGCTCCAAACGAGGCAAACTATGTATTAAGGGAGATTTATGAAGGAGCATGTGGCAATCACTCAAGAGCCAGGTCGCTCGTCCACAAGGTCGTTCGTGCAGGATATTACTGGCCAAATATGTAAGCTGATGCCAAGGCATATGTCAAGGTCTGCAATCAATGCCAACAGTTTAGTAACATCCCCAGACAACCATCAGAGTACCTCACCCCGATGATGGCCCTATAACCCTTTGCCCAATGGAGACTAGATATCTTGGGTCTTTCCCCTTGGTACACGACAAATGAAGTTTTTGGTAGTTGACATTGATTATTTCACAAAGTGGATAGAAGCGGAACCCGTAGCAAATACTACACAACAAAATGTTAAGAACTTCGTCTAGAAAAACATCGTATGCAGGTTTGGAGTGCCCAGAGTGTTGGTATCAGATAATGGATGACAATTTGACAATGCGCTCTTCAGAGACTTTTGTGAATACTTCGGATTCAGAATCATTACTCTTCACCCGCCCATCCATAAGCAAACGGTCAAGCTGAAGTTGCTAACCGATCCTTGTTAAAGATCATCAAGACTCGGCTTGAGGGGGCAAAGGGAGTATGGTCAGATGAGCTACCAGGTGTTCTGTGGACATACAGGACTACAGTGAGAACCCCTACAGGGGAAACTCCTTTCAAGTTAGCCTATGGAAGTGAAGCAATCATACCTGCAGAAGTGCATATGGCCAACCACAGGGTCATGACGTACCAAGAGAAGGATAATGAGGAACAACTACACCTGAGCCTTGATTTGGTAGACGAAGTGAGAATGGATGCAGAGCACAGGACAGCAAGGTACAAAAACCTCATGGCCAGGCAACATGATGCAATGGTAAAACCTAGGTGTTTCAACGTAGGGGACCTCGTCTTAAAGAGGGTTTCTTTGGCAACCAAGAACCCAACTCATGGGAAATTGGGACCTAATTGGGAAGGACCCTATAGAGTTATCAACTGTAAAAGACAAGGATCCTACTACTTGGAGGCCCTAGACGGAAGGAAATTGGAGGATCTTGGAATGTTGAACACCTAAGGAGGTACTATCAGTAAAATGCCAACAGTTTTGAACGAGACTTGCCATTTTGGACGAGCCAGAGTTATCTTACTTTCTGTTATTAATATTATATGTTATGTTTTAACTTCTTAAAAATGTATTAGTTTTAAGTTAACTATGGACGAAGTCATGAACTTTGTATGAATAAGGCACTAGCTTCTAAGCATGTGCCATACTTGTGAATGATGTTTATATTATGAATGTGGTTTGAATTCTCAAATGCATGTGACGTATAAATTCTCCATAATTTCAGTTCCAAAAAGGCTAAGGCCAAAGACGAGTAAATTCTCTGGACGCAGGGATGTACTGTAGATTCTCGTAAGGGTAAACCAAACTAAGGCATACTCGTCCAAACCATGGACAAGCTAAAGCCTTGGACGGTTTAAACAATGGACAAGTTAAAGCCATTGTTGCATTAGTTCAACCCATGGATGAGGAAATGCATGAGCAAATGCTTAATCTATTGATAGGACACCAACCAAACAATCCGACCTATGGACGAGTGAAAGGTTGGGCCCTTATAAAACGTGAAAATCAGCTAAGTCTAAGGACGAGTAAGGCTGATAATTACCATTTCACATAGACAAATCATACTTGATGAAATTCAAGAAATGAAAAAGTGTATATTTATGTTAAAAAAGGAGAAATTCCTTCTAGGGACAAGCCAAAGTTCCACCTATAGACAAGCCAAAATTCGAAATCTCATGAAAATAGAAACTTTCGTCCATATCATAATAGAAAATAATAACATTCAGTTGTTTAAGGGCGGACGACCAACGTCCAAAACACCCATATAAAACCTAAAATTGTTTTAACAACTCGTCCTAAAACCACTGACGAGCTTAATGTACTTGAATTACATAATAAAGGTCCCAAATAGTGGACCAAATAAAAAAAAGAAAAGGAACAGAAATACAAAGATTAAAATATTTTCTAAGCAGGGGGGCATCTATGTTAGGATCGTCCTGAGGGGGCAGAGTTGAAGCGTCATCCTCAACGTTAACGTCCTCGGAGCTGGTTTGGAGAAAAGAGCTGGTAGCAGCATTTAGGTTAAGCTTAATGGAGCTGAAGTCCACTTCAGGGAAGTTTTCAACAGCATCCATGAAGTCTTTGGACGCCTTAAACTCAGCAACTGCATCCTCTTTTGCCTTGGAGAGAAGGGTACTCAACTCGTCGTTCTTTTTCTGCAAATGATCAAGACGAATATCCTTCTCCACTATATCAGCTTTCAACTCCTCGATCAAGTTTTGATGCTTCGTCGCTTCCTCCTTAGCCTTGGCAGCTACCTCAGCCCATTTTTTACTCTCGTCCCTCATGTTTTGGATCGTCGTCTCCAGCAAGATCCTCATCTTGTCCAAGTCAGTGGCTTGCCTGGACACTACGATGAATTTTGACATGGCCTACAAAAGAAACACCAAAATGTTGGTTAGACGAGGAAAGTTACGAAGTAATAAAGACAATGAAAATAAAGTTACCTTAAAAAGATCATGAACACCTGAGTGTTTAAAATCCTTTAGGGACATGTTATAACAGACGTTTATGTCCTCATCCCTTACAGCTTCCCCGAAGCGTTCCCAAGCTAAGTCTTCATTTTCAACAATATTTGTGGGAACCCTCGGAAGAGGCTGGGACGAGACAAGCGCAGTCGTCCTTAGCAGAGAAGTCTTGGATGGGGTAGTCTCCACTGGTATAGACGAGTCAACATCGACTATGAGGGCAGGAGGCTGGGACTAAGGAAGCTTGGGCTTGGCTATTTGTGACGACCCACGCTTAACTCTTTTATCTCATCGACTAGGAAGGCTTCCTAGATCAATATTCTTTGGCAGGGATTTCCTTTTATCCCTAGTGAACGGACGAGTCTGAGATTGGGCTTCAGGACGATCCCCCTCACCAACAACCTCTTTTCTCTTATTTCTTTTCATTGTTGCCATTCCTTAAAAAAAAAAAAAAGAGGGAGGAAAGAGTTTTTAGAACTAAAGCAAAAGATAAACAAGGTCAAGAATGTTTGAGTTTAAAACTTACTTCTTCTTACTGTAATTTCGTGTGCAAGTGCTTCTTTGGATGGATTAGGGCCTAATCCCCACTTGGCAAGTTGTCTGAGCGTGACCAAGGAATGAAAGTCCCTATCCGTGTGTAGATGAGCCCTGTGGATGCGGTCACAATGGAACTTGCTCAAAGAAGGTCGTCCGGCGGCTGAAAAGAAACAAGTAAAGGTTAAAAAACAAAAAGGGGAGGGACTTACCCTCAAGACGAAGGTTTCCTAAGTCCCTAGTGTAATGACCAAATATGTCCCGGCCAACGTCCACAGGATTCCCAGCCAAAAAGCCGGAGATAAAGAAAATCCCCGTCTTCCATTTTTTGTCAAACGAGGCCAGGGACCTAATCAATCTACAGTCTGTACCCCTGGCTGTGCATTGGTAAAAGTCAAGGGACTGGTGTATTTTTGAGGGTTTGTAACAATAAAGGAACTCGTCCACAGTAAGAGGACGATCCCCTCCGAATACTTCCCTCCACAAAATTTGCATAGAGATGATCAATCTCTATGCATTAAGGTTGAATTGACATACTCTTAAACCTAGCCTAACTAATAACTCTCTAGTAAAAGTGTTTAAAGGAAATCTTAGACCCCCCAAAAGACAAGCCTTATAGACACCTATCTCAAAATGAGGATTACAGCACCATTCTCCATGAACGGGCAACCTGGGGTTAAACTCATCTAGGATCTGGTACCACATCCTAAGATTATTTAGTCCTTGCTCTTCCGTTTTAGAAGAAATATCTGCCGCACAACTAGACGGAGGGATGTTAGACGAGGTGCCTGCCTGGGACCCTGAGGCTTGCCTAAGCTGTTCTTGCATAACTTCCAAAGGAAACCCAAGGATGCCAGAAACATACTCATCGTCCGTGGTATTCCCCCCACTACTATTATTAGTGTCATTAGAACTACTATAACTACTCTCGTCGTTATACTCGTCTATGGCTTTCTCTATGCTATTACTAGACGAGGAAATAACTGTTTTCGACGTTTTTTGAAAAAAAATTGAAGAGAAACCTAAAAGAAGAGAAAGGAAGGAATACCTGGCTCTAAGACAGATGAAGGCTATGGATGCGAAGAAACTCCTAGACGAGGCTCTAGACGACGAATGTCAAAGACAGAAAATCTCATAAATGTGAAAGGTAATGGAGGTATTCCACTATTTATAGGCAGCTGACCTGGGCACATGAAACGACATAACCATGACACGTGGCATTCACCTCAAAAAAACGAATCGACAGGACTAGTCACCAATAAAATGATGACACGTGGCACATCAACTCTGACGCTAAGCATATACGTCCAAAGGAAATGACACCTGGTTACCCCTCCCCTTTGGACAACCCTTATGGACAAGGGGGCAACTGATGGTGTAATGAAAATGCACAAGTCCTATTTCGTCCATGTGGGTTGTCCGTCAGAGAAGAATGGAGAGATGGGACACGAGAAGTATGCTCGACCCTAATAACCTTGTCCGTCCTTAATAAAGGACAGACGAGTCCATTGGACCCTGCGCATATTGAGCTTTTGACAAGCATGATTTTCACCAGGTGTAAGAGACGAATTGCACCATAACCAGCCAAGTCCTCCAACTAACTGTTATGGAACACCAGTCCAAATAAAGTAACTTCCATGGCAGTTATGGAAGTTACCTCCGAATCTTTTGAATTCCTCGACAATAGGAACGGTTATTAAACAAATAACCGTTCCATGTACACTATATAAGCATTCCCTTACGAAGAGGTAATTCATTCTGATACTTTCATACAAATTGGAATTTCGAAAATACTAACTTTATCATCGGAGGATCCTTGGCCGGTCTTCCCCGATCTCCTCTGATCTTGTGTTTATTTTTTAGGACATTCCAGTCAACTTTGAGATCAACGCCCGAGACATTCAGCCTACTGATTTCCTTGTGTTTATCAGGTACACTTTTTGCAATTTCATATTCTGCCCTGCTATTACAACTCCCCATACACTTTCAATAACGCAATGAATCTATGTAAAAATAAAAAAACAATTGGTGTACTATTTACTGTAGATTATGATCAAACTTTGTGATTTATATGCATCTATGATTTTTTTTTTTTTTTAAAATTGTATAGTTTCTTATCAAGCTTCCAGTAAGATACCTTGAACGGAATCTACAAAGGTCTATATTTATTCCTCACAAAAGGGACATGATAGGCGGAAAATAAGAAGGGGAAATGATAGATGGTCAATTGGAAAGGAGCAAGAACAAAAAGAACAACTGAGATATGAAATGATCATTGAGCACATAACCACACAAAAAGCAATGTAGAGGCACATTGGAATTCAAAAGAAAAGAAAAAGTTAGCTGATGTTGAATTAGCATCTTCAAATGCATTTGGTTGGATTGTTTTAGATTTAGATATTTGAGTTAGATTCGGTTTTAATTATGGTATTGGGTTTAAAATAAATTTTGTTTTGAGTATTTTGTATTAGATTTGGGTTAAATTAGTTTTTGATATCTACCTATGGTGTTTCTAATTAGATTTGTAAATGGAGATATTTGTTGGGTTTTTAGTACGTTGGAAAAGTGTATTTAAATATTATTTTAAACAATTTCTTTCTAATAAATAATGTGAGTTAAAAAGCTAGTTACTTTAATTTATAAAGAGCAACAGTAATTAGAAAAGCTTTTTCTTTTTAAACGTCTTTCTCTCAAAGCCTATTATTATTTTTGTTTGGACCCTCAACAAAGTATTTAGCAAAAAGACAAAAAGATATCAAGAAAATGCACCTCACATCAAAGAAGGTGACCAATAAAACAAGGAAGGCCGACGCCTGAACTAGGAAGATATATAATGATTATAGGCCAATAAAAAAAATTTCATCCTTATCAACAAAAATATCAGTCCAGAGGCCAGACAAAATATTTGATGTATAGAGAGTTACAACATAGGTAAGAAGAACTAGAATTGAAATCATCTCAAAGATGAAACTATCTCTGCCTAATAGTTTGAGTTCTCTAGAGACACTTCAAGTAAAATACACATGGTCGAGTAAATTTATTGAGAACAAAACCACATTTATTCAAAATTACTTATATAATCTGTTGGACTTGCATGATACAAATAAAGAAGTGCTTGTATAATTTAGGGTAAAATATCATTTTCGTCCCTAAACTATCACAAAAATTCATTTTTCGTCCCTAAACTTTCAAAAACTCTATTTTCGTCCCTAAACTATCACAAAAGTTCATTTTTCGTCCCTAAACTTTCAAAAGTTCTATTTTCGTCCTTAAACTTTTCCAAACGTATTGATTTTCGTCCCTCCATCTGACGGAGTGCTGACGTGGCTTGACGGAGTGCTGATGTGGGAGGGACGAAAATCAATACATTTGGAAAAGTTTAGGGACGAAAATAGAACTTTTGAAAGTTTAGGGACGAAAAATGAACTTTTGTAATAGTTTAGGGACGAAAATAATACTTTTGAAAGTTCAGGGACGAAAAACGAACTTTTGTGATAGTTTAGGGACGAAAATGATATTTTACCCTAATAATTTATTGTGAAACTATTATGAAAATGTTGTGAATATAGCACTTGTATTCTTTTTAAAGAATAGGGAGGTTTCTACTTTTTAGTTTGATCTTTGTTGTTTGTAATTGAATTATAATTTGACTTTTTTATATCGAATTTTGTTCTTGGATATAATTGAACAAATGGCTTAGATGATAATGCCTTTTTCCTTGGACTCTTATGTTTGTAATTATTAATGAATTTTGAAACTGCCCTTTTAGAAATTATTTTTTCTGTAGTCATGTTTGATTTTTCTTTTTACGAACGTTTTCTTTTTGGATGGATGGTCTTGAAGACGTAACAATTTGAGTTCTCATACATATATAAGTATATATAATTCCCGAAAACAAACTGTGCTATGTTTCATCACAGCAGACTTACAAGTTACAATTCAAAAGACAATTTCCAATAACACATATTGGTTTCAAAGAGTCTTTTGACTGAATATTGTAAAAAAGCAAGTTTATTTATGATATGGGCATTGTTTAAAGTTATTTAGGAAAATGAGAAGAGAAGTAAATTTTGGCAATAGTGTTGCCGAAATTCTAAGAGAAAGTATGAGAGAGAAAAGAGATATGATGTGACAGAGGGAGAGAAATAAAATTGAATTTCAGTGATCTTATCGAAATTCCTGCCCAAAATGTAAGCTGCCTAGATTAGAGGAGTGCTTGAGAGGAAAAAGGGAATTGTGGCAACCAAGTTGTCAAAATTGTAGGAGAGAGGAGAGAGAAAATTTAATAAGAATTGTGGTAGTCAAGTTGCTGAAATTGGAGTAGAGAAAAAAAAAATTTGTGGCAATGGAGTTGCCAAAAATTGGAAGAAAGAGGAGAGAGAAAAAAATTGATTTTTATTAATTGGAAATTGGAGGAGAGGACAAAACATATAATTAATTTTTATTTTCCAACCTATAACCACCCTAAAAAGTAATGATTCAGGAAACTTAATACATTTTTTATACCAACTAAACTTTAATGAAATTGAAAGAAATACAAATGTATGATTTATTGCACTAAATAAAAATAAAAATAAAAATAATACACATACATATCTTTATTATCTTTATTATAAACTAATGTTGATACCCATTTTCGAGACACATTTTCTATAAGCCCAATTCAACCAAGCTCGACTTCCTTGGGGGCTCACTTCATGTATTATATTTTATTTATTCTTTTAAGCATGACCAAAACCCATGCGACATATTGGAAAAATTGAGGAAGTGTGGTTTGGAGAGTATGGGTTGGTTTCCTTCGAACCTTTTGCATAAGTCCAGCCCATGTGTGCTACCAAGCAAGCAATGGACACTAGTAGCACCCCAGGCTCATGGAGGAGGTCTTGTACCTACAATTTCCACCCTAAAACAATTTTTATGCTTTGGCTAACTGTGGCCCAAAGTTTCTACTTGACCCTTTTTTTCTTTAAAAATGGTTGGCTCTCATTGGCTAACTTCAACTGCTAACCCTCATTCAAGTGAGCCTTCCAATGGTCTGAAACACAACTGAAAATGGGGAGTCAATGAGGGTTTAGTCAAGAATTTCCCTTAATGATGATAAAATTAAACATTCCTTTTATCCAAACAAAAGCAAACCTAAAAATTACTACTTGCTTAACACCAAAAACCAGTCACTTAGAGCACCCTAAAAATTCCTCTCTCCTACAATTTTAGCAACTTAGTTGCCACAATTCCTTTTTCCTCTCAGGCACTCCTCCTATTTTGGGTACTCCTTTAATTTGGGCAGCTTGCATTTTGGGTAGGTATTTCAGTAACTACATTCCCAAAATTCAATTTTCTTTCTCTCTCTCTCGCTCCATCACATCATTTCTCTCTCTTCTCTCAAACTTTTTTTTAAAATTTTGGCAACACCATTATTGAAATTTTCTTCTCTGCTCATTTTCCCAAATAACTTTGAACAGTGCTCATATCATAAATAAGCTTGATTTTTTGTAATATTCAGCCAAAAGACTCAGTTTGTAGAGTACAAAATATATAATATAGCATTTCAATTATACTCCATTACAAAATAATCGTATTAAATTTTTCCCCACATGACTTTGAACCACTATTTGAATTTAGAACCTAGGTGGAAGTTTTGTACCTAACCAAATCTTTTGTTAATGCGTCAATTTTTTTTTTTTTTTTTTAATGTAGAGAAGGCAATTATTCTACCCACCTTCTAGCAATATCAAGTTCTATGCATATTTTACCACTTAATTTTTTTTGAAAATATAAGTGTAACTCGATATTGCTAATGTCGAGTTCTATTTAAAAATATACATAGAACTCAATATTGAGGATATCGAGTTTTATACAAGCTTGATTTTGTTAAAATTGAGTTCCAAAATATGAGCATTTTACTAAATAGTTTCAAAATATGGACATTTTGCTACATATTTTTCAAATTAAGGATAAATATTCATTCCCCCACCCCCCCCCCCCCCCCCAAATTCCATCTTGTCCTGGTGTTAGCTCAAGCTTTGAATAGAAATTCTTAAAGACTTTTCTTCTTGAAAATAAAATATTTATTCAGAAAGAAGAAAAAAAATCTAAGTATAATTTTATTATAAAGTGAAAAATGAAAAAGAAAAAAAGAAGTAAGAATTCAAGTGGAATTTGGATTCCCAACTAATGATTGAGAATGTATTACACCTTATCTTAATGCTTACAACCCATGACATAAATGTCAAATCAGATTGATATTTCTTTCGAAACTACTGCATATAGATAGTGGCAAGTTGTGATATAAAGTTGTGCACAAAATTGTATTCTGAGCATTACTTATATAGTCATATGGATATGATCTTTCTTTTCTTTGTAAGATGAACCATTACTCTCAAGTCAACATAAATATTACGACCACGTGAATAGTAAATACAAGCAATACTACTAGGTAAACTTGTTAGTGTAGTTAAAGGACGATGAATGTTCTCTCAAGAGAAGGCTTCACACATATATACACTTAAATTAGACTAAAGTAGAATTATATTAAAAAAAATGTTTAGATACAATATATTTTTAATAATTTTTTTATAATAATTATTGACATAACCTATGCTGATTGGTGCATAAAAAAATATTTGGATAATTAATCCAAATAGAAGTGAATTTCAATCCGATATTTTCCATCTCACCAACTTCATCCAATTTTTTTTTTTTTTTTTTTTTTGGGTTTCTTTTTCAACCAAAAACAGCCTGTACTAGCTAGAAAGAACAAGAGTTCTAAAAAAAACCAAAATTCTATGATCACGTCACATGTAGCTGTAGGAAGTAGAGACAAAGAAAATCCTACCTCTCAGGTTACATTGATGACATTTTCCTGCGTTCCCTCTCTCTCAGGTTACATTGCGTCGAGTTTCTCCGGTTTGGAAGTTCTAAAAAAACAATAAAAATGTTGCACGCAATTTTTGCTTAGAATTTTTTTTTTTTTTTTCTGAGAAAAATGATGCATTCAATAAAAAATCTTATCAAATATATTATATTAAATCTCACCATAAACAAGAAGAGTACACAACCAATTTATCAATATAAGAAAAGTTATATTAATACTTAAAAGTTAAAACGTTACAACATTTTGTTACAAATCACTCGCACCATTCTTTATCCTTATGTATTATTTACTGACTGCGTCAATTTAGTCATTGGTGTTGTGGGGCCAAATAATCTGGCGGCCCAGCCCACTACGTTCCTGGGCCGAAGGCCCGAGCCGAGGAGACAATCCAAGTCCGAGGACGACCTCATCATCGGACGTCCGAGGGTTTAAAGGATAGGCTCAAACTAAAAGGTCACCTCAGCATTAAATACACCTGACAATCGTCTTGGCCGCATTAATGAGGAAGGGACCTCCACCAGTATCACCTTGGAGGCCGTGACTCCCAAAGAGACTGGGAAGGCGGCTGATGGGACAAGCATCTAATCAAAGGGCCTAATCGCTCAACACATGTAGGGCTAGGATCAATTGTAAGGGGGATATATAATGTAAATGAATGACTCCTGAGAAGGGGGGATTCTGGAGAAAAAGAAAAAGAATGAATAAGAGAGAGAAAAGGGGTAAGAGCCTCCTCGGCCATGGGCCGAGGAGCCCATCCCAGATGTAATTTTATCTGAATCCTTTGTTCTTTAAATAAAAGAGGCCGGAGTCCACGCCACTCGAGCGCCGGCGGGTGCCTAGACCTTCAACCCACTCTCTACAAATTCATTGCGGGGTTCGTTGGGCTTTTGACCCGGGTCCATTGGGCTTGGGCAGCCGGAAAACCCAGTCCCCACAATTGGCGCCGTCTGTGGGGAGGATTAGTGCACCGGTGGGCGCAACGGGTGACCATCCTAAGTAACCATTCTATGGAAGATCGACGGTGATGCAAAAAAAAAAAACTATCAAAAAGAAGAACATTGCAGAAAGATAAAGATTGGAAGACAAGAGATTTATCAGCAAAGAAAAAAAAAAGATTTTATATTATCTCATAAAGAAAAATTTACAGATTACAATCAGAGGCTCAGGCAGGCTTGTTTTACAACTATTCCTACCAGCTAGTCCTACAATCAGAGGCCCAGGTGGACCCATCCTAAAACTAGCTAGAGGGAAGTGTCAACCCGTGCTCTTATTGGCATAAAGAGAATGGGAGAACTTGACAATAAGCGGGCTGGAGGGGGCTGGGGCTAGCTCGTTCCAAGGCCCTCAACGACTCCTTTCTCGGAGCGGCGGAGCTTGAACAAAGCGAGGAGCAGATACAGGGGCTCCGGGACGCCCTCCCCATGATGTTCCCTTGATTCTCTCCAACCCCCACGAGCGTTGGCCGTCGGTGACAGCAACACTCGGGCACTGCCCGTAATGAGAGTTCGCATGTCTCCTCCGTCGGGGGTGCGCTCTGAGGAGGGACGTTAGGTACTTCAACAATATCCCTCCGGGCCACCGTGCATGGCGCCATCGGGGTTACGCCTAGATTCTGCCGCACCGAAAGCCCAGTGGGGGCTGCGGCCACCACGGTTCTTGGCGCGGATGTCCTCACACCCGCCCAAAACCGCCTCATACCAACTGACTCCGGTCACAATTCCAGCGGGGTTATTAAAGGGGATGGAGAAGCTAGAAGGGTGTGTTTTTTCTGTTTGTGTTGGGAAGCTCATGGAGTATGAGGAAACCATTCCCCTCAGAAGGCCTTATATAGAGGGATAGGGTTGGTGAGAATTAATTCACGCGGAGCCCAAAGAGAGGGTTACCGAAGCGTTGGATAATAATGAAGCCATCAATTCACGAGGCCATTAATGAAGGCGCGTCTCGCCCACTGAAGCGTCAGGCGCGGAATACGAACGGCCAAAGGACGCTTCGCAAATGACAGAGATGAGGGCTCGAGATGGAGATGAGATCAATGCCACGTGCGAGATCATGAGCCTCCCGAAGGAGGAATCATCCTCAGTAAAGCAAACCGAGGACAAACTCCTACTTCCAGATGCCAAGCGTTAGACAGAACCAAGGCCCTGCATGGTCCTCGGACTCAGGCCTATGGGGAAACTAACCGCTCCAGATGCCAAGCGCTAGGCAGCAACTGTACCTAGGTCTTGCATGGTCTTCGGATTCAAGCCTACGGGGAGCTAGCCACATACCTTGAAGGCAGCAATTGTACCTAGGTCTTGCATGGTCCTCGGACTCAAGCCTACGGGGAGCTAGCCACATACCTTGAAGGCAGCAACTGTACCTAGGTCTTGCATGGTCCTCGGACTCAAGCCTATGGGGAGCTAGCCACATACCTTGAAGGCAGCAATTGTACCTAGGTCTTGCATGGTCCTCGGACTCAAGCCTACGGGGAGCTAGCCACATACCTTGAAGGCAGCAACTGTACCTAGGTCTTGCATGGTCCTCGGACTCAAGCCTACGGGGAGCTAGCCACATACCTTGAAGGCAGCAACTGTACCTAGGTCTTGCATGGTCCTCGGACTCAAGCCTACGGGGAGCTAGCCACATACCTTGAAGGCAGCAATTGTACCTAGGTCTTGCATGGTCCTCGGACTCAAGCCTATGGGGAGCTAGCCACATACCTTGAAGGCAGCAACTGTACCTAGGTCTTGCATGGTCCTCGGACTCAAGCCTATGGGGAGCTAGCCACTTAGCTGGTCACTTATCTCGAAGACAGCAACCGAACCAAGACACAGCATGGCCCTCGGACTCAGGCTAACGGGGAAGCTAAATGCTTGGGATGAACCTAAGTGTTAGGCAGAACCAAGGCTCTGCACGATCCTCGGACTCAGGCTCACGGGGAAACCAACCACCTTAGATGATCCTAAGAGTTAGACAGAACCAAGGCACTGCATGGTCCCAGGACTCAGGCCTATGGGGAAACTAACTCCTTCAGAGGATTCCAGGTGTTGGACAGAACCAAAAGCACTGCATGATCCCAGGACCCGGACCTATGGGGAAAACTAACTACTTCGGGGAATTCTAAGTGTTAGCCAGAACCCAAAGCACTGTACGGTCCTCGGACTCATGCTTGTGGGGAAGTCAATCACATCAAGGAGAACCTAAGTGTCAACCTAAAGAATTTTCTACCCAGCCCTTAGGGGAAGATGGGCCCACTCAAGCACACATGCCTTCGCTGCAGCAATTGACGCCGCGACTGGCCACGGTGCAATTAAAGATAAGATTACACAAATAAAGCAGGAATGAATAACATGCAAGAAAGTAAACAACCACAACAAACAGGAAAGAAATAAAGCTCGCGTTTCATTGAATTTACAAATGTTACATGATGAGAACCACATTACAGTCGCAAAGCCAAAAGAAAAAAGAAGAAAATACAAAGGACCAGAAGGACAACAGGGTCGGAGGGCCAGCCTCACTCATTTATACTCCTCCCTCAACCGGGGGCTGGACCATAGCAGCATCAAGGCTCTCTGAACTTTGGCCAGAGGGGACGGCCCGTGAAGGCGAAGCAAGAATGGTGGCCTCCTCGGCAGGGGGAGCTTCGGCTCCAGCGCCAGATTTCACAGCCTCCTGGGGCGCCTCCCCAATGGGGTCCTCACTTGATTCGACCACCTTGGAAGGGTCACTTCCTTGGGCGGGCTCAGCCACGGGCTCAGCAGTTGATGTGTCCTCACCCGTAGCAGTGCCGGCTTCTTCCACAGCCTCCTCGGCCTCAGTGCCACTTGGAGCCGCCTCGCGGATGGCAGGGGGGTAGTACACGTTCTCCTCCTTCCACAAGTCGGATGAGGCCTCGACCCCAGCCTGTCTAAGAGCCTCGCGCCAAACCTCGGCAGAGTAGCGCCTGCACAACGCGGGGACTTCAGACCTGAAGGTTGCTGCGGTCTCTTCCATCCCCACGGTGTAAGCCTCCTCCTCGGCCTCCCTCTTAGTGGCCAAGGCCTCCTCCCTGCCCTGGTCAGCCTCTAACTTGGCCCTCAGGGCCTCATCCCTCGCCCACTCAGCCGCCTTTTTGTCCGACTCGGCGGCAGCCACCTTTTGGGGTAGATCAGCTAACAACCCCTTGGCAGCCTTCAGCTGCTCCTCCAACTCAGCCAGGCGCTTTGAGTAATCCTCGGCCTGCTTCTGAAAACCGACGAGGCCGGACAGGGCAGTATCCCGGGCACTGGTCATCGCACTCAGCTCCTCCCGGGCCTTGGACAAATCGGCCTCGGAGTGTTTCAGGACCTGGGTGGCCTCCAGACGTTTCTCGCGCTCTACCTCCATGGCCTTCCCCTGGCTCTGGGCTATGTCCTCCAACCTAAAGGTAGCCTGAACGGCCTGCCCAACAAAACAGATAAATCTTTAGCTGAGACCAAAAAAGCGAAAGAGGAGAGCTACACCTGGTAAAAGTCCCAAATTTTGAGGAGCTTACCATCCCCAAATATCGCTTGAGGCAGAAGAAGACCTCCCTGCTCCTCATAGTCGCCAGTTCTGCCATGTCGGCGGGGAGTAACAGGCACCTTTCAACCGCATCTGCTACGTAGGTGCCCTCACCCTCGTTGAAATCTCTGAGGGAGGAGTCTTCCCTCAGCGGCGCCCCACGGAGCATTGGGGCCGGAAGCCAGGCCCTAGGCTCGGGTTGGTCATCAATCTGTTTGTCCGAGCCTCGGGAGCCTATCTTCAGCTGTTTGGAGGGCCGCCGGTCATCACCCTCCTCCCGTGGGGGCTTGGACCTCTCCTCGGCTGGCCTTTTGCCCTTATCCCTCTTCTGCTTGGGATCAGAGGGCTCACGCCTGGAAGGCAGACTCGTCTCGGGCGGAGGGGGAGGAAGCCCTGATTGTGCGAAGGCCGACTTGCCCTGGGCAGAGCGAGTTCTCGGAGGAGGAGGAGGGACCTCTAACTTAGATTTCTCTGGCTGGCCTTCAAGCAGTTCAGCCAAGCTAACTTGCGGCTTCTTCTTGTAGCCCATTTTTCGCCGAGAAGAGGACCTGGATGCTGAGAAGTCCGCTTCGGTCAGTTGAGGGTCACCCAAATCTCCTGGAGGATCCTCAGACTGGTGAGCTTGATCAAACACGTCAAATTCGTCCTTGGCGGGACCAAAATCAGCAACCTCCACTTCCCTCTCAGGGCCTGCCTCAGCGGGCTCCGAGATCCTAGGGGAGGAGGAGGGACCCGCAAGTGTTGCGACTCTTGATGTGGAGGGCACCTCAGGGAACCGAAACCCGTCCTCGGTCACCGTTATCTGCTGAAGACGAGGATCCTTTGCTCTAATCACGTGCTTCGGCGCCGCAAATACCTTGTGAGCCGGGTCGTATTTCAAAATTTCGTGAGCGGCCCTAACTTGATTATCTGCTGCATTCACAAAAACCTCCGCCCTCAGCGCCTTCTGCAGGTCTTCCCGGTTGATCAGGCCGAAGTGGCGCGTGAAGGCGTGCGGATCTGCAAAAGGAAACACGTCCATATTAGAAACCAAACATTGCGAGAGAAAGGGGGTAGAGAAAGGATGGAGCTGATTAGGGTCCTAGAACTCTCTCTCTTTCCATTTTTCCACTGCCCACCTGGGGTCCCCTCCGTCGTCGGGCAGTGAAGGCCATCATGCCAGTCTCCAAACACGATGAGAAAATCTTTGTTCAACCCCTTGCTGGACTCAGGGAGACACTGAATGAGCCGGACCCTGTCATCCCTGGTCTTCAGATAGTAGGTTTCGCCCTTCAGGCACTGGAGATTATAACACCAGTTGACGTCATGGTGGGTCAGTCTCAGGCCCATCTTCTCATTTAGGGCATCCACACAGCCCAGAACCCTAAAGACGTTAATGGCGCACTGAGTGGGGGCTAGTCGAAAGTGTATCAGATAGTCCCTCATCACCGGACCCATGGGTATCCTCATGCCACCTTCGACGAAGGCAACAATGGGAATCACCACCTCACCCTCCTGCCTCAGGAAGCGCCACTCACCCTGCTCACAATACCTCAGGCCCACGTTGGCCGGTATCTTGTAATCAGCAATGAATTTCTCCATCGCCTCCTTAGTGAAGACATACTTCTTAAAAATACCCATCCCAAACGAAGCCTAGACGAGCTAAGAAGGTGTAAACGAAAAAGATGCAGAGAGGAAAAAAGGGAAAAAGTTCCAAGGGAGACAGAGTAACTTACAGAAGTGTGTAGAAGCTCCTCGGACAGGCTTTTTATGCTGGAGATGTGGACTCTTGGGTGCAAAGATGCAGAAGAACCGAGTTTTCAAATGGGTATTTATACCCTCAAATCAAGGAACAGTGCGGTTTTTCCCACTTCTAACTGCTATGCGAATCCCCACCGTTGGATTGACATCCTCCCGTTGAACGTGGGGAGCAAAAAGCCGTCAGGATTTAATGAGGGGCACGTCGCGCCCTTCAAGGCATTAATAACACTTCTGAAGCAGGCGAAAAGACTCCAATACCCCCAAAGGGCCGAACCCCAGCGGCACATAATGCACACCCGAGGACATCAAAATCCTCCTCTCCGCCCGAGGAGGCGGATAGCAAAATTTTGAGGGGCTATTGTGGGGCCAAATAATCTGGCGGCCCAGCCCACTACGTTCCTGGGCCGAAGGCCCGAGCCGAGGAGACAATCCAAGTCCGAGGACGACCTCATCATCGGACGTCCGAGGGTTTAAAGGATAGGCTCAAACTAAAAGGTCACCTCAGCATTAAATACACCTGACAATCGTCTTGGCCGCATTAATGAGGAAGGGACCTCCACCAGTATCACCTTGGAGGCCGTGACTCCTAAAGAGACTGGGAAGGCGGCTGATGGGACAAGCATCTAATCAAAGGGCCTAATCGCTCAACACATGTAGGGCTAGGATCAATTGTAAGGGGGATATATAATGTAAAGGAATGACTCCTGAGAAGGGGGGATTCTGGAGAAAAAGAAAAAGAATGAATAAGAGAGAGAAAAGGGGTAAGAGCCTCCTCGGCCATGGGCTGAGGAGCCCATCCCAGATGTAATTTTATCTGAATCCTTTGTTCTTTAAATAAAAGAGGCCGGAGTCCACGCCACTCGAGCGCCGGCGGGTGCCTAGACCTTCAACCCACTCTCTACAAATTCATTGCGGGGTTCGTTGGGCTTTTGACCCGGGTCCATTGGGCTTGGGCAGCCGGAAAACCCAGTCCCCACAGGTGTGAAATTTTATATAAAACACCTCAAAAAAAAAAAAGAATAAAAATAAATATCACTCATGTAAATTGCAAGAAAAGTTGTTTATTTTACAATATTTTTTATTAAAATATTATTTCTTTCTCAATTTTTTATTACTTTCAAATTATTTTTATTTTTTTATATAAATAAATAATAATAATAAATAAATTTACTTCTAAATAGTAATCATATAAATATATATTGCTACTGTTGTAACAATGTAAATACACTCATTTATTAGAAATTAATCGTTATAGATAATTTTTGGATTAAAATGTTGCAAACGTTTTTTTTTTAATTTTTTTTTATAGGAGTAGTTGCAAAAGTTGAACCATGTAAAAGTGAATCAACACTTTTCTCGTCTAAATTCTGTCATGTAAACACTTTTTTTTTTTTTTTTTTTGGTCAAGTAAACACATGAATTGCAGTGGCCGAAAATTTTTCAATGGTCAAATCACTGACTATTATTACAGCGGCCGAAAGCATTTTTGTTTTTTCAAAAGTCAAATCATTGATTAGATATTGCACCATGTACAAAACGGTAAGGTATTATCCTGATGTAAATCCCCTAACTAAGTCTTACAGACTAGTTTAGTCAAAAAAACAAAAAAGTACTACAGCCTATTACAACTGACTATTTTTTTTTTTTTTGTTAAACACAACTGACTATTATTATCTTCTTTAAAAAAAAAAAAAAAGGGACTATTATTGGTTTTAACACTTATCATGTATCATTTTAATTTTTTTTAGGATATTTTTACCACATATACAAAGAGAAAAGCAAGAAAAAAATCTAAAATACATATCATGTGAGTTGTTCCAAAAAATAAGCATATTAAAAAAAATAGATTCACATATCATGGACATGGTAGTAGTTTTTTTTTTTTTTTTTTCCTTTTTAATAATTGCGGTGATAAAATCCCGTGCTAACGGTTACATACGGAACCTGTACCTCTACACTACTAGGCCCGGTGGTATATCATGGTAACAGTTTCATGTGTACAGAGTAAAAGATATTTATAATGAATGAAAAAGTGAAATAAATTATCTAACGTGAGATATTAAAAGAAAATGAATATATAAAATAATAAAAATAAGATTTTATACTAAAATACATAAGGACGAAACTGACTATTATTTAAACGTAGAGTAGATCAATAGCAAAACACAAGAAAAGAGATCAAAGATGGAGAAGATAGAGCACACAACAGTTGCCACAAATGGCATAAATATGCACATAGCTTCAATAGGTACAGGTCCAGTGATCCTCTTCCTTCACGGCTTCCCTGAGCTCTGGTACTCATGGCGCAAACAGCTGCTCTCCCTCTCCTCCCTTGGCTACCGTTGCATAGCCCCTGACCTCCGGGGACATGGCGACACAGACGCCCCGCCCTCCTCCGCCACCTACTCCGGGGTCCACATTGCCGGTGACCTTGTTGGCCTGCTTGACCATCTGGGTATCGACCAGGTCTTCTTGGTCGGCCATGACTGGGGAGCTATGATGGCCTGGTACTTTTGCTGGTTCAGGCCAGATCGTGTCAAGGCTTTGGTCACCTTGAGCGTGCCATTTTTTCCCAGGAACCCAACTGTCAAGTTTGTGGATGGCTTGAGAGCTTCATTAGGTGATGATTATTATTTTTGCTGGTTTCAGGTAAATTTTCTTCTTCTTTTTTTAACTCTTTCAAGTATTTGAAAATAAAGAAATTGGATTTGTTGAATAAAATATGAAATGTGCAATTTTTTTATTGATGAAATTTATTAATATATTTAAGCCCCGTTACATAATTGCCACGTGTTGTTAAAATCATAAATTAGCCTCTTGAATTTTTTTTATATACAAAAGTCAAACTTCCTTGAATGGTGGTAAGATCTATGAGTGAGTGTTAGGCTGCATTTGTTTTGGGTGAAATTCATTTCTGGAAATGGTTTTCTATATTTTCGGGTGTTTGGTTGCGCTAGAAAATGCAATTTTCCAGAAATCATTTTCAATTGACTCACGGTCAAGGGTGAAAATGATTTACGGAATCATTTTCATTTCAAATGAATTCCGGAAAATTGAGAGAAAGAGAGAGCATGAAGACAGAGAGAGGGAAAGAGAGAAAGAGAGCACCTTCAGCCCCCCGCCGAGGAGCCCAGACACGCCAGAGACATCGCCGGCGAACCCCGAGCACTGCGCCAATCTCGCCTTCGATCGCACTACCGCCGATCTCCCCGGCGATCGCCTTCGATCATCTCCGCTCGATCTCGCGATTTAGCCTTCGCACCGCGACTCGCCGTGAACCCAGCGCTCGATCTCGATCTTGATCCCCGAAGAACCCAGCGCTCTTCGCATCGCACCTCGCCGTCGATCGTAGATCGTCGATCGTCGATCGTCGTCGCCGCGCCGCGCCGTCGATTGCTTCCTCTTCCTCAATCTCTCAGCTTTTTTTTTTTTTTTTTTTTTTTTTAAGTTTGATTGCTGTTGTTGTTGTTGTTGTTTTTTTTTTTTTTTTTTTTTTTTTTTTTTTTTTTTTTTTTTTTTTTTTTTTATGAACTGATTATTGTTGTTGTTGTTGTTGTTGTTGTGGTGGTGGTGTTGTGGTTGCCGGAATTTTTTGTTGTTGTTGTTGTTGTTGTTGTGTTGTTGTGGCCGGAATTTGCTGTCGAAATTTGTTGTAGGAAAATAGCATTTTCCTAATTGAACCAAACACATGAAAATATTTTCCACACCAATTTTCATAATACAACCAAACACTTAAAAATATTTTTCATTTCCGGAAAATAGCATTTCCGGAAAATATGTATTTTCTGAAAAATATTTTACGGAAACCAAACGGACCCTTAATTGCAAACCTTCTCCTAGCTTTGTGGTTTGAACTTGAGTGGTACGGAGTTCAATCTTTGTTGTTGACAAAAAGCCCAAAGATTAATCACTTTTTTGTTTCAGCTATAAGATTCTTACTGTAAAATTTACCATCCTTAAAAGCATCGGTCCTTTTATAATAAAAAAATATGTAGAATTTATATAACTTTAATTAAAAATGACTTATATTAGTCCATGTATAATTGTGTAAATTTACAAGTTTGTTACAATAATCGTATAAATTTACTCCGATGCTATCATTTTATATTTAGTTGTTTAATCTTTCTTTACTTATCTCAAGTATGAAGGAATAGAGTGGATGATAGTTGTTGTATATGAAAAAAGAAAAATATTTAAAAAAAATAAAAAAAATTGTTTAATCTTTCTTTATTTATCTTTGAGTACGAAGGAAAAGAGTGGATAGAGGTTGTTGTGTATGAAAAAAAGAGAAACAATTAGAAAAATCAAGAAAAATTGATATTTTAATGAAATGTAGTATAAAATAGATAATTTGATTTTTGGTGTTTTGAAAAATGAGTATGTAAAATAGAAAAAGTAAATTCTTATGCTAAAGTAAACATGAATATTTACACAAATTGATGTGATTTGGTTTTAGAAACCAAACTGGTGAAAGAACCAGAAAAGAAAGTGATTCCCGACTTTATGGTTGGACCAAAATCGGCACGATGATGTTATAAATAATTTAATTAATAATTTTTAAAATTATAAAAATTAAAAATAACTTATCATATTATTTATCAACAATTTTAAATGAGTTTTCATACTTTATATTAAGTATAAATGGGTAGGGAAAAAAAGAATAAACAATTAAATTAACATTACAAAATAATGACAATAATATAACTTTTTTACAACATAATTAAGAATACATAATTTAATTGAACTTCCTTCAACTTATAATTTATATATTTTTCTTGTAGAAATCTATTCTAAAATAAAAAGGTGTTAAATTAGATGTTAATGACTTAAAATACAAACTATTCTTTAATACTTAATAAATAAGTTATATATCATTACCAATCAAGGTTAACACACAAACACAAAAATAAATAAATAAATAAAATATGAACAAAGTTTCTCTCCAAACTAGTTTGGAGTGAAACTCTTCAAACTTCTCATATATTTCTTTTTTGGATGTGAATTTTGAAAATCTAACCATTGAATTTCATGTTTCTTATGTTCTCAACATGCATATCAAATTTCGTTCAAATCAAATATTATTTAATATTTGGTCAATTAAATTATTTTTTATATACAATTTTAGATTACAAAAACTTGAAATTATAATATTTATTTGATGACATAGCAATTGATTTTTGATTTTCTTGAAATTTTGTAAGCATTAAGGATGTAATAAGAACATGCAATCTAACGGTTAGATTTTTAAAATTCACACTCAATATAAATATATATGACGAGTTTGTAATGTTTCTCTCCAAACTAGTTTGGAGAGAAACTTTGTTCATAAAATATATATAAGGACACGTGGCTGCCATGTGTTTAGGTGCATCGCCCAAAGTTCTCAATTCCCATGTCAACACAATTAGTATTTTTTTTTTTTTTTTTTTTCCGCTAAAACCCACCCACTGTTAATGTTTTGTCTCTTTTGTCATTAATTTTGCTTTTATTCCGCTCCCACCAGTCCGTCCACTTACTTTCTCCAATCCTTATTCCTTATTTATCAAACTTACAACTGCTCATCTCCTCAGTTACACAATTTCAAATATTCTCTCAAGTCTCATTTGGTTTCTCTCTCTCTCTCCCCGCCAAACCTCTCTCGCTCTCTGTCACTCTCTGCTGAACTAGTTCATCACCTTAAAGGCTAAAACAAAAAATTCTTCCTTTTAACTCTTTTAAGCACCACATTTCTCACCTTGCATCTCTCATCTCTTTAAGTATCCATTTGAGAACAAATTATTTAGCTAATACTGAAATTTTTTTGCTGAAAGAACGGTAAATAGAGGTAAAAGTTAGCTAAATAGTACAATGCGGTTTATGAATAGTATCAAAAAGTGCAATAAGACCCATACATAGTAGCAAAAATAAGCTGAAATTTTCAGCTTGTCCCAAACAGACACTGAATCTTATTTTACCCACAAATTTCAGATTTCCTCAAATCTTATCTTAGATCTTACTCACATACAGCCATGTTGCCTTCAATGAGAGATAAGCACCAACTTTGCTATCAAAATGAGGAAGATTGTTGTTTATTTTGCTCAATTTATTGAAATGGTTGAAAACTGATATAACCATTTTGGTTCACGGTCTAACGGGCAGTTTATGGTTAAAACTTATTTTTCTTCAATTTTCTGTTTTTTATAAGAACTAGACCGAATTAGTGTCCAGTTCTCGGTTGACCGGTCAAACTAGCCGGTCCAGTCTGGTTTTTAAAACCATACCATGTTGTGTTAAGATCATGCACTACACTTGTTCATTGCCCTGGTGTTCAAGTTGTGTTCTTTTTAATAGTAGTCCATAGTTTTCTTGTTATTGTTCTTTCATCTTCCATGAAATTGCTAAACTCTACTGCAGGAACCTGGAGTAGCTGAAGAAGATTTTGCTCGCATGGATACTGCAATTCTAATGAAGAAGTTTTTTTCAGTTGGTGATGATCTTCTATTTATACCCAAAGACATAGGATTTTCAGGATTGCAAATTTCAGATACCTTGCCCTCATGGTTGACAGAAGAAGATATTAATTATTACGCTAAAAAATTCGACCAGAAAGGCTTTACTGGAGGATTGAACTACTATAGAGCTGCTCACCTGTAGGTTTCATGCTTCTTTCTGTGGACCTTCTTGTATTTTTGGGATTCCCTCTCTATTGACTTTCGGATGAGTACTATGTGTTTTATTCAATACATTATACATGGCTATTATAAAAGCATAAGAGTAGTTGGCACAAAATTAAAAAGTTCCCATGCAGCTTTGGAATAAGCCAATATGGGAGAATGTATTTGCTAATTGCTTGAGACATTAAAATTAATATTGGTTCTGTTACTATGCAGAACCTGGGAGCTCAGAGCACCATGGACTGGATTACAAGTCAAAGTACCATCGAAGTTCATTGTGGGTGACCAAGACATCGTCTATAAGATGCCAGGTGTTAAGGAATATGTACAAAACGGTGGCTTCAAGAAAGATGTGCCAAATTTGCAAGATGTAGTTGTGATGGAAGGAGTAGCTCACTTTATCAACCAAGAAAAGCCAAAGGAGATCAGCACACACATATGACTTTATCAAGAAGTTTTAATTGCCATTGCCTGCATTGGCAATGCTAGATTCCTGTATGTTTGATCTGCAATTGATATTTACCTACCTTAGAGTTACCAGCACAACCTCTAATTTAGTCAATAAAAAGTTAGGAGAGTGGAAGTTCATGTTCCAGTAATTGTTCTCTGAAACTCCCCAAAGTTAACTATATGTTCTCTTAATAAGGAGGTTCAATTACACTGTGATTTGCTATTAATGTCTAATTAGAGGTCGCTCATATGCTCCAGAGTACTAATCTTCTATCCCTTTGGGAATCCTGTTTACTCGAAAATGTCAAGTGCTTTGCACTACATCATTAGAAAACTTCTGAAAATTTTGGAAAATCATATTTCATATAATTAGAGCATGTGGTACTAATTACTTACCAAAAAACAAAACAAAAGGTTTGCAGTCCTTGGGAAAAAAAATTAAAGCATATAAAGAAAGAGGATAACTAGTTTAATGTGGTTCGGTCATATGGAAACCCACATGTATCCAGAGTGTCAGTGTTATTTTCTATTTTGCAATGCGATTCTCTTTTATAGAGTTTTGTTTATATACTGATAACACAACTCGGGAGTAGAATCCCAAGACTTATTCTATTTTGTATATGATTTTTCTCTTCTTTTTTCTTTTTTCATAAATTTGATGGTTATTATAATGGGAGACGAGAGATTTAAACCCTGGACATCTTACTTATAAATACTAAGAACTGTCAGTTGAGTTACAAAACACTTGAATTGTATTTGATCTTATTGATTACATGGGTGTGACTTTGTTGATTGGGTTGATGCATTTTCCTTAACAGTCGTTCTTTCTCAACAGATTGGATTAGTGAACTTTCCTTATCTAATTGATCTTCAACAATTCGAGTTCCCATAACAATGAAAATTGTATATAAAATACCCTTTGAGTCTAAATCAAGCAAAGGGTGTTAGATGTGTTCAATCATTCATAAAGTGCTGGATATTCCCCATAACAATGAAAATTGTATATAAAATACCCTTTGAGTCTAAATCAAGCAAAGGGTGTTAGATGTGTTCAATCATGCAGAAAGTGCTGCAAA
Source organism: Quercus ilex subsp. ballota (assembly GCA_032727855.1). NCBI lineage: Eukaryota > Viridiplantae > Streptophyta > Magnoliopsida > Fagales > Fagaceae > Quercus > Quercus ilex. The sequence continues at coordinate 29,806,289 of CM064919.1, forward strand.
TTGATCCGGGGTGTCATTGTGGATGTTAGACATGTTTGCTTGGTGTAAAAACGTCAAAACAATAAGGGTATGTTTGGTAAACTGTAATAGTTATTCTATGGTTTAACTATTCAGTAATTTGATTTTGCTTTATTAAAAGGAATAATCATTATTTATGAATATCTATTCTTTAAAATAAGGAATAATTATTTCTCTCTAATAGGGTTATAATAGTTATTTCTTAGTAGGTACAATAATTTCTAAAATTAATACATTTCTAAATAAACAAACTTTTCATATGCAATAACATTTATGAAAATAAAAATTAATTAAAAAAAATGACTAATCTCTCTCTCTCTCAAATTTAAAAAATATTATTTTTTAGGAAATATAATTGTATGAGGAAGATATTTCTTAAAATATATCTTAAGTTTTATTCTATCTAACGTTACAACTCACAACCAAATTTATGAATATGTTTAGTTATTCCATTACAATGCATTCTATTAACAGTAATAAAAATTACTATTCCTATCGCAATTCTCATCAAGTGTATCAAATGTGCCATAAGTTTTGGAGTCATAATAAAATTTGGAATTACGAAGGTAATAAGTTATTATTAATATGTAAAAAAATGATATTAGTGATAATTCGAAAAGAGAATTAATAAAAACTTGTCAATTCAACAATTATGAAAAACACTAAAAATATATTTGGGTAGACTGACAGAGTCCTTGACCTTAACAGATTTCTCTCCATATTTTTCTTATCACTTTAGGCATTCTAGGAACAACCTATCCTAATAAAACTCAAAGAATAGCTCCTATAAAATGCAAATACAAATGTAATTGATCCTAATATTATTCAACAACTTATTATGATCCTAAAATTATGCAAAACATCTAAAGAGTATGCAGCAAATACCCAACCAGCCTAGAACGCCGACCAAATGAAAAGAGCCTCAGTGAGGAAATTTGTGCGAGGAAATTGTAATACTCAAGATTTTTGTGCAAAAACCAAGCTTTCAATTGAGGGAGACAGAGAAGAGTAGAAGAGGAGAGAGCCAGAGAGATTAGACAGTGATGGGTGAGAGAAGAGAAGGAGAGGAGAGAAACCAAGAATCTGAGAATGACAAGTGGTGGATCTTTTGAAGAAAGAGTTGAATAATCCAAATGATATTGATGTTTTGGTGGTTGATTGTAGGAATTGTCTTAGAAATATCCCCATAGTTACGATTCAACATTGCTATAGAGAGGGGAATAAGTGTGCGGATGCCCTCGCTAGACGGGATGCTTCTCCTTAGTCAGAATTTCTCCATTTTTCTTGAACCTCCCTCTGATGTAGCTCTCCTTCTCAGCCTTGATGCGGTTGGATCTTTGTATGACCGGGTTGTTTCCTCTGTTTTAGAGGCGGGTTAGTTTTTTTGTTTAATGCAATATCCTTTCAACCAAAAAAAAAAAAAAGAGAATGACAAGTGAGGGAGAAGATAATGAATATTTTATTATTATGAGAGAAAAAGTTTAATAAAAAAGACCCAAAATTTTTTGCATTGGATGTCATGTCATTCCATTGGGAGCTGTAGCTCATGCCAATTTTTATTTATTTTTTATTTTATTTTATTTTATTTTATTTTATTTTTTATTTTTTGGTCTTTAGTGCATTTGATGGAATATAGCTTATGGTGTTTAGCATGCTAAATACCAAATATTTAGCTATTAGCACATTTGATACTGATGCTCTAAGATATTTGTTTATTTAACCTAACTCTTTTTTAGATAAAAAAAAATATAGCCGTATAAAAAAAGTAACATTTGATAACTTTTTTTTTTGAGAATAAAACATTTGATAACTTATTTTATTAACTTAAAAATATCAGCCGATTAAAAATGCATTCGTGATAAGGTTTTAAGAAGATTTATATAAGCTGAATTTTCATTTATTTTTTGACTTAAATAGTAAAAACTAAATCACCTTAGAAAGTATAAACTATATATACCAATCACGCTGTTGACATAATCAAAGCAATTATTTAGGATCTTCTTTAAAAATAAAAAAATAAAAAATCAATTATTTAGGAAAAATCGCCTTTATCATTATTAAAAATTTAAAAGTTAGAACCTTATCATTTTCTAGTAAAAAATAGTGAGGCACCAACTCAAACAAAAATATAAAAAAGGGAACACCCAAACTACCAGCGTCACATAGAGATTAGAGAGTAGACAATCGATGGAAAAGATAAAGCACACAACCATAACCGCAAATGGCATTAACATGCACGTCGCGTCAATATGGTGACACCGATGCTCCGCCCTCCGCCGCCTCTACACCGTGTTTCACATCGTCGGTGACCTTGTTGGCCTTATTGACCATCTGGGTATCGACCAGGTCTTCTTGGTTGGCCATGACTGGGGAGCTATCATAGCCTGGAATTTTTGCTTGCTCAGGCCTGACCGAATCAAAGCACTAGTCAACACGAGTGTGGTGTGGTTTCCTAGGAACCCAACTATAAATACTGTGGATGGATTTAGGGCTGTGTTTGGTGATGATTACTACGTTTGCAGGTTTCAAGTGCGTAATTAACCTTTACTCTGACAAATTTGGTTGGTCGTATAAAAGATAGAACACGCTCGCAATTCTAAGTGGCTTTATCTTTTTTTAATGGATAATGTTATTGTAAAAAATTATTTTATTATAATATTTTAATAAATTATTGATGTGACTAATTTTTTATTAATTTTTATTTAAATTAACTATTAACGTTACTTTTTAATTTATAAATAACTACTCGTTACATCAATAGTTTATAAATTTTTTTGTAAAATAGTTTATATACCTGACATTACTCTTCTTTGATTATTATATACTATGCTAAATATTAAAAATCAATTAAGGTCCACACTCTTTTAAAAGAATGATCTAATATTGATTTAATCTTTATCGTCACACTAAAAAATTGATATCCTATTTGGAAATACTGGTTAATTGACTTTTATTTTTCTTTTTTGGCTTTTTGGTTAATTGTTTAATATATTTATCATTTTTTTAAGGGATTAAAATTTTGTTACAAATGGTAATTTATCCCTAAATTAAAGTTAAATTGTGTATAATTCCTCATAATCATTCATATCCAAATTGAATGAGAAAAAATCTTAATATATCTCAAATTGGAATCTAATTTATGTCATGTGTCACGTCTAATTTTCTTAAATTTGATACAATTATTTACTACACTACAAAAATAGAGTTTAATATAATTTTCTTAATTTTTTATATTAAATGAGTTATTAAGTGAGAAAACCATAAAAGCAAAATTAATAAACCTTAAAAAATAAATCAGCATCAGTAATTCATTTTTTTAGAGTGTTATATTATTATTATTATTATTATTATGCAGATAGTGGTTGGGCAAACTAAAATTGATAATTTCATGGATAACAATTTAAATAATTTCTTTTCATTTGTTTCAAATAAAGTTACATTTATTTTATCAGTAGCTATTTTATATTTTCAAATATATATACACACACATACATGGTAAAATTTAAATACACCTTTAGTTATACTTGTAAATATATCTCATACATGTACATGAGATTACAAGCTTGTTATCTTTATTTGTTTGTCTTTAAATTCTATTAAAACTTATAAGTAGATTAATCATAATCTTGCCATGATTCTCAAATCTTTATTTTGTTTCAATTTTCTATATGCAACTCATCTTAGTTCTTACATGAAGTTATTTAATTCCCCTGCAGGAACCAGGAGAGACCGAAAAGAATTTTGCTAACCCGGATACTTCACTACTATTTAAGAATCTTCTTTCAAATAGGGATCCAAGTCCTCCATGCTTTCCTAAAGAAACTGGACTAAGTGGTCTACTTAAAACTCCAGAGACCTTGCCCTCTTGGTTGTCAGAAGAAGCTAGATACTGACTACTATGGTAGAATATTTAAAATGACAGGCTTCACTGGAGGATTGAACTATTACCGCGCTTTGAAACTGTATGTTTCGTGCTTCTTTTTTGTTTGATTTTGATAGCATATTATGCACAATATCCATGGCTAGTATACAAGTCATCTGAGTAAGACTTAAACCTCCATTGACTTTTGAACAAGCTGCAAAAACCGTCTAGGCAGCAATTTTGAGATTGAGATTAGCATCTATGAGAGAATCTACTTGCTTGAAACTATGAAAACATTAGCAATTTTCTCTTCTTGCAGATCCTGGGAGCTCACAGCAGCATGGACTGGACTGCAGATCAAGGTTCCTGTAAAGTTCATTGTGGGCGACCTGGACCTCACGTATACCGTCCCAGGTGAAAAAGAATATATACACAATGGTGGCTTCAAGCAAGAGGTGCCAAATCTTCAAGATGTAGTTGTAATTGAGAAGGAGCAGCCGACTTTATCAATCAAGAAAAGCCAGAGGAGGTCAGCGCACACATTCATAACTTTATCAAGAAGTTCTGATTACCATTAGCCACATTAATTGGCACGTAAATTCTTGCATTTTTTTATATGTGGAACTGATACTTTACCTTAGGCGTGCCAATTATGTGTCTAACTGATACTTCACCTTAGTCTTCCTAGAGGTTAGCTAGGCCTCGTCATGTTTGCTTCAGTTGCATGGGGTATCTGATTACTTCTTGCTTGAAAATTAAATAAGCATGTAATGCAGAATCTATCAATAACATCTTCTGCACCTGGTGAGATCCACGTTTCACGTGAGCAAATTTCATAAAAGCATGCACTTAAATCTCTTTATCTTGAAATTTAACCAACATCAAGCTTTACGTTTTGTCGGCCGATCGAGGCCCTTGTCTTCAGAACAAAAGCTCTGGCATTTGTTTTCTTATTATCATTAGCGTACGTAATCTTCAGATCTTTAGGTAAGATGTGCAGTCTCACATATATTTATATGTAGCTTTAGTTCCATGACTCTTCTAATAAGTCATGTGACTTATTTAAATAATATATATGAATAATTTATAAATCGCCTCGAGCTAGAAAAAAATAGTCTCAAACTGATGTGGGGCAAAACTTTGTCCTCCAAAGAATGTTTTGTAAATTCCTAGAATTAAAATTTCAAGATGAATACATGCTATTCATAAATAAATAAATAAAGATGAATACATGCTGTTTTTAGCAAGCAATGAACGAAGAAGCGTCCTTGAATTGGGAATTTAGTTACCACTTTTGCTTACCCAGCCAAAGGCAAAGAAGCTATCATATCACATATCCGATACTAAGGTCTAGATTTGTTATTTGTAGTTGTTACTTCATTATCAAGGATGTGCAGTATGTGCTTTCAACTACAAAAAAATCGTCATGTCCCAACGTTTTTTTCCTGGCATTTTTACAAACCGCTGTAATAGATAAGCCTGTACCAGCACGTTTTAAAAACGCTGGTATAGGAAATCCTATTACGGCGGCTTAAAACCGGCGCTTTACAAAGCGCTACAATAGGAGGCCTATAGCGGCGTTTTTTAAAAATGCTGGTATAGGAAGCCCAAAAGCGCTGAGATAGGGTTACCCTATTCCAGCGTTTTCAAAAGCGCTGGGACAGGTCTCTCCATTCCCTTATGAAGAAAGGCTTATCCCAGCGCTTTTGGAAGCGCTGGGATAGTCTTTCTCCATAAGAGAATTGAGAGACCTATCCTAGCGCTTTTTGATAGGCCAAAACGTATTGACCATTTGTGATTAAATTAATTAATTAGCAAAGTTATTAATTAATCAATTTAACATGCAAACGCGTGGTAGCACAAACAAATCACCAATAAACTAATTATGCAACGGAAAATAAATAACATGATGATTTGTTTACGAATGGGAAAAACCTGACGGCAAAAAGCCCATCAGGAATCCTAAGTACCTTACCAACCTACAGTTGAACCCTTACCCCGATACCCAATTGGATTTGTTTAGTAGTGACAGTTCCCATTTTTGATGTACGGCTCCCAAGTACGTGACTAACCAATACACAGATCCCAGTACGCGACTTCAATCACTAACTAGAAAGAGTTGTTGGCTGCAAAGTTCTTCAGTTCATCCACGATAAAGATCAAGAAGATGCTTAGTCACAAAACCCAAAGGTGCACATATACAGCAACTTCTTCAGAAGAGATGAACTAGGGCAGAACTTTGTCTCCGGTCACAATTTGCTTCAACAGAGTTTGCTCAATACTTGTGCAACTTGTGTACCCTTTGACGGCCCTTAAAACAATCCTTTTATATGCCAAGGATTAGAAGAAAAGAAGGCCTAAAGACACATTCACAGATCCCAAGAAAATCATATCAGAATTCTGAAATTCATAAACCTCGACAGATAGAAGGTGTCGAGCAGTTGTCGAGATTTAATGACTGTGCACTTCTTCAGCTTATTTCTTGGACAGACTTGATGACTTCAACACTTGATCTTGAAACCTTGTTTCTTAAAGTATTAAAAACACCTAGAACTACCCAATTACAAGTTAAGCGCGTTTTGTCAAAAGATTAGTCAATTACATAAAAGAATGACACATGTTCTTAACAAGTGAAACCCATATGTCCTAACAATCTCTCCCTTTGGCAATCCGTGATAAAACCATAACAAACAAATGAACATATGAGAGAAGTCATAAATCACTCAACTCATATTCACTTGTTGAAAACAATAAAATCTATCCTAACACAAACTTTTGAAAAACTTTGCAAGAAGAGAGTTTATGGCAAGTAGACTTTGACAACCTATATTTCTGAAACACTTTAAACAAAATTCATCAAGGCATCTTAGTGTGAAACAGAAATAATAGATTGCATATAAATAATAAGAAACATGTGTATAAAGATAGAAAAGAAACAACACATGAAGAGGTAGGTGAGAGAAACATACATCCACATATAGAGAAAATAAGTACAATGCATGTAAAAACTGGTCACAAGACCTAATGTACAAGAACAATGTATCTAATAAGGTAGAAAAGAAAAAAAGAAAAAGAAAAAGAAAAGATACATTATATCCTCACTACATCCCTCAAGTATCAACACTCCCCCTAACAAAAATGTCCTATACTAACTCTCCCCCTAAGAATAACTACTCACAATATCCAAAACTACTCCCCCTTTTTATCACCAGTGACAAAGGGTAAGAGTGTCAAGTAGATATCTCATCGGTAGAGCTAGCATCTCCATCATCATCTAAAGCATCATCGTCATCACCATCATCATCATCATCCTCAGTATCAGAATCAAAAGCCACTGGAAGAGGTGATGGAGGAGAAGCCTCAGGAGCAAAGCCACCTATAGTCGCCTGCCGTCGTGCAATACGACTGTCACGAACGTTCACATGATACAACTCAGTAGAGAGTGTGTCAAGGCGAGCATCCATGCGCTGCAACTGCACCATGATGTCTCCAAGTGATACATCGCTCATGGAAGTGAAGGGAGCAGATGTGGATGGAGTTGAACAAGATGGAGTTGTAGTGAGAGAGTGGATGGAGTACAAAAGCCATCACCATGTTTATGAAGCAGGGCCTTTAGCAAAAGGCTTACATGATGTATACTGACGCTCACCCCAGTTAGCAGGGCGCTCACAAAAAGCAACCATGAGCTCAGCTTTGGACACAGTTCGCAGACGCTCACAACAAGGATAATCAGAAACTCTATCCTAGGAACCTGAAGCACATCCACAACAAGCTGCGGTATGATAGGAATGCGCATACCTCGAACGCGAGCGAAGAGAAGAGGTTCTAAACGATCAATCCCATGCATGTTGGAGTAAAACTACTAAATAAGCACGAGAGGACAAGTGACCAGGACGTCACACAGTGACTCCCATCCCCAACTATGAATGACAGAGGGAATGTTAGTGTTGGCAAAGTCCGCCAAAATGACTTGGCATTCCGAATGAACACCTCGTCTAGAGAAGTTCTCCGAGAAAGCCTTATGAGTATCCTCATCACGGAACCGAATGTTAAAAGGAGTAGGATCAGAAGATGAAGATGTCCTAGAATGCAGAGGGTTCTGGGACAAAGCAGACTTACGTTTAGGTGCCATAGACACAACTAACGTAAACAGAAAGAGAGAGAGAGAAAGAAAGACAATCAGAAAAGTCCCAAGCAGTTTAAATATATCAAATATATTGAAAAGAGAGTACGTATGTACAGGAAATGCATGAACATGTGACATGCAAAAGAAAATACATCATGGGCTTTGCCCAATCCAATCCTACCAGCATACAAGCAGAATGCACACATCTAAATGCATGAAAATATTGTTATAATGATAAAGTGATGCAATGCATGAGATTTTAAACACATGTAAGTGAAAATCCATCCCAAAATTTCAATAAACACTCATCAATTTTGAAAAACCCCAAAATGTTTCAAAAATCTCAAAACCTAGATTTCAAATCATGAAATGCATGAAGAATGAAGAGATAAGAGAGCATACCATGTGATTTGAAGCAAAGAAAGGCCGAAAATCACGTGGATTGAAGGTTTTGAGTGAGAGAAGAGTGTTTGGGAAAGAAAAGAGAGAGTCTGTCGAGAGAGAGATTGAGAAAGGTGAGAATCGGATCGCACGAGGAGCTTATATAGAGTCCTCATTAAATCTCGACAGCTAAGGTGTCGAGAGGTGTCGAGACATCTGTCGAGGAAGGTGTCAAAAAAATGATCGTCGACAGCTGCAGGTGTCGAGAGGTATCAAGGAAAAAGAAACACATGATTATGAATAGAAACTCGATCAATCCACCAGGTGTCGAAAAGCTATTGAGGAGGCAGAAACTTTCTCGATTGATCCACTTGGTGTCGAGAAGGTGTCAAGATTGCGATAAGAAAAAGCTTGAGAAGCTCGACAGATAGCTAGGTATCGAGGAGGTGTCGAGCTTGCTTTTAAAAACAGTTTTTCGAGAAGTGAAAAACACAGACATGAATGTAATCCAACATGCAACTCAACCAAAGATCCAATCAACATATTAAGCTCTCAAAATTATCTCTCAGCAGAAATTTTAAGCACATGGATTCTCAAGAACACACACACACACTAAACACATCTAACCAATTTTATTTCAAAAATAAGTCAAGACAGTTTAGTGAGCATACATTAACACATGTATAACCTTGTGATGGCCAAATCACATTGTACCTGCACATGTATCAAGAGTAGCAAAGAATATTACGTGTTGTGTGTGAAAAAACATCGCAAGATTGCATGAGTGTCAACTAGTTATGACGATTTGAGATATGAGAAGATCAATTTAACTCACACACAATCATAACTGTTTGATGGGGACTATCACCTTCGAGGTACATCCTATAACTTCCACATCTCCTAGAATACACTCTTACAATCATATTTAAAGCATTTTTGATCTTTTTGCTTTTTATTTTCTTTGAATATTTTCTTTTATTTAGCATATCATGCATGGGCATATAAGAGAGAGAAAAGAAATACCCAAGATGTTAAGCATTTGACATTGCACTTTTATTATGTCGAAGCATACTGATGTCTTTGACACTGCACTTTTACTATACCGAAGCATACAGGTGTCATATTATGATTGGCGAGCAACAGTGGTGAGATGGTTATTTATGCCTTTCTCTTAGGATTTTCTAGTCATTCTCGTCAAAAAGAGTGATATAAGTGTTAAGTTCAAGTGATAACTTAATCTTACTTATCACAAACAAAAGTCACAAAGCTCACTTGCTTAGTTATGCATAGAGATGCTCATCTAAGCTACAAAAGATACAAAATTTAGAAAATTTTGTTTCAATGGCCATCCAAGGTACATAAGTACCAATGTACACAAAATGCACACTGTTTTTATATTTTTCTGATTTTTCAATTTTTTTTAATTTGTATTTCAAAAACAAAATAAACAAAACTGAAAACAAACAAACAAAAACATGTTAAACAAAGCAAAGCATAAAACTAGATTGACTAAAAAAAAAATGCAAAACACACAAGTAATGCAACAACCAAAAACAAGAAGATAGAAGAAACTGATAAAATCACTTAGAGTCCTTTTTCTTCCACACCTTGGAAGAACCTTTCCTTTGATTAAACCCTTGAACCGACAGTGAGGAGGAAGAATTGAAATCGTTCAAGTTCGAAAGGAACATGAGGGCTTTGAGAAGATCGCCAAGAGGAGCAAGAGAGGATTGAAGCTGATTCTGGCTTCCTGATACTATCATGCCGTTGCTCTGTTAAGTGGCTAACCACTTATAGTAATTTGGTTGAGTATGATTGGCAGCTCCACAATGATGACAGAGATGCTGCTTCTTCTATTTAAGCTTTTGAGAGTTAGCCTTCTTAGCCCTAGGGTTTTTAACATCTTTCTTATCCTGCTTAGGGGGTGCTCCTAAGATAGATTTACCCTTGTCTAGGTTCTCACTAGCTAATTCAGTTTTAACATTAGTGTTCTCAATTTCAGTATTATTAGCAGGAAGAACAAAAACAGTATCACTAGTAGAAGCAATATTAGAGGAAGAAAGACCATACCCTAAACCTGTTCGATCCGAGGCAGATTTCTGACTGCTGAGCATCTCATCAAGCTTTGCACTTGAAGTCCTCTCCAAGCGATGGTATAGGTCTTGAATCAGTATAATTTAAAGGCCTATACCAGCGCTTTCAAAAGCGTTGGTACAGGTCCGACGACTCTATACCCACATTCACTGCACAGCGGTTTGAAGCGCCCAAAAAAAAAAAAAATACGTCAGGATAGGAATTTTGACCCTATCCCAGCACTTTTTGGGGCTATCCCAATGGTTTTGAAAACGCTAGGATAGCCCCTTTTTTTGTAGTGACACTTCGCTATCTAGAAACGCCATTTTCAGGACTCAATCATTTGTGATTATGGAGAATAATCAAAGATTGTTATCAACAAAAAAATAAATGGAGAATAATCAATGATGGATCTTATTGGGCCATTATGAGATGCTTTGTAATCACTACCAACATCAGCAACAAATCAAACACATCAAAATGTCAACAGTTTCATTTATATCCAAAAACACCTATCAATCTAATAAATATCTATATATATCTAAAAATGATCTATATATATATATATATATATATCCTCTTTTCTTTTCTTTTTCTTTTTTTTTTACAAGTTAGAAATTCTATTCTAGGTTAATCTAAGTGTATATGTTTGTGAAACTCCCTCCTAGAGACTTGAATCCGGTCTTTACCCCCCACACCCCACAAATACTTATATTTGTGAAGTGATCATCGCACTAAGAGTATGCGGTGGTAAGATATATATATATATATATATATCTAAAAAAGCTGAAAGCTGAAGCATAACATTTATTGCTGCTGAACTCCTGTTGTGCCACATTGTTGGCCATATAATTATTATTTTTCTTATATTTTTTATTCCTATTTAATATATATATATATATATATATACACACTCCCTCCGTCCCACTTTTTTTGTCCTTTATTCCATTTTGAGATGTCGCAAAATATTGTCCTGTTTCTAAAAATAAAAGTCATTAATTTACTAATGTTCCTATTATACCCCTATTAATTTACTAATTCAATTTTTTGACAAATTTTTTTAAGGGTAGTTTTGGAAACTTATACATTTTTAAAAGGTAGATAAGATAATAAATGATATTTCCTTAAAAAGTTTAACTTTTCAAACAAGACAAAAAAAGTGGAATGGGGGGAGTATATAAATAGATTATTGACTTCACACATTCATCTTGGATGGTTTTAACATTACATATAAATTTGCCTTTACATATTCATCTATTTTAATTTAGATTTTTTTTTTTTACAAAAAAATATAATTAGATTATTGATTTTACACATTCATCTTGGATGGTTTACATATAATTTTGCCTTTATATATTCATCTACACTGATTTAAATGTTTATAACTAAATAATAAAATCAATGAATAATAAAAAAATAAAAAAACAATATATATACATATCTATACTATATATAATAATGGAAGTTTTGTAATAAATTTTATAAAGCTCTTTATGCACTACATCTTTAGCATCTTTTCTTATTATTATTATCACTCCAGTATTATTTTTTGCAATTCTTACTTTGTTCAACTTTTCATCTTCTTCAACTATTGTCTTTTTTCTTCAATCTTTCATCCCCTCCAATTAAGTTTTTTTTTTTTTTTTTTTTTTAAATTATTTTCATTTGATTCTCTTTAGATTTAAAAAATTTTTCCTTTATAACTTCTTAAATTCTACGATTTCACTTTGTTCAACCTTATTTCATCAACCTCCACCCTTCCTCTTCCATCTTAATTTTCATATAAATTTCTTTTTATTTCATTTCTGCATTTCTTCCCTATTCCTTCCAAGTTGTCCACAACAAAAAGGTCAATACTCTCTCTCTTTCTCCAATTTTGTTTGTCTTTTGGTGGATTTTTTTATTGTTTCAACCACTTTTTTTTTTTACTAATGGTTCTTTTTGTTATTGTTGATTTACTTGTCACATCATTTTTTTTTTTTTATCTTTTTGGTAAATTTGTATCAACTTTTATGCATATTTAGATAGTTTGGTATTTCAATTTCCGATCATAAGTTCTTTTTCTTTATCCCATTGGTTTGATTTGATTTGGGTTAGTGATTAGTTGTTTTGCATGTTAGAATGTGAATTTTTATAGTGATCAATTTAGTTGTTAAACTATGAGAATTTAATCATTTTTGTTTATTTTTTAATCCTTTGGGGTAGACAAAGTATTCTTAATAGTTGTATTAAAAATACTCTATAATGTCATTTTTTTCAAAGAAAAGCAAAGCTTAATCAAATGAAAATAATTGGATGGGTGACATATTTTAATTTAGTTTTTGCAATTATATTTTAATTATTATTATTATTTTATAACAATGCATATATAGAAATTTACTTCTTAGATTTTGCTAATAATTTTTTATTTGATAATATGTTTTGGGTGGGCGAAATTGCAATTTCTATAAAGAAAATAACTCTAATAGATTATCTACAACAAATTGTTTTCCTAATTGGTCCAATTAATCATTGTTAATTTTTATTAATTTTTTTAGTTACATTTTTCAGTGTTTTGGATTTTAGGGCAAAAAAATAGGGTTTAAGAAAGTTTGTTTAAAACTAAAAGAATAATTTTCAAACTCTCTATAAAAGGAACAGGTCCCATCTACCAAAGGTAAATTCTAACCATTCACTATTTTCCATCCTTGTGTCTTAGAAAGAAAATTGACTTAATCGTCGGAGGGTCCTTGGCCGATTAACACCGGTCTCCTTTGATAGTTCTTTCTTCCTTTTCATGATTTACAGTCATCATCATAGTTTTAAAGCATTCTAGCCTATTGATTTTCGTGCAACATCAGTTGGCGCCATCAGTGGGAAAGAGAGTTAAATGTTTCTAAGTGTTAACTTCTTTTCCCTTTCCAAGACAAAAAGGTTGCATGGTTCAGACTAGGTCAATGGCCACTAGTCCAGGACACCAAGAGAGTGGAAATGCCTCCAGTCACCAAAATCGTGCACCTCCATCCCCATGACCATCCAACAATAGTTACAGTCCATGGCAGCAACAATGGCAGAACTAACACAACAAAACTAGGAGTTAACTAGAGAAGTTAATAAACAACGTCATCAACAACATGGTAGAGAACAAGGTCAAGATGTAGAGAACAAATGGGCTAATAATAATGCTGAAAAAGACCAGTCCAGAGGCACTGTCACTTATAGAGTACCACACTTGGAGAGGGAGATAGACTAGATGAAAAGAGCCATGGAAGAGATGAAGGATTCCATGAGGAGAGCAAACCATGTAGAGGATCTCGTCCATATGACTAACTCCCCCTTTATTGCGTCCATTACAAGTCATCCCTTGCCGTCTAAGTTCAAGATGCCTATCCTGGACTCTTATGATGGGACACGTGACCCTTGCTATCACATTGCCACGTTCAAAACAACCACGCATTTCCAAGGTGTTCCAAATAAAATCATGCCTAGAGTCTTTCCTGCTACCTTGAAAGGCCCAGCCAGAGTGTGGTTTAGTAAGCTGCCGCCAAATACCATAACTTCATTTCAAGAGTTGAGTAAATTGTTCGTCAACAACTTTGTTGGGGGACAAAGGCAAAAGCGCTCCTCGTCCAACCTGTTGAACATAGAACAATGAGAAAATGAAAGCTTGTACTTTTATCAGCCGTTTTAATAGAGAAGCTCTGTTGGTGGACTAGATGGATGACAAGATCCTCTTGGCAGCTTTCTACAATGGAGTTAGTTTAGACCTATTCATTCACAAGCTATACTACCAGGAGCCTCAAAAGATGGTTGAATTGATACATTTGGCCTAAATTTTCATGAATACAGAAGATGCAATTATTGCCAAAAAGAAGAAGAAAGGTGAATGACTAGAGAGTGGTTATATACACCATACAGAGCAATGCCCTCGTCCAAAGAAAGCCAAAATAGGGGAGAAAAGGGATCACGACGAGAAGAAAGCAGGGTCGTCTTCAGGACGATATTCTAACTGTACTCCCTTGAATACTCTGCTTGATCAAGTGTTAATGCAAATCAAAGACAATCCATCCTTGAAGTGGCCTGAAAGAATGAAAGGAGATCCTAGTAAGCAGAATAAAAGCAAGTACTGTCGTTTTCATCGCGACCATGGACATGACACAGACGAATGCTATGACTTGAAATAGTAGATTGAAACTCTTATTAAGTAGGGAAAGTTAAAGAATTTTCTTGGGCGAGACCACAAGGACGAGAGACAGCCAATGAAAGGAAAAGCAGAAGAACCAATACGTCCACCGCTTGGAGAAATAAGGATCATTGTAGGAGGTACATCAACAGGAGGCTCATCCAAAGCAAAAAAGACCTACCTCAGGGAAGTCCAGAATGTTCAAAATATATGGACGACCACTAAGGATCATCAGAGAAGATGAACCCGCCATTACTTTTACAGACGAAGATGCAAGACTACACCAGCCTCATGATGATGCGATTGTCATTACTTTGACAATTGCAAATTATATAACTAGAAGGATGTTAATAAAGAATGAGAGTTCAGCAGATATCCTCTACTATCGAGCCTTCCAGCAGATAAGGATTAACAGAGAATTACTTCGTCCAGTAAACGTGCCATTAATCGTGTTTGGAGGAATAAAGGTTTTACCAGTGGGCACCATCTCTCTGCCAATTGTGGTAGGCTCTTACCCACGATAAATCAATAAGGAAGGGAATTTCCTGGTTGTAGATTGTTCATCTTCATATAATGCCATTATTGGACGACCAACTTTGAACAGTTGGAAGGCTGCAATGTCCATTTATCATTTATCTGTGAAGTTCCCAATGGAGTATGGCATTGGAGAAGTACAAGGAGATCAGTTAGCAGCTAGAGAATGTTATTTAGCAATGATGGCTATGGACGAGCAGATGCAAACAATGAGCATTAAAGAAAGAAAAATGTTGGCAAAGCCAATTGAGATGTTGGAAGATGTACCGTTGGACGAGTCCAACCCAAAGAAGTTTACCAGGATTGGAACAAATATGGAAGAGAAGATAAAGCAGGAACTTGTTAGGTTCCTTAAACAAAGTACAGTTATTTTTGCTTGGAGCCATGAAGACATGCTTGGGATTGACCCCCGTGTGATTACTCATCGTCTAAATGTGTCTCCGTCCTACAAGCCTGTTCGTTAGAAGAAAAGGGTGTACACCCCAGAACGAGATAATGACATCAAGGAAGAAGTCCATAAGTTAATCACAGCAGAGTTCATACGCGAAGTTTATTACCCTGATTGGCTAGTTGATGTAATAATGGTTAAAAAGACCAATGGAAAATGGAGGATGTGTGGAGACTTCACAGATTTAAACAAGGCCTGCCCAAAAGATAGCTATCCTCTTCCACGCATTGATTAGTTGGTGGATTCAACAGCTGGACACCAATTGTTAAGTTTCATGGACGCATTCTCAGGGTACAACCAGATTAAGATGGACAAGGCAGATCAGGAGAAAACATCTTTCATTACAAGCCAAGGTTTGTTTTGTTATAAAGTAATGCCATTTGGTTTGAAGAATGTAGGGGCTACCTACCAGCGGCTAGTTAACCATATGTTTTGTCCACAAATTGGGTGAAACATTGAAGTATATGTGGACGATGTGTTAGTGAAGAGCGCGAGGGAAATGCAACATTTGGATGACCTTCAAGAAACCTTTGACACACTTAGGCGATACAAGATGAAATTGAATTCAAGCGAATGTGCCTTCAGAGTTGCGTCGGGGAAATTTATTGGTTTCATGGTTACCCAAAGAGGGATTGAAGCAAACCCTGATAAGATCCAAGTGATTCTGAACATAGAGCCCCAAAAGAATGTCAAAGACGTCCAGAGCCTCACTGGATGAGTAGCTGCCCTTAACAGGTTTGTTTCAAAAACTACTGACAAGCGTTTACCATTTTTTAGAGTGTTGAGAAAAGCATTCAAATGGACGAACGAGTGCTAACAAGCGTTTGAAGACTTAAAGACTTATCTTGCTTCAACTTCGCTGTTAAGCCCATCTAAACCTGGAGAAGAATTGTATCTCTACTTACCAGTATCCCCTCATGCAGTAAGCTTAGCCTTGATCAGAAAGGAGGGGAAGGTACAGAAACCTGTCTACTATAATAGCAAAGCTTTAAGGGGAGCAGAAGAACAATATCCACCCATGGAAAAGCTTGCATTTTCATTGGTGACAACAGCAAGGAAGCTCAGGCCTTATTTTCAAGCTCATGTAATTAATGTCTTGATAAAACACCCACTAAAGAAGGCCATAAACAAACTGGAGGCCGCTAGACAACTAATACCGTGGGCAATAGAGCTTAGCGAGTTTGATGTGCGATACAAACCAAGAGAAGCAATAAAAACTCAAGTCCTAGCAGATTTTATTGCTAAATTCACTCCTGCTAATAATAGGTAAGATGAAGACCAGGGGGCGAAGCAGTGGGTTGTCCATGTGGATGGCTCGTCCACACAACATGCAGAAGGAATTGGAATAGTTTTACACTTACCTGAAGGGGATCATCTGGAGTATGTAGTCCTGCTACAGTTCCAGACAACCAATAATGAGGCTAAATATGAAGCCCTGCTACAGGGCTTGGAGTTAGCTAGGTCACTTGGAGCAGACTCTGTCATCGTCTAGGGAGATTCGCAATTAATAATGGGCCAAATAAATGGAACATGTGAAGCTAAGGAGGAACGGATGAAGAAATACTTAGGCAAAGTCAAGTAGTGCATTAAAAGCTTCACGACAGCTTAATTTCAGCAGATACCAAAGAAGGATAATATGGAAGCTGACGTCCTAGCCAAGACGGCATCTGCAGATGAAATTATGAGTGATCAAATCAAAATCTAGTACATCCAAAGTATTGACATTTCAAAAGTACATCAGATAGATGGAGTATACAACTGGACCACTCCAATCGTCTCTTTTTTTAAAGATGGACTCCTCCCAGAGGATAAGGAAGAAGCAAGGAAGTTAAAGGTAAGGGCAACGAGGTTTGTCCTTATGGACAAGGTGCTATACTAGAGGGGCTTTTCTCAACCCTGCCTAAGGTGTTTGAATCTAGACGAGTCTCTTTATGTCCTAAGAGATGTCCATGAAGGAGCTTGTGAAAATTATTCAGGGGCCAGATCCTTCGTCTGCAAGATGGTCCGTGCAGGGTATTACTAGTCGTCTATACAAGCAGATGCTAAAACTTATGTTAAAGTATGTGATAAGTGTCAAAGGTACAACAACATACCTAGGCAACCATCAAAGTATCTTACTCCAATGGTGGACCCTTGGCCTTTTGCCCAATGGGGACTTGACATTCTTGGTCTTTTTCCCATGGGGACAAGACAAATGAAGTTTTTAATAGTAGGAATTGATTACTTTACAAAATGGGTGGAAGCAGAACCTGTGGTGAGAATCACTGAGCAAAATTTTTGAAATTTTGTTTGGAAAAACATAATATGCCGCTTTGGAATTCCCAGGGTACTCATCTCGGCCAATGGACGTCAATTTGATAATGCGCCCTTCAGAGATTTTTGCGAACAATTGGGGATCAGAAATCATTATTCCTCACCCTCCCACCCACAAGCCAATGGACAAGTTGAAGTGGCAAACTGATCCTTGTTGAAAATCATCAAGACCCGGCTTGAGGGGGCGAAGGGGATATGGCCAAACGAACTACCCACCGTCCTTTGGGCATACAGGACGATGGTAAGGACTCCAACTAAAGAAACTCCTTTTAAGTTGGCAAACGGAAGTGATGTAGTCATACCCACAGAGGTTGGTTTAACTAGCTAGAGGGTGGCTCACTATAACAACAAAGAGAATGAAAAGCAGACCTTATGGATGAGGTAAGGATGAATGCAGAATAAAGGGTGGCTCGTTACAAAAGCTTGATGTCCAAGCATCATGATGCACTGGTGAAGCCACGGCAGTTCAACATTAGGGATCTTATCTTAAAGAAGGTGTCCCTGGCTACAAAGGATCTCACTTATGGAAAGTTGGGCCTAAAGGGAAAGATCATACAAAGTTGTCAATTCCAAAAGACGAGGTTCATAGTATTTGGAAGACTTAGATGATGAAAGCCAGAGCACCCATGGAATGTGGAGCACCTAAGGAAGTACTACAAGTAAAAAAGACTCGTCGAGAAGGTCAGCATGGATGAGTATAAAGATTGTCAGTGACTTCTAGTTGCTTATCTTTTAGCACTCATGTTTTTCAGCAGCATTTTATGTTTTTCAGCATTTGGATTCCCTAAAAAGCACTAGCTACTGGCATGTGCTATGGACGACGTCATGAACAAAATCCTTGTATATAATGCAATTTGAATTCCCTAAAAAGGACTAAGTACTAGCGTAGACGATGTCTTTGAATTGCTATGGACTGAGTTCTCTGATGTTTGTGGACGATGTTATGTATAGTTATTGTATATAAAGTTGCTTGAATACTCTAATTTAAGTGTATTGTGAAATTAACATCCATGACAAATTAAAGATGTATAAAATCTCTGGACGCAGAGATATATCGTCATGAGCCATCCTTAAATGAGGAAAAGACAAAATAGCCATAAAACCTAATGCAATAATGATAAGTGTAAAGTGAGGGAACAAACCTCTGTACACTCGTCCAAAAAATTAAAGACGAAGAAAAGCATGCATGTGACTTTTTATGGGCAACACATCGAACTTGCCAAACAATCCAAGCTATGGATAAAAAGAATAACCAAAGAAAGTTCCAAGAACAAGTCTAAGGATGAGGAAAATATACATTCCAAAATAAAGTCCTAAACATGGACGAGAAACACTTGGAATTAGATTTGGCAATGACAATATGGATAAAAGTGCATTCGTAAATAAAAAGGATAGATGACCATTGTCCAAAAACCCTTATCAAAGTTAAGCCTAAACAAGGCAATCGTATTAAGATTCGTCTTTAAACATGGATGAACCAAATGTACTTAGATAAATATAAAGTGGTCCAAAACAACAGACCCTTTCTAAAAATAAATAATAAAGAGAGAGAGAGAAAGAGAGAGAAATAGATAAAATAGAAAGCATTTCATGGGAATAAACCACTGGGGGCATTGCCACCAGACTTAGGGTCATCTTTAGCAAGGAAATGAGTGGAAGCATCGTCTTCAACATTAAGATCTTCTGAACTTGTCTAAAGTAAGGAACTCTTAGCTGCAGTACGAAGCTTGATAGAATCAAAGCTCATCTCAAGGAACAGCTCAACAGCTTCCATATGAAAATCTTCAAAGCCCGCTACATAGTTTGTGTCCAAAAGATCAATGAATTCTTTGGACAATTTGAATTCCTTGATCACTTCATCTTTGTCTTGTTTAGAGGACAACCTAAGCTCTTTGTTTTGCTACTGCAGATGTTCCAGACGAGTGTCCTTTTCCACTATGTCCGTCCTTAATTCCTCTGCCAAATTCTTCAGCTCCTCTACCTCAGCATCAAACTTCATCCTTTCCCCTATCTTGCGGCTTGACTCCTTCTCCATATCACGGATTTTGGCCTCCAACCTAACCCTTTCATGGTCCTTCTCAATAGCCTATTTGGATACTGCCATGAACTTTGACATAACCTACAAACCAAATTAGTTGAAAAGATGAGTAGACGAGAATACTAAGTATGAAAAATTCAAGACGCCAAAAAAGTGCACCTTGAAGAGATCATGAACTATGGAATGTTCAAACTCTTTTAAGGACATGTCATAGCACACAGCAATGTATTCATCATTAACCACTTGCTGAAACTTTTCCCAGGCAAGATCTTCATTCTCAAGAAGATTCATAGGAATACTTCTGGGAGGTTTGGACGAAGTGGTTTCAGTAGGCTTGGATGGAACTTTAACAAGGTTGGACGAGTCCAAATTGATGACCTGTGCAAGCGGTGGTTTGGCAGAGGCAGGAGGAACAATGGAACCAGGCTTGACGACTCCAAACTTGGACAACCCATGTTTTGACTTCTTGTGGCCCCGCCGGCTTGGAAGACTATCTAGGTCCACAATCCTAGATAAAGTCTTCCTCTTATCTCCAGCGGCTAGACAAGGCTGAGAGTGAGTCTCTTGCATGGTCTCCTCATCTACCAAGCCCTTCCCCTTGTTCTCTTTCATGGTTGCCATTCCTATAAGGAAAAAATGTTAGGTTTTGAGATGAAACAAGTAATAAAAATGCAAAGGAGAAAACTTACGTCTTCGATTAGTAAGCTCGTGAGCAAGCGCCTCTTCAGTAGGTTCAAGGTCAAGTCCCTAACTTGCAAGACGGTGAAATGTCATTAGGCAGTGAAAGGTCTTGTCCGTGTAAGAATAAGCTCACTGGATGGGGTCTAAATGAAATTTATACAAGACGGGTCATTTTACAGCTGCACAAAAAAAAAAAAAAAAAAAGGGGGTTAGATGAGTACAACAATAGAAGTGAAAGTGTAGTGAAAAAGGGACATACCCTCAAGACGAAGATTCCCCATCTTACCAGTATAGGGATGAAATGGATCCCTGCCTACCTCAATAGGGTTTCCTGCCCAAAACCCAAACACTCAGAAGAACTCCGTCTTCCACTTCCTATTAGATGTAGGGAAGGACTTCACCAATCTATAATTTGAACCCTTAGCTGAGAATTGGTAAAAATCTAGGGATTGACTAATCTCAAAGGGCTTGTAACAATGTAGGAACTCGTCCACAGTTAGAGGACGACTCCCATCAAATACTTCCTTCCACAAGACCTGCATAGAGACAAGAAGCCTCTATGCATTGGGATTAAGCTGATTAATTCCTAGACCTAATCTAGAGAGTATCTCTCAGGCAAAAGCGTTAAGAGGCAACCTAAGTCCTCTAAGAAGGTAAGCTTCATAGATACCTACCCCAAAACAAGGATGGCTACACCATTCACCACGGACAGCCAATCGAGGATTAAGGTCGTCTGGGATCTAGTACCAACTCCTAAGGGAAGTAAGTTTTTTCTCGTCAGTCTTTGAAGGAATACCTACTACACAACTATACAAACTCTCTTCTTCACTTGAAGAAGGAGACAAAGGAACACTAGTGGATGTGCTAGCAAGTGACCCAGAAGCCATCCTCGTCTTCATCTCCTCTTGTAAAACGTCTAAAGGAATTCCAGGAACTCTAGATGTATATTCCTTGTCCTTGGTGTTTCCCCCACTACTACCACTAAAACTACTACTACTACTATCAGAGTTACTACCACTAATATTGTTATCATGGTACTCGTCTATCTCCCTATCATTGCTATTGTTAGACGAAGACACTATGATTTCGGACATTTTGGAAACTGAAGAAAAGCCTAAAAGATGAGAAAATGAGGATACCTAGCTCTAAATGAGGATGACTAAAGACGAAAACTCCTAGACGAAGCACTAGATGACAAAGGTCAGAGGAGAAAATATAAGAAATGTGAGAGGGTAGGAGAGGAATTCCACTATTTATAGGCGATAGACCCAATCACTGAAACGACGCGACCAACCAAATAAAGCCATGTGGCATTTTCTTTGAAGAGTGAAACAACATTATGAACAAACCTCAAGATTGCGCCACGTGTCAAAAAAAAATTAATAAATCATCACAAGGACAGACGACACAAGGACGAAAGGGCAACTGATGGGGATCAACTAAATATAGCCTGTCCTTGGTTATCGTCCACATATTGATCACACCCAAGGAAAACCACAATAGAATGACAATGCATGAACAAGACCATTAAGAAAAATGGGATCCACCAAAAAGACTCGTCCATAGACGACCATGTTATAGATGATTATATCCACGGACGATTAAACTGTACTTTGTAAATTCTACCAGAAATTCTCCAAAGGTTCTACATAAGCAAAACATGACACGTTGCTTGTTACATGGAAGGAATTCCATACACTCCGTTCCACATACCCCATTTTCTTCATAACCACCAACATCACCCACGATGGTGATGGATCCCAAACAAGTAGACCCCATGTCAAACTCTCTATAAAAGGAGCAAGTCCCTTCTACCAAAGGTAAGTTCTAACCATTCACTATTTTCTATCCTTGTGTCCTAGAGAGAAAACTAACTTAACCGTCAGAGGGTCCTTGGCCGGGTCACACCGGTCACTTTTGATAGTTCTTTCTTTCTTTTCAGGATTTATAGCCATCATCATAGTTCTGAAGCATTCCAACCTACTGATTTTCGTGCATCATCAGTTATAAATAAATTTTATTAAAAAATGAATATTTTCGTTAACTTGCCTTTTGAATTTTTGAGAAAATTGTATTGTTTTCATTTTGGTACGACAAAATTTATATTTATGATTTATGATTATTCCTATAATAAATAAAAATATGATTGTTCAAATTTATATTTATGATTTATGATTTTTCCTATATAAATAAAAACATGATTATGAAATACATTACTCTTTATTAAATTAGTCCAAATTGTAAAAAAATAAATTTAATGAGACAACCTTAAAATAATTATAATGCACAACGCGTTGGTTCACGGATAGTCTATATATCTAATTATATAATAATAGGTGAAGCTGAGAGAAACTCAAATTAGAATTCCAAATTAAAGTTCCAATTTTGTGCCATGTGTCTAAATTTATTTGGGGACCACATCATAATTATCCCTCTAATTGTTCAATTCAAATTTGAAATTGGAGTCCAATTTTGCTCCATTTGTCTAAATTTAAGTGGGAATAATGATGCATTAAAACCTAACACAAAAGCTAAAAAGACATCAATAATCAAGTTCATTCACCTAGGCAAGAACATCTCACTTGCACACTTCTACGCACACATTTATTGGTGGACTCAAAATAGAGCCTCATGCTCTTTGCTTTCTTAAACGTTTTCTCCCCTTTATCGACTCTCTCACACAATCTCAATCTCTGCCTCTTTGTTTTGTGGGCTTTGTTGAATTTGTATTTTATTGTTGATAGTCGATTTTCTGGTGTTATAGGCTTAACCATGTGATTTGTGAAAGGAGGATAACAGATATCTCACTAGGCCTCTATGGCTTCCATAGTAACTCCAATGGTACTCCTCTCTCTCTCTCTCTCTCTCTCTCTCTCTCTCTCTCTCAATTGTGATTTCAAACTTAATCTCTTATGCAATATTCGTTTATTCCCAGTCTCTCAAACACCAAATTTCACTTCCAAAGACGCTAGGAACGAATTGATGACAACATTCTATTCAAAGAATAGAGAGATACATCCAGTGGCGACGCCATGTACAACTCAGGGTGTTCCCAGGAACACCCTGACCTGAAAAAAATTTTAAAAAAAAATTTATATCTAATCTGTATTAGGAACACCCTAATCACAAAATTAGGAACACCCTCAAATTATATAAATAAATAAATAAAAAATTGTAACAAAGCCAAGCCCACGGCGAGCCCAATAGATTACAAAGGTAGCAAACCCACAGATTCTCAAAATAAAAAAATTAAAAAAAAAAAAAAAAACAATACAGAGAATCAGAAATCAAACCCACGGTCACGTCGCTGGCATAGAAAACCAAACCCCAATATAGTCCATCTATACCGAGCAAAAGCAAAACAAACTCCATTACAAAGGTGTTTTAGTGTTTATCAAAAAAAAAAAAAAAAAAAACCCCAATACAGAGCAAACCAAAACCAAACCCTAGCAAACCATACCCACGGTCACGTCGCTCGCAAATCACTCGTCATCGCCGTAGCTCACTCCTAGTCGTCGTCGTCGCCGCTCCCTCGCTCGTCCCTCATCGCAGATCGTAGATCGCTCTGCTCAGGTGTCGATGCTCGGTGCTCGCCGCTTGGTGCTCGATGCTTCCTCCCTCAAGGTATTTCTCTCTCTTTTTCTCTCTAACTCTCTCTCAGTCTCTCAGTCTCTCTCTCTCTTTATCTCACTGAAATGAAAAAATGAAATGAAAGCAATGAATGGTTCTCTTTCTCTCTTTATTCTTTAATAGTTTAACTCACTACTCAGTAACTCTCTCTCTTTTGATTCTTTGATTGGCTGGCCGAATTACCTTTATTTATATTTTTCTTTTTGCTTGTTTTTTGTCTTTTTGAATTTGGCTTTATCTTATCTATTGGTGTTGGTCAGTGTGTTGGTGTTGGTGTTGGTGTTGGTGAGATGCTGATTGTCTTTTAGTGTAATATGTATTGTGATTTGTGATTATGAAATTTTCTGATTGGCAAGCTATTGTGATTGGGACATCAGGCTTCTGCTTGTCTGTTGAGTGGGAAGGGGTAGATGGGCTAATGGGCTGGGGCTAGGTAAACAATAATTAAAGCAGTGTCATGCGCTGCACATTACACTGCTTTAATTATTGTGCTGCGGAATGTGTAATGTCCGACTCTTTTAGTGTAATGTGCACAATGGGCTAACTCACTACTCGGTGCTCGATGCTTTAATTCGATGCTTGGTGCTCGCCGCTCTGTGCTCGGTACTCCCTCCCTCAAGGTATTTCTCTCTCTTTTTCTCTTTGACTCTCTCTCAGTCTCTCAATCTCTCTCTCTTTATCTCACTGAAATGAAAAAAATGAAATGAAAGTAATGAATGGTTCTCTTTCTCTCTTTATTCTTTAATAGTCTAACTCACTACTCAGTAACTCTCTCTCTTTTGAATTCTCTGATTGGCTGGCCGAATTACCTTTATTTATATTTTGCTTTTTGCCTATTTTTTGTCTTTTTGAATTTGGCTTTATCTTATCTATTGGTGTTGGTCAGTGTGTTGGTGTTGGTGTTGGTGAGATGTTGATTGTCTTTTAGTGTAATGTGTATTGTGATTTGTGATTGTGAAATTTTCTGATTGGCAGGCTATTGTGATGGGGGCATCAGGCTTCTGCTTGTCTATTGAGTGGAAAAGGGTAGATGGGCTAATGGGCTGGGGCTAGGTAAACAATAATTAAAGCAGTGTCATGTGCTGCGCATTACACTGCTTTAATTATTGTGCTGCACATGGAATGTGTAATGTCCGGCTCTTTTAGTGTAATGTGCACAAGGGGCTAAACAATATAACAAATTAAAGTAGTATAATTAATGACAAACAAATTAAAGCAATATAGTTTATTGTTACGCTAAACAACAATAATTAAAGCTATATAATTAAATTAACCAATACATTATAAAAGACAAATAAATTAAATTATGTTAGGCTAAATAATAATTAATAATTTTATAATTAATGAATCAACAATATAACAAATTATAGTTTATAAAAGACAAACAAATTAATGAAGCAACTAAACAACAATAATTAATAATTTTATTAATATTTCAAATGAACTTATAGTTTATTATTTATTTTTTTGCTAGAATTATGGACAAATATTTGATAAGAAAACCATGTACCCAAGATTCATCTCCTGTGCAAGATTCATCTTCATCTTCTAAGCGAATTCATGTTGACTTTAATTTAGAAAATCTTCCTTCAAATCCTAGGCTACGACAAAAGATATCATCTTATCATCCTAATAATCATGATTAAATAAGAAGATATTATTTAACAAAAGGCCATTGTGGACCTGTTTTTCATGATTACCCTGTATCATATTTTTCTGGAAAGCCCCATCGATTTAGATTCGAATGGTATGTAAATAGAAAGTGGTTGGAATATAGTATAGACAAGGATGCAGCATTTTGTTTTTATTACTACCTATTTGGGCAAGATGTTGGTAAGTAAGGAGGAGGTGAGACTTTTGTAACGAAGGGATTCAAACTTTGGAATCAGCTTGTGAAGTTAGATTCCCATGTTGGAGGAATTAATAGTGCTCATAACCAAGCTGTCAAGAAGAGTGAAGATCTACTGAAGGAAAAGCAACACATTCAAAGTGGTTTGGTTAAGCAATCAAATAAAGATAAATTTGAATATCGGGTTCAATTAAATGCAATAGTTGATTGCATAAGTTTCCTTTTATGCCGGGGATTAGCTTTTCGTGGTCACGATGAATCTCAAGTTTCAAGTGATAAAGGAAATTTCCTTGAGCTTCTACAATTTTTGGAGGATCACAATGAATCTATCAATGAAGTGTTGCAGAATGCTCCGAAAAATTGCAAGCTTACCCACTCAGATATTCAAAAAGACATTGTGAATGCAATTGCACGTGAAACATCCAAAGTCATCATCAAGACAATGGATTCTTTTCAATATTAGTTGATGAGTCACGTGATATCTCAGTGAAAGAACAAATGAGCCTCATTCTTCATTATGTGAACAAAAAAGGAATTATTATAGAGCGGTTCCTTGGTGTTGTACATGTAGCAAGTACCACCGCTTTGTCACTCAAATATGCTATTGAATGTTTACTTTGTGAACATAATTTGAGTTTATCGAACCTACGTGGGCAAGGTTATGATGGGGCTAGTAAGATGCAAGGTGATATCAATGGTCTCAAAACTTTAATTTTGAAAGAGAATAAGTCAGCATACTATGTCCATTGTTTTGCTCATCAACTTCAATTAACACTTGTTGCTGTTGCTAAAAATTACATTAACATTGCTGAATTTTTTTATGTGGTTAGTAATTTAGTAACTGTTGTTGGAGGCTCTTGTAAGAGACGAAATGCTCTTCGAGATGCACAATTTGCCAAAATTAAAGAAGATTTAGAGAATGGTGTACGTAGAAGTTGACAAGGTTTGAATCAAGAGACAAATTTTAAACGCCCTGGTGATACACGTTGGGGATCATATTATGGGACTATTCTTAACTTGATTTTGATATTCTCTGTTGTTGTTGATGTATTTGAGATTATTGAAGAAGATGGCCTCTCCGACCAAAAAGTTGAAGCTTGATCTATTATGAGGTCAATTCTATCTTTTGAATTTGTCTTTGCTCTACACTTAATGAAAAACATTTTAGGGATCACAAATGAGTTGTCAATAGCATTGCAAGAAAAAAAAATCAGAATATAGTAAATGCTATGGATCTTGTTAAAGTGTCTAAACAACGATTGCAAGTGATAAGAGATGAAGAATGGAAATTTTATTGACTAAAGTGTCTTTATTTTATACTACACATGATATTTCTATCTTGAACATGGATGAAATATTTGTAGTTAGTGGGAGGCCGCGACGCAACACTCAACAAAATACAAATTTACATCATTATCGTGTTGAGCTATTCTACACAGTCATAGATATGCAACTTCAAGAGCTTAACAACCGTTTTTCTGAGGCGAATACCGATTTGCTACTTTGTACGGCTTGCTTGAATCCAAGTAATTCATTTGTGGCTTTCGATAAGGAAAATTTGATACGTCTAGCTAAGTTCTATCCCTCTGATTTTCTTGGGACAGATATTTTGGCACTTGACTCTCAACTGCAGAATTACATTTTTGATATGTGCAGCAACGAATTCTTTTTAGAGCTTCAAGGAGTTAGTGAACTTGCTGAAAAGTTAGTGAGCACAAGGAAGCATGAGACTTATCCATTAGTCTATTTGCTTGTGAATCTAACTTTGACCCTTCTAGTTGCTACTGCAACAGTAAAAAGAAGTTTTTCGCAATGAAATATATAAAAAAATGAACTGCACAATCGAATGAGAGATCAATGGATGAATGATTGCTTGGTTGTGTATATTGAAAAAGATGTAGCTTGTAGTATTGATAATGAGACTATCATGCAACAATTTCAAGATATGAAAACTCGTAGAAGGCAATTATAAATTTTATGTATTTGTGTGTTTTTTTATTGTTGTTGTTGTCAATAAATAAAATTTTCTTTTTATTAGATTATGTAATTTATGCTTGTTAAGGAACACCCTGAATAAATTTCCTGGAGTCGCCACTGGATACATCCTTAGACAAACTTGGGTAGTCCATCATGTAAGTCCTCTCTCTCTACTATCTGTTACCCTTATTAGCGACTTTAAAAACAGAGATCATATGGAGTTTGTTGATTGGCCATACAATACATACTCAAAGGAGGTTTTTTTTTTTTTCTCACTCAAATGGTCCATCATCTTACCCAATGACCTGCCATACAATTACAAACTAAGGGTTTTTTTTTTTTTTTCCTATGAAAATTCTAGGCTCCAACAGCGATTAGAGGTTCAAAAGCATGGATGGATTTTTTTTTCAATATTATTGTCACTAAGGTTCATATCTCTCTCATAATTTCATTTAGTTTTCATTCCCTTATTTGAAATAGTGATGGGTTTGTGTCAAGTAATGATCTTTGCAACTTCAATGCTTTAGTTTTATTTATATTGAGGTAATATAATATTTGTGTGTGGAATTTGGTACTGCAGTGGTAAAAGGGTGGTCGATGACTCAAATTATTGGTGTCATAATATTGAAACTACCAGAAATAGTGGACACTGAGTCACTGAGATATTAGCGTGTGTTTTGAATTGGATTAATTGATGGACTATCCATTTTATTCCTATTCATAAAATTTTAATGGAATTCTTTTGGATAGCTAGAATGCTAAATAGAGTGGAGGATTGCATCGCAAATCTATTTTATTTCATGCGAGTTTCAGAGCATTTTAGAATAATAAAACCATCATAATATCATAACCATAATCATCAGTTGCGGCATCAGCAACAAAACTAGAAGTTTCAATTGGATTTGTCATGTGGTTTCACATTCAATTGTTCTTCTTCCATGTGTTCTCAAAAAATTAACTAAAGGTATCCATGGTTGAATTGTTAACTAACAGCTCCTGCCCATGTATAAGAATTTAGTTATGAAACCTATTTGAATGCAAAATATCTAATAAAATTCTGACAGAAAGTGCAGTACATGTTTCTAATGCATCTTCTAGCAACCTGATAATTTAAGTTAACAATGACAATGACACTGGAAGTGTCACTCAGGATGAATCTTCTAAATCTAGCCACGTGATTTTTAGCTTATGTGCAATTGTTTAATTCATTATATGTGAATAGTTTGTCTCTATTCAATTTAATAGAAAATTGTCATCCAAAATTTTAATCAAAGTCAAAGGTTTGTATTAATTTGTCATTAACAGAATGTCCTCAGTTCTTGATTTCATAAATGCCATAGTTAAAAGCATATGAAACTTGATATATGCGCTTTGTAATTTCAGAGAGGCAAGTGGTGTTGTGGACCTCTTAAGGATGATACAATCAATTTTTTTGACCTTTGAGACCCCAATGCTCTGAAGGTTAAATTTTCATAACTATGTGGGGTTACTTTGATTTGTTTGTGATTGTAAACAATTTTTTTGTTGAAGATTCATGGAGTTAATATTTTTAGCCACTGTAACACATACGGGTTCAAATAAAAAATCATGTCAAAATCCAAGACTAGATTGTGATTTATATAATATCTGTTTCAATCTCTCTCTCTCTCTCTCTCTCTCTCTCTCAAGAAAACACTATTTTTTGTTTGTTTGTTTGTTTTTATTTATTTATTTATTATTTAAATCTTTCATATTGAGGGCAAGTTGTACATTTAGGTGACTACGCGGAGGTGTGAAAATTTCCATATTGAAGTTGGTGAGGATATAGAGATAAATGTGTAAAGATGAAGATGTGTTATCATGAAATCACTCAATGAACATTTTTTCCAAGAATTTTTGAAGTTGATGGGGATGTAAAGATAATTAATAAAATTCTTTAATGTATTTTTTTCTCCTTTTTAACAATATTGTTCAAATGTTTCCGTGCGTATGCACGGAATACGTGTTAGTGTTATTTAATAATAGTGCATTAATGCAAAATTCCAACATATATACAATAAAATTGCAGATGATTTCCACTCCAATGCTTTACGTACCAATAAAAAAAATGTATACGGATTATAACAAAGTAACAAGTAACAATCCTCTTTGGTTCCTCTAAAGTTCATATTGGAACTGAACTTGGAATGCTGTAATTGTAGAGCTTAGCAGTTCGCAGTAGGTGAAGAAGGGTAGGTGCCACTTAAATTTATTCATCTAGCATATTGTTTTGTTGTAAAACTAATTTAAGCCATTCAGGTAATGTGGAAGGAAATATCTAAACGTGGGGTTTTCTTCTATTAATATTTGAAATTAAAATTCTGGTTTGGATATTGTTTTGTTCAAATTTTGAACTATTGTGTTTCCTTTTTTTAATTGTAATTGTAATCTTACTATCATTTCCTTTTTCTTCTAATCCAAAATTGACAGGAATTACACAATAATGGATAAATTTCCCCCTCCCCCCAATTCTTCCATGTCTCAGAGTTTTTTCATCATTGAACTAATGGATGGTATGCGTGATCCAATTTGAGCCACCTAAATGATGAAAAACTTTGTTGAATTAAAGCGATATCAAACAAAGAATTGATGTATATCTCCACCTATCAAGGATTAGAACTTCTCAAAACTAATCACTTAAATGGAGGGAGGTGTTAATTGAGAGAAGTTTGCCCCCAAAAACGATCACAAACCTCAGTCCCACATCGCTCAAGAAAGAGAAAAAACTGTACTTTATAATAGGCACAAATCATTTCTTGAATCGCCGAGCCAAGTAGCGTGGGCTTGTAACCTGAGCAGGGGCATCAAAGTGATGGAACTGTGGTTAAACTCAGCAGGTCGGGTGCATGGTGGCTACTAATTGACCTGCCCATTCCAAGCCAGGAGTTGAGTCATGTGACTTGAGCGAAGGTTCTGGGTCTCATGGTTTCTAGAGTGGAGGGAACTGCGTGAGGCTGGTTTCACAGAGCAGCGACTACCTCCCGCCCCTTGCAGTGGAAGGATTACGGGTCGATGCTTTGCCTGGACCCATCAAGGCCCGTTGAGTTCATCCTAAATGGACCATCACCTTTTTGTCCTGGGTTTTGCTGTGAATCTTTCTCATTTCTTATCTGCGTTTTGCTATGAATATACAATTCCTTTGTTATATTTTCTGGGTTTCTGTGAAAATTTAAGATTACCTCTATTTCCTGTGAATATATCTCTTTTAAAATTGTGTACGCTCTACTCACATGTAGATTTCATCCTTTCTTATCAAAAAAAAAATTGACAAGTTAGCATTAATGTAACTCAAAAATGATAATTATTTTATATTATAAGAAAAATTTATATTTTAAACTTTATATTATGGTGGTTTCGTATCCCACCTTTGAGGAAATTTTGTGTGGGTCTGAATTTGGGTTTGATTACAAACATTCTTGTTCAATGACAAGTGACAAAGCCTTGCCATTTATTTGAAACAGGCAAGGTGCCGCCGAACTGGTGAAAAAAGTGAAGAATGCTTAAAACTGAGGCATGTCCTTTTATTGGGATTATGGATAATTAAGACAAATTTATCTTTCAAAACAAACAAACACACAAACTCCAATCTAGTAAAATATAAATAGATAACACCGAGAGAACGGTTTCATATTTATCAAAATACACTAATTGACCTACTACTGTATAAAACGATACCCACAGGCCCTTGGCAAAGAAATTGTTTTTGAGGTACAACTGGCATGAGCAATTCTGAATTTAAAGAAAATTGCTTATCAGATTCTACTTAATTATCTAGGCAAAATCAGCTACCCACATATCAAGTAATTCCAAAATGTGCTGATTGCACCTCTCAAAGGTAATTTAGACTAATCTCATATTAAAACTATTCAAGAATCATGTTTTAGCCCTACAATATTTAAAAATTATTCACAATTATCAAGGTGATAAGTTATTATTGATATGTAAAATAAATAAAAATTTATCAACTTAATAATTATGAAAAATGTGTTGAGAATCTTGAGATTGGAGGCCGGGCATCACTCGTGATAAAAACTCTATCCAAAAGTCAAAAGGAGGTTGGGCAAGCTACATCGAAGCTCCCAAACTTCTTTAAATTTTCGTTATATACAGGGACAAGTTTTAGTAAATTATATGGATGGTCCGGGTATATTATTGCACATATAGCAGCCCTATATTATTTAATACGCCCAAATTTATGATCCAATTCCTTGCTACAACGCGTGCTTGGTTGGCATTCTTTGATATATTCCCCTACACTTTTTCTATATCTGTTAAGAATCAATTTGTTTTGCTCCTGTTTCTAAGTTACCAATAATTAATTGGTCTAGTTGTAGTCCAGACTGAGCTTTCAAGTTGAGTTCCGAGTGTGACAGGATGCAAACTCTCTTATCAAGTTACAATCTTTTTAAGAAGTCAAACTGGAACAACATCAGTTAGACAAATAGCCTCAACTGAAGCCTCCAAAAAAAAACAAAACCAAAAAAAAGAAAAAAAAACATTCTCATTTTCTAGTGAGGCACCAACTCAAACCAAAAAAAAGGAACATCCAACCCACATTATCAGCCTCACATAGAGATTAGAGAGTGGACAAATCGATGGAAAAGATAGAGCACACAACCATAACTTCAAATGGCATTAACATGCACGTCGCGTCAATAGGGACAGGTCCGGTGATCCTCTTCATCCATGGCTTCCCTGAACTATGGTACTCATGGCGCCACCAGCTTCGAGGGAGGGCCCTAGGCCTAGGCCACTGAGGCCATCGCCTAGGGTCCCTACTAGAGAAAGACCCCTAAATTTTGGGGTAAAAATTGATATATTTTTTTAGAGATATAGACTTTTTTTCTACTTTTAAGAAATTCCAAATAATTAAGTAATATTATAGATAATACAACTGCAAATACATAAGTCCTACAAATATATATGTTATTAATCACAAGAAATAATTTATATAGGAAAATGTAAGAAATATATACTATAAGTTTTACTTCAAAGACCTTTATAAATTGATGTGATAATTAATATGATTTGTAGATGTCAATAATTTATTAAATGCATTTTTAAAGTACTTTTTGTGATTGGTGATACATCTTTGTAAACCTCATATTGTAAAATTTATAATATCTCTAACATCATTCATTCAAATACTTATTTATTATCTTCTTGAAGTGTCACTAATCACATCCATTACCACATATATCGTTTTTAAGTGAAATTTGTTATAATTTTAACATTTTTCCAAAATAAATAAAAAGCATATTACAAAATAAAAAGAATAAAGTTTTGTTATAAAAAAATAATTATATTAAACACTAGTTAAATATTATTTAAGTAATAACAAAAAAAAAAAAAAAAAAAAAAACCCTATTTAAATATGTCACTTTAGGCCTCTAAATTTGTTGGCCGCCCCTGCCAGCTTCTATCTCTCTTCCCTTGGCTACCGTTGCATCGCCACTGACCTTTGTGGATATGGTGACACTGATGCTCCGCCCTCCGTCGCTTCCTACACCGTGTTACTCATCATCGGTGACCTTGTTGGCCTTATTGACCATCTGGGTATCGACCAGGTCTTCTTGGTTGGCCATGACTGGGGAGCTATGGTAGCCTGGAATTTTTGCTTGTTCAGGCGTGACCGAATCAAAGCACTGGTCAACATGAGTGTGGTGTGGTTTCCTAGGAACCCGGCTTTAAATCCTTTGGAGGAATCCAGGGCTTTGCTTGGTGATGATTACTACATTTGCAGGTTTCAGGTAATTCACTTTTACTTTTTGATAATTTTGGTTGTTCAGGTCTCAATCATTTGTGATTAAAATGGAATAACAAAGATAGATCTCGTTGGGCCATTATGAGATGCTTTGTAATCACTACCAACGTAAAAGAAGAAATGCCTTGACTTTAACAGATAGAATCCGTGAGAGTGTAAGTTAATTTTGATAAG
This sequence comes from Quercus ilex subsp. ballota, assembly GCA_032727855.1. Classification (NCBI taxonomy): domain Eukaryota; kingdom Viridiplantae; phylum Streptophyta; class Magnoliopsida; order Fagales; family Fagaceae; genus Quercus; species Quercus ilex. Next base: position 29,840,337 of record CM064919.1, read on the forward strand.
CATATCCATTATATTTGTTTAAGATTGGACTAATGAAGTTTTATGAGCTTCCAGTAGAACCCACGTACCCAACTTTTTATCTAAAAAGACAAGTTCACAAATTTTAGACAGACCCATCATGTCCTTCCTCGATCCTTTTTCTTTCAGTTTAAACTAGCCTAACAATACAACAAACACAAAAATAAAAGTGTACTCCAAAATAGAAATATTTTTCAGCCTTCAACTGCAGATTAGAGATCTTTAGAATTGTCATCGAAAAAGAGATCCCTGTGCAGCCCATTGCATACAATATTATAGTTTGAATTCAGCTTTAAAGTTCTAAAATTATTAAGCTTGCCCAGCAATCCTATGCGTGGGCAATCCTACACAGATTCTAGATACCAAAGCCAAAGGGGACCATCCAGCTTTCAGACATTTAGAAGAAACCAAGAATTGCATCTTTCATGCTACAAATGAAAAAAATAAATAAATAACTACATCTTTCATGTTTCTGTCCAAACCTTCCTCAAAAGAACCTACAGCAACTACATGCGGAACAAGTGAAAGGTAAATTCTTCAGCTATGATGCATGGACCGGAGACACGACAACACAGCAATACTTGAAAAATTAGGACATGACAAGCTGGGATACGACAATTAATTCATTGATATATATATATATATATATAAAAGTATATTTTATGTTTATTTTGAATTTTCGAAAGAAATTACTTTCAAAATCTTAAGACTATAACTAAATCCAAAGGAAATTTTTTTAAATAAATAAAAATAATAATATTTTTCCTTCCGACATACTAAGGACAAGCACGCAGGATTGTCCCTGACATGTCATATATGAGTAATGTTTGTGCCATATAAAATGGCACAATTTGTGTTACAAATCACCCACGTGACAAGGTGTGAGTGATAAAAGTGTGATAGTGGGTCCATATAGGGGGCCAGGACACACCTGATCTACTACTCATAACTCATTATATGAGTTAGTTGTGGCACAAATTATATCATTTTATATGACACCAGCGTTACTCTCAAACATAAACCCGGTTTTAGAGTGCTTTGGCTTTTTATTTCTTCAACGAAGAAATTTGCAGAACCTGCAGACATCCCTGAAAATCAGAAATGTGAAGATAAAAAACTCCATTTGGAACCCTACCAATATTGAATGAATCCTTGTATAGGCAGCATGGGCATCTCCAAGGACAATCCATACATACGCATGAATACATAAGAAATGTTGCAAATTAACATTTCTAGAGCTATAACATAAATTACTTGGTTTATTGGTTTCTTTTAGTGTGGCTTACTGTAAATGACAGGTTATCACCGATGAGAAGCATTACTGCTAGAGAAGCACCAGGGTACATGTAAGGTGTTCAAATAATAAAATGACACTAATGCCCTTGCGAATCTGGTCTTTCTTTTTTTTCTTTTTCTTTTTATAGAGCACTGAGCAGTGAGCAGTAGCACACTGTTTTTTTACTCATTTAGTTTTAAATAAGAAGCTCATCTCTTGTTCATTGATTGTGCCCCTTGGTTGACATCCCCTAGGCAATTTTGCTTTTTTTTCTTTTTCTTTTTTTTTTTTTTTTTTTTTTTTTGATAACACCTATAGGCAACTTTACGATAAACCAATCATAGGGCATATTATTTAATACGCCCAAATTTATAATCCAATTCCTTACTACACCCCTGTTGCTGACCCAGGGCGTGCTTGCTTGGCTTGGTTTGATATATTCTCCTACATTTTTTGTCTATATCAGTTAAAAATCAATTAGTTCTGCTCCTGTTTCTAAGTTGCCAATAATTAACTGGTCTAGTTGTAGTCCAGACAGAGCTTTCTAGTTGAGTTCCGAGTGTGACGGGATGCATACTTTCTTATCAAGTTAGGACAATCTTTTTCTTTTGTATATGGGGAGGCTAACTCTCCTGCCCTGCCCTTTGGGCCAAATGGGCAGCTCTGATAAATTGGACAATCTTTCTAGTTTACTTATAGGGTCTTTCTAGCTTGATGGCTCAGGTGATTAACAGAGATGGTGACAAACTCTCACCTTTTTTGTGTTCTTTTTGTTTTTGTTTAATAAAATGGTTATTTAGCACCAAAAAAAAAAATTATAAGAATGAATTAGGAACAATATATCAACAATGTAAAGACTCAGTTGTGTCCAGTACATTAATAAAACTGGACACATTGAGATATTGAGATACAGACTGTCCAGTCCGTATCTCAACGTATTTGATACAACTTATGCATTCTTAATGCATTGGCATTATTATTTTGTCTTATAATCTCCACATCCCAACCTGTCCAATTCAACTTATGCGTTCATAATGCATCGGCATTATTTTATTGTCTTATAATCTTTTTAAAAAGTCAAACCGGAACCAGATCAGTTAGATAAATAGCCTGAACTGAAGCCTCCAAAAGAACCACCTTCTCATTTTCTAGTGAGGCACCAACTCAAAGCTAAAAAAAAAAGGAACACCCAACCTACACGGCTACACTCTCTGCCTCATAGAGATTAGAGAGTGGACAATCGATGGAAAAGATAGAACACACAACCATAACCACAAATGGCATTAACATGCACGTCGCGTCAATAGGGACAGGTCCAGTGATTCTCTTCCTCCATGGCTTCCCCGAACTTTGGTACTCATGGCGCCACCAGCTTCTCTCCCTCTCTTCCCATGGCTACCGTTGCATTGCCCCTGACCTCCGTGGATATGGTGACACTGATGCTCCGCCCTCCGCCGCCTCCTACACCGTGTTTCACATCGTAGGTGACCTTGTTGGCCTTATTGACCATCTGGGTATCGACCAGGTCTTCTTGGTTGGCCATGACTGGGGAGCTATAGTAGCCTGGAATTTCTGCTTGTTCAGGCCTGACCGAATCAAAGCACTGGTTAACATGAGTGTGGTGTGGTTTCCTAGGAACCCGGCTCTAAATCCTGTGGAGGAATCAAGGGCTTTGCTTGGCGATGATTACTACGTTTACAGGTTTCAGGTAATTCACTTTTACAGTTTTACTCTCTAATTGATGCAGCATGCAGTTACTTTGTCCAAGTGTACGAGGGGATTGACGGATTTCTCTTCCTCATTTTGGGAAATCTTAGATCCGTGGTGAATAAGATTTGGTGAAACTTTCAGAGATCTGTGGGTTGAATAAAATTTGGGGAGGTAAGAGAAGCAACATGAGAAGGTTGGAGCCGGGGAGGAAGGTGTTTTGGTTTGAACTTTGAACTGTTTGTTGCAGAGAGATGAACGGGCTTTGCAGAGAAAGTGATAAAGTAGAGAGAGACACGAATGAAAGGTAATGAGGAATGGTCAAATTGGATTCTGATGGAGTGGGAGTTGAACAATAGTGGCTGGAAGAAGTAAATGTCATAATTCACTTTTAAAAAACCGGTACATCAAAGAATCGGTCAAATTGGATTCTTTTCCTTTTTCTTTTCGGGTAGAACCTTTGTTTTTTTTTAGAGTCTAGTATGTGTGATGCCTCTTTAGAGTTTTAACAATATTTGTAAACATACCTAGCAGATTACTTTTAATATTTAAATAATATTCATTATATAAGTTGTGCTTAAAATTATTAACATTAATAAAATTATAAAAAATTATTAACATTATCAAAGTTAAATATACAGAACTAATTGATAACACATTATATTTTTATAATTTAAAAAGTATTAATTAAATTATATACGACATCATCTGTTCAACACTAATCGGACTATAAAATCAGTAACCACTTCCTTTACCGATTCTTTGATCTTACCGGTTTTTTAAATTGTGTATAAAATACACTTTTGCAGTTTTAAATTAAAGTCTTGACTTTCTTTGATATCTACTATGCTTAATAAAAATTGTCAAAACTCTCTTAAAAGAATGGTTTAATATCGATTTATTCTTAATCATCACACTAGAAAATTGATGTACTGTCTGAGAATATTGGTTAATTGAAATTTTTTTTTCTTTTTTGGCTTCTTGGTTAATTGTTTAATAAATTCATCATTTTGACATTCTCTAAGGGATTAAAATTTTGGGATAATCAGTAATTTATTCCAGAATTAGAATTGAATTGTGTATTTCCCCTTGTAATTATCTTTTATTTGTTTGTCTTTAAATTTTATTATAAGTATACTAATTATAAGGCATTGCCATGATTCTCAGATCTTTATTTTTTCAATCTTCTATATGTAACTCATCTTGATTCTTACATGAAGTTATTTAATTCTCTCCTGCAGGAACCTGGAGAGGCCGAAAAGGATTTTGCTAGCATAGATACTGCAATACTATTTAAGAATCTTCTTTCAAACAACGATCTAAGTGTTGGGTTACACGTGTGAATGAAGTCCCAGATTGAATAAAGATGAGAAGAATGAGTAGTTAATATAACATAATTGAGCACATACCCATTGGGCTTAGGCCTTTTGGGTTAAAGTGTGTTTCTATATGTTATATTAATTACTCAATGAAGCTCCCCAAGGTGTTTATTTCCCCATCACCAAGTCCTCCACGCATTCCTAAAGAAACTGGATTTAGTGGTCTACTTAAAACTCCAGACACCTTGCCCTCTTGGTTGTCAAAAGAAAATATTAACTATTATGCCAACATATTTAACAAGACAGGCTTCACTAGAGGATTGAATTATTATCGAGCTATGAAGCTGTATGTTTCATGCTTCTTTTTTGTTTGATTTTGAAAGCAGTATATTATGTACAATGTATATGGGTAGTATATAAGTCATATGAGTAAGACTTTTTATCTCCACTGACTTTTGAACAAAACCAAAAAAACTTCTGGGTAACGATTTTGATATTGAGATTAGCATCTACGAGAGAATCTATTTGCTTGAAACAATAAAAACATTAACAATTTTCTCTTCTTGTAGATCCTGGGAGCTCACAGGACCATGGACCGGACTGCAGATCAAAGTGCCTGTAAAGTTCATTGTGGGCGACCTGGACCTCCCGTATAGCATCCCAGGTGTAAAGGAATATATTCACAGTGGTGGTTTCAAGAAATTGGTGCCAAATTTGCAAGATGCAGTTGTAATTGAAGGAGCAGCCCACTTTCTCAATCAAGAAAGGCCAGAGGAGGTCAATGCACACATCCATGAATTTATCAAGAAGTTCTAATTGTCATTAGCCATATTATTTAGCACGCGAAATTCTTGTCTGTTTCTATGCGCAACTGATACTTCACCCTGCTTAGGCGTGCTAATTATGTGTCTGATTGATATTAGTCTTCTTAAGTTTGGGCCACGTCATGTGCTTCTGTTTACTTGTGGCTTGAAAATTAAATAAGCATGTAATATTGCAGAGTCAATAACATCTTCTGCACATGGTGAGATCCATGTTTCATGTGATGTAAGGCGCATAAACAGATTTAATAAAAGAATGCAATTAAATATCTTTATCTCGAAAACCAACATTAAGCTCTGCGTTTTTTAGGCTAAATTCAGAACAAAAACTCTGGCATTAGTTTTTGATTATCAGTAATGTAATCTTGAGATCTTTAGGTAATATAAGTAATTCACATGTAGTTACATGTAGTTTTAAATGAATCATGTAACTTGTCAAAATAAGATGATCATGTGCTATTTTTAGCGAGCAATGTCTTCACATAATATGATCACGTGCTGTTTTTAGGCTAAATTCAGAACAAAAGCTCTAGCATTAGTTTTTGATTATCAGTAATGTAATCTTGAAATTTTTAGGTAATATAAGCAGTCCACATGTTTCTATATGTAGTTTTAAACGAATCAAGTAACTTGTTAAAATAATATGATCACATTCTGTTAAAATAATCCCTGTTTGGTTTGAGAGTGAGCCATATCCCATCACTCATCACCCAAAACTCATCATCATATAACTCATTTTTTTTAACTTGAAAACCCCCAAAACTCATCTCTGTTTGGCTCATAAATCCGATAGAGTTTTCTTTCTAAAAACTCAAATATTTTCACTTTATGTAGGACCCATGGACTAACTGAGTTCGGAGTCTCTTCTTCTCCTTTCACTCCTTTTTCTTTAATCTCTCAAACTCTCTCTATAGCCGGACTGCTTCTTCTCATTTCTCTGCTCTTTCCCTAATCTCTCACTCTCTCTCTCTCTCTCTCTCTAGCCAGACCCAAGAAGCTCCTTCAAAGCTTCATTCATGGCCAACCACCAAGGTCAGCCGCCCCCTCTCCTCACTGGCCACTACAATTTGACTGGGCCTCTCCCTCTCTGTGTTTTCTCATCAAACCTCATCAGAGTTCCAACCCACAGCTGGCCTGTTGTGTTTTGTCTTTTTTTGGTTGGTTTCAGAGGATTTGGATTTGGTGAACAACCCAGTTGAGCTCCCACTTCAATCTGATCTGAGTCTCTTTGGATTCAACTATTTAATCTAGGTGTCCTTGGATTATCTCTCTCCTTGAATTGATTCTTATTCTGATTTTGTTTGTAAAAATCAAATAACCCCAAAATCGAAAAACTCATAAACATTGTTTCCTTGTTGAATATATAATCTTTTAAACATTGTTTGTGGATAGCGAATTTGTAAAGCGCGTGTGGTAGTGATAGTTGATGTTGGATCCTTTTGTTCATGTTTGCTATGATCTTTTTTAGAGTTTGTACATTGAAATTTTGTATTTGAATGCCATTTTTGGTTGTGATTAATGTAAAAAAATTTGTTATTCATGTACTAGGTTTGTTGAATTCATGTACTAGTGGGTATGGAGGGAGGAAAGGAACGGCTTGGGAAGAGAAGAGGAAGAAAATAAAAGGAGGGTCATGAATGATGGTGAGGTCTGGCATGGATTGGTATGGATTGAGAGAGAGTTGTTGGGGGGAGTAAAGTGGCTGGCACATTGACTGTGGGCCCCAATTGATGAGTGGAATTACAAAAATACCACCATAACTCTATTTCCATAACTCAAAAACACCATTTTTTTTTTCATTTTCACTCACTCATAACTCATTTTGGGGAGTTTTGAGTGATGGAAATAAAAATTGAAAACAAATCCAAACAAGTGTAGCATGCGTGAGTAGGGCTGTCCAACAACCCGTCAGCCCGACCCACCAGTCTAACCCGATCCGACCTAAAGGCCCACGGGCGGATCTGAATACCCAGACGGGTCGGGTGCAGGTCCTTTAGTGTTAAATTTTCAGTTTTCGGTTCGGGTTTGGATTCCACATTTACTAACCCGTAGAAACCGACCCGACCCATTAGAAACTTAAAAAGAAAAAGAGGGTTTTCACGAATCACCTCTCAGTCTCTCTCACTCACTGTTTTAAACTCTTTGTATTTTTTTCTCTTTCACGTTCCGCCTCTCTCCCTTTCTCTCTCAAATCCCTAACCCTCGCCCCCTAATTTCTGTCGCCGTTGTCAAGTTGATCATTCTACCACTGCCATTGACTCACCGTCGTCCTAGGTTTGGTCTCGCTCAAACCCCTCTCTCTTGAAGACTACTCTGATCTACAATTTGAGGTTCTGATCTTGTGCATCTGATGGTGGGTCAAAATATTGTTTTTTTAAAAGAAAAAATTTGCACTGATCTTGTGATGGATGTGGTGATGGAGTGATGGAGGTACCAATTTGGTGTTTTCTTTCTCTCTGTTTCAGTTTCATATATCTAGGTTTTGTGGTGTGTTCTTTGTTTCAGTTTCATAGATCTGGGTTTTGAAGTGTGTTATTTGATTTCTGTAGGTTTGGATTATGATTTTTGTCCTTTGGGTTTTTGATTTCTCTCTTTGTTCTTTGGGTATTTTTTTTTTTTGAAAAATCTATGCTCTTTGGGATGATTTTTGCTGGGTCTGGGTTTTGATTTCTGTGTAACTGTGTTCTTCAGATTTTCAGTGTTCTTGATCTCTTTGTGCTTCAGACCTGAAATCACCCAACGGCTCTGACCCGCTTATCCGACGACCCAAGCCACCGGGTCCGACCAAATGTTCGGGCGGTTGCGAGTCTATTTTTTATTCACCCGATCCGATCAGGTCGGTTGCGGGTCAAGCCAAAACCCGATCCAACTCGACCCGTGGACAGCCCTATGCATGAGACCGACAAATTTTGAGTGATGAGTGATAAAAAACACAAAATCCAAAAACCCTCCCAAGTCTTCACATATCCAATACTAGGTCTAGATTTGTCATTTGCAGTTGTTACTTTGCTGTCAAGGACGGGCTTAGGCATGCAGCCACGCACACATTTTAAGTAGGACAATATGAGCTACTGATTTCTAGTTATCTAGAAACACGCCATTTTCAGGTCTCAATTATTTGTGATTATAAGGGCCTATTTGGATTGAGAGGAGAGGGAGGGGGAATAAAGTAGAGTTGGCTAAAAATAAGATAATTTAAAGTCAATTTTATTTTACTCTACTCCCCCCTTACAGACCAAGGAATAACAAAGATAAATCTCATTGGGCCATTATGGGATGCTTTGTAATCACTACCAACATCAGCAACAAGCCAACAAACCAAACACATCAAAATGTCAGCGGTTTCGTTTATATCCCAAAGCACCTGTTAACCTAAAAGAATATAAATAGTTAACACCAAGATAGATCACAATGGCTGTTTCAGTCTCCCTGTCCGTGTCTTTTACAAAGAGATGCTTACATCCATAACTAACAAAGCAACAATCAAATACATCGAAAGCTCTACAGTTTCATATATTTATCAAAATACACTTGTTGACCTAGTACTCTTTAAAAAGATACCTCCGGCCCTTGGCAAAGAAACTGTTTCTAAGGGAGAACTGAAACGGGCTATTCTGAATTCAAAGAAAAGTGTTTACCAGTCCACTCAATCATTTAAGGCAACATCAGCTACCCACAGATCAAATAATTCCAAAATTGTGCTTGATTGCGTGACTCGTAAATAATTTAGAATAATCTCAGATTAAAACTATTCAAGAATCATGTTTTAGAACCACTATACTTAAAATTTAAAAAGTACCCAATAAAAATTTCAAATCCAAACGATTTTAATTCTAAATAGAAAAGATATCCATATGAAAAAAGGGAAAGGCAAAAGAAAACTCTAGAGATAACTGATCCATAGAGAGGATGAAAAAGACATAAAAAGGGAACCACAATTGCAACACCATTCGAACAGATTTGGTAAGTAAAATTGTGTTTACGCATGTGTTTAACAACTCAAACTCTGAAGCCCTTGCTGTTCCTTTTTCCTCTAGCCCTCTCAAATTTCCTTCCTTTAGCACGTACATAGGGTTTTGTGTGGCTGTGTGGCACACCAGGAGCAGGTCCAAAGTGCTTCACAGCTTCCCGCTTCTTATGACCTCTAAGGAGAACCTGCATCATATTACATTGATCATTTTCCAAACCATTACTCTCACATAACCAAAAAGGAAATGTAAAAAGAAAAAATGCCTTGATTTGAAAAGGATGAAATCAGTGAATGTAAGCCATAAGACTGGATAAATTTTGATAAGCATATCCATTATATATTTATATTTGTTTAAGATTAGACTAATTAAGTTCTATGAGCTTCCAGTAGAACCCACCCAGCTTTTTATCCAAAAAGACAAGTTCACAAATTTTTTACAGACCCATCATGTCCTCCAACGATCCTTTTTCTTTCAGCTTAAACTAGCCAAACCATACAACAAGCACAAAAATATAAGTATACTCCAAATATTTTTCAGCCTTCAACTCCAGATCAGAGATGTTTAGAATTGTCAACAAAAAAGAGATCCCTGTGCAGCCCATTTCATACAATAAGATTATCGTTTCAATTCAGCTTTGAAGTTTTAACATTGTTAAACTTTCCCAGCAATCCTATGCATGGGCAAATGAGTCAATAGGGATCTATTCAGCCCCGACACAGATTCTAGAAACCAAAATCAAATGGGACCATCCAGCTGTCATATATATAGAAGAACAAGAAATTGTATTCTACGGAAAATTGCATCTTTCAAGTTACAAATGAAAAAATAACTAAATAACTGCATCTTTCATGTTCCTGTCCAAAACTTCCTCAAAAGTTCAAACAACCCAATACAAAGTTATTAAACACCATAAACATTTGACATCAAACCTAGAACTACAATGGACAACAAAATTTAAGGAGGACCTACAGAAATTACACATGAAACAGGCGAAAGGTAGATTCTTCAGCTAAGATGCATAGATATGAGACACAACGACACAAAAAACTTGAAAAATTAGGACACAACACAGTGGTGGGGAAACAACAATCAATTAATTAATATATATTTAGGTTTATTTTATGTTTATTTTAAGTTTTCAAAAGAAATAACTACCAAACTCTTTAAAACCTAAATAAATCCAATGGAAAATTTTCAAAATAAATAAAAATACAAATATTTTCCCTCCCAACGAGGACACGGATGTCAAACACAGACACGTGAAGCAAGTGATAGGTAGATTCTTCAGCTAAGATGCATGAACACAAGACACAACGACACATAAAAATTTGAAAAATTAGGACACGACACAGTGGTGGGGAAACGACAATCAACTAATTAATATATATTTAGGTTTATTTAAGTTTTCAAAAGAAATAACTAACAAAATCTTTAAAACATAACTAAATCCAAAGGAAAATTTTCAAAATAATTAAAAATAAAAATATATTTCCTCCCAACACACTAAGGACACGCATGGAGGATGTCAAACACAGGCAAGACAGGGGTTTGGAGTGCTTGTGCTTTTTAGTTCTTCAATGAAGGAATCTGCAGAACCTGCAGACATCCCCGAAAATCAGAAATGTGAAGATACAATACTCCCTTTGGAACTTACCAATATTGAAGGAATCTTGATATAGGCAGCATGGGAATCTCCAAGGACAAGCCATATACACATGAATAAATAAGAAATGCTGCAAACATTTCTAGAACTACAATATAAATTAGTTGGTTTAATGGTTTCTTTTAAGGTCACTTACTGTAAATGACAGAGGTTATCACCGATGAGCAGCATTACTGCTAGAGAAGCACCAGGGTGCATATAATGTGTTCAAATAAGAAAATTACAATAATGCCCTCGCTAATCTGGTCTTTTTTTTTTATAGAGTTCACTGTTCTTTTTACTTGTTTAGTTTTAAATAGTCTCATCTCTTGTACATTGCTTGTGCCCCATGGACGACATCCCCTAGGCAACTTTACAATAAACCAACCACAAAAACTTTGTGTTTAAGGCATCAAGGGCTTTAACGGCTTCAAACAAAACATCAAGAAACAAGCCATTTCTTAATAGCCGAGAATTAGAATCTTCTAAATCTTTTCTTATTATAACCCATAGACTAGGGCAAAAGTTTCAACAATCAACAGCATAAATCACACAGCAGTTTCAAAAAAAATGAACTGAAGTAATCACTAAATAAATTCGATACAACTCCAACAGCCACTATAAATTATATAAACCAAAACAAAGATTGCTGGTTCCATTTTCTAATCTCTAATAAACCATATTCCAACCATCCATCCTGACAGCATACTAATCTACATGCATTTTTTATCTCACAAAAATATCAACATCATTGAACTTTGACCAAAAAAAAAAAAAAAAAAAACCAACGAAATCCAATTATCAACTACCAACAAAGCACAGACAGCAAAACTAGTTAAGATGGCACAACAATAAATCCCAAACCGCATACCGTGTTCTGCCCAAGAGGAGCTCTTAGAGCCAGCTGATCAAATGTCAAGCATTCTCCTCCGGCCTTCTCGATCCTAGCTCTTGCAGTCTCTGTGAACCTCAGGGCTGTAACCTTCACTGCTGGGACCTCATACACCCTAATGTCGTCGGTCACGGTCCCAACAACCACAGCAATCTTACCCTCCTATAAACCAAACCAAACCAAAAAAAACCCATATAAATCCCAAACGCAGAAACAATTCCAATCAACACAACACTAAATTTTACATCACAAAAACGCAAACCCAGTTCAGTCCTCATTCAAATATAGCAAAATTGAAAACCAATTAAGAGAGTCTCCTCGGTTTTTCTTAGCAACCAAACAGAACCTATAAAAATGTTACCTTGCCCTCCATGTAACGAATCAACTTGGAGAGAGATAGAGGTGGCTTGTTGACCTTGCTCATGAAAAGCCTCTTCAGTATCACCGCATTGAATTTACTCCCGGTCCTCCGCACCAGAAAACGGTACAGCTGATCACAGATCCACCGTACACGTGTCAACCACAAATCAAATCCTCCATAACCACAAACATACATACATATATATATATATAGAGAGAGAGAGAGAGAGGACCTTGACGAGGAGCTTGAGGTAAATATCATTTGATTTGGGGGCAGTCCTGATCTTCTTCTTCCTCTTACCACCGGCGACCAAATCGATACCCTGAAAAACACAGAGGAAACGTGAAAACGAGTAAAGGAAGAAAATGGTGATATGGGTTTTGTGAAGAGATACGAACCATGGCTGGTGATGAGGGCTTTAGTGCTGAAGCTCGGCGCTACTGACCAAAAATGTGAAGGGAGTTTGCTTTTTAGAGAGGGGAGCTAGGGTTTTGGTTCTTCAAAAGAGTGGTTTCTGTGTGCTCAGGTCCAAGATGGAGTCTGATCTTTAGCCGTCCACGTGGTTTAATTTGTGGACTGATTTGAAGGATCCGGATCTTGTGCTTGATTTGAAGTAGTAGTGTTCGCCAATGAGGTTTTCCTTATCCCTAACCTGGGGTAGTAACTCCACACAGTGAATAATTTTTTTTTTTTTTGAGAATCCACACACACAGTGAATAAAATTAAAAAATGAAGAATATATTTTTTATTATGCTTAATTAATGTATAAAAAATAAAACTAACATTTACTCAACGTTAACAAAAATATAAATAAAAATGATTGTTCTGCAATATGATTTAAACCAATCCTCTTACATTCTTTTGAAAAACCAAGTTGATTGTGTATTAAATTTAACAACAATTTCTCTTTTATTGTATGATAAGGATAAACCTCAAGGTAGACAGATCCAATCAACAGAGTTAGTCATAAGTGATGGTGTTGCCAAAAGAGACGGTCAAGATAGCCTAACAGTCAAAGAATTAGTAGAGGGAATTATGTCTCAGATAGAAAGGTAGAGATGGGCAGATTCTTTGAAGTAAACGGACTCAAGTAAGACGGATGGATTCCAATAAGACGGATAGACACAAGGGGGACGGGTAGTAAAGCCACGTGGCACCAATGTGACCTAAGTGGTCTCCAAGAAACCTAATATAGAAATGTCTTGCATCTCATGTTCAGAATCTCTACAAGGAAAAAAATCCCACGATATATGAGCACTGAAAAGGATCTTCTCTACAAGGAAATACCTTATCCATTAAGAAACGGAGGTCAATTTTATACCACTATAAAATCCACAAATCCCTCACAAACCAAAGTACGCGTAATTCTCCCAGCTCTAGCACTCTAATTGTAAAAATTCTCTCTAACTTAACCTTCGAAGGGTATTTGGCCGGTACCACATCGGTACTCTCTGCAAGGTCTTCTTTATTTCTGTTTCGTAGGTTCTGTCTAGAGCACATGAGGACTGCGCAACTCACTAACGATTTTTGGCATCATTATTGTATAAAGTCAATTAATCTTTTTGAAAATAATCATTCATTTCATTCTAAAACCAAATTTTGACTATATTCATGATTGAAATTTGTTCATGCCTATAAACATTTTACGATCTTTGTTTAATCTCATCTTGGCACAAAATTGTAATTTTACTTCCCAAGGGAAAAATTGTAATTTGAACCATAGATTTTTTTTATTATTAATTTTGATCAAATCAACCTAGAGAATTTAACAATCAAAACGATATGTCATGGGCCCAATTAGATTGTCCGATCAAAAGATATCACAAAATCAAGTTTTGATAGTTAGACTTGAATGTTTAAATGTTAATGAATAATTGTTAAATAAAACAATAATTTGAATTTAATATTGAAATAAATAAATTCAGGCTATCAAACAATAAAATCATGAGATCTCTCTCAAATCAGGTCATTTACAACTCAAACTTCTTTTTCTTTTTCTTTTTTTTGAGAATCCACATCACAAACTTTTATTAACTGTGGCTATGAAATCAGCTTGAAGTACATTTGCAATCTCTAGTGGTACATCTTCCATCCAAACTTGTAATGAAGAAAAAGAAATTGCTCGCCTCACAAGCGAGTGAGCTACAGTATTACAATGCCTCCTTACATGAGAATAAGAAATAATGGAGAACTGAGAGACTAAGTACTGTATATCATTGACAATGTGAGCAAATTGTGAAAGGCTGTGAGAATTTGATTTGAGAGCGTTCATGAGGATCAGTGAGTCACCCTCTAAAACTCCTTTATTGAGGCCAGTTTCCAGAGTCAACTCCATTGCACACCTTGCTGCCAACGCCTCAACTTCTATGGCTGTCTTGGGCAGGGGGATTCGCTGCGCCAAGGACACCATCACCTGCCCCTCGCTGTCTCTGATTGCCACCCCTATTCCAACCTGATTCTCTCCCTTGAAAAGTGCCTCATCAAAGTTAATTTTGTACTATTGGTGTCCTGGGGTTGCCACTAAGTTGGAGGTCTTCCAACGGGTTCCACATCTGCATTATTATGCAGTAAAAAGTCCCTTAACCTGCTGCAAGCTTGCTGCACAAGATTTAGGAGAGTTTCACAACCTTTCCCTACCCTCATGTCATTTATTCTCTTCCATACAGCCCACACTACCATAGCAAACAGGTCCAGGTCCCTATTCTCCGCCAAAATACATCCCGTGAGGTCAACAAAACTCGTCGTTTGCCGTAGATTGCGTTGATTCCATGCTTGTACTAGGAGCCAAATTTCCTCTAATTTGGGCAGAGATAGAGGGCATGGAGAGTGTCTTCATGTTGCGTTTGACAATGATCACAGTAGTCCTCGCTAAGAACCTTTCGTTTGACTAAGTTTTGCTTTATGGGGAGGGAGTTTTTCGAAGCTTGCTAAATTAAGTTCTTCACTTTGCTTGGTACATTGAGACTCCATATCCCTTTCCACAGAGGCTTAAGCATCAGAGGTTTGGACTATCCCGGTTGTTGGTTCTGGTACTCTGTCTGCAGGAACCGATATCTCGTCTTGACTGTGTAAGCACCATTAGCACTGTGAGGCCAAATTAATTCATCGGGTTACTTAGTAACGTAGAGGGGAATGCTTTTCACCATCTCTGCCTCAAAGTCCAACAATGTTTCATCAATTAATTCCATCCTCCAGCATCTTCTATCTTCATCTATCAAACTATTGACTTTAGCTTCAGCCAACCGGCTTACCTATGGAGATAAAACCAATGGTGAATGTTTTTGGGGTAGCCACCTATCCCCCCAAATATGAACTGACTTCCCGTCTCCAATTCTCCAAATTGCTCCACTCTTAATCACATCTCTCCCCTTTATAATGCTCTTCCATATGTAGGATGCCGAGCTTGGATAAGTGGCTTCCATGATCGAACAATGTGGGAAAAATCTCGCTTTAAAAATCTGGTAAAACAGTGCGGACTTATCATGTAGGAGCCGCCAAGTTTGTTTAGCAAGCAATGCATCATTGAAGCGTGACAAATCCTTAAAACCCATCCTTCCTTGCTCCTTTGGCTTACATAGTTCTTCCCACCTTACCCAATGCACCTTTCGACTATCTCCCCGCTGCCCCCAAAAGAATCTTCAAATGAGAGCTTCAATGTCATGGCAAAGAGTAACCGGTAGTTTGAAACATGACATAGTGTATGTAGGTAGTGCTTGAGCCACTGCTTTAATTAAAATTTCTCTCCCCGCTTGTGATAGGAGTTTGCCTTCCCACCCTTGAAACTTTTTCCACACTCTTTGCTTGATATTGTCAAAGCTGTCCTTCTTTTTTCGCCCTATGGAAACTTGGTAATCCCAAATACTTCTTGTATTGTTTGACCACGGGTACTCCAAGGGCCTCTTGAATTGAAGCTTGCATTTGTTGGGAAGTTGACTTACAAAAAAATAGAGTTGTTTTATCTCTATTTATTTATTGCTAGGATGCTCATTCATAAGTGGCTAAGATCTCCAAAAGCTTCTCACACTCATTTATTTTTGCCCTGCAAAAAATAAGGTTGTCGTCTGCAAAAAGAAGGTGTGTTAGTTTTAGTGCACTTCAACAAATAGAAACACCCTTTATGTCTCCATTCTCCTCCACTTTTCTCAATAATCCATGGAAGCCTTCCGTGCATAATAAGAATAAGTATGGAGACAAAGGATCTCCTTAGTGCAGCCCCCTTGTGGGTGTGATGTGACCATGGGCTCCCCATCAATCAAGATAGAATAAGTAGCTTTGGAAATACATAGCATCATCAGATTTATCCAAGTGTCTCCAAAACCCATCTTCTTTATCAGTTTCTTCATATACAGCCACTCCACTCTATCATACGCCTTACTCATGTCTAATTTAAGTGTCATATACCACATATCTCCCGAACTATGCTTTCTCATATAGTGGAGGGTTTCGAAAGCTACCATAATATTATCAAAAATCAACTTGTCCTTCACAAAAGCACTTTGTTGTTTCGACACTAAGTGGGGTAGAACTTTCTTCAACCTGTTAGCCAACACTTTTGAAAAGATTCTATACAATGCATTGCAAAGACTAATAGGGCGATATTGTGAAATATATTCAGGATTATTAACTTTAGAGATCAAAGTTATAAATGAATGACCCAAAGATGGAGGGAGATTACCCGAATTTAGGAAATATATAATATCATCAACCACATCGCTACCCACCAAGGACCAATAATGTTGGTAAAAAATGGGTGGCATTACATCCGTTCCGGGTGATTTCAAAGGAGCCATCTGCTTAAGGGCGGTCTCTACTTCGTCTGCTTTAAATTCAGCCAATAAATCATTGTTCATCTCGGCTATTACAACTAGAGGTACTTGTGCCAAAATCTCATCAAAGTTATCCAGCCTTTGGGAAGTGAAAAGAGCTTAATAAAACTCTAGAACAATGCCCTCCACTCGACTAGGATTAGTGCACTATTGGCCATTATTATTATACAACCCCTTAATATAATTTTTCCTCCTTCTCTATGAAGCTTTGCTATGAAAAAAACCTCGTATTCCTATCCCCATCTTTCAGCCACTGCACCTTTGCCTGCTGCCCCCACATCTATGCTTCTTTATTGAGGAGTTTGTTTATTTCTTTCTCCAATTTTTTCATCAAAGTCACCAACCCCCCACTGCATGCTAGTCTCTCGGCTTGGGCAAGTTTTTTTCTTTTTTGTTTCAGCACTCTTCTCACATTTCGAATACATGTCTTGCTCCATTTGGTTAATCTTTTCCCACAGTTGTCAATTTCTTTTATCACTTTCTCACCCCTCAGATCAGCCCCTGCCTGCTGCCATACCGCTTTAATTGTTGCCCCACACCTCGGTTCACTCATCCACATCTGCTCAAACCGAAAAGGCCTCTATTGCTTGCATTCCATCCCATCTAGCTTAATTAACAAAGGCTTATGGTCCGAAGTAATAACATCAATATGATGAACTTGTGTATCCGGAAACAAAGAAAACCATTCATTGGTTGCCACTACCCTATCAAATCTCTCCCATACTGTGAAGTTATCAAAATGCTTATGCCAAGTGAACTTTGATCCCACAAAACCAAGATCCATAAATCCAAATGCATCCAAGATATCTCTAAATGCTTTCATCTGGATTATGAGGTCGAGTTCTTCCACCCAAATTCTCCGATTGCTTTGTAAAAATCTCCCCCACATAACCAAGGTGCTTGACTTGGGGTTCTCAAATTTCTCAAATGTGCCCAAGCTTCATGTCTGAGTTGTGTATCCGGTTCTCCATAAAAACCTGTGAATCTCCACTCCCCTTCCTTGTTTTTGCAAATTGTGGCATCAATATGGTTCATTGAAAAAGTCTATATTGTTAAGTCAAACTCCTCTTTCCAGTACATCACCAAACCCCCGGATTTGTTTCTCCTAGGTGCAATAAATCTGTGTTTAAACTTCAAACGATCTTGAATTAAAATTAGCCTAGCTTCATTCGTCCATGTCTCGACTAAAAATACAACGGAGGGATCTTTTGCCCACACTAATTTTGCAAGCTAATTTTCTGTATGTTGGTTCCCAAACCCTCGACAGTTCTAACATAAAAGACTCATTGGTTCTGACGAAGTTAGGAACCAGCCTCCGCCAATATCACATTGTCACCTTTGCCAACCCGAGAAACAGTCTTCTTCTTTTTCTGTAACTCCGACTAACCCCCATTAGGATGAGCACTCCTCTTTAATCCCACTGCATCTGCCATAATGACATTCGTGCCTGTGATGGACCTAGCCTGACGTTTCCAAGTAGCAGAATTCGCCATGTTAATGTTTGAAGTATCAAGTAGAACAAAAAGTGGTACACGAGAACAGCCATGTGATGTTGCACGTGATTGAATGGACTTCAGAAAAATCTCATTAATTGTCATTGATTCCAAATTATTCTCCTTACTCGTGGGAGAGTTTGATTCTGAATGAAATTCTGTTACCGCATCAAATTTCCTCAAATCATGATTTATTTCCTCTAATTTCTCTTCAAACAGCTCAACAGATAAACTCCCCCTATTTTGATTCGTATTAATAGCATTAACTTCACCCAAATCATTGTGATCCATATGGAAAGGACTTGATTCCATCGAATTTGCCTCTTGAAAATCAGGGAATTTAATTCCTTCTTGATTTGGTGTCTCACTAGTCTGGCCTGATCTGATAATCTCCAGCGCCGGACCTCCTCTTCGTATCACCACCTGTGGTTTTGCAGACGGCTTTGGAGTGGATGTTGTAGTTGGACCGGCAAATTTTGTTTTATAAAATCCAGGAACAGAAACTAAGTTTCTTTTTGATTGCATGAAAGGTGGTGCTCTGATCCATGCACCATATTATTGAGCCTCAGATGGTAACGTGTACTCACTCTCAATCCACAACTCGTAGTCTCGGTCATCATGTGTGAGGCTGCCACACTAGTAACACAAGTTTGACAGCCGCTCATACTTGAAAGAGACCCAAAGCTCCTTGCCATTCTCCAAAGAAATTACTCGGCTTACTCAGCCTTTGCACAAAGGTTTTGGAATGTCCACCCTAACTCGTACTTGAATAAAACCATCGCCCATAATTTCTCCTTCATCCGTGTTCTTGTTGTCCATCAAACCAACAGCGCCACAAATTTTTTCAGCTACAGCCTTGTTCGAAAACGGACTGGTAAGTTGTGTACCTGAATCCAAAAAGTAACCATATTAAAATCAATATCTAGTACATCAACCTTTTTATCATACTGATGTAAAATCATAAGGTGCTTATCAAAGCTCCATGGTTCTATATTAAGGACTCGCTCCATGTTAGTTTGGTTATCAAATGTAAAGAGCACCACATGATCACTCTCTTTAGTCGCCCTAAATCCGTTTCTCATTCTCTATATGGGTGTGAATGTTTTGGCAATAGTCTCCACATTCAAAGCCCACTTGGTGAGAAACTTTGTAGCAAGGACAAAATTTGAAACTGCTTCTTCCTCAGTAATGCTAACATGAGAACCTTCCACATCCAAGAGGGCAAGACAACTCCAAGATTTTGCTAACTCCTTTATTGATCTAAAACTAGAAGAAGAAGAAGAAGAAAAAAAAAAAAAAAAAAAAAAAGAGCGTGTTTCCCCACCCCCAAAAGAAAGGAAAAACCACAAAACCTTAAAGGTAAACTTGTTACCTCAAGGTACAAAAACTCCTTCAAGAGAAGGGATGGCTATTCTATGACCTAAGAGAAGATGGAGAGGAGCCACCTTTCGCTAGCGAAGAGAAACTTCTTTAATCAAACTAGTAGTTAAAGATTCATACTTCAAAATAAATTTGAGCTAGAACTAGGTCTAACCACCATAATTAGATTTTCTAGATTTTTCCAGTTTTCTCTTAATAGCTCCTGCCACATCTTTTCAATTTTGAATCAAATTCTTCTATCTATGTAACAAAACAGCTCCAGGGGTTCTAGAGCATTGTGCTCCCTCTATAAATTGAGGGAGGCACTCACCATTCAAGGCACCTCATCCCTTAACGTCCTATAAAAAGTCATAAATGTTTTGTAATACTTTGATCTTTCTAGATTGAATGTGAGTGATTTTTTTTTTTTAAAGATCCTATAATAATTCCTTTAGATTTATAGAAGAAGCAACAAATCTAAGCACACGTGATCATCTTCCTAGTTAATCAACGTCACTAAGCACCTTGTTGCCTCACTCATCGAAGCCTCTAAAAGAATTGTCACATCAACTTCTCATCAAAGCCAAACAATCTTTATTTTATTTACACTTTCTTCTCTCTCTCCAAACTCCCACCGCACATTCATTCACTCTTTATTTTTACTTCTTCCTTTTAAGTGTTTCCTTCTTCCTTCTGTAGCACCGTAACTCCCACTAGTTGTTATCACCTTCGATTTGTTCTTCTTAGTTCTTAAGCTTGCGTTTCCTGTTGCAGATCTAGGTTCATAGTTTCCTTTTTATCAATTTTTTCTTTTATTTTTTTTTCTCCCATCTCCCATCTCCCATCTTCCCCAAGATTTCACTCTCAAGGTATGAAAAATTTTCAGTATTCACATTTCGGCTTGGCCGAAACGGAACTATATTTAAAACATTGGTCCACGCCATGTCGGAGCCGTGTTGGCGCCGCATCAGTGCAACCTAGGTCACAGGTTTGTTTCTCTCTTTCTTTGTCTTCTCTAAGCTCCAATCTGTCTTCTCCAAGTGTAGCTCAGCCAAGATCTACCACTTCCGCCAAGATCTACCACCACCAACATCTCTCCTCTTTTTTTTTTTGGGTTCATTACTTGGTGCCTGAAAGGGGTATTATTGTGTATATTCATTTGTGGGATTTATTTTGTAGATATTTGAACTTGATGTAATGGTCCTGGGTTTGGATTTTGGGGATTTATTTTGTATATATTTGAAGTTGTGGCAAATCTTGTTGTAAAGGAAGAATTTTTTTTTTATGTATTTGGGTTATGTATATAGGATTTATGTATGTGTTTGTGATTTTTATGTATTATTTCTTGTGATTTCTGTATTTGAGTTTGTGATTTTTGTATTTGGGTTTGTGATTTTGAAAGGGAAAATGAGAAATCTAAGGGTTTGTTTGGTTGGAGGGGTAAAAAAGTGGGAGGATAGAAAATGGTGGAAGGATAGAAAAATTTTATTCTCTCTTTTTTGTTTGGTTGGGAGTGGAAAAGTGGAGGGATGGAAAAAATGAGTTTGAATAAATTTACTCATATACCCTAAGGATGATGCCAAATTAAAAAAAAAGTGACAAATAACCACACAAAAAAGAGCAATCACCCAAAATTTTTTATAAAAATAAAAAACGTGTTAAAAAAAAATCACATCCAGTAAAAATAAAAATAAACTATCACGACCAAGCCCTAAAAAATCAAAAGAAAAAAAATTAGGAAAAAAAGAGACAAAAAGCTGTAATTGGCAATGTGATTGCCTAGAAAAAGAAAAAGAAAAAAAGAAGAAGAGAGAAGCAAAAAAAAAGGGGGCAACGTTATTGGCAATGTTGTAGCCTAGAGATTAAAAAAAAAAAAAAAAAGGTGGTAATGTTGCTGCCCAGGGAAGAGAGAAGAAAAAAAATGCAACTTAAAGTGAGGGTATTTGTGTAAATTATATCATTCAACTTTTTTTTCTCTCCATTTTCCCTCCAAATTGGGAGGATAAAAAAAAGTGGGCCCAAAGGGATTATTTTCCTCCCTATTTTCTGTCTCTCTTGTTTTCTCTTCTGAACCAAACAGTGGAAAATGTCATTTTCTACCTTCTTTTCATCTCTGTATTTTTCATCCTCCCTGTTTTCACCCCAACCAAACATATCCTAAAAGTAAATTGTTGTAGATTTATGTGAAATTTGAAATCTAAAATAATTATTGTAAATTAAATTAGTGTAAAAATCTATATCCAATGCATTTGCCATTTGGCCAGCAAAAAAACAAAACAAAAAGGTTATAGTCGTGTTTTTAAGATGTGGCTGTAGCTGTCCTCTATAGCCGTGTTTATAAAATGCGGCTAAAGTATGTCCTATAGCCATGTTTTTAGAAACGCAGCCATTGGTCCCAGCCTATAGCCGCATTTGTAAAAACGCGGCTATAGACCCTTCATACCTATAGTTACGGGTTTTAGGCCATGGCTGAATATGCGACTATAGGCTGAATTGACCTATAGCCACGTTTTCAAGAGTTATAGCCGCATTTTTACTAATGTAGTTAATTATTATATGTATGTAATATGCTTGTTCTTTTATTATTTGTATGTTGTTACTCTTGTTTTGTGTTTAGCATGTTTTGTTGCATTGGTTGTATGATAATTAGAATAAAAAATGATAGGATTGATGATATAGGAGGAGGAAGCCCGAAGAAAGAGGATTATTGGGCAGAACCCGCTCGAGGGACAATGGGGCCTAACCATTCATCATATTAGGCCCAGCCCAATCAGGATAACCTAGTCAAATAAACTGAGGAAAGCAGCTCACTTGAGGAGCTTAAGAGGCAAATGCTCCTCATGAAACTGGGGATAGACCACCAAGCCATAGGGCTGAAGACCAAAGAAGTAAGTAGAAAGGTGCAAGTAAGGGAAAGAGGACCCTTCCAGATAAAGCACCTCTCACCTCTCACCTTCGCATTAAATGCACTGTACCAACTCAATCTATCGCATTATTGGCAGAATGACCTTTGAACAGTGTCCTCACAACTTGCAGCCTATACTACCACCCCCAGTAAGGCAATGATGGGACAAGTATCCAAGTAAGAATCAACAACAGTCCAAGTGGAGGGCTGTGATGCAATCCAAGCGACTATATAAAGGAAGGAAACTCCTCCCAGAAAGGGGATCAGAAAAAGTAGGGAGAGAGAAATAAAAGTAATAGAGAGAGAAAACAATCATTGTAAAACCGAGAAGTGTGTATCCCAAATAACTGCTAATCCTTGGCCAGCCCAAGGAAGATTTTTATAAGAATCTTTATCTTTCTTTATGTTATTCTCTACTTAAACTACTGTCTTGGCCAACTTTATTTCCTTAAATTACTAAGTAAAGCTATTAAGGCTTGAAGGGTTGGCCTTGTTAACCTACCTCTACAAATTAATTGTGTTGAGCCTTCATCCTAGCCCACTCTTAAATAATTCGGGCCGAATCGTTGGAGCATACCCGTTATAGATGATATAAATTTCATTCTTCAATTGTCTTGTTGTCTATTTGTTCTTAATAAAGCTTTGTCCAAACATGTTCTTTTTTTTAATTTTCAAATTCAAATAAATTCACATGTTCAAATGTTCATACCCTAGATTCAAATTTCAATTTCAATCCATACTTGAAGACTGGTTTTGTTAGGTAAAGTAGGTGACTAATACTTTCTTATTTTATAACTTAGCCTTCAAACTTATATCAAAAGTTGTAGACTAGTGCTTTATCATATAATAATTTTTACATTTATTAAGATGTAACTAGGACCTAAAGCCACGTGTTTTCTTAAATTGTATGTAGGACTAAGGCCTTGTAATTTTAGATTTAAATGCAAATGCAAATTCAATCATTCAATGAAGCATGTATTTATAAAGTTTTTATTTATTTATTTATTTAAATTAAAATAAGTAGCAACTTGATTGTAAAACCCTTCATTTAGGGAGAAAGATATTTTAAAGTGAGCTTTCCATTTTGAGGGACACTTCAATGAACTCACCCATTCACATAGGTGTGATTGTGTGATTGTTGTGACTTGTGAACGTTCTGCAGTGACAAGTTTGGTAGTGGCGGAGGCAATTTGATTCTCTCATCATTGAGGTGGTGATGATTTTAGTAGTTTGGCAACCGATTCTCTCATCATCAAGGTGGCCAATTTTGGCAACAAAGAGCAATGGCAGAGCTATTAATATATACAGCTTATGGGTTTCTAATTCATGACGAGCATGGCTTAGTTATTGAGGGTAGGAGTTTTAAGTAGATTGTCTATCATTTTTTTTTTTTTTTTTTTTTTTTTACAAGATAGAATTTCTATTCTAATATAATCTAAGTGTATCTGTATGTGAAGCTCCCTCCTGAATACTTGAACCCTATCCCTTGCCTCCCATACCCTACAAGCACTTATACTTGTAGAGTGACCATTGCACCAAAGGTGCGCGGTGGTAGATTGTCTGTCTTTAGAAGCCGAATGGTTGCTTATGTTTTTTGCTGATTTGGATGCTTTGAGTTTTTGTCTGCAACTTAGCATAATTAATATTGTGAGGAATGGGACGATTGTGCTTCAATTAAGGTTGTACATAGAGGCCTTAATCCTACAACTTATTATGGAAATCTACCTGAAGATATTAGGCTGCTCCATTCCCAGTTTCACTCATGTCAACATGTATTTGTTAATGGTGCTATTGCTAATTTTGTAGCTTATAAATTGGTTGTGTTTATTGAGACCCATGTTGGTTTCTCAGTTTGGTTTTGAGGATCTTCAGTTTTTGGGCCTTGATGTATTGTTGCTTTACTATTCAATAAAGTTCCTAATCTTTTACTAAAAAAATAAAAATAAATTAAGAATGAGATTTTTAGCTTTGCAATGATTTTGGCTTGAGATTTGCAGCCACTTGTTCCATTTGCAACGATTTCTTCAACAATTTCTCATTTGTGAAAGGTATTAGCACAGAGAATATTGTAGGGATATATAATATAATAGTTATTACATGTTCTACAATGTACAAATTTATAGCTCCAATTACGTAACATTTTAATTTCATGACTCTTATTTAGATCATAGAAAATATGTGGGTTCCAAATAATTTAACTGGTAAAATTTTTAATGTTTGAATAAGAAATCTGAAGTTCAATTCTCACCTATACCAAAAATTAATTAGTATCTTAACCTCTTAAAAAAATAATAGAGAATATAATATGTTAAAAGAAAATGCAATTTGGAAAGGTATATGTAAGGACACATTTTACAGCCCAAGCCCAAGATGTATGGGATTTTGGCCCAGTAAGCTCAGTACAATAAATTTGTAGAGAGTGAGTTGGAGAACTAGGCCCTAATGAATTTGACAATGACGAGTATAAATTTAAAAGATGATCAAGCAAAAATAAGGAAAATAGAGCTGAATGAATTCACTATCCGAGGAGGTATTTTGTCATATAAATCAATAACAGTTGGGTACAAGTACAATTTTGATTACTACAATATTCTTTCTCTATTTTTTCGATCCCTTCCTCATGGTGGGTTTCTTACATTATATAGTTCCCCTTGGACCATCTGATCCTACACTTGTTGATTATTTGAGCTCTTACTTGAGTGTTCGTCTCATTAGACACCCTTTTTGGCTTTCTGTGAATTGTGATAGCCAAGACAACACTGTTCAGGGGTCTTCTCCACATAAATGCGGCCAGAAAAGTAGCTGCAGTGTATTTAATGCGGTAGTAGCAGCTTTTTCTTAGATATTTTTGGACTCCCTTCCTTTTCATACGATCATGAGGCACGTCCCTATTACTAGAGTTTCTTGGAAAGCCACTTTGATTGCTGGAATACATATTTCGAGCTCTATTTTTTCATTCATTCCTTATTTATAAGACTCTAAACTGATCTCCCTCGTAACTATTTGTCCATTCTCAAACCTATCAACGTTTTCAAACAAATCCCAAAGTCCAATAATATATGATTTTGGTCCTTATTCCTACATTATATTTTCATCCGCCCTTCTACTTTTCAAATTATTAATTAAAAAAAAACTGTAAGTCTGTAATGACTGTCCTAACGGTACTATCCTTGTAATCATATACCAGGCAAGCAAAGATCTAGGCCCAATGTTAACGAAGGCACAGTTGGCTAATACAACTTTACGTACGTTTCCTAGATCTCCTCCAAAATTTACTGTTACAGTTTTACACACAGCCAATATGCGAGTAAAAGTGAAATTCACTTTCAGATTTAGAATATTCTTCCACATTCGTTACTTTTCGTCAACCCAAATACTACACGCCTGCCCCGCCCGGTCCAACCGCCGTCCCCCAACAATCAATAATCGAATCCCTTCCCAATTCCTTTGTCAAATACCCTCATTCAATCTCTCATATTCTCAGTGTCCTTTTCGTCAATTTAATAATAAAAAAATCCAGTATTATGAAAAAACAAGTAATTAAATAAATAAATAGAGAAAACCATTAAGTATTGATTTGTTCCTTCAATTATTAATTAGAGTTTGAAATTTGGTTCAATATTATCTTTGTCCACATTTACCGTACAAGTCAATTAAAACTTAAAAAATCATACACATCTTACGAAAATTTTAAGTGTTCTATTAGTAAGAATCAAAGTTGATAACAAAGGGTTAAAAGGAATGGCAACTAGTGGTTGTGTTGTGCTTGTGGGGCTTGTGCATATGGTAAAAGGTTTCTCTGGCTAGTGGAAGTTTCTCTGTGAACTTCTCCTAGGCTGTAGAATATTGTGTCCCTACGTGTAGGTGCTTTTGTTCCTTAGGATAACAAGTTTATCCTTAAGGCTAGTGGGTTTTTTTCTTTTGGGGGTTAGGGAAACAGTGAAATCATGGACGATCTTACAAACCATTGTCAAGGTTTGTCAATTTCGGACACAGAAGGACCAACCTTCGATCTAGAGGAAGAATTGGCTACTCCAGAATTTATCGTCGCTGGAAAATTTTACACAAGAAGAGCTCTGAATATGGAAGCTATAGCTTCGACTTTTATGCCATTGTGGAGATCAAAAAATGGCTTCAAAGTCAAAAACATGGGCAACCACATTGTCCTTTTCACTTTTGATAATAAACAAGAAGTGGACTCCATACTCTCCAATGAACCTTGGAGCTTTGACAAGCATCTTTTGGTGCTGCAACGCTATGATAAGGATGAATCAATTGAGGATTTGAAATTTAATAGTATAGCGTTTTGGGTTCAGGTACATGATATTCCAGTGAGATTCATGAATCCAAAGGTGGCAGAAGGAATTTGTAGTACGGTTGGTACGATTATTAGAAAGTCTGAGACGGAGATGAATGGTGGGAGTTTTATGAGGGTAAGAGTCAACGTGGATGTCACTCGCCCACTAAGTCGAGGAAGAATGGTGTCAGTTGGTCAAGGTAAAGAAAAGTGGGTCTCCTTCAAGTATGAGCGCCTACCTAATATTTGTTACTGGTGCGGCTGTCTTAACCATGACGATAGGGACTGTGAGGTGTGGCTTGATAGTGAAGGTTCCCTAAAGGTTGAAGAACAGAAATTTGGTCCTTGGCTTCGTGCTCCACCTGTAAGTCGAGTACAAAAAAATGTCATCTCAGTGCCTGGATTTTTTCACAAAAAGAAAGGAAGCTCGACCACACAAAGAGCTCCGTTTCAGCAAAGGCAGGCTCCGACACAACCCACGGTGGCTTCAGCAGCCCAAACGACACCAGGTGAGGTGAATCAGAGCCACGTGGAGCAATCATTGGAGCATTTAAGAGGATCGGTTACAGCAGAAGCATCTACGGTTTTTGAGCATTATTCACCTACGGTTATTGAGCAGAGTAGTAAGCAGGTTGGACCGTTGGAGAGTCAATTAGAGAGAGGAAACGCTGATGTAAAGGAGAATAATGTGCATGCTGGACTGTTGGAGAATCAAATAGAGAGAGGACACGCTGATGTTAAGGAGAATAATGAGCAACCTGTAGAGACACGGACTGCCAGCCCATCAGGAATAACTCCACATTTATTCTCCTCCAATAATGCGCCCAATTATGACATGGAATCAAGGGAATCGGTGCAAAAGAATGCTTTCCTTTCTGAGCTTGCTGAAATTGATGAGGGGCTGTCTAAATTAAAGGCCGGGAAAAACACAATAAGTAAGTCATTGAATGAAAAAAAATCAACCAATGTGCACGTGACTAGAGAGGGAGCAAAGGAGGCGGCTAGGGTTTCTCAAGGCCTAGAGGGTGTCTACCATGACAACTCACGTGCTGCAAATAATGAAACACAAAATATTCCACATCCACGGCAGCAAGGATCATGGAAAAGGTTGAACAAGACAGATTTACCCAACAGGCCAGTCGAAAATCCATGCACCTTTGAATCTGTGCTATCAACAAAAAGAGTTTTTGAGGAACTCTCCAATCCCAATGGTTTACCAAGCAAAAAACGTGCGGTTTCTGTTGAGATTAATTCTTCAAAGTTGGCGGAGGCTGATGTTCAGCCCCGCTCTACACAATGAGTCTCTTAGTCTGGAACTGTCGTGGGCTTGGGAACCCACGTACAGTGAGAGAGCTTGGAGATTACATTCGGGCAAAAGATCCTGCTGTCGTGTTTTTGGCCGAGACATGGACAGACGATGCAAGGCTAGATGAAGTGTTACGCAATTTTGATTTTAGAAATAAATGGTCAGTACCTAGTGGCCATAGAGGTGGTGGTTTGGTTTTGTTGTGGAAGGAAGATACCCGAATTTCAGTGGAAGATTCATCAAAGTATTGTATTGATGCTCTTGTTGAGAAAGGCACACCTCAAGAATGGCGCTTCACTGGTTTCTATGGTGAACCAATGACACATAGAAGGCATGTGGCGTGGGCAAAGCTTCGTATCCTAAATGATAAGCCACACATTCCTTGGTTGTGTGCAGGAGACTTCAATGAGATTACAAGACAGGAAGAAAAGAAAGGAGGGGTACGACGGGAAGATAGTCAAATGCAAGCCTTTCGGGATGTTATAGATGAGTGTGGTTTTATGGATTTGGGTTTCATTGGCCCAAACTTCACTTGGACAAAACATTATAATGATGGCCATTCGATTTGGGAGAGACTAGACCGTGGATTAGCAACCAATCCGTGGTTTCTAAGGTTTCCGGGTACCCGTGTTCACCATTTACCTTGTCTTTCCTCAGATCATTGCCCATTGTTAATAAACCCTTCGGGTATTGAAATTCCATCCTCAAAAAAACCCTTCAGGTTTGAGGAGATGTGGTTGTCCGATAGTGGGTGTGGGGAGGTGGTGGAAGCAGCATGGAGATCATGTGTATCAAGAGATCCAGACAAGGAAGTCCTTGGAAAAATAGAAAAATGTGGCAGAGATTTATCATGGTGGAATTACAATGTATTTGGAAATGTGAGAAGGGAGCTAAAAAAGAAAAGGGAGATGCTAGTTGAAGAGGAAGTGGTGGCATTGAGAACCGGAAGCAATGTACGGATCAGAGAACTGCAAAGAGAGATAAATGAGTTGATGGACCGAGAAACAAGGATGTGGAATCAACGCTCTCGAATTCTTTGGCTAAAAAATGGAGATGGAAACACAAAATTTTTCCATAGTCGTGCATCCCACCGGTTTAGGAAAAATGTGATTTTGGGACTAAATGATAGCTATGGAGTTTGGAGGGAAGGGCCAAATGAAGTAGCAGAGATCCCCATTCAGTACTATAGTGAATTGTTCACTACATCTTCTCCGGCCACTCACCATGAAGCTCTTAATCACATTCCTCAAGTGATTACTGATGATATGAACCATGAACTGACAAGTAGATTTGAGGATTGGGAGGTAATACAAGCTTTGAAACAAATGGCACCAATGAAGGCACCAGGACCAGATGGAATGCCCCCATTGTTTTTTCAGCATTTTTGGCCTATGATTGAAGGTGATGTTACTCACTCAGTGCTATCCTGGTTAAATTCAGGTACTATTCCACACCCTCTGAATCACACCTTTATTACTCTAATCCCAAAAAAGAAAAACCCAAGCTTAGTGTCTGATTACCGCCCTATAAGTTTGTGCAATGTACTTTACAAAATTTTCGCTAAAGTCCTAGCCAATAGACTAAAAAAATTCCTCAATTTAGTTACAAATGAAAACCAATCAGTTTTTGTAAAAGGCCGCCTCATATCTGATAATATCCTTATTGCCTTCGAAACTTTACATTGCATGAAAAATTATAATTCAAGTACATCGGGTTTTATGGCTTTGAAGCTTGATATAAGTAAAGCCTATGATAGGGTTGAATGGGTGTTTCTTGAAAATGTGATGAGGAAGATGGGTTTTTCTGAAAGGTGGATTGGGCTTATTATGGTGTGTGTGCGATCAGTCACCTACTCTGTACTAGTAAATGGTGAGCCAATGGGTATGATTCACCCCTCAAGAGGGCTTAGACAAGGAGATCCTCTCTCTCCTTTTCTCTTCCTTCTATGCACTGAGGGCCTTCATGGTCTAATAAATAAGGCTGCAAATAATGGGGACATCCACGGATTCAGTTTGTGCAAAAGAGGACCCAAGCTAACACACTTATTTTTTTGCAGATGATAGCCTTCTCTTTTGTAGGGCCAATTCTGCAGAATGCTGCAAAGTCTTGGAGCTGCTATCTTTGTATGAAGAAGTATCTGGCCAAAAATTGAATAAGGAGAAGACAGCCTTATTCTTCAGCAAAGCAGTTACTGAAGCAAACCGCCAAATTATTAAAGGCATTTTGGGGGTCCGTGAAATCCATCACTATGAAAAATATTTGGGGTTGCCATCTTTGATTGGAAGGGGAAAAAAAGCAAGTTTCAATTATATAAAGGAGAGAGTGTGGAGGAAGTTGCAAGGATGGGAAGGGAAACTCCTTTCCCAAGCAGGAAGGGAGGTGCTAATTAAGGCGGTCATCCAAGCCATACCTACGTATGCAATGGGTTGCTTCAAATTACCTTTGGGGTTGTGCAATGAAATTGAGGTGATGGTTAGAAAATTTTGGTGGGGACAACGAGGGATGAAGCGAAAGGTTCATTGGATAAAATGGGAGGAAATGACAAAAGCCAAAATGGAAGGGGGGATGGGCTTTCGTGATCTAGCTTTACACAATGATTCCCTCTTGGCCAAACAAGCTTGGAGGTTGTTGGAGGATACAAATTCCCTATTCTACAAGGTTTTCAAACCTCGCTTCTTTCCTAATTGTACAATTATGGAGGCGGCGGAGTCTAGTAGAGGTTCTTATGCTTGGAAAAGTATACTCCAAGGAAGAGATGTGATCAAACGGGGTGCATGTTGGAGAATAGGTGATGGGCAGAAAGTTAAGGTGTGGCATCATGCTTGGCTACCGTCTAAACCACCGACTAGAATTTTATCTCCCATTCTTGAAGGTTGGGAGGAAGCTACGGTTGACAAACTCATCAAGGAAGACTCAAGAACGTGGGATAATGAAGTTATTGATGGCCTTTTTGCACCAGTGGAAGCTACCATCATTAAATCAATCCCTCTCTCAAGGTTTCCTACTGAAGATAGACTGTTTTGGCCGTGGACTCAAACAGGGAAGTATAATTGCAAATCTGGTTACAGGTTTTTGAAGAGTGAGGCTGAAGTTTCAGGGGCGGTGGAAGCTCCAACGGAGGATAGAAATTTCTGGCGTGGCATTTGGGACTTGAGAGTTCATAACAAGATTAAAAACTTTGTGTGGAGAGCATGCCGTGAAGCGATTCCCACGAAAGACAATCTGAAACGACGTCACATCACGGAGAACGGCAGGTGCGAACGTTGTTTACTGGAAGAGGAAACAACATTACATGCACTGTGGTCTTGCAGCAAGATCAGGTCGGCCTGGGCATCCTCGGAGTGGTCTGGCTGCCAAAACATAAGTCCCTTAAACTTTAAGGAGCTCTTATCATGGATACTCAAAAATCATGGTAATCCGGAGCTCTTTGTGATGGTGACGTGGGGCTTGTGGCATCAAAGGAATCAGGTGCGGCTCAACAAGGCTTGCTGCCCGTTGAACATGATTGAATCCCAGGCGAAGGAAAAATTGGAGGAGTTCACTGCTACTATCCCAGCCAAACCAACGACCATTCCACGTCAGAAAACGAAATGGAAACCACCTGATGCGAGAAGCTTCAAAATAAATTTTGACGGTGCGATTTTCAGGCAGGAAAATAGGAGTGGGATTGGGGTGGTTATCCGTGATCACACAGGGGCTGTTATTGCCTCTCTTGCTCAAAGCATTACACCAGCTCTTCTTCCTATAGAGATTGAAGCAATAGCAGCTGCTCGGGCCCTGGAATTTGGAGAAGAGATAGGCATAACAGAGGCTGTTCTTGAAGGTGATTCAGAATTGATTATAAACTCACTTAAAGGAGGTGGTCATTCCATAGCTTCAGTGGAGCCTTTGCTTCATGATGCCAAGGTTTTTTCCAGTTGTTATGAAAAATTGTTATACTCTCATTGTAGAAGAGATGGCAATAGATTAGCACATAGTCTAGCAAGATATTCTATTAATGTCTCAAACTATGTAGTTTGGATGGAGGGAGTCCCCAATCCATTATTTTCAGTTGTTCAACAAGATGTAGCTAATTTAGCAATCTTATTTTAATAAAGTATCAAGCTGGTTTCTCAAAAAAAAAAAAAAAAGTTGATAACAAAAGTGATAAATAGAAAGTGTGTGTATACCTGCATGGTTAAGGGTTTTTAATTTTTTGGGATTGATAAAAATATATCATATTACTATATTTTTAATTATAACCATACTTATATCTAACTTTTTTTTTTGGAAGAAAAATAAATTACACTATCAAACTTTATTAAAATAATTAAAAGTTTTTTTTTTTAATTCAATTGGTTGACATTTGACACTTTCTGATATTTTCAACAACAAAAATTTGAAGTTTAAATTATCTTATCAAACTAAGTAATAAAGCAAGAAATCATAATAGGAGTAACAATTTAATACCATTTCTATGTAGTCGTCCAATAACCACTGAATATTTTTGTTTGTGAAATTCACTGTGATAGTTGAACTTGAATCCCCTTGATAATTTGTCCCAAAAAATAAACCCTTAATTAAGCCTAAAACAACTTGACACCATGGATGAGTTTATAACTTTCTTTACAATCTAATTATTAAAAAGAACTTTATTTATTCAATTTGTAACAAAAATATTGATATTGGTTTTAAATTTTTTTGAATTTACCAAATTGATACAACTCTATTTACAATCTGTTAAAATAATATTCAAAATTTTTTTTTTTGGAGAAGAATAAGCAAATATTTAATTGGTTTAACCAAATTGTTACAATTCATCACCGTGATTCATAACTATAAAGACTAATCTAAACCTGTTGTCCCAAATTCCGAATAGCCCAACTGCTACAACTCTCCCTCTCTCTCTCTCTCTCTCTCTCTCTCTCTCTCAAGTCTCAACCACCACACGACTTACGATGCAGTCCACAAAGTCACGCCGGAAAGTGGCGCCAAACACCACCACAGGCACCAAAACCACCGCAACCAATAACGGAAGCGCCGACTCAGCAGACAAGCTAGACCAGCTCCTCCTCTCTTCCGCCATCTGCAACAACGAGGACATAGGACCCTTCATCCGCAAGGCCTTCACATCGGGCAAGCCCGAGACTCTCCTCCTCCACCTCCGCCACTTCGCTCGCTCGAAAGAGTCCGAGATCGAAGAAGTCTGCAAAGCTCACTACCAGGACTTCATCCTCGCCGTCGACGACCTCAAGTCTCTCCTCTCCGACGTCGATTCGCTCAAATCCTCTCTCTCCACTTCCAACTCCAAGCTCCAGTCCGTCGCCGGACCGCTTCTCGACTCGCTCGACTCGTTCCTCGAGTCGCGAACTGTGTTGCAGAATGTCAATCTTGCCCTCGGATCAATCTCCACCTGTGTCCGCTTGATCGAGATCTGTTCCCGATCGAACTACCACTTGTCTCGGAACAACTTCTACATGGCGTTGAAGTGTTTGGACTCGATCGAGACCGAGTTACTGGACAAAACGCCGTCGTCTACGCTCAGG
The DNA here is from genome assembly GCA_032727855.1 of Quercus ilex subsp. ballota. NCBI lineage: Eukaryota > Viridiplantae > Streptophyta > Magnoliopsida > Fagales > Fagaceae > Quercus > Quercus ilex. Next base: position 29,874,055 of record CM064919.1, read on the forward strand.
CGAATGCTGGAGAAGAAGATCCCGGAGATTCGCGCGCATATCGAGAGGCTAGTGAGCAAAGAGTTCGGCGATTGGCTCGTCGAGATCCGAGTCGTGAGTCGGAACTTAGGTCAGTTAGCCATAGGTCAAGCCTCCTCGGCTCGTCAGCGCGAAGAGGATCTTCGAATCAAGCAGCGCCAAGCAGAGGAGCAGAGTCGGCTTAGTCTTCGTGACTGTGTTTACGCTCTTCAAGACGAAGATGAAAACGAAGACGATCAACACAACCAACACGACGCCGTTGGGCTCAGTAACGGACTTGGAAACGACGGTCATAGTGGTGGTTTCGATTTGACTCCTCTGTACAGAGCTTATCATATAAACCAAACCCTAGGGCTCGAGGACCGGTTCAAGCAGTACTACTTCGAGAATCGGAAGCTCCAATTGACTTCAGATTTTCAGGTATCGTCTATGACTCCATTTCTAGAATCTCATCAAACATTTTTCGCCCAAATAGCCGGGTTTTTCATAGTTGAAGATCGAGTTTTGAGGACTAGTGGAGGTTTGATTTCGAAAATGGAAGTTGAGAATTTGTGGGAAACTGCTATGAGTAAAATGTGTGGGGTTTTAGAGGACCAATTTTCTAGGATGCAAACCGCGAATCATTTGTTGTTGATTAAGGACTACGTGAGTTTGTTAGGTGTCACATTGAGGAGGTATGGGTACCCAGTTGATGCTTTGTTAGATGTATTGAGTAAACATAGGGATAAGTATCATGAATTGTTGTTGTCGGATTGTCGGAAACAGATAGCGGAGGCACTTGCGGCTGATAAGTTTGAGCAAATGTTGATGAAGAAGGAATACGAGTATTCGATGAATGTACTCTCGTTTCAGCTTCAAACGTCGGATATTGCTCCTGCATTTCCTTACGTGGCACCATTTTCATCCACAGTGCCAGATTGTTGTAGGATTGTGAGGTCTTTTATTGAGGATTCCGTGAGTTTCATGTCGTATGGTGGGCAGTTGGACTTTTATGACATGGTTAAGAAGTATTTGGATAGGTTGTTGGGTGAGGCTTTAGATGAGGCTTTGTTGAAGCTTATCAATACAGCTGTTCATGGGGTTTCACAAGCAATGCAGATGGCGGCGAATATGGCTGTCATGGAGCGGGCTTGTGATTTCTTCTTTCGTCATGCTGCACAGCTTTCAGGGATTCCCTTGAGGATGGCTGAGAGGGGTAGGAGACAGTTTCCATTGAGTAGAGCCCGTGATGCAGCGGAAGATATGCTATCGGGGTTGTTGAAAGCGAAGGTTGATGGGTTCATGACATTGATTGAGAACGTGAATTGGATGGCCGATGAGCCACCGCAAAGTGGGAATGAATATGTGAATGAGGTGATGATATATTTGGAGACTCTGGTTTCTACTGCTCAGCAGATATTGCCAGCTCAGGTACTTAAAAGGGTTTTACAAGAAGTTCTTTCTCACATATCCGAGAAGATTGTGGGAGCTTTATATGGGGATTCAGTTAAGAGGTTTAATGTGAATGCGATCATCGGGATTGATGTTGATGTTCGGTTGTTGGAATCATTTGCGGATAATCAAGCTCCTATTTTCTCGGATGGGGATGCAAATCAGTTGAAATTGGCGCTTTCTGAGTCCAGGCAATTGATTAATTTGCTATTGAGCAATCATCCAGATAATTATCTAAATCCAGTTATCAGGGAGAGAAGTTATAACGCTTTGGACCACAGGAAAGTTGTGACTATTTCAGAAAAGTTGAGGGATCCTTCAGATCGGCTATTTGGAACCTTTGGGTCACGGGGAGCCAAGCAAAACCCAAAAAAGAAGTCTCTGGATGTTTTGATAAAAAGACTTAGGGATGCTAGCTAATCAGAACAGAGCTGTATGTACAAACCTTCCATCTTTTTCCTTTACCCGTGCTGATTGTGATTTGGATTCATTCATAGTGGTTTATTGCTAACTTCATTTGCTTAAGGATAAGTTCCATCTTTTGCTGTCCTCTATTGTATTGGAAAATTAGCATATTTTATTCTGTATGTATCATTTTCATAATTACATATTGGTTTTTGTAATGAATTTGTTCGGGCCATGATATTTTGATTTGCTTATATATTTTACATTGACCTTCTTGGGCATATCTTTGATCTATCAATGCAAATGCAACTCTATCCTTAAATGCAAGACTCTTTTAGCATCACAATGTCAACTTTGTAAGAGTGATCTAATTCAGGGGAAAATGGGCTTTTGCCCTTATTTTTAAAACTATTCAGTAAATTGTCCTTGTTTTGAAACTATTAAGCATCGTGTCCTTGTTTTGAAACTCGATTTTTTAAAATCGAGTTTCTTATAATTTCCCATAGAACTCGATTTTATGATTATCGAGTTCTAGGTAAGTTTTTGCCTTCCAATGTGGGACAAAGAGCAAAAATTGCCTAGGAGTACACATGAGTTTCCTTGAAGCAAAAAATGTCCCCACAGTAAGCATTTGAGCAATTTCATGCCGGCATTCGGGCATCATCACCTGGTCTGAACCTCTTTCTTCATACCTTCATCTCTATCCTCAACTCAATCCATGAAAGTTAGCCAGGTAGAGACATCATGACTAACTTGAGCTTAAAATGCTTTTGAAAGGCTTGAAACAGACAGAGCTTAATTTAAAGTGCCATACAGAAAAGCTGAGATGAAGCAGCATTGAGTATTTAACTAACATGTCTTCTAAAAACTTGGGTTAGGTAGATTTATATATAAATTTTCTGCTATTCTCATTCATTTCATTTCTTGTGCGGAAAGGGAAGATCGTGTGGATAAAGGAGGTCCAAATGGAAGTTCAAATGATTGGGGTTATTTGCCAAACATGCTGAGCTTATGACTGAGTAAAAGAAGAAAGAACTTGCTCGCTATAATTACCCCATCTCATGCACAAGAACTTTAAGAAGCCTTAGTTAAATATTCGATTTCTTGTAGTAAGAATGTTCAAATGTTTGCCTTGTATCTTCTTGCTGCAAGTAGGTGAGGAGTGTCTTGGGTGTTTAACCATTAAATTTTTCTCACTTTTCTCAGCTATGCATTTTCTTTGGAAAGAGGAGTAATTTTCTGAGTAGTGACCCATACTACTGCATGTCAGTGTAATCGCTTGGGAAAACCGAAAATGGATCAAATTCCTTGGCAGAGGAGGATGGATCTTCAGGACATTGTGCAGCAGTGCCAGCCTTAAACTTTGCAGATTTCCATCCTATGATTGGACTCAGTTTGGGTTTGTTTGGTGCACAATTTCTTTTGTAGATCTTGCTGTTATATAATCAGCTTTTGCGTATAAAAATAAAAATCAATATTGTAGATCTTTTTCCTCTTATTTAGCAGGGAGTAAAAGCTGCTAATAAATGGGCATACATATGGTTTGTTTTTGTAGCTAACTGAACTATTATCGTGGCTGGTTGATTCAGTATATTAGGGTGGTATGTAGGATTAATACTTCGTGTCTCACGTGATTTTCTTTAACAAACTGTATTTGTTATAGAGAATTATTTTCAATTTTAATTCGTGGGTTTTCTTTGAACACAACCATTATGGAATAATACCTGTGTTTAAATGAGAATACAATTACTTCTTTTAAAACTAGGTAAAAAAAAATCATGAAACAAAAGAAACAATCAGGAAAGTCAATGCAACTTCTTTGTAAATGGGTCAAGGCCGCATTAAGTCAGAAAATGTAGAGCGAGGGTGTGTATGTATACGAATGGGCACAATGATTGGATGTCAATGCGGGGTGGGTGGCCGCCTCTACACATGTACACATTTTGTTTGTTGAAATCATGTGCAGGACAATTATTGCAAAAATGACACCTATTTAAACCATCGAATACTTTGAACTATCTATAAAAAGGCGAAAATAGGAAACTAATTTTTTTTTCCTAACTATCTAGTTAGTTGTTAAGGTTTTAAAACTATATTTTTTACTAGCATCTCGAGTCTAAGAGACTCGATTTAGGGGTTATAAATCGAGTTTTTAGGACTCGATTTTCATGAGTTGTTCATGTCTTATCTGGCATTTTTTCCATGTGGAGACTACGTGGAAATCGAGTTTCTAAGACTCGATTTACAAAACAAAAAAATTTAAAAAAATTTGAAGTCTCATGCACAGCCTCCCCGAATCAAATTAGATCAGAGAGAGAGAGAGAGAGAGAGAGAGACTTGATCAGAGATCAGAGAGAGAGAAAAACCAGATCAGAGAGAGAGAAAGAGCTCACGCCGCGCGGCCTGGGTTCTGGCCTGGGTCGCGCCGGCCTGGGTCGCGCCGCGCGGCTTGGGTTCTGGCCTGGGTCGGTTCTTCCTTCTTCTTCGGCTTTTTTTTTTTTTTTTTTTTCTTCTACGCTGATTTCTAATTTGGAGCTATTCCGGTATATATGGGCTTATAAATCGAGTCTCAGATACTCGATTTCCATGTGGATGCCATGTGGAAAAAATGCCAGATAAGACATGAACAACTCATGAAAATCGAGTCCCAAAAACTTGATTTATAGCCCCTAAATCGAGTTTCTTAGACTCGAGATGCTAGTAAAAAATATAGTTTCAAAACCTTAATAACTAACTAGATAGTTAGGAAAAAAAAATTAGTTGCCCATTTTCGCCCTATAAAAAAGATCAGAGGTTTGAATCATTCATGATTACACCATAATAATAATAAAAGTAGCTATGGAGTGGACTTCTAATAGTGTTTTTCCATGTTCATAAAAAAAAGTAGTGTTTTTCCATGTTGGCTCCCATAGAGTGGGCCTATGAGATACAAAGATAACATAATAATTTTTACAATATTTTTTTATAATATTGAAGTATCTTATCATGAATTTTGAAATATCATTTTCACGAGATTATTATTGACATTAATTTTGTTGTGCAAATCACAATATATTATCTTAATGGTGCATGGTCGTCCCAAATCAAAGTCCTTTTCTTTTCCATCACCACTTAATTTCTTTCCTTTTAACCCCAAAAAAAAAAAAAAAAAAACACTTAATTCCATGGTTTTTTTTCCTCTTACAAGAAGAAGGGATTGGAACTCAAGTTTTCGGTCCAAGAGAATTGGGTTGTCACTAAATCAGTAAATCACAAGGCCTTACAAAAAAAATAATTAAAAAATAAATAAAAATCACAAGTCTTTTGGCAATACCTAATTACAGTTGTTAATATTATTGCTATGTCATATAAATGTCCCAACTCTCCAATATATAATAACCTATATATAATGGACAAAATATATTTATTTTTAAGAAAGAGGATAGTGCATAAAAATAAAATTAAGAAGAAATGAATCTGATATAAGAGTTTCTAGCCTTATCAAGGGCCAATAAATTCTCCACCATAGTTGGTGAGTTATCAAAAGTAATATAAGCACACATGGAAGAAAAGTTCTTAGTTTGACAAGTGTTTCTGCACATTGATTAGTTTCACGTTAGATGTTGCTCTGTCCACTTACTAAATAAAGGATCCAAGAAGCACATATTTATTTTTAAAATGATTAGAAATACTAACATACAAAATATGTTGTTCTCATGACTCGAACTCATACTCTCTTCTTGTTGCTCCAAACACTTAGTATTTAGGGAGGTACCAACTCATCCAAATAAGGACAAGTTTGGAAAGAAACCCTTCAAACTTTTCCAATTTCCATTTCAATGGATGGATCACAAAGAAATCATATAGGCGGAATTCTTTGTTTGATTGAAGTGGATATTAGTGGCTATCTTAAACTCTAAACTTCCAGAAGACGAGGAAAGAAGATGGTTATAGCCTATTAGTAACTCTTGCCCATCAATATTATATCCAGGACCACTTGATAATCTGTCTGCCGTCTGCGGATGCTAAATCATCTTTTATTTTCTGTTCTTATTATAGACAGTGTCGGCTTGGCTTTGTCAACTTTGAGACTCATTTTTCTGTGCATTATCTTTTTGTCTGTTTTCAATGTGTTTGTTCCCATTTTTGTCTGGTATCCTTTTTCCAATGCATGAATCAGACAGTAAGATTCCTGCCAGATAAATTTATAAAGAAAAAAAATCAGACTGTTTTTTAGTTTGGAAGGGCATTGGAAATTTGAGGGTAAAGGACTAAAGGGTCACAGTCTGCTTACAACTATGCATGCGTGTGCACAGATGTTTCCTCCAAAGTCTTTCTACTCCCATCATCGCTTTCGGACTTTTTATGAGCTACTTTTGCATGTGCACCTTGCATTTTTTAATAGATTGTTGTTTGTAGGAGCTCAATTCCTGGTTTATTTCAATATTTTGTTCCTGGTTTTTGAGCTACAGATGTTTAAAGAGCTCTCTACTTTCTTATGCCAATTGCCTATACATTTTTCCTTGTTGCGCATGGTTTCTTTACAATAGATCAGAAAGAGGAAAGTTGGGGAAAAAAAGGGAAACAAACAAGTTTGTTAAAGTAAAGCGTCAGAGCCATCATAGGAGTAAAAAAGTTAATAGTTCAGAAGAGCAGGGTAGATTCTAGATTTTCCATGATTACTATTGTCTAGAAAGTATTCAATATTAGTACATAACAGATAACACACACAGGTACATATGATCTCTTTGTATGGAATGAGATTGGAATTCATGTTGATGAATCAATTCACAGTGCAATTCCATCAGGAGTTCCCCCAATGTTGCTTTCATGCTATATGTAGGACTCTTTTTTTTTTTTTTTTTATTTTTAACACTCATGCTATAGGACTACCACACTCGAAGAACTGAAAGATGCATGTTTTCACTGAATTACCCTAAGATATTATCTTTACACAAAGAGCACAAGGCCATAAGCAAACATAGGATTTGAATCTTAAAAATAATTTCAGTAAACCAAATTCAAATCTAAGAAAAATCGGAACTTTGAAATTAACCACCTCCACCCAATCCCTCTCAATTTCCCAGAAAAACAAAAAACATTTTTGTTGGGACTCGTTCATAATTGAGACTTTCAAAAAATGGTATAAGCACAGGTGTCGAACTAAGCAACACGCGGCACCCAATGGACCTTACAGAAACAGTGAGGTATAGCGAAAATTACTGTCAATTTAAAGCCTTTGATGACCAACGTGACAAAATGGTCACCTTCAACCAAGTTGCATAAGACATCAACACGTACAATCAACTCCCACCACCACCACCACCACCATTCACCCTGAATTGGAAAGAACACTTATCCAATAAGAGAAAATATGGGTTTTCTTTCCCAGCAAAAACCCATCTCTTCAATGCCATTTCTTTGTGCATGTCTCTTAATTTTGTTACACTTCTCAACCCCATTTGCCTTTGGTGATGATGACACACCCTCAGCTTACGAAGTTCTTCAAGATTATGACTTTCCAATCGGCATTCTTCCTAAAGGTGTAACTGGCTACGAATTAGACAAAGAAACCGGAGAGTTCTCAGCCTACTTGAATGGAAGTTGTAGCTTCGCAATTGAAAATTCATATAAGCTCAAGTACAAGTCCACCATAAAGGGTGTGATATCCAAAGACAGGCTCAAGAATTTGAAGGGTGTGAGTGTTAAGGTACTTTTGTTTTGGCTCAATATTGTGGAAGTGGTTCGTGATGGTGATGAACTCCAGTTCTCTGTTGGGATTGCTTCTGCTGACTTCACAGTTGATAATTTTGAGGAGTGTCCCCAGTGTGGGTGTGGATTTGATTGTAACAAATTCAATGCTTTTCTGTCCTCTTCTTAGGTGGGACAATTAATTGTATGAAGGAGTAACCAATGCGCTGATGCATTGGCCAAATTGGGAGCTACCTCCCTATCTTCTTTTGCTGGTTTTTTGAGTCCGCCTGTGGTGGATAGTATCTTATCCTATGATAAAGCTAATATGTGTGGTAACAAAATAGTTAATTCCTAGTTTTATGCAATTTTTATGGTTTACCAACAAAAAAAAAAAAAAGAGTAACTAATTGCCACTTTTTTTCAATACCTAATTGCCACTGGAGGGCTATTAGGTGGGTCTTAAGTTTAAGTGCAGCTTCCTTGAGTTTTCTATTATCTTTCTATAGTTGATAAAGACTCTGGACTCCCTTTGAGGTTTTTAGTTATTTTATATTTTTTAAATAATTGGATTGTACAAGCTCAATTACAAATCTTTGGCCTGTTTTTTTTTTTTTTTTTTTGGTTATATATATGTTTAGTTAATAAAAGAGCATTAGAGAGAGCAAACAAAATAAATATTATGTAAAATGTGAAAAACTTGTTAGAGATATATTAACTCAATGTAACAAGTTTAAACTCAATTCTTTTATGTGTAAAAATGAAGTCTCTTACTTGTAATAGAAATTTATTAACTATAATTAATGTATGGTTAGTCTCGGGTGTAATTGTCTGTATACTTTATGCTTCTATTTTTGCATTTATATTAGCGTATTTAACCTAGTGTATCAATATTAATATGGGTCATGTTAACGAGTGGCCTTAGGGCACTCGTTAATAATCTATTTTAGGAAAGTTTTGATATCACTTTTACTGAAAATAAAAAAATTTGTCAAAATATTAATTACTTTTTTTTTCATAAAAACTTTTTAAAAATAAATTATTAACTACGGCTCTAAGTGCACTCGTTAGCATTTTCTTATTAGTATTTAACAAAACTATAAAGATTTGCCCAAATTAAAGGGACAAGGACAACATATAAATATGTGCACCTACTCTTCTATTAAAGAAAAGAAAAAGAAAAAAAAAGGAGAGGCTGAGCTCATGAGTCATGAAAGCGTTTTTTTTTTTTTTTTTTTTTTTTTTTTTTTGAGCAGAAAAGAGGGATTGGCTTGACACTTAGGTGCCTGACTTGGCTTGAACGAAGACACCTGTGTCACGTGTTTTCAAGGTCGGTGGTAGTAAATTAGTAATTGTGTAGACCAATTAATAATTATCCAGTGTCGTGAGAAAAAGGTCAAAATGAAAAATTAGCCATAATTTTTAAATATTATAATTAATAGGCTAAGTTTTTAAACTATATTTTTTACTAGCATCTCGAGTTTTAAAAACTCGATTTAGAGCCTATAAATCGAGTATTTGAGACTCGATTTTCATGGCCTCATTACGTCTGATGTGACATTTTTTTCATGTGGCGACCACATGGAAATCGAGTATCTAAGACTCGATTTATAACCCTTATAAACTAAGAACACATCAGAGAAGAACCACCAGAACATCAGAGAAGAACCCAGAGAAAAAAAAAACCAGAAACAAAAAGAGAGAGAAGATCAAGATCGGAATGGGTGGCTTCAGATCGGGTTCAGACCACTGTGCGCGAGCCCCAGTCCGTGTGCGACCCAAACCGCGCATGACCCAAGCCGCGAATGAGCCCCAAGCCACGCTGGTGAGGTGAGCTCTTTCTCTTCCTCTGATATGAGTCTCTAAGATTGGGATTGTTGGCTGGTGAGGTGAGCTCTTTCTCTCCCTCTGATTTGAGTCTCTAGGATTGGGATTGTTGTGTTTAGGATTTCTTAAATTTGTTTTTGGGTATTTCAGCTTGTACATGAGAATTAAAACTTTTTTAAATTTTTTTGTTATAAATCGAGTCTTAAAGACTTGATTTCCATGTGGTCGCCACGTCGAAAAAGATGCCACATCAGACCATAGAAATTGAGTCTTTGAGACTCGATTTATAGGCCTAAATCGAGTCTCTTAGACTCGAGATGCTAGTAAAAAAGTATAGTTTGAAAACATTAACTACTAACTATATAGTTGGAAAATTATGGCTAATTTCTCATTTTGGCTTGAGAAAAATGTTACCTGTTTTTTATCTTCTCTCATGTAATAGTCATGGTTTAATTGGTAAAATTACAGTATAGGATACTCCTTATTCTTGATTTTTTTTTTTTTTTTTGAGAAATACCGAAATTTAACACAGAAGAGCAACTATTCAATTGATAATAGTTGAATAATGTTAAGAGTTTTATAATTTAACTGTCATCTTGTAACTCAATTAATACCTCTCAGGCATCCAAGAAAAACGTCTAGAGTTCAAATCTCCTCCTCCTCAAACATAATAATTAAATTATAAAAAATTAAAAGTTGAATAATGAATTTAGTTTTGAATTCCACTTTTATATATCATCAGTTGGTACTGTTTTGATCCAATTGTAATTACCATGAAGTGAACATAGGTTATAAAAAGGGGAAATTGCAGTTAACCCACCTGTGGTTTGGCCCGTTTTAACACTGCCCACCCGTGGTTTAAAATTTTTCACTTAACCCACCTGAGGTGGCCTCCGTTAGACCCCCGTTACCCACCTCTGCCCTTTCCGTTAGAAAATCCCCTTTACTATATAAGCCAAAATTAAAACCCAATTAGAACCCTAAAAAAAAAAAAAAAAAAAGAATGAGCTCTCTCCCTCTCTCTACCTTAGAACCCTTAAAAATCCATAATAACAATCACAAACCCAGCAACATATATTCCTTGTCATCCAAACACAAAAACAACAAACACAAACCCAAACCCAAACATCAGTAAGAAATGGGTACAAGGAGCTAACTATAATGGATTTCTTCAAATCCATCTTCTCCGAAGACCCAGACCAACCCCAAAACGACGACGCTCCCGAACCGAACCTAGACCCAAATCCAAACCCAGATCCGGTCTCGGACTCCACCGCGATTTGGAGTTTCGACGAATTGATCAAAACGATCGCGTCGAAATCAGAGTCAGTGATCTAGATCTACCGGCGCGATATAGAGAATTCAGGTCCGGGTTGAAGAAAGAAACGTCGATGATCCAAGAAGTCGCGTCGCACGCCGTTGTGGATTTCTCGGCTTTGCTCGACGCCAACGCTTCCATCCCTTAGGAATCGCTCGAGTTGGTCGATCAAGCCATCGACTTGGGTTTGTGTTTGGACTTGGGTTTTTTTTTGGACTTGGGTTTTGTGTTTGGACTTGGGTTTTTCGGGTTTTCTGAAGATGGATTGCAGGTGTGATGATGGATTGCTGGGTTTATGTTTGTATTCTTACTGATGTTTGGGTTTGTGTTTGTTGTTTTTGTGTTTGGAAGATCTGTTGCTGAGTTTGTGTTTGTGTTTCTGGGTTTGTGATTTTTGGATTTTAATTTTGTGTTCTTAGATCTGGGCTTGTGATTTTGTTCAAGACACACTTAGATCTCAATTAATGTAATTTTTTATTTTTATTTCTGTTTTTAATTTTTTTTAATTTAAATGTTGACGTGGATTTGTGGCTTTATTTGTGACCGTAGGTCTATTGGTTTTTTTGTCATTGTAAAAATATGTTTGGCAATTGCAGTGGGCATTGGGTAAGAACGTTAAATGCACATTTCTGAGTTTTTTTTTTTTTTTTTTTTTGATGTGAACATTTCTGGGTTTTGATTGTGAAGAAGAAGAAGGAGGAGAGAAAAGGAGAGAGACATAAAACATAATGAAAAAGACACATTTACCTCTATTTTTAACGGTGAAAAGGGAGAGGTGGGTAACGGGGGTCTAACAGAGGCCACCTCAGGTGGGTTAAGTAACAAATTTTAAACCACGAGTGGGCACTGTTAAAACGGGTGAAATCACAGGTGGGTTAACTGCAATTTCTCCTTATAAAAAATATTAAATGCACTTAACAGTATATAAAAGGAATATCCTTCCGTTTATCCAAATTTATTTTCCATTTTTAGCCCTTGCATGAACTATATATATCTCTCTAACCTAAACCTCCTACTCCTACTACAAGCCTCAAGACATACCAAACAGTCAAACTCCATCTAACTCCTTGAGTTTCAACACAAAAAAAAAATTTGGTTTCCGTCTTCCAACCAAAAGCCATGTCTCCAATGGCTATTCTCTGCCTAATCCTCTTCTTTCTCATCTCTTTGTCAACCCCATCTGCCGCCCTCAAAGACTCATTGACTGCATACGAAGTTCTTGAAGAATATGACTTCCCAGTTGGTCTTCTTCCCAAAGGCGTATTAGGCTATGAACTCGACAGTTCCACCGGTAAATTCTCAGCGTATTTGAATGGTACTTGTACTTTCACCATTGACTCTTATGAGTTGAAATACAAGTCCACCATAACGGGTATAATAGCCAAAGACAAGCTCTCAAGCTTAAGTGGTATCACAGTTAAGGTGCTATTCTTCTGGCTCAGCATTGTGAAAGTGACTCGTGAAGATGATGAGCTAGCATTCTCTGTGGGGATCGCATCAGCGGATTTTCCAGTCAGTAATTTCACTGAGAGCCCAACTTGTGGATGTGGTTTTGATTGTGTCACTGCTGGGAATGGAAGAAAGATTAAGCTCAATAATCTTGTGTCCTCCTCTTAGTTAATCAAGTGAGCTTGATTAGTTTTAGCTTCAAAATAAATAAATATTGCAGTAACATGTGGTTAATAGAGAACTAGATAAAGCATGAATCGGTAATCACCTTCACTACCAGTAACCATTTGGGCAATAATCCAAATGTGGTTTTGTGTTAATGTACACATTATGTATTATTATGATATAATTATCTTTGATATCTGAAATGACTGTTTTCTTCGCAAGTTAGAATTGTTGCATCTAAATTAATTAGTTTGTGACATGCAACCAACGTTTGCTCAGCTAACTGTGTTGGCTGAATTGTTGGTGTAAGTAAAGCACTTTGACTTGCTGATTATAAACCGCAAAGCGCAAATGGTACATTCTTTTTTAGCAAATTAAAATTGACCTTTTAAGTGTGTGTTTGCCTCCAAAATAAAAAGTTATTTTATTTTAATATTTAGCTTATTTTTGCTATTAATTATAAACTCCACTACACTTTTGGTACTATTTATAGATTTCACTGTATTATTTCAGTTAACTTTTGCATTTATTTACAGTACTTTCAGCAAAAAGTTTTCAATTTCAGCAAAATAAGTGAATTCCAAACAGACCTTAAGTTTGAAATTATTTTTATTTTTAGAAATATCCATAATATTTTCACAACAAATTTTAAGTAGCACTTTATTTCGTTGTTACTTACTATTACTGGTAAGTAAGGAAGTAATTTTAGTAGTGGATTCATATTTAAACTAATAACAATTTGCCACTTAAAATTTGTTGTAAAAATATTGTCAAAAATGTTATGGATATAACACTTCTTCTTTATTTTAGTTCTTTAAATTGAAGACTTTTTACCATTCAAAAATTTAAGGGTCTGTTTACTGAAATTGAAAATTTTTTGCTGAAAGTATTATAAATAAAAGTAAAAGTTAGCTGAAATAGTACAATTAGACCTATGAATAGTGCTAAAAAGTGCAATAAGGTTATGAATAGTAACAAAAATAAGCTGAATAGTCCATAAATTTTGATAATGTTTTTAAAATGGTCATTCAATCAATTTTCGTAACTAATCCGACAATTTAAATAAAATAAAATAAAACTAACTAACTAATTCGACATTTAAGTGCCAACAAAACATTGACTTATCCCTTTCTATTTCTACCTTACTCTCTTTAAAGAATATTTAATTATTTATTCTAGAGACGTGATTGTAAAAGCAAATTTTATATATTTTGAAAAAAAAAAATTTAGAGAGTTTCAACCAATGGCGTCCACTCCTGATAATAGCTCTTTATTATCAGACTAAGACACCAATCAGTTTTTAATGTAGGCAGAGATTGAATCTCAAATCTCTTATACAACTATCAAAGACTTTACCAGCTAATCTAACTGGAACCCACTATATATTTCGAAAATAAGGTTGCAAGTAGGGCCGCTTGGAAATTAACTGCGTTCTAATCAAAGGATTTGAAAATTGAAACTCTTAAGTCTTAACTAAAAGCTCGGATTTGTGTAAAAACAATAGAGTTTGTTTAGACTCCCAAATAAAAATTACAGCTAGATAGTTTTTACTTTAACTTATACTATGTGCGGAACAAGAGTAAATGAGCGCAAATAACCGATATCACTACTCTAAGCTATATTCATTCATTATCAACAATAAAAGGAAAGCTTAAAGAGTAAGGAAGAGAGATACAAACACAAGATAACACCAAGACATGTTATCGAAGAGAAAACCAAAAAACTCGGCGAAAAACCTCTCCGCAACCTTCCAAGTTGAACTCAATCCATTAGAGAATAAAGTTGGAGTACACGAATAATAAAAAACCCTCCAAGTCTAGTCCACCCCACGTACTTGAGCCCTCCAAGCTCTTGCTACCAACTGGCTTTTTGGAACCTTGTCTTCTCTAGCTTTCCGGATCTCGCAATTCAGCCCCATTGCATCCGTTAATGAATGGCTCATTCCAATGCTTTTCAGCAACACCAAATTCTCACTTTACACTTTGAATGGGTGAGGTAAGTGTTTGTGCTATCAACCTCTCACGGATATGGAGATGGAGAGGTAGGAGTTGAGGAAAACCACAAGGAAATGTATAAATGATTGTGGGTATAACAATTTTTAACTCTCAAGTGTATATTTTAGGGTTTTTTATCTGAAAAACACTCCTTCCAATTTGTAGATAATGAGGGTATATATAGTGTGGGTAAAGACTTGGTAAAGTAAACATAACATTTTGCTAAACAGAAAGTTTTGTGAGTACTTCGCGGGATGGCCTTTCCCGTGAGACACTCTCGAAAACCTCCAAGCTACTATGACTCTTCATCTTCCAGTCATGTGCTCTACATATGGCTCTTTCACGGGTAGGCTTTTTGCGAGACACTCGCAAAATCCACTTGTTCATCCTTTTAAGCTTAAGTCTTCACATTCTCTCATACTCATCCCTTACAATTAAAACCCATATACATACAGGGAAATATGATTGAAGAAATTACAATCAAATTTGGTACGGAATTAAAGTCAACACAAAATAATTGTAAATTACAACTTTACATTAACCATAACAGTTTGCCTAGCACAAGGATTAAAATTATCAATCCTAAACTCTCCAAAGTCCAACCTAACGCTAAACTCATGTTATGATGGCTTTAGCTTTTCATACACAGAGCATCCACAATAGTGATGCTAAAAAGCTATTTTTAGCACCACTATACACTAAAAAGGCACTGCAATAGTGGTGCCATAGGTAAATATTTTACCCATCTTGCTACAGTGCACATCTATATATGGTTGTGCACTGTAGTTGAAAGCTAAAAAAAAAAATTAATTTTTTATTCTACCTCTAATTAAAATATTATTTTTTGTTTTTTTTTCCTATTTCTTTTCTTCTCAGAACTCTCAAAACTCTCAACTTTCAAACCTCTCACAACTCTCACCTCTCCCTTTCAACTCTCACCGCCGCCAGCCCACCCCGAGGCTCAATCATCCTCTCATCACTTCCAGCCCACCCGTACCCAACTCTCACTGGCCCACTCCCTTGACCCACGCCGCCGACACACACTGCCACAAACCCATCTCGCCTACCCAACTCTGACCCACCCCTTCCGCCGATCCAGCTCGTTGACCTAAGCCCCAAGTCCCAAGCCGACCCACGCCGGCATATATCCGACCCACGCTGACACCATTATTCTCGCCAAAGCCCAGCTCTGTTCATATGTTCGACCCACATAGGCGTGATTGGTGATTTTTTATTTTGTTCGTGATTGGTGATTTTTGATGGTCTGGGTTGAGGAAAAAGATTGGGGATTTGGGTTGGTGCTTCTTTTTTTTTCTTTTTTTTTGCTGCTGTGGACTAGTGGTGGTGTTGGTGGTTGTGGTTGGTTACTGAAGTTTGCTGTGGATGTTTTTATTATTATTCTAATGAGTTATTTGTATTATTTTAATCAAATCTCTAAAAATATAGATCCATTGATGTTGGGTGTGAAAAGGTAAAATAGATAAAGTGACTTTTGTAGGTGCCAAATAGCTAAATTTTTAGCTCCACTATTGTGGATGCTCTAAGAGCACCCACATTGGTGGAGCTATAATTTTAGCTATTTTAACACCACAAAAAACTACTTTATCTATTTTACCTTCTTACTTTACAAAACATCCAACATCAATGGTTTTATTTTAGCTTTCAACACAATAAAATAATATATCTACTACAATAAAATAATATATTTACTACAATAAGCACCCATCACAACCACCGTAACCACAACCTCCCCACACACAAAAAATTCCAAAACAAACATTTACAAGCTAAAAAAATAATAAGCACAACAATCTATCTCTTTACAATATTTTCCTCATTTCAATCTTAGTCTGGTCAGAAAAATGCAGGAAAAATACCATTTGACCCAGCAAAACCCAATTTCAATTAACAATCAAATTATCAATATATCATTTGTTTTCTCAGAAACCAAACAAAAGGGTTGCATGACCCCAACCCAAATCCCCAATCCTTTTCCTCAACCCAGACCATCAAAAATCACCAATCACAAACAAAACTTCAAAAAATTTAGGATCCTCAATAACCCCAAAGCATAATCAACAATAACATAAATAAACACACATAAAGACAGTGATGGGGCGTGGCTTGCGTGGGTCGGCGATGGAGTGTGGGTCGGCAATGGCTGATTGAACAAAGAGCTTCAATGAGGATGATGGATGAACGGAGTTGGGCTTCGAAGATGGGTGAGGATGATGATGAATTGGGTTAGCGATGGTGCGTGGGTCGGAAAGGGCGAGATGGGTCAAAGAGAACAATGGGCGAGACGGGTCGGATATATGTCGGTGTGGGTCGGCTTGGGTCTGTGGCGGTTGGGCTCGTGCAGATCAACAATGGAGGCAGAGAGAAACTCAGAATGGAGATGGAGAGAAAAGAAGCCAAAAATTTTGGTTATAACTTGCTTGCTCACTCCCAAGTGTAGGAGATCGTAGCAATATAATTCTCGGAGTACCGAAGTCGAATCACAAGGAGCAGGATAAATTCAAAGACAATATAATTAAACAAAAATTTGGGTAAAGAAGAAAAATACTTTTGCTTGGTGATTGTTAACAAGAATAATAATAAAAACTTATTTAAATCAATAATGTAAATACTAGGGCATCGGGGTGTTTCCCTATATCGATATGAGATTCTTTGTAATCTAAGAAATTATATATTTCATAATTGATTGTTCTTATACAATTAAAAACTTATGATTCGGTTGAACTGAGACAATTCAAGAACGCATGATAACCTCGATTAATAATGCGGTTAGAAAAGTTTTCAGAAAAACCCATTCACTTTAAAACCTGATTTCTATTTGAAACTATTAGAAATTCATCTAAACAATAAGAAAAACATGATTGAACTTATTGAAAGTATGGAATAACTAATACATCAAAAGAAATCTAATTGAACAATCAAATATGTTGTTGATAAAATCCTAGAAAGAATCACATTGAATATTCATACCGTATAGAAAAAACATAACTCCTAGCCCTAGCAAAGAGTTTAGGCTGCCATTAGAGAAAGGAAAATACAAGGTTTTCTTTGCCCAAAATTCGTTCTACACAGCCTCCCTTCAAAAACCCTAACGTCTAAATGTCCAAAGAAAATAAAAAAATTTACTATTTTAATTTCCATCCAAGTTTACAGCAGTAACTTGTGAGTTAATTTCGGCCTTCCAAAATTGAGAATTTTGAAAAACTCAAAACTGGAAAGTTGTAGATATTTAAGTCACGGTTCCAACTCATCTAGCCTTGTGTCAATTGGGTTTTTTAGGAGAGAGATAAGCCCAAAATACTGATCAGTGCTCAAATCAAATTTTTCCTTTTCAGATTCTGCCTCTTTGATTTCTTTCCTTATTTGAAACTTCCAATCATGGTAGACGATCCAAGCACTCCAGCTGCACCTCCTTAGACATTTAAGCATGGTCCTTTAACTCCACTTTAATTCTAGTTTGGCCTCCATTCTCTCACAAATTCCTGTAAACTCATCTTTCTCACATGATTTCCTGAAAGTAGAAAATTACACACAATGAATAGCATCTTATTCAAGAAATTATGTAAAGATAAATAATAGGGACTAATGCAAATCATGGCTTAATTATACAAATTAAGCAAAGTAATAAGGAGATAACGCCCATATAAATATATAACAAGTATACATTTTAAGGCGTTATCATAACTCCACCAATGGAGCCTCACTTTTGCACTTGGTGGTGCTAAAAATAGCAATATAGCTTTTTAGCACCACCAATACATAGCTCAGCCTTTAGGCTTTGGTTGAAAACTACTCATTTTGTTTCCTATTTATTTAAAGACCTGTTCCATAAAAAGAAAAGAAAAAAACTATACTGCTCGAAATCATGTTGAACCATTTAAAATTATGAGACAAATCTTTTAGTTTTATGCAATTGAAATCATATAACCCAAAATGGAAATTCAGCACCATGCATTTCCTTTAAGTCTTACTCTTGTACCCTCTGGTGAAATTATTCAGTTGTATTATAAAATGAATTACTCTGTAGGCAATGCCCATTCTTATACATGAATGATGGTTTTCACCACGAATTTAATTAATAAAATCCACTATTATGTGAGAGTAAGTAACATTAATTCCAAAGCATTGAATAATTACTATTGTACATAAAACTCATATTCATATATGAGAGGAAGGATGTACCCCACCCCACTAAGAAAAGGATCCTTTTCATCTCATTAGAAATGCATAAAGTTCATTTCATAATTCATAAATGTGTATAAACTATCACGTTATTTAAAATTTTAAATAATGTGGGCCATGCGATATAGTATGTACATATGTATTATGATATAATAACCCAAAGGTGATTTTGTGTTAATGTACTATGTACATATGTGTAATTATGATATAATTATCTTTTTTTGAGATGAACGATATAAATTTTATTGATGTATGAAGTATACAAATAATAAGCAGCCCCCAAAAACAACATAACAAGGGTAGGACAATGGTAATAGCAGAACAAGAAAGTGAAAAACTAGGGCATACACAACACAGTTCGGTGCTACTGGTTTATTTGAGCCAGTCTGTGTTACTAGCTTGTTTGAGCAACTACAAGTCTCTGATATCAACCCAGGAAACTAACAACCCCAGCCAAAATAGATTTAGGATGGTCTTGAACCTTTTCAAAGTAAAATCTGTTCCTAGCATTACATATTGCCCAACTGATCACAGCCCACCGTTCAAGTTCCAAGCGTGGGAGCTTGTCCAATAGGCAGCAGAAGAGGAAGAGAAACTCCTGAGCATCATTCGAGAATTTCTATATTTTGCCTCTGCATAATGCCCACACATTTCTTGCAAATGGACATTCCTACAAAATATGAGCAACAAATTCAACATGTTGGTAGCAGACTTCACACTTTGGATCGATTTGGACCTTTCGCTGATGCACATTAATTAGCTCTAGTAGGAAGAATATTTGAGTCCAAATCTTCTGTCCACTTTTCACGCTCCACTCTATACTCCACCAATAAATATTTGTCACGTGTTAATAGTAGTATTTAATTAATATTTGTCACTTTTCATTATTGACTTATTAATACTACAATTATCAATTAATAGTAGTATTTAATTAATTAGTTGAATACGTGACAAGTATTTATTGGTGGAGTATAAAGTGGAGCAGAAAAAGTAGAACAGAAGATTTGGACCTAGAATATTTGAACATGTGAACCTTTGGGGGAGCATTTAAGGACCAAATATTTTCCCATAGGATTCGATCCAACCTTACACTAGAATGCTCCATCCATGACTTGTTCTTCAATCACAGCGCAACTTGGTATGTAGATTTTACAGTGAAAACTTTGGATTGTGTCTTCTTTCAAACCAATATGTCACGGAGAAGGCATTTGGCAAAGATATTTGTAGAATTTCCATTTGAGTCCTATGGGCAAATAGATCGAAAACTTTCTCTCTATCCCATTGACCGATGGCAGTATCAATTAAATCCTTCACAAACAGGTTAGGCTGAATCTCTCCTAGGAAAAGAGGTTTATGGGATATCCATTTGTGAGTTGAAAGTTCTATACGGCTCCCATCTCGAACCTCCCATTTTGAACCTTCAAAAATGACATCCCTAGCTACCAAAAGACTCCTCCACACATAGGATGGGTTGCTGCCCACCTCAGCATCCAAAAAGAACAATGGGGAAATTATCTTGATTTATACACACGATAAAATAAAGAATGGGTATTATGGATCAACCTCCAAACTTGTTTAGCCAGCATGTCTAAATTAAATGCTTGAATATCCCTAAACCTCATCTCTCCTCTATCCTTCGGAGTACACAACTTCTTCCAATTGTTTCAGTAAATTTTCTTCTCATCCTTTCTTTGTCCCCACCAATATTTTGCCAAGCTAGAATTAATAGTATTGCACAAAGTCGCTGGGATTTTGAAGATGATCATAGAGTATGTAGGGATGGCTTGTGCTACTGTTTTGATCAATACTTCACGTCGAGCTTTCAAAATATATTTTTCCTTCTACCCTAGGACTCTTTTTTTAATCTTTTCCCAAAGGTCCTTGAAAGAGTTAACTTTTGATCTTCCCCCAACCATTCGCAGCCCAAGATATTTTTCATAATCCTTCATAATTCTCCCACCCATCAAGCCTTGTATATCCTACTTAACTTCCGCTCTTGTATTTCGACTAAAGAAAATAGACATTTTTTTTTGTCTATTTATAGCTTAGCCTGAAGCCATTTCATATCACCAAAGAAGGTTCATTAGGCGTTGGTATTCCTCTGTGGTAGCCTGACAAAAGATAAAGCTATCATCTGCAAATAGGAGGTGAGAAATACATACCCCATTTGTACGAGATAACACGCCATGGAGCCTTTGAGCTTGCATTGCCTTTCTAATCAATGAAGATAATCCTTCCGTACACAAGAGAAATAGATATGGTGATAATGGATCTCCCCGTTTGATACCTCAAGATGGGGTGACATACCCTTGAGGTTCTCCACTAATGAGCACTGAGAAGGCATTTGGCAAAGGTATTTGCAAAATTTCCATTCGAGTCCTATGGGAAAAGAGATCGAAAACTTTCTCTTTATCCCATTAACCGATGGCAGTATCAATTAAATTCTTCACAAACAGGTTAGGCTAAATCTCCCCTAGGAAAAGTGGTTTATGGGATATCCATTTGTGAGTTGAAACTTCTATACGGCTCCCATCCACAACCTCCCATTTTGAACCTTCAAAAATGACATCCCTAGCTGCCAAAAGACTCCTCCACACATCAATGAAGATAATCCTTCCGCACACAAGAGAAATAGATATGGTGATAATGGATCACCCTGTTTGATACCTCAAGATGGGGTGACATACCCTTGAGGTTCTACACTAATGAGCACTGAGTAGGACGTAATACATACTTTTTCCATTGCCAAGTTGACCCAACTACCATCAATACCCAATTTTAGCATAATTCATCAAAGAAACTCCCATTCGACACGATCATATGCCTTGCTAATGTCTAGTTTAACAACCATATGCCATTTTCTTCCCTATTCTTTTATTTCTCATCCTGTGTAATATTTCAAAAGCTACAGTAATATTATTAGTAATTAATCGATGAGGTACAAAAGCACTCTTTGAGTCAGATATCACATTTGGCAGGATGAGTTTTAGCCAGTTGGCCAAAACTTTAGATATAATTCTGGAAACAACATTACTCAAACTAATAGGGCAGTAGTAAGCAACATTTTTCGGGACTTTTTTTTTTTTTTTTTTTTTTGGTATGAGAACAATGTGGGTATAATTTATTTTATGTAACATTTGACCGAAATGGAGTACAAATAACACTGCATTAGTTACATTACTACCAACTATATGCCAATATTTTTGGAAGAAAAAAAGGAGACATACTATCAGGTACAGGTGATTTGGAGGGGTGCATGTTGAATAAAGCTCGCTTGAAAGCCCTGTTCTTTGATATATGAAAGGGTTGTTTTCTTTACAAGCTAGAATTGTTGTATCATAATTAATGAGTTTGTGACATGCGACCAACGTTTCCTCAACAAACTACATGTTGGCTGAATTATTGGTGTAAGTAAAGCACTTTGACTTACTGATTATAAACCGCAAAGTGCAATTGGTCCATTCATTTTTACTAAAATTAAAATTTTGATTTTTTAAGTTTGGAATTGTTTCTATTTTAGCTCTTTAAATTGAAGAATTTTTACCATTCAAAAATTTTAGTCCATTAAATTTGTAGGGGTATTGGGCCCGGGGGTCCATTACCTGTTTATATTTTTTAGGCATGTGGCCCAAGCCGAGGATGAATGGTTGACCGAGGAGGGGAAATCTTGGTTTGAAGAGACAGTGGTAGTAAATAAAAAGGTTAGTTTTGGTCAGGATGGCTCAAAAGGGTAGACCGAGGATAAATGCATCATTGGCTCACCAAAACCAAGGTCCGAAGAGGTAGTCTGTCGTCCAGGATAACGTTCTAGGAAGTGCTGTCAGTGTAGATAAGCATTGCAGAGACATCAGACGAAGAGAAATCCTAAAATATTTTAGGGAAAAGCTGTTACCACCGCATTAAATGCCCTGTAGCTAACTTCCTGACTGCATTAATGAGTAAAAGACCCCTAAACAGTACAGTGTTGACTACCCCAACGCGCAGAGAGCCTGAAAGAGTGTTCGATGGGACAAGCACTCAAGTGGTAGCCTGGATGATCAACGAGTGGAGGGCCAAGATTGTCTAAAGAGAGCTATATAATGGAAGAAACACTCCATGGAGTGGGGGATCAAAGGACTGAGAGAAGAACACTGTAACATCAAGAACTGAATTTGTAATCAAATCTGAAAGAAAGATATAAGAACCAGTCTCCTCGGACTTTGCCGAGGACGTTTTTCTTTAGTTTAAACTTGCTTAGTTCCACTATTTTGTCATCAAAACCTACTAAAATTGTTGTTTGATTAACTAAAACCCAGTTTTCCAACTCATTCTCTACAAATTCATTATTTTGGGCTTTTTGAGCCTAAGTCCATCCACTTGTTGGGCTACGAATTCAAATCTGGTCTTTACAAAATTTGATTCTTTTTTTAGAATGGCCATTTGATCAATCTTTAGGACCAAAAAATCTAGTTTCACAAAAAAAATGAACATTTTTTGTTACAATTGGCGGACTATGAGTAATTAAGAAAAAGTTGTGGTCCATTTAAAAATTTTAATAGGCAATTAATTACAATGTACTACATAGAATAATTGTGGCAAAAGTTACGACTTTTTATGTGGTAGTAGAATTATTTCTTTGTGACTAGTCTAATTTTTTTTTTTTTTTTTGGGAGGAAAGACTAGTCTGATAGTTAAGTGCCAACAAAACATTGATTTCCCCCTTCTTCTTTTTTCACCTTAATCAAATTTATTCCGGAGACGGGATTGTAAAATCAAATTTTATATATTTCAAAAATATGGTTGCAAGTTGCGAGTAGGGCAAATGGGCCGTTCGGAAATTAATTGCGTTCTAATAATATGTTAGATAATGAATAAAATAATTTAAAATGATTAGTAAAATAATAACAATATACTTTAAAATTGTTCAAATGTTTAATAATAGAAATTTAATGGATATAAAATTTGAACCTATCTAAAATTAATAGAGTTTCACACCTCAACTATAATTTTAATTATAATTATTGTTAGTGTACACGTAACATAGGGTAGAGTCCATCTTTTTTTTTTTTTTTTTTTTTGGTTAAAAGTTACAACCAGGAATTTTCAGGACCAATATTTATTATATACGGCATATGATTTTTTTATATTACTCTTTTTTTTCCTCTTTAAAATAGCTATGTTTTTTCTAACTTAAAATGTAAATTGCACACTCGAATTTTGTTTAAAATTCAGTTTGGTCTTTTAATTTCACTTTCGCTCAATTCAATCTTGAAACTTTTAATTTTGTTTAATTCAATTCTTTCATTAGCCTCAATTAGAATTGCATTGTTAATTTTTAACTTTATTCAATACAAAACAAAATTATGCGTTTTATGATCATTAACGGCTCAATTTTGACAAAAACTAACGTGAGAACTATTTTGAATAAAACTAAAAATTTCTGGACAGAAATAAATCAAAGTAAAGTTATTAAATTAAAATTTTAACAAAATTAAAGGATGTAATTTGTAATTTAGTTTTTTTTTTTTTTTTTTTTTTGGGTGGGGTTGGTATCATCCGATCAAAGTCATCGAGTCATGAGCTCGTTACTATTTCTTCCTAGAAAGTCTTCTATATATCATCCTAAGCTACCATCGAAATAGAGCCGTGCTTGACCATTTCTCCCAGAAAACAACAAATACTAAAATTTTCCATCGCCATACTCCAGACACAGAAACAATCACACGCACACAGAGAAAACCAAAAAGCAAAGCTCTCTCCTTCTCTATTATGTCTCTCATGGCAACGAATCTCGGCCTCTTCTTCTTCTTCCTCCTCCTCCTATCACCACTCGCCACGCCATCCCCTACCCCCATAACCATCACCAACCCCATCGAAGATGATAAAAAGTCGGCATACGATGCCCTCGCGGATTTCAACTTCCCACAGGGTCTACTTCCAAAGGGTGCGTTGGGATACGAACTGGACAAAAGCACAGGCAGATTCAAGGCCTTTCTCAACGGTTCCTGCAGTTTCTCTCTTGAAGGTTCCTACGATTTGAAATACCAGTCAACCATCTCAGGCTACATATCGCAGAACAAGCTCACCGCCCTCACTGGGGTCAGCGTCAAGATCTTGTTCTTGTGGCTCAACATCGTCGAGGTGGGCAGGGATGGCGATGACCTTTACTTCTCTGTTGGGATTGCTTCCGCTTCTTTTCCTATCGATAATTTCTACGAGTGTCCTCAGTGTGGCTGTGGATTGGACTGCGGTAGTCAGCAAGTAAGGAAATTTAGATTCAACCCTTTTGTTTCTTCTAGTTGAAGATCAATTATTTTGAATTTGTAAAGTAAAAAAAAAAGTCTGGGTTTTGTTTTAAATGAGATTATTGGAACTGGGGTTCGGTAATTTCATCAAAATGATGGGATTTGAAATTTGTTTAAGTTGGTTAAAGATCGAATTTTTATTTTGTGCTTGTCTTGTATGTCTTTAATTTGATATGTCATTGGTAATAATTGAGCCGAATAGTTTTGTTGAATTTGATCAAAGTAGATCTGTTTGAAAGACTGGTGAGAACTGATGGTCAAACTCTCTCATATAGGGAGCTGTGAAGTGCCATTGGGTTAGCTATACTTATGATCTGATTGTACTCCTTAGCAGTTAGCCGATACGTTAGATTGATACGGAGGCTTTAGGATTTATCTTGTTGTAGTACATACTGGTTGAATAATTGGTTGTTTTTTGGGACTGTCTTGTTTGTTTCCAAAGTGTTTTGACTGAAACTGTCCAATCAGGGAAGCAACCTTGCAGCACTACTTATTGCACAGAATGGTGAGGTTATTTTTGTACTAGAGACATGCGTTCTTGTACCTATATTCATTGGCAGTATTGCCAATGAGCTCTATCTTAATTGGCACCTCCTCCCGTGTTAGGTGGAGGGGTGAGATCATGGATTCAAAACCCATTGGGGGTGTGTGTGTAATTTACGAGTGTGTCTGTGGCTTGGACTGCGTTAATGGGCAAGTAAGGAAATTCAGAATGAGCCCTTTTTGTTTCTTCTAGTTGAAGATCAATTTTTATGGAATTGTTTAAAAAAAAAAAAAAGAAGAAGAAAAGGTCTTTGTGGGATTTTGGATGTTGGGTTTCTTTTGATTTGAGATATTGGAAATGTGTTGCTGTTATTTCTTCAAAATGTGTTTTTAGTTGGCTAAAGGTTGAATTTTTATTTTGTGCTTGTTTTATGTCTTTCATGAAAAATCTGATTTGTAAACAGTGGCCAAAAGGCCATTGGCTATAATTGAGAAGAATAGTTTGTTGAATTTGATCAAATTAGCTACATTTGAAACAATGTGAGAACAGGTGTCAAAGTGCTATAAGGTTAGCTCTACTTATGATTTGGTTATACTCCTTAGCAGTTAGCATTTAGGATTTATCATAGCTTATTAGATATTGGTTGATTTTTGGGACTATTTTGTTTGTTTCCAAAGTGTAAGCAAACTTGCAGCCCTACTTCTTGCACAGAAAAAATAAAGTTCTTTTTTTACTAGAGACATGCTTTCTTGTAGCTAAATTCATGGGAAAGTATTTAGGTACAATTCTATTATCATGATCAACTTGTGAGTATTTGGGTAGTTTTAGCTGAATTATGGCTTGGAGTTCAGTGTGGCAAAAAGGTTTGATACAAATAGCTCAAGCTTGACTTTCAAGCTACTCACTGTGAAGCAAATGAATCCCTGCTTGATCTAATTTTTATGTTTTAGCTGTTCCCATAAAAGTTTCAAGTCCTTCAGGGCTATTGGATTAGTTGTAAATGGATGTGATGGTGGTGATCAGCAGTTATTATTACCATTAAAGTAATGCATGATAGGAAATTTTTTTGGTCTTATTATCATTTATCAAGTTTCTTTACTGCTAGATAAGGAATACCAACTTCTCATTGAATATTGCTCATTTCCAACCAAACCTTGATAGTGTGTACACATGCTTGGCGCTCATTGAACCGTATGTTATTTTATACCCGCTTCTTCCTAGCAGATAGTCAACTTTGTCCATCTATGATATAAGAAATTTTTAGGATCAGATATAGCCCATAAGGAATATTGATGAATGTTACAGTGGTCTGTAAATTCAAAGGATCTCTGCCTTATGTTAAAGCTAGATTTTAGAGTAACTGTCTTGAGCTCAGATGTGAATCAAGTAGCACAACCACTTGGAAGCGATTTTAGAATTTAGAGACCAAAATTTATAGTAACTCACAAATGTGAGACAATAGGAACTGGTGTTGACTGAAATTTTCACGTGCTGTGGGCCTAGAGATTAGGGCAATTAGGCGATTAACCTTTGCTTATCAGGATATTGAGATTAAGTAATAAAATAAGTGTGGTGGTTGCTTTGAGTTAGGACTTAGGAGTTGATTGTGATATTTTCTCATCGGTAAGTTTAGGAGTTGATTAGGATATTATCTCATCAGTGAGCCGATTGGCTATATGTTTAAACTTTTCATTGGATAAAAACCATAAGAATTCCACTTTTAACTCTCTCCCTCTAACCTACCTCGAATTGGACCATACTGTAGAGCTGAAATGAATATAATCTTCTCATGATACACCCTTGGAAGCTGTTTTCTTTGCTATGCTATTTTAAATTGCTGATCAGATATAGGATTTGAAACTCATCTGGGCAAGTTCTCGAAGTTGGAGCAACAGAGTCCGCATTTGATCAGTGTTTACACTTTGGATGAGTTGCGTTGTGTTGGTGATGCAAATAAGTTCCCAAGTTTGCGTTTCAGGAGAACTGCATTTGGCATGCTTGTGGAAGAGACAAAGAATCGAGCTGTAAAGCCTGTAATGACTTGTTCTGTAAGTTCTGTAAGTCAATAGTAGATCCAGCAATAGGTTGGTAACCAAGAAGCCCATTATTGCAGTATTAGACTGCATCTGTGGTATAGATTTTTGCCATTTGCATGAGACTATATTAATTTTTTTTCCTAGGGGGTTTGGGCTTCCTTGCAGCCCATCTTTTATAGATATATTTTTTTTAAAGACACCATAAAACTTAAACCTATGATGTAGGGTTCGTAATAATTATGATTTTTTTTTTTTATCAAGTCAAGATACTAATTGATTTTTGGTATACGTAGGGTTTAAATCCCAATCGAATAAGAGATTTTATCAGTTGAACTATCTAGAACTTACATCACTTATAGAGGTTAGATTTTAAGGACTAATTCTCATAGAGGTAAGACTTTAAAGACTAATTCTTATGATGTTTTTAAAAAAACTCCTTGAGACACTATAACCACAAACAACCAACAATCATAACACAGTAGAGAAAATAAAAAAACAAATAAATAAAAATGAAAGTGATCTGATTAGAATCAAATTACATTTTATGTATGCTATGTTAATGATATTCTATCCGTTCAATACCTTTCCAAATCATTGAACCAAGGTTTTGAATCATAATCTTGGAATCCAATTCCCCATTCAAAATTTCAAACCAGCATAATCTTGCTAAAAATTATCAAAATCTTGACCGAATTTTGCAATTTCTTGTTATATTGAAGCAAGCACTGACAATTGAATTAGACCTCAACTATGAGACGAAGACATGGCCATCAAACCATCGTAAGATGCATGAAATTCTACAACCTTCACAACCAAAAATTTACAATACGTTTTGTACTCCGCTTCCAACAGATTCTTCTATTCTAATGTACTAAGAAAATAACTTGAAGCATATAGTTAAATATAAATATGTACGGGCTCTCTCTCTCTCTCTCTCTCTCTCTCTCTCTCTTTTACATTCGCAAATGAGCGTAATGTAAGCGAGTCAATTTCATACTGAAGGCTGTATCAGTTTAAGCAGTAGAACAATATATTTCGGTACCGGTGTATCGTTTTGAGTTTACCATTATTTTTTATATATATATATATATATATCTATGTGTGTATGTGTGTTTGTGTGTGTGTGTGTGTGTGTGTGTATTATAATAAATATAAAAGTTTATCATCAAATATTACTTTAGCAACAATTAAAAGGAAAAACACACACACACACACAAAATATTAAAAATAGAAAGCGTAATTGTTCATTGTATACTAAGAAAACAAATAATACTAATAAGTTAATGCAAATAAGTTACCATTCTGCCTTTACAAGAATTCAAAAATTACAAAACTAAAAAAT
The DNA here is from genome assembly GCA_032727855.1 of Quercus ilex subsp. ballota. Classification (NCBI taxonomy): domain Eukaryota; kingdom Viridiplantae; phylum Streptophyta; class Magnoliopsida; order Fagales; family Fagaceae; genus Quercus; species Quercus ilex. The sequence continues at coordinate 29,902,678 of CM064919.1, forward strand.
AAAATAAAATAAAATAAAAACTTTTTTTTTGTTCCAACTGGTACACCCTGTATCGGCCGGAAATGCCTGAAATCAGCTAGTATGGCCGATATAGCCGATATTTAAAACAATAAGAAAACGTTGGCGTTTCGATACCGGTATACGTACCAGTACGGTACATACCGGCCAGTACAGTCGGTACTAGTATGGTATCAACCACCCTGGTGTAAAGTTTCCAATAGAATTTTGGTTCAGAAAGCTAGAAATTGGGTTCTTCATCCAAAAGCATGAAATATCTATTATATGATCCCTATTTATTCAATCGGGCTTCTGTTGTATATCTTCCAGATAAATGGTTATGGATTGCTATAGACACATAGAGGTTAGAAATGGAGAGAAATTATTCATTCTTGTATTTATTGATAAAAAATTATAGACCTTCAACTTTGGGCATCTATAAAAAAATAAAAAGTATTTCAAAGAATCATTCATCAATCAAAATTGGCAAAAGCTATTGCTTTAATCTATCAATAAAATTACTTTTTTGGCTACTACCAACAATCAGTAATAACCTACCACTTAGAATTTTTTATGAAAATATTGTCATCTATTCCTGTTTCTTTGAAGCATTGCATATTTGATTATTTTCAGTGCCTGTGTTGAAAAAATATATGTGTTTACAGTTATGAAGGTCTCTAGTTTTGTTTGATTGTTTGTTCATTTTTGTTTTTTTTTAATGGTCGTTGAGTTCTTAATTAGTTTCTAACCCCTTTTTCATTAAAGAATTTCCTGAAAATTGCAGACATCGGTAGGCATCCTGTACAAGAAAAAAGAGAAATAGCAGTGCAAGTTACACTTTTACATCCATTATTAATAGAGTGCAAAACTATCCTTCCCCTACACTTGTCATTTCATTTAAGACTCATGAAGTCTAATTGATTTTTCTTCTCAAAAAAAAAAAGTCTAGTTGATTTGTTTTCTCTTTTCTTTTTTTTTTCTTCTTTTTTTTTAAATAGACACAATAGAATTTAAAATACCTCTATAAAGATTGCTTTTAATCATCATTTCAAAACACATAAGCTAACTATAACCCTTGATTTGTTCTTTCATTATTTCTTTATATTTTGGCTACAAAGTCCCGTTGAAATTGTATTCATCCTTCTTTTGCTAAACGTAAACTACCCAATCAAGCCAAGTATATCAATTGTTAAACGTAACTCAGATTCATGTGCATGGTAGTGTATTAGAAACTTCCTCTATTATATGTACAACTTGATGAGGCTGAGTTCTTCATATATAGCAGACAAGTTGTTGCACATGTTCTATTACAAAGTTGTGCACAACTTGTCCACATGTGCTTCTTGTTGTCAACACCAGTTGTGTCTCATTTTTAAGGTGTCGGCAAATCACCGCATCTTGCTTGCAACACGTTGTCACACACTTGGGATGTTCATTGCTTTGTCTCATTAAAATATTAAAAATAATTTATGTATATGGATATGAGGATGGAATTCATTATATAATTAAATAATATTCCCCCCTTTTATCAAAAAAAAAAAAAAAATCATTATATATGCAGAATAATAAGAACGAGATTTGATTCCCCGCATTACATTTAACATGTTTTCTTTTCTTTTTTTTACTGGTAAGCTTTATCAACTTAGATTACGTCAATGGCTCATAGAAGCAACCACTTTATTCACAATTAGGGATAAGTCCTAACAAAATAATCATTTATATTAACGTTACCCAATCCTTACATTATAGTGTTCCCCATTACTCCTTTAACCAGATCTATCTCGTCGACCAAGGGATTCTTAAATATCTATCTATCTATATATATATATATATATATATATATATATATATATATACAGGGACGGAACTAGGATTCATACTTGCAGGGAGCCAAAGCTTAAAATAAAAAATAAAAAAAAATTATGAAAAAAAAATTAACATCTATTTCATATTCAATAAAATACTACATAAAAAATAAATATTTTTTAAACATTTCATATTATAAAACACATCAACAAAGTATAACATACAAAATAAGTGTTTCTTATTTTTTCCACGATTTTTGTTTAGTCCATATTTATTTTTTTATTTTATTTTTGTAGTTAAAGGGGTATGAATTTTATTTATTTATTTATTTATTCTCTTGCAGGTCAATATCTTAATATTTTAGAGGAAGAGAGACAAATATATATATATATATATATATATAAAAGGGCAAATCTTAATTTTTTTATACTAGTTTTTTTTTTATAATTTGTTTTTGGGGGGTGGGGTGGGGAGCAATGGCCCCCCTCTGCCCTAGTGTGGGTCCGTCCCTCTATATATATATATATGTTTTTTATAATTGTTTTTTATCATCTAACCAAGACACAATTAGTTTTGGCATAAGTGATAATTGAAATCATTGAACCCTATATCTCTTTATTAGACATCAATTGGTTTTGGTACATAAAGAAATTAAAATTAAAATATTTTATTTTATTATAAAAAATTTTACTAATTGAGTTAATTACTACTCAAATATATATATATATATATATATATATTATCGTCGACTATGGATTATTTTATAATATGGCGATGGAAGCAAAGCTTAGATTATTGTTCGTGGAATCTTCATGAAAACATGCAGGCGAATACCAACCGCGAAAGTAAAAATCACCTAATCTCTTCTTCTTTTTTGAGGGGGGGGGGGGGGGGGAGAGAAAAAAATGACCTAATTTCATGTTAGGTATGTAGGGACGGCTTATAGACTATAGAAAAGATTTCCATTTATTTTTTATAAGAGAAGATTTCCATTTAGAGGGAATGAGGGGGACACAATCATTAAGTAAATGGCCATGATTAACACCGAAATTACACTAATAGTAGGACATAATATAATTAATTAACACATTCCTTAAGTGAATAGGCAAAAATAAAAATAAAAATTTAATCCCTCATGGGAAGATATTAAGTTAAGAAGAGGTTTAAAGTGATAATCTAGTAATATTGGCATCTTTTGTAGTGTGACATATCTCTATTTCAAAACTCTTTTGGTTTCACCTCTCGCATTATCTACCTATCTATAAATAATAATAATAATAATAATAATAATAATAAGAGCCAATTTTTTTTTTGGTAGCCTATATAAGAAGAAAACATACAACTGCTTTGGGACCGAGGAGCCATGGGTCATGGCCTCCTTAACCTCCAATTTAGTTTTATAAATAATATATATATATATATATATATATTTTTTTTTTTTAAAAAAATTATTCCAAAAAAAATTAATACATATAAGTAATACAAATAGTTTAAATTTGAAGCTGAATTTTCAAAAGTTACATCTGATTCCCTTTAAAAAAAAATCAAATTGACCCAAAATGACCACAAAAAAAATTGTAAATAGCCAACCCGCTCACACCTATAGCCCACATTCTAAACAAAAATCATTTTTATGCATTTATGGTATATTTGGTACACTGAATGAAGATTACGACAAGAATTGTAATTTTTATTATTAAGAATAAAATATATTATAATGAAATTAATAACTAAATATATTAATAAGTTTAGTTTCAAAAAAAAAAACATATTAATAAGTTTGGTTGTGAGTTGTAAAATTAGAATAAAACTTGAGATTTATTTTTTGGAAATATCTTACTCATACAATTTATATTTTCTTAAAAATAATATTTTTTTTAATTTGAGATAGAGATGAGTTATTTTTTATGATTTTTTATTTTTATAATTGTTATGTGTATATGAAAAGTTTATTTATTTGGAAATATATTAAATTTAAAAATCATTGCATCTACTAAAGAATAACTATTACAACCATTTTAGAGAAGAATAATTATTCTTTATTTTGAATAATAGCTATCAATAAATAATGACTATTCCTTGTAATAAAAACATAATAAAACTAAATAATAGCTAAATTATAATAATAACTATTACGTTACAGTGTTAATAGTCCATATACATGTTGAAAATCCTAAAACCTTTTGTATTCCATTCTTTTTCAAAAAAAAAAAAAACACTCAAAAATTATTTGTTCTAGTTCTTTTTATTATATAGCTAAGTGAGATGTTTTTAACTTTTTATTAAATGACCAAAAGCAAAAAGTCTATCAGAAGATAAGTCTACAAATTTCTCCAAGGAGGGAATAAAAATGCATGCGTCAGCCATCCAATCATCCAATAACTGGAATAACAATAGTTTCAGCTGTAATAAAAAGACGTCTCCCCAACCATTGGCTAATCAAAAAATTATTGTTCTAGTTCTAAACAACTTGTGTATATATTGTCATCAATATATTCGCATAAATTATAACTTTATGGCCTTAACAAATTAATAAAAAAGGCTGCAATCTTGAATTGTCCAATTTGAGAGATCCTAATTTAAGACACAAACAAATTAGCAAGCCTATAACCAAAATCAAGCATAGAACCGCATGAAAGAATTTGGTGCCTCAATATCCATTCGAGCTTCACATGCGTGTCAAGCCTCATACCCACGAACAAAAAAAGGGGCATATTGCTTAGACCCAGCGATGGTTGGCACCCGCATAACTTGAACTATCTTCTTAACCTTAACATATGAACCCAAACCACAGAATTCTGACCCAATTTTGGAAATGACAGATTTCTCTTCCAAGTGATTAGAGGAAGTCATTCTTTCCACCCATTTTATTGTTTTCCTTTTTTTAGAAGAAAAACTAAGAACTTTTTTTTATTAAGATGAACCGGCTATTATATTAGCATGAAAAACAACCTAAACATGTGGAGTAATCCCTGTTGAAAATTTTGGATATTTAATGCAAATCTAGCCAGATTATAAAAAACTTAACTTGAAAATAGATTTATGTAATGGCTTGATTTCTCAAATAAATATCCACCAAATTAACTAGGACTCCAACCTAATTTGAAGGCTAGGTGGACAACTTTTTCAATTTAAAAATATCATATTGAACACACTTTAAAAATTAGAATAGTTCTAGTACCACATAAACTACCATAACTTTGCCACAACTATCTTATTTGACTAGCTGCTTGATACTTTTATATGGATCTATTATTTTTTTCTTAACCACATCAATTGGTTTTGGTACATAAAGAAATTAAAATTAAAATATTTTATTTTATTATAAAAAATTTTACTAATTGAGTTAATTACCACTCAAATATATATATATATATATATATATATATGATCGTCGACTATGGATTATTTTATAATATGGCGATGGAAGCAAAGCTTAGATTATTGTTCGTGGAATCTTCATGAAAACATGCAGGCAAATACCAACCGTGGAAGTAAAAATCACCTAATCCCTTCTTTTTTTTTTTGGGAGAAAAAAATGACCTAATTTCATGTTAGGTATGTAGGGACGGCTTATAGACTATAGAAAAGATTTCCATTTATTTTTTATTTTATTTTTTATAAGAGAAGATTTCCATTTAGAGGGAATGAGGGGGACACAATCATTAAGTAAATGGCCATGATTAACACCGAAATTACACTAATACTAGGACATAATATAATTAATTAACACATTCCTTAAGTGAATAGGCAAAAATAAAAATAAAAATTTAATCCCTCATGGGAAGATATTAAGTTAAGAAGAGGTTTAAAGTGATAATCCAATAATATTGGCATCTTTTGTAGTGTGACATATCTCTATTTCAAAACTCCTTTGGTTTCAGCTCTCGCATTATCTAACTATCTATAAATAATAATAATAATAATAATAAGAGCCATTTTTTTTTTTTTGGGTATCCTATATAAGAAGAAAACATACAACTGCTTTGGGACCGAGGAGCCATGGGCCATGGCCTCCTTAACCTCCAATTTTGTTTTATAAATAATATATATATATATATATATATAAATATTTTTTTTAAATTATTCCAAAAAAAATTAATACATATAAGTAATACAAATAGTTTAAATTTGAAGCTGAATTTTCAAAAGTTACATCTGATTCCCTTTAAAAAAAAAATTAAATTGACCCAAAATGACCACAAAAAAAATTGTAAATAGCCAACCCGCTCACACCTATAGCCCACATTCTAAACAAAAATCATTTTTATTCATTTATGGTATATTGGGTACACTGAATGAGAATTACGACAAGAATTATAATCTTTATTACTAAGAATAAAATGTATTATAATGAAATTAATAACTAAACATATTAATAAGTTTAGTTTCAAAAAAAAAAAAACATATTAATAAGTTTGGTTCTGAGTTATAAAATTAGAATAAAACTTGAGATTTATTTTTTGGAAATATCTTACTCATACAATTATATTTCTTTAAAAATAATATTTTTTAAATTTGAGATAGAGATGAGTTATTTTTTATGATTTTTTATTTTTATAATTGTTATGTGTATATGAAAAGTTTGTTTATTTGGAAATATATTAAATTTAAAAATCATTGCATCTACTAAGGAATAACTATTACAACCATTTTAGAGAATAATAATTATTCTTTATTTTGAATAATAGCTATCAATAAATAATGACTATTCCTTGTAATAAAAACATAATCAAACTAAAGAATATCTAAATTATAACAATAACTATTACGTTACAGTGCTTATTATAGTCTATCGAACATGCCCTAAGCAAAGGATCTCTTTAAGTGTAATGAGAGGTAAAATGGTAATTATCATAATTATCAAATTTAATATAAATACAATCATAAATTCTTATTAATAATCATCATCATTATCGAATTTCATTTATAAACAAAAAGCGAATAAAAACTATATTTTGTTAAACTTTGTGTGTTGCACAAATTATCGACTAATATGTATATATCAATATGGATATATACTATTACAATAATAATTTTTTTTAATGGAATCACAATGAAATTTTGGTTATTAATAGTCCATGTACATTTTGAAAATCTTAAAACCTTTTGTATTCCATTCTTTTTCAACAAAAAAAAAAAAAAAAAACACTCAAAAATTATTTGTTCTAGTTCTTTTTATTATATAGCTAAGTGAGATGTTTTTAACTTTTTATTAAATGACCAAAAGTAAAAAGTCTATCAGAAGATAAGTCTACAAATTTCTCCAAGGAGGGAAAAAAAAATGCATGCGTCAGCCATCCAATCATAGAATAACTGGAATAACAATAGTTTCAGCTGTAATAAAAAGACGTCTCCCCAACCATTGGCTAATCAAAAAATTATTGTTCTAGTTCTAAACAATTTGTGTATCTATTGTCATCAATATATTCGCATAAATTATAACTTTATGGCCTTAACAAATTAATAAAAAAGGCTGCAATCTTGAATTGTCCAATTTGAGAGATCCTAATTTAAGACAAAAACAAATTAGCAAGCCTATAACCAAAATCAAGCATATATTCGCATAAAAGAATTTGGTGCCTCAATATCCATTCGAGCTTCACATGCGTGTCAAGCCTCATGCCCACGAACAAAAAAAGGGGCATATTGCTAGACCCAGATTTGGTTGGCACCCGCATAACTCGAACTATCTTCTTAACCTTAACATATGAACCCAAACCACAGAATTCTGACCCAATTTTGGAAATGACGGATTTCTCTTCCAAGTGATTAGAGGAAGTCATTCTTTCCACCCATTTTATTGTTTTCCTTTTTTAGAAGAAAAACTAAGAACTTTTTTTTATTAAAATAAACCGGCTATACATATTAGCATGAAAAACAACCTAAACTTTTGGAGTAACATTTTCCATCCAAAAAATCTGGACATTTAACGCAAATCTAGCCAAATCATAAGAAACTTAACTTGGAAATAGATTTATGTAATGGCTTGATTTCTCAAATAAATATCCACCAAATTAACTAGGACTCCAACCTAATTTGAAGGCTAGGTGGACAACTTTTTCAATTTAAAAATATCATATTGAACACACTTTACAAATTAGAATAGTTCTAGTACCACATAAACTACCATAACTTTGCCACAACTATCTTATTTGACTAGCTGCTTGATACTTTTATATGGACCTATTATTTTTTCTTAACCACTCATAATCTGCCACGTGGACAATTGTGATACAAATTGTATCATTTTATGTGTTTTCAAAATTTTCCCGAAAATTAACATTATGTTGTAGACTCATAGTCACATAGCATAAGAGAGGACACATAGTCGTTTAGCAAATACTAATCAATAATCATTACTATTTCATTCCTCAATGGAACAAATAAACAAAAAACTTACATCCTTCAATTTCCTTCAATTAACTAATCGTTACCACAGAGGAGATACAACAACAATAGTTTAAAATCCTTTGTGGTCCTATGATGATGTCAGAACCAACCTTAATTATGTGTTTTTTTTTTTTTTTCTTCTTCTTCTTCTTTTTTTGGGGTTTGGTTCCAAGCAATGACAAAGAAGGCGTGTTTGTTACATTTACATGGCCTCAAAAAGCCATGAATTTTAGTTCTTGTTGTTTAAGAAAATTGCACGTAGCTCAGCCACGTCGATCTCGTCGACACGATTCTCAGGTCTGTAGTAGCCGGTGACGGGGTCTGGGACCCACGAGACCTTCTCGGTGGACCCCACAATCTCCTCACCTTGCTTCTTCACCATACTTGATCCTGAATTACCACTTCTTGCCACGCTTGAAGCAACTCCTTGTGAAGCCGCCGCATATCCACGTCTGTAACAAACACCACCATCAAAAAATTAACATCAATATTTTTAATCAATGGATCTCCACCGTTCACATATATACTTGTACACCGAAAGTGAAATATGCTAAATGATTGATTTTTGATTGTGTGCGCACTTTGCGAAAATCACGGGCTTTTCCTTTCTTTTTGTCAATGTTCTGGGTCAACCTAGATTTTCTAAGTTGAGCTTAAAAGAGCGTTTGTAACTCTCATTTTAAACTTTTAAAACAAAACAGCTTATACAAATGCACCCTTAATTTAATTATACCGAGTAAATTTTTTTTTTTTTTTTTTGAATTCACATAATATGAAAGAAATTCGGATCTGTTTGGATGTTCAAAGAAACAGAGGAAAAGAGAAAAAAAAAAAAAAACACTCTGTTTCCTCATTCCTGTGTTTTTTGGTCAAACAGGGCATAAAATACAAGCAAAATAAGAGAGAAGAGAAATGGGTTTTTGGGTTACCTAGTAATAGTGTTAGAAAAGCCATCAACAACGAGAGCAGAGAGAAGCTTAGCGTTGGAGAAAGAGCGAGCCATTGTAATTCAAATTTTTTTCAAAGACAAAAGAGATCAAAAATCTACGCCGCCGCAGAGAGATTTTTTTTCCTTTTCTTCGGAGAGAAGAAAAATTTTCTATCGAAGGAAAGAAACCTTCCACAGCAGCGAGAAACTCTTTTCTTTTTGGGACTTGGCTCTCTCAAACTTTGTCTAAGCCTCTTCGGAATTTGCTAATGTGGTTTGAAGCGTTAGAGAGGAGGGGATTATATAGGAATATCATGGAAATTATTAGGGTAGGAACGCGCACTGAAATACAGGGCAAATAGGCGGCCCCACCGTTTTACACGCTAAAGTTAATTATTAGTGCGCGACTGTTTTTTTCCCTCACAAATAGTGAACATATAAAATAAAATTTGTCGGTATTTTATATAATAGTATAATAGTATAAATTTTCATTAGATATAAATATATGTCATTAATTTTTATTTTCTTCGTCTCATGTCAGTTTATTTTAAGTTTTAACTTTATTTGAGGGGATATTTTAAGTTTTAACTTGAAAAACAAATTTTATATTTAGCAATATTCTATACGGGTGTGTATATATATATATATATATAATTTTTTCTTAGTTTCATTTTTTTTTAAACTAATGTTATGATACACAATTCTTTTTTTTTTTATCATAACTACCTAAATTTTAATCTATGTTATTGCCTATATTTTATAATAAAAGATTAACTATTAAAGTCTTATAACTCAATTTATTCAAAATGAGACATTTTTTAAAAAAAATTATTAGAGTTCAAATGTCTTATTTTTAACTATCAAATAAATAAAAAAAAAACAATTAAAATTATATAGGTATTGTGTTGCAACGATTAATAGTAGAAACTCAAAATATTACATATTATAAAGAATACAAAGGATATTACATATTGTATACCATGGTCATTCTTTTATGTAGTTTATGATACATAAAATAAATAAAACAGAAAGAAAAGTGTTGTGTGTCATAGTCATTTGTTTAATAAAAATAAATTTCATCCTGTAAGCCTCATTTCATATGTTAAAAAAAAATACTTCTTTAACTAACCAATGTGTTATGCACGCATGCCAAAAGCTAATCGATTATAATAAAAAAAAAAATTAACCTTAATCACTGCATTTGGACACTCTTTAATTAGGCCACAAATGAATTATAAAAGTTGTTAATTTTACTTTTGACTCTAATAGCAAGTAGTGGCCTAAGAACTTGTGGCATAAAAGGTTGTTTAAAACGCATGCTTGTTGGTTTTGTTTTCTCTTTTACAAATTACAATAAATTAAATAAGAGTTTTTTTCGTAGGAATTTGATTATAGTTACGTTGACGAGTGTACTTAAAGCAATTGTTAATAAATTATATTAAGAAAATTTTGACATCACTTTTATGGAAAATATAAAAAATTGTCAAAAAAATTAAGAGTATGTTTGGTAACTATTTTTTCCCCTTATTTTCTGTTTCCAAAAACAATTTTCTATTTTTAAGACTAAAAAACTTATTTGGCAACCCAAAATAAATAGAAAACAAAAATTGTTTTCAAAACTCAATTTGTAATGGAAACTGAAAACATGTAAAATGATGTTTTCAGTTTCTAATTTTCAAAAGTTAATAAAAACAACCATTTAATTTAATGAATCTATCACATTTAATGAGTTAGCATTAGAGTTCAATTTATTTATTTATTTTTTTTTATATATACAAGATAGAATCTACTCTAGCCTAATCTAAGTGCATATGTGTGTGAAGCTCCCTCCCAGAGACTTGAATCCCGGCCCTTGCCCCCCACACCCCACAAGTATTTATATTTGTAGAGTGACTATCGCACCAAGAGTATGCGGTGGTAGAGTTCAAATCTTAATAACATATTTTAGTTTTTTTTTTTTTTTATTTCAATTAACCAAACATGTTTTTGGTTTCAAAAATACAAAAAAAAAATTGTTTTTTCTTTATATTCCCAAAAACAAGTTTTTGAAAATAGAAAATAAAATCTGTTACCAAACATAATCTAATTTTTTAATCATTTTCTCTTAAGATGTTTCTAAAAATAGTTCATAAATTAATTTCTTTAAATCATTTGTTAACATTTTCCCTTGATTATAAACTAAAAAAGCAATGTAAGATATGCAACAAATCTTACATTTAAAAAAAAATTTATTGAGGTGAAAAATTATAATTAGAACACCATCACTTTTAGAAAACTATTAATGATTGTACACCAATTATAGAATGATTTTTCAGAGTTTATGAAAAATTATGTAAAATTTTTTGTATCATTAAACTTATTGAAGCTAAAAAAAACTAATCTTCAACCACACTTGTCTAAGTTATAAATTCACTTTAAAAAAAAATCAGTTAATATATAGTATTTTAAAATGCCATTTTATTTTAAATATAGATTTACTTTTATTTATTTTATTTGTCATGCCAAATAAGTTGTTCCAAATGGATACTTTATTAAATAAATCTTAATATTAGTAAGATAAAAATGGAAAAGAAAAAAAAATCACATAAAATTATAGAAGATGGAAAAAGTAAAAAGAAAAGGTTCAATTTATTTGAAAATCTGTATAAAATAAACGAGGAGGGAAAACTATAAGAAAAAAGTTTGTTGCTTTCATGTCTTCTTGTTTACATTTATTTTGTATAGAAATGTCTCCAATATATTTCAAATCAAAAAGTGATTGGACACAATTTTATTAATTTTTTAAGGTTATTATGTACTTTTATTCGAAAAAAATGTAGGTTTTATTTACATTCAAATTAAAATAAATAATTTCAAAAACCACTATTTTTGTATTTTAAATGAAGATAAAGTAAATGATCTTTCCTCAAAAAAAAAAAAAAAAATTTGTGAAAAATGTGTCCTGAATCCAAGGAAGAGTTTGACTCGTGCCTAAACTTATATCATGTTATGTACGCAATGTCGGCCTTAGCCATGAGGTGGTATATGGTGTTTCTGGTGCATGCATCCTCCCTCTTACATGAGGGTAAATCCCACAAATGTGGGGTCCACCTTTATGTGAGAGGGAGGATGCATGCACCGTAAACATTATGTATTTTCTCCTTAGCCATACGATTCTAAGAGTATTGTGAATTCAACTTAAGAATTAGAGAAACTCAGACCGATGTCACACCAAAAATCAAAGCTAGATATGTAATCATTGATTTACCAATTAATCTTGTGGGGGTAAAAGCCCAACCATATTTATTGGGTCTAGGGCTCTATTTGAAAATTACTGTGTGTCTGAAGAGAAGAAAGCGGTTGAAAAGGAGTCCATGTAGAAGAGAGATACCTGGAAATAAAAGAGGAGTACAGTCCGAACAGATCACCCGTGGTCCAAAGAGGGCATTCTCCTTGGATACAAATAGTCTTGATTAAGCAAATATCTAGAAAGTTCGAGTGATCTTCTTAACAACTTCAATGATAAGGATAAGGTTTGGGCATGCCTGGAGATGATAAGAACGGAGAAATATCTAAAAGGAAAAGCTGCTACCACCATATTAAATGCATTGCAGCTGCTTTTCTGGCCGCATTAATGTGGAGAAGACCCCTGAACAGTGTAATCTCAGCTACTACCACTCACAGAGAGCTAAAGAAGAGACATGACGTGACATGTACTCAAGTGGATGCTCAGATGAAGAACAAGTGGACGATGAAGATGATGGGGAAGGATACTATATAAAGGGAAGATACCTCTGATAATGGAGGATCGGAATATAAAGAAAGAGAGAAGAGAACAATTTTACTGTAACTCTAAGAATTGTAATCACCTTTCATTCAATAATACACCTTTTCGGACATCAATTTGTTTAACTTTCAAGTGTGTTTTTACGTCAGTTCATTCCTTAATACCATAGTTAACTATTGTTTAATTCACAATCAGCCCAGCTCTTTCACCCACTCTCTACAAATTCATTATTTTGGGTTCATTGGGCTCATAATCCAAACCTTTTGGGCTTGGGTTACAAAAATTGACCCTACAAATCTAATTGAAACCAATGTGTTATTGAAAATTAAGTAGTATTATTTTTATTAAAATACTAATTTCATCCTCCAATTATATGAGAAAGTTTAATTTGGTCACTATTAATTAATAGTGCCAAATTTAATTAGTCCCTTAAGAATAAACTATGCTGATTTAGTCCCTCCAACTTTAAAAAACACATCAATTTAAATTCTTATCAGTGAGTCTAATCTATGTTCCAATTTTAACGTTAAAAGAAAATGGAGTACAAGCTCAAAGTTATTGTAGAAAATAATAAATATAAAAACTTTAAACACCAATCATTTTATTAACTAATAATTTTGTTAAGCTTTTCACAGACCAAGACCTAATAATTATGAATGACTTGGTTTTTGAGAGCGAGGGAATAATAAAAGTTTACATAGCTGTTGGACAATGAAAATTAAAAATATGACCCATTATTTATTTGCAAAACATATTTTTTTTCCCCGTTAGATCTTCTAGGACTTTTTCTTTGTAAAATATTACCAAATGGAATCAATGATGGAGTCACCATATGACATATGCCATGTCACGGAGGAAACGTGATACGGTCCACTCGGTTTTCTAAAAAGAGCCCCGTCAAAGCTTCCAGTACCTCTCCTTTTCTGCCACCTGGTCCTTATTGGTGAGAGCCGGTTGCACCGAAACTACTGGAATAGCCTTCCTTGACCCCTCATATTTCCCTCCGAGTCAATGTGAAGAAAATGAAGGATTAAAGTTAATCGGACGGTCAAGATTTACTAATAGTATTAGGTGAGGAAAGCTTCTTTTCTGAGCAAATAGTTAATGGGTGCATTAAAAGCATGGTTTTAGGAAACTTTATTAGGAAAATTTTATGAGAAAAAAAAAAGGTAAAATAACTAATATCTTTTTCAAAGTATTAAAACTTTTTAAAATTGTTTATTAAGAAGAGAAAAGTTAACCGGTAATATTTTCTTCTATCAATTTTTTTTATTAATATTTTATTAACAAGAGTTTTTATTAATATATGTCCTTAGAATATACATTAATAAACTATTTTAAGAAATTTTTTATAAAAAAATAAAAAAATTACTAAATTTTTTAATAGTTTTTTCAATTTCTTATAATTTGACCCTATTAACAATTTACCTAAAGCATCTTTTAATATAACCTAATTAATAAGGGAAATTTTAATAAATACCCTAAAAATATTTATTTAAAAATTATATTTAAAAATATTTTATAAAAATATAAAAAAATTTAATTTTTTTGACAATTTTTTATATGTTAAATATTTTTTAAAACAGTTTATTGACAATGACCTTAAACCATCCATTAATACAATCTAATTAACAAATAGTCGACACAAGTTAACAAAACGCTTTTTTAATTTTTCTTTGTCAACATCAAACACGTGAAGAAGCTGAGACGAGGAAAGGTCGGCGAGGGTGAGTAGGGGAAATGGAGAAAGGCTAGGAAATCACATCCGTTGACGAAAGTGGCAACGTCACATCAAGGCCGTCCACGTGGAGTGGAAATAGAGAGGAAAGAGGCGGCGGAGGGGTTTGATCTTTACGTTACTTCTTATATGTTCTGGAAGCCCTGACCAGCCCAATAATGTCCCAGCCAAGGTATTATTATTTTAATTCTTATTATAAAATAATAAATAATTTTTATAATTTTTTTTTAATAAAAGAGTCCTATCTGAGTCAAGGGTTCTATGATTAGTCCAAAGACCTACGTCACTATGTGAGGCAGTGAGTGTTTGTTCTTGCTTTTCCATTAGCTTTTGATGAACTTTATTAATTTTATTTCCCAATTGATTAAATTTAGTGGCAGCTATGAGCTATCTTCTTCGCAACTATGCAGTGTGAGTCACAGACTGTGTTGTGTGTTGCACTTTCGGCAAACAGGGAATGTGCTATATTCAATGAACTCTTTTTTTGGTTTTCCACAAGTTCCGCATGTTGGGCTGTACATGTTGGATTCTCTATTCTCTACTACAATTTGCTACAAATTTGAGGTGGCTATAATTTCAAATTTTCAACGCCCATCTTTTCAACCTTTTATAATTTTAATTCAACTTTATTTTTTTTAGGATTGACTATTGGAAACAAGGCGTATTCAGAAATGTTCGCTTGAGTTACAGTGTTGGTACAATAATTATAATTCATAAATTTATTGAAAGTTTCAGTGTTATTTTAAGCATTATCAACCCATCATTGTTCATATTATTAAAATTTTATTATATTTTAAATTTTTTTAATGAATTATTTGGCACCTAATTTTGAATCCAAAAAAATAAACTTAAAAAACCTGACGATATACTACCTGAAAGAGAAATGTAATATAATAATCAGGGGCATAGCCAGGAATAAATACATGGGGGGCCGGGTTGTAACATAAATGTACTAAATATAATTCTTAAGTCTATTGGATACAAAATTATCAACTTTCATATATCATCATATACTTGTTGGTTCATAGGAAATTCACATATTTGTTTACGTGATCCTGGATCACGATCTATCTCTTCAAATTGAAGTTTTGGACATTTGGAGGGGTGTTCATCAGGTATTGAAGTATTAAGATTTGTTTCTACAGCCACGTGTGTCCTAATTTCTGAACTGCTAGCATATTTTTTCTTAAAGAATGCATCAATTGTTTTTCGTTTGCTCATAATTCTTTTAGTTTTAAGAATATGACTCAAAAATTAATCTGAAAAGAATTTTTTTTAAAAAAATTTTAATTAGAAATTTTTACTTAGTTATATGAATGTTATTCATACTTAAGAAAAAAACAAAATTTTCACTATAATTTAAATAGTCAGCCTATTTTTAATACAACTTTAATTAATAATAACCCCTAAAAAAATGATTTAATTAATTTGTCTTTTATGAATGATTTAATTAATTTGTCTTTTATAAAATTAATTCTATACATTAATTACACGCTCTTAATCAAACTTATATTCACGGGATAAGAAAATAAAAGAAAATTCTATTATTCTAGCCATACTATTTTTTATTTTTATGGGTTAAAAATTTCATAGTTTATTTTTGTTATAAATAAGTACTTTATTTTTCTTTTTTCAGAGGACATTTGGGCACTAATATTTTTTCAGAGAATCAATTTAAAATTTTGCAATAAGGTGGCTTTGCGCTTGATCCCTTTCTCTTTTCAATCTATGTACATATTCTTTTGAAACATCTTATTTTATTTGTTGGTGTTTTGGTTACTTTATAAACAAAAATAATAATATTCACCAAATACCAACACTGAGTCACTGACCAACAAAAAAAGAAAAGAAAAGAAAAAAAAGATAAAGCCACATTTAAAAAGACAAAAACAGCTTATCAAAAAAATAATAATAATAATAATAATGAAAAGACAAAAACAGGAAAAGAGAGTCAACCGGATAAGATAAAAGGCACATTTAAAAAGATAAAAAATGGAAAAAAACAAAACCCAACCATTCAGCCAATGAGAGAGTCACAGTTCAAAAGAGAGAGAGAGGGACTTACCGAGATGTGGATTAGGCTATTAAAAACAAAGAATAAAGAGCCTCCTTCACCTTCAGCCTTCATAAAATTCATTTCATTTTTTTCGTTAAGTGAGAGTGAGATAAAGAGAGAGTCAGAGAGAGATTGAGATGAGAGAGAGTCAGAGAGAAACCTTGAGGGCCGGACCGCCGGAGCGGAGGGAGCAACTGCCAACGACGACGACTCGAAGACTCGATGAGGCGATTTGCCGAAGCGGAGGGATCTCCGATGACTCGATGAGGCGATCTGCGATCTGCGACGAGGGGCGACCGGGCGAGCACGACGACGACGACGAGTGAGCCGCGGCAACGTGACCGTGGGTTACTGGGTTAGTGGGTTTCAGGGGCGTAGCCAGGAATAAATACATGGGGGGGCCGGGTTGTAACATAAATGTACTAAATATAATTCTTAAGTCTATTGGATACAAAATTATCAACTTTCATATATCATCATATACTTGTTGGTTCATAGGAAATTCACATATTTGTTTACGTGATCCTGGATCACGATCTATCTCTTCAAATTGAAGTTTTGGACATTTAGAGGGGCGTTCATCAGGTATTGAAGTATTAAGATTTGTTTTTACAGCCACATGTGTCCTAATTTCTGAACTGCTAATTTCTGAACTACTAGCATATTTTTTCTTAAAGAATGCATCAATTGTTTTTCGTTTGCTCATAATTCTTTTAGCTTTAAGAATATGACTCAAAAATTAACCTGAAAAGAATTTTTTTTAAAAAAATTTTAATTAGAAATTTTTACTTAGTTATATGAATGTTATTCATACTTAAGAAAAAAACAAAATTTTCACTATAATTTAAATAGTCAGCCTATTTTTAATACAATTTTAATTAATAATAACCCCTAAAAAAATGATTTAATTAATTTGTCTTTTATGAATGATTTAATTAATTTGTCTTTTATAAAATTAATTCTATACATTAATTACACGCTCTTAATCAAACTTATATTCACGGGATAAGAAAATAAAAGAAAATTCTATTATTCTAGCCATACTATTTTTTATTTTTATGGGTTAAAAATTTCATAGTTTATTTTTGTTATAAATAAGTACTTTATTTTTCTTTTTTCAGAGGACATTTGGGCACTAATATTTTTTCAGAGAATCAATTTAAAATTTTGCAATAAGGTGGCTTTGCGCTTGATCCCTTTCTCTTTTCAATCTATGTACATATTCTTTTGAAACATCTTATTTTATTTGTTGGTGTTTTGGTTACTTTATAAACAAAAATAATAATATTCACCAAATACCAACACTGAGTCACTGACCAACAAAAAAAAGAAAAAGAAAAAAAAGATAAAGCCACATTTAAAAAGACAAAAACAACTTATCAAAATAATAATAATAATAATAATAATGAAAAGACAAAAACAGGAAAAGAGAGTCAACCGGATAAGATAAAAGCCACATTTAAAAAGATAAAAAATGGAAAAAAAACAAAACCCAGCCATTCAGCCAATGAGAGAGTCACAGTTCAAAAGAGAGAGAGAGAGGGACTTACCGAGATGTGGATCAGGCTATTAAAGACAAAGAATAAAGAGCCTCCTTCACCTTCAGCCTTCATAAAATTCATTTCATTTTTTTCATTAAGTGAGAGTGAGATACAGAGAGAGTCAGAGAGAGACTGAGATGAGAGAGAGTCAGAGAGAAACCTTGAGGGCTGGACCGCCGGAGCGGAGGGAGCAATTGCCAACGACGACGACTCGAAGACTCGATGAGGCGATCTGCCGGAGCGGAGGGATCTCCGATGACTCGATGAGGCGAAGCGATCTGCCGGAGCGGAGGGATCTCCGATGACTCGATGAGGCGATCTGCGATCTGTGACGAGGGGCGACCGGGTGAGCATGACGACGACGACGAGCGAGCCGCGGCGACGTGACCGTGGGTTACTGGGTTAGTGGGTTTGGTTTGTTGGGGTTCCGGGTTTGGTTTTGGTTTGTGTATTGGGGGGTTTTTTTTTTTTTTTGGTTGATAAACACTCTGTTTTTTGGTTTGCTGGAGTTTGTGTTTGTTGGAGTTTGTGTGTGGTTTGCTGGAGTTGATGAGCTTTAGTATTGGGGTTTGATTTCTCTGCCTCTGCCAGACTGCCAGCGACGTGATGGGTTTCAACTCCCTGCCAGCGACGTGATGGGTTCGTTTCTGATTTTCTGTATTTTTTTTTTTTTTTTCGGTTGAGAATCTGTGGGCTTGACGTGAGCGAGCTTGGGCTCGCCGTGGGCTCTGTTACCATTTTTTTTTTTTTTTTTTTTTTTTTTTTCAGATTTTAGTTCAAATTTTTTTTGGGTTTTTTTTTTTTTTTTTGCTTGAAAGTAGAACAGAGATATATATATTTTTTTAATTTGAGGTGTTCCTAATTTTTGATTGAAGGCTGAGAAAATGGGTGAGAAATGGGTAGGGGGGGCCGGCTGTGTGATGTTGGGGGGGCCTAGTTATTTTTTCTTCCTAGTCTAATGGGAAAAAAAAAAAAATTTGCAGGGGCCACGGCCCCCCCAAGCCACTATGTGGCTCCGCCCCTGATAATAATATACCATCATATAACTATAGAAAAAAAAAATGAACACAACCTTAATAAACAAAGCATATTCTTAAAAATCTAAACACCAATACAAAGTTTGATGGTTTTGTTTGAATGCGTTGAGAATATTGGGATGAGATGAGTTGATAAGAAATAAACAATGGGTTGGCAGAACTATAGAGAAAAACAAGCAAAAACACCTGTAGGCTGTAGTTTCCTTGATAGTAAGAATGAATGGGGAAAAGTAAAGTTATATTTTGATATCTATACTATTTGAAGAGAGTAGTTATTGATCATTAGATTAATTATAAGTGTTTGAACGACAATTGAAGGGGCCAAATATCATTTTATCCGAGGACAAGCTTTTTTAAGCTGTTGGACAAGTACAACTTTGAAGGGGGCGGTTATAATTTTTGAGTGTGTCCATATCATTTTGTCATGTATCCTATAGGAGAAATTTTAAATTTTGGGGGGCCAAGGAGCTATGTGACTCCGCCCCTGATTGGAGACAATTGATTTGCTATTCAGGAAGTGCTTGATGTTAAGGTTCAACCAATGTTGGAATGGATCACAAAGATGAATACATTCTCGGTCTTATTAGACTTCTTTTATTGGAGAGTTCATAGAGGATTGGAACAAAATATAATAAGTAAACAATAATGGAAGAGAATGTAATGGGGGTGATGCATTAGTGATAGGTGATGCATAGTTTCTATCATCACCATCCAATCGTTTTTGTGAGATGGTTATGTTCTACACAAACTAAATATAGGGTATAGCCGTAAAGGCGAATATCTATTGGCCAATACACTAGGCTGTGGCTAATAAACAAGACAAGCATCATGAAACAACACTCGTTTATTTCGAAGAGGATCGTGGCATCGTGTAAGCCATGAATCCCCATAAGCATTCCCCGTGGTACTGCAAATATCAAAACACCAATAAAAACCATGACAAAGACAGAGCTCTGTGTCTTCAGTGATTTATGATACTACTGCAGCTAGCTAGCGCCGCATATTTAATGCACCACGTTAATTAACGTCACTGACTCACTGCAACTGCGCTGTATTATGTTATGCGTTTACTGTGACGATTCTTTTGTTTTGTGGTTCACTGTCCGCAGAATCAAATTGCTTAGCACAGCATATATATAATGGGCTCCACCAACTGTCTTCGTTTGTTTCAGTGACTTTGCAACTTTTTCAATCCTGATCAGCCATTTAATTATGGCCCATTACACAGTTTATAGCATGATGTGACGAGAGAGGACCTAAAAGAGACCGAAAAGGTATAATACTACTGCATTCTCTCAACACTATTTTTGAGTTTTGACAGAGTGAAAGAGAGATGAAGGGTGAGCACTGAGCATATATAAATATTAATGCCCATTTATTGATTTAATTCCAAGTCCAAGTCTATTTTATATCTTAATCCAGGTTTATATTTTGTAAGTAAGTAGGAATTATTTTCAAAGTACAGATAAAGTAAACCTAGTATATCATTTGTATTTTTTTTTTTTTTTTTTAAGTTTTAAACTATGACATTCGCTCTTAATAATAGATTCTTATCATCAAATCAAAATATCAATAAGTTGTTGGGTAGGTGAAAATTGAATCTCAAATATCTTATTCAACCATCAGAGACTTTACCAGTCGAGTTAATTAGAATCCACAACCTAGTATATCATTTGAAGCGTGTAAGAAGCATGAAATTAGGTTAATTAACCTAAGGTTTAACCTTCTCTCTCTCTCTCATAATATTTTCCCTAAACTCTTATAGTTAGACACGGTCCACTCTCGTTAATATTTTCCCTAAACTCTTAGTTAGACACGGTCCACTCTCGTTTCTTTCCATTACAGGAACACCCAGTCCCTTTCATTATAGTCATGGTTATGCGGACAAGCTTCTGGTCATAAAAGGTTGCTGGTGGCTGGTCAAGAGTTTCCCTCCATCAATTGTGCAGCAAAATATGAGTCTTATGACCACCTCATCAGTACAAAAAAGTAGTTGACCTGTCATGTTTATTTCTCTTAATTTTAAATGCTTACATCATATTTAATGTTCAATAATCAATCCCAATATTGCCATTTTAGTAGATATGCTTGCCAACTTATAGTTGATTTGATGATAGCGATCTTAATTCTTAGAGGGGGCCAATTTATATCTATGCAAGAATTGCCACGTTAAAAAGTTTTAGTGATGGTATATCACACTACAAATAATGTTTTAAAGAGGCTGGTACTTCAACTGCTTAATATCATATAGTGTTTCTAACATAACATAAATATCTAGAGTTTAAATTCTCTCTCATAATGTTACGAAATTACAATTTAAGATTTTAGTTTCTTAAATACAATAATAGGCAAAATGCCATATCATTTAATAACATATCACTAAACACAATTTTAAATCATAATAATTTAAATCATAAAATAGATCAATTTCAAGTAAAGAAAACTCTAATACTTGAAGTATTGGAAGAAAGTGGATTTTTTTCATCGATATTGCTGCCGTGTTGACACAATATTCAAGTGGCCAGAGGTTGCAACCCAATATTCCTTTTTTGGCTGAATTTTTGCAACCCAAGTGGCCAGAGGTTGCAACCCAATATTCATACATCAAATTTATTGATGACTTATTGATAGATAACTACCAATTCATAATGGATGAAGAATATTCTTACGGGGTTCTGATTGTTATTAATTATGTTTTATTTTTATCAATAATTTAATAGTTCAATAGTATTGCTTTCTCTCTATGGTTAGAAGAGTTATGGTTCAAATCCAACCTCCTTCACTGTCATGCATACTCATAACACAATAAGATTTTATAATCTAAATATAAGAATCTATGTAGCACATGTATCAATGGCTTTTTTTCATTGGTGCTGCCACGTTCACACGGTATTAAAGTGGCAAAAGGTTAAAGCCCAATACCATACCCATCCTGTGGATGATTTATTGATAGGCAACTACCACACAGTACCATCCATAATTGATGAAGATATATAGTTCAATAGTTAATGGGTGATTTTTTTTTTTAAGAAATAGTTAATAGAGATTTAAATCATGAATATCTTGATTAAAAAAAATCAAAAGGTGCTAACTAGTTTTTTTTTTTTTGAGTAAAAGGGTACTAACTAGTTGAGTTAAAAAATTATTGACATATTCTTATGAGCTTTTGTTTGTTAGTGATTATATTTTATTTTTGCTAAGAGCTTTATAATTCAATGGTCTCATAAAAGTTAAAATCCCACATCCTCAATTATTATAAGCACCAAAATACTATTAAAAAAATGTTTAATTAATGTAAATGACAATTGTTTATTTTTTTGGATAGAAATAATAGAATCTCAATTTGTAATGTATATCAATTAATTTTTAGTGCGCACGGTTATAATTTATGCGTACATTGAATGATATCTTATACTTTTCTAAAATATAAAGAAAAACACATTTGCATTCTTTGACGTGGTTCCATGGAAACAATGGTCGGAAATGTTGGGTCAACGATTATTGATTTCTCTAATAAAAGTATTAAAAAAAATTATATTCCACAGTAAATCAAATTAGAAAAACTATAAACTGAAACACCACATATAAAATAGGGTATAGATTCTGTCTCGAGGTTGAGGAAGATTTTTTCTTTTTGACTTCAAATAATGTGCCTGAGGCTGAGAGAGAAGACTTTCCAACTTGTTTTCAGCCTTATCCCGAAAGCAATTGGACAAGGTATTACGTATCCATATTCCAGCAACAAAAAATGTTGGACCAAGTATTAGTATAGTATGATACCATTTCTAGCTTGCTTTTCTTAAGTGTCTGGTATTGTATTGTTTTTTTATACATAAAAATTTTGATTTAGCTATAATTCCTTTCGTTAAGAATGTGGCTTTACGTCGATCGCAAGAGGTGGGACTCAGGAATCTACCGAAAGCGTATAATGGGGGAAAACGGAAAAGGGTTTTGGGGTCAGATTTTCAAGTTGTGTCCTTTCCAAAAAAGGTTGGAACTTGGAATTGCCAAATATTGGACATAATTCCTTTAGAAAAAGAATATATATATATATATATATATATATATATATATATATATAGATATTCGAGGGGACGATCAGTGCAGTTTCCTTGTTTGAGCATTAACCATAATACTATCATAACTGCTTCCGGCCTAAGACGCCGTACAATATTCACTGATGAGTTGGATGAACAGTGCGCAAGTGAGGTAGGAGTAGGAGCTGTAACATACACTCCTAGTGGCGGAACTCAAACCCATGCCAAGGAGAAATTATAAAATCCATATGGTAGACAAGTGATGTGCTTCACCATTCCACTAAAAAACTTCCACTTGTTTAAAATTGTTAATTAGAAAAAAAATTTAAAAAAAAATTAATTACTGACTTAGTAATTTTAAACAAGTGAAAGTTTTTTAATAAAATAATAGACCACATTATTTGTTCATCAGAGGACTCTATAATTTCTCCATGCTTAGAGGCATGTTTTACAACCAGGCTCACCAACGCGTTTTGTATACACTGTCATTTTCAAAACTGGGCTGTGCCTTGAATTTAGTTGAGTTGGTTGGCATGGGCATAATCAAAACCCAATTTGGGTTTGGAAATTTGGGCCTTAGGCCTTTAATCCCAGAACTTGCCCTAGTCTCACCAAAAAAAAAATAAACTATGGACCTATATTTTTATGATCAAATAAGCCCAAGCCCATATCACACTGCTCTCTCTTAATTTCTCTTATCTCTATCCCCCCCTCTCTCAGGACTCAGGAGTCACTACTCTCCTATCATTGTTGGGACAAAAAAACCCTTAAACCATTAAAAGTCACCGTTTTAACAGTTTCTTCTTGTATTTTTAGCTTAGGCCTTTAATCCCAGAACTTGTTCCAGTCTCACAATAATAAATTAAAAAAAAAAGAAGCTAAAATGCAAAACTCACCTTCTATGTTTTTTTAGAATTCATTTCAGTCATTTAACTTTGTTTTCGTTCATTTCAGTTTTTTATGTTTCAGATTTAACCAATTAAATACTTTCCATCAATTTTTGTTAAAATATTTTTTTTTTAAATCTGGAAAATATTCTTCAATCATAATTTAAAAAACTTGAAGAAAAATTTAAAAAATTGAAAAATTATTCACAACATATAACAAAATTTGACAGAAAACCTTAATCGGATAAATTTGAAAGTTAAAAGATTGAAATGAACATAGTAAAGTTAAAAAACTAAAATAAATTTTGGTAAAATATGGAGGAAGAGTTTTGTATTTTAGCTAAAAATAAAAATAAAAATTATGGACCTATATTTTTACGACCAAAGAAGCCCAGCCCATATTACACTTTTCTCTCTTAATTTCTCCTATCTCTATCCCTTTCTCTCAGTACTCACTACTCTCCGATCACTGTTAGGGCAAAGAAACCCTTAAACCCTTAAAATTCACCGTTTTAACAGTTTCTTCTTGGTTTTTTTTAGCTTAGTTCAGAGACCAGAGAAAGCAAAGATGGCAGAGATTAATACTACAGGCGCAGAAGTCCCTCCGAACGTGACCATATACATTAACAACCTCAACGAGAAAATCAAGCTCGAAGGTAAACACTACTCAACTATGTCTATCGCTCATTCACTCACTCACTCACTCACTCACGCTCTCTGCAAAAACGAATCGTTTTGAATTTATGGGAATTGGGTTTTGTTATCAGAGTTGAAGAAGTCTCTGCACGCGGTGTTCTCGCAATTCGGGAAGATATTGGAGGTGCTGGCCTTCAAGACTCTGAAGCACAAAGGCCAAGCTTGGGTTGTGTTCGATGAAGTTTCCTCTGCCACCAATGCGCTTCGCCAAATGCAGGGCTTCCCATTCTACGACAAGCCCATGGTATATTTCTTTTGTCAAAACTTGGAATTTTCTTTTATGCAATTTGATTCCTAGTTAGTGTCTAAATTATCATATTAGTGGGATAGAAGATTAATTTGGTTTTGCATAAATTTTTGTTAAGTTTAGGATATTCATAGCAAATTGCCTCATTGTTTTGGGTGGATGTCTAAATTGTAATGGGTGTTGATTCCAAAATCCACATTGTGTATGGGATAGGACTTTTCTTTAAACCCGTTTGGAGAAAGTTTCTAAAACTCATTATGTGGCAATGAAATGGCCATACACATGCACTTTTTAATTACATAACTTATTTAAATCACTTAATGGGTCATGGGATTGAATTATATTGTGTTGTACTAGATTAGAGGAGATTTCTCTGTCCTTGCAAAGTGCAAATGCCTCCATAGTTTATGGCGGATAGTTATAACCAACCCTTAATTTTGAAAATCTATACAATTAATATCTCGTTATCTTGGTCTTTGGTGAGCATAGAGAATATAGGGAGATCATGCAATACGATAATTGGTTTATCTTGAGGTTAAAACACATTACAAAGTTTTGACACCCAATGGCGGAATCTCTTTCCTTTGGAGGAGCATTTGGAAGAGAGTGGCTTTTTTTCTTTTGGATTGCAACCTTAAGTTAAATCTTATGGTCCGTTTGGATTGAGGAGGAGGGAGGGGGAGTAGAGTAGAGTAGAGTGGAATTGGCTCAAAATTAGCCAACTTTACTCTACTCCCCTCCACTCTCCTTCCCTCCCCTCTCAATCCAAACGAGCCCTTAATGATGGATAGTTTGAGAAAGTGCCATATGGTATTGTATGAGTAAAGAGAGCAGGGAAACCACAGATCATGTGCTCCTGAATTGTAAAGTAACCAAGAAACTATGAGAGCTGATTTTATGTTTGTTTGGGGTGAAATGGGTCATGCCTTTATTCAATTGTTGGAAAGTAAGGTTTGGTTGGCACTGATATGTAAGCATATGGAATGCTATCCCTTCATGCATCATGTGGAGTGTTTGGAGGTAACACAATGTGCGGAATTTGAAGATTGTGAGAAGACAATTATGGAGTTGAAGCTTTTACCCTTGAAGACCCTCTATGATTGGATGGTTGCAAATGGATGTTTTTCTTTCTTAATCTTGTTAGAATTTCCTTTGATCTCTTTACTTTTACTTGATTTATTGGTGCATCTCTTGTATACTTCCTGTATACCTGAGTTGGACCCCTTTGCGTTGCTAATGAATTTAATTTACTTAACCCAAAAGAGAAGAAAAAGATTAGTTTATTGAAATACTCCAATAATCAGTTTTTTAGGGGTGTAATATTGATAAAAGGTACAGTGGGTGCGTCATTAGTTCCTGTATGTGAAAAATGCTGAAATGTCTTTAACTTGATTGGGTTTTAAACGCATCAGAAGAACATGTTAATGGCTTGTAGGTCATATTCTCAGTATGTGTAATTGAAAAATAAATTAAGGTTTTCGTATGTATTTTGCTTGTCAGGCAGACGGCTGCATGTGTCTTCTGCCACCCATTCTATGCAAATGAGGCAGGAAAAGGGGGCAACCATGTTCTTGTTTTCTTTTCTAACCTCTCTTATTGCTTTCCAATATTCATGGTTGCAACCTTACATTTTAAATGGCAACATAATGTCTCTTCTATCCTATAACTTTCCATAACATTAGAAAATAAGATAGAACAATCTCAACTAAGACATTAGACAATAAGATAGAACAATCTAAACTACTTTGTCTCTCCTTCCTCTCAACAGACTTTGCCTCTGCCCTCAATTTAAGGTGCCTCCTCCAAACAATTTTTAGTCGCTCCAAAAAGATCCTGCTCATTTAAATGATAAGATGATTAAAAAATAAATAAAAATATCTATGCACATATGCACTTGTTCCTTACCTCTGTGATTGGAGTGAGCAACAACCCACTCAGCCCAACCCATCCATCCAACCTGGATTTACTCGAAGGCTTTCAGATAGTTTTGACCAGGTGGGAGGTTGAGTGTTAAAGAAAAAAGGTGAGTTGCAGGTCAAATGGCAGTCTGGATAAACCTCTTATCTGACAAATCTGATCCAATTGAAAATATAGCTCGTTCCGCCTAGATTTTAGCTGGTTTCAACCTTCAACACACTTGACTGGCACCCCTGGACTTCTTGGTGAATTGGTTGTTTCTCATCGATTGACTGTGGGTTTCTTCCTCCCTCACATGATCAGGTCGAATAACAGCCCTCGACCTTAATTTAAATTTTCTGGAATGGTTTTGCCAGTTACGTGAAATTGCTTATTCTTTGTAAGGTTATTTTGTATTGTAGTTTCCATACAACTTGTTCTATTTTATCAATTTGAGCATGAATGAATTAAATGGCTGTCAACTTGGATGGTACACTTCTTTTCCTTGATCATGTTCATATGGCTTAGTTGATGGTTTTGCATCTGTTGCTTTAATTTTAAAACTGCCATTGCGGATGGAACTCTTTCTTTTTGCTATCAACTGAATTTAATTGATATTTGTGATTATCACAGAGAATACAATATGCAAAGACAAAATCAGATGTGATAGCCAAGGCTGATGGTACTTTTGTTCCACGTGAAAGACGTAAGAGGCATGAGGAAAAGGGTAAGAATCCTTCCCCCCCCCCCCCCCCCCTCCCCCCTTTCCTTTTTGTTCTGTTTTCTCCTACAAATGTTTGGCCTCTCTGCTTGGACAGTTTAAACTCTTTCCCTTGTTAGGAAAACTTTCTTGAGCAATAATGTCATAAATGCGTTTTTTTTTGGTAAGATAAATGCATATTTGTATTGTATTTGTTATCTTCTCTTTGTACCAAGACTCTAAGTGATGCTTGGGATCTTATGATATTCAATTTGGGTATACCCACTGATTAAAAAAAAAAATCAGCTATGCCCACCATTTTAGAATCATAGGATAATAGCTTAGTAGATAAAGTGGAGAAACATATCTATAGTATTGTGTAGCTGTAGAATACCTATTAAGGGTAAAACTTAGGTAGAATATCTTATGTATAGTACGTTAGGTTCCCCAATTAAATTCAAAACACATGGCTATATTGAATTTGATTGTCGTTGGAAAAGAAAACACTATTTGTATTTAATTGGTCAATACAACCATGTGTTATAATTTAATTAAGGGAACCTTCTGTACAACACTCAAGGTATTGTACCTAAGATTTACCCTAAATTTAAAAGGAAAATTTTTATAAGACTACTAAAAGGCCATCCATGCTCAATGATACTGAATGCTAGCTGTGAAGAAGCAACATATTCATAAAATGAGAATGTTAGGATGGATTTGTGAAAATATAAGGAAATATTAGTTTTAGTGTGCGTTTGGGAAAAGCTGAAAATTTCAGCTTATTTGCAATTTCAGCTTATTTTTGCTATTATTCATGGGTCTCACTGCACTTTTTGGTACTATTTGTGGTCTCATTGTACTATTCGGCTAACTTTTGCCTTAATCTACATTACTTTTAGTAAAAAAATTTTCAGTTTTAGCTAAATAAGCTGTTCCCAAATGGACACTTAAAATGAAAAAAAATTCACTAATGATCACTTTTTGAATTTAATTGGGGAACCCACTATACTATTCATGGATCCCACTATACTATTCATGGATCTCACTATACTATTTAGCTAACTTTCTTTTACCTTAATCTTTAGTACTTTTAGCAAAAAAAATTTCAGTTTCAGTTAAATAAGCTGTTTCCAAACTGACACTTAAAATGAAAAAAATTCGCTAAAGATAGGGGTGCCCCTATTGGTGAAAAGATGAGGGAGAGTCACTTGAGATGGTTTGGTCATGTTTAAGGGATAGTGATTAATGCATCAATGAGAAAAGAGTGAGTTGATTCAAATTAAGAGAGCATAAAAAAATAGAGGAAGACCAAAACTAACATTAATAGTTATGAAAAATGACATCAATTGAGGAATTAATAGAGAGAATAACTTTGGATAGAATAGAATGACGGAAAAGAGTATACGCGGCCTACTGTAACAAGTGTGTTGATGATCCATAGATGACCCCAAATTTTTAGGACTAAGCTCTTTTGTTGTTATTGTTGTTGTATTTAGTTTTTCACTATATATTATTTGTCAGTTTTTTGAAGTTTTTGTCATGGTTCTAAGAGTAAATCCAGTGTTGACTATGAAGCATTGATGTGGATTCAGGATTTGGATACAGTATGATATAGATATTTTGATGTGAAAATTCCATAATTAGGATGAACTAGGACATGGATACAATGCTTTACATGTTAACTTATTGTTTTACATTAATCAGACAAGCATCCCTTCTTTGAACATTGGTCAGAACATATGTTTTAAACCTTTCCCATGCTTTAACTTGTAATTATGTTCCTTTAAACTGAAGGTCATGTCCTAATGTTACATGTTCAGGACGATGCAAGAAGTTATTCCAGATGTTCAGAACATTAAAATTTTTATTTTTAAAATAAAAATTTAAGTATTGGATGCTTATCTTGTAGTATATAAGAAGTACTGGACACTCCCTTGTTTGTTTCTTTTAGCTAGAGTGGCAAATGTATGGCCTACACCTGGTTTTCTTATAACTTGTTTTTGTTTTACTGAGATTTACATGT
This sequence comes from Quercus ilex subsp. ballota, assembly GCA_032727855.1. Lineage (NCBI taxonomy): Eukaryota > Viridiplantae > Streptophyta > Magnoliopsida > Fagales > Fagaceae > Quercus > Quercus ilex. Next base: position 29,932,426 of record CM064919.1, read on the forward strand.
TTCTTTATTGTTGCAGGAAAGAAGAAAAAAGAACAACATGATGCTCAAGCTGGATTGGGTCTGAATCCTGCATATGCTGGAGCTTATGGATCTGCACCTCCAGTAAGCATGCTTTCTTTTTTGGGACCACTTCTGAGTTCATTTGAAATGTGGTTTCATGGGTGTGTCAATACTTTATATTTTGTAATACAATCCTTATCGTATTGCTCTCTCTCACTCTCTCTCCAAAATGGTGCAGCTATCTCAAATACCCTATCCGGGTGGTGTAAAGTCTTTGGTACCAGAGGCACCTGCTCCACCAAACAACATACTGTTCGTGCAGAATCTTCCCCATGAGACAACTCCTATGATGCTGCAAATGCTCTTCCACCAATATCATGGTTTTAAGGAAGTCAGAATGGTGGAAACAAAGCCAGGAATTGCCTTTGTGGAGTATACAGATGAGATGCAATCAACAGCTGCGATGCAGGCACTCCAAGGTTTCAAGATAACCCAACAGAATCCAATGTTGATCACATATGCAAAGAAATAGACAAATTAGGTTTTACCTTTTCCATCCACAAGGGGGAAGGCTGAAATGCATCTTCAACTAGGATATTACCTACTGAATTAGATGTGATATCTTCTCATTTGCTAGTTATCTTTGTTATACATTCTCATTTTTCAAAAGTAGCCTTTAGAAGTGATCGTGTATCATTGTAATTGTAATCTTTTCAATGTTGCTTTACCCCTTTGAAAAAGAATTAAGTAGCTTATCTGATTCCTTTTTGAGTTATCAACCCCCTTTAAGTTTCATTTCTGTTGTGCCTCTCAAGTGCCTTGAAAATTATTGACATCTCAGCTGTTTGGAACACGATGATGGTTTTAACCATATATTGAAAATCTGTACTGGCATGAAGAAATGGTGGCAAACTGCAATGCTTATCCTTTATTGCCTCCTGCGTATTCCACAAACTTATAAAGCCAAATTTGTGCCCCGAGAGATCTCAAAATTATTGCCCTTCGGCTTGCATAGCAGTGCGATTTACCAGCCAGGTCTGCTTATAGTACTGTAGATATGGCATTTCATGATCATTTCATTCTGCACTGGTATACTAAGATAGCCATCGTTGCCCAGTAATGAAGAACTGGATTGGCAAATTTTGTTGTTGCTTTTTTTTTTCTTCAATATATGCAAACGAGAAAGGAGGCGCTGGAAACTCCAAGAGGTGCCAATTGAAATTGTCAATTGGCCAATGTTTAATGAGGAATGTTAGGAAAATCAGTCTTTAAAGATGACCGATCACTTTTAGGCTCATTAGAGGCAAATCACATACATTGTGCCGTATAGAACGCTACAGCTTGCAACCTCCCGTTCAATCAATCACAGCAGCTTGCAACACTACGAATTTAAAATTGTTAGGGATTCAAGAAATGTTTCTAATTCAAATTTACAAGCTACACAGGCAAGAAGATCTTTAAAAAAATGCCATTAGCATGTAGTAACAATCCCAAGTGCCAGGAGCATGATGCAGCAAGAAAAGTTAGCACCAATTGGAAGAATCACTACAAGCTTATTGCTCAAAAACCACACTCTATACCCTCTCCAACTCGGCATTGTGCTTGTCCAATTGGTCTTTCAGCTCTTTTCTCCATCCTTGGATCAGTCTCTCCTGCTTCTTGATAATCTCAGTCTTTATCTTTAATTCTTCCTCCATCATAGCAATCTCCTGTTAAAAGCAGAAATCACAATGAAAATGACTTGTCATCAAGTTCCCAGCAAATTTCTGAATCAGTGGGTAGGATATACAATATCAACTGCAAATAGCCTTTGAGTTACCTTTCCAAGTGTTTCAACCTTGGTTGGTTGATCCTCCCGTTGCAAGCCAATAAAATACAGCTGAAGCTTCTTGGCAGCATCCATAAAATCTCTGGCATGCCTTTCTACATCAACTGAAGAACTCACAAATTTAACACCTTTCAGCATGAACTAATGAAAGACATATAAGCACTTCAATCAGCTATTCCAATACATTTGTTATTGACAGATTAGAGCCATGCAGTCTAAGAAAGGATTGATAAACAGACCACAGTAATTGATCCAAAAACAATATAGATGATGTTCCAAAGCATAATAATGAGGTCAAACACTTGGGAATTAGGGAAAAATATTCTTCAAAAAGAAAGGTTAGAAATATTAGAGGTTTTGTAACTTCACTGTAAGCTATTTCTACAATCACTTGCACATTCAGAAATATGAGAGAGGTAATCTTTGTCCAAGGGACTCTAGTAGTCCACTACTCCACTGGGGGGGGGGGGGGGGGGGGGGGGGGCAGATCTATGTCATGGGTGGATCAATTGCCAAAGCATATATCAATGGCATTGGACTTCCTTTTTTTTTTTTTTTTTTTTTCCTTTAAAAAAGGAAAAAGGATAAATAAGAAGTTTTATGAAGGAAAAGGAAGGCAACCCAGGTACACAGGAAGTCTACTGTAGGTACAACCCCAATTAAACTCTAAAGATACAATGACCAGCAGAATCCAAAAAATTTGAAAAAGCAAAGAATCCTGACACTACCATCCATTCAAACAAGGTTCTGAAAAGTTGCAATTTCAGATCTAAGATAGTCCATGCTTTCAGGATAAAATGCAAGCCATGCACAGACATTCTGTTAGTAACATCATATTCTCCATTAAACGAATTATGGACTTTTGGAATCTTAGAGGATGAGACGTCAAAAAATTTCCTACAAACAAGTTTTCTACGATAGACTTCACATTTTCAAGAACCCACTTAATTCTTTTGAGTCCAATGTTAACTTACTGAACAACCCTCAACTATATATTATGATAGCTAAGCAAGTGAACTATCATTCCTTCCTCCTTTCAAAGAGCTCACTGTTGCTAATAGCATATAGTTGGTCATTCGTGCATCCCCCCACCCCACTCTCTTCACATCTTACAAATACACTATCCATTTGAAGAAATAATTTCCCAGTTAAACTCCAGAATAATCAATCAAGCTGATTATTATCCTTTCAAATCCAAGACCAACCCAAAATAATTTATCACAGACAATAAAAGTTACCCCAAAATAGAAGAAAATGTTACTCCTCCTTGGACATTTAATGCCTCAAATAAAAGCATCTCCATAACCAAACACTAAATAGCTTAAGAAACTCCTCGGGCATTAACCACCTGGAATAACTCAGAATTTTCCATGCAGTTCTTAGCAAAGCAAGAGATAAGAAGTCAATCAATAGCATCCCAGTAACATTCATTTATAGCCAAAACAAAAGCTCTGCAGTTTGCTACCAAACTCCAAATTATAAATCATAGTAAGCAGCCTTCATTTTGCAGACCTCATATTTGTACCTTTCCTTTCTGCATAAAGTGAATATAACGTTCTTCCCATAATTCTAATTTTCCAACCCCTCAATTAATTCTATGATATCATCCTTTCAATTCAAACTTATCCAAAAAACACAAAGCATTCTATGTTCTTTCCTCACAATAGTTTTATCACAAACAGACAATTTTGGAAAAATGCCCTCCAATATAAAATCTAGCTCAAAAAAAAAAAAAAAAAAAAAACCAAAACAAAACAAAATAAAACACAACAAAATTAAGTACTTCAAAATGAGCCCATTCTATAGATACCAAACGTATTCCTTCCATTATATCTATATTTGTACGTACATGACTTTCCTTCTCTTGCATTTTAAGTTTTCCAAGCATCCACTTCTAGCTAGGATGTAATGATTTTCTTCCCAGAAGATATTTCTACATCAGCTTTAAAATAATAAACATACATCTTATGTTCAATAATTAATCAGAAATTAGTTCTGTTTTGTTTCAAAACAGGGTTTTTCAAAGTTACCTTGCAAAGATTCTAAGAATTAATATAACACTATAAGCATCATGTGGTTACTTGACCGTCTCCAAAATTCAAAGCAAAACACAAAATATCAAGTCTACAAGTCTAAACCCTTATATCAGGAGGAGGAAATGGATTACTAACTCTGATGAGAAGGGTGTGGAGAACGGTCTATAGCCTGAAGCTCTCGCGCAGGCAAACATGGAAGCAAAGCAGCCTCCAATGCCATCACACATGCAATCATGTCGTCCCTTGGAGGCGGTGAGGATTGCATCTGTTGATCAATTTGGTGCTGCTGATCCAGCGTTTGTCGCTCAGCCATGTTTATATTTCACAGATTGATACCCAAAGCTGCAAATTTTTAATGTGATATATAAAATCAGACATTGAAAAAAAAAAAAAAAACCTCAGATGGCCAAATTAATAAAAATTAATACACCCCATGAGAGGGAGAGGTACTGGGAAAACAATTCTCTTCAACTCAGAGAACCTTTGGACTAAAAATGTTTTCTAGAAAATGACTTGTTTTCCAGAAAATATTTTGAGGAAAACTTCTATGTTCTCTAGAGTTTGTTTGCGATCCTGAAAATGCGTGAGAAAACATTTTCCAACAATTGGTACGCGCATAAAATCAATAATATTTCCTATAATTTCAAAAATTCATATAAATCAAAACATTCATTCATAACATAAATAGTTGACAAAACCAATAACACCCATATAATGCTACTCCATTAGTGAAATTGACCACAACTCTGTCATATCTTGTCAAATACACCAATCGGCCTACTATTTCTCCGACCACGAAAAACAAAACAAAAATCTGGATCATACCCATTAAGATTACCCCACCCCCCCCCCCCCCCCAAAAAAAAAATGTTATCCTCAGCTCTCTCTGGCAATTTATCAAACACCCCAATTAAAAAAACCCAAAAGCTGAAAGAATGACAATGAGAGAGAGAGAGCGAGAGAGAGTCCAACCTGAAACAGAGGGGACTTCGAGAGCGAGTTCTGCACTAACTTAAGCTTCTGTCTCTTCAACCTGTCCTTTTTCCTCTACAACCCGAACTCGAATCCCGTAGAGCTTGGTACTGCTTCTAATTCTATCAATGTCATCCACGACAGAAGAAACATATGACAGAGGCTTTTTGTGTTGGGTTTGTGTTGTTTGATTTCAGCTGGATTTAGAAATATGGGCCTTGGGCTTCCCAAGACACTAGACACTTGACTGAATAGGCATAGGCCTAATCTCAGCCTACAGAGATTGATTTTTATTTTTATTTTTAAATTAAAAAAAAAAATGCTTGGCTGTTATGTTACAATTGACATGTTTATTTAAGTCATGGGGTAATAGACCAGCTAATCCACCTAAATTTTAGGTTTTAAGGTATGATCACCTGACTAGTTCAAGTGTGCTGCTGATGCCTTAGCAAAGAGAGGCTATTATCTTTCGTTAAACTTTATTTTATTTGAGGAACCTCTTTTTGATGTTTTTGCATTTTGAATTTTTATTTAAGTACGTTGTATATATTAAAAGTAATCATGATTTTTGAGTAGAGTTGTGGTGTGCTTTTATGTTAGAACTCATTTTCCTCTTCCTTGCGTCAGTTGTGTGTATGTTTGTTTCAAAAAAAAAAAAAAAAAAAAAAACAACAACAACAACAGCAACAACAAAAAAAGTTTGATAAAATTTTTATATCTCATCGTTTTTATTTTTTAATAAATGGGTAAAATTTAGGTAAAAAAACTAATGACCCGTTTGGATTGAGAGAGAGGGAGGGAGAGTAGAGTAGAGTTGGCCCAAAATTAGCCTATTTTCAGCCAACTCTACTTTACTTTCCTTCACTCCCCCTCTCTCATCTCTCAATCCAAACGGACCATAAGAGTTGTGGGTCTCAATTAGCTCAACAAGTAAAATTTTATTTTATAACCAAATATTCAATATTCATATGTATGGTATGATAATTATTATATGTGAACTTATTATGGTGAATCAAATACATGTCCCTTTTTGAATGATTGTAGGACCCTGATCGGAGGCTTCCCTAACTACACATTGACTCACATCTTTAAGGAAGTTAATAGATGTGCTAATAGGCTTGCTAAAATGGGAGTAGTTCAACTAACTGACTTTCTTACTTTGTATGAACTACCGCCTATGGTGAATAATCTGCTAACTTTTGATAAAGCTGAGCTATTTTGTAATAGACTGATTGTTGCGTACTGTTATACATTAAGCTTATTTAACCCCAAAAAAAAAAAAAAAAAAAAATGCATGTCATCTTGAATGATCAAATTGTAAACATCACATCAAGTATAAGAAGTTACAAATGATTGCGGCTAATATTAGATGAAATAAAAACATAATAGAATTCCAAAAATAAATAAATCATTACTATTCTATTAAAAGTTGAATCTTGTCTTGCCTTGTGTAAGTTTATAAAACCTCTCTATAGAGATGGTGAAACTATATTATATTTTCACTCCATACAACATCATACCCATATTGTGTGGGGGCCGTCCAACTGTGGGACCCACAAATTATAAGTGTAATGTTATATGGAGTAGAAATACCATATACAGATATACCTTCTCTTAGAGCGGGATCTTTTTCAGTTTCTGTGGTCTAGTAGTTGATAATAGACAACAATATTAATTGTGGCATAATTTTTTTATTTTTTATTTTTTATTTTTTTTAAGAAACTGGCATAAATTATTGTTGGCAAAAGAAGAAAAGGATGAGTGCGTTTGACCAGTTTTATAAGCGTTATGTTATATAGAGCCGAAATACCATATACGGATATACCTTCTCCTAGAGTAGGATCTTTTTATGTGGTTTGATAGTTGATAGAAGACAACAATAATTGAGGGTAGAAATTATTATTGGCAAAAAAAGAAGAGAAGGATGCCTGTGTTTAGCCAGTTTTATAATTTATTTACTTAAATGTGAGATAAAAAGTAACTTGAACAAATAAGCTATATCAGATCAAATGCATCTTATCTTATATCTTTCAATATAGCTTCCTGTCCTAACTTGCCTCCATGAAGTTAACATTTCTATCAAACCACATGTTAAAGATTTGAAACTGTATTCTTTTGGTGAAACAATATTGAAAGAATAGGTGACTTTAACTAGTATTAATGAATGCCAAATTTCAGATAAATCGCAGCTTCAGAGTGTCGAATCGATTATCTTGCCTTAGTGTATAAAATCCCCTTCCCCACAAAGTGCTTTATTAATGGGTTTGCTTGCTACCCCTCAATTCAACATTACTCGTTAAAAAGGCACAATTTTTTTATTAAAAAAAAATGAAGTAAAGATTCATTATCAGTGTGTTTCCCTAATGGTTTAGCACAATTAAGTCGGACACAAACTAATAAATTCAAATCTTACTTCCAACCATCTCATACATTTGGTGCGATGGTCATTCCACAAATACAAGTACTTGTAGGGTGTGGGGGGGGGGGGGCAAAGGTCGGGGTTCAAGTTTTCAGTAGGGAACTTTACACACATATACACTTAGATTAGAATAGAGTAGAATTTCTATCTTGTATCAAAAAAAAAAAAATCTTACTTCCAAAAAAAGAGAAAAAAAAAAAATCCGTGTATCATGATTTGGGCTATTGAATATTGATTACTTTGATAACCAAATAACGAAAAATTATTGAATACTCCGAGAGTACCATAAATGTGTACTCTCCACTCTTACATGAATTGTGGGTCTTACCATAAATTTAACTAGTGGGATCCACAGTCACTACAAAAAAATCGGTCTGTCCCAGCGTTTTTTTCCTGGCGTTTTTACAAACTGCCATAATAGATAAGCCTGTACCAGCGCTTTTTGAAAACGCTGGTATAGGAAACCCTATTGCGGCAACTCAAAACCAGCGCTTTAAAAATCGCTGCAAAAGGAGGCCTATAGCAGCGTTTTTCAAAAACGCTGGTATAGGAAGCCTAAAAGCGCTGGGATAGGGTTACTGATTTCCCTTATAGGGAAAGACCTATCCCGGCGCTTCTAAAAGCGCTGGGATAGGTCCCTCTCCATAAGTGAATGGAGTGACCTTATACCAGCGCTTTTTGAAGCGCTGGGATAGGGTCATTCCATTCTATAACGGAGAGGGATCTATCCCAGCGCTTTTTGTAGCGCAGGAATAGGGTCACCCTATTCCAGCGCTTCTAAAAGCGCTGGGATAGGGTCACTCCATTCCATAACCGAGATGGACCTGTCCCAGGGCGTTTTGAGGAGCTGGAATAGGTGTCACCTATTCCAGCGCTTCAAAAAGCGCTGGGACAGGTCCATCTCGGTTATGGAATGGAGTGACCCTATCCCAGCGCTTTTAGAAGCGCTGGAATAGGGTCACCTGTTCCAACGCTTCAAAAAGCGCTGGGACAGATCCTTCTCCGTTATAGAATGGAATGACCCTATCCCAGCGCTTCAAAAAGCGCTGGGACAGGTCCCTCTCTTTTATGGAATGGGGTGACCCTATCCCAGCACTATTAGAAGTGCTGGGACAGATCCTCTACGTTATAGAATGGAATGACCCTATCCCAGCGCTTCAAAAAGCGCTGGAACAGGTCCCTATCCATTATGGAGAGGGACCTGTCCCAGCGCTTCTAAAAGTGCTGGAATAGGTTAACTATAGGGATTTTTATTTTTTATTTTTTTTTATACAATATAGAATTTCTACTCTAACTTAATCTAAGTGTATATGTGTGTGAAGTTCCCTCCTAGAGACTTGAACCCCAGCCCTAACCCCCCACACCCCACAAGCACTTATACTTGTGGAGGGATTTGTTAATGATCAAATGACCAATACTCCCCTAAACCTAGAAAAAGACCAAAGTACCCCCCAAAACATCAAAAAAGAGCAAAAACACCCCTGATACCTAGAAAAAGACCGATATACCCCTGAAACCTAATAAATGACTAAAATACCCCCAAAACATAAAAAATGACCCAAGCACCCCCTAAGACATCGAAAATGACCAGAGTACCCCTTGTGTCTAAAACTAGCCAAAATACCCTTGAAACCTAAAAGATGACCAAAATAACCCCAAAACATACAAAATGACCAAAATACCCCCCGAAACCCAAAAACTTATCAAAATATCCCTCGAAACCCAAAAAATGACCAAAATTACCTCTAAACCTATAACGACCAAAATACCTCTAAACCTATAAAACGACCAAAATACCCCTCAAATCTAAAAAATGACCAATATACCACTAATTCTATAAGATGAACAAAATACACCCGAAGCCTCTAACATTTCCAACATAGGGTTTTAGGGGGTATTTCGGTCATTTGTTATGTTTAGGGAGTATTTTGATCATTTTTTAGTTTTAGGGGGGATTTTGGTAATTTTTTAGGTTTAGGGTGTATTTTTATCGACTTACAGGTTTAAGGGGCATTTTCGTCATTTTATAGGTCTCGGGGTATTTTGGTCATTTTCTAGGTTTCGAGGATATTTTGGTCATTTTAAGGTTTAGGGGTTGTTTTGGTCATATATAGGTTTCAGGAGTACTTTGGTAATTTTTTAGGTTTCAAGGGGTATTTTAGTTAATTTCTAGGTTTTGAGGGTACTTCGATCATTTTTTAGGTTTCGAGGGTATTTCGATCATTTTTAGGTTTCTAGGTTATTTTGGTCAATTTTCAAGCTTCGGGGTTATTTTGGCCATTTTTAAGGTTTCAGGGGTATTTCGATAATTTTTAGGTTTCTAGGTTATTTTGGTCAATTTTCAGGCTTCGAGGCTATTTTGGCCATTTTTAAGGTTTTGGGGGTATTTTGGTTAATATTTAGGTTTCGGGGTTATTTTGGTTAATTTTTAGGTTTTAGGGGTATTTTGGACCTTTTTTTTGGGTTTTGGAGGTATTTTGTTCATTTTTAGGTTTCAGAGGTATTTTGGTCATTTTTTGGGTTTCATGGGTTACTTCGTCATTTTTTATGTTTCAGGGGTATTTTGGTCATTTTATGGGTTTTGGAGGGGGTATTTTGGTAATTTTCAGGTTTCAGGGGTATTTTGGCCATTTTCTGGGTTCCGAGGTATTCTGGTTATTTTGTAGGTTTCGTGATTAATTTGGTAATTTTTCGGTTTCGGAGGTATTTTGGTCATTTTTTGGACTTCGTGGGTATTTTGGTCATTTTTTGGGTTTTGGGGGTATTTTGGTAATTTTTAGGTTTTGAGGGTATTTTGGTCATTTTTTAAGATTTTAGAGTACTTTGGTCATTTACACTTTAGAGGCATTTTGGTAATTTTGATAATTGGGTAATTGGGTGAGTTGGGGTTTATCCATAATAATTGGGTTGGGTTGGGTTTGTGTTAGAAGTAATTAGTTAAATGGGTTTTAGTAAGAAATTATATTTTATTAATTTGAAGTATTAAATTAAAATATATTAAATTAGTTTGAAGTATTAAATTAAATTAAGTTTTGTTAAATTGAATTATTAACAAATATAATTTATTTTATTAATTTGTACTGTTAAATTATATTTTATTTATTTGAAGTATTATATTAAATCTTATTAATTATTAAATTATACTCAATTAATTTGTAGTATTAAAATATATTTACATAATTAGAAGAATTAATTATATTGTTATTAATTCGTAAATTATATTTTATTGACAATTGTAGTATTAATTTTTATTTTAGTAATTTGAAGTATTAAATTATATATTTGTTAATTTGTAGGAATAATTATATTTTTTTAATTATTAAATTATATTTTATTAATTTGAAGTATTAAATATTATTTTATTAAAAAAATCCGTAAAAAGCTACTACGGCAGGCTTGAGTTTCACCACAACAAGTTATATTCCCGTCATAATAAACCATAGCCTGCCTTTCTCTATTGCAACGGCTTTAAATCCGCTATAATAGGTCAAAATTTTGTCATAATAAAAATGTACTGAATTCCCACCAAAAATTTTGGGTTTGCCCATTAAAAATGAGTGTCTCTCACTTACTCTCTCACTAAAATCAAACACTCAAAATTCCCAAACTCTCTCTCTCTCTCTCATTCTTCCTCACTCTCCCTCTCACTCCCTCGCCGCTCGGCCTGCCCAGCCCACCGCCTCGTCCCTGCCGCCGGCCTAACTGTTCTCCGATCTACACCTCCACGCCATCCCTTCCGGCCGCAGGCTTACCCACCTTCATTGCCTCACTCCGACGGTATAGCTTCCCCCCTTTTTATTTTTTATTTTTTTCTTTTAAATAAAATATTTGTCTTTGATTTATCATTCATTCCTCTGAAGTTTGTTTCTCGTTTCAAATTTTCAGCTTTATAAAGAATTGCAGCACATTTTTTTTTTTTTTCACATCGAAGTTCTTGTGGCTTGCACAGAACACCCTGTTGTCGAACTTAGAAGCATATCTCACTTCTTAGTTATCCTCATAATTTAGTTTCCTCTCTTTTCTTTTTCTGTTTGTAATGACCTTGAGTCTCCTTTGTTGACTATAATGGGTGTTTAAGAGGGCCAGATGTATCGGTATACCAGTATTTTAAAATGAAAAATCTGAAATTTATCATTGCTATATAGTAATTTAAAATTTTGTCCTTCCAATTTGGCCTTCTGGGTATTTGAAATTTTTTGATTATCTTAGATGCTTTTGATGCAATTTGGTGTAATGGGTATAAAAGTTTCTGAACTTGGACGTAATTATTGGGCAGATCGTTGTTGAGCTGTATATGCCCTTGCTGTTTGTGCGTGACTGTGATAGTGGAGATGGCTTTGGAGTTGGTTAAAGCCCCAATTCATGTTATGGAGTGGTTTACTTCTCAGATTCCTTGTTAATTTAATTCTTGAAATAAAATAATTATTAGTTTTTAATTTAGTGAAAAGCTGGGGAAATGGGTTTTTTAGTGGCAAAGTGTTTTCAAGGCTACTGTTTAGTGGCAAAGTGTTTTCAAGGCTACTGTTTAGGTTCAATTGATATTGACTTGTGGCTTTTATGTGTTTTTTTTTTTAATATTTTCAAGAAACTTTGCAATTAGTTGAGTAAATGAAATGAGACGGACATTGTGGGACAATTTATTCATTTTTGTTATTTTTTGTATTTATAAAGTCCAATTGAAATAGAATTGATGTGTGATTTGTGGAAGCTAAGTTGACTAGCTACTTAAGTGATAATGGCTAGTTTTAAATTTCCCTAGAAGATGGTTATTGTCAATGTCCCTCGGGTTCCACGGTCAAAGATCTAATTATATGGAAAAAGATATATGTTGCTGGACACAATATTGTTGTAAAAGGATATATGCTGTTGAATTAGTTAGTTGGGATGAAAGCTTAATTTAGTTGAACTGAGAACAAATTGATCTTTAAAAGTACTTGTGCTAAAAATGTGTAAAGATTGGACTATTTGCATTTATCCACCAAAAAAGAAAAAGTGTGAAGATTGGACTATTTGCAATTGGTAGCATATTTTAGCTTTATTGCTTTCAGTTGATTCATAATGTAATATATTAGTAGACAAAATAAATTTGCCAACGGATAGGCTTTTTTATTTTAATTTTTTCCATGCTGGGGCTTAGGAGAAAGAGGTTGAGATAAAACCTACTGGACTTTGTGAAATTGATAATGATTTTATTGTTTTAATCCTGTTATGAGTAAATGCAACTCACCTTTGCATCTGTCACTGTGTGCAACTGGTCTTGTTAGGTGATTCTGGTGTTGGTAAAAGCTGTATTGTTTTACCCTTTGTTTGTGGTCAGTTTGACCCAACTTCCAAGGTAAGCAATTTGTATTGGAGTAAACTACATAGAAAAAAAAGTTAGCTTTATTTATTTATATTGTTCTATGTGAATGGATATGGGTGTCTATCCTTCCACCTAGCCCTAGAAGTTGATTTATGATACACTTACAATTGGTGGTTTAAATAATTTCAGGTTACTGTTGGGGCTTCATTCTTATCACAGACAATAGCTTTACAAGACTCTACAACAGTTGAGTTTGAAATATGGGACACTGCCGGCCAAGAGAGGTATGGTGGTCAAATCATGCTTCAATATATGAAAAGTTTAAGATTTATATATCATAGCACAAGCTCATCTTATAAGTTCCTTGTTTCTATTGGACGTCTACCCCATCTCCCTTGCCCATGCATGCCACTTTTTGCAGGGGAACATTAACTGCAATTACATCCTATCAGGAAGTTGATAGAGTAATAGTTGTCATTAGTCATTATTGAATTGACTTATATTATAAGTTCCTAATATTATATCGCATTCCTTTACCAATTTGCCATTTTTCAAATGCAATTTGCTCTTAAATGCCAAATGGCATTCTGACATAACTGTTTAGTTCAATTAAGTTTTTATATATGTTATATGTGTGTTTCTTTTCCATTAGTCTATATTTTCTTTGTTAGAGACAGTTTGGTAGAGTGGCCATATAAATTTCCATTGTTTGGATCATTTGACTTCTTTCTCTTTTCCATTCATTTCTGTTAATTAACACCAATGCCTTAAATGGACTTTTCCTCACAAAAGCTAATTTTATAACTGCACTGTATTTTTGTTTAGGACAGTATTTCTTTCACACACTGCGTTTTAATAAACCTTGTGAAAAACACACTGTGTGAAAGAGTTTTTACCCCTTTGCTTAATTTATTCTGTGAAGTGCAATAGTTTATTTTGTACATATAAGAAAACAAATTGATGCATTTTTAGTTTCTAATAGTTTTCTGGAAAGGGAAATATAGATTTCAAACTTCTTGTGGACCACCAATTGTATTTGAGACAGGAAAATGAGTTCCATTTTCCTGATACACATCATTAGAATTCAAATTTCATGAAACTTAAATGATAAAGTTTTACCTAAATTAAACCATTGTTGAATCTTATCCCTTGATTTGAGAAAATATATCTAAACAATTAATAAAAAGTAATTTAATAATTAATGAGAGTGTAGATATGTATTTGATAATTTTGTACAATTAAATCCATCTTATTTTTGTTATTTGTTTCTAAAATTGCGTTCATGAATATCATGTTAAAGGAGTTAAATATAAAGAAGCAAAAAAAGAGATGCCTAAATATATAAGTTTTGAAATTTTTGATAATAGACTTTTAGAGGGAATAGAATTTAAATTTATTGAAACTTAAATGATAAAGTTTTACCAAAATCAAACTATTGTTGAATCTTATCCCTTCATTCGAGAAAATATATTTAAACAATTAATAAAAAGTAATTTAAAATTAATGAGAATGAAGATATGTAATTGATAATTTTGAACAAATAAATCCATCCTATTATTGTTAATTTTTTTTTTCTTCACATTTAATACCCATCATCCACTTCTCTCTCTCTCACTCTCTCATGGAGCAAACATCCTCTATCTCACTATGAGCCTTTCATTTTATACTCTACCAAGTACTTTATGTGTCATTTTTTTTTTTTCGTTCGAATACTTTATTATTTTATAAGAAATAAAAAAAAAAGACACGTGGCAAGCTAAGATTAGAGAATAGAGAATTTTTATTTTGGACCCATGGAAATCCATTTAAGAAAGTTAGTTATTGAAAGTTGAGAAAGAATACCTTCATCTAATGCCAAGATGTGCTTCTATTATATTGTTTGTTGTCTTATCTGCCATCAAATGTCAGCTTTATTATCATTTTATCTCTCATTTTATTTTGGAGGTAAGTGTGGTAATTATTTTCAAATCTAGTCATCTCTTAAGTCTTAACTTTTAGGAGAAATTAAGAGCCCTTATTTATTACTTCAGAATGTCTCTTTTTTTCATATCTGTTTTATAATACTGTTATTTCTAAAATTTTTTCTTACAAGATAATTAAAAAATTATTTAGATCCTTTCACTTATTGGAAATAATTTTTTTGCTTATGAAAAAAGATATAGATTATTTTGGGGTGCAAAGAAGTGCTGTGATCTTTGAGGTGCAAAGAAGTGCTAGATCAGAAGCCAGAAAGGAGGAAGTACGCAAACAAGAACTTGAGGTAATATGGACAAATATATTTAATGTTAAAAAAATGAAGTTTTTTATTTATTTTATTTTTTCTTGAAAAATGTCAAGATTACAAGAAGGAAGTTGAATACCGATTTGAAAGAAATATTAAGATACTAAAATTAGATTGGAAGAGGGTATATATAATATACCAACTATTCAACTTACTCTGAGTTATACACCACAACCAAATGGTTTAAAATTTCGAACTACAGATTCGGAGAAGAATAAGAAAACTCAAAACAGTGGAGTAAGTGTCGTGATTGACGGTAGTGTTGCTTACTATGGTATTGTAACGGATATTATTGAGTTGAATTATTCGGATAAAATAAGACGTGTGTGGCTTGGTAGTGTGCTTGTGAAGTGTTGCATGTTTAAAGCGTTTGTTAGAGATTATATACATATGTGTGTGTGTGTGTGTGTGTGTGTGTGTGTGTATAGACATATGTATATGTAACATTATGTTTTTTATAACTAACAAGCTTGCATTTGTTTAGGTACTGCACACAAGAATGGGGAGGAAGCGGCGACTTGAGTTCGTTGAGCTTGGTGAGAGCTCCTCACATGTGGGGTCGAATGAAGTACCATCACGCCAACAAGCTCCTCCAGTTGATGATGATAGACGACATTCCCAGGGGAGTGATGACGAGACACAACCACCAGGTTGGTGTATTTCTAAATTTGTACTCAATAGCATGATTATGAAATTTCATTCCTATATATATTTTTTTAATAATTATTTATATATCTGTTGTAAATCTGTTTTGTTTTTAATAAATAAAATCCAATTTAAGTAATTTGTAAGATAATCAGAAGTTTATAGGTTCACTATTAATGTGTTAATAAATATGTTTCTAGGATAATTATTATAAATTATAAATTATATATGATACATATGTAAAATGTCAATTTGTTCTTTTTGTTACATTTTTGTACATGTGCTCCATATTTGTTCTAGGGACTTACCATAATATTCTCTGACCCGACAGTTTCCAAATTGAAAGTTGCATTAGTATATTGGTACAATGGTACAAATATATTCATATTCTACAAGCAATTATAGTCCCAATTATTTTTTTGGCCGATTATTTCTCAGAATCAGGTCCACATGTGATCTTAAGTTCAACCAATGAGTGGAAAAACATTTTTTTCCTTTGACTTTTTATGCCACAGAATTTATTACCTGTTAACTTCATCATTAGGGGTGTTTGTTATTATCTCATTGTTTTAAAGTTTAAATTCACACTCTTTGGCGATTCTAATGTTATTAATATTTTCATTAAATATCCTTATACTAATAAGGATACAAACTAAATTCACTTATATGTTTTTTGGAATATCCAAGTATCCAAATGGCTAGTTTCTTGACATTTCATTCTTTCGTGTTTCATTGTAATTTGATGCAACTTGGTGTTTTAATAGATACTCAGGACATACCCGCTGCTGGAGCAATCGTTGTGCCCAATAAACGTGGGCCTAATCGATTTGATGATATATGGAATATGCCACCGAGCAAAAAATTAATTTTGGAAATAAATAAAGCGGGCCAGCCGGTCGGGAAAAATGCTGGATCTTTTTCTAGGTGGCTGGGAACAGTGGCAAAAACGCCTGATATGTGCCCAATCAATTACCACTCATGGCCAAAAATGCCACTACAATACAAGAATCGGTGCTGGTAAGCAATTCAGGTATGAGGAAAAAAGCAATGGTAAAAGAAATGACCATGAGTTTCCTTTAAACATACATCAATTGCTTGAATAGTCATGATTTTCTTCTTCTTTTTCTTTTCTCTGTTGGTTCAAAATAAAATTCAATCTTTCTAAATCAAATTATATAAAGTTATGCAAACTACAATAATAGGTTCTATCTCTCTTTCAAATTCTTTAATTTTTGGGTTTTTTCTCTCTGGGTTGGTGATGGAGGAAAAGGGAGAGAAATGAGAGAGGCTAGAAAGGATTTTCTCTCTGCCCATTGTAATGAATCAGGAAATAGAATTTTGTATTTGAGAGTGGGTATCTGTAGTAATAAATCAGGACACTTCTGTATTTGAGGGTATAGCATTGAGGGCATAGGAGTGAGTGTGCTGGCAGAGTTTGTTAGAGGGGAATGCTCTGGCATGTCATCAAATGGCAATAATTTTTCAATTTTTTTTTAAAATAAATCTGAGCTGTTCGATTGGTGAGAAAGTGGAGGAATGTGACATAAAATTTTACTTAGTTATTTTGTTTTTAAAAATTTTATTTTGGTCAGGTGAAATTTTAGGTGAAACTACACCCTTTTGGTATCAATTCTCTCTCTTTCAAATTCTTCACTCTTTATTACTTGTTTAAAGCTTTATGTCAGTTTGCTATTATGTTAAAAATGTGACATTTTAAAGTTAATTAAACTTTACATATGGTAGGCACGATGGGTAATTCCTACGAACCGCATCCCACTTGCCAAGCAAAGGAAATGAGCACTCTCACGGATTGGGAAGTTGTGGAGGGGCCACAAATCAGAGTTGAAGGAGCAGTTGCAACCCGGGCACAACTAAGGAAGAATTACTTCAACTATCACCGCCAGAGGTTGATGACACTCAATTTCATGGCTTGGTGGAGTACTGCT
The DNA here is from genome assembly GCA_032727855.1 of Quercus ilex subsp. ballota. NCBI lineage: Eukaryota > Viridiplantae > Streptophyta > Magnoliopsida > Fagales > Fagaceae > Quercus > Quercus ilex. The sequence continues at coordinate 29,949,855 of CM064919.1, forward strand.
TCTCTAGCGATTTTAAGGTAGTAATAGTTACAGTAGTATAGATGTTCTGCTTTTATAGGTTTTATACTCAATTGTATTATATATTACCTTGTTGTTGTAATTGGTAGTGACTTGAGAACTAATAGGAGTGAATGCTTGAAAGAAGGTTGCCTATAATCAATGCTAACATTCATGGGGTACCCCCATAATATGTGCATGAACTGGCTTCTCAAAAAAAAAAAAAAGTTGCAGGAATTGTATTGGATTATTACTTGCATTTGCTTATATTATATTGGTGACTAGATGTCTAATTTGTGAAAGAGTAGCCTCGTGTTTGTTCTTTGATTTTTGGTTGGGTATCTAGAACATGATTGCAGCTTCAGTTACCGTGTGATAGCCGTTACATTGCTGCCCTGCCTCTCCAAGTAGAGGAACTTTGCTGTAGAATACTTATCAGCACTCATGGTTAATATATCCCCTCAACTCCCAACTACCACATTATCAACTCCTTCATTAATGTATACCCTAATCTTTATATCTACCAGTTTAGGGTTCATTGTAACACATAAAATACATAGAAATATCAAGTAGAACTGTAACAATGCATAGGCTTTACACAATGTGTAAGTAATCACTTATTGAATTTTTTGCATAAATTGCTCACTAATCACTTTTTGAGAAATTTATTGAGACTAATACCCAATTGATATGCTTAACTGAAATCAGTCATTTTGAGTGTGTTTTAATTGCTAATGTGGCACTTGGTAGTAATACTAGTTGTTTAGTACACTAATCCATTGTATGTTTCTTAATTCTCATTTTAAGTGTGTTTTAATTACCAATGTGGCACTTGGTAGTAATACTAGTTGTTTAGCACACTAATCCATTGTGCGTTGCTTAATTCGTAGGATGGTGATGGTGATTTTGCAGTGGATATCTGGTCTCCCGGTGCTCAGCGCTTATCATCTAATGATTTGTGTAGGACATTGTACATAGTTTTTTAGAATGTATTATTTTGTGTAAAAATTTTTAGACATTTGGGATGTAATTATTGATATGATTTAATTAAATATATTTAGTTTCTTGGTTTAATGTGGTATGGTATTTGCTATTGGAAAATATGTATTTTAGGTATATTACAGGTGCTAAAAAAATTATAAAAAAAAAAAGACCTATACCAGCGCTTTTGAAAGCGCTGGCATAGGTCCTTTTAAATTATACTGATTCAAGACCTATACCAGCGCTTTCAAAAGCGCCGGTATAGGTCTTTTAAATTATATTGATTCATGACCTATACCAGCGCTTTTGAAAGCGCTGGCATAGGAAGTACCTATTTCAGCGTTCTAAAAAGCGCTGGTATAGGTCTTGAATCAGTATAATTTAAAAGGACCTATGCCAGCGCTTTCAAAAGCGCTGGTATAGGGTTACCTATTCCAGCGCTTTCAAAAGCGCTGGTATAGGTCTTGAATTAACATAATTAAAAGGTCTATACCAGCGCTTTTGAAAGCGCTGGTATAGGGCGTATGCCTTTCCCAGCGGTTTTGAAAAGCGCTGGTACAGGTCCGGCTACCCTATACCGACAGTCCAACCGCGGCGGTTTGAAGCGTCGGGAAAAAAAACGCTGGGATAGGAATTTTGACCCTATCCCAGCGCTTTTTGGGGCTATCCCAGCGGTTTTCAAAACGCTGGGATAGCCCCATTTTTTTGTAGTGAGTTATGTGAGAGAAGAGATTACGCATTTATGGTACTCTGAGAGTACCCAATAATTACCCCAAATAACATTACAAATGCTCTGTAATAGTCATTAATGATACCAAAAACTAGGGGTATGTAATAACTAAACATATTCATTAGTTTGGTTTTGAGTTATAACATTAGAATGAAACTTAACATTTATTTTAGGAAATATCTTACTCATACAATTATATCTCCTTAAAAATTGTTATTTTTAAATTTAAGAGAGACGTGTTATTTTTTTATGATTTTTTATTTTTATAATTGTTAGATGTATATGGAAAGTTTATTTATTTGAAAATATATTAAGTTTTGAAATTATTACACTTACTAAGGAATAACTAATACCACATTTTAAAGAGGAATAATTATTCCTCATTTTGAAGAATAGTTATTCATAAGGAATGACTATTCCTTGTAATAAAAATATAACCAAACTAAATAATAATTAAACCATAGGAATAATTATTACATTATAACGCCTATTACAATCTACCAAACATGCCCTAGATATTGCAGAAAAGAAATTGACAAATCTAAACACGATGAGAACAAAATAATTAACTAACATATTAAGCCACATTTCTTTAATTTCATTGGGTCAAAGCTCATCATTATTAGTCATGCAAAATGCCAAAACGTTATAAAGCCACATTTAATTTCTTTAATTTTATTGCATGTACCAACCATAATGTGATAATAGACATTGAAATCATAATAAAAGAACAAGTTAAATATTAATGGTTTCACATACTCAAGTTAGACATACACACAAAAAGTACTCTCTCATCCTCCAGCCACAACAAAAAGTTAAAACATCGTAACTTAATAACTTGATGCGTACACAAATTGATCATTTACTGTCAAAAACCTTGTAATTTAATTGGTACTTTTTTATGTTTATAATAGAGACGTCTAAAATTTAAATATTTTCTTTGATCTCTCCCAACTATCAAAATATTTTTAAAATGGTAAAATACTATTTTGGTCCATAAATTTTACCAAAAATTTATTTTTTTATCCCTAAACTTTAATAAATTCATTTTTCATCCCTAAATTATAGAAAAGTTCATTTTCATTTCTAAATTATTGAAAATGTTTCACTTTGTGAGAGTGCCTTTTCTCTCAGCACGCTGGCCCAAAGATCCTAGGCCAAATAATTGTTCTTGGTGGACTGGGCTTAGTTTACCGCAGCTAACAGGCTGTTTAAGAACTAAGTGGTGCGCAAAGCAAGCTTCTTACAATACAAATAAACTAACAAAAGGAAATATTCGTATTGAATGACAATTAAAACAGCAAGGAAATGTGCGATAGATAAAGTATGGCAAAAGAAAAAGGAGGTTAGGGATCCTTGAATCATTGAAAGACGTTTTATAAATTTATTTAATTATGATTACAACGCTCACTAAGATGCGATACAAGGTTCAACCAAGTTCAAAAATTATAGATTTTGATAGCTATTCGAGCTTCAAAGACTTGCAAAGTTTGAATTTTTTGAATCCAAGTACGTGCTATAGTGGCTGTCTAGGGGATGCCGGGAGCGATTCCTTTGTTTTTCTCTTAACTTTACAGAGTCCTTTTTGGCTCTTGTATCTTTTCTAGAAATCTAAAAATGGCGATGTGTGTAGATGAAAAATCAATGAGTTGTTTCATTTCTCCCCCCGTTAGCTATGACTTCCTCCTTCTTTTATAGTGTAGCTTCTAGGGTTCCGGGGTACCAGTGATTTCTCCCTTTTGCCCCTAAGAGTTTGCGTTGTGCCAGTTTGTTCAGGGGCTAGTCCTTTCCCTTTTCCTTATAGTTTCTTCCTTTTGGTGCGACCAAGCTGAAAGTCCCATAGCTATTTTTCTATTTCGAGCTCCCTTCAGGCCGTTGATCTTCAGTCCTTTCTTTCACCCTCCCAGCTTTTGGTTGCACTTCATTTTTGTCATTTTCTTGAATAGTTAGTCTTTTTACTGCTGGGTTGAAAGCTCCCTTTCAGTTACCTTCTTTTATGCTTTTTCTTTCTCATTCTAGGGACCTCGGGACACAGCTCATGCATTTTCTACTTTTGTACCTTCTTGATTCTACTGTCTGCCTAGGCGCATGAGACCCGCATGCTCCTTGTCTTTTATCCTACTTCAATTTCTTCTTATACTGTGTTGTTCGTTCCAGATATCCCTGAACTTTGGTGACTTTCTGGGATCCCGGCCCAACTTTTCTTATTGGACTCCTTTCGGTCTGTTGATCCTAACCAGTTGGGTCTTTCTTGTATTTTAAATTCTGTTTTTTTTCATGGATTGCTGGATCCCAGCCCTTTTATTTTTCTAACTTTATTTTCATGAAATTGGCCCAACATGTTTATTTCTTTGGGCCTTAGACTGTGGGCAATTTTTTGAACTTCAACACACTTTCATCCTTAAAGTTTTTAAAAATGATTTTTTTTAATCCCTGAACTATTGAAAAAAAGTTATTTTTTATCTCTATTTTTGTCTCTAAATTATTGAAAAAAGAAAGCTATTTACAAAGTTTAAAGGTAAAAAATCAAAAATCAAAAAAATCAAAATTTAAGAATAAAAAATAGACTTTTAATAAGATTTACGGACCAAAATAATATTTTAACATTTTTAAAAAGTTAAGCACTTACAAAAAATAAAAATTGAAGAAGTCCCCTCACGCATATATCCCACCATCTACTCTCTCTCTCTTCCATTTGCGAACAGAGTTAATGACATAAAACCGTCACAAACAGAGTTAATGATAAAACCGCTCAACTCTTAAGAATTTAATGATAAAACCGTTACAGGCAGAGTCAAGTCAATTAGTCAACCGCTTATCTCCCTTGCATCAGTTGCATGCATGGCGTCACATTTTTTACCTTCTTGGATATTGGGGTTACCTTTTAAATTAAGTTTAAAATAATGGTTAATTTGACAAAATTCCTAACTTCATATGAGTTAGGCTTCATTGGATATTTAGTTCGGTAATTTATCATTAACAAGTCCAAAACTTTTTTTTTTTTAATTTTTTATAGGAGAAAAAAAGGGGTAAGAGGAGGGAATATCTTGTGAAATAGTCTCATAAGACTTTTATCTTACATCACATATATTTATCTTACATACTGTGAGAGGGTGATTTTATAAAATTATACGTCTCATTAGATATCCTCTCTAAGGAGGAGGTTAATTTTATTATTTGTAGCATCAAATCACAAGTTTTAGTCTCACTACTACCAAATCCTTTTAAATAGTTGCAAATGAACATTAAGACAATCATGCAATCACTTAACTTTTCTTTAGCTCATTATACTAATCATGTAATCTTCTAAAAAGCTATATAGAAATGGATTAATATATTAATCCATTTCTTTAGCTGTATTGCATGTTTTAATTTAACCAAAATGTGACAATAGATATTGAAGTCATAATTTGAGTTGTACACAAAATTTAACACTTAAAAAAGAACAGAGGGAGGCCTTAATCCTTTAACGCATAATCTCTCATCAACCACGTACCAAATCCTCCCTCAAACCTCTCCTACATTTAGATAATCTTTTTTTTCTTTTACTTTTTCCTACTACAGATGTGTTTGGATACCGTTTATTACTGAAAATTGAAAATACTGTAGCAAAATAATTTTTGAATGTATGAATAGTGCCGTGAGACTAATTTTTAATGAAAGTTTTGCTGAAAAAAGAGGTTTGTGAGTCCCGTGAATAGTGTACGGGATCCATTGGAAAAACATAAATTTTACTGAAATGCGCTTCTCAAAAAAAAAAAAAAAAATGCAAACACAAACACAGTGCTTTTCAGCACTATCCAAATGGATACTACGGTGGGGTTTGGATACCAAGTCTGTGTTTCTGCCATTGCACGTTTTGTGTTTTTTGTTTTTTTTTTTTTTCCAGCGTTCATGAACAGTAAACGGCACTGTTAGTTGTCGTTCACGCACTGTTCACAAGATCTACAACCACTTTATTAAAAAAATATATTAAAAATGGGTCCCACGATACTATTCACATATTTAAAAATTATTTTATTACAGTGTTTTCAGTTTTCAGTAAAAATAAGTTATATCCAAATGGTACTTACATGTTCGTTTGAAAACAACTTATTTAGCTGAAACTGAAAACTTTTTGATAAAAGTACTGTAGATGAAGATAAACGTTATCTGAATAGTACAGTGAGACTCATGAATAGTACCAAAAAATACAGTGAAACCTATGAATAGTAGCAAAAATAAACTAAAATTGCAAATAAACTGAAACTTTCAGCTTGTCGAAACGCATTCTACATAAATACTGAATCATACATTTCCAAATCTCAAGCAGCTTTATGCAAGAAATGAGCGCGTTTTATTTTTTATTTTTAAACTATTATTCCAAAGATTTCATCACCCCAAAAAAAGGAAGAAAAAGAAAAAAGTACGCCAAAAGTACGTAACGCACATATTATTCAAGGATTAGGATCAACTCTTATGACTTCATGATAAGAAAAAAAAAACTACCACAAAGATATAGTAAGCCAATATTTGTCTCCATTGCATGCATGTGTCAGGCTTTTACCGTCCAGTTTCTCAATTCTCATTGGTTCCACAATACGTTTCCAGTAGCACTTCAGCCTCTTCCTTGATTTACATTCAATTCATCTTCTTGAAGCTTTTCATAACCTTTGTTCTAGCAAATATTACGGCAGAAAAAGAAAAAATATCGTCTCCTTTACTTTTCACTAGAGTTGAAGACAGTTTCGCCCGTTTGGATTGAAGGGGAGGGAGAGGGAGCAGAGGTAAGTAGAGTAGAATTGACTAAAAATGAGCTAATTTTAGGCTAAATATACTCGATTATCTTTCTATTATCCTCAATTCAAACAGACCATTTATTTCATAAAATATATTGAATATTGTAAATTTGCATATGTACAAAATTATCACTTTAAATAATATGACAGTCCGTAAACAGTTAGATTTAGAAAATGAAATTTTATTAATGAAATAGACTTTCTCAATTGATATGCAGTACAGTTGACATAATGCTTCACCCTAATAAATGTTAATGCTTTGCACTAATAAATGCTAAGGCTATTGGCAAAAACCGGAAAATCTCATTGACCGACCAAAACCGGTAGAAAAAACCAGCTTGGTTCAGTTTCCTAAGGGATTTGGTCAGTTCTGATTCTCTTTATAAAAAAATTTCGGTTTTGATTTCAATCCTAGTCTTGCAAAAAATAGCATCGAGTTGAATTGAAACCATTGCCACCACCACTTCTGCTTTTTTGTTCAGGTTCTCTCTCTCTCTCTCTCATGTGAATTCTTTGTTTGGTAACCCGATTGACACCGACCAAACTGAATCCAACCAAACTAGTCCATCCACTCCACATTTCCAGTCAATTTAGGACCAAGGTTTTGACAAATCAACCAAACCAGTCCGTTGTAAAACGTACTAAAAACCGGCCGAACTCCGAAATCACCCCTAATAAATGCAAGTTAATTAATACTATAATTAATTTATGAACTTTTGTCATATTTTTTTTTTATATTAAATGAATTGTCTTTAATATATGAAATTATGTCAAATTTTATGAAAAATTATTCAATACTCTAGTTTTAATGTTCCATTATCTTGATTCTAAAAAAAAAAAAAAAAGCTCCATTATCTTATATGATTGATGACTTCCAACAAAAATTTAATTTGTGGAACACATTATTAGGTGAAAATGAAGGAGAATTGCTTCTACTTATTAAGTATTTTATTTTTATGTTAAATTAATGACTTACATTTATTGGGGACAGACTAGCGCGTAACTGAACTCGCCCAATATCTGTAATTTTCCTATATATACACAGCTATTGCATAAATTGCCATTCACATCTACCCCTTTCTCCTCTCTTCACAAATGGGCCACTTTCAACAGCTTGTTACTTTCATTGTGCTCCTTATGCTCTCCATTGTTTCCTGCAAACCTAATCTCCAATTAAACACCCACCAAACCTTCATTGTCCGAGTCCAAAACAACCTTAAACCTAATCGATACTCCAATCACAAAACATGGTATAAGTCTACCCTTAAAAGTCTCAGTTCAAGTATTAACTCTAGTGACTCCCAAACCCAACACAACCATGGCTTGCTCCATGTGTACAACACCGTCTTTCATGGTTTCTCAGCCAGATTCACACCTCAACAAGCTGAAGAACTCACAAATCGCCCTGAAATACTTTTGGTCCTCCCCGACCGGCTTCTCCAACTCCAAACCACACGTACACCCCAATTCATGGGACTTATTGGTACCAAAGATACACATGGTATCATCAAAGAGTCTGATTCAGGTTCCAACGTCATTATCGGAGTCCTCGACACTGGTATATGGCCCGAACGTGTTAGCTTCAATGACCAAGATCTCGGACCCGTACCTTCTCATTGGAAAGGCAAATGCGATGGTGGTGAAAACTTCCCTGAAAGCCTTTGCAACAAAAAGTTAATTGGTGCACGCTACTACTCAACCGGGTTCTATGAACAACAACAACAAGGCTCAGCCCGAGACACCGTTGGCCATGGAACACACACAACATCCACAATCGCAGGACGACATGTCCCTAACGCTTCCTTCCTCGGCTTTGCCCAAGGCGTTGCAAATGGGGTTGCACCCAAATCAAGAATTGCAGTGTACAAGGTGTGTTCAGAAGATGGTTGTTCAGCTTCCGATATTCTTGCTGGGATCGACGCCGCTGTAGAAGATGGTGTCGACGTTATATCAGTTTCCATAGGTGGCGACGCTTTGCCATACCATGAGGATCCGATTGCTATAGGCGCTTTCGGTGCTATAGAGAACGGAGTTTTATTTTCCGCTTCAGCTGGTAACAATGGTCCAATTGATTCCACCATATCAAACGTAGCACCTTGGATAACCACAGTGGGAGCAAGCACCATCGATAGGAGATTCCCTGCAGATCTAGTTCTTGGAGATGGTAGCGTCATTACTGGATCATCGCTCTACAAAGGTGATGGTTTACCGGAAGGGAAGTATCTACCGTTGATCTACGCGGGAAACGCGTCCAATTCCAAAATTGATGATGCTACTTGCTTGCCTGGCACGTTAAATAAGGATTTGGTACGTGGCAAGATCGTGCTGTGTGATCGTGGTGATGGGCCACGTGTTGAGAAAGCAGAGGTGGTGAGAGAAGCTGGTGGGGTCGGGTTAGTTCTTGCCAACGTGGAACCTATGGGAGAGGGCTTAGTCGCGGATGCATTTTTAATTCCTGGACTGGCAATCACGCAATCAAAACGTACAACCCTGCTTCAGTACATAAAGTCCACTAAAAACCCAAAGGCCACGTTAATTTTCAAAGGGACCCAGTTGGGAGTAAAACCAGCACCCGTGGTTGCTTCTTTCTCTTCCCGTGGGCCCAATTCGATATCTCCATCAGTTTTAAAACCTGATATCATTGCGCCAGGTGTCAACATCTTAGCGGCTTGGCCTGACGGTGTACCTCCAACTGAAGCAGCAGCTGATAAGAGGCGAACGGAGTTTAACATAATCTCGGGTACGTCAATGTCTTGCCCACACGTGTCAGGCGTGGCGGCTTTGTTGAAAGGGGCCCACCCTGACTGGTCCCCAGCGATGATCAAATCAGCGTTGATGACAACGGCTTACACGCACGATCACGATGGCAAGACTCTATTGGACGAGAAAGATTACAGCGTGTCCAGCGTCTTTGGTTTTGGCGCGGGACACGTGGATCCTAATAAAGCCGTTGATCCGGGCTTGGTTTATGATCTCACGGTGGATGATTATTTGAATTTTCTTTGTGCTTCCAATTTCAACACTGGGCAAATCGAAGTGATCTCGAGGAGGCAAGTGAGTTGCAGTGGGGTCCAACAAGTAAACATGTGGGACCTGAACTACCCATCAATATTGGTGTCTTTCGACGCATCAGCACCGTCCAAATCAGAGGTTGTGGTTAATCGAACGGTTACGTATGTTGGTGATGGTGATTCAACCTACACTGTAAATATCACTAATCCCAAAGGTGTTACCGTGGCCGTTGATCAAGAGAAGCTGATTTTCAAGAAGAAAGGTCAAAAGCAGAGCTATATGGTAAGAATTTTGTCTGAGAAAGTGGGGCTGCATCATAATTACAGTGGGAGTGAATCTGGTTGTCTAGTGTGGACGGATGGGAAGCACCAAGTCACTTCTCCCATTGTAGTGACATGGTCGTAAATTCCATTAACAAAGGAATTAAAAATGGGATATTGTAATAGTATATGATGCATTGTAATATACTTTTAGCATGATCTAATGAAGTTTACTTTAAAATTATACAGAGCTAATTAATACAAACTATACAGTGGTTATGTCACAGTGAAGTTTTTGAATTGATATAATTTGTTTGAAAAATCACAAAAAATAGATGGATTATGATATAAGCTAATGAGTAAAAAAGAAAACTATTATATTTTAAACTGGTTTTACTTTATATCAAATTTGTCTAACATGGAATTGCATTCTCTAAAGTTGATTGAAATTCTTTCATTTATTTTTAACTTGACTTTCGTTGAATTGAATCTTCTAAGTTTCAAATTTTTATTCAATTAAGGCCCTCTGTCCAATTTTGTTAAAAAATTTCCATTAAAAAAAATTATTTTCACATGAAAAAAAAATCTATAAAATTAATTTTATTAATTTTATAGATTTTTTTATGTAAGAATTTTTTTTTTAAATAATTTTTTTTATTAGTTAATTGCATACTTAAGGGCTTTTTTTTTTTTTTATAAAATTGAACAAAATACTTGAATTGAATAAATTTGAAATTTAAAAAACTCATTTGAACAAAAGTAAAATTAGAGAAGTGATGAATTTCAACCAAATTTAGAGGGTACAATTTGCATTTTTGCAAAAAAAAAAAAAGTTACCAAATTTGAAATAATTAATACCAATTATGATAGATCTTTACTCATGGGGGCATGAGGGTAACAAATTCCACCCTGAAGAGCAATTGGACATAAGACTTTGTTTTATGTCCTGTCCTTGCAAATGAATCATGACATAATAAGACTATTAGATTGGTTGCCAATTGCTTGGCGGACCCGAGGTTGTCTCAAGAAGACCAAGGGGGTGTTTGGTACATATATTTAAAAACTGAAAATATGTGTGGAAATACGTGTAAGTGAAAAAGTGTGTGAAAATACGTGTAATGTTATTTAAAAACTGAAAACATGTATTTAAGTGGGTGTACCAAACGGGGCCAGTTTTCTTTCTTAGTACGATGCTCCCAAGTCCCAACTATAAGACAGGGATCAAAGTGATTGAAAAATTAAGAGAGAAGGTGGACTAGTTCCCTTGGTTTCCATTAACTCTACACAACCAGCTTTTGATCCATTCAGCCATGGAGTGAAAGCTCAGATCCAAACCTCAGTTCCCTTGTCAATGCTCAGATGCCTAATGCCTTTGCCTTAACTCCACTCTAATTGGAAGTGAGTTGGAGAGCAGTTTACAGATAAAAAAGGTAAAAAAAAATTAAGGCAACTTCATCTTCCATAAACTTTAACCATAGTTTAAAATTTTCTCTATTAGAGGTATATATTGCATATAGGAAGTTTATCTTTGACTCTTAGATTACAAAGAGGTAGAGAAGGTATCTCTTTAGCTAGAGTGAGTGGGTATACAATTTCTTAACAATATAAAGTGATATCATTTGTGATTGATGTTGCACAAATCACAATTTGTTAACTTAAATTTTGTGAAAAAAAAATATGAAATTTGCTGCGTTTCTAATATAGTTGTTAACTTTTACAGGAAAGGTCATTTGCAAGGGGAATTAATTTTGAAGCTCTAGTTCCCACTTAGCACCAGCCCTAGATAAGTATAGTGCCCCTATAAGCTAGTATCACTCCAATTTCAATAAATTTAACGCCACAACAAATTTTACAATTGTTGAGATGTTGAATTGTGATTTTTGTTCAATAAAAATAGTGTCAGTGAAATACGCAAAATAAAATCAATTAGGATAAGGTTACTTACCTCAGCTAACTCACCACAAGGATCTTTTCCCTAACACTTTCTCTAAAATCTTTAGATATCACCTCAAGGGTGTAGTCAATCATTCTCTACTTCAGTCCTTTGAATAGTCTCATCTCTTAAAATATCTCTCCATATACGTTGACTTGATAAACCTATATATAGCTAGGGTTTCAACATCATTTTCTAAAAACTCCCTTATAATTATAAATTATAAAATTGGCCCCACACAAATTTACTTAAATACCCCTCCTTTTAAATCTTTTTTTTTCCTGGGTATTACAATCTCTCTCCCCAGCCGTTATCGCAAGATACTCTCTCTCTCTCTCTCTTTGGTTACAGCTGAAAACTGAAAACTGAAAATACTGTAGTAAAATAATTTTTAAATGTGTGAATAGTTCCGTGAGACTCATTTTTAATGAAAAAGTTGCTGAAAAGTAAAATTTGTGGGTTCGTGAACAGTGCATGGGTGCATTGTTCATGGACAAAAAGTCAACAAGTGTGACTACTGTTCAATCAACAGTAGCCGCACTTTAACGCGTTACTCCCTCACACGCTTGAAGAAAAAAAAAAAAAGTCCAAAATGTGAAATGAAAACGCAACCGCAACATTCATCACTATCCAAACGCTCACATAATAGAAAACCCACAAAATAAGAAAAAATGGGAAAGAAATTTTCAAACTCAAGCAACTTTTTGGCACAGATCTAACTTCCTTTCTTTGTAAGATATATTTGAAAATGCTCAACTTGCCAATTGCCAATTATTTGTACTACAGAGTAGTAACCTGGTCCTGGGAGTTGGTTTCAAAAAAAAAAACCTGGTCCTGGGAGTTTCAATTCAACACTAGTTGCACCAGATGTTGGGCTCACACTCATATACCCATAGCACATAGCGGTATGGTACCCTAAAGTTATCAAAAACCCAATTTCAGAAAGTACCTTCTCATTTCCGAGCCCATATAAATAATAAATAAAAATAATAAAAAAAGTAAAAACTATCCTCTCCTCACTTGTCAGTTTTCACTATCTCACAAAGTTGGAAAACAAAAATCACAATTCCCTTCAAAACCCAGTGCAGCAATGGAGGAAGACCACCAAAAAGTGTAAGATCCGATATAATAGCTAGTCCTTCTCTCCCGAAACCTCTCCTCCGATTCCCAACCCATTGACCCAAACACCTCTGATTTTGTCACTCTCTTCGCTGCGAAATTCGCATTCTCCTCGGTCGAATGAATCCCTTTTTTTCCCTTTCTTTTTACTGTTAAGTCACTGGGTATAATGTAACATTTTTCTGATGTTTGATAATAAAAAAAATAATGATCGAAACATTAGTTTTTTTTGGATTTTTTAATTTACTGAGTATAAGTCATTGGGTATAAAAAAATTAGTATTATTATTATTATTTTTTTTTTTTTAATTTAATAAACTCAAAAAATACCAAAATGAACTCATTTTTTGGACGACAAACAGGCTAGTTTTAACGGAAAGACTACGTTAAATAACTATTAAAGTTAGAAGATTGAAATGATCGAAACAATAGTTAGAGGACTTACATAAATTTTGAGCAAAGTTAGAGACGCTAATTTGTAATTTACTCTTAAAAAAAAAATAACCATTAACCTTAAGTAAAATATAAGAAAGAACGAAAATTCACCCAAAAAAAAGGAGAGAGAGACAAAGAGACAGAGGACTCACAGTTTTGTGTGAAAAAAAATGGATTGAATGAGAAAAATGATATCAAATTTATACAAAATAAGATGAGGAGAAGAAGTGTCAAAATATAAGAAAGATTAAGGAAGTGTAACGGTAAAGTAGAGAATATTGGGGAGATAAGAGGCAAAAATGAAGGGGAAATGTTGGAAGAAATGTAACTGTAGGTGTAAACTAATAGTAGAAGAAGAGGTTTTTTTTTTTTTTTTTTTGAGAATGGGGGAAGAAAAGTTTAAATAGAGAAAATAAGTGAACAATGTAGTTGTTGATGTGGGTCAACAGAAGCGTAGCAACAATAAATACTACGCTTCAACTTTATATATATATTGTGGGGCCAGAAATAGTCAGGCAACTCCGGCCCACTTCGAACCAGGCCCAAGGCCCGAGCCGAGGAGGCGTTCTTGGTCCGAGGATGGAAGCAGTAAGCCCAGGGGCCCAATAAGGCACGCCGAGGATGACTCCATCCTCGGAAATCCGACACCTTAATGAAAACAGGCAACACGTCACCAAGGGAGCACTCCTGATCATTCGAAGGGCAGGGAGCAGGTACCGCATACCAGGAGTAGAAGCATGGTGGAGGAGCAAGTTCAGGACGAACTGTCACCTCCACATTAAATGCCCTCAACTAACGTCCTGACCGCATTAATGAGGTGGGGACGCCTCAACAGTGCCACCTTGGTTGCCGCATCCCACAGAGAGAATGGGAAGGTGGCTGATGGAACAAGCACTCAAGTAATGGCCTAATTCCCCAACAAATGTAGGGCTAGGATCAACTGAGAGAGATATATATAATGTAAGAAGTCCCTCTTGAAGGGGGAGGAAAAAACGAGAGGAAAGAAATACTGTAGCAGTTTATATTCTCTCAATCCTTGTAACCTTTCTCCAGAGAAATAAGAAGAACATTAAGCTATGTGAAACCCGTCCGAGGAGCCCTATTGTGCACCATAACCCACGTTAAGGTTACCAGCATTCACGTACAACCATGCATGGCCGTTGCATTCCTCACTAGGGCTTAGCTCTTGAACCCATACTCTACAAATTCATTGCAGGGTTAACTGGGCTTGGGTCCACTCTCAACACTTAGGAGTGCTCGAAACAGGTCCCTAAATATATATATATATATATATATATGTAGGAATGATAGGCTCAGTAATGTGTGTATATATTTATATATATGTATTGGGTTGGGGGCCCAATCCAAGAACATCTAGTAGCCCGAGAACGGGTAAACGTTGTCATGGAAGTCCGCTTTAGTGAATGAAGAAATGGGGTCTGGTCATGAGGTTCCAGGAAGGTGGTCCGAAGAGGAATGCCTCCTCAGCTGAGCAAAGTAAAAGTCAGATGGTGTGGTCTGCCATTCAGAACAACATTTCGGGAAATTCTATTGATAAGGATACACTCATGAAAGCACAGGACAAAAAGAAGCTATGAAATATCTAAGAGAAAGCTGCTACCACCGCATTGAATGCTTTGTAGTTAACTCTTTGGCCGCATTAATGTGGAAGTGATACCTGAATAGTAATTTTCAGCCTTATAGCTGCTCTTAAAGACTTCAAGAAGGTGCTGATGAGATAGAGATCAACGTCAGAAACCTGATCTACACGTAGAGGGTGGAGATGAAAGAAGGAAGATAGTATAAAAGAGAAAAAATATCCTGAAGAAGAGGGATCGGATAATTGAGGGAAAAAAACACTGTAGCCACAGAAATTGGACTTGTACTCAAATCCAAAAGAAATATATACAAGAACTAATCTCCTCAGATTGTGCCGATGACGATTCTCTTTGGGTAAAACTAGTTTATCTTTACTTTCTTGTCATCTGAATCCATTATAATTGTTGTCCAACTCATAAGAACTTAGTTTTCGAGTCCACTCTCTACAAATTCATTGTATTGAGTTCTTTGGGCCTAAATCATTTTACATTTTGGGCTTAGGAACAAAGTTGTGCTCATACAATATAGATTCGTGATGGTGGTATGGATTTGGATTTGTAAAGATTGTGTACAAATGAGTGTTTCTCGTGAGGTGTGTTTTAAGCTGATATAAGCAGCGATTTACAAGAAATCTCATTTATGATTAGTTCTTTTTGGTTATAACGTAGATGTCATATAACTAGTACTTCATTAGATTTTGACAAAGAGTATGAGAACCAATTATATATATGGTATCCTAATGTATAGACGAATGGCGAAAAGTTTGTCTCTTAGAAGGTGGGAAAACTTTTGTCAACCTCCTAAGCTTGATTTGGTATAATTTATTTTCATCAACTTATTTAGCTTAAATTTAAAAAATAAGTTGGGTAACTAGCTCAATTGGTATTTCATGATATTTCCAACGTAGATGTTAAATGTTTAAATCCCTTATTTCCTAATTAGCAACTATAATATATAAAAAATTGGACAAAAATATAATTTTAATATAAAGTACATAAGCAAGTAAGCTAATTATGCAAACCACAAAAAAAGCACCTAACTAGCACTAAAACATCTTGAGGTTTAGCCACAATTTTTCATTGCATAAAAAATAATACTTATTTAGAAGATAAAGGCCAAGGTCACAAAAAAATTCATAATTTTTTTTTATAACTATTAAGGTGGTAAATTGTGATTAAAGTAACTTCATTTTCATATGCGCACACCATAAATAAATGAGAGTTGGTCTAACCATAACATACAACCTCAAGTACTTTATTATTGTACTCATTAATTTAGCCACCCTTTCTTTACAAGTGAAATGTTGGTGTTCTTTATACTTCATCAAAATGATGTAAGGAAGCCACAGTGACCACTCACTTCTAACCATTTTTTTAAACTAAAAAAAATGGTGTTGTGGCCTTTAAGACACAACTCTACCTAGTTTTGAGACTCTTCATGAAATGATACAATTATACAAACACTTCAACAAATAGGAACATTCAAGTCATTCTAATTTCCCACTCAAACTTTCCTCTCTATGTTATCACCGTCCTCACTCGCTAAACATCCTTATTCAGCGCCAACACCCACTAGTGAAATTGCTTTTATATTAATGCAAATCATATTGCATCATTTCAACATTCATGATTTTTTTTTTTACGTCGAACTAATTATCTTGAAAATGCATTTCCAAGAAGGGTAAAAGTGACGTTGTCTTAATAACAATTTATCCTTTCAATGAGATGCAAAAAAAATTATGTGCTAACCTTAGTAGTCTTCATATCAGTGTACATGCATATTACGTCCCCACTAAAAGTTGTATGGATGTCATTCTGCAACTTCGGCCCATTCAAAACAAAAAGTTCAAACTCTAATTCGGTTCGTTTTGATTGGAGAAATAGAAAAGTGAGGAGATAAAAAATAGAGGATGGATAGAAAAATGAGATGATAGAAAATATTTTAATTTTTCTTCTTCTTATTTGGTTGAGAGTGAAAAAGTGCAAAGATGAAGGAAAAAAAATAACTGTATAAATTTACTCATATGTTATTGTTAAAAATTGATATCTAATTAAAAAAAATTAAAAAAGAAGAAAAAAAAAAAGCAATCACTTTTAAAAAAATCATGCTCCAGAAAAAATAAAGTTAAAAAAAGGTTTCGCCTCTAGTTAAACCAAAAAATAAAGCACTATCACACACACGGCCAGGAAAGCAAGTGTAAAAGAAGGGGAAAAAAAAAATGCAACCAGCAGGTGTCTAGTAGAGTAGTACGTGGAAAAAAAAAAGTATGCCTAAAGTCTATCATGCTGTGCACTCTTCTTGGTGAAGCAACCTCGTTTATCTGTCCCTCGTCTCAGTGAAGCTTTTCAACTTCAACAAAGTTCAAACGCATACAACTCTGTGTCTCTGTGTGAATTCATGGCAATACAACACTGTCGTACATGTAGTATAAGTGTATAACATAGTTCCGTATGTGGAATTCAATAAGAGAAAGTTTTGTTTTGATTGTGTTTTTCTAGTTTTATGTATTTAGAATGTGATTAAATGATTAAATATGTTGTATCATAATAGTTTAAGTTTTTGAGATAATCAATAATTTACAATGGTATCAAAGCAATGGTCCTAAGTTCAATCATTGTTTCCACTCTATCTCCCATTTAGGGGGACGGGGGGAGTCTAGGCCCAATGTGAGGAGGAGTGTTTAGAAATTAGAATATCATTAAATAATTAAATTAACCCTATTCTAATAGTTTAAACTTTTGGGACAACTGATAATTTATCCTTATGAACCTAAGAGAATGTAAAGCCTATAGTATTTGCATTGCATTTCTTTTGAGTTGTTTTCAAAACAAAGAAGTGGAGCTTTTTTTATTTTTTTGGTTTGGTTCTGATTGAGTTGGGGAGTTTATTTAGTTTATAAACTTAATGGTGCCAGCTGATGAAGAAGAAAGTGAAAGCAAGGAGGAGAAGATTGTGACGGCGACCAAAAAGGGAGCGGCAGTGCTGGATCAATGGCTTCCAGATGACATAAAGGCCCATTACCATGTTTTGCATCTGGCAAGTCTTATAGTTATTGAAGCACAATGTAGTGAATGAGTGTAGATTTTGTTCAGTAGAACATAATCAATATCAATTATTTTTTTAGTGTTCTGATTAGTATTTGGTTTTCTGAATTTGGACTGAATGTTACTTTTTATGATGCAGGGTGATGAAATATATGATGCCATATTGAACCAGACAAATGTTGGGGATAATAATAATAAATTTTACATGATTCAAGCACTTGGTTAGTTCTTGATTCCCAGCAAATTTTAGTTACTCTAATATTTTGGTTAATTCATTTTGAATCATGAAAGTATGTCGAGTAGGAAGTTGTGTCAATAGTGATTTTTGAATGAAAAACAATTTATAGTTCTAGTTGATTCAATCCCTGTTTGTTTCTCAATTTTGTTGATTATGCACTTTACCCACTCCTCTCCAAACTGGACAAGTTTTTGCACTGATAAATTGGTGTGACATGGTCTATGCGGCCAACCAGAAACAGTTATAGGCTTGAGTGAAGATTTAGATTCAATTTGTGAACTGTGAAGCTTCTTATGATAACAATGCCAGTTGTTTTTTATTTTTTTAATTTGAGGTCCAAATTATCTGGCTTTTGCTTGTTTATTTTGTAAATGAGCTAAGCTCAAGCCTAAATTTATAGGCTTGATTATTAAAAAGCCGAGCTCATACATGATAATGTACTTGTGAACAAGCTCTTCAGTACGATACAATGCTCTACAGTAATATACTTATAGACTTAAGATTGAATTGTGTAAGTTTGTAAGTAAATTCATGAGACATCAAATGTCAGTTCACCACACTAGACTTCACATCCCTAGATCCCCTTGAAGTGGAACTTATTATTTGAAATTTATTGATAATTTATAAAGTGCATTTTGTAATCAAAGTAAGTATAATTTTTAACATTACAAGGTTGGTAAATTTAATTTTTATAGTTTTATAAATGAAAATCATTATGAGTAAAGGATCCATGGATAAATAGAGAAGGGTGTATTTGTAATTGTAATGAGACCCTTTCCTATTTTGTACCGAATCAACTTATCGTTCTATCTAATTAACCCAAATAATACATTTCAACTGAATTTAGTTATTAATTATTAGCATGTATTTGTGAAGGGGTAAAAAGATTTCGTAGTTTTTTCCATATATGAGAAAAAATAAGTTAATCAAGTAGTTTGTGAAGAAACATGAGCTTTCTTGACAAGAAAATGAACCAAGCTTGAGCATATAATTTAGTTTGGTAATGCACTTGAGCTCGGCTTGTTTACTTTGTTGCTCTAGTAATCTAGTAATGTGAACTCTTACTGATATTATTTCAAAATTACTTGCAGAATCTGATGATGGCAGTGCATTCATGGTTTACAATAGGTGGGGGAGAGTAGATATAAAGGGTCAAGACAAGTTATTTGGTCCTTACACATCACGTGACAGTGCAATCCAGGAGTTTGAACAGAAATTCTTTGCCAAGACCAAGAACCACTGGTCCACTCGAAAAGAGTTCATTTGCCACCCAAAGAGTTATACTTGGTTGGAAATGGATTATGGTGAGCAGGAAAAAGAATCAGATGCGAGTACTCCTGATTCTAAATTTATATTTTTCCTTAAAGTACTGTCTCAAACCTAACTTAGATCTACTCAATTTTCAAGTAAAATGCATTTTGATAAAGGATTAGCCAATTACATATAGAATATGACCCTAACAAAGAGTGGGAGGTTTAAGGATGTATCATTCCTGGTTTGTATCCCATATTTCTGTTTGACCAAAAATAGAAAGAAGAGAGAACCATATTATATTTTCTTTGCTACTGAATGCTTAATAATGATTATCAGGTCAAAGAAAAGCCTGACTCTGCTTTAGGAATTCAACCTCAGGAAACACAACTTGAGGCACGCGTTGCAAAATTTATCTCTCTTATCTGCAATGTCAGCATGATGAAGCAACAAATGATGGAAATTGGTTAGTTGATCAATCATTTACTTTGTAGAGTATATCATGCATATGATCATAAAAATGCTAAAGCATGACAAATAATTGGTTAGTCCATCTAAAAAATAAAGTGTGTTTTGATGGATGCTTTCCTTTGAGTTGTAATATTTTATTGATATGCTATATATTAAAATATATTTCATTAATATGGTAATTATTTCTCTTTAATTATTTTTACCAAGATTTGATTTGTACATTATCATTTAGGATACAATGCTAATAAGCTGCCACTTGGAAAGTTAAGCAAATCAACGATTATGAAGGTAAGTCTTTATTAGATGCAAGGAAGTTTCCTTTTGCTTACATTTGATTTGGTCATGAAATTATAACAGAATATACTATTAGTTATGTGTATTTGAGAAAAATCTCTATTTTATTGATTAGCTACTTTTAGGGAATACTTAAAAGGGATTCACACTAAGAAGGATACCATGAAGAACTTTTGATAGGACTTTTCAATGATTAATTATCCTAAAATCAACTAAACTTTTAAATGGGTTGTGCATGGTTTCTCAGCTTTTAGCTTTTAGCTTTTAGTTTTTATGTACAGTTTTTTAAAATCTCGTTTTTTCATACTTTTTCTTTCAAGTATACTTTAGCACACTTTCAGCAAAAAGCTAAATAAGCTATTTTCAAACAAACACTTAAAGGGATTCACACTAAGAAGGATATCATATTAAACTTTTGACAGGACTTTTCAATGATTAATTATCCTAAAATCAACTAAACTTTTAAATGGGTTGCGCATAGTTCCTCTGCCTACACTTTTGCTTGCTGTAGTTTTATGTTGCAACATCTTTTGTCTTCTTTCTTGCACCACTGTTTTCTGAGAACACTCCATGAACTAATTTTCTTTGACAATATCTAGGGTTATAATGTCCTGAAGAGGATTGCCGATGTGATTGGCCAATCTGATAGGAGAAAACTTGAGCAATTAAGTGGGTAAGATTTTTCCTTCTTTGCTAGAGAGCTGTTACACTCTATTTTTCAAGTGCTTGACTAAATTAGCTTTGCATTTTAAAAAGCACATCTGACATTTGTTTATCAAGTGGACTATTTTTCTTTTTATGTTGTTTTGGTTTTGAATCATGCATTCTAGCTTCAAGAAGTTTGAGATTCCAATTTTAATCAATGGTTTCTTGCAGGGAATTCTACACTGTTATTCCCCATGACTTTGGCTTTAAGAAAATGAGTAAGTCCTCTTTTTTTTTCTCCACTGTACACTTAATAAACTAGGGATATAGTAGTTGGGGCTGTCTATTTTCTCTCAAAAATGGCATCTATTTTAATATGTAAGTATAAATGATGGCAGGTGAATTTGTAATCGACTCTCCTCAGAAGTTGAAACACAAGTTGGAAATGGTAATCCCTTTTTTTCTTTGATTTAATATATCCATACTGTCACACTAAACTTCATTTCTTCTCGTTTCGGTTGTGGAGGGTGGGTGTAGGACCCTACTTTGGGGTTTAATTATGTAACCCCCTGCTGTGGCCTATCAGTGAGATTTTGGTTGTATTTGGAAATTTATTCAGTTACTATTGATTATGAGAAACACTGATCTGATCAACTTCTTGCATCTAATTGAAGGTTGAGGCCCTATCTGAAATTGAGGTTGCAACAAAGCTGTTAAAAGATGACACTGGAATAGAGATATTACTTATTCACTTGTCTCCATTTTAATTATTGACTGGCTGTGTCTGGAAAGTTTCTGAAATTCATATTTGCATGTTTTTAAGAAGCCATTGTAATATATGCAAAGAGCGCATGGTCCTACTTATTTTTATCATTCCATTTAAGACATCAGAGAAAATGGTCCTACTTATTCATAGTGAGTTAGCTTTTATTTTTATTTATCACTACTGTAATTTACTTATTTACACCTCTGCCATCATTGTAGGGCGACCCCTTGTATTCTCATTACCAACGGCTTCATTCTGAACTGTCACCTCTTGAAGTTGATTCTGAGGAATTCTCTATGGTAATAGCCTCAAAAGTTTTAACACTAATACTTATTTACACACTCACACACCAAAGGACAGAAAAAAGAATGCCCCCAGTTGGTTTATCAGCTGGCCACTTTGGTTTATAGATCTGATGCATAGTTTTTGTTTCCTCATCTTTTCAGGTTGCAAAATATATGCAGAACACTCAAGCAAAAACACACTCAAATTACACTCTGGACATTGTTCAAATATTCAGGGTATCAAGAGAGGGTGAATCTGAACGCTTCAAAAAGGTGACGAGGCATTTTCTGTGAACGTAAAAGACATTTATTACAAAATATTTCTATCATTGCAGATATTTTTTAGCAATTTTTTATTTGTTTTATCAGGTTCTGATATATAAGTAACACGTTAGGTTTTAAATCCTAATTTAACTGCCTATTACTTTTTTTTTTTGAGTAACAACGGGAATTGCTTTTATTCAGCTAAGCCTAATAAATCGGCTTGTAGTACATCATAAAAATGTGAAGGAACATCCTCCATTCAAACTAACAAATCTGGAATGCCAGCGGCATGTCTAGCCAGATTATGAGCTAAAACATTACAATCCCTCTTTGCATGAGAGCAAAGTAATTCTTCAAAATGCTGAGATAACTGTTTTGCATCTTCAATGAGCAAACCCATTGGTATGAGCAAACTTTCTTCCTCCATTAACCCTTTAATAACTGTCAATGAATCACCCTCCAATACAGCCCGTTTCACTCCCACATCCAAAGCAAATGAGAGAGCCCAGCCCGCAGCTTTTGCTTCAATATCATTGCTACATAATACCTGGTGTACCGGTTTTGAACATGATGCAATCACTAAACCTTGGTGATCTCGTAATACAACTCCAATGCCAGATTTTTTATCATGTGGGAAAACGGCACCATCAAAGTTAATCTTGAATAGCTCAGATGGTGGTGGCCTCTAATGAGGTCTGGAACAGTGAGTCCGCTGCACTGGAGTAGCAGTAGCCACTTGCCTCGCATGATATTCAGCTAGCCAGGACTTTGCAATGTTGGGAATTTGATGAAGTGAGTCCGCTGGTTGGTTATGGCGAACTCGATTCCGTTGGTTCCAGATTGTCCAAACCGTGACTGAAAAAGCTCTGGCTGATGGTTGTTTTTAATTAACCACAATAACAACTCCTTGAAAGTCATGAACTGAACTGAAAACCGGAAACTCCACAGCTCCATATCTGACCACACCGAATCTAACTCTGGGCAAGACCACAAAGCATGCATCGAATCTTCTGAATTGGCGTGGCATCTGACACACAACGAATCTATTGAGATGGTACGACGGAACAGAGCACTCTTCGTCGGCATGGCTTCTCGGCAAGCTCGCCATAGCAGTGTTTTCACCTTGGGAGGAACTTGCATTGACCAAATTCCATTCCACAGCTGCTTCTCATCATTTGTGACCTCCTGTGGTTCATTAGGCAACTCTTCTTCCATTTTTAAAAACTTGTATCCAGACTTGCAGCTATATTGACCGTTGCTTGAGTGAGGCCAGAACAGGACATCTTCTGAAGCTTCACTGCTTAAAAGGATAGTCTTGATCAGCTCTGCTTCCTCCGTGTTGAACAGCCCATATAACATCTCTTCATTCCACTGCCTACTGCTTGGGTCGATAAGGATGTCCACTTTAGAGTTCACTCTGTCAATGGAAAGGACAATGCTTGTGGAGGGTGCTTCCTTGGCAGCCAATGATCTTGCCAAATACTAATTTTTTTCCCATCACCGACTCTCCACCTAGCCCCCCTTTTAATAACATCCCTCCCTATAAGTATACTCCTCCAAGCATAAGAACCCATTCTTAAGTCCTTGGCCTCCATAATAGTTGTATTTGGAAAAAACCGAGCCTTAAACACTTTGTAGAATAGGGAGTTGTGATTGTGTAAAAGCCGCCACGCTTGCTTTGCTAGTAATGAATCATTGAATTTTGCCAAATCTCTAAAGCCCATTCCACCCACTCCTTTGGTCTTGGTCAAGTCATCCCACTTAACTCAATGGATCTTCCTCCGTTCTCCTCTTTGACCCCACCAGAATTTTTTAATCATGGCCTCAATCTCATTACATAGGCCTATAGGGATTTTGAAGCATCCCATGGTGTATGTGGGAATAGCTTGGATGACTGATTTTATCAATACCTCCCTTCCAGCTTGTGAAAGTAACTTCCCTTCCCATCCTTGAATTTTTCGCCACACCCGCTCCTTAATGTAATTGAAGCTTTCTTTTTTCCTTTTCCCTACCAAGGATGGTAGGCCCAAGTATTTCTCATATTGCATAATTTCAGGTACACCCCACGCTTCTTTAACTTGGTCCTTTAGAGCACCATCAGTCGCTTTGCTGAAGAAGAGTGATGTCTTGCTCCTATTCACTTTTTGACCAGAAGCAACTTCATAGGTATTCAAAATATCCAATACTTTGCCACATTCCTCCGTTGTTGCCCTGCAAAAAAGGAGACTATCATCTGCAAAAAGCAAATGTGTTAGTTTTGGGCCTCTTCTACAAAGGGAAAAACCATGGATATCTCCATCTGCAAGCAGTTTAACAGTGTGAAAAATAGAATGCTCTTATGGCATGGTTCTCGGCTTACAAACTGGACTGGCATTTTATCCCAAGGTCATTGTTTTCCTCTTAAGATTTATAAATACTAATAAATGTGTGTGTGTTTTTACATCATGTGATCTGTAAATTTCCATCAATAACTTAAAAATATTTAAGCCTAACTTGTATTCTATCAGGTTTGCGAATAGCTCCACCTGAAGCACCTGTAACAGGTTACATGTTTGGGAAGGGGGTTTACTTTGCTGACATGTTCTCCAAAAGTGCAAATTATTGCTATGCTTCTCATGGTTCCAAGGCAGGCGTGCTGCTTTTGTGTGAGGCTGTTCTTTATTCAGTAAAAATATTATTGTTATATAAAAATACATTCTTTTGGGGTGGAACACATTCATATCACCAACTGTATACAACAATGTCTTACAATTGGTGAAATGTATGCACTAGATTGCCACTTACAAACAGATTGGTCTTGCTGGATGACTACATGAATATTTACCCTTTTTCTGTTCTACATTGAAGCCCAACATTCCAACAGGAGTTTGGACTTATGTATCAGTAATCTGTATCTGTTCCCACTCTTCCGGAATGTATCTTGTTTCTGGCTGAGTTGGTCTATTCTACCCAGATTAGTCTTCTGGGAGTAAAACTATTTTTCTTATTTTCTTTTAGACCCATAAAATTTGTGTAGTCCTCCACTCCTCCTTGATAACTGCTTTCATAAGACTGTTTAACCATTTACTTTCAGGTAGCTCTGGGTGACATGGCTGAGCTTCTAAGTGCAAAATATGATGCTGATAAGTTGCCAGAGGGGAAGCTAAGGTTTGTTTATCTTTTTATTTATTTATTGACACCTGAATCATTCCACCTGCCTTGCTCTGACAAAGTGGAATTGCCAAATTCAATGGTTGAAGTATGAAAATGCGCTCATGTTATTGCATGGAAATGGAATTACCAGTAATGCCAGACTAATTGTCATATTGAAGACTTTCAAAGTCAACGTGGATTAAAATCTGATATTTTGTTGCAGCACAAAAGGTGTTGGAGGTACTGCACCAGATCTCTCAGAAGCTCAGACGCTTGAGGATGGTGTTGTTGTTCCCCTCGGAAGAGCTAAACGTATGGACCGTAAGGTATAATGCATCATGAATTAGAAAATTTTGGCAGTAAAATTTAGAAACTGTCATGTGTTTTGTTCCCTGCGCAACCCCACCCCCACCCCCCTCCCCCCCTTTTTTTTTTTGGTTGGGATTGTTTTACCTTCTGTTCAATATTTATACAGGGCACTTAATTATGAGGATACATAGCTTACAGTTTGTCTTCTAAAATTCAAATGCTTCTTGCAGGGTGTTTTATTATACAACGAGTACATAGTTTACAATGTCGATCAGATTAGGATGCGCTATGTCATTCAAGTGAATTTCAATTTTAAGTGATGACTGGCATCAGAAGGTGATTCCATTTTGCAGATTTGCTAGCTGGGAAAGAGGGGACTTCTTTTCCCCCCTCTTTCTTTGGGATGGGGGGTTGCCAATGTGAACAAAAAGAAAGTGCTATCCCTAGCGCTTGAATGTAATATGATATGAAAATGAGTTGTGAACATGTCTCTTGTAGATGTGATTTTCAGCTTAATTCATGGATTATCATATCTTCTTTAAAAAATTTTAAATGAGTTATGAGCAGTCAAGCATAAGAAATTGGTTTTCTGATTCATTTTGAATTTGGCCATTTTAAATTTTCAATGACCCTGGTTGCAATACCATCTTCTTAACCAGTTGCGTACAATCCAGTCATGTCAGTTCTTAAAGAAACACAGGCATTTAAACAGGAGGACCTAAATCATATATGTTTGTTTTGGCTTATTTTCCCTAGCTTTCTTAGGCATAATTTTTCGAGCATTGGTTTTTTCTATGAATAACTTATTAAAATGGATCTCACTTTTAAAAATAAGCTTTCTCAAACACAAAGTTTTCAATTTATATACTAAATTATATACCAAAAAGACAATGTAATTAGAAAGCTGAGATGCATAAGAGGGTGTTGGCCCTCTTTAATCCTCTCCAAGGGGCAAGGGTAACTATATAAGCCTATAATTCTGTCCTTAAACGACCTTTACCAACTTGTTAACGTTTTTTTTTTTTTTTTGAGAAACAAATTAAGTGTTAACATTGATGTTATAAAATGCTAATTATTGTTATACATGTTGAGTTATACGCTGTCTTACACACTAGCAATATGGATTGAATTTCAGATCTCTTATTCAACTATCAAAAATTTTACCAATTAAACTAATCGAAACCCACCTAACAAAAAGTACTGATTAAATTTTATTGAGTAGTAGTGGGTCCAAGAAAAGAACTGAAATATTTCCACTCCCAATATTAATGCACATTCAATACTAGCATCTTTCGATGCATCAGCACAATCCAAATCAGGGTTTGTAGTTCATAGAACGGTTTCATATGTTGGTGATGGTGATTCAACCTACACTATAAATATCACTAATCCCAAAGGTGTTACTGTGACCGCTGACCAAGAGAAGCTGATTTTCAAGGAGAAAGGTCAAAAGCAGAGCTATATGGTATGAATTTTGTCGGGGAAGGTGGGGCTGCATCATAATTACAGTGGGAGTGAATTTGATTATCTGATGTGGACGGATGGGAAGCACCAAGTCATTTCTCCCATTGTGGTTACATGGTCATAATAAAAATCCATTACCAAAAGATATGATACATTGTAATATACTTTTAGCATGATCTAATGAAGTTTACTTTAAAATAATACAAAGCTATTTAATACAAACTATACAGTGGTGATGTCACAGTGAAGTTTTCGAATTGATATAATTTGTTTGGAAAATCACCCAAAAAAAAAAAATGATTATGATATAAGCAGATGAGTAAAAAAGAAAACTATTATATCTTAAACTGGTTAGACTGCATATCAAATTTGTCTAGCATGGGATTAGAACTCGTTTTAATTAACATGCATGATGCATGTGAAATACTAAAATTTACGAACTTGATTTTTTGGAAGGAAAGTAAATTTGAAACAACCTTGGGAATACACTTGGTTCCATTTTTTTTAAACAATAGGCTAAAATGTAAATTGCACCTTCTAAGTTTAGTTGAATTTTATCTTATTCTTTTAACTTTACTTTTGTTCAAGTGAGTTCTTTAAATTTTAAATTTATTCAATGAAGGCCTTCTGTCCAATTTTATTAAAAAAATTATTTTCACATTAAAAAAAAAACTATAAAATTAATATAAAATTTTTTATGTAAGAATTGTTTTTCAAAAAATCTTTTTTTAACTAGTTAATAGCATATTTAAGGGTAATTTTTTTGATAGAATTGGACAAAAGACTTTTTTTTTTCTTTTTTTGGAGAAAGAACAAAAAACTTGAATTGAATAAATTTAAAACTTAGAAAGCTTATTTTAAACGAAAGTAAAGTTAGATGGCTAAAATGAATTTCAACCGGATACAATTTGCATTTTCGTAAAAAAAAAAAAAAAAAAACCAAATTTGAAATAATTAATACTACCAATTATGATGTTCTGTTCTCATAGTCATGGGGGCGTGAGGGTAACAAATTCCACCCGAATAGCAAATGGGGTGGGGGGTTGAGGAATATGACATCCATCCCATACCCAAACCGCTGCCATTGCCACAGCTAGCTAAGACTTTGTTTTATGTTCTGTCTTTTGCAAATGAATCGTGCCATAATAAGACTATTAGATTGGTTGCCAATTGCATGGCGGACCCTAAGTTGTCTCAAGAAGACCAAATTTTCTTCCTTAGTATGATGCTCCCAAGTCCCAGCCATAAGAAGGGATCAAATTTCGCTACTATATGAAAATTTAGTCCTAAGTTAAACATAATTTGATGGTCCAGTTCATGTTTAACTACTTCGTGTTTAAATTAGAACTAGACCACCTTATAGCCATTAAGCAACACTAAATTTTAAAACAAAAATTGTAATTTTTTTCCACGTCAGCGTTTAACAAATTCCTCAGTATAAATATAAATATAATAAAAGTATAAAACTCTACTATTTCTGAAAATCCATAAAATTAAAAACCCGACTGGAAAACCCAGTCTGCTCCAACTCACCAAGAAGAGAAGCCACCGGAGTCTGGAAAACGATGTCGGAGCTGCCGTTTACGTGGTGGTCGCGACCTAGAGGTTTGAAAAAAAAAATTTCTTGTTTTGTTTCTTTTTCCCACTTTGTGATTATGAAATATATGATAGTGTTTGAATAACATGAAGAAAAAAAAAACACACTCACACAGACTAACTGCGCCGACTTACCGTTTGATCTTTGAAACTAATCGAGAAAGTTGAGAGCTTTAACTATTCCCAGTGAGAGAGCACTATTGCAAATAATCATTTTTTAATTTTTGCCAGCTTATTCAGCTTATATATACAGGTTTTTAAAGCTTTCCTATGTATTTTTAGCCAAATGAATCAATGATAAGCTATCCCAAAAGAGCAATTAGTGATCAATGATAAGTTAATTAAAAGGGTGACAATGATAATGATTTTGGGTAGGATAGAATTGTGGAGAAGAATATTTTTCTGATCCTCGTTAGCCTGTTGAGGATCCATAGTACCAGATAATTTTGGTACCAAGACTTTGTTGATATTAAAGGGGTTTAGTGATAAAGGAATATTGGTGGTGTGGTTGCATACTCAGAGGGGGGAGTCGGTTGGATTATTTATTATGATGTGTTATTGTATTGGTAGTGTGGAAGTGGAATCTTGTGGTTTTGCTTGTTTAAGGTTAAATGGGTGATGCCAAGAGCGGCGTGGTTGATTTATTGGCGCGTTGGAAGGGATAATTTAGTAAAACAAGATGGTATCGAAGTGTGGAAGATGAATTCTCTATGTTTAATGTGGTGCGACAGGAGATAAAGGAATAGTCGTACTTTTAAGGGAAGAGAGTTATTTACAAATAATATTAAAAAAAAAAAAAAAAAATCAAAGCCTTTTTGTTCCTGGTCTATTTGGAATTTTTAGATTCTTTGTGTTTTAGATGTTAGTCTTGTGTGCTTTACTTTTAGTGTACAACCATGTTTTGGGTTGCTCCCATTTTACAACCTTTGCCAAACAGGTACTTACAAAATTATCAGCTTAGGTAAACAAACTATAGGAAATATCATGGGACAAGAAATAAATCCATTTTTCAGGTTTTCTTATGCAACCAATTTTTATAATTAGTACTACTATTTGTTAACTTGGTAACCAGCCCTGCAATGTCATAGACTTCCTTCTCCTTCCTTTTATGTGACTTATTTATTCAAACTCAGCAAAATGATTCAGCTTCTTCTTGTGGACATTATTTTGTTCCACTATTTGATTAAGAAAGCCACTTCACTAGTTTCTAAAAGAACGTAGTGAGTAGATAGAATCTATAAACCCCTAACATTAAGGTTCACCAGAGCCCCAATCGATTGTCATTTGCTTGAGTAAATAAGAGAAATCAAAATACGAAGCAACGACTTTGTTTGAAAGATATCTAGACACACAAATTCAATTCTAGCTAAACATGGATAGAGAACTAATCTAGCAATGTTATAACTTTCGACCTTTTTTCTTTGGAATGTTTTGGTGGATATATCCTTTGCCTTTTTCTTGTCAACCCCATCTTCAGCTCCGGAGTCTGAATGTGAAGACGATGATTCATCGTCTGATGAATCATCTTCCTCATCACTCCATGGGATAGTCCTCTTCATGGTATAAATTTGACCCTGAAAGCAGAACACAATTAATTACACATTAACACCCAGTGTCCATTTGTGATAGCTATTTGAAAGTGTGCATTTTGAGGAAGAAAAAGAAAAAGAAAAAATGTGGGTTTTGAAAACATGTTTTTTTAAATAAGAGCCCGATTGGTAAGAGATTTCTAGTAACATTGTTGTTATTTTGTAGAAATACGTGTGGGTGTAAAAGTATGTGAAAATACATGTAATGTTGTTTAAAGGCGAAACTACAATATTGGTCTCTCTACTTTACCCTGTGTACGCAATTAGTCCCTTAAGTTTTAAGCGAGCACCATTGGTCCCTCAAGTTTTAAAACTGAGTTGTATTAGTCTTTTTACTAACTGTCGTTAGTGGTATTACTTACATAGCTAACGGAACAATGACTTGACATTTTTTTTAATGATGTGGCATGTTTTTAATTAAAAAATTACAAAATAAATTTAGACGTAAGAAACAATATTTACAATCTGGTACCAAATTTAAAAAAAAAAAAGTATTTTCTACTCCACTCTCACAAAAATTTCAATCCAAAAACAAAGAAACTAAGGACCCGTTTGGTTTAGAGGTGTCTCAGTTTTCATATCTCAATTCTTAGTTTTCATGATTCAAACTCAAAACTCATAACTCACTACTCAAACTCCACTATCACTCAAAAAATCTCAACACTTTGTTTGGTCACAAAACTCAGTCATTTATCTCAGTTTTTAACTTCACTTTTTGCCAAAATGATGGACCCACCCACTGACACAGTGACACTGCATAGAAAAATAAGGTTGCTACCCGCGTCCCTTTTCTTTTCTGCTCTTCAAACCCAGCTTCACTGAAACCCAGCTCAAAACACCAACCCAAAGCAAGGCGGAAACAAACTTCCCAAATCTCCCTACAGCAGCAAACCCACGCCCTCTGATCTTCAGCAAAAACAACAAACCAAAACCCAGGCGAATCCAAAGGGACATCTTATTTCCGAGAGTTGAGAGAATACTTTTCGGTTGGTGAAGGTTCCAAGAAGCGGCGGCAAGGCTCCTTCTTCCTCATGCATTTGGTTTTCGCGTTTGGTTTCCTCCATCTCTATGTTTTTCTTGTTTGGGTCTTTCGATTTGGTTTCCTCCATTGTTTTTCTTGTCTAGGTCTTTCAATTTGGTTTCCTCCATCTCTATGTTTTTCTTGTCTGGGTCTTTTGATTTGGTTTCCCTCATCTGTATGTTTTCTTATTCTCTGGTCTGATGAAGTTCGTAGATTGGCAAGGAAATCGAGTCGCGGAGACTCGAGTTCCATGGAACTCGACCTCTTCACACTTGATTTAGCACAACAAAATCGAGTTCTCTGCACTCAATTTGTTAGATTGCTAAATAGTTTCAAAACCTTACTAACTAATGAAATTGTTTGAGGGATTTGGTTATTTTGAAAAAAAAATCCTTCATTGTGCTCTTATAGTGACAACTTTCCTGCAATCCTCATCTTTATGCTTACAGATCTTGTTCTTCTCTATGATCTTCAAAGTGTCCGCTAGTGAATTCCTCTCACACACACTTGCACATGGATTTTTGGTTTCTTTGTTTTTGGATTGAATTTTTGTGTGTGGAGTAGAAAATACTTCTTTTTTTTTAATTTGGTACAGGTTGTAACTTTTTAATTAAAAACATGTTACGTCATTAAAAAAATGTCAAGTCATTGTTCTGTTAGCCACGTAAATAACACTATTAATGGCAGTTAATAAAATGACTAATACAACTCAGTTTTAAAACTTGAGGAACCAATTGTGCTCGCTTGAAACTTGAGAGACCAATATTATAGTTTTGCCTTATTTAAACACTGAAAACTGTTGTTTAAATAACAGTACCAAACACCGCCTAAGTAACGCACATTTAATTAAATCAAGTACATAACATAGAAACACTATCCAACTAATCAACTGTACTCGCTTGAAACTTAAGAGACCAATATTATAGTTTCGCCTTATTTAAACACTGAAAACTATTGTTTGAACAACAATACCAAACACCCCCTAAGTAACGCGTATTTAATTAAATCAAGTACATAACATAGAAACACTATCCAACTAATCAAATAAAGAAACCCTTTTTTTTTTCATTTTCTGAATCAAAGTAACAAAAAGTTAGATTGAGTTATAACAATAATCTAACGCATTAAAAAAAAAAATCCAAATTTGCAGTGTAATAAAATTAACATTATATATGGAAGCTCCAAAGGGTGCCCTAGAACTAGAAGCTTCGAATCCGAGCACAATAGATAAAAATATACGCAAACCTCTATTCAGATGAATTGAATTACAGATACAATAGATAAATCTATATGTATCTCAAATCTCATTTTGTCTCAATTAGTTGAATCTATTATATAGGAATAAATATGAAAGGACCTAAATTCACCAAATTAAATCAAATGGGGACAATTAATCAAATATGTATGTCTTATTCAATTATCAAAAACTTTATCAGTTGAGCTAATTGGAGCCCACAATAAAAGAGGCGAGTTAGTTTTATTTCTTTGTAATTGAGAGCACAAGATTTTTAGAAACTTTTTTAGGAGAAAAGAAAATATTTTTACCATTGTTATATTTTCATGAAAGCAGTGTAAAATTTTTTTTTTTTCAAAATAGTCTATTAATAAATCCATTAATTAGAGTTTTAAAATAATTACTCAGCACTCGATCAAATTCTTCTTCTTTTTTTTAAAAAAAAAATGCCTATAATTTTAGAAAAATTCTAAGTAGCATATTATTACTAACTGATTGTCTAATATTAGTGGTAAACAAGTAATTTTAGTGGTGGATTTAACTTGGAACTATTAACAACAATTTGCTAGCTAGGATTTGTGGGAGGACTTTCGTCTCGGCTCCCAATTAGGTATTGTTCGTTTTGGGATGGGTAAGGATCGACTTATGTCCCACTCGCACGAATTTGCTCAATCCCACATCGGAGAGAGACGCCTCCCACCCTTGCCTTATAAGCCTTTGGCCTAAGGAATGGTGTACAGTAGTGTGTGTGATTATTAAAAATTAAATCAAGTTCCACTTCACTTGACAATTTTTTATTTAGAAATGGCACATCACTGCCACCTCAACCGAATTTAGTTAGAACTAATAAAATTGAGTTATCGAGTTCCACCTATCGTTTTTTGATTAAAGAAAAAGCGACATCAATCACCGCCACCTCAACCAAATTTAGAAACACTAATAAAGCTACTGTTTATCAACCTACCGCCCTAAAAAGTTCGATAGAGGAACTTTTTGGCTAAAAAAAATTCGCCAAAATTTCCTAGTTATCGGAGGCAAATTAAAGCTAGAAAGAAATAAAACAATTTCATGTTTGAGTAAAGTACACTTTTATAAAAATATTGAGTTGTTTAGATTTGTACCTCTACCTTTCAAAAAATTTATTTCTTTGTCATATTAATTCTACCATTCATTTTCGTTAAAAATATGATTGTCCATATCGCCTATACTATAGCATTGCAATTCATATATTCCTAGCATTTTAGAATTAGTGTATCATGAATGAAACAAATTAAACTTAAGGTGATAAAGTGGGTTCTAGTTAGCTTAACTGGTAAAATCTTTGATGGTTGTATAAGAGGTCTGGGGTTCAATCCCCGCCTACATCAAAAACTAATTGGTGTCTTGGTTTGATGATAAAGAACTATTATTAGGAACGGACATTATAGGTTTAAACTCTCTTTTAAAAAAAAAAAAAAAAAAACTTAAGATGATAAAGAGCACTTATGATTTGCATCACATTTATGGTTTGCTTGTCGCTCTCATTAGTATTAAAACTGTCAATATCTACCTACAATTAATTAAAAAAAATTACTTTCATTATTATTTTTTTTTTTTATATAAAGGAAGTCATCATTTAAAAATTAGTGTTTCATAAAGTTGTTAAACATAAAAAACACACTTTATAGCCATTAATGGCTATAAGGTGGTCCAGTTCATTTGTGTGTATCTCTCAAACAAAGTTGTTGCTTCGAATTTTGATTTTTCTTCTTTACTCAAGTAAATGACAATGGATTGGGGCTCATGGTGAACCTTAATGTTAGGAGTTTAAGATTCTATCTACTCGTTACGTTCTTTTAGAAACCAGTGAAGTGGTTTTCTTAATCAAATAGTGGAACAAAATAATATGTCCACCAGAAATTTACAACACAAATGAAGCTGAATCATTTTGCTGAGTTTGAATAAATAGGTCACATAAAAGGAAGGAGAAGGACGTCTACGATATTACAGGGATGGTTACTGAAGAGTATAAAATTAGGGATGACGGATCCATTTAAATAGACTTGACGATACTAGATTAAGTGGATGGTTAGTCTCTCTACATGGATGGATCCAAGATAGACGGACACAAAGTGGACGAATCACAAGGTCACGTGGTATTCACATAGCTTAAGTGGCCTCCAAGGAATCCTAAATGGAAACAACTTGCGTCCCACGATTAACCCTAGTCAATAGAATCTCAACATGAATAGAATCCCAACACGGGAAGAATCCCGTAATATACGCACATTTATGATGATCTTTCTCATAAAGAAAAGATCTTCCTACGCAATAAACGAAGGTCGATTCTACACTGCTATAAAAACCCAAGACCCTCAGAAAATAAGGTACGCATAATTTCCCCCCAGCTCTAGCACTCTAGAGTTGTGAAAAGATTCTAACTTAACCTTCGGAGGGTTTTTGACCGGTACCACATCGGTGCTCTCCTCATGTCTTCTTGTTTTGTGTTGTGCAGGTGTTGTCTAAAGCACATTAGGACTGTGTGGCTTACTGACGATTTTTGGCATCATCAGTTACCAAGATAACAGATAGTAATACTAGTTATAAAAATTGGTTACATAAGAAAACCTGGAAAAAAGAAAAAGAAAAAAAGGGGGTTTTATTTCTTGTCCTATGATATTTCCTATAGTTTTTTTTTACCTACTCTGATAATTTTGTAAGTACTTGTTTGGCAAAGGTTGTAAAATGGGAGCAACCCAACACATGGAATGTATACTAAAAGTAAAGCACACAAGATTAACATCTAAAACACAAAGAATCTAAAAATTCCAAATAGAACAGGAACAAAAAGGCTTTGATTTTTATTTTTTTATAAATAACTCTCTTTCCTTGAAAGTATGACCATTCATTTATATCCTGTTGCACCACATTAAACATAGAGAATTCAACTTCCACACTTCGATACCATCTTGTTTTACCAAATTATCCCTCCCAACGTGCCAATAAGTCAACCACGCCGCTCTTGGCATCACCCATTTAACCTTAAACAAGCAAAACCACAGCTTTCAAAAAAAAAAAAAAAAACAAGCAAAACCACAAGATTCCAATTCCACACTACCAATAATACATCATAATAAATAATCCAACCGACTATCCCTCTAAGTATGCAAGCACACCACCAATATTCCTTTATCACTAAACCCTTTAACACCAACAAAGTCTTTGTACCAAAATTATCATGTTGATAACTATGGATCCTCAACAGGCTAATGAGGATCAGAAAAATATTCTTCTCCACAATTCTATACTACCCAAAATCATTATCAATGTCACCCTTATAATTAACTTATCATTGATCACTAATTGCTCTTTTGGGATAGCTTAATTATCATTGATTCATTTGGCTAAAAATACATAGTAAAGCTTTAAAAACCTGTATATATAAGCTGAATAAGCTGGCAAAAATTAAAAAACGATTATTTGCAATAGTGCTCTCACTGGGAAGTGGGAACAGTTAAAGCTCTCAACTTTCTTGATTGGTTTCAAAGTTCAAATGGTAAGTCGCGCAGTTAGCGTGTCTTTTTCTTCTTCTTCATGTTATTCAAACACTATCATATGTTTCATA
Source organism: Quercus ilex subsp. ballota (assembly GCA_032727855.1). NCBI lineage: Eukaryota > Viridiplantae > Streptophyta > Magnoliopsida > Fagales > Fagaceae > Quercus > Quercus ilex. The sequence goes on from CM064919.1 coordinate 29,985,904, forward strand.
ATCACAAAATGGGAAAAAGAAACAAAACAAGATAAAAAAAAAAAAATTCAAACCTCTAAGTCGCAACCACCATGTAAACAGCGGCTCCGGCGTTGTTTTCCAGACTCCAGTGGCTTCTCTGCTGACGTGGAAAAAAATTACAATTTTTGTCTTAAAATTTAGTGTTGCTTAGTGGCTAATTCTAGGTTAAACATAAAGTAATTAATTTAGTGTTGCTTAATGCTTAAGTGACTGAAAAATTAAGATAGATAAGGTGGTCCAGTTCTCTTGGTTTCCATTAACTCGAGGTAATTTGCAGAATAGCAGGAGTTTGCCGCACTATATAGTTAGTTAGCAAGAACTAGAAAGAAATGAGGAAATTAACATCTCAAGCCTGTGAGGCTCAAGTTTGGTGGAAAAATCGAGCCTCAAAGACTCAAGTTCTGATTGTTAAGATGGACAAGTTTTTGCCACATGGAACTCAAGTCTTAAAGACTCGAGCTCCAAAGAAGAAGATGAACAAAGATGGCGATGAAGATGAAGAACTAGAAATGGGAAGAAGAAGCAGAACAGGGGAAGAAGAAGCAGGAGTACCAGATCCGAAAACCTCTCTGGAAAACACAGATCTGACAAAGAAGAATCACGGGCTAGAGAACGCAGATTCGACGAAGAAAAATCATGGGCTGATTCGACGGAGAAGAATCACGAGCTGAAGGAAAGAAGAACAAGGGAATAAGAAGAAGCACAGGAAAGTAAACACTGGAACTCGAGTCTTAAAAACTCAAGTTCCACGTGGATGTTTTTCCACATACGACCCCACCACTTACAACTTGAGTTTTAAAAACTCGATTTCTATCTTGGAACTCGAGTTTTAGACCCTCGAGACAACTAACTAAAATATTATAAAAATAAAGCTAAATGCAAAAAAAAAAAAAAAATTCCCATTAACTCTATACAACCAGCTTTTGATCCATTCAGCTATGGAGTGAAAGGTCAGATCCAAACCACACTTCCCTTGTCAATGCTCAGATACCTAATGCCTTTGCCTTAATTTGTACAGATAAAAAAGGTACAAATTTGTAAGGCAACTTCATCTTCCATACACTTGCATACAGGAAGTTTATCTCTGACTCCAAGATTACAAAGAGGTAGACAAAGCATCTCTCTAGATTGGGTATATAATTTCTTAACAATATAAAGTAATGTCATTTGTGATTGATGATGCACAAATCACAATCTATCAGCTTAAATTTTGTGAAAAAAATAATATGAAATTTGTTGTGTTTGTAATATATTGTTTTTAACTTTTAAAGGAAAAGTCATTTGCAAGGGGAATTAATTTTGAAGCGATCTATTTCCCACTTAGCACCAACCCTCGGTGAGTGCAGTGCCCCTATGAGCGAGTATCACTCCAATTTCAATAAGTTTGACACCACAACAAATTTCACAATTTTTGAGATGTTGAATCGTGATTTTTGTTTAATAAAAATGGTGTCGGTGGTTGTATCATGTGAGAGTGATATTTCACTAATCAAAATCTACCCGTCACTAGTTGTACAATTTACTATGTATTTAGCATTTTTATTCCAATTTTATTGGATGTGCTTGAGCCTTGAAGGACATCCCTACAAGCCAGTAGAACCTTATTTTGTAGAGGCAGTGTTCTCTTTAGTAGCCTTTGCTATACTATAGCTTTTATCCAACTTATGCAGTTTAAGTGATTTAAATACAATTAAAAAAAAAAAAGATTTACTACTTTTAGGTATGGTTTTACTTATCTTAATTCAGCCTAATCAACCAAAGAAAATAAGTTTTGTTATAGGAACACTTAAACTAAACCACTTTTATATTATATTCGTGATGGTGGTATGGATTTGGATTTGTAAAGATAGCGTACAAAGGAGTGTTTCTCGTGAGGTGTGTTTTAAGCTGATATAAGCAGTGATTTACAAGAAATCCCATTTATGATTAATTCTTTTTGGTTATAACGTAGATGTCATATAACTAGTACTTCATTATATTTTGACAAAGAGTATGAGAACCAATTATATGGTCTCCTAATATATAGGCGAATGATGAAAAATTTGTCTCTTAGAAGGTGGGAAACTTTCGTTAACCTTTGCATTAGTATTGGGGGTGTAAAAACCCCCCAGTTGCTATTTTACCAACCAACATCCAAAAAATCAAGTTTATCTAGGTATGTATTGCTATTTTTTTTAGTAACCATAAATAGTGAGTTCTCAAATATTCAGCCTACTATTCACGGGTTGTAAACATATTAAAAAAAAAAAAAATTATTGGAGAGAGAGACAAAAAGGAAGAGAGGAATGAGAGATGGAAGAGAAGAGAAAAAAACAATTTTTTTATATATTATTTGATTGTGTAGTTTATATTATTTTTTATAGGGAATATTTTCACTAGTTAGAATTTTTTTTTTCCTGACACCCTAGAGTTTGCGATTACCAAAAGCATCATGAGCTTACCAAAAGAATCTACGATTGTCACATATCAATGGGTCATCAAGTACCAAGGGGTCGTTAGGTACCTTCCCTAACACCGCGCGACACGGTCCACCCTGACAGTCGTCACGTATCAATTGGTCGTCATGTACCAAGGGGTCGTCAGGTACCCAACGATCGTCAGGTACCTTCCCTGACACCGCGTGACACGTTCTGCCCTGACGGTCGTCACGTATCAATGGGTCGTCAAATACCAAGGGGTCGTCAGGTACCTTCCCTAACACCGTGCAGCACGATTCGCCCTGACGGTCGTCACGTATCAATGAGTCGTCAGGTACCAAGGGGTCATCATGTACCAAGGGGTCGTCAGGTACCCAACGGTCATCAGGTACCCTCCCTGACACTTCATGACACACTCCGCCCTAACAGTCGTCATGTATCAATGGGTCGTCAGGTACTAAGGGGTCGTCAGGTACCCAACAGTCGTTGGGTCGTCAGGTACCCAACATTCGTTAGGTACCCTCCTTGACACTGCATGACACGCTCTGCCCTGATGATCATCATGTATCAATGGGTCATCAGGTACTAAAGGGTTGCCAGGTACCCAACGGTCGTCAGGTACCTTCCTTCACATTGCGTGGCACGTTTCGTCCTGACGGTCGTCACGTATCAATGGGTCGTTAGATACCAAGAGGTCATCAGGTACCCAACGATCATCAGGTACCTTCCCTTACACCGCGCGGCATGCTCCGCCCTGACGATCGTCACGCACCAATGGGTTGTCAGGTACCTTCCCTAACACCACGCAACACGGTCCGCCCTGACGGTCGTCACGTATCAATTGGTCGTCATGTAGCAAAGGGTCGTCAAATACCTAACGGTCGTCAGGTACCTTCCCTGACACCGCGTGACACGTTCCGCCCTGACGATCGTCACGTATTAATGGGTTGTCAGGTACCAAGGGGTTGCCAGGTACCTTCCCTAACACCGCGCAACACGGTCTGCCCTGACGGTCGTCATGTATCAATGAGTCGTCAAGTACCAAGGGGTCGTCAGGTATCCAGCGATCGTCAGGTACCCTTCCTGACATTGCATGACACACTCCGCCCTGACGGTCGTCACGTATCAATGGGTTGTTATGTACGAAGGGGTCGTCAGGTACCTAACGGTCATCAGGTACCCTCCTTGACACTGCATGACACACTCTGCCCTGACGATCGTCACGTATCAATGGGTCGTCAGGTACCAAGGGGTTATCAGGTACCCAACGGTCGTCAGGTACTTTCCCTCACACCGCGTGGCACGCTCCGCCCTGACGGTTATCATGTATCAATGGGTCGCCAAGTACTTTCCCTCACATCACACGGCACGCTCCGCCTTGACGGTCGTCACGTATCAATGGGTTGTCAAGTACCCTCCCTGACACCGCACGCCACATTCCGCCCTGACAGTCGTCAAGTATTAATGGGTCGTCATGTACCAAGGGGTCGTCAGATACCCAACAGTCGTCGGGTACCCTCCCTGACATTGCGCAACATGCTCCGCCTTGACGGTCATCACGTATCAATGGGTCATCAGGTACCAAAGGGTTGTCAAGTATCCAACGGTCGTCAAGTACCTTCCTTAACACCGCGCGGCATGCTCTGCCCTGATGGTCGTCATGTATCAATAGGTCATCAAGTACTAAGGGGTCATTAGAGACCTAGCGGTAGTCAAGTACCTTCCTTGACACCATTCGACATGCTCCGCCTTAATAGTTGATAGGGACAAATCCCATAGCAGACGAATCCAATTTGCTAAGCTAATAATAAAGCGATGGTGACACCTAGTGACAGTCCGGATAGCTTGACAGTCAAAGACCTGGTAGACCGAGTCTCGTCTTGAACGAAAAGTTGAGAGACAGACGGACCCTTTAATGGGGATGGACTCTTGAAGGTGGACGGACCCGACGGAGATGGGTGGCAAAGCCATATGGCACCCACGTGACCTGAGTAGTCTCCAAGGAACCTAATATGGGAATGCCTTGTATTCTACGTTCCACTGTAATCTGAGGGATCCCTACAAGGAAAGAATCCCACAATATATGGACACTGGAAAAGATCTTCTCCATAAGGAAATACCTTCTCCATCAAGAAACTAAGGTCAGCTCTACGCTACTATAAAAACTCCAAAGCCCTCACAAGTCACAAATCAAGGTACGTGAATTCTCTCTAGCTCTTGCACTATTGAGTTCTTAGAGATTCTTTCATCACTGACTTAACATTCGGAGGGTCTTTGGCTGGTACCCCACCAGTGCCCTTTGATTGATTCTTCTCTTTTGTTCTTCAGGTGCACCCATTGGCACGTGTGTGGACGATTAACTCACTGACGATTTTTATGCATTATCAATTTTATTGAGCTGTATGTAAAAATAAAAACTGAGATGTTGGGCTTATTGTTAAATAAGTTGGTAAAATAAATAGAGTAGTGTTACTTGGTTTGGTATAATTTATTCTTATGGACTCATTTAGCTTTAAAAAAAAAAAAAAAAAAAACTGGGTAGCCAAGAGTTTGTAGCTCAATTTATACTTTATGGGAAAAAAGTATAATTATGCTTCAAAAAAAAAAAATTTTAACATACAGTACAAAAGCAAGTAAGCTAATTAAGCAAACCAAACCCCCCAAAAAAAAAAAAATCTCTAAAAAAATAGCACCAAACTATCACCAATACATTTTGAGGTTTAATCAGGATTTTTCATTGCATCAAAAATAGGCCAGTCTCTATTATACATTGTCATATTACACACAAGTTAAGTACATACAATTCACATTTCAGTTCAAAACCATTTGAACTAAAATCATGAAAAATAATATGTATGCGGTGTGTGCAAAAAGATGTGTGTAAGACATTATCCTAAAAATTAATACTTATTTAGAAGATAAAGGTCACAAAAAAATTTATGATTTTTTTTCCACATCTATTGAGGTGGAATTTTGTGATTGAAGTAACAGCACTTTCATATTAGCACACCATAAATAAATGAGAATGATCCCACCATAACATGATACACCCATGTACTTCATTATACTCATTAAATAATGGTTTGCTTCATATTGTTTGATAAAGGGTTGTAAGTTGTAACCTTTAAGAGAAACACAACTCTACCTAGTTTTGAGACTCTTCACATGATATAAACACTTCAACAAACAGGAACATTCAAATCATTCTAATTCCCCCCTAAAATTTTCCTCCATATGTTATCACCATTGTCACTTGTTAAACATCCTTATTTGGCACCATACCAACACCTCCGGCTAAAACTACTTTTATTAATACTATTCACAATTCACAATGTATCAATTCAACATTTGTATAAAAAAAAAAAAAAAATTGTGCACCTCAAACTAATTATCTTTAAAATATTTTTCCATGAAGTCTAAAAGTGATGTTATTTCAACCAGAACTTATCATTTCAGTTAGGGCTGTCCATGGGTCGGTCTGGGTCGAATTTGTGCCTAACCTAGAACTGACCCGACCACATCAGGGTCTCTAAAATCTAGACTCATCGCCGACCTGTAAGATGAGTTGGTTCGGGTGTGTCGGATATTGGTCGATGTCAATCAAACTCAGTGAAGAAGAAAATTGCCAAAACGTGCCAAAAATGTCTGAAATTCGATCGAAATTGGCTGAAATTTGCTAGATTTAGCTGACACATGGCTGGATCTAGCAAGATTTCTAAAAGAACCTGCCAGATCTCAACAAATTTGTTGAGATCTTGACAAGATCTTGCCGAATATCGACATATCTAGTAACAAATGATCGAAAATTCCTCATACCTGCGAAAATTGGCGTGTTTCTGATATATAGGCCGATCAGATCGGTTGAAATTGAATTTTGAAGAATAGACCCGTCAACCAATCTGTCGGTCTCGATTGCTAGAGGCTAAGACCTATTGCCGATTGTCATCAGTGTCAGCTTAGCCGGTTTTTGGGTACGGTTGCATCGGGTTGGTTAGTTACGGGTTTCGGTAGATAGCCCTAATTTTCAGTACATATGGGTCCGTTTAGTAATATTGTTCTAGTAACATTGTTTAAGTGTTGTGAAAATACGTGTGAGTGAAAAAGTGTTTTGAAAATACATATTATATTTTTTTAAACAATAAAAACTATTATTTAAACAACATAACCAAACAGACCCTCTATGTCACTCCCCTTCTAAAAGTTTTTGGGATGTCATTTGGCAACTTGGGCCACTCAAAACAAAAAGTCCAAAGCCCGCGCTGAGTCTATCGTGCTGTGCACTCTTCTTGCTGAAGCGACGACGTTTAAGGTTGTCACAACCTCGTTTATATGTCCCTCGCCTCAGTGAAGCTTTTCAACTTCTAACTCCAAAGTTCAAACGCATTCAACTCTGTGTCTCTGTGCGAATTCATGGCAATACAACAGCTCAAAGTAGAAGAACTCCGAACCCAACTCGGCCAACGCGGACTCAGTACCACCGGAACCAAACCCACTCTGGTCCAGCCCTCTCTGTCTCTCTGTCTCTCTCTCTCTCACTCTCTCACATTTATAAAACTTTCTCTTTCTTTTGTAAGTCTCAACTGAATGTTTTCTTTGGCAGGTTCGAAGACTCGGAGCAGCGCTACGCAAAGAAAACAAGCAGTCAGCGGGTGCAGACGATGGTTTGTCAGCCAATAAGAAGAGAGATAGAGGCTCGGAAAATGGGGATTCAATTGGGTCCCAGCAGAAAATCATGGCCGTTGAGAAGTTTAGAGAAATGGGCATTCAGCAATTGCGTCAACAAGCTGCACTTCGAGGCATTTCTGCAACTGGGTCTAAGAAAGAACTCATAGAAAGACTCTCTAAAGATTCAAACCACGATTTACAGGACTGTCCTCAAGGTATCTACTCTTTTTTACTTTCTTTCTTTCTTTGTTTGTGCTGTGTTTGGCTGCTGAGAAAATGTAGGAAATGAGGAACTAGGCAACTGGGTTTGCGAGTTCAATACCGACTGGTTACTGTCGTATATGTAGTATAACATAGTTCGTATGTGGAATTCAAAAAGTTTTGTTTTGATTTAGCTTCTTTGAGGTGTTTTTATAGTTTTATGTGGGTAGAATATGATTAAATAATTGAATTTATCATATCATGATAGCTTAAGCTTTTAGGACAATCAATAATTTATAATAGTATTAGAGCAATGGTCTCAAACATTGTCTCCACTCTACCTCCCATTTAGGGGGAGTTTAGGCCCCACGTGAGATGGAGTGTTCTAATAGTTTAAGCTATTGGGACAATTGATAATTTATCGTTATGGAGCCTAAGAGAATGTGAAGCTAACACTATTTGTATTGCATTTCTTTTGAGTTGTTTTCACAACGGAGGAGTGGAGCTTTTTTATTTTTTACGGATTGGTTCTGATTGAGTTGGGGAGTTTATTTAATATATAAATTTGATGGTGCCAGCTGATGAAGAAGAACGTGAAAGCAAGGAGGAGAAGATTGTAACAGCGACCAAAAAGGGCGCGGCAGTGCTGGATCAATGGCTTCCAGATGACATAAAGGCCCATTACCATGTTTTGCAGTTGGCAAGTCTTATAGTTATTGTAGCACAATGTAGTGAATGAGTAGAGATTTTGTTCAGTAGAACGTAATCAATATCAATAATTTTTTTAGTGTTCTGGTTGGTATTTGGCTTTCTGAATTTGGACTGAATGTTGCTTTTTATGATGTAGGGTGATGAAATATATGATGCCATGTTGAACCAGACAAATGTTGGCGATAATAATAATAAATTTTACGTGATTCAAGCTCTTGGTTAGCTCTTGACTCCCTGCAAATTTTATTTACTCTAATATTTTTTGGTTAATTCATTTCGAATCATGAAAGTATGTTGAGTAGGAAGTTGTGTCAATAGTGATGTTTGAATGAAAAAAAATTTATAGTTCTAGTTTATTCAATCCCTGGTTGTTTCTCAAATTTATTGATTATGCACTATACCCACTCCTCTTCTCCAAACTGGACATGTTTTTGCACTGATAAATTGGTGTGACATGGTCTATGCGACCAACCAGAAACAGTTATAGGCTTGAGTAAAGATTTAAATTCAATTTGTGAACTGTGAAGCTTCTTATGATAACAATGCCGGTTGTTTTTATTTTTTAAATTTGAGGTCCAAATTATCTGGCTTTAGCTTGTTTATTTAGTAAAAGAGCTAAGCTAAAGCCTAAATTTAGGCTTGATTATTAAAAAGCCGAGCTCATACGTAATAATGTACTTGTAAACAAGCTTGTCTGTACGATGCCCAATTAAATAATATATAATTTTATATGTATATATGTATAAATATTTGAAATATATAGATTGAATTTTGTAAGTTTGTAAATAAATTCATGAGACATCAAATGTCAATTCACCACACTAGACTTCGTATCCCTAGATCCCCTTGAAGTGGAACTTATTATTTGAAATTTATTGATAATTTAGAAAGTCAATTTTGTAATCAAAGTAAGTACCTGTTTGGATAAAGCTTATCCTGTGTCTGCGTTTTTTTTTTTTTTTTTTTGGAGAAGAGCATTAACTAAGTTCCAGTGGGTCCCGTGCACTGTTCACGGGACCCACAAACATCTTTTTTCAACAAAACTTTCATTAAAAATGGATCCCACGGTACTATTCACACATTTAAAAATTATTTTGCTACAGTATTTTTAATTTTCAGTTTTCAGCATAATAAGCGGTATTCAAACAGAGCCTAAGTATACTTTTTAACATTACAAGGTTGGTAAATTTAATTTCTGTATTTTTATAAATTAAAATCATTATGAGTAAAGGATCCAAGGATAAATAGAGGAGGGTGTATTTGTAATTGTAATGAGACCCTTTCCTATTTTGTGCCGAAGCAACTTATCATTCTATCTAATTAACCCAAATAATATAGTTTCAACTAAATTTAGTTATTAATTATTAGCATGTGAAGAAGCATGAACTTTCTTGACAAGAAAATGAACCAAGCTTGAGCATATAATCTAGTTTGGTAATGCACTCGAGCTTGGTTTGTTTACTTTGTTGCACTAGTAATCTAGTATCCTGAACTCTTACTGATATTATTTCAAAATTACTTGCAGAATCTGATGATGGCAGTGCATTCATGGTTTACAATAGGTGGGGGAGAGTAGGTATAAAGGGTCAAGACAAGTTATTTGGTCCTTATACATCACGTGACAGTGCAATCCAGGAGTTTGAACAGAAATTCTTTGCCAAGACCAAGAACCACTGGTCCACTCGAAAAGAGTTCATTTGCCACCCAAAGAGTTATACTTGGTTGGAAATGGATTATGGTGAGCAGGAAAAAGAATCAGATGTGAGTACTCCTGATTCTAAATTTATATTTTTCCTTAAAGTGCTGAATGCTTGAAGTAGATGTCATTTTTATTTAACATGAAAACTCCAGCCGCTCTCCCTTGTGCAATAAAAATGGAAGCAAAAGAAAGGCGACTTTATTGATTTCTGTTCTCACTTCTCATGTATGGAACAAATTTTATTTTTGGCTTCACTGTGCATCAATGATGATGGGTGTCTCATTTACAGAAGGTGTTGTGGGGTTTACAGAAGGTGTTGTGGGGGTGGGGATTTTTAAGCACCTTCCAGATAGATGTATTTTTGAACATCATTAGGTTGCTACAAGACATTTTTAGTGAAGTTTTATCTCTCTGCTTTCAAGAGTTGGAGGTATAAGGATGTATCATCCCTGTTCCGTATCCCATATTTCTGTTTGACCAAAAATAGAAAGAAGAGAGAACCATATTATATTTTCTTTGCTACTGAATACTTAATAATGATTATCAGGTCAAAGAAAAGCCTGACTCTGCTTTAGGAATTCAACCTCGGGAAACACAACTTGAGGCACGCGTTGCAAAATTTATCTCTCTTATCTGCAATGTCAGCATGATGAAGCAGCAAATGATGGAAATTGGTTAGTTGATCAATCATTTACTTTATAGAGGATATCATGCAGATGATCATAAAAATGCTAAAGCATGACAAATAATTGTGAAGTTCATTTAAAAAATGAAGTGTGTTTTGATGGATGCTTTCCTTTGAGTTGTAATATTTTATTGATATGCTATTATCAAAATATATTTCATTGATATGGTAATTGTTTCTCTTTAATTATTTTTACAAAGATTTGATTTGTACATAATCATTTAGGATACAATGCTAATAAGCTGCCACTTGGAAAGCTGAGCAAATCAACAATTATGAAGGTAAGTCTTTATTAGATGCAAGGAAGTTTCCTTTTGCTTATATTTGATTTGGAGATAAAATTATAATAGAATATACTATTAGTTATGTGTATTTGAGAAAAATCTCTATTTTATTGATTAGCTACTTTAAGGGAATACTTAGAGGGATTCACACTAAGAAGGATATCATGAAGAAATTTTGACAGGAATTTTCAATGATTAATTATCTTAAAATCAACTAAACTTTTAAATTAGGAAGCACAGACACTTCATTTAGGGTGTCGTACCCGTGTTGTATCCATGTCTGACCCGTGTCATACCGGTATCGTACTGGTCATTTCATGTTATAATTTTTCAGAAATTGCTCATGCCATACCCGTACTCGTGCTTGTGTCCGTTTCTGTGTTTGTGCTTCCTAGCTTTTAAATGGGTTGTGCATTGTTCCTCTGCCTACACTTGTGTGCTGTAGTTTTATGTTGCAATATCTTTTGTCTTATTTCTTGTACCACTGTTTTCTGAGAACACTCCATGAACTAATTTTCTTTGACAATGTCTAGGGTTATGATGTCCTGAAGAGGATTGCCGATGTGATTGGCCAATCTGATAGGAGAAAACTTGAGCAATTAAGTGGGTAAGATTTTTCCTTCTTTGCTAGAGAGCTGTTACAGTGTATTTTTCAAGTGCTTGACTAAATTAGCTTTGCATTTTAAACAGCACATCTGATGTTTGTTTATAAAGCACACTATTTTTCATTTTACATTGTTTTGGTTTTGAATCATGCATTCTAGCTTCAAGAAGTTTGAGATTCCAATTTTAATCAATGGTTTCTTGTAGAGAATTCTACACTGTTATTCCCCATGACTTTGGATTTAAGAAAATGCGTAAGTCCTCTCTTTTTTCTCCACTGCACACTTAATAAACTAGGGATATAATAGTTTGGGTTGTCTATTTTCTCTCAAAAATGGCATCTATTTTAATATGTAAGAGTAAATGATGGCAGGTGAATTTGTAATTGACTCTCCTCAGAAGTTGAAACACAAGTTGGAAATGGTAATCCCTTTTTTCCTTTAATTCAATATATCCATATTGTCACAGTTAACTTCATTTCTTCTTGTTTTGGTTGTGGAGGGCGGATGTAGGACCCTACTTTGGGATTTAATTATTTTCTCAACAACTTTGGTATTATATTATTTTATTTTCAGGGATATTAGATGCTATAATATCCTTTTTTGTAACCCCCCGCTGTGGCCTATCAGTCATATTTTGGTTGTATTTGGAAATTTATTCAGTTGCTATTGATTATGAGAACACTGATCTGATCAACTTCTTGCATCTAATTGAAGGTTGAGGCCCTGTCTGAAATTGAGGTTGCAACAAAGCTGTTGAAAGATGACACTGGAACAGAGGTATCACTTATTCACTTCTCTCCTTTTTAATTATTGACTGGCTGTGTCTAGAAAGTCTCTGAAAGTCACATTTGCATGTTTTTAAGAAGCCATTGTAATATATGCAAAGAGCACATGGTCCGACTTATTTTTATCATTCCATTTAAGACATCAGAGAAAATGGTCCTACTTAATCATGGTGAGTTAACTTATATTTTTATTTATCACTACTGTAATCTACTTATTTACATCTCTGCCATCATTGTAGGGTGACCCCTTGTATTCTCATTACCAACGGCTTCATTCTGAACTGTCACCTCTTGAAGTTGATTCTGAGGAATTCTCTATGGTAATAGCCTCAGAAGTTTTAACAGTAATACTTATTTACACACACACACACACACCAAAGGACAGTAAAAAGAATGCCCCCAACCCCAAACTATAATACATGCAAAATATAGCTTATGACTCCATGAGTTGGTTTATTAGCTGGCCACTTTGGTATATAGATCTGATACATAGTTTTTGTTTCCTCATCTTTTCAGGTTGCAAAATATATGCAGAACACTCATGCAAAAACACACTCAAATTACACTGTGGACATTGTTCAAATATTCAGGGTATCAAGAGAGGGTGAATCTGAACGCTTCAAAAAGGTAACGAGGCATTTTCTGTGAACATAAAAGATCTTTATTACAAAATATTTCTATCATTGCAGATATTTTTTAGCAATTTTTTATTTGTTTCATTAGGTTCTGATATATAAGTAATTCATTAGGTTTTAAGTCCTAATTTAACTGCCTATTACTCCTGCAAGCAGTTTAACAGTGTGAAAAATAGAATGCTCTTATGGCATGGTTCTCGGCTTACAAATTGGACTGGCATTTTATCCCAAGGTCATTATTTTCCTCTCAAGATTCATAAGTACTAATAAGTGTGTGTGTGTGTGTGTGTGTTTTCACATCATATGATCTGAAAATTTCCATTAATAACTTAAAAATATTTAAGCCTAACTTGTATTCTATCAGGTTTGCGCATAGCTCCACCTGAAGCACCTGTAACAGGTTACATGTTTGGGAAGGGTGTTTACTTTGCTGACATGTTCTCCAAAAGTGCAAATTATTGCTATGCTTCTCATGGTTCCAAGGCTGGCGTGCTGCTTTTGTGTGAGGTTGTTCTTTATTCTGTAAAAACATTATTGTTATATGAAAAGACATTCTTTTGGGGTGGAACACATTCATATCACCGACTGTATACAAAAATGTCTTACATTTCATTAATGGTAAGATGTATGCACTAGATTACCACTCACGAACAGATGGGTCTTGCTGGACAACTATATGAATATTTACCCTTTTTCTGTTCTACATTGAAGCCCAACATTCCAACAGGAGTTTGGACTTATATATCAGTAATCTGTATGTGTTCCCACTCTCCCGGAATTTATCTTATTTCTGGCTGAGTTGGTCTATTCTACCCAGATTAGTCTTCTGGGAGTATCGCTATTTTTTCTTATTTTCTTTTAGACCCATAAAATTTGTGTAGTCCTCCACTCATCCTTGATAACTGCTGTCATAAGACTTTAACAATTTACTTTTCAGGTAGCTCTGGGTGACATGGCTGAGCTTCTAAGTGCAAAATATGATGCTGATAAGTTGCCAGAGGGGAAGCTAAGGTTTGTTTGTCTTTTTTTTTTCTTTTTCTTTTTTAATTATTTTTATGGACACCTGAATCATTCCATCTGCCTTGCTCTGAAAAAGTGGAATTGCCGAATTCAATGGTTGAAGTATGAAAATGCGCTCATGTTATTGCATGGAATTACCAGTAATGTCAAGACTAATTATCATATTGAAGACTTTTAAAGTCGATGTGGATTAAAATCTGATGTTTTGTTGCAGTACAAAAGGTGTTGGAGGTACTGCACCAGATCTCTCAGAAGCTCAGACACTTGAGGATGGTGTTGTTGTTCCCCTTGGAAGAGCTAAACATATGGACCATAAGGTATAATGCATCATGAGTTAGAAAATTTTGGCAGTAAAATTTAGAAACAGTCGTGTGTTTTGTTCCTCCTTTTGTTTTGGTTGGGATTGTTTTACCTTTTGTTCAATATTTGTGCAGCACACTTAATTATGAGGGTACATAGCTTAGTGTATGTCTTCTAAAATTCAAATGCTTCTTGCAGGGTGATTTATTATACAACGAATACATAGTTTACAATGTTGATCAGATTAGAATGCGCTATATCATTCAAGTGAATTTCAATTTCAAGTGATGACTGGTATCGGAAGGTGATTCCATTTTGCAGATTTGCTAGCTGGGAAAGGGGGGCTTCTTTTCCTCGTCTTTCTTGGGGGTAGGGTTGCCAATGTGAACAAAAAGAATGTGCCATACCTAGCGCTTGAATGTAATATGATATGAAAATGAGTTGTAAATATGTCTCTTATAGATGTGATTTTCAGCTTAATTCATGGGTTATCATATCTTCTTTAAAAGATTTTAAATGAATTATGAGCAGTCAAGCATTAGAAATTGGTTTTCTGTCATTTTGAATTTGGACATTTCAAAATTTCAATGACCCTGGTTGCAGTACCATCTTCTTAACCAGTTGCTTACAATCCAGCCATGTCAGTTCTCAAAGAAACAGAGGCATTTAAAGAAGAGGACCTAAATCATGTGTTTGTTTAGGCTTATTTAGCCTATCTTTCTTGGGCATAATTTTTTGAGCAGTGCTTTTTTCAGTGAGTAACTTACTATAATTTATAAAGGATCTCGCTATTAAAAATAAGCTTTCTAAGCTTTCTCAAACACAGTTTTCAATTTATATACGAAAAAGACAATGTAATTAGAAAGCTATGATACATAAGAGGGCGTTGCTCCTCTTTAATCCTCTCCAAGGGGAAGGGTAACTATATTAGTCTATAATTGTGCCCTTAACCTACCATTACCAACTTGCTAATATTGATGTCATATAATGCTAATTATAACTAAAATTGTGTTAACATGATTTCAGTTGTGTGTTTCGTATACTGTATGTAATTATCACCACTTATAAAATATAGCAAGAAGTGTATAATTTGTGATAAAATATAGCAAGTACAGTACTCGGATGCATTAGATTTGATTGGATGGTAGTAGGTCCAAGAAAAGAACTCAAATATTTCCACTCCCAATATTAATGCACATTCAAGTACCTTTTGTTTTGTTGCTGTTCCTCAGTCCTGAGGCAAAGTCAAACATATGCATCAAGTATGGTAGAATTTAATTTCTTGGAGGCATGATTGAGTTTCAAACGCCCTTTGAATACATAAGAGTGTATGACCAAATAAAGCATTTACTGCACCAGTTCATGTACACGCCAGTATTTAAGTCCCTAGATTTGATGATGACCTCAACCTGAATCTATGTTCTTCTTCCACAAGACAATATATAGTGATTCAAGAGTGGAACAGTTTCTACTCATCATTAAAAAGCACTGTGAATGTAATAAACCTCACCGACTCTTTAATGCATCAGCCATGAAGGAATGCGTCCACATTGTTGTTGCTTTGCTGCATTTATATTATGTCTCTTCAGATAAACAACAGAGCTAAGCACGCAGACAATGTCTGTCTTCTTTTTAATCTTGACGTAAATATCTTCTTTAGCAATGAAGATTGCAGTAGGCTGTAATGATGGGTTTTTGCAATTCACATTGTCATTCTGATCACGACTGCAATTTCTCATATAATATCGAGTGGATATTTAATGTATTTCACTTTTTATAATAGACAACAGATACACCATTAATTTTCTTGTCTCATAAAACCTCACAAAATCTTATCTCACAAAATCTGTATCTGTAATGAATCAAACTTCAGACCTCTCTTTATTGAATCAAATTTCAGGCCTCCATTGCAAGAGGAGAAGCACTATTATTAGGCTATAAAGTCATTGATATATTGGGTTATTCTATTATATCCAACTTCCATGTAAGTTTTACAAAGACAAACACAAATTTATGGGATTGAAAGAGGCAAGGAGTGAAGAATTATATTACTAAATTACACTATAATTTAGTGGCTTGAATCATGCTTGATCAATCTTATATATGATACTGCCAACATTCCACACCAAAAAAGCCAGTACCCAAAGAAAAAACCAAGATCGCATGCCTTGACTAGTAAAAGGAAGTATGCATTTGAAGCTAAAATTTGGAGTTCACATGCATAAAAAAGTGTTGTAGGACAATGATGCTAGCATGACATCTATAACAGGTCGGGTGCTGAGAATTCATTTCTTATTTCCTCGTGAGGATAGGTGGAGCAATTCAAGTGAGACATAATGTTTATCCAAATTTTTATTCAATAGTAGAATATGGTGAACCTTTTCTTCTGAATTCATTAATTCAAATTAAATCAAATCTCTCCGAGTAGGATTCGAACCTAGGACCAATTAAATCTCTCAAAGTAGCTTGAAAATAACACATAAAACCCCAAAATAATTCAGTAATCTGGTTGTAGGTGTTTTACTAAGTTGAAAGTTGTTGTACTGTACTGTTATTGTTTGATGCTGAATGAAATTTCTTGCTCATCTATAAAAAAAAGAAAGAAGAAGTGGCCACACACAACATATTAGCGTGTATGGTGAGGAATTAACTTCACACATGCATGCTTCAATTCTTTTGGTGGTGAAAATGCATGATGTCTTCCATGTTCAAAGCTTTACTCAGTTTGCTTAATGTGGACATAATATTAACTTGTAAATATACCGGCAGGAGCTTTGAAATTCTTGAAGTCCCATCCAATGAAACCACCACAAATTTTTAGGGGGAAAAGCTGAGGCCTACTGCATCTAGAGAATCATATCTGCCTAGGGAGCCTCCCAGCCTTTCTCAAAAACTCAGACTCAGACTCACACACACACACATGACATACCCCACTCAAAAACTTTGCGCCCAACACGCAAAGCCTACGTGCACTCTTCATTATTCTTTCTCCTCTGCTTGCACCATCCAATTCTTTCCAAAAAGTAAAAGGTGATCACCGATTCACCTTACAAATTGGCCCCACCCCAATAGTTTTGATCTAGGAAGAGAGAGGGGCATGTAGGCCCATGCCCCACATGTTGGTGGGTCCCAACTCCCAACATCATTGGCCTAAGAGATTCTTGACCCAAAGGCTAGCATTGCATCGCATTGCATTGCATCGATAGGAAAAGAGGTTTTAGAGGCTTGTGTTTGTCTCTCTCTGCATTGAATCCTTAAAGAGGAGCAAAGGGTTGCTGGCTTTTTTGGAAATAAGGCAGACAACAACCTTTTTGGGTCTCTTTAGATATACTAGCATGATGGCATGGCATGGCTTGGCACAGATGTTTCTCTCCACACCCACACTTCGAATTTACTCATTGCTCTTTAAGTCCTATACCATGGTCATTAAATTCACTCTCTCCCTCACCAATTTGCACCTATAAATACTGTGTTTCTTCCTCTATCCATTTCAACTAAAGTTACACCCACCATACTTCAACGTGTGTACAGACTTGATGGGTGGGAAGCTCCTTGTTGGAGAAGCAGGGCACGTGCAATGCACTCGGCTCTCTCAGATGCCAGTGAACTCTTTGCACGTGCTCCCCTTCTCCAACATGGGTTCCTCACCCTTGTCTCTTCAACCTAGCTGCCACCCAAGTCCCAACTGCGTGAACTTGTAGTAGGTAATGCTATCACTCAATTTTTGCTTTTCTACCTTCTGTGTTTACTTTAAAATTGACAACGTCTTTTGAGGCCAATTCTATGCACATGTAGGTCTTTAACCATGTATAAAGCACGTAAACGAGAGAGAGAGAGAGAGACGTGTTATTTTTATTTGGCTAGCTCTCTCATTGTACAGTTGTTGGGTAGTCTGAGGATTTAACTGTAGAAGAGTTGCCTGGTAGAGTTAATAGTTACATGAAATAGCTAGGTGACCACTGACCATGATCGTATCTTTTTCAGGTAAATTTTGACCTTTCACCAAAAGTGTGGTGCAGTTGATAATGTTATAAGACAATTGGTAGCGACTAAAGTAAACCAAAAACCTTATGCTCTCTCTCGGTTTTTAACTATATAGGCTCCTTTACATTATATTGGTCTGAATCACTTACAATTGGTCATCATAATTTAACAGAGCAAATTAAAAGCCCCATTCAAGGAGTTATGAATAGCAACATGTACAGGACATTTAACATGAATGCAATATGATAAATAGATGAGCACAAACAAAGATAAGCCGATAATTCCAGCACTGTCATCATTATTTTGCTATTTAACAAGTGATACGGAGGAAATATTTAGAGCAAATTATGTTCCTTGGATTTTTTTTTTTTTTGAAGATAGGTAAATAGTAGAAGAGGAGAAGATAGAGTCCAAACCACAAACATATATATAAATTATAATATCACAATGGATGTCAAAAGGATATTAAATTCTTATAACCAAACGCTATTTTATATTGTGGGGACCAGAGGGACAAATGGCAAATTGGGCTTTAGATGGGCTCTAATTTGGCCCAACTAGAGATATGATCGAGCTATGTAAGCCCACATGAACCAAGGAAAAAGACCATTCGAGGAAGTGACTAGTCCGAGGAAGCTACAAAATTTATGGGTTAAGCCCAAACGTATTGATCCGAAGAAGGTAATAGTAATAGACCCAGATAGGTCTTGGAGGAAACTTCCTGGCAGAGATATCATCACCTTCGCATTAAATGTACGATACCAATTAGGCATACCGCATTAATGAACGAATGACATCTGAACAGTACAATCACAGTCTGTTACCTGCTCAGCACCACCTCGAAATAAGAGGAGGAGAAGGATGGGATAAGTATCATGGAGAAGAATCATCTACCATCTAAGTGGAGGGTCAGGATCGAAGCATAGAGGCTATAAATAGGAAGAGATCCCCCATGTACAAGGATTTGATCTGGAGATTAAGAAAAAGAAAGGAGAGAGTACCAAGAACACAAAAAATTGTTGAACCTTGTCTTTGCGTAAGTGTAAACCCTCCTCAAATTTTTTGAGGAAGAAAAAATATAATCTAGTCTTATTTTACTCCCATGAGATTTGTTTCATCATATCTGTTGTGATCAATTCTTTTTAAGAGCTATTGTTTGAGTTTTAATTGTTAGTACCCGTTTGATTTCAGCGTTTGTGCGTCTGCATTTTCATTTTCGGCGTTTTCCTCTTTTTTTCTTTTTTTTTAAGTCCGCATTTGTTGACTTTTCCACGGTGAACAGTGCACCTGTGCACTATTCACGAACCCACAAATTCCACTTTTTAGCAAATTTTTCATTAAAAATGAGTCTCACGGCACTATTCACACATTTAAAATTATTTTGTTACAATGTTTTCAATTTTCAGTTTCAGTAAAATAAGCTGTATCCAAACAGACCCTTAGTCTAAAAATCCATCTCTTCAAATTAATTGTCCCGGATATCACTCCGGCCCAATCCACTTAGGATCCTCGGATTTTAGCTCATACATATATCATCTATGAGGTCTCTTCCATTTATTTTTTTATCAGTAAGTTATAAGAATATTAATGGATTTTAAATTATGACATTCTCATTCTTTATTCACTCTTGTGACAGGTGGAAGTGAACAAAAAATAGTGTTCATTGGCTTATGTTGGCCAAGCATAGATGTATTCATTTTTAATATATATATATATATATATATATATATATATATATATATATATATATATAAAGGTAATATTTAAATCTTATATATGAAAAAAGTAATAGTTAAACTAATTATGATCGTTTGTCAGTTTTAAAATTGTGGATAATCATAATTACCACCCTTTTAATATTCCTGTAATGAAGGCATCTTCACTCCATAAAAATCAATTTTTTTTTTTAAAAAAGAGAGAGAGTAACAAAGAAAAAGAAAAAAAAGAAGCATGAAGGCATGTGGTTTAGTTATATGACACTTAACTATCACTTTAATTTTTTTTAGTGATCAGTTTGGTTCATTTTGATAATTTTGATAAGGAGACAAATGTAAGTATCACCCATTGTTGCAAAACTTTAGAAGAAGAAAAAATCATTTCTAACCATCAAACTTACACCTTCTGACTTCTGTTGGATATTTTTATAAAAAATATTATATTTATTTTGATACTCATTTATGTGTATCAATTATCCCTTGAAATTCAAATTTAATTCAAAATTTGAATAGCTTTTGTCAATGGTTTTAATCAGGAAATTTATGAACATTAATGTAATATTAATACCATAATTGCCAGCATATTTGGTTTTATTATCTTATTTGAATATGACATAATAATGTCATATATGGAAGAATTTTAGCACTTAAATGTACAGTTATTGCTGAATTATTTTATGTTACCATATATACACAAATGTTTATTATTTAGTTTAATGGACAATAGTCAAACTGTTAGCAAATTGCTAACATATATACAGAAAGAAAACTTTTGAAAAAGTATTGTAATAATAAGCCATTAAATGCTTGGCACTATGACCTTTTCTTTTCTTGTTCAGCAACGTAATCTATGGGATATTTTGATTCTTTCCTTTCTTGCTCTCAACATACTAAAGGCTGGCAAAGATAAACTCTTTATCTTGGTATCCGGTTTTATTATATTCTATATATAAAGAAGCCATTGATTATTGTGGGGCCAAATAATCCTGTGGCCCAGCCCACTGCTTTCCTGGACCGAAGGCCCGAGCCGAGGAGATAATCCAAGTCCGAGGACACCCTCATCATCGGACGTCCGAGGGTTTAAAGGATAAGCTCGAACCGAACGGTCACCTCAGCATTAAATACACCTGACAACCACCCAGGCCGCCTTAATAAGGAAAAGACCTCACCAGTATCACCTTGGAGGCCGTGACTCCCAAAGAGACTGGGAAGGCGGCTGATGGGACAAGCACCTGAGCCAAGGGGGCTAATCGCCCAACACATGTAGGGCAAGGATCAATTGTAAGGGGGATATATAATGTAAAGGGATCGCTCCTATAGAGGGGGGATTTTTGGGGGATTTTTGGAAGGAGAAAAAGGAGAAGAGAGAGAAAAAGGGGAAGAGCCTCCTCGGCCCATGACCGAGGAGCCCATCCCAGATGTAATTTTATCTAAGTCCTTTGTTCTTTAAATAAACAGGGGCCGGAGTCCGCGCCACCCGAGCGCCGGCGGGTGCCTAGACCTTCAACCCACTCTCTACAAATTCATTGCGGGGTTCGTTGGGCTTTTGACCCGGGTCCATTGGGCTTGGGCAGCCGAAAAACCCAACCCTCACAATTATATATATTAATTTCAATAACGTTTTGACTATTTAATTGATATCAAACATTTTATTTTCTGGCTAAGGACAAGCAACATATTTAGTTCTATATATATGGAAATAAATAAAAGTTTCAGATACACACAATTTTATTTTTGAATTAGAAAGTTGTAGACTTTTCAAAAAGCAATTTTTTTTTATTGTCTTAAACACATACCATCTATTGTTTCTTACTACTCACAAAAATATTCTATTTTTTACAAAATTTTCTGGGAAAAAGAAAGTACTATAGAGAGCTTATATCCTACGAATAGTGTAGGCTCGCAAGGATAATCAGCAAAAAGTGGCTAGGCTGTTGTATCCTGGAGGCAACGTGTAGAAACTATTTGTCTAACTACATCGGATATACCGTAGACGGCACGATTTGTCTCAAGACAGTGACTTGGTCCACGCCTCATCTCTGCCACCTCTTTTTTGGTAATATCAAATTGTGTAATTTCCAAGGAAAATTCAGGTATTATTTCTCCTTTATTTCCAACACCTTCACAAAGTCTACTCATTTGACTCACAATGTAGTATTTTTCAGACCCAATTCGCTCATTCAAATTTACAACAAACAATGGGGACAATTTACTTCCAACACGAAATCAAGCATAGCCGCATTGCAAACTAATTTCCATAATTATCGAAATCAATGGGAATTGGCTTCAACATGAGCTTTGGCTTCAATGAGAATAATGGCTCAACCTCTTGAATCAACACAATGAGACTATCATTTTTCCAAGGAAGAGCCACCCTACAAATTGAATTGAACAGCACGTTCAACATATCAACAAGCACATCCAAGGCATAGCGAACAAAAAAAAAAAAAAAAAAAAAACAGCTTACCAAGGTGGGCATCATGCATTCGCATTTATTAAGTTTGCTTAAAGAATGAATTCAACACCTTGTCGCGATGTTTGGCATCATCCTCCAAAAACAAAACTTTGCTCCTCACTAAGGAGGGTACCTTTCTCTTCGCTGTTGACATTGCTTAGCCAAGATTGGCGCAAGCAAATCCCACAGCCATGGGTGGCGAGTTGTCGCAAACCTCAATTGTCAACACCGACAGAACAACCTTGCTCCTTCACGATGGACTGCCTCTTTTCTTCGGCGACAATGCTTTGTCCCATCTAAATCTCAACTATGTGGATGGTGGGTGGCACCAAGCTCTTTAAATTCTTTTCTGTTGGAACTCCCTTGCTTCTCAACCATAAGGATCTCCACCATCGTAGCACCCTCCTTGAGTTTCGACGATATGGGTGGAGAATTGAAGATGGGTGTTGCAAGATTTGATGAAGCTTGAGGGTTTTTCAAAAAAAAAAAAAAAAAACAAAACGGAGGAGGAAGAATGACAAACACATTTGAGATCAAAGAAATAAGTTTAAAGAAATAAGTTTCACTTTCCTCTGGGTGACTGTGACCCAACTTTTCTGCTCTACCATTTTTTTGCCTAAAACACATAGCTGGCCTTAAGTGGCTGACCTTGTCTGCTGCAACAACCAAATGTAGACTCCAAGGGCTTGCCATGTTTAGAAAACATCAGCCCATGAATTTAGGTCACTCAATTTCCCAAATTATGTAAAAAGCAAGCCAACTCTCTTACCTAATTAAAGCAAATCTGACCATAACCTCTTTGGTTGAGACCTTGGGGTTTAAAGCCTCTTTTATTGACCAAAAATCAGTCACTTAAAGCACCCCAAACTCAATACAAAAGGCAGGAATCAGATTCAAAATGGACTAGCCACGTTTTACCTAGAGACCTGAAACTTCAGAGCAAAAGCCCATGGAGCCAGTTAACAATCTCACAATTCTGAAGTTTGGGGGTGGAAATATGGGTATAGAGGAACCTTCCCCCTCTTTCTCATGACCTCCCTCAATTTCCTGTTCTGTGTGATTGCGAATCGAAATTTCAGACCTGTTGAACCACGTTCTACCTAGAGACCTGAAACTTCAGAGTAAAAACTCATTCAGCCAGTCAATAATCTCACAATTCTGAAACTTGGGTGTGGAAATATGGGTATAGGGGAACCTTCCTCCTCTTCCTCACGACGTCCCTCAATTTCCTCTTCTGTGTGACTGTGAGTCGAAATTTCAGACCTGTTGAGCCACGTTTTATTCATATACCTGAAACTTTAGAGTAAAACCCTATTCAACCAGTCAACAATCTCACAATTCCGAAACTTGGGGGTGGAAATATGGGTACAAGGGAACCTTCCCTCTCTTCCTCGCAACTTCTCTCAATTCCCTCTTCTGTGTGACTGCGGGTCGAAGTTTCAGACCTATTATTTTTTTTATGGTTTTCTGCACTTTTGTTATAAGCATTCTGATTTTCTCTTGTCAAAGCACCATTAGCCTTTTGTTTATTATACATTTGGAATTTTGGGCTTAATTCTCCACAATAAACACCTCTAAAGAACCTAAGGGGAGATTTGGGCAATTCTCGCATTTTCGGCCCTTATCGCAAAAACATCCCCGACAATATGTTAACTCAGTTTACCAAAATCCAAACAAGGCCAAAGTATTCACCGTAAAACCGAGAAATATAAATCAATAGAATTGTTGCTCCTCAGCTAGCCCAAGGAAGAAACTTACACAAGAATTTTTTTCTCCCTTGATTTAGCTCTTAAATTATACGGTCCTTTTTGTCAACCTTCTTTCTTTAAATTACTGAATCGAGACTACCAAAGGTATTAAAGGTTGATCTTAGCCATTGACTTTTACAAATTAGTTGTATTAGGCCTTGAACTCAACCCATTCTTGATCAAGTTGGGCTGGGCCAAACCAGTTTTGCCCCCTATAATATATATATATATATATATATATTAAATAGAATGAGCCATTGTCGGTTTGAGATTCGTGGATCTACTTGCACCCGTCAGTAGGATCCGATTTTCAAATATCCCAGAATCCGGTCCATTTGATTCGGGTCCAAAACGCGAGGTTTTGCCCTGCAAATTGTAAAGCAGGTTACGCATTAGGCCGCTCCAAGTCCAAGCTAAAACCTCTCTCTCTCTCTCTCTCTCTTTCTGCTATCTCTCTCAGCCATGGTGGAGACGAAGCGAAAAGGGAGAGACGAACCAAAGCACAACAAGATGAAGAAGCAAAAGAGTTCGGGCTCTAAAACCCTATCGACAAAGAAGAAGAAGTCCAAGAGAAACGATGTGAGGAAGGGTCCTCGCTTGCCTAATTCACTGCGCAAGGAGATCGAACGCTTAAACCCTAGCACCCAGTTGAACAGCGAAGACGAAGATATCAATTCCGATGAGGGAGAGTTTCTCGCCGATGACATTTACGAGTACGAGGAGAAAATCCCCCAGGAAGAGTCCAGGAAGAATCGTCGGTTCGACCCCGTGGAGAACTTCGAATACGAGCTTCCCGAAGATTTCGAGGTTCTCTCTCTCTCTCTCTCTTAAACTATGGTGCTTTTTTTTTTTTTGCATTGTGGAACTTGAATTATTATGAGTTTTTTGAATTTCTGTGCTTTTGTTTTGCTGGGAATGTTTTGTAGTTTAAGGTTCTAGTTCTTTGAGATTAATGAGCTTTTTGAGGTTCTCTTAGTTGGATGGCACATGCTATTTGATTTTTGTTATTTGGGCATAGGTATAAAGGTGTGTATGTATTTGTGGCTGCATAGGCTTGTCTTTTAAAAAAAAAAAAAACTGTCTTTGAGTGCTTTTGTATAGAAGTGTTGCTGTAGTTGTGATTATGGAATTGGGTTCTAAGTTTTAAAAAGAGATTTGAATGAAGATGTAGATTTTGAGTTGGAAAACTCAGCTCAATACTTAGATCTTTGGCAAGGTTTAGGAAATCAGCTGAGATTTCACTATGCTGACCTTTTATTTTATTTTATCTTTATTTTTTGTATATATATGCTAATGCCTATCAAAAAAAAAAAAATTATATATGCTTATGCTGATTGTTAATTAGGAAAGTTGACTGATATGCTATGGTATGTGGAAGAATTGAAATGATTGGGTAATGTGATTCAAATTTAGCTTTTAGGGTAAAGTTGTGTTTGAGTGAGCACGCACACACAAAAAAATTGTGAATTATTTGCCTATCGCTGGGCATGATGTGATGAATCGAAGTCAAGAGCAGACTTTTCTAAATTTAAATAGACAAAAAAAAGGTGAAAATCTATAAAATAACAAGATTTGTATTAGTCAATAGCGGTAAGGGAGAGTGCCTAGACTAACTTTAAACCAAAAGTCTCTGGTTCAACTCCTAGTTGAGGCATTTTGTGATTTACTTGATGCCTGCTCAGTGGGGGTGTGTAGGCATCCGGGGTTTTACCCCTCATGGATGGTCCCACTGGCCCATACCTTGATGGGGTTCCTTGTCATAAAAAAGGAAAAAAAAAAAAGAAAAAAAAAAAGAAAAAAAAGAAGAAGTCAGTATGCATAATTTTTTTTTTGGGATTTTTTTTTGGCATGGTTGGCTGATATATCTATGATCTTGCATTGTGGAGAATTTATCTTTAATACCGATAGCATTTGTTAGCTAGATTCAACCCACAGTCTTATTCTTGTATTGAAGAAGTAACCTTGCAAAGAAGAAATTTAGTCCAAGTAAATTGTATTGCCCTGGTCTCCACAGTCTTGTTTTCTTATTGCAGAATAGCATCAGTTATTATACTGCTTTCCAGTTCATTTGTTAATATGTGTATTTATGTATACTTTTCTCTTTTCTTGCTTATGTAGGATGAGAATGTGCCATCAGATGATGATGAGGATGAGGATGGTGACCTCATGGATAATGGAGGAAACAAACTTGAAGATTCCCATGATGAGATTGAAGAGGATGATGATGGAAGGCATGTCAGGATGTTGGAAGGAATCACTGGAATGCCAAGTGAGGCTTTTGAAGGTAAGGTGTTGTTAAGAATCTTAATTAGTAACATTTGGAAGTGTTTTGAATAGTGTAGTCAAATGCTCTCTGTGCACTTGCCTTGGGTCTTGAGTGCAGCAAGGCGTCTTTGGTGAGGTGCTCACCTTTTACACCTCAGTTGAGGTAACATGTACAAGAAGGGAATGTCTCGCTACACAAATGACTATTATTTATTGTATTTAAACAACACTCAACTGTGTTAATCCTTTAAAATGGAGCATTCTTTTTGAATGATTATCTATTCTCCTAATACAAAGGAAGAAAAATAAGGCCTAAATATCTTAGGAGTAACAATCTTGTATCTCATGAACACAGGCCTTGAATCAAAACATTATTTCTAATTAATAAATTGTTTTGCTTCTTTAACTACATGTTGCATTGTAGGTTTCAATAGCAAGGCTGTCGTCCTACAAAACCATAAGGTTTTCTTTTTTGTGTGGAATGAACGTGATGGTGATGGTGATAATGAATATGATTATATTTTTTAAATTAAATTGGAGAATTATGCTTGTCCCCAGTTCGATCCTGGGCAGCAACAACTTGTCAACTTTACTTCCATTTTACCTATCAAAAAAATAAATTGGAGAATTATGCTTTTAATTTCATCTCTCCACACACACATATGGGGTGGAGGTTCAAGTTATGCTTGTTATAACTCTTTGTAAAATTACATCACTCAATAAATTTTTATTGGATTTCTTTTTTTGCCAAGCCTAATATTGGATTTGATGTTCCCAACCCGCTAATAATGGATGTCAGAATTCATGTCAATTGTATCTTTTGTTATCCCATCTGAACCTCATGCCTTACTCTAAATGTAAGATCTAAATATATCTTTTTAAGAGAAGAAGTTCTTAATCTCCAATTGTGCTGATATTTGGAAAGAGAATGATGGATATGTGGAGGTCATGTGATTCAACAGTGTGTGTGTCAAAATTGATCTACTGCAAAGTTATTGAGTGATGTAACATTGTTAAAAAGTTGCATCAGGACCACTCACATGCACACTATACAAACTAGATTAGATTTTGACGTGATGCTTTGGTTAGGTAAGCGCCTTGGGCAATGTTTAGGACATGGTGCCTCGAGGTTGTTTTTCACCGGTTATGTTGGTTTTTCTTGATGGTGTCATAGATTTGATAAGTAATATGGACCTATAACTACATTGGTGTTGAAGCAATTTCAAGGGTTTTGGCTTGTAAAGAACGGCATGCTTTTGTTGTATTGAAATTACACTGCACTGCAAGATGTGTGTAAAAGAAATTTCTAGGATTTGTATTTTGAAAGAAAATGAAAGTTAAATATTGTTGTTTTCAATGTTAGTATGGTTGGAATTGTCACACATTGTATCTCATCTTGTCAAGTTTCTATTACTGAAAAATAAATGTCTGTATTTTCTTGAGAGAATGTAGCATATACATCCTGTGTACATTTGCTTTTCTTCTCCAATAAATTATTTATAACTTATATTAGAAGAAAGTCTGCGTCAGTGTTTGTGTGTGTATAGCAATTCTGCTTGTATTTTACTTAAAATGAAATGTTCCTTTGATGGGGGCATTTGGGAATTTTTCTTGTGGCCATTAGAAGTCAATCATCTATCTTTTTAAGATATTGTGACCTGATTTCCCTTAACTCTATGTGTACAGGGAAGAAGAAGAAAAATAATGTTGTTATATCTGAGGCATATCCAGAGTCTGAATATAATCCTACTCGTGATGTTTTGGATGGTGATGGCCGCATTAGCATGGAAGACCTTTTAGGCACTCTTCAAAAGAAACCCGGGTTTGGCAAACTTAGAAAGATAATGGATCAAATGAAGAAATCTGAGGCTATTGAAGCTCCCCTTCCAACAGTAATTCGGGAGAAGATGGAGAGGCAGGCAGCATATAAAATATCAAAGAAAGACATGGCCAAGTGGGAGCCCCTAGTTAAGAGAAATAGGGAGGCACCTACCATATATTTTGATGAGGATACGGACCTGGGGTTTTCAACTGTAGGAGCAATAGCTTCTGAATTTGAACCTAGAACTGAATTTGAGAAGAAAATGGCATCTTTAGTTTATGATGATGATGTTATGGAAGCTCACAAAAAAGATGGTTCCAGGCTTCTTGAATTAAACCAGGTATGGAAGTTGTATATATACTTTGCACATTGAATTTGGTGTCCTATCATATATAATATCTGGTTAACAATGTCCTCTCCTTTCCTTACTGCTTAAAAGTGTACTTGTTTTCATGGTGCTGTTTTGTAAAAGTTACTGATTGCCTGAGCGATTACAACCTAGGGTATCATTGCAATTGTTGGGGTTGCATATTTTGTTGAATCTTTTCAATGGATTTGGTTATCCCATTCAGAGTGGATTCAGCTTGACAAGTATCTTGTCACCTGTGTGAACGGGCATGGGCATGTGGAAGATCACAAGCACACGTGGATATTAAATAAGATGATATAACATTTAAATGTTTTGTTTTATGCTTTAGTGAAATAGTTGGATTTTCCCCATGGAGGAAACAAACTGTCTCTAAAAATATCTGCATTTAAATCAAATAGAAAACAAAAGTGTCTAGAAAGAAAGAAAAGTTAAAGCCAATGAGCTCTAGCTCAAATGGCACTTTCCCCTTTCTCGAAGGAAGGTAAGGTCATAGGTTTAAGACTAAAAAGGTGCGTGTGTAAACTTTGATTGAAGAGTTCATTTATAACATTGTTGGAAATAGATGTTTTACAGGAAAAGGTTGATTCTTATGGAAAACTAGAATCAGTCTTAAAAAAATCCCCATCTCTAAAAAGAAACAGGGAGGATATTATAAAATGGAAAAGTGTTATAAAATTGAAGGATAAGCAATCCTTAACCACTTTAAAGTGATCTAGACAACTGTGAATTACCTATGAATATCATTTAGAACTTTGATGCTCCTGAATTTTTGCAAGATCTCTTGAATTACAGGTTTTATGATGTTTGTTATGTTTTCAACAGTCAACCTTGCTTGGCAGGTATCTGTGGAAGATGAAAAGGAGCGCCATAATCGTATTGCTAAAATGCGCAGCCTTCTTTTTCGTCATGAAATGAAGGCAAAACACATAAAAAAGATCAAATCCAAAACTTACCATCGTTTGTTGAAGAAAGACAGATTGAAAACAGCAGCTGCACTGATTGAAATGGATCCAGAAGCTGCTAAAGAGCAGGCAATGAAGCAAGAGTTCAAACGGGCAGAGGTAACTATAATTTAGAGAGAATATATAACACTCCAGATTAATTTTTATCAAGTGTTTGTTGCTGATTCGTTTCTACTTCCGAATGGATACAGGAACGCATGACACTGAAACACAAAAACACCTCCAAATGGGCAACGCGCATTCTACAGCGTGGTTTGCAAGTCCAAGATGAAGGTACTCGAGCTGCTATAACTGAACAGCTCCAACAGCATGCTCTTTTGACTAGAAAAATGAACTCTATGAAAGACGGTAGCAGCAGCAGCAGCAGTGATGACACCAGTGATGAGGATGACGTAGATGAAGATTCTTCTGTTTTAAAAGAGGGTAGGGCATCCAAGTTATTGGGAAAAGCAGCAGAGAAGACCCTCAAAATATTAGAAGAAGAAGATGAAGTGCCTGATTCAGGAATTCTTGCTTTACCTTTCATGGTAATATTTGGTGTTCTCTTGGTAGTTTTCTTAAGAAGTTGTACTGTATTCTTCCACTGGTAGTATTAGCTTCCATGGAACTAAAACCACTGGTTCAAATCCTACCCCTTGATACCACAAAATTTTTAGAAAAGTGGATTATATTCTAGCAGCACTCTTGCTAGCTAATTTCAAGGGGTTGGTTGGGGACCATGACTTATGAAGTGTAGGTTACTAGTTTGAATCTCTCCCTTCTCCTCCCCTTGGGGTCAAAACTTATCCAAAAAGAAAAGTAAAGAACAGTAAAGTAAAAGAAGAAGAATCAGCACTCTGCTAGCTATATTTCATGTTTAAAAAGGCCAGGGGCAAATGAAAAGCACCAAATTCACAAAGAAGAATGTAACCTTATATTTCTTCCTGTTCTGCTTCATTGCTTTGGACCTTAAAATATAAGTTGTTGATATGTTCCATCTTGTAATATATACATCTTTATAATTCCTTTTTAATTTGCTCTTGGGTAGGAGCGTGGACTAAAGAAAAGAAAGGAGGCAGCTGAAGAAGAAGCTAAACTTGCTCTTCAAGAGTATGAAGTGTCGATGAAGCAGCTGGACGATCCAAGTGGGGCAGAAAATTCAAAAATAAAGGCTTCAAGTGGTAGAAGGGTATTTGGTGCAGCTAAAATACGTGCTCCAGAATCAAGAGATGTGATTAAAACGGATAACTTCTATGCTAATAGTGATAGTGATGATGACTTGGAGGCCAAAGAAAATATTTTTGATATGAGGAAAGACGGAAGTAGTGATATGCAGAAGGATGTTCATGTTGATTCTGTTTTACCTCATGAGTTTCGTCAGGATTCTGTTTTTAAGGTAACTTGACTTCTTTGAGCAATCTTCCTGTTTTTTTGTATGTTTCTTGATCCATAAATGTGAAAATTTGCAGAGCTTTGATGATATTGTTAGAGATCCAGGTCCCAAGACAACATATGACGTTGCTATTTTTGCATCAGACAAATGGAGAAAGGTTATTTTTTGCCTTTAATCTTTTATTTTTTAAGAATTAAGGATTTTCTTTCTTTGGGGGGTGTCTTTCTGATGACTATGCAAACAATGAGCAGATGGAAAGCAGAAACAAAGTGGATGCCAATAGCAAAAAGTCCCCGGTGGCTGTTGAACCTGAATATAATCAAGATTTACAGGTACGATCTATTTGCATTTTCTTAAAATATTTGAACTACTATTTAATAGACTGGTTGCGTCTCTTTTTTTTTTTTTTTGTTCTAGGAGCCTGTGAAGGAAGTGGGTGAAAACAGTGATACAGAAAGTGAAGGACAAATGGTGGATGGGATTATTTCATTGGATCCTAAACCGACTTATGAACTCCCTTCCCAGACAGAGCTGATTCGCCAAGCTTTTGCTGGGGATGATGTGGAGGAAGATTTTGAGAATGATAAACAGGAGATTCTGAATGAGGAAAATCCTGAACCCGAAAAGCCAGTCTTACTTCCTGGCTGGGGCCAATGGACTCGTGTACAGAAAAAGAAAGGCTTACCTTCTTGGATGCTGAAAGAACATGAGAATGCCAAGAGGAAGAGAGAAGAAGCTCTTAAGAAGAGAAAGGATGCACATCTCAAACATGTTATTATCTCTGAGAAGTTAGATAAAAAGGTTTGTGGTCTTAAATGCATCTCAGATAGCTATACTGAAATTTGATATGATTTCTCAATGCAACTACAGATTTATGATTTATCAGTCAATTTGAGTTACCATCTAAAATTAAGCAAGTCACCAGCCATTGAGATTCACTAGTTTTAGAGTGGTCACTTAGAACGATAATTTCTATGACATCTAAGGGTTTACATGTTTCTGGTGGTAATTATTAATGGATTAATATTGAAGATCAAAGAATTGAATTCTTTTCTTCATATTGAGGTAGATATATGACTTAGTGCTTCAGGCAATCCTCTGGGGTTATGTGGTGTATTGAGGTGAAAAATTTTGCTTGTTAACCTTCTAATAACTCAAATTCTGTTATTCTGCTAATCGTATAAAGAATCTGCTTTACTATGCCTTTCTATGCTGATCAAATGAGTGTTCATTTTTTTGATTGGTTCATTTTTTCTTTTTTGAATTTTGATTTGGCAGGCTGAGAAACTCCTTACAAAAACATTGCCTTACCCTTTCACGTCTAAGGAAGTTTTTGAGCAGAGCATCCGCATGCCCATTGGACCTGAATTCAACCCAGCAACTGCAGTTGGTGCTCTTAATCGACCTGCAGTAAGTATTTCAATACAATTTTACGTATTATTCTCTTTTTGCGCACATGAAGATATTAAATGAACGACCAGACAAGAAATAGTAACTTCCAATGAAGAACTTCTGCCCTTCTACATAAATCTTTTTCTATTCCCCCCCCTTCGCTTGAATTGGCTGATTTGTACAATTATTTTTTCATTTGCCTGTGTTTCTCATTTCTCTACTTTGAACAATTATGTGCAGGTGGTGAAAAAACCTGGTGTGATTATTAAACCAATTGAGTTCAAGGAAGTGAATCCTCACGAAAATAAGGAGGATCCCAAATGGAGTGGACAGAAAGAGAAGATGAAGAAGAGTAAAAGTGATGGCAGCATACCGAGAAAAAAGATGAAGAAGGCAGAGGGCAAAACCAAAAAAGTAAACTGAGACACTCTTGTTTGTCAGAATTTTGTTCCTGTATTTATTTCTTCTAATCTAAACAGGTTCCCAGTTTTCCATGTTTGGGGGAGTATTATACCGAAAGAAAAAAAAAAAAAAAATGGAGGGAGAAAGAAAGAAAAGGAAGAGATCTTTATTTAGAATTGGATAGGAATATTTGTGGATTTTGTCTAGTATTGAGGGTTAAGTTAAGAGAGAGAATTTGAGAGGCTTAAATCCATGTATTTACTATTTGCAGGTAAACATTAGGCTTTTGTCATATCTTTAATTTAGTGATTAAATTTTTACCTGAAATCCCAGTATGTTGTGAAACTGATTGTAGTCTGGTTAACACAAGTGACAGTTATTATATGCCAAAATTACTTAATAACATGTATTTTTAAGATTCTTTGGTAAAATAATACCGTTTAAAAACTATTTGGTTAAATACCCTTTTAGTGATCTCGTCTCTTGAAGAGTATAGGACTGTCTCCTCTCTGAGATCATTTGTTGATCTATTGTGATGTTTATGCTTTATGGAGTCTCATATTTGGATTGTTTTAAATCCAATGGCTACTAGCAAGAAGGGTTGTTGCCCTCTTTTTCGGGTGGAGGAATTGGTTTGAATAAATTTGAAACTTTGTCTTGTTACGTAGGATCATTTGGGGCCGAATGTCATTGCTTGAAAATTGGATAGAAACTGTGTTTGGTTTTCGTAAAATATTTTCCGGAAAATAGCCTATTTTTTGAAAATGCTATTTTCGGGAAAAGAAAATATTTTCAAGTGTTTGGTTGCATTATGAAAATTGTTGTAGAAAATATTTTCATGTGTTTGGTTCTATTCTGAAAATGCTATTTTTTTACAAATTTTTCACATTTTCTTAGCTATTTTCTCAACATCCAAACAAATTTTATTACAAAAAATTTCAAAATCACAACCAAATCCCAATCCACATAACAAATCACAGTCAAATCTCAACACCACACACTACCGAAACTCCAATTCAACCCACGACAGCAAACTCCGACAATCAAAAGCCACAACCACCAAAACACTACCACCACACCACCACAACAACAACAAAAATCAAACTTAAAAAAACAAAACTGAGAGATCGAGAAAGAGAGAGCGAGGAAGAGAGAGCGATCAAGAATGGAGGAAAGGGAGAGATCGGTCATCGATCATGGGCGATGAGATTGCTCATGGGTAACGACGAGATCGAGAGGGCGACGAGATTGAGCGGCGCGGTGCTGTGCTCGACGATCGGCGCGGTGCGATCGTCGAACTAGAGCTCGGTTTGTGGTTGTCGGACTGGAGCTTGGGGTTCGCCGGCGAAGTCTCTTCTTCCTCTCTCTTTGCGATCTGGGCTCTCTCTTCTTCCTCTCTCTCTCTCTCTCTCTCTCTCTCTCTCTCCGGAAATGCTTTGAAGTGGAAATAGGGACTGAAAACCATTTCCGTGGTCAAAGGGAAAATAGGAAATGATTTTCCGGAAAATTATATTTTCCGTAACTGCCAAACACGCGAGCCAGGTGAAAAATGATTTCCTGAAAGTGTCAATGTAATTTGCTTTTTACTATTATGATATATTAAGTTTTCATGAGAACACCTTTTACATTCAGTTTTAATTAAAACAAGTCACAAACCTTGGGAATAAATAGTTATTATTGTAATATAGGGTTCGTTTGGATATAGCTGAAAACTGAAAACTGAAAACACTGTAGCAAAATAATTTTTAAATGTGTGAATAGTGCCGTGGGACCCATTTTTAATGAAAAAATTGATAAAAAGTGAAATTTGTGGGTCCGTGAACAGTGCACAACTGCACTGTTCATGACAAAAAGTCAACAAGTGTGGCTACTGTTCATGTAAACAGTAGCCGCACAGTAGCGTCACAGTACCCGTTACTCCTTCACATGCCTGGGGAAAAAAAAAAAAAAAGAGTCTAAAACATGAAATGAAAACGCGCCGCAACATTAATCTCAATCCAAACGCTCACATAATGTATAATTTTTTCTCTAATTTTTTTTAAAAGTAATTTGCTTTTTCTAAAAATTAAACAATTTCTATTTGGTCCAATTAGGTTTACTTCAGTCAAATTCAGTTTCCCTTAGTCCACTTTAAACTAATTGGGTCTTAAATTAATTCTTTTTATAGGTTTTCAAATTCATTTTTTTCTTCATTTTTGGGTTGAAAAGTATGAAATTTTATTATATTTGGGCTAAACTCTTTAGTTTTGAGTTAAAAAATATAAAGAAAAATACTAAAATAGAAATTAGAAATATGAGTCTTAAAAAAGCAATAAAAATGATAAACATTAAAAGTCTTATTCGGTCCATTCGGTCCTATTTAGTCCATTCTGTCCACTAAAATTCTATTCGGTCCAATTCAACACATTCGGTCTTATTCAGTCCAGTTCGGTCTAAAAATTGCTTCAATAAGAAATAAACACTACTTTTATGATTTATCTAAAAAATATCCAAAACCAAACAAAACCGTGGCAACCTGCTATTCCAGCCAGCAAATTTCATTTCAGTTTTTGGAGCCCAAAACCAAACCGAATTCAAAACCTGTTCCCTCTATCCATCCACTTCAGTCCAGAATGAGTGAGAGTGAGTCCACATTATTCAAAACATCATAAACCATAAAATCAAAGCAAAAAACCAACAATGCTCCACGAGCTCTTACTCGCACTCTTGGGCTACACCGGCGATCTCATCATCCACAACTCCAACTCCGACGACCGCCCTTTCAAGCTCGCCTCCGATATCTCCTTCATTCAACCCAGCGATCGGTACGCTACCAATCTCAAACAATATGCCTTGTCATTTTTTTTTTCCAATTTCCGTAACTCACATTTTGATTAAATTTTGCAGGGATCTAATTGAGAGGATAATTACCTTAGGGTTTTACTACAGAGAGCTTGATCGTTTCGCTACCGAGTCTCGGAATTTAAGCTGGATAAGATCTGCGAAAAATGAGTCTCCTTTGGACCTCTCTTCCTCGAAGAATCCCGCTAGCGTGTACCGTAGAGCCATTGCTAATGGCGTCGTGGAAATACTTTCAGTGTACAGGTCCGCCGTGCTCCACATTGAGCAGAAACTGTTGGCCGAAACTGTCCCTATCTTGGCTACTGTCACTCAAGGCCTCAATAAGGTCCTTTCTCTCTTTCTCTTTATTTTTTATGTTTTAAAGTTTGTAACATGTTAATTAGTGTTAATTGTATCTCTTTCAAATCTAAGCTATGAGGTCCTTCGCCGTTTGACATATGATTATAAGCTAGTTTTTGCTTATTTTATATACTGTTTTTAGGTCTACACTACTTTTTATCTCAGCTTTAAGTTTAAGCTTTTTGAAAATAAGCTAGTTTTTAGTGTTTTTTTGTCTCACGTATGCAAATAAGTTACCAGAAATAAGTAATTTCCAAACGGAATTTTTATTTCTTAGGGTATCAACACCTTAATTCGAGTTTATTTTTAGTGAGACACTATAACTCGCTAATTTTTGTATTAATGTTAAAATTAACAAATTATTAGGCTTGAAATGGTCTGGTCATGTTCAGAGGAGAGAGGAGAGTGATCAATGCCCTAGTTAGAAGTAAGAGAAAAAAAACGTAGAGGAAGACAAAAAATAACATTAGTAGAAGTAGTTAAAAATGACATGTTAATTAAGGAATTAACAGAGACTATGACTTTGGATAGAACACAATGCAGAAAAAGTATACATGTTAATTAAGGTTTTGTTGGTGTTGTTAATTTTGGATGCTAGGGTGAGTAGTTGATATTTTGATCTCGTTTTGTTCTTATAGTTTGTTTCCCCCTTCAGTTTTTTGTTCTTTTGCCGCCTTTGTCTGAGCTGATTTTGGAAATTGAGCATGATAATATTCGTGGAGGTCAGCTTCTTAACCTGTTACACAAGCGGTGCCACTGTGGAGTGCCTGAGTTGCAGACTTGCATTCAGAGGTATACATGTTTTGGCAAATTGATTAGTTATTAATTACTTTACATTGATGATAATTCTGTCTTTTCTTTAGGTACAATTTTTATTTTTATTTTTATAATGCTTATAGTGCATTTCCTTATTGTTAGGATGGCATTGAGATGTATAATCACATCTGCATAACTTAAATATGGACCATTCTTAAGGAATTGTATCCCGATCTGTATTTGATTGCTAAAAACGGGGATGCTTCTGTCTTCCATGGTGAGTGTAGGAGGGGATGACTGGCCCTGCTATTGGAATATGAGGTTTGTTTGTAATTTTCATGATTGGGAGATGGAGGGGGTGGATTCTTTAATGGATTTATTATACGCCAAACTGCCATATGCTGGAGGCACTTACTGGGTACGGAATAGCAATGGTGAATTTAGTTTTCAATCTAATTATGAACATTTGAGAAATGCTAGCAGGAAAGCCTTTTCCCTGGAGATGCCTTTGTTCTGTTCACGTGCCTAAGAAAGTACCATCCCTAGTGTGCGCAGCAATGCTAAACATAAATTTGATCATAGGCAATCTTGTTAAGGGGGGTATACCATTGATCAATTGGTGTTGTGTGTAAGGCAAGCAATGAATTGGTGGGTCATCTTTTGCTACACTGTGCAGTTGCTCACAATTATGGTTATTTTTTTTCCCGGCTTTTGGGGGGGTGCAGTGGGTGATGCCCCAAAAAGTGATTGATATTTGTTGTTGCTGGAAGGTACTATACGGGAGACTTAGGAATAGTATCACATGTAATGTGACCCTATGTGTCTTGTGTGGTTGATTTGGGATGAGTGGAATAGTTGAATACTTGAGGGTGTTGAGAAATCCTTATTGAGCTAAACTGTAGTTTTTTGCACATTTTATTTAAATGGTGTGATATGCTGGAGAGATTTCTTGTAACACATTAGTTGAGTGTATTACATTTACGCTTATGGTTGCAATTCTTTAGGAAGCTCTATCTTTTGAGCTTTCTTGATTCTTAATAAAAATATTTCTTTATTACCTATCCAAAAAAGAAAAGAAAAAAAAGAATCATTTCTTAATATATTATATGTATGGAGCATGAGTCTAGTTGATCAACTTGCAAAATTTATGCTGAGCTGATGATGTTCATCTTTGTTGGTTGTTGTATGTCCAAAGTATAGACTTCTTTGGCATGGGCATCAGGTCATGTATAACCAACTTGCTTCGTGGATGGTTTATGGGATTCTTCAAGACCAGCATGGAGAGTTTTTTATTCGGAGGTAATGACTAAAGAAGTATGTTTCTTGTAGCCAATAAGAATATACTAATAAGGTTCAGCCAATTTTCTATTTTGGATATTCGTATGACTGATATATGCATCCATTATAGATTTATAAACCTGAAATTGGTTATATTGTTGTCTAACTTTGCAGGCAGGAGGATACAGATGTAGAGCATGGCTCATCTCTTCCTGACATACCTGAGAAGTTAGCTCGCTTATCAATTGATGATACATCTTTGACAGATTGGCACTTGGGATTTCATATTTCTTTGGTATTTTTTGAACTATTATCTTCAAAATTTTGGTTTGTTTTTTATTTTGCAATGACCAGTCAATTAGTGTATTGATGGGAGTTTGTTAAGATTTGGATAATGACGATGTTATTGACTTAATAATATATATTGACTAGATTTTCCACTTTCTCTGTTTAATCTTTTGTTAATCAAGCTGGATATTCTAGTAGATGTTCTCACAGGCATGCTCACTGTTACCTTTAATCAGTGGTGTGTACCAGAAAAGCACTGATGGTTATAACATAATATTTTGTCTGAAATTATGCTGCAGATGTCGTTGCTGTTTTTGTTTTGTAGATTGTCTTTATATGTTGCAACAAGATTGCGAAGTAGAGTTGAATAGTTTTGGCATTGGGTTAAAAATGAGCAATCATAATTGATCATTGGACCCTTTGGAATAATTTTTATTTTGTAGACTATTTGTACTTGTCATTTGTTACCAAGTATCTGATTTCATCAATAGGCTATTCTTTACAAGCTAAGTCTGAGTCATGTTTAGGATGTTTATACTCTATATCAGCCAACATGTGCATTCTACATGCTGTCAATTTTTTATTTATTTAAAATTTTAGGTACTCTATATGTCAGTGTGACTATGGCTATGCTAGACATAACATGAAATTATTTATGACTGATAGCCTATAAAAATGAACTAAGATTTGCATGAAGAGTGCCCTCCTACTTATATTGCATTTGCATGATATCTATATATGACATCTTGCTCACTTCCTGAGGACTTGAAGGAAGTGCAATGACTAGAAATAATGGTGTTTCTTTTTTTTCCTTTTTTAAAAGAAAGTTTTCTTCACTTATCAATTTTTCGACTTTACATTCTCTTTTGCACCAAGGCACTGATCATTGGAACTTTCTTGCTTTCCCAATTTTTTAATCTTTCCATGTTATTTTGCAGGATATGCTGCCTGAGTACATCCACATGCGTGTTGCAGAATCAATTCTTTTTGCTGGCAAAGCCATCAGGGTTCTTCGAAATCCAAGCCCCTCCTTTCGGCGTGAGGATGCTTTATATCATCAGCAGATGCCAAGAGGCTCTCAGAAGCTTCAGGGATTAACGGGCCGTTTTTCTTTTCAAAAAGAGCCTCTCATGGATGCTAAACTGATGGGAGAAGAATTACTTCCACAAACTGAGGCAGATAAGATTGAAGCTATGCTTCTAGATCTAAAGGTTGTTTGCACCATGGTACCCTGTAACATATTTATTGTGTGCAACCCCACTTTTGATGGATATTTACATGTGGAGAGTGTGGATTGTATTTGTTTATTGCACAAAATAATATCCAGTCTCAACTGTAGTCCATGCACTGACTTGTAAGATATTATATATACTTTGTAATGGATGGTATCCCCCTTGAAACGCCAAAATTTTAATGGTGAATAACCTGTTTATTATGTGCAGGAATCATCTGAGTTTCATAAAAGATCATTTGAGTCTGCTGTTGACTCTATTCGGGCTATTGCCGCCAGTCATCTTTGGCAGGTCTGAATGTGACAAAAATTTGGTTGTTTTTATCTTTTAGAGCATCTACATAAAAAGTATTCCATCTTTTTCTACAGCTTGTGGTTGTACGCGCTGACTTGAATGGCCACTTGAAGGCCCTGAAAGACTATTTTCTTTTAGCAAAAGGAGATTTCTTCCAGGTAAAATATGAATCTGTTTTTTGCTCCTTTTTGCATTTTTATTGGACTACTCTTATGGGTGCTATGTTTTATATTAATCTTATGATGGGGAGGTTAGTCCATGACACCAGTCCCTTTCAAACTTTTCAACCAGATCATATTTTATGTGCTGTCCTAGGGCTTGTGCTGATCTAGATTTTGCTGCTTCTTATAAAGGACTAATGAATATAGTTGATGCATTTGCTTTATGAACCTTGGATATTAATCTGCATATGTTGCCTTCAGGAGGAGGAGGATCCTCTTCATGAAATTGTTGTGGCAATGCTTTGAGAATCTTTTCCCATATGTCTGATATGGATTTGTTTGAACCCCATTAAGGGAAATGTCATGATTTGCACACTAAATGTATGATGTTTTCTCTCATTTGCTTATATATGATAGCAACGAGTACCTCAAACTATTTATTTAATGGCATTATATGCCATGCCAATTTTTGCATATCCACTTGTGAAATTCGTATGTACCTTTTGGATGATACTGTAAAGTTAATAAATATGAAAATTGCTACAAATGATTTATGATAATGATAATGGAGTAATGGAACCTCTTTTGCCCATTTTATTCTTGAACTTTTGTTGTTTATAAATATATCTTGTATTTGGTACATCTCTGGTTGAATATAAGTTCCTATGCATGTGTTATAAAAAAAAAAAAAAAAAGACTATATGTGTGACACAAAACTTTAGTTGCACCTTGTGTGACTTAACCGAAGTTACACATTTTTTAAACCATCCATTCTTATTTTATCTAATGGTCAGAAAAAAAAAACCATTTATTATGTCATTAAATAAAGTCGGCTTAAGTTGGACACATCAGCAATAAGCCATTTCACATTAAAATTTTCTATTCCCAACACTTCTTTCCTATCACTATCTCTTTCCCTCTGTAAGTAAAACTAAAATCTTTAGAACACAGTTTTGTCTTTGACCCAGAAGAACTGGATCCGGCAAAGGATCTAGATCTAAAGGGATTGGGGCATTTGATTGTATTTTGGTTCAGCTTGGATGTGTTTGGCTCTGTATTTGGGTAACCTGCTTGGAAAGCATTGGTCACTTTCGTGGGTTTTGGTTTTCTTATGCCCATTTTTACATGGGTGATTTGTGCTTATTTCAGTTTATGTTTCTGTCTAATAAAGACAGAATCCTAATTCTAAAATTCTTAATTAGATAGAATCTCTTTGGATTGTGATTTCTTTTTTTCTTTTTTTTTTTGGTTGGAAGAGCTGAGATATTAATGGACTATTTGCATCCAGATGGGTTTTATTATTAATTGGTTGGTTCTGTACTTTGGGTAAAACAAATTCGTGCATTTGAAGTCACTGTGGAGAATTATGTACACAAGTAAAGGAGAATATCAATTTAGAGTTATATATTCTATTATAGCCATTCCACCTGCTTGGTTGAATCTCAAACCACCCCCAAGTCCAGCAACATCACTACTGTCAAGACACCATCTGAGAAACAGAATTCACGAAGAAGTCAGGAAGATAGGCCAATTCTGACCATTAACCATTGAAGAACTGAGTGTTATGTAAGTTTGTCTTCAAGACAGTCAAGAGGCTGAACCTAATGAGAGAGAGAATTTCGGGAATAGAAATTTTTTACCAAGGTGTCAAACTTAAGCTGGCTTTATTTAATGACATAATAAATGGTGATTTTCTGACTTGTTAGATCAAATAGGAATGGACAGTTTAAAAAATGTGTAACTTTGGTTAAGTCACACTAGGTGTAACTTGAACCCATCTCATTATATATATATATTTACACACACATATATATTTGATTGGTAAGCACACATCCAGTGGGACTTAAAATTGAACCCACGACCTCACCTCCAACCAATTATTATGGGAGAAGGAAGTGCTAGTTGAGCTATAGCTCATTGGCACAAAACTTACTCTACTATGACAATTGGAATTTTTACTTGTTAAAGAAGAAAAGAAAAAAAAAAACTTGTGTAGATAAACAGCTATGCAATTTAATTGAATTCTTGTGGATATCTAAATGCTGGTTAAGACATGATTTTTACAGTGCTTTCTTGAGGAGAGTCGCCAATTGATGCGTTTGCCTCCTCGCCAGTCTACTGCTGAAGCTGATCTTATGGTCCCGTTTCAGCTGGTAAGTTAGCATGATTGATTTCTAGTGCATGTGATTATAGGCATTGATGTAGCGAAAGTGTCTATTCTTACATGTTATGTATGTTTCACATTTATTACTGATGGTTGGAAACACATTCATTGGTACTGACTGCAATGCAGGCTGCACTAAAGACTATCAGTGAGGAAGACAAATACTATCCGAGAGTATCATTGCGGTTAGATCCAAGATTGACTATTCATACTCAGTGATTTACCTAAAAACTTGACTGTAAAACCATTTTTCTGTCAGTCATATCCTTTCATTTTAAAGTTTGACAAGCATATGTACTCATTTAAATTTCTACTTCTAGGATGCCTTCATTTGGATTCACGGTCAAATCCTCCCAAGTAGATATTCCAAAGCCAAAAGATTATGCAGATGGAAACTCAAGTTCTGCTTTGTCAAGTGCTTCTTCAGATATGTCCCTTGATGGATGGGATGGTATTGCTCTTGAATACTCTGTTGATTGGCCCTTAGAGTTGTTCTTTACCCAAGAAGTGCTCTCAAAGTAAGACTCTACTGCTCCTGTAACTCGTGGATGCCATTTTCTATTTCCTTCTTTCTTTGTTTTGATATAGCTAATAAAGTTGGAACTTTTTAACAAGATTCTTTTTAAATTTTTTCTTTTACATGAAGGAGTAAAAAGAGGAGCCTTTTCAACTAAGTACTTTAGTTGAAAAATACTTGATAGTTGTGGAGCTGCTAATTAGTTGAAAAGTACTTGATAGTTGTGGAGCTGTTAATCTATACACATCTTAACAATGATTGTGCACCAGGTATCGCAGGGTCTTCCAATATTTGCTGCGGCTGAAGCGAACACAAATGGAGTTGGAGAAATCATGGGCCTCTGTGATGCATCAAGATCACACAGATTTTGCCAATCGTCGAAATGACCGTGTGAATCGCCCAGTATCTCAGCAGCGAAGGCAGCGGTTTAGACCAATGTGGCGTGTTAGAGAACATATGGCATTCTTGATCAGAAATCTTCAATTTTATATCCAGGTCATTATTGATGCCTTTAAGTTTCACTTCTATATTAATCTTTTTGGAGATTGGAACAAGCCAAGCAGGAAAAAAGGTATTCTATACTAATTGTACTTTTACGGTTTTACCATATGTTTACAGAAGAAAGAAAATATGAAAAACCCATCCATTTATATTCTAAGCCGTTTGCTCAACATTTACATTGAGGATGATGGTGAGGTATATGCTGATGCAGAGACACAGGAT
The DNA here is from genome assembly GCA_032727855.1 of Quercus ilex subsp. ballota. Classification (NCBI taxonomy): domain Eukaryota; kingdom Viridiplantae; phylum Streptophyta; class Magnoliopsida; order Fagales; family Fagaceae; genus Quercus; species Quercus ilex. The sequence continues at coordinate 30,029,012 of CM064919.1, forward strand.
CTGATCCAGACTTGGTCTAATAAAAAAAGTGAATATAAAACAATGACCCATATGGGATGTCTATTAGATGATATACAATGGCGCATATGAGACTTCTCAAGTATGGATTGATATACATTTGTTAATTACATATGGGATGTAGTCATGTACACACCAATCAAATCAATCTTTTGTGGTATCCTAAGTAGGCTCTCCCAAATATGGCATGTTACTAAATAAGAAACAAGAGAAATGGTTATAATTACAACTAAGGAATAGTTGAATATAATTTATTTCTGAATTATTTTCTATATCAATATGCTGCATAAGTTGGTTGAATGGGTAACTGATGAAGTTACTTCAGATGTTTATACTTTTCATATCAGTTAGTGCTCTTTGAATAATCTGGAGAAAGTGCCCATTCTTATCTAGTAACTATATGCTTTTCTCTCTTCTTTAAACCTAAATCATGAAGTTTGTGATTTCTCTATGCTCATTGATCATTTATGAGTTCTCTATCCCTTTTAAAAGTTTCATGTTTCTATTTTAGGTGGATGTTATAGAATCTCAATGGAATGTTTTGCAAGCTCATATTCAAGATTCTCATGACTTTACTGAACTCGTGGCCTTTCATCAAGAGTAAGTAAAACAAATGGTTTGTCATTGCAAATTGCTTCTGCATTATAATCTTCTATATTACTCTGGGAACTCTTTAGTGCTATTTTTTGCTTAATTGTCTTAAATTTATACAATCGCTAATGACCAAAGATATTCAACAGAATTGGGTACTGCTTGTTTCTGTTACAAGTATGGAATGCCTTCTTGGTGCCAGATGCATTATTGTGCAGTTCCTATGTTTAATGTTTCTCATTTCTTTTCAAATTCCAATTAGATATCCTTAAAGACTTAACGTTCTATTTGTCTCAGCAGAAAACATTTTCCTAAAAATGATTCATTTTCTAGAAAATGTTTTTAGGAAAACTGACTTGTCTTCCTGTGTTTTAGTTGTGACCTTGAAAATGAGCTAGAAAGCATTTTTTTTGTGATTTTGCGTGCATGGAAAATCATTAGCATTTCTTGTAATTCCAAGTAATTGCTTGCTTTTGATTCACTTTTTATTAAGACCTCCTTCCTGATCTCGTCCATGAAGTGCTTGATGAAGCCTTCAATGACGACAAAATGGCCCTTGTGAAACAAATCGGCCAGGAGTCCTAGTATTTTACGAAAATTCTGGTGATGAGGTCAGTGATGACGAACTCCATGTTGGGTGACATGGTGATGGTGGGGTTAACAACTCTGCCTTCAAGGACCAAGCCGAGAAGAGAGAGAGAGAGTGGTGTTACTGTTGGTCGGTGTGTGGTCTGTGGTGTGCAGGTGAGAGTGAGAGTGTTGAGAGTGGTTGGTTTATGAGCTCTGTAATGTTCTGGAAAACGTATACCGCTCAAATGGGGTGGTTTTCGTAGTTTAAATGGTTAGTTTTCCATTGATGTTTGTTTTCTGTAGTATGGAATACTGGAAAATATGTTCCACTGAAACAAACAGATCTTTAGAGAAAGATCTTGCTATTTACTAAAAGAAATTGCATGTGTATCTCTCCCAAGCATTTGTGGTATCTTATTCAAGGAAGTAGCTCTGCTTTTCTTTCTTTGCTTGACTCATTTGGTGTAGGGATGCTTTTTTTCCACATAGCTATTATTGATAGTTCAGTCTTTAATATATATTCTGCACAGACAATGTTGATTACAGCTTTGATGTTTTCATAATTCTTAAATTTTCTAACAGGTATTTGTCGGCTTTAATTTCACAATCTTTCTTGGATATTGGCTCTGTGTCAAGGATACTGGATGGCATAATGAAACTTTGCTTGCAGTTTTGCTGGAAGATAGAAAACCAAGAAAATGGTTCAAATACATCTGAACTGGAACATATAACAGAGGTACCTTAGTTAAATTCTCTCTAATATGATTATGGATGCTGCATGTATAAATGATAATAGAGAAAATAAGCATTTCGTTTAGTTAGTGGTCATTTTTCTTCATGCTTTGAGTTTGAACCATCAATTGAACTTGGCCCAGTTGTCTCAAACTTGTATTTATTGCACCGTGAAAAACGATTATATGTAGTTTTTCAAAGTGATTGTTGCAACCCTGCAGCTGTGAACATGAGATGCGACCTTTGCATATCATGGAAATGTGTTTCTAAAGCAATCCCCATTTCCTTAGCAACATAACTGGAAATCCTGTCTGCATCAAAAGTTATCACCTGTTCAACTGAGAGATGGCAGACTGCAGTACAAGTAGAATTATGATTGCAAAGGAGTTGAGAACTGTAGGATTTATCAGTGCCAATCCAAAATCTGCTGTGCCCGTTCCACTATTACCTCTCTTTCCCTTACTTTGTGTGTGTGTGTGAGAGAGAGAGATAGAGATGTAAATTCCATGTCTTGATATTTTAAGCATGGCATACACTGATCTGTGAACTCGATTTCCAAAATATGCTTTGGTATTAGGACAAATACATAGCAATGGCTCACCTTTGGGGCTGATCATGGTGAGTTGGTGACACATCAAGCTATGATTGAAGCATTATAAATCAAGAAACCAAAACAGAAAGCTTGCATAAAAATTGTAGTGTTAACTGAAGAATAGATGTTTTGTTCTTTTCTATTCAAGAATCTATTTGAACGTTCAATGAGTAAGGACTCTGCAATATGACTAGTTGAAGGTAGTCAGGGGCTCTCTGATCTATGGGTAGTGTAGGGTAAAATGGATATAAACATTTTTTATTATATTATATTAAATCCGGAAAAAAGGACTAACACATCACTGGAATTTTCCCTAGATTTTCTTGGTGCCACATGACTTGGTTTGCCTATCTGAATTTTATTTTAAGTAATTAGCACTTCATTTGTAGTGGGTGCAGGTCCTGTTGTGTCTATCACACAACATATGTCCAAAATTTTTGGAGTGATTTTAATGGTTTCATATTTAAGTGTTCCCTTTTACTTCTTACAGGAATTTAACAAGAAATCGAACTCCTTATACACTATATTGCGCAGTAGCAGACTTGCTGGAAGTCAGCGAGCTCCATTTCTGAGACGTTTTCTTTTGCGTCTAAACTTTAATTCCTTTTTTGAGGTATTCCCTTACGAATGTTTCCTCTAGATACTCTTCACATTAGCCCTATAATTTATTGACAAAATATTGATTCTCTCTTTACAGGCAACTGCAAGAGGTGTGCTGAATGTTGTTAGACCACGTCCAGCACTTCCTGCTTTAAATCAACAATAGCCTTAATTCAGTGGCAGGCTTTTTGCTAATTTCAAGATTACTGCCACGTGAGCAATGGTAAATTCATTTCTAGTTTTTTTTTTTACGTTGAAGGACAAGTAGCAATGATTTATTTAATGCTAGTCTGAGGATAGATTATGAAATGGCCAACTTCTTTGACATTTAGGTGGTGCCTCTAAGGATATGCATGTCTGTCATCAGCTTGATGATTTTCTGGTTATCAATTATCATCACGTGAGGGCTTTTGGTAGCTGGCTTAGTTTAATGGGCTCTTTTTTATCATTTGACTCTCCAGTAAGTGTCCCTTGAAGGTGAGGTGTGGATTCTGGTAGCGGCTTGAGGCCTTGGGTGTATTCTTGCGCTGAGCTTGTTGGTCTTTATGGTAAACTATCCTTCAGCCATTTAAGTAGTATTCTTGGCAGGTAGCATCATGTGCCTGTAGGCCCAAGGTTGACTCTTTGGTGACCAGACCAGTCCTGGGCATATTCAGATGGTGTTTTTAACGGTTTTACAGTCCTCTTTGTAGATGCAAAAATTAAATTAATTATTTTCTAAATACGTGATTTTTGTATATATAAAATTGATTTTTAGTGGGTTTGTAGCTATAGATGTGTGAATTCAAGGCTGGGTTTGAGGTGGATTACAGAATTGCACGGTATTGTTCTGTAGTTTTTTTTTTTTTTTTTTTTGGTTTTGTTTTGTTTTGGTTTGTTATTTTATTTACTTTCCTTCATTTATCTACCATGATTTGGTTGCAAGCATTGGATTAGTACCAAACAGGTTTGCCTCAAGTGAAAAAGACCCAAATTGGATTTAAGCTGTCTTATTTAACTTTGTCCTATCAAACTTTCTGAAAACCTACATCAAACCTAGAAAATCTTCTGCGTGAGAAAAATATTGTGCACCAAATCGGGACTATTCAAATCAAGGCCTTCCAGATTTTCTTCAGTCCTAGATTGATTGGAAGGGATCTAAAAGTTCCAAAACAAACTTCTACACGATTTAACAGAAGATCAAAGTAAAGTAACAAGTCATGTTTCTCGTCAGTTTTAGGACAGAATCTTTTTTTTCCTGGATAATAGGGTTTATAAATGGATGAAAGATTTTTCTCATTAAGAAAATTAATGAAATTTTTTTTGCAAGAATGAGTTTCTCAATCCCAAGAAACATTAAACAAGAAAATGTATAGTTCTAAAAAAGATCCTATTGCTTTGAAAAATGTACAAATTTCTATAATGTCAAGAACAAATTATCTTAAGGATAAAGACTAAATAAATAAAGGCCGAAGGTTGACTCTTTGGTAACCAGACCAATCGTGGGCATTCACAGGTGTTTTTAGCGGATTTGCAGTCGTCTCTCTTTGTAGATGCAAATATTAAATTTAAAAAAAAAAAATGGAATACGTGATTTTTGCATATATAAAAGTGATTTTCAGTGGCTTTGTACTTTGTAGCTGTAAGGCATGACGGGATAGTCTTAACTTTTATGATGTGTGAGTTCAAGGCTGGGTTTGGGTTTGAGGGGGATTAAGAATTGCATGATATTGTTCCGGTGTTATTTATTATTATTTTTGGATAATCTAAGTCTATTGTTTAATTTGTTTTCAAACAAGAAATGAAGAAATCATATTTTCCAAACTTCAAAAAAAAAAGAAGAGATATATGTCTGTCTTATGATTTTTTTAATTTACTTGTATATAAAACTTATTGTCTTGGTAAATAGTGCATGTATTATTTAAATGTATTTTATATTTTTATAATTTTTATATAATGAAACATATAATATATTTTGTTCAACAATGTGTGTGTGTATTGTTCTAATAAGTATTACTGTTTCTAAAAAAAAATAAATCATTTTGTATAAATGGAAAAGATGTTATTAAAAAAACTTTTTTTTTTTTTAAATATACCATAATTGGTTGACTATTTTGAATATGTACACCCCCATCCAAGAATATTGAAAAAAAAAAAAATGTACACTCCCATTCTATAGAATACATGTAGCATGCTATATTAAGTTTAGAATTGTAACATTTTTTTTCCTTTCCAAATGTAAGTATAATGTCTACATTATTAAAACTTAAATTATAAGGTAATCTTGTTAATATTTTATTATTATTATTATTATTATTTAGGGTTTATATCTCTAATTTCTAATATCTATTTTGTTTGTATATTTTAGCCCAAAACTAAAGAGTTTGGCCAAAATAAAATTTCATACTTTTCAATCCAAAAATTAAGAAGGAAAAAAAATTTGAATTTTGAGCCAAAAAAAAAAAAAAAAACCCTACAAATCAATTTAGGGCCTAATTAGTTCAAAATGGACCAAATGGACCCAAATAGACCAAATGAACCAAAATGCTATATTGATATGGCTTAACAAGAATGTAGCAACAATAAATGTAAACTTTTTGGAGTAAAAGATAGAAAAATGTGCTATATTCCCAATACCATGTATTTTTATCTTTCTTCTGGTCATCATGAAACTATGTATTACATGACGCAACTTCATCATGAAACTATGTATGTATTACATGACGCACCTGGTGTATATAGGATGACCCCTATGTACTACATCATTCCCTAACTCTTGCATTCTTGCATTATTGTGGATTTGTGCTTGCATCTCTCTTTTGGCATTAGAGATCATTATTTCCATTAATGATCCAGTGGACTTTGAGGTTTGAACCAGAGTCCACCACCTCGGGGGAGCCAGACATTGAAATATGTACAATAAGGTGGCTGAATCCATGACAGAAAAAGGAACGTTATTGTTGTCTAACAAAACATTATCTAAACTTATTAGAGCTCTTCGAATCCATCTTCATCCCCTTGTTCCTCCAACCTCTGAAATTCTCTCCAAAAAGTTCTCATCTGAAAAGAAAAATGTAAATTCATTAGATAACTCAACCCATTATATTTTTCATAAGTAGCCTATGCATATAAATGTCAGTTGGCAAATCAGATTCATATTGCAAACTTGGTGTTCTTGAGAAGCTCCATATCCTTGCAACACTTCACAGCATACCATTTTAGGCACAAAAGAAATTATGATGTAGAAAATGAACTTTTCTTTCTCATATTAATGTAGCTATATTCTCTTTATTCGGCAGAGTTATAAAAAATTCATTAGATTTGTCACCGTCCCATGTCCAAAGAGGAAACCGGTGCAAAATTTTGATGCAGCTCTCATTTCCACATTGCTAATCCCCAAATAAAGCTGTCATGCTTGACACAACCCAGTTTAGGCAGGCCAGTTTACCTAGGAATTAGAAGATCTAATTCAGTCATATACACATACGGGCTGTAGGAACAGTGCTTAAAGAATACAAAGCTGCGGTCCGTCAGATTAGTAAAATTTTTATTCACAGAAATAAGAATGGGATCATGAAAACTTCAGACAATCAGGGGAAACAATAAATTCAGTTAAAATTTCGGGAATAATTTGAGAAGATATTCAATAAAAATCAAAATGTTCAAAAAAAAAAAAATCACTGGAAATAGGAGTGATGCTGGATATTACCAGTTTTACTACAATTTTTAGCTACAAATTGACAGTGCCATTAATAGTGGTGCCAAGTTTGAAGTGTGTACTTGCATGAACTGCACGTCAAATTCATAGGGGTGGTGTGAGTGATACACGTGATTCGACACTCAGCAGCCATGTTAGTTTGTAACTATTTTGTAATAAAACATTTAGTATCCCAAGCATTTCTCCTCAAATAATATGGCATTTTGAAATCACTATGCATAACAGGGCATTTCACAAAATGATTAGAAGAAAACTTCCTCTGTTTCTCTTTATATGATCACCAGAAAACCACAATTATTATGCATCAAACCATAAATCGTTTAGTGTAAACAATTACCTGATCATCAGAAAGTCGTAATTGTTCTGCAGCAAACAGTATCTTATTGTAATGTCGTAATGCTAATTGCTTGTGTAAATCCCTTGCAACATCCTCAAAGCTAATCATGTCCACCTTGAACCCATTGCTCATGAATTGTTTGTTCATCCATTGCCTTATAGTTGACTGCACAAAACACAAGAAGAGGGGTGGTATCTTTCGTAAGGAAGAGAAGAAAATGAAACCAAACTAAGTTTTATTCAGAGTACAACAATCTAACCTTGGTTCCAAATTCAGTTTGTGTCAACCAAGCTGGCATTTCTCCCAAGAAATAACATCCACTCATGGCCAAATTACTTGAAAGAACTAAAATATCCTCAAAATTGGCCAAAGTCATCACAGGAAACCCCTATAATTTCATAGATAAGTAATTGTCTCACCTACTTAAGCAACTCAAATATTTGTTTATTGGTAAAAATGATTGTAAGTGGTTATTGATGTTGACCATAAATCTTTAATCACCTGTATGACCCATATACTTGGCCGATCACCAGTAAAACCTTTCGCACATAGGGTTTGCTGTATATCAAGGGACTCCATTGGAACATGAAAGAACAAGCAGTTTCTTGGAATTCTTGCCCCAATATCTAATGAATTTTAAGAAAGTTAGAACAAGTTGAATTGCCTTCTTTTGTTTCAAAAAATAAGCAAGGCATATCAAATAAACTTGATTTGCTGAGTTCACCGAGATTCAAGAATGACAGGAAGATATGCATGAAAAATTGTAATGCTTTTGCTGCAAACACTAATTTCGCAACTAGAACCAGAACCAGAACCAGAGGACGTCACTAACAGTTTGATGAACTTACTACAATTAACACATGATTGTTAAATTGATTAAAAGATCATACACCACTTATTTTGGCTAAACGACAAAAACCTTGAAGCTTCTGTGCTGCTCTTTTGAATACCCTTTCAGGGGATATATCAAATATCAAGGTTGAAGCCGGCCAACCAAGCCTATAAGGTCGAGTGTCCATGCCATCTGTAAACAAAACAACCTGCCCATACAAAAACAATCTCTATTAAACTTTGTCATGGTGAAAACTATCTAATTTCCTAGAATTTTAATTAATTAACTACCTGCTTAAATCCATCAATATGGTTCACTGTACGAAGCAACGCATCATCAATAAATCTTGTTGCAAGACAATAATGGTCTGAGTGTTGCTTGATATCCGTCTGAACAGGAGGAGGAACAAAACAACCCGCATATGTGTCTAGAAAAAGTGGGTCTGCATATGCAAGCACCAATAACATTGATATCCCACTACTTGAAAAAAACATATTGCAATAAGAAAATTTATCTATTTGCTCCAAAAAAAAATGATCTTCATGTTAAAGCAAGAATTTCCACAGAGTATCAATGCATTCAAGAATACGGAGTTAATACTTTATAGTAGTAAGTAACCCTTTAAAGATATATGAGAGGCTAGCTACCAAACTAACTTGCTTGGGTGCAATTACTCCAATGCACTAGAAAAGTGCCCATAAACATGGTGTTATTTGCAAATCTTCTTTGCCCACTTGACACATATGTTGACTTTTCATTCAAAATCAATCCCAAGGATATATGGGTACAAAAAGATTACAAAGAACCAATGAGCTTTAGCCCAAATGGCCATTATAATCTAAAAAGAGATGAAGACCCCACAAAATTATAGAAACGACAAATAAGTGTTAATGAAGCTAATGCCAAAAGACTACAATAACAAGTTCTCTATTATGTGTTTGATAAAATGTCTCAGAGAAAGTTATGAGTTTACCAGGTCGATGGGTCTCCTGATAACGAAGAGAAGCAGAATTAATGGCGGCTTGGAGTAATGGGTCAGTGCCATCATCGAGTTTCGCTCTCAACCCGCTAACTTTCTTCTTGAAGGAGCATGTCAATGGTGGGCGTAAGATAGCAATGGCCGGTGGACGTGTGAAGCGCAATAAAGCTTCCATCTTTGTAAGAGTTCTGTATTGGGTATCTGAGTTTGAGAGCTCAAACAGATTAGAGCAAAGAAAGAAGCAGAGTGAAGAAAGCAGAGAAGGGAAAGAAAGTGAAAACAAATGAGAGAAAATTGTGTGGATTTTCCTGATTGATTGATTGATTCAGTTCTTTACAAAGTGAGACGTTTATTTATACTAACTGGTTGAAGAACGAGCTCATGATAACCGTTGTAACAAACTACTAACCACCATAACGATTTTTAACTAACTTAACAGATACTTTTACTGTAAAGAGATAATGCAACTGTCGTTGAAGTTGTACCCATTTCTCAATGCCGTGTATCGAATCGATTCCATTAGGATGGCAAATAGACATGCATAGTGGCAACGACAAATAGTTTAGTCAAAGTGAATCATTTAGACGACCAGTCGTTTATGTGATCTTATAAAAGAAGAGTACAAAAGAGCACCACTATTGGGCCTAGAACTGTCTCCTTCACATTGAGAAACCAACACATGAGGACAAGAGATGGAGATTAGCCCATTCTGGTTTCAAAATGCCACCCCAGTGGGCTAGGAGATGGGCTGTGACATTGCCCAATATTTTCACAAAAGAAAAAGGTTAAGGCATCAAAACAATTATCAAAAAATTAGAACGTCATAAAATCATTACAAATAGATCAATGGAGGAGACTCTTTTGTTCTTTAGAGGTTCCATTAATGATATGTCATATCTTACTATGCGCATAAAATGCACATGACACTAGAGGTGTCAATGTTTGTCCAAACCTGCGAACACGATGCGAACACGACATGGGCCTTAGCAAGTTAGGGTTGGGCCTTACTGGGTTTGGGTTATAAATGAGTCAACCCAAAAGCAACATGATAAGAAACGTGTAATAAATGGGTCAACCCACGTGACTCATAATAGACATGTTTGATACACTAATTTATTTGTGTTAATCTGAAATGATTCATTTAACACAATCCGTTTAACTCGTATAACAAATAAATATTCATTTTATTTTCAAATTTTTAATTGCCTTTTATATCAAACCTATATTTTAAACTTAAAAAGAAAAGTTAATAATTACAAAAACTTGCAAGTTATATATTTGAAAATTGAAACTTTATAAACTCTAGTCACGATCAGTCTACTATTTGCACCAACTCTTTCAATATTGATACTTAGCATTTGGCAAATTCTGTGTGGATTTTTTATTTTAATTTGTTGAGCTACATTATTTTGAATTTGGGTTGGAGTGTATGCACTTATTTTGAAGTGTAAATAACTTATTTCTCGATGGATGTTATATTTTTGTTGAACTATTTTATTTTGAGTGTGAGTTGAAGACTTGAAGTGTATGCACTACTTTCGGGATGTAAAAAAACTTATTTCTATATGGATATTATATTTAATATTAAGCGGGTTGAAATGGGTTGTGTCACATTCATGTCAATCCAACATGACCCGTTTTATAAGCGAGTCAAGTGGGTCGGGTCGTGTCAACCCGTTTCATTAACAATTTGGGTTAAGGTTGAAGAGTTGACACGATTGTTAAATGGGTCGGGTTCAGGTTGAAGCATTTAGTTGAATACCCTTACCTTGACACAACACGAACCCGACACGCTAACCTGAATTGACACCTCTACATGACACAACAACAAAACCAAAACAATCCCTATTGGAGCACAAAAATTTATCCAAGATATAATGATCATTCATTTTGCTATTATTTTTCTTTTCCCTTTTTTTCCCTCGCATTTGTGTAGATACCCAAACTATTCAAGTTAACGATTGCCTTTATATGTGAAATTTAGCGAACTTAATTGATAAATTTTTATGACGTCAAATAAGAAATTTAGATTCAAATTTCACCAACACAAAAAAGAAATTCATTAGTGTATTGTATTAATGATAAAAAAAAACAATAATCTTGAAGATACCATAAATTTCAAATTCTATTTTTTTAAAATAAAAAATTGACTTCTATATTGAAGGAGAATTATAATAGTTTTAATGTATGTGTTTAGATTCATATTTATTAGTAGTTCTTTTGTTTGTTTAAGGAGAGACATGCTGTATCTCATACTTAGTCAATAAACTTTTTCAATTTTCATATACAAAATTTTATGGTAAATGATCCATGCACTATGTTAGTCTGTGTAATAAATAGGACAATTAACACAACTAGTAATGGGCCCACGCGATGCGCGGATAATGTTATAAGCTGCCGTGAGAAACTAGTAATAGGCTCGCATGATGCGCGCATAATGCTAAAAGTTATATAGAATGTTCAAAATATTTTACAGTAATAACATGAAGTGATGTTGCGATAACATAAAGAAAGTTTTGTTAAATTAATGGTGTAATACAAAATTAAGAGGATGAAGTATTTAGACTATAGAGTAAATGTCATAAAATTAGAAATTAGTCATTTTTTTTTTTTTTTTGAGAAATTAGTCATTATGTGGTGTAATAACTAATAAGTTGATTGTTTGTTTAATCATTGTTTTTATTTCTTCAATAAATTGGAGTTAGCATAAAATTTTTATAATATAATGTTAATGTTTAGTTGGCTTATCGAAACATCACAGAAAATTTATAATGTCACGTTTATGTTATTAGTATGATAATGGTAGGTTTCTTTTTCTTTTCTTTTTTTTATTTTTATTTTTAGAGTGATAACAGTAGGTTAAACACTTAGTGAAAATAGTAATATCCTACTAATAGAATTTTATTATAATCCAAAATATATATTAAAAAATGAGGTGGAAAGCTAAATGAAAAATTATTCTAACAAAACACCACATGACAAGGACTGCATGGTCTCCCACACAAAGTTTTTGTTTTCTTATATAAAATTAAAAAATAAAACATATAAAATACTTATATATAAAAAATTTAGTGCACACTTATTGATAAATTTATTTTTTAGGAAACACACCTATAGATAATTAATACGTGCATTTATTCCATTGGCACATTCAATGAACTAAAAATTTGACATAAATGCAAACTTTGATAAGGTGGAAGCCTAAATGAGAGAAACTCAAGGAATATGCCACTTGGCAGAACCTCATCTACTCCCACTTAAGGTCTCTATTTTTATATGTAACTAGATGATATCCCGCGCGATGCGTGGATTATTTTACAACTTCATTTGAAATCATTTTTATGTATATTAAAATCTACATATAATACTTAATACTTATTTTTTTGTATAATATTTATATTTGCCCACAATATTGTTAAGTACTTTGAAACTTGAATTTTTTTTTTTTAATTCATAATTTATTTTAAAAAATTGTATAACATTGTAAGATTATAATATATTATAATATTTACCGTTAAAAGTAGATTTTATTTTTCAAATTGATTAAATGATTTTAAAATCTACAAATAAGAATTCAAAATATAAAATACTTTTACATCCTAAAATTACATAAATTTAAGCAACTTACCAAACACTTTCTCAATCACTCTATTCTTACAACCAAATATGGAGATATTGTTCATAAACACCCAATTAATTATCTCAATGGAATTAAGGAAATCATTTGTAAGTATCAACATAAAGAGATTGTGATTAAACAAAGATAAATTTGCTAAAAACACATTCATTTATCAAAATTCAATTGACTTTAGTTGAGGTTTTGTATCCTTTAAAAAAAAAAGCGAAAAATACTTTTAAGTCACCATCGATTTTTGTTTTTACCACAATGGCTACATACAAAGAAACCTACAAATTAAGAATTCTAACACAAAATAAAAAATAAAATAAAAATAACTTCATAAATAATCAATTAGAATGTTTCTTTTTCTTTTTCTTTAGTTCTAAAATAAAATACATTTATAACTTTCCCAAACCAAAATCTCAAACACCGAAAGACTCCAAGCGAATCATAACCTTTACAAAATCTACAATGTCTGACTTTAACATCAAAACCATAAGCTACCGTCATTGAATAAAAAACGCAAGCCCCCTTCCTTGGTCATAGCCTGCTCATAAGAGTTACAATCAAATGATACTGCAACGTTGGAGTTATGTAAGTGTCATTGAAAGGTTGAAGCTAAATGACATCATTTTTTTCTAAGTGTATTTGAGATAGGATGATATGAAAGGCTATGAACATGTATATATAAAGGAGTAAAAGTAAAAATGATGAATGGAAATGCAAAGAGTATTTTGTGTGTATGTGAGAGATGGAAGGTTTTGAAACATTGAACCAAATGAAATAAATAATAGTCTTAAAACATTGAATACAAAATGTAACAAAAATTAGTCTTGAAACGTTGAACCAAAGGAAATAAAGAGTCTCCACTTTTAAATTTGTTCTTATCTCTAATATGGCTTAAAGGTATCTCAATTCACTTCATAGAGTGCGCCACATGGCAGGACCTCATGCTCTTTCGCATGAGGTCTTTGCTTTTATATATATATAATATATATTGATTGATATTAATATTAATTAATGATAAAGAACAATATCTTGAAGCTATACCATAAGTTTCAAATACTATTTTTTTAATTAAAAAATTGACTTAAATATTGAAGGAGAACTATAATATTTTTAGTGATTGGCTCAAAAAAATAAAAAAAAATTTAGTGTATGTGTTTAGATTCATATTTATTAGTAAAATAGTTCTTTTCTTTGCTTAATGAGAGACATGCTATATCTCATATTTAGTCAATAAACTTTTTCATATACAAAATTTTATATTAAATGATCCATGCACTATGCTAGTCTGTGTAATAAATAGGACAATTAACACAATTATATATCTCAAAAGTAATATTTATATGTTTTCTAAAAGAAGATAAAGCAAAATTTAAATGTGAGACTACTGGATTGGTAAAAAAACCCAAAAGAATCATCTTATGCACAAAATCCCCTTTCATTACACTATCTTTGGTCAATGAAAAATCTTATTAAGAATATAACTTATTTTTTAGAGATTGTTTTTAGCAAAAAAAAATTTCGTAAAAACAACTCTATCTCATACCACACTAAATAAATGAAGTTAATAGACAATATGGAAATTATTGAAAACAACTATATCTCATTTTTAAGGATGTTACCATATATAGGAAAATGATATAGTTTCCAAAAAAAATACTACCAAACATAAAACAATGAAATAGTTTTTCAAAAAACATATTTTGAAAAATGACACATTTTTTAGAAAAATTAATATTAAAACAAACGGAATAAGTAGTAAGTCTTAACTTCTGAGTAGAATAGGAGTTATTAAAAACCATAGAAAAAAGTTATCAGCAAAGGTAATACTAGTATACACCTTCAAGTTCTATATTTTAATTAAAAAAATAAATATACGTTAAAAGTTTTATAATTCAACTAATTAATATCTCTTAATATTTTAGATGACACAATTAGAGTTTAAATCTCTCGTCCAAGTCCTAACTATAATCCACTGTCCCACATTTAGAAAGAAAGAAAATTGATTCATTGAACCACCCTCATATAATCGTTTTTCTCTCTCACAACTAATGTTGACATTGCACCAAATCATCAACCACATTGCTGGCCCATAATCCCAATATCTAAGTGTCCATATAATGACCAGGAAATGAAAAGTAGGAAAGAACCTAGTCTAAAGTGATGAATTTTAGGTGGTCAAAATACCATTGTTCATATACTATCAAAATATACCACAGACACATAAATTGATCCAGATGAATATGTCTCAGCAAAAAAAAAAAAAAAAAAAAAAAAAAAAATCCAGATGAATATGTGCTAGTCCAAGCAAAATTTTGAATAAACAAGTCTGCATCTTTCAGCCAAAATAAATAAAAAAAAAAGTTTGCATCTCTCATTGAAGTGTAGATATAAATTTTAATAGTTTTTATTTTTATTTTTATGGAAATAAATTTTAATAGCTTTTTTAATATGGTACCTACCTAAAAATATTGTTAATCAAATCCTACCGAACCCAAGGGTACATTCTCAAAAACGCCCATGATTCACTTAAGACTGAATGCTATGAGGTTGAAAGTTGAAACTTGAAAGTTAGAGAAAATGTTAGGTGGTGCAGAAATTGTTGGGGTGGACAAATAAGGGAAGTACAGTACAAAAACAAAACTTGCAAAGAGTAAAAAAATTGGCTTTAAATCCCTCTCCTTTGATAACCTTAGAATCCTCCACTCCTTGACACCAACAACAAAAGAAACCAAATTGAAAAAAACAGAAACACACGCAGACACACACACCAAACTCTTATCTCCAACTCCAAGCTCTCTCTCTCTATCTTCTCCAACCTTAGCAAAATGGATCCCAACACTCAAGCTCTTGAAAACCCAGAAACCAAATCCTCAGAAGAGCAAAACCCACATGCCATTGTAGCCTCCAAAGACACTCTCCCATTTGCCACTCTTTCACTCTCCATCTCTCTCCCTAAAATCCTTCAAACCCCTTCTTTTGAAACCAAAATTCAATCTTTATTTTCTCGCCATCCAAGCAAGGTGAAAGTACCCACTCAAGCCTCCTCTCTTGCCCACCTCTCTCTCTCAACCACAGCCCCAGTTCCTTCAAAACTCTCATTCAAGTCCACAATCTCAGCCAACCCTTTACAGAACCCTCTCTCTCTTGGTCCTCGCCGCCCCTTAGACCCTAACAACGGGGCTGGAATTCGTCGAGCTGCCATAGTTTGGTTCCGCAATGACCTTCGTGTCAATGACAATGAGTGCCTCAACACAGCAAACAACGAGGCCATGTCTGTTTTACCTGTCTATTGCTTTGACCCGAGAGATTATGGAAAATCCTCCTCTGGGTTTGACAAAACTGGTCCATACAGAGCTAGTTTCTTGATTGAATCGGTCTCTGACCTGAGGAAGAATCTACAGGCAAAAGGGTCTGATCTTGTGGTGAGAATTGGTCAGCCTGAGACTGTGCTTCTTGAGTTGGCTAAGGCTATTGGCGCTGATGCTGTGTATGCTCACAGAGAGGTTTCTCATGATGAGGTTAAGGGTGAGGACAAGATTGAGAGTGCTATGAAGGAAGAGAATGTGGAGGTTAAGTACTTCTGGGGGAGTACTTTGTACCATCTTGACGACTTGCCGTTTCAGTTGGAGGATATGCCTTCAAATTATGGAGGGTTTAAGGAGAAAGTGCAGGGATTGGAGGTGAGGAAGACCATTGAGGCATTGGATCAATTGAAGAACTTGCCTTCTCGTGGTGATGTTGAGGCTGGGGATATTCCTTCCTTGGCGGATTTGGGGCTTAACCCATCTGCTACAATGTCTCAGGTTTGGACTTCTGTTTGTTTTGTTCTTTTTCTGTTACTGTTTTATATGGTTTAGTTTCTGTGCTTGTGATGTTTGTCATGTTATGGAGTTGTTCCTTTGGATGTTTTGGCATGATCATACTTTTGAGTTTGTGATTTTGGTTCATTATATCCTTTTTTATTTTTCTTTTTCTTTTTTTACTTATAGAAAAAAAAAAGGATATAATGAAAAGGGAAGAAGAAAATATGAAGACTTCTAGTTTTTATGAAAGCATAGGTCTTGATAGGTGGTCTCTGATTTAACATTTTATAATAGTGAGCTAGTTTGTTAGAAAATGTTAATTATCTTAAACAAAAGAGTGGATAGTTTTACATACGATGGGAATCAAAAGAAAGACTTGTAAATTAATATGGATGTAACTAATGGTTAAACATACAGAAACAAGTATTACTTGGGGAATGAACTGTTGTAGTATGCATAATGGGAATATGACTGCAATAAGCCACTTAAATTGGGAAACGAGGCTATCGATTGCTTGGATTTGGAACATGAGAAGTCTTGTTTTGAACCCATGGGGGGAGATCAGTAAATGTCTTCGATAGTGCACTTGAGTATTTACCAAGTGTAGTTCACATCTGACACGTGAAATTTGTCCATCTTGCATTAAGGAGCCAAATGAAACCAAAGTTTAACGTTAAGCTTGGATGTCTCCTAATGCATGGTACTCCTTTGGTTACTTTTGCAGTATATCCTCTGCTTTTTTATGAAGTCTCACTCAATAATTTTCACAGTTGCCTAAAACATTTAACTAAAGTATGAAGGTCTTTTTGTTTGGCTCACAAAGTTTTAAGTTTGGCTTTATTTATTATTAGGTTTAGCTTCTAAACATAGACTTCAGCCGCAGCAGCAATGCGAGCAACGGTTATTATAGACTTGTATAGGATGGTGCTTGGGTTGGTCGATTTGGCATAAAACTCAAAACTTTACCTGTTTGTAAATTTTACCCCTTGAAGTAATTCACCAACATCATAGATCTTCTATGTTGACATGTTAAATATTTTGTATTTTGAGGTTGCAACATTTTTTGCTAGTCATTGCCCTGTAAAGTGCAGACAATACAGTGCAGATATTATTGTCATGTATGGCACCACATACAATTACTAATACACAAATAATCATTATTTCTATGGTAAAATAACTCTGTTACATTGTTGTCATTTATGTCCTGTAGGCCAATGCTTCCATGGTGGGAGGTGAGACTGAAGCACTTCAGAGGCTTCAAAAATTTGCAGCTGAGTGCCAAGCACAACCACACAAGGGGACCAAGGATGGAAGCAATAACAGCATATATGGTGCAAACTTTTCCTGCAAAGTTTCTCCATGGCTAGCCATGGGATGCATCTCTCCCCGCTCTATGTTCGATGAGCTAAAGAAAACGGCTGCTAGGTGTGCCTCAGTCAACTTTTTAATGATGTTGTACTTTTTTCGATTAATTATTTTTGTAGTCACTGTCTAATGATATTGTATTTCTGATAGAACTATTTCTGCTTCCTCAAACCGGAATGACGGTGGCTCCCCTGATACTGGAATGAACTGGTTGATGTTTGAGTTGATGTGGAGGGATTTCTTCAGGTAACTTTTAACTGAACATAAAGCATGTTTTGCACTAACACCTGTATGTCATGTTCCTTTATCATTGATATACTTTCTGTAACCTTTTGGCTCTCACAAAAACATCCTATCTCATTTTATACCTTGGGTTTTAATCACTTCTGATTTCATTTCCGTTATCCTAGAAATCTTGTGGGCTTCTTTGAAAGTTGAATCATGTCTGTTTAATTTCTCTCAAACTAACTAATGTTTTATATGACCGGTTAATTGCAGATTCATTACCAAGAAATACAGTTCTGCAAAGAGACAGATCGAAGCTCCAGTCACAGCTTGTACGGGTGCCCTTGCTTAAGCAAAAAGATTGTACTGCAAATTTGAAGGAAAATTTGTTCTGGGATGGCAGTTGCTTGTGCTTCTTTATGATTTTCCAAGATTTAGCTGTTAGATGGAGTAGGCTTGTTTTAAAAGAGTTGTTCCTTGAACTTTTGTCGTTGCCAAATAAATGGTTGAATATGGAAACTTTGCCTTGTTCTAAAGATGGCTAGTTTTACCCTTATAAACATTTTCTATGTTCAAGTTCCCTCTTGTGAATAACAGATCCTTTTGGGTCTGCTTTATTCCTTGTTTTCATCATTATATTCATGAAATTGTATGGTTTAATCATCAATGAAAGAAGTTCTATATAATTCGTTTATTGTACTCCCTATTATCATAGGGCTCTTCTACAAGTTAGTCCAGACTACTGGACGCCTGTTTATATATAGGAAGAACCACATGCAGAGATGGAAGCATTATGATAGACCAATGTGGTTTTTTTGTACAAAGGCATGTCAAACAGAAATTTAGTTTGATGTGGTTTGTTACCTACTTGATCTCTCCTTGGTGGGTGTCCTTTTAACAATTCAATTCTCTCAAGTTGAGTTCTGTGGGATCCTCGGTCTTGATGGCCATATTTTCAGTTTTTTTAATTTAATAAAGTTAGAGACAATAAAGTTTCACAATATTTTTAAATTAGTATACTACCTCACAGTCCATCACAATCTGCAATTCAAATTCTTAATAAACCATGTTTAAATTTGGTAGGCTATATTAGGAATATTGTGAATTTTTTAATGAAATTTTGTTGTGTTTCTAGAACTCAATTGAATCTTGAATCTCCGTTAAATTTTAAAAATGAAAATGAATAAGAACTGCAAACAAACAACTAATAATCAAATACAAAAACAATTACCTGATAAAAAGTTACAAACAACTAAAGATTAAGAAAAAAATACTCCCACACTTCCCTGATGCAGAAACAAACAACAACTAATAATCAAATACAGAAACATTATTCTAGACAGCCCAGGTAACATTCAATCTCAAATATACATTGAATTTTAGTTGATCTACTACTACTAGTTATGAAAGTTCGCCTGCTAAAAGCCTCGTCTACCATACTACGTACTACACCTTTGACCATGAAATCCATGATACAGTCCACCGAGAAAACAGCCCTTTGATATTAATTCCTGATGGGTAGTACATTTTTTTTTTTTGTTATTTTTATATAGAGTATGATGTCACCAACTTGGCATTCATTTGCAAGACAGGCTACTTTTCCAATCTTGCTTTACGTTGCAAACAACTATCTTATTGCAATAATTATGTAATGTATCTAACATATGTATTATCTCTCTCTTAACAGGTAAACCTCATAATTATATAAGACTCACACGTTAAAAAAAAAAAAAATGCATATATCCAATACATGAGATATATTATCATTTTATTGGGCTTATGGTGTTACGCATTGGGCTCAAATGTGCATTTTGTTGTATGTCTCGTTTATTTTGGAATTGATTTCTCCCATTCACCTAAAATCTGGAGGGATAAAAACAAAAGGCATCAAATGAATGTTATTCTTGTTGAATAATGCACGAAAAACACAGTGCAATTGTACATGACACTATCTACCAGCAAGACAAATCTTTGGACCCCTCTGACCATGTGTTTGTCTATGACATGTCTTAATAAAAGAAACGTATCTTGTCAAATGATTGTCCTCAGAACAGAACAAAAGTCCTGGAGCTCCGGTTGTTGTGGTTGATCAAAATTATGAATGCCCACCATCTGGAAACAGTATTTTGATCATGTGGTAACACTTCATGTAGAGAATGAAAGCAGCAGAGAAGGCTTTAATTTGTGACATCAATACATAATAACTAGGGTTCCAAAAACCTTCGCTTGAAGGGAAGTATAGCTTAGTCTCAAAAGAAGGGACAAGGCAAAAAGAAGGAAACGCATTGGATACAGCATACAATATTGAGATAGGGGAGAGAAAAAAAATAATAATAATATGATGTAAAATTTAAATAGAAAACATTGATTATAACTTTTCATATGATGCCTGAAACTTTGAGGGAAGAAAGAACAACAAAAATAATCCATAGCAACATGAAGTACACACAGGTAACCCAGGCCCAAAGCCTTGGCCCTCCAAGCTCTGCACCCAATGTTACACGCCTATACACCAGAACAGCAATACACCCTACAGAAGTAGCGAAGAAAACAAGCAAAGAGAAGCTTAGCCCCTCTGCATTCTGGATCCGCAATGGTTCTCTATATACGACGAAATTGTATGCTGTATCAATCAGCCATGGAATACCAATGCCAACATATATATTCACTGAATTGCTGCAGAAAGAAGGGAAAAAGAAATTTGAGTGGCTGACAAATTCTACACTTCCTGTGCATGAGAGTAGTAGTCATTAACTTGGCATATAAATTGAAACAGTCTTAATTCATAGACCCTAAATCACTAAAAAATGCAATTCTAAAAGAGAATGAAATGAGAGAGAAACTGCAATCCAGAGTCACATAACTCTCATATTTACTAATTATATTCCTTCCCTACATTACTCAATTATCAATTGTTTTATTGAGATTTGATGGCTTTAAAAAAAATGGTGCAAGAGTAATAGACTTTAATGACCAAAAGAGAAGGATAGACCTCAACTATATGCTCCCTCTGACTCATATTGTTATTTGTAAACCCAACTTAAAAAATAATAATTTAAAGCATTTTCTTTCCAATAAAAATGTACAAGTTTCCAAAACCATCCTCCTCAATGTAAACTCTAGTAAAGAGAGGTATTGACTTTTCAAGTAAAGTTAAGGTTAAGTTAGGAAAGTTATCAATGTTCTGTTCAACAACTTTCCAAAGATGAACATACTTTGGGACGTCTTAATATGGAATAAAGGACCAAAAATATGGAATGGAGAGAATACAATAGTATCTCTTCTGGTCCTTGAGTGAGTGGTTCTCAAAAAATAAGGAGTAATGATCATAATTTGACACTTAACAAGGAATTTCTACCATTGCGAATCCTATTTAACAGTTTAAGAGAGAAGGATACAAAAATCTTTGAGGTTAACAATTGGAATATCATCCAGAAACTTCCTCCTTGAAAGATTTATTTTCTATGTCAAACTTTATGTTAATATGTGAAAAGGCCCAAAAATTGAAACTGAATTTTCGAGTAACACCTGCAAGTGATGTTTGCAATGGCAGAGTCTGCTGTTGTCTGACGTTCAGCAGCAATCTTACTTGCCACTAAATCTGGCCATGAAGTTCCAGCTGCTAATGCTGTAAATGCTATAACATATGAATTTATTCCTGAAAAACATTTAAAAGAGGACATTAAAAGCAAAATCACATTTATCATCAGCCAAATAAAGGGAGCTGGGATTTTTTTTTTTTTTCGAATGAAATATTATTAACCAAAGCAAAGAAAAACGCAACACAGAACACTGGGATTTTTATTTATGGAGAGGAGGAAAACCTGTGACACAACTAATAAGATCTGTCAGCTGAGTCACAACATAAGCTATCCCACTGATGAAAAGTAGAGAACAGATGAAGGCAATCCAACCATGAGCAATATGGTAAGGAGGCACAAAAGCAAATAAGAGTCTCCACGGTACAAGAAGTAACTGCCAGGAAATTCTTGCTAGTAACAGATAGACATTGTTCAGTTTTCTTGATTCTGTGCTCTCCAACTGTTCAAGGAACTAAAATTAGTCCCCAGAATTTATTGATGACACTTGGGAGGTCAAAAAGATAAATAAATGTGAAAAAGTATTTGGTGCAAGTAAATTGATATAGTGAAATCTACACATCCCTCTGATCATGCAACTACATGGTGGAAAATAAATGCATCTAAACATAAGTACCAAGTACCCAACCAATCTAATATTAATTCAAATGAGTTGTACCTCTAGTTAGCAATTCAAAATAAGAAAGCCAGAGACAAGACATTAGATGTATAAATCAGTGAGGTAAGATTCAATACTCTATTAAAATAATGAAAAAAAAGAAGAAAGGACATGATTCAAAGGAATTTGCATTCAAAAAACTACTTTATGCTGTTGAACAAGAGAAAAGGATAGGAATAGTACAGAAATTAAGGTTTTATTTTAAGCAATCCAAAGTGAAATAAGATACCATCAGTGCATCAGCAAATTGCTGTTTCCAAAGTTTGAGCACATGAGAGTTTTCTAAATTGATCTTGTTTTGCTTATATCTGTTGGAGGATTCAGCAACATCGTCGGTGCTAGGAACTTCTTCATACACTGGACCTAGAAAGGTAAACTTTCAGATGGAGAAATATAATTTTTGATTTATAGTTTTAAAATATGCCAGAAAAATATAAATATCCCTAATATTATGTAGCATAGTTATCGTGCCTTGTTCTTTTTCCCTCTCAAATTTCCTTACCTCTCCAATACTTGAAATTTAATCTAAGTTTGTAGAACCTTCACTCCATTTGATGAGTTTTTCTTAAAACAATAGGCACACTATTTACAAATAATTTCATCATATGCATAATGTTTATCACAGAACATAATACCTTGTTGATACATGAATGTGCATATCTACACAGACACAGACCTAGTTGTTTTATACCCCTCTTTGTCTTCCTCCTCTTCTTACAAGAGACAAAACCCAAAAAACCTGTTTCCAATTTTCTCCTTCAAAGGTTTAAGTTTTTAATGCTCCTCTTCTAATCAAATTCATAAAAGCTCTATGGTGAATCATGCGAACAAAGTAAAGCAACAACATGGGCATATAGGCGAAGGACACCAAAATCTACCTAATAATCCCATCAAAGAAAGGAGTTTCCAAGCCTTCTGGGCCTAATAAAAGAAGCTTCTGCTACAACTATTTAAACTTTTTATATAATGATTGATATTCTAATAAAAATCAAAATTTATGTACTTAGGTGTGGCTCTGCAAACCACTTGGCAATTAGTCCTCCAATCACCTATGACATCCATGTAATATACATTAATCACAGATTCTTATCATAAGACATAATCCAAATGCCCTTCAATTTATTAATCTCTTTCCTAAATAACAACCACCCAGATCTCAGCAGAAAGAAAATACACTCAGACTTGCATTTGAATCAACAATATCTTATAACATTTTCAAAATCAAAACAAAACATAAGATCGTTTTATAAGAAAAATGAAACGTACAGTGTTTGCAAGCCATACCATCTAAACAAGTCATAGTCACTCTTGTTAAAAGTAAGCAGAATTTACAGTATCTATATGGTTCCACTTCATCTGAAAGACTTTTAGGAAAATATTTTTGGAACATTTAGTCCATAAATTACCACTGCCTTAATTAGAATAATATTTCATCACATTTAGGCATGTCAGGTAGGTACCTGTCCCATTTTTTGAATGGATGGAGAAAATATCAACAATATCCTTGATTTCATCTTCACCAATTTGATGTAACTCAGAGAACTCATTACAGACCTTGCTCTCATATTTGCAAGAAGTGGCTTCTTCTTGCACCCAGTCCTCTGGCCTCTCAGTTCTTGTCCTTGAGATACAAAGAACGCCAAAAGAGAATAAAGTCACTGACTACAAGGTAGTCTAATTAGAATAAAGTCACTGACTACAGCCAAAAGAGAATAGAACGCCACAGATCCTAAAATGAACAACAAAGTTTATAAAACCCCAAAGATCAAAAGTCAAAGAAAACATACAGAGGAAGAGACAAGTAGGGCCAACGCTTGTCTTGAGCATAAGCATGAGTCAGCAGTAATCCAAATTGAAGAACTGTCAATAAGGCCTCCCAAAGTGTAATCACATTTGGAGTCCATACCTGCAGTGTCAAGTAAAACCTTTCCTTTAGAGAGTTATTCATACATGTCAGCCACAAACAATATAAAGGGTCCAGCTTTAATGAACTAAAATACCAAATTCACAGGGAGTGGTAAAATAAGACAACTGGATCATCTTCTCCTACGCCTATCGGCATTTTAACTGAACCCAGCTATAAATTCAAAGATTATCAGTCAAGAGTTTTTTTTATGATGGCCAATAATTAGATGAGAACAGAGGCTCTAATGGCTTGTGTGAAATCAATTGATGGCAATGCCTATGCACACGTAGCCATTGGCCAAAAGAGCATGTATTTGAATAATTTCATTGCATATCAAACAATATAGGAATGAGAAACGATCTGAAGATATATATTATACATTGTGTCTATAGGAAAAATGGTTCTCTTAAAAAAAATCACGATGATTCACACAAAGGGAGAGGATTACTTTGATTTACCTCCAATATTATGTACAACCAAATATAAGCCCAAAATGACCAAAAGAGCTCCACTAGCCAAACTCCTATATCAGATATCTTTTTCAACTCTCCAGCTTTTGGAACTACAACACAGACAGCATGGATGGGGAATAGGTCGAATGCAGCAGAACCAACAAGCGTGCCAGGACCCAAACCTATCAATTATGGGGATTTTACAAAAGGTCAAAATATGTAAACACCAGGTTGAAATTGAAGAGATATAATGCAATGCAATTCAAAAGGAAGAAAAATTAAATCAGATGGTGAAATTATTCATCATTGTTGACAATTGAGTGCATCCCTTTAGACTAGTGATAAATTACCAATTGTCCTAAAAGCTTAAACTGTTAAGAAATGGTCCATTTAATCATACCATAATTCGAACGCTCCTCCTTACGTGTGGGTCTAAACTCTCCCTTAATAAGTGGGACCCAACAAGTGGGATGTTTAACATTATAAATGGGAGGTAAAGTGGAGACAGGGATTAATACCATGATAAATTACCGATTGTCCCAAAAGCTTAAGCTGTTAAGAAATGGTGATTTAATCATTTAACAATAATTTTAACAACTGAAATTGAGAGATCATATTTGTCAAAAGCAAATATAAGATCCCTTCTTAATATTACAAATACTTAATCAAATATCAAAGATCGGGGAGGGGGGAGGGGCAAGGTGAAGAGAGAGATTTTAAGTTTCTTTATAGTGGAGATCTGAGAGAATTTATTCATATTCAAAGGGAAGAAGCATGCATCGAAGTTTGGTACAGAAAAATAAGACCTTTAACATGCAGCATAAATTTAAAATCCTGAAGAACTATAGGGTATCATAGCTCAATAAGTTGGCAATAAAACTCCTAAAACTATTTTTTTTTTTTATGTCTAGAAAGGAAAGAAATAATTATGAAACTAACCTCCGGCATCCAGGCTGCCAATGCTGCGCATGGCATCAATAGTGGCTAATGATATTTGAGGAAAGCTAGTACCAAAGGCCAAGAGTGTAATGTCCGCAATTGTGTAATTCCACACCTTTTCATATTTAACAATTTCAGCATTAGTGGAAGGATCTATCTCTACCACTCTCCGTGTATGCTTCACAACATTTTCCATAGAGCGGAAGAAACGAGCAGTTATAGCTGACAACCCAATGAAACAGTAAGCAAGACCAAGAAAATACCAGAAGGCCCGAAAACCATTCCCCAGGGCAGTTTCACCATAAAAAAGTAAGTAGCTTCCACATTTTTCAACCCCAAGAATGTTGAAAACCCCATGTATGCTTTCTGCAATTTGCTTATGTGAAAATGCCATCAATAAAATTCCCCAAATTGCAGTTCAAGCGTTTAACATCTATAGCTCCAACAAAACAGGAAGAAGACCTGACAGACAAACAGGACCACATATCAAACATCTAAGGGTCTAGATAAAAAGAACACCAACAGAAGTCTACAACATGGATCAAACTAGATCAAGTAAATCAAAGGGTAGTTCAAATTGTCTCATTGAACTGGTTTTGAACTTTTTTTTCCCTTATATATATATATATATATATATATATATAAATCTGTTGCTACAATTCAAGAGCTACCCTTAACTTAAGTAGATAAAAGCATTTGATCATTGCCACTATAACTGCCACTGCTAAGCTGAAAAATTAAACGCAACTTCTTTGAATTAACTCCAAGCTACTAACTTAATGAAGCGCTTCAGCAAAATCTTCATTGAATTCTACTATTCAAGCATATACCATACCAAACCACAAAAAGTTTGGATTTTTGTTTTTCTAAGAAAGACCCACAAAACCAAAAAGCTCAATCTTAATTTTAGCTCCAAAAAGCGATTTTTTTTAACATTGAAAAGAAGAACAGTATAAGATTATTACAGACGTATGCACCCACCGCTTTAAACAGAGAAAAGGAACAAAAGGGTCCCCGGGATTTTCCGGAGGCGGAATTGGCGGCCGGAGCTCCAAAGACACGTGGCGAAGCTTCGTTTTTCTGGAAATGGGAATTAGATAGATTGAAAAGGCCAAAAAAAATGGAGGAGAACGATATTTTTTGGGAAACTAATTTTACTTTTCAGTTTTCAAACGACATAAACATGCCTGGTCTTTTGTCCTTTTGTTTGTACGACACTCCATTTGTGAATCTGACAGTGATTCAAATCAAATTCCTATTAGTAGAAATGTTTTGTTTTTAAATGTGAACTAGAAATGTTATTGTTTTGTTATCTTACTTCTTCTTTTAGAATTCTTAAAGCTCTTACATTTTATTTTCCATTTTTTTTAACTCCGAATTAGAGGTGTCGATGGGTGAATTTGGGTGGAATTAAGGTGGACATAATTGGGTTAAGTATATAAAACCTATTTACTCATTAAAATTTATTTAACTAATTGCTTCTAACCAAAATTCAACCCAACCCAATTATTATAGACAAATCTCAACTCACCCAATTATCTAATTATCAAAATTACCAAAATGCCTCTAAAGTAAAAATGACCAAAATATCCCAAAATCAAAAAACTACCAAAATACCACCAAAACCTAAAAAATAACCAAAATACCCATAAAACTTAGAAAATTACCAGAATATCCTCGAAACCCATTTAACTAATTGCTTCTAACCCAAATCTAACCCAATCCAATTATTATGGGTAAACCCCAACTCATCCAATTACCCAATTATCAAAATTACCAAAATGCCACTAAAGTAAAAATGACCAAAGTATTCTAAAATCTTTGAAAATGACCAAAATATCCCAAAATAAAAAAAAATTACCAAAATACCACCAAAACTCAAAAAATGACCAAAATACCTCCGAAACTAAAAAATGACCAAAATACCCCCGAAACTTGAAAATTACTAAAATACCCCTAAAACCCAAAAAATGACCAAAATACCCTCGAAACCCAAAAATGACCAAAATACCCCCAAACCCAAGAAAATGACCAAAATACTCCCAAAACCCAAAAATTTACCAAAATATTCATCCCCACTACTAAAAAATTCAATATTTTACCTTTATTTTATTAAAAGATAAATATTCATCCCACTACTAAAAAAAGGGTTAGAAAGAAACATAGTGCAATAGCATTTTCTACTAGTTATTAGTATATTCCTTTTCTTTAAACTCATAGGAGAATTAAATATATGAAATATTTCTTAAAAATACATTCTCATTCTATTCCCTTAATTATAGAGATATTTTACCAAACTTCCTAGCACAAAGTATAAGCATGAACGCAATTATGCAAGTTTGTCTTTTCAAATAGACTTGTGCATTTGGTACACTTTTTTTTTTGGTAACTTTTAAAATGGGCTGTTTGTATATATATAATCTATAAAAAAAATTGTTCTTAAAAAAAAAAAATATTCAAAGTGTAAACCATTGAACCAAAATCTACTGACCCAACATGACTGATATCCTACTACTCTTCCATTAGGCCTATTTTTACTACATATATAGATCACATGGCCCAAAAAATAGATAGAGCCACAAAGGCCCAAACCAAAACTAATTCCAACCCAGTGGCAAATTCACATACAAACTCCAAAACACAGCAAGAACCAAGCCCAAGATTACCGGGTCAACTTCATAGACCCAGACCCAAATTCCAACCCGATAAGACCAAAATCAAAAGGCCCACCAAAAAAAAAAAAGACTCAAATAATCGTTCTTCTTGAATTCTTCTTCATCATCATCCATGGTTGTCTCTTCCTTTTCTCTCTTCAACTTCCTCTCCTTTCTCTCACCCTCAAAACCACCCAAAACCCCACCACCCCAACTCACTCCTTTTTAGACCCACAAACCCAGAGATGGGTTGGTCTCACTTGTGGCCCAGGAGGACCCAGACACTTCATCTTCTTTACCTTCTTCATTGTCCTCTATGATACGTCCCTCTCTGGCCTATTCCAACACTCTCTACTTCAGCTCAGCATACAATGTGCAAGTGATAATAAATGACAATGAGCTCGAGGAGAGGCTTCTGGGTCGGTTCAGAAGAGAGGTGGTAAAAGTTTCAAATTTTCATTTTTCCTTTCTTTTCTCTCACTTTCTCAAAGACCAAATAGTGCAAAGTGGTGAATATAAAGAAAGAAAAAAGACTGAAATTTGAAAATCACCAAGTGAGATTTCTAAGAAGACGAAGATCTGAGAGAAATGACGAAAATTTGAGGAATCTCCAAAGCTTTGAAGCTGCTAGGTTTCCAATTGAAACATGATTGGAGGTAGGGAAAATAAGGGAAAATGAAAACCCTCGTAAAACACTGGAACGTCTGAGGGCTGGTTTTTTTTTTTTTTTTTTATTATTATTTTTATGGGAAGGGCTGAGTTAAATTTGAGTATATTGTTTTTGGGTTAAATGGGTCTCAGTGGGTTTTTAGTTAAAACCCATTAATCACTGGGTCTAATTGGGTTGATGCCCATTTAACCCAATTAATAATTGGGTGAGTTTGGGTTTAATTAGAATTGGTGGGTTTGAGTGAGCAAATAGGTTTGGGCTTACTCTACCACCCCTGCTCAGAATTTTAACTATTCTTTTATACATATATATAAAATAAAAAGCTTTAACCATAAATGAATGATTCAAATCCAATAATCATTTGTAGGTTTTAGTTTAACTGATAAAGTTTCTGATAGTTGAATAAAATAACAGATTGAAGTATTTGTATGATAATAAAAAGATATCATCAAAAGCGAACGTCATCAATCTTTATCATCAGAAGCGAACGTCATAGATTGAAATTATCTATAAAAAAAATCCAATAATTACTTTGATTAATGTTAAAATAATGTACATAAAGTGACTATCGTCTTGTAAGATATCTGAATTTGAACTCCAACTACATCATAAGTTAAAATACTATAAGCATTTATCATTTAAAAAAAAAAAAAATCTTAAAATCACCTACTTAACAATGAATAATTTGAATTATATAATGATGATAATAACTTATAATATAAATGTCAAAATTATCTTAATAAATAATTTTAAAAGATAATATTATGGTGGGCTTTGAGATAATATTATGGTGGGCTTTGAGATTTTGGATTTAAATCAACTTAATTTTTTTTTTTTTTTTTTTTTAGAGACTGAACTAAAAAAGTTAAAACTTTAAGTTCTACCAAAAAACAAAAAAAGAAGTTATTTTAGTATTTCTAAAAAAATCTTAATCTAATTGTCACTCACCGAAGTTTCTTACCCGCAACTTTTGCTGGAATCCATGTTTACATGAAATTGACATTGATCATAGAAAAAACAGGTATTGTCTTTAATTCTTTATTAATGAAATTGTGAAAAGGTCCTTCTCAAAGAAAAAAAATTTGTGGAAAAGTCAACAATTGTGGGAAGCAAAAATCACGTGAAAAGGGACTATAAAGTGGTTAGACTATAATAAAGAGCTCTAAATGTATTTAGTAAATAGTAACCATCAAATCAATTAAGAATTAACTATTATAGCTTGTCCTTTATGAAAAAATGTTGGGGTGCTAAGTGCTGACTATATAGCTTTTTTTAATATATTTTGTTTGGACGTAAAAATTTTAAATAAATAATTACCCTAAATAAATTAAAAATTTGTAAATATCTCTTCTTGATAATTTTTGGTAATGAAAACTTGGTCTAAATCACTTTATATATGTCCTCACAATTTGTCACACTTTCTCACCATTTTACAATTCAACAAATTATGAAAAAAATGTGTACATTAACTAAAGACGGAGTCTTTACATTTTCACAATATTTCCACTTTAGTTTTTACTTTTTTATTTTTACTATTTTTAGTTCTTATTTTAAAAAACGCATTCCGTTTTGATCTCTAACATAAATATCCTATGTGGCTAACAGAATGCACTTTTGGCACTCAGAACACCTACGTGGCCATTAAAATAATAATAAACAAATTTTAGTTAACCTTAAAAAAGTCCATGTTAGCATATAAATAAATAAACACAAAAAAAAATTAATAACAAAATTCTCAATTTCTATTTTTTTAAAATAAGATAACTAAATCAATTTTTATATTATTTTCATTAATTTTTTTGGAAGAACATCATCATGTTCTTTGTGTTCTTCCCCAAAACACAGCTCATGTTCTTAGCAAATTAATCTTTTTTTCCTTGCCTTTTCTTTGTCTTTCTTTTCCTTTCTTTTCCTTTCTTTTGATGAATTTTCTTGACAACCAAACCCAAAATTTTCTATTTCACAAACCAAGAAAATTTTCACACACTCATAAGAAAAACTTCAAACCCCAACACTACCTTATCAAACTGGTTCCCCTGCCTTCTAAAATATTCTCAAACCTTCCTCTCTCTCTCTCTTCCAAAACTCTTATAACTCTTTTTAATTCCATGGCCAGCCTCCTCTACTCATCGCCACTGCCACCACCACCACAACTAGCAGTGGTTCTTTCTTTTCTTTCTCTTATTTTATTTCTTTGACCAACCATGATAATCTCTCTATCTCACGATTCACTCAAACTCAGACCTAAATGGCTCAAAATCTCTCTATCTCTTGATTCTCTCTCTCACGGATCATTGTCTCTCTCTTTCATCTCTTTATCTCTCAACTCAGTGGTGTAGAGCTGGATTTATGGGTTGTGGGTTTGTGAGTTTTGTTGATCTGGGTTTGTGGCGAATTGGTGCACTGATCTGTGGTGGATTTGTGGGTTTATGGGCAGTGATTCCGAAGGGTGGATTCTAGAGAATGGTGGGATTTGGAGGATGGTGGAGATTAATGGGTTTTCAAGTTGGATTTGATTCTGTGTTTCGATGGATTGGTGGGTTTCCAACTTGGAGATTGGTGTTGATTTTGTGAACAAAGAGGGTGCAGATCTTTTGATTTTAGTCGGTGTATGTTGGTTTCAAATTTTTGGATATGCATACTTATTTCTGGGTTTGATTGTTGGTGTATGTTGATTTCTGGGTTTCGAATTTTGGTGGGTGTATGTTGATTTTTGGATTTTGGTTGGTGTATGTTGATTATTGTTTGATCTGAGTTTTGAATTTTGATTTGTTTAGTTATAAAGGGAGTACTGGAAAGGCAAAGAAAAGAAAAGAAAATAAGAATTAATTTACTAAAAACATGAACAATATGAACAATAAGAATACAAAGAACATTAAATGATGTAATCTTCCAACAAGATAATGAAAACTTTATTTTAATTATTTAATTATTATTTAAATAATTAAATAATAAATGTACGGACCAGATTTGAATTCTTAGCCCAACGAGTGGATGGACTTAGGCCCAAAAAGTCCAAAACAATGAATTTGTAAAGAGTAGGTTGAAAAACTGGGCTTTAATGAATTTGATAGGTGCTCAGGTAGATTTGGATGACAAGAGAATGTGATTAAACTAGTTTATGCTGAAGAAAATTGTCCTCGGCAAAGTCCGAGGACATTTGTTCTTATATATTTCTCACAGGTTCGATTATACAGTCAGTTCTTGACGCTACAGTGTTTTCTATGTGTTTTTCCCGATCCCTTTGTCTTGTTGCCCCTTCTTCTTTTATACTATCTTTCCTTTTCATCTCTACCTTCCACGTGCATGCTAGATGGTTGGTGTTGATACTTGTCCCATCAGCGCCTCCTGTAAGTCCTCATGTAGTAGCTGTAAGATTGAAAACCACTGTTCAGGTATTACCTCCACATTAATGCGGTCAGAGAGTTAGCTATAGAGCATTTAATGCGGTGGCAGCAGCTTTCTCTTAAAATACTTCAAGACTTTTCCCTATCTGACGTCTCTACAATGCTTATCAGCACTAACGAGACTTCCTGGAACGTCACCCTGGGTGACAAACAACCTCTTCGGACCTCGGCATTGGTAAGCTGAGGATGCATTTATCGTCGGCTCACCCTCTTAAGCCATGATGATCAAAACTAACCTGTATTTACTAATACAGTCTTTTCTTAATAAAGATTTCTCTTCCTTGGACAACCCTACGTCCTCAGATTGGGCCACAGGCCCAAGAAACAAACAGATGATGAACTCCTGAGCCCAATATCCCTACAATAGCCCATCGAGATCCTTCTTTCTAGTTCCTCGGGAAGAAAAGAGGATCCCACCGTCACTATGTTAGCTCTGTGATCATTTCATCGCACCTCTACTTGCAAAGACGCATTTTTAGCTGCCCAAGATATGCTCATGTCGCTTCGGCTTACAAGACATGTTCCTCCTTAAATTTTTACAGCTTTATGTTTCCCACGTTCTACGAAAAATCCAACGGTTGAGAATTTTGTGGGGATATGGGCGGGAACTTTCCCGCTTTGCAGCTCTTTCTTTGATATAAATACCACTCAAATCAAACACTCTCTTTACTTTAGCAATCATTTAACTCCTTAGCGCATATACATTGAACCTGTCAACTCTCTCACCTTACTTGTGCTCCTAAAAATTCTAAAAGCTTGTCCAAGGACACATTCCTTATTTCTGTAGGTCTTCACAAATTTTTGCACTTTACTTTTCCATACGTTTTTGCCAAAATTCATTGTTTCGCTCAATCTTCTTGGGCTGTTTTTTTTTTTTTTTTTTTTTTTTTTAATACACAATTTTAAGTGGTGGTCACAGTTTAAAAGCAGTAATAATTTGCCACCTAAAATTTGTTGCAGACATGTTATAGACGTAAATAATAAAATATTGGTCCGTAATAATAAAATATTAGACACAGACCTACCATAGCTAGAAATAAAAATTATTGTGAAAATGTTGTGATATTTTATTATATTAATTTGGTGAGTCAAAATTCACTGTTTCAAGCGCAATTTTCTTCAGTTACCTTTTGTTTTTAATTTTTTTTTTAATGCACAGTTTAAAGTGGTTGGTTTAGTTTAAAACCAATAACAATTTGCCACCTAAGATTTGATGTGAAAATGTTGTAAACATAGTATTATTCTAAAATAAAATAATAAAATATTAGACCAAGGCCCACCATAACTAAAAATAAATGTAATATGAAAATATCATGACATTTTGTTGTGTTTCTAGACTTTTTTCTTGGTTTTGTCAATTTGTTGAGCCAAAATTCACTTTTTTAAGCACAATTTTCTTGAGCTGATTTTTGTTATCACATTGTTTAAAGTAAAATAAAAAATAAAAAATTTTACACACCAAATTTTTTTTTTTTTTTTGTGTAAAAAGCATTTTTCCCCTTTATGTTTAGGGTAGTTTCATTTCTCCCTAATCTTTAAAGTTGAATGATTTTATCCGTTATATTTTGTAAATGGGTATATAACCCTACTGTTACAATTTTAGTTAAACCTTAATGAAGTCTTATGATTCCTAGAATATTCCATTGAACAATGTCTTAAATACCCTACTAGATTTTAATGTCCCAAAAATTTTATTTGTGTATTTTGAGTTTTATGTGGTGGTCATACTTGGAAAGTAAAAATGATGATGTCTATGGTTTCTATTTGTTACTTAGAGAACACTAATTTATTAGAGGTTTAAATCTTCTAAATTTATAAGTTTATCTAATGAAAACTTCCATGACACATGTATTTTTTTTTCCTGCTTAAAAGGGTGTTCATTAAAAATTAAATAAGCTAAAAATTGTAATTAAACTCATAAATAAGATGACAAAAAAGGAAATATGAATAACAAAAAATATATATATATATATATATATATATATTTATTTATTGTGGATGGTTGTAGGTATTTAATTTCAATTGTAGCATTTATTGTGAAATTTTAAATATTGTGATAATGTCTTATCAAAACTTAGTTGTTTATTATTGGAAGATGATAACATTGGTTATCATTTATTTATTCATTCTTAGTAGAATTTTTTCGTGAGTAAATATTGCTTTTAGCAAAATAGGATCTAAGAAATTATCATATTAAATAGATATTCATGTGTTAAATAGCTATACTAAATTTAAGTACATGATTTCATACTTCTTTTAAAAAAAAAAAAAATCTTAATTTTTTTGCTTTAGGGGCAGCACGTGCAACCCAACCTAGTTCTTCTGAAAAAAGAGTATACTAATTGAATAGCATACCAATTGAATGGGTAAATGAAGTCACTGATTGCTGTGAGTCTGACTGACGCATTCTATGAGCTGTTCCTATATCAGAATGAGACGAGATGCAGTCATACAGATATTTTCCTCTATCCCTTGAAGAATATCGGACACAAATTCACTCTGAATTTCTACCATTCAAGATTAATCAAAGTCCCAAATGGTATTAACCTCTTGTAGAAGCCCCATTCTATAAGTTAATTTGAAGAAACATCACTGTTTTGCCTTCAGTTATACCTCAGCAAGTTTCATGGTGTGCCTTAATATTTTAACGGAACATCGTTAAGAAAGAATGAATAATTTGCAAAGATTATTTTACATATTATTACTGCATTAACACACACAGACACAAGCAAACGATTTAAGTGCAAATGTCTTACTGAAGTTATGAACACCAAGCACACGATTTGCGTTTGAGGTTGTTAGTTTGATACTCACCTAAACACATCAATGATAATAAACAAAAGAAAACAAAACATCACAAGCGAAATCTTGCCGCAACTTGGAATTGTTGAAAGAAGTCAACATGGATGGTTCTGTTCAAGCCTAATGATGGATTTCTTTGCTTTTTAGCTAATAAATTCCTTTGTTCTCAAATGCAGAGTTTCAGCCATCTGACTATTGGCTGAAACATATCCAAGTTCATATGGCCAAAGAAGCATTCTGGAATTGTCCTTTGCGCTAGATCTGAGCTTGGGTTTCCCCCATGTTGTATACTTGTATTAGGATTTAGGATCAAAAACCCATGTGGCCTACTGAAGGAAGGTTCAAATTCCAATAAACCTTGTGCTAGAACTTCTTACCAATCTACCAGTACTCTTTACAAGAGCATAATCCACCTTTAAAATGGTGAAATCGATTGCAGTCCCTAACAACAATCTCCCGGTCAAATACCCTAGATATCATCTTTATTGCAACATGACAATCACTACATATCCTCAGGTTCTTGACAATTCGAATTGGGGTACCTGGACTTTTCTTTAAAAAGCAAAAGGCTATTGCCAATTTTTCGCTATGAAGAGATAGTGCCAACTCCCTTCCTTCCTCATCCAAATCAAGCAATACCTCATTTGTGTTTCCCACATAACCCTCCATCTTCAACCTTTTCGTAATCTCGTCAAGCATCTTATATATCTCTTTGGTTTCAGGATGAGAATCATCTCCCACGAAAAACTCATGAAGGACACCTCCCACCTCAACCAAACTACAACCAGGAACTTTCTTGATCCCCCTTGCCTCCATAAGATCTCTCACACGTCTCACGTCTGCCCACCTACCCATTTTCGCATACGCATTGGATAGAAGCACATAGGCACCACTGTTTGTGGGATCCAACTCAACTAGTTTTCTAAGTGCAATCTCACATGTTTCAATGTTCCCATGCATCCTAGATCCGCTTAGTAGAGCTCCCCACACTGGCACATCAGGATCCATCGGCATAGAGTTAACCAAATTCCTAGCCTCCTGAATGAGACCAGCTCTCCCAAAAAGGTCTACCATGCAACCGTAGTGCTGAATCAAAGGAGTAATACCAAACTCCTCACCCATCCTCCTAAAATACTCCTTCCCTTCACTTACCAAACCTCCATGTACACAAGCACAAAGAACACCCAAAAATGTCACAGCATTAGGTCTCACCCCATAACTTGTCATCTCTGTAAATAATTCAAGGCATTCTTCAGCATGCCCATACATGGCCAATCCCAATATCATAGCACTCCAAGCCATCACATCCTTATTATGAGGACCCATATTATCAAACACCCATTTTGCCCTCTCAATAATACCACACTTTGCATACATCTCTATCAACGAAGTACCTAACACAACACCAACTTCCATCCCACATTTTCCAATATAAGCATGAATCCATTTCCCATGTTCAAGTGCACCTAACCGTCCACAAGCTGAAAGCACACTCGACATGGTGAATTCATTAGGCCTGACACCATTCGCTTCAACCATTTGCATCTCACGAAACAACACGAGTGCTTCTTTATACTCACCACAACTCACATATCCATTTATCATACAACTCCAGGATATCACATTTCTTTCAGGCATTTCATCAAACACTTTCCTCGCAACAGCAATCAAACCCACTTTAACATTCGCATTAACGATTGAATTCCACGACGGTAAATCAGGTTGGGAAATCTCATCGAATACTTGACGCGCAAGCATCAAATTGCCACAGGTTGAGTACATGTTTATAAGGGACGTTTGAACAAACGGGTCATTAGCAAGGCCATAGAGGAGTGCTTGCGCATGGATTTGCTTTCCTGATTGGAAGTGAGGTGGGGACTTGAAGCATTGGAGAAGGAATGGGAAGGTGTGGAAGTCGGGTTTGACTCCATGGAAACGCATTCGGAGGAAGACATTGAGTGGTGTATGGGTTATAAGCTCAGCTCGAGACCCAGCTTGGAAGTGGGCTCGAATGAGGGTGTTCCAGATGAAGGATTCAAGGGTTGGATGAGCAAAATGAAGAGTAGGGTGAGTAGAGGATATGAGCTTTCTGCATGCTCGCATTGCAGCTGCAGGCAGTGAGTGGCGGGAGGAAACTGTATAAACCGTTTTATAAAAGGTTTGGCTAATTGGCTTCTCTCCTTTAAGCCAGAGTGGCAGGGTCCTTTGGATATATCAACTAAATGAGTCTTTGGTTTCAGTTACGCAATGAATAAAGTTTCTTTTCATAGAATAAGACATCGTGATCAACGAATAAACTGATTAGTGTCTTAGCTCTTGTTAAGTAAAGAACGATCATCAATAAACAGACCCACAAAAAATAATCTAAAATGGATAATTTTTTGATGAGGCACTCGAGCAAAGTATGCCTGTCCAGTGTCTACCGAAATTTGTACTTTCAATGCTTAACCTCCAGAATGAAGAGCAATTATTTGGAAATCTCCAATGCACAACGAAGGTAAATTGTTGAATAGTGTGTTATTTAGCTGTTTATGTTGGTGGCACACTTTCGATCATACAGCAATAGCAGCCTTGTCGTTTAGAATTTTAATTTTCCATCTTATATAGAACCAGAGTTGAGTTTGAGGTTAAGCTTTATTTAACACTTTATTAAATGATGTAAACAGTTATTTCTAGTCAAAAAATAATGTAAAATAAAAACATTTATAGCTGGTCAAAAAGTAATGTAAAAATCACTTAAAAAGCTTGTGAAAAGCAATGTAAAAAGAACTTTATAATGAATGGGTCGCAATATTCAGCAAAAAGAAAAAAACTGGCCACAAAGCAATTTGATAAGAAGTTGTTTGTCCTCTTTAATGCTCTAAGAAAGGTTTCCGGGAAATTTTCTACGTGCGCGTGATCTGCAATCTGCTCCTAAAACATCAAACGAAGGGTTGGAAATTTCGTACACCATGCCAAACTTGTTTGTCTTCTCCCTCTCTCAGAGTGCTTGGTGGGGCAAAGAATTGGTTGGAAATTTCCATAACTACACTGTTCTCCTCGAAAGTTATGCCAGTCTACTCTCTTTCTCTCTTTAAATTAACACAACAATCTTTCTCCTCAAAAATTTTAAAATCTTTTTGTTTTACAATATATATTATTATGCCCATGTGATGTATATCTTGTTAAAAAATAATTATATGCAAAAATATTAACCTCATGGTTATTTTTTGGTAAATCTTATTTTAAAATATTAATTATGATTTTTTTTCAAATGGTTGTTGATAGATTTGTCTTACAAGCCTTTTGGTGCTTGATAAATTTTGCATTTTTAATTGAGAATAAAAATATTAGTATTAAAAAAATTCTGATGGTAGCGAGTGGAAAGACACCATGGATGTGAAGTTTTGACTGTTGTGGTCTAGGTGTTCTTAAATAATGCAAAGTTCAAAATGCCAGATATATGAATTAGCGTTTATTGTTCACTGTGAAGCACTTTCCAAGAAATCACTTACAAGTTAAGAAAGCACAAAAAGTAGCTATGTGTTAGTCCGGTGTTCACATGAACACACTTATTAGGTTAAACAGACTTTGGTATAATGGAACCTATGACATACCCTTTGCCCCACAGCTTGGCCACATCTAAAGTGAACTTAAGTTTGGGTGACAGCACTAGCATTGGGGGTGTAAACACCCCACAGTTGCTATTTTACAACCCAAGCTACCCAAAACTCACTTCATCCTTGTGATTGTGTGAAGAGAAAAAGTGAGTGAAAAAAAAAGAGAGAGAATAGTACTTTATATTATTTTATTGAGTTGTATGTAAAAATAAAAACTGAGATGTAAGGTGAATTATAAAATAAGTTGGTAAAATAGATAAAATAGTATTTGAGGATGCAAAATAATTTTTTTTTTGCATCCCTAGATGCTAATGCTCTGAGACGAGAACGGGAAGTATGAAAGTGTAAACCACCAAAATTAATCACACATCAACAAACCATCTGAGTCTGCTTCAAATTTTGACTGTCTTGTTACTTCACTTCAAACACCCTCGAATAGATTCTGATCAATAGCACCACAGTAAAAGCAACTAGAAAGGTTGAAATGACTTGACGAACTAAAATTTCAGCACCATCATGCACAAGCTTTAGGGCTCCATGCTTCTCTGTGGCTCTCCCCCATTTGAGAGAGATCAGGTTCGAACCTCAGAGGCAACGCCACCTCAAATTAATGTGGGAGAAAAAGAGGAGGTTGTTTTAAAGAATCCAACATGACCATCCAGTGGAGTCCAACTCCAGAATGACAATTATGTGAAAAGTGGCAACTAATATTGCCTGCCCCGTGCATATAATGTAGTGCACAAGAAAGTGACCAAAAACAATAACGAAGTCACATAAAGGATGCTAGAAATATTGCAAAGACATCTAAAAACCTGACAAACAATTATCACACACAAACACGTTCTTTGTCAACACAATTTCAGTAGCTATTATGGTCTCCACAAGCCACTCAGGTCAAAATCCACACAATTTTGAATATTCAACTCCTCTCCAATAGTTGCCATTGCAGTGAAGATACATTGTTGGCATTTCATCAAGCAAGCTAGAAAGTTTAAACCTAGCAACTAGCAGAAGTAGACAGTATTTCTTCCAAGGGGCTAGAATATGTACCTAAGCACCTATTACAAGTCTGAAATTGGAACTTTGCAGTAAAAATGGTGACGTGCAAACACCAAAAGTAACATCTACCAAACAAAAAGGCAAATAAACAGAGGATATTAAGAACCATCAGGCATACCACAATACAACTACAGAGAGAGAAACATGTATTGCATCAACCACAACTAATAATGTGATAACCAGAATTAACAATACAAAATTTTTAAGAGAAAATAAACTTTGAAAATCAGAAAACAATCCCATCTAGTGGATAGATCAAAACAGTGCTGAAAAATATAAAAAGACGCTCTAGAACAACTAAGTCCTCTAATGGATGTTCCTCAAAAAAAAAAAAAAAACCCTCTAATGGATGATGCCTCAATATAGAATACTATAACTTCAATCTTCCTCCTCGCCCTCATTCTCGGCAATGTTGAAATATCTCAATTCATAAACATTCCTGTCCTTGTTGGAAGAAATCACCCGAAGCCAATCCCTCACGTTGTGCTTCTTCAAGTACTTCTTAGTCAAGTATTTAAGATAACTGAGAAACACAAAAAAAAAAAAGTAAATCATACTTGCATTATATACACAAAACATAAGCAACCATTTCACAATTATATCTTCCTAATTCTAGCAGCGCATGTGATGCCACTAGGAATGTAAACGAGCAAAACCAAACTGAGTATTAAAAGTTCATGACTAGTTCTTTTAACTCAAGAACATCGCAAAACTAGATTACATGTTCAAGGTTGGTTTATTTTCCTGTGGAACAAGCTCGAGCTTGTTCACGAGCCACTTAACAATTAAATAGAATGATTTTTATTCATGAAAATATAAAAATTAAAATCACCAACAATTCATTGTTAACAAATTAAATATAAATTTTACTACAAAATGTGCTATTCATATTATCAATAAAATACAAATAATAATTTGATATCGAATGAACTTATTTACAAACATATATAATCCGATCTCAAGTATCATATAAAACCAATTCCTATAAATAACAATAATCCCTTTAGATTTGTTGAGTTTCGTTGTTGATCCCAAACCAAAAGAGCTGAGTAATCTAAATTCGAATCACACTAAAAATACTTAAATGCAAGATCTAATTTGAGTCACGGAAATACCGTTTGGAGAAGTTGGAGCCGGAGGTGACGGAGATCTTGTTCTTCTCGCGGGAGACGGTGACGGAGTCGCCGAGAGCGCCGGCCTTGCCGCCGACCTTGATGCGTTCCTGGAGGAACTTCTCGAGGGAGGCGATGTCCATGATCTTATCTTCCACTGGCTTAGCGCAGTCGATCACGAATGTGGCCCCCTTCTTCTTCCCCTTCAGCCCCGCCGCTCCAGCTCCAGCTCCCGCTGCCCCTCGGCTCATTTTCGCTTCCCTAAGGACTAAACCCACTGCGCAAGCCCTTGCTATGTCTCTCTGTGAATGAATGATACAATACGACTATAAAGGCCGGGCTATTCTAGGGTTTTGGATGGAGAGTTTTGTCACAGTTTTCCACAAACGACGTCGTTTTCTCTACTACTGAAAATTTATTATTATTATTATTTTTTTTTAAGAATTAAAATTTATTTGTTTTAGAATAACTAATTTTGGGTAAAATGTATTTTAATTCCATTAAGTAACTTTTTTTTTTAATATATATAAAAAAGTAACTTTTTTAAATATTTAATATAATTCCCTGTTTACCACACAAAAAAAAAAAAAAAAATCAATTATAGATTAATTACAAGCATGCTCGGCTTTGTTAAGAGCTTGGTTGCATATGAATAAAATGGATAATCAGATAATGAGGAAGTTGTTGATAATTAAGTTTTTCTAAAATAATTATATTTTAGATAATTATTATTTTAAGGACTTGATTATCAATTTAAAAGAAATTTATTTCGGAATACGAGTTTAAAATATGTCCAAGTGCAATTCCCAACTCAGAAAACCCCTAAAAAAGAGTCCAAATCA
This sequence comes from Quercus ilex subsp. ballota, assembly GCA_032727855.1. Classification (NCBI taxonomy): domain Eukaryota; kingdom Viridiplantae; phylum Streptophyta; class Magnoliopsida; order Fagales; family Fagaceae; genus Quercus; species Quercus ilex. Next base: position 30,070,680 of record CM064919.1, read on the forward strand.
AACCAAAAGAGGAGAATGTGCCCAGCACTCAAGAGTGCCAATCGGCACCCTAGGAGTGCTGATCAACATATGGCAAGTGCCGATTGGCACAATCTCGAGGCCCGGCCCAAAAACCTTCAAATCAAGCTAAAACACATCAGATTCGATTTTTTAGGGACAAAATTCGACCTAACTTGGGCCTGCTGATTTTTTAAGCAACCCTAGTTTGTTTTTTAAGCATAACACCTCTATAAATTCAGAAGAAAAATCAGAAATCAGGACCCCTCTGCTCTTAACATAAAAGAAATTCTGGAAGTTCAACTTTAGGACTTTCTTTTCTGTTAAGTACAATCTCTTTAGGACTTAGAGAGACTCACCCTCTCTCTAACTCTAAAGCGATTTCCCCATTCTCTTGTTGTAAACACTCGATTTTGCACCCATAATTTAATCTTGGAAGATGGCTAGAGTGACCATTCATATACCCAAAATTTAGAGTTGCATTACATGCATTAATTCATTCATTGCATATCATAAAAATAATATTGATATTCTAACGGTCGCGACGGAATGTCCGATTCCCAAATCGGACCGTCGGATTGAAAGATAACACAAAATTAAGTTTTCATGATTTGCATACATTTTGTTTGGGTGGAACCGATCACGCATGATTAACTTAAATTAATTCTGATTAGTTAAACAATTAAATTAATTAAATAATTATGTGATTGGTTGTTGGTTAGTGTCAAAAATAAGCCTACTTGCATGGGAATAAAGTGGATAATCAGATAACAAAGAAGTTGTGGATAATCAAGTCTTTTTGGAATATTTATCTATAAGATAATTATCACTTTAAAGACCTAAATATCAAGAAAAATAGATTAATTTTTAGAATATGAATCAAAAACGCATCTAGGTGCAATTTCTGGCTCAAAAATTTTCAAAAAAAGGAGTCCAAATTGAATCAAAACTCAAATGTGGGCCTGGCATCCAAGCAGTGGCAGCACCACATTCAGTCCAAGGTGTTCCTAAGAACACCCTGACTTGAAAAAAAAAATTATATATAATAATTAAATTTTTTATTTGTTTACCCTTAAAAAAAAAAATTAGGAACACTCTTAAACTAAAAAAAAAAAAAATTATTTGTTCTACTTTCAAGCAAAAAAAAAAAAAAAAAAAACCCCAAAAAAAAATTTGAACTAAAATCTTAAAAATAATAATAATAATAATAATAATAATAATTTTGTAATAAAGCAAGCCCACCAAGGAAAAAAAAGCTCAACATCAATTCTAAACAACAGATTACAAACCCAATCTAAAGAAAAAAACAAGGTAAAGCAAACCCAACAGATTACAGATAGTAGCAAACCCACGGATTCTCAAAAAAAAAAAAAAAAAAAAACCCAATATACGTGATTACAACCTAACCTAAAGAAACCAGAGCAACAGATTCATAAGTAAAGCAAAACCAGAACAGAGCAACGCAGCAACCAACAGACGGCGCCTCCGCCTCGAGCAACACTGCAACAGAGCACATCGACAATCGGTTATCACATCAAGCCTCAAACTCGAGCTCTAGAACTAGAACACATTAGGCATCGGAGATCGGTCCGATCGAATCAGAGATCGGTCCGATCGAATCAAAGATCGGTCTTCCTCGCCTCAACATGCTGCCCGAAGGTGCCGCCCCTCAGCCTCAGGCCTCCCTGCTCCCTTAACCTCAAGGTATTTCATCTTTACACCTAACTTCTCCTCTCTTTTTCTCTTTTACATATATGGGTTATTGCTTATTGGGTTTCTCTCTACTCTTTGTCTCAGTCTCTCTCTCTTTATCTAAAGAATGAAAGTGAAATGAAAATTATGAAATGAGAGTCTCTCTCTCTCTTTATTCTTTAAGACTTTATCTGATAAAATTTGAACTGTGGTTGGCTGATTACTTTATAACTTTATTAATATTTACCCCTGTTTTTGGATTTATCCGTTGGTGTTGGTGAGATACAATTAATTGTCTTTTAGTGTATTGTAATTTGTGATTGTGAATTTATCTGATTGGTTCTTGTGATTGGGGGCCATGGGGCTTTTATGTTGAGTGGGGGGTGGATGGGGGTATGGGGCCGGGTGGGATATTTGAATTGGGTGAAGTAAATGCACATGGGTGTGTGCTAGTGCAACTAATAAACAATAATTTAATTAACCAATAATTAATTGAGGGAAGCAACTAATAAACAATAATTAATAATTTAATTAATCAATACGTTATAAAAGACAAACAAATTAAATTATGTTAGGCTAAACAACAATTAATAATTTTATAATTAATGAAACAACAATATAACAAATTATAGTTTATAAAAGACAAACAAATTAATGAGACAACTAATATTATGTATTTGCATGTCTTTTGATCGTTGTTGTTGTCAATTTACAAAATTTTCTTTTTATTAGATTGTGTAATATATGCTTGTTGAGGAACACCTTGAAAAAAATTCCTGGAGCCGCCACCCAAGAGGGCTTGTCGGCGTTCTTCAAGTGCCGATTGGCCCAAATGCTCGGCTTGGCCCGGGAGCTTCCTGATTGAGATAAAACTTATCTTTTTTTACTTTTTAGAGATAATGACGTGTCCCAATTCGTATCTGATCTCATTCAACTTATTTTTTAAGCATCCTACCCTCTATAAATAGAGGAAAAATATCAAAATAAAGGGCTTTTATTTTTTGACTTCTTTGCTTCCCTTACGTTAAAGACGTTCTGGAGGCTTTTGCTTTAAAACTTCTTTTTTGTAAGTAAAGTATTTTAGGCCTTAAAAAGGTGAAAAACTTCTTTAATTTCTAAAATATTTTTCTGTCGAAGAGCATGCTAATGCAAGAGGTATCTAGTTTCATTCTTCTATCTGTTTTTTTTTTTTCCCATTAGTTAATATGTTGTGATTGTTTGTTGCATAAATGCGGTTAATATGTTTAATTTTTATTGTGCCTTGTTCTAAATTCATATTTGCTATGTTTAGATATTTAGTTGAAATTTTCTTTGACATGTTCTTTAGTTAATTGTCTAGTTTTAATTTTTTCTTTGATTTCAAAATCTATTAATGATCATTAAAACCTTTTTTTCAAACACAAAACAGATCTGTATCTTCCTTAGATGCAGATCTGAATTATTTTCAAACACAAAACATATCTGTATCTTCCTTAGATGCAGATCTGAATTTTTTTCAAACACAAAACTAATCTGTATCTTCCTAAGATGCAGATCTGATTTTTTTAAAAACAGAAAATTGATATGTATTTTCCTTAGATATAGATCTATATTTTTCTATTCATAAAACTGATCTGAATTTTTTTCTGAAAAAGTTTTTTTTTTTTTTTAAATTGCAGATTTTGAAATCTCAAACAAGAAATTAAGAGTTAAGTTAAGGTCTTTCTTTTTAATATGTGGTGCATGCATAGTAAGTTTGTCTCATGAATGTGAATCCTCTTTCAAAAGTCTTTTATTTTTTTATTTACTTTCAAAAAACAGATCTGATTTTTACAAATCAAATCTCTTTTTTTTTTTTTTTTTACTTTCAAAAAATAGATTTGGTTTTTACAAATCATATTTCATTTTTTTTTTACTTTCAAAAACAGATCTGGTTTTTACCAATCAAATCTCTTTTTTTTTTTTTTTTTTTTTTTTTTTTTAACTTTTCAAAATAGATCTGATTTTTACAAATCAAATCTCATTTTTTTAAACTTTACAAAAACAGATCTGATTTTTACAAATCAAATCTGATTTTTTTTAATTTTCAAAGACAGATCTGATTTTTCTTTTAAAAGAGGACATATCCATAAGATAAGTTTGTTTAAATTAACTTTGTCAAGTGTTTGTCATGTGTATTATAACATATCATATATAATGGTCATTAGAGTTTAGAAGACCAGATTTTGTCTGGGCGGAATGAGTGCCTAACACCTTCTCATTCCGTAACCTAGCCCTCGAACTTAGGATTTTGGATAGGTAGACTAGTGTTTTGTCTTTGATTTTGGTAGAATGTAACTAGGACCAAAGTTTTGTATTTTCCTTTTTTGCATAGATTGTAACTAGGACCAAAACCTTGTAAGGTTAATCTACCAAATTGTACTTTATTTATTCAATCAATGACATTTGAAGTATTTTGAATATGTAATTGTATGTATTTTTTTTCTTATTTTTTTGTTTTAAAAAAATAAGTGGTGACCCCACACCACTTACCCAAAAAGAGAGGTGCCCAAAGCACCAATATCTCTTTTTTGAGAGCACCGCCCAAGTTCCCCGGTCTCTCACACTTGTAAAGTTCATTGATGCATTGATGCAGGTAAGTTTCTGATAAAACGCAATTTCGCCTCATCAGTATGTTCCTCGTTAGTGCGATAGACGGTCTGGAGATCCTATTCACAAGAAACAAACAATGCAATGAAGACACTAGTGTGGGGTCCACCAGGGAGCCTCCGATGCTTAAGTTAGCTTATTTATCGTGGAACCAGAATAATCTGTATGTAACTGAGCTTGTCCCTTACTTACTTGTTGCTTCTGGCTTTATATAGCCTCTCTGTGAGTAAATGCTCTGTGCATGTATCTTCTCAGATGTTATGATTGAGCTAAAGGGTTAAATGGCTCATTTAATAGCCATTTAACTTCCCCATTCAATGTACTATAATGGCTGTGTAACGGTCAGCTTGTGGTAGTTGTAACAGTTGTGAGTTGGTGGCTAGAAAGACTATACATCTATTACACTTGTGCCATTTAAGTGAAGAATTTATATCCAAGCATTAATGTGTGCTTACGATCATCTTTCGTAATGACGGTCACTTTATGGACGACCATTTTACACTACTCATTAGTTGCCCCCCTTTATTCCTTTGTCGTCCTTTGTTTGGACAAGCATGGGAATATGAAAGGTTTTTGGCAGTTAAATCTCTCCTTTATGTCCCGAGATTCTCGTCCCATCACATTTAATGCGAGACAACTTTCTCGTCAGGTGATTGACACATGCCTTCTCTTCATTGGTTGCGCATGTGAAGTTTTCTTGAGCTTCCTTTGCACCTTGATTTTTGTTTTCCTTTTTAGAAAAACTTCTCATCGGTTTTTAACCATGCAAATTTAATCATATGACTTACTCTTACTTTGAGAATTTGATCATCATTATGATTGTGCTCATCGGTTTTTAACCATGCGAATTCAATCATATGACTTACTCTCGCTTTAAGAATATGATCGTTATTGTGATTATGTTTGTCGGTTTTTTAACCATGTGAATTTAATCATATGACTTACTCTTGCTTTGAGAATTTGATTGTCATTATGATTGTGTTCGTTGGTTTTTTAACCATGCGAATTTAATCATTTGACTTACTCTCGCTTTGAGAATTTGATCATCATTATGATTGTGTTCGTCAGTTTTTAACCATGCGAATTTAATCATATGACTTACTCTCGCTTTGAAAATTTGATCGTCATTATGATTGTACTCGTCTAAATTGAACCTTATCTGGCAATTTTACTCTTATCGAGATTTTTATTGAATTACTCGGGCTTTCTTCTTAAATTTTTTTTCTTTTTTATGGTAAATAATACTTTCAGATCTTTCAAGAGAACGACATTTATTCATGTGGGGAAAAATGCCCCCTTATTCATTCCTGCTTCGAAAACAGTTTGATGAAAGAAAATTGAAAACGTCATCTAACTAGCAATTATACCTCTTGAAGTGCTCTACATTCCATGGATGTGGTAACTATTTGCCGTTGAGTGATTCAAGGTAACAAGTTCCTCTTCTGGAACACTTGACGATCTTGTATAAGCCTGCGTATTTTTGTTGTCATTCTTTCGATTGGGGGAACGATCCTTCTTCTCCTTCTTTTTGTGTTGGAGCTCATCGATTTCTTCCATCTTTCACTTGCCATCTATTACGTTCACCATTAATGCATCCTCTCCGTTCATGTACTTTTGGGCTTTGAACAGGAGGTCAATCATTGTAGTTGGTGGAGTCTTCCTTGGAGAGAAGACGAGGTCAGGATTGTTCAGCCCTACTTGGAAGGTCATCATTATCACCTGATCATCTGCCTCATCAATTTCTAACATTGCTTTGTTGAAGCGTTTTACATACTCTCTCAAGGTTTCCCCTTCTTGTTGCTTCACGGTTAACAAGTATGAGGTGGACCTCTTATGGCGTTGGCCCCCAATGAAATGGAGGACAAAAGAGTTGCTCAACTACTCAAAGTTTGCAATAGATGTTGCGTGCAACTTGCTAAACCACACCCTTGTTGCTCCTCTGAGGGTTGCTGGGAATAATCAACAAATTACCTCGTTTGGGATCTGCTGGAGGTTTAATATTGTCTTAAGGGCCCCTATGTGATCTAGGGGATCCTTAGTGCCATCGTAAACCTTCAGCTGTGGGAGACGAAATTTGGGAGGCAAGGGGCACTCCAAAACGCTGGCAGTGAAGGTTGAGTCTGTCCTCTTGATCATGCCATCAAGATTTATTGTTGTCTTTCCCTTCATGGTGTTCTTGACTTTGTCTAACTCCTTCCTCATGTTTTTCATCATCTAATCGTTGCCATAAGTCGACTGTGCGGTGTGCTTAGAAGTTTCTCTTTTGCTATTTCATGGACTATAGGCTTCATCATCATTGTCATTGCGATTACGCCGTGACTGTGACGTATTTGTGCCCTCTAGACGCATTCTCCGCTTCAAGTCTTCATTTTGTTTCTTCAATTCTTGCACATTGGCTGTTAGTGCTTGGATTTGTTAAGCCATCACCACCGGGTCCGGCAACGCAGTTATGGTTGAGTCCATCGGTTCTAAGGAACTTAGTCAGTAGAGAATTCAACGGCTTATTGATTGATAGCCTATCATATCCACAGATGGTGCCAAATTGATAGAACACGATTTTGCCTCGTTAGTATGTTCCTCGTCAGTATGATGAACGATCTAGAGATCCTGTTCACAAGAAACAAACAATGCAATGAAGACACCGGGGTGGGGTCCACTGGGGAGCCTCCAATGCTTAAGTTAGCTTATTTCTTGTGGAACCAGAATAATTAGTATGTAATTGAGCTTGTCCCTTACTTACTTGTTGCTTCTGGCTTTATATAGCCTCTCTGTGAGTAAATGCTCTGCGCATTTATCTTCTTAGGCATTATGGTAGAGTTGAAGGGTTAAATGACTCATTTAATAGCCATTTAACTTCCTTATTCAATGTCCTGTAACGGCTGTGTAACGGTCAACTTGAGGTAGCTGTAATAGTTGTGAGTTGGTGGCTGGAAATGTTGTACGCCTATTACACTTGTGCCATTTAAGTGAGGAATTTATATTTGAGCATTAATGTGTACTTACGATCGTCCTTAGTAATGACGGTCACTTTATGGACGACCATTTTACACTACTCGTTAGTTTCCATCTTTTTATTTATATGTTCATGTAACTGATTCAATTCTCCATGCCATCCCTAACATGTTCTTTCTTTTGTTGGCTGTGATTTTTCTTTCTAGTGATTATATGATGAATGTCTGTTTATGCATGTGTGTTTTGTTAATGTAGTTATGTAATGCATGTGATTAAATTCTAGATCTTTTTGTTTATGTAAAACAAAAATCAGATTTGAATTTATTTTTCAAAACCTTATTGTTTTCCTAAAACAAAAATCATATATGAATTTATTTTTCAAAACTCCATTCTTTTCCTAAAACAAAAATCATATATGAATTTATTTTTCAAAACTCCATTCTTTTCCTAAACCAAAAAATCAGATATGAATTTATTTTTGAAACCTCTTTTGGTTTTTTAAAACACAAAAATTAGATCTGAAGTTTTATTTTAAAAAATAATTCTTTCTTATTTTGAAGAATCAGATCTACAATTCCTTTTAAAACCCATTCTGTTTCTTAATTAAATAATCATATTTTAATTTTCCTCTTGAAGGTTCATTCTGTTCTTTAATTAATAAATCAAATTTGGAAACTCTTTTTAAAAATCCATTTCTTGCTTTTTTAAAAAGAAAAAAATTAGATCTGAATTTTTTATCAAAAAATTCATTTTGCTTAATTTGAAACTTCTCTGAAAAATCCTTTTCCTTTAAATAAAATTCAGAAGTGATTTCTCCTTACATAAATACAACAAATCTAGTATTTTGCACATTAACCAACCAGAGATCTAGGGATATTGGCACAATAATTCGCATGTCATTTTTTTAATGGGTATTTAAAAGGTCATTTAAAATTCTAGAAGACTAGACTTTGTCTGTGCAAGACGAGTGACTTACACCTTTTCATCCTATTACTTAGCCCCGGGATTTGAGAATCTTAGGTTTGTAGGAGAGTGTCCTATTTTTCTTTTAGATAGATTGTAACTAGGAAACAAGGCCTTGTATTTTTTTTACTAGATTGTAATTAGGAAACAAAGCCATGTATAGTTATTTCTATCAAGTTGTATTTATTTCAAATTAATGAGAATGTGTATTATTCAAGACGTTTTGTAATCTTTTGTATAGTTTTCTTATTTTACTTATAAAATAAGTGGCGACTCTATATGATCTTGAAAATGGATTGTGCCGATGCCTAAACCCCTTTTCTAAGAGCCAATTTTCTGGTCTCTCCCACAACTATTTTAGTTTTGTGTCATTTTAGTTCTTGAAATATTGAAAACGGTTCAACGTTACCTTTGTTTTCAATTTTCATCCAAGTTAATCACTAAAATCAAATAGAAATCATGTCTCATTTGAATATTTTTTTATATAAAAATTAAATTAATTACTAGTCCAATCACTCAACTAACACAATACTTTTATCGAGATTACTCAACAAAAACTATATCAAATTTCAAGGGCTAAAGGAAAGTGGTTATTATAATATTCTATGAAATTATTACATGTATTTTTGTGCAATATAATTTACCTTTTTTTTAACCCAAAAAAAAAAAAAAAAAAGGAATGGAGAGGGAAATGGAGTGAAACCTTAATCTTTAGTCATTTTTAAAACTTCTAAGGACTAAATTAATTTTGCTAATGATTTATGAACAAAATTATATTCAAAAAGCAAATATTAATAGATTAAACTCACCTTATGCTTATATGCAGCCCAAACCTAACAAGAGTCCAAAAAATAAAGTTAGGGTTGGGCTGGATTGGCCCCCACTTCAAAGCAGTCCAATTCGTGTATCCCCTAGAACGACGACGTTTCGAAAAGAACTCTCAAAGACTACACTACACCGGTAAATGAGAGATGGAAGACGAGATAAACGGCGCCGTTCCATGCTCCTCCCTCGCCGTTGATTCAATCCTCCGTGTCGGAACGGTAACAAACTAAAAACTCGATCTTTCACAATCACCAATATATATATATATATATATATATATATTTCTGGGGAGGGGGGGGGGTGGTTTTATAAAAACCCATTTGCTAAACAAGATCATATTCAGGCTGGTGCAATATGGGGTTTATGTATGGGTCCCTACGATGCTCGTAAACAAGGTAAATACCAACCTTTCAAACAAGTTTACAAAATTTTGAGCTATGATTTACCAAATTTAATGCCTTTATTTTTGTTTGTTTGGTTTTATTTTTGTTTGTAGGACTTAGTGGAGTTGCCCGTGCTTCTTTTGTGGTATGTACTGAAAATTATCCTTTTAGTCCTTGAAATTTGATCCAACTTTCAATTTTTATAGTAAAGTTTAATTTTGGTATCAAGTTTGTATTTCTCTCAATCTCCCATTAAATTTTGTGTTTTTTAGTATAATTGTTTGCTTTTGTGCTTGTGGAATTGCTGCATTGCGTGCATATGGTCTGCATTTCAACTTACATTGATGGTGGGTTGTCTTGTGCAGGCCAAGGCAGTTGGCAAATTCGGCTTTCAATACGGTAATCGAACTTATGGTCTCTTTATTTGTTGTTGTTGTTGATGAACTTTTTTTTACTTTTGTTGGGCTTGTTTGTTGCATTTTAACACTTAAAACTTGGGTTTAGGACTTGTTGCTGGAATCTATAAGATTACTCGCTGTGGAATTCAAAGATACCGGAGGCAGAACGATTGGGTTAGTTGTATACGATCTGTTTTCGTGCATTTACTATCACATTTGTCTGAATGCTTTTTGGTAAACATAAACATTTCAAGATGTCCAGAGTCCAGACCCTTAAAAATTTCGTCATTTTGTTCAATATCATTAAAGTACTTACTAGTTAATAGCTACTACCTAGACCTTGTTCTTTGGGTAAGAAAGGAAATCATGGAGCGCAAATACCATAACCAAGTGTGGTAACATTAGTTTTTCCAGTAGTATTGTTAAATGAAAATTTCAAACTGCTTCATGCAGCCATACAGAGATTTCTGTATGAGCGTGGAGTATCCTCGGCTTTTTCTTTATTTTAGTTTTACAATTTCTTAGGTAGTCATATAGGGGCTCAAAAATTATTCCCTTGCATCAATTGATAAGATGAAAAAAATTTTAAGTTTTTGGGAAGTTTATATGAAATGCTTTAGAATTCATTCTTTCTAGTCGAGAATTGTCTTTTGTTAAAAAGACCAATGAGAGAAGAGGTTATCTGCCAGGAGCCTTATAGCTCAACTGGCATGTCTTGGTGTTCCTAATGAAGATGTCCAGGGTTCAAATCCCCCCTCCTTGTTGTACCCATTGAAATATCCAAGAAAAAAAAGGGAAAAAAAAAAAAGAAAAGAAAAGAAAAGAAAGAGAAGAGGTTGTCTCATTTGGTTAGGAGTCTATTTTTAATTTCATAGTGTGCTTAGATAAACATCATATCAGCTGTTTTTGGATGTATATGTTTTTTTTTTATCCTGACGTTAGACCTTAGCACTAGAGTTGTGTTTATATGGAAAATCCATAATAATATTGGTCATGAGACATCTGATACGGCATCTTCTGGCCTGATTTTTCTGCTGTAGCTTCAGTTGGTATTGGCATGTCAAAATTCTTAGAAATGCTGATAGTGAACATGCAACTCTAAAATTTTTTTTTTCAGCCCTTGCAAACTTCTGGAGGAGTACATAGACTAGCTTATCTGAAGTTCATGTGCTTGGACGCAACTGAACTTTTGAACGTTAAGAGGCTTAGTTATACATTTCAGATGAGGATGATGTTTACTTTAGAAACCTCCCTTGGTTAGGCAATCCCAATGCCTTAAACACTCATTTCATAGCCTGATAAATTTCTTAGTGAAGAAGGTTCAAAATTTTAATTTATGCTAAACAAAACTATTAGCAAGCTTTCAAGTCGTAAAAGTTTCTTTAGTTTAACCCTATGAAAGGGTAGGTCAAGTTTCTACATGTTTGCATATGCCTTTTACAAGAACTACTGTCTACAGCCTATTGCCTTTTAGTTTAACCCTATGAAAGGGTAGGACGTTGATAATGGTTAGAAGAATTTTATGGCGTGGACATAATTTTAATTAAATAACAAAGGATAATGCTTAGTTTCTTCATTTCACTCTTCCCATCGACAGGTGAATGGTTTGGTGGCAGGTGCTCTAGCAGGGGCAGCTTTTGCTGCTAGGACACGAAGCTGGCCACAAGTAATTGGGATGGCTGGTCTGGTTTCTGTCTTCAGTGCTGCTGCGGACTACTCCAGAACATCTTGAAGTGATCTGGCTTCTGTCTTCAGCACTGCTGCAGACTAATCCAAAATATCTTGAAGTACTCTTGGTGGAAGCCTTTGGCTGAGGAACAAGTTTATTCTCACTATTTTGTTTATTCACCAACCAGCAATTACATAAGGTACTCAAACTTTTTTTCCCAATGGTGACTACTCAAAGATCGATTTGTCAATTAGTTGATTAAAGATTTATTTGGTTTTTGTCTCTAGTTGCCATAATTGAGTTTTGCTGTGCAACTCAGGCTACTAGATATATTGTTAGCTTATGTCAAAGATCAATACAATGAATTTGATTACGATGTTCTGTGGATAAAGGTTTTTGATTGGCTCCAAGGGGGAGTCTTAAAAATATAGAAGTTGAGTGCAGTGAACTTTTTGTAAGATGCACTGAATTGAGTGGGAAGTCTTGCATGCTAATCCATTTGGCACCAACTTAATTGGTTTTTTTTTTTTTTTATAGCTGAAAGTAGGTTAAATTGTGATTATACTTAGAAAAAATTGAGGTTTTAAAATCAGGTGAAAATATAAATAAACTAAAGAGCTAAACAAAAAAGTTAATGGCAAACAGACAAGCAAACCTCTAAAGTTTAGCTTGTTCAGGATCCTCTTGACTCTGAGCAGTGGATATGAGGTGAAAACAGCCTGCTTATCCAAAACCCCCTAATGGCATTATGAGTGTTTAATGCATTGATGCCAAATTTTCATCTACTAGGCTAATCCATATATCCAGAACATATTTTAGCAATGGGTTTAGAACTGCAAATGGATGCAGTTGACACTTCGAACCTTTTTTCAAAGGAAAGAAATAGAAACACTAAGCCAATACTACAAGAGTCATTAGACAGAGCATTAATATTTGTTATCTGAATGAACGTATTCTGTCATATGTGTTTCAATGATGTCTATTTGCATGTTTACAAGCTTTCTATCTCCTCCAACTCACACTTGTTCATCTTCTCAACCCAATGTCTTTGGTCCTCTTAAGTCACTCTAATATTGCTTGTTTGTCTCTCACTGATACGTGACAAAAATTCCAAGTTACGTTTCATTTTCCTTTCATTTCTGAAAGCTACTTTTCTATAGTTAGATTTCTCCTTCAGAAAACTCAAGGAATTGACCTAGTAGTTCTTAAGGTTTCATGAGGTTTTGGATTTGAAACCTTTAGGTAGCACCTAACCATCCAAAGGGATTTCAACCTATAATTACTTAGCATGTGTGGGACGGAGAATTAAAATAATCAGGTGCTTGAAAAGCTCTAAGCACCCTCACTATCTTCAAACAAACAAGTTGTCCCTGCTTAGTATTCTATAGTGAACATTTTTGTTCCTAGTTTGCATAAAACATAAATTGGCATAATTGGCATAATGTTACGCTAGCCTTTGAGCACGTGCTCACATGTGTGCTCAGATGCTCTTCTATTTTTTGGATAAGGGTTAATTTAGAGCATTTATTATAATTTGAGATTACTATATTTTCTAATCACAAGAAAAACCTAGAAGTGTGATGAGTATTATTTCACCACACATAATACTCATTACACCCCTAGATTTTTTTTGTAATTGGAAAATGTAGTAATCCCAAATTATAATAAATGTTCTAAATTAATCCTTACTCAAAAAATAGAACAGCCTCTGAGTACGTGCGTGCTCAGAGGATAGTTTTTTTTTTTTTTTTTTTTTAAATTTTAGTTGTTATAGTTATCATTTTTTGTTTAATCCTAAAATTTAGTTATTTTAATCCTAAAATTTAGCCATTTATTACACATAAATAACAAAAATAAAAAAGAACTTAAATTCAAAATTTGCAACTACTTTTAAAATCAAGAAAGTGTACGTAACATTTTTTATGGAATAACATTTTTGATGGAAATAAAAATGGGGACGTCTATTATTTGTTTATGATAGTCCTAAAATGTAGCCACTCATTACACTAAACGGCTAAACCACAAAATTTCTTACAAAATAGAACCACTCTCCAACTAACCCATGTCTTCAAAACAATCCTATTTATTCAAAATTAAAAAATTAAAAAACAAAAACCTCAATCCACTTTTCCAAAAAAAAAAAAAAAAAAAACCTCATTCCACTAAACGGCTATCAAACCTACCCTTTTTTTTTTCTTCTTTAAATCTCTTTTGCTAGATAGAAACCTCTTCTAAAATCTCTTTCTTTATTCCTCACCTTCTTAGAAAAACAAAAGAAAAATACCTTTGATTTCAATGATTCTATCCAAAAAAAACCATGTTAACCTAGATTGACATTGAATTAGAGTTGAAACTAATAAAAAAAAAAAAAAAACCCTTATTTCCATTTTTTTTAAAAAACCCTTATTTCCATTTTTTTTAAAACCTTTATCCTTGTCCCATTATCCATGTATTTATAATTTATAATTTTTTAATTAGATTTTCCCTTGTAGTTAAAAGAACTTCCAGTTATCCACCACTCTTTTTCACTTATGTAAGTAAAATTATTAATTTTAAAATCCTAAATTTTAGGTTATAAAATCTCTCTCTCTCTCTCTCTCTCTCTCTCTCTCCTTTCTTTCTTTCTCTTACGCACGTTCAATTCTTCTCTTTCTTTTTTCCTCACCTTCTTAGAAAAACAAAAGAAAAATACCTTTGATTTCAATGATTCTATAAAAAAAAAAAACCACGTTAACTTTAGATTAATGTTTAAACTAAAAAAAAAAAAACCCTTTTCCTTACCTTATCCTTATCAAAAAACTATAAATTGAATCGGACAAAATGAGCTTCTGCCCTTTTCCGGAAAATTAAACATCGTTGTGTTACATTTCTTAAACTAAATAGAGAATTGCCCCTGTTTTGTAACTCGATAATACTAGAGTCGAGTTATATGAATTACTCGATTATACAATAATCGAGTTAGCTTCAAGTTTGTGCCACGCTGAATGTCCAGCATGGCATTTTGTATTTCAAATCCCTAAATAACTTGATTTTATATTAATCGAGTTATTTAAACGAATATTCAGTTATCGAGATATGCTCATATTAAACCTGTTTTCAGACTGTCTTTGTGTCAGGTATACGGATATATGGTTTTTAACATAACTCGATTAATGTAGTATCGAGTTATAAAGTTTACTCGAACTCCGTAAAATCGAGTTATTCGCGTATAATTTCTCCGCACCTCCTCCCATTTAGTGTATCTGGCTTTCCGCTGAACTGATTTCCACTCTGCTTAGATCAACAGCTTTCGGACTAAGTGAAGTTTGTATCATCTCAGGTAAAAAACTCACACCAGAATTTTTGGGCAATGATATTTTTATTTGATATTGTACTGAATTTTTATTTTTTTGGTTGAATGAGTGTGAAGTAAGTACATTGGTGTGGTTTTGGTTGTTTGTTGTAGTAAACGTTGGTCACAAGATAATGAAATCTTTACTACAGCAACATTTTGTATTGCACATAATCACATTGGTCAAACATTTACAACAACATTATGTATTGAACACAATGGGTAGACATTAACAACAATGTGTTTGCACATGGTCAAATGTTAGTGTTAGTGTTAGTGTTAGTATTTCATTTTTAGCATGTAATAGTACACAAATTTATGAAGGTTTTTGTCGTGTACCATCTTATACAGCATTACATTATTTACCAACAGTTGATGCACATTGTTAACTTGATCATTTGGTGTTATTGTATTCAACGTTAATGTCTGGTTTTGGCAACCCATAAATCTATAGGCCTCATGATGTGTTCACTGCTATGGGTCGTTGTTGGGTATTAGAAGATAAGTTCAGCTATCCAATCAATCCGAATCTGCGAAATAGTGCTTATGTTCACAATACCATGAGATAGGAGTGGGCTTGGTTATTTCGTGAACAGCAAATGTTTTATGATGAGTTGGTTGGTTTTAAGTTGCCAGTGCCTCGGCGACTCGCATCGCAGATGCCTAGAGACACGATCGACGAATTTCGTAAAGCATTGAACCGCATAAGAGAAGAAAATAATCGAATGAAGATACGTCTTAATCGATATCGGACCCAAGTCGAGATTCGAGAGTCAGTGGAGGAAGGGTGGTACGAGCACGCAGAGTTCATGCAATCACTTCTTGCCGATCCCATTTATCAGTCAGACGTGGAGATGTCAAATGAAGAGTAATCGTGCCGTGGTGTTATTAGATTTTGTTGGAGAACTATTTTGCTTAACCATGTTTTATATGTATGTGTGTCACCGTTGTTGCATTTGTACTATGTAAACCTTATTTTTGATTGTGAGGAGCATGCATGTTATTCGTAATCTAGATTATTCTCACATAACGCATAAAAGTTAAATATTCCCACACATGATGATTTTCAATAAGCACGTACGACATAACACAGAAAACTTAAAATAACTTACACTAACATTATTAACTTAACACTAGACATAACACACACACCACATAGGCATTCATTCTGACAAGTAGTCCTCATAGTTGAGGACATTGTTATGTTTCGCCGGAGTGAGTCGCCTGTTCGTTGTGGCGGCTAGCTCCTTCGCTAGTTGTAGCATGTGATACCTGGACCTACGAAGTATCATAAGATTGTTTTATTTTTTTATTTTAGTAACTGCACGCTCATATTGGTGCATGTTTCGCCGTGGCAATGCGAGTGAGCTACGGTCGACAAGAGGCGCTCCGAGTCGCAGGAGATCATTGTGCAGAGCGTTGGACTCATTCACGCGAAAGTCCCACTCTCGTCGCAATCCTGCATAGTATTCCCTTTCGTTGAAATCTCTTTCCCTTCTATAGTTATCTGGAAAATGAGGTAGCATCTAATTGCGCATCGACATTGGAAAATGTGACTTTAGATCGGTATGTGTAGATGTTTTGCAAGGGTAGATGTAAATGGGAGTTTTGCAAGGGTAGATGTAAATGAGACTTCGGTATGTGTAGATGTTTTGCAAGGGTAGATGTAAATGAGACTTTATATAGGGGTTTTGCAAGGGCAAGTATTCACGTGGATGTGACTATATGTAAGGGTAAGTATTCACGTGAATAAAGATGATATGACTCGACAGTGTATTGTTCAGTTGCAAGGTGTTGAGGAGCACATGCAAAACTGCGAACATGACTTGGTTGTACAGTGGCGTCTGTTGGTGCATGTGATTCGCTGAGGTAGCTGTTTGATATGGCTATAGCTTGTGCTACAGCAGCGGGTTGGTGATGTGTACTGCAAAAGAGGTAGCGTATTTATTCACGTTAATACTACACAGCATTGATGTGCTTCATCTGACATGACTTGACTAGATAGTGCTGAGCTGTGTTAAATGTATCATAAACTTTTCAGGGATGCTCTGCATTTTTGTAAACGGTGCATTGCAAAAGCTGTTGAGCGTGCATTGCAAAAGGTGTATTGACGTGCGTGTAGGTGATATGACTGGACAGGGTTCAACAGTGCGAAACTGTTCAGCATAAACTTTTCAGGGATGCTCTGTGTATTCACGTGAGTGTGGATGGGTACTTTTGGTCAGGGTTCAACAGTGCTGAGTTATCCACCGTAGCTACACTCATTGCTCCCTATGGTGGTATTTGGCAAGTGGGATTGAAGAAAGCTGATAACAACATTTGGTTTTGTAATGGTTGGCAGGGTTTCGTTGAATACCATTCTATCTGTTATGGTTATATTTTAGTCTTCAGATATGAAGGAAATTCAAGCTTCCATGTTCTTATATTTGATAAGACTGCCACTGAGATTCAATATCCACCTAGGAAGAATTGTAAATTGGAAGATCATCAGGTAGAAATAATATACTTAGATGAAGATGATACAAACTCATCATAAGCAAACCTCAATGTACAGACCCATAAAACATGAAGTCAGAGAAAAGTTTATATTGAAAAAATTATCTAGCATGTCCAGAGGAAGAGAGAGAGAGCAATCCAAGCAGCTGAAAAGTTCAAGCCTAAAAATTCTTCTTTCATGGGTATCTCGCGGCCGCATAATATGGTGAGCCTTTACACATAATGTGATCATGATGTCACACTTCAATGTCTTGTGCTATTACCCTCCATCAAAACATATTCAGCAATGAGATTCGGGAAGGGATGGGTTGCATTTTCAAAAGCACAATAATTTAGAAGAAGGAGATGTCTGTGTCTTCAAGGTGATCGAGAGGAAGCCTGTTGTGCTTATTGTCTCAATATTTCACGTGGTTGACCACCAAAGTTTGGACTAGGATAACATCTTTAAATTTTAAACTAGTGATGTTTATGCTTATATTTAATTAGGGATTTTGATCACTAGTATGGTTTATATCTGATGGATGTGGTTTTAAGACTGTTCTCTGACCGGTTTGGTATGTCTTGTTGAAGACTATTCAGCATTCCTGTGCTTTATTTGACATGACTTGACGAGACAGTGCTGAGCTGTGTTAAATGTATCATAAACTTTTCAGCCATGCTCTGCATCCTTGAAAACAGTGCATTGTAAAAGAAGGCATATCTGTGCATTGGCGTGTGTGTATGTGATATGACTGGACATGGTTCAACAGTGCGAAGCTGTTGAGCAGCACATGTAGCACTGCGAACATCAGTGTAGCAACGGTGGACAGCTCACCCCCAAAATTGATGCATAACCAATTTAGGGATGCTCTGCCTCCTCGAAAACGGTGCATTGCAAAGGGTTGCACATCTGTGTATTCACGTGAGTAGGGATGGGTACTTGTGGTCAGGGTTCAACAGTGCCGAGCTATTGAGCATCACATGCAAAACTGCATCAATCAAGTGTAGTAATGGTGGACAGCTCACCCCCAAAATTTTGCTTACACTTTTGAGGGATCCTCTGCATCCTTGAAAATAGTGCATTGCAAAATGTTGCATATCTGTTTATTCACGTGAGCATGGATGAAATGACTGAACAGGGTTTAACAGTGCCGAGCTGTTGAGTAGCACATGCAGAACTGCGAATATGACTTGGCTGAATAGTGTAGAGCTGTGTTAGCCTTCTCCAATCTCACTTGCTAAATGCTAGTATTACGTGCAGCGAGTGTAGCAACACTGGAGAGTTTTATCCCCATATTCCCTTACAAACTTTTCAGGGAGTCTTTGCGGGTACAAAATGTAGTTACATTTTCTCAACATCAATGTAAAATTACATGAAGAAAATTATGCTTCCAAGTTTTACATCAATGGCTTCCGATCATCACAATTGCAATATTAGGGAGCTTTGGAGCAATGCTACAACAAACCAATAACTTGAATGAAACATTTTAGAGGCTGATCAGGCTTTTAGGCCTTTACCCTATTTCTAAGCAAACCAAATATCGTTGTGATAGTGTGCTGTGTGAGCCATATGGATTTTCAGTAAGTGAGTGGTTAGTCTGGTTTGGACGAGTCTTTATGTAATGTATCTATATAAAGTAGGACACGATAAGAACTAAGATACACGGATACGTGTATATGATACCGCGACTCAAACAACTCATATAAATGAATTATTCATATTATTGAATCATATGTGCGGTTGGTCTATGTGCATTGGATGAGTCTGTATGTATTGAATCTATTAAATTTTCCTAAAAGTAATGTGCAATAAATATAATTTGGAGGCATTTCACTTCTTACAGTTTTTCCTACATTACAAAGCAAAGGACATTGTCCAACCAAAGCACATTACTTGAATGTAGCAACAAAGAACAACAGGGAAGAAATGAGAAACTGATTTCACATAAACTTAGCCAAAACTAATGAGCAGTTAATCTTTAGAGTTGCAAAAGTTGAATGTACATAATCATCATTTGTCAGACATTAACAACAACATTATGTATTGCACATAATGTGTAGACATTAACAACAACGTCTAATGTTCGTAGGTAGAAATTTTTGGAAATCATCATTGCTTGAATCTGAGAAGTCTGAAATATTTGTTTCATCATTTAATGCAGTAATTTCATTAATAGACTTGATGGCTCGCTGTTGCGCCTTCCCCTTTAGATGCTTCCTAGCTTTTTGGATTGCATGAAAACGGTCTAGTCGTCTTTGCATTTGATTGTTCTCTTGTTTAAGATGAGCAAGTATGTTGGCAGGTTCATCTCTAGGTAACTCGGCTGAGCGTGCCTTAGGAACTTGTAACCCATGCCATTGACAATACACCTCTAACTCACACCTCTTCTCGTATAGGGTTGACCATGGTGGTTCCCCTGGTTCCGCTACAGTGAACTCTATTACGGTGGTATCTATACTTAGTTTTGTAGGTTTGCCGACCATGATGTGTCCGATGCTTTCAAGACTCTCGTACGTGTATATTGGCATATTAACAAAATCTCTCTTCTTTCCAACCCATATCCCTCCATAGTGGTCTATGTATGTATGTAGTTGTTGATCTGTTGGAACTTGTGATGATGCATTTGTTGAAGTAGATCCAAACTTGTTTCGCATTGTTCGCTTTGATGTTGAGGTGTTGCAACTCATAGCTTAATCAATCTACGAAGTTAGCGGGGTAGAAAGTTAACATTATATCACTGGTGCATTTATAACCTCATTTCATGGTCTACTGTTTAATTAAAATTTTAGTTATTAGTGCTTGTCATGTCAATACATGCTGGAAAAACACTGCAATCTAAACAGGATTTTACATGTTCCCAATGTCTCATCAAAGCTGGGCAGTAGTTGCAACATTAGATGTAAATGGGACATCTATGCATCCAATTTCACAATTGTGTATTCACGTGAGTGTGGGTGTGAAACAATGTCGAGTTGTTGATACTTCTAGTGCAGAATTGCGATCATGACTTGGCTAAACAGCCGCGTCTGTTGGCACATGTGTTGCGATTGAAGGAGTTTGAAATGACTACAGTTGGTGCTACAGCAGCGGGTTGGTGACGCGCGTTCAGAGTTTGAACTTGGTCATCTTGAAACTTCGCTATATTAATTGCGTTTTGTCTTTCACGCTGCAATTTCGCTATATTAATTTATTAATTGTTTAAATCCTTCACAAAACAGATTCTGAAGATCACAGTGTGTTACCAGTTTAAACATCATGGTGTGTAAACATAACAGTGTTCATTACCTTTGGTCATTAAACATTTAAAGGTTAAAAGCATCACTTTGCTCTCAAAACCATCACTCTTACAAATTACGCAGCCCCACAGCCTGAAACACTGAAATTTCTCTTGTGATCATAACCAATTAATGTGACCCTGTAGAGACAAAACTAAGGGACAATTCAGTAACAATGCAACTATAACTCTCACTAATACATTGCCCAAAATACCCTCATCATAACTCTCACTAATTTACTACTCTATAAACATGGGATAGTGTTTTTTTTTTTTTTTTGTGGAATGACTTGGCGCCTGTTGTAGTTATTATTGCTATTGTAGTTATTATGACTATTACTGGTCGCTAACCCGTGCAATGCATGAAGCAGTTGAACAACACGATGAAGATTAACATTCTATAAGATTAACATTTGTATACTTCATTGATGTAATGCGAAATCAATACAGGTGATGGGTGATTAAAAAAAAAAAACCGTTAGACCACATACATGCGGGAGTGCATGAGGTCGTGCCTAGTGTCGCTTTTATCGTTTTGGATGAGTCTGCATCGTAAGCTTTCATCAATACATTTTGTAATGAAAATATGATGCATGAGGTACAGTCTAGGCGGGGACCAAATTTAGAATAATATAATTACTGATTTAAGAGCGACAAAAATATCCAATTAGTGGAAAATACATGACTGAAAAGCAAAACCTCCAATAAAAACAGTTGTCTGAAGCGAAGATATAGCTTGAACCATTGCTCCAAGGAAAATCTCCTAGGTGGTTCATCGTCAACAACAAACCTTGCAAACCAATTGTGCTTTCACAAACCTTCAATTTGTATTAATAATTACTATAATCTAATAACACATGAGTGCCGTACAGAATTATGAAATAAATCTTATTTACACATTGACTTGGATCTACTTGATGTTATATAGAATCACAGAATAAATTGATGGGTTCTTATAGTTAGAACCATTGCAATAATACTAATAATACTAACGATGGGCATGAAACTAACCATCATATTAATATATCAAATTACTTTCCACGGATACCATGTTCGTCAAATTGCCACTCAAATAACAAAAATATACAACTGGCTGAAGCCAGTTCATAGAGCTGTCATAGAATTCTCCAAATATGCTACAACAACTACAACAAATTCGTCCCCTCCTTGGGTACAATGGGCAATGGCAATCATGAAGAGTTAGATGGTGGAGAAGGTGGAACAGGACATCTATAGTCAGCTACGTCCGCTCGGAGAGCTGCAACCTCGGCAAGAAAACCATGTAGAAGCTGCCCATGGGCTGCCTGAGTCGTCATAATGGTCTCCATCATAGCATGAAGAGAGGGAGGAAGAGGGCCTGTATGCTCTGCATCAGCAGTGTCAACATCTACCTCATCATCACCATCCTCGGCAACAGCAGTTGTGGGATCCCCATGCATGTCCTAATCTGGAACATCTCCAGTAGTAGACCGTAGTCGTGGTGTCTTGGATGGACCAACACTGGGGTCGACAACCTTCTTTTGGGCACTTCGTTGTTTCAGAAATTTGGCTTCTATGGGGGCTTGGATGTGAACCAACTCTTGGGAAGGAAAATTCTTTAATCCTAAATATTTGAGGACCCTATGGATGAGAACTGGAAAAAACAAACCATGCCTCTTATACTTGCTCCTACACACCTCCACAATGGTTTCGATGAAAAGGGAAGGAAAACAAATGGAACTATTGGTGACGAGGGCGTAAAGAAAGAAACACCTGTCTACAGGGATTGTATGGATATGAGAGATAGGGAAAATGTTGTGACAAGTTATCCTAAAGAAGATATAATTAAGCTCAGTCAACTCACTTGAGCTAATACTTCGGTCAGAACCCCGAGTGACTGATCGTCCACAAAGGACATCCATAACATCATCAACACGAGGAGACATAGAGTATGGATAAGTAGGTCTACAAATTATAGGTACATCAAGAGCTTTAGATACGCACTCCCTAGTTATTGTAAACGGTACACCACGTATGGACAATGCCACCTTGTGACCACCGAGATCCTCATGCACCGATAGATTCGAATAGAATTCTCTAATCAAGTCAGCTGGAGGGGGTTGTATGTTTGTACATAGGGACAGCCAATGCCTAGATTGTAGATTCTCACGAACAGAAGGATGCAGTTCATGTAGATTGATTTGCCTTTCTCCCCAAATACGCCTACGCTTAATCAAGGTTTCAAAGGTTTGCTCATTCTTGGGTGTGAGGAACCTTAATTGATCAAACTCCACTTCAGGTTCAGATGCAGCTTTGCATTTTCCCCTCTTAGCCCTCTTCGGAGCCATAACTAACTGATGGTCAGTAGTGGAAACACGATTAGCTCACACAAAAACAGAACCAAATATTGCATTACGAACAGATAAACTCACTACCATGTGTATAAAATCTATGAAGGCAATATACTGTCTAGAGCAATTTACAACAACACAATGAAAAAACAATATTCTTATTCACGGGTTGTTTAGTTGGTTAAATAAATGTAATGCATTTTGGTCCGAGTGGACTTGTAATTTGAAGATAGAGACCTAGAGTATATGAACTTTAGTTGAACTCAAAGAGCCAACATGCAATTTGTTAACATATTGAATTTTGTCAAAATGATCAATAATGTCACGCACCGATAGCAAGCATTCTAACAGCATGTTCAACATTATACAGGAAACATACAAGTGGATGTAGGACCTGACACATTTTCAAAATTCCTAGCTACATGTAGTAAGTTTCACCAACTTGTACAAAAAACATTAAATTGCACAATGTACAGTTCAGACATACAAACAGCATAAGGACTACCACACATATATGGCGCCACTGGCAAGTTCATTTTGTAGAAGGATACTAGTCGAAGACAACCTACGAGATAAGCAACCTTACTAACAACAATGCATTTGACTAGCCAAACACCCATCTTCATCACAATCTACATAGACAATGAAGTTTGAAGCATGAATAAAAAATTTGACAATAATGCACCACAAATGTGTCATACTAAAGACAACAAAATGTTAAAAGACTCTTACTATGTAAAATCTTCGAAGAATTTGTGCAGGAAATTGTCGATTCCGGCTAGATGCAGCGAGAGCAATCGAAGATGTAATTTCGAACAGCTGCAAGTTCTGCAGAACTGTGGGGTTTATAATGGTGGGTGACATATCTCGAGAATTACTCGATGATACGTAAATCGAGTTATGGCCAATAACTCGATTACTAAGAAATCGAGGTATAT
This sequence comes from Quercus ilex subsp. ballota, assembly GCA_032727855.1. NCBI lineage: Eukaryota > Viridiplantae > Streptophyta > Magnoliopsida > Fagales > Fagaceae > Quercus > Quercus ilex. The sequence goes on from CM064919.1 coordinate 30,094,536, forward strand.
GCAGTGTAAATAGCAGTAATACTTGTGTTATATATAACTTGATTATATATACCTCGAGGTATGTTCACTGGGCTTCCCCACCAAGCCCATATATTTTGGACTGCTCCAGATGCAATCCAAAAGGAATCCAAGTGTCCAGTCGTCTTGCACATAACTTGATTCATTGGAAATCGAGTTATTTGCATTGTAAATCACAGGAATCCAATTTATGTCCTGAACGGTCTTCCACGTAACTCGACACTCCAGAAAATGAGTTATTTTCACATAACTCGATTATCTAGAAATCGAGTTATGTTCACTAGGCTTTACCACCATATTTGGATTGATCCACATGCAGTCCAAGAGGAATCCAAGTGTACAGAAGGGTCTTCCACATAACCCGATTTCTGGAAATCGAGTTCTGTGCATTGAAGGAATCCAATTTATGTCTAGAATTGTTTTCCCTGTAACTCGGCACTCCAGAAAATGAGTTCTGTTCACATAGCTCGATTATATATAAGTCGAGTTCTGTTCACTGGGCTTCACCACCCAACCTACATATTTGGACTGATCCAGATGTAGTCCAAGAGGAATCCAAGTGTCTAGGGGTTCTTCCACATAACTCGATTTCTCTGAAACCGAGTTCTGTGCATTGTAAATCACAGGAATCCAATTTATGTGTAGCACGTAACTCGATACTAGGGAAAACGAGTTATTTTCACCTTTACTCTATTATATATAACTTGAGTTATGTTCATTAGGCTTCCCCGTCCAGCCCAGATATTTGGACCGCTCCAGATGCAGTCCAAGAGGGATCCAAGTATTCGGAATGTTGAATAACATAAGATGAGAACAAAAAAAAAGTAAAAATAAACCTTCTCTTCAACAGGGGGTTTTTGGCCTCAATGTTGGGCTATTTTCTAGTAGTGTCGTAACTAATTCCAGCCAATTTGGTCAAACTTTTACAACTTATAATTTAATGAAATGTAGTGTAAAATAGATAATTTGATGTGGGGTTTATTTTAAAAGTAGTATGTAAAATAAAAATAAAAAAGTTCTTATGCAGTCATAGAGAGAGTTTTTTGCAAGAGCTGAATTGAATGCTAAGGGTTTAAATCTTTCTTATGCTTAATTGAAATAGCCCAACATTTGAATCTTTCTTTTGCATTTCGCTTAACTGAAATCTTTTCCTTTGAGGGGCTATGGTTAGATCTAAGGATTTTCAAAAATAAAATAGTACACGAGAGGAAATTTATGGTCATACATCGAGGGATAACCAAGACTTCCTTAACAACCAAAGCTTGATTTTTACTAAAATATTCTCATACCTTTTTATTAATCATAATAGGCCTTATATAGGCTCACAACTGAACGTAAAAAGAAATCCAACGCCTAAACGATAGAAACAATTCCTACAACCTAGCCTACTAATCTGATAAGGATAAAGGCAATTGTTATCCCAATAAATAACAAATACTTGAAATACATATTTAACAATCAATAGCTAAGATAAAGATAAACTCCTAAGCAAATTCAAAAGCAGGAACCAAATCTGATATGGCAGCTGATACGTAACACTTTTGTCACAGTTTATATTGGCCTAAATAACAAATATTGATTAAATGTGCAACTAGTATAGATGATATTACACAGCAAGTCAGCTTTGCTTTTAAACAATACAGCATGCCAAGGTTGTAGATATAACAAAACATCAACCTTGGCCACAATCCATTCCAAAAACAAAAAGGGAAAAAAAGGGATGAACATCTACATTGTTGCAAAATAAACACATCTACACTGACGAATGCATCCACCATAACCATTTATTCGATGCATCTGAAAATGTGGACCTTCAACACAACATCGTCCCTCATAATCAGCTCAAATACACAAACATCTCCTACTCGCAACGTATTTTCCCTCGCAAATGCAGACCAACCAGCAGATACGACACATGATGAACCCACACTTCGTTCATAAACGTATAACTTCACAGGCCATACTCGGTCCACAACCTGGAGCTTTACAGTGAGTATACTTCCTTTGTTGTAGTCCTTGGTAAAGCCTTCTCTCGGTAAGTAGTTGATAATGGCCCGGGGTAAACTCTGTACAAAAAATATGTAAAGCGATATTTCAAAAATTGTTGAACCTAAGATGTTAGATATATATACATCTTTTCCCCTAAAAACACAACTACGCAAATCATTAGCAACAAGTATCTGCTACATGCTTTCTAATTGATCTATGAAAAATCAAAGTAAAAAAGAGGGCATGACTAAAACCCAACAATTTATGTGAAGCTGAAAGCTTACCGCACGGTCCTTGCCATCAATGTATGATGGATGAATGGTAACAGTGAAAAGGGGATTCTCTGATTTAAAAGCATTGGCTCTGACAAGATTTTCAGCTACACCACCATCTTTCTTAGGACATTGGTCAGATTCAACTTTAACTAACGAACTGCTTGTGCATCCTACTCGATTTCCTCCAACCCCATGAGCTGAACCTGAAATGACATGAAAATATGAAGTGATGCACATGAAATTAATAGTAAACAGGCTAATAAAATCAAGCAGTTCCTTACAAAAGTGTGAGATTCAAACCTGAACCCTCTCCCTTAGTAAAGCCATCCATGACTTCAACAGAGTCATCATCACTCTCATTATCTTCCATCCTACAAACTTGGAGTTGGTCATCTAAAGTATAGTCTATTTCTGTTGCAGTGGCATCAAATATGAGTACAGCAAAGTGTGAATTTCCAATATATCTGAAAACTAGCAAGTGCCCCACGGTTAGACCATGACAGCTTGCAAATTCGCACCAACCATTTTGAAACCAAACCCCCCCATCATGTTTTGTCACCTTGACTTTCCAATTTGTACAATTTGGAATCGTAAGAAAGGCCGTATCAGACAAATCAACTCCATATTTGCTTATAAACTTTGTTGGAATCCGCTGTAAAAAGAATCTCCATAACATTAATGCAGGCTTCGTAAATAAACACATGCATTTGAGTTCACATATATTCTCGTTGTGCAGCTACCATTACAGGAAATCTAGCACAAAATCTAACAAATGAGATGTAGAGGATGATGTTGGTGAAATGTGTAAGTGTTATTTGAATGAGTTAAAAGCATTGTTTGTTGCATATTTCTGTTTTTGATTTTGGTATCTGTAGAGTTCAATATTTTGTTAATTTTTGCATAAAGGTCTATCATATCATGGAACCCAACACCAATGGCAGTATTAAACTGCCAAAACTGAAACTGAGATTAACATTTTTTTATTTATTGCTAAGGTTAGATATGCTTGTCAAGATTAGTTGCCTTAGCACTTGATACTTGTTGGATGATCAAAAAAAAAAAAAAAAAAAACCAGACAAAAACCATATAGACAGTGCATATGGGTACAATTCTCCCTCACATTTGGGTACAACTGTCACATATACGAATTACATATTCATATATACATTTATACAGCTACATTTTTACCCCCTAACATTAAATTACCCTCTACTTTTTTTTCATTGAACATGTTTAGTCTAGATCAAGTATTGAAAAACAATTGGAAACTTAACAACAACAATAACAATAAAAGACTTAGTCCGAAATTGAAAATTAAATATAAAAATTATATGTGTGTGTCTCCAAGAGAAAATTGTATTTTAAGTATTGTCACTCCCTAACATTACATATCCTCAGTATAGTTTTTTTGCATTTCCTACAACCTTTGTGACTAACTAATTAAGTATTGACAAACAATTTAAAACTTAACAAAAACAACAAAAATACTTAGTCTCAAATAAAATAACTCTTAAGAGAAATTTATCCCTGTTTGATTTTTCGTTCATATCAAGTAATTTGAGGTAAAAGCACTCTATTATGTGATTATGTTTTCTTCTTCAAATGTAACATACGTATTGCAAAATGAAAGTTTTTATGACTACATGTAACAGATGTAAATTTTTTCAAAAATAAGAAAAAAGAAGATCGAGTGGACGACGTGGATTAGCATATTATTTTTAGAGAGAAAAAAGATCATGAATTTAAGTATACTTACAATCTTTCCTTCTTGAAGAGCTCGAGGCATAATAATCTTGAAAAAGTGTGGGGACCTCAACGTACGATCAGCAGGACCATCCTCATTGTCTCTCTGCCATTGAGAAGCCATTGTTCTGGTTCTCCAAAGTCCGGTGCTTTTCGCTGAGAAGTTGAATTGTTGATTCCTCGTTGGTTGAGTACTAAATAGTGTCCAACAATTTGCCTAGTCTTCCACATAACCCGATTATTAAATAATCGAGTTATGTGCACCGTAACTCAAAGGAATCCATGTTGTGTGCAGTGTAACTTTAAAGGAATCCATGTAGCGTTGTACGGCTTACACGTAACTCGATACCACAGAAATTGGGTTAACTTACTCGATAATTTAGACATCGAGTTATGTGCACTATTATTCCACACCCAACCCCTCCATATTTGGACTAATCCAGATGCAGTCCAAGAGGTATCCAAGTGTCCAGAAAGGTCTTCCACATAACTCGATTTTTTGTAAATCGAGTTATGTGGAGTGTAACTCAGTCCAACCTAATTTATGTCAAGAACGGTCTTCCACATAACTCGGTTATTTGTAATTCGAGTTATGTGTAGTGTAAATTAGTAACGCTCTTCCCACGTAACTCGATTATATAGAAGTCGAGTTATTTCCACTGGGCTTTACCACCCAGCCCAGATATTTGGACTCATCCAGATGCAGTCCAAGAGGAATCTAAGTGTCCAGAAATGTCTCCCACATAAATCGATTATTGGTAAACCGAGTTATGTGGAGTGTAACTCAGTCCAACCCAATTTATGTTAAGAACGGTCTTCCACATAACTCGATGATATAGAAGTCGAGTTATTTTCACTAGGCTTTACCACCCTGCCCAGATATTTGGACTAATCCAAGTGCAGTCCAAGAGGAATCTAACTGTCCAAAGGGGTCTTCCACATAACTCGGGAAATGAAAAATCGAGTTATGTTCATACATGATCTTTCGTTCATGCAGTGTCCACGCCCATACAGTATTGGCCTGCTTATTTATCGTAAAAGTGGACCTGTTCACAACCATACTATACAACAACTCATCCATCTACTTCCAACCACATCCATCAATTAATCATTCCCTCATTTCCATTACGTGAATAAGAAAATCATCCATACAAGCTTATTTGTAAGTAAAGTGCCTTTATAAATTTAAATCCGTTGATGTACAAAAATAAAATGTTCAATTCTACATTTTAAACATTCTTCACAATTTTAACTTGAAACTTGGACAGCATATGCCAACAATGGTTTTAGGCAATCATGGAGTCTGCGCATTTGAGTTACACCTTTTTTTTGTTCTCTTCAGTCAGTCTAACAACTTCATCCGTGGTACGTCTCAAGTCTGGCACCTTTGCCACACAAGACATCGCAACAGTATTGGAACTACAAACCTCCCGTTGCTATAGGGCTGCCTCCTTTCTGCGTAGTAACAAACACAAAAATTAGTATACGACCCACATTAATTAATAGCATGAATTGATAGATACACTTCAATGTCTTGAAGTTTGCCTGCTTAAATGACGAGCATCTACAGTTACACCTTGGCCACAATTAGCAATCTAAAGCAAAACATATACAGTTAGGGAAATAGAGACCCCATGAATACTAGAATATGTACACCACAAACGATAAGATTGGAAGAACACCAAAACTGGGACAGAAGACTTGGAATGGTAACAGGTAGGAGTTAAGACTAACTGCAACTACTTGAAGAAGTAATCACAAGATTGCCCTAAGTGTAGCTAAATTTGATACAATGGTATTACTATCATGGTTCCAATCTAAAAATTACTCCATGAATCTTACTTATAACTCATAATGTAATACGTAAACATGTAAAAAAGAATAACTTATGATACCCCCTTGTTACTATGAATTGAAATTGTTACCTGCTACGTAGCACCACGGCTTGTTGATGCCACATTTCGCGTCGGACATGTACGCTGGTTATGACCCTCTTGGCGACACAACCCACACTTCAACTTTGGTCCATTCTCAATCCACAATGAGGTTGGCAACTCCCTATCCTCGTCATCCATCTCATTGCGGATTCTCGTGGACGTCGACCGACCTTTCTCACGGATCAACCGCGGGTTTGGCATCACGGTTCTCCTTTCTTCTAGCTCCGGCCATTCTAACCTATCTTTAAGTGGTTGGAATATTGGCTCGTAGCTATGATACCGTTCTTCCATGCGGTAGAAACGATCCATATACTCAGTGGTATCGTGGTTGTGATTGGCACAAACTGCTATCAAGTGTGAACAGGGGATCCTGTTTGCTTCCCATTTGCCGCACGTGCATGTCATGTCCATTAGGGAAACCCTATGGGTATGATTTGCCTCGGCAGTGTTCAACAATGAAGACTGTGTCTCCACTGTATATAACTGTTGTTGCGCGCTCATCTGTCTAACTATATGGAGCTTCGCCTTCTCTTGATTTGCCTCGAACTTGTCATAGGCATATTTGCACCACACTTGCCCCTCTTCCAACTGCTCTAGGGTTTTGTTTCGACGTTTGTCAAAGTACGAGTTCACCTTGTAAAATGTGAACTTCACCATTGCAGTTATGGGCAAGCTACGTGCGCCCTTAAGTACCCCATTGAAGCACTTTGATAGGTTGGTTGTCATTGCCCCATATCGGTGCCCATGGTCATGTACAAGTGTCCACTTTTCTTGATCTACCTCTTTAAGATAGTCGTACGCATCCGGGTTGACATTCTTGATGCAATCCATGGTGTTTTCAAACTTCCTAACTTGATTCGCAGTTGCTGCCTTCCATACCAAGTTCTTCAACGGCACACTATTGAAGTTTGTGTTAACATTGCTTACTAAATGGCGGAGGCAATACCGGTGATGGGTTAAGGGCGGTTGCAAGTAGCCCCTAGTGGTGTCATCGAAGCATGATTGTATCCCACGATGCGTGTCGGAGATTATACATAAATTGGTCCGGTCCGTAACATAAGTCAGCAAGCATGCCAAGAACCATCTCCATGTCTCCGTGCTCTCGCTTTTGACAACGACAAACGCAAGTGGATAAACCTCGTTGTTATCATCTGTTGCCATTGCTATCAACAGCTTTCCTTGGTACTTGCCATAGAGGTGCGTTGCATCTATGCTTATCACTGGCCTGCAATGCCTGAACCCTCTAATACATGGACCGAAAGCCTAAAACGCGGAATTGAATATACAAGTCCCCGGGACACGAGGGTTACACTTTAACGTGGTTACAGTGTCCGGATCTGCGTCGGACAATGCCGTTAGAAACCATGGCAATTCCGAGTATAACTCGTCAAAATCCTCGTAAATACACGCAACTGCCTTCTGTTTGGCTTCCCAAACCTTGTACATAGTTACATCATGCTTGTGCCTTGCATGCAACATACTACGCAAGTCTCTTACCTTTCGAGTTAGGTCCTCCCGTACATACTTCTCAAGTGCAATGGAGATGAACTTTGAATCCATCATCCGCCCATCGGTCACTACCTGGAGGGATGAGCAACTGTGGGGACCCGTATATTTACTGATCTGCCACAACCCGTGCTTCTTGCTGCAAATGTCCCGAATTGACCACATACATGCCTCATGTATGCACCACACTACCAGCCTATTGGTGTCAGACTTGATGACCTTGTATTGCTTATTATACTCCACAGAGTAGAAGGTCAACACATACTGAACAGAGGATTTATTCTTGAATAGCATCCCGATGGCCGGGTGGTCACCTTTATGCCAACTTGTAAGATGCCCTGTACCCAATGCAGGTGATGGGTCCTTAATATTGTCCCATGTGTTTGATGTGAACCATTTTGGGATAGGAACTGTAGTAGGGCAATCCTCCTCGTTGTTTTCGATCAGTGGTACATCTAAGACCTCCACGTCGTCCATTAGTCCATCAGTATCAATGAACTCTTCGTACACATCTCGGCTGGCATCAATATCAATTCCCCCATCCATATCAGCTTGGACATGTTCATTCGTGTGACTAAGCCCTCCCACGTCATATGTATCGGTGGCGCCCAACACTTCGGTTTCGTCAACATCATCAACTGCACTGCATGGTTGATTATTGTAGGGCAAAGGTGTGGCATCGGCAACGGAAGGCTGCACGTCAAGCGGCGATAAGTGTGGCGCTTCCACCCCACTGCCATGCTGTGAACTTGCACCAGCATGGAACCCAATAGCCTCAACAGTTACATACAAGTCGGACGCTATGAACTGGGGGGTCCGCTTAATCACTGTCCACTTCATGTCCACGTCAGCATTACAACCCAACGGATTTGAGTTGTAGACAACTTGAGTACTTACAAGTATCTGGGGGGCACAGTACACGATGGATATCTTATGTGACTCCCTATCCAACCCTAGAGCTTCCATTATCTTCCAATGCATTTTTCTCAAGTGTGTTCCGCATTTCAACTCAATGAACTTCTGCTTCACTGACTCGCCTCTATAGGACAACCCATGCAAGTCGTGGAAATACTGCTCCCCATCATAGTAAACGTAGAAGCAATGACGACCCATGGCAGACCTGGATAATGACAATTAATTGTGGTTATCATGCAGAAGATAGAGGGTTATGTTAATGACAATTAATCGTTTACAGACGCACTATAATGATATCCTACGTATTCTTAAAATTGTCGATTCGTTTGTACACAAACATTGGCCTTTTAGGGGAGATGTGCCACAACAAAGTATAAGGAAAATGCTAACATGGTCAGCATAACTTGTTCACCTCGCAGGCTTTCTTTTTCAGAACCCACACACTGAAGCCTTTCAGAATTGAAAGAACCATACAATTTAAACCTCTGATTACTTGTTACATCATTGTTGATACCTATGAATAAATGCATATATCATCATAGGAATTCACCCTATGTTAGGACATATATGTTTTAACTTGTTTAAGAACATATGTCACTTAGTTATGTAAATTGGCTAATCCTTTGACAAAACGCACTCTGCTTGTAATTGGGTAGTTCTAGGTGTTTTTAATACTTCAAGAAACAATGTTTCAAGGTCAAGTGTTGAAGTCATCAAGTCTGTCCAAGAGAAAGCAAGCTGAAGTGCAAAGTTTTTAAAGCTCGACACCTCTCGACAGCTACCTCGACACCTGCTATCTGTCGAGATTTAAAAAGTCAGATTTCCAATCTGATTTTCTTGGGATCCGTGAATATGTTTTTGGGCCTTTTCTTCTAACCCTAAACATATAAAATGATTATTTTAAGAGCCGTTTTGGGTGACACAAGTTGCATTATCATTGAGCAATCTCTGTTTGAGCAAATTGTGATCAACAGACGAAGTTCTTGATCTAGTTCATCTTCCATCAAGAAGTTGCTGTGTATTTGCAGCATAGGGTTTTGTAACCAAGCATCTTCCTGCTATTCATCAAGTGGATGAACTGAAAAACTTTGCAGCCAACCATTCTTCCTCAGTTGGTGTTCTGAAGTCGCGTACTTGGATTCGCGCATTGGTTAGTCACGTACTTGGGAGCCGTGCATCAAAGGTGGAGACTGTCACTACAGATCAAGTCCAATTGGGTATTGGGGTAAGGGTTCAACTGTAGGTTGGTAAGGTACTTGGGATTCCTTTACTTGTAACCGCTTGATTTGATAATAGTGGAGTTTCGGGAGTGGTGACCTGAAAATCACCCGGTGGGGTTTTTGCCATTAAGGTTTTCCCCATTCGTAAACAAATCACCGTGTTATTTATTTTTCGCTGCATATTTAGTTGATTGGTGATTTGTTTGTGCTTCCATAAAATTGCATGATTAATTGATTAATTAATTACTTGGCTAAATTAATTAATTAGGGTTAATCACAAGGGGTCATTCAGATTGTGACCTATCACCCTACAATGTTTGTTTATATATATGTTCCTAATTATCCATACATACATTACTATATCTACACACATAGAGGAAGAATATGTATACAATGTCAATATCACACACACACACACACACATAGGAGCACACAATAATTAATCGTTTTTGGGAAAATTGTTATCGGGATTTTCAGTGTATTGACAGTTTTTGAAATTCCTAACAAAATGTTTAAAAAATGGGTGGTTTAATGTGTGGCCTAAGAGCATACATTATATATAAACTATGTTTACATGTGTGTGTATATATATATATATACATGTGATCATATATGGAAAGTCCACATTGTGTATATTTACATATATTTGCACACACACACACACACACACATCTGATCATATATGGGTATGTAGGTTTGTCTATATATAGATACATCTATATATAGACAAACTTGTGTGTATATATATATATACACAAACACATAAACATAGTGTCAGAACCATAGTAATCTAGTGATCACATTTATACTAAAGTGCCAATCCAAATGTAATATAGAGTTATGTAAGTCAAGATATACCTATCAGGAGAGATGTGCCACAAAAAAGAAGAAGGGGACCACAGCAGATGCATGCTTGGTGAGGATGCAATAGTGACAAGGAAAATGCCAGAAGGGTACAAGTATAAGAAGTAATCACCTTGCAGGCTTTCTTTTTCAAAAACCCACACACTGAAGGTTTTCAGCACTAGAAGAGCCAGACACGTGCATGGATTTTGAAATGTGGTTAGGGGTGAATCATAACTCGATATCCGGGATATCGATTTTACTGAAAACTCGACTTCAGCAGTATCGAGTTACTATTGACGCGACATAAGGACGTGACGGCAATTCAGAAACTTGGTAGTACAAAGATCGAGTTACGTTCACTGTAATTGCTATAACTCGATTTCTAAGAAATCGAGTTTCTGTTTCCAATTCCTCTACAAAAAGCCAGACATGCTCCACTAGTAAGAAGGTGCATCCACCAGCTCAAATATGCAAGGAGTTCCACCATTTCGGGTTTGTAGAGCGGGATGGGACGTACTTATGTTATGTTTATTGGTCGTGTTCCAGGCATATACGACAGTTGGGCAGATGCGAGCAGACAAGTTCATAAATTCCCAAATGCCAATCACAAATCATATAAAGATCGAAGGGAAGCAGAAGCCGCATACATGGAGTATTTTCGTTGTAATGGTATGGACGTGCATGGTGGTGTATCCGCATCTTCGGCAACTCCGAACATATCAACGTCAGCTCCACCTAGCACTTCTCCAAGCGAAAGAACCAACTACAGCAGTGGAGACATTAGGAACACCTTGTTAAGGTATTAGTTGGAAGTTGCCATTGAGGAGCGTGACCACGCAAGAAGGATTGCAACCTTGAGTGCGAACATGTTGAATGAAGTGGTGGCTCATGTCGTGGGGGATGATGAAGTTGATGCACCCACGAGACAATGTATGGGTAAATGAATGCAAAAGTATGACTTATTGTTGTTGTATTCATTAAGATATGTATACTTGCAAGTAACTAGGTTCGTGTGTGTGGTTTAACTAGAAATGTCATCGTTTTCCAGCTGTTTAATTGGCAGATATGTATATATGGGGAAGAAACCTTATTATTTTTGTTTCAGCACTACTTTGGTCTTATTCGGTCCATTATATGTACGTTGGTCTTATTCGGTCCACGTTGGTCCTATTCACTCTATTTGATCGTATTCAGTCAGCTTTAGTCGTATGAGATCTATTTGGTTCACTTCAGTCCATTATTGTGTAGTTACAAAATACAAGATTAGCCCATACACAATGAGTCACGAGTAACGAATGTACATGACATCAAAAACAACAATGACTTGCAAATTGCCTGGATGAATGATTTTGAAAATCCACTGGGAGGATTCACTGCAATCCATACCAATCAAAGAAAATTCAAACATTGAAAAAGATAAGATTGGAATTGGTCATACATGAAAAATCGTCCAACATCAGAAAAGGATTCAAATTCTATCGAACAATGCCTGAAAAATTTAATACTTAGAAGATAGAAAGTCCAGAACAAAATAACCATGAATAAAAATTGACACCAACCAACTAAAAAAACAAATAGCATATCTATATAAAGATTCTTGAATCCCAAACACACTAAATAAAACCACAAAAGTATGATGTGACTTGTAATATTATTCGAAATTAAAGAAAAAGTTACACCTAAAATTTCGAAATTACTTGAAAAGTTAACATTACATGGATAAGTGTATGATGCAAAATTGATGTTGGACAAACTGATTCACAAGCGGTTAGTTTTTTGCTGGTGACTCCCATTGGGAGAAACCAATGGGAGTCCCTTCTTTGCATGCTCTCCACTGAAGTTCCCAACAAAGATTCAATCTATGAAGTGAATGGCAGCACAATTACAAATCACATGTTGTTCTTATTCTTCAAGTTTAAGGACTAGAACTGCATAGTGGAGTACTACAGGTTTCAATACATACATTACTATATCTTCCCTCCAGCTAGGTCCACGGTTAGACGAAATAGAGCACCTATGAGAGTGGTCTTCCCACTACCAGTTCTGCCAACAATACTTGTTTTGTGCCCTTAACCAAATGTGCAATTGATCCCCCTCAGAACAAGTGGTGGATCAGGCCTATATCTGATCTGTTTTAACATTGATATTCTTAGAATCTCAGCATAAGAACCTTCTTTAATTTTAACATTAAATAAAAAAAAATAGTTACCTGCAAACCATGTACCTCAACTTTACCTACAGATGGCCAATTTGATGGAGGCCAGTTCCCTTCTAATGGTAACATTCTTCAGGATGTTTGGTGTAATGCCCTTGTAAAAACCTCGAACACCCTCGAACCTACAAGCCCCAACAGAATAGATTAGCCTTATAGATGAGGAAATGTCTCAAGTTTATAATGAAAGTAAGAACGTCTACATTTCCTATTATAAATTAAGAACGTCTACATTTCCTATTATAATTGAGTTTGTTACTCACTGGGGTGAGCCAAAATCTTCCACCTTCTGGCTATACTATTATGTAGACTGTAAGAACTAATATACCATCAAACATTCATATCAGAAATACAAACACCACCCAATTAATAATATCACAAAGCAAACAATTATACTCCTGGAACTATGCATCACTTATAGAGTTTTAAAAGCAGTGCAAACGCCTACATTTAACTCCAATGAGTATTTCTTAACTTAAAATACTCCTCATATACAATACTCAGAATGCCCCAGGTTCCAAATGCTGTAGATAAATTATAGTGGACGTTAAAACTTATTGTGCCTTAAATGTTGATAAGTGAAGTAATATTACAGAAAAATAACGATGAAGTATGATATAAATTCCGAAGAGAAGATACTTGTAATACTCCTATACACTTAGAGGGCACTAGCCATAGCACCAAAATCCTACCTTTTAATACTCCTATATATTTGTTTTTGTTTTAAAAAAAAAGGATGGAATCTCAGTTATGGACAGGATATCCATTTAGACAGATGTGTGACACGGGCAAGCCCACATATCTAAGTTATCATGCATCTCACCCTGGTAGATTTTGTTAGATTATATCTGATGATGAACAGAATCAGTAGGCTGGACAACTCGGCTTCGATGGGCTGAAAGTGGTAGCGAAGGCCTGAAAAATAAACAAAATATCAAAGGAGACCGGGGTGGACCGGCCTAAGACCCTCCGATGGTTAAGTTAGTATCTTCTCACGAATGGAGTTCTAACTGTATTGGGAGTAAAAATCTCAGAATCTCATACCTTTGCTTGGTTCAGACCGGTCCTTTTATAGGGAACTTTGGGGCGGTTATTGGTTCAATAACTTCCCCCAGATTTGTGGAATCCGGACATAACTTCCTCAACGGCTATAGAAATTACAACTGCTGCTGGAAGTTACATACTTGGGAGGAATTGGTGGCGATGAACATGGGTTGATTAATCGCTCCAGAATTTGCTTAGTGTTGCGTGGTCGTCCATGTGCAATGCCCATGGACGACTCTTTGTTAGACTGTGTGGTCATCCATGCGCTTTGCACATGGACGACTCTTCCGACCTAATTCCCTGAGGTTTATTCAATTGATCAATACTCAGGGACGACATATCTGGACAAATCAGAGATGGTCTGGCCATTTGGCTAACTGGTGATCATGGACGACTCCTCTGGACGAACCATAGATGGTAATTTTTGCTATCCCATCAGTTGTCCCCTTGTCCAGGGTGTCGTCCAAGGATATTGTGGGGATTTAATTCTTTTTGTGTAGCCACGTGTCGTGATTTAATTCGTTGAGTAGTTACGTCGATTACATTTTCCCAAGTGATTGCCACGTGTCATCTTCTTAATGGATGGTGTCGCTTCGCTGACCCTACTCCTGGGCCCTATAAATAGGCACATTCTCTTTCTTGCCCTTTACCTTTCTCATAAACTCCCTTCTGCCATCTCGTCCAAGATTCTCGTCTAGCCCTCGTCCTAGTTCTGTCAGGTATTTCCTCTTCCTTTTAGGTTTTCATCTTGATCTTTATTTTAGCTATGTCTTCGTCTAGTAGTACAGAGAGAGAAATAGACAAGTATCAGGACGTCTCGTCTGGGAGTTATGAGAGTGGTGAGGGTAGCACAAGTCATAGTAGCAGTAGTTCCTCGGACGAGCGTTATTCGTCTGGGGTTCCTGGCATTTCCATAGAAGAATTTCAGGAAATGCAGCGTAGGACGGCCTCTGGAGCTGGGACTAGCTCGTCCAGAGCGCCACCTAGCCTTTCTCAGGATGAGGAGGAGGAAGAGGAAAACGTAATATACAGCTGTGCACCTGAAGTAGCGTCCACCTTGGACGCCCCTAAGTTAAAAACTTTAGTAGATAGATACCAAATCCCCAGGGAGTTCGAACCTCGTCTACCCAAGGAAGGAGAGTGGTGTTGTTCTCCTTCTTCTGGTTTGGGAGTATACACATCTTACCTTTTAGCTGGTCTTAGGTTTCTGTTAAATTCTTTTTGTAGAGGTCTTCTTCATAGGTTGGGCATTGGTCCTAACCAGCTCAACCCCAATGGTTGGAGGACGATAGTCACCATGCAAGTGCTATGGCATGAGGCACTGGAAAGGGAATGTCCTATAACAGTGGACGAGTTCCTCTACTGTTATAAGCCCTTGGAAATAAAAAAAAGTCTGCTAGTTTTTACCAGTTCTCGTCCAGAGGCTCTCACTATAGCTTAATAAAGGGTCGCAGCTCATCTGACAGGCTCTGGAAAAAAGAGTTTTTTATTATTTCTGGAAATTGGGCTGGGGACCCAATAGATGTTGGTAATGCCCCCTTCCCTCCTTTTACCAGCCCCATAGGTTGCCTTCGTCTTGAGGGTATGTTTTCTTTCTATGTTATTTCTTTTATTCCTTACACTTTTTCTAACTCTCAATCGTCTAACCACCTTTCTTTTTATTGGTGCAGCTGTTGTTCGTCCACGTTTAGACAGATCATACTTGGATCAAATTGACCAAGTACGTGCCTTCCCTAGAAGGACTTTTCATGATTTAGTAACTTTTAGTAGTTTGGCTACGTGGGGGCTTGGTCCAGAACCTACTGCTGAGAACTTAGGCCACGAAGAAACTACCCGTAGAAGTAAGTATCGTCCATCTTTACTTCATTTCCTTTCCCTTTTTTTTTTTAAAACTGATTTCCTTTGTTGTAGGAATAATTACAATGAGGGAAAATAAGGAAAAAACAGTAACTAGTGGGGACGAGGATGCTCCTGTGCCTCCAGTCGTCCAGAAGACTTTCGTCCAGGCTGGGAAGAGGAAATCTAAGAAGATTTCTAGTGCTGTGGACCTGGAAGACCTTCCTAGTCGTCGAGGCTCCAAAAAACAAAAAACCAACCAGACTTCATCTCTTCCCAAGGTCCCCAAATTTACACCTCCGACAGTGAATCTGGACAACCCTCCTGCTAACGTGGAGCCCGTCCAGATAGTTCATCCTGTTCAAACTGATCCTACTCCCCCTCCAGCCAAGACTCCTCGCAAGCCTCATCCATCAGAGCCATCTAATCGTCCTTCTAACTTGGTGCTAGACGAGGGCTATGCATGGAGGACGTTCAAAGGAATCGTCACTGACAATGAAGTTAACGAATGTTACAATATGTCAGTGAAGGAATTTGAACGTTCTGGCATTCATGACCTCTTTAAGGTAGGACCTTTATTCGTCCTTGTGTGTTTTCAATAAGTTTTTCAAAAATAGAATCTCTAACTTTCCTTCGTCCATGCACAGGTTATGTCAAAGTTTTATACAACGACGTGCCAGGCCAAGGAACTTGCTGATGAGGCAAAGACGGCGAAAGAGAAGGCTAAGGAGCTAAATAATGAAGTTCTATTGAAAAAGGGGGAAGTGATCAGGTTGACTGAGGATCTCAATCGCTTGCAAGGGATAGAGACGAAGTTGAAGGACGAGGTTGAGGAACTTAAAGCAGATACTATTGAGAAGGATACTCGCATCGCTTATTTGGAGGGACAAGTCTCAGAATTTCCTTCGTCCTTGGAGAAAGCACGTGAGGAAGCCATATCAGCCTTCAAGAAGTCTGATGAATACAAGAATCGTCTAGATAGCCATTATGCTGCGGGTATGAGGACTTCCGTGCTGATGCCAAGGACGCATTCCCTAACTTGAACTTCGATACATTTAAGATCCCCCTCGCTACAGAGAGTTCCTTGCTTGTGACGAGCTCTGAGGACGGCAATGTGGAGGACGATGCTAATAATGAGGTGACCTAGGACGATCCGAAGACCCATCCACCAAAGTAACTTCAGCTTTAGAAAGTTTTTATATTTTTACTTTTGTTTGGAAGTGCCCTAGTGTTTTGGGCTTTTTTCTCTCTCTTTTTTTATTTATTTATTCAAGTACAATTCCCTCGTCCAAGTTTATGGACGAGTTTTATGAACTATTACTCTTCTTTCAAGGGTTTTTGGATGGTGGTCGTCTACCCTTAGAGTTTATGAATGAATGAATGAATGCTTTTCTTTTCATTGTTTCTATCATATTTGAACGTGTTTGAGGATTTATGGGCATTACTTTATTAGTATCGTCCACACCATTAGGAAATCATTTTATCTCAGCTTGAACTTATGGACGAAGTTCTTTCGTCACAAAGCTGGAGCAAAAATGAACCCTTAAAATGCCGTTCTTTAATTCGTCCATGAACATCGTCTTTTGGCTAGCTCAAGGATTTATTCAGACTTGCGATTATTTATTCGTCCTTAACGAAAGTAATTTCAGCAAATGCTCGTCCATGTGTTGGATTGCTTGGCTGTTTAGATTCGTCCAGGGGCTTGTGGTGTTCCTTCAAGCATATTTTTCGCCCATGGTTTAGATGATTATTCCATAGGTTTTATCTTGTCTTGAGCTTGGACGGATATACCTCAGGTTTTATCTCGTCTCAAGCTTTAGACGGAGATACCTTAGGTTTTATCTCGTCTTGAGCTTTAGACGGAGATACCTTAGGTTTTATTTTTCTTGCTTTATCCTCGCTTGAAGGAAAGCTAATAGACGATATTCCCTAGCTTCCAAGGATTTTATTCGTCTTTGGCCTTTCGCCTTCCGTGGATCATCTTGAATCATAGAAAATTAAGGATTCCCATACAATCATACATATACTTAGAAATACATCATATATATATTTGAAAATCCATACTATGTAATTATTCGTCCACAATCATGGCACATGCTTGAGAGCTAGTGCTTTTAGGAAACTAAAAATACTTAAAAACATAACTTCGTCCATGAGTAACACAAAATACTTATACACTTAAAACACAATAGTAGTAATAAGCAAACACCATAAAATAATACTTCATGCTTCAAATCGTCCATGGCATTCGTCCTGCAGCAATGTTCGTCCATGATCACCCTTTATTGATAGTACCTTCTCAGGTGTTCAACATTCCAAGGGTGTTCCAGCTTCCTTCCATCCAGGGCTTCCAAGTAGTAGGATCCTTGCCTCTTGCAGTTGATTACCCTGTAAGGTCCTTCCCAATTTGGTCCCAATTTCCTGTGGGCCGGGTTTTTGGTGGCCAAAGAAACCTTCTTCAGGACGAGATCCCCAATGTTGAAGCGCCTAGATTTCACCATGGCATCATGCTGCCTTGCCATGAGATTTTTGTATCTTGCTATTCTTTGCTCTGTATCCATCCTTACCTCGTCTATAAGGTCAAGGTTAAGACGAAGCTGTTCTTTGTTTTCTTCATTTTGATACTTCATTACCCTATGACTAGCCATGTGCACTTCAGCAGGTATGACTGCTTCACTCCCATAAGCTAGTTTAAAAGGAGTTTCCCCGGTGGGTGTCCTTGCCGTTGTTCTGTAAGCCCACAAAACACCAGGTAATTCGTCTGGCCATACTCCCTTTGCCCCTTCAAGCCGAGTCTTGATAATTTTTAACAAGGATCGGTTTGCCACTTCTGCTTATCCATTGGCCTGTGGGTGGGAGGGTGAGGAGTAGTGATTCTTGATTCCCAGTTGCTCACAAAATTCCCTGAAGGGTGTGTTATTGAACTATCGTCCATTGTCAGATACTAACACCCTAGGTACTCCGAATTTGCATACAATGCCCTTCCAGACAAAGTTTTTGACATTCTGCTGTGTGATTTTCACTAAGGGTTCAGCTTCCATCCATTTAGTGAAATAATCTATCCCCACCACCAAGAACTTCATTTGTCTGGTTCCAGTTGAAAAGTGGCCTAAAATATCCAAACCCCACTGTGCAAAAGGCCAAGAGGCCATCATTGGGGTAAGGTATTCTAACGGCTGACTAAGAATATTACTGAAACGTTGACATTGATCACATACCTTAACATACGCCTTAGCATCAGCTTGGATGGTTGGCCAATAGTACCCTGCACGGATGACCTTGTGGACGAGTGATCTGACTCCTTAATGGTTACCACACGCTCCTTCATGAACTTCTCTCAGCATGTAATTCGCCTCGTCTGGGGCTAAACACCTCAGGTATGGTTGTGAAAAACCTCTTTTGTACAACACTTCGTCCATAAGGATGTATCTGGTTGATTTAACTCTGAGCTTCCTAGCTTCGTCCTTCCCTTCTAGAAGCCTTCCGTCCTTCAGGTATGATACTATCGGGGTCATCCAATTCTCCTCACCTACTATCTGCAACATTTTCGGGAGGTCTATGCTTGGCATGTATTGTATTTCATCAAACTTGTCCATTGCTTCATTAGCGGAGGCTTCCTTCGCCAGAGTATCTGCTTCTATGTTCTCTTCCCTCAGGATTTGAACAAAATTAGCTTCTTTGAATTTCTTCACAAGGCGTAACACTTTCTTCAAATATCTCTTCATTCTATCTTCCTTGGCTTCACATGTTCGATTTACTTGGCCTATGACCAACTGTGAGTCTCCCAGGACGAGTACTGAGCCCGCTTCTACAGATTTAGCCAACTCCAACCCTTTAAGAAGGGCTTCATACTCCACTTCATTGTTAGTTGTCTGGTACTGCAAGCGAACCTTGTACTTTAGTTTATCTCCTTCTGGTGACTGCAAAACAACTCCTATACCTCCTACATACAATGTAGATGATCCATCTACATGGACGACCCATTTTTTATTGTTTTCATTCTCTTCCAAGTCCTCATGACTTGGAGTGAACTCTGCAATGAAATCTGCCAGGGCTTGAGCCTTTATTGCATTCCTCAGTTGGTACCGAATGTCAAACTCACTAAGCTCAACTGCCCATTGAATTAGTCGTCCTGCACTTCAAGTTTGTTCATTGCCTTCTTGAGTGGATGATCAGTCATGACATTGATGACATGACCTTGGAAGTAGTGTCTTAACTTCCTAGAAGCTGTTATTAGTGCGAAAGCTAACTTCTCTATCAGTGGGTACCTTCCTTCTGCCCCTCTCAGTGCTCGGCTAGTATAATATACAGGCTTCTGCACCTTTTCTTCCTCCCTGATCAATGCTGAACTCACGGCATGTAGGGACACTGCTAAGTATAGATACAGTTCTTCTCCTAGCATGGACGGACTTAGCAATGGGGCCGTGGTAAGATAATGCTTTAGGTCCTGGAAGGCCCTCTGACACTCGTCCGTCCATTCGAATGCCTTCCTGAGAGTTTTGAAAAAGGGTAAACACTTGTCAGTGGCTTTTGAGACAAACCTGTTTAGAGCTGCAACTCGTCCAGTTAGGGATTGGACTTCCTTGATGTTCTTCGGTGGCTCCATGTTCAATATGGCTTGGATCTTGTCTGGATTTGCCTCAATTCCTCTCTCAGAAACCATGAATCCTAAAAACTTTCCTGACGATACTCCGAATGCACATTTACTTGGGTTCAGCTTCATCTTGTATCGCCTAAGTGTTTCAAAGGTTTCCTGAAGATCGTCCAAGTGGCTTCCCTCGTCTAAACTCTTCACAAGCATGTCATCTACGTACACCTCCACAATCCTTCCTATTTGTGGACGAAACATGTGATTCACCAACCTTTGATAAGTTGCCCCTGCGTTCTTTAGACCGAAGGGCATCACCTTGTAACAAAACAAACCTTGACTAGTAATAAAAGATGTCTTTTCTTGGTCCTCGTCCATCTTTATCTGATTATATCCTGAGAAGGCGTCCATGAAGCTCAACAGTTGATGGCCAGCTGTAGAATCGACCAGTTGATCAATACGTGGCAAAGGATAACTATCCTTAGGGCAAGCCTTGTTCAAGTCAGTGAAGTCTACGCACATCCTCCACTTGCCATTTGCCTTCTTCACCATCACTACATTTGCTAACCAATCCGGGTAATAGACTTCCTGGATGAACTGTGCTGTGGTTAGTTTCTGAACCTCTTCCTTGATAGCCTTCTCTCGTTCAGGGGCGAACACCCTCTTCTTTTGACGAATAGGCTTAGAAGAAAGGGACACGTTCAGTCGATGAGTAATTACACTTGGATCAATGCCAAGCATGTCGTCATGACTCCATGCAAAAACATCGGCATTCTTCTTCAGAAACTGGACGAGGTCTTCTTTCGCCTTCTCTTTCATACTTGTTCCAATCCTAGTGAACTTCTCAGGATCATTTTCTTGTAATAAAACATCTTCCAATACTTCAGTCGGTTCTGCAACAATTCTTCTTTCTTCTATACTCATAGTCTGCATCTGCTCATCCACATCTGCTCGTCCACAGTTAACATGGCTAGATAACACTCTCTGGCTGCCAACTGATCTCCTTGTGCTTGCCCAATCCCGCACTCCGTAAGGAATTTGACTGATAGATGGTAGGTAGATGTTACTGCCTTCCAACTGTTTAAAGTTGGTCTTCCAATGATGGCATTGTATGAGGATGAACAATCCACCACAAGGAAATTCACTTCCTTAGTTATCTGCTGCGGGTATGACCCCACCACTACAGGCAATGTAATGGTGCCGACGGGCTGCACTTTCATTCCTCCAAATCCTATCAGTGGTGAGCATGCTGGACGAAGTTGATCTCGTCCAAGCCTCATCTGCTGGAAGGCGGGATAATACAATATATCCGCCGAGCTTCCATTATCCACCAACACCCTCCTGGTTGTATAATCTGCAATGAGTAGGGTAATGACGATTGCATCGTCATGTGGATGATGGATCCTCTCAGCTTCTTCGTCCGTAAAAGAGATGCTTGGCTCATTTGTTTCCCTCGTCCTTGGGGTTCGTCCAAAGAGTTGGACTTTTTGCACCGCTTTGAGATACGTCTTCTTTGCCTTGGAAGATTGTCCTGTCGAAGTTCCACCAATGATAACCCTTATTTCTCTGAGTGGGGGCCGTGATGACTCTTCCATCTTTGCTTTCAATTTTTCATCTTTATGATCCTTTCCAACGAAATGCCTCAACTTTCCTTGTCTAATGAGATTCTCAATCTGCTGCTTTAAGTCATAACACTCGTCCGTGTCATGCCCATGATCTCTATGGAAGCGACAATATTATTCTTATTGCGCTTGTTAGGATCTCCTTTCATCTTCTCTGGCCACTTCAAGGAAGGATCATCCTTGATTTGCATGAGCACCTGATCGAGTGGGGCATTTAAGGGTGTGTAATTCTGATTCTTTGCTGATGGGCCTACCTTCCTGTTATCTCTGTCTCGATCCTTTTTATCTTCCGTTCGTCCCTTCTTTGGACGAGGCCCTTGATCAGAGTGACGCGTGGGGTTGACTTCCATTCTCTTAGCTCTCTTCCTTTTCTTAGCTATGATTGCGTCTTCTGCGTTCATAAAGTTTTGGGCTGAATGGACGAGTTCAGCCATGGATTGGGGCTCTTTTTCATACAGCTTGTGAATGAATAAGTCCGAGTTAACCCCATTGTGGAAGGCTGCCAATAGTAGCTTGTCGTCCACCTCGTCTATTGTCAGGGCTTCCTTGTTGAAGCGCGTGATGAAGGAACGCAGGCTTTCATTCTCTCCTTACTTTATGGTTAACAAGCTGGACGAGGAACGCTTGTGTCTCTGTCCCCCAATGAAATTATTAACAAATAATTTGCTTAACTCCTTGAAAGAACTTACAGAATTGGGGGGTATTTTGCTGAACCACACTCGCGCTGGCCCCTTAAGTGTGGTAGGGAAGGCTCCGCACATAATCTCGTCCGGAACCCCTTGGAGATGCATTGTAGTCTTGAAAGTAGCGATATGATCGAAAGGATCACGCGCTTCATCATACGAATCCAAGGAAGGCATTTTGAACTTCGGCGGCAAGGGATGGCCATTGATGGAAGCTGTGAAGGGGGAATCTGTTCGGTGAACCAAATCCTCTACTGGATTTGCCCTTCTCATGTTCTCCTTCATCTCGTCCATAACCTTCCTCATCTGATCCATTTCCTTCTCCAAATGTGGCACCCTTCGCAAAGTGGTGCCTCTTGATTGAGTCTCGGGCTCAGCATTTCCCCCTCTATCTCCTTGACTCTGGGCTTGTTCTTCAGCATATCCTTCATGACGCTGCCTCTCTATCTCCCTAGTCAACTCTTGGTTTTGACGAGTTAACTCCGCCATGGCGGCTGCCATGGACTGTATGTGTTGGATGGAAGGCGGTTGTGTGACAGACGCTGATTGGCGATCTCGGTTGGGATGGCTGGAAGCATCCCTACTCTCTTGGTGGCCTGGGCTAGTGGCCCTTGATCTAGTCCGAACCATACAGCCTTTTGTCGGAGAAAGATAAACTGCCAAACTTGAAGTTTTCTCCTCCTCACAGACGGCGCCAACTGATGATGAACAGAATCAGTAGGCTGGACAACTCGGCTTCGATGGGCTGAAAGTGGTAGCGAAGGCCTGAAAAATAAACAAAATATCAAAGGAGACCGGGGTGGACCGGCCTAAGACCCTCCGATGGTTAAGTTAGTATCTTCTCACGAATGGAGTTCTAACTATATTGGGAGTAAAAATCTCAGAATCTCATACCTTTGCTTGGTTCAGACCGGTCCTTTTATAGGGAACTTTGGGGCGGCAATAACTTCCCCCAGATTTGTGGAATCTGGACATAACTTCCTCAACGGCTATAGAAATTACAACCGTTGCTAGAAGTTACATACTTGGGAGGAATTGGTGGCGATGAACACGAGTTGATTAACCGCTCCAGAATTTGCTTAGTGTTTCGTGGTTGTCCATGTGCAATGTCCATGGACGACTCTTTGTTAGACTGTGTGGTCGTCTATGCGCTTTGCACATGGACGACTCTTCCGACCTGATTCCCTGAGGTTTATTCAATTGATCAATACTCAGGGACGACATATCTGGACGAATCAGAGATGGTCTGGCCATTTGGCTAACTGGTGATCATGGACGACTCCTCTGGACGAATCATAGATGGTAATTTTTGCTATCCCATCAATTTCCACCCACATCAACGCCAAATGACCATTGGCATAGCAAATGCCAGGATAAACAAAATAGATGCGATAGTACAATCCTGCATGTACACACCCTATCCGGTCCAGTAATAGAACCACAGATTCAACATACAGATTTCTGTTAGTGACATCTCTCCATTAAACGAGGACTTGAGTTATGAAGAACATGACATGACAGGAAATTTCCAGATTTACCAAAAAGAAGGGACCCATTTGTCAATGCAAAAATGTACATTGATACTTCTAGTATACGCACATTTATACAGTTATGCAGACCCAAATTCAAAAGAGCATTGATTGTAGTGACTTACCAAGAGTTTATCATCACTTTCAGATTCCTTTCTATTACTTCGAGGGCCTCACTACATATATGCATGTCTTGATTTAGCCTTTGTATAGAAATGACAAAAACATCAAATGCACAGATTTTGAATTGAGAAGACAAGTGACGTGTTTAATGAAAGACCATAAGAAAGTGTCATTCCAATAAATCCTGCAATTAAAGGAGAAATTGTTATATAGAATCTAATACGCATGTTTTACAGCTCAATATAAGTCCACAAGCATGTTTAAAAAACCATCTCTAGTAAATTGAAGCATCTATAGAAGAACTGTAATTCGTTAAAGATTGAAAAAATAACTCTTCAAGGTAAACTCACCAGAGCTAACAGATCCGGGAGAAAGCCATGACCATGCAGAGTGCTGAAGAGGCAAGAACAATTGCACTAAGTGTTTCTAATCTTTAGATCAACCACTCATTTGCTGCAAAACTATGGAAAAAAGGAGGAGCATTTCTGTCAATCAATTCAAGATTCTTTTAAAAGAATCGGTCTTCCTCCTCAAAAGCTTTTATAGTCATGGCGCCAAGCATTGTAGAGACTCAGATAAATGAATTGCTACAAAGGAGTTGGTTGTGCCATTGATCCGCATAAACTTCCTCATCAAACTCTTTTACTCAAAGTATCAACTTACTTCTTCTTGCTTATCACCAAAGCCGCACATTTGTTTCTCAAAAGAAAAAAAAAACCAATGCCACGTAAAATCTCTCTTACAACCCACTGTACTCTAGCTAACAACATATCAAAATACAAGAAAGTTTGGCTTCAAATGAATACCAATCGAGGCATTTGTCCATTTGCAATCAAAATTTCAAGCCCAGAAAAACTTCCTAATACATCTGTAAATACAATATACCTTATGGGTTTCCTCCTACATGTAACAATTTGTTGACAACAAACACATTGGAAGCCAGTATTCTCCCCAAGCAATGATCCACAAACAGATGCACAGCCACCAAGATTCTCCCCAATTAGAACATTTTGCATGCTTATTCCAGTCTAATCACCTATACACATGAAGAATAAGCACACAAGGACGATCAGGCTCAATGGCCTTTTCGTTTCCACCATATATTAGCTCTAAAAAAAAGATACAACTTTAAAAGAAAAGCGAAACGAAAATATCCAGTCACCTATAGGCCGGAAGTATAAGCATTATTTACAATAGGCATTTAATGATCTTTTCGTTTCCACCCATATGCCCTGATAGGTCTAATCTTACCTGTTTCACCAGACACAACAGCATAATTAAATTAACATAATCAATCAAATGCGCAGTATAAGTAGCTAAGAAGATGGGAAGTGTAGACGAAGTACATACCATCATCGGTCCCGCAACTGGGAGCATGCGCAGGAGGGCGTCGCGATCTCCACAAACCCTCCATCGGCTCAATGTCCTTAGCCGGAATCTGCTCAATCTATACAGGCTCAATGTCCTAAGCCGGTATCTGCTCAATCTGTAAAGACTCTTCGTGGGGGGTTGGAGATGAAGCTAACATGGTGGGGTCCACATGCACTAGAGGTGGGGTGGGCATGCCTGGTGTGGGGACAAATATGCATCCACCATCACGGGCAGATCCACTGAAAACTGGGGGCGACATACGGGGAGGGTCCTCATAGTCCGTGTTAGCACCATGGGACGTAGTTTGGGCTGGAACAGTGCCCTCATGACTGGCGCTGTGGGATGGCCCAGCACCAGCGCTAGACGTGCATCGCGGTGTCCTGCCGCTGTCGTCAAACAGTACCCAATCAGTGCCAAGCCATGACTCTTCTACACCCGAGTCATCCCTTTCCTTGTCAATAGGATCCGGCTCGGTCATACGGCCGCGACCAGCTCGGCCACCTCCACGACGTCCACCCCCACGAAACCCACCACTTTGCCCGCCACGACCCGGGGCCTGTGTACCAATGTGAACTGCTTTTGCGAGCGCATCCACCAATTTAAGTCGGCCCAGCTCCTCCACAAGCTATAGTGTATATGTAAGGTCATTATGCATGTCAGAACCTTCGTCGCACCTCTGTATAGACCTAATCATTGTCCGAACCTACAAAACAAGGGCGTCATAAAAGCAAGAACGTAGGTATGATGCAAAAGTGGGATAAATCTATTCCAAAATCAAAAGAAAAAAGGTAGTAAACATAGCTAATGAACTCCTTATATTACTTATAACTATTAAACATCTTTAAAAAGATTGCGTATAAAAATAGGGGTTGGACCCCCTTGTGCAGAAATTTATAGTTCCTTCCCAGCAGTCACAAATTTTCAGTTTCCTGTTATGTTTATGGCTATGCAATCTAAACATTGAGATAATACTTCCAAAAAACACGTGTGGTTGGTTGTACATAAGTTCAATCTTAGCATAAGTGAAAATATCTTTTATCATTTGTGTATCTAGGCTTCACTAGAGTTACAACTCCATTAATATCATTCTGCAATCAGGACACATATTTTGAAGTTATTATTTCCTAAGGTACACGTCCGAATGGATGACAATTGAAAATATGAAACGCGAGCTTAAAGTTTCAATTAAGGGAAGTACCATCAGTTACAACATATGTCATACTTGAATCTAGTAGTCCAGCACATATCCTTGCTGCATACTTGCAAGATTTTAAATGACCTTTAAGCTGTTGGAAATTGAATTCTACCAATAGTTTAGTAAGGGACTTCCCAGTCCTAGAGGTAATATCTATCAAGGAATATGTAATTAACTTTCAGTCCTGGAGGTAAGGCTATCTACTGTGACTGTGAACTATCATGAAATGTGAATTTATCACTACTGAAAAGAGTTGCACCGTCCGTTTGAAATTACAAGCCAACCAAAAACAAAAAAATAAAACAAAAAATAAAAATAAAAATAAAAGAATAAAACTCAACCCACCCTTTTTAAAATTTGAATGTAATTATATGAACAAAGGTGTGGTCATCATTGGTCATTGCCAATTAACCATTCCTCACACAAACAAATTGGATGAAGACAAATTCAGTTATTTATGAACAACTTAAATCATGTAGTAGCTTAAAAACATAATGAAAGATAAACTCATAGAGATGTAACAACAATAATAATTGTGGAGTTTTGCATGCATGATAAAGCTGTTGAAGATATTTAATCGAACAATGGTTTCATACATAAAATAGGAATTGTTGCCTCACCATGAGTTCCCAGTACGCAGACTCTAGTGTTATGTACCACCTTGTGTTGCGATTGTACCACGTCATGTACTCAACGAGGTATGTATCATCACTGTCTAAGAGAGGGGCCCCGCGAACTTCATTTGCCCTGTTGGCCCATTGCTGAATAAAGACAGCATGTTCTGCCTCCCAATCCCTCTCCCATTTACCCTGGAGGGATATCTTGTGAAGGACAGTTGATGTATCCATGACAAGTGGAACTGGTTGCTTCATCCCAAACTGACGGAGGACCCACTCGGGATGATGCCCCTCCACTATCCAAAAGTATATCAATGGCACCTCGGCCCTCCAAATATGCTGCCAGGTAGTGCAATACACAGGCAGGGAGCCCAACGTATGTGTGTACGGCTCCCATACAATCTGCATAAGTGGATTATGTTTGTGATAGTGAGACATCATACTAATTAAAGATTATGTTTGTGATATGTAATATGGAAAGCATGGAGTTTCTTAATTCTATTCATACACAAAATCTTTAGGGATTATTGGGCAGAAAGTAAAGGAACAGCAACATTGTGTTCAAAATATTAACAGAATGAAGTCAACAAGCAATTAAAACAATGACTAGCATTGATCTGTAGAAAATAGTAAAAGATCTAGGTTGACCGATGTCCACATTCCATTCTCTGAACCATGCTCATATGCATAACATTGAAAGCTAAGTGAGACCATCAGATACTAGGGTTTTCAATCTAGACCAGACTTAGAGGAGGGTACCAGAGCATCCTTATGGCTGTAAGATGAATCCAAGTTGATCATTTCGCAAAAGCTTTTTATCGTAATAGAAAACTTGTACTGGATTAATTGCATTTGGCATTAACAATGTTTCAATGACTGAGAACAAAATGACTATTAATCATTGTAAGACTAAACTAACTGTACTTAATTTTCTCTTGAAGCTATCAAAAATATGGAGGGAAGACATATATAAGGTCTGTTGAATACATTGCATTTCAAGTAGCACTTTTTATTGCAAGAAATGGAAGCTATGTAAACTATTACATGATATAATCCTCATCAAATGTTGTTATCATATTTCTATCTAAATATATTTTCTTATAAAATTTAGTGTTCTAAATTACGTAAATTGAATAGTTATCTGAAACTAATCATGTCAATGTCTAAAATTACATTCCTTATCTTCGTACCTTGGTGGAACAAATTATGTGGAACAAGCTCTACAGTGTAAATCACAGCTTATTATGATCAAGCTCCTCTCAATGAATATGGTGAGTAGCATATGTTGCACGCTTCTAAAATTATATGAATAAAGTAGTAATTAATAATCCACAACTTTTAATAATTTTAGGACTATTAAGGCAGCTCAAGTGGGGACAACTTAAGGAGTTACATGCTGCAATTAAATTGTGCTCTACAACTTTTGTGCAAGGAGCACGAACCAACTTTTCAGTTAGGTCAACAACAAGAGGTAATGTGTCAAAAGTCTTTATGTTTTCTCATATATCACTGATTAACAGTTATTTGTTTATTTAAACTTAGGCGTTGTCTTCCAAGAAGAAAATGGAGGTTGTGCGGCATTTCTTACGAACTATGCGAAACAAAATGTTACTGTACAAATTCAAAATATACCACTTGAATACGTAAATCGAAGTCAATCAGTATTCTAGTAGACTGTAAAAATATAACCTTCAATTCAGCAAAGGTAATTTATAACTTACAATGTAACAATGTTTTTTGCAGAGCAATAACAATGTTTGTAATCCTGGATTCTAACAGTTAGAACAATAAATACTAAATTCTCTACTTATTAGGCAGAGCAATAACTATGGTTTTGAGCTCATAACATTTTATTAATTAATTACAAACTGCACAAGCTTAATTTATATTTTTTAAATAAAATTTCTAGCATATATTGTTTGAGTTTTGCAAAAATAATTTATATTTTAATGTGCCTTCATTCCCTTGTTTTGAAAAGACCCATATCTGTCAATTTTATAGTAGGAAATTCATTGTTTATAATATAATTGATATCGTGTGAGTTTACAATCATTCCGCTTATATAAAGTATTTTTTTTTTTGGTTGGACTTTTTTCTTTTCTTTTGATGGCAGGCTAAAAGTTTTATTTTCTCTTACCGTAAATAGGTTAAAACGGTGTATAATGCCAAAATCAGTAAATCAACACAACCTTTTGTTTCAGTTAGTAGCTGGGAAGAATGGAGGGATGTCATCGTGAATTTCGGAGATGCATCATTAAAATCAAATGAATTACTTGAGCACACAAATACAACCAAAGACAAATCTGATTATCTTTGGTATACTCTTAGGTAAATTAATTTCTCATTGAATTATAACCAATTACATATGAACAATATGTGTGCCTTCTCTTCATTGCATCATATTAATGACATTTGTAAGAATTGATGGAGTTTTTGTTTTTAGTTGCAACACAGGTTTGAAGTCACTTTGTCTTGCACTAAACCAAGACTTCATGCTCAATCTTTTGCACATGTTGCACATGCTTATTTCTTTCTTGTTTTTTTGGGTGTAAATCACAAACGTTTCCGTACATAATCAAGGATATAGCCAAATTCTACTTAATATATATATGACTAAATTTAAATATAACCCATTGATCCAGCCCAACTTAACCTGACTCACGCGAGTCGGGTTGCGTTGTTTTTTACACATGTAATGAGTTAGGAATTTCTCAACCCGACATTCTTAGGTTGAGTTGGAAAAAACCCTTCAATCCAACCCAACTCGACCCATGCACATGTACACCCCTACTTTTGATAATAAGAAGTCTTCAAATATAAGGTTTTAAAATTGTTGGATTATATAATATTTGTTTATGCTAGGTTAAAATAAAAGAATTGAAGCCTTTGATTTAACAGTTTAGAATTTTTGAGTTTATGCTTGGTCGTATTCATGCAGGTGCTACGGATGGAAGTTCTAATGTGATGTACTTCACAATGGACATTCCAATTGAGTTAAATGATGGGATGAAAATCCTAGTATCAAACAAAACGATGGGATGGAACCAATATTCTGAAATCAACTCATTCCTACAATAATCCAAGAATTCAAACTAAAATAAAAATAAAAACTTGGAAACATACTTGAGGGAAACGAAAATAAAAACCTCAAATTGAGGACGTAAATTAACTGGGTACTTGCTCAGCCCGTAGTGTAGCCAGCGACGTCTGGTACGCAGCAAGGACGTGTGTGGCATGCTCTGCAGTGCATTTTGGCCCGCTCCACCTAGCAAACATGGGGTGTCAACAAATGCTCGTTACTGAACTGGTCATTTAACAAATTTTGCTTTATATTTCACATAGTTTATTTTTGTTTGTTAGTTTCACATATTTTCAATTATATCAAACAGACAAATAAAATGTAATATACTATTACACGTAAATAATTATTCCTAAGAGACAATTAGCTTGAATAACGAGAACTCAATGAACGTACCTAATGGAAAGGGGCCCTGAGTGCACTGGAGGTAGAGGCGGCCTTACAATAGGGCATAGTCGTGGGAACCTTGAATAGGCCCATAGCTGCACCAACAAGAGTGCTCCTCCAATTTGCATCACTTCCTTCTTTGATGCACTACAAAGTTGCCTATAGAGCCAAGCCAATGCTGCACTGCTCCAGCTATACCGTCTCGCATTGCTGATTGGGTTGAGCAACTGCAAAGGCAACAGTGAGACCCGGTCCGCAGACTTGTCCATGAACAACAGGGCCCCCATCCGTACAAGTATGTGGTAGCGAGCATGTTGCTGCACGACTTCATCACCGGCATCCGCAACTGGGGGAGCGGGAAACTATTCATCAAGCCACTTGTATTTTATCCTCGCCCCAGTAAGGGTAGACTTGTTTGAGTTCAGTATCATGGGCGGAGGTTCATGGCCCAACTCTTGGCACACCACGTTCCATTGCTTGGCTGTACTCCTAGTAATAAGCAACCCACCCACCGGAATCCCCAGCATCACCTCGATATCTTGCAAGGTGATACCTATTTCTCCATGGGGCAAGTGGAACGCGTGCGTCTCCGGACGCCACCGCTCAACCAAGGCCGTGATCAAGGCGTGGTCGACATCCATATTAGGAACCTTGAATAAACCGGTCAAACCTACTACATCTATTCATTGCATGATACGTGGGTCTAGCCTACCCTGCGGCAATACACATTTACGGCGTCGAGCCTTTAGCATGCCAGGCACCTCCTGTACAGGGACGAGTATTATGTTAGGTAGTGCACACGAGATAATTATAAAACAAACATGTATTAATAATACAACTACATACCTCGTCGGCAGCGTGGCTCCAAAGCGGAGTTGTCCGATGATTCGGCTGCCGGGTCAACTGGGTAAGATTGTCGGGTCCAGGCCGTACTCTATCTAGTGCCTGCATATCTGACATTGTAGGAAATAGATTGTTAGCAATTATCTGACAAGTAAACCACAATTAATATAAAATAAAAGCATGGATACAGTAAAACATATTATGATCCCAACAAGATTGTCAACATCGCTTCTTACTCCCACTTAACATGCAATCCAAAAGCAATCAAATTGAAGCTTAAATAAATAACAACTTGCCATAATTTTACATACAAACACTTTTTTTTTTCTATTATCTGTAATTGAAGTAAAAAAACAAACAAATGACTAATTAATGTGCTAGAAACTTGATTGATACCTGCATATTCAACATCTAAGCAATATTTACATGTGAGAGTTCTTTTTGGTGTATGATGTCTTTGAAATTGATTTTAACAAGGAAAATGTCAATTACAATTATTAGGAGCTGCATATGGAGGGAAGACATATTAAATTTAACCATGCGACACACAATATGTGATCTTCCCCCAAGGACATTTAAATTCAACTCTATGGCTTATGACCAACGCAGTCACATAGTAAATATAAATTGCAACAACTCAATGTTTAGGTATTTTATTCTCAAACCTGTTCAATCAAACTTGGTATTTTCAACAAAGTAACACTCTCTATAAGGTCATCCTTGACAGCTCCCAGTTTTATGTCCTATGCAATTGCCCGTTTATGATGGACCACTAAGATCCCTACAGCTACAGGTCATTTGGGCTCGAATTCTCAACTTAATATCTAGAAACCTATACTAATTATTCTACATTTCTACCACTAGATATGTAAGCATACCATGACTCAGTCAGCCCATTTCCCTGCTTGTTAGGCCTATTTTCAACATTTTAGGAGTTAATTCTACTCAATTTTCTGCTTGGTGAGTCGTTTTCAAATTTTAGGCTCATTTGCTGGGTCTATTTCCTTGCTTGGTGGGTCGTTACAAGTATTACCTTGTTCCACTATATTAACTATAAGCAATAGTCAATCAAAATGTACCAAACTCATTAAACCACAATGGTGGAGTGAATGTTGTTTCCTAGAGTAAATGCACTCATTTTTTCCTTGAAGTTACTTCAGCAGTTTGATGTTCCAGTGAATATCATTTCTTGTTTAACAAAAGGGTGAAAAATTACAGAGTATTCTCCTAAAAAAAATTACATAATCAAAAGATTATAATCGCAAAGAGAGAAAATCAATAAAATCTACAACAAAATGCATGTCATTTTCACCAAAGGGTGCAGGACCACTCGAACAAGAATCTCAAATTTAAAAATAAGCATTGCATAATTTTTAAGTAAAACTCTATTAGTAATTTTTTTTATAGATGCTTCATTTAATTTAATTTAAAAATGAATGCAAAACTGTTTAGATTATGAAACATGCTCACTACATACCTTGCTCCAAATAACTCAATATTATGTGTGTGTATTACACTATTATAATTAAAGTCTTTTTATCATTAGCTCTTTCCTTAAAAATTATTAACATAGTTAATTTATTTTATGCAAAAGTCTATAAAATTTTTAATAGACTCAGATAATTTTGATATTATCAAAAAATTTTATATTTACAAATAAACTTTTTTATTTTAATAATATTATCTTTTATACATATAATTAGTTTTCTATACATAACTTTTTATAGAAAATATCTACATATACCAATCACATATATTACCTCAACTTCTTTTTTAGCACTTTCTCAAAAGGGAAAATTCAAACCAATTACCATGATTTGGAGATATACGTTTTAAAAAAAAATTATAAAATTAGTAAATGCTAATTCTATTTAGCTTGCCCGTTTAGGAATTTTTTTAATTAAAAATGAGATAACATGCCCGGACCCTGCCAATGACAAAATCTATGATTATTTCATACATTTAACTCTCAATCCTTAGTCAACATAAGGTTAAAAGTATTTTTATATTCATAGATGCGCTTAGGGTAATTATTAATAAACTATTTTAAAAAATATAAGTTATAACACCACTTTTATGAGAAATATAATCAACCGTCATAAAAAATAAATGCTTTTTTCTTGTCCTCAAAATGTATCCAAAATCTAAGAAAATTTTTAAGTACTCCTAAAATACGAAAAAATGTTACCCTCTCCTCTTAAATTTTTTATGAACCCCACCATGAATTTAAATAATGGACTCCTCAGTGAATGTGAGAACAACATCCTTTTCTTTGCTCCATTAACTTTTTCCTTGTTAACTTTTTCCTTATTATTTTTGTACACCACCTAAACAGCAGTTTACATGGAAGAGACAGTTTACATATTTGTGCACCTAATAAAGAGGACTGATCAAGAAAAACGGATCAAACATATGTGCCTTAAAAAAATTGCCAAGAAACAAAATCCATAAAATAAATTGAACAAGTGACAAGATAACATTCAAACATTCAGGGGTAAAAAATGTGAAATCAAAAGAATATTTCAAAGGCTTTCATATTTCAAGGGCTTTCATTGATATTTATATCATCATTGAGTAATGAATTAGAACCGCACAAATGGAGCCTGAAATATCCACAATAGAAGCACCCATTTTCATTTACACAAAGATTTTAAATTTCTTAATCTATAGTAACCAGCCAGCTCAAAATAAAAGGGGGCAAAAAAACGTTCACATATTTGTGCTCCTACAGAAGAGTACCAAATTGATTTAGAGAAACCTTAAAAAGTAGCCACTCTCCAAATTCTTTAAATAAAAAATTAGAGTAAAGAATATTATAATACTTCAAGGTTCAAACAAGAATCTCAAATTCACCAAAGGGGGCAGGACCATTAAATGTTCAATTATTCCTCTCCCCCTCCATATGGTCAATTTTAAACAAAGAGGAGTTGTATTGCAAGCAAAAGAACTTCTATGCTTGCTATATCAACTTCTCTAGCCATACATTTGCATATATAAGCTGAGGGTACCAGCGAATGAATTTTTTTCCAGTAAATTTACTTAAAATTTTCTATATTGCCAAACAAAAGTAGTGTCAATTCCAAGAAATAATAAAAATTATAAAAAACCTAGATATACCAAAAACAATGAGTACTAAAACTTTTAAGGGATATGAAAGAACTTAATTTGTTTGTTGCTGTACTAAACACTACTATTTCATCACTCTTACTAGTTTTTAACTTGGACTTACAGTAACTGACTTTCTGTTTCATGTGAATGTGTATTGTATTTCATAGATTTATGTATATAGGATGTCATTGTGGGCAGAACATCTTGGATTTACGGAAGACTGCTTCAAACAACCAGAGTCTCATCATTTTTTTCTAAACACGTAACCAATAGAACCAATCTTTGTCCAAACCAAACCAATCTTTACGAGATGGATTCAGCTTCAGACACATTTTACACCATTTACAACAACTATTTACACTCAAACGTAATTAGTTTGACACCATTTACAACAACTATAACAAAATTATGCCTACAATCGGATAAGACACATTTTACACAAACCCAGAGACATCACTGAAACACCACCACTCGATTTGCCAAAACCCCCCATCAAAACCCCAAGCACATTTAAACTCATTAATGAGAAAATAATCATTGCAGCATGTTAAAAGACAACAAATTTCTCATTAATTAGAAAATCACACAGACATAACCATATAGCAAGAAATACTTTACATCATCATCATCGCAGCATATAAAAGACAACAAAATTCTCATCTTGATTAGTAAATTTACTACTTTCTAAGTAAGTTTCAACAAAATAATCAAAATCCCACATAAAACACAACTAATATTAACCAAGATCAGAAAAGATATCAAAGGAGAGGACTGTACCTGTCTTCAACGGCGGCATGAAGCAACGATGACGACAAGCAACTACGACTGAGGGAGACTGGATAGGGAGAGTGAGGAAGAGTCGGGAAGCCTGATCGCAGAGCGAGCGAGAGAGAGAGAGTGATGGCAGAGAGCAAGGGAAAGAGAGTGTATAGGGAAAGAGTGAGTGAATAGGGGTTGCGAGACGTAAAGGTCCTATTGATTCAAACCACTAAAGAAAACTCAATTTTAAGGTTCCCGAGTTATGAATGACTACACACTCATTTTTTTATTGGGGAAAACCCACATCTGCTGCGCCAGCGTGGCACAACGGTCAGACTAACTCGATCATAGTAATATCGAGTTCTTCATTAAAACTCGACTTTAGTATTATCGAGTTATAAAACAGGGGCACTTCTCTATTTAGTTTGGGAAAGGGGGCAAAAGCATGTTTAATTTTCCGGAAAAGGGTAGAAGCCCATTTTGTCCAAATTGAATCACACATAGAATTATACAAATGATAAGTATAATTTCTTTTACAAAAGAAATTTTTTTACAACAATATCTTAGATAACAACCACTTCATGTGAGATTAATTTAAATCATACAATAATTCTTGTAAAATCTCTCACCCGAACTTATCTAATATTCTATTCCAATGCATCTTGAATGCAATTTGAGAAATTTGTGTATATGTCAACCTGAGAGAGAAAAGAGATAAATCTAAGATTATCATTATTTTGAATAAATCAAGTATTTTAAAATTGTAAAAAGAGCAAACTTTATAAATGGAATGACATTGAATGACTCTTTTTTTTTTTTTTTTTTTGATAACCACGTTGAATGACCATGAATGACTTTTTGGTTCACAAACATGTTGAATGACTTTGAATTAATCAACAATGATGGGAAAGTGGTTCACAAACACGTTGATTTTTTTTTTTTTTAAAGGTTATCATTATTAAAATATAAAAAAGCAAAACATAATTAAATTGGAAAACCAAAGTAGCGTAAATTCCTATAAAATAAAATAAAAAAACTAAAAAGGAGTTTGTTTTGAGAGAAAAGTTTGTACTTAAAAAAAAAATCCAATGTTAATCATTTAAAAAATAAAGAACGAATTCATTTAAAAAAAATAAAAATAAAAAGCAAATGTTTGAAAACACATTGGTGCAAACTACAAATAGAAATGGTCCTTACTAGTATCATTTCTCAAGCAGCCAATTCAAGCACAAACTCTCCTAAGTACTCCTCAAACTCTAAATACTTGACAGCCATGACAGGTAAGAACTCAAACAAAGTCAATGATAAAGAAAAGAAAAGAAAAAAAAAAAAAAACAAAACAAAACAAAAACAAAACAAAACAAAGAGGAACTTGCAAAAGATAGAACTTGAAAAGTTGACGGAGCCTCTGACAGTAAATGTCTTTAATCTGAAGAAAAAGAAAGGAGGATGTAGAACTAAACTAAATGTCTTCAATTTGAAGAAGAATGAGAGATAGAAAGTGATATAGAACTGGAAAAGCATACGTGAGTTTGTGAGTCTTAAGGTGTAAGAGTTTTAATTTACATATTTATCCCCGTTAGTTGAAAACTTGTAAGTGAGTATGATGAGAGTATTTTAGGCATCAAAATTGTGCAATCCAAACAGGGGAAGCCCTTTAAATAGTAGTATAGATGATACAATCCTAACATAAACATTAAGAGCATTATCATCAAAGGTGTTAAAAATGCTAAAAAATAGCATTTAGCATTTTTAATACCTCAAATCATAAAAACATATCTACAATAAAGACGCTAAATGCTAAATATTTTAGCATTCAGCTACAGTGAGCTGTTATTGATAACAGCTCACTGTAGCTGGATTGTAAAGAAAAAAAATATTTTTTTTATTCCTTCTTTGATCTCTCTCACTATTCTCTTCTTCCTTTTTCTCTCACAGATCTGACTTCTTCTCTCTTTTCGTCTTTCTTTTTCTCTCACCGGTCTTACTTCTCTCTTTTCTTCTTTCACCAACATCAACAACTAAAAAATCACGGTGGTAGTAGTAGTGCTGTGGTGGTGTTCTTGGTGGATTGTTTGGTTTTTTTTTTTTTTTTTTTTTTTTTTTTTTGGAGGTAACTTGTGATTTTGATGGTGGTGTTGGTCTATTTTAATGGGTTTTGTGGTGGGTTGTTGATGACGGTGGTTGTTGTGATTGTAGTTTTGTTTTGGGTTTTTTTTTGCCGTGGGTTGTGGCTACCACAATGGTGGTGGTGGGGGCTAATGGTGGTTGTTTTGGGTTTTTTGTAGTGGGTTGTGGCTGCCACGATGGTGCTGGTGGTGGTGAACGTGGCTGGTGGCTAGCAGAACTTCCAATTTGTGGGTTTTTGGTGGTTCCAGTTTGTGTTTTTTTTTTCCTCTAGTGGTGGTGGCTGGTTATAGGGGTTTTGGGATTGTGTTTTGGTTTTGGTTTTGGTTTTTTTTTTGGGTGGTTGGGGGGGTTGAGGTTGTGGGTGGTGGTGGTGGTTGCTATGACTGTGGTTGTGGCTGTGAGCAGTGGTGGTAGTGGGTGTTGGCAGTGACAGTGGGTTTGTTGGTAGTGGAAGAGATGAGATTGAGAATAAAAAATAATAATATTTCAATGAAGTGGTAAAAAATATAAAATCTTTGATATTGGGTGTATTGTA
This sequence comes from Quercus ilex subsp. ballota, assembly GCA_032727855.1. NCBI lineage: Eukaryota > Viridiplantae > Streptophyta > Magnoliopsida > Fagales > Fagaceae > Quercus > Quercus ilex. The sequence continues at coordinate 30,132,646 of CM064919.1, forward strand.
AAGCGAGTTGTTAAAATTGATATGAAATGCTACATGCTAAATTTTTTGAAATATTTGATGAGAATGCTCTAAAGAGGTGTCAATAAAAATTTGTCAATTCTCTCTCTCTCTCTCTCTCTCTCTCTGCTTTTATGTCAGCCCCAGTGAAGTGAATTATTAGAGTGTAATTTTTTTTTTGAGAAACCGATACGGGAAATTTCATTACGAGGGCAAAAAACTTCTGTCAAGAATTACAAAATTAGTTACATCACAATGGATGTCTTCTAACCATATTTGTGGTTCATACAAGAATTTTGCTAACTTGGCAAGCTTGTCAGCAACTTTATTTCCATTTTGCCTAACATGCGAGAAAGACACACTTCTCAAACTTGTGGATAGCCTACGTGAGTCCTTAATGATGTGGCTAAAAGCTGTCACGCAAGTTGAATCCGAGACAAGGTGCTTGTAGATGACCTCGGAGTCCCCCTCAAAAACTACATCTTGTAGCCCGAGTTCAATGGAGAAAGAGATGGCTTTCCTGCACGCTAAAGCTTCCACGTCCTCCACTATGGATGGTAGAGGAATGCGTTCCAAAAGAGCTGCAATCACCATTCCTTCTGAGTCACGTATCACCACTCCTATACCTGCTGTGCCTGAGTCCTGAAAAATCGCTCCATCACTATTGGCTTTGTATTGAGTTGGTGGAGGAGGTAACCAATGCGTTGGGTGGTCCATCATTCTTTGCTGCGATGGGATGTCTTGGGCTGTTTGGAATTCATGGTAGCGTTCAACGGCATCACTATAGATCTTTCCCAAAGGCACCGTGGTTATCCCCACTCTCTGTGCATTCCTATTATGCCAAATGCCTCAAGCAATATATGCAAATATCTCTGCCAAATGTGGAAATTTTTGTGCTAGCATTCCTTGACACAAATCACGGAAACATACTAGTTTTTCAGCCAAAAATGGTCGACACCGCTCTAGCTCCCACCAAACGTACGCAATCCCAGATAGTATGGATGGTATCCTCTGTTGCACTGCAGCAGTGGTCACAAAGAGAGTTTGCCGTGATGTTTCTCTTCATTAGATTCAGTTTTGTTGGCAGAGAATCATTTGCTGCTCGCAAAAGGAAGTGTCGGATTTTGTGTGGCAGATTTAGTGACCAAATATCCAACCAAAACTGCTTGTGGTCTATTATGTTTGATTGGCCCGTCGCTTTCACCGCTTTCTCCTTTGAAAGAAGTTGATATGCAAATTTGGTGGAGTAGCATCCATTCCTCGTTGCTGTCCAGATCAGCTTGTCCTCAGCATGGGTGGAACTCAAGGGTAAACCGAGGATGGCAACAGCTTCATGAGGAACAAAATCATTCAGTACTCGATCTTCAATCCATTTACCATTTTCCTCATCAATAAGGGCACACACCTGAGTGTTGTTGGGCAGATTTTTTTGGGGTGAAACCACTGGACTTGAGTGCAAATCCAGCAACCATTTGTCTCCACGAATCAAGACTGACTTTCCATCCCCTATTCTCCATCTCAACCCCAACGTCACGACCCTACATGCTTTTAGGATGCTTTGCCAAGCATAGGATCCCTTCACTTTCACACCATCATGAAGAATATAGCAATTGGGAAAGTATTTTGATTTAAAGACCTTATAGAAGAAAGAGTCTTTGTTATGAAGCAATCGCCATACTTGTTTCCCCAACATTGCTAAATTTAAATTTTCAATATCCTTAAATCCTAGTCCCCCTTGGCACTTTAGCTTACAAAGGTTCTTCCAAGCCACCCAATGTGTTTTCCGGACTTTCCCTTTATAGCCCCACCAAAACTTCCTGATTAAAGATCCAATATCTTTACATAAACTTTTCAGAAGTTTGAAGCATGACATGGTGAAAGTGGGCATCGCTTGGAGTACTGCTTTTATGAGTACTTCCCTTCCCCCTTGTGATAAGAGATGTTCTTTCCAACCTTGCATTTTGTGCCAAATTCGTTCTCGAATGTAGCTGAAGCTTTATTTTTTATCTCTACGCATAAAGGCAGGTAAATCGAGATATTTTTCATAATTGGTGGTGACCCTTACCCCAAGGAGATTTTTTATTTCTTGCTGCATATGGTGATCGGTGTTAGGGCTGAAAAAAAGTTGGGTTTTGCCTTGGTTAATTTTCTGTCCTGAAGCCTCTTCATATTGGTTCAGAATTTCAAGGATGGTGCTGCATTCTTCTGTGGTTGCCTGACAAAAGAGCAAACTGTCATCTGCAAAGAACAAATGAGAGACCTTTGGACCTACACTACAAAGAGAGACTCTTTTGATTGAGCCTGCAAGTTCTACTTGTTGAATAAGTGAATGTAAACTTTCTGCACATAAAAGAAATAGATAAGGTGATAGAGGGTCCCTTTGACGGAGGCCTCTGTTAGGAGTGAAGTGCCCATATGGTTCGCCATTAACCAAAACAGAGAAAGAGACTGATCGAATACAAGAACTAATAAGGATATCCACCTGTTTACAAAACCCAATTTCTCCATTAATTTTTCTAGGAAAACTCACTCCACCCTATCATATGCTTTGCTCATATCAAGCTTTATGGCCATGAGCCCTTCTTTTCCCTTCCTCTTATTTTTTAAATGATATAGTGTTTCAAAGGCTACAAGGATGTTATCAGTTATCAATCTATCCGACATGAATGCACTTTTTGACTCCAAAACCAATTTGGGCAGAATTTTTTTGAGGCGATTGGCAATGGTTTTGGACACAATTTTGTACAAGACATTGCAAAGGCTTATGGGTCTAAAATCAGTAGGTTTTTCTGGATTTTTTGTTTTTGGTATAAGTGAGATGAAAGTATGATTGAGGCTTTCTGGCATGGAACCCGAATTGAGTATAGATAAAGAGGCAGCAATGACATCTTGGCCAACAAAATCCCAACAAGACTTGAAAAAAATTGGGGGCATACCATCTAGTCCTGGTACTGCTAATGGATTCATTTGGTTCAAGGCCTGTTCCACTTCATATGTTGTAAAATCATGAATTAAATCATCATTCATAGAGGGAGTTATCTTGTTTCGTTGAGTTGTTCAGCTATGGAAGTAACTTGTATTCATATCCCCACTCTTCAACCATTCTACCCATGACCTTTGATGCCACAAGCAATCCTCCTTGACCATGAGCTCATACACCTCTCCCCTAAGAACCCAGACTTGTTCATGATTCATCCTAGCCATGGACAGAAGCTTGGCTTTTTCTAGCTCCTTTTTTTTAGTCAACAATCGGCATATATTACCAAAAGACAATCTGCTCCATGTCTTCAATCTCAATCGGCAAGCTTCAACCTTACCAATTAACCTGTCCACCGAATCTACTGAATTCCTCCCATTCCAAGCACTTTTGATGATGCCCTCACAGCTTTCATCTCTCAACCATATAGCCTCAAAGCAGAATGGTCTAGATTTGTTGTAGATTCTAACATTTTTGTCATCCGAACATACCCACAATGGACAATGATCCGATAACGTACCTTGAACATGATGCACTCGAACTGTGGGAAACATTTGTATCCATGATGGGGTTACAACCCATCGGTCTAAGCGAATCCAAGTCACCTCTCCATCAAATTGGTTGTTACACCATATGAAAGGTGATCCCAAAAACCCCAAATCTCGGAATCCACAACAGTCCAAGGCTTCTCTGAAGTCCCTTGTCTTCCTCTCCCTTTTGACTGCCCCACCCTTCTTCTCCTCAGCTTTGGTAATTTCATTGAAATCCCCCACACACAACCATGGTATTTCCATTTTCAAACAAAGATGTTTTAGTAGCGCCCAAGAATGATTCCGATTGGCCATTACTGGATTTCCATAGGAACTCGTTAACCGCCAGGCGTCATCCATTCCTGGGTTAACTACTGCGCCAATATATGTTGGTGTGGAGTCCAAGACTTTGAGATCAATCTCGTTCTTCCAATAGAGTGCCAAACCACCTCTCGTGGTTCAATGAGTATGTTTTCTAATTGAAGCTTTGAACAAAGTTTCTTCAAATATTGATCCTTTGATTTGGTCTCCATGAGGAATATTATTGAGGGCGACTTTTTTTTCACTAACTCGGTGAGTTCTAGGACTGCATGTGATTGCCCCAAACCACGACAGTTCCAACTTATGCAATTCATTGCACTTGGCGAGGCTGATCCACAGCCTCCACCACTTCAATAAAATCACCATTGTCACCTTGGAAAGTTTGTTGGCATTTTGAAGGAAGACTTGATTGCCTACCCTCTGCCTCGGCCACTCTTTTTTATCCAATAAGCTGTGCAAAGTGCATAGTTGAAATTTGGTTTGCCTTGTTGGAAAAATAATAGTGAATAAACAAGTTTGATACAACAATCAATATCCCAAATAATTAGCAAGAATGTAAATAAGTAATAATAATATAAATTTAAGTAAATTTAGGAACAATCTCACAGTGCTATAGAATCATGCAAAGAGCGTTGTCCTTAAAGGTTGATTTGTGCCACCCAAAGTAAAACTTGGTGCGATTGGTTCTCTTGGCCAAACAACCCCCCAGGATTAGACAATAGCGTCGCAACCTTCTATTGCCTTTCCTTTAAAAAAAATATTCTTGTAGAAAAATATGTGGGAGAGAAAGATAGTAGAGTTGTGTATATCTAAAATATAGAGTAGTAAAAAGACCCTTTAGAAAATGTGTTATAATGAGTATTATATAAGCTACTTATGAAGATAATAGTCTATAGTTATTGGTTACTAATAACCCTTAAACGTCCAACGGCTATATTATCAATTATTGCCTAACGGCTATTTTTCTCATAATTGCCCAACGGCTATTTTACTCATAAATTTCTAACAGCTAGAAAATAAATAAGAATAAAAGTGTTTGGAACACACACCCACACCAACAATCCCCCACATGTTACAAACACAAAATAGGAAAGGCACGCAACTAAAGAAAACATGCATCAATATGGTACCAGAAGGTTTTAACCATACATAGGATAAATAAGTACGAACTAAAAGACAATGGTGGAGTTAAAACTCTTTTAACCAAGCTATTTGTAAACCAAACTTACCGCCCACATAACTTTCTTTATCAAGGTTGTTCTTAAGCAGGTTGGCGCCTTATCCAGGCCATATGCCACTGGGTTTCATGAGAGCTCTAGAAACCTACCCAAAAATTCTCATAGGAAGCGGCACAACTTCCACTCACACATAGGTGGCATCCATCAGGAGTGCGTGTAGAACACCCCATCCCAACAAGTAGGGAGTATGGATCCATTAAGAGCCTAAAGCTCAACCTCCAACAATCTGCAACTTAATCAGTGGCATCCATCAGGAGTGGTTTGGTCAAAGGATCGGCCAAGTTCCTTTCTGACATCACAAAGTCCAAGGACATAACACCATTACCAATAAGCTACCTCGCAATATTATGCCTCAATCGGATATGTCGACTTTTTCCATTATAAATTTTGTTCTTAGCACATGCTATGGCAGCCTGGTAATCACAATAAATGCAAACAGAAGCAATAGAGTTAGTAATGTTAGGACATATGTGTTTTCATTTGTTAAGAACATATGTCACTTATATATGTAAATTGGCTAATCCTTTGACAAAATGCATTCTACTTGTAATTGGGTAGTTCTAGGTGTTTTTAATACTTCAAGAAACAAGGTTTCAAGATCAAGTGTTAAAGTCATCAAGTCTGTCCAAGAAAAAACAAGCTGAAGTGCAAATTCATTAAAGCTTGACACCTTCTTGATAGCTACCTCGACACCTGCTATCTGTCGAGAATTACAAAATCAGATTTTCTGATCTGGTTTTCTTGGGATCCGTGAATATGCTTTAGGGCATTCTTTTCTTCTAACCCTAAACATATAAAATGATTGTTTTAAGAGCCATCATATTGTACACAAGTTGCAAAAGTATTGAGCAATCTCTGTTCAAGCAAATTGTGATCAAAGACGAAGTTCTTGACCTAGTTCATCTTCTCTAAAGAAGTTGCTGTGTATTTGCACCAAAGGGTTTTGTAACCAAGCATCTTCTTGATCTTCATCGTGTATGATGAATTGAAGAACTTTGCAGCCAACCTCTCCTTCTTAGTTGGTGTTTGAAGTCGCGTACTGGGATCTGCGCATTGGTTAGTCACGTACTTGGGAGCCGTGCATCAAAAGGGCAAATTGTCACTACAGATCAAGTCCAATTGAGTATTGGGGTAAGGGTTCAACTGTAGGTTGGTAAGGTACTTGGGATTCCTTTACTTATAACCGCTTGATTTGATAATAATGGAGTTTCAGGAGTGGTGACCTGAAAATCACCTGGTGGGGTTTTTGCTGTAAGGGTTTTCCCCATTCGTAAACAAATCACCGTGTCATTTAATTTTCGCTGCATATTTAGTTGTTTGGTGATTTGTTTGTGCTTCCACGCAATTGCATGATAAATTGATTAATTAATAACTTAGCTAATTAATTAATTGGTTTAATCACAATGGGTCATTCAGTTTGTGGCCTATCAAGTGGTATCAGAGTGGGCACACTCTGATTATGGTTTAATCTTTACTATGTTTGATCCATTGATCCCTGTTTGTCATGGATAGAGGACAGTCGTTAATTATACCTCATTTATTTGATGGGATTAACTATGCATACTGGAAAGTGCGCATGAGAGCTTTTTTGTAGTCCTTAGATGAAAAGGTGTGGCAAGTTGTTGAGATTGGCTGGACTAAGCCAAAAGAAGCGTCGGCTGATTGGGATGAAGCCAATATCAAGGCGGCAAACTTCAACAGTAGGGCATTGAATGTGTTGTTCAGTGCGGTCACCAATGAGGAGTTCAAGAAGATATCCTCAACTGAAACTGCTAAGGAGGCATGGACCATCCTCCAGACAACCTATGAAGGAACAAAGGCTGTCAAAGATTCAAAGTTTCAGAGGCTCACTACAAGCTTTGAAGAGATTAAGATGGAGGAGGATGAGTCGTTTGATGAGTTCTATGCCAAGCTCAAGGACATAGTGAACTCAGCCTTCAATCTTGGGAAAACCATCCCTGAACCCAAGATTGTAAGGAAGGTGCTCAGATCTCTACCTGAGAGATTCCATGCCAAGATTATGGCAATAGAGGAATCAAAGGATATTGACAAGATTCCTTTGACTGAGCTGGTTGGAAACTTGCAAACCTATGAGATAGGGTTATCTAGGATTGGCAAGTCAAGTAAAGGCAAAAGCATGGCCTTGAAGGCAAAGAGCAGTGATACAGATGAGTCTTCCGATGATGAAGATTCCAAGATGAAGTCCTACATCACCCGGCTGTTCAAGAAGTTTATGAAGAATGCCAATGGAAGGAGCTTCGACAAGGACCGCAGGCAATCCAGTTCTTCTCAGCTTAAAAGCCAAGACAAAGGGAAGAAGGATGCTAAGGATGGTGGTCAGTATACTGTTCCCGCAGGACCTAAGTGCTTTGGATGTCATAGGTTCGGACACATGAAACATGAGTGTCCTACATATCTCAAGAGCATTGGAAAAAGCAAGGAACTTGCTGCTACCTTGAGTGACACTGAGTTTGAAGATGATTCCGACAATGAGGATGACGGAATCTTAAATGCCTTCATTGCCACAGTCAATCCTACTGAAGGGATTATTGAAGAAGTGGACAAAGAAGAAGAACTAGTGGAGTCAAAATTTGAGAAGATGGATGATCAAGATGATATCCATTCAGCCTATGAGAAGCTTTACAAACTCTCTGAGAAGCATAAGAAATTGTATAGGCTGGCCACCAAGAAGCTCAGTGATGTGGAACTTGATCGTGAAGAGTTGTCCACAAAGTTTGATGAGGCGAATCAAACCATTGGAGCATTGAGGTTTGAGAACAACTTTTTGGCTGAGAAGACCAAGAAGTTTGAAGCGGAGCTGTTTCAAGTCAGAGCTCAACTGGAGAGGACTTCAAGTGCAAAGCTTGATGAGATGCTCAGCAATCAGAAATCTGCTTCAGATCGAAAAAGCTTAGGGTATGGTCTTTCTTTCTCTAATACTGCTTCTACTAGTAATACTGTTTTTGTGTCTCCTGCTAATAATACTAAAATTGAGAACACTGATGTTAAAACTGAATTAGCTAGAGAGAACTTAGACAAGGGAAAATCTATCTTAGGAGCACCTCCTAAGCAAGATAAGAAAGATGCTAAAAACCCTAAGGCTAAGAAGGCTAACTCTCAAAAGCCTAAACAAAAGAAGCAGCATCTCTGTCATCATTGTGGAGCTGCCGGTCATACTTGACCAAATTGCTATAAGTGGTTAGCCACTCAACAGAGCAACGGCATGATAGCATCTGGAAGCCAAAATCAGCTTCAATCCTCTCTTGCTCCTCTTGGAGATCTTCTGAAAGCCCTCATGTTCCTTTCGAACTTGAACGGTTTCAATTCTTCCCCCTCACCGCTGGTTCAAGGGTTCAATCAAAGGAAATTTTCTTCCAAAGTGTGGAAGAAAAAGGACTCTAAGTGATTTTATCACTTTCTTCTATCTTCTTGTTTTTGTTTGTTGCATTACTTGTGTGTTTTGCATTTTTTTGTGAGTCAGTCTAGTTTTATGCTTTGCTTTGATAACATGTTTTTGTTTGTTTATTTTCAATTTTGTTTATTTTGTTTTTGATATAAAAATAAAAAAAAAATTGAAAAATACAAAAACAGTGAGTGTTTTGTGTACATTGGTACTTGTGTACCTTGGATGGCCATTGAAACAAAGTTTTCTAAACTTTGTATCTTTTGAAACTTAGATGAGCATCTCTATGCACAACTAAGCAAGTGAGCTTTGTGGCTCTTGTTTGTGATGAGTAAGATTAAGTTATCTCTTAAAACTTAACACTCATATCACTCTATTTAACGGGTAGGACTAGAAAATCCTAAGAGAAATGCATAAATGACCATCTCACCACTGTTGCCCGCCAATCATGTATGACACCTGTATGCTTCGGCATAGCAAAAGTGCAATGTCATAGACACCTGTACGCTTCGGCATAGCAAAAGTGCAGTGTCAAAGACATCCGTATGCTTCGGCATAGCAAAAGTGCAATGTCTATGCTTAACATGTTAGGTATTTCTTTTCTTTCTTTTTATGCCCATGCATGATATGCTTAAAAGAAAATATGCAAAGAAAATAAAAAGCAAAAAGATTAAAATACTTTAAACATGATTGCAAGCGTGTTTTCTAGGAGATGTGAGAGTTATAGGATGTACCTCGAAGGTGATAGTCCCCATCAAACAGTTATGATTGTGTGTGGGTTAAAGTTATTTTCTCATATCTCAGATCGTCATAACATATATACACATATGCAATCTTGCGATGTTTTTTCACACACAACACGCAATATTCTTTACTACTCTTGATACATGTGCAGGTACAATGTGATTTGGCCATCACAAGTGTTTACATGTGCTAATGTATGCTCACTAAACTGTCTTGACTTGTTTTTGAAAAATAAAATTGGTTAGAATTGTTTAGTGTGTGTGTGTGTTTCTGAGGATCCATGTGCTTAATATTTCTGTTGAGAGATGATTTTGAGAGCTTAATATGTTGATTGGATCATTGGTTGAGGTGCTTGTTGGATTGCATTCATGTCTGTGTTTTTCTCTTCTCGAAAAACTGCTTTTTAAAGATGGCTCGACACCTCCTCAACACCTCCTCGATACCTGGTTATCTGTTGAGCTTCTTAAGCCTTTTCTTATCACAATCTTGACACCTCTTCGACACCTGATGTATTGATCGAGAAATCTCCTGTCTCCTCGATACCTTCTCGATCGATCAAGCTTCTGTTCTTGGTTCTGGTGTTCATTCCTCGACACCTTCAGCTGTCGACGGCCATTTCCTCGATACCTTCCTCGACAGCTTCCTCGATACCTCTCGACACCTCAGCTGTCGAGATTTATTGAGGTGTCTATTTAAGGCTCTGTCGCGATACTTCTCTCATTTCACTCGATCTCTCTCGATCTGTCCATGGCAGTTCCTTTCCCAAACACCTTTTTCTCACTCAAAACTTCCAACCCACTTGGATCTTGACCATTCCTTGCTTCTAATCACTTGGTAAGATCACATTTCCCTTCCTTTTTTATGCATTTCATGTTTTGAAACTTAAGTTTTGGGGTTTTTTTGAAATTTTTGGGGTTTTTCAAAATTAATGAGTGTTTCTTGAAATTTTGGGTTGGGTTTTCACTTAAATATTTTCAAAATGCCATACATTGCATTTCATGTGCATTAGAATGGTATGTACATGCATTTAGATGTGTGTTCTATGTTTGTGTGCTGCTAGAATTGGATTGGGCTGAGCCCATGATGCTTTTCAATTTGCATGTCACATGTTCATGCATTCCCATGCATACGTAATTTTTGTTGAAAATATTTGATATATGTGAACTGTGTTGGAACTTTTCTGATTGTCTCATTCTCTATCTATTTCTCATTTTGTTTACGTTAGTAATGTCTATGGCACCCAAACGTAAATCCACTCCGGCTCGGAACCCTCTGCGTTCTGGAGCTTCCTCTTCTTCTGATTCTGCTCCTCTTAATCTTCGGTTTCGTGATGGAGATGCCCACAAGGAAGTTTCTAAGAACTTTTCTAGATGAGGTGTTCATTCGGAATGCCAAGTCATTTTGACGGACTTCGCCGACACTGACCTTCCCTCTGTCATTCATAGTAGGGGATGAGAGTCACTGTGTGACGTCCCAGTCACCTGTCCTCTCATGCTGATTCAGGAGTTTTACTCCAACATGCATGGGATAGATCATTCAGTACCTCTCTTTTTCACTCGCGTTCAAGGTACGCGCATCCCTGTCACACCGCAGCTAGTTGCGGATGTGCTTAGGGTTCCTAGGATAGATTTTCCTGACTATCCTTCCTGTGAGCGTCTGAGGACTGTGTCCAAAGATGAGCTCATCTCTGCTTTTTGTGAGCAGCCGCTAATTGGGGTGAGCATCAGTACACATCATGTAGGCCTTTTGCTAAAGGTCCTAGATTCTTAAACATGGTGATGACGTTTGTACTCCATCCACTCTCTCACTACAACTCCATAACAGAGCCTCGCGCTCAATTTTTGTTATCACTTCTAGAGCATCTTACTATCGATTTTTCTTCTCATTTCATCCTTTCTATCATAGATGTCCATCTAGATTCGACGTCTCGTGATAAGCTCAACTTTCCTTTCACTATCACGAGGATCTTACGCTATTTTTTTATCCCTTTTCCTGTGTCCGACCACTTCACACACATCTGTGCCATAGATGCCGCTACTTAAAACGTAGTGAGGCTCAGTTTAGGTCGAGACAGACGGATTCCACTCCTCCCTCCCGTTCGGCTCCATCCAGATCTGTTCTATCTACATCTGCTCTTTCTTCCTCTACTAGCGATGTATCTCTTGGAGACATTATGGCGCAGCTGCAGCGCATGGATGCTCGCCTCGATACACTCTCCACTGAGTTGTATTAGGTGAATGTTCGTGTTGGTCGTATTGCACGACGGCAGGCGACCATGGGTGGTTTTGCTTCTGAGACTACTCCTTCACCACCTCCTCCAGCAGCTTCTGACTCTGAGGATGATGATGATGATGGTGATGACGATGACGCTTCTGATGATGATGGAGATGCTAGCTCTACTGATGAGATGTCTATATGACACTCTACCCTTTGTCACTCGTGACAAAAAGGGGAAGTAGTTTTGGGTTATGAGAGTAGTCATCTTAGGGGGAGAGTTAGTAATATAGGACATTTTTGATAGAGGGAGTGTTGATATGTTGAGGGATGTAGTGAGGTTTTGATGTATCTTTTCTTTTCTATGATTTATAGATACATTGTTCTTGTATATGAGGTCTTGTGACCAGTTTTACATACATTGTACTTATCTTCTTTCCATATGTGGATGTATGTTTCTTTCACCTCTCTCTACATGTGTTTTTTCTTTTCTATCTTTATACACATGATTCTTATACTTGTATGCAATCTATTATTTCTGTTTCACACAAGATGCCTTGATGAGTTTTGTTTAAAGTATTTCAGAAATACAGGTTGTCAAAGTCTACTTGCCATAAACTCTCTTCTTACAAAGTTTTTCAAGAGTTTGTATTAGGATAGATTTTATTGTATTCAACAAGTGAATATGAGTTGAGTGATTTATGACTTCTCTCATATGTTCATTTGTTTGTTGTGGTTTTGTCACGGATTTCCAAATGGGGAGATTGTTAGGACATATGTGTTTTCACTTGTTAAGAACATATGTCACTTATTTAAGTAAATTGGCTAATCCTTTGACAAAATGCATTCTACTTGTAATTGGGTAGTTCTAGGTGTTTTTAATACTTCAAGAAATAAGGTTTCAAGATCAAGTGTTGAAGTCATCAAGTCTGTCCAAGAAAAAACAAGCTGAAGTGAAAATTCATTAAAGCTCGACACCTTCTCGATAGCTACCTCGACACCTGCTATCTGTTGAGAATTACAAAATCAGATTTTCTGATCTGATTTCCTTGGGATCCGTGAATATGTTTTAGGGCCTTCTTTTCTTCTAACCCTAAACATAAAAAAGGATTGTTTTAAGAGCCGTCATATTGTACACAAGTTGCAAAAGCATTGAGCAATCTCTGTTCAAGCAAATTGTGATAAAGACGAAATTCTTGACCTAGTTCATCTTCTCTGAAGAAGTTGCTGTGTATTTGCACCAAAGGGTTTTGTAACCAAGCATCTTCCTGATCTTCATCGTGTATGATGAACTGAAGAACTTTGCAGCCAACCTCTCCTTCTTAGTTGGTGTTTGAAGTCGCGTACTGGGATCCGCGCATTGATTAGTCACGTACTTGGGAGCCGTGCATCAAAAGGGGAAATTGTCACTACAGATCAAGTCCAATTGGGTATTGGGGTAAGGGTTCAACTGTAGGTTGGTAAGGTACTTGAGATTCCTTTACTTGTAACCACTTGATTTGATAATAGTGGAGTTTCGGGAGTGGTGACCTGAAAATCACCTAGTAGGGTTTTTGCCGTAAGGGTTTTCCCCATTTGTAAACAAATCACCGTGTCATTTAATTTCCGCTGCATATTTAGTTGTTTGGTGATTTGTTTGTGCTTCCACGCAATTGCATGATAAATTGATTAATTAATAACTTGGCTAATTAATTAATTGGTTTAATCACAATAGGTCATTCAGTTTGTGGCCTATCAAGTAAAAAGAGGTATATCAATTAATAAACTCCTAAGCCACTCGGCTTCGGACCCAGCCTTCTCTAAGGCCACTAACTCTGCTTCCATGGTGGATCTCGCTATGCAAGTCTGCTTGGTTTCCAAGAGATAGCCCCTTCAGCTAATGTAAACACATATCCACTAATAGGTTTCACCTCATCTATATCAGAGATCCAGTTAGCATCACAATATCCTTCTAAAATAGTAGGATAGCCACAATATGACAAACCAAAATCAAAAGTTCCCTTTAAATATCTCAATAATTTAGATATTGTGTCACAATGCTCAATACTAGGATTATAATTGTATCTACTCAATCTATCAACAACATATGCAATATCAGGATGAGTACAATTTGTCAAAAACATTAAACTACCAATAATTTGTGCATATTTATCTTGCGAAACACTACCACCACGATTTTTAACCAAGCGCACCTTTGAGTCATATGGAGTAGACATAGGTGACATATCAAAATGTTCAAATTTTTTAAGAATGTTCTCCACATAATGAGATTGTGATAGTATAATGCAATCATTGTCCCAAGGATCTTAATGCCCAAAATAACATTTGCCTCGCCTAAATCTTTCATATCAAATTTTGAGGCAAGAAAACTTTTAGTATCATGCACAACATTATGGCTAGTTCCAAATATAAGCAAGTCATTAACATATAAACAAATAATGACACCTTCATTATTATTAAACTTACTATATATGCATTTATCTGCACCATTAATCACATATCCATGTGTAAGCATCATATTATTAAATTTCTCATGCCATTGTTTAGGTGCTTGTTTTAATCCATACAAGAATTTAACCAATTTACAAACTTTGTGTTCTTGTCCATGGACAACATAACCCTCGGGTTGCTCCATATAAATTTCTTCTTCTAAATCACCATTTAAAAAAGTAGTTTTGACATCCATTTGATGTATAACAAGTTTGTGAATAGATGCAATGGCAAACAAAATTCTTATAGATGCAATTCTAGTAACCGGAGAATAAGTATCAAAATAATCAACATTATGTTTTTGCTTATAGCCCTTAGCTACTAAGCTTGCTTTATACTTATCTATTGTACCATCCAGTTTTAATTTCCTTTTAAATATCCATTTGCAACCAATAAGCTTAACCTTAGGAGAAAGCTCAACTAATTCCCAAGTATGAATAGACATAATAGAATCTAATTCACTATTAATAGCTTCCAACCAAAATGGTGCATCAATAGATTTAATTGCATCATAATAACTTACAGGTTCATCTTCAACAATATAGGGAAGGAAATCGTTACCGTAGCTCTTTTCCTTCCTAGCTCGCTTACTCCTTCTTAATTCTTACACGTCATCAACAAGATCATTAGAAGTATCAACAGATTCGTGCAATACTTTTTCCTTATTTTTTAAGGGAAAAAAATGTTCAAAGAATTAGCAACTTCAATTTCAATAATAGTGTAAGATTCTAAAATATCACTCTTGATAACTAGAAATCTATAACATGAACTATTGCTAGCATATCCAATAAACACACAATCACATGTTCGAGAACCAAGTTTTCTCTTTTTAGGCTTAGGCAGCATAACCTTCTCCAAACACCCCCACACTTTAAGGTATTCCAAGTTAAGCTTACGTCTTTCCCAAAGTTCATAAGGAGTTTTACCAGTTTTCTTATGAGGTACCTTATTCTATATATGGCAAGCCGAAAGAATGGCTTCCCCCCACATATTGGATGATAGCCCAAAACTAACAAGCATAGCATTCATCATCTCTTTAAGAGTTCTATTTTTCCGTTCGGCTATTCCATTAGATTCAGGTGAATAAGAAGGAGTTACCTCATGAATTATGCCATTTTGTTCACAAAATTCTTTAAAAGAGTTAGACTCATATTCACCTCCTCTATCAATTCTAAGCCTTTTAATCCTTTTATTCTTTTGGTTCTCAACTTCATTTTTATACTTTATAAACATTTCCAAAGCTTCATCTTTGGTTCTTAGTAAATAAAGTTTAGTGAATCTAGAATGGTCATCAATAAAGATTATATAAAATTCTTTACCATCTCTAGTCATTGTGTTTTAAATCACCCAAGTCACTATGTACCAAACTAAGGAGTTCGGATTCTCTTGTTACAGATTTACAAGGTTTCTTAGTGATTTTAGTTTCGGCACAAATTTCACATTTTTCCATGTTTGCTTCACTTAGAGAGTTTATGATTCCACATTCTTTCATTTTCTTTATGTAACCAAGATTTATATGTCCAACTCTACCATGCCACACATCCATAGAATCAACTAAGTAAGCATAAGAAGATGAACCATTTTCATTAATGACTTGATCAACATTAAGTACAAAAAGACCATCATTATCATAACCCTTACCAACAAAGATTTCATTTTTAGATAAAGTAACTATGCCACCATCAAATAGAACTTTAATACCAGCTTTACCAAGCAAACGTACTGAGATGAGATTGTGTCAAAAATGAGGTATATGGAGGACATTGGTGAGTGAAGACTTTTACCGAAAATTAGCTTCAAGAGTACCTTCCCTTTGCCACTCACTAGTATAGGCCTATTGTCCCCAACATAAACAAACTCGATGCCTTCCACTATTGGAGTGTAAGAAGTAAACTTCTCTTTGAATGCACCAATATGTCTTGTGCAAGCCGAATCTACTACCCATCCTTTCACACTTGAGATGAAATGTGCCTCGGACACCACTGCCGCAATGACCTCTTCGATTTCCACCACATTTTCTTTGTTTGATGTCGAGCCCTTGTTGTTCTTATTGTTTTTGAAGTTGCCTCTCACTCTACAAGTTGCTGCATAATGACATGTCTTACCACAATTGAAACAATTACCCTTTTTCTTTTGGATTTGAGGATTTGGGATATTTTTGTTATAAAACTTTCCTTTGCCTCTAGGATCATATTTCTTATTGTTTTGTGGAGGTCTAAAGGGTCCTCCCTCTACAATATTAGCCTTGGAAGTAAATTCCTTAGCTTTAGAAGAAATTTCGAACATTCTATTAGTCTCTTCTATTTGAATATCGACAATAGTTTGTTGAAGATTTAAATAAGTTCTATGATGGTTATACTGGTGCTTATACTCTTTCCAAAAGTCCGGCAACTTATAAACAAGGCCATGAGCCACAAACCTTTCGGGTAAATTATCACCCTCTTTGGCTAAGTTAGAAACTAATTTTTGAAAATCTTCAATTTGGCTAGAAACAGTTTTTTTCTTCACACATTTGAAACGACATATATTTAGTTGTAGCAAATTTTTTAGCACCCTCATCCTCAAACCATAACGACCATTAAGTTCATCCCATAAATCTTTAGCACAAGTAAAATGACAATAATTATCAAATAACTTACTAGCTAAAACACACTTAATAGTATGTGTACATAATTTATTTATTTTTAACCACTTTACTAATTTTTCAGGATCATCGGGTTTGGGTTCATGAAGAACACTATCAATTTCAGTAAATTCCAAGATGGGCAAAATTCTTTCTTTCCAACGTTTAAAATTATTTCCATCAAAAAGTTCAAGCTTGGTAATATCTAAAATGACTTTAAGAGAATCAACAACTTGTTTATCCATTTTGAGAAACTGAATAAACCTTTAAGATTGTTGGAAAAATAATAGTGAATAAACAAGTTTGATACAACAATCAATATCCCAAATAATTAGCAAGAATGTAAATAAGCAATAATAATATAAATTTAAGTAAATTTAGGAACAATCTCACAGTGTTATAGAATCACGCAAAAAGCGTTGTCCTTAAAGGTTGATTCGTGTCACCCAAATAGGACTGTAAACGAGCCAAGCTTTACCAAGTAGTGCATGTTCAAGCTTGGCTCGTCGGTAAAATTAAAAAGCTCAAGCTTGGCTTGAGCTTGAGACAAGCCAAAAATATTGTTTGAGCTTGAGCTTGTGGGAAAGCCAAAAAGCTTGGCTTGGCTTGATTCATTAGTCAAGCCAAGCTAGAGCTTAATATCAAGCTCAAACTCGAGCTCAGATCAAGATTTTGAGCTTGAGATCAACAAAATTATCTTATCAAATGCTTAAATCTCCCAAAATCAAGTAAACAAAAATAAGAAAATAGCATACTCATTTTATCATGCTTCTAGTCCGACCTATGATTAGTCATTGTTCATATTGCAATTTTACAAAATTAAATTCATCCATTCATCCTTTATTGTCTATAGCTTCATCAATTGTTTAAAATATAATTTTTACATCCACATTAGATGATAAAGAACTAGAAAAAGACTTGTTTACATCCACATTGTCTATAGCTACAAACATAGTTCACTAGATATTACTAAAAGCTAAAGCGTAGCATTTAATTTTGCTACGCTCACATTGAGCCACATCATCAACCACGTCATTCCTATCCTCTTTTCTGAATTTTTAATTTAATTTTAAAATAAATTTTACCAATTTTAAAATACCAATAAAAATCTATCTATATCTATCTATATATTACTAAAAGCTGAAGCGTAGCATTTAATTTTGCTACGCTCACATTGAGCCACATCATCAACCACGTCATTCCCATCCTCTTTCTGAATTTTTAATTTAATTTTAAAATAAATTTTACCAATTTTAAAATACCAATAAAAATAAAATTATTTCTAGCCCTATTTCTACTTTAAAGTCCACTTCTTATAATTTAATTCTACTACAAAGCCCAAGCTCACACTCAAAGCCTTTTCAACTAAATCCCTGATGTTTTTTTTCACGGTTACAACTTCCCATCTCCCAGTCCCACGTTTTGTTTCATTGTTTCAGGTTTAGTCCCTTCCCTTTCCCCACGTTTTGATTCTCACGGTTTCATCTTCCTAATCTACGGTTTCAGCTTCTATTTTGGCTTCTAACGGTAGCCTCTCTGTCTTCTTTCCTTCCTTCCTCTCTTCACATCTATATAAATACTGATGTAAGCGGCTTGGTTCAGTTGAGGTATCCCTACATTCCAATTTCTTTTGTGTTCTATTCTTTTGCTTGATGGTTTTTTTTTTCCCCTTTTGACGTTTGTTTCTGCCTAGGGTGTTGAATTTGTCTCTGCTGGGTTATTTAATTGGGGCACTGCTTCTTTTGGGTATGTTCATTATGATTTTCTAGCTATATTGAATCTATATATTAAATTTGTCACCTTTTACTATTTCGTGCTATGCTCTATTCTTTTGTTTGATGGTTGTTTTTTTTTTTTCCTTTCTACAATGTTTCTACCTAGGTTGTTGAATTTGTTACTGCTGGGTTACTTAATTGGAGCACTGCTTCTTTTGGGTATGTTCATTTTGATTTTCTAGCTATATTGAATCTATATATTAAATCTGTCATCTTTCTTATTAATCTTATTTTTCCACTTGCTGGTTGGTTTCTCACTATCCCAAAAAACCGATAATGAACAGTCCCACACTAAGGATTGTTCATTATCGGTTTTATGGTACATTCTAATGTTGAAATTTTGTGCACATCATGTGTTTGACAAAATGTCTTACTTTTGCATTAGTTTATATCAACTTCATGGTTTGTGCCTGTTGGTTGTAGTTACCGTTGGAGCATTGCTTCTTTTGGATATGTTTATTCTGATTTTCTAGCTATATTGAATCTATATATTAAATCTGTCATCTTTCTTAGTAATCTTATTTTTCCACTTGCTGGTTGGTTTCTCACTGTCCCAAAAAACCAACAGTATTATTTTGAATTCTAGGTTCTATATTTTATTTTGCGAATTGGAAGGTTTAACATCAATTAAGATAGATATCATTTGCTTTCTTATGATATAAAAGCCATGGAAGAGTTGGGTTTTTGGCTTTACACTGTTCATGGAATAATTTAATTAGTTTTGTAGTTTCGTATATTTGATAGTCTCCAATTTGTTTGTTTTGTCTATTTGTTATGTTATTGTTGTTGTTTGTTGTGTTAGAGGAACTGGTCAATGTGTAAATAAGTTGTATATTTCTATTTTAAACTATTAATTTCTTTATTTATAATAAAAATCGTTAATATCTTAGACATTGTTCAGAAGAAAAAAAAAATCCTATACCGTAGACATTGATACGTGAGGTGTGGATTTCTGACTTGGCTTTGATTGTTTGAACTATTTGATGTGCTCATCCTACACTTAGAATTGTTCATTATCGATTTTATGGTACATTCTAATGTTGAAATTTTGTGCACATCATGTGTTTGACAAAATGTCTTACTTACTCTTGCATTAGTTTATTTCCACTTCATGGTTTGTGCTTGTTGGTTTTAGTTGCCGTTGGTCATTGCATTTTTTCTAATGTGCATTTAGGCATACTATGTCATCAACATAAGTGGCAATTTAGTACTATGTACACTAGAACTTTCCATCATCAAAACCCAAGTTGCAACATTAGAAAATTTAATAATCTTCTTAAATAGGAATGAATTCTGGACTATACCTGCTTTATTAATATATGTATATAACTAAATAGCTACAACTTTAAATTTGATTGAGATAATCTAGATAGGCATGTTTTATAAATTAATTGCGGTAAAGTGAAACAAAAAATTACATCTAATTATATGTAGCCATTCTTAGACCTCATACTCCTATTAATGGCCCGCATCTTTCCTAAATATCTAGGTCAAGTTAATTACATTGCAAATGTATGCAATTCATATCACTTCCTGGTGGTAGTTTCTTATTTGATGTGTTGTTTAAGAAAATAGGGCAATGATTAGTGAAGGAAAAGACAATTTAATTTTGGTTAGTGGAGATAGAGGTGTTGGGAAAATTGAGACAACAAAGATACTCATGAGATATCTTGCACACTTAGGCGGGCAATCTGGAGTAGAAGGACGCACGGTTGGATTTCAAATTTTCCTAAATGAGTATATGCTTGGCGTATTATCAAAAGAATTAAGTAAGAATCAAGGTTTATGTCCACATTGACCTTTAATATCACAGTCCAACCCAGTTCTTGAGGTCTTTGGCAATGCCAAAACAATTCGAAACAACAACTCAAGGTTTTTATTAGTTTTCCATGGTTTGCTTTTCAATGAAGACTATCTTTACACTTTTATTTCTTTCATTTCAATTATACATACTACATATATATTTCTTAATTATGCATATGTTTTAGGTATATCTGTTTGAACTTCTCATTATAATGTCTCTTTCATGTCCTAGTGACATTTTTTTTTTTTTTTTGAAAAGGTCATAATGACATTATTATGTAGATATAGTTGGGCAGAAATTAGAACAAATCTGCTAGAAAGTCCGCCTGTTTGCTAGATTACCAATTCTGAAAGAAAATACCATTGCTTTTACCTCCTATGTGCCACACCACCTTAGGTATTTTACAATATTCTACTCATTAATTTGTCTCTTTATATATGTCATTTTAAATATAAGATCTATTTCAAGTTTTATACATATATATATATATATATATATATATAATTTGCTATTATCTTTTTATTAGGGAGGATTTGATATGATCTGCAGTGGGAGAGACAAGATTGAAACTCCAGAGCAGTTAAGATTCTTTTTTTATTATTTTGTTTGGCTTATTTATTGACTTTCTACCAAGTTTTTATGCGCTAAGACTAACTAATTGCAAGTGGATATGATTTTCAATTTAAGCAAGCAGAAGAAACAGCATTGAAGCTTGATTTGGACAGGCGTTAATATGTTGTTACTTATGCAGTGAGCCACATCAAGTGCAGTTTCTACTCATTATAATGTCTATCAATATTGTATGCTTTTTTTGAGGACTCAGACTGTGTTGTAAAGCTATTTGTATCATAAAATTGTTCATTTCCCTACCTTTGTATTGATTAATAACAGCATCTAGATAAATGTGTGGCCTAGCACAATGCCACATGTTGAACTTATCATTTCTTTAAACTTTAAAGTTCATTTGTAAAGGCAACATGGAGCAGTTGTAAGTTATTAATGAAAAGAGAATATGGACGCACTAATAGGTGAGTGAGTAATGGGGATACTTTGTCATGGACAATGGGAATTAAATTGCAAGAACCATGATTGGGGCTAGGGAGTTTGATGTCATGGTGAAGAATAAGTTTTTATTTAATTTTTTGGTTATCTTATATTCATTATCAAGGAATAGGATATTTTCGTGATAGCTGAACCAACACCCTTTTCAATATTAATTGTTTAGTAACCAATACCAATCAAGCTTTATACTCAATAACAAAAATTCAATTCCTTAATTAAAAGATTAGTGTTATTCTATAAAAATTCAATTCATAATATATTTGAATTGTCATGGTAAATATGAGACTTATTTTTTGTTTGTTTGTTTGTGTTTGGATTTAATTTAAGTTTATGGATTATATTTTTGTTAATTGTAATTTAAGTTTCATTGATATTTTTGATTTAGTAAATTAATGTTTCGTATCAAAAGTAGGAATTTTCGAGACTATAATTCAATGTACAATCAAAGAGGAAGAAACAAAGAATTGTTTAAATTTTCATACACAATAACTTTTCCGTGCATCACACGGGTTAGCGACTAGTTAATAAATAAAGATTGAAGAGAGTGAAAGATAAATTTACGTTCCGGGAACGACGGTGCTTAACCAGAGGGGAATGTGGTGGGTTCCACTTAGACAAACCTCCGTGGACATTGCCGCGAGTCAGCCCGAGTCGAGCCGAGTCTTCCATGTACTCGCCATTTAAGGCGACTGAGTCATGACTCGCTCAGAAATGTGTGAGAGAGAGACTCTGTGTAATTCTTTTTTGAGTCTTTGTTAGTGTTGTGAGGGAGAAGGGAATGAGACAAGGGTATTTTTGGTAATTTGAAAAATAGGAGGTGGGACCGGGCCAGCCCTGTGAACGATGTGTTTAAAAAGAAAAAAGAAAAAAAGAACTATATTTCAAATTTGCCGTTTTAACTGTTGTAATGAGTTTAGGTTCAGACGATGTGTCGTTTTGTTACTTCTAGTTCCAGAAGTTGGCATGTGGCCGTTCGTATGGTGGATGGTGGAGATTGAAGAGAGTTCTATTGTATGCTGAGTGTCCTATAAATTTTGAAGTATTCTTACAAGATTTTAAAGTGGGCCAAAATGGCCAAAAACCACTTTTTTTTTTAAATTTTTAGCAAAAAATCACTGTTTCGGAAATAAATAGCAAAGTACCACTTTTTCTAGAAATCGAGTTTCAGAAACTCGAGTTCCTCTCAATTCTGCCACCGTGGCATTGCTGACATGGAATTTCTGTGATTAAAAAAAATTATGTGGTACTCGAGCTTGAGAAACTCGAGTTTCATGCAAACCCGAATGTTTAAAATTATGCGGTTCGCGGCTAAATTATGTGGTACTATAGCTTCATCAATTGTTTAAAATATAATTTTTACATCCACATTAGATGAGAAAGGATTAACATGTTTTATAACTTTACATTAGACTATGGATAAGGAAGGACCATATGTGGCCCACTTATAAATTTTTTTAAAAAGGTAACTAAAGTCTAAAGTGGTGCTTGATCAGTTTAGAGGGAAATGAAAAATTAAGGTAAAGGGTATTGGTCCAATATTAGACATTTTATTATTAAGATATGTGTAATGAGTTTATTTAAAAAGCACATATCAAGCCTATAAATAAATTTATACTTGATTTGTTTTGTATCGAGCCTTATAGCTCACGAGTTTGTTCATGAACAAATAGTTTTGCTTGGGCTCGACTTGTTTACTAAACAAGCCTAAAACTAAGGCTTAAGCTTGGCTTATTTATAAATAAACAAACATGAACAAGCTTTTTATCGAGCGGAGCTCGAGTTGTTTATGAACGGCTTGATTCATTTACAGCTTGACCCAAAGTAAAACTTGGTGCGATTGGTTCTCTTGGCCAAATAACCCCCCAGGATTAGACTATGGCGTCGACCTTTGTGATGTACACACTTCCACTCACAAAAAGTTTTAAAAACAACCTTCTATTGCCTTTACTTAAAAAAAAAAAAAAATTCTTGTAGAAAAATATGTGGGAGAGAAAGATAGTAAAGTTGTGTATATCTAAAATATACAGTAGTAAAAAGACCCTTTAGAAAATGTGTTATGATGAGTATTATATAGGCTACTTATGAAAATAATAGTTTATAGTTATTGGTTACTAATAACCCTTAAAAGCCCAACGGCTATATTATCAATTATTGCCTAACGGCTATTTTTCTCATAATTGTCCAACGCTATTTTACTCATAAATTTCCAACGGCTAGAAAATAAATAAGAATAAAAGTATTTGGAACACACACTCACACCAACATGCCTCACGTGCTTTTCGAGTCCAAGTTGGAAGAACACGACATTGGGATGCTGAGGGGGTATTTGGTACATGCACTTAAAAATATATGTTTTATTGTTTGAAAACATGTGTGGATGAAAAAGTGTGTGAAAATGCGTGTAATGTTATTTAAAAATTAAAAACATGTGTTTGAAATTATGTACCAAACAGCCCCTGAGTTTGGAACCCTAGTAGTATTTTGATGGTCACGTGCTTTGAGTGGCTGAGCATTACTAATGGGAATTATTGTTGCACGTGCGTTGGACTTTGTGGAGGTAAAACTGGGCTCTTCAAGACTGTCAAACCCGGCCAACTCAGCATTAGTTGAGTTTAAATTCGTGATAAACTCTTGTTGATTCGTATCCACCGTGCCTTTGGGTGAAACAAATACACATGAATGCAATTCAGACACCTTATTGAGCGTATCAGTAACGGGTTGAGGTGTTAAAACCGAATATTTTCCATTTACTCTGTCTCGCATTAATTCGGTGTTAATAATAAAGACTATGTTGGTCTATTGGACTATGAAAAGGCAGCTGAATGAATAATAGAAAGAGGTGCTGATGAGCTTATCAAATATTGGCTAATTTATGTGATAAAATCTCTAATCATCGTACAAAAGGCAGTTGTTTAAATCAAAAACTCGTTGCTGATGTAAAGATATGTTGCCTTTAAAGTTCCATTTTTACTTTTACCTATAGCTTATAACTTATAAATCAGTTTATTTCCCCTGTCAATTTGTAGATATAACTATATTTTTATTTAACTTGGTGCAGTTTTTTTTTTTTTAGTCAGTCCATTTTCAGAACAAGTAATAATGGATTTAGCAATAATGGGTTAGCTATCGTTGTTTTCTTAATTTGTTAAATATAAAACCCGAGTTCCTCTTTGTACCCACATACTCCCTCCGTTCCATTTTTTTTGTCCTCTATTCCATTTTGAGATGTCCAAAAATATTGTCCTGTTTCTAAAAATAAAAGTCATTAATTTACTAATGTTCCTATTATACCTCTATTAATTTACTAATTCAATTTTTTAATAAATTTTTTTAAGGGTAGTTTTGGTAACTTATACATTTTTAAAAGATAGACAAGATAATAAATGATGTTCCCTTAAAAAGTTTGACTTTTCAAACAGAACAAAAATATTGGGACGGAGGGAGTACATACACCAAAACCTCGAACAAATGCTTTGATTTCATGAACTAGAAACCCATTTAAAAAAAAAAAAAAACTGATTAGCCTCTTAATCCCTAGCCTTAGCCTTAGGAAACGCATAAATTTTTAGTAGGTCATATAGAAAGAACCTCTTGGGAGGCCCAATAATGCAGTTAGGTAACCTATAGGCTATTTTTTTTGCTAAACGGTAACCTATAGACTATAATTTGCTTTCTCTTATAACTTTTAGGACATGTCTCCATCTAAGGTACCAACTTTGACATAATATTACTCTCATATTACACTGCGTTTGTGCTACGTAACATGTATTAGTTTCATTTTTTGGAGTAAATTTGTCTATCTTCTGATCTTATTGATCATTTGAAGTAGTTGGGCGGTCATGATTTATGCGCGTGAATTTATCCTAATGCATCATAGCCTATGGGGGAAAAGGTATTTTAAAGATATTTGAAAATTGAGAAGGTTTTTTCCTCTAGGGGTTGGTCTAGTGGTTTTTAAAGTCTAATGAAATCTATCAAATCTTGTCCAAAGAGACTACATAGTACACACACTCATAAGGATAGTAAAAAAACAATTGATTATTCAAGAGTTTTGTAGCTTGACTAGTACCTCGTAATGTTTCCATTAGAGACATTCATATTTTAAATCTCCACTCCTCCATTGTAGTAATTATTGAATTATCAAAATCTGAAAAATAGTTCTAGAAAAATGTCATTTGAAAAGAAAATAATAATAATAATGGTCAATCAAGTAGTCAACAGAAGCTTATTCAAGAGTTTTGTAACTTGACTAGTACCTCGTAATGTTTCTATTAAAGACATTCATGGTTTAAATCTCCACTCCTCCATTGTAGTAATTATTGAATTATCAAAAACTGAAAAATAGTTCTAGAAAAATGTCATTTGAAAAGAAAATAATAATAATAATGGTCAATCAAGTAGTCAACATAAAAGCGAATGGTCAACCTGTGGAGTGAAAAGATAAGTTATCATTGTGAAAATTTTATTCTTCTTATTATTATTTTTGTATGAATTTTATTTGTACTTGTCTATTGAGTATGTTATGTTTAGAGGATGTTTTTGTTCTATCGGGCATTTTTTTCATTAATTGACCACAAAAATATGTTTTCTGTTAATTTGTATTTTTTTTTGCCATACTAAACATTAAAAAATGGACAAAGTTTTCCTCCCAACCTTCTAAACCTACTATGTGGCGATTTATAAGAAGACTCACTATTCATGCATATTATGTAAAAAAATAACATAACTCATTAAAAAAAAAGTATATAAGGATTGTCTTTTTAACTTTCACTTGCATGGGTTGGAGTAATTTTCAATTTGGAGGTAAATTTTTTTCTTAAAAAATACATTAATTTGCACTTTTCATGATAATGGACACTAAAAATATGGAAAATATTTTGTAAAAACTTTTTTTATATATATAAAATATATTTTTCATTGGAAAAAAAAAAAAAAAAAACTAAAGGAGTTATTGGTTGTTCAACAATCGGAAATTATGTGTGTTGGCTTGCGTTTATTGAGCTGTCAAAGAGGTTGTAGAGCCCGTATATGTATATTTATTTCATTTAAAAAAGATTCTCTTTCTCTTTTCGCGTGGAAAGCGTGCAATCGGCAACAACCGACATCTCCTTTATGAACAAAACTTATCAAAGGCAGGAAAGATATTTACCATTCAAATGAGGATTATAGGGTCCTAATAGAGACCAAATATTTAAAAATTGGTGAAAACAATATCTTCTTAGCCAAAGCCAATGGCTTCTTGGCCAACTCTTGACCTAAGTTCACTACGCCAAGGTGAATGCAATGGATAATGCTAAAGGAACATTTTTTCACAACAGTTTTCATAATTATACATGTGACAAGTCATGATTGAAATTACATTATTTACATATAAGTTCATTATTAACATCACTTTTATTAGCACATATATAACAACAATTACTCCCAAAAAAAAAAAAAATTGTGTATCTACTATCTAGAATTATTAGTATATAATATGAGCGATTTGATCATTTGAAGACACCTAGTCTACTAACTAAGTATGGTTAAGATCCAAGTATATTGTATCCACACACACATTAAAAAAAAAAAAAAAAAAAAAAAAAAAAAAAAAACCCATAACTCTCTCTCTCAAGATTCCTGAATATCATATTTCTTCTTTGTTTTGATAAGTAAATAGTGGAGGAGGAGAAAATGAAATTCGAATCACATACATGCGACATCACAAAAAATGTTATTAAGCTATCACTTCAATCCCAATAATATATCTTATTTATTAATATAAAAATTATGTCTTATATATAAAACCCAAAACCCATCATACATGTAACATGAAGTACAATTATAAAAGAAATTATTTATGGAATCTCTCAGTGAAACTTGAAATGTGAACCGATTCTCCTCACTTATGCCTTCGAAGAGAAATTGCTAATGACTGGATGCACCATCTTTAAATTTGTCAAATTTAGATGATTTTTTTTTGTGAGACTCATTAATCTCATTTGAATTCATGTATAAATGATATAAATTTGTGTACTTCACAATATTTTTTTTGAGTATCTTATAAAAATATATATTAAAATAATCCAAAATAATTCTAATTTTATAATGGCCCACGCTCAACTCACCCAACACAAAAAGTCAAAAACACAATATCGAATGCATGATTAAAAATTTAGAAAAAATAAATATAACCTACTACCGTAAGATATTAGCATATTGTATTTAATCAAAATATATATTAAAATAATCCAAAATAATTCTAATTTTATAATGGCCCACGCTCAACTCACCCAACACAAAAAGTCAAAAACACAATATCCAATGCATGATTAAAAAATTAGAAAAAATAAATATAACCTACTACAGTAAGATATTAGCATATTGTATTTAATCATGCATTGGGAGATATATTTACATTTTGGTTCCCTGGATTATGCTCAAGAGCAATAAGTCCCTCGTTTGTAGTTGAGTTTGGGTACATCCAAACATAGCTTAGTATATCTTATATGATACTAGTAACGTTAAATTATTCCATGTAAACTATAAAGATATAACTCATATTATTTGTTTCTCTCCATTCCCTTTTTTTCAAGTGTAATAATTATTCCCTCCCTTATAGATTGGAAGAGAGACATTTTACTTAAAGATTCTATTTTTTTTGGTTGGTTAATGAAACAGAATGTTGTTAATTAAAAAAAAAATTGTAAACTGTAAAAATAATAAAAGACCTACAATGGATTCTGGCCAGGATTTTGTGGCTTTGGAAAGTCCCTTGTGGACCTATGTGTACTGTTTTTTTTTTTTTTTTTAATGACAACTTGGGATTGTATTATGAGGACCCATGTTTTACTTATTGTTTCTGTGTGGTTAGTGAAAGTCGGTTTTAACCAAAAAAAAAAAAAAACCATAAATCATAAATGTCACAAACTAATACCTATAAAGTTATAAACTTTAACATTGTGATAGAGACTCAGATAGATAGGGATGTTCAGACCAGTTGGGATGGCTCAAGCAGCATCTAGTCCGCAAATCTAGAAAGTGCTGTCTCAAGAAATACGCTATGGACTCTTTCAAAGGCCACGTCATTAGTTTTGGACCTTTTCAATCTCCTTGGACACATCAAAACCCACATAAAGAGCATCTATGATCTATGACTATCTCTCTCAAATTTGCGACCCCTGCTATTTTCTTATTTGGGGAACTCTCTTATTAAGACAGTTTTTCTCCTGTACAAAGTATAAATAATCATCTACCTCCTCTACAACTGCCTTTCTTGAAGTGACATTATATATAGATCCCTCACTTGTGAAAGGAAGCATGCAAATTTTGATTTTGATTGTGTAATAGTCTGTGTGTTGTTTTGCTAGCTCTAGCATGAAGATGGAGATTGAATATCAAGAGGTAAGTCTTTCATATATTTCTTGAGCCAAAAAAAAAAGGTCTTCCATATGAGAGTATGGTAAATTTGCGAGTTCTTTTTCTTCTAGTCATTTTGCTTTACTGAGTTTTTGTCTTTGTGTAATGATGTTGAGATTGTGATACTATGTTATATCAGGAATACATAAGGAATTCAAGAGGAGTGCAGCTCTTTTCTTGTAGATGGTTGCCTTCTTCTTCTTCTCCACTGGCTCTTGTTTTCCTTTGCCATGGTAGCTCCTTCTCTCTCTCTCTCTCTCTCTCACACACACACATGTGAATGGGAGTTATTAATTAATATTTGTTGCTGGGATTTGCAGGGTATGGCATGGAGTGCAGTGGTTTTATGAGAGGTAATAAATATTCTTAAATGGCTTGATTTGTTTTACTCTCTTTCCTCTTTGTTTATTTCTAATTTTCTACGCTTATTTATTATTAACATTCCAACTATCTGTGACTATGTGTACATTGCTTAAATGGTTGCAACAATATTTCTATGATTCCAAAGTTGGCACATTTTAATCTCTTTATTTCAGCAATTTTTCTCTCTTTTCATATTCATAATAAAATTCACTCATTAAATTCATATTAAAATTCACTGTAAATATAAGGAAAAAAAAGTATCATTTAACTTCCATATGCTTGTATTTAATTCTAAAATTGTAGATACCAAACTTTTCGATTTATCATTTTCTCTGACTTGCATCTTTTTCAAAGACAAAATAATCGACCAAAATATAGCTACAACACCAAACCTCTTGTAGAGATTATTGCCAAAGCATCCAAATTCCAACTGCCCAAACCCAATCGTGTAAGTTTCCAAGTTTTAGCCAGAAAATTGTTCACCCAAATTCGTAGAACCAAATTAAGTTGCCTTAGCTAGCTAGGTCATCAGCTAATTCGTTCGCTTACCTATAATTATAAACGTGGATTTTATAATGTTATTGTCAAAGTTTTCCCCACAACTTTAATAATCCTTGAATTCTTAGTGCACAAAAGTTTTCAATGATCAGCATTTTTAGTGATCTCATGCAATATTTATAGAACCTACATGTACTTTTTTTAGCCCAAAAAAAACTTTAAAATTAGATCTTACAGTACTATTTACATATTTAAAAATTATTTTATTATAATATTTTTAATTTTTAATTTTTAACCATAAGTAATATTTAAATAGACCTTTAATTTAAATGCGATGACTACTGGTGTAGACTCGCATTCTATTTGTACAATGCTCACGATTATCTGTTTAATATTGAATTATTGATAGTTGAATTATTGATAGACATGGATGGACGTGATAAACATGGGTGGGCGCGTCCATCCTTGTCTATCAACCTTAAAGCCTTTTCTTACTTTATAAAAATAATAATTTATAGGATTTTTTTTATTAATTATTAAACAATAAACACTACCCACTTTTTCATACCCTTTTGCTTCTGTATAGTTAATGTTTGTTATGCCTTTAGGTGAAATTATTGAGTGTATTGTACTGCACCTTTTTCTCAATAAAGATAGACCATTAACATAAAACTTATATTTACGTGAGAAAAAGGGGAAGGTGTACTAAACTGAATGATTTCATCACATTTAAAGCTACTATTAGATGGTGGAAATAATTAATGCTCCAAACCTTCATTCTCTATTGATTAATATTGGAATTATAATTATCTGTAGCCTTTATTCATATCATATGTGAACATATGACTTTTCTGTTCAAGATTTAGGACTTTTTTTTTTTGGGATAAGAAAAATCAGAATACAGCCAACAAAGGAAAGGTTAGGAACCCAACATGATTGTAGAAAATCAGAAGAGACAAATATGATTGAAGATAAAATTTAACCATTTCTGCAGTCTTCCCATATCTTCTTTTCCAAAAAAAATTTTTGTTTAAAAATTTTATATATAATCATATCTTCTGTTGCACTTGTCATCACTGCTTAGCACATCATATCATATATATATATATATATATATAGAGAGAGAGAGAGAGAGAGAATTAATTGGTGTAACTATATATTCAAAATACATCATTTAATAATATTTTTTATTATATTAATATAAGCAGCATCTCATCGTTGAATTTTATTAACTGAATTTCATTTCCATGTAACTGAATTACATGCACAAAATGCTTGAGAGTTTAGAGAGAGAAAATTGTAATTTTTTTTCAAAAAAAAAATGTTATTTACTATTTACTATTCAGTCAATATTATGTTTCGTGCATAATTTAAAAAAATTAAATTTAAACAATTTTTAGATTAAATAGTTATAAAGTTATATGTGCTATAATTGTTCTTTTATGTACTAATTTGGCTAATTATTCTATTAAAATTATATCAAATATAATGGTAATCTTCAAAAGTCGTAGAAACAATTGCTCTTTTTGACTGTACATAGATTATGGATCTATCACAGGAGAAGGTATATGGTGTACCCGGCATATATGCCGGGTACATAATATAATTTTCGCTACCACAGACCTCTTTTTGACTGTACGTTGATTATTATGGATCTGCTACAGAAGGTTGTCCACTTGAAAAGCAATTTTAATTAGTCACTAAATTAACCATAAGTCCGGTCTATTAATATTTAATCATGGCCCCATGAAAGTCTCTGTTGGTAATGAAAATCTATGTTACAAGATACAAATTTTGTACCATTAAGGTGGGTTAACCTCTGAGTCGAAAAGTCAATGGTGAATTAGTTACGTTGTTTGGCAGCAACTTGCAACGAATAATATTAATTGGGCATTTCAGCTTCCACCAGAAGCATATATAGCAGAAAGAAATATATATTCTCTCAAAATATATATATATCTAAACGTACAGAAGGCGCTAATTAATTAGTCGTTTGCTTGCGCGCTTTTCTTAGGTGAGAGGAGGTTGAGGTGGTTGGAACTTGGTTTAAAACCAATAAATGAAAACTGTTTGTACAATAGAAAAAGTACCATATTTTAACCATTCAAATCCAAAATTCACTAGCATCAGGTTATGTGAAGTTGTGTAAAAATATATAGTTACTATTCATATAAATTTACCCTGATATTATTTATTTTGCATTTAGTCTTTTATTCTTTCTTTACGTATCACGAGTGTAAAGAAAGAGAGTAAATGATAGTTATTATGTACGAAGAAAGATAAACAAGTAAAAAAAAATCAAGAAAAATTAATATTTTAATGAAATATAGTGTAAAATAAATAATTTAATGTAGAGTGTTTTGAAAACTTATGCTAAAATATATAGAAATTTTTGCACGAACTAATGTGAATACTCTTAAGTCACATTTATAAGTTATCGACTTAAAAAAAAAAAAAAAGGTTGTGCCTGCACGTCCCAAAAAAAACATTTTCGTATTATTAATTTAATTCATGTTTTCTAAGGGTATTATCAAGAATTTAAGATTATGTTAATCCCGTAGTGTATAGGAAAAATATCACTAAATAAAGAGAGTTGTTTTTTTTTTTTTTTTTTTGGATCGAGCACTTTGTAAAGATAGTTGAGAATGTGTGCTAAAAGGCTTATTAGCATTGATATGATCATCCCGGTTCTTTTAGAATGCGGGGTAAGGCTTGCTCGTGCAGGATATGCTGTATTTGGGATCGATTATGAAGGACATGGACGGTCTAAAGGTTCTCGTTGTTACATCAAGAAGTTCGAAAACATCGTTAATGACTGCTATAATTTTTTCAAGTCAGTTAGCGGTATGCATCCAATCTATCAACTTAGCTACCAAGGATATGCTTATACACAGCCTCTAAAATTTATTCACAATGATTTCTCAGTGCAGGAAGAGTACAGGAATAAGTGCAGGTTCTTGTATGGAGAGTCCATGGGAGGTGCAGTGACCCTACTATTGCACAAAAAGGACCCTACAGTTTGGAATGGTGCTATTCTTGTTGCACCCATGTGTAAGGTGCGGAAAATTATTATATGAAGCAGCTGTATGTGCTACCTCACAACATGACCTATTGGTCCCAAAGGTTGTGAGGTTGTGAGGAAGCAGTTGCATACCATTCGTAAAGTATGTAATACAGTTTTCTAATTAAATTCATTCATATGATTGCATTGACCAATAAGCTACTTAGTAATTGTTCTTGGAAGATATGTATACCTTCTATGTTGCATTGGTGAATACAGCCACACGGTTAAATTTAATTGAATAACCTAAATTATTGCATCTAAGGAATAGTACCTTCATCCTAATCTCCATGTGGTTAACGTTAACTCAACTTGTTTTTGAATTTCCAATGATGTTTTAGTCCTTACCCAAAAAGAAGTTGTGGTCCTCCCTTTCTTCTCTCTCTCTGTAATGTTCCATGGTGTTACATGTTTTTAGATATCAGAGAAGGTGAAGCCACACCCAGTGATCGTGAATATCCTGACCCGAGTAGAAGACGTTATACCAAAATGGAAGATTGTTCCCACAAAAGATGTCATTGATGCAGCTTTCAAAGACCTCGTTAAGCGAGAACAGGTAAGGTTAACTATTTTCAGTTTTCAATAAGGTATGTTTTAGAGAAAATGAGCTATTATCTGAAGAATTAAATTACGGTGTATCTCCTTTCCTTCATGATGGATGCAGATAAGGAGCAACAATTTGATATACCAAGACAAGCCTAGGCTTAAAACAGCACTAGAAATGCTGAGAACTAGCATGAGCCTTGAAAACAGTTTAAGTGAGGTTGTTACTGTTTCAAACTTAAAAATTTGTTGACTTTTACTCTATTTGTGACAAGGAAACGGGTTTTTGACTTATTTTGCAGTAAAGTAAAATACTTTTGGGTGGTTTTTTGTGCAGGTGACACTACCATTCTTTGTGTTACATGGGGAAGCTGATATAGTGACTGACCCAGAAGTAAGTAGGGCACTGTATGAGCGAGCTGGCAGCACAGACAAGACCATAAGACTGTATCCAGAAATGTGGCATGGTTTAACCTCCGGAGAGCCCGATGAAAACGTTGATATTGTCTTTAGGGACATCATAGGTTGGCTTGAAAAGCACACAACCGTCGGCAATGCTGTGACAGTTCAGCCAATTCACCCATTTAGAAATGGCGTTGAGATGTGCACTACCTCAGCATCATCTGCAACAACAAACAAGCAACAGCCACAGCGAACAGTTTCAGCAGGCAGCTATTGTTGTGGATTGAAGGGACGCCGTACACTCCATCACTCATCAATGTAACACACTTTTGGGCTGCTTGTCTGCATCTAGTCTTTCTTTGTGTTGGGTAATTATTCTATAGTGGTCTTCATTTTGTTCCAATTGTGAAGTGAATCTCAAAAATGAAATGAAATAAGGAATGTTCTTATTGATAGACCAAAACCGTTTGAATTCCATTTAGATTAAGTTTATCTAATCATAATGGTAAGTTGCATTTAAACAGTTGTAGAATATATGAAGTAAAAACGCGGCTATAACCCGCGTGTTTTGTAGTGCAAGAGAGTCCAATTTAGGTGTATTGACACAACTCACAAGAATAATAATGGCTTAAGACTTAAGTGGAATC
The DNA here is from genome assembly GCA_032727855.1 of Quercus ilex subsp. ballota. NCBI lineage: Eukaryota > Viridiplantae > Streptophyta > Magnoliopsida > Fagales > Fagaceae > Quercus > Quercus ilex. Next base: position 30,166,736 of record CM064919.1, read on the forward strand.
CTCAAGTGTTTTTAGGTGCAAGAGAGTCCAATTTAGGTGGTTGATCTGTACAAGAATAATAATAGCAAGTGTTGGATTAACCACCTAAAGTGTCCAATTTAGGTGCAAGAGAGTCCAATTTAGGTGGAATCCTCAAGTGTTTTTTTTTTAGAATGAAATCCTCAAGTGTTGGATTAAGGATTTCACAAATGACTCTAACCTCCTAAATATGCGATTCTATGAAAACAAGTTTATTTGGTCCAACAAGGCAACAAATGAGTGGTATGATTAGTTTTAACCGTTGAAATCTTACATATCCACAAAAGTGGGTGTTATATATAAGAGCCCAAAACAAGTGCTCATTAGAGCATCCACATTGGTAGAGCCATAAATTTAGTAATATGGCTCAAAAAAATTTATTTTATCTATCTTACCTTTTCACTTTACAAAACACCCAATATCAGTTGTTTTATTTTAATTTTCAACACAATAAAATAATATAAATAATATAATAAAATAATATATTCACTACAATAAAATAATATATTCATTACAAAGCAATGTGAACACAGGAATAAAATAATATATTTAATATAAAGTAGTGTGAATACCTAATTTAATAATACTTTTTTTTTTACCTATGAGCTACTGTGCACAACCACTTTTGGTATACACTGTAGCGGTGAAGTCAAATTATTTGGCTTTGACTCCACCAATGTAGCCATAAATTTGTATTAGGTCGTGCTAAAAATAGTAATAAAGCTTTTTAATTAGAGCATCCACAGCAGTGGAACTAAAAATTTAGTTATTTGATACCACAAAAAGTTACTTTATCTATTTTACCTACACACATGCTGCAGCAGTGGATCTATTTTAACTTTCAACACAATAAAATAATATAAACATCACAATAAAATAATATATCATCTACAATAAATAACAATCACAACGACAACCACCACCACTACTACCACCACCACCACAGCCCATAACAAAGAGAAAAAAAAAATCAACTAAGCCCACACCCACCAAGCAACACCCACACCACGGCAATCAAATTCACGCAATGCAATGCAATGCAATGCAAAAAAAAAAAAAAAAAAAAAAAAACCAAAGCTTGTATTGACGGAAAACCAAGGCAATGGGTGGAGGAAGGCAGCGGCGGCTTCGATGAAGAAACCCAGAGCTTGGATCGATGATGAAACCCACGAAATCTAGAGAAACCCAGGCTTGTCAGTGTTGGGTGAGCGACGGATGGGTCTGATCAGTGGATGGGTCTGATCGGCGGCTTGGGATGGCTGGTGGGTCGGTGACATTGAGCTTCAGTGGTGGCAACGTTGAGGATGAGTCAAGCCGGCAATGGTGAATGAGGGAGCTTGAGAGAGTTTGCTTGAAAGAGTCTTGAGAGATGATGAGAGCTTCAGATGGAGTGACTGAGAGAGAGAGAACCAATTTTTATTATTTTAATCGGGCTGGGAGTAAAAAAAAAAATTTTAGCTCTTAGCTACAGTGCACATCTATCTATAGATGTGCACTGTAGCAATGGAGCTAAAAAAAATATGTTTAGCTCCACTGCTGCATGGTTCTTTTTGGTGCTTTGGTAGAGCTAAAATAGCTATATAGCTATTTAGCTCCACTGCTGCAAATGCTCTTAGCACTACCAATACTAAGGGTTCATTTGGTTGGAGGAGTGGAAAAGTGAGAGGATATAAAATAGTGGGAGAATGGAAAAGTAGAAGGATAGAAAAAATTTTGGCAAAAATGCAAAACTGACCCTCTAACTTTTACCATTTTTCATTTCAGTCCTCTAACTTTCAATTTTTGTCAATTCAGGGTTTCGTTACAACTCAGTTAGTAGTTACCGTTAGAACCCCTGAAACGACGAAATTTTGCTCTTTTTTTTTTTTTTTAATTTGGAATTAAAAAAAAAAAAAAAAAAAAAAAACATTAGTGAGAAGACTTCAGGCACCTTCAGACGTACTCATCCTCTCATTCATTGAACCCTAAAACTCAACTCACATTTCTCTCTCTCTGTCTTTTGCTCTCATTTTTGTTTTCAATGGGGGATCCAATGGAGAGGTTGGGATCAAAGTTGGACTTGTTGATCAAGGTCGACAGCGGCTTGAGCATGGAAATCAACCCACCGCCGTCGCTCTGCGAGAACGTTGCCACGGCCGAGGACTGGAGGAGGGTGCTCGGTAGGGTCGTCCCCGCCGTTGTTGTCCTCCGCACCAACACCTATCGCGCATTCGACATCAAGTCCACCGACGCCAGCTACGCCACCGGCTTTGTAGGACTTGTAGTTGCAGAGGCTATGTTTGTTAACCGTGAAGAAGTTCCGGTGCATCCTATATATAGAGATCCTGTTGGACAATGTCTCTTTCTCTGTTTTGATTTACGTTAGGGATTCGGGTCGGACAATGTCTCTTCTCCTTTTTTTTTTTCTTTTTTTTTTCCCCCAGATTTTTCTTATTTTCTTTTAATTCCAAATTATTAAAAAAAAAAAAAAAACTACATCGTTTCAGGGTTCTAACGGTAGCCACTAACTAAGTTGTAACGAAACCTTGAATTGACAAAAATTAAAAGTTAGAGGACTAAATTGACAAAACTGAAAGTTAAAGGACTGAAATGAAAAACAGTGAAAGTTAAATGGTCAGTTTTGCATTTTTGCCAAAAATTTTAATTTCTCTCATTTTTGTTTAGTTGTGAGTGGAAAAGTGGAAGGATAGAAAAAGTGAGCTTGTATAAATTTACTCATATAACCTAATTAAAAAATGATGGCCAATTAAAACAAAAAAGTAACAAACAACCAAAAAAAAAAAAAGCAATCACCTAATTTTTTTGATACAAGATATAAATTCTACTTTAGCCTAATCTAGGTGTATATATGTGTGATGCTCCCTCCTGCAGACTTGAACCCCGGCCCTTACCCACCTACACCCCACAAGCACTTATACTTGTGGAGTGACCATCGCATCAAATTTATTAAAAAATAAAAATCATGTCCCAAAAAAAAAAAGTCATGTCAAGTTAAAAAAAAAGGAGGAAGGAAGAAGGCAACGTCTAGGAAAGGAAAAGGGAAAAGAAAAATTGGGAGAGGCAACCTGCCTAGGAAAGGAAAAGAAAAAAAAAATGGCAGAGGCAACATGCCTAGGAAAGGAAAAGAAAAAAAAAATTTTGCAGAGACAATGTGCAAGTGCACATGAGTATTTTCGTCCATTAAGCAGTCCAATTTTCTTCCTTCAGTTTTCTCTCCATTTTGGGGAGAAAACTTTTTGGTGGGTCCGGAGAGAAAACACCCGGGCCTCACCATTTATTTTCCTTCCTCTCCACCCAACCAAACACACTCTAAAAAAGTTTTCTTTCCATTTTTTCTTCAAATTTTTCTATTCACCATATTTCTCCTCCAAATAAACACACTCTAAGAGCATCCGCACCAGCTCTTGTATACTCTTGCATAATAGAAAAATAGATGAATTTTACACATTTAAGCTACAAAACTTCTCACATCAGTCCTTCTAAAACTGTGTATATTTACACATTTGTTACAATAACCGTGCATATATACACGGTTACTGTAGTTGTGCATACTCTTATTTTATTAATTTCACACCTTTTTTTCTCTCTCTTCTTCGTGTGCAAAATGAACTCAGTCTCAGACTTCTCCTTTCCTCATCTTCTTTTTCTTTAGATACACACAAACACACCGACACAAACACATCCACACTGATAAATCAACACAGAGATACACAAACACACCTACATGGACAAACCAACAGAGTGAGAGAGAGAGAGAGATTGGTGTTGGTATTGGCCGCTTATGGATCGATGCTGGTGGCGGAGATTAGATTTGTGGGTCGATGGAAATGGGTCTAGATGCTTGTGGGTCGACGGAAATGGGTTTTAATGCTTGTGGATCAGTGCTGGCGACGGAGATCGGTACTTGTGGGTCGACAGAGTCAGTGCTTATGGGTCGACAGAGATCGGTGCTTGTGGGTTTTGATTATTGTGGTGCTTGTGGTGGAGAGTTGATCTGACTGTAAGGGAAAGAATAAGAAAAGGAAGAAGAAGAAGAAGAAGCTGCTTGTGGGGGGGGAGGTGATCTGACACGTGAAATTGTGAAAGGAAGAAGAAGAAGAAGCGGAAGAGAGACAAAAGATTGGTCTGAGAGAGATAAGGACAAAGAGAAAGAGAAAGAGATAAGTACAAAGAAAAGATAAAGAGATAGGAACAAAAGAATAATAATAATAAATTAAAAAAATATTATTATTTAAATAGAATAGATTGTAAAATAGATGAATTGATGTGGGTTTTTTGGAAAAGTGGCAGTGTAAAATAGAAAAAGTAAGTTCTTAGAGTAAAATAGATGGAAAAATTTAGCCGGACTAATGCAATTTCTCTAATGCTCTTATTATCTCCCTAGCAGGGCTTTTTTCTCTAAGGCTTAATCAAACATCACCCTGCTATTATTGAGCACTTGTTTTAGAGTGCCCCATCCATCACAAGGATAATTTGGACCAACTTCCCTCGGCATTTTCATTTCAATAATATGAACATCTCAAGAGAGAATGGGTTATGATCATCTTGAACACCACTAGGTTCCTTAATGTTCCTTAATATGATGCTAAGAAAGTAACATTTTATGCAGCTGTTTGTTGCATAATGAATGGGATGCTCATAAACATGTTGCTAGGTAAAAAAATCCAAGTGAACCCTATACAACTAGCTTGGTGGATAAATGAAGTGTAAGCTTGTGAGGAGCTTACTTCAAAGGAAAAAAAATACCTATTAAAAACTTAATGCGGATGCACACTAGTGTGTAATAAACATTATCCTATTTTAAAAAGGCCTTTTGAGGTTTTCAATTATTCCGTTGGTACATTCTAAGAGGCAATGGATAAAAGAACCATGTTAACAACATTCAAGAAATTGTAAAAAAAAATTAACAAAATAAAAGGACAAAAATGACAATTAATTAAAGTTAGAGGTTGAATTTTGGATTTTACTTTTTAGCCAAAGCTTTTACAAACCATTTCAAATCGTTAAGATGAACATAGACGTCTTCTATTGTACTTTGCACATTATAAATAGCAAAATTATTTTTTTTTAAATGGTGACAATATTTTGACTTAATATTAGTCTATAGTTTTTTTATGATCAACATTAGTCTATAGTAGTCAAAAGAGCACTGTACATCTTTGATATTTTCAATAAAGATGTCCATTGTTTAAATTCCCACCTTTATTATTGAATTATTACAAAAAGTGTTATATCTACAATATTTTCACAATAAATTCTAGTGGTAAGTTGTTACTGATTCTAATTTGAATACGCTATATCAAAATTACCTTTTTGCCAATCAAAAATAGCCCTTGCCATTTAAGATTTATTATAAAAATTATTGTGGACATAACATTTATCAATTAATAAATAAAAAGTGTGGGGTCATAAAGCCCAATAATATGCATCCACCTTCTATACTGGGCCTGAAACCCATGACGAGACCCATAGTCGCATATGAGGAAGGCAATGGTAATCATGGCCACCCAGGAAACCGTGTTGAGGACGATCCTATCCTTGGCTAGCGAAGGCCGAGGTTGATATAAAGAGACTTACCGACAAAAATAATCTTCCAAAGTACCCCAGGGTAGAATATAAGTACAGCAAGCAAGCACTATGGAGCATGGCGGCAGAGCAATTCTAGGAAAAAGCTGCAGCCTCCACATTAAATGCTCCACAACTAACACTCTGGCCGCATTAAATGTGGAAGTGATACCTGAGCAGTAGCTTTTTAGACTCATAGCTACTACCTAAGAGCTTTGGGAGGAAGGTTGATGTGACAAAGATCAACAACGGCAGATCTAACATGCACATGTATGATGGAGATGAAGGAGGAAAGTAGTATATAATGAAGAAGGAGCTCTGAGAAAGCTGATCGGAATTTTGATCGGAGAAACATTGTAGCAACTTGAGCTAGCTTTGTAACCATTGTCACTGTCAATCAAGAGATAATAAGTGGAAGCTCCTCTGACTAGTGCCGAGGATTGAATTACTTGTCTAAATCCATACTTGTTTTACTTATTCATTCTTTAGACCACCTTCAGCTGTTGTTACACTCTTTAAAGCCCAATTCTTCCACCCACTCTCTACAAATTTATTGTATTGGGCTTGTTGGGCTTGAGTCCACTTATCCCCAAGGATAAGTGCTCAAATCTGGCCCCTACAATTGGCCTATCTGTGGGAAATAATTTGTGTGTTCGTGAGTGCAACGGTTAGACATGGTAGAATCAGGTCCACACCAAGAAAACCCACGTCAAGCTGGTCCCCAAAAGACAAAACTCGTAGAATCCCAGCTACAGGATAATTTTCCTGGCCCTGAGTATGAACAAAATCAAGAAAATGAAAGGAATCGAGAGAGGAGTGTGCATACTGCCCAGACGAGCAGAAGCCACTCCCAGGTGGGCAATCGCGTGTCCTAGAGAGTAAACAATAATCAAGCCATGCTGCAGGAGATAAATGACTTGAAAAAGAGATTACACCATGCACAGCGAAGGCGATCTCCTCCTAGTTCTGACCTATCCTCTAATGATGAGGAGGACAACAGTTATAAGCAAAGATCAAGAACTCCCCCAAGCGAGACCTTCTCTTATGAAGACGAACACCACCATAAACGAAAACACAAGGGCCCATCCATTAGGGGCCTGGGTAATGATGCCATGAGCAAGGCTCTGGATCAGATCTCTAAATCACCCTTCACACACAAGATAGAAGGGGCTAGGCTACCTCGGCGATTCCATCAGCCTACGTTCAACATTTATTATAGTCAAACGGACCTCGTGGAGCATGTGAGCCAGTTTAATCAAAGAATAGTCGTCCACTCCAAGAACAAAGCCTTGATGTGTAAAGTTTTCCCATCTAGCCTGGGACCTGTGGCGATGAGGTGGTTCAATGATTTGAAAACGAACTTCATAGATTCCTATAAGCAGCTCACCCAAGCCTTTGGGTCTCGCTTCATTACGAACAACAGGGTTCCACGACCTCTAAGTTCATTGTTGTCATTATCCATGCATGAGGGAGAAACTCTAAAGGCATACTCAAACAAATATTGGGAAATGTATAATGAGATGGACGAAAACTTTGATGACATTGCCATCAGCACTTTCAAAAGCTGTCTCCCAACCGAGCACGGCCTGAGGAAATCCTTGACTGGCAAGCCTGTCACCAATGTACGTCAGCTTATGGACCAGATTGACAAATACAAAAGAGTAGAAGAAGGCCAACTGCAAGGGAAAGGGAAAAAGAAGGTTATTCCTCAAAAGAATAGGGATTTTAGGTCGGACCGATACAGTAATGAGCCATTCTTCAAGTAGCCTAACAAGATGGCTGGAGACTCGATGAAACGCAATCAAAACCTGTATTGTCAATACCATCAGGACCACGGACACACCACAGAAGACTGCAGGAACCTTTGGAGCCACTTGGATTAGTTGGTCCCAGAAGGGAAACTGAGGCACCTTTTACATCCTTCCAGTGGCTATCAAGGCCAGGTAAACCAGGAACCCCGGAGAGATACTTCCTTAAGACCACCCATAGGAACAATCAACGTAATCTTTGCCGCTCCGGGGAGGACGGGTTCATGCCCCTCTAGGGTGATGTCTGTAGCTCGGCTTCCCACCGATGACTTTGGCCTAGAGCCAAAAAAACCCAAGATATATCCTCATCTGGTCTTAAGTTTCTCCGAGGAAGACAAAATTGGAACTATCCAACCCCACAATGATGCGCTAGTAATCACTCTTCGGATTGGAGGCTACAACGTAAAAAGGGTAACGGTAGATGATGGTAGTGGAGTCGAGATCATGTACCCTGATCTCTAAAAGGGGCTAAAGTTGAAACCAGAAGATTTGACGCCCTACAGCTCCCCATCGATGAGCTTTGATGGGAAGGTTGTCACGCTAAAGGGCCAGATTAGACTACCTGTGCAAACTGGCCCTGAGATAGTGGAGGTTGACTTCATTGTGGTGGATACTTACTCCCCTTACACCGCCATCGTGGCCAGACCTTGGCTTCACACCCTAGGAGCCGTTGAGCCGTTGGCTCCACCTTGCATCAGAAGGTGAAGTTCCCTTCCGAGGGTCAGGTCCTAGAAATTCGAGGTTGCTAGGTTATGGCAAGAGAGTGCCTGGTGGCGGCCATCTCACATCGACCCAGAGTAGAGTCCTCGGCCCCTATTGAAGAAAACTGGTAGCAATCAAAGAACCCGGCATCGCCTATTAATGCACCAGCCGAGGAAGCAAAATGTGAGGGCCTAGAGAAAGTGGCCATTGGCTATGACCCGGATAGGTTCTTTCAAGTAGGATCTCAACTGCCCCCTTGGGAAAAAGAAGGATTGATGGAGTTCCTCAGAAAAAATGTCTATGTAGTCGCATGGGACGCCTATGATGCCCCAGGAATTGATCTAAATTTCATATGTCACCACCTAAATGTAAATTCATCAGCCACTCCTAAAAAACAGCTACCTCAGCGCCCATCCAAGGAACATACCGATGCTATCAGGGAGGAGGTGAGAAAGCTCAAGCAAACAGGGGCTATCAAGGAGGTATTCTATCCTGAGTGGTTGGCTAATTCTATCCTGAGTGGTTGGCTAACACCATGGTTATGAAGAAGAAGAGTGGAAAATGGTGAGTTTGTGTGGACTTCACAGACTTAAACAAGGCGTGTTCAAAAGACCCATTCCCCAAGCCTCGAATAGACCAATTAGTGGACGCGACTGTAGGCCATCCTCAGATGAATTTCTTAGACGCCTTCCAAGGCTACCATCAAATACCACTAGCCTTGGGTGATTAAGGAAAAACAGCGTTCGTAACTCTTGTTGGAAATTACCACTACAAAGTAATGTCCTTTGGTCTAAAGAATGCGGGGTCTATTTACCAAAGGATGATGACCAGAATGTTTGAGCCACAGTTGGGTAAGAGTATTGAAGCGTACATAGACGACATAGTGGTAAAAAGTAAAGTAACGTCAAAGCACGTAGGAGACCTCGGAGTCATTTTTGACATCTTAAGAAAACACAAACTGCGTCTCAACGCCTCTAAGTGCTCATTTGGTGTCGGGTCTGGCAAATTTTTGGGTTATATGGTAACTCACAGGGGAATAGAAGTGAGCCTAGACCAGATCAAAGCAATTCACAATTTGCAACCTCCTCGGAATCCCAAAGAAGTTCAAAAACTTACTGGAACGATCGTAGCCTTGAATCGGTTCATTTCTAGATCTGCAGACAGGTGCCGACCATTTTACCTCTTAATGAACAAATGGAAAGGATTTGAGTGGTCCGAGAACTGCGTTTTAGCCTTCAAGCAACTTAAGGAATACCTATCCTGGCCACCCATCATGTCCAACCTTAAGGCCGATGAGGTTCTGTTCGCCTACATCGCAGTGGTCCCTCATGCTGTAAGCTCGATATTGATACAAATTGATGGTGGCATACAACGGCCAATCTATTATGTGAGTAAATCATTACATGATGCTGAGGTACGTTATTTACCACTGGAGAAGGCGATTTTGGCAATAGTGCATGCCACACGAAAGCTTCCTCATTACTCCCAAGCTCACACAGTTGTTGTTCTAACTCAACTTCCACTCAAGTTTGTACTCCGAAGTGCCGATTACACAGGAAAAATTGCCATGTGGAGCACAATCCTAGGAGCTTTTGATATCAAATACATGTCTCGGGCCTCTGTCAAGGGCCAGGTCCTCGCTGATTTGATAGCCGAATTTGCCGAACCGTTGATAGAAATGGTAACAGAGGAACAAAACATGGATGAAAAATTGGTTGGCACAATCTCTGTGCAAGAACCCTCATGCTGGAAAGTGTATGTTAATGGCGCAGCAAACCAAAGGGGGTCCGGGGTGGGGCTGGTCTTAATATCCCCTGAAAAGATTACCATAGAGAAATCGTTGAGACTAGGGTTCTCGGCCACAAATAATGAAGCCGAATATGAAGCTTTACTACAAGGGATGGTCATGGTACAAAAAATGGGAGGAAAGGCAGCAGAAGTATTCTCTGACTAGAGATTGGTTGTGGGCCAGGTGAAGGGGGAGTTAGAGGCCAGAGACGTAAGAATGCAGGAGTACCTTAGTCAAGTCAGGCGCTTACAATCAGATTTTGAGTTCTTCGACTTGTCACATGTCTCTCAGAGTGGAAACACGCACGCAGATTCGTTGGCCACTCTTGCACCTCCTCGGCCCAAGGATGGCCTCGAATCATCCGTGTTGAGAACTTGTGCAGAGCAGATGGAGTCAGGATGGATGTGATTCAGATCCATCAGGTCAGAGTGGGTCCAAGCTGGATGAATCCTATAGTGAATTTCCTTAAGGATGATACATTACCTAAAGAGAAATCAGAGGCAGAGAAAATACGAAGAAAAGCTCATCATTTCTGGCTGTCCAAGGATCACAAGTTATACAAGCGCTCCTATTCTAGGCCGTATTTGCTATGTATACACCCTGAAGCATTAGAATTACTGCTCGAAGAATTGCATGAAGGAATTTGTGGGAGCCACACAAGAGGAAGGTCTCTGTCTCACAGAGCTATCACTCAGGGATACTGGTGGTTGGGAATGCGGAAGGAAGCCCAAGAATATGTCAAGAAATGTGACCAATGTCAAAGGTTTGCTCCGAACATCCACCAACCAGGAAGGGTCCTCAATCCTATCTCCAGTCCATGGCCATTTGCTCAATGGGGTTTGGATATCGTAGGCCCTTTTACTAAAGCAACAGGAAATAAGAGATACCTTCTGGTCGGCACAGACTATTTCACCAAGTGGGTTGAAGCCGAGCCCCTGGCTGACATCAGGGACGTGGATGCTAAGAAGTTTATCTAGAAGAACATCATTACTCTATTTAGGGTCCCTCATACCCTCATCTCAGACAACGGCCTCCAATTTAACAGCAAGGCCTTCAGGAGATATTGCTGTGACCTGGGAATTACAAACAGGTATTCCACTCCGGCCTACTCCCAAGGAAATGGACAGGCTGAAGCTGTCAACAAGGTTATAGTTAATAGACTGAAAAAGAGATTGGACGATGCGAAGGGAAAATGGGTGGAAGAACTGTCACACGTCCTGTAGACATATCGGACTACACCACATTGATTAACAAGAAAGACTCCCTTTTCTATGACTTATGGGGCTCAGGCCGTCATCCCTATAGCTTGTAGAAACTTGCTTCCCAACGTTGAGAACGAGTACTTTCACTCCGAGCAACAATGATGAATTGCTAAGAGAGAGTTTAGACTTAATCGAAGAGAGAAGGCAATGATCCAGTTAGCCTATTACCACCAGAAACTCAAACAAAGGTATGATGCCAACATAAAGTTACAACCACTAGCACTAGGAGACTTGGTGCTGAGGAAAGTGTTGGGTAGTGCCAAGAACCTGGCCTGGGGAAAGTTGGGGCTCAATTAGGAAGGATCATATCGCATCACTTTAATGGCAGGAATAGGGGCATATTATTTAGAAGACTTAGATGAAAATGCTGTGCTCCGCCCATGTAATGTAAATAACCTAAAAATGTATTATTATTAATGAAAGCAATTTTGTTTGCACCCTGACTTATTGTAATCACGTGTCATACAGTCCAACAATTACTTAAGTGTTAGACAAAACCAAGATTTTGCATGAGTCTTCAGACCACAAGCTTTGGGAAAACTAATAACTTCTAGCAATTATCTAAGTGTTAGACAGAAATAAGGTCTTGCATGAGTCCTCGGACCACAAGCCTTGGGGAAACTAATAACTTCCAGCTACTATTTAAGTGTTAAGCAGAACCAAGGCCTCGCATGGATCCTCGAACCACAGGCCTTGAGGAAATTAACTACTTTAAACATTTATCTAAGTGATGAACAAGATCCTAGATGGATCCTGGCTCCTCAAATCACATGCCCTGCCCATCCATGAGCATCACTTAAAGTATTTCAAGGTACACTTAAAGCATTTCATCCATGAGTATCACTTAAAGCATTTCACCTAAGGCATCACTTAAAACATCACTTATCTTTCCTTTATAGTCAATACTGTAATGTTTTCTTGAGATCAGTAAGTTTATGAAAAATATATGTTTGCACGCCCTACCATAACTTATGAGCCTAGGAAGTATGAGGTCTGCATTATAAACATGAATTCTTTTGTGGCTCACCTAACGGAAGGCAAATTGCGTTACTGAGATTGTTTAATTATCAATCAAAGCCTGAATTAAAATTTACATTGTGGATTTAACATTTTCAATTGTCCAATTAATAAATGATGGGACACACTACTAAGATTAGTCAAGTGTTAGTGAAAGCATGAAAACATGGTAAATAAAGGGCCATATCATTCAAAGAAATACGTGCATTTCATTACAAAAAAGGCAGCCTCATTACAAAAATTCAAACACAAGTAAAAAAAAAAAAAAAGGGGCATATTTCTTCAATTTTATGGTCAACTTGTCCTTGGGAGATTGTTGGATGGCTGTGTTAGAGGCTTTAGAACCTTGGCCTGGAGGAACGACTTTGAGGGGCTCGATGAGGGAAGCCAAGGCTAATTCCTTCTCGGCAGGAGGAGCTTGAGGGTCAACTGGAGGCTTCATCACATCCTACGGTACTTCCTTGTTACTAGTTTTCTCTTTCTCCGACACCCCAAGATGCTCAGCCTCCTCAGTAGACTTGTTAAGGGGAGTAGTAGCATGAGTAGCACTGTCTTGACCTGCCTCTGTTACTTCGGAGGCAGTATTAGCTTCAAAGCTAGCAAGAGCAGACACTCGTATGGCAGAGGGGTAATACACGCGCTCGGCTCTCCTAAGTTCAGATGAAGCCTCAACCTCAACTTGGTTGAGAGCCTCGACCCATACTTGGGAGCAGTAAAGCCTGCATACCCTCGGAACTTGGGCTTTGAGATTGGTCTCAGTCTCAGCCACCCCTTTTTCATAAGCATCATACTCGACCTGCTCTTTAGTCTCCTTTGCCACCTTCCTAGCCTCCTCTGCCTTTGCCCAAGCTTTCACCACCTCGTCTTTGGCTTTTTCCACAGAGGCCTTAGCTTTCTCTGCATTTTCTAACTTTTTCTTTAAGGATTCAATCTGTCATTTAGCAGTAGCCAATTGCTCCTCAACCTTGCGAAGGAGTAGCCTTTGTTCTTCAGCCTGCTTTTGAGTGCCCTCTAAAGCCGCATCCACGCTCTTCCTAGCCTTTTCCTTGTCTTGCAGCTTTTTCCTCAAGTCCTGGGTGGACTGGTCAGCAATGTTAAAAGCTTCTACAGTCGCAACACGCCTGGCCCTCTCGTCATCAAGTTGCCTGCTGTAGCTGTTGGCCATTTCCTCCACCCTGAACGTGGCCTGGACAACCTAAAAAAGAGAACAAGTGCAAAGCAAATAGAAAACAGAGGTTTAAAAAAAAAAAAAAGTGCAAGGCAAACAGAGAATAAAGACTAAGTAAATTAGAAATCTTACCATCCCCAGATACCTTTTAAGGCTGAGGAAGACCTCTTGCCTCCTGAAGGACCGTAGCTCAACCATGTCCAAAGGTAATAGCAGAGCCCTCTCCAAAGCATCGGTTACATGTGTGAGAGACCGCGCCCCCGGCCCCCTTTTATAGGAATGTGTTGGGCCAAACCCACGTGAATGGGTGGAGTCGTGTTATTGCCTCTCAAAATGGAGGTTCGACTAGTTATATTTTCCCCTTTAGATTAAGGGTTTTACAATGGAGTCACCACTTATTTAATTGTTGGAATAAATAAGAAAACCATAATTGAAAAACTCATCATTTCATTAATTTGAAATTAAATTTACATTGAACATAGGAAATTACATGGCTTTGGTCCTAGATACAATCTAAGATAAAGTACATGACTTTATTTCCTAGTTACAATCTAGAAATTGAAAATTACAAGGATAAGCATTTGATCTACTAACCCTTGATCTAAGTTCGAAGGCTATGTTACAAGGTGGGAAGGTATTAGGCACCCACCTTGCCCGGTGAAACCAGTCTTCTAGACTATGGTGGCCAACAATCATATCATATCATCCAATATGTCAATCAATTTACATGTTGAATTTAATGTGTGTGCATGTGATAAACGCTAATTCAATTTATTAAACATTGCATTTGGATTGAAAAATAAAATTCTAGTGAATGTGTGTGGATGGTGATAACCTAGATTCAAGGACTTGAAAGAATAATTAAACAAACATGTTTGTCATATTTTTGATGTGGATTTAAGATTAAAACTAGTGATATGCATAAACATGTGATGAGCAACCAAGAACATGTGAAGAACATATAAGAACATTTAAGAACATTCAAACATATTCAAGATAATTTAAATAATCACTATCATGTTTTAATCCTAAATTCTCATCATGAAAACACAATAAACAAGTTAGGGAAAAGGATTATACCTTCATACAAGATCCATACGGTGGAGGAGGAGACTCTTGAGGGAGATCCTAAGGGTGGGGGAAAAGAAGAACTAGGAGAGGGAGAGTGAGTCTCACTCAATACTTTGAGTCTCAGGAAGACCAAGATATGACAAGACTACTCAACTTCACTAGAATTCAAGAGAGGAGAAGAGAGGGGGTTTTTGTGTGCTTTGGAATGAAGGAGGGGAAAGGTTTATATAGTAGTAGTGGAGGGGATATGAATGGAAGGCCATTTAATAAGGGTTGACAAGGATTATGAACCTAGAACTCATTTTAGCATTGGAAAAAATCTGATGCATTAAATGGAGAGATTGGTGGGAGTGAGGAGCAAGCCAAAATTCGGTTTTCCCGTAGCTGCTGTAACAGCTTGTAGAGCCAATTTCGAAAAATCATATCTGACTCAATTCTGATCGGAATTGTCTCGTTCTTATACTCAAATTAAAGCCCCGGATGTCTAGTTTCTGGGAAAATTAACCTCATTCACAGATTCAAAATATTCTGAGAGATATTGATGAAATAGTGAGCAGAGGTCATTTGTTAGAAAATGGTTTCAGCACAATTAACATTAATAGGTCCCAAATTAGCTCCCAATTAACATTAAATGGCTCCAATCACTCCCATTTCAGACTTAATTGGCTTCAAATTTACTCTAATTAAAATATAATTGCATAAATTACTCATTGAATAATTAATGTTTAACTATCTAATTAATTAGGTACATGCAATCTCACCATAAAATGTAGTCCTAACCAATCAAATTATGACACGTCATTAATCTCAAATTGATTACACTTATAACCAATTGAAATCAATTGTTCATAATCACATATAGTCGGACTCAATTTGTGATAGTATATCTTAGCCATTAAAATTTGATTTGATGATAACTTTCAATCTGATGGTCCGATTAGGGCTTATGAACAGTCGATTTGATCGTTACAACATCAAGATCATTTTAGTGAAATGAGATTAAGGATCTAATGGCTAGAATCAAGATACATATTTTCAAGGCAAAATTACCCTTTTACCCTCCATGTGAGGTTAAATACGGGTTACAAAATAGAGTGTCAACAGAATGCCCCTCATTGGCAGAGCTTGAAAAGCGAATGTCAATGTATGAAAGAGACACCTAACTTTGCAATCAGTATTTAACCGTGGTGAATGTATGATGCATGTAGATAAAAATGTAGATGGTCATGTTATGGATCAAAATGTAGACCGAAATGGGAGGATCAGGTCCAAACGTAGTTCATGGATGCAAAATTTTTTTTTTTTTTTTTTTTGAATGAGAAATGAGTACAAGACATGCTTACCAGTGGTCACGACAAGATGAGGATTTTAGTCATGATCTTAAATTTTGGACATGCTTCGCAGAGGTCTGATGGAATTGGATTTTGGACGTGCTTCCCAGAGGTTCGATGGAATTGAATTTTGGACGTGCTTCCCAGAGGTCCGATGGATTTGAAGTTTGGACGTGCTTCTCAGAGGCCCGTGGATTGAATTTGGACGTGCTTCCCAGAGGTCCGATGGATTGAACTTGGACGTGCTTCCCAGAGGTCCGTGGATTTGAATTTTGGACGTGCTTCCCAGAGGTCCGATGGTTTGACTTTGGACGTGTTTCCCGGAGGTCCGATAAATTTGAGTTTGAACGTGCTTCCCAGAGGTCCGATGGAATTGGATTTGGACGTGCTTCTAGAGGTCCGATGGATTGAAGTTTGGACGTGCTTCCAAGAGGTCCGATGGTTTGAAGTTTGGACATACTTCCCAGAGGTCCGAAGGATTGAAGTTTGGACGTGCTTCCAGAGGTCCGATGGATTGAAGTTTGGGTGCTTCCCAGAGGTCCGATGGTTTAAAGTTTGGACGTGGTTCCTAGAGGTCCGATGGATTGAAGTTTGGACGTGCTTCCCAGAGGTCCGATGAATTTGAATTTGGACGTGCTTCCAAGAGGTTCGATGGAATTGGATTTGGACATGCTTCCCAGAGGTCCATTGAATTTGAAATTTGGACGTGCTTCCCAGAGGTCCGATGGATTGAAGTTTGGACGTGCTTCCCAGAGGTCCGATGATTTGACTTTGGACGTGCTTCCCAGAGGTCCGATGGATTGAATTTGGACGTGCTTCCCAGAGGTCCGATGGATTGAATTTGGACGTGCTTCCCAGAGGTCCGATGGATTTGAAGTTTGGACGTGCTTCCCAGAGGTCCATTGAAATTGACTTTGGACGTGCTTCCCAGAGGTCCGATGGATTTGAAGTTTGGACGTGCTTCCTAAAGGTCCGATGGATTTGAAGTTTGGACGTGCTTCCTAGAGGTCCATTGAAATTGACTTTGGACGTGCTTCCCAGAGGTCCGATGGATTTGAAGTTTGGACGTGCTTCCCAGAGGTCCATTGAAATTGACTTTGGACGTGCTTCCTAAAGGTCCGATGGATTTGAGTTTGGACATGCTTCCCAGAAGTCCGATGATTTGAGAGGCATTATTCATGCCGATGTTTGTGGGCCTTTTACCCTAATACCTGCAAAATAGATATTTTCTATTAGTAACAGAGTCATTCATTGAAAAGAATTCAGCATACCTGGCGAATGCCCCTAGTTTAGGACATATTCCATGCTTCGATGAATGCTGAGGGTAGACAGTCGACTTGATGTTGCACCACTGGAGAATGTGGAAGAGGGTCATAGCTTTTTATTCCTGAAATTTTTTTTTTTTTGTTTTTAGCCAACCTAAGAAGTATGAGCCCAATGCCCCTAGTCCCTAGGCTTTTTGAAAATTCTCTCTTCTCTTCTTCCTTTTCTTTTTTTTTTTTTTTTTTTTTTTTTTTTTTTGAGATTTGAAGATTTGTCCATTATCGAGTAGTGAAGAAGATAAAGATGAAGATGGAGTAAAAGAGATGAAGATTTATTCATGAATTTTTTTTTTTTTTTTTTTTTTTTTGTGGAAAACCTATCCTTTGAATGAGAATAACTTTGGCTGGAGTTGATGCGGATTGCTGGATAAGTCCTTGCTTAATTCCCAATGCCCCTAGTTTGGAGCATATTCCATGCTTAGATTGAAGCTGAATTCATTTGATGTTGTGACCATTGAGGAACATGAAAGAAGATTATGGTTCGCCATCCTTGGTTCCTGCAAAAAAAAGCTTTCTTTCTCTAGCTAGTTAGAAACCAATTATCATGCAAATTTGAACACAATATAAATAGGTCAATGCTCCAAGTTTAAACATGCTTGATGCAAACAAATGGGCTTAACCTAACATGCACCCAAACAATTTTGTCACATTGTTTTAACTTTGTTCTCCAATGTTATTTAGGTGAATAGGACCGGGCCTCTGCAAGGCTGCCTACGTACCTCTCTCATACAGGATCAGGTCAAGACGTAGTTCAAGAGAACTGGATTTTGAAAAAGGATGATTTTTTTTTTTTTTTGAAAAAAACAAATTTCCGTTTTTTTTTTTTTTTGGAACAAGATGTGATCCTTTGAACAACCATTTTATAAAATCATAGTGTTTAAGAACCAAACAAATCTCTTTGATTAGGAAGGATCAAGATCATTAAACTCATATAATCAAATTTGCTTCATCCTTTTGAACATCGTCAGATTGAGTCTCCAAAGGCAATCAAGAAATGAAATGTGATAATATTTATGAATCACATTGTTGGGCGCAAACAAGGAAAGTGCTCCAGGTTTGGAAGTTCTTTTGAGTCATTTTGAGGATTTGAGAATTTGAGAAATTTTGTCCTCGGACATATCATCCTGTGGGGTTTGACAATTTTAAGCATTTTTCCTTTTTAATTCAAGAGAAAATAATATTAGAGTTTAAGATGTGCCTATAACTAGCAACACTTCAAGGAGGTCTTTACTCATGGGTTGCAATGTAGGCCGGGTTTGGGTTATGAAATGAAAGATATAAAAGGCTCAAAATTCCCTATGATGTTTCTTCCAAGTATGCATTACTCAAAAATCAAGTATTGGAAGAGTTTTACCATTTCTTCTTTGTCATCTTCTCACTAATCTTCATTGGTCACTTGTATCAACAATCGTTTTTATGATCATTCCTCTTGAATCATACCTCTAGATTTTCATCTTGTAAAATTCTTCTCTTTTTAGGTTGCATCTTTAAGTTTCCAACTTGGTAGGATTTTCCAATTTTTTCTTTTCTTCTTCTTCATTTCTTTGGCCCTAACTTTTGCCTAGACCGCCCTTTTGGGTTTTCAGCCTAGCAGGCTTTTTTTTTTGGCCTTTGCTTTTGCCTAGACTACCTTTTTGGGTTTTTAGCCTGGCGGGCTTTCTTTTCTTTCTTTCTTTCTTTCTTTTTTTTGTTTTTTTTTTTTTTTTTTGGTCTTTCATCTCTTGATTGAATGAACTTTTGCCCTCCTTGTATTTCTCATATTAATGATTTTTGGTCATTTTGATGCACTTTCTAGACTCCTTTCTTGCCTCGATGTACTTGCACCTTTCTGTGCTTGATGAATCTTTCCTTTTTTGATGAAATCTCTTTCAAATGAATCTTGTATTCCTCTTAGTATGATGAATTTTAGGCTCTTCAAACTTGATGCACACTTTTTTTTTCTCTCACATTGATGGAATTTCATTTCTCTTTCCTTGATTGAGTGAAAGCTCATTTTTCTTTGATGATCTCTTCTCTTTAGCCTAATGAATTCTCCACTTGTCTTTCATGTCTTCTAGGAGAGATTTATCAATTAGCTTCAAAGTTACAAAGTTGACTCCTCCTCAACATGAGATTAAAGCATGCATACTTTGATTTTTCCCACCCCAAGTTTAGATTTTAGTGGGTTCATGCAAAAAAAAGAGGCTAAGTGTTTTAAGTCTCAAATGGGCTAGCAATGGATAATGATCATTCTAGGTATTAAGGTATAATCTTGGTTAACCAAAGATGGCCTCCTATCCTTAGTAATGTTTACTTGTAGGCACAATGACTTAAGCTCTTTTAATAAATTCATCTTGAAAGAAAAAGTATGAATGCTCTAATGTTGTGAAACAAAAGATCTTTGAAATTGGTTCGAGTGCATGGATTCTTGGGATTTTTTGACGGATGGATTCTTTTTGATTGCCTTTTAAGACCATTTCTTCTTTTATTCAAAGTAATTTAGCAAAAGTGTTTACACGGATCAAATGAAATCAATCCTTTCTCAGTACAAGTTGATTGTTCAAGCCTTTAAATATCTTAATTTAGAAAAAGTTTTGTCCAAGGGATCCTCATGTACCCTTTTGAAAAGAGGACTTTAAAGAATCTTGAAATCTTTGAAAGAAAAAAATGGGTCTTTTTGAAAAAATCACTAGGAAGTCCAATGCCCCTAGTTCAAAGAATTTTTTTTTTTTTTTAAATGACTTAAGGGCTCAATGCCCCTAGTCCAAGGACTTTTTTAATTTGAAAATTTTTCTCTTTTTTTGGGAAAGATTTGGAAATCTTGAAAAAAAAATTTTGAATTTTTTTTTTGTTTTTTTGTCTCTTTCTTAATATATATACATGAACAAAGCTCGTTAAATGCTACATGAAAATTTTGAATTCAAAGAAACATAGAAACATGGAATAAACAAACAAATTTTAAGTTTAACCATGATGTTGCAATCCAAATATGGAGTGAGGCAAAGTTGGGCCACTTGCTTCTTCTTGGTCCATTTAGGATGCTTGAGGCTTGGTGTGCTTGAACCTTGATTATGATGAAATGGCTTGAGCTTGCACTTGGAAGGCTTGAACCTTGATTATGATCTTTTGATATTTGCTTGAAATGGCTTGGGCTTGCACTTGAAATGCATGCATCTTGTGAGCTTTTGGCTTTTGATGTTGATCATGCGTATACACCTTTGATGGGCTCAAGTATTGGGCTTAGACTCATTCAAGAAACAATTTTGGGCTTCCATACCAAGTAGAGTTCAATCATAGGCTTTTGGGCTTGAGTTCATTCACATCATACAAGGTTCAAATAATCATGATGGGCTCAAGCGTTGGACTTGAGTCATCATGGTTCAAACAACGACCAAACAAATGCATAATGAAATGCAACTTACATGGACCGACCTAAAGGTAGGTTCTATGGGTCATTACAACATGGGTAGAAGGTAGGTTAAAGGTCCCCACAAGCTAGGACGCCGTACCTCCCAACTTGTGACGCCAGGAGCGCCGCGTTGGTCCGAACAATACAGTTTGTCCCTATGAACCATCATGGCATAACCATAATGATCCTTGTCGCTGTGGGTGGTAGGTTCACCGCTGGGTATGTGAGTCTCAGGAAGACCACAATCCACGGCTAATACTACCGAGCTTCCGGGCTAGCACACAAATAAAATAAATTTCATTCAAACAAATGATGCATAACATGCAAAATAATGACATATTAGACATATTATATACAAAAAGAAATAAACAAACAATGACATGGTTGGCCACCACAACCTAATTGAAGCTTAGCCCTCAATATCCCCAGTGGAGTCGCCACTGTGAGAGACCGCGCCCCCGGCCCCCTTTTATAGGAATGTGTTGGGTCAAACCCACGTGAATGGGTGGAGTCGTGTTATTGCCTCTCAAAATGGAGGTTCGACTAGTTATATTTTCCCCTTTAGATTAAGGGTTTTACAATGGAGTCGCCACTTATTTAATTGTTGAAATAAATAAGAAAACCATAATTGAAAAACTCATCATTTCATTAATTTGAAATTAAATTTACATTGAACATAGGAAATTACATGGCTTTGGTCCTAGATACAATTTAAGATAAAGTACATGACTTTATTTCCTAGTTACAATCTAGAAATTGAAAATTAAAAGGATAAGCATTTGATCTACTAACCCTTGATCTAAGTTCGGAGGCTATGTTACAAGGTGGGAAGGTGTTAGGCACCCACCTTACCCGGTGAAACCGGTCTTCTAGACTATGTTGGCCAACAATCATATCATATCATCCAATATGTCAATCAATTTACATGTTGAATTTAATGTGTGTGCATGTGATAAACGCTAATTCAATTTATTAAACATTGCATTTGGATTGAAAAATAAAATTCTAGTGAATGTGTGTGGATGGTGATAACCTAGATTCAAGGACTTGAAAGAATAATTAAACAAACATGTTTGTCATATTTTTTATGTGGATTTAAAATTAAAACTAGTGATATGCATAAACATGTGATGAGCAACCAAGAACATGTAAAGAACATATAAGAACATTTAAGAACATTCAAACATATTCAAGATAATTTAAATAATCACTATCATGTTTTAATCCTAAACTCTCATCATGAAAACACAAGAAACAAGTTAGGGAAAAGGATTACACCTTCATGCAAGATCCATACGGTGGAGGAGGAGACTCTTGAGGGAGATCCTAAGGGTGGGGGAAAAGAAGAACTAGGAGAGGGAGAGTGAGTCTCACTCAATATCTTGAGTCTCAGGAAGACCAAGATATGACAAGACTACTCAACTTCACTAGAATTCAAGAGAGGAGAAGAGAGGGGGTTTTTGTGTGCTTTGGGATGAAGGAGGGGAAAAGTTTATATAGTAGTAGTGGAGGGGATATGAATGGAAGGCCATTTAATGAGGGTTGACAAGGATTATGAACCTAGACCTCATTTTAGCATTTGGGAAAATCTGATGCATTAAATGGAGAGATTGGTGGGAGTAGGGAGCAAGCCAAAATTCGGTTTTCCTATAACTGCTGTAACAGCTTGTAGAGCCAATTTCGAAAAATCATATCTGACTCAATTCTGATCGGAATTGTCTCGTTCTTGTGCTCAAATTAAAGCCCCGGATGTCTAGTTTCTGAGAAAATTAACCTCATTCACAGATTCAAAATAATCTGAGAGATATTGATGAAATAGTGAGCAGAGGTCATTTGTTAGAAAATGGTTTCAGCACAATTAACATTAATAGGTCCCAAATTAGCTCCCAATTAACATTAAATGGCTCCAATCACTCCCATTTCAGACTTAATTGGCTTCAAATTTACTCTAATTAAAAGATAATTGCATAAATTACTCATTGAATAATTAATGTTTATCTATCTAATTAATTAGGTATATGCAACCTCACCATAAATGTAGTCCTAACCAATCAAATTATGACACGTCATTAATCTCAAATTGATTACACTTATAACCAATTGAAATCAATTGTTCATAATCACATATAGTCGGACTCAATTTGTGATAGTACATCTTAGCCATTAAAACTTGATTTGATGATAACTTTCAATCTGATGGTCCGATTAGGGCTTATGACCAGTCGATTTGATCGTTACAACATCAAGATCATTTTAGTGAAATGAGATTAAGGATCTAATGGCTAGAATCAAGATACATATTTTCAAGACAAAATTACCCTTTTACCCTCCATGTGATGTTAAATACGGGTTGCAAAATAGGGTGTCAACAACATGGCTTCCGGTGCCTCCCTGGAAATCCCTGATGGAAGCATTGTCCATCAGGGGGGCCCCATCAAGCATTGGGGCTGGAAGCCAAGCCTGGAGCTCAGATAGAGGAGTGACCCTCCTCTTAGGCCCCCTATGCCCAACTTTCTGCTACTTAGTAGCTCGTTGGGCCTTCTTTTCTTGGGTGGGGTGAGATTTCTCAGCCTCCATCACCTTCTTATCCTTTGACTCCCTCTTTCATTTGGAGTCGGAAGGCTCGGTCCTCGGCGGTAGGGTGGGCTTGGAATGAGGAGGTGGAAGCTTGGATGGAGCAGGAGGGAGCTTGTTTTAAGAAGGGGAAGGAGGTTTCCTCTGAGATGGTCTCCCTTGTGTCTCCTTCCCCGGCTAGGACTCTATCAAGTCCAATAGGCTTGTTTGCTATCTCCTCTGTATACCCATATCTTCCTCTGAAGGAGTATCTGCCGAGGGGAAGTCTGCTTCGATATGGTTTGAGTCGCTGAGATCAACAAAAGTGCCCTCAGGTGATTGAGCTCGATTGAATACCTCAAATTCATCCTTGGACGAACCTAATTCAACAACTCCTTCTTTCTCTGCTTCTTCTTCCTCTTCCTTTACCTTAGGAAGAGAAGAGGAAGAACCCACCAAAGGCATGCCTCCCGAATTGAAGCACCCTCAGATAGCAGGAAGCCTTTAACTGCAATGTTGATCTTGCAGAGACGTGGATCGTGGGCCTTGATGACACACTTTGGAGCCTGGAAAGCACGTGAAATTGGTGTATATCCCAATATTAAGTGAGCTGCCCGAAGTTGACCATCGTCTTCGTTCACGAACACCTCGGCTTGAAGAATTTTGTCCAAGCTCTCCTTGTTAACCAAACTCAAATGCGGCTCGATGGCGCGCCTGTCTACAAAACCATAACAAGCAAAGTGTTAGCAACTTAACAACACAGGTCACATTAAGGCATTGAACAGGTCCTACTCCTATCCCTAGAGCCCTACCTAGTTGCCCCTCTTCCAAATGGCAAAGGATGCCATCATGCTACTCCCCAAACACGATCAGGAAATCCTTGTTTAGTCATTTGCTAGATTCTGGAAGACACTGTATGAGCCTAATTTCAGGCTTCCTTGTCTTCAGATAGTACCCATTTCCCTTCGGGTAATGGAGGCTGTAAACCCAATTCACAATGTGATCGGTCAACTGTAGCCCCATTTTTTCGTTTAGGGCATCCACACACCCTAGTATTCTGAAGACGTTTAGGGTGCACTGAGTGGGGGCTAGCCTAACGAACCTAAGGTAATCCCTCATTACTAGCCCCAAAGGGATTCTCACGCCACCTTCTATAAAAGCGATCATAGGTATCACCACCTCACCCTTTTCCCTTCGAAAATGCCACTCACCCTCCTTGCAATATCTCAGGCCCACATTGGGTGGAATCCTGTAGTCAACCTTAAATTTCTCCATCCCTTCCTCGAACTCTACCAAATCCTTAAATCTACCTATCCCCAGGAAGAATCCAAAGAAGTTAAAGAAAGTTGGAAAAGAGAGGTGCAGGAAGAAAGACACAGAGAAAGGAAAGTAAAGAAAGTTTGAAAGGTTTGGAAAAACTTACAAGACTGAGGAAAGTGTCCTCGGATAAGCTTTTGAAATGGCACAAGTGAGTGAGAAGTATTGACAAGTTCAACGTATGTGCGCAGGAGCTCTTGAATGCAAAAGTAATTTGGGGAATTGATTTAAACGGGTATTTATACCCAAGTCTAAGTAGCAACGGGAATTTTCCAGCTCATAAGTCAAAAAGATCTCTCCACCGTTGGATTACCATCACACCGTAGAATGTGGGGGGAACAACCAGCCGCAGGAATTTAATGAAGGCGCGCCCTAAATGCCGAAGCGTCAGGAATGTGCCTTGGACAGTTAAAAAGGCATTGACGCCAGCAGAAGATAAAACATGATAAGCCTACAGTACTTTCGAGGACATCAAAATCCTTCTTTCTGTCCAAGGATCCAGACAGTAGAATTTTGAGGGGATATTGTGGGGTCATAAAGCCCGATAATAGGCATCCACCTTTTATACTAGGCCTGAAGCCCATGACGAGACCCATAGTCGCATATAAGGAAGGCAATGGTTATCATGGCGGCCCAGGAAACCATGCCGAGGACAATCCTGTCCTCGACTAGCGAAGGTCGAGATTGATATAAAGAGACTTGCCGACAAAAATAACCTTCCAAAGTACCCCAGGGTAGAATATAAGTACAACAAGCAAGCACTATGGAGCATGGCGGCAAAGCAATTCCAGGAAAAAGTTATAGCCTCCACATTAAATGCTCCACAACTAACACTCTAGCCGCATTAAATGTGGAAGTGATACTTGAGCAGTAACTTTTCAAACTCATAGCTACTACCTAAGAGCTTTGGGAGGAAAGTTGATGTGACAAATATCAACAATGGCAGATCTAACATGCACGTGTATGGTGGAGCTCTGAGAAAGCTGATCGGAATTTTGATCGGAGAAACATTATAGCAACCTGAGCTAGCTTTGTAACCATTGTCACTGTCAATCAAGAGATAAGAAGTGGAAGCTCCTCGGACTAGTGCCGAGGATTGAATTACTTGTCTAAATCCATACTTGTTTTACTTATTCATTCTTTAAACCACCTTCAGCTGTTGTTACACTCTTTAAAGCCCAATTCTTCTACCCACACTTTACAAATTTATTTTATTGGGCTTGTTGGGCTTGAGTCTACTTATCCCAACGGAAAAGTGCTCAAATCTGGCCCTTACAAAAAGTTCCTCAAAAAAATTTAAAAATTTTTTTAAAAAAAATAAAAGTTATATAAAAAAATAAAAAATAAAAATCATTAGTCTATTGTAAATTTGTAATAATCTCTTTACGACTCATGATGCCTGTTTGTCGGCGCGACGTCGTATGATATTAAGTGACTTGGCACTCGACTTACAGTCAGTTGTCAACCCTCTCTTTCTCTCTCAGTCGTGAGATCTATATTCCTCTCGACAATAGGAGCAGTTCCTTAAAACCCTAACCCTAACCCTTATCGCTGTAAGTTCTCCATCGCTTGCCTCTAATTTGCTTCAATTTCAAAGCTCTCTCATTCAATTTTAAGCACATTCTTATCTTTCTTTAGATCCGCTTTACCCTAAAAACCCCTTCTTTTGTTTCTGTTTTCAGGGTTTTTTCCTGGTAGAGAATCACATTATCATCAACATGAGGTAACTTCAAGATTTCTACTCCCTTTTTTTTTTCTCCAGAATTTTCTTCGTTTCGTTTAATTTGATTGAGAATTAGGGTTTGCTATTTCGGTTACTAAATTTACTAATCAGTTTTTCTTTTTCTTTTTTCCTTTTTTCCTTGTTTGTGTCTATTGCAGTAAGCCAATGGATGAGGATACCACTGTAAGTAATTTATCTTTTACACACACATACACAAATGTTGTTGTGAATGTTTTCACTTTTCAGTGGGTAGTTATTCCTAAGATGATGCCCTTTTATGTGTTTGTCATTGGGTCATTCATTTGTCTCTGTCAAAACTAAAATGGGAATTGCTTGAAGAATTTTAAGATGTGATAAGGTTGTCAATTTGTCATAAGTATCAGGCATTTACATACTTACTCCTGTTTTATTAAATAAATTTCCGTGTTGTACTGCAACCTTAGCCTGTTTTGTGCTTGTGTATATTTGGGGAGGGAAGTGGATGAGGTTGTGATTTCTGTTTTATGATGTCAACATATTAACTTTTACTACTGAATATTTGAAGCTTCTCTTAACTTCTGGCATCATAGCCATCCTTCATGCAAGTATCATTCATCCACACTGTAGTTTCACTTACCTTAGAGCACTCACAATGGCTCAGGCAAAACACTAACAATTAAATAACCCAATTTGCAAATTTTAAATTTATGAGAAAAAAGAAAAAGGTTGAGCTCAAAAGAAGGCAACTTTGAAGAAGTTTTGAGCCAAAAGTACGTTGGGGTTGGACTAACAATGGGTACTTAATTACTTATTTTGTTACTTAAACCAAATCAAATGAAGAAGACAGGATAGCAATAAAAATGGCCAAGAAAATTGGTTTTTCAGAGCATAATGGAAATGCCTGTGTTTTGATGCTGACAAGTAAAGAAAGGAAGTGGCAAATTGATTGCGGTTTGGAAGTGAAATAATAAATTTTAGAATAGAAAATCAGATGTGGTTTTTTTGAAAAGTGGTTATAGCTATAATACAAAAAGTAAGTTCTTATTCTACAATATGATTGAAATTTTGCTTAAGCCATTGTAAGATTGCTTTCATAAAACACCATTTCATCAGTCAAAAATTATATTCTATCAAGTTTTCTTTATCCTTTTACATACTTGATTTACTTCGTTATCTATTAAAAAATATATATATGATTGAAATTTTGCTTAAGCCATTTTGGGTACTTTTACATCACCATTCTTGATTACGTTTACATAAGCATGCTCTCTTCTATATAACACCTCCTATATACTGTATCTTATCTTTATGTATTATGGTGTCATCCTTTTTGTGGGGCTCATTTTTAGCTACATTGCTATGTTCTCTTTTTCCCCAGACTGATACAGGATTGAATTTACCCTTCTACTGATATTAGCTATTGTTCCATGATTTTTCAATATAAGCTTCTACTCACCCAAACTCTTTGTGACAGGGAGGCAAGAATGAGGAAGAGGAATTCAACACCGGGCCACTCTCTGTTCTGATGATGAGTGTTAAGAATAACACACAGGTAAATATATTATCTTCAAAGCACTGTTTATTAAATACCAAAGTGTATTGTCAGAGCAAGTCTTAAACAATAAATTGAGTGTGTGTTTGTAAATCAAACATTTTGTTAATGGGTAAAAAATATATGTTATTGACATGTAACCATTTGTAAACCCCAAAATCTAGTCAGCTGGGAGTGATCTGATTGGATAGGGAATGCATGTTGTTTGCTAAGTCAAGGTGAGTTGATTGCCATTATAGCTTAGTTTGAACATTTAGGCGTCAGGGGCAATATTTTAAACTGTTGTTCTGTTGGTTTTCACCAGAACTGGATAGCATTATGCAAGTGACCAGGCCTGGTCAGTTTTTAGAATTCTCAAACAGTCCCTTGGAGTTATAGCTTGTGATATCAGTGAGTGTACAGTTCTTTAGATATAGCTTTCTTACCTGTTATCAGATAGATTTATTGTTGATTGCTTCTTTGTCTCTTGCCTTACTAAGGTGCTCATTAACTGCCGAAACAACAAGAAGCTTCTAGGTCGTGTGAGGGCATTTGATCGTCACTGTAACATGGTTCTTGAAAATGTCAGGGAGATGTGGACTGAGGTTGGTTTCCATAGCAATATATTGTCCCTCTAATTCCTCAATCTGATGCTATCATGTCTATCAAACTCTTGCCGATTTAACTAATACATTGTACTCTTGGTTTAGGTACCAAAGACTGGTAAAGGCAAGAAGAAAGCTCAACCTGTCAACAAAGATAGGTTTATCAGTAAGATGTTTCTTCGGGGGGACTCTGTTATCATCGTTCTTAGGAACCCAAAGTGAGAGATGTCGCAGTTCTCATGATCATCTGAAGTTTAACTTCTTATTTTGATGATGTCACAGTTTTCTGGAGGTTTACTTAACAATGACAATATGGTCTTAGTAGGAGAACTGTTCCTTGCTTAAGTTCTTCCTAATACTATTAATGATCTATTTTTTTTGCTAGTAACTTGTTGATCACATGGGAATTGCCGTTATTATTATGAACGTGTGACCTTGCTGAGGATTTATGTTAATTGTTGCCCACAAATGCATGTACTGCCTTATATTCTACTTTGCTTTCCGTATCTTTTGGGTTTGGGGATAAGATTCTTTACCAGATATGACAATACAGGTCAGAATTTTCTGACCCAACTCGACCCGATCTGAAAAATACCTGACTCGATCTGGATAACTTGTGACCCGACTTGATAAAAAAAATTTGCTAAAAAAATATTTAAATTATGTCATGATACTAAGTGCATAAAGCACAAAGTACCCAAACTTATAATTAATATATTATATATTATAAAAAATGACTATTTGATTCATCAAAAGTCAAAAGCTAGCTAGCCTAGCTTCAGTGCCCTGCTTTCCATCCAAAAAAAAAAAAGGCCTAGCTTTAGCCTTCACACGTGACCACACACGTTACACAAGGCAGGGGCCCTTCAGTGGTTGCCAATTGCCATGAGATAAGACCATTAGACCACACACATTACACAAGGCAAGGGCCAAGCCTGTCAAGAGTCAGACAACCATTTAAAAAAAAAAAAAAAATCTCATTCAGCTGAATTACAATTTGTAAGTATGAATATTTGTAATCTTGAATCTGCTATCAATATTGAGTAGATTAAGATTAAGGTGTAATTCTTATAAAATATTTATTTATTCTTCTTTACTTAATATGTTATGTTTATTTTATTTTTATTTTTTTTAATTTATCTTTCTAAGTAATCTAACTTTACTATTATATTAAATGTAACAAGAACATGTGCATTTAAGAAGAACAATAACTTACTACTTTGTTAGCTTATTTGTTTTGTTTGTTTTAAGATCTATCTCTTTTTAAATATGTAAACTTGTAATTATATGCATTTTGACAGTGAACTATTAATATTGAAGACTTTTTCCATCATGAATTTATAACTATAAATCATTTTTGTCATGCTCAAAACTATCAGAATTGGAAGGATATTAACAAATGGTATTAAGTGCAATTTATTTGCTTAATTGATTTTATTCACTCTCTAAACAGGTTGTCATTGATTTGTTGTTGTAATTGTAGGAAAAAAAAAAAAAAAACTTGTTTGAAAAATACAGGTAAACCAGACCTAACCTGACCCACAACCTGATGAACCTTTTAAAAATGGTCTGTTTTGACCCGTAAATCTGATTAACCCGACCCGATCCACCCGTTTTGCCACGTCTGATTCTGGTGGTCACATTGTGGGGCTTATTCGGGTTAAGTTTTACCTCTTTTGTTGAGAAAGCTCTATATTCGTTGGTAAATTACGATCTAATACCTATATTGGAATTGGTTGGGCCCAACTCTGTGGTGATTTGTAGTTTGTATTGACAGTATCGTCATTTTCTTACACGGGACTTGAATTTTAGAATATTCTATTTCTGAGCTTTCACGGCCCACAAAAGCAAGAAGGGTAAAATTGTTTCACTCGCATTAGTTATTTGGTTTTCTAAGTTGTTGGTCGTATCTTTCTCAAAAAAAAAAAAAAAAAGTTGTCGGTAGTATGGCAGTTTTCTTGTTTCTAGAATTGTTCAGGAACAGACTGCGACAACCGTATTGATTTGAGTAGCTTTGGCTTCGTTTATTTGGTTGTTATTTCTTGGAATTTGGGAAGCTTGTTCAGAAACTTAAGTGGAAGAGTTTTGGCACTTAATGAGTTAAGCGTGCCCCGTGTTACGTTGTATAAGGCATATCAACAAAGAAGTTTGGATCCCAATGGTAACAATAAAAACAAGGCTTCTAGCGTACACGTTTATAAGTATATTTTTTTTAACCTCTTGATCCACGCTTGCATGTCAATGCTGTTAATTAGGAAATATAATCTGTATTGATTGATTGGAATTGAAAACTTGAAAAATTAGTAAGCTTTCACTTATACATGGATAGCAGTTTATAGCCAATTGTATCTTTGAGCAAGAGATCTTCAAGGGTCAACATTGCCAAGCTGAACTGCGATAATTTACACCCTTTTAAGAGAACAAAACGGAAACAAACTGAGCTGCGATAATTAAGCTAGAATGAGAATGCAGCAGGTAAAGCTATTACTGTAGGCCTCTTAACAAATCAAATTTAAAAAATAAGGAAAGGAACTTTTTGGAATCACAGATCTATTACGCTTAAATGGGCTTGTAACCCAGAAATTACTAAGATGGTGGAAATCAAATGCCAAAGGGACACCTAAAACCTATTCCAAAGAAGAATCAAGCAGCACAAATGCTGCTTCTGGTGTTGCTACTGTATTTTGTTTGGAGAAGGGAAACAGCTGAGAATTGCATTCCAACAAACAATTATCTTTTCCCTCTGTCATCACTCTTCAAGTATATATGCCTGACTTAGAATTACGCGGTAGTAGCGCCACCCTCCTTGTGGTCACCAAAGATACGTTTCCTGAAATCTGAGACCATGAGAGGAAGACCCTTGCGGAGTTCCACCTTTGGTTGCCAGCCAAGTAGCTCTTTAGCCTTTGTGATATCAGGCTTCCTCTTGTGGGGATCATCCTCTGTGTTGGGCTTGTACTCTATCTTCGCGTCTGGGTCAATTGTTTCCCGGACCACCTGCACCAATGACACGCAGTACAGCTCAAAATTTACTGATCTTTTTCTGTTTGTTTTGTTTTGTTTTGTTTTTACTGTCACAACTCACAACCAGAAATGTAAATTAACCTCAGAGAGCCAACAACTGAGCTGTTCATCAATAGTAACCATTATAGGATTAAATTATAGGATGCTACCCTTCCATTAAATTTAAACCATCCCATCAATTTTTCACTTCCATCAAGAGTTATAAATAACAACACAAATTAGTTTAAGGAAAGCAAAGGCATGAAACAGGAAACGTTGTTGTTGTTGTTGTTGTTGTTTCTCTCCCTCTTTCAAAACGAGAAAGTTAGAATTCCAGAAGAGCAATAAACTTACCCCAGCAAGTTCGAGCATGGTGAATTCACCCGGATTACCGAGATTGAAAGGTCCAACATGTTCTCCTTCCATTAGGCGCATCAGACCCTCCACCTGTAGTAGCACAACATACCAGAAAATTTTAATAATCCTGAACAGAAATTACTAAACTGTAATTGCAAATTTACCACAAAGCACCAAAAGAAAACAGAAGAAAATAATAAATAAATCTTATTATTCCAATGATTTTTTAAGGATAATCTTATAACTAATTTCATTATCACAGAAGAGACAGTTCCGTTCATTACAAATAAAGGCCTACCCCCCCATCAAAAATAAAAAAATAAAGGCCTACCCCAGATACCCCACTTACAAGAAATAATATTCCCAATCATACAAATTAAAAAATATCTTAGTCAATGAAGGCCGCCCTACCCCAGATAGCCAACTACTCTAGAAGCCATCTCATTAGTCATTATTGATATTTTACTACCACATCAAATACACATCTTGGTACCATCAAATATCAATTAAATTCTGAAAGCAACCTGGGATCACACTTTATGGCCTATTTGGAAGTTTAGAAAGGGAGGAGAATAGAGGGGAGTAGAGGGGAGGAGAGTAGTGGATAAGAGAGTAGAGTGGAATGGTTATCCTCTACCTTGTTTGGGTGTTTTTAAAATTAGTAAGGGGGAAGAGAATAATTAATCCTTACTCTTATTTGAATGTTTTAAAAATTAGGATGTAAAAGAGAAGAAATGATTTAAATAGACAAATTTACCCTTATTTGAAAATGAACTTGCAATATTGGTCTATGACTAATTTGTTAGATTAAATAATTATTTAATCAACATTCTCATTCCATCAAATACCACAAATAAAAGTATAATAATAAAACTATCCATCAATATATATATAAAACTACTATTAACTATTAAAAAATAATTTTTATTACCTCAAAAAAAATTATAATAAAAATGAAATTATATTTTCTTTATTGTATATACCTGTGTTGTGTTGAAGAAGAAAGAGTTTAACCAAAAAAAAAAGAAAAAAGAAAGAGGTTTTCCCAGCAAAAGCGAACCCCAAGGAGAACCCGTCGGAGTGAGCCACCGTCGTGTCGGAGCACGGCGAGTACTCGCCGTTGTTGTCACTCGCTGTGTCGACAAAGACCAGAAAGTTGGAGCAACGCGCTCTCATGGGTGCTGCAGGATCGAAGCTCGAGAAAGCTCTCGGAGACTAGTTCCCTGAAGGCGAGCGCTACTTCGGTCTCGAAAATTTCGTTTTGATTTTGTGGTTGGGGTTTCAATTTCTAATGGAATTTGTGTTTCATCACGAGCTTGAATTTTTCTTGTTGG
This sequence comes from Quercus ilex subsp. ballota, assembly GCA_032727855.1. Classification (NCBI taxonomy): domain Eukaryota; kingdom Viridiplantae; phylum Streptophyta; class Magnoliopsida; order Fagales; family Fagaceae; genus Quercus; species Quercus ilex. The sequence goes on from CM064919.1 coordinate 30,199,579, forward strand.
GTTGCCTTATTTGCAAAGTCAGTAACAAAGATAAATAGTGAGATTCAAATTTTTTTTTTCATTCACCTCAAATTTTCCCAGGAAACAAACAAAAATTATTTATATAATCTGTTTGTAATTTTGTTAATTTAAAAATGATAAATTAGAAAATTCATTTGATTAATAATTTATCTACTCTACTCTCCCTCCAAATCTCTCCAATTTGGAAAAACTAGAGGTAGTTGAAACCCCTCCAAATCCCTCCCCCTCCTTCCTTAAAAAACTTACAAACAAAGTAATTGAATTACTCTCCCTCCCTTTCCTCTACTCCCCCTCATTTTTTTAAACTCCCAAACAAGCCATTACTTTATTAAGGTGCTCTTTTGCTTTAAACTTTAAACAAAGTTCTAATGCTTTTGAGACTTGAGAGTTAAAATTCACTCAGTAGACCGATCCCTGCCTTATATCAACATAAAGGGGAATTATAACAAACATAAAGGGGAATTATAACCGGCTGGCCCACCTTCAGCTTTCAAATTCGCTCTTTTCATATATAGGGAATATGATCCTCTTAATCTCACTTAAAACTAAGAGAGTTTATTTCATAGTTAAGATTTTATCTAGACTGTAGGATTCGAACAAACAATAATGTAGGTTCCATGAAGTCTACAACCAGACTGATTCAATATATTTTTCAATTTAGGCACCAAGTTTGCACAAATTTTTTATTTATTTGTGCTATGCACATGGGGAAGGTAATCTCTTATTGTAATCTAAGATTCACAAGGCCTAGTTTTTGAACTAAATAGCAAAGACAACAAGCATAAAGCAGTTACATTTTAATATCTTCATTTATTCAAAGTCTCAGTCTTTACTTTAACAATTTTAGTTTAAAATATAAAAGTAAAACTTGGCATAAGATGCAATTTGATATCTTTTTGGTAAGTGAAGCAACTTAAAATCATCAAAAGGATATCAAAAGCAATTTGGAAAACAAACAATAAATTATCCTTGACAACACCGAACAAAGAATAAACAACAGCCGCATGATGAATAAACAATTAAGCATTCACTTACCAAGTCAGATACATATTGGAAACTCCTTGTCTGCTTCCCATCACCATAAACAGTCATAGGCTCCTTCCTTAATGCCTACATTATCACCACCAATCATCATTAACTAAACTAATTAAATAAACAGCTCATTTTTCCTGCACAACCAAGTCAAATAAATAAATAAATATATATTGCATTAATGATCTACCTGGGCAACAAAATTGCTGACCACACGACCATCATCGATGCACATTCTGGGTCCATAGGTGTTGAAGATTCTTGCAATCCTCACCTGCAACAAACCCATGCCGTTACATTGATATTTGGACCCATGTAGTAATCACATTGATAGTACTTGTTTGGAAAAGCATATTCTCATAGATTTATATATCTTAAAATTATAATACTCTAAATATAATAACAACCCCAATAATAATTGTACATAAATTTAATAAATCAAAAATCAAGAAGCTGATAAAATTGAGAGCAAACGAGCCATGATCTTTTATTTATTTATTCTTTTTTATCACATAATGTGGGACCTACAACATTTTAATTAAGATATGTGTGACACAACATGTGCACACATGGAAAGTTCAAAATATCAAACACAAGCAATATTCTTTAATTAATTAATTAAACGAAAATCAACATTAACGGAAATATTTAGTTTAGTAAATAAATAAAAATAAAAAAACTGACCTCAACGCCTGCACCTCTATGATAGTCCATGGTCAACGTTTCGGCCGTACGTTTTCCCTCGTCGTAACAGCTTCTAACACCTGTCGCAAATCCCCAACTAAAAAATGTCAGATCTAATTTTAGTAGTTTTCTCCCAAATTACAAAACACTCCCTCCAATGAATCAGAAAGAAAAACCTCAAAGAGAGTCACAAAGATAAACGTGGACCGTCTGATTAACAGAACCGCACATCACGGGTTACTCGTTTTTCCACGGGTCCCCACAACCAGGTCCACGTGGACCGGCTTTCGAGTGAGTTTCTAAACAGAACAAGGCAAATGACAACTGGGTTTTCTTACATCAAACAGTGAGTCTTCACCAACCCCCTAAACCGCGCAGATTAGGACCGGAAACCTTAAATCACGCTACGTTGCGCCGTTTCGACAAAACACACACGAAAGAAACGCATGTTCTCGATTCCAGCCAGTTGCCTTGCCGGAAATCAAAAAAACAAACCAAAAAAAAACGTACCAATAGGATTGACGTTTCCCCAATAGGTTTCGACCTGAGGGTGTTGCAGTGGATCTCCGTACACCTCACTTGTGCTCGTTAGCAAAAACCTCGCACCCACTCTCTTCGCAAGTCCCAGCATGTTCAATGTCCCCACAACATTGGTCTTGTACAAATCAAATTAAGGAACAAACACTAAATAATACTAATACTAAAAAATAAATCAGAAATTGAAATGAAAATTTCAGTTAAGCAGCTCAACGAGTAAGTCGAATAAGAGATCTGAAGTAGTCGACTTGATAGTATTTATAAAAAAAAAAAAAAAAGGATATGATGGTCTTGACGGGGTTGAACTTGTAGTGAACAGGAGAGGCAGGGCAAGCGAGATGGTAGATCTGATCGACCTCGAGCAAGAGAGGCTCGACGACGTCGTGTCGGATGAGCTCGAACCTTGGGTTACCGAAATGGTGCATCACGTTCTCTTTCCTTCCGGTGAAGAAGTTATCGACCACGATCACGCTATCGCCTCGCTCCATCAGACGGTCGACCAAGTGGGACCCAACGAACCCGGCCCCGCCGGTCACCACGATCCGCAAACCCTTGCGTTTTAGCCCCAACGGGACTTTGCCAGAGCTGTACATGTGGAAAGCAGAGCGGTGCTCGTACATGGGTTTTTGGTCGTACTGGCTCAGCCGTGTCGTCGTTTCCGGGATCGTGAAGTGTCCGTACTCGACACGGGATGTGGAGGAGGAAGGTAGGAGGGTGAATACGATGGTGGCTATAGCAATGCCGACGAGGACGAACACCAGGCGTTGTTCTCGGAGCATGTAGCGAATCGGTTGGGTCACTGAGAACCATGGCTTTCGTTGCTTCGGTGTGTACGTGTCCGACACGGGTTGGCTCTCGTGTCCTCTGAAAATCAGCTCCGAACCCATCTTCTTCTTCTTAAACGATTCAAAATTCTGTGTTTCTGGGTAATAAGGAAATGAAGGGGTGAAAAATGAAGGAGAATCGGTGAGTGATTGAGTGTGTGCTGAGTTACGAGTTAACTCGCCGGCGACTCGGACGCTTCGGCGAGTGGGGAAAAATTGGAGGAAGGGTCAGAGAGGTGGTGTTTGGGTTTTTGGTATATTTAAGGTGTGAGGGCTGTTAAATAAGGCATTGGCTTGTGTTGTATTTACGGAAATACCCTTTTGGTTTTTGTGTTTTGAAAAGTAAACGGTTCAGACGGTTGTCATTAGCTGGTGGGAAATTGGGATTGGAATTTTGGCAATTGCCAATATTTTAATTTCTGAAACTGCCAAATATTTGCTTATTTGGTAAAATAATTATTTAGGTTAATTAATTACTAGTTTAGGAGGGGAGTTTGTAGTGTGTTTTTTTCTTTTTTTTTTTGAGGAAAAAAAAGGAGACTTACGTGGGGTAGTCATTGTCCCACTCCCTATAGTACAGTTGAATCAGCCATGATACAGTTAAAAATTTAAATGTGTTTTAAACATTTAACTTTCTACCCAAAAAAAAATAAACATTTAATTACTTTGCTTTATGTGGGCGGTATTGGGTTTTAAATTCTAATAAAAGTTAGCTTTTTTGGACTTTCAAATCTTGCTTTGTGGTGGTCATGTAGTTGTGGATGGGATTGGGACCTATATAGCTTGATGCAGACCAAAATCTAAATGTACAAGTAAAACTACTTGGCCCAAACTAAGCTACGTTTCATGTCATTGCAATTACAACCTATCCAAGCAAAAGATCGTGTGCACAAGAAGTTCATGAATAAAACATTCGTGCACAAACCTACCACATGTAATAAATAAAGATAATAAAATTGTGATATAAAAGAGTCAAAGACCACTAACAAAAGTTTAAGTTAAATGGCAGGGTAAATGTAATTAAACAAAAAAAAAAAAAAAAGAGAGAGAGAGAATTTTGATATTAGGTCAAGGATTTTATGAAACAGTCAGGTTAACAGGGATATGGGTGTCTTTAAGAAATTTGTTAAACTATTTTAAGAAAGTTTTTATACCATTTTAATGGAAAAAAAAAAAACTTGCCAAAACATTGATAGCTTTTTTTTTGTCTTATAAAATCTTTCCTAAAATAGTTAATTAACAAATGCTCTTAAAAAATCCATTAACATTTTCCTTAATAAAAAGCTAATTTATATTTTGTTTTGTTGTTTCGTGAAATTTATGGTTTTTGTGACTCTACTTAGGTAATATAATAAAAATCTTGTTTGAATTTAATAAAATTAACTATAGCCATCATTCCACATGGCTTGTGTTATTTATTTACTTTTTTTTGGTACCACACCAAAGTTTGATTATTAAAACAACTCCACAAGTATAAATGCTTGTGGGGTGTGGAGGTAAGGGCCGGGGTTCAAGTCTCCAAGAGGAAACTTCACATACATATACACTTAGATTAGGCTATCACTCTTCCCTCTTTTGTTAGCACTAAATAGTAAATATTTAAATATCTGACATATCATATATAATTCTCCAAAAATAAAAAATTAATATACCCAAGCAATATCAAATAAATTACTACAAAAATACAAAGTTACACCATTTAATTTTGTTCAATCGACATTTTTTTCCTGCAAATTTTATTTTTACCAATTTGGTATTGTAAGTTTACATTTGCCATTACTATTCTATTAGTCATTTCATCCATAATTCTCATTAACCATTGAAAAATAATTTTTTTATACTAAGAACTATTAAATTTTCTTTTAAAAACAATAAATACAACAGACTCTAAATTTGATCAAAATTCATGTTGATACTGTAAGTTGCTTTTTTATTAATTTAATTGTAAGTTCACATTTATTGTTACCATTAGTATTAGTACTTAACGTTAACTTTTTAAATGGACTGGAGAGAGAACTAATGATGACAGCAAATATTAAATTACATGACCAAAATGACAAAAATGAGACATACAGAATCAATAAATAAATAAATAATAATGATCAAATTTTAAAGGTATAATTTATATTTTTGCCAAAATGTTATCTTAGATGTTGTGAATAGTTATTCGTCAACAAGTACTGGAACATTTTGCATAATTCAAAGAAATAAGTAAAATGCTATGGCTTTGAATAAGTCCTAAGGAAGTCATTAAAATTCTTTAATAAACCCATAAATTTGTACCAATTTGGGATATAACATTTAATCATTAAAATATATTTATAACTTGTAAATTCAAATTGATTTTACTTAAAAGTTAAAAGAAACGTTTGGACTGTCATGTTATGGTCCCATGACTTATATATATATGTGGAAAATGTTAACGAGTGCGGGCATTTATTAATAATCTATTTAAACAAAGTTTTTATAAGAAATGAAAAAAAAAAGTAATTAATATTTTGACAGCTTTTTTTATTTCCAATAAAAGTGGTATGAAAACTTTCCTAAAATGAATTATTAATGAATGTCCTAAGGGCATTTGTTAGCATGACCCTATATATATATATATATATATATATATATATATATATAAAGTGTGGTTACTAGGAAAGGATAGATAAAAGGGAGGCAAGATGTCTTCTTCTTCTTTTCTTTTTTAATATATTAAAAAGCTATATTTTGTTAATGGGTAGACTCAACGGTACATATCAATGTAGCAATTTAATGACATCTATACATATAGAGGGAAACTCAGAAAAAGTTCAATTAAAATTTGAAATTAGAATCCAATTTTGCATTATGTATCTAAATTTACGTGAGAACTACACATAATTATTCGCTTAAGTTTGTGTTATGTGTCCACTTAAATTTTTTAATCTTTATGTCAAATGAGTTAATGGGTGCAAAATACTAAGAATCTAATATTAATGAACTATAAAAATAAAAAATAATTAAAAAAAAAGATCACATATACTCAATAAAAATCACCACACAACAAAGATCATCACATGTTCTATCTTATTGAAAATTATTAAAAAAAAAATGATCAAAAGTAGTATTGAATTTAGGTAAGAATTTTATATGTAACTAATTACGTTTACTTAAAAAAAATTAATTTGACTAATTATACTTTAATGATAAAAATTGTGCTTTTTTTTTTAGAGAGAGTCTCTACCTACGGCGTTCGTTCTTAATGATAACTCTTTATTATCAGACCAAAACAACGATAAGTTTTTAGTGTAGGCGAGGATTAAACCCCAGATCTTTTATTTAACCATCAGAGATTTTACCAATTGAGTTAGCTAGAACCTATTTGTGCTTAATTTTAAATGTACCCGTACATATACATGTGTTACATGTATTTGTTTTTTTAATAATTTGGCTAATTATTTATATTTTTATAATAAAAATTGTGTTTAATTTTAAATGCATCCATGCATTTTCATAGGTTACATGCTAGTTCATATAATGTACATATATGTATAATTAACATTATCATCTCTGTATAATTAAATAAAATATATTATTTTAGTTCCTAATTCAGTGTGTATCATATTAAATATCACATATATAATGCGAAGCTAATTAATAAACATATTCACACGAGCTCCCCTCTCTTTCTGCAGATTGAGTTGCCAGTATTTTTTTCAATGATTGTATGCCCACTAGTATTGGGAGAGAAATTGTATCTTGTGCACCTATTCAATTAATGGAGCGGACACACAAGATAATTTTTCGTTGAGAGGCATGGTTTTTTTTTTTTTGTAAAATCCCCACCCCCCCTCTTATAATTTTTATAAAATAAATAAATATAATAATTGAGCCCCTAAAATAAATTTCTGACTTTGCACCGCATATGCCTATTAAATTTCTTAAGCATTCTTATTAAAGGTTTTAAATGCTAAAAGATGCTTTTTTTAGCATTTTTGACCCAAAATTTTTTTCCATCAAGAGTCTCAAATGCCAAAAATTTTGGCATTGATGAACAGTGCAGTTTCATATTTGAAACCGCACTATTCACCAAATGGTAAAATGCATATTATTTTTTTATTCAATTGGGGCCCACTTTTTTTATTCAATTGAGAAAGAGAGAGACAAAGGAGAGAGAAGGAAAAATAAAAAATGATAAAGAAAGAATATTTCAATGGAATGTTAAAAAAAATAAAAGTTTTGATGGAAGAGATGTTGTAACGTGGGGTGTTATATGTTATAAAATTGGGATTTGAGATAGTAAATGCTAAATTTTTTACAAACCTTGACAAGAATGCTCTTATTGAGAGTTTTAAATGCTAAAATATGCTTTTTTTAGCATTTTTGACCAAAAAGTTTGCTCCATCAAGAGTTGCAAATGCCAAAAATTTTGGCATTGATGAACAGTGCGATTTCATATTTGAAACCGCACTGTTCACCAAATGGTAAAATGTAAATTATTTTTTTATTCAATTGGGGTCCACTTTCTTATACAATTGAGAAAGAGAGAGACAAAGGAGAGAGAAGGAAAAATAAAAAATGATAAAAAAAGAATATTGAAATGGAATGTTAAAAAAAATAAAAGTTTTGATAGAGGAAATGTTATAAAGTGGAGTGTTATATGTTATAAAATTGAAATTTAAGATAGTAAATACTAAATTTTTTACAATCCTTGATAAGAATGCTCTTAACAAACCATAGGAAGTCTTGACACTAAATGCTCTCAGCCAAATAGCCTAATGTTCCCTAGTACAACAGGGAGGGTGTCACTGTTTGTTCGAAATTCATAAAGCTTAAAAGCTATCATTTATTCATTTCTAGTTATCTACCCTGCGATGTAGGCTGCCTTCACCATAGTCAGTCACAATCAACTGTAATTTACTAATTAGTGTTAACCATTTGACATTAAGAGTTTCAAAGAAAAAATTGATGGTAAGAGAATATTCCCGTTAAAAATAAGAGATGCCAATTCTCTTACCAAAAAAGTTTGTAATAAAGATTAAAGAAAGAAGAAAAGTATTCACTTTTCTCGTGAACAAAGTAACAACAATATGTGTGCAAATATTTTCTTAACATATTGTTGAGAATCGTGAACTAGGCAAATTGATTAGTGGCTTTTGTTTCTCAAAAAAAAGATTAGTGGCTTTTATGACAGCGGATACTTTTATACTATTTTATTATGGGAAAATTACCTTGACAGTAGCACTCACACACAAAATTGATTTGTGGAGATTATTATTATTTTTTGAAAAATATTAAAATATCCAAAACAAAAATATATAGAAGTGGGGGAAAAAATTAAGGGAAAAATAAAAAATAATTGGAAATAAAACATAAAACAAATCATCAATATCTATTCCTTTATTTTTATTTCTTCCCACCACAACAATATAAAAGTTAAAATAAAATAATATATTTATATATTCTATTTGGGATTAGTTATTTGCTAAAATAAATAAAATATTTATTTTTATTAACAAAACATGATGTTGTGATTTTCATATAGAACAAGAATTTAAATAGTTATTTTTGTATTATACATGTCATTTTGAAATGTTAAACTATAGTTTTAATGAATTTGTCTTAATTTATAGTTTATATTTTGTTTGTTATTGTTTATTTAGAGGAAGGTAAAAAATTGATATTGGGTTTATAAATCCAAGGATAGTATGGGAAAAATAAATAATTCTTTTAAGATTGCTATGAATAAACTAAACATAAGAATAGTTACATTTTAAGGCATTCAGATTGTAAGGCCTCACATTCCAAGGAATCTGGATGCTAGGGGTGATGTGGATTTCCCCGTACTAAACGCTGCATTTTTAACTTTTGGCCTATTTTCATGGGTGGCTATTGTGTAAAAAGCTTTGCAAATAAATATGAAGAATACAAAGATAGTACTGAGATATTATCACAAAAATCTAACCTTTTATTTTAGAGAGTTTCAATCTGTGGCATTTGTTCCTGATGATAACTCTTTATCATTAGATCAAGACACCAATCAATTTTTGGTGTAGATAGGGGATTAAACTCAAATCTCTTATTATACTATCAGAAATTTTACTAGTTGAGTTATAAGATTTTTTTTTAAAAAAATAATTATTATAATATGTTGCTAACTCTATTATTCATACTATTTTCTCTTAAGACCCTTTAAACACTTTGCGAATAAGGAGGTGTCAATTTAGCTAGAAGACTTAAACTTAGGATTTTATGAATCATATAAGACTTCAAAATTATTAATTAGACCAAACCTTGTTTAGAGGGCAAATTAAACTTAGGTTTTACCATCTCCCTTGTTTAGAGGGCAAATTAAGGTTCCGTACATTGATTGAACCTAGCTATTAAGTCTATGTTTAACGTGTGTGTTATTGTAGCTTTAAAGGAAAGTTATGTGGAAGGTTTTGTTTGTAAATTTCTCAAACAAGAGGCATCGAATTGTATCAACTAGTAATAGCAAATTGAAATTGTAAAGGGTGACCACTGACCAGTAGAAGCCGCCCTTTGAGTGGGTCAATATAGAAAGCCCCGACTACGCGACTTTATAATTAAAAGACAATTTGGTGGAAACTTGGAGTGATTTAGAAGTTCATTTCTTCATTCAAACCTAACTTGTACCTACAGAATATTGCCCCATTACTGCAAATTATTCTTTCCCATGTTTTTTTTTTCCCTTTCCTTATGACGGTAGCTTTTTTTTTTTTTTTTTTAATTAATTAATTTATATTTAATCTTCAAAAGTGATTTAGTCTTTTAAAGAAAAAAAAAAATAATTACGTGATAAGGAGAATAGTCGTTCCTTTTGAGGAGCACAGACATTTTATCTTTGCTCAGTGCTCACTTTACCATTTATATATACATAAGAATGAAAACTAAAAGTAAAACAATAGTTTGAAGATCATTCTATGAAAATCTTAAGGGACAAGAGATTTGCACGTTGGATGAGATAGCCTGCACATGTGTTTCATTCATTAATAAATGGCAACTTCTGAGTTCTAAGGAAGCTTCTCTAACTAGTTCTATGTTTATGATATTGATATATGATTAATTTCACTTGTCATTGCATTTTTTTATTGTATTTTGTTTAACAAAGTCCATGAGATTTGTTTTTGTTGGGTTAGCTGATGAAGAAGACCTCGCACCATACTAGAAAATGGTGGGGGCATGCATTTTCTTGGACACTGGAAAAATTTACTAGTAGATTGGAATTGAGTGACTCTCTGATTCTTGTGGAGATTATCAATGCTTTCAACCAATTTTCACTCATATATGGAGATTACCATAGCTCAGTTAAATTCTTCAACAAGCATGGTTTACACTTCTATATATGTTGGTGCCAGTTCTTATATGTGTGAACTAGTTATTTACATGTACAGATTTCACCAGTGACACTGTTTTTAATTATGGTTCCATGTGCATTTTGGAGATTTGCTAGCTAAGTCCCAAGTTATGCTTAGCTAAGACTCAAAGTCTAGCTAACACCAATTGCCTTCTTAAAATAAGAAACATGCAAATAAGTCTTCTTTTCGCATATACAGAAATGCATGTTGGCAAGCAGTCAATATATAATGATTGACAATTTTAACATTCCTTTTCTAAATAAAGTTTCGCTATCCTTTCCATGCATGAAGTCAATAAGGCATATATAACGGAAAAAATCTACAAAAGTAATTAGTTATTTGACCTATTGCTTGTTTTTGCAAAATAGTTCCTATCTAAGAAAAGAAAAGGAAAATAAAAGACATTTGAAAAAATGAGTATAGATTGTTAGTTTTGTGACTGGGCACTGTAAATTGCTTGTTAGAGTATTAGCATTAGAAAATTCTAATTCTACTTTATTTTACCATTTCAAAAAGCCACTTTATCATTATACCATACCATTTTACAATACCTCCCACTTCTCAAAACTCTATTTTTATTAAAATATTATTTTTTAATCTTTCTTTATTATTTCTTTCCAACCGTCACCAATCACCACACCACCACCACCACACCACACCACCACCTCCACGGCTCCACCATCATCAATCACCACACCACCACCAAAATGCTTCAGCCTAACTGCTTCAGCCTCTCATCATACACATTACACAATTAGAAAATCCAAACCTATTTCAGTAGGCCCGCAACCATTGATGAACGCAGAGGAACTCATCAACCTAGACACTACTGATCAACCCCAATCACAACAGGAAAAAAAAAAAAAAAACCAAACAACTCCACTACTGCTGCCACTAGATCAACGTTATCTCCATCATTGATCAACCCAGATCAACCACCAAAATCCCACTGGAACAAAAACCCAGACACCGCCGCTGCTAGATCAATGTTTCCTCCATCGTTGATCAACCCAGATCAACCACCAAAATCCCACTAGAACAAAAACCTAGACACCGCCGATCAACCCCGATCACAACAGGAAAAAAAAAAAAAAAAAACCCATATCAACCCGATCAAAACCCAGACACCGCCGCCATTGCCGCCGCTAGATCAACGTTTCCTCCATCGTTGATCAACCCAGATCAACGTTTCCTCCACTGTGATGTGTGATGTTGATGTTGGGAGGAGGATGATGTTTGGGTCTAAAGAGAGGAGAGAGCAGTTGAGAAAAAGAGAAGGAAGAGAGAGAAGAGAACAAAAATAATGAGGGAGGAGAGAGAAATTTCAGTCGAAAAGCAGCTTAAAATATTATTATTATTTTTACAATACTGCTACAGTGCAATCCTAAAAGATAGAATTGCACTGTAGCAGTATTACAAAAAAATTGCAATACTTGCCTTTAGCATTCCCTGATGCAATAGATTTTGGAGTTTGAAATGCCAAATACACCTTACATATGGCATTAGCATTGCCCAATGCTAATGCTCTTAAGAAATTAATTTGTATAAAAAAATTTATCAACTTTATAGAGTTTAGAGTGAGTGGATCTAATTTTTTGAGTTTTGCTTATTACTTCAACTTTATTTCGAGCCTTTATCATCAATTCATGCTAATAAAAAGTGTGAGTTCATTGATTCCAAGCCAGGTGACGATAATGGATAATATCATGTGTACCACACAGATCTTGTTAAGACTATCACTTAAACTACTTCTTTCTTAATGTTGGGACATGAACTTCTACCGTCAAACCATACCTTATATGGTTACCCCACAGGAAATTATTCATACATTACTGTACTTATTAACATTTGTCATAGGTTTGGGACTACCTTTTAGAAACTACATAGTCAAATATAGCCAAACCAACAAGTACTAAATACGTGTCAAACTTTGTATCCTGAAAGATTCACATTTTATTTTCGGTATTGTAGGCTTGGAATGCGCTAAATATGTCATTGATAGGAGACAGTAGGGAGCATATTATAGAATGGGATAGAAGAAGCAGAGTGGTAGGCCCAACGGAAAAAAAAGGACAAGTTCACGTTTGTTTTCTTTGCACGTCGAAGGGGGATTCGTTTTTCTTAAGCAACGTTGACTCTCCTCCGTACACGTGGCACTTAACGATTTCGCACGTTTCGCCACTACTTGTGCCTGATTTGTTAACCAGCTCCATCATGACCATGACTGGAATGTGTCAGAGTACATATTATTTCTCAAACATCTATCTCAAAAAATCCTTCTCAAAAAAAAAAAAAAAAAGATTATTTCTCAAACACCAGAAGATTATATGGTCATAGGTGTAATTTGCTTTGTTTTTCTTTAATCATTTTAGTGTATTATTCTTAATTCTTAGTTCTCCCAAATAAAGCTGGTTTGTTTTTGGTAGGAAAAAATATTCTCTTACTCTCTTTTATACAATATTCATAATTAATGCACTGATACAATTTTTTATATAACTGATACATATATTTTAAAATGCGAAAAGAAAATATGCACATTTAAAACTTGAAAGTAGATTTGAAAAATTAGGGACACGATTAATACATTGAATGAAGATTATGGTAAGAATAAATTTTTATTACTTAGAATAAAAGATGTTATAGAATAATTAAATTTTTTTATCTATTTGGTTGTAAGTTATAACATTAGAATAAACATAAATATGAAATATTCATGTACAATTTTATTTCTTAAAAAAAATAAAATAATTTAAAAGAGAGAATTTTTTTATGATTTTTTCATAATAATTATTATGTGCATATAGAAGTTTATATTTTTTGAAATATATTTGTAGGGGTAATAGGCCCAAGAGTACATATCTATGTATATATTGGGCCAAAGGCCCAATCCGGGGACATTAAGTAGTCCGAGGACAGGTAAACACCTTTCTAAGAATCAATGTTGGTAAGTAAAGAGGTGAAGTCTGATCATGATCATCCAAGAAGGTGGTCCGAGGAGGAATGTCTCATTGGCTAAGCAAAGCCGAGATCAAAAGGTACGGTCTGACATCAAGAGCAACGTTCTGGACAATTCCACTGATGAGGATAAGTATCAAGAAGGAACAGGATATAGGGAGACTACAAAATATTTAAAGGGAAAACTGTTACCACCATATTAAATGTTCTGCAGTTAATTCTCTGACCGCATTAATGAGGAAGTGATACATGAACAATAACTTTTAGCATTACAGCTACTACTCAAAGACTTCTAGAAGGTGCAGATGGGACAAGGATTAACACCAACAATCTGATCTGCACGTGGAAGGTGGAGATGAAAGGGGAAGATAGTATAAAATGGAAGAGATACCCTGAGAGAAGGGGATCGGAAAATTAAGAGAAAAACATTGTAGCAATCAAGAACTGAATTTGTAATCAAACTTGAGAGAAATATATAAGAATTGGTCTCCTCGGATCGTGCCGAGGATGATTTTTTTTAGATTAAATCAGTCCATTCTCATTTTCTTGTCATTTGAATCCACTTTACCTATTATCCAACTTATTAAATCTGGTCCTTACAATTGACGCTGTTTGTGGGAAAATTCTAGAGTTATAGTGAGTCTAACGTTCAACTATGGTAGATTCAGGTCCAAATCAGGTAGAATCTATGGGGTCTCAGGGTCAAGATTACTTCCGTAATCTTGAACAGATAAGGGACCGGGAGGGGAGTGTGCATACTACTCATACCAGTAGAAGCCAATCTCGGGGTGGGAGCCACGTCTCTCATGAAAAGAATGCTAGAAATATGCAGCAGGAGATTGATTACTTGCGGAGGAAGTTGCGCCGTGAACGACAAAGGAGAACTCCTTCAAGTTTTGTTTCTTCTTTTGGTGGAGAAGAAGATGGCAGCTACAGGCCCAGATCAAGAACTCCACCTAGTGAGTCTTTCTCGTGTGATGAGGATCACCACCATAAGCGTAGGGGTAAGAGCCCATCCCATAAAGGTCTAGGAAATGACGCTATGAGTAGGATGTAGAACCAAATTTCCAGATCACCTTCCACAAGTAGGATTGAAGCTGGAAAACTTCCTCGGCGCTTTACTCAGCCAACGTTTACCATGTATAATGGTCGTACAAACCCTATGGAGCACATAAGTCACTTCAACCAGAGAATGGCTATACACTCCAAGAATGAGGCCTTGATGTGCAAGGTATTCCCATCCAACTTGGGGCCTGTGGCGATGAGGTGGTTTGATGGTCTGGGTGCAAGTTATGTTGATTCCTTCAAGGAGCTCACCCGAGCATTTGGGTCTCGTTTTATTACGTGCAGTAGGGTTCCTCGGCCCTTAGATTCCCTGTTATCCATGTCCATGCGAGAAGATGAGACCCTGAAAATATACTTGAACAAATACTAGGAGATGTTTAATGAGATCGATGGAGATTTTGATGATGTGGCCATCAGGACTTTCAAGGTCGGCTTACCTGCTGAACATGATTTGAGAAAGTCCTTAACCAAGAAGCTGGTAAGGAGTGTGCGTTGACTTATGGATCGTATTGACGAATACAAGCGGGTCGAGGAAGACCAGTAGCAGGGAAAGGGAAAGGCTAAGGTTATCCCTCAGGACAGGAGGGATTTCAGGTCGAACAGATACAATAGTAATAGGCCCCGAAGGGATTTTGCTGGGCAATCTGGGTCTACGGCTCCTCAAGTGGTTAACACGGTGTTCCGAAAGCTAGTACATTAGGTCTTGGAGAAAATCAAGAATAAGCTATACTTCAAATGGCCAAATAAGATGGGAGAAGACCCCTTAAGGTGCAAACACAGTCTTTACTGCCAATACCACCAGGAGCGAGAGCATACCACCGAGGACTGCAGAACTCTGTGGAACCATCTGGAGCAACTGGTCAGAAAAGGAAGGTTACAATAGTTTTTACATCGGCCCAATGGGCAAGGAGACCAAGCAAGGTCAGGGGCTCAGGGGAATGCTCATTCCAAGCCCTTTTTGGGCACAATTAATGTCATTTTTGCTACTATTGAGAGAATTGGTTCTTACCCCTCCAGGGTAATGTCTATAGCTCGGCTACTCGCCGAGGACTCTAATTACGAGCCGAAAAGGGCTAGAGTGGAAGTCCAACTAGCGTTGAGTTTTTCAAACGATGACAAGATTGGAACTATACAGCCACACGATGATGCTTTAGTGGTCACCCTCAGGATAGGAGGGTATGATGTGAAGAGAGTGTTAGTAGATCAGGGCAATGGTGCGAAGATTATGTACCCAGACTTATACAAGGGGCTGAACTTAAAACCCAAGGATTTGATAGCATAAAATTCACCTTTGGTAAGTTTTGATGGGAAATTTGTCATTCCAATGAGTCAGATTAGACTGCCCGTGCAAGCAGGTTTAGAAGTGGTAGAGGTGGACTTCATTGTGGTGGATGCATATTCTCCCTACACGACCATTGTGGCCAGACCTTGGCTTCATGCCCTAGGGGCCGTTTCTTCAACTCTACATTTGAAAGTAAAATATCCGTCCGGGGACCAGATTGAGGAGCTTGTTGGGAGTCAATCCATGGCTAAGTAGTGCCTGGTTGCTGCAATTATGCCCCAGCCTAAAGCTGAGTCCTCGGCCTCTGCTGAAGGGGACTCATAGCAATCAAGGATTTCGGTCCTATCTACGGATGCGATGTCGGAAAGGGCAAAGTGTGAGAAGCTGGAAGAAACTGTAATAGATGGTGATCCAGAGAAGTTCTTTCAGGTCAGAGCTCAGCTGCCTCCTTGGGAGAAGGAAAAGTTGATAGCGTTTCTTAGAGAGAACATTGATATGTTTGCATGGAATGCTTATGAAACTCCTGGGGTGGATCCAAACTTCATTTGCCATCATCTGAATGTCAACCCAGCTGTCCTCCCTAAGAAGCAACCCCCTCGACACTTATTTAAAGAATATGCCGATGCTATCAAGGAGGAGGTCAATAAGTTTAAGCAAGCTGGGGCTATTAAGGAAGTGTTCTACTCTGAATGGTTGGCCAATACAGTGGTAGTAAAGAAGAAAAGTGGAAAGTGACGAGTATGTGTGGATTTCACAAACTTGAACAAGGCATGTCCAAATGACCCCTTCCCATGCCTCGGATTGATTAGCTAGTGGATGCAACTATAGGCCATCCTCGGATGAGCTTTTTGGATGCCTCCTAGGAGTACCACCAAATACCACTGGCTTTGAGTGATCAAGAGAAGACAGCTTTTGTCACTCCCACTGAAAATTACCACTTCAAAGTGATGCCTTTTGGTTTAAAGAATGTAGAGGCTACCTACTAGAGGATGATGAACAGGATGTTCGAGCCACAGCTAGGAAAAAACATTGAGATTTATATAGACGACATGGTGGTCAAGAGTAAGTTATAATCCGAGCATGTTAACAACCTCGGGAATATCTTTAAGATCTTAAAGAGACACAAGCTTTGACTTAATGTTTCTAAATACTTTTATGGTGTTGGATTAGGGAAGTTCTTGGGATACATGGTTACTCACCGTGGAATTGAAGTCAATCCTGACCAAATTAGGACAATTAACAATTTATAGCTACTTTGGAACCCCAAAGAGGTCCAGAAGTTGACATGAATGACTGCTGCCTTAAACCAATTCATCTCTCGATCAGCAGATAGGTGTAGGCATTTCTTTCAGTTGTTGAATAAGTGGAAGGGATTTGAATGGAGTGAGGAGTGCGCCCTGGCCTTCTAGCAGTTAAAGGAATACCTTTCTCGGCCACCCATTATGTCTAGACCCGAGGTGGGTGAAGTTTTGTTTGCTTATATTACAGTGGCCCCCCACTCGATGAGCTTGGTGCTGACACGGGTTGATAGTGGTGTGTAAAGGCCAGTTTACTATGTGAGTAAGTCACTACATGAGGTCGAGGTCCATTACCTACCACTGGAGAAGGCCATTTTAGCAATGATACATGCTACGCGTAAACTCCCCCACTACTTCCAATCATACACAGTTGTTGTCCTAACCCAACTTCTGTTTAGATCTCTACTCCCTACTCCGAAGTGCTAATTATACAAGGATGATTGCCAAGTAGGGTACGATCCTAGAGGCTTTTGATATCAAGTACATACCTCACACCTCTGTCAAGGGTCAAGTCCCTACTGATTTAGTTGTCGAGTTTGCTGAATCCCCATTAAAAGAGAGAATGGAGAAGCAGGACATGGATGAAAAATCGATTGGGTATACATTGATGGTGCAGCGAATCACAGAGGATCTGAAGTGGGGCTAGTTCTGATATCTCCCGAGATGATCATAATTGAAAAATCCTTAAGATTGGGCTTCTCGGCGACAAACAATGAAGTTGAGTATGAAACTCTGTTGGAAAGAATGACCAGGGTTCAAAAAATGGGTGGAAAAGCAGTGGAGATATTCTCAGATTCAAGGCTGGTTGTAGACCAAGTTCGAGGAGAGTTGGAGGCCAGGGACATGAAATGCAAGAGTGCTTAAGTCAGGTTAGGCATTTATAGTCAAGGTTTATGTCTTTCAATTTACAGCACATTCCTAGAAATGGAAACACCCATGCTAATTCTCTGGCCACGCTCGCAACCTCCTCGGCACAGAGCTTGCCTTGGGTTATCCTTGTTGAAGATCTATGTAAGCCTACTGAGATGAAGAATGAGGTGGTCCATATCCATCAAATTAGGGTGGGACCTAGCTGGATGGACTTCATAGTATTATTCCTGAAGAATGATATCTTACCCAAAGAGAAGTCAGAGGCTAATAAGGTGTGAAGAAAGGCTCCTCAGTTTTAGCTGTCCGATGACCAAAAGTTGTATAAGCGCTCTTTTTCGGGGCCATACTTGCTGTGCATACACGCTGAGGCATTAAAACTACTTCTAGAGGAGTTACATGAAGGGATTTGTAGAAGCGACATAGGAGGCAGATCATTGTCTTACAGAGCCCTTACACAAGGATATTGGTGGTCGAACATGCAGAAGGAAGCACAAGAATATGTGAAAAAGTGTGACCAGTGCCAAAGATTTGCCTTAAACATTCATCAACTAGGGGAAGTCCTTAATCCTCTGTCCAGCCCTTGGCCATTTACTTAATAAGACTTGGATATTATTGAACCTTTCCCTAAGGCAGCAGGGAATAAGAGATGGTTGCTGGTCGGCACGAATTACTTCACCAAGTGGGTTAAAGCTAAACCATTGGCAAATATCAGGAACGTAGATGCCAAGAGATTTGTTTGAAAAAATATTGTCACTCAGTTTGGGATCCCCCACACCCTCATATCTGATAATGGTCTTCAGTTTGATAGCAAAACCTTCGGGAGGTATTGTTGTGACCTAGGAATTACAAATAGGTATTCTACTCTGACTTATCCTCAGGGGAATGGACAGGCCGAGACTGTTAAAAAGGTCATAGTAGGTGAACTCAGGAAGAGGTTGGATGATGCGAAAGGAAAAATGGTGGAAGAACTTCACACGTCCTTTGGACATATCGGACCATACCTCGCAAATCAACATGAGAAACACCCTTTTTAATGACTTATGGAGTCAAGACTGTTATTCCTCTGGAGATTGGATTCCCAACACTGAGAACGAGTTCTTTCACTCCGAGCAACAATGATGGGCTGTTAGGAAAAAGCCTAGATTTAATTGAATAGCGAAGAGAAAATGTCATGGTCCAACTGGTGTATTATCAGAATAAGCTCAAGTAAGGATATGACGCCAACGTAAAGTTAAGGCCATTAGCGCCTAGAGACCTGGTATTAAGAAAGGTATTGGGTACAGCAAAGAATCCATCATGGGGAAAGTTAGGGCCCAACGGGGGAGGGCCATATCACATCACCTCGGTGGCTAGAATAGGTGTGTATTATCTTGAAAATCTAGATGAAAAAGTTGTACCACGCCTCTGGAATGTAAATAACCTGAGAATGCATTATTATTAATGAAAGTTTCCATTGCCATGTTCTCGTTTATTACATTATGCGTCACGCGTTCTACTATTTGTTTGAGTATCAAACAGAATCTTGGTCATACCTGACTCCTTGAACCACATACCTTAGGTAAATTGATATTGTACGCTATTTTTCTAAGTGTTAAACAAAACTTTAGCTATGCTTGGCTCCTCAGACCACATGTTTTGGATAAATTAATACTTCATGACAGTTTTCTAAATATCAAACAGAACATTGGTCATGCCTGACTCCTCGGACCACATATCTTGGGTAAATTGTTATTTTAAGTTAATTTTCTAAGTGTTAAACAGAACCTTAACTATGCCTGACTCCTCCGACCACATGCTTTGGGTAAATTAATACTTCATGACAGTTTTTTAAGTATTAAATAGAATCTTGGTCATGCCTACCTACTCGGACCACATACCTTGGGTAAATTGATATTTTTAACTATTTCTCTAAGCGTTAAACAGAACCTTAGTTATGTCTGGATCCTCGAACCACATGTTTTGGGTAAATTAATACTTCATAATAGATTTCTAAGTATCAAATAGAACCTTAGTCATATCTGGCTCTTCGGACCACATACCTTGGGTAAATTGATATCTTCCTATCATTCTACTAAGTATCAACCAGAGCCTTAGTCCTTTCTGGCTCCTCAAACCACATGCCTGAAGTAAATTAGTACTTCTTATTAATTATTTGAATGTCAAATAGAATCGGCCATTCCAAATGGCAGAGATCCTCACTGTAGTAATATGCTCTTGAGCATCACTTAAAGCATTTGCAGGAATACCTATATCTGTTTAAGAATTAATTGTCCCTCCAGTCTTTTAAACCTACTAAAGAGTAGGGGATTGAGCAGAATTAAACAAGTATGGATACTACACCATTGTGTATGTTTTTAAAATTTAAAGTTATATTTTGCCGAGATTGTGGACTTATTAAGTTTAACATGTCCTGCTCCTGATCATGTGATGTGTGACAAGTATGCTGTCATTTATGCAGATCAATAAGTCAAGTTATACCACATTATCACATTTATTAAGTGTTGAATGAAACAGATATTACGTTTGCATTAATATAAACATCACAAATATAAAAGAAAGACTTGCAATTTTCATTAACATTAAGCCTCTGAAAAAGGCCATTAGATTACAAAAGGTTAGATATATTACAGAAGTAAAAAGAAAAAGAAAAACCTATGACTTCATTTTTATTACCAGTTTGTTTTTTGGAGTCTTGGTGGGCTAAGTGGTTGCTGCTGCCAAGGATGCTGGACCTTTACCCTTGGGGTCTTCCTTGGTAGGAATGGGGAAAGTTGCCAAAACCAGCTCTAGGTTTTGAGAAACCACTCCTTCCTTGGAAGAATCCTTGGGTGCGTCCGAGGGCTTAGTCATCTCGGGGGCCACCTCCTTAGAGACTTTTTTCTCCTTATTAGCTGGGTCGGCTTGCTCTGCCATTTCTTGAGAACTATTGGATTGAAGAGGGTCCTTGGACGAAGCCTCTTCAATTGGGCTTGTAACGTCGGGGGCTGCATCATCTTGGAAGGCTGAGGAGCCTAGCACTCAGATTGCGGGGGGATAGTACACATTCTTCGCTCACTTAAATGCCGAGAAGGCCTCAACCCCTACCAGGTTAAAAGCCTCATTCCACATTTGGAGGCAATATGCTCTACATACCTCCACAACCTCGGCCCTGAGGGCCTCTTCGGTCTCAGCTACCCCCACGTCGTAGCCTTCTTGTTCTGCTTGATCCTTGGCCTTCTCAACATCCTCCAGCTTTTTCTTCAGCAGCTTGATTTGCTCCCTGGTAGCAGCGAGCTTATCCTCGGTCAAGCAGAGTTGCTTGTGCTGAGTCTCCGCCTACCTCTCAGCCCCATCCAGTGCTACTCGGCGCTTTTCCTACCCCTTTTTGCCTCGGTGAGCTTGGCAACCAACTCTTTTAACCTCTTCTCGACCACCTTGAAAGCCTTAACAACAGTAACTCGCCTACCCTCCTCATCCTTCATTTGTCGATGGGAAACATCCACCAACTCCTCGGCTTTGAAAGTGGCTTGAACAGCTTGCAAAGGAAACTTGGCAATTAGTAAAAAAATAAAATTATAAAAAAAAAAAAAAAAAAAAAAAACTAAGCTTGAAAGGCTTACCATGGTGAGGTCTCTTTTTAGACTTAGAAACACCTCGTGTTTCTTCATGGTCCTTAGGTCGACCATGTCCTCGGGTAGTAGCAAAGCTTACTCCATAACATCTGCTACATACCCGGCCTTTCCTTTTTGAAAGTCCCTGATTGATGAGTTCATAGGGAGAGGGGACCCATCTAGTACCAAAGGGGGGTTCCAGTTTGGAACCCTGGCGCGAAGATCTCGTCCCTTGTCTCCAGGCACCCCATCACCCAAGGACTTTGTCTGGGTAGTCTTGGCCACCTTGGCCCCCTTTTGAGGCTCCATCTCCTTAGGGAGGCCACCTCAGCCCTCTTCCACCACGGCCCTCTCCTTCTACTCTCGTTTCCTCTTCTTATCGGCAAGCTCTTGCTGGGGGTCATGAGGAAAGGGAAGAGAGGGAAGTTTAGCTTGAGCAACCACCTCGGGCGCCTTTCCCCCAACTTGGGACTCCATCACTTCCATGAGGCTGGCCCAAAAGTCCTGATCCCACATCGCAAAGTGAGCGACCAAAGCAAAGGTTCATAAGTGATGGGCAACCCCTAACGCGTGCACAAGTTTTTACCCCAGAAGCTTGTGAAAATTTAGGGACCTAAGCCCAGGTTGAAGTATGTGCACACGGCAGTCAAGAATTGTGGGGGCTCTGTAGTTACAAATGGTATTAAAGCCGAGGTCAGCTCTCCTCTTGATGGTGTGGTAGGGTGAGGGGATTTAAGCCCAAAAGTCTTGATCCCACATCGCAAAGTGAGCGACCAAAGCAAAGGTTCATAAGTGATGGGCAACCCCTAACGTGTGCACAAGCTTTTACCCCAGAAGCTTGTGAAAACTCGGGGACCGAAGCTCGGGTTGAAGTATGTGTACACGGCAGTCAAGAACTGTGGGAGCTCTGTCATTACAAATGGTATCAGAGCCGAGGTCGGCTCTCCTCTTGAAGGTGTGGTAGGGTGAGGGGATCTAAACCCAAAAGTCCTGATCCCACATCGCAAAGTGAGCGACAAAGTAAAGATTCATAAGTGATGGGCAATCCCTAATGTATGCACAAACTTTTACCCCAGAAGCTTGTGAAAACTCGAGGGCCTAAAACTGGGTTGAAGTATGTGCACACGGCAGTCGAGAACTGTGGGGGCTCTATCGTTACAACAGGTTCAGTGTATGAGCGCTAAAGTGAGAAAAATGATTGATTCGGGCAGTATTTATATCAAAAAGATAATTACAAGCGAGAAAATTCCCGCCCGAGTTCTAGCAAAATTCTCAACCGTTGGATCCGCATCGCACTATAGAACGTGGGGAACATGGAGCCGTAAAATTTAATGAAGGTGCATTTCGTATGCCAAAGCGTCAGGAGCGTGCCTTGAGCAGTCAAAAAGGCATTTGCGTAGTCAGAGGTGATGTATGATGAGCACGAAGTAACTATGGTGACATCGAAATCCTCCTTTCTTCCCGAGAAGCCAGAAAGAAGAATTTCGATGGGCTATTTTAGGGGTGATAGGCCCAAGAGTACATATCTATGTATATATTGGACCAAAGGCCCAATCTGAGGACATTAAGTAGTCCAAGGACGGGTAAACACCTTCCTAAGAATCAGTGTTGGTAAGTAAAGAGGTGAAGTCTGATCATGATCACCCAAGAAGGTGGTCCGAGGAGGAATGCCTCCTTGGCTAAGCAAAGCCGAGGTCGAAAGGTACAGTCTGACATCAAGAACAACGTTCCAGACTTTTCCACTGATGTGGATAAGTATCAAGAAGGAATAAGATATAGGGAGGCTATGAAATATCTAAAGGGAAAGCTGCTACCACCACATTAAATGCTCTGCAGCTAACTCTCTGGCTGCATTAATGAGGAAGTGATACTTAAACAGTAACTTTCAGCCTTACAGCTACTACCCAAAGACTTCAGGAAGGCGCTGATGGGACAATGATCAATACCAACAATCTGATCTGCACGTGGAAGGTGGAGATGAAAGGGGAAAATAGTATCAAATGGAAAAGATACCTTGAGAGAAGGGGATCGAGAAATTAAGAGAAAAACACTGTAGCAATTAAGAACTGAATTTGTAATCAAACTTGAAAGAAATATATAAAAATTGATCTCCTCAGATCATGCTGAGGACGATTTTCTTTAGATTAAACCGGTCCATTCTCATTTTTTTGTCATCTGAATCCACTTTACCTGTTGTCCAACTCATTAAATCCCAGTTTTCCAACCCACTCTCTACAAATTCATTGTATTGGGCTTTTTGGGCCTAAGTTCATCCATCCTTTGAGCTATGGACTTAAATCTGGTCCTTATAATATTAATTTTAAAAATTATTCCTTTTACAATCATTTTATAAATATTTTATAAATGAATTACTATAATACTTATTCTTAATGAGTAATTATTACTTGTAATAAAGATGCAACCAACTAGTTGAATACTTTCTTCTCCAAAAAAAAAAAATTTTTTTGAGAAAGAAAAAAAAAGTTGAGAAAGGAAAAAAAAACTAGTTGAATGCCTATTCCACATAATTAGTGATTCCATTATAAAACCTATTACAACATGGTAACATTACCAAACATGCCATATGTGAGAGTATCATGAGTAGGGGTGTGCATGATCCAACCCACCGACCTAAACCAACATACTAAATTTTTTTTTTTTTGGTTTGATTTACTTTGGTATTTAGAGAACTAGTTTTGATGAATTTGAAATTTTGCAAAATAATTTAAACATAATATGTGAATTGTAATAATTTATTCAAAATGATAATTAAATAGTTTATGAAATCCATTGTATTTGTGTGGCATGAAACATATAAGCACAACCCATCAACCTAGCCCAACCTGCATGCTTGAATTGTGGTGAAAAATCTCTCCAACTGGACTCATGCACAACTCTAATTATGAATACGACTGGTCTCCTGTTATTATATCTTTTACAGGGTATCTCCTGTTTCTCCAATAAGATGCAATCATGTCACACACTATTTAAGCAATAAAATAAAACGAAGGGTGTTTATTATATATCACACCCTATTCAACAGAATCTACACACTTGTGTATTTGGTATTTTTGGTAACATTCTTTTGTTCTGAAAACATGGTTATATACAGGTCCGATCGTACCAAAAACGAAAGCGTGGAAGGTTTGAGACCAAGTGTTAGAGGGCCCGATCTTGTGACTTTTGGAGCATGCATACTATTGTTCACTATGAAACTGTTGAATTGAATCAATATTTCCTCATGTAGTTATTAGGGTTTTTTTTTTAATATATATTTATAAGTGTAACATATGCATTCTTCCAGACTTCAATATCAGATTTCTTTTTCTTCCAAACTTTAGCTCCAGCTAACATAGTAGGGCAAGCTAATTACAGGCAGATAGACACTAATCCTATGGATTACAACTTGCAAAACGTGTAAGTTTTAGTTTGAATAAAGAGAGAGAGAGAGAGAGTCATACAAGTTGATGTAGCCTCAATGAACACTGATTTAGGTAAATGAACAATTGGGGTAGAAAGTCTCTCATGTGAGAGCGAGATTTTCAAGAGTTTATGATGAGGCCAAAAAAAGGATGCCCCACTACCCGGGTCTCTACATGAAAAGAATTGGTCAGGGTAAACACCCAACCCGGACAGTTTATGATGAGGCCTACCCAGCAAAAAAGCCCATACCAATCTGGGCTTAAGTCCAGTCAGAAAACTTACCAAGCCCACACTTTATTAACATCCCACTTTGTAGTCCTAAGAAGTAAGAAGGAAGGAAATGGGATTAGGGTGTAGGAGTAGGACTACTAAACATTGATGGTCAAAGAAATGGTATGTTCTGATTTAAAAAAAATGGCAAGTATCTTATGTCTTTTAATTTTTTTAATTTTTATACATTATAAGTGGGAAGAAAAATTCAAACTCACGTTTCAATTGAAAACACCAGAAAGTGTTATTGTCTTTTTAATACCTTTCAATACCATATAATGTCGGCAGACAACATATTTTTATGGAGGTAGGGACAAGGAGGTGGGACAGAAATAGTCCTTTTTATATTTATGATTTCCATTTAGTTTGTATTTCCTAAAGTGTAAAAGTTGTCTTTGTCATTCTTATTTTGATCGTACTGAATATAAAATAGTTTATATCACTTTTTATTTTCTACTTTATACTCCACCAATCACAATTTGTCATTTGTTTGAATTCACTGGTATCAAAGTATTTTGGGAAAGATACTCATTGACAGCACAGCAGATATTATAGCAAAGATGATTTCATATGGCTGCATAATTTTCTACAACTTTTACTGAAATCTTCTTTTCTTTTTCCTCTCTCACACAGTTTTCTGCCAATTTATGGTAGTTGATTATGGAACTAATTTATTATAAATTTCATACTGACTATAGTTTATTAAATATAATATATTGATGTTATATCTGGTTAATATATGATTAGGTCCTTAGGAGTTAGGAACTTAGGACAGGACCAAGTGCTACATAAGAACTCTTCTACTGGAATGGGGGAATATGCATGAGTTGCCTGGTAATGGAAAAGCAGTTATCTCCTTTATTATCTTGCCTTGCTTGTTGCAGATGCTTCAATATTTCTTCGTTTTTGGCGAGCTAATTACTGAACACTTTCTGCCAATGTCTGCAGCTGTTGCTCCATCAAGGGTTTTTGGGAGCTTGAAGGCAGCATTGTGGTTGCGTTTGACCATTGATCAGCTCTGCACCATGCAACTTTTCTCTGGGATCTGTAGGCAAGGCCAACAATTCCCACGGATGGCAAAATATGATGTTGCCTATATATGCCGACACTTAATTTTGCGTAACATTCCACATTCAAATATAAGAAACTGTATCACCTTATAAATTTAATAAGAGAAATTTTTATAAATGAAAAAGATTTAATAACAGCATCACTTAGATTGTCACTTGTGAGAGCAAAAACAAAGAAACTACATAGATTTTTATGGCTATACGAAGCTGGAGATATTATGGCCCGTTGCTACCAAACAAAATATCTAGAGATATTTTGGCTGGAGATGGCCTTATTCTCATACTAATTAGTCATACTGCATTTGATTATGATCAATCCAGAGACTTCTTCATCCCTAGATTGATTCATGCTATGACGAAACCCATATTCAGAACCTCTATGGAACAGTTATGCTTGCCAAACCTGTGGCTGCTAGTTTGTTAACCAGAGCCAGGGCATTACTAGTGATATAAGTAGCATTCAAAACCTGATTTTGAAGCAACTTAACTTGCTTTCCCTTTTGGTCTTCAAAACCATCTAAGCAAGTGTCTTCGTCGGTGAGGGCTGCACTAATCCATGTTAGAAGGTCACTCATTTGCTCATTGAATGTGCTTTTACTAAGCCTTCTGAGCACATCGAGTGATTTGTGAAGCTCATCAAGTGCATCCTGAATACATTCAATGCAATCTGAAAGGGCAATTCTGTTCTTTCCCTTCATAAGTCGATATTTCTTCAATTTTTTCAAGTTTTGAGCAACATCCTTTACCTCACCTATTGTCACTGATACTCCTGCCCGTGCCCACTTGCTGGGGCTTCTCTTAGCAGTGCTTGAAAATGATGCTAGTGAGTGAACACAGATGTCAGGGTACCTAGTCACATTGCAGGCTTCTTGAACATAACTGCATCCATTTCCATATGCCAATTGGCCTGAATTCGTCAGCAATGCAACGAACATGAATGTCATAAATGAATGAATACAAGCCATTCTCATTCAAGAGAAGTTAGATGGAGAAAGTGATAGCAATTGAAGTAGAAACTACTTTATCACTAGGTAAATACTAGTACTACAACAAAGAGTCCACGTATGAAATAGAAGAGTGAGAATAAAGAGTCATGCTTTCAATGATACTGAATTGATTCCCATGAACTGTGAAATCATAGAGCTTTTGATGTTAGATTTATAATAAAAAAAAGGGCTTTTAGCTGACTTGGAAAGGGCAAGATCTTTTTGCAGGAGTTTGATTTTTAGGCAAGAGGCTGGTGAGCTCCATAAATAAAGAGATAGCGAGGCTGAAATAGGTTGTGACTGGGCAGGTGAGTATCTCTCACGAATTCAAGATAAGGTCTATTCAGTACCTTCTTTCACATTAGAGTAAATTGCATCTTAATTCTAAGACCACAAGTATAGGATAATATACTAACAAATATCATAGCAACATCTTGAAAACATGTCATTATTATTCTTTTATTAGATACGAAATCATTTTGTACTTATGATGACCTTTTACCATCACACCAAAACGTTGACGAGTTTCTTTTGGTGTGAAAGAAGATTCAAATCCAAAATAACAAGAAATTTTACCAATTGTACCATTGAAACTCGAGGGAATATGCCATTATTGAACCCATAATGAATCAATGATGCTGACCGAATATCCAATGTGACTACACAAAGTAACCATGATCAATCTAAAGTTGATGATATGTACTATGCAATTTGTAACTGTACAGTAGGACATGTGTCCATGCCAAACTGATAATGAAATGAAATAGGTACTTGATAAGGTGAATAATTGGGGTGGTAGTGAAGACAGAAGGCACAGTTTCTCGATTGGACAGTAGGAAAAGTATGCCGGAAGTAGTTACTAGTTAATCTGATCAGTGCGCATTCGCGGTTAATGCAGCCACTTTTTTTGTAGACATGGCAGACTCGCTTTTAAAAGTTTATCAAAACCGTCCATTCACTTCCACAGTACAATTCACATGATTTGGCTTGAAAATTGGTTACACTTCACATGAATACAACAAAGAAGCATTTCATCAGCGTTGACAAGGTGCTTGCTTTCTGCTGTCTTTACTCTTACCTATCTTTCCCAGTATTTATTGGTCCATCTGTTACACAAAATTTCAAAAATGATCTTCACTTCAGTTTTCTACAATCCGTAGATTAACATGTAATCTCTAGATACATCTGGTAGAACATGTTACTTGTCCACTATCTATTGAGAAATTTCTTAATTATTTTGAAAGTGACTTGGAGGTAAGAAATTGATGGCTTTGATTATCTCATATTTCAGTATACTGTGCACATCATGTGTCATTGTGTGCTATATTGGGATATTTTTGAAAAAAGTAGGTATACTATGTATAGGTCAGAAAGTGTAAACAAATAACTTTCATTGCATACATCCAATATTCATTTGAAAAGACACATTAGAAAGGAAAAAAATGTGATTTAAATTTTAGTTTATATGACTTAATAAAGTATTAAAAAAAAGTGATTTTTTAAAATTTATTAGTGATAGAAAAAGTATAGAAACAGAAAATGTTTTTATGAAAATTGAGATGACATGATGTAATTGGTACTAATAAAATGATGTCAATAATGAGTTCATTTGGAAGTTATGTTACGTCTACTAATAACTTGCAACACCAACGGCTGTGCAAAATTTTGTGAAACAGTGAAACTTTTTTTTTATTTGAGAAGGAAATTTTGTGAAACCTCTTTAGTATTACTCGTTAATAATATCCATGGAGAAACTTAAATCTTATTAATACGTGGATTTCAAATGATTAGTTGGAAGACGTTATTTTAAACTCAACACAAATAATTTTATTAGGACAAAAATCTCTAGCCCCCTACCCATGTTATTGAAATCTCTCGATACTAAAATTCAAATGCAATTCCAAGTATAGTTTTTCTTTTATTTTTAAACATACATATATAAATGGAGCACAGTAAGCTCTTTTAATGTAGTAAGCCAAAATTGGGAGTCCAAAACTTCTATCCCACTCTTCCTGTTCCACTATATACTCTACAAATAAAAACATGACACATGTCCATCTAATTTATTTTTCCCTAAATTTATGCCTTCAATTATTTCAATTTCCTAAAATAAATAAATAAATAACCCATCATATTTAAGTAATTGAAATAATAGAAGGCATAAATTTAGGAAAAAATAAATTAGATGGACATGTGTCATGTTTTCATTTATGAAGTATATAGTAAAACAAGAAGAGTGGGATAGAAGATTTAGACTCTAAAATTGGGCTAAAGATGGTCGCCCTAGAGATTATGGGTTAAAATTGGGCTGGGCATGGTCCGGGTCGAATTGGTGGTCACACTAAAACCCTGTTATTGGTATTGGAAAACGATAAACCCTAAAGACTAACAGAACACGAACACGAAGAACCATATACCACTACCGTTATATATAAAATCTCAGGTAAACCATTCTTCATTACCCTTTTTCCATGAATTTTTTCTCTAGATTTGAGCTTTTGCATAGTGGGTAATGGGTTACACGATTTGTTTCGGGTCAATTTTTTTTTTTTTTTTTTTTTTTAAGATAACATTTTGAGAGAAAGTTGATAAGGAAAAAACAAAATGAAAACAGAGCCTCTCTTTGTGACAATGTTTTTTGATAACAAAATTTTGGGACATACTTTGATAGAGGAATTTTTTGCTTCTTTAAGGTTTTGTGAAGATTTTAAGAAAATTTTCAGGTAGATGGGGGTTGAGGAAAACAGTTTGGATGTGATCAAAATTAATATATATGATTAAAATAAATCTGGAAGCTAGTAAACCAGGAGATAGGATCCTTATTTTTGGGTCTGTTTATTATAGATGATTTCTATCTGTTCATGAATTCTTCACTAATTTCTTCCTAGCTTAGCCTACAATTAAAGATTTGTAGTTATTGCTCATTCCTACTGTTAATCTTTACTCATTGATTGTACGCCTTTTATATTTTATTTCACATAAATTGAGAAGCAATCTTGGTGAAGCAAGTAATAGCAGTAAAAACAAAAGTTGGATAATGTTAGAGAGATGAAAGTTTTTCAGTTGAGCTACAAGTTCTTGGCATGATAAGATAACCTTAACAGAATACTTAAGTCCTTTTTGGTCATTCACTCATTTGTACCCAAAACAGTAACTTTAGACTAATATTATCCAAACGCTCAATTAACATAAACAACACTTTTCACATGTTTTGCCAAAGGCTTAACTGTGATTTTGAAAATTGCTTTTTCAAAACCTACATTTTAAAATAATTATTTTTTAAATACACACTTTACAAACAGCTAAATTAAACAGACCCTTTGTTTTTAATTCTGGAATCAGCTTTAGCTGGGTCTTCAAAAATCTTAGTCTTTTGCTCTTGTAATTGTTCTTGATTATGCTAAATGTTTTATTTATTTTTTAAAATTCTATCAGAAAGCTCTGAAGCTGGGACTGAATTTGTGAAATTCAAGGTTCTTGGATGCCATGGCTCGTTTTCGTAATGTAAGTAAAAATTTTATTATGTTTGGTTTTGATTTTTATTATACACTCTATTTGGTTGTTGAGAAAATGAAAGGAAAAGAAACGAATTGTGGGTAAATTTGTTTTTAATTGGGAGGTGGGAAAATTTTGTAGTATGAGAAGCTAAGTCAAAGCCAATGGGCTCTAGCTCAATTGACACCTCCTCCCCTTGTAAATTCTAGGTGGAGGAATACCCATATTGGCATTTCCCTTAGGAGTTTTGTTTACTTGGTTTTTCATTTGCATGATTTGTTGTTTGATTTAAACAGAAGAAGAAGAAGGTGTTTGTGAAGCCGGTTGTGAAGAAGAATCAACCTAGTGTGGATCATATCACAGGAAATAAGATTCCAAAGAGCTTTGTGTTTTCTAGAGGGAAGTTGCCTGGTCCTCTTAGGCAACTTCAAATGGACTTGAGAAAGTTGATGCTTCCCTATACTGCTCTCAATCTTAAGGTAAAAATTATTTATTATCTGCTTAGTTTCCGTGTGTGTGTGTGTGTGTGTGTCTCCTAAAGTGCCTTTTTGTTGCAACATGAGATTGATGGAAGTACACATAATGTACGGGTGTGTGTGTGTCTTTATCTCCTAAAGTCTTTTTTATGGCAATATGAGATCAATGGAAGTTTGACTGATGCAAGGATGAATTTTAAGGGTGTAAAACAATTATTCTACACAAAAGGGGCCGAGACATTTTTGGCATAATCATAAAATTCTTGTTTGGAGAAGATTTCTTCACTTCTGTTAAAAGACTTGTGCACAATGAGTTGGAAAGAAGTTGTTGTAGCATATGAATGGCGGTTTCATCATAATACGTGTTTAAAAAGGAATTCAATTCAGCAAGGTAGATCATGTACTTAATCGGGGATAGCTTAATACTTGCGAACTGTGATTTCCCTTGTAATTCTTTTTGATAAATGTGATTTCCACCGTGATGTGTTCAGTTACAGAAATAGGCTAACTTTAGTTGGAAGTGAATTCTCAGCAGTCTCTGTGCTGCATTCATCTATACCAGTCCTAATGTTTTGCTATATATATATATATATATATATATTATTTCAGGAGAAGAAACGTAATAGTCTCAAAGACTTCTTGAATGTTGCTGGGCCTATGGGTGTAACACATTTCCTCATTTTGTCAAAAACTGCAACTGCACCCTACCTGAGGGTTGGAAGGACTCCACAAGGCCCAACACTTACATTTAAAATAAACGAATACTCGTTGGCAGTTGATGTTGCACAATCTCAATTGCGTCCTAGATGTCCTCAAGATCTTTTCCAAAATCCTCCTCTGGTAATTTTATATTCTCACTTATCAAAAAAAAAAAAAAAATCACTCAAATTCACAAGCAGACAAATAGTCATGGCTATTTGGTTTACTAAAATGTTAGAGAAAGGTAAAGAAAATGTGAAAATGGATCTCTTTCTCATGCAATTTTCACCTCTCTTCTGTCACCAATGATCAGTAGTCTTGTGCATCATTACTAGTCTTTAGCATGAGACATAACAAGTTAATCATAATATCTCAGTGCAGGAGGACTCAGTTGTAACTCCTTGAATGGTTGCACCTGCCTCTCCATATGTACTTTACACACCTATCTTCTATAAGCTAATGTTAGTTAATTTATATTCATCTACTTATCAAAAAAAAAAAGTTAATTTATATTAATCTCAAAAGAGGAAAGGACTGCAGCTATACAGTTGCATAATTTGACTTAAACATATGGTGAAATTTTACTCTTGTTTGTTTAACTTCTGCCCATGTTAATCTCTGAACATATCATTGGCAGATTGTTCTTTCTGGTTTTGGGTCTGGTGATCAACATTTAAAGCTCACTACCATAATGTTTCAGAATATCTTTCCTGCCATTGATATAAACACAGTGAGTGTTTAAACAAATTTCAGGTTGCTGTCAGTGCCATCAATACTTATGATCCTATATCCCCTCTTAATGTTGTTTAATGTGTGCATTTTTAGGTCAAACTTTCCTCTTGCCAGAGAATTGTATTGCTTAATTACAACAAAGATACAAAGCTTATTGATTTTCGGCATTATTCCATAAGATTACAGCCTGTGGGTGTCTCCCGTAGAATTAGAAAAATTGTGCAGAACCATCAAGTTCCTGATTTAAGAAATCTTCAAGATGTGAGTGACTTTGTCACAAAGTAAGGTTTCTTTCTCATTAACTTATATCCTTGAAGTCAAGCAAATTATGTTAGCATTAAGAATTTAGAATGAGAATTTATATTACAACTTGTCATCTTTTAAGTGTTTATTGTGGTCTGCTGGTTGTGCATTAAGAGTATGTTTGGATTACTTATTTCCTTGGTTTTTATTTTTATTTATTTGTTATATATATATATATATATATATATTGAAATTGTTCATAAGTTGGCAGTGAAAATAAGAAACTCGTTATTAATGACCAACTATGTCAATGAGCTCTGGCTCAAATGACACTTCCTCCTCCCACAAGAGTGTGTCTATAAATTATTAGTTAGAGAGAGAGAGAGAGAGTCATAACCAAGTACAAATTGAGAAGGAAAACGCCATGTGTACATTTGGATTGATTCATCTTGGTCTTTTTTTTTTTTGGTTTTATATTTATTTTCCTTGTGACTTTAAAGGGCTGGGTATGGATCAGAAAGTGAAGCAGACGATGAAGCAGCAACTGTGACTTTGGCTAGTGATCTTGGTAGAATTAACAAGGCCTCGACAAAAAGTGCTGTCAAGCTTCAAGAGATTGGACCCAGAATGACTCTTCAACTCATCAAGATTGAGGAAGGATTATGTTCTGGTGGAGTCATCTTCAGCGAATATGGTATATTTTCTCATATAACATGTTACTTTTTCCTCTAGCAATGAGATTATATTTGGTTGTAAGAAACTAGTTAACATATTGAGAATACAGCCTCTCTTAACTTTGAAGTTATCAACTAAGGATATTATGGATGATTGACTACAAGGGTGCCGTAAGATGTCCTTTTGCAGATCTACTCTGGCCATTCCTCCAAACACTCTACACGCTTGATTTCTTCTCATTCTTTATGCACACTAAACCGCTTTCCTCAAGACCTTCATAAACAATTTAGATTATATCCTCTAACCAGAAGTGACTGCTTCAGAGCCTTGGTCCATTTTCTAAGCACATTTTTAATACGGCCTGTATATATATATATATATATTGCTCTGTATGCTGCCATTAGATATTTGCGTATTACAGTTTTTTAGCCCTGAGCCATGTTGAAATGAGATAAATCACAATTCTGCTCAGGTTTTTAATGATGATGTTGGTTAATCTTCTTTAACTTGGATGTAACCTGCCTTCAATGGACCATTCGGACATTTTGTGATTCATACTACCTTCCATATTGTATAACCAATCTTTCATTACATCCTTTGATCCATGGTCTAGGCTCCCGAAACTTAATTTTCTCTTTAAGTGCATTTCCTACTTTCCCGTCTCTTCTCCAATTCCCGTATATTCCTCCCTTTTAAACTGTCTTCCTGTAATATCAGCCTGTTGGTGATAATTGGCACCTTCTGATCTTTATTGGATTTTTGGTCTTTTCATCTTTCTGGTGTTACTCTGTTTCCTTTATTTATTTTGTTATATCTCTTTTACTTTATATCATCCCTCTCTTGTTACACCTTCAATATTATTGTTTTGGTACTTTTTCTTTCATAAATCACTCTTTATTTGTTATTCATGATCCCTGCTCTTTGCAGGAATTGACAGATCACTATTGAACTTCTTTCACAAACTTATTTATCCTCCCCCTGTTATTTTCAGGAAATGGTGATGGCAAGAAAAAGCCGGAAAAGGAAGATACTAAAAAACAGAAAGACACAGATGAAGATGAGGAAGACATAGATGAAGACCAGGAAAATATTGAAGAAGATCTGGAAGATGATGAGGAAGACTAGCTACTGGCCAAGTTGGAAACTGAAGTGGATAGCACTCTTTTTGATATCTGATGCCTCACTTGCTCGTCCATCAAAGGAAATCTTGTATTTACATAAACAGGGAAACCCTACAAGGTTCTCACTGGAGAGAGAGAGAGAGATCTCCTTATTAAAGATTTGGGTGGCACTGTTGCCCACAATCTTAAATATTATGTTCTTGTTTTGTTTTAAATGAGAAAAAAAAAACATTAATTGGGTTCAACAAAAAAATCTTTTGGGCTGAATTACCTTTGTGTTCTATATGTCCATTTAGAATATATTGGGAACAGTACTCATAACACAGCCTTCTCCTTATCCCTGTATTATGCAGTAAAGGCACGCTCCATTTGGTTGTTGAATGAATGTTGCGTTCATTCAGCAACCATTTCTAAAATCTAAAACTAGTAAACTGCTTTGAAGTTATAGTAACTTTTGTAGAAGAATGTAATCACTATCCATAATTCCAGGCATAAACACTTTTCATATGATGCAACATGATCTTAAGGAGTAATGTTTCAAGACAAGTTTTTCGGCAACAACCCAAGGGAGCTCAGAGAAAAATTATTAAGTGAAGTCTTGAACAAATAGCAAAACTGAAAATCTTTGACAGAGTCCATCAAGAACACTATTGGTGAATGCTACAGGGGAAGATAGTAATCAAATAAGCAGCTACGATCTGAGGCAAATGATGTTCAAAAACATTGTATTGAACTCCACTGATACTATTCTTTAGATGGCTTAACTCTTAAGAATCTCTTCAGAAGGAACCTCAAGTGTCGCTCCTGCATGCTCTTTAGCTGGCTTCACTACTGCAACAATCAGTATCAGAATGTAAAATGTAAGGTCACGATCTTATATAACTGTGTATGAGCAAAAAATATCTTGTTTAACAGATACAGAATTTAAGCTACCACATTTTTGTAATCAGAAGGAACCAAACACCAAAATGATGACAGTTAGAGGGGGAAAAAAGCCCAAAACATTTTAACTATATAAAGTACAACATTAGTCAACACAAACACATTTCACAACGTTTTAACAGAAAATAAGTTTATGGGAGACAACCAATCACCAAAATAAAAAAAAAAAACTTCCCTAGACATGAAAGAGTGATGGTCAAAGCTAAGCAGTGCAGAAGAATAAACTGACACACGACGCCACGTAGTATAGCTTCACATCCTATAAACGTTATTAAAGAGATAATGCCCCTAGAACAAAACCCCAAATGAGGCAAAAGAAATAATATTAAGCATCATAAGTAGAACATAAGGTTATTCAGTTTGTTTACTTGGTCATTTAGGGGGCTAGTTTTTGCTTCTTCTTTTTCTGTAATAAGAAACTTTTGGGGCCTCAAAAGTTATACCCCAAGGGGAGGGGAACAATGAGATTTGAACTAGTAACCTCAGCTCTATGAGTTCAACTTCCACAAATGCTTTAACTATAACAACCATGAAATATGTACAAACACATGTGAATTTATACAAAATATTACACATTATTTTTTTCAGGAGTCTACACATTGAGAATAGGTGATAACTAGCATCATTTCCATGAGTTAGCAGCAATATATTTCATCTCTGAAAATTGTAATAAAGCCATAAATTCCTTAACAATAATTCAGTAACAATGTCCCCTAAACTTCAAAACTGAGCAATATCCCCCCCTTCAACTATTGGTACTAAGCATTTTGTCTTCTACCATTTGAATTTCCGTCAAGTAAAGGAAAATTCAAAATTTTTGAAAACTTGTCAAATTGAAATTTGAAATTTATGTTAAAATTGACAACATTCATAAAGGTGGCAAATTGCTTATTACCAATACTTATTATGGGACATTGCTTAGTTTTGTAGTTTAGGGGACATTGCAGGTACAAGTACAACATAGTTAAGGAGAAAGTAATTGTCTTGTAATTGAAATTTGATCAAATAATTAAAAAAGAAAGTGCATTTCAGGCTATATGAAAAGGAAAAAAAATGTCAAAGTCTCACAGAAACAATTTCACAAACACAAGAAATGCAAGAGCAAGACAAGAAAAATACAATTAAAATAAATAAACCCAGATTGATTAGAAGTTATAAATAGAAAAATCGAGAGAGAGAGAGAGAAGGGTTACCGTAACCACCGCTAGAGTTGAGCTTGGCTTGGACAATCATGGTGGAGATGAAATGGGAGGCCTCACGTGCATCGTCGAGGAGCTTACGGATCTCGGGCTCGGAGGTCACGTGCCTATTATCTTCGAATTTTTTACGTACCTCGGAGGCCGACTCGGTCAGCATCAGTGAGTCGCCGGCGAACGTTTTTCGAGTCGCTCTTAGCAACGCTCTGTACGCGTTCAATGCTTCTGCTCTCACCGCCATCTCTTCTCTCTCTCTCTCTCTCTGTGGACCGCCCTACCCAACCCTTTTTCTACGTTAGATTGGAATCGGACAGGGATTAACGAAAACGGCGTCGTTTACCTTTTTTTCGCTGGCTGTAATGCTACGTCGTTTTTCTATGCCCAGGCAAGAGAAAAAAAGCATACATACATATTTCCTATTTTATTTTCCCAGGTGGCCTAAGATTTTTTTTTTTTTTTTTCCATACTATTTCATATCATAAATATAATAGTAAGTCCAACTCAATTTAAAGCAATCGAAATAATACTCATGCCGAAGGTTTTAATTAACTCAAGTAATCATCATGAAATAAACGCAATAAGTTAAACTTTTGTTGTATCCACAATTTTTTTTTTTTTTTTAATTTTTAAAAAGGCCTAGGTCGATAGTTAGCACCAAGCCATCTTTGAGGGCTCTTTATTTTATATATTTATTTATTTTCTAAATTTAGGGGATTTTAATTCAGCAAGAATGCTGGATATGAAGCTATCCAACCACCTTTGAGGGCTCTTAATTTTTTTTTTTTTTTTCTGAATTTTAGGGATCTTTATTCAGCAAGAATGCTGGATATGATTCCAATAGCTCGCAAATGTCTAAACTAAACAAGCTTTTAAAAACTTCTGATTTTTCAACAAATCATTTCTTTATTTCTTTCGTTCCTGCCCTAAAAAGGAATTAGTATATTAGTACAAACAAATGATGTACAAAAGAGTACACAAGATGAAAAGAAGCAAAGTTAAGGATGTCCCATAACAGGTTATAATACATAAAGTGGATTGTGCAAAAATACAAAAATATTGCATAAGTTGATCACCCCGTGAGGCAAAGTTGTGCCAGTTTGCTTCTTGGTAAATTTGATTGAATTTCAACACACTCGCGCCTAGTAAGTTTCTGTACTCAATAATCAAAGTGTTATAACACAAGGCAATAGTAATGGTATAAGAAATAGATATCCTTGGTTCCTAGCCCTAGGTTCCATCAAGGGTGTTTCATATTATGCTCCACCACTTTAAACTTTGGTCATTTAAATAAAAAATGCGTGGCAGGTTATGATTCGTGCTGTAATAAACTCAAGACTTTCACCAAAGCAATTTATTCTTAAACTGATTTAGAGCTCAATGCACCTTATTCCAGTGCATCTTCCACCAAAACAATTTATCTTAAAGTGAGATGGGGAAAAAGAAGATGTAATAAGTGGATATAACTGTTTATAGAAAAATTAAAAATAGCTTTGTCCTATTTAAAAATAGTAAACCCAACAAAGCCCACAGTTTGTTGACAACCTTCACAAGAACTCAATCATCACAATCAACGTAGATAAAGAGTTCCGGAGTTCTAGCACATAATGCACAATTATCTTATGATAACAAAAGTAGATGAGTTAATCACCTGTAAATATTACAACATTATCTCATGATAATGTGATAATGCGCTAAAATGTAATGCACATCCACATCTTTGAATCCCTTCAAGCACAAGCCAATAGAGTGCCGCATGACAGAATGCTGGCATAGATGATCTCACAAAATGGGGGAATGCGTAACCAACCAACAAGCTGAAATCATTATAATGTTTTCTGAAGAACTAGTTGCACTCTGGGAGCCAACAACCTCATCGATGGGAAGCCGAATGGATGAAACAAAGGAATCCGTCATTTTTCATGGACAGAGTCTTTTACCTCAGTGAATAAACCATTCTGCAATCATGTTTCTTACGCCGGCATCTGTAATGGGTTTTTTGATCTGAGAATGAGTTCTCTCCAGCCACCTCCATTTTAGAATCTGGCTCTGGTGCAAGAAAAAGGCACATCAGTCTCTCAAGCTGAATCAAATGAAGCAAATGCTTGAACAACAAAATGTCAGCTTCTCAAATAAGCCAGGCATAAATAAATAATAGAGAACAATTTTTTTTGATAAGTAAATAAATAATAGAGAACAATGAAATGTTAAGACACAAAAATTCACGCCCCTGTGCAATATTCCCCATTTACAGAAAATTTAATAGTAATTTTTCATTTTCAAATCTCATTTAAATCATCATGTAACTAAAAAAAAAAGGTTGTAGACTTGTAGCATTGTTAAACTATAGCAATTCACAAAGTGACAATAACAAGATTACAAATATTATCACCCAAAATGGCAACAAAATGAGTGCTAGAGCTACATTCAATATCAATAATGAAATAAATTTATTAGAACAGACCAAAACTGGCACTAGACACAGGAGGAAGGCATCCAACAACTAATACCAAGTCTAATAGCTCCAATGTTAGCTTTAAGTTATCCAGTGCTCTTAATCCTTACCACATGTTGTTTCCCAAGTCTCCTACCATGTATTCTTTGGCAACCATAACACTATCAAAAGTGAGTTTTGTTTATCAAAGACCACACAGGTCAAATAGTCATTTTTGACGGTTATGTTGATTCTCATTGGTTTTCCAATAAAGACAACTTTAACCATTGCCCACTCTTCCACACCACAAATTATATCAAACCATATAACAGCACCACCACCAATTCATCTACCATTGTTGCTAACACTACTTCCCTTAACATCCAACAAAATGGATCTTTCTTCTGTTCCCTCAATTTCTGCCAAACTAAGAGTAAGACCTCTAGACCCGACTTCCAACCAAACTTCCATGACAAACTTGTGTAGAGCCTTAATACATGTCACAACTTGATCTGCTACATCTACAATGACTCAAACATCTGAATATTTGAGTAGTATATGCTAATCAATCCACTATACTCCCCTCAAAAACACCCAAACCAAAGATAAGACCATATTTTAAGTGAAGAGAGGTTCCACAAACCAGCAGCAGCTTCCTGAGACACACCACTCTTCAAGAACACCCAAACCAAAGATAAGATTATTTCACAACTTTCCAAAACACAAAGAACCCATGGCTGCCACAATGCCTAAACCACTAAGAAAAGAGAGAGTCTATAATTGTCGTGACGCATAATACAAGGTGAATCGTGTTACTCATACCCTTTGGCATTGAAGCCTAATCCCAACTGTTCCAGGCAGCTGCATGAAACAAATTGAAAGGTGGAACAAGATCCTTTTTGACCCACACAATATAACAGGCCTGAAGCCAAATCAATCTTCAAACCAAACGAAGCATAAAAAGAGCAACTTGGATCTCCAAACAACTAGAGAAGAAGACTTAAATTTTCCAAAATAATTATCAGTCAAAACTATAAAATTTGCTGCATTTTTCTTTGACCGCAGACTTTCTCTTCATAATTCACCACACATTACATTCCAACTTTGCTTCACGTCCCTCAAACCACAAGACACAGAGCCATAGCCCACAAATGTGAATATGCCCCAAGTTCCAAAAATAAGTAAGATCCTCCCAAATTACACTTTCTAATAATATAAAGTTCACAAATCATACCAAATTCCCCATCCATTCTTATCACTTACGCTAAAAAATGCTCAGTTATCTGAACTTGAACAAGCTATGAAAAACCAACAATACTGTAATTCCAACAACTAAACTAACCTCCCAAGAATCTAATTCTAAGTTTCTAACTCCT
The DNA here is from genome assembly GCA_032727855.1 of Quercus ilex subsp. ballota. NCBI lineage: Eukaryota > Viridiplantae > Streptophyta > Magnoliopsida > Fagales > Fagaceae > Quercus > Quercus ilex. The sequence continues at coordinate 30,240,221 of CM064919.1, forward strand.
ATTATGAAACTAAAGAAAAGAAAAAGTGAAATTGTCAAAAACTGTACCTCCTCCAAATCGGTCACCCCAAAACAACAATCTTGGATCATCCTCCTCCTCATCAAACTCATCTCCATACCCGAACTCCGCATCGCCGCGATACCCGGGTTCACTACCGTAACCGGATTCGTTTCCCTGGGCATCAAATCCCCCAATTAGCCCAAACCCAAGTCCCAAATTCTCTTTATCTCCATTCCCACTAACGCCACTTCCTCCTCCTCCGCCTCCTCCATCTCTCTCTTTCCTCGAGTTCCTCGCTTCGCTCACATCCGAACCCCAATTGGAATCCCCATTCACAAACAGCTCTCCGCTCGAGTCCGTCACGGGAAGATCCGAGCACGTGCCGTACGCTGCCGACGCCCCGACGGAGCAGCAGCGACGCGTCCCGCTCCGGTCACTGCTCCGACCCGAGACCGATCTGGACCCGCGACGGCGTCGTTTTCTTGCGATCAAGCTAAAGCTCCCGCAGTTGTAGATCCGGTTCTTCTTGTTGGCGTTGTCGTCGTCAATTAAGCTGAGCTTTGACATGTCGATAGCAGCGTCGATTGGAAACGGCGGCGTTTTGGTTGTGGTGGTGGCACGGTCGGCGAGGCAGGGCCGCTTGGTGTGAGTGTGGGCCCCATTGTAAGAGTAGGAATAGGGGTTTGAGTCGGAGGGGTCTAGGGTTTTGGGTGGTGTAGTAGTAGTTGTTGTTGAAGTAGTAGTACGGAAAGGTCTCCATGTGTGAAGACGAAGTGTACAAGAGTCTATGGAGTGCCGAGAATCTAGGGCTTTGTGTGACATTTTTTTTTTTTTTTTTTTTAACGATGATCGAGTTCTAGTTTCTGTGATTTTTTTTCACATTTTCTCGCTTGTTGACAGAGAGAGAAAGAGAGACTGTTGGAAATTGGAATTTACAGTTGGGAGTTGAAGACTAGTTGAAGTTGACTTTGAAGATAACTCGTGAGCGCGTGAACGATGTTTTTGTGTTTTGACTTGGACACGTGTAACTTTTGGGAGTTTTTGAGAGAGGTGATTTCATGCACTTTAACCTTCTTTAAAAGCCGTGCGCTCCCCAAACAACTTTAATAAGAAAATGATGAGAAATGGTACAAAATGTAATTAAAGCACTGGTTAATAATTTATTTAAAAAATTTTTTATGAAAAGTAAAAATAAAGTAATTAATATTTTGACAATTTTTTTCATTTATCATAAAAATGATATCAAAACTTTCCTAAAATTGATTATTAACGAGTGCCTTAGGACACTCGTTAACATGACCCTAAAATTATTAATTTATATTATCTAAACAAGTCAAATCACTTATAATAAATCAAACAACTATAATAAAATTATTATTTTATATTACCTAAACAAGTCACATAACTTATAATAAATCAAACAACTATTTTCTTAGGCTTGGTCTCTCTATTTCACTAAAAACGACTATGATGCATCATTTTTTTAAGAATTTGGGTGTAAGGTGTAATTTCAGGGATAAAATCAGTAGCAAGCATTAGTAATAGATTCAGCCAAAAAAGAAAAAAGGAACCGAAAGCATTAGTAGTAGGTGTGAAGTGTCATCCAGTCTCAAATGCTTGATCACCCGAGAAAACACGAACTGGCAAATAAAAAATGTAAGCAGGCTTAGCAAAGTCAAGCAGGCGAGCTGAGCAAACTGGAATCATAAGCCAAGCCAAGACAATAAAGTTCTAAACGCACCAGTCACCATGATAATATTTTAATACAAGATTAGGCAGGTACAACAATTCCAAAGGTAATAAACATTCCTATATGTGCTAGCAGCAAAAATGAAAATAGATATTTAGATGGCTTCAGAAATTCGTATGAAAAATCGAGACCTGTTTTCCATAAAATAACATATGGCCAATTTCAATGTAACATCATTTCCTTCAGAAGCAGCATAATTAGGAATAGATAGATCTTCTCAACTGCCCCAAAAATCTTACAATGCGCTTATCCTGCTATAACTATACAATGCCAAAAGCAAATAACTTTACAACCAGTAAAATTTAATTCCTTATTTTACACAATGAGTTTCTGTAGAGGCCCACAGGAAGTCCTCTGGATATCTAGCAGACGCTTCTGCAGTGTAGCTGCATAATCACCAAACTGGATGTCAGTAGGTGGGTGCAGATCAAAAACATACGAGATGGCCCGCGATACCAACATTGGCTTCTTTGTGGTGATTGAGTCTGTTAACTCCCCAAAGCTTGTTACGTCGAACGGAAATGACTCCGTAAGAAAGAAGAAGAAATCTCTGCCCAACTTTTCAACCTGAAAACACAATAATCAAATGCTTTGCCACATCATCATCACAACCATCAAAAGTAATACAGAATGCAGCATCATTATTTTATGTCCAAGAACTTCATCATAACAGTTATCCAGTATCCACCAATGTGTTATTAAAAGAATTTAGAAGTGCATTAAATGCACACAAGTTCCAGGTAGAACAACATTGATAATACAAGACAAGAGGGTCATCAATCTAATTATTCCCAGTTTCTACCCCCTCTTGAGAATACTCAGTAGCAAAGCAGGCAGTTGAAAAGGCAAAACATGAATGATTTATAGCATCAATTATTACCTGTAGTTGTGAAAATCGGATATTGTTCATGGTAAGAATAACTTGCACTTCATACAAGGCACCAGCCAATATCCGAATGGATAGATATTCAAAGAAATTCTGCAAGAGAAGTTTTTGCCTATCCAAATTTTCACTATAACTTTCTAAGTTAGGAAACCATAGCACACACTTCACTTCATCCCATGGGATTGGATTCTCCCCTTTGGCAAGGATGGTATGGTATGGGTGATAAAGGCCCCAAAAAATTCGGACACCTGTCAAGGATGGATCGCAGATGTATGTATCAGACAAACATGTTGTTGAGACTATCTTGGATGGATCATAGTAGCGAGCAAGATTTGTGGAGAAACGTAAATCTGTGTCATCCAATAGAAGAATGCATCCATCTGAAGATGTAGGGAAAAAACGTAGAAGGGAAGCAGCATTTGCATCACTATCTTCTGGCAGGCACAAAGCTGAGCTAGAAGATGATGCCGATGGTGATGGTAATGGTGATGGACCCAGATCATGAGAAAAGTGACATGAATCTCCATTTCGACAGCCCTGTCAATGATGAAATACAAATTACAATAAAGCAGAGCATCATACTAAAAAGAAACGGGACATTTATTAAGATTTTTCTAAAAAAGAATTCTTATTCCACAGAAAAGAGTGTTTCCAGACAGGTGCCCCACTGCCAGATAGACACAGCTTTCCTCCAAACCATCCACGTGTATCATTTAAATAATTCACAAGACTCGTTCAATAGATCTTGTGACTAAGAGTACACATGTATGGTTTTATCAACCACCACATAGTGGGATGGAGGAATTTATTTTCCTCCAAACCGGTTTGGAGGTAAACTTTTTCCCTACCAGATTAGGCATGAGAAAAAATCCACAGCTTCTACTAAGGATGCTTTGGTCAGTTTGTATATCCAAGGACTATAACATGCTTCACTATTAGTATGTTTTCAAACAGCAGGTCCAACAAAGTCTGAATGGCAGTTTGATGATCTTTAATTGATGACTATTGATTACTTCATTTGCAGTTAAGCATTGCAACTATTTGTACTTTAAATAATGGGAAAAGTTAATGGATGCCCTAAGGGTATTGGTTTAGAAAGTATTTTTAGAAACTTTTTATGCGAAAAGAGAAAAGTAATTGATTTTTTTAACAACTTTTTATATTTTTAATAAAAGTGATATTAAAACTTTCTTAAAATCATCAATTAACAAATGCCCTAAGGGACCAGACCCTAAAATAATTAGCATGGGCCAATTGAGGCCATATAAACACTTCATACACCATTTTCAATTATTGAAGCTGCAAATGTGAGATACCTGGAATGAAAAGAAGAATTTGCATATGGGTCTCTTCGCTCCAAGTGAATGAGAAAACAAGCATTGACTGCCCCTGTTGCATAATCCTTTCATAAAATATACACATAGAGACTCCTCCCCATTGACATGAGAACCATTATCGTCAGCATTTATATGCTGGTTACCAGATCTGTCTTCTGTGCACAGAACCCTTATCTGTTAAACATGACAGGTAAAGGAAAGATCAGTTTTTATGTCAAGAATAGTGCACAAAAGAGAGTCAAAAGAAGATACCTCTTTGATAGTAGTTGCCAAATTTTTAACCACATCATTGGTCTGAAAATTATTGGAAGCAACAAATGGTTCAGCAACACATTTCCTTATTTCACTAGATGGCTCAAGATGCTCATCATCAAGTGCATCTGTATCTCCATCTGGCTGACATTGGAGAAGGCAAGTATGTTCAAATTCATAAGGATCATAGTAGGATGGCAGCCCATTGGATGTAGCCAGAAATTTGGGCCGAAAACGATGCACTGAACTTAACACATCCTCATCTGAAAAGAAAGACTCAAACTTGAAAAGGAGCTTAAACTATTTTTTTTCTATTAAAAAAGGGTGCTATTAAATTTATGTTTGAGATTATACTTTAGTCATAGATACATTGTAGTTATGACTGCACAATATTATTTTTTTTTAAAAAGAGTGCTGTAATGGCATAGATTCATACATATTTCTGAGACATGATGTAATGATGACTGCAAAAGATTATGGAAAGAGCACCATTCTTCCTCAATCTTTGGCAGCAGTAATGTTGTATCTTTTATCTCAACAAACTTCAGAAGTTGCTTCAAATTTTCAAGACGGTGCTTATCCTTCATAGAAAGGCAAAATGTGTAAATCATGCATTCAAATTCTATTAAAAAGTCCAAATTCCAATTAAAATCATACCACTTTACCTTGAATACACGTTGCCAAAACTGAAATGCACATAGGTTTGCCATGAGCACCACCTCCTTTCGCCCAATTGGGACATCATCATTGCTATCTCCACTAAAGTAGCAGTTGATGTACTCAGTAAACTGGGGAACAACAATCAAATCAGAATATCAGATACGGCAATTGTTCTAGCAATCAAGGAATTTCAAAACTGCAAAGTTCATTCACTTGATGGATAAAAATACCAAATGTTCCTCTCCGAAAGGACGAAGAATGGGTGGGGGCTGTGTATCCATTAATGCACCCAGCAGAATGCCTTCACGCAGCATTCCAACAACTCCAAACTTAAGTATCAACACAGAAGCATTAAAAGACAACGAGAAACTGGCAAGCAATCGTCCATACAATGTAGGCTCATACCGGCCTCTTAGAGGCGTCCTCTCCAATGCATGCATGTGAACAAGCAAGTTCAGTGAATCCTCAACAACTTCAGGATCTGGTGGATCCAGAGCCTTCTGCAATAAGGCTGCAAAAAAGTTCCAACAGCTTAAACCATATTCAATCCTCAAGGTAGAATCCGCCATCCAGTATCACTTGCACAAAATTGAGAAAAACTAACCACTTAACAATCATAAAGTCTACTATCAAAGAAAAAACTATCATAGCATCAGATAAAAAGAACACAATATTATTTTAATTAACATGATAATTAATGCATTTTTAAGGGATCGAAAGGTTGGCAGATGCAAATAATAATATAATGATCATTTGGACTGCCCTTTGGGCAAAAAGGCTGGCCAAACTCAACCCTAAGGTAGTAAGGTTGACAATACCCAGCCACACCAAAAATCTCAAATCTCAAAAAACCTGGTCAAAGAGTGTTGAGCAGGTAGTGTAGGTTTAGTAAGCCTAATTCATGTCTGTTGTCTTTCTTGATGCTGCTATCATGCTATACATTCAAAACAAATGACATGCTAGTCATGTTAGATATAGGTGGTGTTCTGCTAAGTGATAAATATACTAGTGTGGGGAATGTGGAAATGTTTTATAGGTCAACCCTTCTTTCTAAAAATGCCTGTAGTTACTACAACTCTAGATGGAAAAATTGGTGAGAAAAAGTCAAAATAATTAAGAGGGCAACTCAATCAAATCAATAGTATAACTATTTGTACTTCCTACATAACGTGACATAGATAATTATATTACACAATTTTCTTATCTTTTGTAAGTAATACATGATAACTCATGCAAGAATATATCTAGAGGGCATCTTGATGCCAGAGGTTTTTGCCCATCTCCAAATATAAATAAATATATAAATGTTGAGCAGGGGTTTCAAGCCCAAGCGCATACCAACATTTACCAACTCCAATGTGAGCTTTTTCTACTAGATAAGGCCATTTTAACTTGGGTTGGATTCCACCCACCCACCACTAGCGGCATACCTCTATGGTAATACAACAGGACATAAAGGAAATTCAACACTTCAACCGTTCCATATTGGGCCTCTATCTTAAGTGATCATATGTAAATAAAATGAAGAGGAATTGTGCGCTTTCCTTGAAAAATTTACAAGTGGTCCAGAATTTACAGCAAAATGAGATCATATTACCATACCCTTGGGATCATTAATAGCTCTAGATTCAGCACAACAGATCTGAAGCACTTGCTGCCTCAATGATAACTTTAGTATAGATGGACACTCATAATCCTCAAGCTGGCTGAAAAATGATCTTGTAACCAACCGATAAACCTGGCCATCACAAGTTCGACCAGTTCTTCCTCGACGCTGCTCAGCCTACAGCACAATTTGAAAAAAGGAGCTAAGAAAATAGTAGGAATACTAATTAACAAGAAAACCAGTATGATTCCCCCATCACCTGAGATTTGGAAACCCAAACAAGCTCTACAGCTTCGTTTTTCCGATTACTGTCCCAAAAAACTTGTAAAGATCGGCATGAATCAATAACAAACGCCACCTTTGGTATTGTCACAGATGACTCCGCAATATTTGTAGCCAATATAACCTGATAAACATGTTATTCAATAGAACAGCCACAACCATGATGGTGGGAATAACTAACTAGATCAACAACAACAATAACAAAATTGACCTTGCAACTGCTAAATATTGGTAATGGAAGATAATTAATTAATTACAAGATGAAACTATGATAATTAATTACAAGATGAAACTATGATAATTAATTACAAGATGAAACTATGATTCACAGCCTAAATAGATTTGCAGTTTTAGAGGCATCAAAGACCGTGCTTTATAAAGAAGCAGCATCAGAATTAAACTAGCCCTATATACTCCTCAAATAGAAAGTGCATAATTAAAGGATAATGCAATGACACTACGAAACAGAAGATATTTACAAGTTATCAAAGATCATTTCTTTTAATTAAATATCAAGTCCACATCCATCCATCCATCCCTTCCTACCTCTTCCCTGACCATGATACACACAAATATAAGGTGGAGAACTGATCATGGCATACCTTACGATGGGACTTCCAGATCTTCATGGCCATGAGAGCTTGTTCAGTGTCAACACTGCTATGTAAAATGTGAACTTTAAAAGATGAACTAAGTGGCTTCAGAAGGTTCCATTGCTGCTCCAGCGAAAAGTACGTTGGGAGGAAAACCAAAATGCTCTTTTCAATGTCTGGCTCGTTCTCATGGATATGCAACACGAGTTTATGAATAAGTTTGTGGACATCAGGCTTAATATCAGCATCAGCCATGGAAGGGCTTGGACCAGGACAATATTGCGAAGAATTTAACTCTGAACTTATTCCAAGCAATTCAGTTATCTGTACAGAAAACAAAGCATAATGAAAAAAATATTCAGTAAAATTAAAATAAGTTTTCATAATAAAAGATCATATTCCATTGTAAACTCTGAAACTTACTCATGGTTTCCAATAAATACAAGTGCCATGTATTGTCACATAACCTAATCTTTTTCCACAAGGTCACGTTACTTTTTTCAGACCAAATTATCTACAATTTGATACCATCATCAAATAGGCATATGCACTAGATTAAAAAATATATATAAAACATAAAAATCTATTAAAAGGACTTTACACCTAAATTCTAACTTTAATAACCTATCAAAAAATAATAATAAACTCTACACTACATACCTTAACCTTGCCAAGCCTCTCAAACCACTCCCTATATATTCTTCTTCTTTTTTTGTTTCTTTTTTTTATATATCACTCACTATATGTACTTTTTAAAATTGAATCAAACACTCTTTCAAGATACTCTATGCACCAAGTCCAATCTCAGCCTGATAATATTCCCATCCCAACATACACACTATTGCCTACTCATCCTAATCTTGTTTAAAGTAAGTACACCGGAAACTTTTCACCAACTCGTTTCCTCATTCTTCAATTATCAGCATGCATATGGTGAATTTGGAAGGCGCTTTCATGAAATTGTTGCAAGTCCAGTTTTAAACAGGACTAACTACTTCCTATTCTTATGCTCCTATACCATGATACCATCCAGCCAAATACATTAATGGTGCAGAAAGTCAGATCAATGGATTCCGATCCATATAGTCAATTGTGTCCAAGGAAAATATTACATACAAAATAAAAGGAACAGGAATTTTTTAAATCCATGGTTTCATGTTACTATAATGTTAAGAGTGAAGTGCTTTGAATTAATATTAGTTCCTTGCATGAATGACAGGACAAAAAAATGCATTCCGAGTACAAGTAATTGCCTGTTCAAGATATGAAATATTTCTCTGAAATATGGTTTTCTGGTCGGAGCTAGGTATTGCAAGCACTTCAACTCGTTCCCCCCTGCCAAGATCCTTGAAGTAATCCTTGTATCTTGAAATATCTGCTGTTGCAGACATCAATACCACCCTGAAAATTCAGAAATCCGTTAGATCCAGATACAAACTTAGGCCCAAAAATTTCAATTAAAACTCACAACTTTGGAAATACAAGAGATAAACCACCATTCCTTTAGAAGTTAAAAAGATACTTTCAAATGAAATGATCGGATAGTCAACGCACAAACTTTAATAAATTAACTCAAGTCTTATTCCAACTACTTTAGGTTAGTACAGCTTATTGCATGAAAATTGCCACCAATAACAACAATAAGAAAGAAAATGTAAACCTTAGGTCATTGTTCTTCATCAGAAACTGCTTAAGACAAACAAGAACAAGATCAGATTCTACAGATCGTTCATGCACTTCATCAAGAATAATAACCTTGTACTTCAGTGCATTCATTCCCTTCTCTCGCAGTTCATCCAACAAAACTCCAGCAGTTTTGAAAACAATCTTTGATCTGTGAAACAATACCAGGCAAAAATGCATAACTGTTACAAATAAATTCAGAGTAAAAAATTATTACAATAAGGACAGGTCATTAAGGTGACCTGGCACATAGACACACAGAATCTGCAGTTTGGCCCTAAGAAAGAACATGCATAGCCTCACTTGATTATAGGATCCAATCTAAGGCTGATTGCATGAATTTTTGCAACTTGTAATCAACTCAAGCCCACTTCCGAAGAAGTGTCTAAACAAAAACTCAAACTGGTCTTTCTAAAAATAACTTCCACAGGACCAAAAAGAATTTGAATATCATATGAATGTGACTAAGAACCATGATATGCCCTTAGGTAATAAGATACGGTAACATTTTAGACATAACAATGTCTTTTCTTTATTGACCTTGTCCAAGTCAAACAAAAGATTGTTCTAGAAAATTCCCTGGCTTTAAGACCAGCTCCTAAAAATAAGTTCTTCTTTTAAATAAATAATCTGAGTGCATTGTACAAAAGTTCAGGCCATTGCAACCATGCATGTATGCAAACCTAAAAAAGGCCGTACCCAGGGAACACAGCTCCCACTTTTGCAAGGCCTGTGAGAGGTCATGGTAGATAACCTTAACCCCAATTTGTTTTGGAGAGGCTGATTCTCAGAATCAAACTTGCAACCTGTTGCTTTGATGGAAGGCAATTGCTATTGCACCAATGCCTGATATCTATATGCAAACCTATTAACAAAAATAATACAAAATTTTGATACTAGAACCTCAAATATTGTGCCAAAGACAGTCATCAAAGGAGAAAGAACAGTACAAATCACCACCATGTTTGACAAGTAATAAATTGAACTTCTGTTGAAACCTCTATATAATTTTGCTTGAATGAAGCTCTTTTACAATTTTACTACCCCAAAAATAAAATATAAAAATTTACACTCATGTTAAGACATAGAACATGCATAATGTTATTGATCATAACATACGTTGCTGATAAATGCTTTGAATGACCTATGTGATATCCAACTTCTTCTCCCACTTCACAGTTACGAGCTTTTGCAACCATTTTAGCAACAGCTACAACAGCAAATCTCCTAGGTTGAGTACATAGTATTGGTGCCATGCCCTCCCTCAGGAGAAACTGGGGAACCTGTGAGCTCTTTCCTGTGTTAAAAATTAGACAAAAATGTTAACAACATGAAAAGGTTAATTAAATCATTTAACCAAACCCCACTCCCATTTATGTAGCCTTAAGTGAACCAGCAATGATAGAAGATAGTAGATATTCTGATTTTCTTTCTATAAGTATAAAAGCATGAACCATCAAATAACTTGTTAATTTAAATTTATTGGTCTTTGCACTCAGTTAATGCAATAAACTCTAAATTAGATGGCACCTCCTTCCTTTTAAGAGCAATGAGGGGGGTGAGGTTGGGGCTTCAAGACTCACTGAGCATGTCATGTGTAACTTACAAGAACAACTACAAAACCTTAGACCTCAATTTTGGGGCCAGATATGGATCCTCAACAAACTAATCAAGAAATGCCACATGCATTCTTTTCCATCATTCTATTTTGCAGGCATAATTTACCATTTTAAAAAAAGGAAACCAAGAAGTAAAAGAATGTATCAAAATATTGTGCCCATGTTCAGAATTATATTCAGTTTTTTTTTTTAATAAGCAAAAGTACATTTAGTTTTAAGAAATCTAATGTGTGAGTCCTAGAAATTCAAAAACAGTGAACAAGACAGAACTCAATCCCATGATCATTTTAGTTAAACAAAGAGATAGAGAGGTGATGCAGAAAAGAAATGTGTTAATTTTGTCTTCGAAGAGTTAAACCACACACACAAATCAATTAGGCCATATAGTTGAATAGCAAAAATTATCACTTCATGAAGTCTTATATGATTCAAATTTCAATATCTTCTCTCCCTACATTTTCCAGTCCACCTAATGTATCATATATGCATATAAGGAAGACACGACCAAATTCCATACTAGTAACTTGTAAGCTCTAAGTAAGCTCAAATTCACGATAAAAATTTCCCTGTTTGGCCGCTAAGAAAGCGGAGCATGAAAAATCGAAATTTCGCATTTCTCACCATCTAAATTCCAAAGGAAAAACAATACATTGAATCGTCCAACTATCTAGTGATTATTTTGCAGATTCAAACGTTTCATGTTATTAACAACCAAACATCGAAAACTAAAACTACTAAAGCTATTTTTTTTTTCCCCGATCATTCTTTTTTCTTCATTCAGTTTTCTCAGCATTCAAATGCAACTATGCAAGCACGCAAAATATTTCCAAGTCTTCTGAACAACCAAACAAGTCCTATTTTCCTATATTTTCTCTGCAACCAAACAGAACCTAACAAAAAAGCACGAATCGTTCGTACATTAACACTACAGAGTCTAGATATAGAGTTAAAGAGAGTACGGAAGTACCACAGCCAGTCTCGCCGACAATAAGAGTGACGCGATTTTCGAGGATTTTCTCGACGATCTTCTCCCTGAGCGCCATTACTGGTAGAGAAGAGAATTTCGACGACGAAAATGGACTCGAATACGATGAACTACACGACGAAGTTGGAGACGAAGCCATTGCTACACGCACACACTCTCTCTCTCTCTCTCTCTCTCTCTTGGAATTTTGTTGAGTCTACTCTTTAGTCTCTCTGTTTATACTTTGTACTATCAAAACTTAATAGAGAAGCAGTGGGATTTGAAAAATAATCAAAAAATAGCTCCTTTGGTATTTTTTTCACTTTCGCTTTTTTTATAGTCTCTCTCTCTCTCTCATTTCTCTCCCGCCTGAGTATCACTATTTGATGGGCAATGATAGGAAGAGTCGGCGTTTACGTGAGCTTGGGGGAGAATTAAGAGAGACTCAGAGTCAAAGCAGTTTCTGTGTTCTGTTTTGACTTTTTTCTGGGTTCAGCCAATTGTGTGGCGTGGAGTGTGGAATTGGCGCTTTCACTCTTCTTCCGCTCGTTTTCTCGGGGCTGTGGGTCCCGGGAATCTGTGTTGTGAGCTCGCTGGACCTGCTGTTAGATTTCTTTGGTTCTGGGTCGTTGATCTTTTATGATCATGACGTGATCTTAGCAAGTTTTCTTTGCTTTGTGGGTCCCAAAGTAAGTTTTCTTTACTCTTCCTGCCTTTCAATTTTTCTTCACTCCATAGTTTGGGAATGGGATACTCTCATCTTCTTGCACTTGACCTGGGGTTGCCTTGGCCAACTTTAGAGAAGCCTATGGCGTTCCTGGGGATGTCGATATTGCATATTGTCATGAGGGCGTTATTGCTCTCGAGAGGAGCTCTGGTCCAAACGTAGCATTTTTTCCTTTGATGGCCATACTAGAGGGTGGGGTTAGGTTTCCTATGGACCCTCTCATTGTAGGTATCCTTAGGTTCTATGGCCTATGCCTCGACCAACTCCCCCCAATTTTTACCAATTAGTGAGTGAGTAGGCTAAATCAAATATACGGGTTGTAACTGAACCATCACGACATCAACTTTATGTATAGTTTATACGGTAATATTAGGTCCGATTATTATTTAAAGACTAGAGACATACGGATACGACTTATATCGTGCCTTCCCGACTCCAATAGAAACTCAACGTGAGAATTCGTCTAGGTTAGCGGCAATTGGCTTGCCGATGAGCTCTCCTGCCCACTTTCGCCGCGTGATGTTGGTCAGTATCGAGCATCTTTTACTTGTTAATTGCGTTTTACCCATGATTATTTTGCTCAAATAGGCATTAACTAGCTTTTGTATTGTTTTGATGCAGAAAGCAAAAAGTTTAAGCCAGACCTTAGAGTGGTGCATGTGAGAGACTTGAATTTCATGCTTCGGTCTGAAATATTTGTGCACTCCGACGGGCAGCTCCGAGCATCGCACCTTATTCTCGGCTGTAATCCCGTTTATACTACTTGGTAACCTTTCGAGCCAGCTTTGTTGGTGGATAGTCCGTTGTTGTCGTACATCGACGTTTGGCACGCCAATTTTCTTCCGCCCTCGTTAACAGTTGGTGAAGCTCGGGACCTCAGCCCCAGATATACTACAACGAAGGATCTTACACTGGTGAGAGACGAATCAGCTGAACGTGTGTCTTAAAGCCGTAAAGTCCACGTGCCTATTGAAGAGCCCGAAGGCCCAGCCCGAATAGCCGAGCCAGAAGCAACCGAGGCCAACCAAGGCATAGAAATGGTGACCAGGCGAACGATGACTGTTGACAGGTTCTTGCCCGACACAGGTCCTTCAACTTAGCCCCAACAGCCACAAGGCAAAGATCGAACTCCCCTTGCCGGCTGTGCAAAAAAGAAACAACGCATCACTGATCAGCCTTTCAGGGTTCCGAGCGACACTCCTGCCAAGACCCTTCACCGGGTGTCTAGCGGGATCACGATTCGGGAACCGGTTGGCACTTCTTGACCAACTACCTAGGTCGGGACAAATGTTGCATCCTCTTCTCGGCCTGAGGTTAGCTGGCAGACCGCTTTCAGACTCGGCAACGAGCCTCTACCGGTGTCTGCCAATGTGAGGATGTGGGCTCAGGGCGAAGGAAGATAGGTCGCCCAAAGCCTGGTGCAAGGTCTTTTATTGCCAGAGGACGTCCAATTCTTCTTGGACAGCATCGAAGAGTCAATAGCAAGGCGGCTATTGTGGCATACTATAGCAATAACCTCCTCTCTTTCCCTTTTTTCATTTGTTTTGATGCATGAGTAATCTCTTCACTTTTATATTTGTTATTGTTGCGTTACCAGGCCGTGCAGCTAACCCATATCCTGGGCGAGAGGTTGAAGAAGCTCGCCAAGAATGTTGAACGAGAGAAAGCACTTAAGGACGTTGCGACTACCACGGCAAAAAAGAAGGGTAAAGCTGCTGAAGCCGCCAAAAAGAAGGCTTAGTCTTCGGAGAAAGCTTGATTGGTGGCAAAGAAGAACCTGGCAGAGACGGAAGCCAATATGGGGGGCATAGAGCTTAAATTGGCGGAGGCAGAAAGCCTAAACCTGGCCCAAGTTGACGAGATAGTTGACCTGAAGGCAGCCCTTGAAGCCTGCAAGAATAGGTGGTACAACGAGGACTTCGCAGATGCTGAGAACTCCATGGAACCTATTGTCCACCAAGCCCAATTTCATGGGTTTAGGGAGGGGTGGCTGGCAGCCCTTCAAGCAATGGGAGTGCCCGAAGATTCCCAACTGAGGAACCCAAAGCAAATCCCATACCCGGCTCCTCCTCCCCACGTTCAGAGTCAAGTTGGTGCTGCTGACAAAGAAGATACCCCCAGCATGAGGGAGTTGGTGCTAGCAATTGACACCCATATGGAGACTATTGATCTCAAGGTCACCAGCAACCTTAATGCTGCTGAAGACACACAAGTCCAACAACCACCAACCGAGGATGTCCCAGACCAGCAAGCCGATGATGCAGTCCATCTCCCGCCCACAGATCCTTTAGTTTAATACTTATGTTTTTAGCTTGCTTTTATTTTCTACTCGTGTTTAATTTTCACTTTTATTTGTTTGGTTTGCCTACAGTCACCGGGTTGTGGTGACAGGACAATGATCTATTTCTATTTGCTTTCCTTTGGTGAACAAACATCTGGTTTATCCATATTTATGAATGTTTATCTAACTGCTACTAAGTTATTCTTTCTGTCATGCTCTGCCTGCTTGTTTTCGTTTTTCTTTTTCTCTTTTTTTTTTTTTTTTTTATTCCTTATGACCTGGCAGTCTAATCACGGTTTGCCTCCGAACGGTGATTGAGACTGTTTTCTCATTAGTCTTCAAAAGGATAGATTATATTTGTGCATGTATAGTGACGAGGACCGGTTTGAAAGAGATTGCCTATATCTAGAAAGAATTGGCTCATCGGCAATAAGAACTGAATTTGACATATGTTGAATTATCTAGGAAAATTTGGTGTAAGGTAATTACCTTCCCCATGATTCAGATTGAATTCGAGAGATCGGTTCTAGTCCCTTGATTAATTTGATGTAACCTCCATGTGCCCGATGATTAAAATAGAGTCGGGATGTGTGTTTCTATTTTTGGAATAACTCAGTGTAAAGTTTCCTGTCGTCCGGTGATTAAGATCGAACCGGGAACAGTTTTTCGTCCTTGGACAAAATTTGAGACCAAATTTCCACCTGTCCGGTGATGAGGATCAAATCGGGGACAGGTTCTTCACCTTAGTCAAAAATTTGAAATCAAGTTTCCATATGTCCGGTGATGAAGATCGATCCGAGAACAGGTTTCTCTTATGTAAATTTTGAAATTAGGTTTCCACTTGTTCGATGATGAAGATCGAACCGGGAACAGGTTTCTGTCCTGTAAATTTTAAGATTAGGTTTCCACCTGTCCGGTGATGAAGATTGAACCGAGAACAGGTTTCTGTCCTTATATAAGTTTTGAAATTAGGTTTCCACCTGCCCGGTGATGAAGATCGAACTGGGAATAGGTTTCTGTCATTGGAATAATTTGCCTTAGTTCCCCTCGCGTTTGTTGACCGGGGCTGATGAGTTAATCAACGATGGAATTATAAGTACAAATACACTTGCATGGATAAACATCACTTTCGTATTAATTAATAATATGCACATATAACATTACACTCAATCCGTACCCTCGCATATTGATAATCAATGGTAAAATTTCTTCAGATTGTGGGCATTCCATAGCTGGGGAAGTGGCCTTTCGTCCAAATCTTCCAGATAGTACGCCCCTGCACCCGCGATGGCGGTAACTCTATAAAGTCCTTCCCAGGTTAGGGCCAGCTTCCCTACATTGGTGTCCCTTATATTTCCAACCGCTTTCTGCAGCACTAAGTCCCCAGCGCCGAATTCCTTTGTCTTTACATCCCGGTTGTACCTTCGGGCACGCTTCTGCTGATACTCGGCCAGACGTATAGTCGCTGATTCTCGGCACTCCTCTAGCAAATCCAAATGCTTCACCATTAATTCGTCATTTTGAGCAAGGTAAATCCCATAACCCGTGCACTACATAGGTTTACCTCTGCTATTATGACTACCTCCGCCCTGTACGTTAGGGAAAATGGAGTTTCTCCGATGGATCTTCTAGGTGTTATTCGGTATGCCCACAAAACATTGGGCAACTCCTTGGCCCACCTACCCTTCGTGCCCTCAAATCTTTTCTTCAATCCATTTACAATTGCTTTATTATTGGCTTCAGCCTAACCGTTGCTCTGAGGATAGGCCGAGGAGGAATATTTGTTTTTGATGCCAAGATTACTACAAAACTTGTGAAAGGATCTGCTATCAAACTGCAACTCGTTGTCAGATACGAGGGACTCCGGCACCCCAAATCTTGTAACTATATTTTTCCATACAAACTTTTTAACATTTACGTCTCGGATATTAGCCAACGCCTTAGCCTCCGCCCATTTGGTGAAGTAGTTGACAGCTACTTAAATAAACCTCCGATTGCCCGTGGCCTGAGGAAACGAGTCGACAATGTCCAACCCTTATTGTGCAAAGGGCCAAGAGCTGCTAACCAGATTTAGACTACATACTGGTTGGTGGATCAACGGGGCGTGCTTTTATCACTATTTGCACTTTTGCACGTATTCGGTAGCATCTTTCTACATCTGTCGCCACCAAAACCCGTGGGTCATCGCTCGATGCGCTAATGAACGCCCCTCCACATGACTGTCACACACCCCATCGTGTAGTTCAGCCAAGAGTTAATTAGCCTTCTCAGGGCACAAGCATAGAAGATACGATCCCCAAAAGACCTCTGGTACAGTCTGTGATCTGTCAACAACTAGTACAGGGCAGTTACCCGGCGTATCCTACCAGCTTCCTTCTCATCATCTGGCAACCTATCCTCGGCCAGAAAGTTAATGATTGGGTCAATCCAACATGGCTCAGACATCGTTAATACTGAGACACCTAACACTGTATTGATACTTGGTTCCGCTACGAGCTCCACCTTGATTATCTGAGGTACCTCCTTGGTTATTAATGATGCCAATGTGGCCAAAGAGTCTGCATGTCGATTCTGCCCCCGGGCCACTTAGACCACCTTTGCCTTGAGAAACTAACTCATGACCTGCCTAACTACTCGCAAGTACTCCTTCATTTGAGGGTCTCGGGCTTCAAAACTACCTTGTACCTGACTAATCACCAATCGGGAATCTGAGTAAATCTTAACTTCTTGCGCACCCATATCCAGAACGGCTCTTAATCCAGCCAGCAAGGCTTCATACTTGGCTTCGTTGTTGGAAGCCCTAAAACCTAACCTAAAGGAGTGTTCCAATCTTATCCCTTCCGAAGTGATGATAACAATTCCGACCCCAGCTCCCGCTGCACTGAACGCGCCATCCACGAATACCTTCCACCGGTAATAGTCCACATGACAGATTACTTCCATTTCTTTCCTCGGGGAAAATTCTGCAACAAAATCGACAAGAACTTGGCCTTTCACCGAACTTCTTGGCCTATACCTAATATCAAATGAGCCAAGCCGAGTTCCCCATTTAGCTATTTGGCCTGTGAAGTTAGATCTCTTTAACAACGACTATAAAGGATAATCAGTTAACACATAAACGGTGTGAACTTGGAAATAGTGGGGCAGCTTCCTCGTGGCGTGCACTAATGCTAACACCAACTTCTCCAAGGGCAAGTACCTTGTCTCGGCGTCAACTAAGGTCTTGCTGACATAATACACGGGTTGTTGCACTCCTTGATCTCTCAAAAGCACGACACTTATGGCATGTTTTGATACTAAAAGATACATGAATAAATCCTCCCCGGGCTCTGGGGCCGTCAACATAGGTGCCTGCACCAAATATTCCTTCAAGTCCTGAAAAGCTCTTTCACACTCATCATTCCACTAGAATCCTTTTCATTTCTTCAAAAGCTGGTAAAATGGATGACAACGATCTGCAAACTTAAAAATAAACCGGTTAAGGGTAGCTAACATGTTGGTCAGCACTTAGGCCTCATTC
The DNA here is from genome assembly GCA_032727855.1 of Quercus ilex subsp. ballota. Taxonomy (NCBI): domain Eukaryota; kingdom Viridiplantae; phylum Streptophyta; class Magnoliopsida; order Fagales; family Fagaceae; genus Quercus; species Quercus ilex. The sequence goes on from CM064919.1 coordinate 30,258,381, forward strand.
GGATTACTCAGCGGCTTGAGGTGCTTCACGGCTTCGATCTGATCGGAGTTGACTTCTATTCCTTAATTCGCGATCAAATACCCTAGGAACTTGCCAGCCCCCACTCCGAAAGCACACTTTTCTGCATTGAGGCGCAGCTTATATTGCCGAAGTACTTTGAACACCTTTTTAAGATCTTCAATATGCTGTGCCTCCCTTTTGCTTTTCACCACCATATCGTTAATATACACCTCAACCGTCCACCCGATCTTATCTCAAAACATTCTCGTAATCATCTGCTGATAAGTGGCTCCAGCATTTCTTTAACCCAAATGGCATCACGGTATAGTGGTAGTTGGCATCAGGGGATATGAACGCCATATTCTCCTGATCTTCAACAATTAGGGCAATTTGGTGATAGCCCTGAAAAGCATCCAGAAAGCTCATTCTCGGGTGCCCATAGGTGGCATCTACCATCTAATCAATCTTCGGCATGGGAAATGGATCCTTCGGGCATGCTTGGTTTAGGTCAGTAAAGTCAACACAAACCCTCCATTTGTCATTCTTCTTTTTTACCACCACGGTGTTCGCAAACCACTCCGAAAAGAAAATATCCTTTATTGCTCCAGCTTTCTTTAACCTCTTAACCTCTTGCCTGATAGCTTTGAAGTGCTCCTTAGTCAATCTCCTCGAATTCTGCTTCTTGGGAGGGTACAACGGGTCCATGTTGAGCTTGTGAACTACGAACTCGGGGTCCACACCGAGCACCTCATACGGGCTTCAAACAAATACGTCTATGTTCTAAACAAGAAATAACAACATCTCTACCTTATCCTCATCCTTCATACTTGCCCCTACCTAGAAATACCTGTCATCATCCGGTAATATCTTCACTCCGATCAATTCCTCAGCACAGCTAGCCCCCATTCCTTCTTGGGGCTCCTGTGATTGCTATAAAAGGACTTCCTCGGATGGTTCCTTCTGCTTTATTCCCTGGTCAACCGCGGCTACCAAGCACTGCCTGGCCACTTGCTGATTACTCCTCACTATAGCAATACCTTGTTTGTTGCAGAATTTGACCTTCACATGCAGAGTGAACGATATTACCCCCATTGTATGAATCAACGGCCTTCCAAGGATCACTGTGTATGGAGAAAACGAAGTGACCACTATGAATGTTACCATCACCTCCTTACCTTTCATATTCACGGGAAGCGAAATCTGTCCTTTTGGGATCACCATCCGACCATCAAACCCCATCAGAGGCGTATCATACTTAGAGAGATTCTCATTCTTCAGGCCAAGCCCCCTAAATAGGTCAGGATACATCACCTCGGCACCACTCCCCTGATCTATCAATACCCTCTTTACTATGAAACCATTTATCTGGGTTGTAACCACCAAAGCATCATCGTGTGGTTGAATTGTGCCTTCCAGATCATCATCATTGAAGGCAATGGGTTCCCAAGTGTACTTCAACTTCTTCTCGAAGGGCTGCTCACCTATGCAACTTTCCGCCGGTATCACGGCCAATACCCCACCTCTTGGACACCTAAGTGTCTCTTGGAGCAACGTGGATGACTTTTATCACTCCTAGTAGGGGTGGGAGAGGATTCCCTCAAGGCCGAGCGCCCTGCCCAACTTCCTGATTCCTAGGGTCCACCACGAATTCTTTCAAGTATCCCGCCTTCACCAACTACTCAAAATAATCTTTTAACACCCTGCATTGTTCGGTGGTATGCCCTTTATCTTTATGGTAAGTACAATACAAGTTCTGATTTCTCCTAAACGAATCTCCCCCATCTTGTTTAGCCACAGAAAATATGGCTCATTTTTAATCCGATCCACGATCCTACGCACCGCCTCCTTGAATGTCACATTCACCTCCCCCATTTGTGCACCTGACCCTTGTATCCTCAAATCTTTCCGAGGCCTTGCTTGAAAACCGCTTTGTCGAGGTTGATTAATGGCCGGGACCTTACCTTTGTTCTACAGCCAGTCGTCCTCCAACCATTTATATTCTTCAATTCGCCTCATCAACTGCCTCATATCCTTGAGAGGCTTCCTTGTTAATGACTCTCGCAATTCGGAATCCTCGGGCAGTCCAAGTCGAAAGGTACTTGCCGTGATTTTTTTGTTGCCCCCGCCAATCTCATTGTACAGCTCCCAGTACCAGTTGGCATAGCTGCGAAGGGTTTCCCCAACTCCCATTTTCATTGATAGCAATGCATCCATGGGCTGTAGTACCCGACTGCAAGTCATAAACCGGATGCCAAACTCTTGAATCAGCTCGGCAAAACTGTGAATTGAGTCTTTCCTTAATCCGTTAAACCACCTTAAAGCGGTGGGCCCAAAGCTCGAGGGGAATACCTTATACATTAATGCATCATTATGACTGTGCAAGGACATCATCTGAATATAATGGCTTACGTGCTTTACCGGGTTAATTTTCCCATCATAAGAGTTGAATGGTGGCTGCGTAAATCTACTTTGCATGGGGGCCCATTCAATGTCGCTCGAGAACGGCGATCGAGCAGCTCAATGTAATGCGCGGCTCATGGCGTCCATAGCAGCATTCCGGGGTCCTCACTCCTCTGGGGAAACTGAGTCCCGATCTGCATATTACCGAGAACGATCTCAGTGTCGATGGGAGCTGGATCAATGAGACCTTACTCTATGGCGATCCCCCACACTTGTCGACCCTTCTTTATATTCCTCATGGTCTCTCCTCTGACGTCTACCCCTTGCTTTCAACTCCAAATCCTTTACCAACCTACGCAAACGCTCTAGTTCCTCGTCCCTCCATTCATGTTCCTCATCCCTTATGTCAAAATGATTGCGCCTCAAAGCACCGAACATTATTCGGTACGTTTGAAAAGACCCTTCTCCAAGGCCAGACTAACTCTTCTGCTCATACTCCCTATCTTTGCATCCCTTCTGCCTTCTTTCTCGCCAAATGGATTCCCAAGAAGACCTCTCAGAGCCACTTTCAGCATAACTCCTTGATTGACCTCTTGACATTTTCCCGTGCACGTTCCTGCAGAACCACAGCTTCGTAGGAGATTCCCACAGACGGAGCCAATTGTGCGTACCCAAAATATGCTTCTTAGGCTCAATCTTTACTTGAGCTCACAATCTATTTGTGTTGTGGGTTTTAAGTTTCCTACTATGGGTGGTCCTATGCTCGGTGACCTAAATGCACTCCTATTTCCTTAAACCCTTCTTTTTACCTCACAGAGTCACTCATTTTCTCTCTTGGTTTAGTCACTCTTTTCTTCTTCGTTCTCTCTCTAGAATTTCCAACCCCCATTCTACATTGTCTTCTCCTATTTATAGGCTAAGATAAGTGGAGGTATTATGATTACTCCCCCTTACTAGTGCAAATGGGGGTCCAATTCCATCATCTCTGAGTAGATGTTCCGTCGGGAAAGGTGGTAATGGCATTGGAACTAATTCCCACCTCCAAAAGCTCGCTCGCCAGCGATATTCCCGAAGGCATTACCGGACAGCTGAGTACAAGATGTCTCCGAGCAATAACACCTCCGACCAGGTTAGAGATGATCGTGAGGGGCTTGCTTTGGGTATCTAGGACGGCGTAGTCTCACTTCAGCTCTTGGGCCCAAATTGGGCCCTAAGGCATCTGGATCAAGGCCAAAGATCCGGAATGGGGACAGGGTCGTATAATGTATCGCGAGGCTTGGGCCCAAGGCCTGTGGGGCCTGGGGCCCAACCCCGTATAGGAACAATAAATTTTTATTTGGTATGTTATATATAAATTTGTTGAATTTGGTTTGGTTCTGAAGTAGAATTTGGAGATTTTATAAATTTTGAAGTTTTAAATATTAGGGTTTTTGGTATAGTAGGTTGATTTTAATTTTTCACATTAAATGCTTTTTATTTAAGTTCATGTGATTTTTTGTTTTCTTATTAAAAACTATGATTTTTGGTTGATTAATTATTTGTTTGGATTAATTTCGATTAATTATTTGTTTGGATTCAACATAAAAGATAATGGAATTAGGTATTATAATTTTGATATGGCGTAAATGCACTTTTAGTCCTTATGTTTTGGTTTTTTTCCATTTTAGTCCCTACATTTTATTTTTTCCACTTTTAGTCCCTAAAACCAATTTACGCGTTCCATTTTGGTCCTTTCCGTCAATCAACCGACGGAAATTGCTGAGGTGGCAGCCGGAAGAATTAAAATATTATAAAAAATGCCACATCACCCTGACACTTCAGCATCTATTTTTTTTTGGTTAATAATTTGTAAATTTTAACTAAATAAAAAAAGAAAATTTAAAAATACAAACTGAAATTTAAAAAACAAGAACACAAGAACAGAGACCCAGAAAATTAGACCCAACAACATGAATTCAAAATTAAACCCATTGAATCAACTTCCTTTCCCACTTAAAATCAAATCAATAATGCAATAAAATTTGAGAAGAGAACAAAGACCAATGTTGAAAGACCCATGCTGAAAACCTATCAATTTTTCTGGTTCTTCCCCAAAGATTCATAGCCAAAATCATAAAATAAAAGAAACCCAGAAATCTCAAACACTCAAAAACCCAGAAACCCAAAAACTCAAGGGATTAAGTGTGAAACCCTCCACTGCCACCACCATGAAGCTGCAGATGCACTCCAAAACTTACATCCAATTTGAGAGAGAGAATCAGAACACCCAAAGACCCATTGCCACCAAATCGCCACCCACATCAGTAGCAACCTCCCTAAACCCACAGTGGACCCATCCCCACAAACAACACAGCAATCCTCCACTGCCGCCACCATGAATCTTGCATCAATACCCACAACAAAAATTCAAAGAAAAACCAAAACCCACATCCAATCTGAGAGAGAGAATCGAAGTGAGAGAGAGAGGGTCGGAATGAGAGAGAGAGAGAGAGAGAATCCACCATCGCCGCCGCTCCAAAACACCACGCCGTCGCCGCCGATCTCCAAAACACCACCATGAATCTTGCATCAATACCCACAACAAAAATTCAAAGAAAAACCAAAACCCACATCCAATCTGAGAGAGAGAATCGAAGTGAGAGAGAGAGGATCGGAATGAGAGAAAGAGAGAGAATCCACCATCGCCGCCGCTCCAAACCACCACGCCGTCGCCGCCGATCTCCAAAACACCACGCTGTTGTCGCCGATCTTCCAGTCCATGCTGCCGATTCGATCTCCAGTCCACGCCGATCTGAGAGAGACACTGAATCAGAGAGAGGGAAGAGAGAAAGGCAAATGAGAAATGAGAGAGAGGAGTCACCGTGTGACTCAAAGAAGAGAGAGAAAGAAGTGATATTTTAATTGAATTTGTGTGATTGAATTCGTGTGATTGGTCTGATTTTCTGTGTCTATGTTCTTGTGTTCTTGTTTTTTAAATTTGAGTTTGTATTTTTAAATTTTCTTTTTTTATTTAGTTAAAATTTACAAATTATTTACCAAAAAAAAATAGATGTTGACGTGTCAGGGTGATGTGGCATTTTTTATAATATTTTAATTCTTCCGGCTGCCACCTCAGCAATTTTCGTCGGTTGATTGACGGAAAGGAGCAAAATGGAACGCGTAAATTGGTTTTAGGGACTAAAAGTGGAAAAAATAAAATGTAGGGACTAAAATGAAAAAAAGCCAAAACATAGGAACTAAAAGTACATTTACGCCTTTTGATATTGTTCCATGTTTTAAATTGTCTATATTGTTATTACTACGAGAAAGTCATATTACTACTCAAATTTGAAATTTTGTGTGTCTTCCTCATATCATGGTCTTTGTTTATATATTTACAGTTTATATTAGTTTTGTGTATATATAACTATTGAGAGTTTTGCTTTATTAATTTAAAAATTGTAAATTATTTTGTAGGTTTCAGTAACTATGCACTTGCAACTCAATAACATTCAATGTTAGACAACACTTCTAAACTATGGAAAAGTATAAAAGTTAAATATTTCTTCATTTTTTTTTTAAAATAGTTGTTCGGGGGCCTTTTTCAGTTACCTAGCCACGTGTGGTCCATTAGAGGGATGACCTTATTAGGCCCAGGTTCTTTTTGGGGAGTTGCCTTCGGAACTCAACAGTGGGCCACATGGTCCAACGGCTACTGGTATACTTTTAAGCCTACAAAGTCATTAAAGCCAAAGTTTAAGAATCATGATAATAGTCGAATAAAAATATAATATGCGTTTGATATAATAGCTTTGATTAGTAGTTGTAACGATAGTTGAAATAAAGTAGTATTTATTTAGAGGTATAGTAATCATGTACTCAATGATGTAAACTTAAAGATATGCAAGCAAAGTCACTTATCTTTTTATAGTTTGTAGCCCAGCTATGTAACATCAGTGAGCTGATAGGATTCCAGCAGAATGCCAGCGGTAAAGGCTAGTTAAGCTTGCCCCTCCTATCATGCATTTAAATGAGTTTAAGCCTTGCTTAATAGTTGTAATAATAGTTGGAATAAAATAATATGTATTTAAATGTGAAGTAATCATGTATTCAACGATGTAAATTTAAAGATAAGGAAGTAAAGTCATTTATCTCTGACGGTTTGCAGCCCAGCTGTGTAGCATCAGTGAGCTGATAGGATTCTAACAAAATGTCAGTGGTAGAGAGACAGTTTGTCATGATAACTTCAAGATTGAGGGAGAAAAATTGGTGCAACTAGAGGGAGAGAGAATATGGCCAGCTGTGTGTAGGGGCTGGTTAAGCTTGCGCCTCTTATCACGTACTTAAATGAGTTTTCATCTTGACAATACTCTTTTAGTTGTTGTGAAGTTATGAGTAGTGTTGCCTTCCATAGGAAGGGCTTTTGTAAGATGTAATTTGTGCCTTCTAAGGGAAGGGCTTTGATATGAAATCTTGGTGCCTTCTAGGAGAAGAGCTTTAGTAATAGAATTTCATGCCTTCCACGAGAAGGGCTTTTAGTATGAGTGTTTGATGTCTCTTGAGAAGTGTGGAGATGGTAAAAGATATAGATGTTTTGTGGGATGTAGTATATGATATATGGAAGTATAAGAGATATGGAGGTTAAAGATAGTAAAAATTTAAGATTATAACCGCTAGAAAAGTTGTAGGGATTGCTTTCTAAGAGGAAAGATTTTGTAAGAGAAGAGCATGGAGATGTGTTTAGGTATTCGAAGATAGGAGCATTGAGGTAGGTGTATTTTCTAAATATGGAGAGTGAAAGAATGAATATAAGAGGGGTAATAGTGTTGTAATGTGTTTAACAATGTTGTTGGGATTTACTACTGGGATCTTCTGCTGGAAGAGTAGCAGACATTGCTTTCCAAGAGGAAAGATCTTGTAAGAAAAGAGTATAGAGATGTGTTTATAAGCAGGAAAACAGTAGAATTTCAGAGTGAAAGAGTATGAGAGTGGAGCTTAGAAGAGTTGGGTGTGTTATATGTAATGGTGTAGTAAGTGTGTATGAGATTGTGTAAGAGAAGTGAAGAAATAGATGTTTATAGATATGAGCAGCAAGATATATGTATTTTCAGAATATGGAGAGTGAGATGACGAGTATAAGAAAGTAATAGTATTGTAGTGTGTTTAGCCAAGCTGCTGGGATTTTCTGCTAGAGGATGTATGAAGGCTTATGAAAGGGCATTTGTGAGCTAAGGGCTAGAGAGTTTAGTTTCTAATTTGAAAACTAAAAAACCCAGAAGCTCAGTACTTCATTGAGAGCTTCAAAAAATTATTAGAGGGAGAGAGAAGTTTTATGAGAGAGTTCTCCTCCTCCATTGGTGTCCCCTTGAGGTGTTGATGAAGGGTTCCCCCTTTGAGCTGAGTTTAAGGGGGTTTAGGCAAATAATATCAATCAAAATCTGTCCCAAATAGCAATGAATTTTCAGAGAATCCATCTTAAGATTTGGTCAAAAATAGTATGTTTAGTTTTAAGGTATTCTTGTTGTTTCGAGTAAGAGTTACTGGGGAAAGTAGCAGAAAAGGAAAGTATTTTAGAAAGAGAAAGGTAGTTTCAATAGTTGGTTTTGGTTTTAGCCAAAAGTGGAAAAAATCAATAATGTCCAGGCTGCTGGGTCAGCTATCACAGCTGTTCTGAAAAGGCTGTCCCAGCTGTTAAGAAAAGCTGTGACAGCTATCATGAAAAAGTCAGGAAAAGTTGTGACAGCTATCATGAGACAGCTGTCATAACACAACTGTTTGTTTTGTGCAGAAGCCAATGAAGTCAGATGGGTGATTTTAGACTGCTGGAGAGGTCGTTTCATGAATTTGGCTAAAAAATGGTAAGATCTCTTTGAAAGGTATCTTGCTATTTTGGGTATAGCAGCTGGCTGCTGGGATTTCAGTATTAAATAACTGATGATTTCACTTCCAGCCAGGTGTCAAGTGCTGAATACACTGTTGGGGTTCAGCTGGAAATGCTTATCTTTTCGGGTGTTTGTGTATGTTTAGTTTTAAGGTATTCTTGCTGTTTCGAGTAAGAGTTGCTGGGGAAAAAGTAGCAGAAAAAGAAAGTATTTTAGCAAGAGAAAGGTAGTTTCAATAGTTGGTTTTGGTTTTAGCCAAAAGTGGAAAAAATCAATAATGCCCAGGCTGCTGGGTCAGCTGTCACAGCTGTTCTGAAAAAGGCTGTCCCAGCTATTAGGAAAAGCTGTGACAGCTATCATGAAAAAGCTGTCCCAACTGTCAGGAAAAGCTGTGACAGCTATCATGAGACAGCTGTCACAGCTGTCATAACACAGCTGTTTGCTTTGAGCAGAAGCCAATAAAGTCAGATGGGTGATTTCAGACTGCTAGAGAGGTCGTTTCATGAATTTGGCTGAAAAATGGTAAGATCTCTTTGAAGGGTATCTTGCTATTTTGGGTATAGCAGCTGGCTGCTGGGATTTCAGTATTAAATGACTGATGATTTCACTTCCAGCCAAGTGTTAAGTGCTGAATACACTGCTGGGGTTCAGCTGGAAATGCTTATCTTTTCGGGTGTTTGTGTTTTTGGTCCAAGATTTCATTACAACACATTTCTAGCAAGTAATAGAAGGACTGGTTGAAAGTTAATGAAGTTTCAGAGATTTAGTCAATGTCTCATTGGGTTGTGACATAATCTTGGTGAGCAAGAAGAGTATTTAATGCTTTGCTCTAGCAGTTGGCAAAGAAATATATGGTCTGATTATAGCAGACAGCAGCTAGGTATAAAAGATATCATGAATAGTTGTATATAGAGAGAGATAAAAGATAGCCAATCAGATTAGGTCATGTGTTTGAGTTGGATTTTAGCTGAAAGAAGTAATAAGATTTATGTAGAATAATATAATGAAGTTTTTAAATTTGTATAGTAATAGCTGGGGATTGAATAAACAGATATTTCCCCAATAGTTAGATGGCTGGAGATATTGAGTATTTGTCACATGATGAAAGTTAAGTTTTAGGAAAAGAGTAATGGTGAATTTTATTATCTAAAATACTACGTGATAAGAGATGCTTACCATATGTTACCCGCTACACATGGACTCATCAGAGTTTAGGGACTTGGAGAAGACACGCCAAGCAATATGTTTCTTTTATCAACTTTAAACCATTGGAGTTTTACAGAACATGCCTCTTGGCCCTCCAAACCACGACTCCTAAAGTTTCCCCAAAGTGACTTATGAGCTTGGATCATAAGCCGAAGGTGAGATGATGTATCTCGGGTTTTATTATCATTTTGTGTAAATATAGGCTCTTGTTGAATAAGCCGCTTGCCATTAGTATAAGAGGGGTAATATGGGCCATGAGTTTTGATTAATTGCTTAAGCCCGATCCATATGTTGAAATTGATGATGTCGTAGGGTTATGATCCCAATTGATGAAGAGGAAATATGGACCATGAATTCACCTCTTGAAATAAGGATTTTGCGGGCCATGTGAGCCCAATCCATGCAATTGAATGAGATATGAGCTTACTTTGGGCTTTAAATAGATTTACATAAAAAATCAATAATATGTTGATGTGGCATGGGTTGCCAATGAAGTAATGCCACGTGGGCCGAAAAAAAGGGTCCTCAACAATAGTAACTAGCAAAATATCTATTTACTCATTGTTGGATTTATTTTTTTTCCAGAATCAATAGTTTTTCCATGCATCGCAAGGGTTAACAACTAGTACAGTATATGTAAATGTCAATAGGTGCCACATTGTTTACCAAAATATATATATATATATACTATAAAATTAATAAAATGACAGTTTGGGTTTAATTTGGAATTCTATTTTCGAAATGCAGTGTACATTTACAGCAGTTTATTTAGTTGAAATTGAAAACTTTTTATTGAAAGTGTAGAAAAAATGTTAAAAAAGCTTAATAGTACAGTGAAACCCATAAATAATATCAAAAAGTGCAGTGAGACTCATGAATAGTAGCAAAAATAAGCTGAAAGTGAAAATAAACTAAAAAGTTCAGCTTATCCCAAACGCACACTTAAAAAGCTGAAATGCAAAACGTGGACGTGAGACGCGCAAAACAAATGGACCCGTAGTGATTTAAAAGATTTTTCATCTGTCACATGACTTATTAATTATGTGACAAAAGTTATACATCGATGGTCTTATTAATCGCCAAATAATGGGCTGTAAAAAAATTACTTCAAACCGATTTAGGTTGCGTTTGAGATAAGTTTGTAAAAAAATGACTTCAAACCGATTTAGGTTGCGTTTGAGATAAGTTTATATTGGGAAACATCTTTTACTATTTAGTTTATTTTTTGTACTATTCATAGATTCTATTGCACTTTTTGGCATTATTCATGAGTCCTACTATACTATTTCAGTTAACTTTTAGCTTTATCTACAGTATTTTCAACAAAAAAGTTTTCAATTTTAGCTAAATAAGTTGTTCCGGAACAGATCTTTAGAGTTAAACTTTTTCCCTTATATAGTTTTGATTTTTTATTTTATAGAAAGTGACTCTACTCCCTAGAAAAATGGTTTGGCTTAATTAGGAATTCTATCTTTAATAATTGCAGCTCTACTATGTAGAAAAATAGTTTGGCTAAATTAGGAATTCTACCTTTAATAATTGCTTTAAGACGTATTCGTTTGGGAGTTATTTATTTTTTGGGAAATGTTAACGGGCATGTAAAGTATTCATTAAGGATGTTTTATTGTGAAGTCTACCTAATAAAAAATTTGTATAAATTAATAAAGAGATTAAAAATATTATTGAAATGACAACTGGAACTCAAAAAGTTAGTTTCATTGGCTCTACACCCTATAAAATTGGTAAAAAATCTGACATAAAGGAAAATGATTTGACATAAAACTATTTCTTAATAGCACTTTACGCTGCCTGTTAATACTACCCTTATTTTTTATAGCTTATTTCCATAATGTAAGAGAAAATCCTAAAAAACTAACTTATTTCAAACAATTTAAAAGTTAAATTATTTGAAATAAAACTAATACAAAAAGTTGTATAAGATCCACAAATAATAGATAATTGGCAAAAATGAAAAACTAACCCTCTAACTTTCACATTTTTTCATTTAAGTCCTCTAACTTTCGGTTTTGTCAATTCAGTCCTCTAACTTTTAATTTTTGTTAATTCAGGACTCCGTTACAACTCAATTAGTACTACCATTACCATCAATAAAACGACGCCGTTTTGCATGTGTTTTTTTTTTTTTTTTTTTAATTCGGAATAAAGAGAAAATAAGAAAATTCTTAAAAAAAATAAAAAAAAATTTAAGGGGAACGACTCGTTCCCCTTCCCCTGAACCAAAACAAAACAAAGACCCAAATCCCTAACCCTCATGACCAAGACAACCAAATACTATAACTTTGAGAGAGAGAGAGAGAGAGAGAGAGAGAGAGAGAGAGAGAGAGAGAGAGAGAGAGAGAGAGAGAGAGAGAGAGAGAGAGAGAGAGAGAGAGAGAGAGTTCACCAGCGGCAAGGAACCTCGCCGTGTAAACCACCACCACCCTCGCTGCTCTGCCTTGTGCTTATTCTATTCCTCCTATGTACGCCGCGCTCTTGACCCCTCAAGGAAAGTTCCTCTACGACCTCTTCCTTTACAAGCCGCCTAAGACCGACGCCAAGCTCGACAGGTCCGAGTCCGGACCTGGGTCAGACCCGGACCAATCGTTTGAACTGTTTGCGGATGTGGATGCTATTGTTTTAGATGAGCTCTTGGAGACCTTCAAAAAGTGAGTTTGGGTTTTTTCTGAACTGGGTTTTGGTTTGCTGGTTTATTAAATGCTGGTTTTTTTTTTTTTTTTTTTTTTGGGAATTTTAATAAAGTAAGCTTTGTGAATTTTTATCTGTTTTGGCTTAAACATATATTTAGTTGAGAATTTGTTCCGTGAAGACAACAATGTTAATGTTGTATTCAACATGTAGGCTTTTTTATTTTATTTATAGATTTTTCTTATTTTCATTTTATTCTGAATTTAATAAATAAATAAAAAAAAACACACACACACACACATGCAAAACGGCATCGTTTTATTGGTGGTAACGGCAGAACTAACTAAGTTGTAACGGAGCCCTGAATTGACAAAAATTGAAAGTGAGACGACTGAATTGACAAAACTGAAAGTTAGAGGACTGAAATGAAAAAATGTAAAAGTTAGAGGGTTAGTTTTGCATTTTTGCCTAGATAATTTAAGGAAACAAAAAAAAAAAAAAAAAAACTATCTTAATGAGTGGTAGAGACATTACCAATGCCTACTCTATTTAGGACTTTAGGTTCCGTAAACAGGATTGTAGTCAATTAGCCTTCTATAAGAGCAACCACATCAGATCTGTTATAGTCTTCTAAAATAGAAGAAAGTACAAATTTTACACATTTTGAACAAAAAAACACTCACATCAGCTCGTGTAAAAACATGTAAAGTTTTCTAAAAATTTCCATGAGCTACAGTAATCGTGTAAATTTACACGGTTACTGTAGCTCGTTTATCATTATTTTAATATTATATTTACATAATATAAAATACCTTTTTCGCTCTCTTTTTTCTATGCCCTCTCACTAAGCAACACCAACACCTCTCATCAGGTCTCAACTTCTCTCTGAAACTCTCTTAACCCGAGCTCCATGGTTGAACTTTCAAACTCTACCTCTGAGCATCATGCCACCATAGACGGTGGTCCGACCCTAAATCTAAACCTCTCTATATTCTCGACCTAACTCGTCTACCTTCGAGGAGCTACAGTGCAGCCCGTCACTACTCTTCTATAGTCTCAGGCCAGATGGAGTGCATGGCAGTGGCCGTCGCGAGAAGGTGGTGGTGCTGCGAGGCATCGATCTCGCTCAGGCCGGAGGCGTTGATCTCACTCCAATCTGTTGGTTGCTAGTTTTTTTTTTTGGTTTTTTGGTTGATTGTGGGTATGGGTCGGTGGGTTTTGATCTTGATCGGCTTGTTTTTTCTAGTTCATTGGTGGGTTTTAATGATCTTGCCGCCGATTGGGTGGGTGATGATTTGGCTTGACTGGGTTTCGGGTTGGGTGGGTGATGAATGGGTTTGGGATTGAGTGGATTGGTTTTCCTTGATGATGCTGGTTAGGTGGTGATGATGGTGGCTGGGTGTGGAGTGATAGTTGGTAGTGATGGACTGTGGGTCTGTGAGAGAGAGGGGCGGTGAGGGAGGGAATAATACAAAATTGTAAAAGAATGAATATTTTATTGAATAAATGTGTAGAATAGATAAATTGATGTGAGTGTTTTGTAAAAGTGGATGGGTAAAATAGAAAAAGTAGGTTTTTTCTTGTAAAATAGACAAAAAATTTGAACAAACTGATATGGATGCTCTAAGAAGACAAATCACTTTATAGAGAGAAAAAGAGAGAGAGAAGGGATTGATGATTTTTTTTTCCCCAAGTATTTTGTTTAATAAACAACAACTGAAGAATGAACCTTAAACATTAGGGGTGACAAAAATGTCCTATCCCATCTTATTCGTTATAGCTTGCATGAGTTTTTCCCATATGAAAATCTACCAGCAACAATAGGTTTTGATATCCCTCTCCCTCTCCCTCGCCGTCCCATCTGGAATGTGTGTGTTTATTTATTACATGAATATAATGTTTTAATTTTAATATTTGTATACTTATCCTTTTTTTTTTTTTTTTGTTACCGCCATCCCTGAAACATTTGTCTCCCTACTCTTTTGTATACTTATCCTATATTTTACAAATGTCAAAACCACCTTGTTAAAGATATTAAAATAGCTCAAACCCAACCCATCTCGCCTCCAACTTGCTCTACTCCGCCTTTATGAGCAAAGACAAAACATCATATTTTAAAATTTTATACATATTGTTTTATTAAAATTGTAATTAAAAAAAAAATGATCTTTCAAGAAATATGAATTGTCTTAGTATGGGGTAAAAAACCGAGGCTCAATGGAGGCTTGGGCTTGGATCAAGCCCACTACAATTAATTTGTAGAGATGAGTTTGCTGACCAACACTTAGGCTTCCTAAATGATGAATTTCAACAAAGAAACAAGTAAGGACATATTAATTAACTCAAATAATGTTAATTGAGGACAAAAATAGTAAATATATATTTCCTTAGAATGGTCAAGGAGCCCTTTTACACTTGGAAGATTACAAAGTCCGATGCTATTCTCCCTCTAATATTTAGGATCCGATCCCTATTCCCTATTCACTAAGAATCTCCTCCCTTTTATATTGAACCAGCTCTCATCCTGACCCTCCACATGAAGGGTAGTTGATTTCCCCCCAAGTTACTTGTCCCATCTTCCCTTTATAGGACATGTTGAGTAAACCACAAGCTGAAATGACACTGTTCAGGTGTCATTCAGCCATTAATGTGGTTAACATGGTTGTTGCAGTCCATTTAACGTGGAGGTAATGAATGCTTCTTTGTGAAGCTTCTCTTTCCCCTTATCCATGCTTGTCACTGTAGCCTTCCTCGATTCCTACATTTCAACCTTGTGTGGTCTTCATCTTGTCCTCTTCGTGTGGTCCTTACGTCTTCCTCGAGTTACCCATCTCCTTGGCAACGAAACTCTTCTTTTAAGTTATTTCGGTTCACTTGGATCTAGTTGATTATTATTGGGGCTTGCATGCTCCTTGGACCTGGTCTAACAAGGCTAGTACTCTTAACCTTCCCCCCACAGCATCCATAAATAAAACCTAACTTCCAAAAAAAAAAAAAAAACTGTAATATATCATAACTCATAAGAAATAGTAAAATTAACAAATATTATAAAATTTCCACTTAAATTCATTATTATTATTATTATTTGTGAAAGTAATACGTGACAATACTTTGTTGGTCCTAAGATAGTATTTGAGGTATGTGATTAAAGAAAACTTTATTTTCGTATTCAAGGTAAAATACCTATTCGGTATAAGTAATATACCCAAGTCCAACGAAGGACTTTTTCCGAATTAAGTGTTCAATATGCTTAGTTTTTTGTGATTTTTTTGAGTACTCAAATATTTTTTTTTTTAAATTTATTATTTTATAATATCTATTTATATTGGAGGCAGGAAAGAGTGCAGAATGTTGTGATACGACAACTAAAAATAAAATCAAATTTTTGAGAGATCGAATAGGTAGTTTTCTAAAATGATTATTGATTAGTGTATTGCTTAATTATATGTGGTCAAATAATTATTGTCTATACTAGGCATATAGTGTATTCCACAAGTTTGTTAGTATTATGACTAATAATTTAAAATTTCTCAAAAATAGTTTAAAATGTTATAAGCAGGTAAAAGTTTCAATAAAGCAAAAATGATCTCATACCATGTAACAATGTTAAGAGTATATTATAGATTATAAATATTAAATTTAAATTAAAAAAATATAGAACTTTTAGATATTTCAATTACACAATAATATGACTTATTCAATTTTATATGATAGTATCTAATTAAAAATATGAATTTCTATGTAATTTTAGTTTTGTGTCTTTTACAAAATATGAAAAACTTCACTTATTTTTTCAAGTAAAATAACAAATGCATACATAAGGAAAGGGGGGAAAGTGGATAGATATATACGTATATATGATTTTGGGAAGATATAAAACAATACTCAAGAAAATGAGCTCTCCTCCACGCTCTCTTTCGCGAGAAGAACAGGAAGAGTTGGCTCGTAGTAACAAAAAAGTAAAAGATGTGAAGCATGCAGGGTTCAGGGAGGAACCAGGCTCTGGTCCGTCATCACCAAACATTGGTCAAGGGGCATGGAATGGATCGGCCACATTCAAAGATAAACTTATAGGCGAAATACCTGGTGCTTTCACTCAAGCTTTTAGTTTTGGTGAGCTCATGGAAGACGATGCGAATTCGGATGAAGAAGTAGATAATTTACGTGCAGGGTTAGTTGCTATTAAGTTTTCCAAGGATCTCAAGCAGCGTATCAGAACGCCATGGTCCAAAGCTCTTATAGTGAAGGTGTACGGAAGGGCTGTAAGGCTGAACTTCCTCCACAGTAGACTTCTTTCCTTATGGAAACCTGCTGGGAGGTTGGATTGTGTAGACTTGGAGCAGGGGTTTTTTCTCACTCGTTTCTCTCTGAAAGATGACTTTGAAACCGTTCTCAATAAGGGTCCTTGGTTCATTGGAGAACACTTCCTCTCCATTAGACCATGGGAGCCAAATTTCCATCCAGCAACGGCAAATATCACTTCAATCGCCGTGTGGATACGGCTAAATGTGTTACCTATAGAATATTATAATCCTGAGGCCCTATTGCATATTGGTAAATCTATTGGTAATGTGCTGAGAGTAGACTCACACACTGCTATGGAAACGAGAGGTAGATTTGCGAGGATTTGTGTCCAAGTTGACGTGGATAAACCGCTGGTCACTGCAGTATTAATCGGGAAAATCGAGCAACCTGTTTGTTACGAAGGTTTACAGAGATTGTGTTTCTCTTGCGGTCGAATTGGTCACCGAAAAGAGTATTGTCCATATACAATCCGTACAGAATCATCGCCGAGGGTGTTAGAGACGGAGGTGAATGGGATCTCAAATGACCATCCATGCAATGAGCGTGCTCCTGACAACGTGAGGTTAGAGGTGGAGCCCAACAAGATCATGTATGAGAAGGCGCATGAAGAGGTGCAGGCAGGTACATATGGTCCGTGGACTGTTGTAGCGCGCAGGAAGAATGGGACAAAGTTTCAGGGTAGTGGAGGGACCCACTTTGTGCTGGAGAACAGCCGTTTAAAACAAGAGTTGAGAAAGAATGGTAATGAGGCCAGATTCAGTAACGCCATGGGGATGTTTAAGTTTGGTGATGGGTCTATTAGGGAGACCAAGAGAAAACTCACGCCTCAAAAGGCTAGTTATGAAGCCCATATGGAAAAGGCTGCCTTAAGCGTTGGTCAAAATGCTGCTCCCCAGGCCTAAGTCTCTATGAAACAAAGCCCATATAAGATTGAAGTGGGTAACGCAATAGGAGGGGTTGAGGCTGAAGTAATGTCTAATAAGTCTAGCCTTAAAGCTTCGGTCAAAGGCAAGAAAGCCTTTGCACGAGCTAGGGCTCATAAGGAAGTTTTACAAGGAGCAGCTGGTGGTTGCCAAGCCTCCTCTACACCAATTCAGTCCGTAAATCAGCTTTAGCAGAAAAGTTCTTTTCATATAAAGAATGACGGAAAGCCAGAGCAGAGGGGAAAGGGTAAGTCATACTCAAGAACTCCTACTGAGCTTCACTCCTCAACCATGCCGTGGTCGGAGGTGGGTTTTATGTTTAGAGGGACCTGTGGTGGAGATGCCGAAGATCCGATGGAAGATCATTTTTCCGGATCCAGCTTGGTTGTTAGCGACGAATCCGTGGTGGGTACATTCGTTCCAGCCGATTATGGTGGTTCAGCTGTGGTGGGTACTTGCATTCCAGCCGATTATGGTTGCTCAGCCGTGGTGGGCACTTGTGTTGCAGCTGATAAAGATGTTCAGTCTTCGGGCTTCAGCACAGGAATTGAAGATGGGTGTGCTTTAACATAACCTGACGGTGTCTCCAAGTGAGGGATAGAGCAAGGAGATGCCGAAATGGTTTGGATGGATTTTGAGGGAGGAGGTCAGGGTTATGCCTCCTTTTGACGTGTGTCTCACCCCTCAACGCATTTGTTTTCCTTATGAATGTCATTATATGGAATTGTAGGGGAGCTTTGAAGCCCACCTTCCAAGGTCTTGTTAGAGAATTGATTCGGATACACAACCCAGCTATTCTAGTTCTGATGGAAACAAAAGTTGGTGGTGTGAGGGCCAGGGAAATTACTGACCGACTTCCTTTTGATGGTGTGATCCACACAGACACTATTGGGTATGCGGGCGGACTCTGGATGCTCTGGAATTCAGACAGGGTGGAGATTAACCCGTTGTCCAACACTGAGCAGGAGATCCACGCTGTAGTTAAGGTATTGAATTCTAATTCTAGCTGGTTAATTTCTGCAATTTATGCTAGTCCTAGAAGTGCCGAAAGGCACATTTTATGGAATAATTTAAATAAAGTCGCAGAGCTCCATGATTTGCCATGGGTTATTGCGGGTGATTTCAATGAAGTTCTTACAGTTGAGGATAAGTTTGGGGGAAAAGCTGTTGGGGTTAGTAGTTCTTTGCTTTTCAAGGAGTGTCTGGATAATTGCAACATGATTGATATTGGGTTTACTGGGCCGCGGTTCACTTGGACGAATAAAAGGGAAGTCCATGCTCTTATTCAAGAAAGACTAGACAGATTTTTCGTTAATCCTAGCTGGTGTTTACTGTATCCGGATGCTAGAGTTATGCATCTCACTAGGTGCCACTCGGATCACTGCCCTGTCAAGCTTGAAATGCTCCCAAGTACTAACATTGGGAAAGTCAGACCTTTCAAGTTCCAAACGTGTTGGTTGTCTGATCCCACCTTTCCAAACATTGTAACTCAGGCTTGGAGACAACCTCATAACCTTAGAGACGCAATTGATCTTTTTTCAAAGAATGCCACCGAGTGGAACAGAAATCATTTTGGTAATATATTTGTTAAAAAGAAGAATATTATGGCGAGATTGAATGGTATTCAGCGGGCTGTAGCTTCTAAGCCTTCAAGTTTCCTCCTAAACCTTGAGAAAGAGCTGGTGAAAGAATTTGATACGATTCTTAGCCAGGAAGAGGAACTTTGGGCTCTAAAATCTCGGGTTAACTGGATGATACAAGGGGATAGGAACACCGCCTTCTATCATGTCTCAACCCTGGTGAGAAGGAAAAGAAACTAGATATTGGCAATTAAAAATGCAGTGGGGGAATGGATATATGAGGACAGTGGAGTTAAGGAGCATATCAGGGCTAGTTTCAGGGATATCTTCACATCCTCCTTCATTAGTGCCCCTAGGGTAGCTCCGGCATCTTCCCAATGGCAGGCCAAACTCACGGATGAAGAAAAGGTTAGTATCAGTGGGGTTGCAACGGAAGATGAAATTAAAGCTACCTTATGGTCTTTAAAAGCTTTTAAAGCTCCAGGACCAGATGGCTTGCATACGGGGTTCTACCATAGATTTTGGTTGATAGTGGGAAGATCAGTGATTGATGAAGTTAAGAGGGTTTTTGTTGAGAAAAGAGTTCCTGAATATTTGAATAGGACTCACATTGCCCTTATTCCAAAGATCCAAGGTCCGGAGACATTAGGTAATTATAGACCTATAAGTCTATGCAATACAGTCTATAAGATTATCACAAAGATCATAGTGGCTAGACTAAGACCTTTTTTAGATAAGCTTATCTCCCCCCTCCAAACTGCCTTTGTTCCGAGAAGAAGGGGTATTGACAATGCAATTATAGCCCAAGAAGTCATACATTCCATCAGCAAAAAGAGAGGAAAGGTGGGTTATATGGTGTTGAAAATTGATTTGGAGAAGGCTTATGATAAGCTTGAATGGAGTTTCATTAGGGATATGCTTTGCAGAGCTAATCTTCCTATGGATCTTATTGAGGTTATTATGAGCTGTGTTTCGACGGTCTCTACCTCGATTTTGGTCAATGGTGAAGCACTTGATCCTTTCTACCCCTCTAGAGGGATAAGGCAAGGGGATCCGCTTTCCCCGTATCTTTTCATTCTTTGCATGGATTTTCTTGGCCAACTCATTGAGGAGAAATGCAGTAACAAACTGTGGCAGCCAGTTAAAGTGTCTCAAAGTGGCCCGGTTTTCTCTCATTTGCTCTTTGCGGATGACCTTGTGTTTTTTGCCAAAGCGGACCTCACTAATTGCTTAGCTATAAGAGATGTCTTGGATATGTTCTGTAGCTTGTCGGGTTAATCTGTGAGTGAAGCAAAGTCAAGAGTTTATTTCTCTCCTAATGTTGACAGGGACACTAGAGAGTCCTTGAGCGATGTCCTGGGTTTTGCATCTACCCCAAACATTGGCAAGTACTTGGGAATTCCTATGAGGGTGCCGGGTGCCTCTTCCCAAGATTACAACTTCATATTGGATAAAGTAAAGCAGAAACTTACGGGTTGGAAGGCAAATTTACTATCTTTGGCTGGTCGGAATGTTCTCACCCAGGCATCCTCAGCGACAATTCCTTCATATGTCATGCAGTGTACTTTATTACCAAGGAAAATTCTGGATGGTATAGATAGAGTTAACCGTAATTTTCTTTGGGGCACTTCAGATTCAGCAAGGAAGATGCATTGGGTCTGGTGGCATAAAGTTACCAAGACAAAGGAAGATGGGGGTCTTGGACTTCAAACAGCTAGGGGGAGAAATATCGCCATGCTAGCCAAACTCAATTGGAGACTCCATACCAAGAATGATGCTCCTTGGTCTCAAGTTCTTAGATCAAAATACTATAACAACAGAAGGGTGAATTCGGTAAATGCAGACATGTTGCCCTGCTCACGGGTTTGGGCTGCAATTAAAAAAGGAAGAGAAGTTTTTACCAAAGGGTGCGTCTGGATGCCTGGGAGGTGCAGCACTCTAAGCTTCTGGTACAACAAGTGGTTGAAGGAAGGCCCTCTCAGGCAGCTCATTCAGGGCCCTCTAACCCGGGATGCAGCCAATTGGGAAATAAAGGATGTTTTGGTTGATTCGGGGCTGGACTGGAGTCGTATGCCTTTTGACCTTCCTACAGACATCAAGGAAAAGCTCCAAGCTATTCCTTTCTCCACTACTAGCAGAGGCCGTGATAAGCTTGCGTGGGCTGAGAATCCGAAGGGCTGTTTTGAGCTTAAAAGTGCCTACAAAGTCGCAATGGGGGTTGATCCAACCTCTCTTTTTACAGCGAGATGGCTTTGGAAAGCTCCAACCTTACCTCGCATTAAAACTTTCCTGTGGCAATGCGCTCACAATAGCATTGGAGTGATGGAGTGCCTTGCAAGGAGAGATGTGGTGGAAGATGTGTTGTGTCCCATATGTAGAAGGGAAGCTGAATCTATTTTGCATGCGCTCAGGGATTGCTCTTGGGTTCAATCGGTGTGGAGACAGCTTGGGGTGCAGCTGAGTAATCACGGCTTTTGGGTGTCTAATCTGCTTGATTGGCTAGATATGAATGGTAGGACAAACACCAATCACATTGATGGGAAACCTCCTTGGAAAGTTGTTTTTCCCATTGCTATTTGGAGCATTTGGAAGAGTAGGAATGGTTTTGTCTTCAATAGGAAAACCAAAACCCAAGTTTGGCGTCTGAGATTTTAAAACAAGCAATGGAATATGTAGACTGTGTTGCAACACCAAGGGGGCTGACACGCCATGTTATCAAGAGGGTGCGATGGGAGAAGCCTCCTCTTGGTTGGGTAAAACTTAATACGGACGGGTCTGCTGATGGAAATCCGGGACTGGCAGGATGTGGGGGGTTGTTGAGGGATGAGCACGGCAACTGGCTGGCTGGTTTTGCAAGAAGAATTGGGACAACTACTAGCCTTGTGGCAGAGCTATGGGGCCTTAGAGATGGTCTTTCTTTATGCTATAATCTCAATATTCCTTCCCTCATTGTTGAGCTTGATGCCAAAGCAATAGTTGATATTTTTCAAAACTCAAACTATGAGAATAACATAATTTCTCCAATCTTGGAGGACTGTAGACAGCTGATGGCTCTGTTCCAGCGAGTTCAAGTCAAGCACTGCTACCGTCAAGTTAATCGCTGTGCAGACATGCTAGCTAGGCTAGGGACTGTGCAGGTTTTAAACTTTGTTAGTTTTGATAGCCCACCTGAGGATATTACGTGTTTTTTGGATGAGGATTGTAATGGCAGATTCTTTAATAAAATCTGCAATGATCTTGTTGTTCCCTTTTAGCTGTTAATGAAATCGTCTTTCTACCAAAAAAAAAAGGGAAAGTGGATAGATGTTGGTAAAGAGAGGGAGAAGAGAGGGGCGTTTTACCATTGAAATCAAGAGATGTTCACGGTTAGTCGCCATATATTTTTAATATAACAAAAATTTTATGTTGCACCGAACACTCCAAGACATTGAAAATGTTGGAAACAAAATATTTTAGGCGATGTCAAATATAGTCTAACACATATAAATTGTATTTTACATGTTTAAAACTAGTAAAAATGTGCATTTAAAAAAATATATATTTGTTATTTCATATTAACAAACAGTTTGTTACTGAGAAAAATAAAAAAGCTTTTTTGTTGTTGTTTAAAAATGCATTTAAATTACATGTAATGTAAATTTTACTATTATTATAGTTCGTTATTGAGGAAAAATAAAATTAGCCTTGTTGTTGTTGTTTTAAAATACACTTAACATGTAATAATGTAAATTATAATACCCATGTAACTATATATATTATTCTCAAAAAAAAAAAAATGTAACTATATATATACCAGTGGATTTAAATCTAAAATTTTATTATTATTGGTCTCAAGAAAAACCTCATTATTATTCTTAATTTCTTTTAATCCAAATCTAAAACTTTCCTTAAAAATATTATATTCAAAAAAGAAAAACAAAAAAACAAAATTACCCACAACAATTACCAGGTTGAGCTTTACCCATTACTGGTACCCTCGAGCCCATCTGAAATCCACATTTTGAGACCGACGACTGAGCAGCACAGAGAGAGAAAAAGAATGGCGTCAGGTTGGGGAATCTCAATGAACAAAGGCCGATGCTATGATTTCTGGATCGACTTCAGCGAGTGCATGTCTCGCTGCCGTGAGCCCAAGGATTGTACTCTCCTCCGTGAAGACTATTTCGAATGTCTCCACCACTCCAAAGAGGTACACCCCTTTCCAAAATCCAATGTCTCTTCCTTGTTTCCATTTCTACTATTAATTCCATAATTGGGTCTTACTGTATATAGCTCTAGAGCCTTAGGTCAATAGGATGGATTGGGTTTTGACCCTGACTTTGTTTCCCTAATATTTGTGCCAATCACTTTTGTTTTTGGTCGATTTGGTTTGTAAACCTTAAAGACAGTGCCTTTGATTGAGATTCTGTATTGGGTGTGATAGTATGGGGTTTATAAGCTGCTGAAAAATAGATGCAAGATCTTTTTTTTTTTTTTTCCTCTCGAAATTTTATTTGGGTATTTGGTTAATTATATTTTTATTGTGGTTTCAATGTGATTTTTAGCTCAGATTTCTGTTGAAGCATTTTGGGAAATTTTTTTCTTCAATGCATTTTTCTTTTGCGCTTGTGCAAATTGTAGGGGGTAATGGCTTTTCTGAATATAAGGGGGAAACTTGTTTCTTCTTTATTTATTTATTTTTCGTTTGTGTATTTAATCAGTGGTATTTAACATAATTTCTGAAGTTTGAGAAGCATATCCAGGAGAACCTTGGTGTTGCTTTAGCCTATTCTTTGTGAACCAATGACATTGTTTGGGGGCTATGTATTTTACATACTATAGCTGGTCAGATGAAACCTCTAATAATCCGTTTGGATTGAGGGGGAGGGAGGGGGAGTAGAGTAGGGTAGAGTTGGCCCAAAATTAGCCTATTTTCAGCCAACTCTACTCTACTACCCTTCACTCTCCCTCCCTTCCCCCTCAGTCCAAACATGCCCTAATGATTGGATGGAGCGGTAGGGAGGGGGAGTAGAGGAGAGTAGAGTAGAGCTGGTCGGAAATTGCAATCCAATCATTGGCTTAAGTTTGTATTTTGTATGTTTTAACATAGCCTTGTTTGGCTGCCTGTGTTCTGGGCCTACTATTGTTCTTTTCTATAAACACAGAAATCATTATCAGTAGATTATCTAGTCGCTAGTAAAGGTTTTGCAGTTATTCAAAGCCTTTATTAGGCTTCCTTATCCTTATGTAGGAGAGTATAGATAAACATAATTATTATTATTATCAGGATTTACTTTTCTAAGGCTATGCTAACAAGAGAAATTGATCTTATATGTATCAGAGGAAACAAAAAAGAAAACAATGCTTATGTCATGTGGCCACTGATTCAAATCTTATTTAACGAATTTATAAATGGTCATACTATCAACGAATGTACAAGTTACATTACTTTGTCAGCTGAACCATCTTGTGCCATTTACCCCTTTTCTCTCCCTTTGTAGCTGTTCTGTACTCGGCAATTATTATTCTCCAAACAATGAAACAACCTTACATATCAGGGCCATCATAATTGATGTTTTGTTATTTTGTCAAATATTGTTGCTCATTGGCTCATCCTCTAGTATTTATATATATTTTTTCATAAATTTGATCAGCCTTGTCAGAGTGACGCCTTAAATTATGTGTAAGGAGAGGGATTAATGCACCTGTATGAAATAGTGAGTTGATTTAAGTCGAGGGAACGGAAAAAAGGTAGAAGGAGACCAAAATTAACATTAGTAGAAGCAAAAAAGTACATGTCAATTAAGGAAGTAACAAAGAGTATGACTTCGGAGAGAATACAATGGCGGAAAAGAATACGTGTGGGTGACCAACTATTCCTTTTGAGGATCTATAGCCAACCCAAAAAAAAAAAATGGGACTAAGGGTTGGTTGTTTGGGGGGTGGGTAAGGAGTGGTTTGGGAATATATCTGGTACACTGCATTGCTTCCTTTTGTATTTTTTTTTTTTTCTGTTTGGTTTAAAGCGAATATATATTACCTATAAAAAAAGTGCAAGATAGCCCCACATCAATCACTCTGCCTGGAAATCTGAGTTCAATATTGCTGAGGGTTAGTTTGAGCTATCCTTAGCCATACAGAAATCAGTTTGTGATCTTCCTAAACTTACATATTAATCCTGTTCCCCCACCCCCCCCCCCCCCCCCACCCCTTTTTGTTTAAATGTTTATTCTTCAAGAACTTGTAAATCCCAATGTGTCTGAGTTTGTAAAAATAATCTTACTTTTAATGCATGGTTTTGTTTCACTTATATGTTGGGTTTTATGATGCAAATAGTTTTAGCCAATTGGATGAGCTTATTAGGATATATGTAGTATACTCCAAGTGTCATTGTATGAAGGTTTTGCTGTTGACATGAAATATTTGGTCCCCTTATATTGCCATATCATCTAACATAATCATGTTAAGTTTGAAGATTAGGATGTGGAAATTATATGTTTTGACTTTTAGTGTAGAAGGTTAAAATTATATTTCAATGGAGGAGTATCTTCAGGAAAGTTGTTGCAAAAGCAAGAACTGAGTGTGAAAAGTGATAGATAGGTTTCTACGTTCTTCTTTATCTTTTTTTTTGCTTCTTCAGAATCCTAATATATTATGAGATTTGATGAATGATGCTAGTATATAACGTTGGTTAACGATGTATATTTGCTTTATTTTGAAGATTACAGCAAGTTAAATACTACAAATGTCATAGAATTGGAGAAAGTACTATAGCTCCACCTTGATCATTAAGAAAAGAATAATCTGTGGGCCGGTTTTATTTTGTACACATATCATGGCATCTCATATTATGTAAATGTTTAATGGTTTGTTAGATAAAAGAAAATACGATCTTCACTTGCTAACAGGAAATGCACATATATTGCTATGAGATAGCAACTTGATTCATGGAGTACCTGTCGTCTTGATTTTTACGGTCTGTGTTTGAATCTTATTATGTTCTTTCTGGAACTATATTTCAGTTCCGAAGAAGAAATCGGATCTACAAGGAGGAGCAGCGTCAGCTCCGAGCAGCTTCACGAAAGGGCAAAGATGGTGAAGAGGGTGTTGATAAACATCATCATTAGTCCCAAATTGATCATCTTCTTAATCTCGAGAATAAAGACTGTGAGGAGATGTTGTATTCATAACTTGTTTTATGTTATTCTGCTTTTCTTCTCCTGGAATGTTATGCACTTCTTTGGCATGTGCAATGAGACTAAGATCAATTTGCTTTGCTAGTTGCATATTGGACACTAATTTTCTTGGTGAATCTAGAATATCCTGTTAAAGGGCAGTTTGAGTAATAAATCCACTCACACTCACTACAAAAAATTGAGTATTGCTAAATGGTACTTTTATGGTACCTTGTGTTGTTGGTGATCAGGTGAAGTTAATTTTGAATCCAAATATCAAAATTTCTGCCATTCTGGATATACGAGTAAAATATTTTGGTAGCCTGCAAAGGCCGAAGAGAATCAACAGGGAGACAAAAGGAAGCTAGAGGATTCAATGCATGCTAAGGTATTTTGTGCATCAATATATGCATTATATCTCTCATAAACATATGGGTCTTGTAAGGACCTGGTTTGGGTCCTTAGCCCAAAGGTTGGTGGACTCATGCTTAAAAAGCCAAAAACAATAAATTTGTAGAGAATGAGTTGAAAAAATTGGGCTTTAATGAATCAGACAAATACCAAAGTAGATTCAGATGGCAAGAGAATAAGAATAAACACGTTTATGCTAAAGAGAGTCGTCCTCGGCAAAGTCCGAAGAGATTAGTTCTTATATATTTCTCTCAGGTTGAATTACAGAATTAGTTCTTGATGTTACGGTCTTTTTTCTCTTAGTTTTCCGATCCCCCTTTTCTCAGAGGTTCCTTATGTTATATTACCCCCCTTGATTGATCTTGACCTTTCATTTGTTAATCATCCAAACCATTACTTTAGTGTTTGTCCCATCAAATACTCTCTCTAGCCTTTTGTGAGTTGGGATAGTCTAGGCAGCACTGTTCAGGAGTCTTCTCCACATAAATACGGCTAAAAAGTTAGCTGTAGAGTATTCAATGCGGTAGCAGTAGCTTTTCCCTAGATACCTCTGAGCCTCCATCCCTCTTGTATGTTTATAATACACGTCCCTATCAGTAAAACTTCCTAGAAGGCCACTCTGATTGACAGGATATACCTTTGATATTTGCTTTGCTCATCCGAGGAGACACTCCTCCTCAAACAACCTTCCCCAGACTTTCTGCTTGCATCTTACCCATGAGATTCTGAGCTTAACACTTTCACTACTGTTTATCCGTCCTCGGACCAACAAACGTTCTCGGACCAACAAACGTTCTCGGCCAAGGCCTAAGACTCAATATACAAATTTAAGCTCTTATCCCTACAGGTCTCATACGGTGTACGTACACTATAAAGCTTTCCATCTATTCATCCTTCCAATAAAATAATTAGAAAAAATGTACTTTAATGTTGTTTGTGTGTGTAACAAAAACCAAAATTGTGTTATATTCCAAATTAACAACAATAAATCTAATTACATTATAATCTTTTGTGAAGTAAAGTATAGTTTTTTATGTGTTGTATTTTGGGTTTTTCAATCAAATTCAATAACAGAGTCGTATTAATCAATGCAACGTAATTTTTCGTATAGACAATTATATTAAATTTGATTGTGTGGTTTATTGATTAATGCAATCACATTGTTGAATTTTTTTTTTTTAGAAGAAATATGTAGCTTTATTAATGCAAAAAACTTAAGGGATTACATCAATGTGAACTAAATAAGCAATGTCTGGTGGCACCGACTCCATCCAAACTAAAAGAGGGAAAAATTTTCTTGCTCTTTTGGCTAAGGCATGAGCCACAATGTTGCCTTACCGCCCAGTATGAGAGAAAGAGTGAGCTTGAAACAAACCCAAAATAGACTTGCAGTCTTTTATGACGTGTCAGAATCACCCTCAATGACAACCCGTTGAAGACCCACTTATGCAGCACATAATACTGCTCGCCTAGCTACCAAGGCCTCCAAGACTTCCACACTATCTGGCTTAGTGATTTTTTTTTGCTAAAGATCCCATCACTTCCCCTTTTTCATTCCTTATCACAACTCATAGTCCTACTTCACTCGAGTCCTTCAACAAAGCTCCATCATAATTAGCTTTGTAAAAATCTGACATCGGTGGTTTCCATTTCACTCTAGTAGGAATTGCCACAGGGTACTTCAATGTTGCCTTGGTCTGATACTCAGTGAGAGTACTTTGTGCTGCTTCATAGATCTTACCAACAAGGATGCACGGTTCATTAGCTCTGTTTTTGTTCCTTGGAAGCCAAATGAACCAAGCCACCACTATGAAAAGCTCCAAATTTTCGAGCTATAACTCCACCAAGCCTACCAGATTTGAGAAGGACGAGATACCTTGTGCAATATTCCGACTGGCCTGAAAGTTAAGGCCCCATGCTGTTTGGATGGCAGTACAGTCCCAATGGGCGTGAATGGTATTTTCTTCATGCTGTCCACAAGAGCTACAAACTGGAGAATCCACCACCTTGCGGCGGTATAAATTCTGTAGCGTTGGTAAGGCTTCAGAACATGCCCTCCAGCAAAAAAACCTTATTATATTTGGAATGTTTTGTTAGAAAATATGGCTAAATAAACAAGTTTTGATTCAACAATACAAACCCTAAAAATTAGCAATGACAAAAAATAAATAGATAAAGTTAGAAAGATCTCACAAACTATAGAATCACGCAAAATGCGTTGTCTTTAAAGGTTGATTCGTGCTACCCGAAGTAGAACTCTGTGTGAATGGCTCTCTTGGCCGAACAACCTCCCAAGATTAGACTATAGTAATTTCTTCAAGTTGATCACACACTCAAACAAGAAGAACTAAGAACAACCTTACTTGCCTTTCCTTTCCTTTCCTTAAAAAAAAATGAAGTTGAAATTTTTTCTTTGTAGCTGAAATTTTCTGTGCAGCAAAAAATAGAGCAAAACAGAGGGGATTTGTGGCTGGAGAAGAGGAGAAAAATTGTGTTGAATGAATAGGTGTGTTGTAGGGTTTAATAAGCTAACTAAGAGCTGCTCCCAACGGTTACTGTGCAGCCAACGGGCAGCACAATAAATGCCCCAACGGGCTGCTATTTAATGCCCAACGGGCAGAACAAAGATGGGCTGAAAGCAAAAGATAAGGAAATGGAATGAGACCCAAGAGAGTGTGGGGGCCTTTTCTGCTATGTTGGGCTGGGCTGCCCTTTTGTGATCGTAGGCCCAAATGTTTTGGGTTGCAGGAGTCGAGACCGGGCCAAATGAGACTCAACTTGGCCTGGCTTGTGCGCAAGCTTATGCCTCGTCTACCGAGGGAGTGCTTTACCGCAGACTGAGCTGACACAGAGGAAGGCTTACGGCAAGCAGAGCCTTTTTTAGAGAAAAATGCTTGCGGCAGGCAGAGCTGTTTCAGAAAAAGTGCTTACGACAGGCAGATATTATTGTTGAATATAAACATACATTCTGGAATGACCAGATAACACTTTTAATGGGAAATGATAAAAGTAATCCGCAATTATAATAACACTTAACAATCCTTAAATAAATAGTGAAGAGAATAGCTATAAAATTAATCAATGGACATGGAATAAATTTGGCTTCGTTCGCGGGGCAAAGCCAAAGAGGAAGAACACCTCTTCTCAACGCAACTAACTTCCGAGGAAAAAGAAATCCTGCCGTGAAGTTAATGGGTTTGAGGGAGGTGGACCCGAATGGTTGATACCCGAGATGAATATGGAAGAGAACAGGGATTTGAGAGGGAGAGAGGGGAAGAAGCCTATTGGTGCATGCCACTAGCTCTCACTCTTTTTCGTTTCTACCTTTCCTCTCTTTGTTTTCTTTCTTTTTCTTTTTCTTAGTGATTTTTCACCCTCGGTGGTTTTTCTTGTTTGTGTTTCCCCTGTTTTGCTAAGTGTGTTGCAGAGTATCTTTTTTTGTTTTTTGTATTGCCTCCCTTGCTCCCCTTTTTCGTTCACGGCAGAGGCTCCCATTTTATAGCGCCTGCCGTGGACGGATTTTTACTATTCTACCCTCCAACCGTTTTTGTCTGGTCTGAGAGTACTTGCCGACATTACTGTTCCGTTTGTGGTTCCCCTGTTACGGGTACAAACATTTTTTGTCCGTTAGTCTGTCGCGGCATTCCTGCCTGCCGCGATGATATTTCCTCTCTCTCTCTATTCCTCGTGGCATGCACCTATTGGTTCCATCTCAGCGTTGCCTCTTTTGGGTGGTATGTCATCCCAGCAGGACGTATCTCCCAAAAGAGTTTGAGCAGGAACCTTAAAATAAGCCTTCCCCTCTCCCCACCTCCAAACCGTGCCCTCTTACCTCTGACCCATGACCCCACCATGTCCTGTATTGGCTGGGTACAGGCTGGTGGTGCCTGGGCCTTGCGCGTGTTTGCGTCTGACTCCTGCCTGTCGTTCATGCATTTGCCGTGGAGTGAAGACTTCGCTTGCTTGCCGCCCGTTTCTGGCTTTTCACGAGTTGCTATTCTGATTTCCCGCTCCCTCAGGATCTGGGCTTTTACTCAGTGTTTGGGCTTTGTTTTCTTTTCAACCCAATTCGTTCAATTGCTTTTACTTTCTTTCTGCATAGCCTTTCCTGCCGCGGTAACTCCTTCCTATTGGGCCTTTTCTTAGGCCTGCCGTTCCAATTCTTTCCCCCAGTGGCCCAGTCAATGATGGTCACTGGTGCTCTTGCTCATGGGCTCCCACGTCCCTTTTTCCCTTGGGCCTCTCCGGCCCATTTCTTCGGACATCCTTGGTCCTTTTATTAACTCCGCATCCCATGGGCTTTTACTAACTTAATTGGGCTTCCCCGACCCAATTTCCTCATTCTCATCTTTGGGGTTCATGGGCTTGCCATTATCCCCTACTTTCTTTGCTTGCTTTATTTTTGGGCCTGCCGCAGCCCGTTCTCTCTTTTCTTCAACACATACTGCCCATGGGTGCCATTTTCTCTCTTTCCGGGCCTTTTAGGCCCACTTACTTCCTCAAGACCCATTCATTCGTATTGATGGGCCTGTGATCCATTGCTCCTGCCGCTTAGGCCCAATGGTTTTTCTTACTTGGTCTGCTGCCCGCGTCGCTGGGTTGGGCTACCCTTGTCCATTTCGAAGAAATGTCCCTCAACAGAGAGACAAGCTTAAGTCCAACCCTTAGCCCATTGTCTTTCAAGCTTACCACCTAAGATGTGCAAAGGCTTATAAACTCATAACAAGATTCATTCCTAACCAATGTGGGACACAAACATACATTAAGTGTTTGAAACACACACATACTCCAACATGTTTAACTTCCAAATACGATTCCAAAACGCCTTCGTTCTTGCTGGGTTTGAGCTCGACGCATCTTCAGATTTTTCTAACTCACAAAGGAGTTGGTAACCTGTTCTAACCGTGTAGGATCCATCCTTGTTGCGTGGCCATACTATCATGTCATCTTGGGCTGTTTTGCAAATCGGAATGGACAGAATTTTTTGTATAAAAAAAGGAGCAACACCATTTTGCAATAGCTCTACATTCCATTCTCTCGATTCCGGGTCAATCATGGAAGATACTTTAGCTTCACTGAGTGCTTTTGCGTTGCTAGGAATAGCTGTTGTTGGAAACTGACTTGGTATCCAGTTGTCATGAAACAGTCGAATATGATTCCCATCCTTAACTCTCCATTGCATTCCTTTCTTAATCACCTTCCCATTGCATTCCTTTCTTAATCACCTTCCTTGCCTTCCATATACTCTGCCATGCATAAGACCCTTGAGATTTTTTTGGTGTGAACATCAAACTTGATGGACAAAATTTGGTGCTGAACACTCTATAAAACAACGACGACCTGTCAGTATGCAGCCTCCACACTTGTTTGGCCAACATCGCCTCATTGAACTTGACCAAATCTTTGAAACCCAACCCTCCCTCAAATTTGTGTTTGCATAATGTCCCCCAATTTTTCCAATGTATTTTCCTGCAATCTCCACACTCCCCCCACCAGAATTTCTGGAAATTCTGGATAAGCATTTCAATATCTTGACATAAACCCACCGGCAACTTGAAGCAACTCATTGCATAGGTGGGTATGGCCTGCACTACTGCTTTTAAGAGCACTTCTCTTCCGGCTTGGGAAAGTAATCTCTCTTTCCATCATTGTAGCTTGTTCCACACCCTTTCTTTTATATAATTGAGGCTTGCTTTCTTCTTCCTTCCAACTACTGCAGGTAATCCAAGGTATTTCTCATACTCCTTTATTTCTGGCACTCCTAGAAAATTAATGATCTCTTCCTTTGTCTCCTCGGCAACAGCCTTACTAAAAAAGAGAGTGGTTTTTCCTTGGTTAATTTGTTGCCCCGAGGCTTGTTCATACACCGCCAAGATACCTTGTATTACTTCCAACTCCGTCAATCTTGCTTGACAAAATAACAAGTTGTCATCTGCAAAAAAGAAGTGAGTGACTTTGGGACCTCTTTTGCACAAGGAATATCCTCGAATCTGGTTGTCTTGGGCTGCCCTTTGTAACATTCTATTCAGGCATTCGGAACACAATAAGGAACCATATTTTATGATTTATCGACCATATTGTGATTAGTGCATAGTTGTGATTAGAGTAACAATATCTTTGTATGGTTCCAATTGATACTATATTTTTAATTTATAAAATTGATAGGATTCAAACCCTAGTCCCTCATTCAACAACAAAGAACTTTACTAGAGCCAACAAGAAGCCACAAATTAATACTATTTTTTTAATTATTTAATTTTTTTTATAGGGATAATACTTTTATTCAGCACAATTATTAGGGGTGACAATATTTGACATGATCTTCAAACACGATACTGTTTTTTGCAGATTAGTCGTTAGTGTAAATGAGTGTGGGGGCCTTTTTTGCTATGTTGGGCTGGGCTACCCTTTTGTGATCGTAGGCCCAAGTGCTCTAGGTTGCAGGAGTCGAGACCGGGCCGAATGGAACTCAACTTGGCCTGGCTTGTGCGCGAACTATGCCTCGTCTGCCGGGGGAGTGCTTTACCGCAGGCTGAGTTGACACAGAGAAAAGCTTACGACAAGCAGAGCTTTTTTTAGAGAAAAAATACTTGTGGCAGGCAGAGCTGTTTCAGAAAAATGCTTACGGCGGGCAGATATTATTGATGAACAGAAACATACATTCTGGAATGACCAGATAACACTTTTAATGGGAAATGATAAAATAATCCATAACCATAATAACACTTAACAATCCTTAAATAAATAGTAAAGGAGAATGGTGATAAAATCAATCAATAGACATGGAATAAGTTTGGTTTCGTCCGCAGGAGTAAAGCCAAAGAGGAAGAACACCTCTTCTCAACGCGATTAACCTCCGAGGAAAAGAAATCCTGCCGTGAAGTTAATGGGTTTGAGGGAGGTGGACCCAAATGGTCAATACCCGAAATGAGTATGGAAGAGAGCAGGGATTTGAGAGGGAGAGAAGGGAAGAAACCTATCGGTGCATGCCACTAACTCTCACTCTTTTTTGTTTCTATCTTTCCTCTCTTTGTTTTCTTTCTTTTTGTTTTTCTTAGTGATTTCCACCCTTAGTGGTTTTTTAGTGTTGTGCTTCCCCTGTTTTGCTAAGTGTGTTACAGAGTAGTTTTTTTCTTTTTAGTATTGCATTGCCTTCCCCCTTTGTGTCCCTTTGTACACGGCAGAGGCTCCCTTCTTATAGCGCCTGCCGTGAGTGGATTTTTACTATTCTACCCTTCAACCGTTTTTGTCTGGTCTGGGAGTACTTGCCGACATTTCTGTTCTGTCTGTGGGTTCCCCTGTTACAGGTACAGACTTTTTTGTCCGTTAGTCTGCCGCGGCATTCCTGCCTGCCGTGGTGATGTTTCTTCTCTCTCTATCCCTCGTGGCATGCACCTATTAGTTCCAACTCAGCGTTGCCTCTTTTGGGTGGTATGTCATCCCAGCAGGACGTATCCCCTAAAAAAGTTTGAGCAGGAACCTTAAAACAGGTCTTCCCCTCTCCCCACCTCCAAACCGTGCCCTCTTACCTCTGACCCATGACCCCACCATGTCCTGTATTGGCTGGGTACAGGCTGGCGGTGCCTGGGCCTTGCGCGTGTTTACGTCTGAATCCTGCCTGCTGTTCATGCATTTGCCGTGGACTGAAGACTTTGCTCGCCTGCGGCCTGTTTCCGGCTTTTTCACGAGTTGCTATTTTGATTTCCCGCTCCTTTAAGGTCTGGGCTTTTACTTAGTGTTTGGGCTTTGTTTTCCTTTCAGCCCAATTCGTTTAATTACCTTTGCTTTCTTTCCGCATTATTTAGCATTTCCTGCCGCAGTGACTTCTTCCTGCTGGGCCTTTTCTCAGGCCTGCCGTTCCAATTCTTTCCCCCAGTGACCCAATCAATGGTGGCCACTGGTGTTCTTCCTCATGGGCTCTCGTGTCCCTTCTTCCCTTGGGCCTCTCCGGCCCATTTCTTTGGACATCCTTGGTCCGTTTATTAGCTCCGCATCCCATGGGCTTTTACTAACTTAATTGGGCTTCCCCGGCCCAATTTCCTCATTTTCATCCTTGGGGTTCATGGGCTTGCCATTATCCCCTACTTTCTTTGTTTACTTTACCTTGGGCCTGCCGCAGCCCATTCTCTCTTTTTCACAACACATACTGCCCATGGGTGCCATTTTCTCTCTTTCCGGGCCTTTTAGGCCCACTTACTTCCTCAAGACCCATTCATTCGTATTGATAGGCCTGTGATCCATTATTCCTGCTGCTGGGCCTAATGGTTTTCTCACTTGGTCTGCTGCCCGCGTCGTTGGGTTGGTCTACCCTTGTCTATTTCGAAGAAATGACCCTCAACAATGAGTTATGTCAAAACGGGTCAACACATTTTAACACGATGAATAAATGGGTTTCTTATTGACTTGCATAATTTGTAATTAACTTGGAATTACCCAATTAGTAATTTTAATCTAAAATAGATTTTAATTAAAAATATAACTAAATAATTAAGGGACAGTTAATAGTTATATTGATCCAATTCTTTGTTAAAACTATAAATTCCCTAACTCAAAGAAAAAACCTCTCACATGGAACTATGCTTTTCAATAATGTTATTGTTATACACTTTGTCATAATTATTTTATGTAACATATTGTAGCAGTCTACCATTACTACATGACCAAATTTTTTTTCTCCGTCGCTCATATTTTACCGCGCAAGACAACGACAGAATTGTAGCGGTCTAGACTTCTAGTACTAGAATTATTGAATGCTCTTTTTCTCAAAAAAAAAAAGATTAACAACAACAACAACATCATTGAATGCTTATTGTGGTCCACCTCATGATTTGCCCAGCTGTCAAGACAGGATAATCCTAGCCACAGATTGTGATGACATCAAAAGAATACAGCATATATATAAGCGTACACTTGATTCACACACAAAATTATCTAGACCTAACCATAGTTTATGTACTTAACCAAACCCTGTACCTTCTCTCATTCATTCCTTGTTCCAAAGAGTCAAAAAAGAAGAAGAAAAGAATTCAAAACCCTAATCTTCAAAAGTCGTCTCCTTCGCCTCTGCGTTTCAACCTCGATCTCCCAATTGACAAAGGGTAAGCTCTCATCCACCTTTTTCAAGCCCTAAATTTCACTCAATTCCCCCCCCCCCCGCCTTTGTTTGGTTCCCGAGAAAGGCCAGGAAAGTTTTGAAATTTACGTTTCGTGATGCTTTGGTTTTCGCTAAATTTTTCTGTGCGTGATTGCGTTCTTTGAGCTGTTTGTTAAACTACGTATTTTACTGAGGAACCAAGCGGTGCCGTTTTTTGGTTATATATTGCTATTGCTTTTTGTTTGGTTTAGGTGGGATCTTAGGGCTTATGATTTTCAATAGAATTGTTTTTTGTTAGGAAGATGAGTAGCCGTGCGAGCCGAACCCTCTATGTGGGTAATCTTCCAGCTGATATTCGTGAAAGAGAAGTGGAGGATTTGTTTTACAAGGTAATTTTAGATGTTTTTATTGTTCTATAGTAGCTCTTTTTGATTGGGTTAAATATGATATGCATTGTGTTTTTTGAGTTTTTTTTTTTTTTTTTGATTGGTTTGAATTGTGTATAGGTAGGTAAATGTAATGTGTGTATCAGTGTCTTGTTGAACAAACCTGAACTTAAAATCCCTAGAGTTTATAGGTACTACAATAACAACTAAATCTCGAAACTTTGGTGTCTAGTCAAGGCAGCCATATGTATTTTTTCCGACACTCTTATCCTATCATAAGTCACACACTCTTTTTACCTCCTTAATTGACATGTTAACCTCTTGGATTAACTTCTTTACCCTCACCCGGGGGAACTCTTGTGCATTTTTTGTTGCACCCTAGCACCAATGTTACAAGTCCCTTACAGGGAAAGCCCTAACTAACCCTTGCACGCTAATCTCTGTCATCCGTAGTGGATTTATCCATAATTAAATGATTAAGTTTTCCTCTCTTTTTTTGGCTTGGGGATTGGCTGTGAACAAAATACATGACACTAAGCGTAGACATAGGTGGAGTTTTGAGAGTTTATTGGTAATGCATGAATTTTAGAACCTATTCTCTAAGGAGGTATGAATGTTTTTTGTGGGATGCTGTGTGTGGCTCTGTTTAGCTGTTTAGCTTTTATCTGTTAACTTATGTGAGCTGCAAATGGCTTTGATTAAGTTTGTATACATTGCATTGATTAGTAGGAATGCTTGATCTTCGTTATTTAATGAGATTTCACTTTTGCAGTTTGGACGCATAGCTCACATTGATCTGAAGGTCCCGCCAAGGCCCCCGGGTTATGCATTTGTTGAGGTGGGCTTAGAGCTTCTTAAATTGCTTTGGTTTCTTTGTTTCTATATTTTCTTCCTTTAATTGTGGATTTTATGAGTTGTTTGTTACAGTTTGAAGATCCTCAAGATGCCGAAGATGCCATTCGCAACCGTGATGGCTATGATTTTGATGGGCATCGGCTACGGGTTAGTCACTCTTAAATGTGCATATACTGTCTGCTTTGAGACTATTATAGCTATGGTTCATTGGCTTATCTCATATGCTCTCATATCTTTATAGGTGGAACTCGCACATGGTGGCCGGGGACATTCATCATCAAGAGATCGCTATAGTAGTTATAGCAGTGGTCGGAGTGGACGTGGTGGAGTATCCAGGCGCTCTGAATTTCGTGGTGTGTATTTTACTCATTACACCTGTACTTTTGTTTTTTTATTGGAAATATTATGTCTTCTGAATTTTTTATTGTGCCACCATGTAGTTCTTGTTAGTGGATTGCCTCCTTCTGCTTCATGGCAAGACCTTAAGGTGAGCATCAGTGTTGATCAATTGGTTTCCTTTCCTGATTATATGCCTTACTCTGTGCGCATGTGTGGAAGGGTGTCATGGAATTAAAATTTCTGAAGATATTCATTCTAAATAATTCACAACATCTTGTATCAGGATCACATGCGACAAGCTGGGGATGTTTGTTTTTCCCAAGTTTTCCGTGATGGTAATGGTAAGATACAATTAACTTTGATGGCCTTGGCTTGAAGTTTCATATAATATGGAGGTGTAAGAACTGGAGATGATCCTGGTTTTCTATTAATCTATTATCTTGCCTTTTTATCATATGGGAAGGATTTGGTAGAAATAAATATACAGTTAGAAAATTCTAGGTCCATTGGGAGCTGTGCCAAATTTCTTACATTTCATGTACTTGTTATATTATAACTAGATCTGCTACTGGGAGGGATGGATATTCAAGAATATTATGTCTGTGCCATATATTATATTTCTTCATATGAGCATTTTGTTTGGCCCTTATTCTGATTGTGATCGTATTGTTGTTTTAGGTTTGTACTTTTAAGATAGACATTTGAGCCAAGAGCTCAGAAGAAACGTGTGATTTATCCATATTTTTAAATTTAAATATCTCTGTTATGATTTTATCGTAGGCACAACAGGGATTGTGGATTATGCAAACTATGAAGACATGAAGTATGCAGTAAGTCAAATCTCTCCTTGATTGGTGATGAGCTATGTGATTGACCATCCTTGAACTTGAGTTGATCAGCAATAACTATAATGTAGACGAGGTGTTTGACTTTTCTCTTCTGCAGCTAAAAAAACTTGATGATTCTGAGTTCCGGAATGCATTTTCTCGGGCATATGTTCGAGTATGTATAAACTTGGGTACTTTCTGTATTGCAATTTGAGACTCTGCATATTTCCTTCATTCATTATTGCATTTGATTACAGGTTAGGGAATATGATTCAAGGAGGGATTCCTCTAGGAGCCCTAGTCGTGGTCGATCTTACTCAAGAGGCAGGAGTTACAGCCGTAGTCGTAGCCA
This sequence comes from Quercus ilex subsp. ballota, assembly GCA_032727855.1. Classification (NCBI taxonomy): domain Eukaryota; kingdom Viridiplantae; phylum Streptophyta; class Magnoliopsida; order Fagales; family Fagaceae; genus Quercus; species Quercus ilex. The sequence goes on from CM064919.1 coordinate 30,296,720, forward strand.
TAGTCGTAGTCGGGGCAGGAGCCTGAGGTTTGACTGGCTATTTAAAATTGTAAACATCTTAGTGTGCTTTGTAGTCATTGTTTGCCAACTGTGTAATTTTAATGCAGCAAGTCTCCAAAAACCAAACCTTCGCGCCGCTCACCTGTCAAATCACGGTCGAGGTCTGCTTCTCGCTCTCGCTCTGCTTCAAAGCCGCGTTCTTTGTCTGGGTATGTAATTTTTTCTCTCTATGAATTGTCATTTTTGTTATTGATAATTATATCGTGCTTCGTTCTGTAAGGTCTCTTTTTTCCTTGAAAGATGGAGGATATTCGTGAAACAGTCATTTTGTTGGTTGCTTTATCGATCAATCTAGGGCTTTTGGGAACTCCTCCTGGTATGAAATATTTTGAGTTAGTTTGCAGAGACTAATCTTTAGGATTTTTGAGAAGTATATAAAAGGGATTATAAAATTATCAATTAAGTCATTGAGTTGCAGTTTGTTGACTCTTCGAGTGCATCTCAGCATTTGCTTTTGACTAATCTCTGTTATCTGGTTCACCCGGTTCCTTTAAATTTTAGAAATTTATACACGCAAGTTTACAATCCTGGGCTCCAATATTATATCCGAAGTATGTTACATGGTCATTCTATAGGAAGCATGTGCTGATGTGCATGTTCTCTATGGCAAGTGCTATTAAATTATTCTAACCCTGTGTATTTATCTTTAAGATTTTCAAGGTTTAATTTAAAGGATTGGGGGAGAGGGGGTAGAGAAATACTTGTGCACTCTTCAGATTAACATGGTTCGGTGCCAGAAATGTTGGTATCAGTGATTCAAATATTTTCTTGGCATTGTCAAACATGAAATTTGTATTCTTTCTTTTGTAATGTTACTTTCCCTTCAATATCTTCACTATTTGTGCCTTCGAAGGTGGGGTGATGGAGAAAACGTACCGGATTGTCAAAGTTTATATTCTCTTTCCTTTGTTTGTGTGAAAATTGCCTTTCTTGTGTTTTTAGATATGGATACATGCAGCGAAGTGGGGATTGGATATTAGGATCTTGATGGGATAGTTCAGTTGCCTTCAACTCTTTTGGTTGTGGAGGTATGCTGTTTTTTAGATGGGCAACTTTGGAAACCTTGATGGTGCCTCTGTTCTAATGCTTTTAGCATTGCAAATGTCCATGGGTGCTAGATTGGGAACAAAGGAGATCATGGTTGCAAAAGTAAAGCTGGATATCTGTGAACTAAGTGCCATTGGGATTTGGATATCACCATCAATGAGCAATAGGGACAATTTCATTATCATCTTCTGCTCCAACATTTGCCAAGCTAATAGGCGCACTATCTGGCTTCTGTGGATTTTTGTGGTACAGTAGGGAAAAATTCTCCTCCCTGTCCACTGGTGTCTTAAAAATACACTGTGATGCTTTCATTAAGGTTTTCTCTTTATAAATTTAGGTCATGTTTATAGGCAAGAATTATATGAATTGGCCTGATAATTTTTCTCTGTTGAATTGCTAAATATTTATGGCTTTTCCATGTATCCACATTGGATATGGTAACACTGACGTGGAAGAGGCATCAAGGATCTTGGATCAAATTTGGTAAAAGGAACGTGTGGATTTTAAAATGGGTTGTTTCTGGAACTTTTTGCAGATCACGATCAAGGTCCAGATCTCCATTGCCTTCGGTATGTATTTTATTTGTTTGTTTGAAACCGTAGTCTTGTGACCCTGAAGTATCATAAAATCTGTTTTGTATCTAGCTTGCCTGCTATTATAACAGACTTGTGTCCTTTGTGAATCAATGTCCACTCTTAGATTCTTGGTATTGGACTTTGGTGGACCAGCCATTGCATTTTAAAACTTAAATGTTAGTTCCATTTCAGCGTCCAAAACGTATGAGTAAAAGCCCAAAGAAGCGCAGTCCAAGCAGGAGCCCAAGCAGGAGCAGGAGCAGGAGCAAGAGTTTATCCAGGTCTCCTAGGCACTAATTTATTTTTTATTGGTCTCCTTGTTGGGACCATGTTACTTTCTTATGTCAGACATTTTTCTTTTATTGTTCCTTTGTGTTCCTCATGCATATTTTATAGCTGCTATCTGAGTCCTGATTTCAAATTTGTTTGACAGGTAAGAGATATGATTGCAGCTGATGTAGTAATTCCTGAAAGTTTGATGAGGGTGAGGTTTTTTAACTTCATCGGCAAATCCTAGCAGTTGTAGGCCTATTATATGAGCAGACTTATCAGACTGGAGTTGGATTTTAAACTATCAACATGTTATTTAAATCCTTGTGAATCCTTGAATTGGAACTTAAACGTTTACCGTATTGCTGTATTGCACAAGAGATTTGCCAAATTCCAGCTTAACGTATATTTATGGTGGTGGATATTGATACTTAGTTCTTTTTATTTGTGGAACCATATGCTGTAACATGTCTTAGGTAATTATTATTCTACGCTTCATAGTGGTCATTAGCTTTATGTTAAAAGGATTTTCTGGATCATTTTACCTGTGATAGATTTTTTGTTTGTTCTCATTAACGGTTTTAAAATTGAAAAAGAAAAAAAATTATTTGTCAGTAGAGTTCTTGCCAAAACATTTTTGTTAAAGATCCTGTTAGGAATTAATCATTGAATTTATATATTCTGTGGCCTTTTCTTTATTAGTTTTATCTTTAAATTTTTTTAGACCCCTGTATGCTATGCTGAACAGAATTTTGTTCGGTTTATGTTTGATATTTCCAAGCATTCTTGCAAGCTAATTGGAGAACGTGTAAAAAGTTTAGGAATTTAAAAAAAAAAAATTCCCCCTTTTGAGGGACATACTAGGAGGCTCTCATTGGGGCACTTGACTATAGCTGATGACGGTTCTGCATTTGCACTAGAATTTGATGTGGCCTCACTCGTGCAATTAATCATAGAAATATGCTCAAGTGATGGTCCAAAAAACCACTGCCTGACCATAGAATCACTGCATTCTGAGGCTTTCTTAAAGTGTATATCATATTATTCTTATTCTTAATTTTATTTTTCAAATAATTTAAATGAGAATCATTCTTATTCTTAAGTTGTAGAGGGTGTTATATGCAAAATAGCGTTCCCGTAATAATCAAATTTGGTGTGCGGTGAATCTCTATCAAATGCTTTTACAAAATGGTATGACTTCATAGAATCAGTAAACGCGTCTTTATCTTTGAGTCACACAAAGGTGATAAGATATGTACGTGGTAGCAACATCAAACGGTGGTGCAGAAGTGGCAGCCATCCCTATTCCCTAATGGCCTCCTCCTCTGGATTCCTTTTCCTGACATGTCATTGCTCATTACGCACCGAACGTGAAAACCCAACCCTTGTCTTTCAAGTGGCCCCAATGTTTTTCCCACATTGTCTACCACCCACCACATCCCATACCGTTCTGGTCGAGAGAATTCTCCTATTCTTGGCCTCTTCAGTTCTTTCCAATAATTAGGCTATCTATTGAGATAATTGAAACTCACCACTGAATTTGTTTTATGAATGCCAAATTTAATAGTAAAATATATAGTACCAAAACATTTTTCTAAAAAAAAAAATTGATAAAGAAGTATAAGGAATGACAATGTCCATATGCAAGCATTCTCTATAAATTTTACTCCATTATGTCAAATGTTAAAGACGGTTTTGGCAAAACTTAGATACAAATCTTTTTTTTTTTTTTTAAGAATATTAAGGATATGTTTAGTAACTGTTTTTTCTTTATTTTTTGTTTCTAAAAACAATTTTCTATTTTTGAGACTAAAAAAACTTGTTTGGCAATCCAAAATGGACAAAAAACAAAATCTATTCTCAAAATTTAATTTGTGAAGGAAATTGAAAACATCCAAAAAACTGTTTTCAGTTTCTAATTTTTTTTTGATACAAGATAAAATTTATACTCTAGTATAATCTAAGTGTATATGTGTGTGAAGTTCTCTCCTAGAGACTTGAACTCCGTCTCTTACCCCTCACACTCCACAAGCACTTATACTTGTGGAGTGACCATCGCACCAAGGGTGTGCGGTGGTCAGTTTCAAATTTTCAAAAGTCAACGAAAACATACATTTAATTTAATAAATCTATCTCATTTAATGAGTTAGCATTAGAGTTCAAATCATAGTAACAACATATTTTAATATTTTCTATTTTTTTTTCAAAAAACTATCTTTTTAATTTCAACTAACCAAACATGTTTTTGATTTCAAAAATACAAGAAAATTGATTTTTCTTTATATTCCCAAAAACAAAATTTTGAAAATAGAAAACAAAACCTGTTACCAAACATAACCTAAGTATTTTTAACACACACACACACGGGGAGAGAGGATGTATTGGGTTTCTTTTTTTAATTATATTTAAACATATCATTACATTGACTAATAAAATAAAATAATTGCCATATTTTCTAAAGACAATTAAATTCATTATAGTTAAATTAAATGTTTGAACATAAACTCTACCTAAGTTTTGCAGTCATAATTTACTTACCCAGCTAAATATGCAAAATTTGGAGATCACCGATCACTTGAAATGGAAATAGTCAAATAGGAACTAAAATTACTAGTATGTTACTCTCAACTCTTATTATTCTGTTCTGATCCGATCTACTTGGGTTTGCCTAGATAAGATAAGATAGATTAAGCATTGTAAATCATTCTTGATTCGATAAGTCATCCGATAAGATTGAAAAGAATGAAATTACAAAAACACAAAGGTTACTATAAATGTAAATAATCAAAATTAAATCATAACTTAGTTCCAAGCTGACGCGGCACCATCATAGCAAATCACTGTTTTCCCCATCTTCTCCAATCTCCACCACCACCAACCACAAAGCTAAAAAAAAAAAAAAACAACCAAAAAAATCTAGTCCATGAAAAGTTTCAGACTTTCACAACTCATAATTGAATCCCAAAAAAACTAAAAAAAAATAAAATAAAATAAAAATAGTAAAGCTCAGAATAAAGAGTCTCTCTTCTAGGAAAGTAAAAAAATCACAAAAGCTTCATCTCCACCATTACCAAACCCATTTCACAGCTCTATCTCTCAAAGATGGAGGACACGGTTTTCGCTAAGCTTTCAGAGGATGTCGTTCTGAACATATTCTTCAAGCTCGAAGATGACCCACGAAACTGGGCTCGAGTTGCTTGTGTTTCCACCAAGTTCTCGTCTCTGATTCGCAGCGTTTGCTGGCGCAACAAGTGCACCACCACCATCCCCTCCGTCGTCTCCGACCTCCTCTCCTCCGCCACCGCCGCCTCTCCGCCCGGCGGCTGGGCCGCCCTTCACAAACTCTCCGTGTGCTGCCCTGGCCTCCTCCACTCCGGTGTCCTCCTCGAAAACTCCGATTTCGGCCTCGAACGTGAGCTCGGCCCCGACGAAACTTTCCGAAACTCTCTCACCTTCAACAACAACAACAACAACAACAACACTGATACTAATACTAATAATACACCTCAAACCCATGAAGCTAGTTCATCTAGCAATAGTTGCTCCTGGTCTCTCTATGACGATCTTTACTTGGACACAGTTTACGATGTCCCAGGTTCGACAGAAGGTACGATGAATCCAGTTGATGCGGTTGAGAATAGTAACAGCGTTGGTGTTGGGGTTGTTAAGGTTGGGACTGAATGTTCGGTGGTGTCGAAGAGGAGGAAGACAGAAGGCACGATGAATCCAGTTGATGCGGTTGAGAATAGTAACAGCGTTGGTGTTGGGGTTGTTAAGGTTGGGACTGAATGTTCGGTGGTGTCGAAGAGGAGGAAGATATGTCGGTCGATGAGGTCGCATTTGGCATCTGGGGTTTGGAATCTGAGCAGAGAGCAAGGGAGCAAGTTACTGGCTAGGCAGTTCCGCGATGATTGTTTGTACATTTGTGATTGGCCAGGGTGTGTTCACATTGAGGACAAGCGGAACTACATGCTTTTCAGAGGGATTTTCAAGAATTTCAAGAGGTCCAGGGTTTGGAGGACTATCAATGATGGGAATAGGAGTAGGGTTGATTTGAATTGCGCGTTTTGTGAGTGTAAACAGACTTGGGATTTGCATTCCGCGTTTTGTTTGAGACGGTTTTTTGGGTTCCATGATGATGGGGAGCCTGTGGTCAGAGCTTATGTTTGTGAGAATGGACATGTCTCTGGTGCCTGGACTGATTGGCCTTTGTACACTTGATGGCATGGCCAAGTGTTTCTATGCTTGCTTTGGTGGGTTCTTTTCATTTCTCATTAGGGTCCTTACTGATTTGTTATGCTTGTTTCTACTGTTGTTGTTATGTTTATCAACTGTTTCTTATATTGGATTTGAGTTTTAATATAGGAATGTGTGGTTTGATTTAGATTCCTTGTTTGTGGTTTGTAACTAAAGGTTTGGTGAAGACTCAATTTGGACTCTGGGATTTAATATTGATTGTGTTATCAACTATGAATCATAGTTGGGATGGGCTTATTAGATTATTATGTTAACACAATGAATGTGATAGCATGTGTGTGTGTGGTTGTTGTGGTTTTGATTTATACATGTAAAACTTGTGCAGATAACATTTTACTGTTTCTGTTACTCTGTATTCAATTCAATGATTCCTTTTTGTGCTACCTTTGCAATTTATTGTTTATCTATTGTATTTGCTAAGATAATCTTGTGATGGGGATCCTAGAAATGTTGAGAATGAGGTTGAGAAAAGGACTAAAAGTGCATTTAATGTGGTGGTACCACAATTTGGTTCTTGATTGGCTTAGGAGAATGAGATTTTATTGTCATCCCAGTAGACATGCTATTGTGCAGCCTCGGGTTCAGGTGATTTTCACTATATTTGGGTAAGTCAAATGACTCAAATGACTATCTTGGTTTTTCTGCTCATTTCTATTCAGCATGTAGTCTATTAATGCGGTGGAATGTGGTGAGCAGTGGTATGTACATGAAGCTGGTTACAGTCTTACAGATATATATTCATTTGTCTGCTTATGCTTTCATGACTCTTCTGGGAGTGTAGAGACCTTTCTTGTATGAGTTAGTCTTTCCTGCTCTATACTGGTGTTTATTTATTTATTCACAATTTGAAAGAGTTACAGCTCTGAATGGAACTCCATCATGGTTAATTTACTATTGAGTGTTGACAAAGTGGATTCTATTTGATTATTCAGTACAATTAAGATCTTAAAACTGTGGTTAGGTTGATACCACCTAAACTCTTGAGCCTTCCCTACCATTTCCTTTCCCTTGATTAGGCACCATGCCAAAGGATACGAATGCCTTCATTGTTTCTTAGGGCTAATAAAAGGAAGGAGATGCCCCTTTGCAGGTTATTACAGCTCTTGAAAGATGTTAAGCTAGCGTTTGTTGCTGGGAGTTTTCATAGGTATAGGTTTTTCACATTTTGGAAAGTTATGCAGCTAGAACCGCTTTAAATCTTATTAGCCCAACTTGGGTTGAGTGGTATGTTTTCCCATTCAGCACTTTTGGTCACTCCTTATACAGATACAGGGTGCTATTGCTTACCTAATTCTAGCTTCTTAAAGACAAAATACTAATAGGGTAAAAAACTTTGGTAGATATTCTGCTAAATAGCCTTCTCTGTACTTGCATGGCTGTTACATTGACTGCTGGTTTTGTACAATTCTTAATCTCCTTGATCCCAAGGGGTAGTACAGTTGGTATATGTATATCTCAATGAATTGGACAGGAAATACGCTCCATTCTCTGGATCTATAGTTTAGTATCTCAAGTCATGTAATAGGTTATTGAAACCTTAAAATAACAAAGTGTTTTGGTATTAGAAAATGCTTCTGGGACTATGGCCTCTTGGTCTAAAACTATGCTCAAATGTTCTTTTTTTCCCTAAAAAAAAATAAGGTCAAATATTTTTTGCTTCTTGATAGGGGAGGTAAAGCAATGAAAGGAATCGAAAGATTGTTAGAAGTAATGTTATTTATTTATATTTCACATCTTATCTTAGCGACAGAATTGTCCACTAGTAGTGACTGGATTTTGCACATGCGTTCCCTCAACTAGCAAACCATCAAATCCGCACGGGCGGCGCCGTAGTATTCAATTTCAAAACCTGAATATATTCTAGTTTTTTTATTTTTATTTTTTATTTTTATATTAATAAATTTAAGCATGCTGAATCTTGGATATTTCAATAATTATGCAATCTGATATTTTAATTTTGCTTTGGTAATTCCCTTTCAAAAAAAAAAAAAAAAAATTTGGTTTGGTAATCCGTATTACCAAGCCCACGTGCAAAAATACAAGAAAAAAACAATCACAAGATGGTTAATCTTCTCAATTCAACTTATTCAATGAAAGGCCCCTTGTTCTATTGTGGGGCTCGGGTGAAATGTATATGAGAGAGATGTGGAAAAAAATCCATGTAAAATTATGCGTACATTAATGTCTGAATAACTCAACAAGGCAGGTAGGATTGATAGAGAATATCTTTTAACACCACTTTCGATTTTAAATAAATCAGTTGGTTCGATCCCAAAATGGCTAATTTTCGATATACGGTTCCACAATCAAGCAATGCTTATCACTTAGCACTTGAGAGGGGTCTACTCTCCCAACATTTGGTCCAATGATCTATTGTGTGGATGCTATTCCACCTGTGAAAACCTTTCTGTGTTTAGGTCATGATAGATTAGCTATCAAGCATCTTCATTCTTCTCCACTATAACAATGTAGACTATTACCCTCTATGCGATAATGACAGAAAAATCAATGTCCACATTGGAACTGCCCTGTGAGCATCATTCATAACTTTTAAAATTGAGAAAAAAAGAAGAAAGTGTACTCTCTTTCTTTGTGCCTATTGCAAATTTGGACTCATCAAAACAAGTGTACTCTCTTCATTACGTTTAAGATGGAATAAAAACTCTTGCATTTTGTAACACATGACGAAGTATAATTGGTTTTTGAAAAGTGATACTTATTAAGAGAGGGTGGAAAAACGTGTTGTAGATCCTTTTACAAAAAGCAAAGTGTTAGCTCATATTAAAGAATAAAAACTACTTTATATAAAACCACTTTAGTAAGATTATGTAATAAAAGATAGACAATTAGCAAGGTACTAATTCTTATCTTCTTTGTTAATTAGCAAGGTAAGAATTCATTTCCCTCCTAATTGTAGAATGTGACTTTTTAGCCTTTAAGTGACAATTTTCTTGTTATCCAACCACATGCTAGAGAAGTGGACCTTGTTACTCACCGTGAAGGAAATTTGGGTGTTGATATTTTGACAAAAAGGGGCAAACAACAATGATATAGATTTTTGTACATTTTGATATTGTTCCTTTTGTAATCCACAAACTTTTAGCTGGTTTGTTTTGTATCTATGTTACAGTTACACTGTTTCTGGTTAGCCTTTTTGGCTTTAAGAAAATTCCCATTAAACCAAAAAAAAAAAATTTGGTTAGCCTAAGCAAAATTAAAAACCGCCACCAATTCAATTCAATTACTTAAACGACATTGTGGACTTTGGGAAAGCCAGAACGACGATGGTTTCTTTGTCCTATATTCTTATATGTCTCATTGTCGTGCTGTGCATGCCTGAGTTCTAGGAAGCCCACGTGGCAAATGTCTAATGCATTACTTAAGGTAACACATTTGTCTGGACGTAAATAAATTATCATCATTCAGAGGCTCCAAATGATTTTGTTCTCTCTCTCTGAGAAATAAAAACCAGAAAGAACGACTTTATAGTTTATTATACGAGTGAAAGCTAAAAAAGCATTAAGCTGGAAAATGTTGAGGCTCTTTTTCTTGCTAATCTTTGTGCTGAATTTCTCAGTGGGAGTCCCTAGCTCACGTGAATTTAGTAGGGATGACTTTCCACCTGGCTTTGTTTTTGGTTCAGGCACCTCAGCTTATCAGGTCAGTTAATCTTTGCATGGTGTCTAAATTCTAAATCTTGTTGTTGGCTATAAACTATGAAGACCCAAGCCCATATTTTGAGCTAAAATTAGAAAAAAAGAAAAAGAGAATTTATGTTAAATTGTTAACCAATGATTTATGAATGTGTTCATTGAGGGTGAGTGAGATGCTCTAGACCTGAGTTCTTGGCCACTCCACGACGAAGAAGGTCATATTGAGTACACAAAGTTCTCACTTCTTAGTACCAAAGCTCACACCTTTTTATTAATTCCAAAGTTCTTAAAATCTTAATCATTCATAGAAAATTGAATTGCTCAGTTTTTTTCACTTCACGTCATCAAAATTTAAACATAGACTAGTAATATTTTAGTATCCATTTAGGATATTGATAAGAAGGCAAAATATAAATAATTTATTTAATCATGAATGGTTTAAAAACTTCATGGAAGCTTTAAGAAATTTAGAGAATCTTAATCTGAAGTAAAAAAAAAAAAAAAAAAAAAAAAAAAAAAAAAAAAAAAACCATATCCTTGTCCTTGACTCCAAAGACCATGGTAGATCTTGTGTAGCATTTTTAGTTTAGGCTAGAGCTTTTGAACTTGAAATATCCATATTTAAATTATCCGACTGTTGTAAGCTTTCCTAGTTGGTAGATGTACTAACTTTTATGGTCAATCTTCCCCAACTTGACTAATATTTGAGGCTTATTTTCTTCTCTCTTTTAAACTCTAATGGGTTTGTAATTTGTATGTAAAGTCTGGTGTATATGCTTATGCTTTGTTTTGCTTTTTTTTTCTTCTTAAAATTACGTACTTATATATCCATCGATATAAAAAAAAAGGTGGAGGGAGCAGCAAACAAAGATGGGAGGACTCCAAGCATTTGGGATACATATGCTCACGCTGGTCAGTGTGTTCTTTTATTCTTAGTTTGTTTTATTTTACATAAATTTTTTTATATATTAAGATGTTGATTCATTTGGGCACTTCATTTATTTTAGTAATTAGAGCATCCGTATTTCTTTTTCTTTTCCATATTTTAAAGTTTGGCATGAATAGATCATTCTGATTTCTGACACTATTTAGTTTGCCAATACATTTTTGAGTTGTTTCCCGAACAATTTAGAATACATACACTTGTATTTTCTTATTTGATTTTGTAGTTCAAAAGTTGTTTAGATATCAGAGAGTATTTTAAAACGTGTTCTTGATGACCATTGCTCTTTTACCCTCTTCAAATATATTTAGAACAGTTAACTTTCCTTGATCTTCAAATCTTTGTCACACTTTGGCATCTGTGTTGAGATCTATATTTTTAATAAACTAGCCATGGTCCCGCCTGATGCACGAATAATGCTTTAAGCTGTTATATGAAAAACTTATATAGAATATCCAAAATATTTTAAAGTAATAACATGAAGTAATGTTGCAATAACAAGAAGAGACTTTTGTTAAATTAATGATTTAATACAAAATTAAGGGGATGGAGAATTTAAACTATAGAGAAAAAGTTACATAAATTAGAAATTAGTTATTATGTGGTGTAATATCTTCTCAAAAAAAAAAAAATGGTGTAATAAGTTGATTGATTGTTTAATCATTTATTTTTTTGCTGAAATTTTTAATCATAATTTTGTTTCTACATTGGCTTGGAGTTAGCATAAAAAATTTGTAATTTCATGTAAATGTTTATTTTTTATTTATTTTTTATTTGGGAAAAAAGTAAATGTTTAGTTGGCTTATGGAAATATCATCTAAAATTTATGATGTCACGTTTATGTTATTGAAGTATGATAGTGTAAGTTAAACACTCAGTGAAAATAGTGATATTCTATTAATAGAATTTTATTATAATCCAAATATGTAAAGAAGTTGAGGTGTAAAGTTAAATGAAAAATTACTCTTACAAAACGCCACATGACAGAATCACATGGTCTCTCACGTGATGTTTTTTCTTTCTTATGTATATATTTTTTTTAAAACCATGTAAAATTCTTATATATATATATATATATATAATTAGTGCATACTTATAGATAATTAATGTGTATTCACTTCATTAACACATTCAATGAATTAAAAGTTTTACATAAATGTAAACTTTGATGAGGTGGAAACCTAAATGAGAGAAGCTCAACGAATGTGCCACTTGGCAAAACCTCATACTCTCTCATATGAGGTCTTTGCTTTTATATATATATTGATTGATTTATTCGGATTTAGAATAGGTAATTTCAACCAAAACCTGTCTTTTATCATTTCTTAAGTAAGTGCATAGAAATGGATTGGACAAAAGTGGACCGAAACACTATAGCCCAATAGATGTGTAGTAACATTTAAATGCTATACTTCAAATTTTAGATATTATATAGATACGTATTTTTATGGTTTGAAAGCCAAAACAAATGCCATTAATTTGTATGATATAAATCAAGTTGCATATGTAATTATCTAAAGATGGGCATATTTTATTAGTCCACTAATCCCTGCTCCTTTATCAAGGGGTTGATCATCAATCTTTTCAATTGTTAAAGTTTGAATATGAATTTACATAACTTTTAAGTGTCCGCACTGCGGGCACTGAAAAAAAGAATAAAAGGAAAAAAAATCAAGGTGCCAAAGGTCCAAGAACATTGAGCCCTTGTGTCTGAATCCACACTTGGTGGAGATTCATCAGTTTGGCAGACTGATGATAGTAAAGATATATATATATATATATATATATAGGAAAAATTACATAATCATAAAAAATTTCTTCTCAAAATTTCAGGGAAAGCTCATGGAGCAACTGGAGATGTGGCATGTGATGGGTATCATAAATATAAGGTGTGTATGCCTTGATCAATAAGTCTTTAGTATGAATGATTCATGAAAGAAAGAAATTGTTCCTTTCATGATATAACTTCTAATGATTATAAAAAAGGAAAAGAACCAACAAATACCATCTTAATTTTGTTTGAATCACAAATTTTCTTGTATCCCTTGCAGGAAGATGTGCAACTCATGGTGGACACAGGCCTTGATGCCTATAGATTTTCCATCTCATGGTCAAGACTAATCCCAAGTATGATCACCCAAGTATGATCTATTAATTATATGAGAGCCATTACATTCAAGTAATTGTGTGCGCATGTTTTTTTTTTCAGATGGAAGAGGGCCTATCAATCCAAAGGGTTTACAATATTACAACGATCTCATCAATGAACTAGTCAACCATGGTTAAAGCCAGATTTCCATCATAAGCTAATATAATCCAGTTTGCTTAGCATTCCCAAATTGCTGAGCTAAACATGCCTAGAAACTTCTTTTTTCTTCTAAATTTTGCTGTCTCTTGATCATGCAGGGATCCAACCACATGTTACATTAAATAATTATGATCTTCCTCAAGCACTTGAAGATGAGTATGGTGGATGGGTTAGTCGAAAGATAGTGTATATTTCTTAACTCTTGTTAGTTAAAATTGCCTTTTGTGCTTAGGAGAAAGTTTTCATGCCAAGTACAGCATAGAATGGTCAGTATGATTGAATTATTTATATCTGGATGCAGGGGAGACTTCACAGAATATGCAGAGGTCTGCTTCAGAGAATTTGGAGATAGGGTTTCATACTGGACTACCGTTAATGAGCCCAATGTGTTCGTCACAGGAGGTTATGACTTAGGATTTGTGCCACCTCAGCGATGTTCTCCTCCATTTGGATACTGCTCTAGAGGTAACTCTTCAACTGAACCATACATGGCAGCTCATCATATCTTGTTGGCACATGCTTCGGCTACAAGATTGTACCAGAAAAAGTACCAGGTATCATCTGAAAATTTCCATCAAGCATATGTATTTGTTGTATATCAGTGAGTCAATATTGTCATCATATGTTACGCTAGTGACATCAAGAAACAATATCCTGCTCCAGGATCCCAATTTAGTCTTAGCTATGCCTTCAGGTTAAACTTTTAGTTAGTAAATATTTGATATAAATATATGATTTCCCTTTGTAATTTTAAATATACAAAGAAATTTATTTGTGAAGGAAAATGTTTATGGATATTAGAGCCCATGTTATGATGCAGGAAAAACACCATGGATTTATAGGTCTTAGCATTTATATGTGGGGGTTTGTTCCTCTAACGGACACAAAAGAAGATGCAATTGCAACCCAAAGGGCTATTGCATTCCAATATGGCTGGTAAATAATAAATCCTAGACATGATACCGTTTTTTCTCTTCTCCATTCTCCATTTCTTGTTTAGATCATGGTGCCTCTACATGTTGAACTTCTTTGTATCTCATTCTAATTCTGCCTATGTCAATGTCCATCCTGTGTGGGCCAAAAGAATGGTAATAATAGGGGGGGGTGATGATAATTCCTCCAATAAAGTTTATGTTGAAATGAGACTTGATTATTCAAAGCTTCTTACTATAGTGCACCTGCTCTGTATTGCAGGTTTCTAGATCCCTTGGTTTTTGGAGACTATCCCAATATAATGAAGCAAAATGTGGGGGCTAGAATGCCAGTCTTCACAGATCATGAATCCAAACAGGTAAAGGGTTCATTTGACTTCATAGGGATAGTACATTACAACAATATGTATGTCAAAGACAACTCCAACAGTCTGAAGATGGCATATAGAGACTTCCTCATGGATGCAGCAATAGAGCTAATCCGTAAGTTTCTTTACCTATTGTTATTACAAATTAAAAACTGTTTTCAATCAATGATTGTGTCAAGTCCACTGAGTTAGTTTTTCCCCGTGGTTTAATTTCTTTCTAGTTCCACATGCCAGCCCTTTAAAAATTGTCATGTATTACACTCCTTTTCATGTACTCCACCAAGTGAGTCTTTCATTTCAGATAAACCTCTGCTAGTCTTTGTAATTTATGAAAGATGAACAGAAATAACTCTGATTTTATGGTTGTTGCAGAAATTCAGGATAGCCCATCAGCATTTGAGGTGAGATTTGAAAAATAAACTACAGATAAGGCAATTTTTTTCTGTGTGGACATATGATTGAGTTGGTTTGTATCATTTACCCTTCACTAATCAGCCTTATTTTACTCAGTTACCTATTATGCCCTGGTATCTGCAAGCAGTGCTGGAATTTTTCAAGCAAGTGTATGGAAACCCTCCTATCTACATTTATGAAAATGGTCTCTCTCTCTCTCTCTCTCTCACACACACACACACACACACAAACACACACACTCTCTTAACTAGTTGCTCCTTTAACCATGACACACCTTTTTGTTTCTTTGTTTTTCTTCCTTTTTTTTTACTTGGATTTTTCTTTTGGAAGTGGATTCTTGGAGGAAACCTTAAACTCTGGGACAGCTAGAAAACTTTGCAAGTTAATTGACCATATACAAATCTGTTCCCCACTCTCAAATGAAGTCTCAATAGATGAATCATGTCGAACAAGCATCTGGATTTTTGAATCATTGCAACCATGAATTTTGTTGGTCTTGTAAATCCATTAGATGGTTTACAATCTTGCATCAATCATGGGACTGAGCCATGGCTGCTGCATGTTCCCTACCACCGGGATAGCTGTGGCATTGCAGGAGATAATCAAGAATCTTTCCACCATCTTATTATAAGTATTTTCATGGTGAACCAGTGGTTCCTGCATGGTATGATTTGTCATGTTGGCAGTTGGGGGGTTAAGTAGGGTAGGGTTGGGTTGTAATGCTCATCAAGCGATGTCTTTTCAATGTTTTCATCATGTTTTATTTCTAATTGGTCAAACTTTGTATGGGACGTCTTGTTAGGTCAGCGGATGCAAAGAAATTCAACATTGGACGACATTGCAAGGGTGAATTTTATGCATGCATACATTGGAGGTGTGCTTGATGCATTGAGGTATGCATACTTCATTCAAACCTTTCCTAGCAAAGCACCATTAATTGGATTCTAAAATTCCTTCTATGACCATTGTGGGGGCCAAGTCCAACATATATTGGGCTTACAGCAGGTCATTCTCTCATAAAAAGATGTGATCAGATGTTCAACTTCTATATTCAATATATACAATATAGAATAATAGATATATTTCTCCCCCTCCCCGTTTGCTAATCATCAATATATATATAAAAGAGCAGAGACCTCATGTGAGAGTGCATGAGGTCTTGCCACGTGACACTCTAATATTACATTTAACATTTTTTACCTTTTTTCATTAAGTTTTTTTACTGTTATTCAATAAATTATAGTAACTTATTTTTACTATTATATAAATTTAGCATTTTTTATCTCTTTTTATTAAGTTTCTTTTTTACTGTTACCTAATAGATTATAGTAACTTATTGCATTTAACATTTTTTACTTTTTTTTATTAAGTTTTTTTTACTGTTACCCAATAAATCATAGTAACTTATTTTTACTATTATATAAATTTAGCATTTTTTACCTCTTTTTATTAAGTTTTTTTTACTGTTACCCAATAGATCATAGTAACTTATTTTTACTATTATATCAATATGAATTGTTCTTGATAATTAGACCAATTAGACCAAAAGTTATTCACTATAAAATGGATTACCTTTTAAAAGTAGACCAAACCTTATGAAAAACTTAGGCCCAGTTGTTACCTTACATATTATGACCCAAGTTTGACCATTCCCACATGTAAATCAAAGAAAAAACTCTTGCCCTCTTACAAATTCTCTTCTTCCTCCCCCACGTATAGATGATACTTCTAGAAAATATCATTCTCATGAAATATCTCTTCATTTTTCCCCAATTTCAATTCAATAAGCTTTTGTCTATTAGTAATATTCTATGCAATTTATGCAGACAAATTCTTTGTCATCGACCAGTGCAACAAAAATATATATAAATCTTGAGATCCCTTAGGTTGCTAAAATAATTGACAAGTGCATATTTCTAAAATTTATAATAACAAAAAAGTCTAATAAATAGCATATACTATCTCACAAAATGCCATTAACTTAATATTTTCTTTAAAAAAATTCAATGATAGAAATGGTCAAAAATATGATCCTATACAAGAAATACAAAAAATACATGCAAAACAATTTTCATAGGAGGATTTATCTTTAAATAATATGAAGACAATAGTAAAAATAAAATGCATTGAATGGGATCTTACGAAACAGATTTGTTAATTATTTCAAATTATACTCATCATTTATGTAAAAAAATAATAATACATCATATTATTTACATTAAAAAAATAATACATATTAATTTCAAAGTTCATTGCAAGATGTGAACTGCTAGGGTATTGCAATAATAAGTAACATTGATACAACAATTGGTTGGTATTACATTTTGTGTGTACTTTGTGAAAGGAATGTCAAATTACAAGCAGGATCATTTTGGTGTGCAAAATGTAAAACAAAAATAAATATTTTTATCCCAAAGTTAGAGGCACTCACATTAACTACATACTTTTCAAATATTTATAATATACTTATCTCACTATAACTACTATATATATACAATTGCAAACTACTTCAGATACAAGATTCAAATTGAAGTTTTTAATACAACTAACAAAACAAAGTTTGTGATATTTGATCGAGATGCTGAGAAAATTCTAAATAAATCTACAAGATCGAGATCTTGCTGAAAAATAAACTAAGGTACAACTTATTTAAATTATTGTAAAAATATTGATATTGGAGAAGGAATCCCATGTGATTTAAAAAAAAAAAAAAGGAAAAAAATGGGTTTCTCTACTTAATTTGAATGAATTCAATCTAAAAGATGGTTTTGAAAATTACATAGTTGCTAAGATTTTTGATGCACCTTCAACTGATAAAAAGGTATGGAAGAAGAAAAAAAAACACAATTCAACATGCTATATTAATTCTTTTTGCTGCACTATTCCAAAATTAACAAAAAAAAAAAATTTATAAAAAACTGTCACATTATTGAAATTTAATATAAATGCAAATACCTATGAAAAATCTTAGCGACAAAGTCCAAACTTTGTAAGATCTAATCAAGAATCTCTCGGTGCCAATTCATTAAGAATTAACACAAATGAAGCAACAAAAGGAAAAAATGATGAAAGCTCAAAAATTAAACAAATATGGACGGACTAAATTTCAAATGATGAAGATGGAGAAACTGATGATGACAACAAGCGTCACCATACCGCAATAACAAAGCATTGAAGAAAAAAAAAAATCGTAATGAAGCTTTTTATTACATCACATAATAAAAATCAATAATATAGAATGAATTAATATGCTTTTATCAACTTTTATTATACAATATTACTCCAAGTTGTTTTCATTATTGCTCATTACTTGAACAAAATAATTATAATAGATATATGTGTGCAATTTATAATTGTTACTTTTTATGATGAACTCATTACTAACAAAGTTTTATAATAAATATGCTATAATATATGTATAATATTTTTCAAAAACAAATTTACATAAAATATTATAACATTATCCGTGCATCGCATGGGAAACTTACTAGTGTTTCCTAATTGTATGTCTTCCATATTGCTGTCTCAACCCCACTCATTTCCGGGAGGGAATGTAAGGATTTTTAAGATGCAAAGCACCATTGGAAGTGGTCGTCCTAAATAAAATCAAGATGTTTCATTGTTTGCAAGACCAACTCTCCTACCCCCTCCTCTCTCTTTCCCAAAAGATAAACATGGAGACAACACACACACAACGAAGAAAAAATGCTAGACTTGATTATGATACCCTAGATTATACCTATTGGATTGGATTTGACTATATAGAGTGTGTTTCACAGGTGTGAGTTGAGACCCTCAATAAATGTTTACTAGGTCCATCTGTGCTATATGACTCATTATGATAAACAGGGGCGGCCCAACAAACTTTGAGGTTTAAAGCGATATATTTAAATGAGGCCTTTTTGTTATTAATTAAATAATATTTAACTAGTTTTCAATATCATAATTTTTATATAACAAAAATGCATTCATTTTATCTTCTAATATGTTTTTTTTTTTTGAAGAAATGCTAAAACTATAACAAATTTTATTAAAAAAAACGTACAAATGTTGTAGCAATGAATGTAATTAATGACACTTCAAGAAGATTATAAACAAGTATTTGAATGAATGATGTTAGAGATATTATAAATTTTACAACATGATGCTTATAAAAATGTATCACTAGGTAATTTAAAAATGCATTTAATAGGTTGTTGACGTCTACAAATTATATTAATTGTCATATCAATTTGTATAAAGGTTTTAAAGTAAAATTTATAGTATTCATAGTATTTTCCTATCTAAATTATTTCTTATAATTACCATGGCTTTTGAGTAGAGTTGTGGTGTACCTTTGTGTTAGAACTCCTTTCTCATTCCCTCTCCCTTGTGTGTGTGTGTGTTTGTTTCTAAAAAAAAAGAATGGGTAATTGTCTCACATTACTTAAGAGAGTGTTGTGTGTAGTATAACTTGCCCCACCCTTCCTTAAAAGTTACCATGACTTTTGAGTGAAGTTGTGGTGTGCCTTTATGTTAGAACTCATTTCCCTCTCCCTTGTGTGTGTGTGTGTGTGTGTTTGTTTCTCAAAAAAAAAAATTATTTCTTGTAATTAGTGACACATATTTATAAGCCCTATGTATTTAAAATTGTAATATCTCTAACATTACTTAATTCTTTGGTACTTCTTAAAAGTAGAAGAAAAATATAAAACTAATTTTTTTTCCTATATCTCAAAAAAAAAAAAAATATATATATATATATATATCTCTCAATTTTTGCCCCAAAATTTGGGGCCTTTCTCTAGTAGGGGGCCCTAGGCAATTGCCTAAATGGCCTAAGCCT
This sequence comes from Quercus ilex subsp. ballota, assembly GCA_032727855.1. Taxonomy (NCBI): domain Eukaryota; kingdom Viridiplantae; phylum Streptophyta; class Magnoliopsida; order Fagales; family Fagaceae; genus Quercus; species Quercus ilex. The sequence goes on from CM064919.1 coordinate 30,316,372, forward strand.
AGGGCCGGCCCTGATGATGAATCCTAAATGTAACTTGATTAATTCTTTAGGGTGTATTATAGATGTAGCTAGCGCTTACCTTGTGTCATGATATTTGATCCTCATCATGAGTTGATACAAAAACTTCCTAAAGTAGTGGTCCATTTTCTGATGGTGGATGAGGGCATTGTAGGTTTTCTAAAAAATGGTGCCAGTCAAATCTTTTGCAATGCCTAGATGGCCCTTCATGAATTCACTCAAATGCTCAAGTCATGGTTTTGGAACCATTCAGAAGGTTCATAAAAAAAAAATTAGGTCGACTTGAGACAAATATGGTCTTCTAATGAACTATCACCACACTTACAGAGTAACTATTATATCCAGTATAAGCATATGACCATTAAGCCTAGGGCCGGCCCTGATGATGAATCCTAAATGTAACTTGATTAATTCTTTAGGGTGTATTATAGATGTAGCTAGCGCTTACCTTGTGTCATGACATTTGATCCTCATCATGAGTTGATACAAAAACTTCCTAAAGTAGTGGTCCATTTTCTGATGGTGGATGAGGGCATTGTAGGTTTTCTAAAAAATGGTGCCAGTCAAATCTTTTGCAATGCCTAGATGGCCCTTCATGAATTCACTCAAATGCTCAAGTCATGGTTTTGGAACCATTCAGAAGGTTCATAAAAAAAAAAATTAGGTCGACTTGAGACAAATATGGTCTTCTAATGAACTATCACCACACTTACAGAGTAACTATTATATCCAGTATAAGCATATGACCATTATGGTCCAAGGTCTTTAATGGCCTAAAGTCATCCGACTAGTTTAGCATTAGTCAAACTCCAGCATGCTCATAATTTATAGTATGAGACTACGAATATAGGCAATAGATAATCATAGTTGCAGCTTGAGTTTTAACTATTTGCATAAACATTTTTATCTCGTTAAGAAAAAAAATATTTGATTTGATGAAATCCAAGTACTTAAAATATTAATATAAACAATTTTTTTGGGCTCCTCGTGTGAAATAGAACTATGTTGTATCAGAGCCCTTCTACACCTCTATTCAAATTGTTGATTTGATATGATAGATGCGTATAGCATTTTTTATTTATTTTTATTTTTAAAAAATCTCAAGTAATTGAATTTCCTTTTCTTTCCTTCATTTTTTGTTTTGTTTTGTTTAAAGGAATGGAACAAACACAAGAGGTTACTTCGTATGGGCTTTCCTGGATGTATTTGAGTTATTGGATGGCTATGGATCAAGCTATGGCATAAACTATGTGGATTTAGATGACCCGGATTTGAAAAGATATCCCAAGCTCTCTGCAAAATGGTACTCCAAGTTTTTGAAGGGAAGAAGCATCAACTTTGATGATGTAGTTATTGAACTTGAGAAGAATACATCATCTCTCTCTCATTCTCACTTTCAGTAGGCTCTGTTTGTATTATGCGACAGCTGTAAAAAAGAATTTTAGGTGTGTTTGGATACCGCTTATTTTGTTGAAACTGAAAAATTATTGTTGAAAGTACTATAGATAAATGTAAAAGTTAGTTTAAATAGTATAGTGGACTCATGAATAGTGTCAAAAAGTGCAGTGGGACCCATGAATAGTAGCAAAAATAAACTGAATAGTGAAATAATTTAAATTTTTCATCTCCACCCAAACGCACACTTAGTTTGAATCTTGCTTACTTCAAAAAATAATTGGTGTCTTAACTTAATGGTAAAATAGTATTCATCATGGAATAGACCCCTACAAAGCAAGACTATGGACATGCGATAGTGATCTCTATCCATGGCTGTAATTTTTCTGAAGTTGTATAATTTAGTGGATGATAGAAGAATTAAAAAGAGGAATTTACCAAGTGCCTTGTAGCTTAATTGGTATCTTTTGGTGCCTCCAACGGATGTCCAAGACATCCGAGTTCAAATCCTCTCACCCCCAATTATTGATGTATATATTAAAAAAAATTTAACTTTTATTTTCTAGTAATTTTATATGATATGGAACTTGTTATAGAGAACTTCCCCTATCTTTTTCTCCTATTAAATTTTCCTATTTCTTTACTGACATTATCATCATTATTTTACTAAGGATGTAAGGTTATAGATACAACATTTTTTTTACATCTATTGATATAATTTATTGTGATCGGAATAACATCACTTCCACCAATTATTACTTCTCCTTTAATATATATATATATATATATATATATATTACCAATTATTTAGTTGTATGAAATATAAATCTTTTAAATTTAATAATTTGAAATGTTATAATTTTAATTCTTATTAGCTAAAAATAAATAATCTAACATTTCTCTCTGTTTTTTTTTTTTTTTTTTTTTTAAAAACTTAAAAAAAAAAAAGTGAAAACTATAGAAAATTTAGGTTAGCTTTTGAAAGTTTAAAACTTTCCCTGTGTACCTGACGAAAATACCCCACAAGCCCTAATAATAGTGGTACTTGAGGATAAAAGCGTGCATGGAACATGTTGGGTTGGTTTCGTTGGGTTGGAGGATTTGATACACACCCCTACTAGAGGGGACGACTTTCCTTCTTGACAGACCGACACACGAAAATTATACAGAGTAATGATTTTCACAAACTTATTTGAAATCGTGTTTTGTAAACATTATTTCAATTAAAATTATAAAATATTCCCGATTTTACAATTTTAACAAAAATCATGTTTTCAAAACTCTATTTCAAAGGAGTGTGGAAAATGTGTGCGCAATAACGAGTATGTAATAAAATTTAGCCAATTCTAAATGTACCCTTTTCTTTGTCGTCTATTCTTATATGTGGCATTGTCCTGTTGTGCATTGCTGAGCTCAACCAAGCGGTGGCCGCAAATGTTCGTGCATGCACTATTCAAAGTGACAAATTTGTCTAGACGGTGGACGCAAATAAATTATGGGCATGATCAGAGATTTTACTCTCTCTCTCTCTCTCAGCAATAAAAACCAGGAAGAACCGACTTTATAGTTTATATGATATGAGTGAAAGCTAAAAATTCAATTAGCTGCAAAATGTTGAGGCTCTTGTTCTTGCAAATCTTTGTGCTTAATTTAACTCACTTGAGTTTAGCAGGGATGACTTTCTACCTGACTTTGTTTTTGGTTCAGGCACCTCAGCTTATCAGGTCAGTTAATCTGTGTTAGCTTTTTCTTTTTTTGATAAGATATGCTAGCTCTTTGCATAGCTTCTACTTTGTGTTTTAAATTCTCAAATCTTGTTGCTGGCTATAAACTATAAAGACTGATGTCCATTTTTTGAGCTAAAATAACAATGACCCACAAGAAGAAGTAGAAAAAATGTAGAACATAGATACAGTACCTTGAGTTTAGTACATTAGATTCCTTAAATAAATTCAAACACTTGGTTGTTTTGGCTTCAATTATTCTTGGAAAAATAACACTATTCTTATTTATTGATCAATGTGTTTGAAATCAATTGGAGAAGCTAATATGGGCATCTAAGGTATTTTATTTAAGTTTCAACCTTAAAAAAAAGGAGAATTTATGTTGAATAGTTAATGAACGATTTATCAATTTATCCATGTGTAAATGATGATGAGTGAGAATGTGAGATGCTCTAGAGTTAAGTTTTTAAGCTACTCCATGAAGTAGTTTTTAAAATCTTAATTATTAATCATGGATAAATGAAAGGTTAATATTTAAAAAAAAAAAAAAAAATTTCACGCTATCAACCTTTAAACATTTTTTTTTTTGAAAGAGCTTCAACCTATGATGTCCGCTTCTGATGATAGCTCTTTATCATCAAACCAAGACACCAATCAGTTTTTGGTGTAGGCGGAGATTGAATCCCAGATCTCTTATACAACCATCAGATATTTTACCAGTTAAGCTAACTAGAACCTACTATCAACCTTTAAACATTGACTAGTACTATTTTAGTATCAATTTAGGATATTTATAAGATGTCGGAATATGAATAATTTATTTAATCATGAATGATTTAAAAGTTACCTTAATGTAGAAAGAAAATAATAAGCATTATGCCTTAAGGTTTGTTTCTTATCTCTTCAAAACTATTAAACTCAAATGGGATTGTTTGTATACGCTCTGGTGTATGACCTAATTATGCTTTGTTCTGTTTTTTCTTCTTATAATTACTTATCCATTTTATAATAAAAAAAAGGTGAAGGGAGCAGCAAATGAAGATGGGAGGACTCCTAGCATTTGGGATACATATGTTCATGCTGGTCAGTTTAGTTTGTTTTACAGTAGTTTTCAATATTATGTTGTTGATTTAATTGGAAGCCTCTTTTATCTTAGCACTTACGTTTCTTTTTCTTTTCCATCTTTTTCTGTTGAGCGCCAGTCCTGTTTCCAGAACAATTTAGAATGCATATACTTGTATTTACTTATTCAATTTTGTATTTCAAAAGTCATTTAGATATCAGATTGTATTTTAGTACATGTTCCTGATTGCTATTGCTCTTTTCCCCTTTTCAAATATATTTAGAACAGTTAACTTTCCTTGATCTGCAAATCTTCGCCACACTTCGACATCTGTGATATATATTAACGTGTAATTTCACGGTTTGAAAGCCAAAGAAAAAGTCATTAATTTTATTTGTATGATATAAATCAAAGTTGCATATCAAATTACCTATAGATGGACTTATATTTTAGTATTCCACTAACCCCTGCTCCTTATCATGGTGTGGTCATCAGTCTTTTCAATCGTTAAAGTTTAAAAGCAAATTCACATAACTTTATGTATCTGCACTGCAGGCAATGGGAAAAAGAATTAAAGGAGCAATCAAGGTGCCAAAGGTCCAAAGAAAATTGTGCACTTGTGTCAAAATCCGCACTTGGCGGTTTTATAAAAATCAACAATTTAGTAGACTGATGATTGTGAAGATATATTTATATTTATATGAAAAATGGCATAATGTTAAAATTTTCCTTCTCAAAATTTCAGGGAAAGCACATGGAGCAACTGGAGATTTAGCATGTGATGGGTACCATAAATACAAGGTCTGTAAGCCTTGATCAATAATCCTTTAGTGTGACCAAGTTCCTGTGTTTGAGGTCAATTAATCCTCTCTGAATCTTAACACCACAAGTGCAAGTAAAGTTTACGTCAATTTGGACATTACAGAGGTTTCTGAGCTTATTGACAGGTTCATAAACATTTACTTTACTAATTCTCTATGATGGATTATGAATGGATTTTTTTAAAAAAAAATTGATCTGTTGCTTTCTTCAAATATAAAGTTGTTGAGGATGAATACGATAATGTTGTTCGATCTATTCTAGCACGTGACAAAAAACCCAAATCTGAATTAGAATTGATATTGCAAACTACGATGTCATTGGCAGAAATTAAAGCATTGGAATGGGTGGAAGGAGTCAAGGTTTTCTTTTTCTTGAACTATTTCAAATCTAAATCTTTATTATTCAATTAAAACTAACTAGAATGACTGATTTTGCAGGAAAGATTTTTTACCTGTTATGCTGATATTGTAAACATAGAAACAGAATTTGGGTGGAATTATATCTCATGTCAACTTTGCAAGTGAAAAGTAAAACAACAAAATAATATGTTTTGGTGTAATAGTTGCAATTTTGAATCTCAGTGCCCTATGCCTAGTTGACCAAATTCTTCATTGTTTATACTATATAACTGTTCAAATGACTGCATAGGAAAGCAAAATGATAATTGCTTTAATTATAAATGTACAAATGACCTTATTACACTTTCTAACTTCTCTCATTATTATATACAGTTACAAACTACAAATCCATGTGAAGGATCATATTGGGACAGCTTCTTTTGTTCTTTTTGATAAAGATGCAGGAAAAATAATTCAAAAAACTGCTATGGAACTTTCTTCAAAAGTATCTAATCTAAATTCTTAACCACTTCCAATTTTATGCTTAAACCTAATGTTTTTATTATACTAACAATTTATGGGCTTTACATCATATTGTGTAGAATCAAGAGCCAAATAAAGTACCTCAAGAAATTCAAAACTTGCTTGGAAAATCTTATACATTCCAAATAAAAGTTGATGATTACAATGTCAAAGAGGGATGGGAAGTTTACACTGTCACAAGTGTCTTTAAATCTAAGTCTAACAAACACTCAGGAAATGTTGTTGCTGACAACATTCAGATTAAACCATTAGAAACACTGTTCAGCCATGACCAAACTATTGCAAACGATCCTATTGCTACTTCAGATATTAAATTACTTACAAGCTTGAAGGATGCAATTGATGACAACCCTTTTTTTTTTTTTTTGAGAGATTAGTTAGTTAAGTTAGAACATGAAAAATCTAGTGTACCAATAGGTCTAATATCACTAACGGTATACTAACTAATGACAACCTAATAGATGCCATCTTTGGAAATACACAATTGGTAAGAAGACAAAAACTTATTATTAATTGCTTCACCATAACCTTTCTTACTCATAATGTTTTTTTGTTATCCTTATTAGAAATTTAAATATTTATGCACAATGAACAATGAATCTGAAAAATGTATTCTCCCCTTACTGTGCAGAAAGATCTTACAAAAAAAAAAAGAACCTCCAAGCAAACTTCTAACAACAACACAGGCAACTCCCAGAATAAGAAGAAGAAGTAATTGCATATCATATGTCCTAATAATTTTACTTCTATTATGTAATACATATGGAAAAATTAAACTTGTGGATTAAGTTGTGCATTTGTATAATCTGATTTACTATAACTTAACAATGGTAGGGGATTTTGTTTTGATTATGATTTGGAGAGACTTGGAATGGTGCACTGGTTAACTTGGAATGGTGCATTGGTTGTTTGGCATTAAATGTGTTTGTGTTTGCTATGTATTGGACAGCTTCTTATAAGTTGTTTGAACTCCACGGAATTTCAGCTGTACCATTTCATGATGCATTATGATTGTTTACATTTCAGTTGATTTTATATCACACATAGAAGAAACTTTTTACTATAATTAATCTCTACTTTGTTTTAATTGGAATTCTTATAATACAAATATGTAAGTACATATATGTAATTGCAGGTACAAAACTACAACCATGCTTAGCACGCCATCAATCTCATTGAAATTTATGTTAAATAAAGAATATAAGAAAGTTGTGTTGTTTTAATCTTGCAATGGCAAAGACAAGATTTAATTTAATTATTCAAATTTCTTAATATTCTTCATGTAATGATAGTATATGTTCAAGAAATTGTTGTATTTTTCTTTTGTAAACCATTATTACTATCTGTGCGTACCCAAAATAGGATTACCGGGCTCTGCCTATAATTGGGCTCATAATCTATTTGTATTATGGGCTTCGATTTTCTTACTATGGGTAGTTCTTTGCCCAAAGACCCAACTTCTCACTCTAGTTCTTACAGATCTTTTTCTTTTTCTCCCAAAGTTGCTCCCTTTCTTCTTACTAATGTCACCCCTCTTGCTTTTAGTGTTTTCTCCTCCCCATTGCCCACCCCTCTTTCTCAGTTCATTTTCCCATTTATAGCATGAGATGAATGGAGGTGTTATGATTACTTTGTGCGGATGGAGGTCCAATTCTATCGCTGTTAAGTGGGAGCTCCGTTGGGAACGATGGAAGTGGCATTGGAATTGGTTCCCACTGCCCAAAAGGTTGCTCAGCAGGGAGATTCCCCAAGGCAATACAGAGTTGCAGGGGACCTGCACCCCCGAGCAGCTGAACTTTGACAAGAACGGGCTCAACACGACTTTTGGGCCTAGGCCGGTTCTCTCAGCGTGCCCAAATTGGGACTATAAGTCCAACGGGGACGGTCCATGTACTGTACCCCCGGGCAATCGCCCAAGGCCCAATGGGCTTGGGGCCTCGCCCGTACACTATCTGAAATCAATATATAGCTATAAACCCAGCAAGCCCACTATCTGAAATCAATATATAGCTATAAACCCAGCAACCCCAGTAGGCATGACTACAACTTCAGTCCCACTAGCTACCATGGTTTCTGCCTCACCTTCTCTAATGTGATTACCATCTAAAAATAAGCAGTAAAACTTACAAGAGACCACATATCAAATTGTCTTAAATCAGATATCATACATAACAATTACAATTAGGACATCTGTTAGGCATTGAGGTAAACCTTCAACACTTACCTTTCCAACTATGAGTTTAACAAAATCTTTCATTTCTTTCAGTAAATTCAATGATGTGATCCTTGTGGTTACATTGTCATGTAATAATCATTTTTTAATATGTGTTTATAGTCATGGCAAAAGCTATGGGGATATAGGAAGTATACAAATGAAAAGCCCAAATGAATAGAAGCATAGCTTTCCATTCTTGAATTATTTACAATAGTTTGAGAATTTCTTGAATAACTGGGGAGTAGTTGAAATGATTGTAATTCAACTGTTTTCTGAATTACTGTTTTCTCGAGTCTCTCATATAGGTTTTCAACGCATGATGTCTAAATCATTGTGGGCAAATATTTTAGGTTGCAATTGTTGTTGGTGGGGGAAATATCTTCCCGTAGTTCTTCTTGGGTAGGAAGTAGTGCCCTTCACCATTCATCTGCTGATTACATTGGGTAAATCCTTTATCTGAATTGATTGAATATGCACATATTAATCCTTTCAGTTGTAAACATAACATCTATTTTCATGGTTAAATGGTTAATGTAACTTTATGAATCTATGAATCTGTTACTGCTACTGGGCTCTTTTATTATTTGCAAAGAAAATATTGTCTTTTATTTTTTAGCTACACAAAATAAGCTTTCATTTTTGGAGTTATTAGGTAATACACACATTGTCTTTTTTCCTTTTATTTTTTCTTTTATAAGTACACACATTGTCTATGTAGGCACATTGTTAGAGCAATAGTTCAAAAATTCAGCTTCACTCTGAGGCAGCAAGAACCAGAGCCAAAGGTATAATAATACATGTACCTATTTGATTATAATTAACCATAACGGTTTGCTTTAGGCTTATGACTTCTTTGACATAATGAATTGGGTTGATGGGTTTGTAACCCGAAATGAATTTAATTGTTATGACATTTGTACTACCATTAACTATATTAACTGCAACAATAGTGTCTGATATGTTCTCCAATACCCTGGAATCAGAGATCAAAAGCTGTTATATAGTTGATCAAGTAAACCTAAAAATTTTGTGTCAATAGTTAAAAAGTTAAGTTATTGAACAGATCAACATGAGGTTCAATTAAGATTCAATGTTTTACATTTATTTTCGTTTTGGTTGATTCATTGAACTGGTTTGTCTTACATTCTTGGGATCCGAATGGTTGCCCACTTTCTAATACTGTGAATTGTTAGGGGACTGAAACAAGAGTTCAATGGACCTAATTAACCACTAACATTAACTGTAAAGCGTTAATATTAACGGATAGAAACAATTAAACTCATTAAGAACCAATTGCAATACAAAATTCTATATGAATTTAACCATTTCACCATCAAATTCATGTATAATCATTTCAAAATTCTTAAACACATTACTATTATGTATTGTTATTTAATATGATACTATGAACCTTAGAAAATCATTTTATTATAAATAGTAAATGGAATGTTATAACACTATTTCAAACAAACAAAAAAATATGAATACTTAAAAAAAATCTTCCTAATGACATACTGGTTGAAATCTTTTCGAAAGTGGGCAAAGGTTCGGCAACACTCCTGGGAAACATTAAGTTAAGGTATAAAAAACTATTTTTTCAGTTTGTATCTACTTATTTATTTCCCACTATATAAATTATTCAGTCTATTAATTTAATTTTGTCCTTTTTCTTAATTAGTTGCAAACGCTTCAACAAGTTAACAGAAAACAAATTAGTCCTCTAACAAATTCAACTGACTCCATATTTCAATCACCCGGCTTTACTACATGACAAAGAAAAAACCCTAATTTTTTCATGTTATGTAGCAAAAAATCTCCATGTGCTACAGATAGTGAGAAGCTACAAATACTTTTTGAATGAAGAAGTCATTGAAGGAAAAAAATTAATTGAAAAAACTCTTCCATGTGGCAATTTTATTGCAGCTTATATTCATGGAATAATGCTACTTTGTGAGTCAAATTCTGAAGGCATTGATAACCTTTTGGAAATTTTAAATGATGAACATGGGAAGCATTGGCCTCTAAAATGCCAAAAAATGCTTCGACTACTTGCTACGGGAACCGCCCTGTATCAAATTCCAAACTTTCAAGTATGCCACAAAATTGGAATGGGACATTGGAACTGAGATGAACCTTATTCTTATGGTTATGAAGAAGTAATGGTCGATTGAGCATCTTTTGCACGTAACCACAAATTCTTCATAACCGTAAGGATAAGGTTCATCTCAATTCCAATGTCGCATTCCAATTTTGTGGCATGCTTGAAAGTTTGGAATTTGATACAGGGCGGTTCCCGCAGCAAGTAGTCGAAGCATTTTTCGGCATTTTAGAAGCCAATGCTTCCCATGTTCATCATTTAAAATTTCCAAAAGGTTATCAATGCCTTTAGGATTTGACTCACAAAGTAGCATGATTCCATGAATATAAGTTGCAATAAAATTGCCACATGGAAGAGTTTTTTCAATTAATTTTTTTCCTTCAACAACTTCTTCATTCAAAAAGTATTTGTAGCTTCCCACTATCAGTAGCGCATGGGGATTTTCTGCTTCATAACATGAAAAAATTAGGGTTTTTTTTCTTTCTCATGTAGTAGAGCTGGGTGATTGAAATATGGAGTCAGTTGAATTTGTTAGAGGACTAATTTGTTTTTTGTTAACTTATTGAAGCGTTTGCAACTAATTAAGAAAAATGAAAAAATTAAATTAATAGACTAAATAATTTATATGGAGGGAAATAAATAAATGATACAAATTGAAAAAATAGTTTTTTATACCTTAACTTAATATTTCCCTGGAGTGTTGCCAAATCTTTGCCCACTTTCAAAAAGATTTCAACCAATATGTCATTAGGAAGATTTTTTAAAAGTATTCATATTTTTTTGTTTGAAATAGTGTTATAACATTTCGTTTACTATTTATAATAAAATGATTTTTTAAGGTTCATAGTATCATATTAAATAACAATACATAATAATAATGTGTTTAAGAATTTTGAAATGATTATACATGAATTTGATGGTGAAATGGTTAAATTCATATAGAATTTTGTATTGCAATTGGTTCTTAATGAATTTAATTGTTTCTATATGTTAATATTAACACTTTACAGTTAATGTTAGTGGTTAATTAGGTCCATTGAACTCTTGTTTCAGTCCCCTAACAATTCATAGTATTAGAAAGTGGGCAACTATTCGAATCCCAAGAATGTAAGACAAGCCAGTTCAATGAATCAACCAAAACGAAAATAAATGTAAAACATTGAATCTAAATTGAACCTCATGTTGATCTATTCAATAACTTAACTTTTTAACCATTGACACAAACTTTTTAGGTTTACTTGATCGACTATATAACAGCTTTTGATCTCTGATTCTAGGGTATTGGAGAACATATCAGACACTATTTTTGCAATTAATACAGTTAATGGTAGTACAAATGTCATAACATTAAAATTCATTTTGGGTTACAAACCCATCAACCCAATTCATCATGTCAAAGAAGTCATAAGCCTAGAGCAAACCGTTGTGGTTAATTATAATCAAATGGCTACATGTATTATTATACCTTTGGCTCTAGTTCTTGCTGCCTCAGAGTGAAGCTGATTTTTTGAACTATTGCTCTAACAATGTGCCTACATAGACAATGTGTGTCCTTATAAAAGAAAAAATAAAAGGAAAAAAGACAATGTGCGTATTACCAAATAACTCCAAAAATGAGCTGCTGATAAACCATATCCTAAAGCTCATTTTGTGTAGCCAAAAAATAAAAGACAATATTTGCTTTGCAAATAATAAAAGAGCCCAGTAGCAGTAATAGATTCATAGATTCATAAAGTTACATTAACCATTTAACCATGAAAATAGATGTTATGTTTACAACTAAAAGGATTAATATGTGCATATTCGATCAATTCAGATAAAGGATTTACCCAATGTAACAGATGAACGGTGAAGGGCACTACTTCCTACCCAAGAAGAACCATGGAAGACATTTCCCCCACCAACAACAATTGCAACCTGAAATATTTGCCTACAATGATTTAGACATCATGCGTTGAAAACCTATATAAGAGACTTGAGAAAACAGTAATTCAGAAAACAGTTGAATTACAAACATTTCAACTACTCCCAAGTTATTCAAGAAATTCTCAGATTATTGTAAATAATTCAAGAATGGAAAGCTATGCTTCTATTCATTTGGGCTTTTCATTTTTATACTTCCTGTATCCCCATAGCTTTTGCCATGACTATAAACACATATTAAAAAATGATTATTACATGATAAAGTAACCACAAGGATCACATCATTGAACTTATTGAAAGAAATGAAAGATTTTGTTAAACTCATAGTTGTAAAGGTAAGTGTTGAAGGTTTACCTCAATGCCTAATAGATGTCCTAATTGTAATTGTTATGTATGATATCAATTTTAGATGTCTTTGTTAGAAATACCAAAAAGTGCTAACTAGTAACCAATTGAGCTACAACCCTCTTAACTACCACTAATGAATACTAGACGATGTCCCGCGTGATGCGCAGAAAATTTATAATTTTATTTTGAAATAATTTCTAACTAATTTTTATGATCCATAAAAAAAATTTAATCTTGTGGTATAATATTTACATAATTAGCATAAATCATATTATATATTAAAAAAGTGAAAAAATAAAAAAAATAAACATGAATTACTATAACATAATTTTTTTTTTTTTGATAAATACTATAACATAATTAAGAATATGTGTGTTGCGTGAGTGAATTCACAATTATTTAAATATTTCAGTTAAGTTACCTGCACAATTATTATTTTCACATCCTTTGAAAGAGAGCGAACATATAATTGGTTTGGTTTGTTACTATTAACCTAACTCTTATCTAGCAATGAATGGTTTGAGAAATAGATATCAAAACTATATATTTCATCAACATGGGGCAAAAATTCCCTTAAATTGCCAAATCATTATGAAGTACATTCCTCCAAGTAATTCTTGAATCTTTTCAGCTAATTACAACAAAGATACACCAAATTATGCCTAACACATAATTTCTCAATCATTGTATCACTATGGAATAGAGTCGAGAAGGGAGATAATTTTCTTTAACCACAACCATCTTTATAAAGAAAATGAAAGGGGTGATATCTCACCATTGTTCAACTTATTAATAGAAGTGTAAGGATTCATTTATAATGAGTTTTCAACACCCTTGAAGCTTCTAATATACATTATCTATGGCCAAATGCACTAAGAAATACATCCTTTGGCACCAAGACCAAGTCTTCTACTTGGAACTCTCATTATGTATTTCTCAAGAATTTACTGAATACATACCAAGACCTAATACCCTGAAAATGTCCTACACATAAGGGAGATTTTTGCCACTATGAATTTTCAATCCAAGTGTTGCAAATATATCATTGGTTATTGAAAAATTGCCTTTGTAGTAATCAAACACCGTAGTTAAGGCCTAAAAGAAAATTTTAAAAAGGAGACTCTGTGAATTTCATCCATAGATCAACTTTATTAAAATCATGATCCAAGTTGGAGAACTAATAAATTTGAAAAGAATTTCATCTAGTCAAGAGAAGTAGCGTTAGTGACAAAATTTGGTAGTAATTTTTTCAAACATATTCAAAGAATGTCATATGCTAAGTTGCAATTTCTAATTTGAACTGATTCAAAGTCTAGAACTAAAATAATTATAAAAAAAATTAAAGAATCTGTAGTTGCACTAATTTTTTAGGCTGCTTGACTAAACTTAAGAGGATAAAAAACACGAACTTAGTAACCTTCAGTGGATAGGCAACCATAAAACACATGTATATATATACACATACCTAGAACAGAAAATTACTAAAATTTCTAAGGCAACCATAAAACACATGAAAATTTTGAGTAGGGAAGACATGGAGTGGAGTATATACATCATGAATAACAAAGTTAATTTTGGACTTTGCAAATGTTAAGCCCTGGATGGGAAAGTTACTTGTATCTAGTATCTACATAGAAAATCTTGTGGCTTCTTCAACATCCAGAAAAAGTCGTGAACACATCCCTCTGCAAATGTTGTATTGCACACACTACCTTAAGAGTCTTAAATTTCTAGTTATGTCCCTACACTTATTTTACGTGACTAATGTTACCTGGACCCAAGATCACTGCCAATTACTTGGAGCCTTGGACAACTACCCGCACCAAAAGAAACTCAACTCAAGCCTTTACATTCTTCTTGATACTTTCAAGTATTTGTTCCTCAGTTTTTATATTTCATGAGCAGATTATGTTTTTGGCTTCAATCCTAAATCTATGGGATCCATTTCTATTTACATAAATTTGGATATTGATGGATATGGATTAGCAAATTAACTGAATTTTTTTAAAAGAATTTAACTACACCATGCAAAAAGAAAAATTATAAAATAAAAAACTCAAAAGTAGGTTTTTTTTTTTTTTTTTTACCTTGACAAGTCGACTGTTTGGCTTGAGGTTGATCTTTTGGGTCGGTCCTCAATTCCTGGAATCATCATTCAGAATGTTAAAAGACCACATTGAAACTCAACGTTCAAATTCCATTTAGTCTTAACAAAAAAAATTTCTGAAAAAATCTTTGAAGTGCTACTTTTTATGGAAACAAAAGGGACATTTTATTTTTAAGAGAAACAGGGTTAGAGAGATTTACGGACCTGACGAAATCGATGCCAAGCATAGAGAACATCTCGGTCATGTATTTGAGGCCCTTTGAAGTCATTGCTTTAAAATTGAGATTGAAACGGAAAAGTGAAAGGTCGGAACTCGGAATAGCTGTTGGTAGAAAGTGATGAGTTGGTGTAATTAAGGAGAACGTTTGGGCCTTGTAAGGGGCATGAAGAGGAGAGGGTTGTGTTATAAGAGAGAACTTCAAAGCCACTACGTTAATTGTACCTGGCGTTAATTGTAGTTATTATTACTTATTAGAGTTTGGCTGGGGTTGAAAATGGGCCTGGGCTGCCTAGCACAATCAAAAGTCCAAATAAAGACCCATTCGATAGATTACAGACTACAGTTTGCAAGTAACAAAAGAAATTGAAAGGGAAAACTTATATAATCCATTAATTCAAAACAGTGGAGAAATAATTAGCACAACCTTGTCAATTTAAGATCAAATTAATTCAAGGAAGCATTACAGTTACAAATCAAAACGCATCCTCTTACTAGGACTCTGAGACGAGCTCAACTCAAATCCAAAATTGACCATTTCATTCTCCCTCACCATGTCCATTAACAATCCCTGAAGCTCCTCCATGCTGTTCTCTTCCTATAAAAATATAGAACCGAGTACAATATTTATTTCCCCCTAAATAAAATATATATATATATATATATATATATATATATATTTTAACCAATGTTACTTGTTCCAAGGAACTAGTTCATATGAACCTTCAAAAATAAATACAAGTCAATCACCAAATGAAGTACCTGTGGCTGTGGCCTCACATTTTGCATCATCAAAACCATTTCTTGCATGAAATCAACAAATCCCTGTTGCCAGAAATCCATAATGTAGCATCCAAAAACTAAGGGAATAAAAATTTTAAGGAAAAAAAAAAATTAACCAAATAAAAACTTTATGAATGTGTATATGAATATCAATGGAAAAGAAGAAACTGACCTCGTCATCATCGTCTCCAAGGAGACCAAACAATCCAGCATCATAGATTGTTCTCTTTCCTTTATTTGATAAAACTGGAAAAATCACAGTCCATCAGAATCAGATACCCCCAACAATATTAATTGGAATGAAATAGTACATAAAGAGTAAAGACAACACAATGTATGTGTGTCTTTTTTTTTTTTTTTTCCCCTTCTTTTTTTAATTTAAAAAAAAATACCTGAATAAGCTTCTTGGATTTGTTGGAACCGTCTTTTAGCTTCTCCAGCAATTTTTTGGTCTTTCATCCACCTATCTGGGTGCCATTTCTTCAAATTTACGTACAAATAAATTAAAATTTTTTGAGAACAAAATTCATAGCATAAAAATATAACAAAAATTAAAAAAAGGGCTTGTGATGTTACTAGCTACCATGGCAAGTTTGCGATAAGCACAGCGAATCTCATTTTCTGTGGCTTGCTTACACAAACCAAGCACTGAATAATAACACGACCCGCCATGATCATAACCTATTCCAACGTTGGACATATTTAGCTGTAGTGACAAAAGCTTTAACTGGGAATAAAAGTTCGAACCAAATAAACTATATGTTGTGCCAAGAAAAGATCAGAAGCAAGAGATTAAAAAAAGCAATTGATTATGGCTTTAACTGACGGGCTAGAATGACTTTGTGTGTATAAATTAATCATATAAGTAAATAGTACCAACTTGGGTTCCCTCAAAAGAATCTAAGAACTGGTTAAAAAGTACAGGCTTGGTGAAGGTTCGAGAGGTTTCTTCTAAAATGAGGTATTGATATTTGGGATTCCATACACAAAATTCATAATTTTTGCTTGTTAAATCAACTACTAGTTCATGGCCACAAAAATTTTGCATCCATAATAAGAAAAAATGTGGTGGACCGAGGTAGTGGGTAATTTGTGGCCTACATTTGATTTGGACTTGCAAATTGTGTTGAGATCGATATAAGGCATTTGTTGGAAGCAGAAAGCACGTGAATTGTGTCGTGTCACGGGCAAGGACAACCGATCTTTAGAGGGTTTTGGCAAAATAATTTTATTTTTTTAGTAACTTTTTAGTTAATTACCCCCTAATGCAGAATTAATGAGGAAATACAATCTTATCAACAAAAAAAAGAAAAAAAGAAAAAAAAAAAGAGGAAATACAAAGTAGTAATGGATTATGAAAAGGCCAATTTTTATGTAAAACTAGTCGCAGATCCACGCAAGGTGCCGAAAAATTTGACCATTTTTTTTTTGTTAAATGAAATATAAAAATATTAAATGAGATTTATAAATGGTAGTTGTAAATCCTACTTAAAATGATGTGATTATTTTCTAACAAAGTATAGTTGATATTATATATTAGACTTTCTAACTCAAGTTTCTATATATGTTATTTGAAAGTGTTTTAAATTTTGTGAAGTTTATTTTTTTTCAAGAAAATATAATGTATTTTACATTCAATTGTTATATAAGGAGATATGTTTTATAAATAATGTATTGTGTGGTTGAAATTTGTTTTAGTACTCCTTACAAATAAGTCATTATCTATACGTTTTGAATGACCTAAAGATTATAATTGGAAAAAAAAATACAAGACTATAATAATATAAGAAAAATGTAATTTTATCAAGAACCTATTAACATTACACTAAGAATGTAACATGATTGTCAATGAAACAACTTATTTTCCTACACAAACTTCTCATCTCACATTTATGCTTTTCTGTTTCAATAAGTATAATCTTCCCCCTGTTTTGGTAGTTTTTTGTAAGGAAGATTACCATGTTTATTCCCCTCGTTTCCGGCAATTGAAATGGACCGGATGGACCGAAATAGTCTGAATGAACCAAAATGCTACCCTAATGTGGCTCAAATAAGAGCGTAAGTAACTATAAATGTTGCACTTCAACTTTTAGATATATATAAATTAAAGGCACTCAATTTTTCGATCAATTTACAATGATTCCACTAAAACTGATTTTACTGCTGAAATTTTTCAATACAAAAAACTTCTTCTCCTCCTATTTTAACCAAAGATATTCTGTACATTCATCTTCCAATACAGCCCTTTGAATGACCAGTGAAGATAGAATCACAAATTGAAAATTTGGAATTCGGCAAAAACAAATTATGTGGAGCATTTGATATTAATTTTTAAGGTGACAGATTAACATGCTTAGTTTTTAGTTGTTACCCTGCTGAAGAAATTTGTTTAGCTCTTTTCTATACCTTCAGAGAAATGAAAAAGACCCCTGCCAAAAGAATTTAAAGCAAAAAGATCTTAGCAGTTGGCCTCAAAAACTTGACTCAGAAAATTTTGGAGCTATAATCTCAAACGAATGCAATGCAAATTCTTGAGTTGATGTATTATGCCTCTAATTTTGGGGTTTCATATTCCATTAAAAGCCAAGAATAGTGTAATGTACCATCTATAAACAACATCAGTCATCCAATCCACGTAGGGAGGACACATTGAACTCACAAGTAGACAATTACAAGCAACTGGAATTATTGCTGCATTTAACTATAAGATTACAACAAAAAAATAAAAATGAAGAATATAGTAAAACCTCTCTCTCCCTCTCAAACAAATTCAAAGAAATTAAAAAATAAAAATAAAAAAATCACCCTCTCAACGTGTAAGTACATTTCTATTTTCTATTCCCAGCTCTGCGTTTCATATCAGTTGGAGCTGGCTGCCTCCCATTCCGCTGCACATTGCCTACCCCATTTGCTAATTTCCTTGAAGGTGAAGGGCCAAGAGAAGCATTGGTATTCTTGCTGCAAAGTTAACAACAACTTGTTAAGGAAACATGTTACTGGCTAGACAGTTCTTAAAATTGAGTATACTACTAACAAAATATCTACTTTGGATTACCTTAGCTCTGGGCTCTTTGCTGGCTTTGAATTGGGTTTCCTGGTTTTTGCACTAATTCCATTGGTCATGCTGGTAAGCTTTGAATGATTGAATTGCCAAAGCAAATCTGGTTCTGAAGAATCACTGGTGGCAGCATCAAGATCATCCATTTCATCGGTACTTGTGACATTGAACTGGTTGCTTCCCATAAACATATTATAGGATTGATCTGGATAAATTTTGGAAGAATCAGGGAGATATTTCTGGTAAAATACATCAGATAAGTCCCCATTATCTGCTGCCCAACTTCCTAAAGGGTTCTCAACTCTGCTTACATCATGCTTGTTTACCATGACCTTATCAACCCACTCACCCGAGCCCATTTCTCTATCATCCTCCCTGTAGCTCTGGCCATGACCGTTCACCGGAGGCCAGGGAGGTGAATTTGCTAATAGCTCATCAAGATCAAAGCTTTGTGTCTTTTGCCTCGAGGCAGAATTGCTACGAAGCTGCAGAATCATTCCATCCAATTTCAGATTAAAGTTCATAAAACTAAACCAAACATTTTGTTATAAGGAAACAGAACAAGATAACAAATCTGTTAAGAGACAATCTGATCTAAATGCATACTATCAAGCAATAGAAAGGCGAAATTTAACAGGTGAGAAGTATCTACCAAGTCATTATCAGGGAACTTTATTTACCTCTATATTGCCTACGTCACCCATTGGTTGCCGGCAGCTATTGTGGTCTCCGAATAAACCTACATCCTTCTGTTTAGATTGAAAAGGTGATATCTCACTAGCTTTTGTCCTGTATTTTTCAGAGCTTCCAGATATGGAAGTTTGAATATGCTCCGGTTCCCCCTCTTTCCTTGCCAATGCAGCCTTCAGACTTGCAATCTGAAGAAAAAATTGAAAGTTTAATAGAACACAACAAATGGACAAGGCCCTTAAAATTACTTGAAGAGAAATTTACAGGTGACAAAGTAAGAACCTGTTCTTTGAGCTCCTTGACATCCGTGCCATCTTTGTTTACTTTGGCAGCACCAAGTTCAACAGTGGCAACTCGCTCTGCAAATTTAAGTGTACTGATTGATTCTCCAACAGCATCAGGCTCAGGGCTTATGTGAACAAACATCAGCGTCTTGGCTTGCCCTCCTAAAAGTATAATTACAACCCCAAAAGTATAGTAAGGATCTTTCCAAGAATGAAGAACATAAAGAGAGACTATGGTTTCCACATTCCAATTTGAAATTTTGTGTTAGTTTAACCTTACCAAGTGAATCTTGGAGCAGTTGTGTAAGTTTGCTATTTCTATAAGGAACATGTGGATTCTTTTGCGCAAGGGAAGCTATCACGTCACCCAAAGCTGACAAAGATTTGTTGATGTGTTGTGCCTCTTTCAATCTATCTCCTGTCACCTCAGATTTGTCTACCCTCTCACTTCCTGCTAAATCAACCAGATGCATACAGCCCCGAAGAATAGCTCCAGATGTCAAGTCTCTTCCTTGAACATGAACCGTCAAGCAACTGCAAATTGATAATTTAAAATAACAAAGTAAACATCAACTTAAATAAGGATACTATCATAGATACATCCACTGATTTATATAGACGATTACATTCATACCTATGTGAGCGACTACTACGGTCATTTAGGGCTGTTGCACCTACTGCACGATTCTTTTGTCCAAGGTTCATTAGATCAATAACATCAAACGTCGACGATACTGGAACAACATTCGCATCTGGTACACTATGCCCTCTATGAGAACTATTTCGAATTTCTAATGTGTTAAAAATTAAGGAAAACCTTTTGATGGGGAGTAAGTGGGGGAAGAGTGGAACAGAATCAAAATTCATAAAATTGAGTGAAATTCTGAAAATAGACATATAATGTCATTCTTAATCCTATTTGACAAAAAGATAATATAAAATGACCTAAATCAGTAAAAGAACCAAATAACTTGTAAAGGATATCTTCTGTTAGTTCCATCAGTAACAAGGAGATCCCTAACTTGCTCGTTATAGATCTCAATCATCTGAACAGAAACATCGTAAATAAAAGTGTCCTTTCTTTGATTTGCTATTTGAAACAAATCACTCAATGCCCTATAATTTACTCCTTGGCTTTTTTCCGTAAGCTCTCTAGGTCCAGTCTAGACATGTAAACAACAAAAATTAGCCACATTTATGTAGTTTTTCAAAATAAACATCATTGTACATGTTATATCATATATTCAGAGATAAATCTAAATGTTTCCTACCATAGTGAAAGTCTTTCCAGATCCTGTTTGACCATATGCAAATATGCAAACATTGTAACCATCAAGAACAGACCGAATCAAAGGCTGCATATCAGAGAAGACCTCCGCTGCAATACATTAGGAATAGAAGTGTAAGAATAATGTTAAAATCAAAGAATCTGAAAATTTTCTAAGTGAAAACCTTGCTGACCTTGACTTGCAGATGGCCCAAAGACCTTGTTGAAGCTAAAGGACCTCTGGCCTTTTCCATGCCTCGATGGAGTACTCATAGTGATAATTCCTTCTTCTATATGATCCACGGCGCTAAAATGATTTGATTGTCCAGACAAGAAGGGTCTCACTCGACAATAAACCCGGATACTTCCTGATCAAATGAAAAAAAAAAAAAATATATATATATATATATTAATCCATTTTGAGGACTTAAGCTTTAGGCACTCAGTGATTCTTTTTTCCCTCTACCACAAGCAAGACCCCATTGATCTTCTTACCCTTGAGATCCTGCACTTGATTGTACAGCTTGCGATTTTCCTCAAGAACTCTATGATACCCAGAAGCAGCATGAGCTAGGCCATGAATGTGTATACCTACAAAGAAATGAACAAACTCAAATGAGTTCGTCCCAAAACCCCTAAAAAAGAGAAGAAAATAGAAATAGAAAAAGAACAAATTACTTCCTGAATCCTACCAAGATTGTGAAACTCCTCATGGAACTTCATTTGCATAAAGTTCATACCAGCTTTTGTAGTGTGAAGTGTATGCTTTAGTTCCTACAAACATATAACATTAGCATTAATGCACTAAGCCGTTAAAGAAACGGAAAGGCAAAAATATGGAGAATACACATTCATGAGAAAAAATAATGGAGAATACATCAGTACTGTCCTTACTTGAATGTCTCTTTGCTGTTGATCAAAGATCATTTGCTGTTTCATGAGCTGGCCTTTTGATTTCTCATCAGAAATGCTTGTTTTATGAGCAAGTTCCTCTTTCTTTATCAACTTTTCATTTTTGTCTTCAGTCTAAATATTGCACCAACAGAAAAAGAAAATGTTAGGAACCCAAGTTATATTCCAATCATATGCTTTGACATTGAAGACATGCTTCTTTTTATTGATCACTAGTCTTTATTAATAGGTGCATGTTAAGGTAAAGTACAACATATTACCTTTTTATTGGCAGAAGTAAATTTCAAAAGAGCTTTGTTGCCATGGGAAACAGCCATATCTTTCGGAGATGTTTTCATCTAGGATCATAAGCGAATGAATAAATAACCAACCAGATGGGTAGACCAATAGATTTAAAAAAAAAAATAGAAAAAATAGAAACTCATCTAGGATCCAAAAGCCATGTTTAATCATTTGGAATATGCATCAATCATGTCTTATGTTGAGTCTCAGAGTACATGAAAATGCATAATTGGTCACCAATCCATATTGGATTAGTGAAAACAATCTCTTGGCCCACAAAAATGACTGGGCAAAGTAAACATACCAGCTCAAGTTGGCTTGCAATGCGATGCTCAAACTCCTCCACTACCTTACTTAGCACAGATTCGACCAACTGTTTCATGCAGAGGAGAAATACAAGTCACAAATAAGTAGTAGCAATAGTATCAATAATAGTACGAGTAAAAGTTAAAGCACTCTCAAAGCGGTGATTGTATCAGTAATAATAGTATTTGCAATTTTGTATTCACCTCACTAGTTGAAAAGGGCAATTGAATGGAATAAATATAAGGTAGAACTTCACCAAATGTCTATCAATAGTATGTTTCATCATTCGCGCATATCACATAGTTGCACCACTATGGTGCATGATACCAGATGTACTAACCCCAGTTTGATCAGCAAATTGTTCTTAATTAAGTTCATCAATTTAAGAGGGGAGAGTAGATTACCATTGGAACTTCTTCAGGCTTCTTATCTAACAGAACTGCACGAACAAGCATACTCAAGGAACCATTGGTAGGCTGCAAGTAATAACATGAATGAATCAACAAAAGTTCACCTTTCTTTAATCAACCAGACAATGCGAATGCATAAAAAAGTCTAGTAAAAGTTAAGCTTACCAACCATTTTATTAGAGTCAATCTCAGAGGACAGCACATTCAAGGATTTTTCACCCATTGATGAGTTCCTCGACAAGGAATTCGTGAACGGCTCTGAATTTTTCCTCACAAAAGACTTGGCTGACACCATTGGTTTCACGTTTCCACCAAATTTCCATACTCCATTTCCCCCAGTCTGTTTCCATTCACTGTAGGATTTTACCGCCAAAACACAATTCACAACCCTTGCAGATTTCCCTCCCTGAAAACTCAACAAATACATAATATTAAAAAATTAAAAATTAAACCCTTTTTGTATTAGCAAGTTACACACTCATCTACTTAACTTTAACTCTCTTTCTTTGGTCAATCGATCCAAATTAGAGTGGTATGATTATGTCCAATGGGTTTTGAATCTGCAACCTCACCCTCCAGACAAAGTGCAAATTGAATCAAAGCTCATTGACTAATGAGTTTTGAACCCACAACCTCACTGAATTGCAATTTGAACCACAGCTCATTAACTAATCTTATCTACAAAATTCTATTCTAGCTAAAAAGCAACACAAATTAACTTCCACCAAGATACAAAAACACATACTTGTTCCAGATCAGATGCCTCAAAAGTAGGAATTCCCAGTTCCTGCACAGCTACTAGAAAATTCCTCACATTCTCAAAGTACTGAAATGCCGATAACGCGGCTCCATCGGGGATCAGAGCAGAATCACAAGGACTCTCCACCACCTAAAACCAAAAACAATTCACAAAACTCAAACATTCATTTCAATTTGGAAAAAGAAAAGAAAAAAGAGAGAGAGAGAGAGAATGAAAGTGAGGTTGTGAAGCGTTGACTGAGTGTACAACCTTGGGCACAGCTCCAGGATGAACCTTATTGAGAACATTGCAGAGAATAATACCACTTCTTAATCCAAGCCTAAACTCTTCCTCTGACGGCTCCGCCGGCAAATCTTTCGCCGCTACTACACCTACCATCTTTCTCAGCCACCCCGCCGCTTCGTTCCTTCTCGACGCTACATACACAAAATCATCTTCATCATCATCAAAAACACAATTCTCTGTTTGGTTGCCGAGAAAAATTTAACCCGAAAAAAAAAAAAAAAAAAGTTACCATCTTCCTCAGCTTTTCTAGAATCCAAATCAAGATCTCTGAGGCGAGTCCCGTGCCGCTGAAGCACATCCTCCACCATTTCCGCCACCGAAAACGACAATGTCCCCTCCGCCATCATCATCACCACCACCACCTTTGTTTGGTTATGAATTTAGCTAGAAAGCAAGCATGGAAGAGAAAGAGAAAGAGAGAGAGAGAGAGATGAAAACTTGCTTGTTGGTGTTGGTGGTGGTGGAGACGGTGATGGTGATGGTGATGGTGATGGTGATGGTGTTGGTTTTTCGTTGTTGTTGGTGGCGTGTAACTGTTTTGCAGTGGTTTTCTTTGCTAGCAATTTTCGTCACACATATTCACATTCTCCATGACCCTTTCTTTTTTGCTTTCTCTCTTTTTTTTATTTCTTCTCTCTACAAAAGAAAAAGTGGATACTCTTAACTCATCACTCTGCTTTATACTCTCTCTTTACCAAAGCTCTAGCCTCTCTAGTCTCTCTCTACTACTCTCCGAACCTGTTTTCCGAGCCTCTTTGGTTCAAAACCCTTAACTGCTTTTTTTTTTTTTAGAGCTAGAAGGGAAGTCCCATTTGCGTTGAGAGCGCGTGTGGAATGTTCGCGGTAAAATTGCGAGAGGCAGCGGTTGTTGGTTGTGTAGCCTTGTAGGATTGGAATGTGAGATTTACGGAGAGATTTGTTGGACAAATTAAGTTGGATTTGGTCGTAAATACCTGGACTTTGGATCCGATCTACTGGGCTTGCTACGACATCTCGCCCATTCAATAAATAAAATCACATTGTTTACGGGACTCATAAATTTTTTTTAGCAAAATTTTCATTAAAAATTTGTCTTAAGGCACTATTTACACATTTAAAAATTATTTTGCTACAGTATTTTCAGTTTTCAGCAATAAGCGGTATCCAAATAAACCCTAAAATGAATTTCAAAGATTTTTTTTTTAGTGTGTTTCAATCTATGGCATCCGCTCTAGATGATAGTTCATTATTATTATACCAAGACACCAATTAGTTTTTATTATATATATTAATAAGGATACATAATAGTGTTCATCCAACTATGGTTTTTCATAATATAATTCTAATTTCGACTCAAAGTCATAACTTTTAAAGAATTTGTTTAGACTCTATTTTCAACTCAAATTTTTAGGTCATGCCAAATGACAAATCTACAACTATACTTGTAATTCACTTTCATATATCATTGTTAAGTAGACTTAATTTGGTCGGTTGGTTTTTGTACTATTTTAAGACAATTTTTAGAGATATATGGGGAGAAAATGGACAAATGCCTTTTTCGCGCAAATTATGTAGCATTTTACCCTCTTTTTTAAACTAATTAACGAAATGCCCCTCTTTTGAAACTCGATTTGGGATAAATCAAGTTAGGCCCTATAGTGGCGTTTTTAAGGAGCCTATAGTGACATTTTAAAGACCTACAGTGACGTTTTAAGGACCTATAGTGGCGTTTTGTAACTCGACCTCCATGAACTCGAGTTATAGGCAATTTTTTTTTACCTATAACTCGAGTTCATGGAGGTCGAGTTACAAAACGCCACTATAGGTTCTTAAAACGTCACTATAGGCTCCTTAAAACACCATTATAGGGCTCCAGGAATTTTTTATTTTTTTTTTAAACTTGATTTATCTCAAATCGAGTTATAAAAGATGAGCATTCCCCTAATTAGTTTGGAAAATGGGACAAAACGCTACAAATTTTGCTTAAAAAGGACATTTGCCAATTTTTTCTGATATATGGCCTTGATGAAACATTGTCCTCCAAAGTTTTAAGCTTTATGACATCAAATGAATAGTAATTCATTCCAACAAGTCGCACTAATTAGATTTTTAATTAAAACCCTTTGTTGTGTAGTTCACATCTGATCGACTCCCAATTTTCTCTTTTAATAATTTTTTTTAAAAGTTCTTTACCAAGAACCTTTAATTGAATTGATTTGATTTTACATGGCAATGTCACATAAAAATACATTTTAAAAAAGTACGTGGCCATCACTATAATTGCTACCACCTGCATATATTCTGATAGCGATAGCTAATTCTAAATAGTCCCTCCATTTAGGTTTCAAAAAACTATTCAAAACATTTGAGTATGATTCTTCTAAAGCTGGAAAAATTGGTGGATTTGTCCTTTTCATTTGTGCTAGCTCTTGGCCACATTAACGTCACCCAAGTTCATGTTCAACTTGTACTAAACTATTATATTCTAATTCTTTTTTCCTAGATTCAACTTAAGTAGGCCCTCCACTCTGGTGTTATTATTCAAACTAAACAGGAAAAATGACCCCACGGACTGATTACAATGGCTAACGACAAACTACACTCTCTAAATTAGGCTTCATCACATCTTAAAGCCATCTTAATTATGATAAGAATGTGTGAGGAAGAAAGCAGAGGTGTGAGCTATCTGATAGTAGCAAAAGTTAGCTAGATATTAATATATATATATATATATATATTAGTAAACATTATTAAGGGTAGCTCTCCCCTAGGCCTAAACCTCAAACCTTCTAGTATGTGAGACTTTTTTTTTTTTTAAGAGTTTTAACCTATGGCGGCTACTTCTATCATTTTTACTTTTTATCATCAAACTAAGATACCAATCAGTTTTTGATATGTGCGAAAATTAAATTTCAAATCTCATATTCAACCACTTAATTAGTTGAGCTAATTAAAATCCAATATAGTATGTTGAGACTTGAGAACAGCAAAATAAAATCAATTTTCTTATTGTAATTCCGAGAACACTTTGAGATGATAATATGCAATGTGATTTTCAATGGCATAGTCAAAAAAGTTGTAGGATTGGAAGGATTCAAAGGATGTGTATATCTCTGAATGTTTGTGCATTAAGCACTAAAAAATAAAAATGATTTAGCCTTAAACTTTGACCTAAACTCCTTTTGCCGTTGATTGCCAGTGCAAAAAATCATAATGCTGACAAAAATTTACTAGCAACCTTTTTGTAGTGTTGTATTGACCTCAACAATACACTGATTGGTGAAAGATTTAGTTAAAGTAGGACCAGAGGAAATACTGTCCCGGATAAATTTTTTTTATTTTTTAATTACCTACCTTAGCATTTTAAGGTGAAAACTAGTAATTCAACATTTTTTAATTTTTTTATAGGGTTAATCACAATCATTCGCTTTAAACTATTGAAGCATTTGCAAATTGCAATATCACCTTTTAACACCCACATAAAATTAACAATCTAGTGAAAAACTATCCATTCTAAACTATTGGACAATTCAAAATGTGCACCATAAACTGCAAGAGTATTAGCAATGTGCACAATAAACCTACAAGGGCAGTTGTAATGTGCACCCATAATTTGAACTCTAATTTATGGTGGGTTTGATATCACAAATTATTCTCAGATCAAGATGTTAATTGTAAAATGGACAATTGCAAATTAATACTCCTATTGTTTAGGTGGATAGCTAAAATTTTTAATTTTTTATGTTTTTAAATCAAACAAATTCTCAATAATATGAGCATTACCAAACATGTACACAGGTCCATCCATGATCCATCCATAAATTCTGTTTGCATATACAAAAAGGTGTTGTATTGAAATTGAAGAATTTCCCACCGGCGAGGTTGGATAAGTTTCAAAGCCACGAAAGCATGTTGGCACATATAACTACACAGTCTTAAGAAAGTAAAAGTTTGAAAGCAAGCATTTAAATCATCTAATACATCCAATTGTTACTTGCAATTGTCCCACCAATTGAGTAGGCAATGTGTCATTCTCAGCAAGAGTAGAATGGTTGTTGAAAGTAGTTACCGACCTGGTTATCCAATCTCATAATGATGGAATTAAATAGAAGTAGCACTAGAGGCCATGGCCTTGCGATCCAAGTAAGAGATGCTTAGGATCATGTCCTAGACTTCCGGCTTTTTTTACTAGTCAAACTTATAATGGTGGAATTGTGCTCTCTGATAGCCAAAGTTATCCAACTGATCGATGTTGCCACATTGCAAAGGAGTAGGGTATAGGCACCCAAAAGAATCTGCGAAGATCCAGGTATGACACATGTTGTGTTTTTAAGTCAGTAGAATTTATAAGGGTTTTGTAGCCTAACTAACATTTGACATCTACTGATATTTCCAACAAACACATTCAAGATTTAAATTCTCGTTCCCGAATATCGAATTATAAATAATAATAAAAAAAGTGAGGAACCCCATCGTTTTTTCTTTTTATTTTTGAGAAGAGACTAAGATATCATTTATTAGCTTAGAGTTGGTTATTTGTAATTGATATTAGGCTATAAATATTTCCAAACTGAGATATAAAAAAAATGTGTTGGGAGTGAAATTTTCGCATTGCAAATATATATAGAAATAGGGATACAACCTGGAAAAACTAGTAAAGACATACTAAAAATTCATCCAGATTTTTTTTTTTTTTGAAGAGGAAATTCATCCAGATTGTTCTTTCTTTTCTTGCAAAATTCTTTGCATCACAATGTCTTAACATCTAAATTGGTCTAACCAAATTTTTGGTAACCAAAATAAAATAGGTAAACAATCACCCGATTTGGTTTATGAAAATTCAAAGTTCCTGAAGATTGTAAATTAAGACAACTACAATTTCAATTTTAAATGACTATGATTGCAAAACAAAACTCCCTGGTAGAATTATGAAGCTTGAGAAGTTTTTAAATATTTAAAATTTAAATGAATTTGTTCTTTTATGACTATCCTAGCCAAAAATAATTGACAATATAATAGAATCGTCAAAGTTCAAACACTCAATCAAATTTAAAGAGCACATTTACAAAATTAGTCGATACCCCAAAAAGCGACATGGCGAATAGGATAAGATATATGAGGGTATATCTGTCAATTCAGTATCCGGGTGGCTTCAACGTTCAAAAAATTCAAATCATGGGTTCGGCCACCGAAGCTACAGGTTCGGATATTAGTGAGCCCCACCAAGAGCGTCTTTAACGGGACCCACTTCACAGGCTCTTTCAGGCTTATCTTATTCGCTAACAGCATTACTCGTACAACTTTAAGAATGGCCAATAATAATTAGCCACGATGTTCGTAGAAATTTTGGCTCCGTACGTGTCCTATATTGGTTGGGTAATCCAGTTGTTTTATATAACTGCCGGCAACGTGTTACAAGCTGAGAAACCTTTGCAACTAGCGGAAGATCCGCTCAACTAGGATTGCACAGAACCACTAGCACCTGACGCGCGTGACAAACATTATTGATTGTGGTGGAAAATAGGTTGGTGGGAATGAAAATGCTAAAGAGCCTAAAGTTTCTATAAATTTTGCAATAAAAGATTGGGTCGGATTGTAGACTAAGTTGGATCCAGTATTTTTTGTCATCCAATCAAATATCTAAGATCTATACAATAGACAATTAATATCTTGATCTGATGATAAAAAGTAATCATCAAAAGCCTAAAGTTTCTATAAATTTTGCAATAAAATATTGGATCGATTGTAGACTTGTGAACCAGTTTTTTGTTTTCCAATAAGATATCTAATGTCTATACAATAAACAATTAACATCTTGATTTGATGATAAAAAGTAATCATCAAAAGCGAACGTTATACATTGAAATTCTATCATATCTATAAAAAAAAAAAAAAAAAATTGAGTCCAGTTAATGAGTGCCCAGAGTCAATGATTAAGGTTTATTTATTTATTTATTGTAATCAATCAATTTTCTGGGTGCAATTGCATTGGGTTGGTTAGGGCTGTCCACGGGTCGGGCCGGGTCGGTTTGGACCCAACCCGGACTCGACTCTCCGGCGTCGGGTGGAGGTGCGGAGAAACCCGAATCCGACCGCCGAAAAAATTGGTCGAGTCGGTTTCGGGTGAAGGTGAGTGTCGGTCGGGTCTGATCGGTCGCCGGAATTAAAAAAAAGGCATCGAAATCTAGAAAAAATCATCGCCAAAATCTGGAAAAACCATGGTCAAAATCTGGAAAACTCGCTGTAAACTGGAAAATCTTGCCGAAAACTACATTTTATAGCCCAGAATCTGCATTTTTTGGCCGAAAATGGCTGGGATTTGGCCGAATCTAGCTAAATCGCACCAGATCTAGCCGGATCTGGTCGAGATCTCGCCATATCTAGTCGAGATATCGCCGGATCTTGCCTGTTTTTGAAGATTTGGCCGGATTTTTTCATAGCTTTGGTCGAGTTCGGGTTGCTCAGGTTTTGGAGATGCAAACCCGCCACTCGACCTACCGGTGTCGATTTTTAAGAATGGAAACCCGCCGCTGACTGACTGGACCTTCGGTTCGGGCCAAAATCGAGTTGGCGTCAGACGGTTTGGCCGGGTTATCGGGCGTCGGTCGAGTCTGGACAGCCCTAGGGTTGGTTAAAGAATTATTTTTATTATTATTTGCCTTTTTTTGTTTCTCAATATAGTCCTCCATAGATTTCTCTTTAATGGAAGCATGATGACACCCGTTAACAAAAGTTTAAGGTTGTGTTTAGAAACTTGAATTTAGTTTTGGATTTAGATTTTAAATCAATGTATTTCAAATTCATTGATTTTTAGATATTATTTTAAATTCAATGATTTTAAATATTTAACCACTAAAATTCAAATCCACATCCACGAATCCTGCTATCTTAGTGCACCATAAAAGATTTACAAATCGATGTAGTAATAATTGTGATCAGTGAACTTCAACAAAATGATAAATGAAAATCATAATTGTTATTTTATTATTTTATGATTAAACACATCAATTTATAAGATTTATGTAAAAAAAATAGTAGGTTCTAGTTAGCTCAACTGATAAAGTCTCTAATAGTTGAATAAAAGATCTGGGGTTCAATCCCCACCTACACCAAACTTCGATTAATATATTGGTTTGATGATAAAGAGATATCATCAGGAGCAGACGTTATAGGATAAAACTTTCTAAAAAAATGTAAAAAAATATTTATAGTATCCATTGCTCTTGGCAAATCTTAGAATCCAAAGCTGACTTATTATATTATTATTTTTTTTATTTTTAGGTTCGTGGTAGCTAGTTTTATCAGACGAATTATGTTCCATTTTTACCAACTATACTATTTTTAGAGTATGTTATAAATATAATTATACATTAATACGAATTTATAAGATGATGACATGATGTCAAGTTTAGCTACTGGTATTTATTAATTGCACTTTTTTGCGTATTAATTTCACTTGTAACATCAATTCGCACCCTCCAATCGTTTTCCAATTATATTAGGTAAAAGCAAATATTAGATATATTAGGAAACTATTACCAAAATCTGTGAGAGATGCTTCTCCCACTTGAAAACCCCAAAGTGGATATCGTTGGGTTATTTTTGGTTAGAATAATGCTAGAAATACAAATTTTTTTACAAAAAGTTTTATAAACGGTTGATATGGTGAGTGATTATTGGTAAATGAAAAAGTGATGTTAATGGTGAATCTAGATAAAAACCAATAAAAAATTAGTTATATCAATATTTTGTAAAAATATTGTAAAATAATTTATGGTGGTAGTATTACTCTTCTAGTTAATATAAACGTAAGAGTACTGGTGGTTTAAGTTTTTATCAAAGTAGGAGACAAAATTCTTTCCCTAATTGGTCCAGATTATAACAATTAAATATGAATTGATTACAAAAGGTGCATCATGTCTTGATACTGACTTTTAGCTTGTCAAATTACTTAAATATGCAAAAGAAAAAATATGCTGTTAATTGATGAGGAATAAATGAACTGTAAATGGAGAAAGCTAAGCTAGGGTGTTACATTGAAAAATGCCAGAGATACAAATTTTTTTTATAAAAAACTTTGCAAACCGTTGATGTAGTGAGTAATTATTGGTTATGAAAAAATAATGTTAGTGATGGGTCCAGATAAAAACTAGTAAGAAGATGATCACAGTAATAGTTTGTAAAAATGTTGTAAAATAGTTTGTAACTATAACGTTACTTTGTTTATGTTTGTTATATAGCCAATTGCCAAAGACAGTTTGGCTAAAAGGTCACATTTGTGCAATTCTCAAAGCATTTTGATAATGGTACAAACATGGCACATGCAGAAATGGCTAATCATACCCAAAGGTGCAAAAAAAAGGTAGTTAATTGTTGGATTATAATTGCAAATGCCAATTCAAGGAAAGCTTATCTGTCACAGTAATTATAAATGTGCCTAAAAGTTATATGGGTTAAATTAGCTTTTTTTTTTTTTTTTTCCTTCTCTTTATCAAATTCACATGTTATGTGAGCCCAGAAATGTTGACACTGCCCATAACATGATTGTATTCATGAAATCACAATGTAAGGTTCACATCACTTTCTGGTGCAGCAATGTGTAGATTCATGCTTTGAAGATGGTGAGCCACATCACTGGATGGAAGCACATGCGTCATTATCTTATCGAAAGTTTAGCATAGCTGATTTTTTGAAATACCAATATGCCCATGAAATGATACAAAATTTGTGCTTTACAAAACAATTGTGGGTTTTTGGGTACCAAGTTGGTCTCTAACTAAAGCAAAACATAATTCCCTGTATATTAAGTATCATTTAAGCAATCATACTGATGCAAAACACAATCCTAGTCCACATACAATTTGATGCAATTTTTTATTAAGTTTGGTCGATGAAGAAAAGTACTTATAAAGCTTTTCAATTAGACCTTTTGGCAAATGGGATTATACTAACTGAAAATTTTAATGTGCTCATGATTTAGGCACTCCTTTACTTTTTTTTTTAAGGGTTTTTATTTTAAAGTAAAATTTAGGTATAATTAAATATATTTACGTGACAACATTGACAAATACAATACTATAAAATTAAATTCAACCATACGGTGATTAGTCAATACAATCATATGGTTGAATTTAATCGAGGAATCAAATATACACAACATAAAGAATAATATCTATATTTGTACCTGTGTTTTAGTGTCATCCCCTCCTTGGAGGGAGTGTTGATTCTTGAAGATAAAAAGGTTGCACTTTTGTGCCAAAGGAATAGCAGAGACTTTTTTTTTAGTAACTTTAGCCTTTCACCTTAAGGATGCCCCCATAGTAAAAGAATGTAAAGTTCCCTTATCCCATTATGTTAACAAAGCGAAAGTCCATCATTGTAATGATTGTTATTTTTGGCAAGGAGATAAAAAAAAGTAATTATTTTGGGTGTCAAATACAGATCATAGTCCCGCCTGGAAAGCAATCACTACTCACCACCAGCCAACTCTAACCACACATGCAGTCATAGATTCCAGAACAAAATTTGGGTACATTTTAAAGAAGCTCAAACCTTAATTTCCAAGAAAGATAAAAATGAGTTTGTTAAGCGACCAAACTTGCCAGTAGAAAGGTCTTATATTAGTTTTTGAGCTTTTCCAACCAAGTGCTTGTGGTTAAGACCAGTTGGTTTGGTTTTAATTAAACAAGAATAAAGTAGTGGATAAATAAAGAAGTGAGAGAACAAAAAAAAATCATCATAGACTACTGTTCTTCTTTATGTTATGGGTGGGGCAAGCAGCATTCCCAGTAAATCATGAAAGCATTCCACTCCTGCTATCTTTTGGTGGCCCTATACTTTTGTGCCGACCAAACTATAATGAAGGTTGAAAGAGCAGACCTTTTGCTCCTCACATTCTCCTCCCACCCATGCCTTCAAATTATACTCTGCACTGTACTGGTTGCAATATTTTGCTTCAATATTTTCAATACCAGTAAAATCACCCAGAAAAAACAAAAAGGGAAACTACTAGTACACGCACCTATTACACACACATGAGATGTACTGAAATCATTACTTGAAGCTATGAATTCTAACTTGGAAATCAAGTCACAATGCATTTCAAGTGTGCATGTAAGAGTGTGTGTAATAGGGTGTGTATAATAAACACTACCCAAACAAAAAACATTTTCAAACCTTGAATTTGCCCCTTCCCTCGTTTGTTTAATTATTTAGGTTTTCAAAAAAACAAAAACAAAAACAAATATTAGCCTTGGACAATCTTGTACTTTGAAGTGTGTGAATTTAGTTATTGCACTTTTTTATACATTGATAGTTGGGGTGAGGGGATTTAAATTTTAGATGTTTTTATTGAAAACACTAAGAGATGTCAATCACTTAAGTTACAAGTCTCTTAACTAATCCTTGGACTTTCAATTTGAGCAATTAACCTCCCAAATGTTAGGGTTATATAAATAAGACATTCTATTAGTATTTGTGGTTGAAAATTAATGGATTTAATCCTGTCATGTGTACATAATTTTACCATATAACCAATAATTTTAAAATGTCATTATTATATATGCACATAACTTAATTAAATCTATCATCTTTTAACGAAAAATATTAACAGAATATATATATATATATATATATATTTGGATGGAAAACAAAATATTTGATTTGTCACAAACCTAAAATCATAATCTTGAATTTTTGGGGTTAGCTGTGGATCCTTAACAGATTAATTAGGCTCAACTATATATCCTCAACTAATAGTTTTATAAATCGCCATATAATGAGTTAGAAAATATAATTTCAAACTGGTTTAAACCTAAATTTTGTCCTATATATAAAAAAAATTAAAACCCCAATTATTTAGTGAAAGAAAAAGAAGAGCAAAACTGAGGCTTTAGATCATAAATTGTACTATATAATATCTGCTCATTTATTGAGTGCCAGGTGTATGAGTGATATCATAAACATTGGATGCCAATAACAATCGAATGCGGTTTGTAAAGTAACACTAACCTCGTTGTCCAACAGGAGAGAAAAGTGAGGAAAAATACTTAAAAGGCTATATTGATTCACTCACTCAGGCCTTTTAAGTTGTCTTAGTCTTCAAATGAGAAGAAAAAGTTCATACTACCCTTTTTCTACTCTAATGCGTTGTCAAATAATGGGTACCATCACCTTTAATTGCATTACTTAAAAACTGTCTTTGGGATAGAAAGAACAGATTATTTTTCTTGTCGACTCCCGTTGCTTTTCATCCAAAAGCTTTTAGGTGGGGGTACGTATATATATGTTCTTTTTAAAGAAGCATATATAGTATAGTGTAATTTGATTCTATTAATGGGGTTGGAAATTTTCCTTCTTAACCTGAATTATTTAGCTTTAATTCGAAAGTGAGGATAGTTTTCTGGATGAGATATCTTATCAAGAAAAAAAAACTTACGAGTGATTAATCAATTGGTTAATCAATTTTTAAGGTTCTTTTTTCTACTTTCATAACTAGCTAAAGCTAAATTTCTTTTCTTTTTCTTTTAACTTTATTTCCTTTTTTTCTTTTTCTTTTTGGGTAAAGACAATTTGCTGAGTTTGAAAGATTGAGAATTTGAGAGAATGTATTTCTCACACACACAAACATTCACCCCATACTACTCGTAACATTATGTTCAACTAATAATAAATAGTCACAAATTTTTTTAAAAAAATTAACAATGTTTGTTCTAATTAGTACATAATAAAAATTGGTGTCAATAATGTCATATAAAAGTGATGTCTAGTCATAATTTATCTATAAATGGGCTTTGTTGGTTTGAGGCCTAATCAGTAATGCTACTAAGCATAGCATGGACTCAATCTCAACCAGTAGTCAACGAAGTTTTGGCCCATTTACGTCTAATACTGGACCTACTGATACTCCTATTAAGAAGGATCTCTACATTCCCATGTAGCGAAACTGAAATCCAATATTAGTGTGGGAAAGTTGATCGTCACCAATGAAGGAGACCAATCCTTCTATGCAAATAACTAAGTTACTATGCTCTCCTTAATTTTGTCAATCGAGTTTGTTTGTGTCATTTCATGCAAAATAAATACATTGAATTCTTTTCCAATTCAGGTTGGATTCTCTCTCCTGGTTTACAACTTTTCATTTTCGAGCTGTCTACGTTAGTACCCTTTTCTTTTTCACTCAATGTCTACGTTAATACCCTTTTTTCCCACTCATTTTCAACTTTTCATATTCGAGCTGTCTACTTTAATTAATACCCTTTTCTTTTTCACTCAATTCAAAACCTCCGGCATGCGAACATAAATTACCAGATACAATAAAAGGACACTATTCAGCGCTGAAAACCCTTATACCTTTATATTTGTTCTTTTGTGGAGCCACGAGCTGCAAGTTACCACTGAGATTCTAGGGGGTTGTGAGAGTTAGGCACCTTCAGGCATACTTAGGGGAAGTATCAAGTCCAGCAAAAATAAACAGAATCACACATTTGAACTTCAAACACTTCAAACACATGGGAACAATTGCAAATTACAATTGGACCTAATTTATTCAAGTAACAAGAACAAGCCTGGCCTGCTTGCATACACCAGTATGTAATTGAATTTATTCATGTTTATTAACAAGAAATTACAATTCCACCAAATAATGACATGCAACTCAGAATCATCTTGACATGGGTACAAAGCATAGATTTATGGAAAATAAATTCTGATAATTTAGCAGTCCCCAGAGAAAAAATGTATTGTCCTGAACTAAATTGTAACAATTTATCATCATTATCACTGTCAGTATAACACGACCCTGCTCTTTCCCCTCAGAAGACATGATGTCATAGAAGTTCAATAAGGGAAAAAGGACTGCAACATCCTTAAATGTTGCTCAAAACAACCAAAATCAATTAAAATACACAAACAATTTGGCATCAACAATGTGACTAAATGTTGGCTGTTGGGTAGTGCCCGTAGTAATGCAAGCTTCTTCTCTACATCCTCAATTCAATATGATCCATCCTTACAATGTGTGAGGATGTGGATCGGGAGGGAAAACATTAACAAGAAACCGATGAATCATCTCAAAGCTGGTGAATGTGATTACAGCAGCTGGGGTAGTCCTCAGAAGGTTGGTAGCACATCCACGGTAAAACCCAGCAAGGCCTTCTTGCTGGAATACTTTCTTGACACAATCAGTTACACCAGAATACCGCTTCTCAGAGTGGTGGCCTTGTTCTTGAAGCCTAGAGCGTACCACCTGCAAAATTCGTGACAGAACAAATTATGTCGCTATGCTGCAATGATTATTTGGTCAGCACATGTGCCACTACATCAAGCAAAGGAAATGTTGTAAACCTTAAATTGAAAACGAAATGGTAAAGGACTATTGTATCCTATCGAAATCACTTTGATTGGGCTATTTGAGCATGACACATATAGGGCTTTCTTATTAAATAAGTTTCTAGCCATTCTAAAAGCATGATAAATAAAACCAATCCTTGTTCATGTCCCAGGAGGCTAAATTGTTCGAGGATAGAATTAGTAAAAGGAAATAGCCTTCTCAGCCTCAGAGGACAATACGGCAAATTAAAATTGGAATTACAGTATAAATTTTTTACTTAATTCCAAAAGTTAGGATAGATTTACTGCAAAATAAGAAAATCACAATGATAAGGATTATGATAAGATATTGTGGGGTGAGACATCATTTCGTCGACATTAGAAACAGCACCGTTATCCTGTTCCAGAAATACCTAGGGAAATGGTGCATGATCTGGCAAATAACTTCTAGATAACAACATATGACGTGACCCCTATCACTTGTAAAAACCAAACTTTTATGTAACTTGTTTGGTAACTAGTATATTATTCAAGCAATTGAAATTTTGACACAAAAAATTGAAATCACACATCATACCTCATGTGGATATGTCAACGTGGATGCAAATATTTTCGAGACCGATGAGGCAACAGCAACATCACGTGCAGGTAGTTTATCCATTGTAGTATTATCTGATACAGTTATATCAAATTAGAAATTTTTTTATTTGTTGGTGCATCAAATTAAAAAGAAAAAAAATACTTTTTTCCCTGATATGTACATGAGATTAAGAAAGAAATATGCTTATAAATTCAAGGGAAACTAAAACATATCAAACCAAAAAATCAAGTAGAAATAAAACAGGCAGACAATTACCTCGATTGGCCAAGTACATTTTTATTTTCTCATATGTTGGGAATTGTATTGCAACATGACTGATACCAGCCAAAGCAGGCACAAGACCACTGTTAACAATAGCACCACAAGCACCATTAAAATTCTTTTCACAATAAAAATGCAACAACTAATATGGTATTTTAATAATAATTGGAGCTACAAACCTGTACAATCCACGAATGCCCTCCTCATGAGCTATTCTCCTCAAAGCAGACAACGTACTCCTATATGGAACTACACCTGGTCTCATTCCTTGAGTCTGAAGAAAATAAGAGAAAGTGAATGCTTGAAGCTTCAACACTTTCTGCACAGAAAACCTTCTACCAAAGAACTAGAGAAATAAAAATTTGAACATCGTTTTACTCATGTAGGACCACAAGTACGAAATGACAGAAGTATGTTGATTATGATGACAAAGAAATGGAGGATTGGGATGTGAAAGAACACAAACAACAATCTGTTCCACTTGGTACAAAATTATAACGTCAACACATAGCCATTCATGACAGGCATCACAAGTGAGTTTCCTATCACCATAGGTTTGCATAAGGATTAGCATCAAGTCCATATCTCTTTGCACTAGTGATGAATGAGCTCACTAAATTGATTCAAGAAGAGGCCCCATGGTTTTTGTAGATGATATAGTTTTAGCAGATAAAACTAGAGGTAGAGTTAATGCCAATTTAGAAATTTGGCTACATGCTTTAGAATCTAAAGTGTCAATTAAATAGGACTAAAATAAAGTACATGAAATGTAACTTAAGTTTAGCAAAAGTTGAGACAGAGATGAAGGGGCAGTAAGACCTGATGGTCAAGAGATACTAAACAGCTAGATGTTTCAATATCTTGGATTAATAATTCATAAAGATGGAAAGATTGAAAATGATGTGAATTATAGCATAAGAGGAGGGTGGATGAAGCAGAGAAATGCATCAGGATTATTGTGTGATGATTATAGAATACCTGTTGAGTTAAAAGGAAAATTTGATAATACCAGCCATGCTTTATGGTACTGAATTTTGACTAATCAGTTGAGGATCAATAGTATATCCCAAAAATTTGGGTCTAAGGCTTAGAGACAGTTTGGTACATGTGTTTAAAAACTGAAAATTGTTGTTTGAAAACTTTTGTGGAAATACATGTGGGTGAAAAATAGTATATCCCAAAAATTTGGGTCTAAGGCTTAGGGACAGTTTGGTACATGTGTTTAAAAACTGAAAATTGTTATTTGAAAACATTTGTGGAAATACATGTGGGTGAAAAAAGTGCATTGAAATGCGTGAAATGTTGTTTAAAAACTGAAAATGGTTGTTTGAAAACACAAACCAAACACCCCCTTAGTTGTTGTTGTTGCTGTTGTTGTTGTATAACTATGATGTTCCTCTGCTCATAACTACAGTGTCTTCAACATTGATTAACTACTACTCTGTGATACAGTCTAAGTCCTTCCATACAGCCAAAAACCATCTAAACCTAGGTTTCTCACCTTCATTAACTTTTCCTATTCATTTTCTATCATGGATCATAGGGGTTGGTTATCTTGCACAAATTGTATTCATGTAGATTTTTGAAATACTCCTAACCAACTCATACAATATGCTAAAGAATATGCTAATGCGCTTATTTATCAAACAAACAAAGGATAAAATACATCACAAAATCATGTCATTATCCCTTCTATTCTAGTCACCACAAAAAACTGTGGAATAGCATGGTTATATTGAAAGATGATGCTAAAATTGCAACTGCTCACGGCACAAACAATTAGAGAAGTACAGAGGAAAGCTTCTCTTCCACAAAGTAAACAACAAGATTTGCAAAATTATAGGCAATTATATGAACCTTCAATATAACTTATAGTCTTATACTGCTGCATAGCTTGCTAACTAGGAATCCTGAAGCCATATATTTTTTCATTAAATGTGATAAAACTAATCAAGCTAAATTTCAAAAGAGGCATGTGGTAATGAGATACACACTTGAAGTCTTGTCTTCACAACCCAAAGAGGATTTGTAGCAATGGTTGTTGCAGCTCCAGCACCAGAAGCAGCTAACACATTAGCACCAATTGAAAGATGATGATTCTCATCTACAAATGGAGCACAGCCAAAAACATCACCACACACTTAATATGAAGATACAGCATAGTAATAAGTTCAAGTTATAAAAATGAAATGGAAGTACAAATGTTCCTAGGAAAAAATTTGAGTATGAATATCCTTAATTTGATCAGGGAATATAATGAACTAACCATCAGAACAAAGAATGCTTTTTAGCTGCTCATATATTGTAAAATAAACCTGCAAAAGGTACAACACAGGTCACGCAAAATACATATAACATAAATAAACTAAAAAAATTCCCCACTCTCTAGAGAAGGCAGGCAACAAATATGAGCATCATATAGAATAATCTAGGACCCATAAAAGATATCATCAAATCAAAACCTAAAACAAGCTACAAATGTAAGGATAACTGCTTTCTTATACAGCAATTAAATCGTTTGCTAACCTTTGCTCAATTTAAATCCATTGCTTAGTTGTAATGAAATGACTACTATAATGAGGCAGCAGGTAAAATGGGAAAAAAACACAACTTTAACCAAGTTATGAGAATTTTGAACTGGTCAGTAAATGAACCTCCTGTATAGATGGTACACCAATTTTCCCATCTTGTAATAAGTGAAGAACATGCGTGTAGACTATAGACTACTCTGGTTCTCTTTTTCAATGCATCGTGTAGAAAAATGAATTGGATCACACAACTTCACAATTTATAGATATATCATTTCCTCAAATTGCTCAATTTAGCACCCCAACAAAGCCTTAGTCCCAATTACACAAAGAAAGATTCTTGACAAAACTAATTAGAAATTTTCATTTTTAGAGGGAATTCTCTAGTCAAGAAGCTGATAACAAGCAGAGGTAAGAAGCTAGAACTATAAGGAAGAAGACTCACCGCCCAGTTGGGAAGTAATGCAATCACAGTCGGGGAGAGCCCGCGATACATGCCTCGCAACCCCTCCTTTTTAAATATATGTTCCAAACTACCTACTATAAGACTACCTGATCCAACCAAAACAAAAAACACCATTGATACTCAACCATATTATGATATTCATATACCCAAACAAAAAAAAAAGCACCTTGTAACTATTAAACTCGCTAAACAAAAACCCCATTTGATACTCAAATCATATTCTGATATTCATATCCCCAAACAAAAAAAAAGCACCTTGTAACTATTAAACTCACTAACAAGAATCCCATTGGTACTCAAATCATATTCTGATATTCATATAACCCAAAAAAAAAAAAAAAGGCACCTTGTGACTATTAAACTCACTAAAAAAATGGATAAAGACAACAAAGTGAATCCTGAGAAAGGCAAAAGTAAAAGAAGAAAAACCTTTAACAGTTCCATTCCCGAGCTGTGGCCGCCCATGAACCTGAAGCCTAGTCTTTATAACATCTAAAGGACACACAAATGTAGCTGCAATAGCCCCTGTACCACAAAATGAAATGAATCAAAGCTTTGAACATGGTTGAAAAAGTCAAACTCTGTATAAATTTTCTTTCTGTCGATTTTCTCGGGAAGCAAACAAAATAACGCACCGGCAGCGGCGCCGGCGCCAGCATTGCAGAGGAGGCCTCTGGGACTAGGGAGGCGAGAATCCGCAGACATGGCGGAATCTTCTTGCGCGAGAATCGAGGGATGAGATTTGACTTTGACTTTGAGCTGGAGCTTGAGCTTGAGCGGAGAAGGAGACAGAAATGGAGTCCTCTGTGAAGAGGGCGGTCGCAGCAGCAAACCAAAGTCGCATGGCAAAACGGAGAGAGCAAGAGAGTGAGTCGTTTCGGCCGAGTCGAACCGGCCCTCCTCCTCCTCCTCTTATAATTTTTTTTTATATTATTACGGAATTGAATCGGCCATGTGATTTAGATTTCGATTTCGATTTCGCCTAATAGGAAAGTTTGGAGGGATTTGTGGGTAGAGGGAGTGAGGGGAAGGTGAGGGTTGGGCTTAGCTCGATGTAGCTATAAAGAATTTCACCATTTCCGTTCCCTTTCCTCTACCCTCCAAGCTCACAAATCCACAAGCCCACCTTGATTTCTCAGCCAGACGATTCGCCACAAATGGGTCCCCTTTTTATAACGTTGACACTGTGAGAGGGTCAGGGATATTCGTCTATTTACGGAAAACCCTTCAAAAATATGGTACTGGTGGGTATCTCTCCCGGTTAAGTAAACCCCCCCCCCCCCCCCCCCCCCCCCCCCCACCCCTTTTTTTTTTTTTGGTAATTTACGAATTAATATATTATTATTGGTTTGGTGGCACATTTTGCTAATATGCTCAATTTATTAAAAAATAATATTTTATTAAAAGATATATTATTTTATTTTGTTGGTGGTGAGGCTATTGTTTATTATAATAGATATATTATTCTATTGTGTTGAATGCTAAAATAAAATCATTGATGTTAGGTGTTTTGCAAAATGACGTAGTAAAATAGATAAGTTAACTTTTTGTGATGCTAAAAATTGCTAAATTTTTTGCACTTCCAATGCTGATACTCTTATATACTAACAATTTTTTTTTTTTTTTTTGAGGGTCTTATATACTAACAATTAATATATTGATTTTCACCATTTGTTAAGCGGGTAATTTTTAATTATTGAAGTACTTATAAAAATAAAATAATCTTTAGTGGATTAATGTCACTTTTTAAATTTTACATATAAATATAATGCTTTTTTTTTTTTTTTTGAGAAGGATAAATATAATGCTTTGATTTTTCAATATCTATATTTATATTTATATCTATATCTATTCTATACTACCATTTAAGAGAGTTCTAAATTGGCTTCCAAGCCGTCTAAATCGTCGACTTTAAGTTTTGGATATTCCAAAATATACACTCTCTACTCAGTACTCACTTACACGTTTCCAATTAAGGGGGGACAAATTTATAAAATAAAACCTCATAATTTAAAACCTCCCACAAAACTCACATTTTCATTAGTTTACAAATTAGATGCATTCTATTTTCCTCCTTGTCTCTTATCCTCTTTTAAATACTCTATTTTCTCCTCATCTCTTATCCTTTTTTAAATACTCTATTTCCCTCCTTATCACTTATCCTTTTTTTTAAATTTAAACAGACGCACTCTATTTTCTTTCACTGTTTCTTCTACTTTCTCTTTTATTTTGAACATAAAAATCTCTATAGGCATTTAGCAAACTCAATTTCACTATAGATTTTCAATGCATAATAGTCAATCCAAAGGTGTACAAGGGTCAGGTATAAGCCCAAACATCAGGCCCCGCATGCTTAAGAGAATAGGGCCCAATATAAGGTCATGACTCATATCAATTCGGGGGACCAATGCTTGGTCAGGGTCCAGTACCAGGTCAGGGCCTACATGGGACAGTAACGATAGTGCCTTAGGGGAAATCGTCTGCCGAGTACTATTTGGCGACGGGTGCAAGTTTCAAAAGAGTCACATCTATCATGAGAGATGGGTCCCATCTGGTCAGGAATATATCCTAGATGGACATAAAAAGCAACTCCATCATCATGACAACTCCACTAAGGGAAGTCTATAAATATGGGCCAAAGGTATGAGAAAGGGGGTTGGAAAAATTGGGAGGAGAGAGATATTGGAGAGAAAAAGAGTAAGAAATAACTAAAAATGAGAAGCTTAGTTCTAAGCTTGAGCCTCCTCTAAGAAGCAGACAATGGGAAGGAAAATTTGGACTAGACCCTAGATTCCTTCATTTTTGGGCCGTTAAGTTGGCCTCAAGAGGTTTTACCATTGTAAGAAACTCTTTACCCACCTCAAACAAGTAAATTGGGAGTCTAACCTCAAAGTCCATTAGGCATTTTGGGCCTGGGCACCACAAAAGGTATGTTCCTCAATACAGAATTTGATTCCATTACTTGAAACTG
This sequence comes from Quercus ilex subsp. ballota, assembly GCA_032727855.1. NCBI lineage: Eukaryota > Viridiplantae > Streptophyta > Magnoliopsida > Fagales > Fagaceae > Quercus > Quercus ilex. The sequence continues at coordinate 30,360,355 of CM064919.1, forward strand.
AAACATCTAGCACCTCTTGGTTCCATTATGTTTCTTTATATTGAAAATAGAAATCACTATTGGGAGTTTCAGCAGAGTAAGAATGCTTTCATAAAACACCATGTCATTAGTCAAAAAGGTATATCCTATCAATTTTTCTTCATCCTCTTACATGTTTGATTTATGTTTGGAATTTTTCTTTTAATGAAATAGCTCATTCATTTTTGTAATATTTTTAGGTTTTCAAGATCAACTAAGTAGAAAAAACTATTTTTCCAAATTTATCTGAAATTTAAAAAGAACAAAAAAGAAGAAGAAAGAAACTTTAAAATTTATAACACTAAAAGAGATGAATGAATGGAAAATTATGATACTAAAGAGTCTAATCGTATACACGAAGTGCTTGTGATGAATCTAGTAATATGTGTGTGTGTGTGTGTGTGTGTGAGAGAGAGAGAGAGAGTATTTATAGTTCCATTTTATTATTTTTCTTTTAGGAAAAAAGTTATAACTTTTAATTGGTTTGAAAAGTTGGAGATAATGTTGTATATAACCAAAAAAAAAAAAAAGCACCAATGCACTTTTGGTCATTATATTTTGGAGTCATTTCTATTTTAGTCTCTACATTTATATTTTACTGTTTTTAGTCCTTAAAATAAAAAACACGTTCCATTTTGGTCCTTATCATCACTCACTTAACGGAAATATCATATGTGGTAAACGAAGTGCACTGTTGGCAGAGTAAATGATAATGTGTCCATTAAAAAAATATTTTGCTTTTAAAAATGCCATATCAGCAATTCAATTTAAAAAAAAAAAAAATCCAATAAAACAATTAAAATGAACTTCTGAATTTCAAAATTTTTTAATAGTAAAATAAATTAATTAAAATAATTTTTTTTTACTCCTTTCATTATTTTTTGGAAGAACATGATCATCTTTTTTGTGTTCTTCCCAGAACATAACTGATCAAGTTCATGTTTTTCATATTCTTGGTAAATTAATAATAATTTTTTTTTCGTTGTCTTTCTTGTACTTTCTTTATAACCAAACACATCAAAACTCATTGACAGTTAAACGAAAATAATATTTTATTGTCCATTTTCTTGACAACCAAACAAAATTTTCAGTTCCACCCAAAAAAAAAAAAATTTCCAGATCTGACAACCAACCAAATTTTTGATGTCAATCCTAAGATCTAAACATTTTTCACAAACCCAACAAATCCCCTTATACACAAACCCAACAAATTCTCTATCACAAGCCCAAAAAATTTCCTTTCACAAGCCCATATTATCACTTTTCAAATTTATCAAAAATCCAAAACAAATACAGCAAACTCAACCCAAATAAAGAGAGAGTGAGATGAGAAAGTGAGGAGGGAGAGGATTCACATTCAATCCCAGATGGGTTTCAGATCTACCTAGAAACCCACACCACACACTACACACAGCCAAAAACTGACCCACCACTTGTAAACACCGCCGATCCCACATAGATTTATCACTAGTCGAGGGCCCATGTCACTCCGACGATTTGGAAGAACGAAAGAAAAAAACCATGGGGTTCTACCAAGAGAGAAAGAGAGAATAGCAGAAAAGAAAGAAGGAAAAAAAAAAAGAAATAGAAAGAGGCGGAGAAATAGTGATTTGGGAAGAGAAAGAAGGAAAAGAAAGAAGAAGGAAAGAAAGAATGGGAGGTGGAGAAATTGAGAGAAAGAGATCTGGGGAAGAAAAAGAAAAAGAAACAAATACAAACAAAAGCGCACACACATAGAGATCTAAATTTCACCATTTTTTTTTAAAATTTTTAAAATTAATAAATTAATTTTTTTTTTTTAAGTTGGAGGTTGACGTGGATGCTAACGTGGCATTTTTCAATATTATTTTAATGGACACATTAGTATTTACTATGCCAACAGAGCACTTCGTTTGCCATGTAGGATATTTCCATTAAGTAGGTGACGGTAAAGACCAAAATAGAACGCTTTTTTAGCTTAAAATTTTTTCTCTCCTCGAGTAGGAGCTGTCTCTCTCGTCTGCGGATGGGCCTTCCCTCTCTAAGGATCACCCTTAGAGTTTAGCCTATTCTCTAAAATTACTGTGGTTGTTGGTCCTATCACTCCTTCCTGCTATCTCAATGGCAGAGGAGGTTATTAACAGCTTGGAGAACATGACGTTAACAGTGGAGGAAGAAGAAACCATTGCGATCCCAGATGAAGGAAGATTAAGGGAGATTGAAAGTTGCAACTTAAGCCTGATCGGAAGGTTTCTCACTTGTAAACCTTTCAACAAACGAGCAGCGAAAGCCACTCTACGAAGGGCCTGGGGCTTGAATGAAGGACTACAGATTGTAGAAGTGGGGGAGAATCTCTTCCAATTTAAATTCAAAACTGAGTTTGATATGGAGAGAATAATTCATGACGGCCCATGGACGTTTGATAATCAAATTCTCTTGGTACAAAAATGGCACAGAGGCATGAATGCAAAGAACGTTAGTCTGGACTCGGCATCTCTCTGGATTCAAATCTGGGATGCACCATTCGATATGGTGTCGCCCACTGTGGCTACGGAGGTGGGTGGCAGACTCGGTAAAGTGGAAGAAGTGGAGAGGAGGAGGAATCTTGACGATCAAAACATCTTTATGAGGGTTAAGGTGGCATTGCCAATCTCAAAACCCCTTAGGCGAGGGGCTTATCTAGCTAGTGGAGACGGCGAACGAACATGGTGCAAGTTCAAGTATGAGAGGCTGCCACTCTTCTGTCACTATTGTGGTATGCTTGGACATGATCTCCGGCATTGCACTGAGCATTTTGCTGCAGCAAAAGAAGGTGGAGAGGTGAAATGCCAATACGGGGATTGGATGCGAGCTTCTGGAGGCCACTTACGCACATCACCGAAGCAAAACACTAAGGGCCCAATGAGTTCAACCTGGGAAGGGGAAGAGGCACAAGGTGGTGGTGGTGGTGGTAATACCAAGCGGGCGGAGATGATCGTGACGGCGCCTGAGAAACCTATCGAAAACCCTAGGAAGGAAGATGGAATTGGAAGCAACGCGAATTCCGAGTTGCATTTAGAAGGCCATCAATGCTCTCCCATGATTCTTGGAGACGTTGAGACCAGTTTGGAAAATAGTAACCGCAACAAGGAGGGTAACGGTACTGAGGTAGAAAGTTTAAATTTTAATTCAACTCACGTGCTCCTTCATAATGACCATGTGCAGGAGCCTAAAACCAGTGGGCCTATGGACTCAAAAGCCAAGCCCAAGTGGACTCGTGTTGTCCGTAAGGATAGTGGGCCGGTGCAAACTAATAAAGAGAGCTCAGATTCATTATTGGGAAAGAGAGGGATTAAATATGTTGAGGAGCCTGAAGGTGAACACGGGGTTACAGAGAGAACAGCAAAACAGCGGTTAGTCGTAGACAAAGATGTTGACCACGATGAAGAAACGACGAGGGTGGAGAACCGCCCTTGCTGGATTCAATGAAAATCCTAAGTTGGAACTGCCAAGGGCTTGGGAACCCTTGGACAGTTCGAAGCCTGCGCGATATTGTGCGGGTTCAAGCGCCTACGGTATGCTTTTTGATGGAAACTAGATTGGACAAGGAGGGGTTTGACAGACAGTTAGGTGATTTACCGTTCCCAAATAAAATCATAGTGAAGATGCCGAATTCAGGAGGGGGATTAGCACTGATTTGGAGAGCAGGAGTGCAGATGGAGCTTATCAATTTTACCATGAACCATATTCTTGTCAAAGTTACGACAGAAGATGGGTTCAACTGGTTTCTCACCGGTTTTTACGGTTGGCCTAAAGCTAGCCAACGTGGTAAGTCTTGGGCTCTGCTTAATCATTTGAAATCATTTGTTGATGGTCCATGGATTTGTATAGGTGATTTTAATGCCATACTGAACTTTTCGGAGAAATTAAGCAATACACCGCCGCAACAGAGGCTTATGGATGATTTTCGAGAGGCATTGGACTTGGCAAAATTGATTGATTTAGGCTTTGAAGGGTACCCGTTTACTTGGAACAATAGAAGACCGGGATATGCGAACACTAAACAGAGGCTGGACAGGGCGGTAGGGAATGAGGCTTGGAAAGCAAAATTCCCTCTTTCTAAGGTAACTCATTTATCCTCTCATGCCTCTGATCATCTTCCAATTATGCTCAATGTAAAGGGTGACAAAAAATGGCAAGGACGGGGAAGTCGTGGCTTTAAGTTTGAGGTGGCATGGCTTCTATGGGATGATTGTGAGGCTGTGGTTGAGGAAGCTTGGGGTAGAGGAGGTATTCGGTCAAATGCCTTAGAGACAGTAAGACAAAAAATTGAAACCTGTGGGGCAGATTTATTGGCTTGGGGTTCATCTAAAACCCATCCGGCAAATGAGGAAATCAAACAACTACAGAAAAGAATAGAAGTTTTGAACTGTAGTGACTATAATGAGGAATGTAAGGCAGAGCTCTTGGTCTTGAGTAGGAAGTTGGATGATTTACTGCGCAAACAAGAAATTTTTTGGGCACAGAGATCTCGGATCCCTTGGCTGAAGCATGGCGACAGAAACACGAAGTTTTTCCACCAAAAGGCCTCACAAAGAAGAAGGAGGAATTACATACAGAGAATAAGGGATTCAAACAATAATTGGGCTGAGTCAATGGAGGATATTGCAGGAGTAGCTCGTGACTACTTTCAGAAATTTTTTACAGCAGGGGACTGTGACCGGATGGATGACTGCCTTAATGCAGTGACCCACAAAATTACTGCTGAGATGCATCAAATCTTGACCAATGAGTTTAGTGCAGACGAAGTCAAAGCGGCGTTGTTTCAGATGGCACCAACAAAGGCCCCAGGTCCAGATGGTATGAATGCTCTCTTTTTCCAAAAGTATTGGCATATTGTTGGTAATAATGTAATAGATGCTGTGTTGGGTTTTCTTGAGTCTGGTCACATGGATCCTGGAATTAATGCTACTAATATTGTACTCATACCGAAAGTTAAATGCCCTGAAAAGATGTCTGATTTTCGCCCAATTAGCCTCTGTAATGTGATATATAAAATCATCTCTAAAGTTTTAGCAAATAGACTAAAACTGATTCTGCCACAAATCATTTCACCTACACAAAGTGCCTTTGTACCTGGAAGACTCATCACAGATAATGTTTTATTGGCGTATGAGACTATTCATACTATGCATAGTAGAAAAAAGGGAAAGACAGGCTCTCTTGCTTTGAAATTGGATGTTAGCAAAGCCTATGATCGGGTTGAATGGGATTTCCTTCGTGGCATTATGACTAAATTGGGCTTTCTTGGACACTGGATCAGGTTGGTGATGACTTGCGTTTCTTCACCATCCTTGTCTATTCTTATTAATGGCAAACCCTTTGGAAATATTACCCCCTCTAGAGGGCTCCGTCAAGGAGACCCTCTATCACCTTATTTGTTTCTCTTGTGTGCAGAAGGGTTCACATCCTTATTAGCAAAAGCTGAGTTGGAGGGGAGGATTCATGGCGTTGCTATTTGTAGGAGGGCGTCGATGATATCTCATTTGCTTTTTGGTGATGACTCATTGTTATTTTGCAAAGCCTCTCAAAAGGAAGTTCAGGTGATAAATGAGCTCCTCCAAACCTATGCTGATGCTTCGGGGCAGATGATTAATATGGAGAAGTCCTCAGTATTTTTCAGCAACAACACTTTAGTGGGCATAAGGGAATGGACAAAGGCGAAGTTGGCTGTAAAGGAAGTGGCCAAGTTTGAAAATTACCTGGGACTGCCAACATTGGTCGGAAGGGCAAAGTACCAAACTTTTGCCTACCTTAAAGACAGAGTGTGGAAAAAGTTGCAGGGTTGGAAAGGAAAGCTACTGTCCAAGGCCGGGAAAGAGGTGTTGATTAAAGCAGTGGCACAATCTATCCCAACATACACAATGGGTGTATTCCAACTACCAACAAAACTTTGTGATGATCTCAACGCAATGTGTGCAAATTTCTGGTGGGGTCAAGTGGATAGGGAGAGAAAAATCCATTGGTGAAGGTGGAGTATTTTAACTCAAGCTAAGAAAGCTGGAGGAATGGGTTTCCGAGACTTAAAGGCTTTTAATCTTGCCATGCTAGCCAAGCAGGGATGGAGATTATTGCAAAACCAAGAATCCTTAGTGTTCAAGTGCCTCAAAGCTCGTTATTTTCCACGTTGTTCCTTCTTGGAAGCTGTTGATTCACCGACTAGCTCTTATATTTGGAAGAGTATTATGGCAGCCCAACCTGTTTTAAAAAAGGGATGCTGTTGGAGGGTAGGAGATGGATCATCCATACGGGTCATGTCTGATAGTTGGATCCCTAATCACCCCACAAATAAAATTCTTATCCACCCGGTGGAGGAAGAATGGGAATGGAGAGTGTCTGATCTTATGGAGCCCGAGTTAAGGTGTTGGAATAGAGAGCTAATCATGTCAAAGTTTCACAAGGAAGACGCAGAGGCTATTTTAAGGATACCACTGAGTAGAAGGCGGGTTGTGGACTCGGTGATGTGGCTGTACGCAGCAAGGGGAGTGTATTCTGTGAAATCAGGTTACTATGTGGCAACACAGGTGCTTAAGGGGGCAGATTGGACAGAAACTTCAAGAGGGCTGAGTGGTACTAAAGTCTGGGCAATGTTATGGAAGCTCAAGGTCCCAAATAAAATCAAAGTTTTTGGCTGGAGGGTATGCCAAAACATACTTCCTACCCGAGAAAATTTAGTCCATAGACAAATTTTGGAGGATGGTACATGTGAACTCTGCAAAAGTGCTTCAGAAACAGTGATTCACGCCTTATGGGAGTGTGGGGTGGCGAGGGATGTGTGGGCAAGCAGCCTTGTGAAGTTACAAAAATGTGGTGGAGGTCAATGGGATTCAATGCAATTATTTGAGGAGATGCAAGATAGGCTGTCAAGGGAAGAATTGGAGCTTTTCTTAGTCCAAGCCTGGCTCATATGGACCCAACGGAACAGGATTTTACATGGAGGCAAGCTTCAGTCACCAACCCAATTGAACAAAAGAGCTTTTGATCTCCTGGCAGAGTTTCGACAAGCACAAGGACAGCTAACCATAGTCAGCAGAACCAGCACAGAGAATAGATGGTGTCCACCACCAATTTCAAGGTTCAAACTTAACTTTGATGCAGCCATTTTCCCTGAACTTAAGTGCTCTGGTTTAGGAGCTATCATTCGCAATGAAAAGGGTGAAGTGATGGGTGCCATGTCCACCAAGGGGCCGCAGGTACAAGACAGCACAGAAGCTGAAGTCCTTGCATGTCGGAGAGCTCTTGAATTTGCCATTGATATTGGTTTTTCAGAGTTAGTGATTGAAGGAGACAATGCACAAGTGCTGAATTCACTAAGGTCCACTGATACAAATATGTCTCGGCTTGGTCATATTGTTGCTGATATTCAATGCTTGATGGCTGGTTTACAGTGGGTAGAAGTAAAACTGGTGAAAAGGGATGCCAATGGTGTAGCTCACTCTTTAGCACGGTTTGCAAAAACTTTAGTGGAAGATGTATTTTGGTTAGAGGACTATCCACCTCCTGCCTTGGAGGCTCTGTATGTTGATTCTCTTCAGTTTCAATGAAAATAATGCAGTTTCCAATTCAAAAAATAGAACGCTTTTTTCATTTTAGAAACTAAATGCGGTAAAATAGAAATGTGGAGATCAAAAGTGCATTTACGTGAAAAAAAAAAAATGACAATTGATAGTGATAAACCATATTTCAAATATGATGTGTGACGAAACCAAAAATTTAAGTGGGCCACTCGTCAAAAGAGTTTTTATTTTTATTTATTTATTATTTTTTTACAGTATTCAAAAGAGCTTTGAAAGACTTGAAATAGTCAAACACTTTTCAGTCGAAGGAACACTATAGTGGTGTTGACCAATGTTCCTCCAATACTTAAGTTAACACTTGCATAATATTATGTATTAAAGTTTTTAGTTGTTTTTCTCTCACACCTTGTGTTGTGAGTGTGATGATGCATTTATTCGAAATACTAGATTTTTTTTCTCGCTTAAGAGAGTTGATAGCAGGGTAAAGGTTGTACAAGCATTGGTGCAACTGCTTGCTACACACCAACTTATGCCACAAAATATTACTTCAATTTAATTGGAGTATTTTATGGGTCAATATTTCAAATGAAAGTTTGTTAATATAATCACTTGCATTCATTACTTAGAATGCCATTTCTTTTTGGCTAGGTATACTCAGTATGTCATTTCCAGTACCTCTCGGCTATCACTCAAACCCACATGCCATTACTAGTCATTCTATTTTGTTGAAAGGATGGTAGAGTGAAGGGGTGAAAAATGTTGGGAGGATAGAAATTTTGTTTACTCTCCACCATGTGTGTTTAGTTGAAGGAATGGAAAAGTAGAAGAAAATAAATTAACTTACTAATATGCCTTATTGTAGTTTTAAATAATTGGGTAATAACTAATACGGGTAATAATGTATTTTTAAATCTATAAGACAATTTTTCGTTTCCATTTTCCTTCAAATTTGAGAGGGTAAGTTTTTTGGGCCTATGTGGAAAACACCCAAGCCTATCATTTCTCATCCATTGAACCAAACGAAAGAAAACTCTCACAATCCTCCTATTCTACTCCATAATTTTCTATCCTTGTTGTTTTCCACCAAATCAAACAAACCCTTGAGTTGCAAGCCTACCCCATGAGCCATAAGAGCCTTCGCATTGGGGATTGCAAATACCAAACGTAAGGAAAATTTGGCATTTCAAGCCCAAAAAAGCTCAGCATTTGGACTTCTAAACGGCTACTATTGCAAAAAATTTTGGAATTGTGTTACAGTGCAATTCTACATGTAATAAAATTGCACTATAGCTCAATTGTAAAAAAAAAAAAAAAATTATTATTATTATTATTTTATTCCTCATAACTCTCCCACTCTTTACACTCTATCTCCCACGTCTCTCTCTCTTTCAGATTTCTCCCTCTCCCTTTGCTCTCCATCAGGCCATCGTTGGCCACCATCTCCAAGCCCAAACCGTGTCTCTATGTTTTGCTCCGATGTGGCTTCGATGGGTTTGCTCCGATGTGGGTGTGGTTTGTGAGTTTCTCGGTGGAGATTGGTCCGGCGTGGGTCATGGGTCTTGAATCGGTGTGGATCGACAAGTCTTGAATCGATTGCGTTGGTTAGGTTTTGAATCGATATGGATTGTGGTAGGTCGTGGTGGGTTGTGGTGGCTCTAGGGCTGAGGATCCTAGTGGATCGGTGGGTTTGGAGTTTTGGGTTCTGTGGGTTTTTTTTTTTTTTTTTTGCTGTGACCGATGCTTAAAGGAAGAGGTGGGTTTGGTTAGATTTTGATTTTGATTTTGCGGGTTGCCATGGTTGACAGAGTTGGGCGTTGTTGTGGTTTGGTTTGATTTTGATTTTGATTTTGTGGGTTGTCATTGTTGCCGGAGTTGAGGGTTGTCGTGGTTTGGTTTGATTTTGATTTTGATTTTGATTTTGTGGGTTGCCGTTGTTGCCGGAGTTAGGGGTTGCTGTGGTTTGTTTTGTTTTTTATTTTGATTTTGTGGGTTGTCGTGATTTTGATTTTTTTTTTTTTTTTGTGTGCTTGAATATGACTTTGGTTTTCAACTGATAAAAATCAATTTAGGTACTGAGTTTTGGAGATAAAAATCAGTTTGGGTATGTACTTGGTGGTGGTAGCAGCAGGTGGTTGCAGAGGTGATTTGGGTTTTGGGTTTTTGTTTTTATTTGGGTTTTGGATATATTATTTTATTGTGTAGAAATATTATTTTAATGTGTTGTATTGTAAAATAAAAGTTGGGTGTTGGAGTATTGTAAAAATGGTATTGTATAATTGATAAAGTGGTTTTTTGAGATGGTAAAATTAGATATGATAGAATTTCCTAATGTGAGCATCCACATTAGTGGAGCCATAATTTTAGCTATACCAAAACCTATTTTATCTATTTTACCTTCTCACTTTACAAAACACCTAACATCAGTAGTTTTATTTTAGCTTTCAACACAATAAAATAATAAACAATATAATAAAATAATATATCTACTTTAATAAAATAATATATTTACTCTAATAAACAACAATTACAACCACCACCACCACTGGTCAACCACTACTTCACACAGCCCACCACCACCACTACCATTACCCACAACCAACTCCTCCCCACCACAACCACCAAAATCAGCCCACAAATCAACCCACAACCACAAAAATAAAACCCACGGCAACCTAATTTTCTGTCTCTCACTTCTTTTTTGTTTGTTCTCCCTCTCTTCAACCCATAACGACCATCATGACACAACTAGAGCACAAACAACATCACGGCACAACCAAACCACAACCACCATCATAGTAGCTCAACCAAAAAACTAGCAACCAACTGATAATAAAAAATAAATAAAAAAAAACCTAAAAATCTCAAAACCCAAATATGTTATCCAACGAGATCCACACAGCAACCACACACCACACACCACGACCCTAGCAACCCACCCACGAACCCAGCAGCGGAGTGGAGGTGAGGGAAGAGGAGCGCCAACCGTTTTGGCTCTGAGATCCTCGCCGAAACCACCCACGAATCATTTCAGCACCGAACCCAACCACAAACCCAACCGTTGCAGAGCTTAGTCTTATCGTTTCGGCACCTAGATCCTCACTGAAATCGTTAACACTGTCGATCTCTCCATGGAGGAAGAGAGGGGGGAAAAAAAAGAGAAAGAAGGGGAGAAAAGCTAAAGAGGAAAAATGAATGAATATGTGTTCGGGCTACAGTGCTACAAGAAGAAGATGAGAGTATTTTTTGAGAAGCCAACCTGGAAGTCCAGCAAAGAACTTTATTAAACAAAAAAAATTAAGAAACATCAGAAACAACTAGGGGGGCAATGTCACTAGATATGTCTTCTAACCAGACCTTAAAGTCTTCCCCCTCTTTTGCTTTCTTTGCCAAAGCATTGGCAACCTTATTACAAGAACGATTAACAAAACAAAAATCACACCAATTCAAATGAGAAGACGAATGGTAGATATCATCACTGATATGGCCAAAAGAAGAATGTTCAGCCGATCCAGACTTGATAGCATTGATAATCCTAGCAGCATCACCTTCGAAAACTAACTTATGAAGACTCAATTCCAAAGCAAAGCTAACAGCCCTGCGGCATGCAAGGAGTTCGACCTCAGCTACTATTTGTGGGAGGGAAATACGCATTGAAAGAGCACCAATGACAGCTCCTTGCCAATCCCGTATCACCACGCCAATACCTGCAGAATTTGTGCTCTGGAACACTGCACCGTCAAAGCTGGCTTTGTACTGATTTAGCTCAGGAGGTTGCCACTGCATTGAAGTCGGCAACTGGGTAGAGACTTGGTTCGAATCCTGAGTAGTGAGGAAGTCCTATAAGAGGCCACCAGCTTTTTGGACAATCTGATTCAGGGGAACAAATTGGAGGCCCAGCCGAAGGCAGTTACGTCTGTTCCACAAAAGCCAAGAAATTATTATTAAAATTTCTAAAAAAGTTTCAGGCTTTAGACCTATCAGTCTCTGTAATGTAGTCTACAAACTTATTGCAAAAGTTTTGGTTAACCGGCTGAAATGTATCTTACCATATATTGTCTCAGATTCTTAGAGTGCTTTTTTATCAGGTCGTCTTATCACTGATAACGTCTTAATGGCTTTTGAGACGTTGCACTACCTTAAAAGGAAAACCCAAGGGAAATTGGGCTTCATGGCTTTAAAGCTTGACATGAGTAAGGCCTATGATCGGGTGAAATGGGTTTTTTTTGGAAAAAGCTATGTTGCATTTGGGTTTCTTCGGGAAATTTGTGAATGTCATCATGTCTTGCATCAAATCTGTCTCTTTTTTAGCCATCATTAATGGGATCCCAGTTGGCCACATCACTCATAGTAGAAGCCTAAGGCAAGGTGATCCACTCTCCCCTTACCTTTTCTTGATATGTGCTATGGGCTTCAGGGATTAATTCACAAAGCCGAATCAGAGGGGTTGCTCAGGGGTGTTTCAATTTGTAGAAGTGGTCTTCGGGTGTCTCATCTGTTCTTTGCAGATGATAGCGTTCTCTTCTGTCGAGCAAAAGAATCCGAATGTCAGGTAATTCTTGATATATTATCTATTTATGAGAAGGGGTCGGGTCAGAAAATAAATAGAGAAAAAACAAATATATTTTTCAGTGCTAACACCCATCATGATATCCAGGCTAGTATTCAAGTGCTACTGGGTGTCCCATCCATAAGACAATATGAAAAATATTTGGGCCTTCCGGCTTTTGTTGGGAGAGCAAAAAAACATAGCTTTGTCTATATTAAAGAAAGAATTTGGAAGAAATTGCAGGGGTGGAAGGAAAAACTTCTTTCACAGACTAGTAGAGAGGTGCTCATTAAATCTATAATCCAAGCGATCCCAACTTACTCCATGAGTTGTTTCAAACTTCCCAAGGGGTTGATTAAAGAAATTGAGATCATGATAGGAAAATTTTGGTGGGGCTACAATGGTGAGGCAAGAAAAGTTCATTGGGTAAACTGGGAAAGGCTTTGTGAAGCAAAGGAGGTGGGAGGTATAGGGTTTAAGGAGATTGAGAAGTTCAACCAAGCTCTATTGGCCAAGCAATTATGGAGAATGATCAATAATCCGGATTCTCTATGCCACAAGGTTTTCAAAGCTATGTTTTTCCCGAATTGTTCAATTCTAGAAGCACCCGAGGTGAATGGGGGATCTTATGCGCGGAAGAGTATTTGTAGTGCTAGAGATGTGGTTAAAAGGGGCATGGTTTGGTGGATAGGGAATGGTGCCTCTGTTAGTATAAAGGAAGACAAGTGGCTTTTCGATTAGTGCTATAGAACGATTATCTCTCCTCTCCCCAATATTCCACCCGATGCCAAGGTCAGTTGCCTCATTGATTCAACTTCATGTGCTTCGAAATTTGATGTAGTTCACCAAAATTTCCTACCGCATGAGGCTAAAATCATTTTGAGTATCCCTCTGAGTTTCAGCCTCCCTAGTGATCGTCTGATATGGTCTAAAACTCCTTCTGGCCTGTTGACTGCCAGAAGTGCCTATAAGTTGCTAGCTTGTGATGCTTCAGCCAACAACACTAGTAGCTCAAATCCTAACCCCCATAAGTCATTTTGGAAAGGCTTATGGAAGCTACGGATCCCTTCCAAGATGAAGCATTTTGTGTGGCGTGCTTGCAGTGAGGCTCTGCCCACCATGGCCAACTTGTTCCGTTGCCATATAGCTGATACTGACAGATGCACGGTCTGTAATGCCCAGCCCAAAGATAATCTTCATGTTGTGGGGGGATGTGAAGCACTGGAGAATGTGTGGAGCCAACTAAGCTGGGCCCGAAGCTTAGTTGCAATCCCCCCAGGGGATTTTTCTAATCTGTTTGCTCATTTTTTGCAGGTATCTGATGATTTTAGAGAAGATGAGAGTAAATACTATTTAATTGAAAAGAGAAATAAAATAATAATATTTTGGTATAGTTTTGAACTATAGTGCACAGCCAAAGATAGCTGTGCACTGTAGCTCAAGAGCTAAAATTTTTAGATATGGCTCCACCAATGTAGCCCCAATTTTTAAGTTTGTGATGCTAAAAATAGCAATTTAACTTTTTAGCACTACCAATGTTAATGCTCTAACAGAAGGGGTTAATGTCTTGTTATGCATTGGTATGTTATATTTAAGTCAGTCTTTTATGCGAAACATGTTACATATGGATCCATAGCCACCGATTTATGTAACAGTAAGTTTTTATTATTAGGGGTAATTACATAGTTGTTAGCCCGATCCAAAAAATGAAACAAACAACAAAATCAACCTATGAAACTCAAAAATCACAAAAACAACGTAGTTGTCCGTACACCCCACAAACTAAAAGCACAATGAAAGACACTTTAAACCCACAAACTTTTGAGACCCCACAATCGGAGCAGATAGGAGAAAGGAGAAAAGAAATTTAAGAGCTCAGTATTAATTCAATAGCTAGGAGTAGGACCTGGCTACTTGAACTCATGTGGTTATATAAATCGTTCATGTTATTGTATATTTCACAAAGTATTACAAGAATGCATCACCAAATGGGAATCAAAGCAACTGGGAAAGCAAGGAATGATATATTTTCTTGCAATTGTAATTCCTATGATTACTTTGGAGCCGGCTTGGGCTTCTTGAGAGTTCCGGTGCTCCCGTGCTCATACAACAATTCTGTGAACCCTTCAAATTCATAAACAAAGAAACACAGGCTCAATATATTGTTAGGGAATTGAACAATATATTGCTCAATATTCAAGTAATTCATCACCACTATTGTTGTTCCTTTCTTATCTCTTTTTTCCTCTTATTCGTTTTTCAGGTTTTATTTTTTTGGGTATGTTCTTCATGTTCAAGATTTATGTGAATTGAGAGAGAGACCAATACCACTTTTTGATTTGGTTTCTCTTGCATTTTTGTGCTATTTTTTGTTTTGAGAGGAGAGAAACATAAAATTTGAGCAAAAATATCTATTTACCCCTGATTTTAATAGAGGTGGGTTACAGAAAACAAATGGAACATAGCTCAGGTGGGTAAAGTGACACTTTTTAAACCACGAGTATGCAAAGTGATTTCGAGCTAAACCACAGGTAGGTTTAGTGTAATTATCTCTTATTATTATTTTAAATTTTTTTTAAAACAGTTTTTATTTTTTATTTTTTATTTTTTTATTTTTTGAGAATGTTCTTAAAAACAGTTTAGGTGTCATATTGTGTATTAGTTGTATAATACAAAAAGTCAATAATTAGCCCATGTTAAAGTGATATTTCATAATATAAGGTGTTATATTGTGAATAAAGATTTAGGGTTCAAATTTTATTTACACTGAAATCAGTTGGAAATGTAATATAATGATAAAGAGAAGTCATCATAGAGTGGGTGCCAAAGATTTAATTCCAATTTTATATACTCTGGTCTCATTCGACTATAAAATGAATCTACTAATTAAATTAGCACTCACACAGATTACAACTTAATATCTATAAAGTCTTTTTAAAAAAGGGGTTTAAATATTTTATGTCCATTGACACAATTTTGGGCACATTTCACCAGGCTAGCTAAGAAACTGATAATTCATGTCAAATTGGAAACTTGGATGAAAAATAAATATTGAATAGTCTTTTTTTTTTTTGAGAAAAAGGTAAGGAAAATTTTATTGAACCAAATCCGATTGGAATACATTATCCAAATCACTAGGTAGAGATTCTACCCATACATCTGTGTCTGCAGATAAAACTACTCTCCTAGCTAAAGCATGCGCCAACCTATTCCCTTCCCTCCTAACATGGCCGAATTTGCAAGAACGAAACGACGTCCCTAGACTCTTACACTCATCAATCACATGACCAAATAAAGTGCTACAACTCCTTGTCATATTCAGAGCAGCAAGAACCCTTGAACAATCCCCTTCTATCTCCACATCAAACAAACTTAGCTCTTTGGCAAATAACAATGCCCGACGAGCAGCCATAGCCTCTGCTAGCTCCACTGATTGAACCAGAGGAATTTTTTGACTCAAAGCTGCGATCACTTGGCCCTGGAAATCACGGAAAACCACTCCAACACCCGCACAACCAGACGTGTCAAAGAAAGCTGCATCAAAGTTTCCTTTATATACCGATTCCGTCGGCGGAGACCAAGACACCTGAGCACGCCGAGAAGGAACCTGTGAGGGCTGATGATTCGCGGTGAGGAATTCCACAACGTAAGCCTTAGCTCGACTGCCCAACTCGTGAAGACTACATGAGGGCTGCTTCTCCCTGAGCCTATTACGCCTCTGCCATAAACTCCAAGCTGTGGTGCAAAACAGAGCAACCTGAAACTGAGAACTCGTCAGCATCACTACCTCAAGCAAGTCCCGAAAAGAGCGATACTGTTTCTGAAACAAGGGAGCAAAACCTGGATCAGACTTCCAAACAAATTGAGCATGGTCGCACAGCCATAAACTATGCAGCAACATCTCTTGATGATCCTCGCAAAGATCACAGGTTTCATCAATGGGAATATGTCTAGCACGCAAATTCTGTTTAGTAGGAAGCGCATCCTTTGCCGCACGCCAAATGAAGTGTTTTATCCTATTTGGGGCACGGATCTTCCAGATATTTTTCCAAAAATTCTGCTGCTCAATACTTGAAGAAGAGCTTGGTTGAGAGCTAAAATCTGCCAAAGCCAGGAATCTATAAGCACTACGAACACTAAAGGAACCATCAGAAGTCAGGGGCCAAACAAGGAGGTCTTCCGCATTACCATCACTGACTTGAATCCTACTTATCAGCTCTGCCTCCCACGGATAGAAATTCTCCTCAAGCTTACCTGGATCCCATATCCGAGTATCCGGATAGAACAAATCACTAACCCGAGACATAGAGGACTCTCTTCTTGGAGAAACAATCTTGTTGTAGTTCAGGTTTGGGAGCCATCTATGCTTCCACACATCAATTCCATGTCCACTGCCCACACGCCAGATAGCACACTTCTCAATGACCTCCCGAGCCTGTAAGATACTCCGCCAAGCATATGAACACTTTTGAGGAACAGAGGCGTCCATAATACTCCCATGAGGGAAGTATTTCGCACTAAACACCTTGTAGAGCAAAGTGTCTTTTTGATGGATCAAACGCCACACTTGTTTAGCCAAAAGAGCATTATTAAACTTTTGGATATCTCTGAAACCCATCCCACCAATCGACTTAGAAGAGCACAAGGAACTCCACTTCACCCAATGAATCTTTTTTGAATCACCTTGCCCCCACCAAAATTTGCGAATCATTGCTTCAATTTCCTTAGATAGACTGATCGGCAATTTAAAAACACTCATCGAATAAGTAGTAATGGATTGAATTACTGCCTTAATCATAACCTCCTTTCCTGCTTGAGACAAAAGCTTTTCCTTCCAACCTTGCATCTTAGCCCATATTCGTTCTTTCACCTTAGTAAAACAAGCCTTCTTTTCCCTACCAATAAAGGACGGAAGCCCCAAATATTTTTCATAATGTTGGATGGCAGGAACATTGAGTGCCACTTTGATTGCATCCTGTGTTTGTGTATCTGTATTTTCGCTAAAAAATAGCGTAGTTTTCTCCTTATTAATCATCTGGCCTGAAGCCACTTCATAGATATCCAACAACGACTGGATCTTAAGGCACTCCTCCAATGTTGATCTGCAAAAGATAAGACAATCATCTGCAAAGAAAAGGTGAGTAAGTTTTGGACCATTCCTACATAAAGAAAAACCCTCAATTTCTCCATCCAAGGCTGCTTTCCTGAGAATGGCATTTAAACCTTCAGCACAAAACAAAAATAAGAAAGGAGAGAGGGGATCGCCCTGTCTTAAGCCCCTAGAAGGAGTAATTAAACCCTTCGACTCTCCGTTAACAAGGATTGAATAAGTCACAGTACAAATACACTCCATAATCAAAGCCACCCAAGAATCCTGAAACCCCATCTTCAAAAGAATCTTCTCAAGAAAAACCCATTCCACTCGATCATAGGCCTTACTCATATCAAGCTTTAGGGCCATAAAACCCTTCCTCCCTGTGCAATTAGTCTTCATATGATGTAGAGATTCAAAGGCTATCAAGATATTATCAGTAATCAATCTATCAGCAGTAAAGGCACTTTGTGTTTCTGAAATAATGGAATTAAGCAAAGGTTTAAGGCGATTTGCTATCACCTTACTAACAATCTTATAAATCACATTGCATAAACTGATGGGTCTAAAATCTGAGACCTTTTCTGGATTATTAACTTTTGGAATCAAAGTAATGAAAGTATGGTTAGTAGATTTCAAGATAGCACCTGAATTTAAGCTGGACAAGACCGCTTGATGAACATCCACTCCCACATCCGACCAATAAGTTTGGTAAAATAATGGGGGCATACCATCTGGCCCTGGAGCTTTTAAAGGTGCCATCTCCTTAATAGCGGCATCCACCTCATCAGAAGTGTAAGGACGTGCTAACTCTACCCTCATCTCTTCAGTAACAACTGTATCAACCCCATCAAGGATATGATCAAAATCATGAGGATGTGAGGTTGAGAACAATTGAGAATAGTACTCAATAAGCAAACCCGAAACTTGGTCCTCCTCTTCATGCCAGACACCTTCATCATCCTTTAAGCCCTTAATGAAATTTTTCCTCTTCCTTTGAGTGGCTGTCCCATGAAAAAATTTCGTATTTTTATCCCCACTCTGCAACCATTGAATACGAGAGCGCTGATGCCACATCTTCTCCTCATTTTCATATAAAACTGACAATTCGGATTTGATGCGAGCCGCCTCCTCATAGCTCCCTGATCTGACCGACTCCATCTCTGCCTTCCATAATTGATCTTTAAGCTTCTTTATATTATCCTTTACACTTCCAAAGTGATCCCAGTCCCAAGCCTTCAACATCTTTTTACACTTCTTCAATTTCTTCATGACAACATACATAGGAGTACCCACGGCATTACAATCCCAAGCTTTTGTGACAATTTCCTTACACCCCGGATCTGTCAACCACATCGCCTCAAACCTGAAAGGTTTCCTTCTCCACCTTTGTGCCTCCCCATTTGAGTCAAGAGCTAGAACAATCGGCCTATGATCAGAAGTAAAGCAATGCAAATGGCGAATTCTAGCAGCAGGAAACTTAGCCAACCAATCATAATTAGCCACCCCCCGGTCTAACCTTTCCCAAATCAATTCATTTCGCCGTCTTCCATGCCAAGTAAAATCCGGCCCTGAATACCCTAAATCCACAAAACCACATTGATCCATCACATCTCTGAACATTTGCATTTGATTATGAGCTCTCGGAGCGCCCCCTTTTTTATCCTTTACCTCCAACAATTCATTAAAGTCCCCGAAGCAAACCCAAGGAAGCTTTGGTTTGGAATTAAGCATCCGGAGCATATTCCACCCTTCAATTCTATGTTTAGTATCTGGCTTTCCATAAAACCCCGTTAATCGCCAAGCACTCTCAGAATTCCCATCTACAATGGAGTCAATGTGGTACTTCGAAAAACTATCCACCTAAACCTTTGCACCCCTTCTCCAAAGCAAGGCTAATCCTCCACCTCGACCATCATTTGGGACAACAAACAAATCATCAAAAACTAACGTTTCCTTAATCCTAACCATTTGTTCCCTATCTGACCATGTTTCAGACAAAAACACCACCATAGGATCTTGAGCTTGTACAATATCGACAAGCTCTTGAATTGCAGGACGGTTCCCAAGCCCCCTGCAGTTCCATGCTAAGAGTTTCATTGTTGTCGGCGGGGCTGGTCTCCAGCCTCCACCGATAAATCATTGCTGCAAACTGCTCTTCTCTTCCTACTGCCTTCCGCATCCTCCATCTCTTCATCAGAGTCCCTGTTCACACGTTTCATCAACATAGATTCCGTCACTTCCTTAGACTTATTTTGTTGTTGTGGCTTTCTTTTCCAAGTACCAGTCAAATTTTCCTTCCCTGAAATTGCATCTTCTTTCTTATTCATTGGTTTGACAACCACGTGGCTACCATGTTTGCAATGAGACGTAAGTAGCTTATCCTTATCTAAAGCTTTAGTTGCCACAATTGGATCACTAGTGAATGGACCTTCTCCTTGACTGACAATTACTCCCTCTGATGTCAACGTTGGTTCATTGGTGAACAAATTCAGGTCCTTGTCTATTTCCTGTAAGTGAGTACTGAATAAAACAGGGTCAGTTATAATATCTTTATTAGTTGGTAATGGGATTACCTCTTCATCATCTGCATGCATTGCATCTTTATTCCCCGTAGTATCCTTCGTCCTTATGTCTTCATCTTCAGTTAGTACAGTGAGTCGGAGAGTTGAGGAAGCCTTTTGTGGCATTTGATTTGTCTGATCAGAATTGGCCCCTCCTTGCTTAATTATGGGTTGTGACTCGTAGAATCTCTCCATCGTAGCTCGCATCCACCCCCCATATTGTTGCTCCTCCTTTCGTAAACTCCCTTTACTCCTCAACCACAATGAACAGTCTTTCTCATCATGGTTCAATAGCCCACACCAGTAGCAAAAAATAGGAAGACGTTCATATTGAAAAGATATCCAGTCAGGTTTTGATCCTCCCATGTTCACCATTCTACCTCGGCAAAGGGGTTGAGATATATCAATATTAACCCGAACTCGTATACACCGACGACGGCAATCCCCAGAACTGGATTGATCAACACTCTCAACTATGCCTAAGGTCTGACCAATAGCTTCCGCTGTTGCTTTATTCATCCGTCGTATGGGCAGTCCGTGGATTTGCACCCAAAATGAGGCTCTGTCAAAAACTGCATCCTCCACAGAAGCGTCGTTCCCAGGTCTATACACACCAATTAAATATTTGTCAAAGGTCCAAGGACCCTGCAAAAGAATCCGTTGCACATCTGCGTCATCGTCGAACAAGAGTAAGGCTGTGTTAGACCCAAGTTCTCTGATCTCAAAGGCTCCACCAGACCGCCACATACTTCGGAGAGTGCGAGTGATGGCTTCCATATTAGGTCGCTGTTTTGTAAAGAACTTCACTACTAGAACCTTACTGTTATCAGATTCGGCTTCGTGAGGCTCCAAGTCCACAGCATCGGTTTCTTTTGTGTTAAGGGTTAAGTTAGCCCAGCGCCCAGTGATGTCTTCCATGGCTGAAGACGGTAAAGGACTAGCAAAGGTTCTACCCGAGAGGGAGAAAGAAGACCCACCTAAGGTAGGCGAAGTGTTCCACCGCTCTAGGGTTTTCTAGAGAGAAAACCTAGACGCGAGGAAAGAGAAATATTGAATAGTCTTATAGGTTCGAACAACGAGCAAAATATTACTAGTTAATGATGCGCAGATAAAGAAGTCATTATGATAGTTGCCTCTTACCATTTTTTTTGTTTTATTGAAACTATATCTCAAAAAAGGAAAGAAAGTAAACTAGAAAATTCGATCCACTGACTCCCATATTAGTTATAGAGCTTGGTTTCCCCTATTAAAAGTTAAAACAACAGCAAATTATAATTTTCTAACAGCAACATTTGCTTATTTTGCTTATTTTCCACATCTCCATGTTTTTTTTTTTTCATTTGAAGACAGTCAGATACCATCTTTCATGAAAATTTCAACTACCATTCTCTTTCCCTTTCATGCTACATGAAACAAAGTCAATAATTTAATGGGCACAAAGAAAAAATCGGCTAAAGTTTAAATATATGTTTGGGTCTTGTGTCAGTTGTTTGCAACAGTGCTAGGGAAGTTTTGAAAGTACTTTCTTTTTTTCTTTTTTTTTGGGGAAGTTAGAGCTGTAGAGCATAGTTATCATAATTGTACTGAATTGGGGGTTTTTTGACTATCTGTACTAAATTGGGTTTGAATTACCAAACCGGTGAACCAAACAAAATTCTGGTTTGGTATGAAAAGAATACCAAATTTGCAAGAAAATCGATCAAACACTATTGGGAATATAGTGAAAAAGGTGCAATAAGCTTGGTTTAAGACAAAAAATATAAACTCCTTTGGTTGAGACTAGCAAATGTTGGGAGGAAAAAAAAAAAAAAAAAAGAAGAAAAAGATAACAGATAATTACCTTTATACCTTTATTATTAAAAGTAAAAAGGTAAAAGTAACAGGAAAAAATGTACTTACCATTATACATTTATTATTAAAAGTAAAAAGAAAGATAAATAGAGGTAACTGTATATTCATTTTATTCTCATTACATTTTCTCTCATTGTTTTTCCCAAATTTGGAGGGAACAAAATTGTAGGCCAGGTGAAAAACTCCATCCACCCAATTTTATTGAATAAAGTTTGGAGAGAAATTTTTTAAACTTCTCATAAATTTCATTTTAAAAATCTAACCGTTGAATTTCAAGTTCTTAATATACATATTAAATTTTGTTCAAATCAGATGTTATTTACTATTCAATTAATAAACTTATTTTTTATACACCATTTTGGATCATAAAAATTTAAAATTTTAACATTTGTTTGATGTTACAATAATTGATTTTTAATTTTTTTGAACTTATGCAAGCATGAAAGATATAATAAGAACATGCAATCGAACGGTTCAAAATTCAAGCTCAATATATATAAAGATATATGAAGAGTTTGAAAGGCTTCTTTCCAAATTAGTTTGAAAAGAAACTTTATTCAATTCTATTTTTTCTCCCTTTTCACCCCAACCACAAAATCACATTTTATTTTCCTTTTTCATTCTCCCATATTCCATCATCTTTCTTTCACCCGACCAAACATAGGTTAAAGAAGAAGAAAGTCTTGTCCCATGAATTGAAGACCAAGCTAATGAGGGCCAATTTGGACATTTTTGGTTAATATGAAGAAAAAAAAATGTTCAAACTTCAAAGCCTAATGGTAATGGCTTCAGCAAATTTCCTAGTAAAGACATTTTGTTACACACCTTTTCATTTTTTATCCTTTCCCTTTCTTTTGAATTCGATCAAATCCCTCTTTTTACTCTTTTGCTTTATCTCTCAATTCCCAAATCCATTAAAAAAAAAAAAAATAGACACAAAAACATAACTGGTTCTGATGGCATTTTCTCTCTGACCCATCCAAAATACTAGCCCCAAAAACCCCTCAAAAACCTCAAAAATACCATACCTGTCCCACTCAATTCAGCACTTTTGAATTCCCAATATTAGAAACCCAAACCACCACCTACTACTTCTAGTACTACTTCTATTACCAATACTATTACTACCTCTCTTTTTTTCGTTCGCTCTATTCTGATCACTTTTATTTTATTTTTTGACCTTAAAGTTCGATTAATTTACAGTAATGTCCAACTCTGGCGGCTTCGCTCTGACTCGGACTCACGGCTCGGACCGGTTCTACAACCCGCCGGCGGTTCGTAGACACCAGCAGCTGCTTTTGCAGCAGCAGCAGAAAAGGCAGCTCCACAGCCAGAAGGAGGTGAAGCCCGAGACCCGAGTCGACTCGGACGAGTCGACATTGTCTAGGCCAAACTCGGTCTGCTCTGCCTCTTCTTCCAACGCTGATTCCACCAACTTGGATCGCCTTTTAGAATCGGTCACTCCCTTTGTTCCAGCTCAGTCCTTCTCCGAGGTACTACTCTAAAAACTTCTGTTTGGTTCCCGAGAATAGTTGAGAAAAATGTCTACACATGTATTGTGTGTGTGTGTTTCACTGTTTAGTAAAAAAAAAAAAAAAAAAACTTTTAGTTGGACTAGGGAAAATTGTTAGTTGTAGTGCTCGATTGGGTGTGGACTAAGATAGTGAAATATTCAGAATTTGAACTTGTCTAGTTACTACATTTTTGTCACATTATACGATTGGTTTGTTGTGGTAAAAAAAAGAGAGTCAAGTGATGTATGCTGATGTTTTGAATCTAATATTTCATATTGTTTTGGTTTTTAATTGATGAAGAATTAACCTCATTCGGGGTCTAAAAGAGTGAAATTTGTCCGGTGCGTTTGTATAAGCGGTTGGAAAACTATGTTTTGAGTTTAAAATGAGCATTTGTAAAAAAAGCTATGAGGAGTTGTGGTTGCAAAACAGAATTTTGGGTTTTAAAAACGCTTTTTTAATCTCCCAAAACGTCTAATGAGTTGAGTGGGATTCTATCATTTATTTACTTTAGTTTGTTGTTTTTTATTGGGGGGAGGAGGGTTGAAAATTGAAATGATGAAAAGTTAAATGAATTCAATTTCAATTTATTGCATTATTAGTCCATAAACTCTGGGGTCAGCTATGTGATACGTGCATCTGCCGAGATGGTAAGCCTTTTGGTTCAGCAAGAACTTTTCAACCTGATCAAAAAGTTGCTGCATGCATGGGTTGTTTGAAGTTGAAATGATTCAATTTTTTGAAGTTCTCATGGCTTTCAAATCTTCAGGTTCAAATTGCTCATCAACCTCAATTGGGATTTAAAAGGGTCAAATATGACTGAGTTGAGTGGAATTCTATTGTTTATTTACTTTAATTTGGTGTTGTAATAATTACTTTGAGAAGGGATTTTTTTTTTTTTGGGGGGGGGGGGGGTCTTGAAATGATGAAAAGTTAAACTGATTGAATTTCAATATATTGTATTAGTCCCTAAACTTTGGGGTTAGGTATGGATCTTTAATAGACTAATCAAGTTCGGTCATTTATATTCTTCTCCGTCATTTTATTCTATCCAGCATCATACTATCTATCACATGCATTTCTTTCATTTGTTGTCTATATTAAGCAATTTAATGAAGAATTCTGGAGATCAAGTTTGTGTTTTTGGTTTCATTTGTTTAATTAGATGCTATGGTAGGATGCTAAGGAAACAAATGGAAGGAAGAGGAAACTGATTGCAGTCAATGTCTTCTGTTCTTTGTGTTTCTGAATAATGCTTCCAAAACCTAGGCCTATAATTTGTCTATTTTAGTTGGGGTTTTTTTTTCTTAGGCCATAAATTCAGGAGAATCTGAAATGCAAATTTTTATTTTGAAGTTTGAACAACAAAATTTCCTGTGCTTTCATTGCAACTAGCATCATTGTGTGCTTTTTAAGTTTTAACTGGTGGCTTTTTGAGTCCACAGGCAAGAATGAGGGGGCGGAGAAATCATGAAGCCGACATACACTCATTTTTTAGTCTTGGCGATCTATGGGAATCTTTTAGAGAATGGAGTGTGTATGGAGTGGGAGTACCATTGTTATTGAATGGCGGTGACTCTGTTAAACAATATTATGTTCCATCTTTGTCGGGAATACAATTGTACACAGATCCACATAGGCCGAGGTGAGCCTTTATTCTTACTCCTTTTCAATTGGAAAGTTACACATGCACTTGAATCCATGACCTCACCTCCATCCCATTATTATGAAAGGAGAAAGTACCATTTGAGCTAGAGCTCATTGGCAACCATTATTCTTACTCTTTGCTATGTTAATTAGCCTTTGGATAACTTCCTGATGTATATTGCTTATCATTCACTTACACAAAAAGTTGCTTCTTTTCCATTGCTGATTGTTTATTTCGAATTTTCAATTGCTATTTATTTCTAGTGAGCACCGATCCTAGAGTGAGTTTTTCTCTATCTTGAATTTTTACCTTTATTACCTATCATCTTTCATTGGTCCTTGGCCCCAACCACCTTATCATTCTGCACCCTAGTTTGCGGGATCAGCCTGGAGTGGCAGTTAGCTTCGTGTCTTTGTTCTTTAATGCCTAATTTTTGGCAAATTCTACTCTACTCCTCTCCACTCCCCCTCCCTCCCCCTCAATCCAAATGGACCATTAAAAAAATATAGATAAGTAATAAAATCATTAATTAGAAATTCAAAAAAATCAAGGCATCCTCTGTACATAAGAAATGTATTCAGACACCTACAGAAACAACATCAAAAGGAACGAGTGTCTAAAAAATCAACCAAAGTAGCCCAAGAATGGATATTCCAAATTGCCATCTAATCATACAAAGTGCGCAAAAAGAAAAACTTTAATACTTTATATCCAGCAAAGATTGCTCAACCCCCTTGAAAAGTCGTGGATTGCGTTCCCGCCAAATACCAATTATGTAACCCAATGAAATAAACTAAAATCAAGGTACAATATATCACACAAGAACAAGATAAAAACTGCTTCTTTAGCAATTAGTTATTTATTGGATCATTTGCTTCTTCACTGTGAGTTTTCCTACCAGCTTTGGTCCTTGGTTTTCTATCTCTTTGGTCTCAGTTGGTCTATGCCCCGAAGGGTAGTAGACATGCTGGCAGGGGCAGTTTGTAGACTTTTTTTCAATCAGTAAATGTGAAACTTTATTCAGAATCAGAAAAAGTAGTACAAGCACTAAACAGGAAGAGTATAGAGGATATGACTGAGTATAGAAGGACTGCAGTAAATCCATCTCCCAGTCTTGATAAGAATTTGAAAGTTCCACATTCCAAAAAACAATCCCTTTGGGTAGCTGCATTAAATCTGCCACAGCAGCATGTTTATCTTTGTCCAAACAGAAAATTTCCCGAAAAGCATCCTTGAAACTCACATCTCCACAGCAGCAATCATGCCAAAAGTGAATACCAGGCAGCCCCTAGGCATTATTATTGTTCTATTGCTGTTTGGCCTGGTTATGTTGCTGCTTGTTGAAGTCCATTTTCCTTTTGGAAGTGCTTCTTGTTGAAGTCTGTCGATTCAAAGTAACATTCTTCTTCCTCTTGGTGCCAAAATAAACTGAGAGAGCAAGGTTTCAGTGACTTAAATTATTTATTCAGCAATAGCAACATGGAAACCATTGAATACCTCTTTCATTCTTTAAAAGGGTTAAACATGTCTTCTGATTAGGACCCTAACAGTAGTGTTTAAACTCCAAGGAGAAAATTAAAACATTACAGAAGATATGATTTGTTTTTCTGGAAGTTTATGGAAGTAATTGATAACCTCCTCTTTAAGAATGAGCTAGTTTTGCTTAAACCTATACCTGAAAGTTAACTTGAGACCCTGGACAGTAGACTGATATCACGCCATAGCCAAAGAGTAAAAGGTCTGGCAGTGTTAAAGCCATGTGTCCACATTCTTTACATTTCAGTATTCTGTCATGAAACTAGGAGATAAGTTCTTTGACTTTTGTGATCACAATCATGTACTAGCTAAATCCTATATGTTTGTAGTTTTAGCACTTGCTTATTCTGAAGGTGTTGTTAGATTGAGCCCAATTCGATTAATAACTGGAGGACTAAACTAGTGACTTGGTTTTATGACCTTTATAGTTTCTGGATATAGGCATTACAGATCTAGATATTGGTCTCTATCCAATGTGATGAGTTTGCATGCTTTTGTTTGCTACGGAATGCTAATTAGCATGAATATTTTCAAAGGATTTGCTAAATTTTCATGTGTTTACACCCCCACTAGGTGTATGTGTGTAACTAACAAATTAAAAGGAATTGCATATTTTTCATCTAACAAACAATTAGTTTTTCATGTTTCCTTGACATGGTGGTTCTGAATAAAATAATCTTACTGTGCATGATCTCTATTTGCTATCATATGGTCAAGCTTGATTCTTTTATATTTATGCTCCATTTGTTTTGACAAAAAAGTTTTCTTGGTGAAAAGCAATTTTTTGGGAAAAGGATTTGTTTTCCTATGTTTGGTTGTGACTCTAAAGGCAAACACAGAAACGTTTTATGTTATTTGGTTTGCATGAAAAATCATTAATATTTCATGCAAGCGTGGTAGTGGTAGTGGTGATGGTGTGGTTGCAGTGGAGGTGGTGATGGTGGCAACATCATAAGTGGTGTGGTGGTGGTGGTGGTAGTGACGTTGGCGTGGCAATGGAGGCAGTGGCGGCAGTGGTAGTGGCGGCGGTGTTGGCAGCATAAAGGAATGGAGGCGGTGAGGGCACAAGGGAATGGTGGAAAGCTTTCTGTGTTTGGATTGAATCCATTGGTCGCTTGACTTTCATTTTTCGTTATACCAAACACTAGAAAACGCCGGAAATTTTTTTCCAGAAAAAATGTTTTTTATTTTATTTTAATTGAAACAAACGAAATTTATATTAATTTTTTTTACTAAAGAACCTTAGTTAGTTGACCAATTGAACCCAAAATACAAAAAGATAGAGAGCATTTAGGGACCATGCCTGTTTGCAAGTTGCAATTATTATGTTTTAACAAATAAATGCCTAAGAGATACTTTCACTTGAGAGAAAAGAGAGCAGAAAAGGACTGATCACATTCTATAGATGACTTTAGAGAAAGAGTGTGTTCTCAAAGTCCTTTCCAGCTGTGCCTTGTGCAGACATGTTGTATGCAAATTATCTTATTTTGGGTAGATAATTTGGTGGGTCCAGAGTGATTTATTTCTTCTCTCTGTTGAGTTAAAAAGTTACTTGATCATATCTTGTGTCCAATCCATGATGAGCCAATTCCTGCACTGTGTGTGGAATTAAGTAATATTAATGTAGGTAAATTAGAATTGTAAGATTACTCCACTTGTGTCTATGTTTACTTTTAGTGTCATATATTTTGTTCACAGCTGGTCCCAAGTCTGGAAAAAGGAGGAGGATTGTGGTAGGTTGACAGCCAACATAAAATTTAGTCATTTTAATATGAATGAACCCACTCATAGTAGATAAGTTAGGACTTTCCCTAATACATTTGGCCGACCCTAATTAGTTTGTTAAGGATCCATAGCTGACCCCATTTTTTAGGACTAAGGCTTAGTGGTGGTGGTGGTGGTGTTGTAAACAAGATTTGCAAGACGGGTGGTCCTTATATCTTGTAGATTTTTGCTCTGATGTTTAACCAGGAGGCCTGGTGAGGACAGTGATGCTGAGTCTTCAAGGGAGACAAGCAGCGCTGGCAGCAGTGACTGTGAGGCAGAAAGGCGAGCCAAAAGCATTGTTGATGGACTGCAGGGTCAGCACGATCTCATGAGCTTAAACAATCAGAGAATGAGCAGACTTACATTGAGAGATAAACCTCCCCTGAGTTCATCCGGTGATGAAACTGAGGTTTGCAGCTCTCCTGGGAAGATTGTATTTGAATATTTTGAACAAGAACAACCACATCATCGCCAACCTTTGTATGATAAGGCAAGCTGATTTTCTTAGAGATTTAAGTATTGTGCTTTGTCTCCATTCATTTTCTTTTGTCCTGACTTGGATGCTTGTCTATGTCTGATCTTACCTGCAGATTTCAAATCTTGCAACTCAATTTCCTGAGCTCAGGTTGTATAGGAGCTCTGATCTTTTGCCTACAAGTTGGGTTTCTGTGGCTTGGTATGTTCATTTCCAAAACAACCCCCCCCCCCCACACCACCACCACTTTTAAGTACAGGACGTTGGCATTGTGATTGAATTTTTTTTCCCCCTAATTATATTGGGCTTTTCCAATTTAATGAATTGTAACCTGGTTCCAGGTATCCAATATATAGAATCCCTGTAGGCCCAACACTACAAAGTCTGGATGCTTCTTTTCTAACCTTCCATTCCTTATCGACACACTCCAGAAGTATCTCTCTCTCTATCTCTCTCTGTTGTGTGTGTTTATCTGTGAACATCATACAATTTATGTTTTAATTTTAATATTTATTTTTTGACTGGTACAGGCAAAAATAAACCACAGTTTCATGCTTCAAGTGGGAGGAAGGTCCACAGGGTTGGCGAATCCTCAAAGATTTCTCTGCCTGTTTTTGGCCTTGCTTCCTACAAGTTGAGAGGTTCAATTTTGACTCCTGGTGGAGCCTGTGAAAGTCAGCAAGCAAACTCTCTATTGCAGGCTGCTGACAATTGGCTCCGGCGTTTGCAGGTTAATCTTCCTGATTTCCAGTTCTTCGTTTCCCACAACTCACAATGGAGATGATAGGGGGTATGGATTATAATGTTCTTCCATATGGACATAGAAGTTCCAGGTTGTCAGTGTTGGAATGAGATATGGTGAAAGTTAAATGCCTTTGCTTAAAAACCCTCCTAAATAACAGCTTGGTTTTCAGCCTTTTCAGCCTTTTTACCATGTTAGTTTCTGAATAGAAGCAGAATGGTCCATAAGAAGTTGAATGAGAAAGAAAAAGAGACTTGTGGCTTCAGTCAGACTTGGTCACATAAGGAATTCGGTGATGCAACTGGATGTTATTCAGGCCCGCAGGTGCACAAAGGGCTAGTAGGCACTAGACGGCTGTTCTGTTGTGTAAGGGTATGGCATGCAAAACTGCAATCCAACATTGGAATCAGATAGCCTCACTTGTTTTGTTGTGTTGGGGGCAGCTCTTAATTGTATGATCTGGGTGTGTTGGGTCATTTACTGACCCCATCTTTTTGTCCTCGCCTAGTGAATTTTGGAGAAACATTTAGCAATATTGATTGTAAACTCTCAGAAAATCTGTACTCTTGTCATCTCATATAAATCCATACCAGTAGTTTTCAGAAGAGCCCCTTTCCTTCTAAGGTATTTTTTTGGTTGTTTCATTAGTTGTGCAGTCTGCACCTATAGTTGCTGTATATCTTTGTGTCTAGGCAGTAGTTACTATTGTCCCCCAAGGTGGGAGCAAATGAGCAGTACTGCACCTTTGCAAAGATTTTTTAAAATAATAATAATAATAATAATGATAATTATCATTTATTAAGGGTCGGAAGGGGGAGGGAGGAGGGCTGGGGGTGAACTGGGGAGGGTGGGTTTTCCTTTTTGGTCTAACAGGTTGGCTCACTGAAAACCGCTCCAAAGGCAGAAGATGAGATCTATTCAAATTCTATAGTAAGAAAAGCATAGGATTTCACAAGTTAATCTAGTTGCCTCTCAAACAATTAGCAAATCTAGTTGACACTAGTTGTCTCCCAAATAATTGATACATCCCAATTTTAAGGCCGGCCTTTTGCTTGGGGTACTGCACCTAGCATCCATTGTATACGGAGTAAAGTGGATGCTTAGGTACCTAGAGGCGAGGAAGGGCATGATAAGCAAAAATGTTTTGAAGAGTTGAAAATAAGCATAGATTCGGAGGTTCCCATATATGTCAAAATTCTATGCGCACTAGAAACTGGAATCCTATCATCACAAGATCACACCCGTGGACAAGTGGGAATTACATACAAGAGCCACCAACAAGGGTGAAATGCAATAGTCTATTAGTCAATTAACTTACTGCTAAGTAATATGTTATAGAGATCACACTACTGCACAATGGGATTCAGTGTGTGGACAAGAGTCATCAACAAGGGTGAAATGTTCCATCACACTACCAGTCTATGTGATTTATGAGATATCTAATGGATAGAAAGTAGAATAGTCAAATAAAGTTGTGATATCATTTCCTTTATATATATAAAAAGGATGAAGTGTCATTGGACTATTAGTTCATTGGCTTACCAATAAGTAATATGTTACCACTAATAAGCGACTTACTAGCAATTGCATTAATGTTATTTATTCAAAAAAAAAAAAAAAAGATTATTCATTATGCATCCATTGAACATGGATAAATCTTGAAAGATTAATGAGTGTTAACTTAATTGGTCAATAAAGAATCTTATTCTTTATTGAATTTTGCTTTATTAATGAGTTTTAAGATAAGAAAGATGCCTCTTCAGGGACACTCGGGTAATGGACTCAAGAGACTTGAAAGATGCGTCGTAAATCCAAATGTCTCAAATTTCATTCACCACACTATCGGTTTTTAGGATTTTCACTTTTTGGAATGTCTCATTAACAGAGAGTGGAATAGTTTGACCGAAGTTAGTGACATCACTTTCTTATATAAAAAAAATAAGAGAGAGAGAGAGAGAGAGAGATGATTAGAAATCTTAGTTGACCTACTGTTAGCATGTGTATATCTCTAGTTATGTTATATAAAGCACTCACTCTTGCCATTATTATACAATATGAAATTTCATTATTTAACTAACCACACACTGATGAATATTGCCACAATTTTACTATTTTTGTACAATTATTTTCAATCATTCACTGTAAATCAAATGTCTTACAAGTATGTTATTAGATGTTTTGTTATGAATGCTCTCTCAAAAAACGATTTGGATAGTTTATAAAGTACAGCTACGTACTTTTGCGTACATAATTTTAATGGTTTTCCTTTTTCTAACCAAGAAATTGAGATTAGAAATATTGATGTTAAAAGGTTTCTTACAAATACAGTATCAATTCTCTGTTGTTGTTTTGTGGTGTAACTCCAAGAATAGAATTTTGTTTCATCATTAGTGGTGTTCATTTTATTTTATTTCACTATATGTTGATGCAGAGGCTACCGGCAAGAAAGTTTGGGAATGTATGCAAGCTAATGGTTTCAAAGATATTTCTTTAAAACAAAATAGTCATCTTCAAGTAATTACTGTTTTTATTTTCACGAGTAGTTATCCAGTTAAATAGTCAAATTCCATCTTCAAGAAAGGACACTCAAAAGTCAACTTGTACTCCATGAAACAGAAACATCGTGGCAAACTTAAAAAAGTTCATCCAGTTGACAATAGTTATCGAATGTTGGAATACAAAGATCAAGTCGACACAAGCCTAGGGCAGGACGCATCTAGACATGGAATGGAGGAACATTCGAGCAAGACTAATGCACCCATGAACACAATTAATGGAAACTTGAACACCACAAGCCAAAAGCAACACTAGATCACAGAATTACTTAACAATAATATTTAAGGTATCATAGTAGATAATGTCTATTAAGGCACACATAAGTGCTTAGAGAGAAGATGGGAAAAACACAATAACACTCAAAACTCAATTTTTTGACTTGACACAAATAGATAGATTACAAGCACTGTAGGTACAAATGTCTATTACTACAAAAAATATTGCCAAAAAAAAAAATTATAGTTAATAAATATTTGTTGCATCTTCATGTTCATTTTCATTGAATCATAACTTTAAAAATGTTAATTTATCACATCAATATTTTGTTATTTTAATAAACTATATATTGCAATGAAATTAATTATTGAAGTAACTAAATGTATTGTTGCAATAGACTAAACCCAAAATAATAAAGATAATTTATTGCCATGAAAAAGAGTAAGCAATAGATTGCAATGAAATTTGTAATTGCAACACACCACCTAAAATTGTTGTTGTTTGCAATGAATCCAGTTGTTGGAATGATATATTGCAATGGAAAATGTTGTTGCAATAACTTATTACAACGAAAAAAAATTATTGTAATAACTTATTGCAACAAACAATGTTGTTGCGATAACTTATTGCTAGAAATTTGTTGTTATTATACTAAGTCATACTTCTTGCAACGATTGCAAGGATTATTTTCATTGCAATAATAATATTTTTAAAATGTAAAAAATCATTTGTTTGCAGCATATTTATTGTAACGATACTTTTTGTAGCAATTACCTATTGTCACAGAGTTTATTACAATAATGCAAAATGATTTTATTATTATTATTATTTTTTTGCAATAAAATCTTATTACAACAACTTCAACTTTATTGCGACTAAAAATATTAGGATAGAATAGATACATCTAGCACATGCATAATAACTCACGTAAATGAAATCCTCTAACTTTCAATTTTTTTCAATTAACCGCAACATATAAAAAAAAATTGATGGAAAAGTCTGAATTGAATAAAATTGAAAATTAGAGGATTGAAATGAACAAAAGCAAAGTTAAAGGACTAAAATAAAATTTGAAAAAATCTTAGAGGGTCAGTTTTACATTTTACCAAAAAAAAAAAAAAAAAAACCAATCGACAAAAGATTTTATTACTACCATCTGAATTGAAGGCAACATCACATCCACCCACAATATTACTACCATCAACAACATTTTTTTAGCATTTTTCAATAGCTCTGTTCATAAAATAAAAGTGTCATTTCATGAAAATATATATAATCTAAATATATATAACTACTTGTGAAAAATAAAACTATACGTTAAGATGGTAATGTACTTGCATCCTGGACATGTCTGTAAATCCCTTTGCATGCATTCTTTCCAAAATGTTATTGGCAGTAGCCTCTAAGAAAACAAAATTATCCTCAAATTTTATTTATTTATTATGAAAGCATTCAATAATAGATAGTGAAAATTAAGAAAAGATTTGTACTTTTATTGTCATTTAACTCAGTAATGACATTGAGAAACACTTGATGATGTTCCCCCTTCCAAATAATCCTCTGCTTTACTTCATCCTCTTTTTTCATTTTGTTTTTTCCTTCTTCTCCTTCATCAGAAAATTTAGAATGTCCACCAACAATTCTTATCTGTGGCTGGTCTAACATCTTACAAAAGTAGTATCCCAGCAAATTCTAAACATTCAAAACAATATTGCTTTCCAAGTAATTGTAAGTACTCTCAATGGTTCCATTATTAGAAGTAATCTGTAAAGTAATCTTGAACTTTGCAGGTCATTTTAGGACAACCTCTTTCTTTCTTTATTGTTTATTTATTTTAAACCCAAGAGATGGTCATGGCATTTGTGCTTGCGCTAATATGAATCCATTGTAATTTGTAATTTGTCACCTAATAATCACGAATACAAACATGAATATAGACATGACATGAATAAGTAAACTATGAAGTTATTCATGTTTGGATCTTAATAGAAATAGATATATTAAAAAAAAAAAAAAAAAAAAAAAAAAAAAAAAAAAACATGTTCTCACTCAAATCAAA
The DNA here is from genome assembly GCA_032727855.1 of Quercus ilex subsp. ballota. Taxonomy (NCBI): domain Eukaryota; kingdom Viridiplantae; phylum Streptophyta; class Magnoliopsida; order Fagales; family Fagaceae; genus Quercus; species Quercus ilex. Next base: position 30,394,474 of record CM064919.1, read on the forward strand.
TCATTGATAATTAACTCTAACATGTTTCTATAACAAAGAACATGATTTATTATTTTAGAAAAATTATGCAAGAAAATTTCATTAAAGATTTTTGAACATCAAGAAACTTATTTTCTTTGATTTTCAAATCCAAACAATAAGTGAATCATACAAAATGATGGAATAAGATCTAATACCGACTATTGGGAAAATACACATGCATTTCATACATGAAATAAGTACCAAAATTAAAATATGGATCTACTTCATATGTTGCATAACCACATATTCTCTAGAATCTAAAATTAGAGTTTCAAAAGAAAACTTACATTGATGCCTTAGAACTGAAATTTTGGTTTCAATTCTGTCTTGAAAGAATTGAGAACCTCGATTCTCTTGAAACATTCTTGATCTTCACCTCAACGACTATTCACTTGGATGTCAAGGGTAAACAACCAACGAAAACACAAAGCATGGATGTTAAGGGTCAAGTTTTCTTGGGCAATTAGGGGTATTTAAAAGCCCAACCCACTTGCTAGAGAAATGGACCTTCATAGATTACAAAATTTTAAAATATTCTAGAATTTAGAATTTACAAAATTTTAAAATATTCTAGATTTTAAAAGATTTTAGAATTTACAAATTTTTAAAACCTTTTATTTTATATTTAAAATATTAATTTTACGCATATGAAAAATATTCATAGCAATGTAACCATATTTTGCATTAATGCATTTAGCATGCAATATTATGGTTAATATTTCATGATTTTGGCATGATTATAATGCTATTATTACAAAGAAATCAATTCAATTGAGACTTAAGTTGTTAAAAAAACAAATATTAAACTAATGGCTTTATAAAGAAGAGTTGAGATATTGGAAGAAATTAAATCCACCCACAGTATAACTATTCAGATTCTCATTGAAGTTTTGATATACAACTGCATTGGAATTTTGACCTCTAACTTCAAAATACACTTCCACATCTTGAACAATTTCAGCTACATTACCTCCAACCATATTAAATCCACCCACAATATTACTATCCAGATTCTCACAGTCTTCATATACAGCTGCATTACCGCCAGCCATATTAAATCCACCCACAGTTTTATTATTCAGATTTTCATTGAAGTCTTCATATATAGCTGCATTGGAATTTTGACCTCCAGCTTCAAAATGCACTTCTACATCTTGAACAACTTCAGTTGCTGGTGTTACTACGATGAGTTCCACACTCGGCTTGACATCTGAATTGAAGGCAACATCACATCCACCCACAATATTACTACCATCAACAACATTTTTTTAGCATTTTTCAATAGCTCTGTTCATAAAATACAAGTGTCATTTCATGAAAATATATACAATCTGAATATATATAACTACCTGTGAAAAATAAAACTGTACGTTAAGATGGTAATGTACTTGCATCCTGGACATGTCTGTAAATCCCTTTGCTTGCATTCTTTCCAAAATGTTCTTGGCAGTAGCCTCTAAGAAAACAAAATTATCCTCAAAATTTTTTTTAATGAAAGCATTCAATAATAGATAGTGAAAATTAAGAAAAGATTTGTACTTTTGTTATCATTTAACTCAGTAATGACATTGAGAAACGCCTGATGATGTTCCCCCTTCCAATTAATCCTCTACTTTACTTCATCCTCTTTTTTCATTTTGTTTTTTCCTTCTTCTCCTTCATTAGAAAGTTTAGAATGTCCACCAATAATTCTTTTTTGTGGATGATCTAACATCTTACAAACGTAGTCTCCTAGCAAATTCTAAACATCCAAAACAATATTGCTTTCCAAGTAATTGTAAGTGCTCTTAATGGTTCTGTTATTAGAAGTAATTTTTAAAGTAATCTTGAACTTTGCAGGTCATTTTAGGACAACCTCTTTCTTTCTTTATTGTTTTTTTATTTATTTATTTTAAACCTAAGAGATGGTCATGGCATTTGTGCTTGCTAAGTATGCGCTAATATGAATCCATTGTAATTTGTAATTTGTCACCTAATAATCATTGTAGGGGACCCAGTTTACAGCCCAAGCCCAATATGTATGGGATGGTGGGTTAATGAGCTCAGTACAATAAATTTGTAGAGAGTGAGTCAAAGAACTAGGCCCTAGTGAATCTAACAATGGTTAGGATAGGTTTGAATGACCATCATGCAAGAACAAAACACGTAAGGTTAGTTGAAGGTATTGTCCGAGGAGGCAAATATTCTTATAGACCAATGAAACTGATTACAAGTGCAGTTCTGGCAGCTACAATATTCTCTCTCTTTTTTCTCCCGTTCCCTTTCCTTCAGCGGTCTCTTGCATTATATACCTCCTTACTGGTGATCTTGGCCCTCCATTTGTCAAACGTCCCAGCCACCACTCAAGTACCTGTCCCATCAGACACCCCTTCTGGCTCTCTATGAGTCGCGGTGGCCAAGAAAACACTGTTCAGGGGTCTTCTCCACATAAATGCGGTTAGAAAAGTAGTTGCAGTGCATTTAATGCGGAAGTGACACCTTTTCCTTAGATATTTTTGGATTTCCTTCTTTCTCGTGTGTTTACGAGACATGTTTCTGACATTGGTGCCTCCATTGAGGTCGTTTTCGTCGCTGGAACATGTATCAGAGCAATGTTCGTCATGGTCGAGGAGGTATCCCTCCTCGGATCACCTACCTCCCCTTTCTTACTCGTGTGGTGCTGAGTTGGAATCCCTCAACTATTTGTCTCTCCTCGGACATGCCAATGTCCTTGGACAGGGCCCAAGGCCCAATATACCGTTTTGGGCCTTGTCCCCACAATCATGAACACAAACATGAATATAGACACGACATGAATAAGTAAACCATGAAGTTATTCATGTTTACATCTTAATAGAAATAGATAATCAAAAAAACATGTTCTCACTCAAATCAAATCATTGATAATTAACTCTAACATGTTTCTACAACAAAGAACATGATTTATTATTTTAGAAAAATTATGCAAGAAAATTTCATTAAAGATTTTGAACATCAAGAAACTTATTTTCTTTGATTTTCAAATCCAAACAATATATGAATCATACAAAATGATGGAATAAGATCTAATACCGACTATTGGGAAAATACACATGCATTTCATACATGAAATAAGTAGCAAAATTAAAATATGGATCTACTTCATATGTTGCACAACCACATATTCTCTAGAATCTAAAATTAGAGTTTCAAAAGAAAACTTACATTGATGCCTTAGAACTGAAATTTTGGTTTCAATTCCGTCTTGAAAGAATTGAGAACCTCGATTCTGTTGAAACATTCTTGATCTTCACCGCAACGACTATTCACTTGGATGTTAAGGGTAAACAACCAACAAAAACACAAAGCATGGATGTTAAGGGTCAAGTTTTCTTGGGTAATTAGGGGTTTTTAACAGCCTAGCCCACTTGCTAGAGAAATGGACCTTCATAGATTACAAAATTTTAAAATATTCTAGAATTTAGAATTTACAAAATTTTAAAATATTTTAGATTTTAAAAGATTTTAGAGTTTACAAATTTTCAAAAAATTTTATTTTGTATTTAAAATATTTTACGCATATGAAAAATATTCATAGCAATGTAACCATATTTTGCATTAATGCATTTAGCATGCAATATTATGGTTAATATTTCATGATTTTGGCATGATTATAGTGCTATTATTACAAAGAAATCAATTCAATTGAGACTAAAGTTGTTAAAAAAATAAATATTAAACTAATGGCTTTATAAAGAAGTGTTGAGATATTGGAAGAAATTAATAACTCTTCATAAAATGCTTTTGACTTGGTTAACCTCCAAATATTACTAACATCAATAGTAAATGTTCTAGCTTCAAAAGATACATTCTATACGTAGGACTCCATGCAGCTAGAGATTAATAAAAACTCATACTTTTGTTGCCATATATCTCAGTAATAACTTTGAGAAACATTTGTTGATGTTCCCTTGCCAAACCATCTGTTGCTTAACTTTATCATCTTTTTTTATTTTTTTCCTCTTTCTTCTTCAACAGCGAATTTAGTATGATTTATTTTTCTTTTCTGCTGCGGCGGACCTAATCTTGTTAAAAAGTGTTCTCCCAATTGGCCCAACCAGTTGCCCAGCCCGTTGGCCCAACCCAATAACTCATAATTCATAACAAGTGTATGAAGGATTGATCCTGAGATATTATTAGAGGAATTTTTTAAGAGAACTCCCTCAACCACTAAGATACTCAAAGTAATTGTGCTAAACTTAGTTTACTAAATATATATTTTTCTAGTAGTCTAGCAAATTTGAATTAACCATTTGACATTTTTTTTATTAAAGATAAAAAAAAAAAAAAAAAACTATTTAATGCCTTAATAAAAAAAATTAAATAGGTTTCCATCAACAAAACAAAAAATTAAATAGATTTAACAGTAAAAAAAAATTGTAATTAAGTATTAAATTCTTTAATCTTTTCCTTTAAAAAAAAGATTGATTATTTTCTTATAAAAAATTGATTATTTCCTTATAAAAATAATAAAATAATATGCTAACACGAGCCCATGGATAGCCCATTAGGCCCAACCCGATAGCCCAGTTCGCTAAAGAGAAAATGGGTATTGCCCATGGGTAGGGTCATGGAATGAGGTTTTCTCTTTCAGCCCAGTCCGACCCAGCCTGTTAACTAGTTAATAGCTCATTATGCCCAGTCCATTGTGCCCATGGGCCAAGTAAAAATGGGCCGGGCCGGCCCGACACGGCCCATTGACGACCCTGATCTCCCACCACATTTTGAATATCAGACACAATACTACATGCCAAATAATTGCACGTGCTCTCAATGTTTCCATTATTCAATGTTATCACTAAAAAGCATAAGAAATATTAAGATTAGTTAACCAAGTTTTAATGCTATAAGCTAGTATAGTATATATATTGAGGGAAACAAATTTTATACTCACTATTAATCAATAATGCCATCTTCCAATTTTCCTGTAAGATTTTTGAAAGAAACTCCAATCCGATATTGGGGTCAAGGAGGTTGATGATGCCGAAAATATCACTAGTGAGTTGCGCGTTGATTGTACCCTCAAGATGACACCTGCACAATAAAAAGGAGAAGACCTAACAGAGAGCACAAGTGTGGTGCCGGCCAAATACCCTCCGAAGGTCAAATTAGAACTTGTTTCAACTCTAGAGTGCTAGAGAAGGGTTAATTATGCGTACCTCGATTTGTGAGGGTATTGGGGCTTTTATAGTAGTAGAGGGTGGACCTTTCTTCCTTGGAGTACAAGTCTTTTCCTTATAGGAGTCCTTATGAGCGTAGATTACAGAATCCTTTCCTTACAGGACTCTAACATTGTACGTGGAAAGCAAGTCATCTTTTTATCATTCATGTGTGGTGGCCAAGTTATGGTTTTATTAGACCCGTCGGCCTTTAAGATCGTCAGTTTGTATTAGACCCTTCAGTCAGGGAGGGTCGTCGGCCTCCTGAAGGAATCAGCCCTTAAGGCTCTTCGTGGACCTCCCTCCACGACGGCCTATCACGGTCCCTCCTCTTCAGGGCCTTCAGCCTTTTTATAACTTAGCCCGTCAGCCCATTTTATGGCTTAGCCTGTCAGCCCATTTTATGGCTTAGCCCGTTAGTACGAACCGTAGGCTCCATTCTGAGTAAAGCCAACGGATTAAGCGAGGGTGCCTTATGTTTCATAATTTTACCTTATCAGTTGCTCCCTATTCCATATCTCCGTCAGTTATAACTGACGGGTTATGGAGTATTCTTTCGTTGTTATCTGTTACTTTGGCTAGGAGAGAGAAAATATTCCCAAGGTGACACCTCGAGCAGCCAATATTAAATGCCCGGACACGTGGCGCGCTCGAGTTGGCTCCGCTTCTGGACGAGGGCGTCGCTTCGTCTTCCGTGCGTTTTCCCTTTTATATATAGGGTCCACCTCTCCTCATTTTTCCTATTTCACCTTTACTGATTTCTGGAGAGTAAATCCGTCGCCCACCTCCCGTCAATCCTGTAGCTTAAGTTTCTATCGTCACTTCTTCAACCGTCACCTTTTTGAGAAATTTGTAAGTTCCTTTTCTTTCTTTGTACATACTTTATTTCAATTGGCTTCTTTAAAGTGAGGTCGTCATCGTAGGTGCTTAGATTACACCCGTCACTTGTAGGTAGTCAGATGTCGAGTGACGCGTTGAGTGACCGGTCGTCGGTTCGTGATGGAGCGGGCTACGACGAGGTATTTGGTTTAGGTAGTGAGTCCAGGAGCTTTTCCTGGTCATCAGAGAGGGAGACGTCAGCCAAACTCCTGTCGAGGAGGTAGGAAGTCATGGAGACGGCGGTCAGGAGGAGGTAGTAGGTGAGGAGAGTGAAGTTGGGGTAGAAGGAGAGAGAAGTAGTGAAGGGGATGAAGGCGACGAGGGGTCTTGTGAAGGGACTTCTGGAAGTCCTGGAGGTAACCGTCCTTTCATCTTTCCCAAGGAGTGGGCTGTAAATAAGTTCCTCCCAAAAATGACTCTCAAAATTTTTAAAGAGTTACGTGTCCATTTCCAAATCCCCGACCATATTCCCATCCGTCTGCCTAGGGATGGTGAAAAATGTTATACGGGAAGAACTGCAGATGTTGGCATGTACGATGCCATGTTTGCTGCGGGGCTCAGACTGCCCCTGACGGCTTTACACCGTCAGCTGGCTGATTTCCTTGGTCTGTCCGTTAGTCAGATTACTCCAAACTCGTGGAGAATCTTTATTGGTGCTGAGATATTGTGGGGTCGTCTAAGTGGAGGCCACCGTCAGCTTTCCTTGGACGAATTTTTTTATTGCTACAGACCCCGGCACCTTTCTTCTTCCAAGGGGATGTATCACTTCGCCATCAGGGAGAAGGATTTGAGATTGGTGTCTGAGATGCCAGATTCTAATAGAGCCTGGAAGAGTAGGTTCTTCTTTGTTGAAAGGACGGACTGGGTGTGCCGTCAAGAAGAATGGGAGACGATACCTCATGGTTATTTTGATAATACTTGGGCGTTTGTCAGGGAGTCAGGTTTTAGCCATCAGCTTTTGTCCCCGTCAATTGTTTACATATAATAATTTGTTTTTGAATGGTTTTAACGTTGTCAATTTGCTTTTCCTTTTCAGCCCTCACTCGCCCCCCAGTAACCGACGAGCAGGAAGATTTCATCTGTCGGGTTTTAGAGATTCCTATAGAAGAGCGATCGTGTCGAGATTTAATTACTCTCGACACTCTTCACGCGTATTGCGGGGGTCCTGAACCGACGCTTGAAGCTCGCAAGTCAGAAGAATTTTCCCGTCACCGTGAGTGGTTCGATCTTATGGTCCCATTATTTTCAGCATTTTGGGTCGTCAGTTCCTCTTATGTGTTTCTTTTGCAAAGATGGACGCAGCTAAGCAATGGATTAGGGCTGCCGCTGCCCGTCAGAGGGAGGAAAAGAAGGCAAAGAGGGAGATGACATCTACGACTGCCCCCCAGACCATCACCAAGGGTTCTTTAAAAAGGAAACCCGACGGGGATGTCAACCGTCCCCTTAAAAAGACATCCGTTACTCCTGGGAATGAGCTCCCCGAGAAGTCAACCCCCAAGTCAGGTCACGGGGTAGGGAGGGTGTGATGACTTCTTCTGGTCCCGTCTTGAAGGGGCCCCGTTGCCTGTTGATGCACAAGGACTTTGCTGTTGAAGTAATAGAATCGCTTATAAAATCGACGAACATAGATCCTTGTGCTCTGTTGGGGACGGAGGAGCTGGGGACGTCAGCTTTGTTTGATCTCTAATGGGTAAGCCGTCTTTCTTAACTAGCTTCTTCCCTCATCTCTTTCCTGTTTAATAACTGATGGTTGCATTCTTTTTTAGGCCTTAGTTCGCGTAAAGGCGCTTCAGGACCGGTGCGTGGCCAAGGAGGGTGTCGTCACTTGCGTCAGCAAACATAATGCTAATATGCGAGATCAGTAGGCTCAGTATAAGGAGGCAATGCGTGTCCTTAACGTCGAGCTGAAAGAGGTAACGGAAAAGCTGGAAGAGGCGGGTCGTCAGAAAGGCGAGTTAGAGAAAGAGCTGACGACTCTTCGTGATCAGGTGGAGATAGCAGGGGCTGACGCGGTCGAGAAATTCAAGGCGTCAGACTCTTTTATTGATTCCTATGGTGGATACTATGGCACGGGATTCGATGACCGCCTTAGACAAGTAGCGTCAGCTTTCCCTGAGCTGGACCTCTCTGGGATCACCCTAGATGACGCCCAGCCAATGACGCCTGCTACTGATGCCATTACTATTGGTGGTGACGACCTAGAGGATTCTCCTGCACATGGAGATAGTGGAGTTGTTTTGGCCCAGCCTGCTGTGAATCCTCCCGTCAACCCTTCAGTGGAGATCCTTGTCGTGGAAGACCCTTCTGTACCTGAGAAGTAAAAAAGGCTTCAAGTGATGCTCCTCCTTCCCAGCCGTAGTTTTTCTTTTTGTATTTGTTGTACTTTGTTTTGAACAATGTTTTTAAGTGCCCTATTTGTCTTTGGGGCTTCCATTTGAAAATTAATTTACTTTTGCTTAACGCCCATCGCTTTTTGGGTATGTATGTAGGGCTATTTGCTCGAGTTTTCTTTTCTAAATTTACTTTCTCAGCTACAGGCTGAGGCCGTCAGCCTTTACGTAATTTAATGTGCTTATGACTCTACTGGTTTAATAAAGCCGTCGCCCTTCCGCTAGGAATTTTTAGTTATTCCTTTATTTTTAATGTTGGGCTCGCCCAGTTGTAGGTTATGATCCAACGGAACGGAGTTATGATTTCAGTTTAGTGGCGCCGTCAGCTTTATTTAAACCGTCAACTTTTTGTTTAATTTGAGCTTCGTCGGTTTCTTTGGTTCTCTTATTGGGCCGTCAGCTTATTTTGTTCATCTTGTGGACGGCAAATCGTCGGTTCTTTATTTTAACCGTCAGCTTAATAGCTGAGTTTATCGTGGGCTTGGCCTCATTGTTAGTCTTTTATTTAGACCGTTAGCTTAATAGCTGAGTTTATTGTGGACTTAGCCACTTCGTCAGTCTTTTATTCAGACCATCAGCTTAAGAGCTGAGTTTATTGTGGATTTAGCCACTTCGTCAGTCTTTTATTTAGACCGTCAGCTTAAAAGCTGAGTTTATTGTGGACTTGGCCACTTTTCTTTGTGGTTTTAAGGTCGTCTACATTTTGTGAATTTGAACTTATAAGTAGAAATTTCAGTAATTCTGAATAAACTCCCTCTTATTGTCATGCATCTATATAAAAAGTAGTTCGAAAACAAAATCTGCCCATTTGGGCTTATTGTAGCAAAAACATAAGTAGAAAAAACTGCCCTTTGGGCTTATTGTAGCAAATACTTAAAAGTAATTAATAAATCTGAGTGCACTGAAAAAGGGTGGTGTTGTTCTTCACGCTGTCGTCCCTACTGGTAGTACTTTCGCAAGTGTTCAGCATTTCAAGGATGTGGTAACTTCCGTCCGTCTAGTGCCTCTAGATGGTAGGTGCCCTTCCTTTGCCATGCCGTAACTCGGTAGGGTCCTTCCTAATTTGGGTCGAGCTTTCCTTGGGTTGGGTCCCTTGCTGCACCCATAGCTTTCCTTAGAACGAGGTCTCCAACCTGGAAGTCTCTGTGTCTGACCCGGGAGTTGTAGTGCTTGGCCATGTGGTCCTGGCACCATGCGAGCCTTTGTTTTGCCACCGTCCTGACTTCGTCCACCAGATCGAGTTGCAAACGTATGACCTCGTCATTTCTCCTTTCATTATGGTTGTGCACCCTGTAGCTTATGAGGCCGACTTCGGCTGGGATGACTACTTTGTTCCCGTATGTTAGTCGAAATGGTGTCTCTCCTGTTGGTGTCCTTGCCGTAGTCCTACAGGCCCATAGTATGCTCGGCAACTCTTCAGCACATATACCCTTTGCCCCCTCGAGCCGAGTCTTGATAATCTTTAGTAAGGATCGGTTTGTGACTTCGACCTGTCCATTGGCTTTAGGGTGGGCGGGGGAGGAGTAGTGGTTCCGTATCCCCAATTACAAGCAGAAGTCCCGGAAGGAGTCGTTGTCGAATTGCTTCCCGTTGTTCGAAACTAAGACTCTAGGAATGCCAAACCTGCATATGATACATCGCCAAACGAAACTCCGTACGTTTTTCTCCATAATGGTGGCTAAGGCTTCAGCTTCCACCCACTTCGTAAAGTAGTCAATACCTACAACTAGAAACTTCAGCTGTCGTATTGCCGTAGGGAACGACCCCATGATGTCCAATCCCCATTGAGCGAACGGCCATGGCGCCGTCATCGGGGTGAGTTCTTCGGGTGGTTGTCTGATGGCATTGCTGAACCTTTGGCATTTGTCGCAGGTCTTTACATAAGCCTCGACATCCTTTTGCATGGTTGGCCAAAAGTACCCCGTTCGTACTAGCTTGTGCACTAGTGACCTCGATCCTGAGTGGTTTCCATAGATTCCCTCGTGCACTTCTCTCATGACGTAATCTGCTTCTTCAGGACCTAAGCATCGTAGGTAGGGGCGGGAAAAACCTCTTTTATACAAGACATCTCTTATCAGAACGAACCTCGCTGCTTGGACCTTCAGTTTTCTTGCAGCTTCCTTTTCATTTGGCAATATGCCATTCTTCAAGAAAGAAACTAACGGCGTGGTCCAATCGCTTTGGGAACCGAGCTCCTGTACATCGATAGAATTTATAAGTAGAGAGAGCTGTGTGAAGGAGAGTACATTACCAAGGGTGGCCATATGTTTGGCTGAAGCGGCTCTGGCTAGGTAGTTAGCTTGCTCGTTTTCTCCCTGGGGGATCTGTATAATTTCGACCTTCAGCTCGTTTATCCTCCTCTTTGCTTGGTCCAGATACTTCTTCATTCTTTCGCCTTTACATTCATACTCCCAATTTATCTGGTTGACTACGACTTGAGAGTCACAGTAAATGATCACTTTTGTGGCTCCTGCTGCTTTTGCGAGGTCAAGCCATGCTATCAGAGCTTCGTACTCCGCCTCGTTATTGGTGGTGGGGAACTCAAGGCAGACCATACACTCCACCGTGTCTCCTTCGGGTGACTGTAGTACGACGCCGGCTCCACCAGCCTGCCTGTTGGAGGATTCATCTACATGTATGCTCCATTGGGGAGATTCTTCTGCCCCCCTGTCCTCGCCATTTGTGAATTCAGCTATGAAATCTGCAATGACCTGTCCTTTAATGGTGGTTCGCGGGTGATACTGGATGTCAAACTCGTTTAATTCTATACCCTACAGTGCCAATTGTCTAGCAGCTTCAGGATTGCTCATCGCCCGTCGCAAAGGCTTGTCGGTTAGGACGATCATCGTGTGGGCTTGAAAGTAAGGCTTTAGTTTGCGTGCTGCCATAACTAGCGCAAAGGCAAGCTTTTCCATGGGTGGATATCTTTCTTCGGCTCCACGTAGTGCCCGGCTAGTGTAGTACACAGGTTTCTGTACTTTCTCTTCTTCTCTGATCAAGGCGGCACTGACGGCGGCTGGGGAGACAGCAAGATAGAGAAAAATTTCTTCTCCTGGTTGCGAGGGACTCAGCAGTGGTGGGGAAGAGAGGTAAGCTTTCAATTTCTGGAATGCTTGCTGGCACTCGGCAGTCCACTCAAAAGATCTCTTTAGTATGCAAAAGAAGGGTAAGCACTTGTCCGTTGCCCTGGAGACGAACTTGTTTAGCACTGCTATCTTGCCGTTGAGTCTTTGTACTTCCTTCACATTGTTCGGTGGTGCCATCTCCATTATAGCTCGGATCTTGTCCGGATTGGCCTCGATGCCCCTTTGGGAAACCATGAATCCTAGGAATTTTTCTGCCGTCACCCCAAAGGCGCACTTTCCTAGATTAAGCTTCATGTTGTAAGAGCGAAGAGTGTTGAACATTTCCCTGAGGTCTTCTAAGTGATCTTCCTCCCTTCGACTTTTTACCAGCATATCATCTACATAGACTTGGACATTTCTCCCGATCTGCCGTACGAACATTTTGTTCATAAGCCTTTGATATGTTGCACCTGCATTCTTCAGACCAAACGACATTACTCTGTAGCAGAAGAGGCCTTGGCTGGTTACGAACTAAGTTTTTTCTTGATCATCGTCGTGCATCTTGATTTGGTTGTAACCGGAGAAAGCGTCCATGAAGCTTAACAGCTGGTGTTGAGCCGTAGAGTCTACTAGAGTGTCTACTTTTGGGAGGGGATAGCTGTCTTTAGGGCATGCCTTGTTTAGATCGGTGAAGTCTACGCACATCCTCCACTTCCCGGAAGCTTTCCTGACCATCACTACGTTTGCTAGCCAGTCGGGGTAGTAGACTTTTCTAATAAAGTTTGCCTCCTGTAACTTGCGGACTTCTTCAGCTATGGCTTGATCCCGTTCTAGGGAAAACACCCGCTTCTTCTGCCGGACGGGTGGAAAGGACGGTGATACATTCAGCTTATGCACCATGACTGAAGGGTCTATTCCTGGCATGTCCTCGTGACTCCAGGCGAATACGTCCCGATTCTCTTTGAGGAAGGTTGTAAGTGTTTGTCGGATCATGGGACTTGCAAGGGTTCCAATCCTTGTTGTTTGGTCAGGTCTGGAGTCGTCAAGGGGTATTTCTTCAAGCTTCTCGACGGGCTCCGTCGTACTCCGGTGTTCTTCTATGCTCATAGTTTGGAGCTGATCATCTATTTCCATCATAGCCACGTAGCATTCGCATGCGGCCACCTGATTTCCACGTAGTTCTCCTACTCCGTATTCGGTTGGGAATTTGATCATTAAATGATAAGTCGAGGTTGTCGCCTTCCATGAGTTGAGGGGGGGTCGCCCTAGGATAGCATTGTAGGCAGATGAACAGTCGACCACGAGAAACGTCACGTCCTTCGTGATTTGTTAAGGATAGTCGCCTGCCGTTACAGCCAACGTGATCGCACCCAGGGGAAACATCTTTGTTCCTCAAAAGCCGACGAGTGGGGCATTCGTCGGAATCAGTTGTTCTCTGTTGATTTTCATCTGTTGGCATGCCGGGTAGTACAGGATGTCTGCCGAGCTGCCATTGTCGACCAACACCCGGTGTAAGTTGTAGTCCCCAACTTGTAGGCTGACAACAAGTGCATCGTCGTGCGGATGGTGAAGACGTCGCGCATCTTCTTCCGAGAACCCAATAATAGGGCTTTCCCTTCGTGCTACCTTTTGTACTGGACCCGTCAGCTAGACGTTTTGGACCATCCTGAGGTACGTCTTCCGAGCCTTTTTGGATGACCCGGTCGCCGTTCCTCCTACAATCATTCTTATGTCGCCGACGGGAGGTCTAGGACGGTCATTATCCCGTCGGGGGGGGGGGGTGTTTTTGAGGTGGTGGATATGTTCTCTCCTTGCTTACAAATTTCTGTAATTTCCCTTGTCTTATAAGGGGCTCAATTTGCTGCTTTAGGTCGTAACAATCGGCTGTGTCATGATCGTGATCTCGGTGGAAACAGCAGTATTTGTCTCTTGAACGCTTGCTAGGATCTCCCTTCAGTTTTCCAGGAAAGGTCAGAGCCCCTTCGTCCTTAATCTGCATTAGGACTTGATCTATCGGGGTGTTTAGTGAGGTGAAGCTTGTGAACCTTCCCCCCGGGGGTTTAGAACGCCTTTCATCTCTTCGATCTCATGTCCTCGGCCTCTTCCGCCCTTGGTCTTGTCGTGCATCTTCCTGCCTTTCCCTTTTTCTTGGCTTTTCATCCCGAGCCTGCAGCACGTCTTCAGCATTCATGTACTTGGTGGCCCTGTAGAGTACTTCCGACACTGTCTTGGGGTCGTTTTTGTATAGTGAAAACAAAAATTTACCCTTTCGCAACCCATTTGTGAAGGCTATTACAAGTATTTTGTCGTCGGTTTCGTCGATCGATAATGCTTCCTTATTGAAGCGTGTTATGTAGGATCTCAGCGTCTCGTCCTCTCGTTGCTTGATACTCATCAAGCATGCTGTGGACTTCTTATACATGTATCCCCCAATAAAGTGTGTAGTGAATTGAGCGCTTAGCTCCTTGAAAGTGCTGATGGAGTTCGGCGTTAGTCGGCTGAACCATACCCTTGCGGGACCCTTCAGTGTTGTAGGGAAGGCCCTACACATGATTTCGTCCGCTACCCCTTGAAGGTTTCTAGGTGATCCAGAGGGTCCTTCACTCCGTCATAACTGTTTATATGCGACATGCGAAATTTATGTGGTAGGGGGAAGGAATTGACAGCTGTAGTGAACGGCGAGTCGGTGCGATTTACCAGATCGTCAAGGTCGCTGGATACCCGTCCTTTGAGGGCGTTCATCATGACCTTCATTTGTTCCTTTATTGCCTGTATCTCCGTGGTAATGTGTGGTTGAATTGCATCTGTGAGGGATGGCATGCTAAAATTTTGGCGCTCCGGTCTACTTGGAGCATTACTGCCCTCAGGCCCTTCTCGTTCTCTTCTATCGGCACTGGTGCCTTCTTGGTCCTACTCTTGAGTACTGTGACTTGCATTTTTCTGGCGTAACTGTTCCTCCAGATCGTTGTTTTGCTTAGTAATTCGTTCCACGGCAGCAGTAAGAGTCTGCACCTGTCTCTCGAGTGTAGTTGGACGTGGTTCGTCTCCGTGAACATTATTGGTGGTCGCCATCGAGCGAGTAAGTACCATGCAACTCTTTGTCTGGGAAGCGATAATATGGCTTATAAGTCAGAAATCGTCTTCCCCACAGACGGCGCCAACTAATGATGCCGAAAATATCACCAGTGAGTTGCGCGTTGATTGTACCCTCGAGATGACACCTGCACAATAAAAAGGAGAAGACCTAACAGAGAGCACCGGTGTGGTGCCGGCCAAATACCCTCTGAAAGTCAAATTAGAACTTGTTTAAACTCTAGAGTGCTAGAGATGGGTTAATTATGCGTACCTCAATTTGTGAGGGTATTGGGGTTTTTATAGTAGTAGAGGGTGGACCTTTCTTCCTTGGAGTAGAAGTCTTTTCCTTATAAGAGTCCTTATGAGCGTAGATTGCAGAATCCTTTCCTTACAGGACTCTAACATTGTACGTGGAAAGCAAGTTATCTTTTTATCATTCATGCTTGATGGCCAAGTTATGGTTTTATTATACCCGTCGGCCTTTAAGACTGTCAGTTTGTATTAGACCCTTCAGTCAGGGAGGGTCGTCGGCCTCCTGAAGGAATCAGCCTTTAGGGCTCTTCACGGACCTCCCTCCATGACGGCCTATCACGGTCCGTCCTCTTTAGGGCCTTCAGCCTTTTTATAACTTAGCCCGTTAGCCCATTTTATGGCTTAGCCCGTCAGTACGAACCGTAGGCTCCATTCTGAGTGAAGCCAACGGATTAAGCGGGGGTGCCTTGTGTTTCATAATTTTGCCTTATCAGAGGTGTATTAATATTAGATAAAATCTAGTATTTTGCATGATAGGTAGAGATAGAAAGCCATCGATTCCAAGGCATTTTGTCACTACAAATAGTTTTAGTCAAAAGTACCATAAACCTACTGTACGTACGGGGTCACTAACTCCTTGATATATAAATACACTGCTGTATATTATCAACAAATTCATGTATTAAGCAACAGGCTCCAAAGCAAACTACAAACATAAATGATGTGCATGCTTAGATTTCAGGGCATAGTTACCATACATGTGACCCAGTTAACCAACCTCCATGAGCAACAGATAAATATCCGTTCTACAACAAGAAAAAGACACAGAATAAATTTTTAAACACTGCTTAGATAAAGCTTATGGTAACAAAATTTCAAGCCACAAAATGCTATAACTTTCAAAATAATACATTAGTAATTTAGTATCAGACTTAACCACATATAATTAAGCTATTTAGAATACATGTACTCATATGGACAACCAAGGAATTATGATTTACCATATATTTTGATTTGTGATTCTAAGCCATCTAATTTCTTTTACTTCCATTGAACACGCAGTCGTATAGTTGGGTTATCCCAAAGAATTGGTGGGGACAGATTTACCCAAAGGATTAGGCTTTATGAAATCAGGCATGTTTGGAGAAAGATGAAGAAAGGCATTAGGTTTTAGCAAGGATGCTGGCATGTCTTAAGTAATAAAGTTGAAACAAATTATAGAGATATAGAAAATGGCTGACCACCTATGAGCAAGTCTAGAAACACGCAAAGCAACACCATTTATCAACAATCAAAATTACCCTTTTGGGCCAAGTGATTGATGAAGCTATTGAGAATGTAAAAAAAGAAGCAAAAAAAAGACGTACTTAGCTTTTTTATTTTATTTAAATAGACTACGAGGGAGGAACGGGGAAGCACTTGTATCCATGAGAGTACAGGGATGGACCAAGATTAATTAGGGGAACAAGGTTTGAAAGTAAAAAATGAAAGAAAGATAGAAAGAAACATTAAAAAAAAAAGCCTGATATTAGAAAGTACAGTGTTCTAAAAAGAAATAAATAAAATGTTTGATAGCAGAACAAAAATGTTTTATTCTTTTCCATTATAAAAAATCAGTAGTAATTACAACCTATTTACTGAGAGAATCGAGCACTCAAATCACAAAGAATGGGATTCGATGCTATTATCCAATATTGAAAAACAATCACACCCTTGTTTGGGATGAAAGAAAATATTAAAGACGAAAGAAAATTTATGCGATTAACTTAATAACTTTGTTTGACTGTTTATATAATGCAAAAACAAAGTGAGCTTTGGTGGGAAAAGAAAACGAATAACTGATTTAATAGAATCACAACTAATCGGTACAAGTGTCAAAATTGGGTAACTAATTAATAATTATAATTTACCAACTATTTACATAACCAAAACGGCTTTTAGCTTAAGCACGTATCTGTGAACAACTAAACTCTCTGTTCTATGAACTGCATTGTAAACTTCAACACCAACTTCTCCAATATAAGAGAGAGAGAGAGAGAGAGAGAGAGAGATGATTACCTTAAGTTATTTAATTCAAACAAAAAAAAAAATTTGCAAGGACCAATAATTCAAGGCTATCCATGGAGAAAATATATAATGAGATTATCTTATGAAAGATTCATTTCACATTGATTGACACACTTGTGGGGCCAACATTGTAAGATTCATTTCATAAGATAACCTCATTATAAAATTTCAGTATTATCATATACGGGTACTTAACTGATAAAATTTATTGTCGTCTAACAAGCTTGATCAATATGGAACCGTTGATCATGTATAAAAGCATAAGGTCAAATGTGAAAACAAAGTAACAACCATGTGGTATGTTCTACCGGATCCTCAACTTTTGATTGGTCCGTCACACGTAAACAATGACAGACAATTCTAGCCTTATAATAAATTCGGATAGCCCAATTAAGGTTAGGTTCGTTCTTGTTAAAATCAGGGTTAGCATAGTATTCCAGCAACGAAGCAACTTCAACCCTGTCCTGGACAACCTTATCCCTAAACTTTCAGAAAAACTTCTCTCCCTCATCTTCCTAAATCAACATCACGGTGCGTTTTTAACTAAATTCTTTTCCTGGGTTTCTCCTTATCCATAATAATAATACCAGTTGCATTTCGCTTTTATGTCTTTTTTTTTTTTTGGGAATTCTTTTACTTTGTACAATCTGTGATAATCATCTTTTTTATGCCTAAAATTTGTCTATCTGTTATTTTTGCCTTCTGGGTAATAGTATTTGTAATTTGGTTCTGGAATGTCCATGTATAGTCCAATGAAGAAGATGAAAACTCACTCTATTTTATCTGTAGTGCTAAAATCAATGAAAATTCATGGGTGCCTCAGCCTGAATATGTTATATTGGATACAATTTGGAATTTTGATACTACAAGGAGAGTTTGTAAGTTGTTTTATGAAGTGGGATTTTATCTGGGTGAACTGTGAAGTTAGGAATGACTGGTCTGGTTGTTGTCTTAATGTTTTTAACATTGTAATCAAGGTGATTAACAAGAGAGGGTTTATCAATTATTGCGCGCCCCCCCCCCCCCCCCCCCAAAAACCAAAAAAAAACAAGAAGAAGAAGAAGAGAGGTGTTATCTGATTAATGAATCTCTATTCGTTTCCAAAATGTTAGGAGTGGCCAATGAGCTATAGCTCAACTGGCACTTCCTTCTCCCACAATAATGGGATGGTCCGGATGGAGGGTGAGGTTATGGCTTCAACACCCATTGGTTGTACGTAACTTGCCAATAAAATATATATATATATATATATATATATATATATATATATTTGGAGTGTTTTCAGTGCTTGAGATATGACTTGAGGCCTGTGGGCAAATGACATTGCTAACTTGCATCCATTTTTTTTTGAAAATGAAAAGAAGAAGAAGAATAAGATGCCTCTTATTCTCTAAGAGGTTTTGTGATCATAGAACATGCCTACCCTTAAAGGGGTTGTCCATTATGCTCCTTTCGAGGGCTTTATCATGGTTCCTTAGAACCTTAGCCTTTATAGGTGGAATGGTGATGGTTTTTCTTTAATCTTGTGTAAGGAAAAAATTATGAAGGATAACCTTATTCCTGAGAAAATATGTTCCAAAGCAATCTCTGCACTACTAATGCCTCACATGTATGTGTGTTTCTATGCGTGCACTGAACACATTGTGCATGTTTGACTAAGATATCTTCTCCCCAATTCATTCATTATGATGAAAATAACATAATTAAGATGACCATCTGCTTTGATAAACTTATGGTAATTGATGACATCCATGTAGATGCCTTTTGCCTTCTTTGATATCTGCTTTATGTGTTGTTATATCCTCTTCAACTTGGATGGTTTAGTTGTAATCTTCAACATAATATCCACTTTTGGTGCTTCATAAAAAGTTATGTTTGTAGTTAGTTGTGACTTGCCTGCTGGAAGCTTGGTAGGATGTACAGATGTAAGGCCAAAAGGTTACTGAAACCTTTATGTTTGAATATTTTATATTTTTATGTTTAATTTCACGTTTTAATTCAAAAAAAGAGAAAAAATTGTAGTCTTCATTTGAACAATTTCATTGGAAGGTAGTCAGCTGCATGTGGTACGTTATGCCCTCCAGAATATACAGCCTCCTTTCTTGGCTAGTCTCCAAAATCTTATAAAAGAATAAAACATGTATTTGGATATTTTCCTTCAAAACCCCAAATTTGTATTATTTATTTGACCGTAATGGTTGAAATGAATAATTTTTTATTTTTATTTTTATTTTGATAAGTAATTCCATAATGGTTGAAGTGAATTCTTTGAAGAGAAAATGGATTATGGGAGTGTGTGACTTGAACTATTGATTAGTTTGTGTAGAAATATGTCTTATCTGCCACATTTGTTTGAATTCACAACTAAATGTGTCTTTCTTCCAACTTCCATGTAAGCCCCATACAGAATATAGACTAGATCATGTCTCATATCGTGCATGAACAGGCTCTGAAAAATCTAGTAGAATAATTGATGCATCACAATCCAAATTATGTTTTATCTATTTCACTAAGAAGAAAATATGGTAAATTCCTTTCGGGGCATTTATTTTCAAACCACTAGATTTTACTCAGGCATGTCATTTTGCCCTATCATATAAGTTTATAACAACTTACATGCATTGTGGTGGTTTTACTTTGCATATTGAAGAGTAAAGCATCAATGCTAGGTGTGGTATGAAGCAAGAATGCTGGAACTTAAGTGTTATGAAGTTCTAGTACTGATCATAACTTCCTTCTGGTTTCAGATGCTTCTTTACAGTATGAATTTTTAAGTATGACTACTCTGATCTTGATTCAGTTGCACACTCTTCCATTAGGTTTAATAAAAAAAGAAAAAAGAATTATTATGGAAGAGATGCATAGGTTAATGAGTAAATGCGAGTAATGCATGCCTCTTGATACTGGGTGCTTTTATAAGTGTTTGATATTTTTACTGATACCTTTTCTTGAATTGTAGAAATATGGGTATCCGAGCCCGAAATGGTATTGATCGCTTGAGGACAATTTGGACACCCGAAATGGATCGATATTTCATTGACCTCATGTTAGAGCAGGTTGGCAAAGGAAATAGATTTGATGATCATTTATTCAGCAAACGAGCATGGAAACATATGACCTCACTTTTCAATGCGAAGTTCAAATTTCAGTATGAGAAAGATGTTCTGAAAAATCGGCACAAAACACTGAGGAATCTGTACAAGGCTGTAAAAAATCTCCTTGACCAGAAGGGTTTTAGCTGGGATGAAAAGCGTCAGATGGTGACTGCTGATAATTATGTCTGGGATGAATATATCAAGGTGCAGTATTTAATTGTTCGATTTATATCTTAGTACATGTTATTTATGTATTCCGAGTCATTACAGTCTACATTTACAGGTATACCCAGATGCACGTTCATACAGAATCAAAAGCATCCCATATTATAGTGATTTATGTATGATATATGGAAATGCAACCACTGAACAAAAAGGTGACTGTTCTATCCTTGATGCTGTATTTGAAAATAAAATATCAGGATGTAGGACTGCTGACTTCTTGAATGGTCTATAATTTGCTGCTACACTTGTTGATGATGGATTAATCAGGTGACATTGTGCCAGAATTAGCATTACCTACAGGTGAGAATGGAACAAACACGCAGCCAACAGATGTTAGTGAAGGAGCTGTGGACGCTCTTCATGAAATCCTGATTGATGAAGATTATGAAATCTCTATATCTGAAAAAGTCGATGGTGCTCCCCAAGCTTTACCAGATGTAACTGGAACCACTATGGGTAGCCGGTCCAGGACTTATTGGCAGCCACCAATGGACCGTTATTTTATTGACCTTATGCTAGATCATGTGCAGAAAGGAAACCGCGTTGATGGTGTATTTAGCAAACAAGCATGGATGGAGATGATTGCATCATTCAATGCTAAATTTGGCTTTAACTATGGCATGGATATTCTAAAAAATCGATACAAAACTCTGAGAAGGCAATATAATGTCTTAAAAAATCTTCTTGACCTGGATGGTTTTGCATGGGATGATACACGCCAAATGGTGATTGCTGATGACTACATCTGGCAAGATTATATCAAGGTATGCATTGCTCTAGTATGGCATGTTCTGGAATCACATGGAACCAAATTCTCTTAGTATATTATAGAATTATAATTATTCTGTCATGCTTATTCATCTACAGACCACTTAAATGGATAATCAATTATTTTTTCTTGCATTTTTTGTTCCCTTCTTGTTCAGTCATTCTTGAGTAATGGATCTGTTCAACCATTACAAGGATGAGTTGGGGCCTTCATATGCAAAGGGAAACAACATGAAAGAATTTCATAATTATTGACAATGAAAAGCCCCTTCATATAATTTTAGTGATGTCTTACTTTGATATGATATCATGTAGGCACACACTGATGCAAGACAATTCATGACTCGACCTGTGCCATACTATAAAGATTTGTGTGTGATATGCGATCCAAGTGCTGATGAAAGAGACTGCATTCTGGGTTTAGAGCAGAAAAACGAAGTTGAGCAAGTAAAGATGCAAAGAGCATCAAATTCTTCTGAGTCTCCTGCTACATCTGTTTACAGTGAAGACCAAGATGGCGATGTGCAGGAGTCTATGCATACAGATCAGAAGAACAAGCGTCAATTGGAAAACCAGTTAAGTTATGTTCATCTTAAAAAACCACGCATTAAAGATGAGAGCATGGCTGATGCTCTTCGTGAGATGGCAAGTGCAGTTAATTCTCTTTCTGATAAGAAGAAAGATTATGAGAACTCCAATTCCATTCCAATAGAGAATGTGATTGAAGCGGTTCAAGCGTTACCTGACATGGATGAAGACCTTGTATTGGATGCCTGTGATTTCCTAGAGGATGAAAAGAAAGCAAAAACTTTTCTAGCATTGGATGTTAAATTACGAAAAAAATGGTTATTGAGGAAACTTCGTCCACAGCAGTAGGATCTTTGTAGTTCTATAATCCAATATTATTTACTTTTGCAAGATTTCGTTCTCTTGGAAATTTTCTAACAGACTAGGGAGTTTGTATTCTTTGTAATGGTGAATAGTATACAAATAGAAACTTGCAGCCAAAAGAAAAGAAGACAAGCAGAACCAACTTTTTGGATATTGTGAAGAAAAACAATACATCTACTGTCTTCTTGGTGGAGACAAGGTTCATCAATGTTCATGCATATGAAGCAGATCCTGTCATGAGTGACTAATTTTAAGAATATGGAGTAGTTTGTAACACCAAATCAAATAGAAGAGTCATGTAATTTAGTGACATTATCTAGTTTTCCTGTAGAGAAGAACTTGAGTTCAAATCCCCCTCCCCTATTTTGTTGTAAACAAAAAGGGCTTAATTTACCCATTTAAAGCTTCTTGTTGTTTGGTAGTTCAGACATGTGAGATTTGAAGATTTGCAGGCCAAATTTATCTCGTTATTTTCTAGTAGATCGATGATTTTTTTGTAAGAGATAAATTGATTTCTAGATGGCTAAGATATGCATCTGATATTATCGCGGTATGCATAGTATAAGAGGTCAGTACATTTGCATCTGAACACGGTCTTGAGTCTGTTGCATTAGTATTTGTTTGATTCATCAAAAAGGTTCCATGGAACTAAACCAAGGGGAGAGCTTACTTTTACACTTGAATTCTTTGGCTTCAGGCACATGTTCTCAATTAAAATACAGACTAAGCTGAATTGGAATGATAAAAATCAAGATGACTGTGTACCAAGATTTAAATTTAAATAGAAGTGATATCATGACAAGATTGTATATCATACTGCCTGTTGGCATCCTTCTTATATTAGATGGCTGATGAAGACAAATGCACGGAGCTATTTGCTTTTAACCATGCAGATTTATCAAGGTCGTTAAAAGAGGTACCCAAAGAAGCACAATATTATTAGCAACCAGGAAATTTGGGTCAAATAGTGATGGGTAGTCTTAAAGAAAACGTGGCCACAATTTTGAATGACCATTGGTTATAAATTTGATGCACATTAAAAGAAGGGGGGAAACGATAAAAGAAATAGAGGAAAGACAAGAAGCAAAAATTATAATCCACATGGTTAATGCAGAATAAGTGGTCAATCAAAGGGTGTTTGTGTGTACACGCATGTCAATCTTTGGTAACAGCAATTTCCAAAGAGTTAATTCTGTATTAGAGCCATAAGAAAAGTGAAACATTAAATACTCCCACTATGAAAATACAGTTCTGAGACGGAAACTTAAAAGAGTCTGGCTCTATTTGGACCTATGTGATAACACTATCTAGCAACATGCATTACATTCAATTTCCTATATCTAACTTGGGCTCTTTCTATCAAATGCATCAGCATATCTAACACAATGTTGATCATGGAAGTCTACATTAAAATTTGAGAAACTGATGACCAACAAGATATGTATCCCATTCATAAGCCGTCATCAAGGATGGTGGACAAGAATAGTCCCTGTACAAACTCGCACCTCCCAGCCTTCTCTATTTGGTCTTTGTCTGATAAAGGAATTAGCTGAGAAGTTCTGCAACCATAAAAGCACTATTAGTTTTGAGAGCAGTAAGGGAATTTTTATTAGTATTAGAAAATGTTAAACACCATAGCAAAACTATCATCCCCATAAGTGTAACAGCATTAGTGTAAAATACTGATGGAATACAAACTATGTGACTAACATTTCAATCAGAGACGTGAGAATCAGTTTATTCCAATAGTGAAGGAGTTCATCTCAATGCCTATAATTTTCTTTTGCAAGAAAATGTGTTCAATGGCTGACATGTTTGAAAATCAAGTTAATAGCTAGATCATTTATGGGTGCACAAAGAATTTTACAAAGAAACACCCAAATTAGGACTTCAATAAACACTTATGTATCAACTCATATCAAGCCATGTTTAATTTGGTGCAAACCATGACTTTATGTCTTGGGCTTCTGTTAATAATATTATTCTAAAGCATTGGGAAATCATCAACCAGAAAAGCAGGTACAGGATGCTAAAATCAGCCTTTGCCATTTCTACCATGGCTTGAAAAGAAAATATGACATTGATGATCAATTCATTCAAAACCTTTTCATAAACATCAAAATTAGAAAACACGCATCAAAAGAATAACCCTAATCGAGCAACTTGTGTGCTGAACAGATTCTAGTTTCTTATTTGATTAAAGACACCATCCAAAAAAAACATGCAAGTAACTGATTATGAATAGTGGGAGTCAATTATACCTATCTAATATTGTCTCCTCAGAGTTTTCATCTTCTAAGCTCACTTCAGATGAAGAATCAGGTTGCATACTTTCAGACTTGTCATCAGCAGGTACATTGTAAAGAAATGATAGCAGTGGATCAGGCGCCATCTTAAAGGTAGAAACCACAGGAGATGACCCAGTAGGAAGAGTTCGGAAACGTCCATCTTGAAACTCCTTTCTTGAAAAAGGATTTGAATAAGACTCACTTTTATGGAGTTTCAATTTCTGCCAATTGTAATCTCAAGTTAAGGAATCCAGAGCATAATATCGACTTATCATCATACCATGGAATACAAGAGAAGCATTACACAAATTATAATACATGGAAAAATGGCGAGAAAACATGATGTCTAATAAATAAGGAAAAACCTGGCTAATAAATATTGAAAGGTTATCTCAATATAAGAATTTCTAAGTCAAATAAGAAAATAAAGGATATCTTAGAAATGTTTCTATGTTGCATTGTTGTGTGTCCAACTATATTCATCCCCACTCTTGTTCCGCAAACAGGACATACCTACAAATGAAGTATGCTGATCAGAACTGTTTCAATATAGACAAAGTCTAAGGGCTCAGTTTTAGGGGATGACATATTTCAGTTAGAGAAACTAGAGTGGGGAAACTGCATGCTAGAACTACAGAGAGTCCAAACTAGACATAAAATACTACATATCAGGTACAATTTAGCAACTTCAGGTTCATGGAGAGTGGAAATGAACAGTAATGAGGCATCTAAATGTGCTATAGTCTCTAAAATCATTCATCCATACCAAGCAAGTGATTGAGGTCAACATGACTCACAATGTCAGGCAGAACTTCTAGACTATGATTTGACAATAAAAACTTCTAGACTATGGTGAGATAGCTATAGGCTGTCCACACTTCATGGAAGCAAAGTTGGGCGGTGTAGCACACACCAGACCCAAATGAGGATTTTGAGGAAAAATGTCTTTATGTGAGCTTTAGGTTACACTAAAGGTCAACATGAAGAAACCTTCAACAACAACAACCAAGCCTTAGTACAAAACATTTGGGGGTTGGCTATGTCTAAGGTTCCCCACGCCTTGTCTATGCTGGTTTAACTCTACAGTGTCCGCAAGCATAGGGCGCAAGCCAAAACACACATGAGCAAATAAAAAATGACAAGGCACTTTGGCACAATATTGAAAACCTAAAACCACAAAATCTAGATTCATGCAGCCAGAGTGCCAGACTCCATAGAATTGAGATGTAACGATTTGCTGAATTAGTTTAATACTAGTAGCTACTCATTGCTTCTCACTTAATCTATAGTTCAATCACATTAGCAAACACACAAAATACGAACAAGAGTAACATCAACAATATAATTCATCAACTCTTTAAAACAGCAAAAGCATAGCATTAGAAGAAGAAAAAAAGAAAGAACCAAAGCAACTGAAAGATTCTATAAATAATTACAATAACACAATCAGATAAGATGGGAAGTACATACCCCAGACTTTGCTTCTATAGGATGCTCCTCATCAATATGGCAGCACAACCCAACCAAATCAAAATCCTCTGTACAAAATGGGCATGGATATTCTGTTTTTGACTCATCGTCACCTTCAATCTCCTCCTCAAAATCTATACAAAGATCTGCTTCAACACCCAACACATCAAATCCCACTCCAAAAATACCCAAAAACCAATAAAATGTAAAGATTGGATTTTGAAAACAAAAACTAACCAGACAGAGTCTTTAAAGTTGATTGGTAGCTCCTTGAAGCAGTAGAAAAACCAATGCTCCAAGTATCATCCTCCATTAGAATTTCACCCAAGATTAAAAAATAAAATATAAATTTTTATTTTTATTTTTATTTGAATATAGCTTGACCCAGATGCCAAATATTTCTGGGTTTTGCAGATTATATATATATATATAGCAAACACAAAGCTCTTTTCTTTTAGCCCTATTACATAGGGGTTTCCTTAACAAGCACGTGTGAAAGACCAACAAGTGTGAAAACACAAGAACAAAATGAAACCAACGAGTAGCTTCAGGTTACGGATGTGGCTAGAATCTTAGCAAACACGAATCTGACTTACCAATTGACCTTGGACTCTTTCTTATTTTCCATAACAACCTTAGTCAGATTATTCTTCGATTAGGAACCTTGTATACTTTTATACCCTCTCTTTTTTTTCATCATATTACAGTAATACCTCCTTCCGCCCCGGAATATATGCGAGTGCGTACTAAGGTCTTTATCGTCTTTTCGTTTATTTTTGTCGGTTTCTGTTTTTTCTCCCGCGAAATTTGTTGGGCCCATTGGGCCAGAAACCCAAATTCATGTTAGGCCATGGGCCACCGGGTTACAAGCCCATTTATTGTGAACGCGCAAAGGCAAGTAGCGGTTGGTGTGTTTGGTTTTTATTTTTTTTATTTCAGAGGGTCAAAAATTTTAATTCCCAGGAAATTTCGTTTCCTTGAGAATTCAATTCCTTAACCTCAAAATTTTGAAGTCCAGGAAAACCGGGTTCGAATTCTGATTTGAAATTTGAAATTCGTGTTTGTATCGTAATTTTAATGGCGACGAGGAACCGGACCGTAGTGTATAGAAGGCACAGAGACGCGGTGAAGAGCGTGCGAGCTCCGTTGTTTTCGTCGGCGTCCGGTTCCGGCGGTCCGGTGATCGAAATGGCTTCGCTTCTTGGTTCTAATCGGTCTTCTTATGCTCCTCTTAGCACCGAAGATCCAGGTCCATCAAGGTACGCCTCTTTTTTTGTTAATTTTCAAAAAAAAAAAAAGAGTTTAATTTCTCTTAATTTTTTGTTTGGTCGTTGAGAAAGTGGTGGAAAAGAGTAGAAATAGAAGGAAAATTTGGAGTATTTAGGGTTTTGATTGTACGAAAGACGATCGGCTCCACTCAATTTAGCAGAATAGTTGTGTTAGTGTCAGTTTGAGTGAGGTTTATCGCAAATTTTTCTTTTCTCGGCAACCAAACAAATCCCGTGTAATACTAATTTCTTGTCTTGATTTTGGGAGAAATTTTTTGAAATTTGAAACGAATGCATGGTGTGGCATTCTCTGTTGATCAATGATAATGAATTTTCATTGGCTCCTTGTGTTTCAGTTTATGGCTTAGGGATTTGATAGCAATTTCAAGCTTGCAATGTTTATGTTTATTCTCATAAATGACTAATTCAGCATAATTATACATACTATTTCAATAGTGGCAAGTTTTCTAACTGGCAAGTTTGACATTTGGGAATTATTCATGATAATTCAACAGACACACTTTGACTTCATTCGTTGTGATTGGTCCTTTATATGGCTTGATATAGTTTCAGGCTAAGGCAATACATTTAAGTGAGTCCTTTTATATTTAATTATTAATTAAATAAACGCATAATTTGATTAATTAATTCTAATCAAAATGAGGTTAATTTCATATAGAGAATCAAATATCATATTTAACAAAAAGAAGTGAGAATTTATTATTTTGTTAAAAAGATGGTTTACTCTATCTTGGATAAAGCGGTGTGTGGTTAAGTAAATTTGTAATCTAATTGCAATTTTGATTTTGGTGTTTGAAATAGAGATAGAGATTATTTGGTGTGTGGCTATTTGGGTGATTATATGGCTGATGTTGACAATCTACTGTGTAGGATATTGGTTTACAAAAATTAAGTCTCAAGCCATTAGGGAAAATTAATTTTCATGCACATATACAACTTATTTTTTCCTAAAAACTTTTGGTCTAATAGTTTGAAGGTGAGAAATATAGTGCACAACCCTTTTTTATTTCTTAAATTTTCATAAAATCTTGAGCCATTTTTATAATATGAGTGGGGGCTTTTTATAAAGGGGTTAGGACATTTTTGTAATGAGGCCTTAGGCCTAGGCCTTGAGCTGGCACTGATATCAAGTGGCATATTGGTTATAGAAGACGGGATCTTTGTTACTTCGTTAGGATATGAAAGCAATGGAAAACTTTGGATTTGGGGGAAAAATCATGCCCTTATTAGGCAAATTATGAAATTATTATTTATTTTTAATTTTTTTTTGGTACTGAGTCTTTATGTAATTGATTGATGTTTAATATCTATCACAGTGTAATTGTAAGAAGACAAAGTGAATTTTTTTGGTTGAGTGGTTGGCACCTTATGATCTTCAAGTTGGAAAGACAGAGTCAAGGGAGAGTGGTGTCTGGCTTCTTTATTTGTTTTCTTATTGTATGCTTTTTCTCTTTTTTTAGTGTTTAATGTTGGTCTTTTATTTTTGGGCTGTGATTTATTATACATTTGTATATAGGCACATTTCATTGTTAGATTTTAGGCTTCCCCATGCACCTTTTCATTACTTGAGGTGTTTTCAACTTCTTACTGTATGTTAGAGGAATCATGTTTTTACATTTTGCCTTTTAGAAGCCATTTCAGGTTTTCAATAATCAAAATTGTGTTTTGAAAATGTGTTAATCTTCCTAATTGTATGACTTGTATTATTTTTGCAGTAGGGATGCATTTACTGTGGGTCTACCACCATCTTGGGTTGATGATTCTGAACAAGTGGCTGCAAATATACAACGTGCTCGAGCCAAAATGGCTGAGTTAGTCAAGGCTCATGCCAAGGCTTTAATGCCCTCATTTGAAGATGGCAAAGAAGATCAACATCTAATTGAGGCTCTTACCCAAGAGATTACAGATATATTGAGGAGGTCTGAGAAGAGATTACAGAAACTTTCTGCAAGTGGATCTGCTGAGGACTCAAATGTTAGAAAAAATGTACAGGTATGATTTTGAGGGTCAGTGTACTCTTTGAGAATAATTTTACATGGTTTTTCATGTAGCTTTGAAATCATGTAGTTTAAGATTTACTCCCTTTAGGGTTTCATTGATTCTTTGTAACTTATTGCATTTAATATTGTAAAAGTTTCTGGATATTAAATGCTGTTGTATATTAGTGGACCAGATTGATTTAGTCTTTCCCACATATGACATCAAAAAGACAAAAAATTTATAAGAGGGAATTATGTTTTGCTGCTGTAGTGCAATGCCTATGGCTGTTGTAGTACTATTCTGAGTAATTTGTTTTACTTCAATCATATGCTCCAACGTGTACACATTTTTAACTGAGATCCTACCATGTGTGTGCTTCTCACTCCAAAAGACCCACCCCACCCCATTCTCCTCCCTCAGTTTTGTGGGTGGGGTCCCCATTTTCTTCAGTTTTTTTTTTTTTTTTGGGGGGGGGGGGGGGCGGGGTGGGGATTGGGTTGGGTTGGGTTGGGTGGGGGTGTTGAGAATCCTAACCGATTTCTCCAACATGCATGCAGTTTGAACCATCTTTGTTTTGTAGCTCCTTTGGGCTCATGTGTTTGGTATACTTCCCATTTAGTCAAGTTGCATCTCCTTTGGCTTGCTTAATAGAATCCTTACTTGCAAAATGGTATAGCAGCATTCTTGCATTTGATCACATGCAGTTATCTGGAGATACATTTGATGGTTTTTTCCAATGGATTGACTCACTTTTTAATATTCTTCTGACAGCGTTCTCTTGCAACAGACCTGCAGAATCTTTCTGTGGACCTACGGAGAAAACAGTCAACATATTTGAAACGTCTGCAGCAGCAAAAGGAGGTCTGTGTACATGTTGGTTATAATAACTTGCAGGGTTTATCTGCAGTCAATCTATAGAATTGTACTTAGAACTGTTCTGCATACTTAGCTATCCTTGCTTGCTTTGAATTCATGCAAATTCTCTTTTTCTTCCTTTCTTGTGGGTGTGGACTTTTGTAGACTTTATTTTTAACTCATTGCAATTTGATATTTGATGCACTTAATAACTGAGGAATTAGTTGTTGATTTTATACTACCATTTTTATATGAATTTTTTGTATTTAGCCATTCATATTTTGTGTTGTAGGGACCTGATGGGGTTGATTTGGAGATGAACTTGAATGGAAATAAATCCAGATTAGAAGATGACGAATTTAGTGATGTGGTATGGTGTATTGCTGTTTCTTCTTTATCGTTTCCTTCAGTAGGATGTAGTTGTATTCAGATATGGGAAATATCCACCTGTGAAATTACTCATCTTATGATCCTTCCCTCCATGATTGTGTTCGAACATGCCAAAAAACTCTAGCTCAAATGGTACGTCCTCCCCTGTTAGAAATGTTGGAGGGTATGGTTGTGGCCTAGTGGGTTCAAAGCTCACTGAGTGCATTTATAAACTTACCAATCAGGGGAAAAAAAGGTTGGGTTTGGATGAATGGTAGATAAATCATTTCCAAAAATTTCCCCCCTTGATTGTGAAATCCATATTTAGAATGAAGCAGATTTTATTATATAAATCTTATCATCTTTATATTTATCCCAAAAAAAAAAAAAAATCTATATCACATTTATTGTTGATATTTGATATAAGTTGGGACTAGTTGGAACCAGGTTTTCTAGTATGCTAGGCCTGAATCCTGGTGAGTAGTGACTATATCTTTACAAATTTTATTTTTGGTTGGTAACTACTTTTTATTTAATGAAAGCATTTTCCCTTATCATATTTATTTTTTGTCTTTTGATTGCTTGGGGGTTGTTTGAAAGGGAGGGAGGAGAGGTTGGTTTTTAGATAAATGAACTTGTATCTATTTTGTTGGTTTGATGTTTGGTGAATCCAGGGTTTTAATGAGCAGCAAACGGTTAAGATAAAAAAGGGTCAGCAGGAAAGAGAAAGGGAGATCGACCAGGTAAGTGAAGGTGCTTGACCTGTTGTCTGAAGATCAAACTCTTTGCTTCTTTAAACTTTGAAAAAAAAAAAAAAAAAAAAACCTTGTTTGTAGGTTGTGCAATCAGTGAACGAGCTAGCTCAAATAATGAAGGACCTGTCAGTTCTTGTTATAGATCAGGTCAAAGTCACATCTTTGTATTATGTTATGGGGCAGACTTAGCAGAACAGGGTGACTAATGAAGTTAATATCTTCTAGCAGGGCACAATTGTTGATCGCATAGACTACAACATTCAGACTGTTGCTGTATCAGTTGATGAGGGTCTTAAACAGCTCCAGAAGGTTCTCTCTCTCTCTCTCTCTCTCTCTCTCACACACACACACACACACACACACACACACATGCACATAAACCAGCCTTCATTTTATAATACGGGTTCTGCTGAAGTTAATGTATGTGATGTGTACATTAGTTACTGTTATATACGATTTTATGTACCATTTTAACGATTGGTCTTCTTGTTGTGTGAGTAACTAGCTGTTGACATTAGTAGTATGTCTATTTGGCATGCTGTTATACTGAGTGTCATGGAATTGCAGGCAGAGAGAACACAGAAGAAAGGTGGAATGGTGAGGTGTGCGACGGTGCTTGTTATTATGTGCTTCATCATGCTAGTCCTTCTGATACTCAAGGAGATACTCTTCTGATCATGATAGTGTAGCCTGTTAGTTATGTTGATACCAGAGGAAAAAAAAGAAGATAAGGTAAACTGATTGCGAAATATTTTTGAGATAGATTGGAGCTTTTGTAACTAGTACATTGATAAGAATGTTGCGGAGAGGCACGTCACTCACATTGTGAGGACATTTGTATCAACTCCATGCAAAAAGTTCAAAGTTCAAATTAATGAAAAGTCGAAGGCATATTGGCATATTGCGATTTGCGAGTGCATTTGTAATTGTAGATGAAACTTGGAACTCTTAAGTCTTACCTCGATTTCATAACTTCATTCAAAGAATTGGTGAATTATGTTGTAAACTCGTATGTGTTGTCAACATGATTCACCAATTCTTAACGGAGGAGTGGTTTATTATATTAAAAAGACTAAAATTGTTCGTAGTTAGTCCAATTTGTTGGACTAATAAGTGAACTCTCGTTGTCATATAAATTTGTTTGTTTATGTTTGGTGGCAAATAAATTGAATCTATTCTCCACACTGCTATAGCAAACAAATAATAATAATAATAATAATAAAAATAATAAATTTCAACTCTGCTTACATGCTTTGTACCCGATAATTTAATCGATTGAAATTGAGTAATGGCTTTGAGTTTTATCTTTCAACACCTTATTAGATCCCCGTGGACTATAGAAGATGTACAGCATTTAAGTTTGGTAGCAAATAAATTGAAAATCGATTCTCAACTCTGCTATATTTAAAAAATGAGATTAAATTCAATAAGGACGGAGTGTAAACCCTTTGGTTTACACTAGCCAATAAGGACATGCTAAATCAGACTTTTACTTAAACTCATTGTAAAATCAATATATTCTAATACACCTAATAACATCTCAACAAACAAAAAAAAAAAAACTTATTTCACGTTTCCCTAAAATCTTAATCCTTCTTCATTGTGAAAACAGAGATCTAATGAACCCTATTTATTTCCCTTCATTTATTTGTTATTATCATCATTAGTATCAACATTATTCTTACTTTTATCATTATTTCATATAGCATATTTTACAATGTCCTCAGAAGGGCCATCAATTTGGCTCGAGGATTGGGATTATGAAGTGTGTAGAGGCAAAATAATATAGAATTAGAAGTTACAAGAGAAAAACCATTTAGTTTTTGGTTGTTCCAGTATTTCTAACTAGAATTAGTAATGTCTCATTCAGGTGTGACATTCTTTATATACTCCTTGAGATGTATTGGACATCATTGTGAAAGTAAAAGACATCACAGATCGGTGGAGACGCAGGAGCTGAAGAGGGATTGAGATTTTAGGGAAATGTGAAATAGGTTTTGTTTTTTTGTTTGTTGAGATGTTATTAAGTGTATTAGGATGTATTGATTTTATAATGAGTTTAAGTAAAAATCTGATGTGGCATGTTCTTATTGGCAGGTGTAAACCAAAGGATTTACACTTCGTCCGTATTGAATTTAATCTCTTAAAAAATCTATATCTATTCTCAACTTTGCTACGTTCATGCTTTGTACATGATAATACAGTTAGAAGTAATATTTTATACAATTCCAAATTTAAAATTTCTTATGTATAAGAGCATTTCCATTGAAGATGTTAAAAGTGCTAAAATGCTATTTTATAGCTCAAAACACTAATATATATATATATATGTGTGTGTGTGTGTGTGTGTGTGTGTTATATAGATGTTGCTATATATATATATATATATATATATTCTCTCTCTCTCTCCAGGTCTCTTTCTTTCTTTGTCTCTAGAATCTTCTTTTCTCCAGCTCTTGCTCTCTCTCTCTCTTCCTTCTCTCTAGTTCATGTTATGTGTTATGGGTGAGGTTGAAGATTGTTAGAGCCACGGTGGCGTCCTATGAAGTGTAGATCGGTGGCTGTGGTGGCGGTTGTTTGTTGTCTTGGTCAGTGGCTTTGGATTTGGATATGGGTCGGTGATTTCTAGTCTTTTTTGTTGATTTTTCTGGGCAGAGGATTGGGCATTGGGCCGGAGGAGGTGATTGTCATTTGGGTAAGTGATTGTTTCAATTTGGATCATGGTGGTTGTGATTTTTTCAAATAAGTTTGTGGTGGGTTTGTGGGTGGTGGATGAGTTTGTTGTTTTGGGTTTTTGCAGATTCTGGTGAGTTTGTGGTTTTGGTGGTAGTTGTTGATTATGGCGTGTTGGTGGGTTGAGGCTGTGGGTTGCTGGGTGTTGAGGCTGTGGATCGATTGATCTCTCTTTGGTGAAATCTTTCTCTAGTGGGTGTGGGTTGATTGATTCGGTGGTTGGTTGTGGGTGGTGACATTGAATGGGTGGTGTTTAGTGGTGGCCATGAGGGGGTGGGTTGGTTGTTTTCGCTTGGAGAAGAGAAACATACGCAGAGAAAGATAGAATAAAAATGAATTATAAATAATAAATAAATAATATTTTAATGAAGTGGTAAAAAAACAAAAAACCTTTGATGTACAGTATATTATAAAGTGGAGAATTAAAATTGATAAAATAGTGTTTTGAAATGTTAAATGCTATAATTTTTGACATGTTTGATGCGAATGCTTTAAGTCTCACTGTAATGGGTTCATGCTTTGCAAACGATAATACAGTATGAAGTAATAATTATGACTCCAATTATCAAAAAAAAAATAAAAAATTATATGACTCTAAATTAAAAATTTCTTATCTTTAAGGGTCTATTAGGGATTTGCTTATTTTACTGAAACTGAAAACTTTTTTACTGAAAATATTATAGATAAAAGTAAAAGTTAGCTAAAATAATATAACGAGACTCATGAATAGTACCAAAAAGTGTAGTGTGGCCTATGAATAGTATTAAAAATAAGCTGAATGGTAAAATAAGTTGACAAAAATAATCTTTGTCAAACGGACACTAAAGTCTCATTGTCTTGTGAGTCCATGCTATCAAGTCCCCGAAGTGTCATACTGTCATTTGTTTTTCTTTTTATAAATATTATACCTTTTTTCTTAAATGAAAAATAAAACTTAAATTGACAATTTTAAGTAATTAACCTTTACTACCTTCTTTTGTTATGTTTCATGCCTAGCAGCCATAATGACACAATTAGTGATATCCTCCCCAATATCAATTTTATTATGTATTCACTCATCCATTTTTACAAAAACATAGTAAGAGACTAAGAGTGTGTTGGATTTTTTTTTTGGTTGAGAAAAAGGTAAGTCAATCTTATTCAGGTAAATCAAACTGGAATACATCTTCAAAAACAAGTAGCAGCTCTTCTAACCACACATTAGTATTTGCAGCTAAATCTATTCTCCTAACAAGGGAGTGGGCTAACTTATCCCCCCCCCCCCCCCCCCCCCCTCTTACATGTTGAAAATTACAGAACTGCATACAGACTTTTACAATCCTAATGTCTTCAATGATGTGCCCAAAGAAAGTCCTATTTGGCTTGGAATCATTAATAGCCGAAACAACCTTCAAGGAATCTCCCGCCACTTCCGCCTGAAAAATGCTAATCTCTTGGGCAAAACTTAGGAGCTTTTCTTGCAGCCAGCGCGGCAACCATATCTACTGAGCTAGAGTGTGTTGTGAATCTTAAGTCTATGAACAAAAATCTGTGATAAAATAATAACCAAGTGATCATATATCAACACTAATTATGTCATAGATTCAATTTCCCCTAAAGTTCACATATTATAATATGTGTGTGGTCTTATTCAGGTTTTGTTAATTAAGATTTATGACTTAATTAATTGACTTCCTTTGGTTCAACTTTTAATTTAATTTATTTATAAAAAATTGATAAATTTAATTTTTTCCTTTGACCAACAAATTTACATTTTAAACAATAATTACACATCTCATATCGTTGCAACCTTAATCTCATTCAGTGAAACTCAATAGGAGTGACAAACTTCGACACGACTCACAACACAAAATTAGCAGGTTATGGGTTGAAACTTAATGAGTTCGTATCATATTCGAGTTGACATGACTGACTTGTTTAATAAACATGTCGAGTTCATGTTCAACCCATGAACCCGTTTGACCCGTTTAATTAAATAACAATTTATCAATACACCATTCAAATCTTAAGTATATAAATTTATTGGTTGTTGTAGTTTATTTTTTTTGACATATTGTGATTGATTATTTGTGATATTAAGATATGTTTTTATTTTAAATGATTATTTGTAATGCAGTTTCTTGTTGTTCTAAATTTTATATTAAAAATTTTTATTTGTTTGATTTTTTATAGTTCAGATCAATTTGGTTAATACTAAAATTTGTATATATATTTTGCTTTGATAAAATCCGAGAAATGGGTTAACACAATTGACATGTTTAATAAATAGGTTGTGTTAGGGTTAATAAATCTTGACCTGTTTAATAAATGTGTTGGGTTAGCGTTGACTCATATAGTTGATACAGTTGAATACTCATGAGTCAACACGACACGAACTCGACTCGCGAAAACGAATTGCCACCCCTAAGAGTGAAAGCACTTGATAATCAAATGGAATCTAAAGAATAATGAAATAACTTTGCTTAGTGTTACTATTTTTTTTTTTTGAGAGAGTTTCAACCTATGGCGTCCGCTCCTGATGATAGCTCTTTATCATCAGACCAAGACACCAATCAGTTTTTGGTGTAGGCGGAGATTGAACCCCAAATCTCTTATACAACCATCAGAGACTTTATCAGTTGAGCTAACTGGAACCCACTGCTTAGTGTTACTATTGGATTAGTGGTAAGTATGGTTTTCAATGTTCAAGTTATAACAATAACAATTTTTTATAATATTTTTTTTCTTTATAAAGTCTTACAAAAATCCCCTTCCCTCTACCCTTGTGTACGTGAGTTTAACTACAATAAAATTTTTCTCCAAAAAATATTTATAAAAAATAAAATAAAATAATGTTAAAAGTTAAAATCTTTTATCAATTTTGTTGTCATTATGGTGCAAACATTTATTTAATTAAAACTGATATTTCTGGTTTGATTCATGAATCATGACCAAAGAGAGATTCAATAAATAAATAATAAAAAAACAAGGGTCACAAGAAGTTTATCATCGAGAACATAAAGCATAAAATTGGATCACGATAAATCGATGTATAAGATTGGATTGCATGGTGAAGAGCAACTACAACTTTAAGATCCTATCCTCCCACCAAGTGTAAGTGATGTGGAGGTAACGAGAGCCAGCTATATATATTTTGAAGTTTAGGGTGGTAAATGTTAATGGGGGTAGGGGGGGGTTCAAGTCCAAAGCCCAAATGCTCTGCTTGAGGAAATGGGCCAAGCCCATTTCAATAAGTAGTAAATAGAAACCTCCTAGGACTATTCTCATGGAATTCCGAGCATGCCGCAAACATCGAGACGCTTTCCCGAGATCATAAGCACAGGTGACCCCTCGGTAAACAAAAGAAATACCACGGGAGATCAATCCACCACTTTTTATTTTTCTAGCCGAAGCAACACTGTTACCAAGACCATCTTGGGAAACCTCCTAAAAGGATAAGAATTACAGAGGTTGTCACCTCCGCATTAATGAGAGGTTCTTTACCTAATCTTTTCCACATTAAATACACATAGGACAACTTGAACAGTACAAACAACTCCCAAAAGTCATGTTTTATGATGAAAATGGGAGATAACCAAGGGAAGATGTGACAAGTATCTCCAAAAAATCTGGCTAGGAGTAGGCCAGCTGGAGAGATAAGGGAAGAAAAAATGCTTATAAAAGAGGTGAAGGTTACCACAAAGTGGGGGTTGAAAAATATCGAGAGAGAGAGAGAGAGAGAGAGAGAGAGATTTTATTTTTGATTTCCTTTCTTTCCTTGTTGATTCCTCGTACCTCAGGAAAGAAATCTGTGTGTCATGAACCTTCTTATCTGTAATCCTACTTTCTTAATCAGTTGTTTGAGCTTCCCACTGTGGAATTTCCACCCTATTCTTGTGATAAATAAATTGTGCAAGTCAATTACCCATGAATCCTACTGTTTTGACCAAATAGTGTTTCTTTTTTGATGAACAAATAGTGTTTCTTAATTGTGTTTCTGACCCCACAAGTAATATCAATTAAATATCAAAATTATTTATTAATTTTTTGTATATGAACTTTATTAACATACCTTTTCAAGTTGTTAGAAAATAGATTTGTCAATAATTTGTTAGTACGCTTGTAACCATTTTTATTTCTTGATAAACAATTTAAGGTTTCAATTAAGTTGTATTTTTATTTGCTCAATATTTTGGAGATCTCCTTTGAGATAGTGTAAGAAAAAAAATCCAACTGCATTTTTTTCTTTTTTGAAAAAAATCAATATTCATTCTTCAAGGGCCTTGGGAACCTTGATAACTTTTTTGGAGAGATGGGGCCTTAGGACTAAGGTGGCGTTTGGATCTGGCGTTTTTGCGTTTTGCGTTTGCGTTTTTCTCTCTCTCTCTCTCTCTCTTTTTTTTTTTTTTTGCTGCATGTGTTTCGGGACACAAAGTTACTGTTCACGGGATCCACAACCACTTTATTCAGAAAAAATTACAAATGGGTCCCATGGCACTATTCACCAATTTAAAAATTATTTTGCTACAGTGTTTTCAGTAAAATAAGTTGTATCCAAATAGACCATCTACAGTCGCTTTGGAGGTAACGTTCCAAGAAATTGTTTGGAGCAACAAACTTTAGTTTACATTTAAATTTTAGTCAAACATTTCAAAATTATTATTATTAGTATAATAATTTTTATTTTTATTTTA
Source organism: Quercus ilex subsp. ballota (assembly GCA_032727855.1). Classification (NCBI taxonomy): domain Eukaryota; kingdom Viridiplantae; phylum Streptophyta; class Magnoliopsida; order Fagales; family Fagaceae; genus Quercus; species Quercus ilex. The sequence continues at coordinate 30,432,791 of CM064919.1, forward strand.
TTTCTGCTCTAGAAATACATTAAAAAAAAAAGCATTTTAGACTCAATTGTCCAATCAAACACTTAAATTTTTTCCAGAATGTATTTTGTACCTAAAATTTTTTGAGAATGCATTATTTAGTTACTAAACACAACCTAATTGATAAGAGAAGTGTTATGTACACAACATTTTTATAATAAATCATAAATGGTAAATTGTTATTGGTTCTAATTTGAATCTACCATTGCAATAACAACTTATCACTTAAAACTTATTGTACAAATGTCGAGTACATATCAATTATCTTTCTCAATTGTTAATTCTAATTTTTACAAAACACAACCTAATTGCATTCATATCAAAGGTTCTAAAAAATTAGCTTTTAACAACTCAAAAAGCTACTATATCTATTTTAATACCTCAATTTACAATACACTCAACATCAAATGTTCTATTTTAGCATACAATATATTAAAACAACATAAACAATTTCTACCCACTTACACCCATAAAAGCCATTCCACAGCCACAAAATAACTACAAATAGACACACCCACGACCAAACACCCAAACCCATAACCACAAAATAGCCATACCCATACCCACAGCCAAAACCCATTTCACAAATAGTCACATCCATGGCAAAACACCCAAACCCACCACTGAACTCAACGACCCATGGCGATGATCAACCCAATCACACCATCATCAACCACAACCACCTAGCAAAAAGACCAAGCACAATTAGCTACAACGGCAACCCACCACCACTGCCACCCACTCCCACAACCCACAAAACCCAAATATCTCAACAACTCACAACCCAGTGTAGAGAGGGAAAATTCCCGACCTATCACAAGTTGACACATCATACTACCAAGTCCACAAAAGGCAGCCAATCACAAAACGCCACGTACTGCTACTAGGTTTTACTATCACTACTCAGAAACCAATAGAAATTTGCCAAGTGTCATTGAAATAGAGACATGAAATGCATGCAAAAACCAATCACACATCAGCGCGTGTAAGCGATGACATAAGCAGTCCAGCACGTGTAAGCGATGACATGAGCAATCTGGCGCGTGTAAGCGATGACATGAGCAATCCAGTGCATGTAAGCAATGACATAAGTGAACCAATCAGGCTGTGACATGTGTCACCAATCGGACTCCACCATGTGTCGCTCACCCACCCCCAAACTCCTATAAATAGAAGCCTTCCTAAGGCATTTGAGGGAAAGATCAAGCCATCTAGAGCACAAGTAGCATTAAAGAAGATTTAGAAGTACTGAAACTCTGTTGGAATCAAGCCCTGAAGCCTCCAGGAACTTCAAGAACTTCGACCTCAAATGCAAGGAACATTCAAAGCAGAATCATCTAAACTAACTGCCCACTACAAAGCTAATGCAGCTCCATTATAAAGGCCAATGTTGGTGCGACTTCAGTGCAGATGAAGTGTTGACATGATGTCATGGCAAAGACGAATATTGGCATGGCTTCAGTGCAAATAAAGTGTTGACGTGGCTCCATGGCAAAGATGAATGTTGACGCGGCTTAAGTGTAAATGAAGTGTTGATGTGGCTTCATGTTGAAATGGCTTCTTTAAAAAAAACAAGTGCAAATATTGCTTCAGTAGGCAAAGTAATGGTGATGCTTCAATGCAAATGAAAGAGTTGACACAGCTTCATGATAAGAACAATTGGCATGGCTGTACTGCAAAGCCAAGTGTGGAACACCTTCATGCAAAAAACAAGTGTTAGCATAGTTCCATTGCAACAACCAGTGCTAGTATTGCTTAATTGCCAAGATGAAGGCCAGTACAACTTTAAAGTCAAGTACTGGTAATAGCATCATTCTATCATGAACACCGGCGATAGCATTGTTGCCTAGCTAAATATCCTTATGGAAACGTCGTTGCAAAGACGAATATCACTAAAAGATTGTTGTTCCAGGAAAAGAATGTGACGACATGAAGGCATACATCACTGCAAGAACGTTGCCATGCAAAGCTACCAAATGAAAGCAAACACTTCTATGAGAACGTCAGTGTAAAGTTTGATGTCAAAACCCGAAGATCAAGGAAACTGTGTTGCATAACAAAAACAAACAAAAACAAAGAACTTGTCAGAAGAAAATCTCGTTGCACGGCTAAACCAAAAAAAAAAAAAAAAATCAAAAGAGAGAGAGCTTCAATTTTTATCTCTAGCCAACAAGTACAAAGAAATGAGAAGCATGAAAAAAAAAATGAAAAAAAATCTTGAAAGCTGGAGAAGAAGACTGAAACATAAGAATGCCTAAATGAACGAAGCCAATCTCACGTCTTATATAGAGAACTTTTGCTAAGCTAGAAGCCAAGGAATATAAAGGGGGCAGATATGGTTCTACCAACCGAACAGTGGAAAAAATGGTGTTCACGTGAAAATAGCAGAAGCTCAAAGTCATTTTTGCAAAACTCACAAGCACTCAAAATCAAAGAAGTCTGCACCGAATTTTGAAAATAAAATTTAGCAAGCAAAAGAGACATTTAGTAGGTATCTTGGCACCGTCCTGTCAGAGCAGCCAGCATTAGAGTGGACTAAGATGGCAACAAGTCCAACAATGACTGCGGTCTCCTCTGTCGGATTTCTAAAACTTTTGACAAGATTTCACAAAACTCAACCCACAGAAATCTTCTAAGGACTTTGAACTACAAGACCTAGAAAATCCGTCCACAATGGAGCCATAACGCGCCGCCACAAATTCCCAACAACCCGCGGATTTCTCATTCAAATCTACCTAAATCTGAGAAAACTTTTACAAAAGTGATGCCACCACTAGATCCATCGGCCCAAGATCTACAAAACCTGAAAATTTCAGGTCAAGAAAAATAGCCACGCGCCACCAGAAGGCCCGGGATTCATCAGCGTCATTTCACGCGCTCACACGCGTCGACAGGGATAAGCCATGCGCTAAGATGAGCAACATGTGCTGCGATGAACTCTTACGTGCCTGTCTTCAAGTGAGTTGCACCCGCCAGCATAGGAAGATGATGTCATCGAAGACGTCACCTTTCACTTTCAGCTTGACCTGGTTCCTTGGACCTGACCTGAATTTGTGACTCGGTCCGAACCGCTAGCAAAAAAAAAAAAAAAGAAAAAAAAAGAAAAAAAAAAGAAGAGAGAGAGAAAAAGCTTTGACCAAGTTGGATCTTTGACTTTGACCAAAAAGTCAAAATTTTCAAAACAGACCTGTCCTACTCGATTTTTCGAGTACATTTTGATTTTGGGATCCATTTCTTTGTTTGAGACTCAGAAATTGTGCAAATAGTCTAATTTCCTAAAAGTTGACTTTTGCATAAATCTTAACCAAAAGTCAAAATTTTTAAGAATAACCTATCTTGCTTAATTTTTCACGTACATTCCAATTTTGGAGTCTGTTCCGTCATTTGAGACTTGTAAATTGCATAAATGGCTCAATTCCAAGATAGTTCACTTTTGTGTTGAAGTCTACCCAAAGTCAAGATTTTCAAGCCAGATTTGTCTTGCTCAGTTTTTCGCGACTTGGAAATCACCAATCTAACCCCCATCTCCGAAGTACTGACTGTGTCCAAAACTTAAGCTCCCAAGATCAAAATTTAAGATTCATCCATTTAGTTTGGATCCTCACAGGGTTATCCTTCAGACTTCATCAATGCTTCCCTTTTAAAGAATAGATGAACTCTCACAAGTGTGTTTTAAACTTGAAATTACATTGGGTCACTACTTCAGCCTACCATTCCCATTCGGTGCCTACCAGTCTCCCACCTACCATTCCTTTTTTGGTGCCAAACATTCCCATCCACCATTCTCACCAAAAATTCTCATCATTCTCAACTACCAATCTACCGTTCTTCATCTTTTTGCTATAAATAAAAGAGAAGGGTCGGATTCATCGAAAACTCATCAAGAAAAACACACTGAATCATGAAATGAAGATTTGCTTTTTTCAAAATTTCAAGTCCTCCTTCTCATAGCCATTTCTCACTATAGCCTCATTATTCTCAACACCTAGTAACCAATATTGCTTCATAATTAGTTTGAAATCAACCTTCTCACGGTTCAGTAGAAACTCTTCTCATAACATCCTTGCTGTTTTAAGATCCAAACAAATTTTGTTTCCCCACTTAACGACCTCATTTGTCCATAAAGTTACTCATAACAAGGCTGGTATCGTTGTTCCATGCATCCTTGGACTTGGTTGGCCAGGAAATCTAAGTCCAGCAGAGACACCTGTTTCTAAGCTCAGGGACCCCATAGTCTCTCTCCAATTGCTTGGTCTTCCAGCAGAAGCAGCAGCTTGGAACAAATAGCAACTTGGCTGGTTTCTAAAACCAGGATCACGAGTTAGCTCCATCTTTCATTTTCTGTGCTTTTCCAACAAGTGGCATTAGGTGAAGGTGGTAAAAAGTGTTGGGGTATCCTACAAATTTTCCCCCACCCAACCCTTGAAACGACCTCCAAGGCATCAGCTAATCAAAAATCAGCCTTTGGTGTCGGTAAATGGTCGCCAAAGCCTTATTCCATGTCCCCACCAGTGTGGGACTCGAAGGTCATCGTTGCTGGTACCTCAAAACACACTTTCTGGAATTACTCCAACTTAAAATTAGCTTGAAGAATTTCAGAAAATATACTTCTAAAATTACTTCAACTTAACGTCCGTCGGCATGGTCCCATCATACATGCACATTCGATGACTTACTGCCGGACCTCATTTAGCATGCAGTTAGTCCCATATCCTAAAAATACCCCAGAAACATCTACATTGAAAATTCCCCGATGTACAGGGCTAGCTCCATGGTATCGTATTTTTCACCCATTCACCATCTTTGCTTCATCCCCGTCTTCTTCACCACCACCACCAGCATACCCAGAATTCATAAGCTTCTGAAATTACCTTAACTTAACCTGAGCGATGCAATGACACATGCACACTCAACCACTTTCCCACATGTCCTCTGCGTAATCCGAAGTATATTTTTCCGAGATAACTTCACCAGGAGTTCTTAAAAACACCAGGCCAACACCATGACTCTGCATGCTATACCCAGCCAATATCCTTGCCTTTTCCCCATCTTCTACACCCTATGATCGCCGCCAACGATCCAAAATACTCTTCTGAAATTACCTTAACTTAACCTATGCTGAAATGATTCAATCTCGCAAGTACATCCAACTTCTTACAAATAACTTTCAGCCTCACCAACCCACTCTAAGTACCATGGAACACTCTTTTGAAATTACTTTAACTTAACCTCTATTGAGAAGGCTCTGTCACAAAGCCTTTCATATGGGTGGGTCTACTCTTTTGGAATTGCTTCATCCTACTGAAATTTTCACCACCTTCAACCACTGTAATTGAAGAGTTGAGTGTCAAAATCCATTCTTTTCGAGACTCATTACCTCACCACACTCTGAAACTGTGTACGTGAACGAGTCTCGAAGGGGCATTTGTAGAGAGGGAAAATTCTCGACCTATCACAAGCTGACACATCATATTACCAAGTCCACAAAATGTAGCCAATCACAAAGCGCCATGTACTGCTGCTAGGTTTTGCTATCACTACTCAGAAACCAACAGAAATTCGCCAAGTGTCATTGAAATAGAGGCACGAAATGCATGCAAAAACCAATCACACATTAGCATGTGTAAGCAATGACATAAGCAGTCCAGCACGTATAAGCGATGACATCAGCAATCCAGTGCATGTAAGCGATGACATAAGTGAACCAATCAGGCTATGACATGTGTCACCAATCAGACTCCGCCACGTGTCGCTTACCCACCCCCAAACTCCTATAAATAGAAGCCTTCCTAAGGCATTTGAGGGAAAGATCAAGCCATCTAGAGCACAAGCAGCATCAAAGAAGATTCAAAAGTATTGAAGCTCTGCTGGAATCAAGCCCTGAAGCCTCTAGGAATTTCAAGAACTTCGACCTCAAATGCAAGGAACATGCAAAGCAGAATCATCTAAACTACCTGCCTAGATCTCAAAGGCCACTGGAATCAAGCTTAAAAGCCTCCAGAAACCTCAACAAACCACAAATTAGTGAAACTCTATGGATTCAAGCCTCTAAAGCCCTGAAGAATTTCCACCACCAACCTTCAAATACGAAGAACATTCGAAGAGGAATCATCCAAATCATATTCCTAGGTCTTAAAGTTCACTGGAATCAAGCTCAAAAGCCTCCAGAAACCTCAACAAACCACAAATCAGTGAAGCTCTACGGATTCAAGCCTCTAAAGCCCCGAAGAACTTCCACCACAAACCTTCGAAGATGAAGAACGCACGAAGAACACGAAGAACGTGAAGAACAAAGGATTTCTAACAAGCTCATAGCCAGAGATTCATTGTAATTATGTTTCAAAGATCTTCGATCCATTCTTTAGCCAAATTGAAGTATATTTGGCATTCGAATCAAAATCACATTACCACAATTCCAATCAACAAACCTTTCTAAGAGATCGAATCAGAGGATCACTCTTTTGTAATCACAGAGAATTGTACCATACATTCATCAATACAAATTTGCATTTGTGAAACTATTTTACTTGTTTGACTTATTTCGATGAAGAGAAATTTAGTCGTCCACACCCACGAACCTAGAACACCAACGATGATCTCAACAACCACCACACGCTAACACCACACACCGATCTCTACCACTATTGCACGCCTAAGTTGTTGTTGATCTCAACACCATTGCTAATTTGGAGTAGAAAGAAAAAAAGAAAAAAAGAAAAAAAAAATGCCTTTGGTGGTGAGGGGAGAGAGAGAGAAACGAAACAGACATGGAGTAGAGGGTGAGACAGAGATGGAACAGAGAGGAGAAGAAAAGAGAGAGAAGAGATTGTTGTTAGGACATATGTGGTTCACTTGTTAAGAACATATGTCATTCTTTTATGTAATTAGCTAATTTTTTGACAAAACGCACTTTACTTGTATTTGGGTAGATCTAGGATGTGTTAAAATACTTCAAGAAACCATGTTTCAAGATCAAGTGTTGAAGCCTTCAAGTCTGTTCAAGAAAACAAGCTGAAAGTGCAAAGTTACTAAAACTCGACAGCTAGCATGTGTCGAGATTTAAGGAAGCTGTTCTGCCCGTGGCTCGACAGCTATCTTGACAGATGCTCGACAGCTTCTATTTGTCGAGGTTTATAAAATCAGAATTTCTAATATGATTTCTTAGGATCCGTGGATGTGTCTTTGGGCCTTCTTTTCTCCTAACCCTAGACATATAAAAGGATTGTTTTAAGGGCCGTCAAAGGGTTCACAAGTTGCACAAGCATTGAGCAAACTCTGTTCAAGCAAATTGTGACCGGAGACAAAGTTTTGACCTAATTCATCACTATTGAAGAAGTTGCTGTGTATTTGCACCAAAGGGTTTTGTGACCAAGCATCTTCTTGATCGTCATCGTTGGGATGAACTGAAGAACTTTGCAGCCAACAAACTTTCTCTAGTTTGTGATTGAAGTCGCGTACTGGGATTCGCGTATTGGTTAGTCACGTACTTGGGAGCCGTGCATCAAAAGGAGAAATTATCACTACAGAACAAGTCCAATTGGGTATTGGGGTAAGGGTTGAACTGTAGGTTGGTAAGGTACTTGGGATTCCTTTACTTGTAACTGCTTGTTATGATAATAGTGGAGTTTCAAGAGTGGTGACCTGAAAATCACCCGGTGGGATTTTTGCCGTCAGGTTTTCCCCATTCATAAACAAATCATCGTGTTATTTATTTTCCGCTGCATAATTAGTTTATTGGTGATTTGTTTATGCTACCATGCGTTTGCATGTTAAATTGATTAATTAATAACTTGGCTAATTAATTAATTAATTTAATCACAAAGGGTCAATACGTTTTTGGCCTATCAAGTGGTATCAGAGCAGGCACACTCTGATTAGGTTTAATCTTTGCTGTGTTGATCCATTGACCCCTGTTTGTCATGGATAGAGGACAGTCGTTAATTATACCTTCTTTATTTGATGGCACTAACTATGCATACTGGAAAGTACGCATGAGAGCTTTCTTACAATCTTTAGATGAGAAGGTGTGGCAAGCTGTAGAGATTGGCTGGACCAAGCCAAAAGAAGTGCCGGCCAATTGGGATGAAGCCAAGATCAAGGCGGCAAATTTTAACAGCAGAGCGTTGAATGCCTTATTTAACGTAGTCACCAATGAGGAGTTCAAGAAGATATCCTCCACTGAAACTGCAAAGGAAGCATGGACCATCCTCCAAACAACCTATGAGGGTACAAAGGCTGTCAAAGATTCAAAACTTCAAAGGCTCATTACAAGCTTAAAGAGATAAAAATGGAGGAGGATGAGTCGTTCGATGAGTTCTATGCCAAGCTCAAGGACATAGTGAACTCAGCCTTCAATTTTGGGGAAACCATTCCTGAACCCAAGATTATGAGGAAAGTGCTCAGATCTTTACCCGAGAGATTCCATGCGAAGATTACAGCTATAAAGGAATCAAAGGATATTGACAAGATTCCTTTGACTAAGCTGGTTGGAAACCTGCAGACCTACGAGCTAGGATTATCTAGGATTGGCAAGTCGGGTAAAGGCAAGAGCATGGCTTTGAAGACAAAGAGTAGTGACACAGATGAGTCTTCCGATGATGAAGATTCAAAGATGAAGTCCTACATTACAAGGCAGTTCAAGAAGTTTATGAAGAATGCCAATGGGAGGAACTTCGACAAGGACCGCAGACAGTCCAGTTCTTCTCAGTTTAAGGGCCAAGACAAAAGGAAGAAGGATGCAAAGGATGGCGGCCAGTACATTGTTCCCGCATGACCTAAGTGCTTTGGGTGTCATGGTTTTGGACACATGAAATAGGAGTGTCCTACATATCTCAAGAGTATTGGGAAGAGCAAGGCACTTGTTGCAATCTTAAGTGACACTGAGCTTGAAGATGATTCTGATAATAAGGATGACGGAATCTTGAATGCCTTCACTGCCACAGTCAATCCTACTGAAGGGATTGTTGAAGACGTGGAAGAAGAAGAAGAATTGGTGGATCCTAAGTGTGAGAAGATGGATGATCAAGATGATATCCATACAGCCTATGAGAAACTGTACAAGCTTTCTGAGAAGAATGAGAAACTGTATAGGCTGGCCACCAAGAAACTCAGTGATGTGGAACTTGATCGTGAAGAGTTGTCCACAAAGTTTGATGAAGCTAATCAAACAATTGGTGCACTGAGGTTTGAGAACAATTTCTTGGCTGAAAAGACCAAGAAGCTTGAAGCGGAGTTGTTTCAAGTCAGAGCTCAATTGGAGAGGACTTCAAGTGCAAAGTTTGATGAGATGCTCAGCATTCAGAAATCTACTTATGATCGAACAGGTTTAGGGTATGGTCTTTCTTCCTCTAATATTGCTTCTACTAGTACTACTGTGTTTGTTTCTCTTGCTAATAATACTGAAACTGAGAACACTAATGTTAAAACTGAATTAGCTAGTGAGAACTTAGACAAGGGTAAATCTATCTTAGGAGCACCCCCTAAGTAGGATAAGAAAGATGTTAAAAACCCTAGGGCTAAAAAGGGTAACTCTTAAAAGCCCAAACAGAAGAAGCAGCATCTCTATCATCATTGTGGAGCTGCTGGTCATACTCGACCAAATTGCTATAAGTGGTTAGCCACTCAACAGAGCAAAGGCATGATCGCATCTAGAAGCCAGAATCAGCTTCAATCCTCTCTTGCTCCTCTTGGTGATCTTCTCAAAGCCCTCATGTTCCTTTCGAACTTGAATGGTTTCAATTCTTCCCCCTCACCGTTGGTTCAAGGTTTTAATCAAAGGAAAGGTTCTTCCAAGATGTGGAAGAAAAAGGACTCTAAGTGATTTTATCACTTTCTTTTATCTTCTTGCTTTTGTTTGTTGTTGCATTACTTGTGTGTGTGTGTGTTTTTTTTTTGAGTCAGTCTAGTTTTATGCTTTGCTTTGTTTAACATGTTTTTGTTTGTTTGTTTTCAGTTTTTGCTTGTTTTGTTTTTGATATAAAATAAAAAAAAATATTGGAAAATTGGAAAATACAAAAACAGTGTGTGTTCTGTGTACATTGGTACTTGTGTACCTTAGATGGCCATTGAAACAAAGTCTTCTAAACTTTGTATCTTTTGTAGCTTAGATGAGCAGGATGTACCTCGAAGGTGATAGTCCCCATCAAACAGTTATGATTGTGTGTGAGTTTAAAGTGATTTTCTCATATCTCAAATTGTCATAACATGTATACATATATGCAATCTTGCGATGTTTTTCACACATAACACGCAATATTCTTTACTACTCTTGATACATATGCAGGTACAATGTGATTTGGCCATCACAAGGTTTTACATGTGCTAATGTATGCTCACTAAATTGTCTTGACTTGTTTTTGAAATATAAAATTTGTTAGACTTGTTTAGTGTGTGTGTGTGTGTTTTTGGGGATCCATATGCTTAAAATTACTGTTGAGAGATGATTTTGAAAGCTTAATATATTGATTGGATCATTGGTTTAGTTGCATGTCTGATTGCATTCATATCTGTGTTTTTCTCTTCTCAAAAAACTATTTTTTAAAAGCAAGCTCGACACCTCCTCGACACCTTTTCGATACCTAGCTATTTGTCGAGCTTCTCAAGTTTTTTCTTATCACAATCTCGACACCTCCTCGACACCTGGTGGATCGATCGAGAAATCTTCTACCTCCTCGATAGCTTCTCGACACTTTTTTGATTAATCGAGCTAATGTCCTCAATTTGGTGTTGTATCCCTTGATACCTCCTCGACACCTTTAGCTGTCGACGTTCTTTTTCTCGACACCTCCCTGGATAGCTGTCTCGATACCTCTCGATACCTTCATCTATCAAGAACTCCTATATATTTGTTTAGCGCGATCCGATTGTCACTTTTCTCGATCTCTCTCTCGACAATTTCTCTCTTTTCTCTCCCAAACACTCTTTTCTCACTCAAAACCTTCACTCCATGTGATTTTTGGCTCTTCCTTGCTCCAAATCACTTGGTATGCTCTCTTATCTATTCATTCTTCATGCATTTCATGATTTAAAACCTAGGTTTTGGGGGTTTTGAAAACTTTTGGGGTTTTTCAAAATTGATGAGTGTTTATTGTAATTTTGGGATGGGTTTTCATTTACATGTGTTTAAAATCTCATGTATTGCATCACATTAACATTATAACAATATTTTCATGCATTTAGATGTGTGTAATATGCTTGTGTGCTGGTAGGATTGGATTGGGCTGAGCCCATGATGCTTTTTACTTTGCATGTCACATGCTCATGCATTTTCATGCATACGTACTCTCTTTTCAATATATTTTGATATATTTGAAATTTTTTAGGACTTTTCTGATTGTCTCTCTCTCTCTCTTTCTCTTTGTTTACGTTAGTCGTGTCTATGGCACCTAAACATAAGTCTGCTTCGTCTCGGAACCCTTTTCGTTCCGAGGCATCATCTTTTTTTGATCCTACTCCTTATAACATTTGGTTCCGTGATGAGGATGCCTAAAAGGGATACTTGGAGAACTTTTCTCGACGAGGTGTTCATTCGGAACGCCGAGTCATTTTGGCGGACTTCGCCGACACTGAGCTTCCCGATGTCATTCACAGTTGGGGATGGGAGTCACTGTGTGATGTCTCGGTCACTTGTCGTCTCGTGCTTATTTAGGAATTTTACTCCAACATGCACGGGATTGATTCTTCAATACCTCTCTTTCACACTCGCGTTCGAGGTACGTGCTTTACTGCCACATCGCAGCTTGTTGCGGATGTGCTTCGAGTTTCGAGAGTAGAGCATCCTGACTACCTCGGTTGTGAGTGTCTGAGGACTGTGTCCAAAGACGAGATGATGTTTTCTTTCTGTGAGCACCCATCTGTTTGGGCTGAGCGTCAGTTTACACCACGTCGACCTTTTGCTAAAGGTCCTAGATTCATGAACATGGTGATGACTTTTGTTTTGCACCCATTCTCTCACTATAACTCTATCACAGAGCCTCGTGCTTGATTTTTTTTTTCTTTGTTAGAGCACCTCACTACCCGTGATAAGCTCATTTTCCCTTCAGCTATCACGCGGATTCTACGCCATTTTTCTATTCCTTTTCCCTCTTCTAATTACTTTTTTGTCATGTGTGCCATAGATGCCACTACCGTAAAACGTAGTGAGGCTCAGTTTAGGTCGCGACCGAAGTCAGCAGCTCCTCCCTCCGGTTCGACTCCATCTCATTCGGCACCCTCTCGGTTTGCTCCATCTACATCTGTTCCCTCCTCTTCCATGGGCGATGTATCTCTTGGAGACATCATGGCGCAGTTGCAGCATATGGATGCTCACCTTGATACACTCTCTACGGAGTTGTATCAGGTGAACGTTCGTGTCGGTCGTATTGCACGACAGCAGGCGGCTATGGGTGGCTTTGCTTCTGAGGCTACTCCTTCACCACCTCCTTTAGTGGCTTTTGATTTTGATGTTAAGGATGATGATGATGATGATGATGGTGATGACGATGATGCTTCGGATGATGATGATGATGATGATGGAGATGCTAGCTCTACTGATGAGATGTCTACTTGACACTCTACCCTTTGTCACTCATGACAAAAAGGGGGAGTAATTTTGGGTATGAGAGTAGTCATCTTAGGGGGAGAGTTAGTATAGGACATTTTGTTAGGGGGAGTGTTGATACTTGAGGGATGTAGTGAGGATATGATGTATCTTTTATTTTCTTTCTATTATAGATACATTGTTCTTGTACATTGGATCTTGTGATCATTTTTACATACATTGTACTTATCTTCCTTATATGTTGATGTATGTTTCTTTCACCTACCTTACATGTATTGTTTCTTTTCTCTCTTTATACACATGCTTCTTATACTTGTATGCAATCTATTATTTCTGTTTCACACAAAGATGCCTTAATGAGTTTTGTTTAAAGTGTTTCAGAAATACAGGTTGTTAAAGTCTACTTGCCATAAACTCTCTTCTTGCAAAGTTTTTCAAGGGTTTGTATTAGGATAGATTTTATTGTATTCAACAAATGAATATAAGTTGAATGATTTATGACTTCTCTCATATCTCATTTGTTTGTTGTAGTTTTGTCACAGATTACCAAAGGGGGAGATTGTTAGGACATATATGGTTCACTTGTTAAGAACATATGTCATTCTTTTATGTAATTGGCTAATTCTTTGACAAAACGCACTTTACTTGTATTTGGGTAGATCTAGGATGTGTTGAAATACTTCAAGAAATCATGTTTCAAGATCAAGTGTTGAAACCTTCAAGTCTGTTCAAGAAAACAAGCTGAAAGTGCAAAGTTACTAAAGCTCGACAACTAGCATGTGTCGAGATTTAAGGAAGCTGTTCTGCCCGTGGCTCGACAGCTATCTCGACAGATGCTCGACAGCTTCTATCTGTCGAGGTTTATAAAATCAGAATTTATGATCTGATTTCTTGGGATCCGTGGATGTGTCTTTGGGCCTTCTTTTCTCCTAACCCTAGACATATAAAAGGATTGTTTTAAGGGCCGTCAAAGGGTTCACAAGTTGCACAAGCATTGAGCAAACTCTGTTCAAGCAAATTGTGACCGGAGACAAAGTTTTAACCTAGTTCATCACTATTGAAGAAGTTGCTGTGTATTTGCACCAAAGGGTTTTATGACCAAGCATTTTCTTGATCATCATTGTTTGGATGAACTGAAGAACTTTGCAGCCAACAAACTTTCTCTAGTTTGTGATTGAAATCGCGTATCGGTTAGTCACGTACTTGGGAGCCGTGCATCAAAAGAGAAAATTGTCACTACAGAACAAGTCCAATTGGGTAATGGGGTAAGGGTTCAATTTTAGGTTGGTAAGGTACTTGGGATTCCTTTACTTGTAACTGCTTGTTGTGATAATAGTGGAGTTTCAAGAGTGGTGACTTGAAAATCACCCGGTGGGGTTTTTGCAGTCAGGTTTTTCCCATTCATAAACAAATCACTGTGTTATTTATTTTCCGCTGCATAATTAGTTTATTGGTGATTTGTTTGTACTACCATACGTTTGCATGTTAAATTGATTAATTAATAACTTGACTAATTAATTAATTAATTTAATCACAAGGGGTCAATACATTTTTGGCCTATCAATTGTAGAGAGAGAGGCACAAGAAAGACAAATAAGAGATAAAAAGAGAACCAAAATACTAAATAAAATATTATTATTTTTGTATAACTCTTAGCTACAATAAGGGCAAGACTTAGGTACAATATTTAGGTATTGTTCCTTAGGTTCCCCTCTTAAAATTCTGCCATATGGATTTTTCTTCGTGGAATTGAAGTGTATTTTTTAATTAAGTAACCACATGGCTCAATCTTAAGTGAGGAACTTAAGGAACAACACCTAAGGTATTGCACCTAAGTTTTGTCCCTACAATAAAATGCTATAAATGGCAATTTGAGTGTTAAATTTTTTTAAATTTAGCACATTTAATGTTGTGGGTTTTTTAATGTTTTTGGTGATAAAATAGCTTTTTAAAATTTTTTTTTTTTAATCTTTTTAAAACATGTTTGGTGTGAATTCTAAGAAAAGAACGCCAACTTTGAAATAGGGATGACAATTTATATCCGACCCGCGAATACTTGGCCGGGCCCGGCCCGACCCTAATAGGCCGGATTTTACTTGGCCCGATAAAGAATAGGGTCAGGTATGGGTTTTTAAAAAAAACCCAAACTGGGTGCGGGTCAAGTCCGGGTTTTATCAAAAACTCAGCCTGAAACCCGGCTTGAACTCGGACCCGGACCAGGTTACTCTGAAATTATAAAAAACCCCTTATATATATATATATATATATATATATGATAGGCCACAAATTGAATGACCGCTTGTGATAAAATCAATTAATTAATTAGCCAAGTTATTAATTAATCAATTTAACATGCAAATACGTGGAAGCACAAACAAATCACCAAATACTAAATATGCAGCGGAAAAATAAATGACACGGTGATTTGTTTACGAATGGGGAAAACCCTTACGGCAAAAACCCCACTGGGTGATTTTCAGGTCACCACTCCCGAAACTCCACTATTATCAAATCAAGTGGTTACAAGTAAAGGAATCCCAAGTACCTTACCAACTTACAGTTGAACCCTTACCCCAATACCCAATTGGACTTGATCTGTAGTGACAATTTCCACCTTTGATGCACGGCTCCAAAGTACGTGACTAACCAATGCGCGGATCCCAGTACGCGACTTCAAACACCAACTTGAGAAGGAGAGGTTGGCTGTAAAGTTCTTCAGTTCATCATACACAATGAAGATTAGGAAGATACTTGGTTACAAAACCCTATGGTGCACATACACAGCAACTTCTAGAGAGAAGATGAACTAGGTCAAGAACTTCGTCTTTTGATCACAATTTGCTTGAACAAGGATTGTTCAATGCTTTTGCAACTTGTGTACCACTTGACGGCTCTTAAAACAATCCTTTTATATGTTTAGGGTTAGAAGAAAAGAAAACTCAAAACCATATTCACGGATCCCAAGAAAATCAAATAAGAAAAACTGATTTTATAAATCTCGACAGATAGCAGGTGTCGAGGTAGCTATCGAGCAGGTGTCAAGATTTAATGAAATTGCACTTCAGCTTGCTTTTCTTGGACAGACTTGATGACTTCAACACTTGATCTTGAAACCTTGTTTTTTGAAGTATTAAAAACACCTAGAACTACCCAATTACAAGTAGAGTGCGTTTTGTCAAAAGGATTAGCCAATTTACATAAACAAGTGACATATGTCTTAAACAAGTGACATATGTCTTTAACAAGTGAACACACATATGTCCTAACAATATATATATATATATATATAATTGTAAACCCTAACCCACCCACCTCTCATTTTAGCTCATGCCTCACACAAGAGCACGCTCAATCTCTCAGTCACTCACTTAGTCACTCAAGAGCATGCACAAGAGCACTCTGTCACTCACTCTCAATCTCACAGCTCGCACACTCACACGGCCTTCGTCTCACTCACTCTCAAGCATCGCTGCAGCGCCGCCCAAGCTCTCTGCCTCTTACCGCTGGTCCCGTCCCTGGCTGTCACTACCGGTTTGTTCTTTGCTGTCACCACCGGTCCATTGCTTCAATTTTGGCTGTATCAACATCAGTAATCGGCTTGCAAAATATTGTGTCAAGGGAGATAGACCCTTTAGATCCTCAGGTGCTAATTGTAATTTTATAGTCTGAACCCCCATGAAATGAAGTTGATCATTTGGTTTACACTTTAGTCTACAATGGAGTTGGGTTTCGTCATGTATTTTATTTCAAAAAATGTAATATTTTATTACAAGAATTTGTGTTTCTGAGCTAGATTTTGCTTTAGATTACTGTAATTAGCTCTTGAATAGGTTTGGTTTTGATAAACAGTGGGTTCTTTGAAGAAATTGGGTTTGATTCATATGATTTTCCGCCAGATCAAACTTTGTAGATGCCTCGGTTTCTGACTAAATTTTTTAAAGTGTTTTGTATAATGTACTTAGTGGGTGATCTTTATATTTGGTTAAGATTGCTTTTTGGATAATTATAACATGTACATAAAAGAAAAGAAAAGAAAAAGGCTTTAGGAGGTTAGTGGATTTTGATCCCTTTTTGTTATTTAGCAACAATTTCAAGTTTTAAAGCATTTGGCTTTTTTAGCTGTTTGATTTGTGGTTTCTGTTGCCATAATCCAAGGAGGGACATCGTTTAACATCATCCCAGAGTCTGCTACAATAGCTGGGACTTTTAGGGCTTTTAGAAAGAAAAGCTTCCTTTTTGTTACCCAAATTTGGTTGGGTAACGGGGCCCGCAAGGTGGGTCTGGGTCTTGCAAAAAAAATCCGTTTAATAATCGGGCTGGGTTCGGGTTGCGGGTTCGAGCCCACGGGTTGGGTCTGGGTATACAAAAACCCGGCCCGAACTCGGTCCATTGCCCTTCCTACTTTGAAAAGAAAAGGTGAAACTATATTATTGGGCCTTGAAGTTTACCCTATGAGCGCAGTTAGTTCCTCAAGTTTCAAGTAAGCACTATTAGTCCCTCAAATTTAAAACATGAGTGCTGTTAGTCCTTTTGTTAACAACCGTTAGTATTATTGCCTATGTGGCTAATAGAATAATGATGTGGCATCTATTTACTACAAATGTTTTACAAAAATGGCTTGGCAGCTTTTTTTTTAAGAAACTTATAGGTCAGATTTTAGTTTTAATTTAAAAACAGGATTTAAAATAAAAACTTTCAAAATTTAAATGTAAGCCGACTGTTTATCTCCATTCTGCCTTCTTTGCTAGATCATCTATTTTGCCATGAGTTCCATTTGCTTTTTTTTTTTTTTTTTTTTCGTTGAGGATGAAAAAGGCGAGAGTGGGTTTATTTATAGTGTTGATTTTTTCTGGGTGCAAGAGTGGGTATTTGTTTGTTTTTTGGGTGTTTTTGAACTTTCACATGTTGAATATGAGTTTAGTATTTGAACTTTCAAACACCATTCCTGGTTTTCTATTTTAGTCCTTAACTATCATTGAATCCTCCATCTATTTTTTTTTCTTTTTTTGTTGAAGCAATTGTATCTGAAACAATTGCGGTACTTTAGTACAAATAGGGGTTGAATTTGGATGTATATGCCTATGTATGGAGTTGTTCCTCTTTCTTCTTTTTCCATATGGCTTCATCATTCCTTGTGAACACTTAGATTTGGATTTGAGAAGAAGATTAAGGTTAGATTTAGATTGAAAACCTAGTGAAATTGAAATTAAAGGGGAGATTTAGATTACATTCAAATTTGAGAAGAAGATAATTTGAAATTGAAATATTCACTGCTGACTAAAAAGGTAATCTCTGGTATTGTGCAAATGAACCAACTAGATTAGAGTTTGATTTTGGGCATTGCCAACAGATGGTAGAGGAAGAAGACGAAAGAGATAAGTGGGAAGAAGACGAGAGATATAAGGGGAGACTTTTTATTTTTAAGCTTTTAACATAATGATAAATGAATTAATTAATTAAAACATGTGCGTGTAAATTTATTTTAAAGTTAATTTACATGGCATAATATATGCAAAATCTATTTTTCTTTTTTATAATAAAAATAAATTTCAATGTCAGTAAAAAGATGCCACGTCATTATTTCGTTAGTTACATAGGCAATAACATTAACGATAGTTAACAAAAGGACTAATAACACTCATGTTTTAAATTTGAGGGGCCAATAGTGCTCACTTAAAACTAAATAGACTAATTATGCTTATATGATAAATTTTAGAAACCAACAGTGTAGTTTCGCCAAAAGAAAAACAAGCGGCTTGGTGCCTCTCTTTTATGACTTTTTGCCCTCAATAATTCTTTTTATTGTTAATTCAAATCCAACCGTTGATATTTCAAAAGTCCGTGACCCTTATGTGAAGGAAGGAAAGAAACAAAGCTGGAACAGTGACGTGAAGGGACCTCTGAGTCCCTCTCCTCCACCAAAGCCAACCCCTAAACCTGTGGATGAGGATTTGTACAAAATCTCACCTGAGCTCCTTTATGCAAAAACCAAAAGGAAGAGAGGATTGAGTTGTTTTCAAGCTGCTTGCTGCCAACTTGTTTTGAATGAAGTCGCGAGAAGCCTGTTATAAGGACTATGTACATATATGAGGGTAAACAAAAAAAAAAAGAAAAAAAAGAAAATTAGTGGAAGCATATACTTTTATATGGTGTCTATGTATTTGAGGGTTGGTTATTTTAATCGATGTCTGCGGAGATTTTTGCTCCCAAGATCGTTTTTATTTTGATCTTTTGGCTTTAGGAGGAGGCCCACTTCTTTTCAAATTAGGGGGTTAATTTTCATTTGAATCTTTTGTGTTGCGGTATGGAGGGCATAGTGTTAGAGTGAGAATTTGGGTTGGGATCCTCAGGGGATCCGGATCCTCTCCATTTCCCTTTGAAATGGAGAGGGTCCAGTTCACGGACAGGATTCTCTTTGCATTATATCAAGGGCCAAAAATGTGCCACGTCATAATTTAACTCAAACCACTCTTAACTAGGGTTAAAGAGTGACTGTTTCGTGCTCTCCATCTCTCTCTCTGTTTTTGCTTTTTAATTTTGTTTTGCCAAATCAAAAACGAACGAAATTGCTAAACAACCATAAAATCCCAACTATGTAGTTAATAGTCATTAGTTTCAAACTATATTTTTTACTAGCATCTCGAGTCTAAGAGACTCGATTTAGGGACTATAAATCGAGTCTTTAAGGGTCGATTTTTATGTCTTGAACGGGTCTGAGTTGGCACTTTTTTCACGTGGCATCCACATAGAAATCGAGTATCTGATACTCGATTTATAACCCCATATATATCACCGGCCGCTCCAGCGAAAACAAATCAGAGCCAGAAGAAAAAAAAAAAAAAAAGCAACAGAAGAAGGAAAGAACCCAGGCCAAACAAATCAGAGCCAGAAGAAAAAAAAAAAAAAAAGCAACAGAAGAAGGAAAGAACCCAGGCCGGCGCGACCCAGGCCAGGCGAGCCCAGGCCGGCGCAAGCCCAGGCCGGCGCGAGCCCAGGCGCGCGAACCCAGGCCGCGCGACCCAGGCGCGCGAGCCCAGGCCGCGCGACCCAGGCGCGCGAGCCCAGGCGACGCGAGCCCAGGCGGCGCTACCCAGGCGCGCGAGCCCAAGCGGCGCGAGCCCAGGCCGTCTTTCTCTCTCCCTGGTCTTTCTCTCTCTCTCTGATCTGGTCTCTCTCTCTTTGATCTCTGATTTGGTTTTTCTCCCTCTCTCTGATCTGATCTGGGAGGTGAGGCTGCGCTTATGACTTTAAATTTTTAAAATTTTTTTTGTTTATAAATCGAGTCTTAGAGTCTCGATTTTCTAGTACTCTCCACGTGGAAAAAGATGCCACATCAGAAGTGACTAGACCATAAAAATCGAGTCTTTGAGACTCGATTTATAGACCAAAATCGAGTCTAAAAGACTCGAAATGCTAATAAAAAATATAGTTTCAAAACCTTAATTACTAACTAGATAGTTAGAAAAATAAAATTAGTTTACTATTTTCCCCATCAAAAACTAAACTCCTATGTTCTCAAATCTCGCCGGAAATCCAACCGTTTTTTCACTCGCCGGAAAATCCAGTCGCCGTAAAAGTTGTTGTTGTTGTTACAAAAAGCAGAGCTTCGTTTTTTTGGTGAATCGGAAAAGCTGGATTCAGATCGTGAATCAAGGATTAGAAGCGTGAATAACGGGGTCGAGACTATAAACGCCGCTGCCACAGCTATCGTCTCCGCCGAGACTCGTGTCCAGCCCACCACGTATTCAGTAAGTTAAATTTTGATTGCTTTTTTGCTTTTTGGTCCTTTTCCTGTGTTTGGGAGCTGAGAAAATTGAGGAAAACGAAAGAGATATTTTTTTATGTGATTCGGTTTACTCTGTTTGGCCGGTGGGAAAATGCAAGAAAGGTAGAGAATTTTTTTTTTCTTTTTCTAGGGAAAAAGGTTGTTAGGATTAGTTCATTTCATGTTTATTATAGTTTTATTTGGCGGGTGAGATGAAAAATTGTACGGGAACTTGGATCTTATGCTTGTTTAGTTGTTTCTATTACAAAATTAAGTTGATTAGTTAAGTAAGATCCAATTAATTACAGGTTTTGGTAAAATCCCAGTTCTTATATAGTGCACAGGATTATAAATTTTAATGCTTTTTAAAAATTACTTTTGGATAAATATATGGTATATTTTTATGTTAATCATTCAATTTGCTTGGATGCTGAGAAACCAAGGGAAAGGAAAATGAAGAATATTTTTTAAAGGCAAAAATTTGATTCAGTTAGGTGGGTTTCTTGGTTTGCTCAGGAAATGATAAGTATAAATTTTGAAATTCTCTTTTTTTTTTTTTTTTAGAAATTAAAATCTATCTTTGTACGGTAACATTCCTTATGGTTCAAGAAATTTGTTCGAGTTGCCGTTGTGCAATTCCTGTTCTGTGCATTCTATTGATTAGATTGCATTTTTTTTTAAAGGTGATATGACTATAATTTGTATGTGACACACATGGCGCATTTGGCTGTAGAAAAGTAATGATGTTTTGATGATCCAGGACTTCGATTGAAAGCTGTACAGTTGTGTGTGTGAAATTCACATATCATACTCTAGGTCTAGTATTTGTCATACATTCCTATATGTTAAGTTGAATTAACTTTTCATTCAAATTGCAATGATATATGGTTGCTTAATTTTGCATTTGATGATGACTTTGGCTTGATTGAATGGGCCAAATGCTGAAATTATTTAAAGTTGGTATTGAATGTCCAACACAATGATGAAGAGGGTTGGATCTGTGCTTAAAATTGTAGTGAGGGACTGAGGGTTGTATCTGTGCCACCAGTGCATCAAACTACTCTTGTTGTGTATGTGCATATACACCCAGGTGTGTAAAAGTTTGTATGCGTGACATCTTTGAATTAAAGTTCACTAGGTGAGTCTAGCTGGGCTTCCCTCTTTTGGTCTCTACTGTTGTGTACTGAATGATTGTGGGTCTTACAAACCATAGAGAAAACGATATTTATGTTCCATTTAAACTCGTAGTAATTCAAAATTTGTTTTTTATTTTACAGAAAAGAAGATGGGGAAGCTACTAGTTCTAGATGATGTGTGGAATGATCAATATAACGACTGGGAGGTCTTCCTATCTCTTCTTGAAGTTGTTGTTGCAAGGGGAAGTCGTATTATTGTAACTACACGCATTCAACGTGTTGCAGAAATGATGAATGCTGTCAGTGTTCATCATTTGAAAGAATTATCAATTTCACAAAGTTGGTCGCTGTTTCAAAGAATTTCTTTTGGAGATGAGAACCCTATCCCATATCCAGGGCTAAAAGCTATTGGCAATGAAATTGTGAAGAAGTGTCAGGGCTTGCCTTTAGCAATAAAATCAGTTGCGGCTTCCTTGTGCTTTAAGTTGCAAGTCAGGGAATGGAACCGTGTATTGGAGGGCCTAACAAATTTTCCAACTGGAATGAGGGATGTTTTCAATGTATTAAGACAGAGCTATGATCATCTTCCTGCACATTTAAAGCGATGCTTTGAATACTGTTCAATATTTCCTAAAGGATATGAGTTTGAGAAAGAAAAGTTAATCCTCTCATGGATGGCAGAAGGCCTCCTGCAACAACCCAGAGGTAATCACAGAATGGAAGACCTTGGTGAGGAGTACTTTCATGAATTATTATCAATGTCTCTTTTTCAAACATCAAGCGGCAATAAATCACATTTCAGGATGCATGATCTTATAAGTGATTTGGCCATTTATGTGTCTGGGAAATTTTCCTTCAGATTGGAGAATGATGATCCCACTGGTCTCACTGCATCAATTCGGTATTTGTCGCTTTTCAGATGCAAATGTGATTCCCCAGAAATATTTGAGGGCATTAGAAAAGCCAGGCATATAAGGACCTTTTTGCAACTGAATCATGAATTATGTCATTTAAGTAGTAATGAACTGCAGAAATTATTGTTCAAACTGCAATTCTTACGGGTGCTTTCTTTATGTTGTTATCATATTGATGGGCTTCCTGATTCAATCGGTAATTTGAAACATTTACGATACATTGATCTCTCTTATGCTGCCATCAAGAGGTTACCTAAATCAGTATGTTCTCTTTGCAACTTACAATCATTGATCTTGTTCTATTGTTGTTCTCTCACTGCATTTCCAGAAAACATGTGGCAACTTGTCAACTTGCGTCATCTTGATATTACTGGAACTTCTTTAGAGAAGATCCCGAGAGAAATGTGTAAATTAAAAAATCTTCAAAATTTGATCTTGGCCAATTGTCATTCTCTTACTGAATTGCCAGAAAACATGTGGCAGCTTTCCAACTTGAGCCATCTTGATATTACTGGAACTGCCTTAAAGGAGATCCCGAGAGAAATATGTGAACTAAAAAATCTTCAAAAGCTGATCTTGGCCAATTGTCATTACCACATAAGATTTGTTATTAAATTGATATACACGTAGCATTTCTCATACGTGATGTGGTCAAAGACTTTAAAGTATAATGAAAAAACTAAGGAATGCCCAAAGAGCATTGGTTTTAAGAATTTTTTATTGAGAAAGAAACAAAAATTAAATTTTTTGACTTTTTTTTTTTTTATATTACATGTCAAAACTTTTTAAAAATAATTTATTAATAATTAAGTCATATGTTAACATAATTAACCAAAAACATAAATGCCTCTGAGTTGTCAATGACATTCATTGCTCATTACCAAAAAATTAGTAAGTTAATAAGAAAAAAAGTGCATATATATATGCACGCACGAGTACAAATCTTTAATAAAAAAATTCCATCACCACATGTATTGTTAGTGTAAATAAGTAGATAAGTAGATACCCAATTTGGTATTTCTACATCAATGCCATAAACAAGTAGATACCCAACTTGTAGAAGCCGACCACAAAAAAACACTTCCTTGGCTAATTCGCTTGCTGTTCTTCTGAGATCCAAAGCACCAATATAGGCTCCAGCAGCTTCCCCATCTTCTTTTCTGTAAAATAAAAAACAAATTTTGAATTACTACGAGTTTAAATGGAACATAAATATCGTTTTCTCTATGGTTTGTAAGACCCACAATCATTCAGTACACAACAGTAGAGACCAAAAGAGGGAAACCCAGCTAGACTCACCTAGTGAACTTTAATTCAAAGATGTCACGCATACAAACTTTTACACACTTGGGTGTATATGCACATACACAACAAGAGTAGTTTGATGCACTTGTGGCACAAATACAACCCTCGGTCCCTCACTACAATTTTAAGCACAGATCCAACCCTCTTCATCATTGTGTTGGACATTCAATACCAACTTTAAATAATTTCAGCATTTGGCCCATTCAATCAAGCCAAAATCGTCATCAAATGCAAAATTAAGCAACCATATATCATTGCAATTTGAATGAAAAGTTAATTCCACTTAACATATAGGAATGTATGACAAATACCAGACCTAGAGTATGATATGTGAATTTCACACACACAACTGTACAGCTTTCAATCGAAGTCCTGGATCATCAAAACATCATTACTTTTCTACAGCCAAATGCGCAATGTGTGTCACATACAAATTATAGTCATATCACCTTTAAAAAAAAAATGCAATCTAATCAATAGAATGCACAGAACAGGAATTGCACAACGACAACTCGAACAAATTTCTTGAACCATAAGGAATGTTACCGTACAAAGATAGATTTTAATTTCTAAAAAAAAATGAAGAAGAGAATTTCAAAATTTATACTTATCATTTCCTGAGCAAACCAGGAAACCCACCTAACTGAATCAAATTTTTGCCTTTAAAAAATATTCTTCATTTTCCTTTCCCTTGGTTTCTCAGCATCCAAGCAAATTGAATGATTAACATAAAAATATACCATATATTTATCCAAAAGTAATTTTTAAAAAGCATTAAAATTTATAATCCTGTGCACTATATAAGAACTGGGATTTTACCAAAACCTGTAATTAATTGGATCTTACTTAACTAATCAACTTAATTTTGAAATAGAAACAACTAAACAAGCATAAGATCCAAGTTCCCGTACAATTCTTCATCTCACCTGCCAAATAAAACTATAATAAACATGAAATGAACTAATCCTAACAACCTTTTTCCCTAGAAAAAGGACAAAAAAAAATTCTCTACCTTTCTTGCATTTTCCCACCGGCCAAACAGAGCAAACCGAATCACATAAAAAAATATCTCTTTCGTTTTCCTCAGTTTTCTCAGCTCCCAAACACAGGAAAAGGACCAAAAAGCAAAAAAGCAATCAAAATTTAACTTACTGAATACGTGGTGGGCTGGACACGAGTCTCGGCGGAGACGATAGCTGTGGCAGCGGCGTTTATAGTCTCGACCCTGTTATCCACGCTTCTAATCCTTGATTCACGATCTGAATCCAGCTTTTCCGATTCACCAAAAAAACGAAGCTCTGCTTTTTGTAACAACAACAACAACTTTTACGGCGACTGGATTTTCCGGCGAGTGAAAAAACGGTTGGATTTTCGGCGAGATTTGAGAACATAGGAGTTTAGTTTTTGACCTGGCAAAACAAAATTAAAAAGCAAAAACAGAGAGAGAGATAGAGAGCACGAAACAGTCACTCTTTAACCCTAGTTAAGTGTGGTTTGAGTTAAGTTATGATGTGGCACATTTTTAGCCCTTGATATAATGCAAAGAGAATCCTGTCCGTGAACTGGACCCTCTCCATTTCAAAGGGAAATGGAGAGGATCCGGATCCGGATTGAGGCATGTATGAGAAGAGCAATTATGAACTCATGCTCGTATGGTACGAATATCCCTTTGGAAAAAGGAAAAGCAAAGTCAAGTCTACTCTGAGGTGTGCTCCCTTCTTTCATTTTAAAATTCTCTCTCTCTCGTTCCATTTCATCCATTTTCCGAATGCATTCTCTTCCTTTCTCGGATTTTTCTGGTTACTTATTATTGCGGGAAATTGAAAAAAGGTGTTGAAAAAGGCTTCTTGTCCGTCTTCTTCTCCAGTTTTAGTTACGGTTTCATCAGGATCAGAAGCATGGGCTTAACGTCCAGCCGGTACTGCGTGCTTTAGTTTCAAACAAACCTAATTCGAATGGCGGAGGAAAGTACTCTTCGATGTAGAAAGACGAGACCACGACCGAGGAATTGAAGTCGGAGTTTGTGCCCTAATTATACAGTGCATATATATGCCCCAGATGACGGAACCATGTAAGCCTCTCAGACGAGACCACACCACCGGTGGCTTATGCTGAGACTCGGAATGGAAATGCGTGTGTGGCCTAAAGATGGGTACGGTGGGGTTGCGTCTGGGTCTAACAGGTTTCAAGTTCAACAATCGCCGGATTTTTGGAGAGAACCAGGCAAGGAAGGTGGGTTTGGTCACTGCTGTTCTTGTACGGACACAACAATGATATTGATACACTTTCCAATAAAATAGATAACTATTTTTTCTTGGTGAAATTGTTAGAATAAAATTATAAATTATTTCATTATTTAGTGAACAGAAGTATTTTGTCTTACTCTAACGTTTTTTGAGAGACTTTTATCTTTACTCTAATCACTTCGGATTGGTAAGCATCACCTTCATATTTTACCATTAGATTTGGATACTAACTAATTATTTATTTATTTTTTTATCATTTCATTTTCTTGTCTTTATTGATAATAATAATAATAATATATAATGAAGATGGAATCTTTTCCCAAGCAAAATAAGGTTATCTAAAAAAAATTCTTGAGCAGGATATCAAAGATAATTCGATGACCAAAAGATAAAAAAAAGATAATTCTATGTCTATTTTATCAATGCATATATATAATTTCTCCAACTAGTGGGTCTAGAAAAAAAGAATTCAGCCATGTTCCTAATTTTATAAACTTAAAAAGGCCAATAATTTTTCTAACTTTTAAATTATAAGAAAATATAAAAGATTTAAGTACGTTGCACTATTTCCTTTCGAACCAAAAACTTTAGCTGATTTATTGAAGACATCACCTTCATATTTTACCATTAGATTTGGATACTAACTAATTATTAATTTTTTTATCCTTTCATTTTCTTGTCTTTATTGATAATAATAATAATATATAATGAAGATGGAATTTTTTATCTAAACAATATTCTTGAGCTGGATACCAAAGATAATTCGATTTTCCAAAGATAAAAAAAGATAATTCTATGCCTATTTTATCAATGCATATATATAATTTCTCCAACTAGTTGGGTTGTTGTTACTTATTGTTAGTTGTTCCTGAGAATGGAAAAAAATAACAAGCGAAAAGCTGAGTTGGAGGAAAGTGTCGAAAAAAGGGTTTTGATCGCAGCCGTAGCTGAGAATCCTGATGAAAGTCTCCACGATTTGATTAAAGTGCTTGAAGATCACAATTACAAAGGTACTTTCTGCTACTTTTCTGGCATTTATTTATTTATTTATTTTTTTTGGGGAAAATCCAATAGAGTACGAATCATTAATGCTCCGTTTGGATTAGCCAATTCTCATCAATCAAACTGAGTTCTCATCACTCAAACTGAGAATTGGCGTGAGACCCATTGAAAATATTGTGTTTGGCTTGATTTTCTCTCCTTGTTCTCATCACTCAAACTTAGTTTGAGTTGAGCTATAGTGCAGAAAACTAAAAACACCAAATTGTTGTTTTTAGTTTTTGAGTTACATAACTCAATGGCATGCTGGTAAATATAAGGTATTTATGGGGGCCATGACTTGTGTGTTGTCAAGTCAAACCACTCATCACCAACGGCAATTCCTCTTTCTTCTTTCTTTCTTCTTCTTCTTCTTTCCTTTTCTTTCTCTCTTTCTTTGCTTCTTCTTTAGACCCACACTTCAACGTTTTTTTTCTTCTTCTTTCTTTTTCTTTCTTTCCTTCTTCTTCAGACCCACTCCAACGTTTTTTGTTTTTTTTTTTTTTTTTTTTCCTTCTTCTTCTTCTTTCTTTTTCTTTCTTTCTTTCTTCTTCAGATCCCACTCCACTATTTTCATACATGCATAAATTTATACCCAGAAACAAAAACCCACTCCTGATTTTAGTGATTTTGGTTTTTGATCTAAGGATTCTTGGGTTTGGGTTTGGGTTTTCTGTGTTTGTGGGTTTTTGGTGGAGGTTGTGGTTGTGTTGGTGGTGGAGGTTGTGGTTGTGGATTTCTAGGTTTGCCGTTGGTGGTGGTGCAGCTGGATTTGGGTGTAACTGGGTATTGGTGCGTGAAATGGGTTTCTGAGAAAAGAGATGTTAATGGGTTTCTGTGTGTTAGAAATACTGAATGAATAATTGTATTGTATTTCTCAATGAAAGAATATACATGAGTGCCTTTATATAGGAGACATATGAGTGCAGTACAAGTAAGAGTGTAGTACAAGAAGTGTGCTATACAAGTAATCTAGTTGGGCCTAAAGCCCACAACACTATATACGTTAACAGCCTCCCTCAAACTCAAGGTGGATGTGAGACCAGCTTGAGGTTGTCAACCAAAGTACGAAGGCGTCCCTTAGGATGTGACTTGGTGAAGATATCTATAAATTGATCTTTAGAGGAGACTGAGATCAGCTTGAAAGCACCATGGACAAGATGATAACGGATAAAATGACAATCGATCTCGATGTGTTTAGTCCGTTCATGGAAGACATCATTGTGAGCAATATGAATAGCACTCTGGTTGTCACAATAAAGAGGAGTAGCAGAGGATGTAGACACACCTAAGTTTTTGAGAAGCCATCGTAGCCAAAGGAGCTCAGATGTGGTATCAGCAAGGGCACGATATTCTGCTTTAGTACTGGAGCGGGCCACATGAGTTTGTTTCTTGCTTCGCCAAGAAATTAGAGAAGAACCAAGAAGAAAGCAATAACCAGTAGTGGATCTGCGATCAGTGGGATCTCCTGCCCAATCAGCATCAGAAAATGCACGGAGAATAAGAGGAGACTGAGCAGAGTAGAAAAGACCATGGAAGAGAGTGCCCTTCAGGTATCGAAGAATGCGCAGAACAACAGCATAATGAGTCGATCGTGGAGTAGACAGATACTAGCTCACCTGGTGAACAACATAGGAAATGTTCGGACGAGTGATAGTGAGATAAACTAAGCTGCCAACTAAGCGTTTGTAAAGAGAGGGATTAGACAATGGTTTCCCCCCTGAGGGAGTCAGATGCGCATTAAGCTCAACTGGAGTGTCAACAGTCTTGCTATCAGTGCGTCCAACTCGAGACAAGAGTTCAGAGGCATACTTGGCTTGAGTAATATAAAGTCCATCTGTAGAATGAGTGATTTCAAGACCCAAGAAGTAGCTGAGATGTCCAAGATCTTTCATTTCAAACTGCTGACTGAGAAAAGCCTTGAGTTCTTGAATGCCACTGAGGTCATCACTAGTTATGATCATATCATCCACATATAGGAGAAGTAAAATAGTGCATTTGTTAGTGCGACGAAGAAATAAGGCAGAATCATAATGACTGGCCATGTAACCCAAGCGAGAGATGGTAGAGCTGAATTTGGCAAACCAAGCTCGTGGAGCTTGTTTAAGGCCATAAAGTGCGTGTCGAAGGTGACAAACCTTGTTTGAGTCAACAGAGAGACCATGAGGAGGTTGCATATACACTTATTCACTTAAATCCCCATTAAGGAATGCATTTTTGACATCCATCTGAAAAAAGTCCCATTTACTGGCAGCAGCAACAGCTAAGAGGGCATGAACAGATGAGATACGAGCAACTGGAGCAAAGGTCTCTTCATAATCAATTCCATACTCTTGCGTAAAACCTTTTGCAACAAGACGAGTTTTGTACCGCTCAATGGACCTATCAGAGCGAGTCTTAATCTTGTAGATCCACTTACAACCAACCACAAATTTTCCAGGAGGAAGTGTCACCAAATCCCAAGTATGGTTTTTAGATAATGCATCAAATTCTTCTTTCATTGCAATCTGCCATAAAGGGTCAGTGGAAGCCTCACGATAGGTGTGAGGCTCGTGTAGTGTAGCAAGGGCAGTGTAACAATGATAGTCAAGTAAATGTGCAAGAATAGATCTTACTAGAGTTGAGTGACGAGGTGGAATGTCTTGTGCAAGATCTTCAGGCGGAGCAGGAGTAGGAGCGGGAGACACAAGCTCAGGATTGGGGTTGGGTAGCTTGTCTTCAACCTATTCATCTTCCATCTGTTCATTAAAGGGTGAACTAGGAAAGGGATCAGTGATATCTGGTGGTTGGACAGAGAAGTCTACAGCAACAGAATCAGGAGCAACTACAGGTACATCAGGAGCAGCTACAAAAGGAATATGTGCCTCATCTGAAAAAAGATCAAAGACAGAGGATGAAGACAGGGAAGCACTGAAATGAGAGAGCTCGACAAAGAGGCGATGTTCCCAAAAGACAACATTGCGGGAGATACGAAGAAATCTAGTTAGGCCTAAAGCCCACAACACTATATACGTTAACACTGTGAAATGGGTTTCACTTTATGGGGTTTGGGTTTGTTTCTGGACTGAGTGTGCTGGAGAAAATGACTCGTGAGAGGTAAGTGAAATCCCCCGCGGGTACCAACCATAAGTAAACAGTGTGGTGTCAGTGGTGGGCTCCATGATTTTGGCAAAAAATATGCTTAAATTTTGAGTTATGTGATTGGGTTATGTTGCCAGACAAGAATTTTGGCATTTTTGAGAGAAAGTGGAAATTGAGTTAAGAGTTATAGGTTTTGAATTTGAGTTATGAAAACTGAGTACTGAGTTATGAAAACTGAGACACCTCTAAACCAAATGGGCCCAAAATCTCATTTTAAGGAAATGAAGTCGCTGCAAAGTGACTTTGATTGTTTCATAGAGCGCCATAATCGTTCTATCTAGGAACGAAGAACCACGTCAGTATTTTGTGTTTTGTTTTTTTTTTTTTTAATAGGAAATTTTGTGTTTTGTTATGCATATGGTTGGCTTCCTTGACCTTATACCATCATTCAGGCTTACCTTTTACCTACAGACCAGTTGATTTGGCTCCGATGCAGTGCAATTACTGTTTTCAAGTGAGAGAGAAAAGTTAACAAGGTAAAAAAAGTAAAAAGTAAAAAGTTAAAAAATATTTTTATCCAAGAGTGAAGATTAAGATTTTATAGAGTGATTTTTTTGGCTTTTAATCTCAGTCATTAAAAGTATTATTGCACAGAAAATTAGTTTTTTTGTAATCTACAGACATCAATAACAAACAAATATTTCTTATTCGCACAAGTTCATGTAAAAATTTATGTCTATTTTAATATAAATACTTACTTTTTATATTTTATATAACCATTTTTCAAAAATAACTACATCGAATTATCTATTTTCATTATATTTTATTAATTTTTTTTTTTAATAATTTATCTCTCTCTATATGAGTAAAGAACTATTAAAAAAGATGTGAGGTGCGGAAGCGTTAAGAAGCATAACATGTCCACTTCTAAAAAACAAGAAACAAAATACATTTGTTTCTAAAAATAACCTCAAATCCACGAGAGTTTCATGAATCCACAAGGAGTAAGGGTTTGGAATCTACTAGAAAATAAAAACAAAAGTCTGAATTTTATTAATTAAATAATTGTTCAAAAAAATTTTACAGGCTTAGGAGTCTACTTATGAGCTCCAAAAAATTTGACAGAAAAGAAAATATATTCTAAAATAACTTCTAACTAATACCTAACCATAACAGGAACCAAATTTGACTTAAAAAGTATTAAAAACATCTAAAAATAAGGAAATAAATGCCCTGAACCTAAAATAACGAAAATTACATAAAACTATCGAATATAACAAATTACATAAATTAGTTTAAAGATTCTATCCTATGTCAAAAAATATATTTGCATGTAAATAATAACTGTGTATATTTATATAGTTATTGTAGCAACATTCCAAATTTACACTAGTTTACATAGACTAACATGAGTGATTTTTGAAGTTAAATATGCAAAATTTACCTCTTAAACTATTATATATTGACTGATGTGAGTGCTCTAAGCTTTCCAAGTGACCTATGCTACATGTAAATTTCGTAATATTTGAAACTAACTTGGTATTGATATATGTACAATAGGTTTATTATGTTCAACACAAAAACTAGCATGATATTGGTATGACTTTTTACTCTAAAGTGATTAAAAATATTTTCAGTTTTCAAATACAATGGAGCGGACGAATTTATATCTCAGATGAAAGAAATTAGAGTTGATATCATTCTAACTGAAGGAACCCTGCTTGATCCCATGAATCTATTTCAGCGTCTTACACAGATCTTACGTGGGATGAATTTTCCAGTTATAAGTAAGTATACATACTTCGTTTCCATACTAGCAAGCATATGCCATTACAATTTGGTTAACATGTTTTGTTAATCTTAATATCCCAATGTCTTTATGCTGCTTATCAGTGATATCATCCAATGATAACAACATCAATAGCCATTACCATTGGTTGGCGGGCAAATATTGTGTGGCCTATTCTCAAACTGGTGGAGGAACATTTTTATGATAGAATAAATAAGTCAGGTGAAGGGAAGCGGCTAAAGGAGGAGATTAAACAAGTTGAATTGCCTGATGAAGAAAAGCGGCTAAAGGAGGAGGTTGAACATGATGAATTGCCTGATGAAGAAAAGTTGCCTGAAGAAAAGCGGCTAAAGGGGGAGGTTGAACATGCTGAATTGCCTGATGAAGAAAATAAAAAAAAAAAAATTAGAAAGGGAAAAAGCTGGTGAACATCACCAACGAATGGTTTGGAGGGGGGATCGTGAACGAATGTTTAGGAAAATTGTGACTGAGTTGGACAAAACTGGAAGTAAGAATCTTTTCCCCAATCTTAAGCTTCATTAAATGTTTGATGATTGTAAAAATTACTAGTTACTCCGCTTCATGTCCTTTTTGTTGTGTAGCTTGAATTGCCACAAGTCAGTCATACTAGTTTGACCTAATTCAGGTTGTATTAGAAATCTTAGTTGACCTATTGTTGGCACGTGTATATCTCTAATTATGTTATATAAAGCACTCACTCTTGCCATTACTATACAATATGGAATTTCATTATTTAACTAACCACACACTCACTTATGAATATTGCCACAATTTTACTATTTTTGTACAATTATTTTCAATCATTCACTATAAATCAAATGTCTTACAAGTATCTTATTAGATGTTTTGTTATGATTGCTCTCTTAAAAAACGATTTGGATAGTTTATAAAGTACAGCTACGTACTTTTGCGTACATAATTTTGATGGTTTTCCTTTTTCTAACCAAGAAATTGAGATTAGAAATATTGATGTTGAAAGGTTTCTTACAAATACAGTATCAATTCTCTGTTGGTGTTGTTTTGTGGTGTAACTCCAAGAATAGAATTTTGTTTCTTCATTAGTAGTGTTCATTTTATTTTATTTCACTTTATGTTGATGCAGGGGCTACCGGCAAGAAAATTTGGGAACATATGCAAGCTAATGGTTTCAAAGATATTTCTATAAAACAAGTCAATAGTCATCTTCAGGTAATTACTGCTTTTATTTTCACGAGTAGTTATCCAGTTAAATAGTCAAATTTCATCTTCAAGAAAGGACACTCAAAAGTCAAAACTTGTACTGATGAAACAGAAACATCGTGGCAAACCTAAAATAGTTCATCCAGTTGATGATAGTTATCAAATGTTGGAATACAAAGATCAAGTCGATACAAGCCCAGGGCAGGACGCATCTAGACATGGAATGGAGGAACATTCGAGCAAGACTGATGCAGCAATGAACACAATTAATGGAAACTTGAACACCACAAGCCAAAAGCAACACTTGATCACAGAATTACTTAACAATAATATTCCAGGTATCATAGTAGATAATGTCTATTAAGGCACACATAAGTGCTTAGAGAGAAGATGGGAAAAACACAATAACACTCCCAATTTTTTGACTTGACACAAATATTAGATAGATTACAAGCACTGCAGGTAAAAATTTCTATTACCACAAAAAATATTGCAAAAAAAAATTATAGTTAATAAATATTTGTTGCATCTGCATGTTCATTTTCATTGAATAATAACTTTAAAAATGTTAATTTATCACATCAATATTTTGTTATTTTAATAAACTATATATTGCAATGAAATTAATTATTAAAGTAACTAAATGTATTGTTGCAATAGACTAAACCCAAAATAATAAAGATAATTTATTGCCATGAAAAAGAGTAAGCAATAGCTTATTGCAATGAAATTTGTAATTGCAACACAGCACCTAAAATTGTTGTTGTTTGCAATGAATCCAGTTGTTGGTATGATATATTCACTACAAAAAAAAGGGGGCTATCCCAGCGTTTTCAAAACCGCTGGGATAGCCCCAAAAAGCGCTGGGATAAGGTCAAAATGCCTATCCCAGCGTTTTTTTTCCCGGCGCTTCAAACCGCCGCGCAGTGAATGTGGGTATAGGGTCGCCGGACTTGTACCGGTACTTTTCAAAAGCGCTGGGACAGGCATACGCCCTATACCAGCGCTTTTGGAAGCGCTGGTATAGGCATTTTAAATTTAATTCATTCAAGACCTATACCAGCGCTTTTGAAAGCGCTGGCATAGGTAGTACCTATTCCAGCGTTCACAAAAGCGCTGGTATAGGTCATGAATCAGTATAATTTAAAAGGACCTACGCCAGCGCTTTCAAAAGCTCTGACATAGGTCCTTTTTTTTTATATTATTTTTTTAGCACCTATAATGTACCTAAAATACATATTTTTCAATACCTATTTTATAACACTTGTAATGAACCACAATTCATATTTTCCAATAGCAAATACAATATCACATTAAACCAACAAACTAAATATATTTACTCATAATTATTTACAATAGCAAATACAATACTTATCGATGATGAAAAATCTTCAAATGTTGAAAAATCTGAACTTAATCATGGGTAATAATCAAGAATATCTTCAAATGTTGGGTGCAATGAAGAGCCATAATTTTGTTCAAACTCAGACCACATATCCCTGGATTTCATTTTTTGGAGCAAATATATATCCATGTCCTCACTTTCTGACTCATCCAACTCAATCTTCCCCTCATCAAACCCACCTCTAGCCCTCAATCTCTCATCAAGGGCATTAAGTAATTGTCCTTGTACCATAAATTGTCATGCCCATTCTTCCAAAGGAGCCATACATATACTTATCAATGATGAAAAATCTGAACTTAATCATGGGTAATAATCAAGTATGCCTTGAATTTGACTCCATAGCTTATGTTGAAAAAGCTTTAAAATGCTAGACCACTCCAATCACCTAGGAAACTAGTGTTCACGAAACTAAAAAATATAAGTCTAAGTCAAGTTAGATCCATACTTGGTCTGCCTAGGGCTAATCATTGAATACATCAATGCATGAGTATTACTCAAGTAGCAATAGATAAAAAGTAAACTTAGATGATCACATAAAAGATGGAATTATTAAGGAAATTCCAGCGAGAATGACTAAGTTCATCATCAATAATTATAGCACAATAGGAACAACACAATCAACACTCCCAAAATAAAATACACTGTCTTATGTCTCCGTGCAAGCAACCAGCTTGCTCCAAATCAACAACCCACCATAGCAGAATATTTGAATTTACTAAGAGGAGATAAAATAAATTAACACATAGTTGAACAATAATATCACAATATTCACAAGACAATCAACACTCCCAATAATGAAAAGTAAACCACCTTATATCAGCATGCAAGCCACCCACTTGCTCCAAATCAACAACCCACCACAACAAAAAATTTGACATATAATTATAGACTAATAAGGTATTATGAAGTAGATTTTACTCACCCTTTAGCAATTCATTGGTTTGCTCCCAGAAAGAGGAACTCAAACTTACGACAAGCTGCTAATCTTGCAAAATCTAAGTCTAAATTATAGACTACTAAGATAACTTAAAAGACGTAAATTAGGTGACTTCATGTCCAAAATCATGTAAAAAGAGAAGAAACTACTAAACTAAGTACATTGAGAGAACAAACTATAAACCAAAATAGGGAAAGGTGTGCAAAGATATACAAACCAAAAGATAAGCTCCAATATGAGCTATTTAATAATTTAATCATACGTAGTCAAAGAATGAGAGGTTAACTTACTAGTTGCTACCTTGCTTTGCTCCACGGGAGATGCCAAAGATGTTGCAGTAGCCACCAAATGTTTAATCTAGCAATTTAACAAATCCAATAGTCAGAATTGAGTTGTTTTTTATTTTAATAAAAAACACAATGACAAAGTAAAATAAAATTATCAACTAAATTGAGTGGAAAGATTAATGCATAGAAGCATTGTTAAAGGCGCTTGCTTGATTTATGTTTGAAATATTGATAAATTAGATGTGCCATAGCAGACTTGTAATTCTAGTTGTAGTTGTAGCTCTCTCTCTCTTTCTCTCTTGGGACATATATTGATAGATGATGTATCTAAAATCTTGCACTCTCTTACACTATGCAAGTATTTTTACTATTAAAAAAAAAAAAAAAGACTGCAAGAAGTCAAGAGCAAAACTCACTCATTAATTCAAAAGGAATAAAAATGGTAGAAATAATTACATTGTCAAATTGCGAAGGCAAGTTACATATTAAATAATAGTATTTATACATTATTGTCATTCAGGTCAATTCAAATTGTTATTTGGAACCAGCTGTTTGCAAATGTTAACTATATTTTTAGAACTAGTATACTTGGTCAACGCTACATTAAGCACTCAAAAAACAAAATTCAATGAGTTAGGTCCACTTCGGACGAAATGGTTGGCTAAGAAACCAGACATGAATTGACATAGATGAATGTAAGCCTTTAGTTTGATAGAAATGCCCTGCAAAGTACCATATTGGCAAAAAAGAGGGGGGGTATATATATATGTATATACATAAAGGGGGAAGGGGACGCACAGCTGAAGGGAAGAGATGGAAGCACAGTATAATATATGTTGAAAGTAATGTAAGTACAAGTTAGGTGTAAGCACAAAATAATTTAAAGTAAATGAAAGCAATTTAGAACCGTCCGGTATGGCGGTAATCCTCCATGGTGGCGGTAGCAACAAATAGTATAATGAACATAAAACTGAAAATACTTGTTTATTGAAAGTAGAGTTAAACACTTACAGTAATAGTGGATACAAGATCTCAACAGTAGAGGTTAACAATTACAAAGCTTGAACTAGTCCTAGTTACAAGGTTTGTAGGGAAAGTAGAAGTAGTAACAAGGTAGTGAACAAGGTAGTAATAGAAACAAGGAACTCTCACAAAGAAGGCTTCTAAGGAGGAAAACTCTCTCTGAGAAGTTCTAAGAAGAAGTTCTATAAAAAAAACTCTCCATTTTACATAAGGGATAGCCCCCCTTAAATAGGCAAAATTCGGAGTGAACAGTGTCATGAACAGTAAAAAGTGAACAGTGTCGGTGAACAGTAATCTGTGAACAGTAATCGATGAACAGTAATTCGTGAACAGTAATCCGTGAACAGTGAACAGTAATTTTCCCACTTTTTGCCATGAGATCTCCAGCAAATTTGGCATAGTCAAAAGAAGGGTTTCTGACTTGGAGATGACAAAAAGTAAAAAGAACAAGTAATAGAGCATGAGCATGTAGGAGTAGGAGCATTATGGCTACTAGAATAATTGTACCTAGATTCCTTGAGCCACCATGTTGTCATTTTGTTTACCAAGAGTGGGAGACTTCATAAACATGTCACAAAAGAACCCCAACTTTGTCAGACGCATGGCAATGCACAAGAAAATCACAAATAGAAAACCAATCAATCAATAATAAGCTGCAAGAGGTCAGTAGAATCTTGACCAAAACAGTTCCTGATAGTGGGAGTACCAAGAAAATAACTTTATCAGTGAGAACAATAGTGCCATAAATTTAATTAGTAGAAGGAGCATCGGACGGGTATCCATCAAATGGATCAAAAGGACCTTGTGGAGAATCACATGGATGGTCATGGTAAATAGCATATTGATTATAGAATCCACAATATAAAATAGGCTCAAACTCTGGTCTTCTTCCTGGGATGAGAAGGCTTCTTGGATTACCATGATTGGTTATTTGTAAGTGAGCAATGGCATCGGCATAGGGCCTAGGACCAAAAATTGAAATTCTATCAGTGCTTCCTATAAAATGATAATCCTGCCATAGGTTCCGAGCAACCTCAATAATTTGATTATTAAAATAATTTCTCCAACATTCAGCAAGAGCAAAATGATTTTCAAAGGATAAGTGGGAATTTCCTTCAAACCATTGTCCTTGATGAGTATGACCATTGATGAGAATGAGATGCTTTGAAGGTTTAACATTCATCCAATTATCTCTTTCCCATTTTGGCAAAGTACTCCAGCATCTGATAGAAACAAAAGGGCTCGTAAATCTTTTAATAGCATCTTGAATAATTTGTGGAAGCTGGCTGGCTTGGCGATGGCTTGTTAATTTTAGGAACCTAATAAAGCCATATTCAAACATATGGAAAAGCCAGTTAGGATCCCTATCATCATCATCATCTGAATCATCAGGAGCAAATGAGCCATCATCATAATTAATTAAGAGACCAGGAAATGGGTGTTTCTTTTCATACACCCTGAGAGTACTCCCAAAGTGTTCTTCCCAGTCTAACTGGATAAACACATTATCACCTTCATCTAATTCATCAGGATTAGGAATAGTAGCTGTAACAAGTTTCTTGAAACATTTGAACCATAGGTCAAAAGACCTAAACATAGCCTTGCTTTTCAGAATACGGATTTGTATGTCTGTAGGCAAGTTGGCAAAAGCACTTCTTAATATAGATTGGGTCTTAAGACTCAACCTAGCATAATCAGTGCCGATAATAGTCATTTTATCCTTTGAATGGATATCCTCTTTGCCAAAGAGTTGACCAACGTAGGCTTTAAGAAGAATCCTAAGAGCCTCAGTTTTTGGAGCAAGATTATCTTCTGAAACAAGGTTACTTTTTGAAACAGGGTTGTTATTTGAAATAAGGTTGGAATGGTGGCTTATATAAGCATCATTTTGAGCAGTAAGGTTAACAAGGTGGATTTCAAGAGCCTGGAGGGTTTTTTCAAACAGGAAATAGTGATCTTTAGTAAAAGTAGCATAGAGATTATCAAGAATAAATTTTATGGAATCTGGTAATTCACTATAGACTCCATTATGAAACTGTAAGGATCTAGATAAGACTTCCTGTAGAGCAATCATCATATTACCATTGGAATATGTCACCGTTGCTGGAACAAATTCCTGAAGGGATGTTGATCTACTGGGTTTTACCTCAGAAGATGCGCCTTCATGCATATTAAAAGGTTGTCCCATTGGGAACCTTTTGTTTTGAGAATAGTCCTGTGCAGGAGCTTTTCCCTTATTTTTCCTCTCAGCCGAGGGAGCCATAATAATCCACTTACTAGTGGTATAAGTATAAATATTATTATTATCCCACTTATTAGTGGTATTTATCCCTGCATCATTGCCTGATTCCTGCAAAGAATCATTAAGAATATTAGGGCGATTGGCTACAGTTGATAATTTGGCACTACTAGCATCACCTTGAAAATTGTCTGTGAAATAAAAACTCATCTGCGGTTCATGAACATGCTTATTAGTAGTAGAATCATAAGACAGATCTAAAGCATTATTAATATCAATTTCAAGCTTTGAAGCAAATTCAAATTTTACTTTCTGTCCAAAAGGATCAGTAGTAATTCCATCATGTTCAACAAGAAAAGGATACAGAACATTTATAAAAGGCAGACCAAGAATTACTTTATCAGTCATATTTTTGACAAGAACAGAAGGTATTTTGAAACAGACATTATCATGACAAATATGAGCATCATTCAATTCGTATTTAATCTTCATTTGAGAACCATTAGCGGAAACCATTTTCTCATTTGATTTTTCAAAATATTTTGGAGGAATCAATCCTTCCTGGATACAATTCTTATTAGCACCAGAATCAATCATAGCAATAACAGTGAAACAATAATCATCAGAAATAACAATTTTAACTTTTGTGAACCATTTTGGAGGAAGTATGTTATTAACAAGAGCAATTTGAGGATCATCGGCAATATTACCTTTATCAGAAAGAAGAGCCTGTTGACTGGATTCATCTCCATCTATGTGCTCATCTTGTTCATTATCAGACTTGTTTTGATCAATATTTTAATCAATTTGTAACATTAATAATTCTTGTTTAAGATTATGGTTTTCATTTCTCATATTTTTAAATTCATGTTTTAATTCATTTATCTCTTGTTTAACAATATTAATTTCATGTTGGAGATCATTAATGGTTAAGTCTTTGGATTTCTGTTTATTAAACCTGTCCAAAGTTTCTTCAAAACTTAGAGTTGATTTAAGTTTTTTACCAGTTTCTTCCTTTAACAAGTTTTTCTTAAACTTATCCAAATATTCTTTTTGTAAATCAGGGTTTTCAATTTGACTTATCAATTTGATCAACAAATTTTCATTTTCTTCACTTTTAGTGAGAGTATTAACATATTTAACAACATTGCAACAAGAATTGCTGCAACCAAGTTTAATATTAGGAGAATCAGAAGAATCATCAGCAGATTGATAGCAAGAATTAGTTGAAGAAGAAAAATCATCTTCCAAGGACTCAGACGAATTGTTTGAATCAAGGATTCTGAATAATTCTTCTTGATCATTATCACCAATGTTTAACATGTTAAACTTATTTTTTAGTTTACCAGGTTTTTGTTTACAATCTTTATTGAAATGACCAGGTTTTTCACAGTTAAAACATTTACCTTTTCCAGATTTTTAGTTAACATATTTTTTAGAAACATTTTTCTTTTTAGCATAAAATTCATTACAATTAGTTCTGTGTTTTTTATGACTATAATTTTTGTGAGTTTTATCATGTTTTTTACCCTTTTGCCGCGAAGGAGCAATTGGGGGTAAACCATATTGTTCACAGAAATTACACATTTCATATTTAGCTTTTCTTTTATTTTTTAATTGGTGTTTTAACAGTTTTTCATCATTGCACATATTAATACCAAGTTTTTTAATAGTGCTTAAAATATCACCATAAGTTAAATTATCATAATCAATGGAATCATTTTTACCAATTAATTCTTGTTTTACCTTATGAGCAAAGATAGGAGGTAGACCGTCAATAAACTTTTCTTTCCAATAAGGCTTGAAACAATCTTTCCTCTGCATTACTCTGGAAAGGAAAACATCTTGATACCATCTGTAATCAGACATGGTAGGGCATCTCAAATTATTTAGCAAATCAGAAATTCGAGATGAAACAT
Organism: Quercus ilex subsp. ballota; assembly: GCA_032727855.1. NCBI lineage: Eukaryota > Viridiplantae > Streptophyta > Magnoliopsida > Fagales > Fagaceae > Quercus > Quercus ilex. The sequence continues at coordinate 30,473,631 of CM064919.1, forward strand.
TATATGGAGTACCAACAAAATGTTTGATAATAGTATAAATCAAGGTATTAACACCATCAGGAATACCTCAACCAATACGATCATCAAAAATAGGCAAACCTTCATCATTCTTTTTCACAGCATGTTTAATAGATTCTCTAAATTCTTCTGTGAGATATGAATCCCACCATCCACGAAGAGTACCAGAAAAACCAGTAGCAAGCAAGTCAACAATTTCAGGTTGGTCAAAATCATGATTATTTTGGTAAGCAATACCAACCATAGACATATGTCCCATTTTGTTAATAATTTCTTGTTCAGAAAAACCATCAATATTCCATTCATAAATTTTATCAGCAGAAACAGAAAACTGAGTTTGAAAAGGTCTTTCTTCAAACTGAATATCAGGAGGAGTAGGTTTTTGTTAGGTCCTAAGGTCTTAGGATTTTATGTATTTAGAACTCTAATTTGTAATGTTGGCAAACCATAATCAAAACATTGTATTTAGTCTTATTTAGACTTGCTCAAAGTTGGTTTATTCTTGTAAAGTTGGAATCGAGTGGCTGCAGAAGTACTTGGGACTTTCGGCCTGGCTCGATCGATCGAAGAATAGACTCGATCGATCGAAAATCGCACAGGTTGATTTTTCTGCAGAATTTCCAACTCAACCCTACTTCATTAAGCGTTTAGGGTTTTATGTTTTTACCCTAGGTATATAAACTAAACCCTAGTCACGTTTTTGAAGGTTGTCCATATTGTATTGTTGCTCATACATTGCTGTTTTGTGTGAATCTCTTGTGAGATCTTTGAGGAGCTTTCCTTTACACAAAACTTAGGGTTTTCATGGTAGAGATGATTTCAACATCTTGAAGATCATTACCGTTGCAACCATTGGAACTTAAAAGAAAAGCAAGCGGGGAGCTTGTAGCTGATTGAGGAATTCAAGAAAGAAGTAGTCCGTGGATTCGGAGCCTGCGCGTGGTCGTGTCAGGAAGTTCTACTGGTGGGTAGCATTAGGAAGTCGAGCGGGGAGCTTGTAGTCCTTTTGTATGAACTTCAATTCTTTCATAGTGAATTCAGGTTAGCCTTGAGGATCGGTGGGTCAAATCCTCCCCAGGTTTTTACCGTGTGGTTTCCTGGGTGATCATATCTTATGTTATTTATTTTCCGCTGCTTTATATTCTTGATATGATTGTTTGGATTGTTTTAACCTAGAATTGCTTAATTTGACTAAGTAACAACTTGGCTAATTAATCTAGGCTACGCAATCTGGTTGTTTAAGGGGTCTAAATTCCCGTCAGTTTTGAATACCAATATTTTGTAAGAAACATGGGTTTTGAAGAACTTCCAACAAATCTTTTAATTTTTGGGAAATCATCTTCAAAATCCTTTTTAGCAGAAACAGAAGAAACAGTATTAGAATCTGTATCTTCATCAGAAACAATTCCTTTTTCATTTTTTGAAATAGTTCGAGTAGCATGAGTACTTGTAGAAGTACCCTCAGTTTTAATTTTTAAATCATCAAGCATTTTGTCAACAGTTTCAAGAATTTTAGATTGAGAAGTTTTAAACTTAAATTTGTTATCATGACTGGGTAGATTGATCAAAGGTTCCTCAGTCTTGATAGAAACAGGTTTTTGAACAGAAGCAGATTTTTCAACAATTTTTTCTTCAATACGGTCAAGCTGTTGACCAATAACATGCAAAGATTCATTGGCAAAATTGTTTTGTTCAATAAGACTAACAACAGGGGTTTGATCATCTGCAATTTTAAAAGGAGAAGCTTTAACATCAATGTTGCCAGTAGTTATCAAAATAGTCTCAAGAGGTGGATGACTAGACTTAACAATGGTTTTGTCACTTTTAACAAAACTTGATTTCTTTATCACGTTCAAATGATTTTTTGAAACTTCATCTTTTGAAACATAATAATTTTCAAGGAAATCAAAGAACAAAATATGTTTTTTCAATTGATGCATTTTTTCTTTCCATTTTCTTTTAACACGGTCTTTTTCAGACTGAGCAAAGTTGTTTTGGAAATATTTCCTTTTTGGTCTGTTTTTAACAAGCATAAATTCATTATACAGGGAAACCATATCAATTTCAAAGTTTTCATTCAAAACATTTAAAACAGAATTTTCAACAGGAGTAATATTAGGAGAACAGTTGAAATAAGCAAGGCCATCATTCATAGAAGAAGTATCAATACTAAGAATGTTATCTTTAAAGTGCTTAGATCTAACAGGAGACACATTATGTTCAACAGTGTGATCTTCTTCATTTACAATATCAGGAGGACAACCAGTCCTGGAGCTGATAGAGGAGTTGGATCTCCACAACTTATCCATACTATCCTAGTTTTAACACTCAATTATCATGTTTTTCTCACAACCGTTGCATTTCGTAACACATACCCTAAGCAACCCTATACCACACACATGCCTTACACGCCCTCTCTTGGTTCAAACGGGCCTTACAGTCAGGTTCTGGGAATTCATTTTACACCTAGGGTGGCGCCAACGACGGTAAGAAGGGGACACAACAACGGAGCACCAAAGGTTCGGACAAGCACGGACAAGATACAAAGACACAACAACATTATCACCGGCCAGAAAAGAATGGCTTTGATACCATAAAGGGGGAAGGGGATGCACAGCTGAAGGGAAGAGACGGAAGCACAGTATAATATATGTTGAAAGTAATGTAAGCACAAGTTAGGTGTAAATGTAACGCAGCCAAGTCTAGATACTCAATAAGGATGGTGAGACAAGGACATTTGACCCATAACCTAAAAACCTACTAATAAAAGAAACGGCCACATTTTAGGCCATGAAATGAAAGGACCAAAATCAGAAAACCTTTCAGTTATTAGTACTAAATGCATTAGCCTTTTCACATCTCAATTACATCAAAATGTAACCAAAAATCATTGAAAGAACTCTTATAAGAAGACCTTACCACAATCGAATGCAATAACATGCTTCAATTTATCTCTTCTTCCTGAAAAATAATCAACAAATAAAAACTAAATAATTGGTAAAACTGAACAACTAAAACAAGATTGTAGTAAAGGGTTAAAAAAACTTCACACTAAACTTGCAGAAGAAATACAGCAGAAGCAATAATACAAATGAACTTAGTAATATCATAAATAAGGGTGAAAAGTACCAATTCATCACTCATACCTTCACCCTCAGTTTCTTGGCTAGTTTAGATACATGACATTGAGAAAGCTCCCTACTTTGCTTATCCTAAACACAAGTAAAACTATAGAGGTAAAGAAACAAAATTTGTAGGCATAACTAAAGTTGACATCACTTAGAAATTCTTCATGTGATTAAGAAATTCTCCCAATTAAATCAAGGTATAAAAGTGTCAAAGACCCAGCATCCATATGAATAGACAAGCTCTTAAAGCAAGCACTAAAAAAAATAGTTTGTTTCTCAAATGTGTTTAATGTCAGACCCAATGAAGACATCCCTCATATTTAGCATTGCAAAAAAAATTAAACTTGTATATGATATATATATATATATATATATATATATAGACACACACACAAACCTAGTAAATTTCGATCCCCTGCCAGCAATTTTCCCATAATGAAAACAGTATGAACCGGCAGCCCTGGTCCAAACTCAGCTTCCTCCACATACTTCCAAAACTTCCATTCTCCACCATCAGTTACCTCAAACCCCACTTGTTCCAATACCTATAAATATCCCAAATTCACTACTGTGAATAAGAAAGCAACTCACATTTTCTCTGCATTGTTAAAAAATCAAATACAGCTAAATTTTACACACTTAAGGTTTAACTTCTCACTAAATACTAACCCAAATTCATTATTAGAAAAGAAAAATTGAGCGTTTAAATGGCTTTATTAGAATCGTAAACTCAAAATACAAAAATTACATGGTTACAATCTGATTCGCATATGGTGAAAATATAACATTTTGAACATAGTTTCCAAATAAAATTAAAAAAAAAAAATAGAAAAGGAAAAAGTGTATACCTTTGTGAGAGCAGAATGGAGATCGAAGTTGGTCAAATTTATTCCATTTCTATTAAAAACCAAAATGCCTTCTCACTTAATAAGATTGTCAAGCTCTTCTTAAGCATCAAGCTAATAGCCTTAAGTGACAAGCATCTATAGCCAAGCCAAACATATGATTATAGTCAAACCCAAAAAGACACTTCAATTTTCATTCCTAAGAAATTTGAAAGCAAGCCCCAGAAGGTTTGTTGCACCATAACTTATACCCATTTTTTCGCAATTTTAAGAAAAATATTGTTGGAAGTGTAATAATTCTATGAAGATAAAAAGGGGAGCAGGGGCTAGGATGCAAGAAAGAAGAAGAAATAATAGTAAAATATCTTTTTATTAAAAAAAAAAAAATCTATCTTACATAAGAAATCTATCTAAAGATATTGATACTGGTAAAAAGTATCATATATACTATTTTTTTTTAATTAGTCATATATACTAATTTATACAATTGAAATTTCTAATTGTTTGAAAGAAAGTTTAGAGAGTCAGGATGTTTGAATGAAGCGAACAGGTCAAAACATTATTGAATACTTTGACAATAACTAATCACCTTAAATGCTAGCCTACCACTTAGTTATAGGCTAGATCCCTTCCCTGAGTTAATTGGACTATTTTAAATATTAATTATTTACTTTTACATGTAAGATCAAAACATAGAATCAACACTATCTCACACACTTATTTACTAGCTGAGCTAGTTGAAAACATTGGCTGTCCAACTTTCATACAAACTCAGCTCAGCCCCATGAGACTCCATTTGGTTTAGTTCTAACTAAAGAATTGATTACACCGGATATTGATAATAATATGAAGATAAATTTCTAAAACTTCAGAAACAAATGATACACAAAATTCTATGATAAACTAAAAATCTAAGCTACATTGGCTAAGGCTCATTAACTAGTTAGGACAGCAACCATGGTCTGTTGACATGTGTCTTAACAAATACCAGCAATCAGTTTAACCAGCAAATTGTACAAATGGGAAAGGTTTACAACCAAAAAGCAAATGGGATGAGGAGACCTACATATTTGCCAACTCCTTCTACATCCGACTTCCATCTATTGCAAGAACTTGATCAACACATGAATCAAGGGACCTACCAAACCTCCACAACCCAAAGCAAACAGCAGCTCCAGCAAAAAGAAAGGTTTCATAAAATAGAGAAGATGGGGGAAAGACATGTAGATGCATAACATCAGCAAAACACAGATATCATGAAGCCCACAAATCACTTAATAGATATGTACACTCTTGCTAAATCTCATGTCCTAAGCTCTAGTCACTTAAATTTTAAAATTTTAAAATATATCAATTTTAACAAAATTATTGCTCAAAAGTCTTGCCTCCATGTAATAGACTAGAAAGATTTGCAAGCAGTTCCCACTCCCTAGATACAACTAACTCAGCTATCTAACTATATATTTAGGAAATAAGAAAGTTTTGCAAGCCGTCCCCACTCTTTTTATTGCTTTGACTAATGAAATCAATAGGAAATAGCCTGGTAACATTAATATGATAGTTAATCTTGGTAATATATAATCAATACAAATATCAATTCCCATATTAAGGATTTAAAAACGTGCTTTGATGAATCAAATCAACAGGAAATGGCCTAGCAAAGTTAGTAAGATTTGTTAATCTTGGCAATATATAATCAGTACAAATATCAATTCCTATTAATGATTTAAAAACATTTAACAATGAATCGTTTAATAAGGAAATATATATAGGCAATTGATAGTTTTAGAATCTCACTAACGTTTGAAAAAGTTTTCTAATTACTAACTAACATTTTTTGAGATAAAATATAGAAATTACTAACTAACATTGACTTTGCCAACTCACGATATTGTGGCAGCTGCAGTTAAACGTTTGACAATAAATCTTTTAATAAGAAAATATATATTATAATGAACTAATAACATATGCAATTGATAGTTGTAAAAATCTCAATAATTTTTGAAATTTTTTTTAACTAACATGCTATTTAAAGATATTATTACTTGTTTCTCAAAAAAAAAAAAAAGATGATATTATTACTTTATTGAATTTCAATTTTAAAAGTTTTCAAAAAAAAAAAATTCAATTTTAAAAAAGAAACTCATATGACATCAATAGATAAAAACTTGATTTGCTAATTCATTTAAATGAGCATTTGATTAATATTAAAATAGAATACGGTAATTTTTATAAAAATTTTACAAGATAGGCAAAACTTGATTTCCCTGTACAAAACAAAAGAGAGATAAACTCCTTTCTTTTTAGATAAAATAATATATATATATATATATACACACATATTTTAAGAAAACACTAAAAGTGTCAATCATCAATTGAGCTATAAGGTTAACAGCATATTGTAACTATCTTTAAAAAATATTTGAGCTACAAGACTCTTTTTAGCTTCTAATATATAGTTTTTAATTGAGTTTAAATTTTAATTCTATATTTAAACCCTTAATTAGAATTAGAATCTTTTTCTCAAAAAATAAAAGAATAATAATCTTACCATTTAATTGTATATTTAATAGTTCCATAAACTAAATTTGCAATACTTTCAATCTATATTATCCATTATTGTCTGCCTTAATGTGAACCATCACAAATTCCTATATTCTGCCAAAAAATTTAATTATTAAAAAGACAAAGAAAAAACTACCACTGGATTCTGTTCCCAAAGCCAGGGTTGAACTTTACAAAAATCTGAAGAGTTGAAACAAGACCACACCAATTCGAAAAACACAAACAATACTGGCACCAAACCCACAACTAGAATCTTCCAATATCCAAGAATTAAAGCACAAATAAGTTTGTCATTTTCATGGAACAGTAGAGTACTTTAACTCCATAATTAGGTCTATTACCCATGGACACTACTATCCCGAGTGGTTAAAAATTAAATTCCAAAATAGAGCAAATTTTTGTTAGCACTACTGCCACCTACAATTCCTCCAAAATAGAGAAAACTTTAACCAAAATCAAAAATAAAAAGCCACAAAATCAACTAAACTTTAACCAAAACCAAAACCAAAACTAAAACCCACACAATTAACCAACAGTTACACAAACATATACACATAACCCAAACCAAACTTCAACCAAAATCAAAACTAAAAAACCAGAAATTTAACAGCAAATATATATACAAATATTGCTACAAAATAGAAATGAGAGCTAGAGAGACTTACCTTGCTTTGGGTAAACTTTAACCAAAACCAAAACCAAAACTAAAACCCACACAATCAACCAATAGTTACACAAAATAATAAACATAACCCAACCAAACTTCAACCAAAATCAAAACTAAAAAACCAGAAATTTAACAACAAATATATATACAAATATTGCTACAAAATAGAAATGAGAGCTAGAAAGACTTACCTCGCTTTGGGTAAACTTTAACCAAAACCAAAACCCACACAATCAACCAATAGTTACACAAAAATATACACATAACCCAAACCAAACTTCAACCAAAATCAAATCTAAAAAACTAGAAATTTTACAACAAATATATATACAAATATTGCTACAAAATAGAAATGAGAGCTAGAGAGACTTACCTTGCTTTGGGTAGAGTTTGTGGTTTTGGGTAGTATTTTTGTGCTTGAAATTTTGGAAAAGAAATGGTGGGTTTTGAGTAAAGAACAAGAGAGGAGAAGGGGAAGTGGGTTATGGAAGAGGGAGAAGGATAGGGAGAGGGAGAAGGAGAGGGAGAGGGAGAGAAAATGTGGGTGAGAGGAAAACATCTGAACTAAAGAACTGGGAACCCAAAAATGAGAGGCCAACGTGGTGGGAAGGTGAAAAAAATAAGTGGGAAGTCTGAAAATTTTTAAGTGGTACGAGGGACCTATCCCAGCGCTTTTGGAGACCTATCCCAGCGCTTTTGGAAACGCTGGAACAGGTAAACCCTATTCCAGCACTTTCAAAAGCACTGGGACAGGTCTATCCCCATAAAGGAATGAGTGATCTTGTCCCGGCGCTTTTGGAAGCGCTGGAATAGGGTCACCCTGTCCCAGCGCTTCCAAAAGCGCTAGGACAGGCCCCTCCGTTCCCAAACGGAGGAAGGCCTATCCCAGTGCTTTTAGAAGCGGTGGGATAGGGTCACCCCATCCCAGCGCTTCCAAAAGCGTTGGGACAGGCCCCTCCGTTTCCTTATGGAGGAAGGCCTGTCCCAGCGCTTTTGGAAGCGCTGGGATAGGTCCCATATAGGTTTTTTTTTTTTTCCTCCAGGATAGAATTTCTACTTTATCTATATTGATAATTAACGAAAATTAACTATATTTATGCATTTAGCAGTATAAAAAAAATTATATTTAATTTAAAAAAAAATATGCAATTTGGTGAAGTCACTGCTTGGTCATTTTATTAATGAGCTATGAAATAAAATTTAAAAACAAAAAAAAAAAAATCACATATACACAATAAAATTCACCACAGAACTTTCTAAAAAAATACCACACAACAAAAATTATCACACATTCTATCTCATTTAAAAAAAAAATCATAGCTAATATTAAATTTATGTAAAAATTTTAATATATGATTAATTACGTTTACTTTTTTAAACAAATAATATAACTAATTGGATGGTCAAATTGAGAGGAGAATATATATAGTCATATAAGTACACAACACATGTCCATCACGTGCCATTCTTAGATTTGAAATTTAACTGTTGGATTTGAAGAGTGTAATGAAATTTAATCGTTGGAATTGATGACATGGCTATTAATCTTTGATCACCTTGAAATTTTTTAAGCATGAAAAATATATGAAGATAATGTAATCTAATGGTAGGTTTGTCCAAATTCACATTGAATTAAAAAATATAGGGTTGGGTTCAAGTTACACCTAATGTAACTCTAAAAAATGTTATCCAAAAGCACTGGGATAGGCCCCTCCGTTTCCTTATGAAGGAAGGCCTGTCCCAGCGCTTTTGGAAGCGCAGGGATAGGTCCCATATAGTTTTTTTTTTAATTTTTTTTAATTATTTTTTTTTCCAAGATAGAATTTCTACTCTATCTATATTGATAATTAATGAAAATTAACTATATTTATGCATTTAGTAGTATAAAAAAAATTATATTTATTTTTTTAAAAAAAATATGCAATTTGGTGAAGTCACAGCTTGGTCATTTTATTAATGAGCTATGAAATAAAATTTAAAAACAAAAAAAATCACATATACTCAATAAAATTCACCACAGAACTTTCTAAAAAAATACCACACAACAAAAATTTTCACACATTCTATCTCATTTAAAATAAAAAAGAAATAATCATAGCTAATATTAAATTTCTGTAAAAATCTTAATATATGATTAATTACGTTTACTTTTTTAAACAAATAATATGACTAATTCGATGGTCAAATTGAGAGAATATATATAGCCATATAGGTACACAACACATGTCCATCACGTGCCATTCTTAGATTTGAAATTTAACTGTTGGATTTGAAGAGTGTAATGAAATTTAATCGTTGGATTTGATGACTTGGCTATTAATCTTTGATCACCTTGAAATTTTTTAAGCTTGAAAAATATATGAAGATAATGTAATCTAACGGTAGGTTTGTCAAAATTTACATTGAATTAAGAAATATAGGGTTGGGTTCAAGTTACACCTGATGTAACTCTAAAAAATGTTACACCAATCAATAACTTATTATTGAATTCATATTTTGAAAATCCAACCGTTGGATTACATGTTCTATATGTTCTTAACATGCATGCCAATTTTCATAACAATCGGATGTAATTTACCATTTGATCTTAGCTGCTCATCTTTTATGCGTTATTTTAAACTACAAAAACTTGAATTTAAACAATTGATTGATGACATGGCTATTAATCTTTGATCACCCTGAAATTTTATAAGCATGAAAAATATATGAAGATAATGTGATGTAACGGTAGGTTTGTCAAAATTCACATTGAATTAAGAAATATATGGTTGGGTTCAAGTTACACCTGATGTATTTTGGAGGTATTTCGGTCATTTCGATGTTTTGGGGGTATTTCGGTAATTTTTTATGTTTCGGGGGTGTATTAGTCCTTTTCTGGGTGTCGGTTGTGTTTTTGGACATTTTTTATCTTTTTGGGGGCATTGTGGTCATTTATCAAACTTATAGGGGTATTTTGGCCTTATTCAAATAATCGAGGCTATTTTGGCTAGTTTTAGGCACAAGGGGTACTTCGGTCCGTTTCGATGTCTTAGGGGGTGCTTGGGTCATTTTTTATGTTTTGGGGGTATTTTAGTCATTTATTAGGTTTGGGGGGTATATTAGTATTTTTTTAGGTATCGGGGGTGTTTTTGCTCTTTTTCGATGTTTTGGAGGGTACGTTGGTCTTTTTCTTGGTTTAGGGGAGTATTTGTCATTTGATAATTAATAAATCCCTCCACAAGTATAAGTGCCAGAGAAGAAATTTTATCTTGTAAATAATAATAATAAAAAAAATCTCTTTAGGTGACCTATCCCAGCGCTTCAAAAAGCACTGGGATAGGTCTTTCTCCATAAGGGAATGAGTAGACCTATCCCAGCGCTTTTGAAAGCGCTGGAATAGGGTCACCCTATTCCAGCGTTTTCAAAAGCGCTGGGACAGGCCCCTCCGTTCCCTTATGGAGGAAGGCCTATCCCAGCGCTTTTTGCAACCGCTAGAATAGGGTGACCTTATGCCAGCGCTTCCAAAAGCGTTGGGACAGGCCCCTTCGTTCCCTTAGGGAGGAAGGCCCATCTCAGCGCTTTTAGAAACGCTGGGATAGGGTCACCCTATTCCAGCGCTTCCAAAAGCGCTGGGACAGGCCCCTCCGTTTCCTTATGAAGGAAGGCCTGTCCCAGTGCTTTTGGAAGCGCTGGGATAGGTCCCATATAGTTTTTTTTTTTTTTTTTAATTTTTTTTAATTATTTTTTTTTCCAAGATAGAATTCCTACTCTATCTATATTGATAATTAATGAAAATTAACTATATTTATGCATTTAGTAGTATAAAAAAAATTATATTTATTTTTTTTAAAAAAATATGCAATTTGGTGAAGTCATAGCTTGGTCATTTTATTAATGAGCTATGAAATAAAATTTAAAAACAAAAAACAATCACATATACTCAATAAAATTCACCACAGAACTTTCTAAAAAAATACCACACAACAAAAATTTTCACACATTCTATCTCGTTTAAAAAAAAAAAAGAAATAATCATAGCTAATATTAAATTTCTGTAAAAATTTTAATATATGATTAATTACGTTTACTTTTTTAAACAAATAATATGAATAATTGGATGGTCAAATTGAGAGAATATATATAGCCATATAGGTACACAACACATGTCCATCACGTGCCATTCTTAGATTTGAAATTTAACTGTTGGATTTGAAGAGTGTAATGAAATTTAATCGTTGGATTTGATGACTTGGCTATTAATCTTTGATCACCTTGAAATTTTTTAAGCTTGAAAAATATATGAAGATAATGTAATCTAACGGTAGGTTTGTCAAAATTTACATTGAATTAAGAAATATAGGGTTGGGTTCAAGTTACACCTGATGTAACTCTAAAAAATGTTACACCAATCAATAACTTATTATTGAATTCATATTTTGAAAATCCAACCGTTGGATTACATGTTCTATATGTTCTTAACATGCATGCCAATTTTCATAACAATCGGATGTAATTTACCATTTGATCTTAGCTGCTCATCTTTTATGCGTTATTTTAAACTACAAAAACTTGAATTTAAACAATTGATTGATGACATGGCTATTAATCTTTGATCACCTTGAAATCTTGTAAGCATGAAAAATATATGAAGATAATGTGATGTAACGATAGGTTTGTCAAAATTCACATTGAATTAAGAAATATAGGGTTGGGTTCAAGTTACACCTGATGTAACTCTAAAAAATGTTACACCAATCAATAACTTATTATTGAATTCATATTTTGAAAATCCAACCGTTGGATTACATGTTCTATATGTTCTTAACATTCATGCCAATTTTCATGCCAATCGGATGTAATTTACCATTTGATCTTAGCTGCTCATCTTTTATGCGTTATTTTAAACTACAAAAACTTGAATTTAAACAATTGATTGATGACATGGCTATTAATTTTTGATCACCTTGAAATTTTGTAAGCATGAAAAATATATGAAGATAATGTAATATAACGGTAGGTTTGTCAAAATTCACATTGAGTTAAGAAATATATGGTTGGGTTCAAGTTACACCTGATGTATTTTGGAGGTATTTCGGTCATTTCGATGTTTTGGGGGTATTTCGGTCATTTTTTATGTTTCGGGGGTGTAATAGTCCTTTTCTGTGTGTCGGTTGTGTTTTGGAAATTTTTTATCTTTTTGGGGGCATTGTGGTCATTTATCAAACTTATAGGGGTATTTTGGTCTTATTCAAATAATCGAGGCTATTTTGGCTAGTTTTAGGCACAAGGGGTACTTCGGTCAGTTTTGATGTCTTAGGGGGTGCTTGGGTCATTTTTTATGTTTTGGGTGGTGTTTCAATCATTTATAATGTTTGGGGGGTATATCAGTATTTTTTTAGGAATTGGGGGTGTTTTTGCTCTTTTTCGATGTTTGGAGGGTACGTTGGTCTTTTACTAGGTTTAGGGGAGTATTGGTCATTTGATAATTAGTAAATCCCTCCACAAGTATAAGTGCTAGAGTAGAAATTCTATCTTGTAAAAAAAAAAAAAAAAAATCCCTATAGGTGCCCTATCCCAGTGCTTTTTGAAGCGCTGGGATAGGTCTTTCTCCATAAGGGAATGAGGAGACCTATCCCAGCGCTTTTGAAAGCGCTCGTATAGGGTCCCCTATTCCAGCGTTTTCAAAAGCGCTGGGACAGGTCTCCTCATTCCCTTATGGAGAAAGACCTATCCCAGCGCTTCAAAAAGCGCTGGGATAGGGTCACCCTATACCAGCGCTTTTAGGCGTCCTATACCAGCGTTTTTTAAAAATGCCGCTATAGGCCTCCTATTACAGCGGTTTGTAAAGCACCGGGAAAAAAACGCCGCAATAGGGTTTCCTATACCAGCGCTTTCAAAAAACGCTGGTACAGGCTTATCTATAACAGCGGTTTTGAAAAACGCCGGGAAAAAAACGCTGGGACAGGACGATTTTTTTGTAGTGATTGCAATGGAAAATGCTGTTGCAGTAACTTATTACAACGAAAAAAAATTATTGTGATAACTTATTGCAACAAACAATGTTGTTGCGACAACTTATTGCTAGGAATTTGTTGTTATTTTACTAAGTCATACTTCTTGCAATGATTGCAAGGATTATTTTCATTGCAATAATAATATTTTTAAAATGTAAAAAATCATTTGTTTGCAGCATATTTATTGTAACGATACTTTTTGTAGCAATTACCTATTGCCATAGAGTTTATTACAATAATGCATAGTGATTTTATTATTATTATTATTTTTTTTGGCAATAAAATCTTATTACAACAACTTCAACTTTATTGCAACTAAAAATATTAGGTTAGAATAGATACATCTAGCACATGCATGAACTTCATTAATTATATATATACATGTATCATACTACTATATTAGATACATATTTGAAAAGACATGTTCAATGCACTTAATAAAAATCATATTTATTCTCCAATAACATCAACATCTTATCCACAGTTAATTAGAGTTATCAAATATTGATTCTTCTCCTCAGGAAATTTTGAAAATCCTAATATTTTCTACGATGGAGAAAATTTTGGAAATGGAAAAGGGAAAGATATTATTGAAGATCAGAGCTACACGTATGATGATTTTAGGAGGACTGACTTAGATCAAGCCCTTCTGAGTTCACCAGGGCCTATTGAAGCTACACCATTTTATACCATGGAAGGCCAGCCTTCTAATTTGCTTGTCAACAATATTCATGGTCAGGCCTTTGATAAAAATGTGTCTGACCATCAATCAGAAGAATACAAGAAGTTATATATTCCTGCAGGTCCCAATTTTGATGATCTTCATTTCAAAGATATTGATCCGCAGCAGCATTCTGACAACATGGATAATGATTTTTCGGAGGTTAGTTTACAATATATTTATTGTATTTTCCTAGGCTTTTCTGACATGTTATAAGAAAAAAAAAAAAAAAAAAACTCTACCAAGGAATTCAAATATTATATGTTTTCCCTGCAGCTATTGGATTCGGATTTCATGGAACTGAATTCTTGACTCAGATGGTCGTCCCATGGAAAGCTGCTTGCTTTGAATTTATGCAAATTCTCTTCTTCTTCTTCTCTTGTGGTTCTGGACTGTTGGATATCTGATCTAAACTTCATCTTTAATAATATCTCAATAGCTCAAGAATTAGCTGTTGCAATTTGATTTTTGATCGATGCACTTATTAGCTCAAGAATTAGTTGTTGATTTTATACTGCCATTGTTATATGTTTGTTTATGTTGTGTGTGTGTGGGTGTTTTTTTATTTTTATTTTTTTGGGTTTAGCCATTCATATTTTGTGTTGTAGGGGGCCTAGGGGCCTGATGGGGTTGATTTGGAGATGAACATAAGTGCAAAAATATGTACCTCTTTCCCGTTCTCCCTTGCTTCTACCCCTTCACCTACTCTACACTCCCATCACCTGGGCCACACCTTTGCTTCCTCTCCCAGGAACACAATTTTCCCCTAAGCCAAAATCTTATCTTTAACCTACAACCGAACCTGCATATGTCACCTGAAGACAATGAATCCCTATGAAATCCACAATCAAATCCGCATGTCCTAACACAACCTAATACCCTTCTTCCCTCAATCAAATTCGCAGCACTCCCATTTTACAGCTCTAAACCCAATTTCTAATTACCATTAATGGAACTCTGAACTATGTACTAACCCACATTTAGAACCTTAAAAAGTTCTCCAATTTATTCCAGGCTCTCACTCTATAACCACCCTACCTCCATCCCTTTATTCCAATGACAGTGTTCCATTTAAAGTGTAGATTTGGGCAGAACGGTCTCCAGCAAGGGCAAAGGGCTCTTTCCCCGCCTAGTTAATTTGTTTTATCCATGGAGCACAGTCCATGCTTAAGTGCATCAGATGCTCCTGGGCCCCCGAGTGATACGAGGGGCCCTGTAACGTAATGGTTGAATTGGAAGGCCCGGCATGGATTAGTTAATTTTAGACACAGACAAATTTACCCATTTGTGACTTCCGATAGAACCAAAATCCTCAATTCGTTTTACGAGACAAAAGCCATTCAAAATGGCATAATGCCTGGGAGAGTAATGCCGTGGTACTATACTACTCCCCATTTCCATCCCAAATTGTTAGTTTGAAAACTCGACATTGCAAGAGAATCTCTATATGTTAAGAGGATTGAAAAGTTAGTTATTGGCATTTTTACTTCCAAAAATATCTCATTTTTTTTAGAAGAAAGAAGACTGACATAGATAAAAAGAATAAGTCATAATCGGCTAAAGAGTACATCAGCTAGGTGCAGAAGAACATCTATTAACATATCTCGTATATTTAGCTAAGTTATGAGTTACAGAGTTGTATAGTCTACGGGTATGAGAGAAAGAGATAGAGTTGAAGGTATCCATAGAAAACTTAGTTGAAGAAATTAAGTGACCAGAGGTAGCAAAGGAGGCGTCTTCACACTTCAAAGCTTTTACGATAACTTCGGAATCTCCCTCAACAATAATTGAAGTTAGGCCCAAATCCAAAGCGAAGGATATGGCTTTGGCAGCTGCCAAAGTTTCAACATCATCTAAAGAAGGAGGGAGACGAACCTTATCTGCCATAGATGCTATAACCAACCTCAATGGTCACGGACAACCACCCCTAAGCCTGCTGCGTTGATGTCTCGGAACTAATGTAAACTAATTGATAATAGCTTAATTTTGCATATTTATATCATTATTAGAAAACATTATTATACTTATTTTGATTTAAATCATGCATTGTATATTTAGTTTTGGAATAATATTGAATAATTAATTTCATGCTTAATTGAATTTTAATGTGTGAATATGTCTTTTGTAGGAGAATGAAATTAAATGAGCGAATTTTTGCAGCGAAGAAGGCTAATGAAATTTAATTTTACAAGGGCTATAATGAAGTTAAATAAGGCCAACTCAATTAAGTTTGAGTCTAATTGGAGCAAGAAATCAAAGGAAATTTGCACCAAATCCAAATCCAATTCAGATTAGGATTCCAACCTGTGCACCAGTTAGTATTTTCACTATTTTGGGCATAACTTTTGGCTCCGATGTCCATTTGAGATGATTAAAGTTGGGCTGGAAAGTTAACTTAAAGGGCTACAACTTTTTAGTTTACCAAAAGTCCTAATTCTGAATTTAAATGGGCTAAAAACGTCAGTTAAATGAAACCTAAAAACTTGGGATTTTCTCCAAACAAGAATTTAAGTTGTAATAGGATTACTTGACCTATTTAAAGGCTCTTTAGAAAAAAATTCAGAGGGGAGATAATTTTGGTTTTCTTAAAGTTTCTTTACAGTTTTTATAGTTTTATTTGGTATTATGGCTTGCTAGAAGTCTTGCTAAAGTAAGGGGTGAAACCCAACTATTTATTGGTATGTTCTTAACAATTATTTTATGGTTTTAATGCTTATGTTCTTATGTTTTTGATTGATTTATTCATCTAGAAAAGTGTTTAGTTCTTTATAATTCTTTGATTTATTGTAGACTTCAGGCACGCTAAATGCTTAGTATTTCCTGTAAACTAATTCACTAGTTTTGTTTTGCTTAAAATCAATCAACTTCATGAAACTACCTTAAACAATTAATTCTTTAGTTCTTATTGTTAAATCATCCAACTAAGATGATTCTTTGTATGAATTTTAGTTGAGTTATAAAATAAATATTGTTAAGACTATCAATAGATGTATTGTGTGTGGATCTCTAAACCTTAGTGCCTTAATATATTGTTATTTTCTCTCAATCTAAAATACCTTCACCGAACTATCAAAATTTCTCTTCAATATAATTTTATTGTTTTAGTTTTGTTCTCTTTTGGTTTGCTAATCAATTCACTTTTCTCTATGAATTTGACCTTGGACTCACTAAGTTATTACTTTGCGACAATCCTACACTTGGGTGCATTATTTAAGTCGCAGCACAAACATTTGCTTGATGAGTATTTTCCTTGGGTTTTAATGTTTATGTACAAAAAGTGGAGAAATATATCTTTGATAAAAAGTGGAGAATAGTCATTAACATTGTAAGAAAGTGAAAAAAACCTTATTGCAATGCAAAAAGTTAAGAAAAGTCTGTTTTGCAGCAAAAGATGGAGAAAGGTTCCTTCTGTGGTAGAAGTGAAGACTAAGCCCAGTTTGCAGCATCGTCCTCTAGACTTTGGATTTAATGTTTATACACAGATTGGCAATAACAATATGGGACCTTGGAGCCCATTCCGTGAAAGCATAGGCCTTACTCCCTTCTTAGAAAAAAGGCCTAAACTAAAAGCTGTCCAATAGCATTAAGACACAAGTCTATAAATAAATTAAAAAAAAAAAAAAAAAAAAAAAAAAAACCCCACCATCAACAACATTCAAAAACTAGTATTTTCTAAAAATGGATTGACATAACAAATAAAAATTTCATTGAAATTTGTACGAGAAGCTACTCCAATAACTCATAGTTCACTATTGGAAAATATTCAATAAATCTAAAAGGAACTTTCAATCCAAAAAAAAAAAAAGTTGGAACAGACAAGAAAGTGGATTGAGATCTTGTGCAATACCTTTGATATTAGCCATAAATTAAATCCAATGCTTAGAAATTGACACATTATATGTCCACACTGGCAATCCTTGTGCTTCAATTTCTCCCATCTCTCTTTCACTTCAAACCTCAGCTTCCCAAATTTAATTTCAATAAAACTCTCTTTCTCTCTCTCTCTCTCACACTTCCAACAAGGTTTTTCTATCTGCATCCCTCTTCCTGACGCTCTGTTCTTCTCTTCTCTCAAACCTGACTTTGCCTTTAACACAGCCACTGCCTTGCTTCACTGTGGACACAATGGGGAGCCACCACCTAATTTTACAATGGCCTAGGAACCATAAATATAGTGTCCTCTCGAGGAAGGATCTTTTGATCTTAGGTTCGGAGTTTAGGTACAATTTTGGGAAGGTGTTGGCACCCAAAACCGCCCAACCCTGAGGTTGGCTTCCACTCATTGTGTCTTATGTCTTAATCCTATTAAAGACATATTCAATATTGTATCTACACACACACACACACACACACACACACACAATAGCATACATCTAATTATACAATCATGACATCAATCATCCAAAAACCTAATCATTCATCTATCATGGCATATCACAACTCAAGCCTAGCATACATGGCATGTCATATCAACCTAGCATTCATCTAGCATCATATCACATCCATGGAAGAAATATAGGCAGCAAACAATCATGGCAGAAACACAAGCTTAGAAAGATCCAAGTAATATGTGATTGCATCTATACATTAAGAATAACTCATCCAAACAAACATGTTTAAATCTATCATTAAATATACATCATGCGTGTTCATGTGAATGCATGACTTACCCCACTTAGCTTGCTACATCTTAGCACCTATGACATTCATGCATGAACATGTGAATGCATGTTCATGGCATCAAAATAAGGAAACAAAAGATAAACCCTAATTTAAACATAAGAAAGGCAAATAAACAATAAACAGAGAACATGGACTTATATCTATAAAAAGGAATCAAAACAGAGGCATAAAATGTGAAACAAATAAAGGAAGTAAAGTAGAAAACTTAAATATAGGGTTTCTGGGCAGCGGCATGCGTGCGCATGCAGAAGTCTGTGTGCGCAAACTTTGACCTGCGTGTGTATGCATAATGCATGCGTGTGTAGGCTGGCTTAGAAACCCTAGCCCAGAACGTAGAAAACACAAAAGAACAGGGCAACACTTAAAACAATAAATCTAACAACCTAACATGCTTAGAAACATAAAAGCTAATTAAAACTAAGCTGCATAAGCATAAAACAAACAAAGAAACAAGATTAAAAATAAAATTAAAACAGAAAAGGGAGAAAAGAGCTTAGAACTCAATACTTCAAAACGAAAGCTCCTAGGCTTGATTTTTGACTGTTCCTCTCAATCAAATCTATTCACAATCAATAAAAAAGTGATTAGTAATCTTAAACTCGAAGATCAAGACTAGAAAATGCCTCAATCAAAAGAAAATTGACTTGAGGATGTTTTATGAAAAAATCCCTCTTTGATTCACTATTTTTAGTGAATCTTAGTGTTTTCCCTTAGGATTTTTGTCTGTTTTTGAAAATGTACCATGTATGGCTACTTATATTGTGAAAAAGGGGGTTTGGAACGGCTTCTAGATGATGTGGGATTCATTCCAAACCTCAGTATTTAATGCAGAAAACTTGTCTTTCATAGTTTTTGGAACCTTACATGTACGC
Organism: Quercus ilex subsp. ballota; assembly: GCA_032727855.1. Classification (NCBI taxonomy): domain Eukaryota; kingdom Viridiplantae; phylum Streptophyta; class Magnoliopsida; order Fagales; family Fagaceae; genus Quercus; species Quercus ilex. Next base: position 30,493,123 of record CM064919.1, read on the forward strand.
ACAGGTTTGTACCTACGTGCGCATGCATCATGGCTGCGCACGCAGGCCGAGCGTTTCCTTGGCTTTACTTTTTCAAAAATAGATTTATTTTCTTATTAAAATTTATATTTTCCATTTTAACATTTTTCAAGTTAATTTAATATCTGATTGGGCCCTAAACCAACATTAGATCTTAGAATTTCAATATCATTGGGGAACGGGAGCCCGAGTTGTAAGGGGCACAAAATATGGTGTCTACACTCATTGGTTTCGACAAGAGCGGACTTAGTCTTGTCAGATTACCACAAAATCCTCAAAACTCTTTCCCTTTTACCAACCACACTTTGCTCTGAACTCTTTAAAAGCAGGAGAGGGTGCCAATTTCGACTGCTTGTTTGTTTTTGTCGAAGTCTGACTGTTAGGTTTTGGTTTTGGGAGCAACGAATTGGGATCGGTTCTTGGAGCACAATAATTAGGTGGTTCCAGCCCACTATTTCCCTAAGGTAGTTTTAATAAAATTTATTTCCAAAAAATCTATTTAGGGGTTTTATGTGTGTGTTTTTGGGTAATAGGAAATGTAATGGTTGCAGAATTATGCCCATTATTAGTTCTGAGTTTGGAATTTTGTGAGTTCTAATTAAAATCCAATTCTTATATTGCTTGTATTTTTGTCAATTGTATCAGAATGCTTAAATTCTTGTAATTTGTATTCCATTTTTCAAAATTTTCACTTTCAATCGAACCTCCATGTCACACTTCAAGACAATGAATCCCTTATAAATCTGCAAGTCCTAACCCACAATCTAATCTAATACTCCACTTCCCGTAGTCAAATTCGCAGCCCCATTTTAGAGCTTTAAACCCAATTTCTTTTTATCATCAATGGAACCCTGAACTAACCCACATTTAGAACCTTAAATAGTTCCCCTGTTTATCCCCCAGTTGAACTTGAAGTCGTTTTTAGCTTAACAAAGTGTTCCGTTTGAAGTAAAAAGGGAAATTTTGGCCAGGAACAGTGGCAAGGGCAAAGTGCTCTTTCCAGTTTCCACTCCTATTCCTGGGAGTTTGGGCCCCTGGTCAAGTTAAATTATTTTTGGCAAAACTGTAAAACTGACCCTCAAACTTTCACTCTTTTTCATTTTAGTCCTCTAACTTTCAGTTTTGTGAATTCAGTCCTCTAACTTTCAATTTTTGTCAATGTAGGATTTCGTTACACCTCAGTTATGGGCTGCCATTAATGCCACTGAAACGACACCGTTTTTCCTTTTTTTTTTTTTTTTTTTTTTTTTTTTTTTATAAATTTGGAATAAAAAGAAAAAAAAATCTTGTAGACAATCAATTTTGCACCCATAATTTAATCAAGGAGAATGACTTGAATGACCAATCCATATACCCCAAAAAATCATAATTGCATTACTTGCATTAATTTGTTCTTGAATTACATACATCCTTTTGTCTTTGCATTACATGCATTAATTCATTTATTGCATATCATAAAAATGACCTTGAGATTCTAACGGTTGCAGTGGTGTTTCTGGTTATCAAATCGGACTATCGGATCGAAAGATATCACATGATTAAGTTTGCACGGTCAACATGCATTGTGTCTAGGTAGAATCGACCACACATGATCAATTTAAATTAATTCTGATTAGTTAAACAATTAAAATTAATTAAATAATTTTGTGATTGGTTGATAACTAGTGTTTAAAATAGGGATGCATGCATGAGAATAAAAAGGATGATTAGATAACAATAAAACTGTGGATAATCTGAACTTTATCAAGATTTATTTTAGAGTATTTATCTACAAGATAATTGTCCTTAAATATCCTGAATTATCTAAAAAAGAGATGAAAAATCATATGCGGAGGATGAAAACGCGTCTAGGTACAAGGACCGGCCAAAAAACCATAGAAGAGGAGTCCAAACGGCACCCGAACACGAAAGTGCATTTGGAGCCATAGGGCCAATTCGGCACTTTTGGAGTGTTGAACGACACTCTAAAAGGGCTGAATTTTCCTGATGTGGGCTTAGGCCTAATTGCCTTCGGGTGACGATTATGCATACCCTTTTCGATCTTTTCACAAAAGGATGCGTCTGGATTAAAACCCTAGTCGTTCATACCTATTTTTTAGAGTCTTCTAGCCTCTATAAATAGAGATTGAACCTCATAATTCAGCATCTTTTTTTTTTTTTTTTTTTTTTTACGCTCTGAGAGGCATACATTTTTGACTCTCAAACCACCCATATTTTCTGATCCCCTCTCTGAGTGTTGCTGCTTAAATTAGGGGTTTGAGGGTTCAAAGAGAATTGCATAAATTTCTTTGAACCCTATAACATCTTCTCAAGAATAAAGAGTGCTCATGCAAGAGGTTGTTTCCTTCACCCTTTTTCTTGTGATGTAAGGATGCATGTTATATCACTTTCTTTTTCAAATATCCATAGCCTTGTCTTCATTTGTTTTGGGTAGAATGTAACTAGGACAATAAGCCATGTAAATATTTGGTAGATTGTAACTAGGACCCAAAGCTATGTAACTTTTTAATTTTCTTTCAGATATGTAATTTTTTTCAATCAATGAATGGAACTATTTAGTCATGTATTTTGTAATTAGTATTTTTTTTTTTGTATAAAAAAATAAGTGGCGACTCCATACCACTTACCCAAAAAGAGAGGTGCCCTAAAAGGTACTCGAATCTCTTTTCTTGAGGTATGCTTTTGGTCGAGGTCTCTCACAAATCTGTAAAAAAAAAAAAAAAAAAAAAAAAAAAAAAAAAAATTAAGGGGAACGACAACATTTTCAGAATCGAGGAATCACTCGGTTTTCAGAAGGGGAACACATTTTTTAATTTTTTTTTAGCATCTTTATTACTTTTGCTGTTGGGGAGGTGGGTTCATCAAATTGTAGATCCCACCAGATTGTAGCAACAGAGAGATTGAAAGCTTTTAGGATCACGTGGTGATGCCATTCACTTGCAATATGTTGTGATTCCTCGGTTTTGATTTAAGGGGAAGGGGAGCGACTAAATGTTTTTTTTTTTTTAACAGATTTTTTTTTCTTTTAATTCCGAAATTAAAAAAAAAAAAAAAGGAAAAACGGCGTCATTTCAGTGACATTAACGGCAACCCATAACTGGGGTTTAACGGAATCCTGCATAGACAAAAATTGAAAGTTAGAGGGCTGAATTGACAAAACTGAAAGTTAGTGTATTGAAATGAAAAATAGTGAAAGTTAGAGGGTCAGTTTTGTATTTTTGCCTTTATTTTTTATCCATTGATGCCCATATGTGATACAAGGGCCCTATTACTGTATCTTATAATGGCTGAATTGGAACCCGGTTTCAATTCGTTAATATTATATAAAAACCAAATTACCCCTTTGCACCGCAACCCCTAATTCGGCTAAGGTGCTATGTCCACAAAATTTTCACAACAAATCATAGGTGGTTAATTGTTATTGGTTCAAATTTGAACCTAACACTAAAATTACTTTTATGCCTCAATAATAACAAATAGTAACAATCTGCTACTTAGAATTTGTTGTAAAAATGTTGTGAAAATATTATGAACATATCATTTTTCTTTTTATTATTATTATTATTATTAGCACTGAGATAGTGAGATGTAAGAACACAGTTGGGAGAGTCCTGCCGTGGCACTGTACTACTACTAGCATTTTTAAATCCTAAATAATAAGGTTATCAAAGATTATTTTTTATTATTTTTTTTTTAGCAAGATATGAAAAATATAATTTCAATAACACAGTCAGTGAAGGCGTGATTTTATCACAGCGAATTGAGCCGATGCTCCTTGTTAGAAACTAGACAGGGGAATCATTTTTTAATCTTGAACTTATAAAGAAAAAAAAAATATCAACTTTTAATCTAATTTATTTATTTATTTTTTCTTGAAAAAAAAAACTTTTTTTTAAAGGATAATTAACGCAAACACATTGACTTTTAGGTAAACTTCTTTTTCTTTTGCTCTTATCATCTTCTTCACAACTAAAAATTCTCTATATAAAGGTGAAGTGCACACACACACACACACACACACACACACACACACACGTTTTAACTTTTGTGGTGTATTCTTCCATTCTACCTACCATACTTATTGTTGGCATCCATTTTCACGACACATTTTCTGCAAGCCCGATTCAACTAAGCCCGACTTCCTTGTGGGCTCAATTCGTGTATTATATTATATAGTTTTTTTCTTTTAAGCATGGCCCAAGCCTATGCAACTTATGGGAAAAATTGAGGAAGTGTGGTTTGGAGGATATGGATTAGTTTCTTTTGGACCTTTTGCCTTTTGGACCTTTTGCATGATCTACCAAGTGGGCAAGGAACACCGGTAACACCATTGGCTCATGAAAGAGATCTTGTACCCGAAATTTTCACCCCAAAACAACTTTTATGTTCTGGCTGACTGTGACCCAAAGTTTCTGCCCTAACCTAATTTTGCTACCATATTTTCTTTTCCACCCAAAAAACACAGCTGGCCTTAAACTAATTAGCTAGCCAATTGTAGCCAAGCTATCAAAAGCCTACAATGACAAGGAAAGAATAGCTAATAGAGTTAGCCACTTTATTTCCAAAATCATGCTAAAAGCATGCCAAACTATTCCCTATACAAAAGCAACCCAAGCCAAAACACCAAATTAGTATCATGGGGGATAAAAGACTCTTCCACTACTCAAAAACTAGTCATTGGCAACACCCTAAACTCTATATAAAACTCTCTCTTCAGCTCAAAAATAACCAACCACATTTTCCACATAGAGCTAAAACTTGAGAGCAAAAACCCACTGAGCCAGGAAACATTCTCACAATTCTGAACCTTAGGGGTGGAAATATGAGTACAGGAGAACCTTCCCTCTCTTCGTCACAACCTCTCTCAATTTCCTCTTCTCACTGACTGTGGGTCGAAGTTTGAGACCTGTTATGTTTTTTTACTTTTTTTGCACTTTTGTTAAGCCCATTCAGCCAGCTAACATTCTCGTGATTTTGAAGTATAGGGGTGGAAATATGGGTACAGGGGAACCTTCCTTCTCTTCCTCACAACCTCTCTTAATTTCCTCTTCTTGCTAATTGTGGGTCGAAGTTTTAGACTGTTAGGACATATGTGATTTGATGTTAGGAACATATGTAAATTTAGAATTGGCTAATCCTTTGACAAAACACACTTTACTTGTAATTGGATAGATCTGGGATGTGTTGAATGCTTCAAGGAACAAGGTCTCAAGTTCTAGTGTTAAAACCATGCAAATCTGTCCAAGAAACAAGTGAAGAAGTGCTGGATTTTAAAACTTGATAGCTAGCTCGACAACTAGTACCTATTGAGGTTTAAAAAGCCGCTGAAACCCGAGGCTTGACAGCTAGCTCGATAGATACCCTATTTGTCGAGATTTATGAAAAACAGATTTTCAGTTTTGTTTTGTATCCAATCCGTGAGTACATGTTTAGGCTTTCTTTTCTCACAACCCTAAACATATATAAGGATTTTTTTAAGGGCTGTCAAAGGTTGCGCAAGTGTGAAGCAAAGTTGTGTTCATGCAAATTGTGACCGGAGACAGAATTTGCCCTAGTTCATCTTTCTCTTGAAGAAGCTGCTATGTTTATACACCGTAGGGTTTTGTGACCAAGGGGCTTCGTGATCTTCATCGTGTGATGAACTGAAGAACTTTGCAGCCAATATCTTTCTTAAGTTGGTGATTAAGTCGCGTACTAGGATCCACGCATCTATTGGTTAGTCACGTACTGAGAGCCGTGCATTACAAGGAGAGATTGTCACTACAGAACAAGTCCAATTGAGTATTGGGGTAAGGGTTCAACTGTAAGTTGGTATAAGGTACTGGGATTCCTTTACTTGTAATCACTTGTTTTGATAATAGTGGATTCTCAGGAGTGGTGACCTTAAAATCACCCGGTGGGGTTTTTGCCGTGTAGGTTTTCCCTATTCGTAAACAAATCACCGTGTCAATATAATTTATGTTGCATTTAGTTAATTAGTGATTTGTTTATACTACCACGCGCTTTGTATGTTAATTGAATTAATTAATTAACTTGGCTAAATCAATTGGTTAATTTATCACAAGATGTCAATACATTCTTGGCCTATCATAGACCTATTATGTTTTTATGCTTTTTCTGCACTTTTGTTATTAGCATTTTGATTCTCTCTTGTCAAAGCACCATTAGCCTTTTTTTTTTTCATTATACATTTGGAATTTTGGGCTTGATTCTCCATAATAAACACTTCTAAAGAACCCAAGGGGAGATTTGGGCCGTCCTCGCATTTTCGGCCCTTGTCGCAAAAACGTCCCCGACACTTATTAACCTTGCAGGTATGTATGTATTTAGCTTCTTAGCTTTCTTCAAAATCTATAGGTTGCCTTTTGTTTAAGCTATTTTTATTAACTTTGATCTAATTTGGAACAAGGTTGTATTTTAATAGGTGATTACGTTTTTATTAATACTGATTTTTCTATTGCTCCCAATTTTTTATTTTCTATTACTCCATGGTGCATGCTTTTTCCGCGTTAGGCGGCTAATTCAACTTTTTTATGTTGCAAACTTGCCAAAGAATCAAACATTTTTACATAGGTTTTGATGAGTCAGAAATTTACGATCGTCATTAAGATGATACCGTCATTAACCAAAAGACGATAGGCATTTATTATGCACATTGATGACAACATGTAACGGACGGAGCAACGGTCACAGAATGAGCTATGAACTTTAGACAAAGATTTTATAACACACTAGCCGTTGAACATAAATACAGCAATTCATTGCCCATTGATTAGGCACTCAACTATAAAAGAGAAGGTAAAAAAAGTTAAAGGTACACACAAAATAATCACTCTCTAGTCTGTTTCTCTCTAAAATCTTTCTCCCTTACTGACTTAAGCATTGAAGGCAGTTTGGCTAATGCTACACCGGCGTGTTACTCTTCCACCCAGTTCATTTTGCAGGTTTTTCCTCCAACAAAGACGACCCCAATCACAGCTTTGTCCATCCGCTATGACGAAGAGCTCAACTGCTGATTTTTTGCATCATCAGTTTGGCGCTGTCTATGGGGAACGCTAATCATTCAAGCCATCTTTCCCAGTGACAAAAGAGTTCCTCAAAGTACGAGATGGAGGCAGAGACTGCACCTCAGCTAGACGCTATGCAACAATAACAAATCCAAGCCCTCTTGGCTAATATGGAAGAGCTAACTCACCAGAACGAAGAACTGCGAAGGATAATGGAATCCCAAAACGCAAAACGTTGGCAAATAGGTGAAAACCAAAATGAAGAAGAATCAAACTCTCAAGTCAACAGGAGAGACAGGACCTCAGGAGAAGATTCCACCAGGGTGGAGAATGAGCTTTGCAACATGAGGAAGGAGATGGACGAACTGAAAAGTGCTATAAAGGACAAAGGCAGAGAGAATCTGGATGGGATGATTCGAGGGATGGATTCACCATTCACTACTGAAGTACTGAACCATCCCCTCCCACCAAAATTTTGTCTCCCACAGTTGGAGTCATATGATGGTTCCAAGGATCCCTTGGATCACATTGAATCATTCAAGATGCTGATGCTATTGCAGATGACCCCAGATGAGGTGATGTGTGGGGCATTCCCAACAACACTAAAAGGAGCAACCAGGGTATGGTTCAGCAAGATACCCCTAAGAACTATTGTAGATTTTGAACAACTCAGAAAGGGTTTTATTTGTCATTTCATTAGAGGGCAAAGACACAAAAAGCCAACTGGCCATCTTCTCAACATTCAACAAGCAGAAGGAGAATCACTAAGACAGTACGTCACCCGATTCAATAAAGAGCTACTGTAGGTAGATGAAACTGAAGATCAAGTTATCTTAACAACCTTCCAAGTAGGGTTGCTGCCAGGAGATTTCTTCTTCTCAATCACTAAAAGTCCACCAAAAATAGTCGTGGAGTTGCTTCGTAAAGCTCAGAAGTACATAAATGCAAAAGATGCGGTGCTCACAAAATAAATGAAAGGAAAAAGGAAGAGAGACGAAGGAACAAGCAGCAATCGCGATAAGAAGAAGGAGACACGAAGTGTTGGGCAGACCACAGGGAAAAAGAAGGATCTTCCAGACAGGAAACACAAGTTCATTAACTTCACTCCTTTAATAATGCCAATTGAGTAGGTCCTTATGCAGATAAGAGACAATCCCTCCCTGCGATGGCCGAAGCAAATTACAATCCAGTAGAAAGAAGAGACAAGAGCAAGTACTATAGGTTCAACTAGGACCACGGGCATCGTATTGATGAGGGCAGGCATTTGAAAGACTAGGTGGAGATTTTAATCCGGCAAGGGAAGTTATAGAAGTACGTCAGAAAGACGGAGCCCTATAGGTACCAACGAAAGGATGATCAGGACAGAACTCTGAAGGTAGGAGATAGCAAACCCCCTGTAGAAGAGATAAAGATGATATCCGGAGGACTAACGGCAGGCGGAACACTGAAGTCCCTGAAAAAAGCACATGGGAAAACAGCGTCCATTCGTGGCTCCCTCCAATGAAGATGCCAAAGAATGACGAGCATGATATTGTCTTCTCAGAGAAAGACAGTTGCGGCATCAAGCAACCTCATGAAGATCCATTGGTGATCATGCTTAGGGTAAAAGAGTTCAACATCCGTCGGGTGCTCATTGACAATGGAAGCTTAGCAGATATCATTTACTTGCCAACATTTCAGCAGATGAAATTGGATAAGAAAAGGATCAAGCCTTTCACCTCGCCTTTCGTAAGCTTCATAGGAGATAGAATCGTCCATAGGGGCATCGTCACCCTAATCATAATTGCAGGAACTTATCTAGCATATGTCACCAAGGAAATTGATTTTCTCATAGTTGATTGCCCTTCAACATACAACATTACCTTGGGAAGACCTGCACTCAACAGATTAAGAGCAGCAACATCAAAGTATTACTTGAAGGTGAAGTTTCCAACAACCTATGGGGTAGGAGAATCAGAGGAGACCAAGTACTGGCAAGAGAATGCTACCAAGATGCCTTAGCATTTGGAGAGAACCACACCTAGGTGATCAAAGAATTAGAGCCTATTCCCGAATCGTTAGAAATACCACAAGAAGTTGAGATCTGTTCGTTTTAGATCCTTGTAAACTAGATTGTTTAACCTAATTAATTAACCAAGTGAAAACTTAAGTTTATTATTCAGATCTAGGTTAAAACAAAACAATCATATCATACATAGCAGCGGAAAAATAAATAACAAAACAATATGATGACCTAGGAAAACCAAACTGGTAAAAAATCCGGGGAGGATTTAACCTAACTATCCTCAAGGTAACAAGAAAATCCACTATAGAGAATCAAAGTTTACAATAAGACTTGGACCACTAACATCCTATTGCTACCACATGTAGAACTTACTGACACGACCACGTGCAAGCTCCAAATCCACGGACTCCTTATCTCTTTGGACTTTGCACCAATACAAGCTCACTTGCTTGTGACTTTGAGACTCCACTCAAAGGTTTTGGATCTCGTTAGACGTTGATCTTGTATACAGCAACTTCTACAACACCGAATCTTGAGATTCTTCAAGGAATAACATCGGTAGAAGACTTTAGAGAGCTTTTAGGTACAAAAACCTAGATCTACAAAAGAGGCACAAGATGCATTCTAATCTCTCTAAAAAACTCTAAAAAAACCTCTCTAGGGTTAGCTTATAATGTCCTTTAAATATTGGAAAAAACGGCTTGCGATATGGGCTTCAAAAGGTCAAGTTATGGGCTTTTTACGTTTGCTGATATGCGACTTTTGATTGATCGAGTACCAATTGAACGAAACAGATTGTAACTCATTTTTTTCATCCTAAACTTGAGTTTTTTTTTGTCTTGGACTTCAATGGTTTGCCAACATTACAAACTCAAAACCTAACAACATCGTCCCAGGAGATTCGACGAAGGTATTGAAGATCGAAACAGCACTCTCAACTTTAGAGAAAGAGAAGATGATTTCCTTCTTATGGGCAAACCAAGATGTTTTCGCCTGGAAACACGAGGATATGCCCGAGATTGACAGGAAGATCATACAGCATCGTCTCAATGTCAACCCATAATGTAAACTTATACAGCAGAAGCAGAGAATATTTGCACCAGAATACAACAAAGCTGTAACTGAAGAAGTAGAAAAGCTACTAGAAGCTGATTTCATCAGGCAGGTCTTCTATCCAGATTGGCTAGCAAACGTAGTAATGGTAAAGAAGAGCAATGGCAAATGGAGAATGTGTGTCGACTTTACAGACCTGAACAAGGCCTGCCTAAAAGATAGCTTCCCCTTGCCGAGGATTTACTAGCTGGTAGACTCAACTGCTGGACACTAGCTCTTAAGTTTCATGGACACATTTTCTGGATACAACCAGATTCTTATGGACGAAAACGATCAAGAGAAGACCTCGTTCATTACCAACCAAGGGTTGTACTATTACAAAGTTATGCTTTTTGGACTGCAGAACACAGGAGCCACCTACCAAAGATTGGTGAACCGTATGTTCTCTCACTAGATTGGAAGGAATGTGAAGGTGTACCTAGACAATATGTTGGTAAAAAGCAAGGACGAAGCCAACCACTTGGACCAAACCTTCAGCACACTACATAAGTACAATATGAAATTAAACCCTGTAAAGTGTGTTTTTGTTGTTGCTTCAGGAAAGTTCTTGGGATTCATGGTGTCCCAACGAGGTATAGAGGCCAATCCAGACAAAGTGAAAGCAATAATCAAGGTCAAATCACCAAAAACAGTGAAGGAGGTGCAGAGCTTAACAAGAAAAGTTGCAATCCTAAACCGATTTGTCTCTAGGGCAACGGACAAGTGCATTCCATTCTTCAAGGTATTGAAAAAAATCCTTTCAGTAGACTGACGAATGTGAGGAATCCTTTGCCAAGTTAAAGGAGTATTTGACGAAAACCACCTCTGTTAAGCCCCTCGGTGATGGGAGAGAAGTTTTACCTCTACTTAGCAGTATCCAACACAACAGTAAGTTCGGCATTGATCAGAAAAGAAAGGAACGTCCAGAAGCCAATCTATTATACCAGCCAGGCATTCTAGGGAGCAGAAGCAAGCTACCCAAGGATGGAAAAGATAGCTTTCACTTTATTGGTCGCCTCCAGAAAACTTTGTCCTTACTTCCAAGCACACCCCATCATCGTCATGACAAACTAACCCATAAGAAAGACGATGAACAAGATAAATGCAGCAGGACGACTCATTCAATGGGAAATTGAATTAGGTCAATTTGACATCAAATATCGGCCTCGAGCAGCAATCAAAGCCCAAGTGCTAGTGGACTTCATTACAGAATTCACTTACCCCTATAAGGAAGAAGAACCCCCTATGGAAACATGGACGGTCCAAACGGATGGGTCAGCCACGAAGAAAGTGGGAGGAGCAGGAGTAGTTCTCATATCTCCAGAAGGAGAAATGTTGAAATATGCAGTCAGATTACAATTCCCAGTAACAAATAACGAGGAAGAATATGAAGCACTGCTAACAGGGCTAAGTCTAGCAAAAGCTCTAGGAGTAAAGAGTCTTATCGTCCAAGCTGATTCCCAGCTAATAATTGGACAAGTGGAGGGAGATTACGAAGCCAAAGAAGAAAGAATGCATAAGTTCTTGAAGATCGTCCAACAACTATCACAACATTTTGACTACCTAGACTTTGTGCAAATCCCTCGAGCCAAAAACACAGAAGTTGACTTCCTAGCAAGATTGGCTTCGTCAGACAACTACAATGCGACCTCTGAACTATGTATAGAGATAAGGGGGCAACCAAGCACAAAAGGTGAGCCGGTTTTGAAGATAAAAAGAACAAGACGAGTGGATGACTCCTATCGACCGTTACTTGAAAGAACGATGGCTCCCTAAAGATAAGGTGGAAGCAAGGAAGATATAGATCAGGGCAGCCTGCTTTGTCATCATTGACGATGTGCTATACAAACAAGGATATTTACTCCCTTATCTAGGATGTGCCCGCTCAGAAGAAGCGGATTATGTGCTCTGTGAGATACACGAGGGAATCTATAGAAATCACGCTAGAGTAAGATCTTTAGCAAGAAAGGCGCTCAGAGCAGGATATTACTGGCCAACTTTACAGAAGGACGCATACAACATCGTCAGAGCATGCGATAAGTGTCAATGCTTCGTAAATGTCCAAACGAGACTAGGAGAGACGATGACACCCATATCTTCACCATGGCCCTTCACCCAATGGGGAATTAACATTATGGACCCATTCCCTCTAGGGAAGAAGCAACTTAGATTTCTGATTGTCATAATTGATTACTTCACAAAATGGGTAGAAGTAGAACCAGTGACGACAATAACGGAGGCTAAAGTCACAAGCTTTGTATGGAAAAATATCATCTGCAAGTTTGGAGTCCCACATGTCATAATATCAGACAATGGAAGGCAGTTTGACAATCCCAAGTTTTGAAAATTTTGTCAAGACTTAGGAGTCAAGAACTACTATTCTTCTCCAAGACATTTTCAGGCCAACGGCCAGACAGAAGTAACGAACAGATGCTTGCTCGAAATTATCAAAACTCGGCTTGAGGGGGCAAAGGGGGCATGGCCTGAGGAAATACAAAATGTCCTTTGGGCATATAGGATGACCATAAGAGTTCCAATAGGAGAAACACCATTCAAACTGATATTTGGCACTGAGGCCATCATACTAGTGGAAGTGGGACTAATGAGCTTCTGAGTCAAAACTTATAAAGACCAGAAGAACTAGCAGGAGCTTAACATCAACCTAGACCTAATTGATGAAGTCAGAGAAGAAGCTATGAAGCGAATGGCCAAACATAAGGAAGCAATGGCCAGATACTACAACAAAAAGGTTAAGGTAAGAAGGTTCAACACAGGAGACCTCGTCCTTAGGAAGGTATCACAGGCAACAAAGGATCCATCCCAAGGAAAACTAGGACCAGCCTGGGAAGGCCCCTACAAAGTAATCCGTCACTCTAGAGAAGGCTCCTACTACCTAAAGTCTTTAGACGGCCAGGAATTGCCTTGACCATGGAACATAGAACACTTGAAGAAATACTACCAGTAAGGAATGCTTTACATTTTAAGTTGCCTACTTTTCATATCAGTATGTATGACAATTATTACTTTTGTCATTCATAAGATCAATAATACATGAAAGCATTATCCATGCGTATTTATCATTGATTATCCATGAGTTATTTATCAATGAAAATGTGTACAACACCTAGGAGTTATCCTTGGGAGACGTCCCAAGGATCTCCGTCATTAAAATTTCAAATCAAAAGCTGTCCACATACAGCCAACTGTGTCATAGCCATCAACGTTGTTAATACATAACTACCAAAGTCGACTAAATCAGAGCTATTTAAATACAACTAATACGATTGTCATTCAAGCACGAATGAACAAAACAAAAAAAATGGTTAACCTAAAGACGCTCCAATACCACGACTTTAAGTCACGAGTACAAAGCAATATCGTCATTCAAACATGACTCAATAAAAAGTTGTTCAAACACAGCTAAAAAATACTAAGTTGTTCAAACACAACTAAGATCGTCATTCAAACATGACTCAATAAAAAGCTGTTCAAACACAGCTAAAAAATACTAAGTTGTTCAAACACAACTAAGATCGTCATTCAAACATGACTCAATTAAAAGCTGTTCAAACACAACTAAAAAATTCTAAGTTATTCAAACACAACTAAGATCGTTATCCAAACATGACTCAATAAAAAGCTGTTCAAACATAGCTAAAAAATACTAAGTTGTTCAAACACAACCAACATCATCATTCAAACATGACTTAATAAAAAGCTGTTCAAACACAACCAACATCATCATTCAAACATGACTCAATAAAAAGTTGTTCAAACACAACTAAAAAACGTTAAGCTGTTCAAACACAACCTACATCGTCATTCAAACATGACTTAATAAAAAGCTATTCAAATACAGCTAAAAAATGTTAAGTTGTTCAAACACAACCAACATCGTCATACAAACATGAACCAACAAAAAGCTGTTCAAACACAGCTAAAATACTAGATTGTTCCAAACGCAACTAGAATTGCCATTCAAACATGACTGTTCCAACACAACTAAAGAAGAAGAGTTGTTCTAATACAAGCTAAGTATAAAGAGTTGTTTCAGCACAACTAGCATCGTCATAAAAGGTTGTTCGAACATAACCTAGCGTAAAAGGATTTGTTTGCTATGACTAAAAGCATAAGGTCCCTAAACTTATTTGTCATTGTCAAAGAGATTGTTCAATTGCCCAAAACAACGGGCGCAAAAAGAAATATTGTTCTTGCCTTACAAAAAAAGAAGGAGAAAAGAAAGAAGAACTAGAAAAAAGAAAAATATATAAGTTACTGCTCATCAGGGACAGGATCTGCAGGGGTCATAGTCGCGGCCCCTTCCATTACATCAGCAATGGTTGTGTTCTCCTCCGTCACATTCTCTGCCGTTGCCTCAGAAGGACGATCAGCCAAGAGCTCATTCTCAACATCATCCATATCCAGACTAGAAAGGTCCAAGTCGGGGTAATGCTTTGCCATCCATTTCCTAAGAAGGTCAAAGCCTTCCACGTAGTACCCGCACAACTCATTGGAGTACTCGCCAGAGTCTTTGAAGTCCTTCGCCGCCATGGCTCCAGCTATCTGCAATTTCAGCTCTAGGTCACTAATCTACTTGTTCTTTAGCTTGCAAAAATCCTTTTCCACTTGTAGGCTCTTTTCCAAGACTGCCACACGTTCTTTGTCGTTCTCAGCCTCAACAGTAAGAATGACAACTTTGTTCTTGAACGTTTCATTTTCAGCAGAGAGGGACTTGATCATAGGCTCGGACGTAGCCACCCTCTTCTCTAAGTCCAAGAGTTTTCTAGAAATGAACAAAGACTCCTCTAAAGCCTACAAAAAATTCCCTTAGCAGAAGTGAAGCAAGGGAAAAGAAGAAATAAATACAATCTACAACACATACCCGCACAAGCTTTCAAATGTGAGACGACATTACCTCACTGGACGACTTTGCCATCAGAGGACTTAGGTCATCCACAGAGAGCGCTTCATGAGCCTTCAGAGCAGCCACGTCAGCATCGTCCTAGAAGGTAGGAAGAAAAGATTTACCACCAACCTTCTTCTTCTTCCTAGCCTCCTCTCTAGCAGAGGCAATTACCTCCAGAGACGAAGTGGGAGAGGTAGGGCGCTTGGCAGGCGAATAGGCAGGAGAAAAGGTTATCACAAGATCTTCCTTAGAAACGTCACCCACCTTTGAATGTTTCTTGGACAAGAGACCACTGACGAGGCCACCCTTGGCCTTCTTCTCTTGAGCCTCAGCTAACTTCTGCTTGTTAAACCTAGTCGTCGTTCTTGAAAGGAAGAAGAAAATATATTTAAAAAAAAAAGGAAGACAAAAGCTCAGGATTTCAAGAGAGAAAAGGAAAGAAGCACTTACTCTTTTTCACAACTTCCAAATTCTTCCGAACCTTAGTAGACAGTTTCGGACCCAAAAAATGAAGAACTAAAGATTGCGGAGAGACGAGCTCGTCAAAATCCTTGACGGACTCCAATTATTCCTTTACTTTCTCAGCACAACGCTGATAACTCTTCTTCAGATGAGGACGTTGGGAAACTGCAAATGAAAACACAAGTATGTCACATACCAGCATCACTCATAAAAGAAAAGAAAAACAACAGAAAGACGAGAAAGACGCACCAGACACAGGAACTCCCCAACTATGAAAAAACTTGGGGGCTTCGTCCAGGTCTTCACTAAGGACAAACTCCTAACCAATTCCAGAAACAAAAACAGAAGTTTGGCTTCCAATTTCAGAGAGATGACGGGTAATAGAGTATCAATCTAGAAGCCCTATCCCACGGCTTAAACTCATAATAGGCGGGGTCCTTTGACTTTCTCAAACGATAAAAAAGAAGGAATTCATCCTTCCTGATGACATCACCATCATTGGCAGACATCCACACTACCATGCAAGAGACGATGATCCGCCAAGAGTTGGGCACTAATTGTGCAAGAGCAAGATGCAAATAAGAAAAAAGTTCCCTAACAAAGGTATGAACAGGGAAACAAAGTCCACTAGTAAAATCGGCCTCGTAAAAACAAACCTCGTCAGCATAAGAGTGACAGGCTCTCTCTTCGTCACTCGGGATCCTAATCTTTACGGAATCAGGGAACTGAAACCTATCCCTGATCTGTTTTTCGTCCTTTCACGTGAGGGAACACAAAATTGTCCAGGCTTTATAGGGGGTGAAAGGAGAAGTAGCCTCCGAAATCACACGGTCATCAGATGAGGATAACCCCGTCTCCAGGTTACTAGACCTAACCTCAGACATCTTTAACATCCCAGCTACCTTAGCAGAATGGGAAACTAGAGGGAATAATAAAGAAAGGACAAATTTGTATGGACAGCCCTCCCCCATGAAGAGACTGACCCACTTGAGGCACTCTTCCTCTACAGACTCGAGTAAACAACCTAGGCGAGCAAAAAGAAAATCTATTGAAGGACAATCAACTCTAACAGCAGAGTAATCTACCATGGAAGAACATGAAAAGAAGCAAGAGTGCGAATAACTTACCAGGGAATGCAGGACAGAGAAAGGAAGCTTGAAGGAGAGACAAACCCTAGAATAAAAACTGAACAAGGAAAGATTGTAAAAGAAAGGAAACAGGAGGGAAAAATACGAAATAAGTGGCCAAAACACGCGCGGGAAAACCGAGAAACGTCTGCATGTCGAACACATCCTGACCGTACACGTGGCACTCAATTGCTCAAAAATCAACTCATCATAAATACACAATACACGGAATATGAAATGTTAGATGAATATGTTCTCATCTCGTCCAACAGATGAAGATTCGAACAAGGGGGCATCTGATGAGTTAGAAATTTATGATTGTCATTAAGATGATATTGTCATTAACCAAGAGACGATGTCAGAGATTTATTACGCTTATTGATGACAACACGTAACTGATGGAGCAATGGTCACAAAATGAGCTGTGAACTTCAGACAAAGATTTTGTAACGCACTAGCCGTTGAACATAAATATAGCAATTCATTGCCCATTAATTAAGCACTCAACTATAAAAGAGAAGGTAACAGAAGTTAAAGGTACACACAAAATACTCTTTGAAATCGCTCTCCAGTCTATTTCTCTCTAAAATCTTTCTCCCTTATTGACTTAAGCATCGGAGGCGGTTTGGCTAATGCCACACCGGCATGTTACTCTTCCACCCAGTTCATTTTGTAGGCTTTTCCTCCTACAGAGATGACCCCAATCATAGCTTTGTCCATTTGCTACGATGAGGAGCTCAACTGCTGATTTTTTGCATCATCAGGTTTCAATAGTGATATGTTGTTAGCATTATTCACTTCCACCCCTCAATATTGATTTAGAGTTTGTAGACAATCGTCTTTTTTGGCTTATCGTTAAGCAGTGTGTTTGGATATTGTTTTTGAATAAATTGATTTTGGTTTTAAATTTCCAAATCAGTTATTGATTTCTTTTTCTTTTTTTTTGAGAAAGAAATCATTTTTTTAAAAAAAATTTTAGAATACTAAGTATTTTAACACACATGGGGAGAGAAGAGAAGGTCTTAAAGAAATTAGTTTTTGATTTCAATAACTCATCTATCACTATATGCATATATTAACGAAATGAGTTTCATGTTGATAAATAAGGGCAATAGTTTACTCTACATAAAACTCTATTACTTAAATTCTAAGAAATTGTACACAAAAACTGCAGGACAAACTTTATTACCAAAATTCCAAAAAAATTAAAAATTCAACTTCCGTTAAAATTTTATTAATAAAAATTGCAATTAATTTAAATTATTTTGATTATATATCTTAATTTTATGTTTTTATATAATAGTGACTATGACCATGTATCATAGACCAACATTTTGAAAACATGAGAGCCAGTCAATGATTGCTAACTCACAATCTAACTATTCAAAATCAACATCCTCACCGACTAACCGTCTCTCATATTAGACCACATGAAGTAGGGTTGTTAAAAACCAACCTCAATGAACTTGCATGAGTTTGGCTATAATCAATGAGTAGAATGAGTTGAGAATGAAGGGTTTGTTTCAATTAGAAGCATGAATAGAAACGTTGTTCAAACTTATATATACACTAGTCGCAGACCCGCGCGTTGCGCTTGTTAATTTTTTAGATAAAATATTATTTTAGTCCCTAGACTTTATAAAGAGTTATAAAAAAAAAAAAAGTTTCATCATATTTTTCATAATCTTGTCTATAACATTTTTTCCATTATCATATATTTATTGGTTGATGATTTGCATAACATAAACATTAAATAAGAGGTAAAACTATTCATTGTGTATGAAGATTATGATTATATATATATATATATATATATATATTTATATAATTTCCATAGTTAGAGTTTGATTAGTTTTAAGTTTAAATTTTGTATTATAATATTTAATTGTTGATTATTGATTTAATTAAGTGAATGTAATGGTTGATCTTATTGCACTATAAAGTTTTCAATGTCCTTTGTATAGCCATCTCTATTTTATTTCTTATTCCTCTTGACCACCTTTTTATTTTCCAAATAACGGTTATTAATTGACGTTTGATTTCATTTCTTTTTTTCTTCCTTCATTTATTCTTTATTACTTTGTATGTTCCCTTGCTAGTTGTAAATTTTATGGTTATCAATAAAAAATAGATATCATGGATGGCTTAAATAGTTATAGATATAGTTACGTTAGTGGTATGTCAAAGGTTTTTTTTCCTTCTGAATTTTCAAGAAAATATGAAAGGCATTTCTCTAGTTTGGTCTCAATCAATTAAGATATCCATAATATATTAATGGAAATAATAATGAGCCTTAAATATTTTTAATGTATGAAGTGGTTAGGTTAGTAGTATGTCAAAGGTTTTATAAAAACAAAATTTAAAAATAATTCCAAGGAAATGTAAAATGTCTTTTTCATAAAAAAGAAATTGTGACTTTTTGAATGGTAGAAATATGATTGTTTTACTTACCTTGATTATAGATTTCATTATTAAGTTATAAACATTTAAATTAAAGTAAATGAACATATAAATGCAAAATTATATGTAAAGTTACAACAACACAAGATAAATATGTATAGATAATTTTTTTTTTTTAATTCATGAATCATTATTTCACTGTTTACTTTCATTTTGCAAAAAACTTTACATAAACTTCTCTTTTGTGGCAACTTTTTTTTTTTCCCCCTTTTTGCCGAAACAACTTAAGGATATTAAGACTTAAGTTAACACATGTGATAATTGTAAAACACGTCAGTGATATGAAAAATAGAAAGATTTAAATATTTAAAAAATATTTTTAGTAGATTGTAATATAAAACATTTTTTTCTCAATATTTTATGTAACTTTTCCCATAAGATCAATATTGTTGGCATCCTTTAAAGATGATACATAATATTTTTGAGAAGAAGAAGAAGAAGAAGAAGTAGAGACAATGCTTACACATAATATAAAATTATTAAGCTTGTGTGATTTAAATTTGTGGCAAAAAAAGTATTAATGTATCTATGATAAAATTTTTTATCTAAATGATATATAGTAGTTCATATTTTTTTAGACTTGATTCAAAAAGTTCATTCTCAATAGCTTTTTAAGTCTACAAATTGATCAATATATGGGCCTAGACACATTCAAAGGGTGCCATCTAAATTATAAATTATATGGCTCTTTATCACACAAATATTTTGATTCCCCCAATGTATGGCCATTTTCTTAATTTGTGCTGCATAATTTAGTAGTATAGAGGATGTGATTGGATTTAAATATTGAATAAAATAATATGAGAGGAAAAAAGAGTAAAAATCAAATATATAGCAATAAAAATCAAATTATCCAAGTCATTCTATGTAATATAATAACAATATATTATTATACACTATATGTATCATGCAGTAGGATAATATTTAATCAAAGATAATATAGAAGATAACAACTTAAAACACAAAACTAAATTACATCAACTCAAAGTAAAATTCTAATTAACACAAAAATTCATCAACCTAAAGAATTGATGCAATAAAAAAAATCAAACAAAAAATGAAAAACAAATTGAGAGAGAGAGAGAGAGAGAGAGAGAGAGAGAGAAGTAACCTTTTTTGTGTGAGAAAACTATGCATAGAATGAAAAAAAAAATGTCAAATTTATAGTAAGATATTGAGAATAAGAAAAGTCAAAATAAAGGAAGATAAAAAGGTAGAGAAAGAATGATATTAAGGTAGAAAGTAGTGGGGAGATGAAGAAGTAAAAGGAAATGAGAGTTTTGGAAAATTAATAATAAAAATAATGGTTAAAAGATATTTTAATTTTTAAATAATTAAGTCACCTTAAATGAGAAAATGTTTAAAAAATATATATAAGAAAAATTGAAAACAAAAAATGATGACGTGGCTGCTGATGTGTCTCAACGTGAGCGTAGCAACATTAAATGCTATGCTTCAGTTTTTAGTAATATATAGATGAGTTTACTATTTTTTTTTTTTTTTTTTTTTATTGGTTGATTTATATTAGACTTTTTGTCTTTTGTACTGCATTGACTCACTTAGCACAAAAATTAATAAACTTTAATGGGACATTTTTTTTTTATATATACAAGATAGAATTTCTACTTTAGTCTAATCTAAGTGTATATTTTATCCTAATCTAACTGTATATGTATATGAAGCTCCCTCCTGGAGATTTGAACCTCGGCCCTTGCCCCCCACAACCCACAGCACTTATACTTGTAGAGTGACCACCACACCAAGGGTGCGTAGTGGTTTTAATGGGACACTTAAAGTATAAGATCTTGATTTTGCTAAGTTGAATGTTAAATTTAATTGATTAATGAATCAATTAAGCTTTTGCTTTTCTCTCAAAAAAAAAAAAAATCTTTTGCTTTGTTTAGGTGACTTTTAGTTTTCATTAAAAATGTCATCAATTTTTTATGATTTCTAAGTTACTCTTTATGCTGGTGTTATTTATCTTTTTTTTTTTTTTTTTTGGTAGTTATAGGTGTTAAGGTTGATTTGAATGAAAGATTAGGGGTAAGAAAGTTGGACACTTTTAACCCAAATTTTGTTGGGTAAATAGTTGTGGAGATTTGGGGAGGAAAGAAATTACCTTTGGAAGTGAGTTACTTGAATAAAGTATGGAGAGTAGGGACAATCGACACTTAAATTAGCAACAATTACTTTTCGTTGCAACCTTTGGAGAAACAAAAAAATAGGATGGGATAGACTTGCAGGCCATGTGACTTTTGTTGTTGGGGATTGTAGAAGAATAAGATTGAGAAAATTGATTGGGAGACTATATGCAGCTAGAGCATGATTTCATATCAGTAGGCTCCCTATTTGGATGAGCTCGCATTTTGCTGATCTTTTTAATTCTTGCATATTGATGCTGGCAGTGACACTGCTTTTGGTATTTTGCATTCGAAGACTTTTAGAATTATGGGGGATGAAATGTATATTTAGAGAGTGAGAGAGAGACCTCTGTGTGGTTTGTTGGTGATAGAGACCGTTACCTAAATTAGTTAGGAGTTTAGTTGACCCATTTGGTTGGTGAGGAAATCCAAGGAATTGTTTTATGACGATGGCATTGAAATCTGCTATCATGATCTATATATAGTGACAGAATCTACTTTAAAGGTATCTAGCAGTGTGTTATAGAATGAGTTAATGAGATTTCATCCATTAGAATCTTTAGGATGATGGTTTTTGCATTGGTATGGTTTGCTTAGGACCTCTAAATGAAAAGAAAAGTTGATTAGAGAATATTAGATTTATTAGAGCTAGAGCTTTTAACAATTACTAATTGGAGTTACCTGACTCTATGTTTGGCATGTTATATACCCTATGTAGACAGGGTGGGTACACAATACAAGCTGATGATCTTGCTGTACATGTTGCTTTTGGGAGAAACTCTTGTGACTAAACTGAAGAGAAAGACCTTTACAACATGAGGTCTATGTATGTAGCGTGTTTAAAGGAATGTGAAAAAGTGATGCTATGGATCGAAGCAACCATATGCTGTTAGTGAACTTGCCTCACCATATGAATAGTAGCTTTTTGTATCATTTACCGCCACTATTGTATTATGTAAATATATAAATCCACTTCGATGCAACATTTTATGGTTCTTCATGCTTATTTTAAAATAAATATAGCTCTACTGATATATAGATTGTATAGACATTTGTGGTGAGCATCCACAGCAGTGGAGCTAAAATTTAGTTATTTAGCTCCACCAAAAATTACTTTATCTATTTTACTTACATACATGCTGCAGTAATTGATCTATTTTAGCTTTCAACACAATAAAATAATATAAACATCACAATAAAATAATATATCTATTACAATAAAATAATCCATCTCACTATAATAAAATAATATGTTCACTACACACAACTATCATAGCCACACACACAACCACCACCACCACCCACAACAAAGAAAAAAAAAAATCAACCAAGCCCACACCCACCAAACCCACCAGGTAACACCCACACCCACCACCACGAAACCCACCCGAGCCACCACCACGAACACATCGATCTACCCACAAACCCACCCACAGCCCAGCCACCCACAGAGAAGTCTGAACTCATACATGGTGGGAGAGATGGCTTGAGTTGACGATGTAGCTTGGGTCAGAAATGGAGCTTGGATCGGCGATGAAGCTTGGGTCGGCGATGGAGCTCGGGTCGGCATTGGGTGAGCGGTGAAATGGAGGACTGGGCGAAATGGGTCGGTGACGTGGGGAGGTGGGGCGGTAGCGTGGAGGACTGGGCGAGATGGATTCAAGGGCGGCAGCAAGGGCGTGACTTGCAGAGGTAAGGGCGTGACCGGCGGCGGCAAGGGCAGGACCTGATCTGTGAGATGAAAGAGGGAGGAGCTTTGGTCTGAGAGAGCAGAGGGAAGTAACGTGTGAGAGAGAGAGAGAGATAGAGAGATGACCTGTGAAACGGGAAGAGAAAAGGAAAGAGAAAAGAAATATTATTTTAATGAAAAGGGGAGTAAAATAAATTTTTTTTTTTTTTGTTTAGCTCTCATGAACAGTGCACATCTATTTATAGATGTGCACTGTAGCAATGGAGCTAAAAAAAATAGATTTAGCTCCACTGCTGGAGCATGCTTTTTGGTGTTTGAGGAGCTAAAAAAATACCAATATAGCACCATTGCTGTGAGTGCTTTGCTTTACTTGTTCTTCCATGCATGGATGCGAATACCTAAAACATAAACATATCAATACTAAGTCTTTCATGCATGTAGTTTTCTTTTTCTTTTTTGGCTTTTATAAAATGTTGTTCCGTGCATAGCATGAGTTTGCAACTAATTAAGCATAATATTAGTATGTTGAAAATATCTAATTATCCATTTTTTATATAATTTTTATATATAAATAAATATCCATAGAAAAATTATAGAAATGGACAATCGTACTCTATAAATATTGTTTCAAATGTTGAGGTTATTTGATGAACATTGCTTGAGAGCATCTTTGTCTTCTTTAGTAATGGATAACAAAAACAAAGGAAAGGCTGAGATTGAGTTAAGGAAAGTGTCCACCGAGCACTACAAAAAACACGGCTAAAGCCTGCTAAAGTCTCAAGCTATAGCTGCATTTTTCAAAAACGCGGTTATAGCTGACCTTTAGCCGCATTTTTAAATGCAGCTATAGGTCCAGCCGACTAATTTTTTAAAGGAGGTCCAGTCGAATAAATTTTTTTTAATGGCGACCTATAGCCGCGTTTTTTAAAAACGTGGCTATAGGTCCAGCCGAATAATTTTTTAAAGGAGGTCCAGTCGAATAAAAATTTTTAAATGATGACTTATAGCCGCGTTTTTCAAAAACGCAGCTATAGCTCCAGCCGTATAAATATGTAATTGAAGGGGGCCTATAGCGGCGCTTTACAACTGCGTTTTTAAAAAGGCCGCTATATGTAACAACCAAAAAAAAAAAAAAAATTTCCTTCAACTTCCCACGTGCCCCCCTTTCCCACCTACATCTCCACCTACCCCCACTTTCTTCTTTTCTTTCTTATCTCTTTCTTTCTTTTTTCTTTCTTCATTCTTCCCTCACTCATCTACCGTAACTCTTCAGGTTCTTTTTTTTTTTTTTTTTTTCTTCCTTCTTCACATCTGGGTAACTCTTTTTTTTTTTTTTTTTTTTTTTCTTCCTTCTTCTTATCTGGGTAACTCTTTTGTTTTTTTTTTTTTTCTTTGTTTCTTTGGAGCTGCTGCTTTTTTTTTTTTTTTTTCTTTCTTTTTTTCTTCATCTCAAGCACACTGATTTGTTAATAGATCTAGTTTTTTTTTTTTTTTTTTTTTTTTTTTTTTTTTTTGTTTTTGTTTTTGTTTTTGTTTTTTGTTTTTTTGTTTAGTTAGTAAGAAAATGGAGGAGATGTTGAAAATTTTGAATGAAGTGGATATTCTAGCAATATTTGATTTTAAATTTTTTGGATCTGTGCTTGAATTTGTGCTAATGTGTTGCTGATATTGTGATTATGTTTAAATGGGTTTGTGTTCTTATATTTTGGAGCACGTTGCGTATGATTTTGAATTTTCTGGGTGTGTTTGTATTGTGAGTATGTTGTGTTTGATTTTTAATTTTCTGGGTTTGTGTTTGATTTTGAATTTTCTGGGTGTTTTTGTATTGTGAGTGTATTGTGTTTGATTTTGAATTTTTTGAGTTTGTGTTTGATTTTGAATTTTTTGGATTTGCGTTTAATTTTGAATTTTTTTAATTTGAATTTTGAATTTTGAAATTTCTGGAAAAAAGAAGACCCAAAAATATATATATTTTTTTTGTTTTTAAAAAAACCTATAGTCGCGTTTTAAAAACGCGGCTATAGGTCCGAACCCTTAGCCGTGGTTATAAATGCAGCTCCAAACTGGGATATAGCTGCGTTTTTAAAAAATGCGGCTATAGGCCAGAATCCTATAGCAGTGGTTAAAAACGCGGCTATAGGCCCATTGCTGCGCTGTTTAGGCCGTGTTTGTAAACGCAGCTATAGGAAACGCAACTCTATCCTATAGCCGCGTTTTTGAGGTCTACAGCCCTAGAGAAAGTTGATGAAAGTCTTCTCGCTCTGATAACAATGCTTGAGGGTTGAAATTATGAAGGTACTTTCTGCTATCTTTTAGGCATTCATAGAGTCCTGTAATTGTTCTATTTACCTACGAATACTACACTAGTAGTTTAAGTTTTACCCACAGTATAACATAAAAACAAGCATGATATTGGTATGTGACTTTTAATTCTGAGGTGACTAAAAATATTTTCAGTTACCAAATGCATTGAAGCCGAGGGAGTTTTGTCTTTGCCTAATATGGAAAGAAGTAGATTTGAATATCATTCTAATTGAAGGAAACCATAGTTTTGAAACCTGGACCGTTTATTGAACCGTAAAAGGAAGAGGTTCAAGGTTTTTGAGGTTAAACCGATCGAGGTCGAACCGGGGTCGAACTGTGATGACGTCTGTAGGGGCCTTTTCGTTGTGCGTTGGGTTGGGCTGCCTCCCGCAGTAGTAGGCCCAAGTATTCTGAGTAAGAGAGTTGAGACCGGTCCAACTGCAACTCAATTTGGTTCGACTTGTGCACAAACGTTGAGTCCAAGTCCAAGAGAAGATGCAGCAAAGTGGGCTTATCCTCTGTTTCTACCATAAAAGACTTTTCTCCAGTTTCTGCCGCAGGATTGACTTTTCTATTTCTACCGCTGCCAGTTTCTGCGACAGGATTGATGTTTCTGCTACAGAAGGGACTTTTCTCTGGTTTCTGCCACAGGTCTGACTTTTCTACTATGCAGCAAAACTGTCTGCCGCGTAGTAAGACTGTCTGCTGCGTAGTAAGACTGTTTGCCACGTAGTAAAACTAACTACTGTGTAGTTAGACTGTCTGCTATGCAGTGAAGCTGTTCGCTGTGCAATGAAGCTTTCTACTGTGCAGTAAAGCTTCCTGCCGTAACGCCTTCTGCTATGCAATAGAGCTGTCTGCTGTGCATTAGAGCTTTCTGCTGTGCAATAGAGCTGTCTGCTGTGCATTAAAACTTTCTGCTGTGCTCTAAAGCCGTCTGCCGTGTGAATGACTTCTCTTCATTTTTACTGCAGAAATACTTTTCCACTTCCTGCACATAAACGAATCTAAAACCCAAAGAAAATACCCATCAAACAAATGTCAGTTTAAATGGGTTAGTATGTTCTCAAATATGTACACATATTCATAAATAAAGATATATGTATATATATACTTATGGCAGGATAATGATTAGCTTGTGTCAACAGTAAAATACGTAATAACAAATAAAGAGGAAAGCTTCGGCAGGAAATGTTTAGCTTGTCTAATAATTAACATGGTAAATATAATAAAAAGGTACTACATCAGAATAAATAATATAGCAAGTAAAGACACCACAGCAGGACAACTGATGCGGTAGGCGTGATAAAAACGTGCTACAACAGGATGACTAAATACGGCAGATATAAGTTGTAATGAGAGAAATCAAATGTATTTGCAATCAAAATCAAGTATTGAATCTGCCCATAGAATAAGTAAACCAAGAAGGAACCCAAACTCCAACTTGAACAACCTTGTCATAGCAAACTGATTCAATTTCTCCCTTTTACCCCTAGGGCTTCACCAACTGTTTTTGGTTTGTTGTGAGCATCCTTTCAAGATTACCCGCTCACCCATTAGTTGCCCCGACCACTGCCATATGCTCAGAACATGTTTGTTGCACGACAAAATTCTCTTTTGTTCGTTCCTGCCGTATACCTCTACCTATAGGTTCAAAGATCAAGATTGGGCTACCTCACTACCTAGCTCTATGGCATGCATCAGATGGTCCCAACAATTTATTACTTCTTTTGGGTAAGATACCATCCCAGCAGGATATATTCCCAAAAGAAGTTATGGCAGGAAACCAAATATAGACCCTATTTTCCCCCCTGCCAAACCACACCCTCTGAATCTCTTTAATTGTGGGCCCACCTCCCTTGTATTGGCTGGGTACAGGTTGGTGGTGCCCCGGCCCTTCTGTGCTTGCTCCACTGTCTTTTGTTTTTGTCTCCCACGCTGTTTCTGCCGTAGCAGATTAGTTCTGTTTCGTCTGCTGTGTGTTTTTGTCTTATTTCTTCACGCGTTTCCTGCTGCGTTTGCCGTTTCTTTTAGCTTAGCTTTTCTTTCCTTCACGTGTTTCTTGCTGTTGACACTTCTTGCTGCTCCTTGTTTCTTTTCATCGTTCTTCTTCATATCAGTTTTCATGCCTATCTTTTTTATACAAAAGGATTTGGGCCTTTGTGGGCCAAATAATGTTGACTGGATCAAAAGGGCATTGGACTTAATTTATCTTCATCTGCCGAAGCCATCCTGCTAAAGAACTGTATTCTGCGGCAAAGTTGTATTCTGCGGCAGACCTGTATTCTGCGACAGACTTGTATTCTGTGGCAGACTTGTATTTTGCTGCAAATTTGCGTTTTGCCGTAGATTGCTTTCACTTGCACTTCTTTCTTTGGACCCTTCTTGTTCTTTGGTCTTCTTGGTGGGCCTTTGGGCCTTGCTCTTCATTGGGCTTTCTTCCTCATAAGGCTTTAGGTACAGATTTGCAAAAATGGGCATCAACATTTAGCCCCCTGAGCATATGGATTGCTCTTGCAATTCGTATGCGAAAACTCATGCGATTCTCTTTTGCGGGTTGTTTCACAACTCACATGTAAATGCCTCTCTTATTTTCTTCGTGGGCTTGTTGTTTCAATCCTTACTCTCCTTAGGCAAATCATTCTCTTTCTTTCGGCACATTCATGACCCTTAAAGGGTAGCCAAAAAGTTGCTCTTCATAAGGGTGGTGCTAGGCTTACTGGGCCTCTTTGGGCCTGCTGTATGCTTTCCTTTTGCTCTTCATGACTTGTGTCTGTTGGGCCTCTTTGGGCCTGCTATATGCTTTCCTTTTGCTAAATTCCATTAGCCCAGTACTATCATTGGGTTTGTACTATGCAGTTTTGGGCTTCCTTGGCTCATTTCATTGCTTTCGGGCTCCTTTGTCCCATCAATTCTTTACTCCCATGGGCTTTTACTAATTTCATTGGGCTTCCCCGGCCCAATTACTGTATACTCATCCTTGGGGCTCATGGGCTTGCCATTAACCCTATTCTCTTTGCTTACATTACTTTTGAGCCTGCCACGGCTCATTCTTACTTTTTCACGTCATACACTGCCCATGTGTTTGTTATTCTCTCTTTCCTAGCTCCTTTAAGCCCGTTTGCTCCCTCAAGGTCCATTTGTTTATTTCATGGACCTGTGATCCATTATTCCTGCCATTCGAGCTTAATGGTTTTCTTTTCACTTTACTAACTCTTTTCTTCCCATATGGTTTTCATTCAAAGGGATTGTTGATGATGATGATGATGTGTGCATCCTTCTCTTCATCATTTCTTCTCTTGTTTCTTGGTTTGCTTCTTGGAAATTCCTTGTGATCTTGGACTTCTACAATGGTACTCAGTTCTTTATGTTTGCGGCAATTTGTATACTTATTTCTTCACGTTTCTGCAGCAGCATGTACTCATTTCTTTGCTTTTGTAGGGATAAATACTCATTTTTCTGCTTCCACAGAATATGTAGACACTTTCTGCCGCAATACACACACTTATTTCTCTGCGTTAATACACCTCTTACTCTACTTCTGCTAGAGCAGCATCTATACTGTAGGAAGTGAAGGTTGTAGCAGATTCTGCGGCAGAAGAATTAGGCTTGACTGCTTACTTTCCCCACGTATTTCTTAGCATCATCTCTTCAACTCTTCATCCTTTCTTGTTGGGTTCTTCTTCATTATGATGTTTTACATTTTCTGCAGAATGCTCAAAATTGGCTCTTTGGATTCTTTAACTCTTCTTTCTGCCAACTTCGTGAACAACACTTTTGTGGAGCAAGGATCCTTCTTACAGTTTTCATTTTTCTTTTCTTTTAGCCACTTAAGGTTGCTTCACTTTGGGCTTCATTTATTCTCTAAAAATAGAGAAAGTGTTGTCTTCTACTACCTTCGCATCTAAGCCGACAGCTAAAAAGAGTTTCATCAAAATAGCTCTGCCACTTCACTTTCTTCAAGCAGAGCTCTTTCACAGGAGGAAAGCTTCCTCTAAGTGTGTAGATCAAAGGGTGGCTTCACTCCCTTTTCTTGTGCCTTCTTCTTCTCTTTTGCATTCACATATCTTCATTTCTTTTGCTCAAAACAAAGCATAGAGCTATTGCAAGCCCTCATCATAGTAGAGTACTCTTTCATTTGTTGATAATACTTTTTGTTGTGTTGAAGAACACATGTAATCTTTGCCAGGATGAAGTTTCTGCGGAGAAAGATGTTGGGCCTTGTGGAAAGGCAAGTTTCTTTCAGTGATGATGTATTTATGGAAGACCTCCTTATTTAGAGCTGCTACTAACATGGGCAAATGTATTGTTGCAATAGTAGAAGACCTTTTAGCCCCCAAGATCATCAATACTCTTGTACCTTTGCTGTTTGCATTGCAGGCTATTTTTGATTCTGCCATAAATTCTGGTTTTGCTGCAAAATTGATCTTTCTGCAGAAGTGACTGAGTCTGCCACTCATTTTAAGGTGCCTACAAGTGGTGACATTATAGATGTTTTTCTTTCAAGGGGCAATGAGGATGCTTTCACAAGAAATCTTCACTTTCTTTTCATTTTAAACATTTTCTTTGTCATTCTGCCACAGCAACTATTGATTCCTTTGTGTTTGCTTTTTTTTTTTCTTTAACATATTCTTCTTGTCATTCTGCCATAGTCTTTAGTCATCTTTTGTCTATCTTTGCGGCTCCGCTCTTGGGCCTTTTCCCTCCTTTCATCAAGCCCCTCAAGGTCTTCGCACCTTTCTGCCACAAAGACTTCCTTTTCTTTTTCTTTCTACCACATCTGCATAACTCTCAGAGATGGAGTCATTACTTCTACCGGGCTCATTACCTCTATCCCGCAGACCAAGGAAAACGGTGAAAACCCTGTGGCTGACTTTGGTAAATTTCTATAAGCCCAAGGAGCGTCTGGCAGGTGCTATGTAGATTCTACGGATGAGTGTGAATCAAGTTGGCCTGTAGTTGGCAGCTGTGGCATTTTTTACAAATTCTACTGTGTCTTTCTTCATGGCAGGCCAATAGTAACCCATTTGCAACAGGCATTTGTAAAACTTTTTCTTCCTTTGGTGCTCCTCACACTCTCTTGAGTGTATTTCTTTTATAATTTCTTTTGCTTCTTCAGGGCCCAAACATCTTAAGGGGTCCCCACCGTACCCTTTTTTGAAAAGGACCGTATTACGCAAAAAATATTGTGTTGCCAACCTCTTAAGCTTGTATCTTTTGCTGTGTTTTTGCAGCAGGACGCCTTCTGTCAGGTACTGCATGAATGGGCTTTTCCAGTCTTCGTTGATGAACACAGTGTAATTTTCCTCTCTGTCTGCCACAAGCTGGCAAGTCCCACACTGGGGTTGGACTTGATCTGCATCTTTACCCATACTTGGTCAATAAAAGTCTGCCCTCTAGAGTCTGCAGTAAAGGCTGACTTCCCTGTAGGATCCGTAAGTCTTTTCATGTACTTCTTTCAACTTTCTTTAGGCCTCCTCCTAATTGGGTAGTAGAAGACCCATCAAATTTCATTACCCATTGCTTTCTGACTTCTTTTGCCATGGTTACTTCTCTTGGGACTTCATCATCCAGCGAGAATTCTTCCTTTCCTGGAAACTGTGCCAATAAATCTGCTATAGCCTGGCTTTTCACCGCCCTAGGTGTCCCCATTCTCAAGTCGTATTTTGACAATTGTAACAACCACTGGGATATTCTGCCAGAGAGAATCAGTTGTCGTAACAAGGCTTTGATGGCATGGGACTTAGTCATTAGCCGCACCTCATAAGCCAAGAAATAATGGCGAAACCTTTGCGAAACATACACAATAGTCAAGCATGCCCTTTTCTACCCTTGGGTAACGAGTTTTCTGTATCTTTTAGAGCATGGCTGATGTAGTAAACTGGTTGCCCTATGCCACCTCCATCTTCTTGGGCAATCAATGCACCTATGGCATACGAGTTAGTGGCTAGGTAGAGTAACAATGGCTTTTTGTAGATTGGGGCTTCCATAGTAAGAAGGTTCATTATGATCTACTGTAGCCTTTTGAAGGTTGCCTGCTGTACTTCTTTCCTCAAAGCTTTGCCCATTTTATCTCAGCGTAGAATACCTTGGCAGGCAGTGTGGAATACCCTGGCAGGCAGTGTGGAGTACCTTGGCAGGCAGGCTAGGCCACTGGCTTGGCCTCGGGGTCCACATTCAATGTATGCACTATTGGCCCAAGATCCCATCCTGGCATTTTCACTGTAACCCCATGCGAAGACATCTTTGAATTCTTTCAGCAACAGTATCAATTCTAATTTCTCTTTTTTTGAAAGTCTTGAGCTAATTGAGATGGATCTTGGTTCCTGTGGGTCCGACCCCAGGTTAATTTCCTCCAATTTTTCTTCTGCCACAACCTATACATCCTTTTCTGCCACAACTTCTTTGTTTTTTTTTTTTTTTTTTTTTTTTTCCCTTCATTACTCTCCTCCTCCAAGCTTTCTTCAACCACGCAACACACCAAGTTTTTGTAGAAGATACATGATGTTGTTGCTTCATATTTATACTTTAAGCACTTTGCAGCAGGCTTTCTAAATTTACTGTAGAATGGGCCTTAGCCCTCCAGCATGTGAGACAGCTGGATAAGTCTTTAGCTTTTTGAAGAAGACTTCCAAATTTTGTTGCAGAATGGGACAACCCCCAATATACGAGAATAAGCCCTTAGCTTTCAGCAAGAGGCTTCCCGTATTTGCCGTAGAATAAGCTTTAGCCCCCAGCGCGTGAGACAACTAGATGAGCTTGATATCACTTTCTCTTGGTGTTGATGCTCCATCATGTGGTTCATGCATTCTTTAGTAAAAAAAACTTAGATGCCATGGATCTACAAGTTGCCATATTGTAGAAATTCTTCGTTGCTAGAGAATTTGGGAAAAAGTTACTTCCCAAGCATGCTTTGACTTCGTTCCACTGCAAGCACAATTGCTTCCCATGTATTTTCTGCTACATATGATTGTGGCTATAGCTCTTTTGCAGATTCTTTCCAAAGACTTGCGATCATGGCTCCTTTGCGGGTTTGAATGAGTGTAGCCCCCATTATGGGGTTTTGCCAAGAACTCACAACCATGGTTCCTTTGCTGGCTTTTAGCCAAGAATTCATAACCACGACCCTTTTGCTGGCTATTGCTACCAAGACCCATATTTCATGGGTTTCTTCTTTGCTTGCTTTGAGTATGGGCATATTTAGATGGAGCTTGCTACGTCTCTTGCTTCATGGTTGGCTAGTAATAGCCAAAAGTTAGTGGCTTCTAATATAGAATTTTCCCATGATGTACCCACATCTTTCTGGGACATCATGCTTCTTTATTCTTGTGGCAGAATGCCCTTGCAGCAGAACACCTTCAATAAAAACCACGTAATAGTTTTCTACAGCAATAAGATAAGCAACTCTATGATGTGAGTCAGCAATTGTTTCTGCTATTTCCCTTTTGAATACAAGCCAAAAGAAAGAGCTTTGAGTTTGTCACTATTGCAGAGTTCTTCTAGGAGGAGACATGGGCACCAATGAGCTTCATGACTTGAAAAGTGATGGTGGAGTTGCATAGTTTGTAGAACAAGTAATTTGATACATTCTTTTTTAGAAACATCATAAGGATAATGATCATTAATGCCACTCTAGGCATAAA
This sequence comes from Quercus ilex subsp. ballota, assembly GCA_032727855.1. Classification (NCBI taxonomy): domain Eukaryota; kingdom Viridiplantae; phylum Streptophyta; class Magnoliopsida; order Fagales; family Fagaceae; genus Quercus; species Quercus ilex. Next base: position 30,525,978 of record CM064919.1, read on the forward strand.
TCCTCTGAGGTGCTTCACAGAGAACTTCTCAACCCTTCAAGGTTGTTGAATCGGTTTGCTAGACCCAATAATGGACAAAGAGCAGTTCGCAAGCAGCTTGTAGATTTGGGCTTCTTCATGGAGAGTACACAATAACTGAGTTGTTGGCTTTGTTCCAAGGTCTGGATTTAATTTGGACACTTCACTACCCTGTCACATGCCTTCAATGTATGCTTTGGTTGAAAGTGGATGTTTCAATATTGTCGAATCGATTACTTCTCCCTCCTCCCTTCATTGATATTGATATATTTGCTGATGTAGTAGCAAAAGATTGATTCAGCAAAAGTGAACATGAAAGGCTTTGTATGCACCTTTCTTGCTTTGAACAAGCCTCAAATTTGTTGAATAAGATCTAGACTTGAACTTCTTGTTGCAGCAGAATCGTCCACTGCTCTTTTACACATCTTCATAATGTTGGTGTTCCCATGAATTCTTTATGGGGCAATGATCACTTTTGTTGTAGAAAAATAATCATATTGGATTTGTGGCATAGAATATTCTGCTGTGAATAGTCTGCCGAAGGATCTGTGTTTTCTGCTACGAAATTTCTGCAGAGGGACATTTTGCACCTCTGGAAAAGTTTGCTAAGGGATACTTTGCAGAGGAAATAGTGATTTGCAACAGTATAGTAATGATGAAAGTTTTCCTTTGGCTGCTATAGCTTCATTTTTTTTTTTTTGTTTCTAGCTTCTGGTTTTTTGAGGGGAAGTAGAGCTAAAATCACTAGCATGAAGAAAATTATTGAAACCTTGTGAGGGAAAGAAGAATTTTTTCTACTTTAAGTGCTGGACTTGAAGGTGGAGATGGAGAGAGTTTAGAAAGCTTTTAGTGCTTCCTTAAAATAAATGAGAGCAAAAAGTGGTGGAACTTTTGGTTTTGCATGTTTGAATAAGTGGCTTGCCACATGTCTCACATGCATGACAAGGAAAACAAGTGGCATTTACAGGATAGGACCAAGTATTGTAAAGATCTTCTATTGTAGAGTTCTCATTTCTGCTCTGTTTTAACATTGCTCCACAGAATTCTACTACGGCACTGTCCTGTTGTAATGTTGCTGTATTCTGCCATAGAATTTTGCTACAGTACTGTCCTGCTGTAACATTGCTGCATTTTGCCACAGAATTTTGCTACGGCACTGTCTTGCTATAACATTGCTGTATTCTGCCACAGAATTCTGCTACGGTACTGTCCTGCTGTAACACCGCTGTGATATTCCGCCATAGAATTCTGCAATGGTACTGTCCTGCGGTAACATTGTTGCAATGTTCTGCCATAGAATTCTGCCACACTGTTGTGATATTCTGCCATAGAATTCTGCTATGGGACTGCTATGACGTTTTGGATACTTCCCTGAGAGTATAGCTTGGAAGGTTTAAGAACATCAACACGTCTTGCTTAGGTAAGGACTTGGAAACATGTTTGCGAGGGAGACATTTCTTATTCTCCCCATCTTGATCCCAACTCCCTAGCGGAGTCGCCATTTTAATGTAGGGGCATTTTCGTTGTGCGTTGGGCTAGGCTGCCTCCCGCGGTAATAGGCCCAAGTATTCTGAGTAAGGGAGTTGAGATCGGTCCAACTGCAACTCAATTTGGTCCGGCTTGTGCGCAAACGTTGAGTCCAAGTCCAAGAGAAGACGCAGCAAAGTGGGCATATCCTCTGTTTCTACCGCAAAAGACTTTTCTCCAGTTTCTGCCGTAGGATTGACTTTTCTGTTTCTGCCGCTGCCATTTTCTGCCGTAGGATTGATGTTTCTGCCGTAGAAAGGACTTTTCTCTGGTTTCTGCCATAGGCCTGACTTTTCTACTATGCAGTAAAACTGTCTGCCGCGTAGTAAGACTGTCTGCCGCGTAGTAAAACTAGCTGCTGTGTAGTAAGACTGTCTGCTATGCAGTGAAGCTGTCTGCTATGCAATGAAGCTTTCTGCTATGCAGTAAAGCTTCCTGCCGTAACGCCTTCTGCTGTGCAATAGAGCTGTCTGCTGTGCATTAAAGTTTTCTGCTGTGCTTTAAAGCTTCCTGTCGTAAAGCATTTTGCTGTGCAATAGAGCTGTCTGCTGTGCATTAAAGCTTTCTGCTGTGCTTTAAAGCTGTCTGCCGTGTGAATAACTACTCTTCATTTTTACTGCAGAAATACTTTTCCACTTCCTGCACATAAACGAATCTAAAACCCAAAGAAAATACCCATCAAACAAATGTTAGTTTAAATGGGTTAGTATGTTCTCAAATATGTACACATATTCATAAATAAAGATATATGTATATATATATACTTATGGCAGGATAATGATTAGCTTGTGTAAACAGTAAAATACGTAATAACAAATAAAGAGGAAAGCTTCGGCAGGAAATGTTTAGCTTGTATAATAATTAACACGGTAAATATAATAAAAAGGTACTACAGCAGAATAAATAATATAGCAAGTAAAGACACCACAGCAGGACAACTGATGCGGCAGATGTGATAAAAACGTGGTACAGCAGGATGACTAAATACGGCAGATATAAGTTATAATGAGAGAAATCAAATGTATTTGTAATCAAAATCAAGTATTGAATCTGTCCATAGAATAAGTAAACCAAGAAGGAACCCAAACTCCAACTTGAATAACCTTGTCATAGGCTCCTGCCATAAAAGTTGTGCATTTTGGAGAATATGCCTAAATGGCTACTAGCTATTACTTTTGGAGACTTCAAAGAGTGGGTTTGCTAAGAGGGAGGGAAAAGATGGTCTATTGATGCATGCCCCTATTCCTGCCGTGTTTTCTCTCTTCTTTTTCTTTCTTTCTTTCTTTCTTTCTTTCTCTCCGTTCTTTTTTTTTTACTCTTAGTTTCTAACTACTATCTTGCCGTAAGTTGTTTTTCTCACTTGGGTTTTTCTTTTTCTTGGGTCTCTCTCTCTAGGTGCTTCCCTATTTTGATCCCCTATTTTTCACTCTTTCCCTTTTTTTTTCCTCTACCTCCGTCCCCCTCTTTTCTGCCGTGGTTACCTTCCTTTTATAGCAAACTGATTCAATGGGATTTCTCCTTTTTACCCCTAGGGCTTCACCAACTGTTTTTGGTTTGTTGTGGGCATCCTTTCAAGATTACCCACTCATCCATTAGTTGCCCCGACCACTGCCATCTGCTCAGAACATGTTTGCTACACGACAAAATTCTCTTTTGTTCGTTCCTGCCATATACCTCTACTTATAGGTTCAAAGATCAGGATTGGGCTACCTCACTACCTAGCTCTATGGCATGCATCAGATGGTCCCAACCATTTATTACTTCTTTTGGGTAGGATACCATCCCAGCAGGATATATTCCCAAAAGAAGTTATGGCAGGAAACCAAATATAGACCCCCTTTTCCCCCCACCACCAAACCACGCCCTCTGAATCTCTTTGACCGTGGGCCCCACCTCCCTTGTATTGGCTGGGTACAGGTTGGTGGTGCCCCGGCCTTTCTATGCTTACTCCACTGTCTTTTGTTTTTTGTCTCCCACGCCGTTTCTGCCGTAGCAGATTAGTTTTGTTTTGTCTGCTGCGTGTTTTTGTCTTATTTCTTCACGCGTTTCCTGCTGCGTTTGCCATTTATTTTAGCTTAGCTTTTCTTTCCTTCACGCGTTTCTTGCTGCTGACACTTCCTGCTGCTCCTTGTTTCTTTTCATCGTTCTTCTTTATATCAGTTTTCATGCCTATCTTTTTTATACAAAAGGATTTGGGCCTTTGTGGGCCAAATAATGTTGACTGGATCAAAAGGGCATTGGACTCAATTTATCTTCATCTGCCGAAGCCATCCTGCCAAAGAACTGTATTCTGCGGCAAAGTTGTATTCTGCGGCAGACCTGTATTCTGCTGCAGATTTGCGTTTTGCCGTAGATTGCTTTCACTTGCACTTCTTTCTTTGGACCCTTCTTGTTCTTTGGTATTCTTGGGGGGCCTTTGGGCCTTGCTCTTCATTGGGCTTTCTTCCTCATAAGCCTTTGGGTATAGATTTGCAAAAATGGGCATCAACAACGTCATAATTAATTTAATAATTATTTTAAATATAAATAAATAATTAAATTAGTAAAACATTGAGAATATATATTATTTTAATGTATATAAATTTAATTATTTGATAAATATTCCTATAAATTATCAAAAATTCCATATTTTTTTAATCCTCAATTATAAGTTATACATGATCCAATAGGACTCGGCCCATTTTATAATTAATAAAAAAAATTAATCAATGATAACCATGAAGAGTGAACAGGAAGTGGCGTGAGAAGGGATGCTTTTAAATTGAGATGTGCTACGTTAACTACATTTTCACAACAAATTATAAGTGGTTAGTTGTTATTGGTTCAAATTTGAACATAACATTAAGATTAATTTTTTGCTCCAATAATAACAACCAGTAACAACCTATCACTTAAAATTTGTTATAAAAATGTTATGAAAATACTGTGGACATTTCATTTCTCTTTTAAATTTCTTATACTTTTCAAAGAGAAATGATATTTCTACAACATTTTTACAACAAATCCTAAGTGGCAGGTTGTTACTAATTGTTATTGTTGAGTTAAAAAAGTAATTTCAGTGCTAAATTTAAATTTGAACTAATAACAACTAACCACCTGTGATTTGTTGTAAAAATGTTATAAAAATATTGTGGACGTAGCACTTCATCTTTTCAAATTGCCAAAGTACAATCCGTTTTTCCTTTTTCTGTTTTTTTATTATTTTTTCTTCCTTTTTTCTCCACCGTTTGATTGATTGATTTATCTCCTCCACTGTTTATAATTCTACATCTTTATCTCTTTCTTTTTTCTTTTTCTTTTTTTTTACTAATATCTTAAATTTTTCTCATCCACCCATTTAAAAATTTTACCTTCCCAGTGCCTCTTTTACTTTCCCAATGCCTAGTTGCCTACACGTTTCTTTAGTGTTCCCTCTTTCTCTTTTTTGATGAACCCTCTTCTCTCTTTCTTCTTCACAAATCTCCTCAGTCCTCACAAAACTCTTCCTCTGCCTCCTTCTTAGTCTCACTCACGGAAACAATCATGGTTTTTTTTTGGGGTCAAAAACTCTTGCAGAGCATTGCATTGTCACTGTGTAGTGGCTACTCCTTTCTTCTTCTTTTTTTTTTTTTTGGTCATTTTTTTTTTTTGCAAAAGCACTCATTGCCAAAAAGAAATTTTCGCTTGAAACTATCCAGAACATTGATGCGAGTTCAACATTTGACAAAATGTTATGGTTGAAGCTTCAACAATGGTGATTTGGTGCTGTGAGTCTGTAATGTTTTTATTTTTTTTTAATAAAAATAGCTTTAACTTGAACCACTAGAACCGCTCATGGTTCACTGAACCGGGCAGTCGGACCGCGGTTCATACGGATCCTTGCTTTTTTTGCATGGAGCGGTTTTTGATGTTAAATGGACTGTAATTCTGAGCGGTTCGAGGTTTTCCTGGTCGAACCGTTTGGTTCGGTTCGAGTTTAAAAACCATGAAGGAAACTTGCATGATCCTGAGGATGGATTTATGGGATTTCCAAAGATCTTAGGTGGAATGAATTTGCCAATCATAAGTAAGTATACATACAGTTTGTTTCCCTCAATATGCCATACTAGCTTAGCATATGCCATTACAATTTAGTTAACTACATCTTTTGTGAATCATAACCTCTCATGTTCTTATACTACTTTCAGTGATTTCATCCAATAACGGAAACATCAAAAGCCGTCACCATTATTCGGCGGACCAAATGGTAAAGCCTCTTCTCGAAGTGGTGGGGGAACATTTTGATAAAACAATAAATCTGTCAATAGTCTCTCATTACAAGAAATCAGTTACTAACTATGCTAACTGTACAATAGTCTCTCATTATTTACATGACAATCTAATCATTATAAGCCACCTGTATCGTAGTCTCCAAAGCTGTGTATGAAGACCTCATGATAAGGTACTGCCTCCATAGTCTCTAGTACATCCTTGCAAGCCCACTGGTGCTCTGCATCAGATATCTCTGCTGAATGGTTGCTACACAATTGCTTAGAACTATTGCTGTGGTTGACCTTGTCTACTAGTGATGATGCTACTATGCTTGTACTAGCATCAGTAATGCTACAAACCATCTCTTTGCTCTGTTGGCCTACACCACTATTAGACTGCTGTCCTGCACTAGTCTTAGCAGATAAATCCTTAAGCCTTGAGCAAACTTCATCAGTTTAACACCCCCCCCTCAAGAGCAAAGCTTTTGCAGTTTGTGTTTCTGATATAGTTTTTGGAAATTCAACACACGCAGCAAAGATGTTAATCAAACCCAACTTCTTGATTAAGCATAGATAGTTGTCTACATCCAAAGCCTTAGTGAAAATATCAGCTAGCTAATTTTTAGAAGCCACATGAAAAGTTTTAATTGTTCCATCTAGAACCCTGTTTCTAACAATGTGGCAATCAGCTTCTATATGCTTTGATCTCTCATGGAATACTAGATTTGCAGCTATATGTAGTGCTGCCTGGTTGTCACAGTACAATAAAACTGGTTTGTCATGCTTCACATGTAAGTCTTTCAATAGAAACAATAACCAAGTGACTTTACATGTTGTAGTTGCCATGGATCTATATTCAGCCTCTGTTGAATATCTTGAAACTATAGATTGTTTCTTTGATGATATTAATGAATCCCCAAGGAAGACACATACCTTGTAAGAGACTTTCTAGTGTCTGGACAACCTGCCCAGTCAGCATCACAATATGCCTTTAACTGTAAGTCTGAATTACAAGGAAAATACACCCCTTGACCTGGTGTTCCTTTGATAGATTTCAGTATTCTATTGGCTACCTACATGTGAGGTACTTTGGGCTGAGCTAAAAACTGACTTAACCTATTCACAGCATAGGTTATGTCAGGCCTACTCAGAGTCAAATACATCAACTTCCCTATAAGCCTTCTATACTGACTTGAGTCTGCTAGTAACTCTCCACTACTCTTTGACAACTTAAGTTGTTGTTCCATAGGTGACTTAACAGGCTTACAACCCATCATGCCTGTTTCTTTCAGAATTTCAAGTGTAAACTTTCTCTGATTCAAGCTGATTCCCTTATTACTCCTTGCAATCTCAAGTCCCAAGAAATACTTGAGTGATCCAACGTCTTTGATCCCAAATTTGGCATCCAAAACTGACTTCAAGGCTACCACACAACTTGGATCATTCCCTGTAATCACCATGTCATCCACAAAGGACCCTTAGCATAAACAAAGAAGGAATGATCAGCTTGAGATTGAACAAAACCAAGTTGCTGAATGGTTGAAGAAAGTTTAGTATACCATTGCCTAGATGCTTGCCTTAACCCATAGAGTGACTTAACAAGCTTGCAAACAGTAGGTGTAGAAGTTGAAGTTGAACTCCCCCACTTACTGTGAAAACCAGGAGGTAAAGTCATGTAAACTTCCTCAACCAAGTCTCCATGCAAGAAGGCATTATTAATGTCTAATTGATGAAGTGGCCATGATCTAGCTATAGTCAATGCAATGAGAACTCTGATAGAAACTGTCTTGGCCACAGGTGAGAAAGTTTCAATGAAGTCAAGGCCCTTCCTTTGGGTATAACCCTTGACAACTAATCTTGCTTTGTACCTTTCAACAATCCCGTCTGATTTCAACTTGATTCTGTACACCCATTTGCGTCCAACAGACGTTTTTCCTAGAGGCAAACTAGTAAGTTTCCAAGTGTGGTTTTGTTCAAGAGCTTGGATTTCTTTATCCATTGCTTCTCTCCAAAGTGGATCTTTGACTGCTTGGAAAAAGCTTTGAGGCTCTTGAGGATTGGAACTAACTACCAATACATAGGATTGATAGCTTGGCACTAAATGAGCATAAGTAAGGCAATGAGCTATGTCATAAGGACCACCAGAAATAGGGAGACCAGTAGAAGCACAAGAATAATCCTGCAAGTAAGCTAGAGGTTTTGAAGGCCTAACTGACTTTCTGGTAGGTGCAAGTGGTGCTTCTGTTGCGGACGTAGAAGCTTGTTCTAGTATGGCAGATGTAGGAACTAAGGGAAAATGAGAAGAAGGCATGGAATCAATATTAGGTAAAGTAGAAAGTAAGGAATCAGATATCTCAACTGGTAGAGAGGAATCAATTGAATTAGGTATTGAATTAGAAACTGAAGTAGGAACTGAATTAGGAAGTACATTAGGAACTGAATTGGGCATAGAAGGAACAAAATTATTTGAGAAAAGACCTATAGTATCTGGTATAATGGTAGGAGTAACAAAAGTATCGATACCTGAGCTGGAGGAAGCATTACCTTGAAGTTCAAAATCTGAAAGAAAAGGATCAGCAATAGCAGCAGTTTCACCAGCAAAAGGAAATATGTCCCATGAAAAATTACATCCGTTGAGATAAAAACTGATTTGGTAGAGAGATCATACACTTTGTAACCTTTTACCCCAAAAGGATACCCCAAAAATACACATTTTTTAGCTCTAGGGTCAAACTTTGATCTGTTATGAGAGAGAGTAGATGCATAACATAGGCATCCAAACACTCTCAAATGATCATAGGTTGGCACATGACCAAAGAGGACTTCATAAGGTGTTTTATGGGACAATGGTGAACTAGGTATTCTATTAATCAAGTATACAGTAGTCAAGACACCATGTCCCCACAAATATAAAGGTAATTTGGATTGAAACATAAGAGATCTTGCAACATTTAAGATGTGTTGATGCTTCCTCTCAACAATTGCATTTTGTTGAGGGGTCTCAACACAACTTAATTGATGCAAAATGCCCTTTTGTGCAAAGAAATCTTTCATTATAAACTCAATCCCATTATCTGTCCTCACAACCTTGACCCTTTTAGCAAATTGAGTTTCTACCATATTACAAAAGTGCTCTAAAACTGATTCTGTTTGTGACTTGTGTTTTAACAAATAAACCCAAGTAGACCTAGAACAATCATCTACAATGGTTAAGAAGTATTTGCAATTATCAATAGTAGAAACTGAGAAGGGACTCCACAAAACACAATGCAACAAATCAAAGCAATTTTCAAAAACATGAGAACTTGTATTGAATGGTATTTTTTTTTTTGTTTTGCAATAGGACAAATGTCACAATGAAAATTATCAACAAAATCAAGAAGAGGCACCTTATTAAACTTCATCAAAGCCAATGTAGCATTTGACAAATGCCCCAATTTGAAATGCCAAACATGTGGTTGAACTCTATTGACTGAAAATACTGTAGAAACTGAAGAGGAAATGGACTTGCTCTCTTCCAACAGGTAAAGACCATTGTACTCTCTATCCAGACCAATTGTGCTCCAATAAGCAAGGTCTTGGATGAAACAAAAAGTTCCAAGAAAAATGAGCCAACAAAGAACTGACTTTGCCAATTGACTCATTGATATAAGTTTGAAACTAAATGAAGGAACACAGAGAACATCATATAGAATAAGTGTTTCTGTGATTTTGACAGTCCCTATATGAGTAACTAAAGCAATTTCACCATTTGGAAATTTCACATGAGTATTTAGAGTAGAAGTTATAGTGGTGAAACAAGAAATAGAATGCACCATATGGTCAGTAGGCCCTATGTCTATGACCCAATCAGTGGCTGTAAACATCTCTTTATTGACTAATTTGGCAGAGAAAACAGAATGCTTCAAGTTGGAATGAAAGAAAAACTAGAAGCTATACCTACCATAGTCTCAAGATAGGAATTGGAAGCTGAGGGTTGTGAAGTGGTGGCTGCTATACCAGCACTAGCAGGATCACCAACAGAAAAAGCCACACCAGCAACAACAGTCAACAGGCTAGGCACTCCATCACCACTGCTTACAGTAGTAGCTTGATGCTTGTCACTAGAACCAAAACTAGTGTTGAGGTAAGCCAGCAATTGCTCACATTGAGCTTTTGAAATTGGACATTGGACTGATCCTAATGAAGGATGCTCAACGAAGGTTCCTTGATCATAATATACTTGATTAGCATTTGATTTTCCTTTCTGCTTGTACCCGAGTGGATATCCATGAAGCTTATAGCACTTATCAATGGTGTGCCCAAGCATATTACAGTGTGTACATAAAGGTCTTTCCGTTTTATTGTTTCCCTTGCTCCAATTAGCATTGCCAGCACTATTGCCCTTTGAATTCACATACATGGCAACTAAATCTGGTTTTGTTGCAAAGGATCCTCCATGTCCAAAGTTCTTATAAGACTCCTCTTGAAGAATTAAGGCATATACTTTGCTAATTGAGGGAAAATGCTCATACATCAAAATTTGAGTTCTTATAGTCTCAAAATTCTCATGCAATCCCATCAAAAACCTCATCACATAGGCTTTATCATGAGTAGCACTTAGGGTTTTCATTGCTCAACAACTACATTCTGGTAATGGCTCAAGATTCAATAATTGATCCCATAATCTCTTAAATTTTGTGAAATATTCAGTTACTATCAACTGATTTTGAGAGATGTGAGAAATCTCCCTTTGAAGATTATAGATTTTAGGACCATTGCCTTGTGAAAACAGGTTTTTCAATTCAATCCACATATCTCTAGCAGTTTCACAATAGATTATACTACTAGATACATCAACGTGCATTGAATTGATGAGCCAAGAAAGTACCATTATGTTGCAGCTTTGCCAGTCTTCATAAAGAGGAGATTCTGGATTAGGCATAGAAATCTTGCCATTAATGAACCCCATTTTCTTCTTGGCAGTGAGAGCCAAAATCATAGCCCTTGACCAAGAATGATAATTTCTCATTCCAAGCAATGGTTGTGTTACCAAAACACTACCTGGATTCTCACTTGAACTAAGAAAGTATGGATTTGGAGGAATTGATTCATTGTTTGTGGTTGAAATAGGCTGAGAAGTATGGTTGTTGACTAGATCAAATTGGTTGCTTGAATCAGGGGATGCCATTGTTGAAGCTTCGTGCTTCGATACCATATAAAATCTAGAACTCTCTCTAAATAGAAGATCAAAGATTTTATTGAATCAGAAAAGAGTAATACAAGCAACTGATCTTAATACATAAAAGCTATCCACGACTGATATTAACTAACTCCCTAATTACAGGAAATCAGTTACTAACTATACTAACTGTACAATAGTCTATCGTTATTTACATTACAGTCTAATCATTATAAGCCACGTGTATCATAGTCTCCAAAGTTGTGTATGAAGACCTCATGATAAGGTATTGCCTCAATAGTCTCTAGTACATCATTGCAAGCCCACTGGTGCTCTACATCAGATATCTTTGCTGAATGGTTGTTGCACAATTGCTTAGAACTATTGTTGTGGCTAACCTTGTCTGCTAGTGATGATTCTGCTATGCTTGTACTAGCATCAGTAATGCTACAAACCATATCTTTGCTCTGTTGGCCTGCACCATTATTAGACTGCTGTCCTGCACTAGTCTCAGCAGATAAATCCTTAAGCCTTGAGCAAACTTCATCAGTTTTAATAAGCTGCAAGTCTTTAAATGAAATTTTTTTTTTTAGTAAATAGTAATAATACTTATTAGAACACATACGAAAATAGTAATACTAGTGTTTTAAACCGAGTTTTTTTTTTTTTTAATACATTACATAACTAGAGTACAACTACATAATGGCCTAACCTTTGTAATTGTAGACTGAAGTTATAAACAGCAGACATTAGACACACACAACCAATATGGGATAAACGTCCATTTAAATGAAAATTAAGTTCATTATTCAGTTTTAAATTTCAGATTATTTCTCTTTATTTTTCTGGTGGATTTTGGAAGTTTTCCTTTTGGATTCAAGGGTTATTTTCTCAAAAACAAAAGTATTTTGCTTCTTGCAGCTTTCTGCATACATAAAAAATGATAAAATATGATGAACATAATCGACTATGCATGGTTTGGATGGGAAAATGTGAAGAAATATTTGTGAAAATTGTAAAAGAGATGGAGCGTCAAGGAATTATGAAAATCTTAAGCTTCATTAATTTTTGTATATATATCCATTCATATTTTGCGTTGTAGAGCCTGATAGTGTTGATTTGGAGATGAACACGAGTGAATGAAAAAAAACAAAACAAAACAAAACAAAAAAAGAATTCTCTCTTTCCCCTTTTCCCTTGATTCCACCCTTCTTCACTTCCTCTACACGCCGTCACCTGGGCCACAGTTTTTCTTCCTCTCCCCCAAACATAATTTTCCCACAAACTGAAACCTCATCTTCAACCTGCATATGTCAACCTCAAGAAAATGAATCCCTTTGAAATAATGAAATCCACAATCAAATCCGCAAGTCCTAACCCACAATCTAATACTCCCTAATCCCCTTCCCTTAATCAAATTCGCAACCCTCCACTCCTATAATTTTCTTTTGTATGAAAAAGTGTTCAATGGCTGACATGTTTGAAATTTAAGTTAATAACTAGATCATTTATGGGTGCACAAAGAATTTTACAGAGAAACGCCCAAATTAGGACTTCAACGAGCGCTTATGTATCAACTCATATCAAGCCATGTTTGATTAGTGTGAAAGGGCAAAGTGCTCTTTCCCCGCCTATTCCTGGGTGTTTGGGCCCCAGGTCCAGCTTATGTGTTAGGCCCATATATGATACGAGGGCCCTTTGCCCTTTGCCCAGCTCACATTTTGTTGATTCTTTTAATACTAGTACCCAAAAAAATAATAATAATAATCATCGGTCCCTAAGATTTTTGACCAAAAAGAAAGCAGAACAATTTCAGTCCTAGAAAGTAGAAACCCAGCCCATTATTTGGAAGTTTGGCCCACAAACAATTTTGCAAAAAAAAAAAGCAACCTCAAAGAAATTTTTTTTTTTTGGAGAAACAACCGCACACAAGTGAGAGGGACGGAAAGGGGATTTACCACAAAGCCACACTATAATTCTACTCAAAAGTCATACATACAACCACTGTTTTAAAAACCGGACCGGACCGGCCGGTCCGACCTGGAAGCCAATCCGGTCCGGTTAAAAGCCCCATAACCGGTCAATAATCGGTCAACAACCGGAAAACCGGCCAATAACTGGTTAAAAACCGGGGTTGAACCGGAAATTGGAAAAAAAACGGTTTGATGTCCGGTTCGGTTTTTAAAACCATGCATACAACACACTCTCTTAAGTAATGTATGGTGAGAAAGTGGTTCTAATACAAAGGCACACCACAACTCCACTCAAAAGTTATGGTAACTTTTAAGAGAAAGTAGAGCAAATTATACTACACAACACATTCTCTTAAACAATGTGAAACAATTACTCATTCTTTAAAACCTAAGTACCTTGTCGATTAGGATTTGTAATCTAGTCCAATGTAAATTAGGACTCCAAAATCTAAATTGTTAACGTGTATAATATATTATGGGTTTTAGGCCCAGTTAGATTACTTGTATAGCACACATATTTACTTGTACTGCACACATATGTCTCCTATATAAAGGCACCTATGTACATTTTTTCATTGAGAAATACAATACAATTACATTCAGTATTTCTAACATGGTATCAGAGCCATTGCTCTAACTTTCTTGTATCTTGCAGTCTTGGCTTTGTTGGTATTTTCCACTGCCTCGACTTCTTCGGTCAGTAAATCTTTTCCGTGCCATCTCCTGACTGCTCCACCAACGTCAGAGGTGCTCAAGGTTGAATCCTCACTACAAGAAGCTCGATAACCGCCACAAAGATCACTGTCTTCATCGGATCTTCTACAAGGGACCTCCAATTAAGACATAAGACATATCACCGTGTAGATTTTCAATCTATCTACACAACGCCACCGGAATCATCATCACTTGACCTTCCACGCGCCGGTCAAAGATTCTGCAGTCTGTTCCTCGCGTTTCACGCGCCTTCAGTATTGCTCTGATCCTGTCGCCGCCGCCTCTGTCGGAATCGTCTTTCTCCGATCTACATATTCGGAAAAGAATCGGCCTCATCGGACTTCTCACGCGCCCTCACGCGCCGCCTGAATTTCCCTGCAACATCATCTACGTGCCACACGCGCCGCCCTGCTGCACACTGACATCACTTGCTGACGTCATCTGCCATGTCAGCCCTAGTTGCTTGCCTGCTGACGTCATCTGTTGACATCATCGTCCAGTCAGCATCCAGTCAGTGCTTACGCCAGCCTCTGTTGACCGTTGACTTTGGCCGTTGACTTTGACCGTTGACTTTCTACAGAGTTGACTTTTTTGCAGTCCAGGTGCTCCTTACCCAATTTTTCGCGTAGATTTCATTTTTGCAGTTTGTTTTTACATATTTTGGTTCTAAATGAAGAATAAAGACAGGTCTTCTTCCTATTGCAATAATCGTCGCGGCCAATCTATCAAACGTTTTTGCAAATTTTGCAAACGTTTTGGCCACAATATTGAGACTTGCTACCGTCGCAACAAATCAACTGTTTCAATTGTTAATACTATTGTTACTAACACTTAGAGTGACCAGCCAATGGCTCCCGTTTCTGCATAGTCTAAGTCTTCGGGATCCACTTTCTTCATTTCCAGAGATGACCTTATAAATATCATCGCCAATGTCATTCGTATGGTTGGTAATGCATCTTATTCCTCTTCTCTCTCAGCTTTATCTGGTATGTCTCCTACCTCTTGGATTATGGATTCTGCTTGTTGCAATCACATAACACCTCACTCGTCCTTATTTTCTGACCTTAAACCTGCACCGCACCCTCTTAATATTCGCACAGCAAATGGTTCCACAATGTCTGGTCATAATATAGGTTCAGTTTCAACCTCCAACCTCTCGGTTCCTGGAGTCTTTAATGTTCCTGACCTTTCTTATAATTTATTTTCTGTGGGACAATTAGCTGAGTTGGGTTATCGCATTACCTTTGATTATTCTGGGTGCATTGTGCAGGATCCTAGGACGGAACAGGAGCTTGGGACCGGTCCCAGAGTTGGGCGTATGTTTCCCGTGGACAACCTTCGTCTTCCACTTGTTGCTCCTATTTCTGTTGCTGCAGCTTCTTCCACTCCTTCCCTTGCACTTTGGCATACTCGACTTGGTCACGCATCTTCCTCTCGGGTACAACAATTGGCTTCTAGAGGTTTATTAGGTTCAGTGTCTACAGAAAATTTTGATTGTGTTTCATGTCAGTTAGGAAAACAACCAGCTTTGCCTTTCAATACTAGTGAATCAATATCCACTGATATCTTTGACCTTATTCATTTTGATGTTTGGGGGCCGTCCTCTGTCTCTAGTATTGGTGGGTCTAGATATTTTGTTGTCTTTGTTGATGATTACTCTCGCTATAGCTGGATTTTTAATATGAAACATCATTCTGAATTATTGGAAGTATATTCTAATTTTGCAAAAATGGTTGAAACACAGTTTTCCAAACGTATCAAAATTTTTCGATCTGATAATGCTCTTGAATATACTCAATATGCTTTCCAAACTATTTTGCATTCCTATGGCACTGTTCATCAACTAACTTGTCTAGGTACCTTTCAGCAAAATGGTAGAGCCGAACGAAAACTTCGTCATATTCTTGACACTGTTCGTGCTCTCCTTCTCTCTGCCAAAGTTCCTGCTCCTTTTTGGGGTGAAGTTGCTCTTCATGCTATTCATACTATTAATTGCATTCCGAGTCCTGTTATCCAAAATCAAACTCCATATGAGCGCCTTTTTAGGTCATTTCCAAACTATCACCACCTTCGCTCCTTCAGTTCTGCTTGTTTCGTACTTCTTCAGCCACATGAACATAACAAACTTGAGCCTCGGTCAAGGCTTTGTTGTTTTCTTGGCTATGGCGAAACTCAAAAGGGGTATAGGTGTTATGATCCTGTATCTCATCGTCTTCGTATCTCCCGCAATGTTGTCTTTTGGGAACATCGCCTTTTTGTCGAGCTCTCTCATTTTAGTGCTTCCCTATCTTCCTCCTCTGTCTTAGATCTTTTTCCAGATGAGGCACATATTCCTTCTGTAGCTGCTCCTAATCCTCCTATAGTTGCTCCTGATTCTGTTACTGTAGACTTCTCTGTCCAACCACCAGATATCACTGATCCCTTTCCTAGTTCACCCTTTAATGAACAGGTGGAAGATGAACGAGTTGAAGACGAGCTACCCAACCCCAATTCTGAACTTGGGTCTCTTACTCCTGCTCCACCTGAAGATCTTGCACAAGACATTCCACCTCGTCACTCAACTCGGGTAAGATCTATTCCTACACATTTACTTGACTATCATTGTTACACTGTCCTTGCTACACTACATGAGCCTCACACCTATCGTGAAGCTTCCACTGAGCCTTTATGGCAGATTGTAATGAAAGAGGAACTTGATGCATTATCTAAAAACCATACTTGGGATTTGGTGACACTTCCTCCTGGGAAATCTGTGGTTGATTGTAAGTGGATCTACAAGATTAAGACTCGCTCTGATGGGTCCATTGAGCGCTACAAAGCTCGTCTTGTTGCAAAAAGTTTTACACAAGAGTATGGGATTGATTATGAAGAGACCTTTGCTTCGGTTGCTCGTATCTCATCTGTTCGTGCCCTCTTAGCTGTTGCTGCTGCCAGTAAATGGGACCTTTTTCAGATAGATGTCAAAAATGCATTCCTTAATGGGGAGTTAAGTGAAGAAGTGTATATGCAACCTCCTCCTAGTCTCTCTGTTGATTCAAACCAGGTTTGTCATCTTCGACGTGCACTTTATGGCCTTAAACAAGCTCCACGAGCTTGGTTTGCCAAATTCAGCTCTACCATCTCTCACTTGGGTTACATGGCCAGTAATTATGATTCTGCCTTATTTCTTCGTCGCACTGACAAAGGCACTATATTACTTCTCCTATATGTGGATGATATGATCATAACTGGTGATGACCTCAGTGGCATTCAAGAACTCAAGGCTTTTCTCAGTCAGCAGTTTGAGATGAAAGATCTTGGACATCTCAGCTACTTCTTGGGTCTTGAAATTACTCATTCTACAGATGGACTTTATATTACTCAAGCCAAGTATGCCTCTGAACTCTTGTCTCGAGCTGGACTCACTGATAGCAAGACTGTTGACACTCCAGTTGAGCTTAATGCGCATCTGACTCCCTCAGGGGGGGGGGAAACCATTGTCTAATCCCTCTTTTTACAGACGCTTGGTTGGCAGCTTAGTTTATCTCACTGTTACTCGTCTAGACATTTCCTATGCTGTTCACCAGGTGAGCCAGTATTTGTCTGCACCGCGATCGACTCACTATACTGCAGTTTTGCGCATTCTTTGATACCTAAAGGGCACTCTCTTCCATGGTCTTTTCTACTCTGCTCAGTCTTCTCTTTTTCTCCGTGCATTTTCTGATGCTGATTGGGCAGGAGATCCCATTGATCGCAGGTCCACCACTGGTTATTGCTTTCTTCTTGGTTCTTCTCTGATTTCTTGGCGAAGTAAGAAACAAACTCATGTGGCCCGCTCCAGTACTGAAGCAAAATATCGTGCCCTTGCTGATACCACATCTGAGCTCCTTTAGCTACGATGGCTTCTCAAAGACTTAGGTGTGTCTACATCCTCTGCTACTCCTCTTTATTGTGACAACCAGAGTGCTATTCATATTGCTCACAATGATGTCTTCCATGAACGGACTAAACACATCGAGATCGACTGTCATTTTATCCGTTTTCATCTTGTCCATGGTGCTCTCAAGCTGATCTCAGTCTCCTCTAAAGATCAACTTGCAGATATCTTCACCAAGTCACATCCTAAGGGACGCCTTCGTACTTTGGTTGACAACTTCAAGCTGGTCTCACATCCACCTTGAGTTTGAGGGGGGTTGTTAACGTGTATAATATATTATGGACTTTAGGCCCAGTTAGGTTACTTGTATAGCACACATATTTACTTGCACTGCACACATATGTCTCCTATATAAAGGCACCTATGTACATTCTTTCATTGAGAAATACAATACAATTACATTCAGTATTTCTAACATAAATAAATAGACACAATTCGCAACATTAAAATTCACAAGACACAACCCAAACTTCCCAACCCAAAGAATCTGAATACATTATATATATTGCTCTTGCGTCGTGGCTGCAACAGTGCAACTGTGCAAGTGCTGTGGGACCACGACCAGTGACCAACGAATCTCTGACCTTCTCCGGTGGACGAGTGGTATGAGTTTCTCTCTCTCTCTCTCTCTCTCTCTCTCTCTCTCTCTCTCTCTCTCTCTCTCTCTTTTCGGCAATTGTAACTTCAATTTTTTTAGATAGCTTCAGCTGTTCAAGTCTTTTTGACAAAAGAAGACTGTAGAGTAGTCTGCTTAAAATTAAAGCCATCTTCCCATCTCTACTCTCTAGACTAGGTTTTATTATTTATGCGGTTGTGGTTTCTAACTAAAACCAAGCGGCAAGCAAGTATCTAAGTCAAAACAAAAACCAAAGCAACTATCACTGTTCACTAGAATAGATGGTCTAGTATAGTACTACTGTAGGTTAGCATGCGTGAGTAGAGGTGGTAATTCGTGTTCACATGTCGGGTTCGTGTCGTGTCAAGTCATGAGTATTCGACTACATAGGTCAACACTAACTCAACATGTTTATTAAACGAGTCAAGATTCTTCAACCCTAACACGACTCACTTATTAAATAGGTCAGTCGTGTCGACCTGTTTATCAAATTTTATCAAAATGAAAAAAAAAAATTATGAAAAAACAAACAAATAAATATTTTTAATTTAAAATTTAGAATTAACGAGTAATTGCATCACAAATAATCATTCAAACCTAAAGTATATCCCAATATCACAAATAATCAATCACAATATATGTCAAAGAAAATAAATCATAACAACTAATAAGTTTATATACCTAGAGTTTGAAGGGTATACAGTAAAATGTCATTTAATTAAACGGGTCAGACAGGTCAAACGAGTTCTATGTGTTCAATACTAACCCACCCATTTATTAAACGGGTCAGCCATGTTAACCCGAATATGACACAAACCCGTTAAGTCTCAATCCATAACTTGCTAATTTCGTATCGTGTCGTGTCGGGTTCGTGGGTCGTGTCAAATTTTGCCACCCCTATGCGTGAGTGGGTTTAGACTTTAGTACTTAAATTATATTTATTGTAATTTAATAATAGTAATTTTTAACTATTCAATTTATTGGTTTAATTGATGGTAGTGATTTGAGTAATTAGATTAAATAAAATTATTGTTATAAAAATTTGTTTATTCTCGTATTAATGCATATTTTACCACCAAAAAAAAAAAAAAAAAAAAAATTAAAGTGTTCTATACATAGAAAAAGCAATTGCTAAAGGATTTAGACATAATTTTTTTAAGTTAAAGTTAATTTGTAAAATAAAAATTTTTTTAGTCATTTTTTTCATGGATAACAACTTTATTTTGTTTACTTTGCTCCCGGAAAAGTTTCTGACTCCACTGCTAGGTGGATGAAATGTATATTTAGAGAGTGAGAGAGAGACCTTTGTGTGATTTGTTGGTGATAGAGACTATTATGTAAGTTAGTAAGGAGTGTTTGGTTTTATGACCATGACATTTGAAATCTACTATCATGATCTATATAAAGGGACTAATTTTCTACTTCAAAGGAATTTAGCGATGTGTTATGTTATAGAATGAGTTAATGAGATTTCATCTATTGGAATCTTTAGGATAATGGCTTTTGGTATAGTTTTGCCTAGTACCTCGAAATGAAAAGAGAAGTTGTAGAATACAGAGAATAAGATTTATAGACAAAGTTTGTTTGGGGCTATCCATGGGTCGAGTCTGTGCCCAACCCGCAACTGACCCTTAACAGATTGGGTGGGCAGCTTCCCAACCCGTAAGCGAGTCAAGTTTCACTAGTTGGTTATCTGTTAGGTGGGCATCGGTTTCAAGTGAAGCCAAAAACCCCTGGAAACCATCAAAAAACGTTTTAAAAAAAAAAAGCGTCGGGATCTATTCATGTATGGCAAGATCTCATTAGATCCATCCAAGATCCTGTGAGATTTAGCTAGATCTGGTAGAGATCTTGTCAAATCTGGTGAAATTTTTGCCAAATTGTGCAAAGAATCGCTGGATCTGACTGTGTTGGTTCGAAATCCATCAAATCAAGCTAAAAAACTCAACTGGAAGCTTGATTATTCACCGGGATTTGATAGTCTTTGGGCGGGTTAGGTTTCATGGGGTTTGAAGGAGGGGACCCGCAACCGATCCACCGAAGTTGGGTTTTTGGAGCTCGGGACCCCATGTTCGACCACTGGAGCAGTCGGATGGGGTGGTGGAGTACGTGATGAAGGGCACAATTTACTATTCAATTATTGTAATTTATTAATTTTGTTATTTAATATGTAATTTTTGTTATTTTAGGTTTAGGGTTATTTATTCATTGTTTTTAGGTACTTTTAATGCTTCTTAGGTCAAAATTAGTTGTACTTGTAGCCTAAAGCTAGAGCCCTATAGCTTTTAACAATTATTAATTGGAGTTGCTTGACTCTATGTTTTGGCATGTTATACTCTATGTAGACATGGTGGGTACGGAATACAAGCCGATGATCTTACTGTACATGCTGTTTTGGGTGAAACTCATGTGACAAAACTGAAGAGAAGACCGAACTTGCCTTACTGTATAAATTGTAGCTTTTGTATTGTTTTCCGCCACTCTTGTATTATGTAAATATATAAATCCACTCCAATGTAACATTTTATGGTTTTTCATGCTTATTTTAAAATAAATATGCTTCTCAAAAAAAAAAAAAAAAAAGGATTTTAAGTAATTATAGGTCTAATGTTATATAGATTGTATAGACATTTGTGATGTTTCAAGTACTGCTTTACTTAGTTCTTCCATGGATGCGAATACCAAAGAACATAAACAAACTAAGTCTTTGAGACTTTTTTTATTATTATTATTTTCGTGAGTGATAAAAAACCTACGGAGTAATGAGAACCACTAGGTGCATGCCATGAGAGCAGAGAGAGAGAGAGAACCCAGACCGTAGCAGGAAAGGGTGCCACGGCCAACAAACAAACAAAATACCCTTCTTTGTCTGGTGAAGGGAAGTGGCACGCAGACGGTCCAGTGGTGGTCGGTCAGTACACCCAAACCAGACAAAGGTGGTTAAGGGCTAAAACAGTAAAGTCCGGTCACGGCAGACACTATAAAAGGGAGTCTTTGCCGTGCACTAAAAAAACAACACAACAACGAGGAAAAAACCACAACCTCAATAACAAGAAATCTCTAAGAAAAACCAAGAAGTAGAAAAACGAATGTGAAGGAAAGAAAAGATAAGAGTGAAATCAAAAAAGAAAGAAACAAATAGAAAGTGAGATCGGTAGGCATGCACCAATAGGTTGATTCCCTCTCTCCCTCTCTAAATCTTGTTCTCTGTCGGAAAAGTAAAAGGATTTCCTTTGGGCATCAATCGTTCAGGTCCGCTTCCCTCAAAGCAATCAATTTCCACGACAGGATTAACCTGGGAGATTGAGTGTGTTGAGCGGAGGTGTTCTTCCCTCTTCAGTTTTGCTCCTGCAGACCAAACTTGACTTGATTTCTTTCTTGTCTGATTGACCCATATATATATTACCCTTTGTTCCTTTACTTTTCTCTGTAAAAAGTCATTGTTATTGTTGTGATTATGTTTCGTGAATAGGGATTATTTGGTCATTTCCCATTAAATAGCCAGAGTGCTTTATTTTGTTGTTATTATCATATCTACCTGCCATGACTTATCTGAAACAGTTTTGCATGCCGTAAGCACATTCCTGGCAGACAAGGCATAGTTTGTGCATAAGCCGGACCAAGTTGAGTTACAATTGGACCGGTCTCAACTCCCTTTACTCAGAACACTTAGGCCTAATACTGCAGGAGGCAGCCCAACCCATTACGACTAAAAAGACCCCCTTACATTAAATTGGCGACTCCACTGGGGAGTTGAGGAACAGATAGGGACAAAAGCCCTCGCGAACAAATGTCTCCAAAATCTAGGACAACGCAAAATATGAGCGTTGTGCCCTCACAAGTAGAATCTACACCAACAATAGCCTAACTAGGTGGAAGGTGCCAGCGGAATGGGGCCTGGACCCCAACGTCATCCAAGAATCCCTGTAGACAATGCCAACACCTTCATTGAGGTGTTACAGGCCCTACAACACTCACAACAGAACAAAGGAAAAAGGAAGCCAGCATGACCTAGAACATGCGGCAGACAAAGAAAAGACACCAGCAGGAGGTGTCCCACAAAATGTGGAACAATGTTTTATTACCAATTGTTGAAGTCGCAGCTTTCCTAGAATAAGAGAGAGCCAGAGCACCCAAGGAGAGATTCTTTGCACGAAGGCCTCCTTACCCACTAAGGGTGCTCAGTAAACCATACCTGAAGATGTATGAGCAACGGGCTTTCGCACAGTATGATGGCAGGAAGGGAAGTGCTGTTGAGCACGTAAGCAAGTTCATAGATACTCTTGGCCCTTACGCCGCAAACGAAGACTTATGTCTTCGAGAATTTTCTAAATCACTATGTGACCGGGCTTACACCTGGTACATTGTCCTAAAGCCAGGATCGATCCCAACATGGGATGACATGGTGGACGTATTTTCTACAAAATACTTCCACGGAGAAGAAACAGTAACACTTGCAACTCTGCAAGCAACCAAGCAGAGGAGTGGTGAAGACTTGATGGAATACATCAAAAAATTCAGGGAAATAGCACTTGATTGCTATGATCATTGCGAAGAAAGGACACTGGTAGAGATGTGCATGACGAACATGATCAGGGAGAACAGGGCAGTCCTGAAAAACTTAGAAATCTCCCAATTTGCACAGTTGTTGCAAAAGGCCAGAAAAAATGCCTAATCTGTGAAGCCAAGCACGGACAAAAGAGGTGCTTCGCAGGCCATGGCAGTATCTACTGGTGAGCGGAGAAGAAAGTCTGACGGGAGAGAGTACAATACTCCCCTGCCAATACCATGCACTCTGAAAGAGTTGAATGCACTGCTAGACAAGTGGATAGCAGATGGAGTCTTCAAGCCTAATCAGGTTTCTAGGGAACCCACAGAGAAGGAGCGGAGGGACCCACACTTTTGTCGTTTACACAACTACGTGCAACATCCTATCGTAGAATGTTGGGCACTCTGCAGGATCAAGGAAAGGACCCTAGAATTGTCCTAGTACGAAGTTCAGAGAAACTCACTTCCAAACCACAAAGGGAAGGGTGTAGCGGCAGTGGTAATTTGCGCAGACCCAGGGGAGGACGAGGAAGAAAACCCAGCCCTGCCTACGGCGACCCTTACCACTTTACAGTAGAGCTCCAAGTTCAAAATTTTATTTGACCAGCTGGGGCTCACAACGAAGGAAAGAAGGATAGCCATGAAAACTTTGGTGAGCATCTCCTCTAGTGCAGGAGTAGAATGTTTATAGGCAGAAATCCCAGAAGACAGGGCTCTTTTACAGGAGTCAACAGAAATCACTTTTAGTGATAGGGACATGGAGGTGGGATACCCAGATCATAGGAGACCCTTATACTTAGCAGCTTCCATAAATCAAATCCCCATAAAGAGAGCCTTGGTAGATACAAGTGCTTCTGTAAATCTCATCCCATTGAGCACTTTACAAGCAGCAGGAATTTCATAAAGAAAGATTCAGGGGTGCCCAATGGAAGTAACAGGATTCGGCAGAAGGGGCGAGTACACCGCGGGCCATATTCAGCTATGGCTGAAAGTAGGCCCCATAGCTTCTTGAGCTCGGTTCCATGTGGTGAAAACAGAAGTATCCTATCATGTGCTTTTGGGAAGACCGTGGTTGCACAAGTATCGATTGGTTCCACCCACTTATCACCAGTGTGTGAAAGGAAGATTGAATGGCAGGATAATACGCATAGCCGCAAACCCCTCACCATTCTAACAGGTGGAAGCCCATTTAGTAGAAACTATGTTCTACGACCAATGGGCCTCGTTTGGGGAAAGCTCAGTATCAAAGCCATGAGGTACTTTCGTACCTAAGTGGGAAGACATCCAAGATGACCCAGAGCCTAATCTAAGAGAATTATTGGCAAGAAAGAGGAAAAGGAGAGAAATGTCTGCCACAGAATCGGATGACACACCCCAATGCGTCAGGGTCTGAGGCCCTAATGGCAGGATCATGTACAAGTTATGAAGGTACGTAGGGCCCACAAGTGAGATACAAGCGGGCCCCACCCAAGAATGGCAGCATGGGAGTTTGGCATGTTGCATAGCTCAAGAAAGTTTGAAAAAAGAAGAAGAAAGGAATGAGGAAGTTGTGGCAGAAGAAGAGTTGGAGGAAGTTGACTTAGGGTCTAGTTCATAAGAACCAAGGCTTATCTCAATTAGTGCAAGTCTGATAGAAAAAGAAAAATCAGAGCTGGTACTGCTGTTAAAAGAATTCAAAGACGTCTTTGCATGGGACTACAGTGAAATGCCAGGGTTAAACCCTGGGCTAGTTGCACATACGTTGAATGTGGACCCGCAAGCCAGGACGATGGCCTAGCCTGCCAGGATATGTCACACAGAAATAGAAGGGCAAATAGTCAAAGAAGTGTAGAAATTGCTAGCCGCAGGATTCATCAAGCCTATTCAACACCCATGTTGGCTGTCCAACATAGTACCAGTGAAGAAGAAGAATGGCCAGATAAGATGTTGTGTAGATTTCAGAAATCTCAACAAAGCCTGTCCGAAGGACGAGTTCCCGTTGCCAAACATGGATTTACTAATAAATTTTGCGGTAGGAAGCGCCATGTTTTCATTCATGGATGGGTTCAGCGGATACAACTAGATCAGAATGGCACCAAAAGATGTGGAGAAGACTGCTTTCAGAACACCCATGGGCAATTTCTACTACACTGTAATGCCCTTCAAGTTGAAAAATGCAGGTGCAACCTATCAACGAGCAATGACGACCATATTTCACGATATGATGCATCAGGAATTAGAAGACTATGTGGATGACATAGTGGTTAAATCAAAGAGGAAGGAAGAGCACTTCTACGTGTTGAAAAAGGTATTCGAAAGATGCAGAGCCTTTAAGTTGAGAATGAACCCTCTCATGTGCGCATTTGGAGTATCCTCTGGGAAATTCTTGGGTTTCCTGGTTCACAGCAGGGGAATAGGTGTAGACCCAGCCAAAGCCACGGCCATAGCAACTATGAGACCTCTAGTCACAATAAAGGAGTTAAAGAGCTTCTTGGGAAAAGTCTCGTATATCCGAAGATTCATCCCTGGGCTGGCATCAATCACTTCGGCTTTCACCAAGTTGCTCAAGAAAGGGAAAAGTTTTGAATAGGGAGAAGCGCAGCAGACGGCCTTCCAGAGGTTGCAGCAGATCATGATGAACCTCCCTATGGTGCAGACCCTAATCCACAAAAAACCATTGCTACTTTACATGGCCACCAATTTGTATGCCATTGGTGCACTAATAGCCCAAGAAGATGGAGGAGGTGTTGAGCAACCAGTGTACTACATCAGCTGCGCCTTAAAAGATGCAGAAACTCATTATCCAGGGGCAGAAAGGGCGTGTCTGGCTATTGTGTATGCCTCATAAAGGTTACGACGTTATTTCTTGGCCTACAAAGTATGGCTGATGACCAAGTCCCATGCCATCAAAGCTTTGTTATAGCAACCAATCCTCTCTAGCAGGATATCCTAGTGGTTGTTACAATTGTCACAGTACGACTTAAGAATGGGGACACCAAGGGCAGTGAAAAGCCAGTCTATAGCAGACTTATTGGCACAGTTTCCAGGGGAGGAAGAATTCCTACTGGATGATGGAGTTCCAGGGGAGGTAGTCATGGCAGAAGAGGTCAGAGAACAATGGGTAATGATATTTGATGGGTCTTTTACCACCCAGTCTAGAGGGGTGGGAGTAGCTTTGTACCATGAAAAAGATAAGGCAGTAGCGCTATCGTTCAAGCTATAATTCCCCCGTTCAAACAACACGGCAGAATATGAAGCCTACCTAATCGGGCTAGCCACAACTCTTGAAATGAGAGTCAAGCATTTGAGGGTATTGGGTGATTCGAACTTAGTGGTCTGCCAGACCAAGGGAAGCTTCTCCCTAAAAGAACCCAGCCTAGCCCCATACAGAGCAATGGCCCAAAAGATGGAAGAAAAGTTTTCAACTTTTGAAATAGAACATGCTCTAAGGAACAAAAATCGGTTCGCAGATGCGCTGGCCGCACTGGGCTCGCAAATAATGTTCGAAGGGGATAGCACCAGAGTAGAAGTCAGCAAGAGGAAAGAATCTATAATTGAGGTGCTGAAAGAAAGGTTCCAAGAGGAACAGTGCAAAGGGGATTGGCGGATCCCCATAAAGGAAGCTTTGATGAAGGAAGAAGGCACCGTAGAGCTAAAGGAACTAAAAGATAGTGCCCTGGTGAGGGGAGAACTGTATCGCAGGATGCTAGGTGGGGGTTTTGTCCAGATGTGTGGGGCAGGCAGAAGCCCAGAGAAAATTGAAAGATGTACATGACAAGACTTACAGATCCTGCGGGAGGTCAGCCTTTACCGCAGACTTCAAAGGGCAGGCTTTTATTGGCCGAGTATGGGTAAAGATGCAGATCAAGTCCAAACCCAGTGTGGGACCTGCCAGCTTGCAGCATACAGAGAGGAAAGTTATGCCATGTTTATTGGTGAAGACTGGAGAAGTCAAATTATACAGTACTTAACAGAAGGCATCCTGCCACAAAAGCATAGTGAAAGATACGAGCTTAAAAGGTTGGCAACACGTTACTTTTTGCATAACAAGGCCCTTTTCAAAAAAGAGTATGATGGGGACCTTTTGAGGAATTTGGGCTTTGAAGAAGCAAAAGAAATGATAAAAGTACACTCAGGAGAATGTGGGGAGCACCAAGGAAAGAAAAAACTTTACAGATGCCTGTTGCAGATGGGCTACTACTGGCCTACCATGAAAAAGGATACGGCAGAATTTGTGAAAAAGTGCCACAGTTGCCAAGTGCAAGCCAACTTGATTCACACTCATCCACAGAATTTACATAGCATGGTCACCCCATGGCCCTTCCACACTTGGGGGCTTGATTTAGTGGGACCGGTTAACCCACCATCACGTGGTTATATATGGATACTAGTAGCTACATAATATTTTACTAAGTGAGCAGAGGTAGTACCACTCCGTAAAGCCACAAGAGGAGCAGTGACAAACTTTATCAAGGAGAATATAGTTGTAAGGTTTGGGGCACCCCATAGGATCATCAGTGACAATGGCACACC
This sequence comes from Quercus ilex subsp. ballota, assembly GCA_032727855.1. NCBI lineage: Eukaryota > Viridiplantae > Streptophyta > Magnoliopsida > Fagales > Fagaceae > Quercus > Quercus ilex. Next base: position 30,553,192 of record CM064919.1, read on the forward strand.
ATTTGTCAACAGTGATGTGAGGAAGATGCTAGAGTTCTACCAAGTTAAACACCACCGGTCATCACCTTATTACCCTCAAGGGTATGGGCAAGCAGAGGCAACAAACAAAACTTTCATAAAGATTATCAGTAAGATGAGTCAAGAGTACATAGGGGGATGGGCAATGCACCTGCTAGACGCTCTTTGGGCGTATAGAAATTCACCAAAGTCAGCCACTGGTTTCTCACCTTTTTCCTTGGTCTACAGAATTGAGGTAGTAAGCCCAGCAGAAATAATAACTCCATCCCTGAGAGTTATGCGGATGCACGAAAAAGAAAAGGAAGAAGAAGTCTTTGCGGCAGAAAGGTGCGAAGATCTAGAAGGACTTGATGAAAAGAGAGAAAAAGCCAAGGAGCGCAGCCGCAGATACAGACAAAAGACGACTAAAGCCTATGGCAGGATGACCAAAGAGAGAGTGTTCGCAGAAGGACAACTTGTGTTAAAAGTAGCAGACTATGTTAGGCGAGGCATGGCAGGACCATCTAAGTTTGTACCAAAGTGGGAAGGACCCTTTGTGATAAGGGAGGCGCATCAAAGTGGATACTACTGTTTGACTCAAATAGATGGCAGAGACTTAATGGATCCCATCAATGGGAAATGGCTGAAACGTTATTATGCCTAGGGAGAAAAGTTATGTAGTTGTCCCTTTCTTTTGCCTTGTTAAAAAAAAAGCTTTCATGTTTCCTTTACCTTTTTTTTTTTCCCTTCAAGTGATCATGTCACAAGACAAGATTGTAACATGCTTTCATGAATATGTAATGAAAAAGTACAAAGTATTAGCACTCTATGTCATAAGCAATAGTAAAAGTAGTAGTAAAGTGTAGCATTATAGTTACAAACCCAAATTGTGGCAAACATAAGCCAAATAAGTGCTATAGGAAACATATAAGTGTACTGGGTGAAGTAATAAGAGAAGTAAAACAAAAGAAAGAAAAAAAAAAAAAAAGGAAACTGCATCATCATCAACGGAGTCCGGAAATAAGAGTCTAATCTCCAAAACGGCTAGGCCCACCAATACTAGAAAGAAGGCGCTCGCGACAGCCCTCCAAGTCTGCCACCTCCTTACCTTGTGCTCAATATCGTTCATCACGCTCCCCAGCATCTTCAAGAAGTGCTCCCTGGCAGAACAAGTAAGTCGGAATCCTTACATGAAGTCACCGCGGCTACTATAGATCATCACTAAATGAGAAACACAGTCCTCGGGGACTCTGAAGCCATGAAAATCCACATAAAGGGGCCCAGAACCCCAAAAGTCTGCAGGACCAAGGTCATTGACCTCAAGCTGATCAAAGCGGGTGAAAAAGGCTACAGCTTCATTCGCAGGGTCTGGAATGGTGACAGAACTGCTGCCCACTTCAAATCGAGAAGGAGCAGTAGGCAGTGGACCTACCAAGAAAGCACGAAGTTTGAAATAAGAAGCCGTGGTCTAAAAAGAAAAGTGGAGGAGGGCAAATTCACAAGGAAGAAATGAAGAAGAAAATAAGGAGAAAGGAAACTTACTAGGGCCGGTAGGAATGGGGGTTGTGGGAATAGCAGAAACAGACTCTGAAGGAAAGGCAGGAATGGGCGCTGTGGGAATGGCAGAAACAGGTGCTGTGGATGTGGCAGGAGGAGCGGCTGAGGATATGCCTACATCTGCTGCAACTCCTAGCCCCTCAAAAGTCTCTGCAAACAAGAAGATGAGCATACAAGTAGAAGGAAGGGTGAACTTAGCAAATAAAAAAAATAAAATAATAAAAAAATAAATTTAAGAAAAAGGAAGGGAAGAGGGCACATACCCATGAATCCAACCTCGGGGGGAGCGCTCTCCTCTTCATCAGAGTCAGAAATCCTTTTCTTCAAGACTGGCTCATCCTCAGGATCCTCAAGAATGTCCTCAAACTCCTCAGAGGATAAATCCGAATCAAGACCACGTGTGGCAGAACTAGGAATGGAGGATGGGGTGACTACCAAAGAAGAACCATCCTTCACAGCCTAAGATAGAGTTGCGAAGGGGTCACTGGTGGAGATGACAAGGGGCAGGACAAGGGAAGTGGTCTCAGCCTGAACAGCAGCAGGAGGAATAACTCCCTCTGGAGGAATAGGTGTCTCGGCAGAAATAGGTGTGGCCTCATTACCCCCCTCAGTATGAGTACCCTTTTCTCTGGGTACCGGCTCAATGGGAGGGGTAGGAGCCTCAGCAGGAGCTCCATGTGCGGCGGCAGAAGGAGCAAGTGTTGCAAAGGCTACATTAGCCCCATAAAAAAAGCCCTCCATGGGTACACCCATGGAGGCAAAAAGCTCCTCAGCAGTAGGGCGATATATAGAAAGAGGCTCAGGCTCATCCTAGAGGAGAAAAAAAAGAAGAAGGGTACATTTGAAGACAAAGAAACTTTAATTGGATGAGACAAAATAGAAGCATGTGGCAGAAGAAGCATGTACGAAGAAAAGAACAGGAAGAAAAGAAAAGAAATGTACCTCGGACTCAGGCTCATCAAGCAAAATGGGACGGGTAACTGACGTATCCTTTTTATGCTTAGACTGCGGAAAAGAAAAAAAAAAGAAAAAAAAAGGGACAAAAGATAAGATTAAAAGGAAAAGTCAGCAAGCATGTCAAAGTTAACCGCAGGAAAGTCAAAAGTATATGCAAAAAGACAAAGCAGGATTAGAAGCAACTTACTCTCTGCTCAGCAGCAAACCCAGGATGGGGAGTTGTCTTTCTATTGCTGCCTCATGTCCTGCTGGTAGGAGGGGCATTTGTAGGAGGCCGTGGAATGGCAGGCTTGGACTTGCTCATGGACTTAAGCTTGGCAGGAGCTTTCTTACTTGGTGTAGGAAGGTTTATCACTTTAACTTTCTTCTCCCAACCTGGAGGATAATCACCAGTGTGCCAGTACCACCCTCTTTTCTCCGCATCCCATTCAAAGATAGCGGACCGGTTCTGTTTCTTGGCATATGCTAACACAGACTTGGAGGGCAGGAGCAATCGAGGGTTAACCAAAATAACCATACTAAGCCCATCAGGTGGAATAAGGGAGAAACCACAACTACCCACCAACTCTTGCTCGAACGAAGTCATCACTGCTTGCCAATACACATGCATGGGAGGAGTATAAAGGCCCTCCCTCAGTGAGCCAGGAACGGTAACTACAAAGAAGTGCTGACTCCAGAAATCAAAGGCAGTGGGCCGCAGAAACGGTCGGATGGAAGTAGGAGACTCCATGAGAAAAGAAATGTCAACAGGAATGTCCTGATCCAGCTGAAACTGCCTTCTCACTCAGTTGGCAGGATAATGGACAAACCTGATACCCTCATCGACCAAGTAAGGCAACCACCCAGCATTGGTGGCCGCCAAATAGGTGATCCCTGTCTCATCAAAACCGGTCAAAGGAGTAGTAGTACCAGCGGTATCACAAACAGACCCATGGCAGAATCTAGACACGTATAGCTTGTACCCAAATTTTTGTAAGCCCTCCAAGAAAAACCAACACCTTTATCAAAAGACTCAACGACAGAATAATCAATAGGATTCAAACCAGACCAACGAAAAGCCAGCGAAAAATTGGACTCAAATCTGCCATAGAAGTCAGTGATTACCCTCGGGCAAGATTGATATTTCTCTCTAGCAAAGCGAGCGGGCCTACACTTTGCCAAATGTTGGGTACATCGCTCAAATAACAACTGCTACAGGATGGTGCTATGGACGGAGGAGGTAACTATATGAGAGGACCCAGCCTGGCTCTCATCACTCCGTAGGATGTCTAATTGGACATACAAATGCCCCAGGAACATAGGGGCTAGTGGCAGATTAACCCCAGCAGATATTTTGATGGCTAAACGAAAGTATAAGGGTTTTATGGCATAATGGGGGTGGGACCCAAAGACAAACTTGCAAAGCCAAAATGCAACAAAAGCCGCACGACGAGCAGCTACAAAAAACTTAGAAGAAGAACTAACCCAATATGACAACTTGGCATTCTCGGTCATCCCCTTCTTCAATTCGGCCTCAATGGCCTCTTCCTCTAGAGAAAATTCTAGAGTGGCAGGATCGGCGTCGCCGAGGATGGGCAAGAGTAACTGGTTGGCCTCGTCTTCAAGGGTAACGGTGAGTTTGTCGTAGAAGAAGAAGAAGGTGTGGGTGGTGGAACACCACCAGCAGACCAAGTGGCGAAGTTTGTAGAGGTCTCGGAAGTTGGATAAGTAGCGAGATGAAATGACGGCCTTCAAAACACCAGCCCGTTGTAACAAACCCATGAAACCTGTGTCGGATAACTCACTGTCAACCCACTCCTTCCAACCTAAGGCGGTACCTGACCCAAATTTGAAATGGATAGGCACAAAGAGCGAAATGCCTTAGCGAATGACTAAATCGGGGATCGAAGAAGCCAACGAGGCCCAAGAAACGTCGGTGTTTCACCGACTAAAAGCAAGCCACACACGGCTCGGCGGCGGCGGCGCGTAATCGCTAGGAATCTTAGGAAAATGAGTGTGGACGTCGTACCATGGATCGATTAGAGGGGCGCACCCACTGTCAGGGTCGTGCTGTGCTTCTTCCTCATCGGAGTGTTCTGACTCAGAATACTCAGCCTCCTCACCTATATCAAGTGCAGCAGGAGGGTCGAAAATGGCCTTCTTCCCTTTACGGCGAGAGGAGGCTTGGATTTTAACCGGCGACATGGTGTGGAGGCTTGATCGGAGTAAATGGGTGTGAATGTGTGAGGAGAAGAAAACAATGAAGAAAGGAGAATGGAGAGAGTGTGTTTTTTGGAAAGTGAGAATGGGCCACTGCAGGCCCAAAGTGATGCAAACAAAGAAAGTAAAGGGATAATGACAAGCCCATGAACCCCAAGGATGAGAATAAGGTAATTGGGTCAGGGAAGCCCAATGAGGTTAGTAAAAGCCCATGGGAATGTAGAGTTAGTAAAAGGGCCAAGGAAGCCCAAAGGAAGCAATTGGGCCAAGGATGCCCAAAGAGAAAAACAAAAGGGACACAGGAGCCTATAAGTAGGAAAATCAATGGCCACGCTAGGCCACTGGGGGAAAAGGATAAACGGTAGGCCTAAAGAGGCCCAATAGGATTGAGTCATTACAGCAGAAATGACAAAGTGATATGGCAGGAAATAAGGACAATCAAGAAATGGGCTAAAAGAAATGTAAAGCCCAGTATCAAATAAAACCCAGCCCCTAAAGGGAGCGGGAAGTCAAAAAGCAGCTCCCGCAAAAGGTCAAAAATGGACGGCAAACTGTGCAGACAAGCCTCCAAACCACGGCGGACGAATGAGCAGTAGGCAGATTTTGGATACATGTGGGAGGAAGGCACGCGTAAGGCCCAGGCACCACCAGCCTGTACCTAGCCAATACAGGACATGGTGAGGTCATGGGTTAGAGGTAAGAGGATATGGTTTGGCGGTGAGGAGAGAGGAAAAACCTATTTTGAGGTTCCTACTCAAGCTCTTTCGGGGGAAGTGTCCTGCTGGGATGACATACCACCCAAAAGAGGCAAGCTAAGCTGGAACCACTAGGTGCATGCCATGAGAGCAGAGAGAGAGAGAGAGAAAACCTAGACCGTAGCAGGAAAGGGTGCCACGGCAGACAAACAAACAAAATACCCTTCTTTGTCTGGTGAAGGGGAGTGACACGTAGACGGTCCAGTGGTGGTCGGTCAGTACACCAAGACCAGACAAAGGTGGTTAAGGGCTAAAACAATAAAATCCAGTCATGGCAGGCACTACAAAAGGGAGTCTTTGCCATGCACTGAAAAAACAACACAACAACGAGGAAAAAACCACAACCTCAGTAACAAGAAATCTCTAAGAAAAACCAGGAAGTAGAAAAACAAATGTGAAGGAAAGAAAAGATAAGAGTGAAATCAAAAAAGAAAGAAACAAATAGAGAGTGAGATCGGCAGGCATGCACCAATAGGTTGATTCCCTCTCTCCCTCTCTAAATCTTGTCCTCCGTCGGAAAAGTAAAAGGATTTCCTTTGGGCATCAATCGTTCAGGTTCACTTTCCTCAAAGCAATCAATTTCCACAGCAGGATTAACCTGGGAGATTGAGTGTGTTGAGCAGGGGCGTTCTTCCCTCTTCGGTTTTGCTCCTGCGGACCAAACTTGACTTGATTTCTTTCTTGTCTAATTAACCCATATATATATTATCCTTTGCTCCTTTAGTTTTCTCTGTAAAAAGTCATTGTTATTGTTGTGATCATGTTTCGTGAATAGGAATTATTTGGTCATTTCCCATTAAATAGCCAGAGTACTTTATTTTGTTATTGTTATCATATCTGCCTGCCATGACTTATCTGAAACAGTTCTGCATGCCGTAAGCACATTCCTGGCAGACAAGGCATAGTTTGCGCATAAGTCGGACCAAGTTGAGTTACAATTGGACCGGTCTCAACTCCTTTTACTCAGAACACTTGGGCCTAATACTGCAGGAGGTAGTCCAGCCCATTACGACTAAAAAGGCCCCTTTACAATCATATACTATATAATAAAAGTTGGGATTAGATGCCGTGGTTGCGCCAAGTGGCTTCATCATATTGTAGAAAATTTTTAAAATTTTTAGATTTAATATATATATATATATATATATATATATATAATCTTTCATCTCCTATAATTTCTAGATTGATAAAAATCTTTATTTGATTACAATCCAAATTCTTCATCTTATCCATATAATCCTTATTTTTTACATGTAATGTATTATATATAAAAAAAAAAAAAAAAAAAAATTCTAATGTATCTTAAATTGCAGCGACGTATGCTACACTAAAAAAAGAGAGGTCTAATTCATCTTAAATTACAGCGACGTAGACATAATGTAATCTAATTCTTCTCAGTTTTTAAATACTACACTAAAAAACAAGGTTTAATCCATATTGCAGAATTTTTTTAGATTTAAAATGATAAGACATGTAAAAAAAAAAAAATGGATAAAATAACTAATTTACTTAGATTAGGATTGTGTAACCATTAATATTTTATTTAAAATTTAAAATTATAGATAAAAAAATAATTTTAGAAAAAAATATACGCTATTTTTTTTTTTTGGATAGAAATATATTTTAACAATATATATATATATATATATATATATATAATTGATTAGAATTTCACATAGGATAGGTGTTTCTTTAATTCCAAACCATCTAATAATTTCTCTTATAATTTAACTTCAATATAATTTGAAATTCTATGTCTAATAGAACTCTCCCAAGTCCTAACTTCCAAGTTTTTTGGATAAATATGCATCCTAAGTGATGAGTTTTACGTTTTGTTTTGTTTTGTTTTTTATTTTTTAAATGTTAATTGTGATAATTTTTTAATACATATCTTTTTCCTAATAATTCTATTTCTCTTATAATTCCTAAATTGATTAGAAATCTAACATCTTCACAATTGAAAGTTTTCTATATATACGGTTTTTTTAGTGTATTCTTATATTGATTAGAAGAGAACTATGTTTATTTTTTTGGTAAATGAAATAGCTTTGTTTAAGTTTCCATAGGGTTTTAATTATTAAATTTATGAATTTTTTCATATAAATATGTTGTGTGATTGTTTGATACTTTTAAGAACAATAATTTATATGCAATTTATATAATCTATATTCAGGTGATTATTAATTTATTATTTCTCAATAAATTTATACTAAAAGTTTATAATTAAAACCGTGCAACGCACGGATATAATACTAGTCTCTCTCTCTCTCTCTCTCTATATATATATATATATAACCGAAACTTCTGAAACTCCCACAATTTTTCACGTCACCACTATTTTCTTTTTCTTTTTATTTTAGATTCTTTTTATTCTAGGTTTTATATCTTATATATTTATTTTTTCTCTTCAACGTGTAATTATCATTTAAGTGTTACAATAATTTAATTTAAGTAAAACTCTATTAGATATATTTTGTTGACCTCTCCAGAGCTTATCACATCATTATTATTATCTATATAAAATAACAAATTGAAGATTAAAAATTAATTATAATTTTTTAAGATACCTCACATTAGAATTATAAAAAAAAAAAAAAAAAGACTCACTTTAGGTTTCAAAAAAAAAAAAAAAACTCACATAACACGTTATAATTCAAATAAAAAAGAAAAGAAAAGAAAGAAAGACTCACGTAAAAAAAAAAAAAAAAAAAAAAAAAAAAAAACTTTAGGATTAAGAAAAAAAGAGAGAGACACCTGGTAGGACTCTCTCTTCTCTCCTTAAAACCCTACCAATTACCATCTCAAAACCATAAACTTAACTTTATTTTAAGATTAAAAAAAGAAGAAGAAGAGAGACTCACGTAAAAAAAAAAAAAAAAATGTAGGTTCTATATTTTTTATTTTCTTTCATATGTGCCTGAGATCTTATTCTTTTGTTATGTTTAGAATTGATTTTCTTTTGAGTATTTGGGTTAATCTCTATATTTTGACAGTGTTTTTGTGGGTTTGGTTTTTTGGTTGAAATTTCTAATAATTATTTTACATTGTATATGGCAGATAAAACATCTCTATTTTTTGGAGAAAAATTAAAGGTAAAACCTTTGTCTTCCAACCCAAGGAGTGGTAAAATTTGTTTGGTATATTATATATGAATTTGTTGAATTTGAAGGGTTTTGTTTGGTTTTGAAGAGTAGGTTGATCTTAATTCTTTACCTTATATGTTTTTGCTTTATTGAGAATTTTTATTTGAGTTCATGTGATTTTTTGTTTTCTTAATTAAAGTTATGATTTTTGGTTGATTAATTATTTGTTTGGATTCAACGTAAAAGATAATAGAATTAGGTGCTATAATTTTGATAATGTTCCATATTTTGAATTCTTTATATTGTTATTACAACAACTAAGTAAGATTTGTTTATATCTTTGTAGTTTATATTAGTTTTGAGTGTGTGTATATATATAACTTTTGGGAATTTTGTTTTATTAATTTAAGAATTGTAAATTTCTTTATAGGTTTCAGTAACTATGCACCTGCAGTGAGATGTTGACAATATAAGCATATATATATATATATATAGTATTAACATATTATAAAAATCTCTCTTACAACCCAATAACATTCTATGTTAGACAACACTTCTAAACTATGGAAAAGCATAGAAGTTAAATATTTCTTTTCATTGTATTTTTTTTTATTATGAAAAATCTTTTTTTTTTTTTTTTAAATGCTAACTAGCAAAATGTCTATAATATGCATATTATTGACCCAATTTTCTATTTCTAAATTTCTTAGATTTTGTTCTATAAATAACTTTTCCGTGCACCGCACGGGTTAGCGACTAGTATATATATATATATAAAACCGAAACCTCTGAAACTCCCACAATTTTCCACATCACCACTATTTTCTTTATTCTTTTTTTAATTTAGATTCTTTTTCTTTTATTGAGTCTACACTACAAGCCCAATCCAAAGTCTTTTATATATATATATATATATATATATGAGATAGGTTCAAGTTACACCTGGTGTAACTCTTATAAACTGATACATTTTTTACACCGTGGATTTCTAAGAAATCTAACGGCTAAAAAACATCATTAAATGCTATAGTTTTCCACCTTATTATCTAATTAATACTAGCATTTTCTCTCTCTTTCTCTCTCTCCTTATTTATTGCTTTCCACCGTATAATATTTTCTCCAACTCAATCTAACAATATATATATTTATAAAATACTGCTCAGAGAAACAAGAAAAATGCACAGCAAGCTACTCGGAGAAACAAGAAAAATACACAGCAAGTAGGAAAAAAGCCTTATTCTTTTGGAATTACTTTGAACAAGTCTTTCATACCCTGATTTAACCGACGGTTTTTTTATGAAATGGACAAAAGAGTAAAACATAAACATTTAGCTTATCTAAGCCATGTTCATATAAGGTTCCATCGCCAAGGTTTGAGGCTTCCTTAACTACTTGTTTTATCCACACAATAGAAAATAGACTTTTCTCTCTCTCATCAGTGCTAAAAATTCTCCAAAAGTTAGTCTCACTTCCCAAGGAGGAACTTATATTCTCTTGCACAAATTCAACGCTTTCTTGACGGTGATGAATCATAGGGAAAAATCAAAGCCATGCACAACCTTAATTAACACTGCACAAGTATACTCTAAAATGGAGTAGTTAATTTTTCATTGAGTTACTTACCAAGGAGATTTCTACCACTATTTATATCCAAGAGCCTATATGAAGTTCACAAGCCCAACTACATATCTGGTTAAATCTGTTAGATTCCCTTGCCATTATGTACAATAATAATAAATCTATCCTATGTAGCATACTTTTTGTTGCTTCCAAAGGCACAAATTAAAGGGCCTCCTTTCAAATCTTCTTCGTCTCAACTTTCTTCTTCTTCCTCCATAACACAGCATCAAGAGCTGAAATTTGCGAAACAATATTATCTTGCGATGGCTACGCATCAGATTTTAGGATTAAATTCCCTTTTCAACTAAATACTTCTACCTCTAGATCTACACAAGCCAAACGCTGTGGCTATCTTGGATTCAATCTATCATGCAACAACCAAAGGCAAACAATTCTCACTCTCCCTCATTCAGGGGACTTCGCTAGCTGTGGATGATATCGACTACTTTGACCAATTACTCTATATCAAGGACCCAGATGGATGCCTTCCCAGACGGTTCCTAAACTTCAACTTCACTGCTATGGGCTCTCCTTTCTACTACTCATTAGAGACTGATGAGTATTATGACTTCTACAACTGCTCCAACGTCAGGAGACTCAAGACTGGTGAATTTGGTTTGGTTCCTTACCTTAGCGGCCATGACTTCTAGGTCTTCATGGTGAATTTGAAAGTCATTTGCTGGCTCTGGTTTTGGGTAGTTTTGTGAAATCAATGAAAATGAGATTATTTATCAATTATTATTATTATTTTTTTGTTAGATTGTGTTAAAAAAAAAAATTATTTGGTGGAAAGCAATAAATAAGGAGAGAGAGAGAGAGAATGTTAGTATTAATTAGGTAATAAGATAGAAAACAATAGCATTTAATGATTTTTTTACCCGTTAGATCTCTTAAAAATTTACGGTGTAAAAAATGTGTAAGTTTATAAGAGTTACACCAGGTGTAATTTGTACCTATCTATATATATATATTATTTAACAACCGGATGTTTTCTGGAGCTCCCACCTATTGTTTCGAGCTTTCTGAAGAGTGTTTTCTGTTTTGTCTTTCTTCTTCTTCTTAAGGTTTAAGGCTGCTTCAAAGTCTGCAACAGTCCCAAGTCACCATAGCAAACCAGGTATCTACAAACAAAAATCTCTCTTCTGTCTTCTACCTTCTCTCTCTCACTCTCTCATACACGTACGGTTCTTCTGTCTCTCTCTCTCATGCACGGCTCTTCTCTACAACAATAAACCAAGGCTTAAACCTCTTGTCTATAGGGCTAGGCTAATTAATCCCTGAATCCTGTGTAGTTGTTTTGTATCTAAGGCTTACTTTGTAGAAAGTTGGAATCTTTCAACAACCGGATGTTTTTATAGACTCCATTGTAGGCATTTAATTTATTTGATGCTTTACGAATATTTATGATAGTTTTATTTGATACGTCGAATTATGGAAATATTTTTGTTATTGTTTATGGTTTTATTTATCGCTTCTATTTGTCAATGTACGTAGTATTTGTTATTAGTAGCTTCTCTAAAGTGAAAGAAAATTTGTGTTTTATTTTAGGTTTTATTTAAACTAAAAACTTGGGTCTTCTTAAAACCCTAAAACATAATTTGTTTAAGGGCTTAAGGTTTTGCTTGCCACAAAATCGAGGTGAGAACCCCATCTTCAACTCGATCAATATTATTATATTGTTATATGAATCTTGAAGTAATATATAGATGGTTTGGCAACGTAGTGAGATTTGGTTATTTCTACTATATTGTTTACTTGATCACCGTGGAATCGATGGTCGTACTCTTATCTTTTTATTGACGATAAAGAAAAAAAAGGTTCTTCAGCATCAAAGGTATTTCTTCTTTTATCATTATTTCTTCTAATTAATTTTAAATTGTAAATTAGCATAAAAGGTATTAATAAGATATTTCTTAGACCCTTTAACCTTGATGTTAGAAGAAGAAATACCTTTGACACTAAAGACCCTTTTTTTTCTTAGACCCTTTTACAATTTTAAATTATAAATACATTTGAAGAAATAATTAAAGGTATGCTAAATTACAATTAAAATTTTCCAATTTCTTGGATTTGGTTTGTCAATCTTTTTTTCTGATTAGAATTTTTTTCCTGCTTGGCAAATTTTTTTATTAGATTTTTTTTTTTTTTGCCCCTGAAATAAATTTCTAATTTTTTTTTTTTAGTATAGCATTAACTGTTTGTCTATATACATCTAATTTCTAGATATTGTAGTGTTCTCTTTACATTTAAAAAACTCATGAGACTCAATTTGAATTGTAACTTATCATGTTTAAATAATTTATTTTGAGTTTTAAGTAATTAATATTTGCATTGGTATGTTGTTGAGATCCAATAGTTGTGTCCTTAAAATCAAGAGGAACTGAAAAAAAATATCTAAAAAAAATTGTAAAAGAGTCATGAAGGTTGGTACTAAAGACATATTGAAACAAAGGAAAATTGAAAAGCTACATACTGATGCAGGTTGGTACTAAAGCTGCCTAAATTTGTGGAATTCTTTGTTTTTTGCCAGCTTTGAAACAAAATTTAGCCAAATCGGGATCCACACTACTAGCATTATTGTTAGTCAATTTAAGTTCAATGGTGTATTAAAGTACACACATTTGAAACTTTTGATTATATAAGTAAAAGAACATGAATGTTACTTAAAACAAAGCACACACAATTTTTACTTTAAACTCTTGGCTAAAGATAGCTTCTTCTTTTTTTGTTTTTTTGTTTGTTTGTTTGTTTGTTACAGTAATCAAAAGAGCCTACAAGTTAGCTATTTCAAACAAAAGAAAAACTAAATAAATCATCTTCTAAAAATGGTCCTTCTCACAATTTTTTGACTGCTTAGCTATACTTTCTCACAGTTGATTATGAATATACATATTAATTGTCACTTGTTGATTCTCAAAAAAAAAAAAAAAAAAAATTGTCACTTGCTCTGTTAAATTTCATTACTTCTTTAATTCTACACAATAGCACCAAATTAATATATTTCATTATTCACGTCATGAACATGACATATATTGTTTTGGAAAAAAAAAAAAAAAAAAAAAAAGAGATCTGCACTGTATGATATCAATCTTCATTAGTTGGGAACAAAATTTATTCCCCTTCTACTTTGTGGGCTAGGTTAGTTATGAAAAAATTAGATAGTTGAGTGCATGAATGTATTTTGCACATTTTTGTTGAAACATTTGTAATAAATGACAAACATTGCAGGAAACAAAAAAATTTAGTTCTAGCAAAACAAAAGACCGACAAATCTATCAACAATTAGCAAATCGAAGTACCAAAAACCTCATCCATAAATTCTTCATTTTACTTCTCCCATAACTTCTGTTGTTCTAAAAGAAAATAAGGAAATAGCCAAATGCTTCGCAATCATCACAAGTAAAACCAAAAGTATCAAAGGAGAGAAAAAAAATGACTAAGTTCTTTTATATATATATATAAAGTTAATGTTAATCTGATTTCATACTACTATTAGAGTTTATGCATTAGAGTTTGCAAATTGGTTGATTTCGAGAGAGTTAAATTCTAATATATATGCTACTATTATTCTTATGGCCTACACCTCTTTTAGTTCATATTTATATTTGTATCATTCTTTTCATTAGGAACAAGTAAGTTCCCTTTAGAATAGTATATGTTGTTATAGTAGTCATCTTGACCATTTGAAGTTTTAACTTAGCCTCATTGATTTTATAAATTTAATTGCATAAATGTATATAATATATTTTGTGAATTTTGTTGATAGATTTGTAAAGAATAGTATTATTGAGAATAATATCATTTTAATATGCAGTTGAATTTAAATATATTAGACATTTTTCTGTTTTTTTCTTTATTCATTTTCTAATCATATATATGTAATTTTATTAAACTATTTTGTGCATCGCACGGGTTAGCGACTAGTTATACATGAGTCTTAATTAGTAGGAGTATAATTTTTCAAAAAAATAAATAAATTTCCATATATAGAAAATTTTTTTAAATGGACAATCGTACTTTATAAATATTGTTGCAAAGGTTGAGGTTATTTGACGAACATTGTTTGAGAGCACCTATGTTTTCTTTAATTTAATCTCTATTATTACACTTTGTTTCTGTATTATCTCTAACTCAGTAGTGTTGTGTTGTGTTGTTTAGTAGTAAAGATTTTTGACTAATGGATAACAATAACAAAGGGAAGGCTGAGTTAAGGAAAAGTGTCCACCGGGTTTTGTTCGCAGCCCTAGACAAAGCTGATGAAAGTCTTCTCGCTCTGATAACAATGCTTGAGGGTTGCAATTACAAAGGTACTTTCTGCTATCTTTTAGGCATTCATAGAGTCCCGTAAACTACACTAGTATTTTGAGTTTTACCCACAGAACACAAAAACAAGCATGATATTGGTATGTGACTTTTAATTCTGAACTGACAAAATATTTCCAGTTACCAAATGCTTTGGAGCCGAGGGAGTTTCGTCTTTGCCTAATATGGCAAGGAGTAGATTTGATATCATTCTAACCGAAGGAAACTTGAATGATCCCGAGGATGGATTTATGGGATTTCCAAAGATCTTAGGTGGAATGAACTTGCCAATCGTAAGTAAGTATACATACAACTTTTTCCCCTCAATATGCCATCATTGCATATGCCATTACAATTTAGTTTAACTACATCTTTTGTGAATCATAACCTCTCATGTTCTTATACTACTTTCAGTGATATCATCCAATAACCGAAACATCAAAACCCGTTACCATTGTTCGGCGGGCCATATCGTAACGCCTCTTCTCAAACTGGTGGGGGAACATTTTTTTAAGACAATAAATCCGTCGAATGAAGTCAAGCAGATGAACATGCGGAGATGAACATGTGGAGTTCCCTGATGAAGAAGATATTAAAAGATTGAAAACCGATGTAGGATATAATCTGCAATTTTTTGGAATTTTTGGAAATTTAAATTTAAGATTATTATTTCTTTGATTCTAGTTGCATTTAATTATTTTTAAGTCAAATTGGAGTCCTATTATGGTAGAACATCAATTAGGATTTGTTTAGATTGTTTTAGAATATTGTAGTATAGTTTTATTGAGCCTTTAAATTGACCTCCAAGCCTTTAAATGAAAATTAAGTTCATTATTCAATTTTAAATTTCAGATTATTTCGCTTTATTTTTCTAGTGGATTTTAGAAGTTTTCCTTTTGTATTCAAGGGTTATTTTTTCAAGAACAAACGTGTTTTGCTTTTTGCAGCTTTTTGCATACATAAAAAATGATAAAATATAATGAACATAATCAAAGTTGGTTTGGATGAGAAAATGTGAAGAAATATTTGTGAAAATTGTAAAAGAGATGGACGTCAAGGAATTATGAAAAACAACACAAAAAAAGAATTCTCTCTTTCCCCTTTTCCCTTGCTTCCACCCTTCTTCACTTCCTCTACACTCCGTCACCTGGGCCACAGTTTTTCTTCCTCTCCCCCAAACATAATTTTCCCACAAACTGAAACCTCATCTTCAACCTACAACCGAAACCTCAAGAAAATGAATCCCTGTGAAATAATGAAATCCACAATCAAATCCGCAAGTCCTAACCCACAATCTAATACTCCCTAATCCCCCTCCCTTAATCAAATTCGCAACCCTCCACTCCTAATCCCATTTTACAGCTCTAACAACAATTAAGCTTTTGTGTTTATCCCTAAAATTGATAAAGCAATAGAAGAATAGTTGATAACTGATAAGAACAGTTTAAGAAGAAGCTGCGTATTAGAATTGGTGATAGTATTTGAATTTCTGATAAAGTGATAATCCCAAATTTAATTCAATCTCCAAAATCTTTTAAAAAAAATTTGGACTAATTTATCTGATAAGTTCAAGTTTAAGAAGAAGCCGTGTATTAGAGTTGTCTAACTCCAGCGTGCATTAATTGTCTAGCTGACAATTAAGGTTTAATGCTTAAAAAAAAAAAAATTTAAGTTTTTATGTATATCCAAGAAGCCGTTTATTCATGAAAGTACTTTTTTCCATCGAAACTTTTTCTTCATATCCCTCTAATAAAAAAAAGGCAAGAAGAAATATTTAATTACTTATATATATATAGATAAATATAAGTTCAATATTGCATACTAAAATTTAAATGAAGA
This sequence comes from Quercus ilex subsp. ballota, assembly GCA_032727855.1. Taxonomy (NCBI): domain Eukaryota; kingdom Viridiplantae; phylum Streptophyta; class Magnoliopsida; order Fagales; family Fagaceae; genus Quercus; species Quercus ilex. Next base: position 30,569,501 of record CM064919.1, read on the forward strand.
CCGATTTTATCTTCTCATACGTCTAATTGTCTTTCTCAATCCTAAAATCAATTTCCCCACGAAATAATTTAGAAATAGACAAGCAAGGTAAATGTCATCTTCTAGATCACTAAATTTCTCAGTTGGGTAAGAAAGTCTAATGTATCTTAGGTAACATCACAAATCAGTCTAATATCATCATGGTAAGATGGAATCATGTTTTGCAAATTCCTGTGGATATTCTAAATATTTTATGCATTGCACTAATTAACATCAGTTTTTACTAGATTGACAGGGTTGAAAACGAGTTGAGGTCGGTAGCGAAACAGAAGGTATCAAAAGCATTCTCTAGTTTTAGTTGCATCTTAGAAAAAATATTAAAATCTTCTGCAATGAAAAACCTCCATGTCTCTCTGCCATTGCCAATCAAACAGAAATAAACTAATTAGATTTTATAGTTGAAACATACTTTTATATTTTTCTAAGATGCAACTAAAAATAGTTTAAGAAATACTGAAATGCTGCTGGGCGCATATGTGACACCAGGGGGATTCATCAATATTAAACAAAGACCAAAATTCATACAATACATATCGCACAAACCGACCTAGCCGTTTCATTTGTTTCTACAAGCTGTACAAACTCTTCCAGGGGTATGTGGATTTCTCAATTTAAAAAAAAAAAAAAAAAAAAAAAATTGGTTAAATTTATTTTCTTTAATGATTGAATTTGGGGCTTTCCCATGTATCCATGTTGTGCTGTTTCTATAGTTTAATTGATCTTTTTAATGTTTGCCTTGTTTGGACTATAGATAAACTTCTATCAATATATATAAAGTTTTTAATATCTCTCAGAGATTCTTCGGTACTCCAAATAGCGTTAAGTCGTTTCTCAAAAAAAAAAAAAAAATAGCGTTAAGTCTAGACAAACATGAAGCCAAATCTTTTCAGAACTTCACTATTTGAACGTTCTGTTATTAATTTATTATTAGTTTTGGTTGTATTTTGATTATATTATTGGCTTATAGTGTTTTTATATATATGACCCATTTATTTTGTTCATGAATTCGGGATTAATGTTTTGTATCAAATGTGCATCGTTAACTTTTGATTTCTAAGTTATATTCTTTTATATATATATATATATATATTATAAATTAGCAATTTTTTTTAAAAAATAGTAACTGCGATTAGTTCAAAACTTTTATATATATATATATATATATATATATATAATGAAATGAGTTTCGTGCTGATAATTAAGGGAAATAGTTTACTCCACATAAAACTCTATTATCTAAATTCTAAGAAATTTAAAATTCCACTTCAATGAAAACTCTCCAGAAGTTTCAAAGTTTCAAGTCTCATTGATTATTAAGATAATTTTCTGTAGATTAAATTATATACTAGTAAATTACTCTACCTAAAAGTTTATTATTATGAAATTCCAAAAATTTAAAAATTCAACTTAAAATTTTATTAATAAACGTTTCAGGTGATTTAAATTAAATTCATATTTATTTAAATTATTTTCATCAAGAATTTGCAGAATATGAATTTACGTGAAGTGGCTCAATATTATATGTCATAAAATTATTACACATTTTGTCATGTGTCTCACTAAATTGTAATATAATTCAATTTATATATAATTTTTAATTAAGCTGTGCCATGCTGGACCAGCATAATACTAGCATGTTGAAAAATTACGTGCAAAAAGCTCTAGCAGTTTTATCGAGGGGCATTGTCGAAAATATCTAATTATCTATGATTCATGTTTATATAATTTTATTTTATAATTAAATTTCCATAGAAAAATTTAAAAATGGAAAACTATTCTCTGTAAAAATATTGTTTCAACTTTCAAATGTTGAGGATATGTGACAAACATTTTTTGGTGTGTGTCTTCTTTAATTTATTATTATTATTATTTTTTTTTTTTTTTGAGGGAGTTTAATTTATTATCTGTTATTGCACTTTGTTTTTGTATTGTCTTGTAAAGCTTTTTTTAGAAATGGATAACAATAACAAAGGGAATTCTGAGTTAAGGAAAAGTGTACAACGAAGGGTTTTGCTAGTAGCCCTAGAGAAAGCTGATGAAAGTCTTCTCGCTCTGATATCAAAGCTTGAGGGTTGCTGGTACGAAGGTACTTAATTTCTGCTATTTTTGAGACATTTTCTTTCTTCTTTATTACTGTATTATTTATTTCTCCCTTTCTTTTAGAAAAACTAATAGAGTACAAATAATAATTTTCATTTGAAAAATTTTTGAGGAAAAATAATTTTAATTGTTTCAGAGAGCACTGTAATTGTTCTATTTACCTACAGAAAATCGTAGTACTGTATATCAAAAGAGAAGAGTTTGTTTGGTGTATAGAGGGGCTGAAATTACGTTATTAACCCTAAAGGCCTAGGAAGCATGGATACGGACATAGATATAACACGATGATATAAACAATTTTTGAAAAATAATAACATGGAATGGCTCGTATGACATGGATACGACCCAGATATAACACCCTAAATGAAGCATTTGTACTTCCTAACTGAAGGCACGTATAGGCTAAACTAGTTAAGGGTAAAATTTTTGGTCTTTTTTTTTTTTTTTTTTTTTTTTACCTTGATGGAAGTTGTGATTATGCTCTTACTTCAGATGGTTATGGGCTTGTGAGAGACCGGGAAAATTAGGCCTCTCAAAAAAGAGAGAGATTTGTGTGTGCTTTTTAGGGCACTTCTCTTTTTGGGTAAATGGTGTGGAGTCGCCACTTATTTTTTATAAAAAAAATAAGAAAAACTAAATATAAATACATGACCAAATTGTTCCTTTATCATTGATTGAATAAAAAAATACATATTTGAAAATTTGAAAAAATTACATGGCTTTAGGCCCTATTTACAAACTACCAAATAATTACATGACTTCTTGTCCTAGTTACAATCTACCCAAAATAAAAATAAAGACAAGGCTTAGATCTACTTATCCAAAGACCTAAATTCGAAGGCTTGTTTACGGAAATGGAAGATGTTAGGCACCCATTCCGCCCAGATAGAGTCAGGTCTTCTAGACTCTTGTGACCTATGTTCCCCTTTTATGCATGCTATGAATGATATGTTACACAAGTAAAATAAACAAAACACACAAATTTATTTATGAATGTATCCTCTTCTATATATATAAAAAAAATTCAGATATGTTTTTGTGATAAAAAAAATTAAGTTTGGTTTAGAAAAATTAGATCTGTTTTTTATGTGTAGAAAAAATAGTTTTTGGATAGAAAAATTCAGATCTGTGTTTATTAAATAAAACAAAATCTTTTGGTTTTAAAAAATATCAGATCTGTTTTCTGAGAAGTACTAAAAAAATTAGTTTGTGTAAAAAAAATCATATTTGTTTTGTAATGAGAAAATAAATTTGATTTGTAGAGAGTTAGGAAAAATTAGATCAAATTTTTATGTGAAATAAAATAAGAAAAAGATTTTTTTTTTTTTTTTTTTAGAAGAGGACTATATTCATGAAATAAATTCATGCTACATGCACTAAACAAAACAAACAAAACATCTATTCATGATCCCTTTTTTTTCCAAAATCTGTTGTATTAAAAAAAAATCAGATCTATATCTAAGGAAGATACAAATAAGTTTTTGACTTACAAAAAAATTTGGATTTGCATCTAAGGAAGATACAGATCCGTTTTTATTTTGAAAAAAAATTCAAATCTGCATCTAATGAAGATGCAAATTCGTTTTTATTTGAAAAAAATTTAGACCTACATCTAAGGAAGATGTAGATCCATTTTTATTTTTAGAAAAATTCAGATTTGCATCTAACGAAGATGCAGATCAATTTTATTTAAGAAAAATTCAAATCTACATCTAAGGAAGATGCGGATCCATTTTTATTTAAGAAAAATTCAGATCTACAACTAAGGAAGATGCAGATCCGTTTTTTATTTTAAGAAAAATTCAGATCTACGTCTAAGGAAGATGTAGATCCGTTTTTATTTTAAGAAAAATTCAGATCTACGTCTAAGGAAGATGCATATATGTTTTTATTTGAGAAAAATTCAGATCTACATCTAATGTAGATGCAAATCTGTTTTATTTGAAAAAAAGAATTGATAACATGCAGATTTTGAAACTAAGCAAGAGATCATAACACTAATAAAAAGAACCAAGAATATGTTTTGACACAATAAATTAGCAATTCATGATATGAGTACTTGAAATAACTAAACTAAAAAAAATACAAACATACATCATCACCATAAGAGAAGCTTAAAGAAAAGAAAAGGGTATCGAAAACAACCTCTTGCATGGAGCATTTCTTATTCTTGAGAGGATATTTTAGGGTTCAAAGAAATTTATTCAATTATCTTTGAAACCTAAAAACCCTAGTTTAAGAGATAATACCAGAAAAGGGGAGTGAAGAATTTGAGAGTGTAAAAAGGTGTCTCTCCTTAAGCGTAAAAGAATGTCAAGAGGGGTCTTGAATGTTGGGAGGCATCCCCTGTTTATAGAGGTGTTAGTTGCTTAGAAAATAAGCTAGGTTTGCTTAAAAATTAAGTCCAATCAGCTTAAAAAATAAGCAAAAAAACGTATGGGGAAAATCCTAAAAAAAAAAGGAGATTTGGATAAGAGTAAGCTGATTTTTCAGATCAGAACCAGTTTCAGTATTTTGATCATAACTCTTTACTCAAATTTCCGATTAAGCTGAAATTTTGACATCTTTAGGGAAATTAAATTCTCTACACCTTTTCCAGAAATAGCCTAGTCCGAATTTTGAGTTATGCTAGGCCAAAAGTGCCTTGGAAAATGAATCTGGAATCTATTACTTGATTAGCACGTTTTTGAAGTGTTTTCCAACTCTAAGATTGTATTTGGTCGAATTTCAGAGTTATTTTCATGATAAACCTCATTCCAAAGTGATAATTATTACTTTTAAAATAATTATTTTGAATATAATTATCCCAAAAGCCTAATTATTCACAATATTTAAATATTATCAGCTTATTTGTTTTAATCCCATGCAACAAATCTCACTTTAAGAAAAATATTTAACCAATCACAAAATTATTTAATTAATTTTAATTGTTTAACCAATCGGAATTAATTTAAATCAATCATGCGTGGTCGACTCTACCTAGACACAATGCATGCTGACCGTGCAAACTTGATCATGTGATATCTTTCGATTCGACGGTCCGATTTGGAAACCGAACACACCGTTGTGACCGTTAGAATCTCAAGATCATTTTTTATGATATGCAATGAATGAATTAATACATGTAATGCAATCATAATTTTTGGGGTACATGGATGGTCACTCTAGTTGTCTTCCTTGATTAAATCATGGGTGTAAAATCGAGTGTCTACAGAATAGCCCTCGTTGACAGAGCTTGGAAAGCGAATGTCAATGTAAAACAAAGACACTGATTTTAGCAACCATGATTTAATTGAGCTTGAATTTTCAAAGATTTCCTAGCCCTTGAACCTAAAATCTTGGAACATAGAACTAGTGCCTTACCATTTGACAAGAAATGAAAATAATTGACCTAGCTGATAGCTGATGACTCTGGAAATGATTCTTGACAATTGATGTGACCAATACGCTTTTGAATCCTGATCTTGATAATGGAGATGATCAAGAGGCTTTTCAATCCTGATCTTGATGAAAGGAGGTGATCAAGAGGCTTTTCAATTCTGATCTTGAAACTGGAGTTGTCTGCAACCAAGGGCCTTCTCAACCTCAATCTTGACAAAAGGCAATCAAGGGGGCTTCTCAACCTTGAAACCAGAGCTATCTGCGACCAAGGAGCTTCTCAACCTCAATCTTGACGAAAGGGAATCAAGGGGCTTCTCAACCTTAAAACCAAAGCTGTCTGCGACCAAAGGGCTTCTCAACCTCAATCTTGACAAAAGGCAATCAAGGGGGCTTCTCAACCTTGAAACCGGAGCTGTCTGCAACCAAAGGGCTTCTCAACCTCAATCTTGACGAAAGGGAATCAAGAGGCTTCTCAACCTTGAAACCAAAGCTATCTACGACCAAAAGGCTTCTCAACCTCAATCTTGACAAAAGGGAATCAAAGGGCTTTTCAACCTTGAAACCAAAGCTATCTGCAACCAAAGGGCTTCTCAACCTCAATCTTGACGAAAGGTAATCAAGGGGTTTCTCAACCTTGAAATCAGAGCTGTCTGCGGCCAAGGGGCTTCTCAACCTCAATCTTGACAAAAGGCAATCAAGGGGGCTTCTCAACCTTGAAATCTGAGCTGTCTGCGACCAAGGGGCTTCTCAACCTCAATCTTGACGAAAGGTAATTAAAGGGCTTCTCAACCTTGAAACCGAAGCTGTCTGCGACCAAGGGGCTTCTCAACCTCGATTTTAGTGAAAGGTAATCAAAGGGCTTTTCAACCTTGAAACTAGAGCTATCTACGACCAAAGGGCTTCTCAACCTCAATCTTGACAAAAGGTAATCAAGGGGCTTCTCAGCCTTGAAACTAGAGCTATCTGCGACCAAGGGGCTTCTCAACCTCAATCTTGATGAAAGGCAATAAGGGGCTTCTCAACCTTGAAATCGGAGCTGTCTGCGATCAAGGGGCTTCCCAACCTCAATCTTAACGAAAGGGAATCAAAGGGCTTCTCAATCTTGAAATCGGAGTTGTTTGTGACCAAGGGGCTTCTCAACCTCGATCTTGACGAAAGGTAATCAAAGGGCTTCTCAACCTTAAAACCGGAGCTGTCTGCGACCAAGGGACTTCTCAACCTCAATCTGAACTGTCAAAATGTTGATCAAAGGGCTTCTCTACTCCAATCTGAACTGTTGAAATGTCAATCAAAGGGCTTCTCTACTTTGATCTAAGCTATTGAAGTGTCAATCAAAGGGCTTCTCTACTTCAATCTGAACTATTGAAATATCAATCAAAGGGCTTCTTTACTTCGATCTAAACTGTTGAAATGTCCATCAAAGGGCTTCTCTACTTTGATCTAAGCTATTGAAATGTCGATCAAAGGGTTTCTGTACTTTGATCTAAGCTGTTGAAGCGTCGATCAAAGGTCTTCTCTACTTTGATCTAAGCTATTGAAATGTCGATCAAAGGGCTTCTCTACTTTGATCTAAATTGTTGCCTGCAAAATGTCAAAATTTGGGATTAGACTTTAAATGATAAGTAATTTGTGGTCCCATTGCTTTTGAGATGTGTGATTTTCATTTGTCTCTTCTTGATTTAAACTTTATCAAGAAAATTTTGATTGATTATTGGTGGTTCCTTGAAAAAGATTTTATTTTTGAAAAAGATTTGATTTTTGAAGCTTGAAGGCTTGGAATTGGAGACTGGAAATTCTAAATTTTAAAACCTTGAAAGTTGAAATTTTGGAATTTTGAGACTTGAGATTTTAAAGCTTGAAATTTGGAACATGGGATTTGAGGTATGAAGTTTTGAGAATTGAAACTTTGGAATTTTGAAACTTTGTGACTTGAAATTTTGAACATGAAATCTGAGGTTTGAAATTTTTGCAACTTGAAATTTGGGAAACTGAAGATCTGAATTTAAAAATTGGGCATTGAGAATGTGGAATTTTTAAACTTGCGAATGAAAATTTTGAATTGAAAATTTGGGATTTGGAGTTTGACACTTGAAATTTTGAAACTTGAAACTTGAAATTTGAAACTTGAGCTTTTGAAAATTTGCACCTTGAGATTTTGAGACTTGAAACTTGGAATTTGAAACTTGAAATTTGAGATTGAAAATTGGAACTTAGAGTTTGGAATTTGTAATTTGAAATTTGAAAATTTGGGATTGAAAATTTGGGATTTGAAAATTTGGAATTTGAAAACTTTGGGATTTGAAAATTTGGGGGGTTTGAAAGCTTGGATTTTGGAAGTGGAAATATGGGATTTGAAAATTTGAAATGTGGAGTTGAGAATTTAAGATTTGGAATTGAAAATTTGATGTTGAGACATTATCATTGTGTTGTTGTGTGATCTTGTTGGAATTTGGGCATTGTATGATTGATCATGTTGTAATCTTGGCTTTGGAGCATTTTTGAAGTGTTGTGTTTTTGTCATGGAGCAACTTGGACAAGGTTGGTGATTTATGGAATTTTGGCAATGTTGGTAATTTGTGATGTTGTTGGATGAACTTTGGCTTGGATTTTGGGGGCATTGGCATTGTGAAAAATTTGTTGTGTAGGCTTGGTTGAATTTATTCATGATGAATGTGGAAGATTTGTTGACATGTGTAATTTATGGAAAAACTTTGTGGGTATGAGTATGGAAAAAATTTGTGGCCACAAAAAAAAATTTGTGGATGTGGGAAAATTTTATGGGCATGAAATTTTGACTATGGAAAAAAAAACAATTTTGTTAAGTATGTGATGTTTAATCATGGAAAATTTTTGTGGTTCTAGTTTTGGGTATGTGGGAATTTATTTGTGCATGGACATGGACATGTGGGATTTTTTTTTTTTCCGCAATGTTGGACATGTAGGAAAAAAAATCTTTGATTGTGTATGGTTATGAGAAAATTTTGGTAGTTGTGTCTGGACATGTGAAAAATTTTGTTTGTGGTAAAATTTTAGTGGGACATTGATTTTTTGTTGTGGGACATTGATTTCTTTGGCGGGTAAATTCTTTTTAGGCACATGATTTTTGGTCATGGGAAATTTTTGGTTGATATGGAATGAGATTTTTTGTTGGCATGAGAATTTTGGCATGGAATGAGATTTTTGTTGGCATGTGATTTTGGTCATGGGAATTTTTCTTATGTGATTTTGGTCATGGGAATTTTTGTGGACCTGTGATTTTAGGCATGGGAAATTTTTTGGACTTGTGATTTTGGGTATGGGAATTTTTTTTGGACCTGTGATTTTGGGCATGGGAATTTTTGGACATGTGATTTTGGGCATGGAAAATTTCTGTCATGGGAAATTTTTTTTTATCATGTGGTTTTGGGCATGGGAATTTTGGACATGTGATTTTAGGCATGGAAAATTTCTGTCATGGGAAATTTTTTTGATCATGTGGAAAATTTAAATGAGACAAGTTTAGAATTCACCTGATGAGGTCTTGTAGTACCAATTTAAACTTATCTTGATTGGCTCTAATGGAATCTGCACTTACTTAAATGAGGCAGAGCCAAATGCCCCTAGTTTAAAATGAATGCATGATTTTTTGAAATCTCAATGACTTTTTTTTTTTTTGAAAAGATGATGATGGTGATCATTTTTTGAAAATGAATGAGCCATGGGTGAATGCCCCTAGTTTGGAACATGAATTCATGAGTCTTGAAAAAAAAAACTTGATTTGATCAATTTTTTACAACAATGATACAAGTGATGATTTTTGAAAACAAATAAGTTAGGCACATCAGAATGCCCCAATTTGACCAAAAAAATCTTTTTGAGTGTTAAATGATCCTAAAAAAAATGTCTGAGAACGCAAAATTGCATGGATGTTCGATGGAGGGGTTGCATGCCACTTGACACATGAGGAGTGCCATTCGGCACTTTTAGAGTGCCAAATGGCACTTGGCCACATCATGACACTCACGCCATGGTGGGCCAACTCCTCATGCTTTTCCAATGCGTGTTTCGCGTTTTCGTGTTTTTTGAAAAATATTTCCTTCATTTGTGATCATGAAACACTCTCCTACTTAGCTACAAACTCTCTGAAACCTATTTCAAACCTGATTAAGAACTGATGTAGCTCATATAAATGATTTCTCCTGCGACAAATCTCTGCATCAAGGTTAGCAAAACACAATAATTACAAGCAAAAGTCATCCATGGCTAGCAACCATAATTTTTCTCATTCAACAATTCATGATATCAATAGATGGGTTTGTAGCTTTGATTTCAGTGCCAAGACCAATTTTACAGCATACAAACTAGAGGAAATTAAGGCTCTGAGGAATGTCAAAATCAAGTGGGATTTTCTTTGTGTTGCTGTGAAGTTCTGTGATCCCAAAGATCATGTGTTCGGGTTTAAAACTACTGAACTCTGTCCCATAATTGAAGAATTTTCCGCTATCCTGGGCTATGATCCTAGCAAAAAATATGTGGCGGTCTCTTGTAATTCAGGCATAGGGAATCTTTGTCTGATGCTCTCAGTCTTCCTACTTCCATCACTAGTAGTATGATTGAAGGACATACGGTGAATCTTCGTGCAATTGTTTCTAGGCTGATTGACAAACGCACCTATGGAGTGACTGACAATATGCATAAAAACTTTGGCTTGGGCCTATGCTTCATGGGAGAATTTTTGCCTTGCTCTGGAAGGCACGGTTTTGTGGATGCTCGAGCCATAAGTGTTGTGAGTCAAATTAAGGATGGTGATAATCCCGTTTCTTTGATCTTGGTAGAAACTCTTTTAGGATTGGATGCTGTATTTCAAGGTGGAGAATCTCAAAATTTCCTAGGGCGTCCCTTAACTTTGCAGATATGGTTGATGGAATGATTGGATATGATTGCCAAGCCTACAACTGGTAATTATGGGCCCAGTAGTTTTCTTAGCAGGACTGTAATTAAAACTGAGTGCCAAACTGAGAGTGATTGGGTGAAGTTCTTGAACAAGAAATCCAGTACCTCAATCCAATGGAACTGTTATTGGTGGAAGTGCCCACCCCTTCTACTACGGTCTCCAGGACTAGATCACATCTTCATTGTTGGGTTATGGAGAGCAACTTTCTACAAGGCAGATAGACTCTTAAAGCAGTTTCAGTATGAGAAAGGAATGCGTGGTGGAAAAAGAAGAAGACCTTTTACTCCTGTGGACACAATTCCTACTTCTATAAGGAACATGCTATTAGGCTTGGAGGTGGCTGACCGAGTGGACCAATCTTTTGTCAAGGTTCACTTTCACATGATGACTACAAAATACTCTAATTGGTTAGGTGAACAAGATTGTTGACAAGGAAGCTGAGATGGTTGCTATTAGAAAGCAGTTTCTCAGAGATAACCGGGAAAGACACAATGAAGACAACTATGAATTCAAAAAAAGGTACAAGAATGATGAAGTACCTAACACAGAAGAAATCAGTGATCAACAAAAAGAGAAAAGACTGAAGACAAAGTGACCTTCTAATTCTTTGGCTTTGAACATGTTTATTTAAAAGTTGATGTAAAAACTCTTATGTTTAGGAATTATTTAGGATTTGTAGGTTAGGGATTCTGTTTAAAGTGTAAGCTTTTGGGGTTTTTTTATTTATTTATTTATTTTTTTATGGTTTGGTTTAGGGTTTGGGTTCTTAAGGTTTGGTTTGGTTTGGGGTTTGGCTTCTTAAGGTTTGGTTTTTTGGATTTTGTGTAATGACATGGTTTAATGGAATGGTTGAATTTTGGAAAATTTTGTTTAATGGGCAAATGGTGGTTTTGGGAAATTGTGACTGGACCCGCCTTTGTAAAAGGATCAGGTCATCATGTAATTCATTGATTTTTTTTATTTCCCTTAATTTTTTCCTAGGCCACCCTTTCGGGTTTTCAACCTAGCAGGCTTTCTCACTTTTTTTTTTTTTTTTTTTTTTTTACTCTCCTTTTGCGTAGATCACCCTTTCGGGTTTTCAACCTACCTTTTTTTCTTACTTTTTTTTTTTGTCAAGCCCAGGAAGGGAAATAACATAATTTACAACCACTTCAGACGTGGTGCTTTCTAACTACCACTTCAAACGTGGTATCTCTTCAATTGATCCATGTTGGTTGGCTCAGTGAAAGGGTTTGCATCTAAGTCCATCAACCTTACTACCCCCCCCCCCCCCCCACCCCCAGAATATATCTGCTTGATAATGTATGGGCTTGCCCAATTTTACTTGAACTTCCCATTTGCATCTTGAACCGGGGCTTGGATTTCTTTCAATACTAAATTCCCTAATTACAAATCTCTAGTTCTTACTTTCTTGTCATAAACTTTCCTAAGCCTCCTTTGGTAACCTTGAATATGATACAAGGCCTTAAGTCTCTTCTCATCCAACATGCATTGCTAGTCATATCTGCTTTGCAACCAATTTGCTTCAGGGATTTCACTTTCCAATATTGTCCTTAGTGAACGGACACTCATTTCAATGGGAAGGACTGCTTCCATCCCGTACACCAATGAATAAGGAGTGGCTCCTGTGGAAGATCGAATTGATTTTCTATAATCCCAGAGTGCATAGGGCAATTGTAGGTGCCAGTCCTTGTAATTATTTGTGCTCTTCTCCAAAATTCGCCGTATATTTTTATTAGCAGCCTCAACTGCTCCATTGGTTTGAGGACAGTAAGGTGAAGACTTGTGGTGCTGAATATTGAACTGTCGTAGCAACTTCTCTGTTTCTCCCTTGAAATGCTGCCCATTGTCAAAGATAATTTCATGTGGTACCCCATATCTACAAATGATATTGGTCTGCAGGGGCGGACCTACACTAGGGCAGAGGGGGGCCATTGCCCCCCCCCCCCCCCCCCCCAAATTAAAAAAAAAAATTAGTATAAAAAAATTATGATTTGCCCTTAAATATATATATATATATATATATATATTTGTCTCTCATCCTCTAAAATATTTAGATATTGACCTACAAGAAAATAAATAAATAAATAAAATTCATGCCCCTTTAACTACAAAAACAAAATAAAAAAATAAATATGGACTAAACAAAAATTGCCCACAAAATAAGAAACACTTATTTTGTATGTTATACTTTGTTGATGTGTTTTATAATATGAAATGTTTAAGAAATACTTATTTTGTATGTAGTATTTTGTTGAATATGAAATAGATGTTAGTTTTTATTTTCATAATTTTTTTTTGGTTTTAAGCTTTGCCACCCCCCCCCCCCCCATGTACGAATCCTGGTTCCGTCCCTGTTGGTCTGAATGAATTGAGCAACTTTCTTTGAATTCAAAACCTTGTATGAGGCAGCTTCTACCCATTTAGTGAAGTAATCAATGGCTACGAGTATGAATTCATGGCCATTGGATGTTGTTGGGTGAATCTTCCCAATAATGTCTATCCCCCATGTAGAGAATGGCCAAGGTGACGTCATGGTATGTGATGGCATGGGTGGCATGTGCTTCAGATCTCCATGGACTTGGCATTGATGGCATTTTGAACATGAGCCGCACAGTCGGCTTCCATAGTAGTCCAGTAATAGCCTTGTCTAATTATCTTCCTTAACAGCATGTGTGCATTCACATGTGGCCCATAACCTGACTCATGAACCTCTTCAATTATTTGCTATGCTTCCTTGGCAGTAACACAAAGGAGATAAATTCCATCATATGATCTTCTGTAAAGCCTTTCACCACAAATGATGTAATTAGTAAACAACCTCCAGATGGTTAATTGGTCATTTCTTGTCTGCAGACTTCAGGTATGTTTTATCCTTGAGGTATTGTAGGATATCTGAATACCATTCACCTTCTCCATTCTTTCCCTCATCCTCTTCCATTGTCATGCAGTATGCTGGTTCTTCTTTTTGTTCCAACACTATTGGTTTAACTTCATCTTCTTTTGGCCCATCCATCATGGATGCCATGGTTGCTAAAGCATCGGCAATCTGATTTTGCATTCTTGGCACATATTGATATCGGATCTTGCTGAATTTTGAGGCCCACTTCTGAAGACATTCATGATAAGGCATCAGCCTTTCTTCTTTGATCTTTCATTTATTCTGAATTTGAGAGATTATCAAAGCTGAGAATCCGTATACCACCAACTCTTTTACCCCAAGGCCTAGGGCTGCTTGTAACCCCATGATGCAAGCTTCACATTTAGTGACATTGTTAGTGGTAGGAGAGTTGAGTCTGCAAGAAAATGGAATGTGTGTCCCTTTTGGAGAAATTAAGAGAACTCCAATTCCACTTCCATTTTGATTTGTGGCTCCATCAAAGTACATCTTTCATGATTCTACCTCAATCCCCATGATGTCTTCATTCGAAAAGTCTCCTTGGATCTCTTCAGCTTCTTCTGGTGAACAACAGGCTAAGTGATCAGTAATTGCTCTCCCCTTCACAGATTTCTGAGTCACATACTTAATATCAAATTCTGACAAAAGCAAGACCCATTTAGCTATCTTACCATCTTGCACAGGCTTTTCCATTAAGTACTTCAAAGGATCCATTCTTGCAATCAACAAAACCTTGTAGGCAAGCATATAATGTCTAAGTTTGCGGGTTGCCCATACAAGTGCTACACATGTCTTCTCAAATGGTGAATACTTCTCTTCATAAGGCAACATCTTCTTATTGATGTAGTATATTGCATTCTCCTTTCTAGTCTCTTGTAAGTATTGAGCAAGTAGAGCCCCCATTGCTGTATATGTAGTGGTGAGATACAATAACAATGGCTTTTCAGGTATCGGTGGAACGAGTATTGGTGGCTTCATCAGATAATTCTTGACCTTTTCAAAGGCTTCTTGGCATTGTTCATTCTACACTGTAAGAACATTTTGGAAAGAATGCAAGCAAAGGGATTTACAAACATTGAAAATTGTCCTAAAAATTTTGTTTTCTTGGCAATAGCCTCTAAGAAAACAAAATTATCCTAATTTTTTTTTTCATGAAAGCATTCAATAATAGATAGCGAAAATTCAGAAAAGATTTGTAATTTTATTGTCATTTAACTCAGTAATGACATTGAGAAACACCTGATGATGTTCCCCCTTCCAACTAATCCTCTACTTTACTTTATCCTCTTTTTTCACTTTGTTTTTTCCTTCTTCTCCTTCATCAGAAAATTTAGAATGTCCACCAATAATTCATTTCTGTGGTTGATCTAACATCTTACAAAAGTAGTCTCCCAGCAAATTTTGAACATCCAAAACTATATTGCTTTCCAAGTAACTGTAAGTGCTCTTAATGATTCCGTTATTAGAAGCAATATTTAAAGTAATCTTGAACTTTGCTGGTCATTTTAGGACAACCTCTTTCTTTCTTTATTGTTTTTTATTTATTTATTTTAAACCAAAGAGATGGTCATGGCATTTGTGCTTGCTAAGTATGCACTAATATGAATCCATTGTAATTTGTAATTTGTTAGCTAATAATCACGAACACGAACATGAATATAGACACGACATGAATAAGTAAACTATGAAGTTATTCATGTTTGGATCTTAATAGAAATAGATAAAATAAAAATAAAAAAACATGTTCTCACTCAAATCAAATCATTGATAATTAACTCTAACATGTTTCTACAACAAAGAACATAATTTATTATTTTAAAAAAATTATGCAAAAAAATTTCATCAAAGATTTTTGAACATCAAGAAACTTATTTTCTTTGATTTTCAAATCCAAACAATATGTGAATCATACAAAATGATGGAATAAGATCTAATACCGACTATTAGGAAAATATACATGCATTTCATACATGAAATAAGTAGCAAAATTAAAACATGGATCTACTTCATATGTTGCACAACCACATATTCTCTTGAATCTAAACTTAGAGTTTCAAAAGAAAACTTACATTGATGCCTTAGAACTGAAATTTTAGTTTCAATTCCGTCTTCACCTCAACGACTATTCACTTGGATGTTAAGGGTAAACAACCAACAAAAACACAAAGCATGGATGTTAAGGGTCAAGTTTTCTTGGGTAATTGGGGGTTTTTAACAGCCCAACCCACTTGCTAGAGAAATGGACCTTCATAGATTACAAAATTTTAAAATATTCTAGAATTTAGAATTTACAAATTTTTAAAATATTCTAGATTTTAAAATATTTTAGAATTTACAAATTTTTAAAACCTTTTATTTTGTATTTAAAATATTTTACGCATATAAAAAATATTCATAGCAATGTAACCATATTTTGCATTAATGCATTTAGCATGCAATATTATGGTTAATATTTCATGATTTTGGCATGATTATAGTGCTACTATTACAAAGAAATCAATTCAATTGAGACTAAAGTTGTTAAAAAAAACAAATATTAAACTGATGGCTTTATAAAGAAGTGTTGAGATATTGGAAGAAATTAATAACTCTTCATAAAATGCTTCCAACTTGGTTAACCTCCAAATAGTACTAACATCAATAGTAAATGTTCCAGATGCAAGTGCATTACCATCTTAAGGTACAGTTTTATTTTTCACAGGTAGTTATATATATTCAGATTGTATATATTTTCATGAAATGACACTTGTATTTTATGAACAATGCTATTGAAAAATGCTAAAAAATGTTGTTGATGGTAGTAATATTGTGGGTGGATGTGATGTTGCCTTCAATTCAGATGTCAAGCTGAGTGTGGAACTCACCATAATAACACCAGCAACTGAAGTTGTTCAAGATGTGGAAGTGCGTTTTGTAGCTGGAGGTTGAAATTCCAATGCAGCTATATATGAAGACTTCAATGAAAATCTAAATAATAAAACTGTGTGTGGATTTAATATGGCTGGAGGTAATGCAGCTGTATATGAAGACTGTGAGAATCTGGATAGTACTACTATGGGTGGATTTAATATGGTTGGAGGTAATGCAGCTGAAATTGTTCAAGATGTGGAAGTGTATTTTGAAGTTAGAGGTAAAAATTCCAATGTAGCTGTATATCAAAACTTCAATGAGAATCTGAATGGCTATACAGTGGGTGGATTTAATATGGCTAGAGGTAATGCAACTGTATATGAAGACTTCAATGAGAATCTACATAGTAATATTGTGGGTGGATTTAATATGGCTGGAGGTAATGCAACTGAAGTTGTTCAAGATGTGGAAGTGTATTTTGACGCTAGAGGTCAAAATTCCAATGCAGCTGTATATCAAAACTTCAACGAGAATCTGAATTGTTATACTATGGGTGGATTAATATGGCTAGAGGTAATGCAAATGTATATGAAGACTTTAATGAGAATCTGGATAGTAATACAGTGGGTGGATTTAATATGGCTGGAGGTAATGCAGTTGAAGTTGTTCAAGATGTGCAAGTGTATTTTAAAGTTGGAGGTCAAAATTCCAATGTAGTTGTATATCAAAACTTCAATGAGAATTTGAATAGTTATACTGTGGGTGGATTTAATATGGCTAAAGGTAATGCAGCTGTATATGAAGACTTCAATGAGAATCTGGATAGTAATATTGTGGGTGGATTTAATATGGCTGGAGGTAATGCAACTGTATATCAAGCCTTTGATGAGAATCTGTATGTTATGGAAGACAACTTATTAATGGATCCAACTAAATTTGTTCAAAATATGGACGCGCCTTTTGAAGATGGATCGTTCACTACAAAAAATTGGACATATAGTGGCGTTTCAGAAACGCCACTATAGGTCTTAAAAAGGGCACTATAGGCCCATTTAGGCTATAGTGGCATTTACAAATGCTACTATTGTATCGCAACTATAGGTTTGTACCCTATAGTATAGGCCCAATTTTTTTTTTTAAAGGCTATAGCAGCGTTTTTATAAACACCACTATAGGTCCAAACCTTATAGTGGCATTTGTAAAACGTTGCTATAGGGGGGGGGGTAAAAGCCCATATCTACCTATTGAGCCTAGGGCCCTGTTTTTGGGGTTACTTTATGTTCGAAGAGTAATATCGGGTTGAGGTAGAGTTCATCTGAGGGCAACAAACCCGGAGATGGAGGAAGAGTACAATCCGAAGAGGTCACCCTTTGTCCGAAGAAGTTTTACTCCTCGGATACGAATAGTCTTGATCAAATAAACGTACGAAAGGTCCGAATGATCTTCCTGGCAATTCCAGTGACAAAGACGAGCTCTGGGCATACCTGGGGATGATAAGGATGAGGAAATATCTCAAGGAAAAGCTGCTACCACCATATTTAATGCCCCGCAGCAACTTTTCTAGCCGCATTTATGTGGAGAAGACCCCTGAACAGTATAACCCCAGCTACCGCCACTCCCAAAAAGCTAGAGAAGATGCTTGATGTGACCTATACTCAAGTATGTACGCAGATAGAGGACAAGTGGACGACTGGGATGATTAGGGAAGAGGCTATATAAAGAAAAAGAGCCCTTGATAGAGAGGGACACACGATCCAGAGAGAGAGAACAAGAAAAACAACTTTACTGTAGGTCTAAGACTTGTAACCTAACTTCATTCAATAAAATGCCTCTTTGGACATTCATGTCTGTTTTTGCCTTAACATAATTGCATGTTAGTTTATTCGCAAATACCATAACCAACTCCTGTTTAATTCATATCTAGCCCAGTTCTTTCACCCATGCTCTACAAATTCATTGTCTTGGGTTCATAGGGCTCATAATCCATATCTTGTGGGCTTGGGCTACAAAAATTGACCCTACAATTGGCGCCGTTTGTGGGAAGAACTTGTGCAGGGGTGAAAACAACCATCGGTGATGGCAGAACGAAGTCAACAACAAGCAGAATCTAGGGCATCCCAACACGCTGATCCTTTTCTTAACTTGGAGAGAAGGCAAGATCGTGAGGGTAGTGTGCACACTGTGCATATTGGTCAAAGCCAGTCACATGGCGGAAGTCACGTGTCCCATGCAGAGAAGAACGGGGACTTGTAACTAGAAGTTGAAAAACTGAAAAGGGAGTTGTGCCATGCAAAGAGGAAACGGATTTCCTCATATTCTAATGAAGATTCCGATGATGAGCAAGACGTCACTTATCAGCAGAAATCTCAGATACCTGCTAGTGAATCCTTTTCCTATGAAGAAAAGCCTCATCGCAAGAAACAGTATAAAAGTCCATCACGCGGAGGCATAGGGAATGATGCTATGAACAAGGCCTTGAATAAGATTTCTCGGTCACCTTTTACTCGCAGAATTGAGGAGGCGAGACTCCCTCGGCGTTTTAACCAGCCAACGTTTACCATCTACAACGGTAAAACAGACCCGGTGGAACACGTGAGTCACTTTAACCAAAGGATGGCTGTCTACTCCAGAGACGAGGCCTTGATGTGTAAGGTTTTCCCCTCCAGTCTGGGGCCGGTAGCAATGAGGTGGTTTGACAGCCTGAAAGCAGACTCTATCAATTCCTTCAAAGAGCTCACCCAGGCATTTGATTCACGCTTTGTCACATGCCAAAGAGTAGCTAGGCCCCTGTCTTCACTATTGTCCCTGAGCATGCAAGAGGGCGAGACTCTAAAGGCATATTCTGATAGGTACTGGGAGATGTTTAATGATATGGAGGGCAACTCCGACGCAATGGCCCTCAGCACGTTCAAGCTCGGCCTCCCTACTGACCACGGTCTAAGGACCTCCTTATCTGGCAAACCAGTTACTAACATGCGTCAGCTCATGGACCGTATAGAAAAATTTAAAAGAGTTGAGGAAGATCAGCAGCAAGGGAAGGGAAAGGACAAAGCTATCCCCCAGGAGAGGAGGGATTTCCGGTCGAAGCATTACAATACTGGTAAACCGCGTAGAGATTTTGTTGGACAATCAAGATCGACCAATCCTCAAGCGGTCAACACTGTATTTAAAGAACCGGTGCACCAAGTTTTGGAAAAGATTAAGAACGAGCCATTCTTCCAGTGGCCGAACAAGATGGTAGGAAACCCTGAGAGGCGTAATCATAATCTCTATTGCCAGTATCACCAAGACCACGGGCATAGCACGGATGATTGCAGGAGCCTGTGGGATCATTTAGATCAGCTAGTAGGAGAGGGCAAACTAAGACACCTTCTGCACCATTCCAGTGGCCAAGGAGGGCAGATGAGCTCAGGGCCCCGAAGAGATGATTCTTCAAAACCACCATTGGGAACTATTAATGTCGTCTTTACCGCACCAGGGAGAACAGAATCCTGGCCATCAAAGGTTATGTCAATAGCCCAATCACCAACAGGGCATTTCAGCCACGGTCCGAAGAGATCTAAGTTGGATGCCCCATTGGTTATAGGATTCTCGGATGAAGACATGCTAGGGACTGTTCAGCCCCACGATGGCGCTTTAGTAATCACCCTCAGAATTGGAGGGTACGATGTGAAGAGGGTGATGGTGGACCAGGGTAGTGCTGTGGAGATAATGTACCCCGACCTCTACAAGGGGCTAGGTCTAAAACTTCAAGATTTAACACCATACAATTCCCCCCTCGTGAGTTTTGAAGGAAGGGTTGTCACCCCTAAAGGCCAGATACGCTTGCCTGTGCAGACCGGCTGTGAAGTGGTAGAGGTGGATTTTATAGTTGTGGACGTGTACTCACCCTATACAGCAATTTTAGCCAGACCTTGGCTTCATACATTAGGGGCTGTTTCCTCTACTTTGCATTAGAAAGTCCAATACCCAGCTAAAGGGTAGGTTTATGAAATCCGAAGAGATTAGTCCGTAGCTCGACAGTGCTTAGTGGCTGCCATCCAACATGAGCCCGAAACCGAGCCCTCGTCCAGGGCCGAAAGGGGCTTATAGCAGTTAAAGTCTCTGGAATTACCCATTGAAGATTCAAACGAGGGCGCTCGATGTGAAGATCTAGTGAAAGTTGTCATTAGGGACGATCCTGAAAAGTTCTTTCAGGTCAGATCTCAGCTGCCTCTTCAGGAGAAAGAAGAGCTAATAGAATTACTGAAGAGGAATCTTGACGTGTTTGCCTGGGATGCTTACGAAGCCCCAGGGGTAGATCCCCAATTCATTTGCCACCATCTCAAAGTCAATCCATTGATCATTCCTAAGAAGCAGCCTCTTCGGCGCCCATCTAAGGAACATGCAGATGTAGTGAGAGAAGAGGTGGCCAAGCTCAAACAAGCTGGAGCTATTAAAGAATTTTTCTACCCGGAGTGGTTAGCGAACACTGTGGTAGTGAATAAGAAAAACGGGAAATGGTGAGTCTGTGTAGATTTCACTGATTTGAATAAGGCCTATCCCAAGGATCCATTCCTCATGCCAAAAATCGATCATCTTATGGATGCCACTGTCGGCCACCCTCGGATGAGCTTCCTGGATGCTTCCCAAGGCTACCACTAGATACCACTAGATACCACTAGCTCTGGATGACTAGGAGAAGACTGCTTTCGTCACCCCTATTGGTAACTACCACTACAAAGTGATGCCGTTTGGCTTGAAAAATGCAGGGTCTACTTATCAAAGAATAATGACGAGGATGTTTGAGCCACATTTGGGTAAAAATATTGAGATCTATATAGATGATATGGTGGTGAAAAGCAAGATTGTTGCTGAGCATATGAAAGACCTTGAAAATACCTTTGAAGTTCTTAGAGAGTACAAGCTGCGCCTAAATGCTTCTAAGTGCTCATTTGGCGTGGGATCTGGCAAGTTTTTGGGGTACATGGTAACTCACAGGGGAATTAAGGTTAACCCGAATCAGATAAAAGCCATTAACAATTTACAAGCTCCTCGGAACCCCAAGGAAGTTCAAAAACTGACTGGAATCGATTCATCTCACGATCAGCAGACAGGTGTCGGCCCTTCTTCTCTCTGCTCAACAAATGGAAGGGATTCGAGTGGACGGAAGAATGTGCTTTGGCCTTTTAGGAGCTTAAAGATTATCTAGCTCGGCCACCAATTATGTCCAGTCCTGAGCAAGATGAAGTTTTGTTTGCCTACATTGCTGTAGCTCCCTACGCGGTGAGCTTGGTGCTGATACGATCAGATTGTGGTGTGCAAAAACTGGTTTATTACGTGAGTAAGTCACTGCATAAGGCCGAGATCCGTTACTTGCCACTGGAGAAGGCTATCCTAGCAGTGGTGCTTGGTACACGAAAGCTACCTCACTATTTTCAGGCCCATACGGTCGTTGTCCTCACTCAGCTACCACTCAAGGCTATACTCCGAAGCGCTGACTACACGGGATGAATTGCTAAATGGGGGACGATCTTAGGGGCTTTCGATATAAAATATATGCCCCGCACTTCGGTCAAGGGCTAGGTCCTTGCGGATTTGGTGGCTGAATTCACGGAGCCCCAACTAGAAGAAGTGACGCCTATGTCGAACATGGATGAAAAATCAGTTAGCATGATCTCTCAACAGAGCCCCTCCTATTGGGAAGTATATGTTGACGGTGCGGCAAATCAAAAAGGTTCTGGAGTTGGTCTGGTGTTGATATCCCCTGAAAAAATCATCATCGAAAAGTCTTTGAGGCTAGACTTCTTGGCAACAAATAATAAGGCGGAGTATGAAGCCCTACTGATGGGAATGTCCATGGTTCGAAAAATGGGAGCAAAGTCTGTGGAATTGTTCTCGAACTCAAGGTTAGTCGTGGGTCAGGTACAAGGTGAGTTTGAGGCGAAGGATGAAAGAATGCAAGGGTACCTGAGCCGGGTTAAATGTCTGCAATCGGAGTTCGACTCTTTCAGTTTGCTGCACATCCCCAGAAATGGTAACGCACATGCTGACTCTTTGGCCACGCTCGCCACCTCTTCGGCACAAAATTTGCCAAGAGTCATCCTCGTTGAGGACTTGCATGGGCCTACAGTGTTGGAAAATCTGGTTTTGTATCTCATACAAAACACACAGCGGAAGCAACAAACATGAATCTATTTCATTTATGATTGATAACATGCACTATGTAAATTTCAGAATTTAAGAACAAGATAGCGTACCTTGGTGTGGTGAAATTTAGAAGTACTTGGGAACACTTTTAATCTTCACTTCAATTCCACTTTACGCCCAAGAAGTGTGGTCTCTCAATCAGTTTCCAAGGGAGAATAATCGAGTGGCTTCACTCACACATACACACCATTTCACAATGATGTCTCTCTTTTAAAATAAAATTCTGTATGTTTCTCCCTTTATAACTAACTGATTATCTAATTGGGCTGGCCTATTGGGACTTTCCAATTGGGCTTTAGTGTGTGGCTTGGAGTGGGACCAAAAGGGACCAATAAGACACTAGCTCTAATGGGCCTTGGGCTTTTCTGTCAACTCTTGACAAGTCCAAAGTTACCATTAATTATATTTAATACCACTATATAAATATAATTGCACTCTAGGCCTTATTAATAAATTATATCCCAAGACTCTAATGATATCATATGACCCCTCCATGAAATATCCATAGTGAACAAAGTCATAAAGAACTGTCACTTTGTAAACAACTATTTTATCCTTGAGTACCCGGTTTAATCTTTTAGTTATTCACATTTATTGAAATCCAATTTCAATAAATATAAGTTTTAGTAACTCTTTACTAAAGTGAGCGCCCTGAATAACTAGTTCCCATTAAACTTATCTCAAGGGGATATTTCGTGTCTCTATTAAAAGAGATTATGGATTCCATCTTGAGAATATGTGTTCCCTCAACACTACGTGTAGTTACCCAACATACTGAGGTTTTGATCGTGAATATTAGATCTCACTCCTGATATATCAAAGTAACCTACATTTCATGATCGGGTTCACTATCCTCTTAGGATTAAAAGTCTATGAAATTAGAAGTCGTGAGATTAATTATTCAGGTGACAGTTGTTGATTGAATAATTAATCTCATAGCGGTCCAGTTTAATATGTCTTAACTCTTAAGACACATCAACATATCAACTAGAAGTCTACACTTCCATGATCAAGACAAACCATCTTAGTTAATGTGTTATAGTCTTCGCAGATGAAATGCCCAATTTCATCACCAACTACGAACTATATTTTGAGTTTACAAGGAACTTGTGATTTATATCTTCTGTGACTAAATCACATAAACCACATACAATGCATCTCAAGGACTATGATAATGTCCCATTAGTTCATAAATAGTCTCATATAATTAAATAACTTAATTATTTATAACATGCCAATAAATTGGATTTTAGGGCATAAACCCCAACAATCTCCCACTTGCCCTCAAAGACAATTTACCATCTATCCGACACTTATTTCACTTTAGAGTAATTCATAATCACTCTAAGGCAAGGTTTGGAAACAAGTTTCAGTCAGATTTATTGCATAAATTATCTTTTCTACTACTATATCTCACGTACTTAAATCTCTTTAATGAGATAATACGTATGCTTAATGTGCATCTTCACCACCTAGGATGAACACATATCTTGAAGTCCAACTTCATGAATCACAATCAAACTACAAGTCAGTATTTGTATAACCAGTAACCATCAAATCCTCACTTTGGTGGACAAGCATATAATCCCTCATTCTTCTAAGATATTGAGTATATGCTTTACTCCCATTAAATTAAGTGATCTTAGATTCAATTGATATTTGCTTACCATGCCCACCGCAAAATAGATATTTAGCCTAGTATATAGCATATCATAAAGACTTCCTATTGATATGGTATAAGGAACTGTCTTTAATATTCTCTTCCTTTTATATGTCTTAGGACTATAGTCCTATATGAAGTAACTTCAAACTTAAAAGGAAAGAATCCTTTCTTCAAGTATTACATGCTATACTTGGCTAGAATCCAATCTATTTAAGCAGATTGAGATAAACCCAACATCTTAATATCTGAATTTTAACAAAATTTAATTCTTAGGATGTGACCAGTCTTTCCCAAGTACTTCATATCAAACTAGACTAGACAACAAAAAAAACTCCATTGATGACAATAACTATACATCAGTCTAAATGATTAGAATGTCATCAACATACATTAAGAGATTTATTTTTCTATATAGCTTTACACACATAAGGCCTTTTAATACTTAATCAAAATCAAACAATTTGATTGCTTGATCAAAGATGATATTTTATGATTCATATGCTTGCTTTAGTCCATAAATGGACTTTGAGCAACTTGCATACTAAACACTGCTGGTTCTTTGCTATGAACAAGTCTAGTTACATCATATAGATGTTTTCCTCAAGATTGCTACTAAAAGAAGCTTTCTTGATATTCATTGCCATATTTCATCCAAATGAAGTATAATGAATAAGAGAATCTAGATAGAGTCAAACTTGACTATTGGTGAAAAAATCTTTTCATAGTAAAACCATTTCTTTCTAAATAAATCTTTTCACCACTAGTCTTGACTTTGAAGGTTTGCACCTTCAAATCTATCAATCTCATTTACTTGTAGACCTATTTGAGAACAATAGGCTTAATGCCATTAGGCGCCTCTACAAGTTCTAGACTTTAAATAGAATCTAACTCTATTCACATAACCTTGATCCAATAATCCATATTCATATCATCTATTGCCTTTACGTAGGACCAAGGATCAAATTCATATCCTTATGGGATGACTTCAAAAGTTTATCCCAAAAATATGAATTTATTTGGTAATTGATAATCCTCCCACTACGATATTGAACCGGTGTAATAGTTATATATATTGAATAATGTCGTGTGCTGTATCTAATACAACCATCTCATTTCTAAATGTATTTTATAGTTGTCCTACAAAATTCTAACATTTTTCTTCTTGAACATTTTACCTTTAAAGGAGCCCTATTACTCCTTTATGTATGCACTGACTTAAAGAAGTCATTGGAACTTTATTCCTTTACAAAAGGAGCCCTAGATCTTATTATCTTCTAAATAGAATTCATAAACTGGGAATATAACAAAATAATGGTTCTAAAAGCCCATCTTTCACCAATCTTGAATATCATTTAGATTAATAAAATCTAGACATAAGTGCCAAAACATACAATACCAAAAGATGAAAACTTTCTCTTTAAAAAGTAAGACATGTAAATTTCCATCTAGAAGATAATTATGGACAATGCTTATCTTTACCAAAATGGAAACACTTTCCTTTTGGTCAAACTTTTGAGTCTAATTTCCTTTTAGCAACTCCTAGGGCAAATAACTTGTCCAACTGTTTGGTATTATAATTCCTTTTCTTACCACCCTTACCTTTTGGTTTAGGTTAAGAATTTGAATTAAATCATATTGATCCTAGTCTTAGCTTTTAGGATGTCTTCCGTTGTGTAGAACTCACTCATCAGTTCAGATAATATAAAAAGAATTTATTTTCAAAACAATCTGAATTGATCAAATGATTCTAACAAGGACTTGTGGATCATATCCATATGAGATTAACATTTAATCTCTACATCCAAGAATTCCAATTCATTTAAAAAATAAAACATTTTCATAAAATGATGTAGAATAGGAACTCCTTAAGCCTTTCTTAGCACTCAATATGATTCATACCAAACATCTCATTTAGACTTAATATAAAGTCTAAGTCTAGTACTAACTCTTGCATCTCATGCTGTAGCACAATAGAGATAGAAGCCAATGTAACATTTTAACATTTCAATGGAGACTATGATCACATCATAAGCTATCTTCCATAAATGCATCATGTATAGGAAATTATGACAATGCTGAATCGAAACATAAATATGTACTTCAGCTCCTTTAAGCACCATGTCCAAAATTATATCTTAGTTAATGTGATTTTATCAAAATAGTAGTTAGAGAACAAAAATTTATGACAACTTTATTTTGAGACTATGAACTTAAATACCAGGACATTATATTTTGCAACCAATACTATATAATATGGAACCTGTTGAATAAACATATACTTTACTAGAAGTCATGTAGACACATACCTTTGGTGGAACAGATCACCAAATTGCTGGATCTTTCTCTTTGCTTGCTTTACGAACTCCTCACGATCTCCTTTGTGGAACACCTCCAAGTCACAGGAAAGGCTACTAGAGTCTCTCCTAATTTCCATGCTCCAAATTCTAGGGAATAGTAGATGATGTCCCAGAGAGATGGCTTATTTTGAGAGACCACTCAAAACTATACGTATGTTCACTCACTGTGTCTAATCTATATCTAACTGATGTAGGAGTATTTAAATACTAGTAGAGATTCACTTACTATCAGATATATGTGATCCCTAAAAGATCTCATCTTTTAAGTTTCAAATTACTCCACCACTAATATTGATAACCCATATCAATATCTATTAAGTTTAAATTATCCCATTACTAATATTGATAACTCATACCAATATCAGTTAGTTTAAATTTAAACTTACTTATCAGATAATCCATGTGGACAATCTATGGGCCATGGTTTATGGGTTGGATCAAAACCAGCCCAATTTCTAACATCTCCCACTCGTCCACACTAGGTACTACTGTTAAAACTGGCTCTTCTCAATCTCTTGTTCAATCCTCTCTTTATACAGAAAAATGGAGTGTGCGACCTGACGAGAAGGTGTAGGGTAGGAGTACTATATTAAGTCACCATCTAAACTAACATAGTACATCACTCATAGTATCTCGTCTATGCCCCAAATTATTTGATCACACCTGATCAAGTTTCTTTAATCCCTCATGAGTTCAAAACTCAAAGCAAAACTTGATCCAATACCATATAATATGCTCATGATTATGTTGAAAAACAAATTCCTCATAATCGCCCGGGCTATGAGCCATAAAATAAATGGTGTGTTCTAAATAATCTTCCCCAAACACTCATGTCAATTCATTTACACTTGACCGCTTTCCTAGACATGCTCCGCGAGACCGTATATATCATGGCCCTGAGATGACATGCTAAAGTAGCAACATCAAACATTCACTTCATGACATAGTTCTAGGTCGAAAAAAGGGCACAGAATGGACCATATAATGGTCGACTAGGGCTCACATAGTGACGGAGTAGGGATCTATCCAATCACTCCCTTAATTGGTCGGCTATAGCACATACAATATAATTTGTATGCTACGGTGGAGCTCCCACTCAACTGGGCTTGTCACACTCAAACACCGTACAAATCTTGGTCCAATTGCCACAAAAGCAACCAACCTGAGTTTCTTAGCACAGTTACACATCAAGTTCCTGTCCAAGATCTCACATTTGGCTTTATTCAGGCTTCATGAAGTTGTGGATACACTTCAAGTGTGACTCCCATAAGTCTCATCTTAGCCTAGCTAAGGCAACATTCATTATATTATATTGCACGCCTCCCTAAGCGTCAAGATGATCACTTACTTGATTTATAGAAAAACAAAGTGATCACTATGTCTCATCCTGCTCGCTACTCAAGCGCTAGGGTGATCATCTATGTGAGTAGACCGATCTAAGCCTGGTGACATATTCTCTAATGTGTGCTCGGTATGCAATATCAATCATATCACAAGATGAATCAAAATGAATAACATCATTATTGCATAAAGTATGATTAAACATAAATGTCCATAAGGTGATCCAAAAACATATCAAATCCTACAAAGTCCCAAACTCCTAACATGAGCCTGAAAGGCATCTCTAGAAATGGCTTTAGTAAGTGGATCAACCACCATCCTGCTAGTGGAGATATGTTGGAGGATCACCTCTCCTTGTGTAATAGCAAGACGAATGTAGTTATAACGAGCCTGTATGTGTTTGCTTTTGCTATGATACTTAGGATCTTTAGCATGAGACAAGGCTGCCATATTATCACAATACATCTTTACAGCTTCATCTGCAAGAGATGTCACCCTTAGGCTTTGGAAAAATCTCTTTAACCAAACAGCTTCTTGTGCTGCTGCTGAACAAGCAACATACTCAGACTCCATTGTGGACAAAGCAATGCAAGACTGTTTCTTACTGCACCAAGAGATAGCTGCACCACTAAGTAGGAATGCATAACCTGTAGTGGACTTGCGCTCATCTCTATCACTGGCCCAGTTAGCATCAGAATAACCTCTCAATCTCAAATCTCCACCCTGATAGCAAAGAATGAGATTCGATGTTCCACGAAGGTATCGAAAAATCCTCTTAACTGCTTGCCAATGAACAGGTCTTGGATTACTTTGATAACGACTAACCATACCAACTGCAAAATAGATGTCTGGTCGAGTACACAACATAACATACATCAGACTTCCAACTGCACTTGCATAGGGAACTCTTGCCATTTCTCTCTTTTCCTTTTCTGATTTAGGGCAATCTTCAAGGCTTAATGTATGTCCCTTCTCGATTGGAGTGTCTATGGGTTTGGAATTATGTATACGAAATCGCTCTAAGATCGTCTTTATGTAAGTTTCTTGAGACAAACCAAGAAGCTTCTTTGAGCGATCCCTGAAGATCTTAACTCCAAGAACATAATTAGCCTCTCCCATGTCCTTCATTTCAAAAATAGAGGACAACCACCTTTTGGTGGTGACAATCATCTCCATATCATTTCCAGCCAACAAAATGTCGTCCACATACAAAGACAGGATAAGTAAACTCTTTCCTGATCGTTTGACATAAACACAATGGTCTTCTTCCATCATTTCGAAACCAATCGAAATAATAGCCTTATGAAATTTGAAATACCATTGTCTAGACGCTTGCTTTAGGCCATAAATGGAACGTTTAAGGAGGCACACTTTGCGCCCTAGTTCCTTGACCTTAAAGCCAATAGGTTGATCCATATAGATCTCCTCGTCTAGTTCTCCATTGAGAAATGCAGTCTTTACATCCATTTGGAAGAGTTCCAAATCCAAATGTGCAACAATAGCTAGAATAAGGCGAATAGAGACAAATCTCACCACTGGGGAGAAAGTCTCATCATAGTCTATCCCTTCTCTTTGGGTATAGCCTTTCGCCACGAGACGAGCCTTATATTTGTCAATTGATCCATCTGCCTTATGCTTTATTTTTAAAACCCACTTGTTTCCAATGGTCTTGCGCCCAGGTGGAAGGTCAACCAACTCCCAAACTTGATTCTTTGCCACAGAATCCATCTCATCCCTCATAGCAATTATCCATTCATGTGAAGCAGGTGAAGCTAATGCTTCCTCATAGGAAGCAAGCTCATCAAGGTCCAGTGAATCACATATAAAAGATTCCACCTCAATCTCAAAATGACGACAGGGAATAGTTCCACGTTCACTTCTACATACCTTGGATCCTTGTGTGTCACTATCTAGTGGTTTGTTCCCACTAGGAGCAAAATCACTTCCACTATCTTTGGCGATTTTAAGATGAAGTTGTGATTCTCCACCCTCGCCCAAAGATGGTATGACACCTTCAAGTTCTTGCAGCTCATAAAGCTGAAGATCTTGTTTTGCTTCACTGATGCTTGGAAAATCATCTTCAATGAAGTTGACATCACGAGACTCTTTCTCAGTCATTCCACCATCAGAATGTTCACCATACATTACATACCCTTTTGAGCTTTCTGAATATCTTATAAAGATTTTCTTACTTGCTCTAGGGCCCAATTTCCAATACTTATGGGAAGTACTGTGAATAAAACCTGCACAACCCCAAGGCCGCAGTCCATAACTCATATGGTGTTGTGGGAATTGACTTAGACGGCACACGATTAAGGATGTAGGCAGCAATCAACAATGCATCCCCCCAAAACGAAATTGGTAAGTTAGCTTGCGCCATCATCGATCTAACCATCTCTAATAGAGTACAATTCCTTCTCTCTGCAACACCATTTTGTTGTGGAGTATTAGGAATCGTCAATTGCCTGCGTATCCCTTTTTCCTCACACAGTTCCTGAAACTGTTTAGACAAATATTCACGACCCCTATCAGTTCGAAAAACCTTTAGGTTCCTTTCTTTCTGATTCTCGACCTCTGCCACAAAGCGCTTAAAGCAATCTAATGCTTCAAAGCGATGAGAGATCAGATAGACATAACTGAAACGTGAATAGTCATCTATAAGTGTGAGAAAATAAGAGGCACCATGGCGTGCCTTAACATTCATAGGTCCACATATGTCCGAATGGACTAATTCCAAAGGACGAGTTGCCCTTGGAGCCTTACCAAAAGGCTTCCTACAGGCCTTTCCAGCTAGACAAGGTTCACACATAGGTAGGCTTACATTAGTGATAGACCCCAATAGGCCTTCTCTAGCTAGTCTAGCCAATCTATCTTTTCCTATGTGTCCAAGTCTAGCATGCCACATTACAGAATCAGAAATATCATCATTATGAGCAATAAAAGAAAAAGAGGAATGATCTAAATCCAACATAAAGAAATTATTAGATAAATAACCATGTCCATACAAGGTTTTATTTAAATAAAAATCCAACTGAGGACCATCAAAACGGAAACTAAATCCAAGTCTAAGCATAGTAAGTACTGAAAATAGATTACATTGGACACCAGGTGCATGAAGCACATCATGAAGAAGTAACGTACGTCCCAGACGCAATTTGAGTTGGTAGGTTCCAACTCCTATGACTTCTTCTTGAGCTCCGTTACCCAAAATAACGTACTGCGTGCCTGTTGGTATCTTTTTGTAATCCACACACCCAACTCTATCTCTGGCTATATGTTTGGTTGCTCCTAAATCTACAATCCACCCAGGAATAGTATGAGCAACTAAAACATGTGTACAAACATAAGTAATAGCAGAGTTGTTAAGAATGGATACCTTCTTCGGCTCAGTGCACTCACAAGCGAAGTGACCCTTCTTACCACAGTTGTAGCACTTGATCTTTGCCTTGTCCTTCTTAGCACGCTTGCCCTTTTGGCTCTTTGCTATCATGCCTTCTTTAGGCCCAAGGTTACTAGCTCCTTTGGCATTCCTCCCTTGTCCTTTGCGTTTAGGCCTGAATGCCTTCCGCTGCCCAGATTGGGCGACAAGGAGGGTGTTTTGGTACGCCCCCATGCGCTCTGCCTCAAGCTCGAGATGACGAGAAATATCAGCAAAAGTCTTGATATTCTCACTATATGTCAAAACAAGCTTCATTTGCCCCCAAGTAGGTTCAGGCAGTGAACGTATCACCTCTGTGACCTGTTGTTCATCAGAGAGATTATTGCCAGCAGCCTTTAGGTCACGGATCAATGCAGACATTGTCCTTAAATGTTCAGCTATGCTATGCTTTGAATCCATAACATATTGCTCAAACTTCAAAGTAAGAGCTCGCAACCTAGTTGCTGAAGTCCCTCCAAAGGCAATCTTAAGCTAGTTCCACATCTCTTGGGCATTTGGGTAGTTCTCAAACTCCCCAATAAGATCATTGTGCATGCTACTCAGCATAGTGAAGCGTGCACAACGATCTTTCTTAACCCAAGACTCATAGGCCTCTAAGTCACGGCGATGTTGGGCAGTATTCCCATTTTCAGGTTGCATCATCACATTGGTTAGGGTTTTAAGGACCTCTTGTTCATTAAGCAGATATTGAATTTTTCTATGCCACATATCATAGTTGGTTCCATCTAGTTTCTCTCCCGTAGTTAGATCAGCAACTACATTCTTAGTGGCCATGATCACTACATTCATTACACAAGTTGACATTAGCACATACATTTTTAAATTTTATTTCCAAAAAATCCAACTAGACCATGATATTCCTTTCTACATAGTAAGATCGAAAATTTCGCTAAGCTCATAATCATCTCTCACTATGTAAATTGGAATAACACATCTAATTGATTTTTAAATAAAATTTTGTGAAGAATAAAACATCACACCATCCACATATTAAATCATACATATAACATGTGTCCATACATCTTTGTGCACAACGCATTGTGCATAGGCTCCACTATAAGCCCTATTGGTAATTTCATACAACATGCTAAGACAAAATTTGAAAATTATAGGTAACCGTGAAACACATCCCCTTACATGACTTCCAAAATTAAATTACATAGCCTTAAATTACATTGCCAAAAACAATGGCCCAAAAAATTACATGTTCAAGTACCCTACTACAAAGATTCTATTTGTAATTAAAAAATTGGGGATGCCACGTTACCAAATAATTTCAAAAATTGTCTTATCCAACCACAATAACAATAAATAAAAAATATACATGTCGCATAAATTACCAATATAATCTTTAACTATAGAGATGAGCCAAAAGAGTCTCATAAACCCTTTGGACACATATTCATCACATAATGCATTCATATAATATCAATTCAATCATATCACAATATGTTAAAAAGATACCATGAATTAATTCAGAAACTATGCATAATTATATAGAAAATTTAGAAAACTAATTTCACAATTTTCTCATATTATCACAATTCTATTTTAACATCACAGTTAAAAAAAAATTGCCACTACAATTACATATAATATATATAGTTTTACTATAAATTAAAAATAAAAAAGGTCACTGTACGTGTTACTGCTACGTAAGCAATAACTACGAAATCCATATCTTGCAAAGTTATCCTTTGTAAACTACTGCAAACAAATCCACAGCATTTGTAAACAATAGTGTCAGACCCACATAGCCACTCAACGTGTGGCTTATTTCATTGCGCAGTTTCCTTATTGAAGGAAACAACAGGTATAAGAATTTGTGTGTAACTAATACACCAAGTCACCAACGTGGGGCTCATTGCTTTAATTTATGGATAAGCAGTCAAGCACTAAGCAGAGTGCTACTAAGCAGAGTGCTACACGCATGGTAAACTACTACAAGACAATTTTAAATGAGTGAAAATCGTATTTTCTTTTAATGTTCATCACAACAGTTTTTCGGATTTTATCAAATACAACCATGATCTTTAAAAGACCATAACTTTCTCATTTAAAGTCTAAATTAAGCATATAAACTGTCGTTTTAAAGCTTATGGAATGTACTTTCAAACCATTAAAAAATATTTGACATTAAACAAGATTTAATGGGTCAAAATAAGCCTTTAAATTTCAGATTACATGTAAACAATAAATAAATAAAAAATTACAGCTTTTTATTTCTCTCTCTACATGCCATAACATGCCTAAAAAATTACAGATCTGAAAAATTAAAAATTACTTAAACTTTTAATTTTAGCATGCATATAGGATTATATATTTCAGAGATCATGGCATCATTCAAGAGTGAAAACAAGCATAAAACCGCTCTGATACCAATGTTGAATAAACATATACTTTACTAGAAGTCATGTAGACACATACCTTTGGTGGAATAGATCACCAAATTGCCGGATCTTTCTCTTTGCTTGCTTTACGAATTCCTCACGATCTCCTTTGTGGAACACCCCCAAGTCGCAGGAAAGGCTACTAGAGTCTCTCCTAATTTCCATGCTCCAAATTCTAGGGAATAGTAGATGATGTCCCAGAGAGATGGCTTATTTTGAGAGACCACTCAAAACTATACGTATTTTCACTCACTGTGTCTAACCTATATCTGACTAATGTAGGAGTATTTAAATACTAGTAGAGATTCACTTACTATCAGATATATGTGATCCCTAAAAGATCTCATCTTTTAAGTTTCAAATTACTCCACCACTAATATTGATAACCCATATCAATATCTATTAAGTTTAAATTATCCCACTACTAATATTGATAACTCATACCAATATCAATTAGTTTAAATTTAAACTTACTTATCAGATAATCCATGTGGACGATCCATGGGCCATGGTTTATGGGTTGGATCAAAACCAGCCCAATTTCTAACAGAACCCATAAAAACATATTATATTAGGTGCAACGACAACCCAATCCATGTCTATAATTCCTTGGTAGCAAGTATATTATAAACACCATGATTGATTGAGAATTATTCTCATTATTAGTGTTATCATGATAACTCTTATCAAACACTAATAATATGCCGTATTAACTTTAGCCTCTAAGTAATAATGACATAGCTCCTTTGGGAGGTTAACATTACACTTAGTCTAGTGTACACCATTATCTAAAATCATGTGTAGCCACATTTCATCTCCCTTATAATGTTTAAACTTGTAGTACCGTGAAACGAAACACCCTCCTTTGGGACTGCGAGGCATATACGCCAAGACCAGGTGCTTGTTCACACTACTTTAAACAGGTAAGTTCAATCTTGTAGTACTATGAAGTAAACACCCTCCTTTGGGATCGCGAGGCATATACGCCAAGACGAGGTGCTTACCCACACTACTGTGAACCGATAATGGAGGCCGTGAGATGCAACTCTTGTATCTCTCTCCCACTAGAAATTTTAAAAACAAGTGGATTGTCCTGAAAACATTGTGATCTCATCACAATTTTAACCCTACACATCAAGAGTGTTTAATTGTTTAAATTCGATGTGATCTTACTAAGTTACGTCACAATAGCGTAACGAACATTCGCGCAATCACAAAGACGTTTAATCATGTAAACCGCGAAGTAAATACCCTCCGCATGGAATGCAAGACTCGAAGTCAAGACAAGGTATCTATTCACTTTACAATAAACTTAACAAAAAGGGTTATTTTAGCACTCCCACTCAGTATTTGAGTTTTTCTTAAATAATTGTGATCCTATCACAATTAATAACCTTGCACTTGATAAAGACTCTAATCTTATTAGAATCACTAACTAAAATGGAAGTCCTAAACTATTTAGGATTCCTTAAACTCTAATGGATCAAAAATTAGTTATAAAGAACTCTATCCTTAATTTACTAGAGAAAAGATTCTAATCTCATTAGAAACTATATACCTTTTAATTAGAATTTTAATCACATTAAAAACCTCTAATTAAAATAAATTAAGGACTTTTGATCATAAAACAATTTAGGAGTAAGAGTTCTATTTAACTAACATCTTTGATCTCATCAAGTCTTTTAGTTAGATAATGATTAATGAATGTCCTTAACTTTTAAGGACTATAAAATTAATCACATAGCCTTGCTTTTTATCAAAGTTTTAACACTTAGTAAAAAACAAGTGAAAATTCAAAATTCAGTGCCTTCGATCGGTCGAACCTATTACTCAATCGATCAAAAAATGAAGAAATTCATCACAAAAGTTCTGCCTCATTCGATTGATTCTCAATTCTTGTTCAATCGATTGAAATCAACATTCAATCGGTCGAAATGAATTCTCAATCGATCAAGACAATGAAGAATTTCATCATGGAGTTTCTACCTGACTCAATCGGTTCTCGATTCCTCTTTGATCAATCGAAAAGTACATTTGATCGATCAAAAGGAATTTTCGATCGATCGAAACTTGTATAACTGAATTTTTCAGAATTTTCCATCAATTGTTTTTTACAGTTTTTGCAATTTTCCATCAAAAACACTTTTGATTTTATGAATGAAGATTCACAGATCAAACATTAAGGTTTTCAAGATCAAGATCAAGAACCATAATAATGCTAGAAACCCTTGAAAACATAATCCGAATCTCATTAGGAATAAATTTCATAATCCTAGCATTAACATGATAGCATATATATCCGTGTATCTCCATATAAATTGCAACATATGAAACACTTTAATATACGGATCCAAGACATCCAAGGCACATAAGACATGCTACAAACATTGTATCACTTCCTTATATCAATAATTTGAATGCATATGAACCCATATAAATAGTAATATATATATCAACGCATTCAAAGAAAACAAAAGAATGATACATCATTGTTAACAAAATACATTGATATATCAATGTTATCAATGTAACGTTAATGCTTTCCATCAAGAATTTGCACTCCAAGCCAAGCGGTGCACAAACGTTAATTGCTTATAAAATGTTAATTGCCTTTATAAAAAAAAATTTGCATGTAAACCCATATATTATATATATATAATATAATATAATATACGGATTCTACATCCAAGGCAATTAACACATCCAAGGCAAAACGTCCAAGCGGTGCAATGTCAAAGTGCATGCAGATGACAGTTATTTCACTTAGATTCATATAACCATATCCAGGCAACTATTAAGACACGGCACCTTTACATAATAGTCATAGGCCACTTCGAACAAACCAAGAGAATATGCATCCTTGGTGTGAACCCGATATCATCAAGAAACCATTTTTCTTTTATTCTAAAATCCAATCACATGCTATACAATCATGATATGAAAACCTGGCTCTGATACCAATTGTTGGAAAATCTGGTTTTGTATCTCATACAAAACACACAGCGGAAGCAACAAACATGAATCTATTTCATTCATGATTGATAACATGCACTATGTAAATTTCAGAATTTAAGAACAAGATAGCGTACCTTGGTGTGGTGAAATTTAGAAGTACTTGAGAACACTTTTAATCTTCACTCCAATTCCACTTTACGCCCAAGAAGTGTGGTCTCTCAATCAGTTTCCAAGGGAGAATAATCGAGTGGCTTCACTCACACATACACACCATTTCACAATGATGTCTCTCTTTTAAAATAAAATTCTGTATGTTTCTCCCTTTATAACTAACTGATTATCTAATTGGGCTGGCCTATTGGGACTTTCCAATTGGGCTTTAGTGTGTGGCTCGGAGTGGGACCAAAAGGGACCAATAAGACACTAGCTCCAATGGGCCTTGGGTTTTTCTGTCAACTCTTGACAAGTCCAAAGTTACCATTAATTATATTTAATACCACTATATAAATATAATTGCACTCTAGGCCTTATTAATAAATTATATCCCAAGACTCTAATGATATCATATGACCCCTCCATGAAATATCCATAGTGAACAAAGTCATAAAGAACTATCACTTTGTAAACAACTATTTTATCATTGAGTACCCGGTTTAATCTTTTAGTTATTCACATTTATTGAAATCCAATTTCAATAAATATAAGTTTTAGTAACTCTTTACTAAAGTAGGCGCCCTGAATAACTAGTTCCCATTAAACTTATCTCAAGGGGATATTTCGTGTCTCTATTAAAAGAGATTATGGATTCCATCTTGAGAATATGTGTTCCCTCAACACTGCGTGTAGTTACCCAACATACTGAGGTTTTGATCGTGAATATTAGATCTCACTCCTGATATATCAAAGTAACCTACATTTCATGATCGGGTTCACTATCCTCTTAGGATTAAGAGTCTATGAAATTAGAAGTCGTGAGATTAATTATTCAGGTGACAGTTGTTGATTGAATAATTAATCTCATAGCAGTCCAGTTTAATATGTCTTAACTCTTAAGACACATCAACATATCAACTAGAAGTCTACACTTCCATGATCAAGACAAACCATCTTAGTTAATGTGTTATAGTCTTCGCAGATGAAACGCCCAATTTCATCACCGACTACGAACTATATTTTGAGTTTACAAGGAACTTGTGATTTATATCTTCTGTAACTAAATCACATAAACCACGTACAATACATCTCAAGGACTATGATAATGTCCCATTAGTTCATAAATAGTCTCATATAATTAAATAACTTAATTATTTATAACATGCCAATAAATTGGATTTTAGGGCATAAACCCCAACATACAGAGGCAAAAAGGGAAGTAGTTCAGGTTCACCAAGTCAGGACCAGACCCTGCTGGATGGACCCTATAATTAAGTTCTTGAAAGAAGACATCTTGCCTGAAGAAAGGGAGGAAGCTGACAAAATTCGGAGGAATGCGACCAGATTCTGGCTATCCGAGGACCAGAGATTATATAAACGCTCCTATTCAGGACCATATTTATTATGCATGCATCCTGAAGCGGCCGAGTTACTGCTAGAATAATTACATGAAGGAATATATGGAAGCCATACTGAAGAAAGATCCTTGGCTCAATGGGCTTTTACTCAAGGCTATTGGTGGCCGAACATGCAAAAAAAAGCCCTCGAGTATGTTAAAAAGTGCGATCAGTGTCAGAGATTCGCCCCAAACATTCATCAACCAGGGGGAACTCTTAATCCACTATCCAGCCCATGGCCTTTTGCCCAATAGGGCGTAGATATTGTGGGACCATTCCTTAAAGCTACAGGAAACAGGAAATACCTCCTGGTCGGAACAGACTATTTCACCAACTGGGTCGAAGCTGAACCTCTGGCCAACATCAGAGACGTAGATGTGCAAAAGTTTGTATGGAAAAATATTGTCACTCGGTTTGGGATTCCTCATACTCTAATCTCGGACAATGGCCTGCAGTTCGATAGCAAAGCATTTAGGAGTTATTGTGGTGAGCTAGGAATTATAAATAGATACTCCACCCCTACTTATCCCCAGGGTAATGGGCAAGCAGAAGCTGTCAACAAGGTCATAGTGAATGGCTTAAAGAAAAGGCTAGACGATGCGAAGGGCAAATGGGTGGAAGAATTACCGCACGTGCTGTGGACTTACAGAACTACACCTCGCAGATCTACTAGAGAGACCCCATTCTCAATGACCTATGGAGCTGAAGCTGTCATACTTGTGGAAACTGGATTCCCAACACTGAGGACCAGTTCATTCAGTCCGACCAGCAACAATGAGCAGCTAGAGAGGAGTTTAGACCTGATTGATGAAAGGAGAGAAAATGCAATGATCCAACTGGCATGTTACCAACAAAAGCTCAGGCAGGGCTACGACGCCAACGTAAAACTGAGACCTCTAGAACCGGGTGACTTAGTGCTGAGGAAAGTTGTCGGCACCGCCAAAAACCCAGCTTGGGGGAAGTTAGGACCCAATTGGGAAGGGCCCTATCGTATTACTTCAAGGGCTGGCATTGGGGCGTATTTCTTAGAAGATTTGGATAGCCATGTAGTACAACGCCCCTGGAATGTAAATAACCTCAAAAGGTACTATTATTAATCGAATATTTTCTTTAATCAATATGTTGATTCCGTATGCGAGAAGTTCTCTAAGTGTTTAAACTTAAATTCAATCATGCTTATAGTCCTCGGACCAGATGATTTAGGTTAGTTAACACTCGTTCTAAGTTCTCTAAGTGTTTAAACTTAAATTCAATCATGCATGTAGTCCTCGGACCAGATGATTTGGGTTAGTTAACACTTGTTATAAGTTTTCTAAGTGTTTAAACTTAAATTCAATCATGCCTATAGTCCTCGGACCAGATGATTTGGGTTAGTTAACACTCGTTCTAAGTTCTCTAAGTGTTTAAACTTAAATTCAATCATGCCTGTAGTCCTCGGACCAGATGATTTGGGTTAGTTAACACTCGTTCTAAGTTCTCTAAGTGTTTAAACTTAAATTCAATCATGCCTGTAGTCCTCGGACCAGATGATTTGGGTTAGTTAACACTCGTTCTAAGTTCTCTAAGTGTTTAAACTTAAATTCAATCATGCTTGTAATCCTCGGACTAGATGATTTGGGATAGTTAACACTCGTTCTAAGTTCTTTAAGTGTTTAAACTTAAATTCAATCATGCCTGTAGTTCTCGGACCAGATGATTTGGATTAGTTAACACTCGTTCTAAGTTCTCTAAGTGGATGATTTGGGTTAGTTAACACTCGTTCTAAGTTCTCTAAGTGTTTAAACTTAAATTCAAATCATGCCTGTAGTCCTCGGACCAGGTGATTTGGGTTAGTTAACACTTTTTTCAAGTTCTCTAAGTGTTTAAACTTAAATACATTCATGCCTGTAATCCTCGGATCAGATGATTTAGGTTAACACCCCCCATACAGTTGTTATTATTGAAATATGACTTTACAATGAGCCACACTTGAAATTCTCGAATGTATTTAAATTAACTTTACCTTATACTGGCCCCTTTTTATACATGTTTGAAAAGACCTTTGAAGCTTTTATAACACTCGTCGCATTTATTATTCAATAGTAGTTCTTATACGAATTACTCTTTTCAGTGCCAATCTTAGTTATGTGTATTATTAGCATGACATGGTAGTTATGTTTACCTACATTTTCATAATTACAAAGTATAGCTCTTCATAGCAAAAGTAAGTTATGTGATATGCAATAAGGATACCAAAAGTAAAAGAGAAACTGTTTCATTGATTAAAAGAGGGTAGTTTACAATCCCTTACATAAAAAATAAAAAAAAAAACCCTAAATGTCTACGCTTCAGCCTGAGGAACCATAGGGTCAGCAGCCTGGCCTGTCTGAGGAGCAGTAGCATTTGGAGCTTGGTCCTTGGCTCAGCTGGTTTACTCTTATCACCTAGCTAACCAGGCTCCGTGGAGGCCTCAAGAGTGGTTGAAGGGACTTGGCTGACCAAGGAACTTGGCTGACCAGCCTCTGGGTGCTGTGTTGGAGGGAGGTCAGACTCTGGGAGCTCTCGGATATCTGGGTCGTAGTATATGCTCCCAGGCAGCCTTAATTCTGAGTCAGCAGGCACCCCAGCAGCGTCCAGTGCCTTGCCCCATGTTACGTCGCAGTAATCCCGGTTGACCGAGGCAAACTGCTCCGTTAGACCTTTTTCAGTCACCTCCACTCCCAGCTGGTATGCTGCTTTCTTTTCAGCCTCGGTCGCCTCCTTGGCCAGCTGAGCATCCTTCTGGGCTAGCTTGGCAGCGTCCCTAGCCTTTTGGAGTTCGGCGCGAAGTTCCTTCACAAGCGCCTTCTCAGCTGACAAGTTGGTCTAAGCCTCATTTAGCAGCTTGCGTTGGGCTTCGGCCTGGCTCTCAGCATTTTGTAGGCCAGCATTGAGGCTATTCCTTTCATTCGTCACCTCCTTGAGCTGCTCAGAGATTTGAGAGAACTGCTCCTTCAA
Organism: Quercus ilex subsp. ballota; assembly: GCA_032727855.1. NCBI lineage: Eukaryota > Viridiplantae > Streptophyta > Magnoliopsida > Fagales > Fagaceae > Quercus > Quercus ilex. The sequence continues at coordinate 30,610,563 of CM064919.1, forward strand.
GCTGCCCAAAGCTTTCTCTGCCTCAGACCGAGAGTAGGCCTCTGCTTGGACTTCAATGTAGGCATTTTTGCTCCATTCTTCGACCACGAAGACTTGCTGGGTGATTTGTATGATAAAGTAAAAGAATTAACATAAAACAAGAAAAAATTAACATGCCAAACCAAAAAGGTAGATTAATTTACTTACCATGGCCAGGTCCCTCTTCAGGGACATGTAGAGATCATACTGAATAAAACGCCTATATGACTCCATGTCTCGGGGGAGGAGCAATGGCTGCTCCAAGGCTTCGGCCACTCACCCTGCTTTTCCCCCATCATAGTTTCTGAGGGAAGTCTCCCAAGAAATAGGAGCGCCGTCCAGCTCCAACTTGGGGGACCATATGCGTTGCCCTCTGCGCACTTTGGCAACAAGAGGCTCATCCCGACTTTCGGTGGACGAGCCCCTTCTGCTCCAATGGTCTCTTGCCACCTTCTGTTGCTTAGTTGTCTTGGGTGTCACCACCACCTCCCTCTCCTCAATTTCGAGGGGCCTCTTCTTCCTCAGGTCCGGTATAGGCTTTAAGCTGGGGTCAGGAACCTGAGGTGGCGGTGGAGGCAGATTCGCCACTGGTTGAGAAGTCCCAGGGCCTTTCGGCTCGGCCTTCTTGCCCCTATTCCTCATTAACGCCTTTAGGTCTGACATATCTTCTTCTTCCGAAGAGCCTTCCGGAAGAGCAGTTATCAGAATGGGAGGATGGACACTAGAATGCCTATCAATCCCCTCTTCGGAGTCTGAGGATGGTATCACTTGGACCCCTCCTGAAGCTTCTCCCCCGAATTGAAACTTATCTATCTGCTCCTCTAGTGAGGAGGTCGAAGAGCTAACCCTTTCACCTGTAACCACCGGTTCAAGGGGGACTTGTGCAACTGGCTGGCCGAGCAGCGGTACACCCTGTGGATTGGGGTGGGGCACAGGTGCAAGGTCGTACGAAGCTAAAAAGCCTTTCTGGGCAACGTCTATGCGATTTAGACGATAATCCCCTTGTGTTATCAAGTTGCCGATCGGCTGAAAATCTTTCGGCTTCGCCTTGTACCCGAGAATAAGAGGAGCCGATCGGAGCTGCTCGTCCTCGCTCACAAAGATCTCTGATCTTAGTAGGTAATTGAGTGCTGTAGTATTTGTAAGGCTGAGCCGAGGAAAGACGTGGTTCTTATCTGTTAAAAATCGCAATAGAGCTTCATCAGAGACTCAAAACTAACAACACAAAGATAATTAAAAATTGTTAAAAGGCGGAAATCCTAAGTCTACTGTTAGTGAGCCTAAATCTAACATGTCCCACCTGGCTCTCCTGGCTTGGTTGGGCAATGGGGACCGTTGTACCATGCGCCCGAGACGATCACATAATCGTCTTTCATCCCTTTGTTGGATTTGGGGAGGCAGGAGATGAGTCTAATCACGTTGGACCGGGATTTGAGGTAATATCCCGCCCCTTGTTAGCTGTGGCACTCATACATGTGCACCACATCGAGTTAGGTGAGGCCCAACCCTAGATGGCGGTTCAGATCCTCAACTGCTCCTAGAATCCTAAACATGTTGGGCGCACATTGGTCAGGGCTAAGCCTATGGTTCCTAAGATAATTACTAGTAATGGGACCTATAGGGATGGTCATCCCTCCTTCTAGAAAGGCAATGAGTGGGATAACAACTTCGCCCGTCTTGCGATCTGTTAATATTTTTTCTGGAGGGCAATACCTCACACCCACATTTAGGGGTATGCGATACAGGGCCCTAAATGCCTCCAATTGATCAGGGCTATCCACCAAAAACTGGAGTTTACCCATAGCATTTAAACGGAAATATGGCTAGCCGAAGAGAAGACTAAAGGATCTAACGGATGACAACTTACAGGAACTGGACCTGAGAGTGATCTTCAAACTCGCAGAAGGATTCTTGACGACTCTGGAGAAGACTGGGATCGATGACTGAAAGAGTTTGATGGAGTCGTGTGCTTGTTCTTGTTGGATTGTCTGAGAGTTTGCAAAGTAAGGAAGAAGTAACTTCTTCTGAGACATTATACCAGGTCAAACGAAAGGGCAGAGGTTATCTCACCCAAATCCCGGGAAAGAATCACGTCTGTTAGATCAACAACCCACCGTTGGATGCAAAGGACAAGGCGCCGCCTGGAAAAATTAATGCAGCGTTTTCGAAATATGAAAACAGCAACGACAATGATGAAGCGCTCATATCTATGCCTACACACATGCCAGTTCAGATATGTGGCTGTTCTCAAGCTTTTTACTCCGTGACAAGTCAAAATCCCACTTTTTCTCTTCGGATGCGAGGGAAAAATTAAGATTTTGAGGGGCTATCGTAGGGGGGGTTAAAAGCCCATATCTACCTATCGGGTCTAGGGCCCTGTTTTTGGGGTTACTTTATGTCCGAAGAGTAATATCGGGTTGGGGTAGAGTTCATCTAGGGGCAACAAACCCGGAGATGGAGGAAGAGTACAATCCGAAGAGCTCACCCTTTGTCCGAAGAAGTTTTACTCCTCGGATACGAATAGTCTTGATCAAATAAACGTACGGAAGGTCCAAATGATCTTCCTGGCAATTCCAGTGACAAAGACGAGCTCTGGGCATACCTGGGGATGATAAGGATGAGAAAATATCTCAAGGAAAAGTTGCTACCACTGTATTTAATGCCCTGCAGCAACTTTTCTAGCCGCATTTATGTGGAGAAGACCCCTGAACAGTATAACCCCAGCTACCGCCCCTCCCAAAAAGCTAGAGAAGATGCTTGATGTGACCTATACTCAAGTATGTACGCAGATGGAGGACAAGTGGATGACTGGGATGATTATGGAAGAGGCTATATAAAGAAGAAGAGCCCCTGATAGAGAGGGACACATGATCCAGGGAGAGAGAACAAGAAAAACAACTTTACTGTAGGTCTAAGACTTGTAACCTAACTTCATTCAATAAAATGCCTTTTCGGACATTCATGTCTGTTTTTGCCGTAACGTAATTGCATGTTAGTTTATTCGCAAATACCATAACCAACTCTTGTTTAATTCATATCCAGCCCAGTTCTTTCACCCACGCTCTACAAATTCATTGTCTTGGGTTCATAGGGCTCATAATCCATATCTTGTGGGCTTGGGCTACAAAAATTGACCCTACAGTTGCTATAGGCCAAATTTATTTATTTTTTTAATTAGGCTATAGCAGCGTTTTAAAACACCACTATAGGTCCATACCACTATAGTGGCATTTTTAAAACGTTGCTATATACCCTTATTTTTTTAAAAAAAATAGCTATATAGTGGCAATTTTAAAATGCTGCTATAGACCCTTATATTTAAAAAAAAAAAAAAAAATAGCTATAGCAGCATTTCAAAACACCACTATAGCCAAAAACCACCAACAAAAAAATTTGATTACCAAAAATTAATCAAAAGTTTATAGCCTAATTGAATTAAAATTGTAATTAAATTAAAAGATACAAAACAAAACAAAAAACATAAGTAAAACAAAATACAAACACTATAACTAGCCTAGCAAATTCAAAATGAAACACAAACCCACCCAAAAAAAATTCAAAATCAAACAGAACATGCTCACATGCAAAAATTATATATAAAAAAAAAAATAGCAACTCCACCCCAACACATTCAACCACCAAAGACCAACCTACAAAAAGAAATCATCAAATAGATTTTGAATTTTTCACTACTTTCTTTGATAGGCCAAAAACATATTGACCCCATGTGATTAAATTAATTGATTAATTAGTCAAGTTATTAATTAACCAAATTAACATGCAAACACGTGGTAACACAAACAAATCACCAATTAAACACTACAACAAAATGTATTTTTAGTGACGAAATATGAATTTCGTCACTAATAATGAAAACAATTATAACATTTAGTGACGAAAAATAAATTTCGTCGCTATTGTGATTTGAAAAATGAGCGCTAGTGGAGGGAAATTTTGGCGCCAACTTAATTAATCTATAGTGACGAAATATTTCGTCGCTAAAAGTTGAAATTTTTAGTGATGAAATATTTCGTCACTGTAAGTATTGTTGTGGATAGTTTTAGTGATGAAAATACTTTCATCGCTATAAGTAAGAATTAGTGACGAAAAATAGTCGTCACTAAAAATAATAATAGTTCTACATTTATATGTTTTTAGTGACGAAATGTGATTTCATCACTAAAAGCATACTTTAGTGACGAAATATGAATTTCGTCACTAAAAAATAATAATAGATTTGCATTTATATGTTTTCAGTGACGAAATCACATTTCGTCACTAAAAGTATGCTTTAGTGACGAAATATGAATTTCGTCTCTAAATTTTAACAAAGCTTGGGCTCTTTAGTGATGAAACTGACATTCGTCACTAAAAAAACATAAGAAATACATTTTGCGACGACGAAATGAGCATTAGCGACAGAAATATTGCGTCGCTAAAGACTCCCATACAAGTATCATTTTAGTTCATTTCATTTCACTCCTACATTCAGAACTCCAAACACAAACAGCGTCACCTGAAGCAAGTGCCATCAAAGCAAGTGCCGAAGCCTTCCGACGCCGAAGCGAACCATCGCCGAAGGCATTCGCGACGCCGTTCGCTGAAGCGAACTGTCGCCAACTGACGTTGAAGCGAATCGTCGCCGAGAACCTTCGTCAACCGACGCTGAAGCGAACCGTCGCCGAAGCCATTCGCGACGCCGTTTGTGACGATCTAAGAACCCATTCGCGACGATCTGAAGATCCGACGAACCCATTCACAATGCCGTTCACGACGATCTGAGAAGCCATTCGCGAATGGCGATGATCTCAACGATTTCGACGATTTCACTGGCGATGATCTCAACGTTCTATTCACTGGCGACGACCTCAACAATTTCGACGATTCCCATTCGCGACGCCGATTCTTGACGATTCTAACCATTCGCCGTCGCCTCCCTTCGCCGTGGTCTTTGTTCGAAATCAGTAAGTGTTTTTTTTTTTTTTAACTAGTTTTTAATGAGTTTGATTAGAGCTTGATTTCATTACTTCTGTTTTAACTAGTTTTTTTTTTTTAAATTTGTTTTGCTAAGGCGTTTGGTTGGTGAGAAAATGTTGCAAAATGAAGGAAATCATTATTAAAGACAAACTTTATTACTCTAAAAAAATATCAAAATCACTGCAATTCTGTCCAAGTTAGCTTGAATTTGATTTTTTTTTTTTAATACGATCATGTATGTCTATATTGATTGAAGCTTAATTTCTTTACTCTATATTTACACAAATAATCACACAGACACACACTTTAAAATATTATAATTGTTATTAGTTATGTATCTCTGTTTGTGTATATGCAGTGTGTGTATGTATATTTTATGAAAATTCTGTGTTCTCTTGATGTGATTGAAATTCGAATTATTGAATCAATTGTTAGGACATGTAGTGTGAGGAGCATCCAACCCGTTAAGGCCACTGCTACTGAAATACCTCCTATAGTTCCAAGTATGAACGCAAATTACACAAATTATTTGTATTTTAAATTTCTCTGTGATGCATTAGTGATTTTGTGCTTGTTTGGTGCTCACTTTTATGTTTATTTGTTTAGGATCAAGGACTGGTGGGAAGACAAGGATTGGAATCAACGGTATGTTTTCCTATGAGTACTGTTGTTGTGTTCTGTTTTGGTTTGCAAGTTGATAATGTATGTTAAAACTAGTTTTGCTTGTTTTTTTGTTTGTAGTTGTAGGATTATGCATTAATTAAATGAATATTTATAGTTGACTTGAAGATTGGATGTTATTGTGAGGATTTATAGTTGTAGTGTGATTTATAAAGGGGTTTATGGGTTTGCACATTGTTTAAGTGTTGAGATAGTTCACAGTTTTAATAAATTCTATGGTTTTTTCATTGTTCGCTGATGGGTCTATTATTAAGTAGTTTAAAGAGTACAGTACATGATAACAGATGTCCCATCTATCTTGGTTATGGAATATAGACTCTGTTTGTTATGCACAATGTGATAAGATGTAGGTTGGAGTGCTGCCCTCATCACTTTTCTGATTGGTGTAAGCACTACCTATATTACATGTGTAAGCTATGAGTTTGTGTAGTAATTTATGAGAGGATCATTTTTAAGACTGAAGTACTTATACATTTAACTTTTCTTTTGCAGGCTAAATACACATTGTTTGCAATAACTTTGGATTTTTTCTGAAAGTTGTAAGCTTAGCTTGAGCAAAGTAAGTAAATTTTAGTTGAAAATCTTATAAAACACTATACTTGTGATGTTGGGAATTGGATTTGTGGTGGGTTGTTGTGTTGGAGCAAGCGGGTGGCTTGCATGATGTTATAAAGTGGTTTAAATTCATATTGGGAGTATTTTTAATTTCTTACAAATGTTAATAAAACTTGTTGATTAGTAGCAATTGTGTTCCTTTATTCGATTTCAATACTTGTGAGCATTGTACTTGTGATGTTTATGATTGGTTTTGTGGTGGGTTGTTGTGTTGGAGCAAGCGGGTGGCTTGCATGGTGTTATAAGGTGGGTTAAATTCATATTGGGAGTGTTTTTAATTTCTTACAAATGTGAATGGACCTTGTTGATTAGATGTGATGAATAGTACTTTAATTGATTTCAATACTTGTAAACACTCTATATTTGTGATGTTTATGATTGATTTTGTGGCGGGTTGTTGTGTTGGAGCAAGCGGGTGGCTTGCATGGTATTATAAGGTGGGTTGTGTTGGATTTTTGAGATTGGTGAAAATTGTATGAACCTTTTGAGGAGGGTTAAAGTGTGATGAGTAGATTAGGTACTACTTCATTCATTTCAATTAGTTTGTATATATATGATATGGGATGTAGATTTTTGAGATTGGTGAAAATTGTATGAACTTTTTGAGGAGGGTTAAAGTGTGATGAGTAGATTTTCAAAATGGGGTATTGGGTTTTACTTAAACTTTGATGTTTTGGCATTTGAGTGTCACCAAGAGCCTTGTACTTAGCGGCATTGGCACATTGTCCAGTTCTCTATAGAGGCAGGAGAACTTGAGTTTGAATCTCCCTCCCCCCACCCCTCCCCCCCCCCCCCCCCCCCGCCTTAATGTTAGCAAAAAAAAAAAAAAAAAAAAAAAAACTTGAACGTGTATGTCAAAAATGTTAAACAATGTTAGATTTGAGAATCTAGTTTCATATTTGATGGTAGATGCTAAGATTTTGTTTGTAGTAATATGTAGGTTTTTGGTCCCTCAACTCAACAAAGAGATCTTTATGATCAAGCAGTGATTCCAATAGTACATGAAGTTTTAGAAGGCTTCAATTGTACCAAGAGGAGGGAGCTAGGGACCAAGAGGCACGAGCTAAGCAAGAGGCATGAGGACATCTTCCGTTAGTTCCAATTATATTATGTTATACTTTTTGTATTTTTATAAAACATCTTGAGTTATTGTATGTATTGCAAACAATTATTCTATACTTGTATGGAAGGAGTTTGAATTGGATACTTGTTATATTTTCTACTTGTGGAATGTATGAATCTTTTTTTATAAATGTGTTGTTGAAATAAATATGTTATTCAAATGTGAGGTTTTAATAATGTAATGACAGGTTACAGGTTAATATCAAAGCCATGAAAAAAATAAAAATAAAAAATAAGTTTTAGTGACGATTTTTTTCGTCACAAATATAGCAACAAAAAATTGTTTTAATGACGAAAATTTCGTCACTAAATATAACAAAATTTTGTAAGAAATGGTTTTAGTGACGAAAATTTTCGTCACTATATGTACCCGAACTTAGTTTTAGTGACGAAATTATTCATCACTAAATATGATTTAGTAAACTAAAGTGTTTTTAGTGACGAAATATTTTCGTCACTGAATAGTGTTTTTAGTGAGGAAAACATTTAGTGACGAAACGTTTTCGTCACTAAAAGCTTTTTTTTTTTTTTTTTAAATCAAATCAGACTTTTAGTGACAAAATTTTTCGTCACCAGGACTTTTAGTGACGGGGCTACAGTGACGAAATGAGTTTCATCACTAAAAGTCCAATTTCGTCACTAAAGGTCCTTAGTGACGAAAAACTGGACTTTTAGTGACGAATTTTTTCGTCACTGAAAGTACATTTTGTTGTAGTGACACTAAGTATGCAGTGAAAAATAAATAACACGGTAATTTGTTTACGAATAGGGGAAACCTAACGGCAAAAAAAACCCCATCGGGTGATTTTCAGGTCACCACTCTTGAAATTCTACTATTATCACAACAAGCGGTTACAAATAAAGGAATCCCAGTACCTTATACCAACCTACAATTGAACCCTTACCCCAATACTCAATTGGACTTATTCTGTAATGACAATTTCCCTTTTTGATGAATGGCTCCCAAGTACGTGCCAATCAATGCGCAGATCCCAGTACGCAACTTCAATCACCAACTAGAGAGAGTTGTTGACTGCAAAGTTCTTTAGTTCATCCACGATGAAGATCAAGAAGATGCTTGGTCACAAAACCCAAAGGTGAACATACATAGCAACTTCTTCAAGAGTGATGAACTAGGGTGAAACTTTGTCTCCAGTCACAATTGCTTAAACTGAGTTTGCTCAATACTTGTGCAACTTGTACACTCTTTGACGGCCCTAAAAACAATCCTTTTATATGTCTAGGGTTAGGAGAAAAGAAGGCCCAAACACATAAACACGGATCCCAAGAAAACAGAACAGAAAAATCTGTTTTTCTTAAACCACGACAGATAGGAGGTGTCGAGCACACGGGCTTAAGCAGCTTTCTAAACCTCGACACATGCTAGCTGTCGAGCTTTAATGAACATGCACTTCTTCAGCTTGTTTCTTGGACAAACTTGATGACTTCAACACTTGATCTTGAAATACAGTTTCTTGAAGTATTAAAAACACCTAGAATTACCCAATTACAAGTAAAGTGCGTTTTGTCAAAGGATTAGCCAATTACATAAAAGAATGACATATGTTCTTAACAAGTGAACCACATATGTCGTAACAATCTCCCCATTTGGCAATCCGTGACAAAACCACAACAAACAAATGAACATATGAGAGAAGTCATAAATCACTTAACTCATATTCACTTGTTGAATACAATAAAATCTATCCTAACACAAACTCTTGAAAAACTTTGCAAGAAGAGAGTTTATGGCAAGTAGACTTTGACAACCTGTATTTCTGAAATACTTTAAATGAAACACATCAAGGCATCTTAGTGTGAAATAGAAATAATAATTGCATACAAGTATAAGAAGCATGTGCATAAAGGAGAGAAAAGAAACAACACATGTAAAGATAGGTGAAAGAAACATACATCCACATATACAGAAGATAAGTACAATGTATGTAAAAAATAGTCACAAGACCCAATGTACAAGATCAATGTATCTATAAAAGAAAGAAAAGAAAAGATACGTCATATCCTCACTATGTTTTATGGTAGCGGTGTCTATGGCACAAATGTGTGTGAAGTGGTCAGACACGGGAAAATGAACGAAAAAATGGTGTAAAATCCTCGTGATAACGGAAGGAAAGATGAGCTTATCACGGGACGCTGAATCCTGATAAACATATATAATGGAAAGAATAAAATGTGAAGGGAAGTCAATAGTAAGATGCTCAAGAAGGGACAATAGAAATCGAGCACGAGGCTCTGTACTGGAGTTATAGTGAGAGACAGGATGGAGTACAAAGGTCATCACTATGTTCAAGAATCTAGGACCTTTAGCAAAAGGCTGACATGGTGTAAACTGACGCTCACGCCACTCAGTAGGGTGCTCATAAAAAGCAGATATGAGCTCATCCTTGGACACAGTCCTTAGATGCTCACACTGAGGATAGTCAAGAAACTCTATCCTAGGAACTCGAAGCACATCCACAACAAGTTGCGGTGTGATAGGGATGCACGTACCTCAAACGTGAGTGAAGAAAAGAGGTACTGAACGATCAATCCCGTGCATGTTGGAGTAAAACTTCTAGATAAGCACGAGAGGATAGGTGATCGGGATGTCACACAGTGACTCCCATCTCCGACTGTGAATGACAGTGGGAAGGTCAGTGTTGGCGAAGTCTGCCAAAATGACTTGGCGTTCCGAATGAACACCTCGTCTAGAAAATTTCTCCGAGAAAGCCTTTCATGCATCCTCATCACGGAACCAAATGTTAGAAGGAGTAGGATTAGATGAAGATGATGCCCCGGAACGAAGAGGGTTCCGAGACGTAGCAGATTTACGCTTACACGACTAACGTAAACAGAAAGAGAGAGAAAGGGAGAGAAAAAGACAATCAGAAAAGCCCCAAACAGTTCAAATATATCAATGTATATTGAAAAGAGAGTATGTATGCATGGGGAATGCATGAACATGTGACATGCAAAAGAAAATTCATCATGGGCTCAACCCAATCCAATCCTACCAGCACACAAACATATTGTACACATCTAAATGCATGAAAATACTGTTATAATGCTAATGTAATGCAATGCATGAGATTTCAAACTCACATAAGTGAAAACCCATCCCAAAATTCCAACAATAACTCATCAATTTTGAAAAACCCCAAAATTTTTCAAAAACCCCAAAACCTAGGTTTCAAAAGATGAAATGCATGAAGAATGAGAGAATCGAAGCTTACCAAGTGAAGAAAACCTTGAAAAGGCTTGAAGAAACCTTGAGGATCAAGATTGGAGTGAGATGAGATTGTTTCGGAGAGAAAAGAGAGAGCTATCGAGAGAGAGATCGGCAGAAATGAATTCTGCATCGCACGCGGATGTATTTATATAATCCTCAGTAAATCTCGACAGATAAGGTGTCGAGAGGTGTCGGGCCATCTGTCGAGGAAGGTGTCGAGAAAATGGTCGTCGACAGATGCAGGTGTTGAGGAGGTGTCGAGGAACAAACCACCAGAACTAAAAACAGAAGCTCGATCAATCCACTAGGTGTCGAGAAGCTATCAAGGAGGCAGGAACTTTCTCAATCGATCCATCAAGTGTCGAGGAGGTGTCGAGATTGCGATAAGAAAAAGCTTGAAAAGCTCGATATATAGCTAGGTATCGAGGAGGTGTCGAGCCAGCTTTTAAAAACAGGTTTTCGAGAAGTGAAAAACACAGACATGAATGCAATCCAACATGCAACTCAACCAATGATCCAATCAACATATTAAGCTCTCAAAATCATCTCTCAACAGTAATTTTAAGCACATGGATCTCAAAAACACACACACACACTAAACAAGTCTAAACAATTTTATATTTCAAAAACAAATCAAGCCAGTTTAGTGAGCATACATTAAAACATGTAAAACCTTGTAATGACCAAATCACATTGTACCTGCACATGTATCAAGAGTAGCAAAGAATATTACGTGTTGTTTGTGAAAAACATCACAAGATTGCATAAGTGTATACATGTTATGACGATTTGAAATATGAGACAATCACTTTAACTCACACATAATTATAACTGTTTGATGGGGACTATCATCTTCGAGGTACATCCTATAACTCCCACATCTCCTAGAATATACGCTTGCAATCATATTTAAAAGCATTTTTGATCTTTTTGCTTTTTTTTTCTTTGCATATTTTTCTTTTTAAGCATATCATGCATGGGCATATAAGAGAGAGAAAAGAAATACCCAATCATATTTGACATTCCAATTTTGCTATGCCGAAACACACAAATGTCATTGACATCACACTTTTGCTATACCGAAGCATACAGATGTCTTTCATGATTGGCGGGAAACAGTGGTAAGATGGTTATTTATGCTTTTCTTTTAGGCTTTTCTAGTCTTTCCCGTTAAAAAGAGTGATACGAATGTTAAGTCCAAGAGATAACTTAATCTTACTCATCACAAACAAGAGTCATAAAGCTCACTTACTTAGTTGTGCATAGAGATGCTCATCTAAGCTACAAGAGATACAAAGTTTAGAAAACTTTGTTTCAATGGTCATCCAAGGTACACAAGTACCAATGTACACAAAACACACACTGTTTTTGTATTTTTCTGATTTGTCAATTTTTTTTTATATGAAAAAAAAAATGAGCAAAACTGAAAATAAACAAACAAAAACACGTTAAGCAAAGCAAAACATAAAACTAGATGCAAATGCATGAGGAAGAAAGATGAGAGAAGGAGATCAATCCATGGAGATAACACCAATGTTTTGACAAAGGAATTCAAAATGTTGGCTGTCAAGAGGTTTGGTGAACAAGTCAGCCCTCTGATCATCGGTGTGAATAAACGCAAGGGTGAGAATACCATCTTCGACAAGCTCCCAATGAAGTGATGTCGAATCTCTATGTGTTTGGTTCGAGAATGATAGATAGTGAGATGCTCTTAACAAATACCATAATTATGGAGGAGTTTTTGCATCCATTAGAGTTGGGTGCAACAGCTACCGACAGCAATATACTCAGCTTCTGTAGTGGATAAAGAGATGGAGTTCTGCTTTTTGCTCATCCAAGAGACAAGATTGTTACCCACATAAAAACAACCCCTCGAAGTACTTTTTCTATCATCAGCATTCCCAGCCCAATCCGCATCAGAATACCCAGTTAAGACATCATTTGTGTCCTTGCTGTACCACACACCGAACTCAACAGTGGTTTTGACATACTTTATAATTCTTTTTAAAATAATCATACGAGATTCTTTGGGGTTAGCCTGATATCTAACACACACACCAACACTGTAACTAATGTCAGGTCTACTAATAGTAAGGTAAAGAAGACAACCTATCATGCTTCTATAGAGAGAATGATCAACACTCTTGCCTAACAAGTCTATAGTGAGTTTAACATTTGGGCTCATAGGAGTTCTAACAGAACTAGCAGATTCCAAACCAAACTTTTTCACAAGATTCTTAGCATATTTAGATTGAGATAGGAATATACCTGAATCTTGTTGACAAATCTGCAGTCCAAGGAAGTGAGTCAGCTCTCCAATCATGCTCATCTCGAACTCGGCTTGCATGAGTTTTGAGAAGTCATGAGCGAATTCATCCTTAGTTGATCCAAAGATGATATCATCAACATAGACTTGAGCTACTATCAACTCGCCATCTTCCTTTTTGATAAAGAGAGTTTGATCAGCCTTTCCTCTTGTGAACCCATGTGACACCAAATATTGTGTAAGTCTATCATACCAAGCTCTAGGGGCTTGCTTCAACCCATAAAGTGCCTTCTTGAGGTACAACACATGATCCGGAAAGTGTGGATCAATGAATCCTTTTGGTTGAGCCACATAGACATCCTCTTTAAGCAACCCATTCAAGAAAGCAGTCTTCACATCCATCTGATAAAGTTTGAACTTCAGATGACATGCTAGGGCAAGGAGAATTCTGATGGACTCCATACGGGCAACTGGGGCAAATGTTTCATCATAGTCTACTCCTTCCATTTGTAAGTATCCTTGAGCTACAAGCCTAGCCTTGTTGCAAATCACATTGCCTTCTTCATCAGTCTTATTGCGAAATATCCACTTTGTACTGATGATGTGCTCACCCTCCGGTCTAGGTACTACAGTCTAGACATCATTCCTCTAAAATTAGTGCAGTTCATCATGCATTGCTTCGACCCAACTTTCATCTTGTAGTGCTTGCTCAACTTTTGTGGGTTCAACCTGTGACAAATAACAAGAATAAGACACAAAGTTAGCAACACATTTATCTACTGTTCGTTTCCTTAATATGAGTTCATTCATGTTTCCCACAATAACTTCTAGAGGATGATTTAATTTAATCCTGGAGGAAGGTCCTTTCTCTTCATGAGATTCAGAATCTAGTGAAGTGGGTATGTCTGTAGAATCTTCCACAACGCTGGGAGTACCGGGAGTACTTAGAGATGCAGGTTCTTGTTCAACAATGTCTTGAACTTCCTTAGGCTCAGGAGGAAAAATTTCTTTGGGGAGTTCATCAATACCTTTCTCAGAACTGGAATCTGAAGACTCATCAATGACAACATTTACTGTCTCCATTACCTTCATAGTTCTTTTCTTGTATACCCAATAAGCCTTGCTTGTAGAAGAGTAACCCAGAAATATACCTTCATCGCTCCAAGAGTCAAACTTTCCCACATTCTCTCTATCATTGAGGATAAAACAAGTACTTTCAAAGATTCTGAAATACTTCACATTTGGCTTCCTTCCTTTCCATAACTCATAAGGAGTCTTTTTGGTACTGGGTTTGAAGTACACCCTATTAACCGTATGACATGCAGTGTTAACGGCTTCTCCCCACAAGTTTCTAGCCACATCTTTGTTATGCAACATGGCTCTGGCCATCTCCTGAATAACCCTGTTCTTTCTTTCTATCACACCATTCTGCTGAGGAGTAATAGGTGCAGAGAATTCTCAAGATATACATAATCTTGTGCAAAAGGACTCCACATTTGAGTTCTCAAATTCTTTACCATGGTTACTTCAAATTCGATTAATCTTTAGGCTCTTTTCATTCTGTAGTCTTGTGCACAAAGCTTCAATGTGCTCAGGAGCATCAGACTTGGATTGTAGGAGAATGACCTAAGTGTATCTAGTGAAGTCGTCAACCACAACCATGATGTATCTCTTACCACCAAGAGACTTGGTTCTAGTTGGACCCATAAGATCCAAATGTAGAAGCTCCAATGGCCTAGATGTAGCTAATGTCTGAGTACCTGGATGCTTAGCTTTCGTCTGTTTTCTAAGCTGACATGGTCCACACACCACATTGTTCATTCTACTAAGCTTTGGTATCTCCAAGACTGATTCATGCTTAGATACAATAGAAAGATGTTTGTAACTAGCATGTCCCATTCGTTGATGCCATAGATCTTCATTAGGCAAACGAATGATATTGCACACAATATCAGCATTAGGAACCAATCCATAACAGTTGTCTAAAGTGCGAACACCACTAATGAGCTTCTTTCCAGACTCATCCATAACAAGACACTTTCCCTTTGAGAATAGTACCATGAAGTCTTGATCACATATTTGACTTATGCTCAACAGATTCACCCTTAGACCTTCTACATAAAAAACATTTGCAATGTCCGACAGTCCAGGTAGAGAGATGATTCCTTTCCCTTTAATATGTGACTTGCTCCCATCACCAAAAGTGCATTGCCACCTTTCTTTGACTCAAAAACCTTGAAGAAAGATCGGTCTCCGGTCATGTGTCTTGAGCAACTGCTGTCAAGGTACCACAAGCATGTGTCCATAACTTTAAATGAGAACTTCATCAAAAAACACACTTCATGCTTAGATGACAAATCAGTGGGAATGGTACTTTCTCTCATCTACCTTTTACAAGCTAAGCCTTTAATTTTTACTCTTCTCTGATTAACTCTTTTGCACATTTTCATTCTGAGACAGTCTAGTTTCTTCTTTGTCAAACTGAGGTCTTTTCCAATAGTCATTATAAGAGAATTCAAATAACTTTTAGACTTGTATTTTCTGAAACACTCAAACAGATAGAGATTAGAAAACCAAGATGTATTTGAAAACAAAGATCTCCTCAAGCCGGTTACAGCCATGACAAACAGGGGTTAATAGATCAGCACAGCAAAGATTAAAACCTAATCAGAGTGTGCCTGCTATGATACCACTTGATAGGCCAAAAATGTATTGATCCCTTGTGATTAAATTAATTGATTAATTAGCCAAGTTATTAATTAACCAAATTAACATGCAAACGTGTGGTAGCACAAACAAATCTCCAATTAAACTAAGTATGCAGCGGAAAATAAATAATACGGTGATTTGTTTACGAATGGGGAAAACCTAACGGCAAAAAAACCACACCGGGTGATTTTCAGGTCACCACTCCCGAAATTTCACCATTAACAGCACGTGCTATTAATTTTGAAATTGGCAACTTAGCAGGACAAGTTGATGTTTGTAGATCTCATGGCGCTAATTGACTCTGAGATGTAGTTGGTGAAATTCAAATTTTGAAGATCTTCAAAATACACTAGTCTCGAATAAGAGTCTTTCTCTTTTTAAATGTAAGACTAAATACTTAATTAACTCCTTATATTACATAAGATAGTTGATTTTATAAATTTATTTTAAATTTTTAGGGTAAGTTGGTGGAAGCTTAATCATAGAGAAGAACCCAAATAGTCCATTTGATCATAGGGAAGGAAGAGCCAATTTCAGATGAAATAATGTACGTTTCGTTGGAGTAAGAAGATAGGCACATGGCGGAGACGGCAGTATCCCCTTTTATTAACAGGCTGGTTCCCTTGCTGACCCAAGAAGCAAAACTGTTAGGAGCCATCCATGGAGAAGTTGCTGACATCAAAAATGAACTGGAGAGCATTCTGTCCTTCCTCAAGGACGCAGATGCAAGGGCGGCAGTAGAAGAAGACACCAGTGAAGGAGTCAAAACTTGGGTGAAACAAGTACGAGAAGTTGCTTTCCGTATAGATGTTGCCATTGACCGATGCTTGCTTGATGTGGCACAACATGATCCTCATTGGCGTGGCTTCACCGGTTTTGTCCATAAAACAGCTCACTTACTTAAAACATTGAAACCCCGCCATAAGATGGCATCTGAAATTCAGGAGATCAAAGCATCATTTCAAAAAATCAAGGAAAGAAGTGATAGATATCAGTTCAAATTCATTGATCAAGGATCTGGCAGCAGTGCTCCAAAAGCAAGGTGGCACGACCCTAGAAAGGATTCCCTTTATCTTCATGATGCTATTATTGTGGGAATTGAATTTCCTCGAGATACATTGATTAGTTGGTTAGTAAATGGACTGCCTCATCGCACTGTGCTCTCGGTGGTGGGAATGGGTGGACTAGGCAAGACTACTCTTGTCAAGAAAGTCTATGACCACCAAATTGTGAGAGGACACTTTAACTGCTATGCTTGGATCTCAGTTTCTCAATCATACAACATAGAAGATCTTCAAAGGAGCATGATAAAGCAATTTTGTGAGGTGAGAATGGAGCTTCCTCCCGTGGGCATGGACACAATGGATGAGGAGTCATTGATCAAAAACTTAAGAGATTACTTGCAACAAAAGAGGCATGTGGTTGTATTTGATGGTGTATGGAAAATAGAATTTTGGGAGGATATAAAGCATGCTTTACTTGATAATTGCAAAGGATGTAGAATAATGATCACAACACGTAAGTGGGAAGTTGTTAATTTTTGCAAAAAATCTTCACATGTCTATGCTCATCAGTTGCAACCACTACCTCCGGAGAAGGCATGGGAGCTCTTTTGCAAAAGAGCATTCCAATTTGACTTTGGAGGACAATGCCCCACAGAGTTGGAGAAATTGTCTCATGAAATTGTCAAGAAATGCCAAGGATTACCACTTGCAATTACTGCTATAGGTGGTCTTTTATCAACCAAGAACAGGACCTTGTTTGAATGGAGAAACTTGCATGACAATCTTGGTTTTGAGTTAGGAAGAAATCCCCATCTTGCTAGTGTCAACAAAGTTCTGTCCTTAAGTTTTGAAGACTTGCCTTACCACCTCAAATCTTGTCTCTTATACTTTGGCATGTACCTAACGAGTTTTGGCATTCCATGTAGAAGATTGATTTTACAATGGATAGTTGAAGGATTTGTTAACAAAATAAATGATAAAGCATTGGAAGATATCGCCCGAGAATACTTGACTGAGCTTATTAATAGAAGCTTGGTTCAAGTATTAAAGGTTTTCTTTGATGAAGTTCAAGAGTGTCAAATTCATGATCTATTGCATGAGATCATCCAACAGAAGATGGTAGATTTAAGTTTTGGTCTTGTTTTGTCAAAAGGAGAGTCTATTTTTGGAGGACCAACTCGATGCATTTCATCCAATAGAGTTTCACATGTTGTATTGGAGCGATTTAAGAAATCTCACATCTTGTCTCTTTTTCTCTTCAATATTAATAAATTGCCAATGTCCTTTATGAGGAAATTTCTCAAAAATTTCAAGCTTATGAAAGTATTGAATTTTGAGAACATTCCACTAGATCATCTTCCTGAAGATGTGTGAAATTTATTTCACTTAAGGTTTTTAAAATTGAATAATGCAAAAGTGAAGAAACTTCCAAACTCCATCGGAAAATTGGAGAATCTGGAGACTGTTAATGTTGCAAACACTCATACAGGAGATACCAGTTACAATCAACATGCTTCATAAGCTACGTCGTCTTGCAGTCCGCTATTTTGATACCAAGATGGATTTGAGTCTTAATATGTTTAGAGGAGTTAAATTACATTGGAACATTGGATGCTTAAAGGCACTGACAGCGCTAAAATACGTGGACACAAATTATGGAGGGGTCAAATTGATTGAAGAGTCGGATCTTGCCTTGGTAAACCTAACTAAGGAAACTGGGAGGGCTTTGTGTGTCTCTATTAAGAACATGAACTGCTTAAAAGAGCTATTTGTTAGTTCAATCAAGGAAGATGAGGTTATCGATTTACAGCCCATTTCACCTCCTCCTAAATGTCTTCAATTCCTCCGCATAAGAGGGCATTTAGCCAAGTTTCCTAACTAGATTTCAGAACTTCAACACCTAGGGTCCGTTTGAATAAAACTTATTTTGCTGAAAACTGAAAACACTGTAGCAAAATAATTTTTAAATATGTGAATAGTAATGTGTGACCCATTTTTAATATTTTTTTTCTAGAATAAAGTGGTTGTGAGTCCCATGAACAGTAACTCTGTCTTCTGCACAGTGTAATCACATGCATGAACAGTGCCGGTTATTGTTCATACACGCTAAAAAAAAAAAAACGCAAACGCTAAACTTAAAACGTGGATCCAAACAGATACCTAGTCTCATTAGATATTTATTGGACAAGGTTGAGTGATGATCCACTCAAAGCATTTCAAAATCTACCTAATCTAGCGGAGCTCATACTGGGAATGAAAGCATACAATGGAGAGCAATTGCACGTTGGGAAAGGAGGATTTCCAAAACTCAAGGAGCTAGAGCTCGTATATTTATCTGAATTGAATTCAGTGAATATAGAAAAAGAAGCGTTCCCCCTTCTTGAAAATTTGTATTTTGGGGGTTGTCCACAAGTGAAGGAACCGTCTGGTTTCCAACACCTCAAAAACCTTAAAGAGCTGAATATTGGAGATATGCCCACAGAATTCGAAAAAAGTTTGGATCCAGAGCAAGGGTCACGTTATTGGATCATTCAGCATGTACCATTCATCTTACTCTATCAAAAGGTTCGCAAAGGTTATTATGGCTATGAGAGGCGCAATCTCGGTTTTAATGGGGTGTTTGGTGAGTGTTTTCAAACAACAATTTTCAGTTTTTAAATAACATTTCACGTATTTTCACACATTTTTTCATCCACACGTATTTCCACAAAAATTTTTAAACAACAATTTTCAATTTTTAAACACATGTACCAAACGGGCCCTAAGTATTTGGAGAGGTCAAGAGGTCAAACAATCAACCAAGATGATGACAACAAAAATAATATTAGTGGCGATGACATTAGCGCTTCAGTTGAGAAAGGTTAGTAAAACAAGTTTTTAGCGTTTTGGTGAGATTTATGCTACTGCTGCTTTTATTTATTTTTTAAATAAAAATATTGGGAACAATGCTTTGAGTCGTATTGTATCTCAATCTAAATGTGATGGTTCTCTTGTCATTTTAGAAATTGTTACTATATTTCATCTTTTATTGCTTTTAGAATCTGAATTTTCATATTATTTTCGAATTACACGAGATCTATGAAAATTTTTAATTTGCATGTAGAGGTCTTATTGAAGAGGCAGTACCAATCGTAAATAAAACTTGTTTTATTGAATCATTTAATTTTAAGATTTTCGTTTTTTAAATTTTTGTAAAGATACATTTCTTTCGGTCACATTAACGTCTTCCATTACTAATTAAAGTTATTTCCATTCGTTTAGGTAAGCAAGCAATTTCTACGTAGTGATGCCAATTGGAATTTGTTTGAATCTCTCTACATTGGATCATTCTCATGTGCACGTTAATTTTGGAATTGTTGGACTTTATATACCGACTTGAACAGGGAGTGGAGACATAAATGTTGCTGTCGATTGGATTTATGTTCTGACAATCAATCCAGAAGATTTGTGGCTTTTGAATTTTATTTAATTTTTTCAAATGCTTGTTATTGTGTCTTTGGTACTGCTAGTTGTTTTACCCCAAATAAGTGGTTGTCTTTGACATAATTAAGGACTTCTTTGTTAAAACCGGCATCCATTCAATATTAACAGAATATTAAACAAAAAGACATAATAATGATCTATAATCTATATTAAATAGTATGAGGTTGTTCATATGGTTTTGTTCTTTATTTTGGATCACTGAAAAGGTGGAAAATACTGATTTTGTGATTTTTTTTTTTTTTAGAGAGTTTCAATCTATGGCGTCCGCTCCTGATGATAGCTCTTTATCATCAGACCAAGGCACTAATCAGTTTTTTGTGCAGGCAGGGATTAAATTTCAGATCTCTTATACAACCATCAAAAACTTTACCAGTTGAGCTAACTGGAACTCACAGATTTTGTGAATATTGATATATGTGTAAATGAAAGTTCAAATTGATCGACATAGGCTACTACAACTAACCTCCTAAAAAGGCCCTACAAGGTGTTTGTCAAAATGCTTGACCAATTAGATTTGGTTACATGTAACATCAATCAGGCCGCTTTCATTGCCTCTTTGAGCCCAACCCAAAGGAGTTATGCTATGACTTTATGAACATTCTTTTTTTTTTTTTTTTTTTTTGCTGAGACTCTATGACTGAATGACTTTATATGAATATTCTATAGTTGTCATTAACTAAGCATATTTTATGCACTATAGCTATTAAATTTACAATGCAATTTTAATTCAACTACACTTTTGGGTGGTCAGATGAATTTAGTAGAGGCTAATGGTGCACTTTTGGTACGCATTTGTTTAGTGGTTGTTTTGGTCTTATTTTAATGAATAGTAGAATGCATTGAGGAGAATGTAACATAATATGATCTTCTGAAGATAGCTTCAGTGAGGAGAATGTATTTCAATGTTCTCCCCCATTTGCTTATTATCCATTAGAATGGCCTCTCTGAATCTAATAGCAG
This sequence comes from Quercus ilex subsp. ballota, assembly GCA_032727855.1. NCBI lineage: Eukaryota > Viridiplantae > Streptophyta > Magnoliopsida > Fagales > Fagaceae > Quercus > Quercus ilex. The sequence goes on from CM064919.1 coordinate 30,631,627, forward strand.
ATAATGGTTCGTAGTCTGGACCATTCATGGATTGATTTGCTTATCTTTAAAATTAGATTTTACGAGAGAAATTGATTTTGAACCATATAAATGGGTACCGAATTATATAAATGTTATGTAGCATAATTTTGTAAAATACTACACTTATTCTTAGTAGTAAATTTACATACATTTTGATTGATTTGTCAACCTTAAAAATATCTTCTTAATTCTCTAGAAAAAGTGAACACTAATCTTTTGATTTTTTTTTTATTGCTCTATCATATTGAAGAAAATACCAAATATGCTTGTTGATTGGGCAAATCAGGGACGTCAATTAGGCAAAGAAGGAATTCTTTTAACAATGTGACCTTTGTAGTGTTGAGAATGAGACAAATCTTGGGTTTAAAAAAAAAAATTTATTTTATGGTTTGAAAATCTGATAGACTTAAAGCATGCTATACTAGAGAATGATATCCTTTCCATGAGCATCCAATACCTGCCTTCCTCCCCTTTGAAGCTGATGCAATTCTAAAAATACCCCTCAGCCACAGTCTGCCTGATGACAAACTAATTTGGATGGGTAACAACCGGGGCGAGTTCACTGTAAAAAGTGCGTACCATTTTGCCCACTACTTGGTAGAAGCAAAGGAAGAAGTGGAAATCTCTGAGGGGGACCCCTTCAAGCCTCTGTGGAAGAACTTGTGGTGCCTCAATCTTCATGCCAAAGTTAAAATCTTTGCTTGGAGGGCTTGTGTCAATGGGCTGCCAACTATGGAAAAGGTTTGTACTCATGGCATCTCTACCAGTTATGAATGTCCTATTTGTGGTAAGGAACTAGAAACTACCCATCATGCTTTGCTCCATTGTGAATTTGCTAATCTGGTTTGGAATTACTGGTCGGATATGCCACAAATGATCCATAGTAACAAATGGACATTCAACGATTCAGCCATGTACATCCTTGCCCACAAGCCTCCCCATGATTTGGAGTTGTTCCTCATGGTTGCATGGACTATTTGATTCAATAGAAATAAAGTCATCCATGATAACAAGTACTCTTCTCCCTCCCAGGTATGGCAGATTGCTAAAAACTCAATTGAGGAATTCAATGACGCGGCAACTTTTGACTTATTTCATCCTAGACCCTCTCACACTCACTGCTGGTCTCCTCCTCCACCGGGTGTCTTCAAAATCAATATTGATGGGTCTTCATCTGATATTGAGGAGTCCTCTAGCATTGGAGTCATTATTAGAGACTGCAAAGGCCAAACAGTTGCTGCCTTTTGCAAGCCCCTTCAGTCCCACTACACGGCTGAACTGGTGGAGGTGTTTGCATTGGAGCAAGGTATTCAGCTTGCTCAGGAGTTACAGCTCTCTCGGGTCATATTTGAAAGTGATGCTCTCACAGTGATCAATGCCATCAATGACTCTGCCTTTGGGGCTCCTCACGGACACATCATCCAGGACATCTCTCATGCTCAAACATCTTTTGTTTTCTGCTCCTTCAGGCACCTTAATCGAGCTTTTAACTTTGCAGCCCATGAGCTTGCACAATTTGCCCATATGAATAGATCTGTCCACTTGTGGAAAGGGGTTACCCCTTCTTTTTTAGTTCCATTTGTACAAGCTGATATGCTGCACTAACCTGCTTTGCAGGCTGTTCTATTGTACTTCCTTTTTAATTGCAATGCAATTTTATCTCCCCTTCAAAAAAAAAAAAAAAAAAAAAAAAAAAAAAAAGAGCCTATAAAGCAGAATATATTGGCTGTAAAGCTCATCAGCAGCCATTTTGTCACGAATATCAACAAGATTATACAAATGTAATATCAGTATATAAAACCCTCCATGTGGTAATATCAGTATATCAGCCAAAATTTTATTTTTATTTTTTTTTACTTGGGTTTTCTTCTTTTATTGGTAAATAATGTGGTGGGATTTGTGTTGTAGATTTGTATAGTTAAAAGCAACTGTAGTCCATTTTATTTTTCATTAGTTGAAATATGTGATTCACCACCTGCTGCTTCCACGGTCTGTTTGTTTGGATTTTGCTGATTTTTCATATTTGGCTTAAATTGCACTTTATGAAAAATGTAGAGGCAGAAGCTCATTTTGCTAAATTGGGCGAATACTGTATCAAAACAAAACAAAGCAAGTGACAGAGGGAAGTGACCATTGTTAAAACATTTGCTTAAGATTTCTAAAAGTTGCTCTTCTACCCCTAATTCAAATTGTGTTATTCAAATATCTTATTAGATAGAGTGATTAAAATGAATTCGTTGAAGCATTTAATTTGAGATTTCAATTATGAGATATTTAGTCATACTTTATGTTGTTTTTCATTTTTATTTTCTAGTGTTAACCTCTTCATTACTAATCAAAGTTTGTCCACTTGTGGTTGGTAAACAATCATCTTCTACTTAGTGACGCTAATTTAAATCTATAAGTACGCTTTTCCCCATAATACGATGAATTAATAGTTTGAATCCTCAATAGTCCTATTAGATCTTTCTTTTTCTTTTCTTTTTTGAAAAACAATAGTCCCATTAGACCATTTTTTATATGAACCTTGACACTGCAGGAATTGTTGGGATTTGTCTAAAGACTTGGATGAGGAGGTGATTATAATTGTTGGTGCTGGGACACGTTATTGGGCTTGTTTTTGAAGGGAATCAAGTAGGAAATCATGTGGTTTTCTTTAACATGTTTGTCGTTTTCTCCTCTATTGTGATGCTTATTGTGTCGGCCCAAATAAGTGGCTTTTAAACAACCCCCCCCCCCCCCCCCCCCTCTCTCTTTTTGCGCTAAAATCATGGGTTATAGAATATAAAATAATAATAAGAGTTTGCTTAACTTGTATTATGAATTTCACAATGAGGGATCACAAAATAATACTCGCCCTTGGTGGCAAAGGAATTAGAAGAAGTGTCAGAACATTCGCATTAGCTCATGTAAAAAATTTTATCTATTGTAACATAAAGTTTTTTTTTTCCCTCTATTTTATCATATCACTCTTCAAAACAGTACAAATTTATTTTATTATTATTCTAAATTTATTTTTTTTACAAAATCATTTTTATTATTTTTGTCTTATATATATATATATATATATATATATATATATATACGTTGGAAATAAGCATGTACGCAGTGGAAAAATAACGGATCTACTTCATTCTCAATCTATAACATGCACTATGTAAATTTCAGAATTTGAGTATAAGAGAGAGTACCTTGAAACGGTGAATTTCAAAACAAAGATCGATGCACTTGGGAATACTTTTTGTTAGAAATTTAGACCCCTTAATCCAAACAGATTAGCCTAGTTAATTAGTCAAGTGATTTACTTAGTCAAATTATGTCAATCTAGGTTATCACAATCAAACAATCATATCAAGAATATAAAGCAGCGGAAAAAATAAATAACACAAGATATGATGACCCAGGAAACCACATGGTAAAAACCTGGGGAGGATTTGACCTAGCTATCCTCAAGGTAAACTTGAATCCACTATCCTGAAAGAATCGAAGTTCATACAAAAGGACTTACAAGCTCTCCGCTTGACTTCCTAATGCTACCCACTAGTAGAACTTACTGATATGACCACGTGCAAGCTCCGAATCCACGGACTCCTTCTTTCTTGGATTCTCCAATCAGCTACAAGCACCTACGCTTGTTATTCTTTAAGCTCCAATGGCAGCAACTGAATTGATCATCAAGGTGTTGATAATATCTCTACCTTGAAAACCCTAAGCTTTGTGTAAAGGAAAGCTCCTCTAGATCTCACAAGAGATTTACACAAAACAGCAATATGAGCAACAAAGACCTTAGAGAGGTTTGGGTACAAAACCCTAGATACAAAAGAGGTACTCTCTTCTCTTTCTAAAAAGTCTCAAAAACGTTTTAGGGTTTCCCTTATATATAGTAGAGTTTTACTTGAACCCCAAGACGTTTAAGTAGAGTTTGGGCTGAGCTGGAACTCTGCAGAAAACGCAATCTGGCCGACTTTCGATCGATCGAGTCTAACCTTCGATCGATCGAGCCAGGCCGAAATGCACCAATACATCTGCAGCCTCTCGATTCCAACTTTACATCAATTATACAACTTTGAGCAGGCCTAAACAAGAATAAACATACTGTTTTGGTCATGGTTTGCTAACATTACATATTAGAGTTCTAAATACATAAAATCCTAATTCTTTAGAACCTAACACTTTTTAATCTTCACTCCAATTCCACTAACGCCCAAGAAGTGTGGACTCTCAATCAGTTACAAAAGGAGAATTAAAGAGTGAGTCACACTCACATACACACCATTTTACAATGATGTTTTTCTCTCTTTAAAAATTCTATACGTTTTTCCTTTTGTATCTAACCAATTATCTAATTGGGTTGGCCTTTTGGGCCTTTTCAATTGGGCTTAAGGGTATGGCTTGGAGTGGGACCAAAAGGGACCAATAAGACACTAGCTCCAATGGGCCTTAGACTTTTCCGTTAACTCTTGACAAGTCCAAAGTTACCATTAATTATATTCAATACCACTATAAGAATATAATTGCACTCTAGGCCTTATCTATAAATTATATCCCAAGACTTTATTATACATGCAACCCCTTCATTAAAATATTCGTAGTAATACAAAGTCTTAAATATTGACTGCCACTTTGAAGATTACTACATCTTAATCCTTGAGTACCCGATTTAATCCTTTATGTTATTCATCATATATTTATGAAATCCAATTCCATAAATATATACTTAGTAACTCCTTACTAAAGTGGTTGGGTCCAACACTCTGAATAACCAAACTTATTAAACTTATCTCAAGGGAATATTTTAATCTCCGTTAAGAGATTATGAATTCCATCTTGAGAATATATGTTCCATCAACATTAAATGTGGTTACCCAACATAATGAGGTTTTGACCATAACTTATAGATCTCACTCCTGATATATCAAAGCAACCTACATCTCATGATCAGGTTCATAATTCTCTCAGGATTTAGAGTTAATGTAAATAGAAGCCGTGAGATTTATTATTCAGGTGACAGTCTTTAGGAGAATAATAAATCTCATAACGGTCCAGTTCAATATGTCTTAATTCTTAAAACTTATCAACATATCAACTAGAAGTCTCCACTTCCATGATCAAGACAAATCATCTTAGTTGGTATGTTATAGTCTTCGCAGATGAAATGCCCAATTTCATCACCGACTACGAACTAAAATTCTGAGTTTACAAAGAACTTGTGATTTATAACTTCTGTGACTTTTCACATAAATCACATACTATGCATCTCATGGACTAAGATAATATCCTATTAGTTAATTAATAAATAGTCTCATATAATTAAACTATTTAATTATTTATAACATGCCAATAAATTGGATTTTAGGGCATAAACCCTAACAATATATATATATATATATATAAAATATTTCCTTTGTTTTCTATATATATATATATATATATAAACATCAACTCAACCCAAATTCCCTTCCAAGTCAACCCAAACCATGTTGGCAGGAACTTCCTACTCTTCCTTTTAATGTTCATCCAAATGTACCTGGCAAGTCCCATTCTTCACTCTTCCATTGCAGACCCAAGGCTCTATCGGGTCAGTTGAGATTGTAGATAAAGCCCAACAATTACCTAGCTAGCCAGGAACTTTAAATCCTAGCATGGTATGGGGTACTATAATGAGGCTGAGGGATCAGGTGGACCAAAGCACAACTCATCGGTTCAGATTGAAGAATACCTACTGGAGGAAAACCAAGCATTACTTATAGGCTTGAATAGCAGTTAGAATTTGGTACAATCTTATGCTTTGGGATCAAGGTGTTGGCTTTACAAAGCCTTGACTTAATTTTTAACAAAATACTCACAAGAAAAAGGGGAATGAAAATTTTATTAGAGTAATTCTGTAGGGGCATTTTGTGTGTTTGGGCCCTGGCCCTTTTTCCGTACTAAGGCCTGTGAATTTGGGGTAAGGGATTTGGGACTAGCCTAGTTTGGGTTACATCGTAGGCTAGCTTTTGCACGAGTTGGGCTCACCCAATATTATGACAAGCTATGGAGAGCACTGCAAGCTGAATGCAAGGTGTGGTAGTGGCTGGATAGCTTTTACAGTAGAAATATATATCATAGGACGTCCAGTAATGTAATGAGGATAGACTCGTCTTCCCTAACCTTGGGTTGGGCTGCTTGGCAGGAACAAGTCCAAAAAGGGAGCCAATCTCCAATTCAGTAACCTCAATGTAGGTTTCTACTATAGAAATTACTTATGCTGGGAAAAGGGCCTAAATGGTTATGAGTTTCGGATTACGGGGCAAAGAGAGTGGGAATGTCATGGGCAGAGAAAAGTCGATCTATTGATGCATGCCTCTATTTCTACCATAACTCTCTTTGCCTTACGTTTGTTGCTCTTCCTTACCACTTGGTTTCCTTATTCTCTTTTTGTTAGGTTTCTTTTCTCTTTTCTTCTATCTGTGTGTTTTCTTTCTTTGTCTACCTCTTTCCCCTCTCTCCATTTTTTTCCCCTGTTCGTGGTTACCTCTATCCCTTTTATACTTGCTGATAGGCCACAAACTGAATGACCCCTTGTGATAAAATTAATTAATTAATTAGCCAAGTTATTAACTAATCAATTTAACATGGAAATATGTGGAAGCACAAACAAATCACCAATAAACTAATTAAGCAGCGGAAAAATAATTGACACGGTGATTTGTTTACGAATGGGGAAAATCCTAACGGCAAAAACCCCACCGGGTGATTTTCAGGTCACCACTTCCGAAACTCCACTATTATCAAATCAAGCGGTTACAAGTAAAGGAATCCCAAGTACCTTACCAACCTACAGTTGAACCCTTACCCCAATACCCAATTGGACTTGATCTGTAGTGACAATTTCCACCTTTGATGCACGTTTCCCAAGTACGTGACAAACCAATGCGCGGATCCCAGTACGCGACTTCAAACACCAACTTGAGAAGGAGAGGTTGGCTGCAAAGTTCTTCAATTCATCATACACAATGAAGATCAGGAAGATGCTTGGTTACAAAACCCTATGTTGCACATACACAGCAACTTCTAGAGAGAAGATGAACTAGGTTAAGAACTTCATCTTTTGATCACAATTTGCTTGAACAAGGATTGCTCAATGCTTTTGCAACCTGTGTACCACTTGACGGCTCTTAAAACAATCCTTTTATATGTTTAGGGTTAGAAGAAAAGAAGGCCCAAAACCATATTCACGGATCCCAAGAAAATCAAATCAGAAAAGCTGATTTTATAAATCTCGACAGATAGCAGGTGTCGAGGTAGCTATCGAGAAGGTGTCGAGCTTTAATGAAATTGCACATCAGCTTGCTTTTTCTTGAACAGACTTGATGACTTCAACACTTGTTCTTGAAGCCTTGTTTCTTGAAGTATTAAAAACACCTAGAACTACCCAATTACAAGTAGAGTGCGTTTTGTCAAAATGATTAGCCAATTTACATAAACAAGTGACATATGTCTTTAACAAGTGAACACACATATGTCCTAACAATCTCCCCCTTTGGCAATCCGTGACAAAACCACAACAAACAAATGAACATATGAGAGAAGTCATAAATCACTCAACTCATATTCACTTGTTGAATACAATAAAATCTATCCTAACACAAACTCTTGAAAAACTTTGCAAAAAGAGAGTTTATGGCAAGTAGACTTTGACAACTTGTATTTCTGAAACACTTTAAACAAAACTCATCAAGGCAACTTGTGTGAAACAGAAATAAAAAGATTACATACAAGTATAAAGAACATGTGTATAAAGATAGAGAAGAAACAACACATGAAGAGAGAGGTGAAAGAAACATACATCCACATATAAAGATAATAAGTACAATGTATGTAAAACTGGTCAAAAGACCTCATATACAAGATCATATGTATCTATAAAGAATAGAAAAGAAAAGATACATCAAAACCTCACTACATCGCTCAAAAATATCAACACTCCCCCTATCAACATGTCCTATACTAACTCTCCCCCTAAGATGACTACTCTCATAAACCCAAAACTACTCCCCCTTTTTGTCACGAGTGACAAAGGGTGAAGTGTCATGTAGACATCTCATCAGTAGAGCTAGCATCCCCATCATCATCATCATTATCCTCATCATCCTCATCATCCTCAGAATCTGAAGCTGCTGAAGTATGTGGTGAAGGAGTAGCCTCTGGAGCAAAACCACTCATGGTCACCTGCCGTCGTGCAATACGACCAACACGAACATTCACCTTATACAACTCAGTGGAGAGTGTATCGAGGTGAGCGTCCATGCGCTGCAGCTGCGCCATAATATCTCCAAGAGATACATCGCCCGTAGAGGAAGAAGGAGTAGATGTAGAAGGAGCGGATCTGGATGGAGCTGATCTGGACGGAGCTGAACGGGAGGGAGGAGTGGCATCCGTCTGTCGCGACCTAAACTGAGCCTCACTACGTTTTACAGTAGCGGCATCTATGGCACAGATATGAGTGAAGTGGTCGGACATAGGAAAGGGGATAGAAAAATGGCGTAAGATCCTCGTGATAGCGGAAGGAAAGATGAGCTTATCATGGGACGCCGAATCTAGATGAACATCTATAATAGAAAGAATGAAGTGAGAAGGAAAATCTATAGTAAGATGCTCTAGAAGTGACAACAAAAATCGAGCACGAGGCTCTGTGATAGAGTTGTAGTGAGAGAGTGGATGGAGTACAAATGTCATCACCATGTTAAGAAATATAGGACCTTTAGCAAAAGGCCTACATGATGTGAACTGATGCTTACCCCAATCAGCAGGGCACTCACAAAAAGCAGAGATGAGCTCATCTTTGGACACAGTCCTCAGACGCTCACAAGAAGGGTAATCAGGAAAATCTATCCTAGGTACCCTAAGTGCATCTGCAACTAGCTGCGGTGTAACAGGAATGCGCGTACCTCGAACGCGAGTGAAAAAGAGAGGTACTGAACGATCAATCCCGTGCATGTTGGAGTAAAACTCCTGGATCAGCACGAGAGGGCAAGTGACCGGGATGTCACACAATGACCCCCATCCCCTACTGTGAATGACAGAGGGAAGGTCAGTGTCGGCGAAGTCCGCCAAAATGACTTGGCGTTCCGAATGAACACCTCGTCGAGAAAAGTTCTCCGAAAATGCCTTATGGGCATCTCCATCACGGAACCAAAGGTTAAGAGGAGCAGAGTCAGAAGAAGAGGAAGCTCCAGAACGCAGAGGGTTCCGAGCAGGAGTGGATTTACGTTTGGGTGCCATAGACACTACTAACGTAAAAGAATGAGAAAGAGATAGAGAGGGAGACAATCAGAAAAGTCCCAACACAGTTCAAATATATCAAATATGTTGAATGATAAGTACGTATGCATGGGAATGCATGAGCATGTGACATGCAAAGAAAAAAACATCATGGGCTCAGCCCAATCCAATCCTAGCAGCACATAAACATAGAGCACACATCTAAATGCATGTAAATATCATTATAATGCATATGAAATGCAATGTATGATATTTTGAAAACATTTAAGTGAAAACCCAAACAAAAATTTGAAGAAAAACTCATCAATTTTGAAAAACCCCAAAAATTTCAAAAAAATCCCAAAAACTTAGGTTTCAAAACATGAAATGCATGAAAAAGGAAGGGAAAAGTGATCTTACCAAGTGATTGAAGCAAGGAATGGTCAAGATCCAAGTGGGTTGGAGGATTTGAGCGAGAAAATCAAGTTTGGGAGATGAAAAGCCACGGATAGATCGAGAGAGATCGAGAGAAATGAGATCAGAATCGCGACAGGTCCTTAAATAGGCACCTCAGTAATTCTCGACAGCTGAGGTGTCGAGAGGTATCGAGGAAGCTGTCGAGGAAGGTATCGAGGAAAATGCCTTCGACAGATTCAAGTATCGAGAGGTATCGAGATGCAAGAACAATTTCAGATTCAAGAAGCTCGATCGATCGACAAGGTGTCGAGAAGCTATCAAGAAAACAGAGACTTTCTCGATCGATCCATCAAGTGTCGAGATTGCGATTAGAAAAGGCTTGAGAAGCTCGACAGATGACCAGGTATCGAGGAGGTGTCGAGCCATCAGTGAAAAGCAGTTTTTCGAGAAGAGAAAAACACAAACAAGAATGCAATCCAACATACACCTCAACCAATGATCCACTCAACATAAAAGGCTCTCAAAAACATCTCTCAACAAGAAATTTTAAGCACATAAATCCTCAGAAACACACACACACACACACACTAAACAAGTCTAACCAATTTTATATTTCAAAAACAAGTTAAAACAGTTTAGTGAGCATACATTAGCATATGTAAACACTTGTGATGGCCAAATCATATTGTACCTGCACATGTATCAAGAGTAGCAAAGAATATTGCGTGTTGTGTGTGAAAAACATCGCAAGATTGCATATGTGTACACATGTTATGACGATCTGAGATATGAGTAAATAACTTTAACTCACACACAATCATAACTGTTTAATGGGGACTATCACCTTCAAGGTACATCCTATGACTCTCACATCTCCTAGAAAACACGCTTGCAATCATGTTTAAAGCATTTTTAATCTTTTAGCTTTATACTTTCTTTGCATATTTTCTTTTAAGCATATCATGCATGAGCATAAAAAGAGAGAAAAGAAATACCCAACATGTTAAGCATAGACATTGCGCTTTTGCCATGCCGAAGCATACGGATGTCTTTGACACTACACTTTTGCTATGCCGAAGCATACAGGTGTCTATGACACTGCACTTTTGCTATGCCGAGGCATACAGGTGTCATACTATGATTGGCGGGCAACAGTGGTGAGATGGTCATTTATGCCTTTCTCTTAGAATTTTCTAGTCCTACCCGTCAAAAAGAGTGATATTAGTGTTAAGTTTAAGAGATAACTTAATCTTACTCATCACAAACAAGAGCCACAAAGCTCACTTGCTTAGTTGTGCATAGAGATGCTCATCTAAGTTACAAGTGATACAAAGTTTAGAAAACTTTGTTTCATTGGCCATCCAAGGTACACAAATACCAAAGTACACATAACACACACTGTTTTTGTATTTTTCAATTTTTTTATTTTTATTTTTTATATCAAAAACAAAATAAACAAAACTGAAAATAAACAAACAAAAACATGTTATCAAAGCAAGGCAAAAACTAGATGCAAATGCATGAGGAAGAGGGACAAGAGAAGGAGATCAATCCATGAAGATGACACCAATGTTCTGACGAAGGAATTCAAAACGTTTGCTGTCAAGAGGTTTGGTGAACAAATCAGCCTTCTGATCATCAGTGTGGATAAACTCAAGAGTGAGAGTACCATCTTCGACAAGCTCCCTAATGAAGTGATGTCGAATCTCTATGTGTTTGGTTCTAGAATGTTGAACCGGGTTCTTAGAGATATTGATGGCACTGGTATTGTCACAGTAAATAGTGAAATGCTCTTGACAAATACCATAATCATGGAGGAGTTTTTGCATCCAGAGGAGTTGGGTGCAACAGCTACCAGCAGCGATGTACTCAGCTTCTGCAGTGGATAAGGAGATGGAGTTCTGCTTTTTGCTCATCCAAGAGACAAGATTGTTACCCATATAAAAGCAACCCCTCGAGGTACTCTTTCTATCATCAGCATTTCTAGCCCAATTGGCATCAGAGTACCCAGCTAAGACACCATTAGTGTCCTTGCTATACCACACACCGAACTCAGCAGTGGTTTTGACATACTTTATAATTCTTTTTAAAGCAGTCATGTGAGATTCTTTGGGGTTAGCCTGATATCTAGCACACACACCAACACTATAACTAATGTCAGGTCTACTAGCAGTAAGGTAAAGAAGACTACCTATCATGCTTCTATAGAGAGAAGGATCAACACTCTTGCCTAACAAGTCTACAGTGAGTTTAACATTAGGGCTCATAGGGGTTCTAACAGAACTAGCAGAATCCAAACCAAACTTTTTCACAAGATTCTTAGCATATTTAGATTGAGAAAGGAATATACCTGAATCTTGTTGGCGAATCTGCAATCCAAGGAAGTGAGTCAGCTCTCCAATCATGCTCATCTCGAACTCGGCTTGCATGAGTTTTGAGAAGCCATGAGCCAATTCATCCTTAGTCGACCCAAAGATGATATCATCAACATATACTTGAGCAACTACCAACTCCCCATCTTCTCTTTTGATGAAGAGAGTTTGATCAACCTTTCCTCTTGTGAACCTATGTGACACAAGATATTGTGTGAGTCTATCATACCAAGCTCTAGGAGCTTGCTTCAACCCATAAAGTGCCTTTTTAAGGTACAACACATGATCCGGAAAGTGTGGATCAATGAATCCTTTTGGTTGAGCCACATAGACATCCTCTTTGAGTAACCCATTCAAGAAGGCAGTCTTTACATCCATCTGTTAGAGTTTGAAATTCAGTTGACATGCTAGGGCAAGAAGAATTCTGATTGACTCCATTCGGGCAACTGGGGCAAATGTCTCATCATAGTCTACTCCTTCCATTTGTGTGTATCCTTGAGCCACAAGTCGAGCTTTGTTGCGAATCACATTTCCTTCTTTATCAGTCTTGTTGCGGAATATCCACTTTGTACCGATGATGTGTTCTCCTTCCGGTCTTGGTACTAGAGTCCAAACATCATTCCTCTGAAATTGAAGTAATTCATCATGCATTGCTTCAACCCAACTTTCATCTTGTAGTGCTTCCTCAACTTTCTTAGGTTCAACCTATGACAAGTAGCAGGAATAAGACACAAAGTTAGCAACACATTTATCAACTGTACGTTTCCTTAATGTGAGTTCATTCATGTCTCCCACAACAACTTCTGGAGGATGATTTAATTTGATTCTAGATGAAGGTCCCTTCTTTTCATGAGATTCAGACTCTGGTGAAATGGGTAAGTCTGCAAAGTCTTCCACAATACTGGGAGTACTGGGAGTACTTGGAGAAGCAGGTTCTTGTTCAGTAATGTCTTGAACTTCCCTAGGCTCAGAAGGAAGAATTTCTTTGGGGAGTCCCTCAATGCTTTTCTCAGAACTTGACTCTGAAGACTCATCAATGATGACATTTACTGTCTCCATTACCTTCATAGTTCTTTTGTTGTACACCCGATAAGCCTTGCTTGTAGAAGAGTAACCTAGAAATATGCCTTCATCACTCCGAGAGTCAAACTTTCCCACATTCTCTCTATCCTTGAGAATGAAGCAGGTACTTCCAAAAATTCTGAAGTACTTCACATTAGGCTTTCTTCCTTTCCACAACTCATAGGGAGTCTTTTTGGTACTGGGTCTGAAGTATACCCTATTAACTGTATGACATGCAGTGTTTACAGCTTCTCCCCACAAGTTTCTAGCCACATCTTTGTTATGCAGCATGGCTCTAGCCATCTCTTGAATAACCCTATTCTTCCTTTCTACCACACCATTTTGCTGAGGGGTAATAGGAGCAGAGAATTCTTGAGATATACCCGATCTTGTGCAGAAGGATTCTATGTATGAGTTCTCGAATTCCTTCCCATGGTCACTTTGAATTCGATAAATCTTCAGGCTCTTTTTATTCTGCAATCTCGTGCATAAAGCCTCAATGTGCTCAGGAGCATCAGATTTGGATCGTAGCAGAATGACCCAAGTGTATCTGGTGAAGTTGTCTACCACAACCATGATGTATCTCTTACCCCCAAGAGTCTCGGTTCTGGTTGGACCCATAAGATTTAAGTGCAACAGCTCCAATGGTCTTGATGTAGCTGTTGTCAGAGTGCCTGAATGCTTAGCTTTTGTCTATTTTCCAAGCTGACATGGTCCACACACCACATTGCATATTCTACTAAGCTTTGGTATCCCCAAGACTGATTCATGCTTAGATACAATAGATAGATGCTTGTGACTAGCATGTCCCATTCGTTGATGCCACAGATGTTCATTAGGCAAACGAATACTATTGCATACAATATCAGCATCAGGAACCAATCCATAGCAATTGTCCAAAGTGCGAACCCCACTATTGAGCTTCTTTCTAGACTCATCCATGACAAGACACTTTCCTTTTGAGAATAGCACCATGAAGTCTTGATCACATATCTGACTAATGCTCAATAGGTTCACCCTTAGACCTTCTACATAAAGGACATTCGCAATGTTTGGCAGTCCTGGCAGAGATATAATCCCTTTCCCCTTAATTTGTGACTTGCTTCCATCACCAAAGGTAACATTGCCACCTTTCTTAGACTCAAAGATCTTGAAGAGAGATCTGTCTCCAGTCATGTGTCGTGAGCAACCACTGTCAAGATACCATAGACATATGTCCATTACCATAAATGCAGACTTCATCATGAAACATACTTCATGCTTAGATGATAAATTAGAGGGAATGGTTCTTTCTCTCAACTGCCTTTTATGAGCTAAGCCTATAACTTTCACTCTTCTCAGACGAACTCCTTTGCACATTTTCATTCTGAGACAGTCTAGTTTCTTCTTAGCAAAACTGAGATCTTTTCCAATAGTCATCATAAGAGAATTCAAATAACTTTTAGACTTGTATTTTCTAAGACACTCAAGCAAATAGTGATTAGAAAAACAAGATGTATTTGAAAACAAAGATCTCATCAAGCAGGTTACAACCAATGACAACAGGGGTCAATGGATTAACACAGCAAAGATTAAACCTAATCAGAGTGTGCCCACTCTGATACCACTTGATAGGCCACAAACTGAATGACCCCTTGTGATAAAATTAATTAATTAATTAGCCAAGTTATTAATTAATCAATTTAACATGCAAATACGTGGAAACACAAACAAATCACCAATAAACTAATTAAGCAGCGGAAAAATAATTGACACGGTGATTTGTTTACGAATGGGGAAAACCCTAACGGCAAAAACCCCACCGGGTGATTTTCAGGTCACCACTTCCGAAACTCCACTATTATCAAATCAAGCGATTACAAGTAAAGGAATCCCAAGTACCTTACCAACCTACAGTTGAACCCTTACCCCAATACCCAATTGGACTTGATCTGTAGTGACAATTTCCACCTTTGATGCACGTCTCCCAAGTACGTGACAAACCAATGCGCGGATCCCAGTACGCGACTTCAAACACCAACTTGAGAAGGAGAGGTTGGCTGCAAAGTTCTTCAGTTCATCATACACAATGAAGATCAGGAAGATGCTTGGTTACAAAACCCTATGTTGCACATACACAGCAACTTCTAGAGAGAAGATGAACTAGGTTAAGAACTTCATCTTTTGATCACAATTTGCTTGAACAAGGATTGCTCAATGCTTTTGCAACTTGTGTACCACTTGACGGCTCTTAAAACAATCCTTTTTTATGTTTAGGGTTAGAAGAAAAGAAGGCCCAAAACTATATTCACGGATCCCAAGAAAATCAAATCAGAAAAGCTAATTTTATAAATCTCGACAGATAGCAGGTGTCGAGGTAGCTATCGAGAAGGTGTCGAGCTTTAATGAAATTGCACATCAGCTTGCTTTTTCTTGGACAGACTTGATGACTTCAACACTTGTTCTTGAAACCTTGTTTCTTGAAGTATTAAAAACACCTAGAACTACCCAATTACAATAGAGTGCGTTTTGTCAAAAGGATTAGCCAATTTACATAAACAAGTGACATATGTCTTTAACAAGTGAACACACATATGTCCTAACACTTGCTTAAATTTATGGGATTTCTCCCTTTTGTCCCTCAGGCTGTACCAACCACTTTTGGTTTTTTATGGGCATCTCTCTAAGACTACCAACTAACCTATTGGTTGCCTGGCCATTACCTCTGCTTAGAGTATGCTTGACACACCACTCTCTATTTCCAGAAAAAAGTTCTTGTTTTGTTCCTCTCCCGCTCACTACCTTGCCTCCCCTTAGTGGATAAGGGTTGAAGGCTATCTATACCTACCCCTATGGCATGCATCAAGTGGTCCCAGCTAGGGATGACAATTGTTACCCGACCCACAGGTACCCGGCCTGACCCGACCTTAACTGGTCGGGTTTTACCCGACTCGATAAACAATAAGGTCGAGTTTGGGTTTTTAAAATAAAACCCAAAATGGGTTCGGGTTAGGTTTGGGTTTTTGCAATACCCGAACCCAAACCTAACCCGTTTAGAATAAAACTAAAATTACAAAAAAAACCTCTCTATATATATATATATAACTTATAATAATCTAACCCTAAACCTATCATTTTCTCTCAACTCTTTCAACACACAACCACCTCTCAACCTTCTCATCCCAACCGCCCCCCTCCCTCACCCTAACGCACACTCACACCTCTCACCCTCACCCAGTGGCCCACTCTCACTCTCACTCTCACCCAATGGCCCACTCTCACTCTCATCCCTATATCACCGCTACCGGCCATACCCCAATTCGATCTTTTGCCTCAGCCCAACCGCCTCACTCCCTCCATGTTTCTCCATCATCGTTCTCCATCATTTTTTTTTTCTTTTTCATTTTTCCTAGGTTCATTTTGTCTCAATCAAGTGAGTTTGTGTTTATGTTTGTGATATATGTATTTGTGTTTGAGTTAGGATTTGTGTTTGTGTTTGTGATTTTTAATGGGAAAATCATAAATTTGAAATTTGTGTTTGTAACTGTTATTTTGAAAGGGAAAATCATATATTTGAAAATTTTGTGTTTGTGATTTCTGTGTTTGTGTTTGAATTTTTATTTTGAAAGGGAAAATCATAAATCTTTGGTCATTGTTCATCCATAATTTTTTTTTTCAATTTTCCAATTTCATTATTTGATTTTTCTCTACCAAAGTTCAAATCTTTATTATTTTTCAACAATTTTTGTCTGTGATAATTTCATTCTTTGATTTTCTCTACCTAAGTATACTCTTGCTAGTACAAAATAAATAAATAAAAAATTATGTTTGCCCAGATTCAAGCCGCTTGAATCTAGGCAAACATAAATTTTTTTTTTTTTTTAATTGGGCCATGGTCAGGCTTCAGGCCTTTTTATTTTTTATTTATTTTTTATTTTTTTATGGGGCCATGGTTTGGGCAACAGTTTAGGCCTAAATTGTGGCATGGTTGGGCAGGGCCTGACGGGGCGAGTTTGGAGTTTTTTTATTAAAAAAAAAAACCTGTTTATTAAACGGGGTGGGTTCGGGTTTCAGGGGCAGACCCGCGAGTCGAGTTCAGGTATAAAAAAAACCCGACCCATTGCCATTCCTAGTCCCAACCTGTGTTTACCTCTTTTGGGAGAAATACCATCCCAGCAAAGCATTTTCCAGAAAGGAGTCTCAACAGGAGCCCCAAAAAAGACCTCTTTTCTCCCCACTGCCAAACCATACCCCTTAAATCCTTTGATCGAGGGCCCACCTCCCATGAATTGGCTGGGTACACGTACGTGGTACCTTAGGCCTTAAGTGAGTGCCACTACCATCTGGGTTTGTCTTCTTTCATTCCCACGCCATTTCTGCCGCTCTTGTGTCGTATTCTTCTGCTATGCGTACTGGGTAATGTTTGTCTTTTGCAATGTGAGGCTTTCGGGCTTGCATTACCTTTTTCGTCCCTCTGTAGAATGGGTATTGTCTAGACAAGGGCCTCTGCCCATATAGCCCATTGGCTTCCCATTCCTACCATTCCTTTTCCTTTCCACGGGCCTGTTGGCCATATTGGCCCATTGGGCTTACTATCTCTTTCCTTAGGCTTCCCTGATCCACTTACTTCATCTTTACCTCTTATTCTTCCCATAGGCCTACTGGCTGTTATTCTTGTCATGTTGGCCCATTGGTCTTACTACCTCTTTTCTTGGGCTTCCTCAGCCCACTTACTTCATCTTTATCTCTTATTCTTCCTTTTGACTTGCTAGCTGTTATTCCTGCCATGTTGGCCTATTGGGCTTGCTACCTCTTCTTTTGGGCTTCCTCGGCCCACTTACTTCATCTTTACATCTTATTCTTACCATAGGCCTGCTGGCTGTTATTCTTGTCATGTTAGCCCATTGGGTTTACTAATTTGGTTTTACCATTCATATTTCTTTTTCCTTCCATTTCCCTTATTGTTGGGCTTCTTCTACTATTAGGCCTTTCGTCAAAAGTGGGCATCAACAACTTCAAACTCAAACAAAGAAATCAGGTTACTGCTCTGAGAGCTCACTATAACTTTTCTCTTACACACTTTCACATCATACATCTATCCCATTTTACAAGGTGAAGTTACAAGAGCTGTCATTATTATCATGACTCTTGATTTCATAACAGAAAATTCCAAAATGTGAAAGACTCAAAAAGACAAATGTTATGGAATGTAATAGACACAAACAGTTATGGAAAAACAAAAAACACAAACTGTTATGAAATATCAAGAGGCACCTTTTGGTTTACCACGTCCAACACTCCCCTTTAAACCAAATGCATCTTCACACCAAGCATTGTTCTCAATCTTTTGAATCTATCAACTGGTAATGCTTTGGTAAAAATATCTGCTACTTGTTCTTCTGTATTGTAATACTGGAGCTTCATAACTTTTAGTTTCACGTAATCTCTCAAGAAATGATACTTCATGTCAATATGTTTGCTCCTTCCATGTTAAACTGTGTTTTTAGAAAGTTCTATGGCAGACTTGTTATCCACATAAATAGTTATTTATTCTTCTTATGGATGATCAAATTCTTTTTAATAAATTCTTCAACCATGTCACTTCACAAATAGAAGAGGATGCTACCACATATTCAGCTTCACATGTTGACAAAGTTACAATACTTTGCTTTTTGGACATCCAAGTGAAAGCTATTGATCTAAGATAGAAATCATATCCAGTAGTGCTTTTCCTTTCATCTTGATCACCTCCCCAATCATTATCTGAATATCCATATAATGTGGCATCATTATTATATAAAAATATAAAAGACCAAAATCCATAGAATCTTTTTTATATCTTAGGATCCTCTTTGCTGCAAGCCAATGAGATTCTTTTGGTTTCTCCATATAACTGCTCAGAAGACCAACACTATAAACAATATCTAGCCTGTGATTGAGAAGCACCTTAAACTTCCAATCAAACGCTTAAATAGAGTCTAGATCTATACTTTTTCCTTCTCTTTCTCTTGTAAATTTTAGATCCACTACAACAGGTGTATTGACAGCTGTTTAAACTCCTTAAACATAACTTGTTTAAATTCATGGAACATTTGCTGGCTGTTTCCTATGAATAACAAATCATCAACATAAAGATAAGCTATAAAAATTTCACCATGGGCATTCTTCTTGATGTAGATTGCATGCTCATAAGGACACTTGACAAAACCACTTCCTTGAAAATAGTTGTTAATACAAAAATTCCAAGCTTGAGGATCTTGGTTTAGCCCATATAAAGCTTTCTTCAAATGATATACCTTGTCTTCTTCTCCTTCAACCACAAAACCTTCAGGCTGCTTTACATACACCTCTTCTTCAAGTATGCTATTTAAGAATGCCAATTTGACATCTAGTTAGTAAATTTTCCAACGATGATGTGCTGCAAGAGAAATCAACATCCTCAACGTGTCAAGTCTTGCTACTGGAGCAAAGACTTCTTCATAGTCTATCCCATACTTTTGCTTGTAACCTTTAGCTACAAGTCTTGCCTTATAGCACTCAATCCTCCCATCAGCTGTGTGCTTAATCTTATACACCCATTTCACACCAATGGTTCTTTGACCTAGAGGAAGTGTAGTCAATTCTCATGTGTTGTTTTTATCAATGGCATAAATTTCTCTTGCATGGAATTCCTCCAACAATCCTCTTTCACAACTTCTTTGAACGTAAAAGGCTCATCCACATACAAATAAAAGAGATTTGTCTCTTTAGTTTATGCATAGATCTCTTCTAGGCCTCTCATTTTGATTGGTGTTGGAGATGGAGAAATGCTACCTGGGCTTTGGATTGATGAAGTGCTTGTTAAGGATGCATAGTGGGGGGGTGTTGAGGAAGGTCTCTCTAAACCTTCATAATTCACATCTTCTTCTTGCTCTTCTAACTCAAGTGGCTTCTCTTTACTTGTGATGTCATTATTCCATCCCCAAGACTCCTCTTCACTAAAAATGACATCTCTACTCATCACTACTTTGTTGGTAAGTGGATTGTAGAGTTTGTAAGCTTTCAACTCCCCACTATACCCAATGAAGATGCACTTCTCCCCACGATCATCCAACTTCTTTCTTTCAATCTTAGGTACTTGAGCATATGCAATACACCCAAAAATTCTTAAGGGTGACACACTTGGTTTGTAGCCACTCCATGCCTCTTGCGGTGTCATATTCTTGACACTTTTTGAAGAGCATCAATTTAGTAAATAGGTTTTACATGCCATTCCTTCTGCCCATAAATTCTTTGGCAAACATTTTTCTTTAAGAATAGTCTTTGTCATATCAAGGATAGTCTAATTTTTCCTCTCTGCAATGCCATTTTGCTGTGGTGTGTATGCAGTTGTAAACTGTTGCTTGATGACATTTTTCTTAGCAATAATCTCGAAATTCATTTGAGGTTTACTCACCACCTTTGTTAGATCTAAGTATTTTGATCTTATAACCACTTTCCACTTCAACATGTGCCTTGAAACTTTTAAATATAGTGAAAGCTGTAGATTTTTTTTTTATAAAATAAGCCCATAATTTTATGCTGAAATCATCAATCAAGGAGATGAAATGTTTGTTACCTCCAATAGAAATTCGATCAAATGGACCACAAATATCTGTGTGCACCAACTCTAATGGTTTAGGTGCTCTCCGTGATCTTACACTTTGAAAAGTACTTCTTTGTTGCTTGCCAAGAGTGCATCACTTACATATATATTCTGGCTTTTCAATACTTGTCAATCCATGCACCATGCTTGATGTGGACAACAATTTAAGCCCACTAAAATTAAGATGTCCAAGGCGAAGATGCCACTTCCATGACTCATCTTTTACAAGCCCATGCAATCTTCATCTTCAAGGCAATCATCATCTTCAAGATTGTCTTCGTTTTCAAGATTGTCTTTGTCTTCAAGGCAGTCTTTATGATAGGCCAAGAATGTATTGACCCCTTAGGTATATTAACCAATTAATTAGCCAAGTGAATTAATTAAGTTAATTAACATGCAATAAGAATGGTAGCACAAACAAATCACCAACTAAGTTAAATGCAGTGGAAAATAAATTTGGCACAGGTGATTTGTTTACAAATAGGGAAAATCACCGAGGTAAAACCCCACCGGGTGAATTTAAGGTCACCACTCCCAAGAATTTACTATTATCAAAACAAGCGATTACAAATAAAAGGAATCCCAATCTCTTATACCAAACTACAGTTGAACCCTTAACCCAATACACAATTGAACTTGTAATGTAGTGACAATCTCTCCTTTCAATGCATGGCTCCAAGTACATGACTAACCAATCGATGCACAAATCCCAATACGTGACTAACACACCAACTTGATAAAGATGTTGGCTGCAAAGTTCTTTAGTTCATCCACATGATGAAGATCAAAAAGCTCCTTGATTACAAAACCCTTGGCATACAAACGCAACAGCTTCTTCAAAAGAAAGATAAACTAGCGCAAATTGTCTTCGGTCACAATTTGAGTAAATAATCACTTTGCATCAAGTTGCATCCAATTACATCATCTTTGACGACCCTTAAAATAATCCTTATATATGTTTAGGGTTGTGAGAAAAGAAAACCTAAACACATAGCTTGGATATGTGTGAAACACAGATCTAGAAATCTAAATTTTGTAATTCTCGATAGATACAGCTGTCGAGCTCTCTGTCGAGCCTCAAATATCAAATCTTGATAGATACATCTGTCGATCTTTAATGAACAGCACTTTTTCACTTGATTCTTGGACAGACTTGCATGGCTTCAATACTAGACTTGAACTCTTGTTCCTTGAAGTATTAAACACATCCTAAATCTACCCAATTAAAAGTAAAGTGCATTTTGTTAAAGGATTAGCCAATTCTAAATGACATATGTTTATAACATGTTCCACATATGTCCTAACAGTCTTCCCCTTTGGCAATCCGTGACAAAATCACAACAAACAAATGAAATATGAGAGAAGTCATAAATCACTCAACTCATACTCACTTGTTGAATACAATAAAATATAATCCTAACACAAATTCTTGAAAAACTTTGCAAGAAGAGAGTTCATGGCATGATAGATTTTGATAACCTGTATTTCTAAAACACTTTAAACAAAAGTCATCAAGGCATCTTAGTGTGAAACAGAAATATAAGATTGCATACATAATAAGAAACATGTGTATAAAGAGAGAAAAGAAACAACACATGGAGAGATAGGTGAAAATGTGATAACAACATCATCAAATATATATATATCAAGGATAAATACAATGTTTGCTATCACTAAGTGGTCACAAGACCAATGTACAAGAGATAATGTATCTAAAAGAGAAAGAAAGAAAAAAAGATACATAAATCCTCACTACATCCCTTATATATAAACACTCCCCCTAACAAAAAGGTCCTATGCTAACTCTCTCCCTAAGTACATGAAGTACATGACTACTCTCATACCCAAAACTATTCCCCCTTTTTGTCATGAATGACAAAGGGCAAGTCACTAAGAAGCAGTCATCTCATCACTGGAAGAGCTAGCATCCTCATCCTCATCATCATTATCATCACCGGCGCCATCATCATCATCCTCGTCCTCTAAAGCCTATGGAGATGGAGAGGGAGATGCAACGAAGCCACCAAGGCGAGCCTAACATCATGTTATACGACCCATATAGGTGGTCACCTGACTCATCTCATCAGTAAGAGTGTCAAGGCGAGCATCCATGCGCTGAATCTATGCCGTGATTGCCTCAAACGTCACACCACCTGCGGAAGAAGAAGAAGGAGTGGAGGTGGATGGAGCAAATGGGCTAAAGGAGTCACCGTCTTGGTCCATGGCCGTTTTGGTCGAAGTTGGGCCTCGCTCCATCTAACAGACACTGCACTAATGGCACCCATATGGTGAAGTGAGCAAACTCGAGATAAGAGACAGAGGAGTGGCAAATGATCCTCACGATAGCATAAGGAAAAATAAGCTTATCACAAGTCGTCATGTCTCTATAGACATCGATGAGAGAGAGAATGAAGTGAGAGAGAAAGTCAATAGTGAGGTCCTCGATAAGGGACAAAAAAAAAAGCGAGCACGAGACTTAGTAATAGAATTATAGTGAGACAAGGGATGTAGAACAAATGTCATCACCATATTTAGGAACCTCGGACCTTTTGCAAAGCCCGAGCATAAGGTGTTTTGACAGTCACCCCATGATGAAGGTGTCTTACAAAAGAGAGACAAGAGTTCATCTTTGGACACAGTTCGTAGACGAAGACATCCGAGGTAATCAGGATGTGATTTCCTCAGAACATGTAGCACATCGGAGATAGGCTCCGAAGTGACTACAATACGAGTACCTCGAACAGAAGTGATGAAACGAGGTATAGAATAATCAAAACCATGCATATTGGAGTAAAACTCCTGTATGATCACGTAAGGACAACTCACGGGTATTTCAAAAAGAGATTCCTAACCCCGCCTGTATATGACAGTCGGAAGAGTAGTATCGGAGAAGTCCGATAGGATAACGTGGTGTTCCGAATGAATGCCACATTTGGAGACGTTCTTCGAAAAGTCTTGATTGGCTTTATCATCACGGAACCTGACAGAAAGAGGAGTGGAATCAGATGATGATGCCCCAGAACGAAGAGGGTTCCAGGACGAAGTAGTTTTGCGCTTGGGTGCCATGCGTAGACTATCCGAGACAAAAAGAAACAAATAGAAAAGCACCAATCAACATATAGTACCAAAAGGAAAGAAAAGAAAGGTACATGTGCATTAATAATGCATGATCATGTGACGTGCAACAAAAATATCATCATGGGCTCAGCCCAATCCAAACCTACAAGCACATAAGGTTCCAACAAAGAAACACACATCTAAATGCATGAAACATTGTTAAAAATGCAAATGAAATGCAATGCATGAGCATATAACATTATTTAAGCAAAATCCAACCCTAAAATTTTACAAATAACAAATCAATTTTCAAAAACCCCAAAAAATTTTCAAAACCCAAAAACCTAGGTTAAAATGTATGAAATGCATGAAGAAAGAGGGAAAACGAGATCATACCAGAGGGAAAAAGCAAGGATTAGGCCGAAACCCAAGTGGGGAAGTTGAAAGGGTTGAAGGAAAAGTGTTTGGGAGAGAAAAAGAAGGTTTCTGTCGAGAGAGATCGAAGAAAAGTGAATATGATTTTGCATTGGACCTATTTATAGAAAACGCATCTCAATGGATTGAGGATCTGTCGAGCACTAATTCTTGACAGATAAATCTATCAAGGTGCTATCGAGAATCTGTCAATAGCAAAAGTACCTCGATGGATCAAACAGCTATCAAAAATCTATCGAGCAGACAGAAACTTTCTCGATGGATCGAGAATCTGTCGAGAAGCTATCAAGACAAATTCTAGAAAGCTTCGATGGATTGAAGATGCGATAAGATTTGTCGAGAAAAGGAAGTCCAAGGGCTCGATAGATGGCTATCTGTTGAGATCTATCTAGAAGCTATTAAGCTTGATAAAAACAGTTTTTCAAGGAGGAGAAAAACACAGAAATGAATGCAATCAAGCAAGCTACTCAACCAAAGATCCAATCAGCATTTTAAGCTCTTAAAAACATCTCTCAACAAGAAAAATGTAAAGCATTAGGATCCAAACACACACACACACTAAACAAGTCTAACTAATTTTATATTTCAAAAACAAGTTAAGACAGTTTAGTGAGCATACATTAACACATGTATTCCTTGTGATGACCAAATCACATTGTACTTGCATATGTATCAAAGGTAGAAAAGAATTTTGCGTGTTGTGTGTGAAAAACATTGCAAGATTGCATAAGTGTCTATGTTATGATAATTTGAGATATGAGAAAATCAATTTAACTCACACACAATCATAACTGCTTAATGGGGACTATCACCTCTGAGGTACATCCTATAACTCCCACATCTCGTAGAAACACGCTTGCAACCATATTTAAAAGCATTTTGATTCTTTTTGCTATTGATTTTTTCTTTGCATATTTTTTCTTTTCAGCATATCATGCATGGACATATAAGAGATAGAAAAGAAATACCTAATTACGTTAAGCTTTAACATTGAACTTTTGTTATGCCGAAGCATACAGATGTTATTTCATGATTGGCGGGTTTTAGTGGTGAGATGGTTATTTATATCTTTCTCTTAGGATTTTTTAGTCCTTCCCCTCAAAAAGAGTGATATGAGTGTTAAGTACAAGAAATCAGTTAATCTTACTCATCACAAACACAAGCCACAAAGCTCACTTGCTTAATTGTGCAGAGAGATGCTCATCTAAGCTGTAAGAGATACAAAATTTAGAAAACTTTGTTTTAATGGCCATCAAAGGTATACAAGTACCAATGTACACAAAACACACACTGTTGTTGTATTTTTCTGATTTTTCAAATTTTTTTACTTTTATGAAAAACAAAATAAAGCAAAACTGAAAACAAACAAACAAAAACATGTTAAATAAAGCATAGAATAAAAATAGATTGACTTAAAACAATAAAGCAAAACACACATGTAATGCATAAACAAAAAGAGAGGGAGAGAGATAAAGTGACTGAATCACTTTGAGCCTTTTTCCTTCCACGCCTTGGAAAAACCTTTTCTTTGAGTGAACCTATGATCCAGTGGTAAGGGGGAAGAATTGAAACCATTCAAGTTCGAAAGGAACATGAGAGCCTTAAGAAGATCTCCAAGAGAAGCAAAAGAGGATGGAAACTGATTCTAGTTTCCAGATGAGATCATACTGTTGCTCTGTTGAGTGGCTAACCACTTGTAGCAATTAGGTCGAGTATGTCCTGACGCTCCACAATGATGACAGAGATGTTGTTTCTTTTGTTTAGACTTATGGTTATTACCCTTCTTAGTCCTACGGTTTCTAGTCCCTTTCTTATCAAGCTTAGGGGTACTCCTAAGATAGATTTTCCCTTGTCTATGTTCTCATTAGCTAAAACAGTTTTAATATCATTGTTCTCAAAATTAGCATTATTAGCAGGCGAGACAAACATATTAGTTCTAGAAAAAGCAATATTAGGAGAAGAGAAATCATACCCCAAGCCGGTTCTATCAGAAGCAGATTTCTGAAAGCTAAGTATCTTATCAAGCTTTGCACTGGAAGTCCTCTCCAATTGAGCTCTTGAACTGAAACAGCTCTGCCTCAAGCTTCTTGGTCATTTTAGCCAAGAAATTATTCTCAAACCAAAGTGCTCCAATGGTCTGATTAGCTTTGTCAAACTCTCTTCTCGATCAAGTTCCACATCACTCAACTTCTTCGTGGCTAGCCTATATAGTTTCTCATGCTTCTCAGAAACTTTGTACAATTTTTCATAGGCTGTATGGATGTCACCTTGATCGTCCATTTTCTCAAACTTAGAGTCCACCAAGTTCTCTTCATCATCTACTGTTTCTAAACCCCCATCAAGAGGATCAACTGTAGCAGTGAAGGCATTCAAGATTCCCTCGTCATCATTGTCATCTGAATCATCCTCAGGCTTAGTGTCACTCAAGGTAGCAGCAAGGGCCTTGCTTTTCCCAATAGTCTTGAGATAAGTTGGACATTCTTGTTTCATGTGTCCAAAACCTTGACATCCAAAGCATTTTGGTTCGAAAGGAACAGTGTACTGACCGCCATCCCTAGCATCCTTCTTCCCTCTATCTTAGTTAATGCCATCAAATAAAGGAGGTATAATAAGGGACTGTCCTCTATCCATGATAAACAGGGGTCAATGGATCACACAGCAAAGATTAACTCTAATCAGAGTGTGCCTGCTCTTATACCACTTGATAGGCCAAGAATGTATTGACCCCTTAGGTAAATTAACCAATTAATTAGCCAAGTTAATTAATTAAGTTAATTAACATGCAATATGCGTGGTAGCACAAACAAATCACCAACTAAGTTAAATGCAGCGGAAAATAAATTTGACATGGGTGATTTGTTTACAAATAGGGAAAACCACCGAGTCAAAACCCCACCGAGTGAATTTAAGGTCACCACTCCTGAGAATCCACTATTATCAAAACAAACGGTTACAAGTAAAAGGAATCCCAGTACCTTATACCAACCTACAGTTGAAACCTTACCCCAATACACAATTGGACTTGTAATGTAGTGGCAATCTCTCCTTTCAATGCACGGCTCCCAGTACGTGACTAACCAATCGATGCACGGATCCCAGTACGTGACTAACACACCAACTTGATAAAGATGTTGGCTGCAAAGTTCTTCAGTTCATCCACACGATAAAGATCAAGAAACTCCTTGGTTACAAAACCCTTGGCGTACAAATGCAGCAACTTCTTCAAAAGAAAAATGAACTAGGGCAAATTATCTCCGGTCACAATTTAAGTGAATAATCACTTTGCATCAAGTTGCATCCAATTGCATCATTTTTTTACGGCCCTTAAAATAAACCTTTTATATGTCTAGGGTTGTAAGAAAAGAAAACCTAAACACAAAACTTGGATATGCGTGAAACACAGATTTGGAAATCTAAATTTCATAATTCTCGATAGATATAGTTGTCGAGCTATCTGTTGAGCCTCAAATATTAAATCTCGATAGATACATCTGTCGAGATATCTGTTGAGCTTTAATGAACAGCACTTCTTCACTTAATTCTTGGTCAGACTTGCATGGCTTCAATACTAGACTTGAACTCTTATTCCTTGAAGTATTAAACACATCTTAAATCTACCCAATTACAAGTAAAGTGCGTTTTGTCAAAGAATTAGCTAATTCTAAATGACATATGTTCATAACATGTTCCACATATGTCCTAAAACTTTGTCTTCAAGATTGTCTTCGTCTTCAAGGTCTTGTATAAACAATCTTCATCTTCAAGGCAATCTTCGTTTTCAAGATTGTCTTCATCTTCAAGGCAGACTTCGTTTTTAAGGTCTTGCATAGACAATCTTCATCTTCAAGGTAGTCTTCTTCTTCAAGATTGTCTTCATCTTCAAGATCATCTTCATCTTCAAGGCAGTCTTTGTCTTCAAGATTGTCTTCATCTTCAAGATTATCTTCATCATCAAGATCATCTTCATCTTGAAGGCAATCTTTGTCTTCAAGATTGTCTTCATCTTCAAGATTTTGCATGTATAATTCTATCTTCATTCATCTTCGAGATCTTGCATGTATAACTCTATCTTCAAAATTGTCTTCATCTTCAAGGTCTTGCATAAACAATCTTCATCTTCAAGACAGTCTTCATCTTCAAGATTGTCTTCATCTTCAAGATCATCTTTGTCTTCAAGGTCTTGCATATATCATCTTCATCTTCAAGGTCTTGTATAGACAATCTCCATCTTCAAGGAAGTCTTTGTCTTCAAGATTGTCTTCATCTTTAAGATCTTGCATGGATAATTTTATCTTCAAGATTGTCTTCATCTTCAAGGCCTTGCATGGGCAATCTTCATCTTCAAGGAAGTCTTTGTTTTCAAGATTGTCTTCGAGATTGTTGCATTGGTAGCTACTTGGCTTAGGGGAACAAAATAAACTCTTGCAAGTTCTTCGCAGCGCCAATAAGTCATCATATTACCTATTCAAAACAGAGGCGGAACAATGCAAAACAAAAAAAATAGACATGCAAGAAAAGAAATTCACAAGTAAGAAAAGATTTGTATTAATTTGTGTGATCGAACTCTTGCAAAACTTGAAGCTAAATTCTTCAACGATGGACCAGCTTCTGCATGCAAAAAAATTGTCAAATGAAGAGTTATTTTTGTACCAAAAAAAAAAAAAAAAAAACCTAGGCAAGGCCATCCAATATTCATATAAGCCAACTTATGTGGCATACTGCTGGTGAGCAAGCCATACCAAGAGCAAGGTTGTAGAAGTCGAGATAAATTCTCCCTTATATGACTAAGACGCAGGTCAGTTCATACCTTACTCACAAGAAGGTGATGATAAATAATATGATTGCATCTTTGAGGCAATTATGCATAAACGTGAATCAAGAGGAAGATAAAAAAATTCGTATATGTAATCAGAAAAGCATGCATGAAGAATTTTGTTCATAGAAAACAAAATAAATTTAAAGAAGGTTGTTATACCCGAGGGAGAGACACTAGTAATTATTGCTAGTGGCGTTAGACAATTATTGTGAAGTTAAGATCAAATCTACTCCAGCAAACATAAGTCAATATACTGCAAGCATACAAAGAAAAGAGAAGAAAAGAGAATAACACCATGAATACGGTTTATAAAGGTATAAACATGAAGGTAAAATTATGAGAAGAGAAGATTATACCTTGCTAACTGACTGAGAAAAGAAAAAGGAAAATATTCTTTGCAATCAGACTTCTACAGAGGAAAAAAGCTTATAATCTCAGCACCCATGCACTATAAAAAAAATTGTGAATTATGTGCAGCTAGGGCTACCCTTTTATAGGGCTGTTCAGAGAGAGTTTAATTGCAATTAAAACTCATCTAGTGTGGGTTTGGATCCGCGTTTCCAAACCAACGTTTGTGTTTCTTTCATTTTTTTTTTTTTTTCCCCTGCCGCAGTTATTGATTATAGAGAGAAAATTCACTGTTCATGAACAGTGAATGCACTGTTCACACACTGTGCATATATTGTTCATGCATTTAAAAATATTAAAAATGGGTCCCACGACACTATTCACACATTTAAAAATTATTTTACTACAGTGTTTTCAGTTTTCAATTTTCAGTTTCAACAAAAATAAGTTGTATCCAAACAAACCCCTAGTCAAGACCCGATTAGCTAGGAAAGGAAGTCAAAATGAAGGAGACTTCTTGTATCTGATGGAAGGGATAAGGTTGTGAGTTCCACTGTCCTACTTGGAATTAAACTCTAAAAGGTTTCAAGTTGCAACGGACACTAACTAAACAAAGCAAGTTGGGACTTATCCAAAGGATAAGAGTTTCAGTCCTTATATGGTAGGGATGTTGACTGTCGATATTAAGTAGTCTCGAGTTATTTGTTTAAGGAAAATACTAACGGATGCCCTTAGATAAATGGTTAACAATCCATTTAAAGAAAATATTTATGAAAAAAAAAAAAACAATTAATGTTTTGACAATTTTTTTAATTTTTCATAAAAGTGGTGTCAAAAGTTTTCTAAAATGAATTGTTAAGTATTGCCCTAAGGGCACTTGTTAGCATGACCCTTTGTTTAATTGTTACTAGAAGAATAACAAAGACTACTTTGAATAGGAAACAAATTTCCTTCTTAAATTTTTCCTCGCAGAAAAATTTGATTAGTAGCCCTCTTCTCATAAGTGGTAGACTCCTGCACATATTAAAGCTCTGGAGGAATGGTTCTCCAGTAAGTTTGCCTGCTTGCAAAATTCCAAATAAGTGAAAGGTGCTGAAATTAATTGCATCAAAGCATGAAGTTGTCAAGACTTGATCTCTTTCCACACTTAAAATTGTGGACATGACCAAGTCTTGTGGGCATTTGTAGGAGGCAAAATTTTAAGCCAACTATAAAATGCCATATGAAAATTTAGTGACAAATTCTAAATTAATATGTCATTAAATTAATTAAATCAAATGAGAAATTACATTTTGCCCACCTGTGGTTTGCCCGAAAAATACTTTGCCTACTTGTGGTTTAAAAAATGGCACTTTACCCACCTAAGGTAAGCTCCATTTGTCTTCTGTTACCCATCTCTGTTAAAAATAAGAGTAAATTTGTATTTTTGCTACCCTTTTATGTCTCTATCCTCTTCAAACATAAAAAACTAAAAAATCAAGAAAAACGATCGAAAAGTTAGGTTTTGTAAAAATTAAAACCTAACTTTTAATTTAGATCAAAAAAGATTGTCCATAATTACAAGAACGTTGAAGCTGTTGAAGATATCCTTCAAACAAATGAAGACCTTGTTGTGAGGAGCAACACTAAATTGTTGCCTAGAAGTCTTGAATATTCAAGACTTATAGATGCAAATGCAAAGGATCCTTCAAATGGTCCAATAAATTTAGTTCAGTACCATCGAAATGTACAATTGCTACTAGCCGCAGGATTGGATCAAAAGCTTAGATTTTTTTTTTCAAATTGATGGCAAACAGAATACCAAGATACAAAGTATCTTGATGATTGCCCCATTCAAAAGGCATCTTTCTTGCCCGATGGGTCTCAGGTTATTATTGCAAGAAGGATAAAGTTCTTCTATAGCTTTGATTTATTGAAAGCAAAATTTGATAAAATTGGCCCCTTGGTTGGCAGGGAAGAGAAAAGCTTGGAAGTTTTTGAGGTTTCCCTGATTCAAGTACAATTGCCTTTGTTGGATATGAAGGTTATTTCTTGCTGGTTTCTAACAAAACAAAGGCTAGGTTTTAATTTTTTTTACAAAAAATAGCTTTTAGATCTTCTTTTCTCTTGATTTTTTTAGTTTTTTATGTTTTAAGAAGAGAGAGACATAAAAGTGTAGCAAAAGTACAAATTTACCTCATTTTTAACAGAGGTAGGTAACAGGAGACAAATGTAACTTACCTTAGGTGGGTAAAGTGTCAATTTTTAAACTATAGGTAGGCAAAGTTTTTTTCGGGCAAACCACAAGTAGGCAAAGTGTAATTTTTCCTAAATCAAATAATAACATGTTCATCCAAACTGACATCACATTGGCATATTAAAATTTACGATGTGTCATTTGGCCCACGAGATAAACATAAATTTTCTATTGATGGATAATTATTTTTATTAAAATAAATGAATTAAATAAATATAAATTTCCTATTCAAAATTGATGGATAATTATCTATATTAAAATAAATAAATAAAATAGAGATAATTATTTATCTTTTGTTGATTATTATCTTTATCAAAATATGATCTTTATCAAAATAGATAAATAGAGATAATTATCTCTAAGCAAAATTTGGGTCAATCAAAGTCTACTACATATCTTCAAGCAAATCAATTCAAAGTAAAGCTTATCCTCTAAAACCACTATAAATAGAGGACATCCCATCTCATTTTCAACACCAAGTTTTTCAAGAAGTAAAAGCTCTAGAGAAATTCCGTCTCAAGAATCTTTGAAAAATTGAAGAACATTCAAAGGACTTGAAGAACATTTGAAAGACTTGAAGAATTTGAAGGACAACAAATCTCTAACAAGCTCAAAGCCAGAGATTCGTTGTGAAGACCATTCGATCCATCTTCCAACCAAAGTGAAGAAAATTTCGCATTCGAGTCAAGACCACAATGAAGATAGAATTAGAGGAGCACTTTTTGTTAAAGAGTCAAAAAACAGAGATTGTACTCACTGCTTAATTAATACAAAATTATATTTGTGAAACACTTTTCAATTTGTTTGATTTTCAAACTTTGAGAAATTTTTTGTTTACAGTTGTTGATGATGCAAAAAATCAACAGTTGAGCTCCTCGTCGTAGCAGACGGACAATGCTGTGGGTTGGGTCATCTCTGTAGATAAGAATCCTGTAAAATGGACTAAGGGGAAGAGTAACACGTCGGTGTGGCATCAGCCAAACCGCCTCCAATACTTAAGTCAGTAGGGAAGAAAGATTCTAGAAAGAAAATGAGTTGAGAGTGATTTCAAAGAGTATTTTTGTGTGTACCTTTGGCTTTTGTTATCTTCTCTTTTATAGTTGTATGCCTCATTAATGGGCAATGATGTGCTGCATTTATGCTCAATCGCTAGTGCATTACAGAATCTTTGTCTGGAGGCCATAGCTCATTCTGTGACCGTTGGTCTGTCAGTTACGTTTTGTCATCAATGATCATAATAAATGTGTAATGTCTTCTCTAGGTGAATGACAACCTTTGTATAATGACGACCATAAATTTTTCGTTCATTAGCTACCCCCTTGTTCGTTATCTCGTCTAAAAGACGAGATAAGAACAAATTCGTCTGACGCTTCGTATTCCGTGTGCTGCGTATTTATGATGATTTGATGTCTGGGTGGTTAAGCGCCACATGTACGGCTAGGATGTGTTCGACATGCGAACATGTCTTGGTTTTCCCGCGTGAGTTTTGGCCACTTGTTTTGCATTTTTCCCTTCTCTTTCCTTTCTTCTATGTTTTTCCTTATTCAGTTCTCCATTCTAGGGTTTGTTTCTCCTCCGAGCCTCCTTTCTCTGTTCTGCGTTTCCTGGTAAGTCCTTCGTGCTTCTTCTTCTTTTCTGATTCTGCCATGGTAGATTATTCTATTGTTAAAGTAGATTGTCCCTCCATAGCTTTCTTTTTTGCTCATTTAGGTGGTTTACTTGAGTTCGTAGAAAGGGAGTGTCTTGAAGGGATCATTTTTTTCGTAGGAAAGGATTGTCCGTATACTTCTGTTCTTTCTTCCTTGTTTCCTTTAGTTTCCCATTCTACTGAGGTAGCTAGATTGTTGAGGATGTCTGAGGTAAAGTCAAGTGACTTGGAGATAAGGTTATCCTTGTCTGATGATCGTGTGGTCTCGGAGGCCACTTCTGTTTCTACCCCCTATAGGGCTTGGAACATCTCATGTTCTTTCTCCGAAAAGGATGAGAAACAGATTAGGGACAGATTTTAGTTCCTTGACTCTGCAAAAATTAGGATCCCGAGTGACGAAGAAAGAGCTTGTCACTCATATGCTTATGAGGTTTGTTTCTACGGGGCCAATTTTACCAGTGGCCTTTGTTTCCCTGTTCATCCTTTATAAGGGAACTTTTTTCCAATTTGCATCTTGCACCGGTGCAGTTGGTGCCTAACTCTTGGCGAATCCTTGTTTCTTGCATGGTGGTATGGGTGTCTGCCAATGAGGGTGATGTCATTAAGAAGGATGAATTCCTCCATTTTTATCATCTTAGGAAGTCTAAAGACCCTGGCTATTATGAGTTTAAGCGGTGGGATAGGGCTCCTAGGTTAATCCTTGATTACCCCTTATCTCTCCAAAACTGGAAGCCAAATTTCTTTTTTATCTTTGGAAATGGTTGGAGTTCGTCCCTGGTGAGGACTTGGATGAAGCCCCCAAGTTTTTTCGTAGTTAGGGAGTTCCCATGTCTGGTGCGTCTTCCTCGTCTTTTCAGCTGTTTCTTTTTTCTCGGAGTGTTGGTGATAGGTAACTAACTCGTATTCTTGTTTTGTAGTTGCCCAACATCCTCGTCTGAAGAAGAGGTATCAGCAACGTGTGGAAAAATTTAGGGAATACTTGGAGACCGTCAAGGAATTTGATGAGCTCGTCTCTCCTCAATCTTTATTTCTTCATTTTTTTGGGTCCGGAATCGTCTACTAAGGTTCGGAAGGACTTGGAAGTTGTGAAAAAGAGTAAGTGCCCCACTTTTCTTTTGTCTTCTACTCACCCCCTTTCTCTTTTTTTTACCTTTTCTTTGTCCTTTCAGGAATGATGACTAGGTTTAGCAAGCAAAAGTTAGCCAAAATTCAAGAAAAGAGGCCAAGGGTGGAACCGTCAGTGGCCTTCTGTCCAAGAAGAAAGCTGGTGATGTTGTTAAGAAGGAATCCACGAAAACGCCTCCTCCTGCCAAGCGTCCCTGCCTCTCCCACTTCATCACTGGAGATGATTGCCTCTGGTGGAGAGGAGACCAGGAAGAAGAAGAAGTTAGGTGGTAAATCTTTCCTTCCTACTTTCTGGGACGATGCTAATGCAACGACTCTAAAAGCCCACGAAGCACTTTCTGTGGATGATCTGAGTCCTCTAATGGCGAAATCATCCAGCGAGGTGATGTCATCTCACATTCAAAAGCTTGTACAGGTAAGCATTGTAGGCCATTTTTACTTCTTCTTTTCCTTTGCTTTATTTCCGCTAAAGGAGGTTTTTTGCAGGCTTTGGGGGAGTCTCTGTTTGCCTCTAGGAAGTTCTTGGACTTGGAAAAGAAGATGGCTTCATTAGAGCCTCTGATCAAGTCTTTATCTGCTAAGAACGAGACGTTTAAGAATAAGGTTGCCATCCTTGCTACTAAGGCTAAGAATGACAAAGAGCACATGGCAACCCTAGAGAAAAGCCTACAAGTGGAGAAGGATTTCTGCAAGCTAAAGGACAAGCAGATTGGTGACCTAGAGCTGAGGCTACAGAATGTTGGGGCCACAACAGTACAGGAATTTAAGGACTCTGACGAGTACTCTGATGAACTATGCAAGTACTACATAGAGGGCTTTGATCTTCTTGTAAAGTGGATGGCAAAGTATCACCCTGGCTTGGACCTCTGGCTTGGTAGTCGAGGACGTTGAAAAAGAGCTTATGTCTGATTGTCCTTCTAAGGCTACAGCAGAGAATGTGACGCAGGAGGCCGCAGACGTTGCTGAAGTAGTGAAGGAGGCCACTGTTGTAACCCCAGCAGATCCTATCCCTAAAGATCAGTAATTTTTTTTTATTTCCTTGCAAGGCAAGAACAATATTTCTCTTTTAGGCCCGCTATTTTGGGCAACTAAACAATTCCTTTGATGATGATAGATACGTTTATGGATTTCCTGCTTTTAGTAACTTTTCTATGTTTAGACAACTTTCTGTGACGAGGTTAGTTGCGTTGAGACAATTCTTATGCTTAGCCTGCGCTTTAGTAGCTTTTTCCTACTTAGCTTGCATATGAACAACTCCTTGCATCCAGTTGTGGTGGAATGATTTTTTATTGAGCCATGTTTGACTGATGGTCATTGTTGTGTTTGAACAACTAAGTGTTTTAGCTGTGTTTGAACAACTTTCTATTGAGTCATGTTTGAATGACGATTTTAGTTGTGTTTGAACAACTTGGTATTTTTAGCTGTGTTTGAACAGCTTTTTATTGAGTCATATTTGAATGATGATGTTATTTGTGTTTGAACAACTTCATGCTTTTAGCTGTGTTTGAACATCTTTCTAGTGAGTCATATTTGAATGATGACTTTAGTTGTGTTTGAATAACTTGGTATTTTTAGTTGTGTTTGAACAACTTTTTATTGAGTCATGTTTGAATGACAATGTTAGTTGTGTTTAAACAACTCCGTGTTTTTAGCTGTGTTTGAACAGCTTTCTATTGAGTCGTATTTGAATGACAATTTTAGTTGTGTTTGAACAACTTGGTATTTTTAGCTGTGTTTGAATAGCTTTTTATTGAGTCACGTTTGAATGACGATGTTAGTTTTGTTTGAACAACTTTGTGCTTTTAGTTGTGTTTGAATAGCTTTCAATTGAGTCATGTTTGAATGACAATTTTAGTTGTGTTTGAACAACTTCGTATTTTTAGTTGTGTTAAACAGCTTTTTATTGAGTCATGTTTGAATGACGATGTTGCGCTTTACTCGTGACTTAGAGTCATGGTATTAGAGTGTCTTTTAGGTTAACCATTTTTTGTTTTTGTCTTGAACGATGATTATATTGGTTGTGTTTGAACAACTCTGACTTAGTCGACTTTGGTAGTTGTGTATTAAGAACTTTAATGGCTATGATGTCGTTGGCTATGCGTGAATAGCTTTTGATTTGAAATTTTAATGACGGAGGTCCTTGAGACGTCTCCTAAGGACGACTCCTAAATGTTGCACACATTTTGATAGTGATAGATCATGGATAATCTTTGATAAATAAGTATTGCACATAACAGATAATAGATAATTATTGATGACTATGCATGGATAATGCTTTCATGTATTATTGATCTGATCTTATGAATAACAAAAGTGATGGTTGCCATACATACTGATATGAAGATTAGGCAACTTGAAAAACTAGAGCATTCCTTATTGGTAGTACTTCTTCAAGTGTTCTATGTTCCACGATCGAGGCAGTTCCTAGCCGTCTAAGGACTTCAGGTAGTAGAAGCCTTCTCTAGAATGACGGATTACCTCATAAGGGCCTTCCCAAGCTGGTCCCAATTTTCCTTGGGATGGGTCCTTTATTGCCTGTGACACCTTCCTAAGAACGAGGTCTCCTATGTTGAATCCTCTCACTTTAACCTTTCTGTTATAGTATCTAGCCATTGCATCCTTGTGCTTAGCCATTCACTTCATAGCTTCTTCTATGATTTCGCCAATTAGGTCCAGGTTGCTGTTAAGCTCTTGCTGATTCCTCTGGTCTTCATATGTTTTGACTCGGTAGCTCGTCAGTCCTACTTCCACCAGTATGACGGCCTCAGTGCCAAATGTCAGTCTGAATGGTGTTTTTGCTGTTGGAACCCTTGTGGTCATCCTATATGCCCAAAGGAAATTTTGTAGTTCTTCAGGCCATGCCCCCTTTGCCCCTTCAAGCCTAGTTTTGATAATTTTGAGCAAGCATATGCTCGTCACTTCTATTTAGCCCTTGGCCTGAGGGTGTCTAGGAGAAAAATAGTGATTCTTGACTCCTAAGCCTTGGCAAAATTTTCGAAATTTAGGGTTGTCAGACTACTTTCCATTGTCTGATATTATGACATGTGGGACTCCAAACCTGCAAATGATGTTTTTCCATACAAGGCTTGTGACTTTAGCCTCTGTTATTGTCGTCACTAGCTCGGCTTCTACCCATTTTGTGAGGTAATCAATTGCAACTATTAGAAATCCAAGTTGCTTCTTCCCTAAAGGGAATGGACCCATAATATCAATTCCCCATTGGGCGAAGGGCCATGGTAAGGAGATAGGTGTCATCATCTCTCCTGGTCTCGTCTGGACATTTGCAAAGCGTTAACACTTGTCGCATGCTTTGACGATGTTGTATGCATCTTTCTGTAAGGTTAGCCAGTAATATCCTGCTCTGAGCGCCTTTCCTGCTAAGGATCTTGCCCCAGCGTGGTTTCTGGTTCCCCCATGTATCTCGCGGAGCATATAATCTGCTTCTTCTGAATTGGCGCATCTTAGATATGGGAGTGAATGTCCTCGTCTGTACAGCACGTCGTCAATAATGATGAATCGAGTTGCTCTGATCATTATCTTCCTTGCTTCCGTTTTATCTTCAGGGAGCCATCCTTCTTTCAGATAACGGACGATGGGAACCATCCACTCGTCTTGTTCTTTTATCTTCAGGACTCGTTCACCTTCTATACTTGGCTATCCCCTTATTTCTACACATAGTTCGGAGGTTGCATTATAATCGTTTGATGAGGCCAATCTTGCTAGAAAATCAGCTTCTGCATTTTTTGATCAAGGGATTTGCACAAAGTTTAAACTTTCAAAGATCTGTGAGAGTCGTTGGGCGATCTTCAAGTACTTTTACATCCTTTCTTCTTTGGCTTCATAATCTCCATTCACTTGTCCTATTATTAGCTGAGAATCATCTTGAACGATAAGACTCTTTGCTCCTAAAGTTTTTGCTAGGCTTAACCTTGTCAGCAATGCCTCGTACTCTACCTCATTGTTTGTTGCTGGGAACTGCAATCTGACTGTGTATTCCAATGTTTCTCCTTCTGGAGGTATAAGAACTACTCATACTCCTCCCACTTTCTTCGTGGCTGACCCATCTGTTTGGACCATCCATACTTCTATGGGGATTGTTCTTCCTTACAAGGATAAGTAATTTCTGCAATGAAGTCCGCCAGTACTTGGGCTTTCATTACTGCTCGAGGCCGATATTCAATATCAAATTGGCCTAATTCAGTTGCCTATTAAATGAGTTGTCCTGCTGCGTCTATCTTGTTCATCGTCTCTCTTATGGGTTGGTCCGTCATGACGACAATAGGGTGTGCTTGGAAATAAGGACGAAGCTTTCTAAAGGCAATCAATAATGCGAAAGCTATCTTTTCCATCCTTGAGTAACTTGCCTCTGCTCCTCAGAATGCCTGGCTGGTATAATAAACTGGCTTCTAGATGCTCTCTTCTTCTCTGATCAGTGCCGAACTTACTGTAGTGTTGGATACTACTAGTTAGAGATACAGCTTCTCTCCCATCACTGAAGGACTCAATAGTGGTGGCTTCCTCAAGTACTCTTTCAATTTGGCAAGAGCTACTTTGCATTCATCAATCCACTGGAAGGCCTTCTTCAATACCTTGAAGAATGGCATGCACTTGTCTGTTGCCCTAGAGACGAATGCGTTTAGGGCTGCAATCTTTCCAGTCAAGCTCTGTATCTCCTTCACTGTTTTTGGTGATTTAACCTCAATTATTGCTTTTAGTTTGTCTGGATTTGCCTCTATTCCACACTGGGACACCATGAATCCCAAGAATTTTCCTAAAGCAACAATAAAAATACACTTTGCAGGGTTTAATTTCATATTGTACTTACGTAAGGTGTTAAAGGTTTCTTTGAGATCGTCCAAGTGGTTGGCTTCGTCCTTGCTTTTACCAGCATATCGTCTACATACACCTCCATATTCCTTCCAATCTAATGAGAGAACATGCGGTTCACCAACCTTTGGTTGGTGGCTCCTGCATTCTTTAGTCCAAAGGGCATAACTTTGTAGTAGTACAACCCTTGACTGGTAATGAATGAGGTCTTCTCTTAATCGTCTTCATCCATGAGAATCTGGTTATATCTAGAAAATTTGTCCATGAAACTCAAGAGCTTGTGTCTAGCAGTCGAGTCTACCAGTTGGTCAATCCTTGGGAAGGGGAAGCTGTCCTTTGGGCAAGCGTTATTCAGATCTGTGAAATCAATGCATATCCTCCACTTGCCATTTCTTTTCTTTACTATAACCATGTTTGCAAGCCAACCTGGATAGAAGACTCTCTGATGAAATTAGCTTCTAGTAGTTTCTCCACTTCTTCAGTTACAGCTTTGTTTCGTTCTGGTGCAAACACCCTCCGCTTCTGCTGTACAGGTTTGCATTCTGGGTTAACATTAAGACGATGTTGTATGTTCTTCCTATCAATCCCAGGCATATCCTCGTGTTTCCAAGCGAAAACATCTTGGTTTACCTTTAAGAATGAGATCATTTTCTCTTTCTCAGAGGCTGGAAGTGTCGTTCCGATTCTTAATATCTTCATCGAGTCTCCTGGGATGATCTCCACTTCTTGTGGTGTTTCTGACGATTCAGTAATGGGCTCTGGTTCGTTGATCATCCATGTGTGATTCTCTCTGGATGCTAAGGCAACTTCTCTTGCCAAAACTTGGTCTCCTTTGATTTCTCCTACCCCATGGGTTGTTGGAAACTTCACTTTCAAGTAATATGTTGACGTTGTTGCTCTTAGTCTGTTGAGTGCAAGTCGTCCCAAGATGATGTTGTATGTTGAAGGAAAATCAACTATAAGGAAATCAATTTCCTTGGTGACCTGTGACGGATAAGTTCCTGCAATCACAGTTAGAGTGACGATGCCTCTAGGGACGATTCTATCCCCCGTGAAGCTTACTAGAGGCGAGGTGAAAGGCCTGATCTTCTTCTTGTCCAGCTTCATTTGCTGAAAT
The DNA here is from genome assembly GCA_032727855.1 of Quercus ilex subsp. ballota. Taxonomy (NCBI): domain Eukaryota; kingdom Viridiplantae; phylum Streptophyta; class Magnoliopsida; order Fagales; family Fagaceae; genus Quercus; species Quercus ilex. The sequence continues at coordinate 30,671,954 of CM064919.1, forward strand.
GCAGGCAAGTAGATGATGTCTATTGAGTTTCCGTTGTCAATAAGCACCCGGTGGATGTTGAACTCTTCTACCCTAAGCATGATTACAAGTGGATCGTCATGGGGTTGCCTGATGCCACGGCCGTCTCTCTCTGAGAAGACAATATCGAGTTCGTCATTCCTTGGCATCTTCATTGGAGGGATTCATGAATGGACGCTATTTATCTCCCTTTCCTGCACCTTTTTCAGGGATTTCAATGTTCCACTTATTGTTATTCCTCCCGAGATCATCTTTACTTCTCCTATAGTGGGTTTGGTGTCCCTCATCTTCAAAGTTCTGTCTTGGTCATCCTTCCATTGGTACCTATATGGCTCCGTCTTTCTGACGTATTTCTGCAACTTCCCTTGCCGGATTAAAGTTTCCACCTAGTCTTTCAAGTGCCTACACTCATTAGTTCGATGCCCGTGGTCCTGGTGGAATCTACATTACTTGCTCTTGTCTCTTCTTTCTACTAGCGTGCTAATTGACTTTAGCCATTGCAGGGAAGGATCGTCTCTTATCTGCATAAGGACCTACCCAATTGGCATTATTAGAGGAGTAAAGTTGGTAAACCTGGGTTTCCTATCTGGAAGCTCCTTCTTTTTCCCTGTGGTCTGTTCACCATTTTGTGTCTTCTTCTTCTTATCTCGATTGCTGTTTGTTCATTTGTCTCTCTTCCTTTTCACCTTCATCTCCTTTGCGAGCACTGCATCCTCTGCATTCATGTACTTCTGAGCTTTACGGAGCAACTCCGCTACTATTTTTGGTGGACTTTTAGAAATTGAGAAGAAGAAATATCCTAGTAGCAATCCTGCTTGGAAGGTTGTTAGGATGACTTGATCTTCAACTTCGTCTACCTGCAACAATTCCTTGTTAAACTAAGTGATGTACTACCTTAATGATTCTCCTTCTGCTTGCTAAATGTTGAGAAGATGGCCAATTGACTTTTTGTGCCTTTGCCCCCTAATGAAATGACGAACAAAACCCTTGCTGAGTTATTCAAAGTCTGCAATGGTTCCTAGGGGTATCTTGCTGAACCATACTCTAGCTACTCCCTTTAGTGTTGTTGGGAATGCCCTACACATCACTTCATCTGGGGTCATCTGCAATAGCATCAGCGTCTTGAATGATTCAATGTGATCCAAGAGATCTTTGAAATCGTCATATGACTCCAACTATGGGAGACGAAATTTTGGTGGGAGGAGACGGTTCAGTACTTCAGTAGTGAAGGGTGAGTATGTCCTTTGAATCATCCCATCTAGATTTTCTCCGCCTTTGTCCTTCATAGCACTTTTTAGTTTGTTCACCTCCTTCCTCATGTTGCGAAGCTCGTTCTCCACCCTAATTGAATCTTCTCCTAAGGTTCTGTCTCACCTATTAGCTCGAGAATTTAATTCTTCTTCATTTTGGTTTTCACCTGTTCGCCAACGTTTCGCATTTTGAGACTTCATTGTTTTTCACAGATCTTCATTCTAGCGAGTCAGCTCTTCCACATTGGCCAAAAAGGCTTGGATTTGTTGTTGTTGCACAGCATCTGGCTGAGGTCCAATTTCTGCGTCCATCTCGTATTTCGAGGAACGTTTTTGTCATTGGGAAAGATGGCTTGAATAATTAGCGTCCCCACAGATGACGCCAAACTAATGATGCAAAAAATCAACAATTGAGCTCATCGTCATTGCGGAAGGATGATGTTGTAGATTGGGTTGTCTCTATGGATGAAAATCCTGCAAAATGGACTAAATGGAAGAGTAACACGCCAGTGTGTTGTCAACCAAACCACCTCTGATGCTTAAGTCAATAAGGGAGAAAGATTCTAGAGAGAAAATGAGTTAAGAATGGTTTCATAGAGTATTTTTGTGTGTACCTTTGGCTTCTATTATCTTCTCTTTTATAATTGCATATGTTAGGATATATGTGGTTCACTTGTTAAGAACATATGTCATACTTTTATGTAATTGACTAATCTTTTGACAAAACGTACTTTTCTTGTAATTGGGTATTCTAGGTGTTTTTAATACTTCAAGAAACTGTGTTTCAAGATCAAGTGTTGAAGTCATCAAGTCTGTCCAAGAAACAAGCTGAAGAAATGCAAGTTCTTTAAAGCTCGACAGATAGCATGTGTCGAGGTTTAGAAAGCTGCTCAAGCCCGTGTGCTCGATACCTGCTTGACACCTCCTAACTGTCGAGGTTCAAGAAAAACAGATTTTTCTATTCTGTTTTCTTGGGATCTATGCTTATGTATTTGGGCCTTCTTTTCTTCTAACCCTAGACATATAAAAGGATTGTTTTAAGGGCCGTCAAAGAGTACACAAGTTGCATAAGTATTAAGCAAAGTCTGTTCAAGCAATTTGTGACTAAAGACAAAGTTTTGCCCTAGTTCATCTCTTCTAAAGAAGTTGTTGTGTATGTGCACCTTTGGGTTTTGTAACCAAGTATCTTCTTGATTTTCATCGTGGATGAACTGAAGAACTTTGCAGCCAACAACTCTTTCTAGTTGGTGATTGAAGTCGTGTACTGGGATCCGCGCAATTGGTTAGTTACGTACTTGGGAGCCGTGCATCAAAAGGGAAAATTATCACTACAAAACAAGTCCAATTGGGTATTGGGGTAAGAGTTCAACTGTAGGTTGGTATAAGGTACTGAGATTCCTTTACTTGTAACCGCTTGTTATGATAATAGTAGAATTTCAAGAGTGGTGATCTGAAAATCACCAGGTGGGGTTTTTGCTGTCAGGTTTTTCTCATTCGTAAACAAATTACCGTGTCAAATTTATTTTTCGCTGCACTTAGTTTAATTGATGATTTGTTTGTGCTACCACGTATTTACATGTTAATTTGATTAATTAATAACTTGGCTAATTAATCAATTAATTTAATCACAAGGGGTCAATTAGTTTTTTGGCTTATCAAGTGGTATCAGAGCAGGCACACTCTGATTAGGTTTAATCTTTGCTGTGTTTGATCCATTGACCCCTGTTTGTCATGGATAGAGGACAGCCGTTAATTATACCTCCTTTATTTGATGGCACTAACTATGCATACTGGAAAGTACGCATGAGAGCTTTCTTGCAGTCTTTAGATGAGAATGTGTGGCAAGCTGTAGAGATTGGCTGGACTAAGACAAAGGAAGCGCCAGCTGATTGGGATGAAGCTAAGATCAAGGCAGCAAACTTCAATAGCAGAGCGTTGAATGCCTTATTCAACACAATCACCAATGAGGAGTTCAGGAAGATATCCTCCACTGAAACTACTAAGGAAGCATGGACCATCCTCCAGACAACCTATAAGGGTACAAAGGCTGTCAAGGATTCAAAGCTTCAGAGGTTCACTACAAGCTTTGAAGAGATAAAGATGGAGGAGGATGAGTCGTTCGATGAGTTCTATACCAAGCTCAAGGACATAGTGAACTCAAATGATGAGGATTCTAAGATGAAGTCCTATATTACAAGGTAGTTCAAGAAGTTCATGAAGAATGCCAATGGGAGGAGCTTCGACAAGGACCGTAGGCAATCCAATTCTTCTCAGTTTAAGAGCCAAGACAAAGGAAAGAAGGATGCAAAGGATGGCAGTCAGTACACTATTCCCGCAGGACCTAAGTGCTTTGGATGTCATGGATTCGGTCACATGAAGCAAGAGTGTCCCACATATCTCAAGAGCATTGGGAAGAGTAAGGCACTTGCTACAACCTTGAGTGACACTGAGTCTGAGGATGATTCCGACAATGAGGACGACTGAATCTTAAATGCCTTCACTACCACAGTCAATCCTACTGAAGGGATTGTTGAAGACGTGGAAGAAGAAGAAGAATTGGTGGATTCTAAATGTGAGAATATGGATGATCAAGATGATATCCATACAGCCTATGAAAAATTGTACAAGCTTTCTGAGAAGCATGAGAAACTATATAGGTTGGCCACCAAGAAACTCAGTGACATGGAACTTGATCGTGAAAAGCTATCCACAAAGTTTGATGAGGCTAATCAGACTATTGGAGCACTAAGGTTTGAAAACAATTTCTTGACTGAGAAGACCAAGAAGCTTGAAGCGGAGCTGTTTCAAGTTAGAGCTTAATAGGATAAGACTTCAAGTGCAAAGCTGGATGAGATGCTCAGCATTCAGAAATCTACTTCGAATCGAACAGGTTTAGGGTATGATCTTTCTTCCTCTAATATTGCTTCTACTAGTGCTACTATTTTTGTTCCTCCTGCTAATAATGCTGAAATTGAGAACAATGATGTTAAAACTGAATTAGCCAATGAGAACTTAGACAATGGTAAATCTATCCTAGGAGCACACCCCAAACAGGATAAGAAAGATATTAAAAACCCTAGGGCTATAAGGCTAACTCTCAAAAGCTTAAACAAAAGAAGTAGCATCTTTGTCGTCATTGTGGAGCTGCCGGTCATACTCGACCAAATTGCTATAAGTGGTTAGCCACTCAACAGAGCAACGGTATGATAGCATCCGGAAGCCAGAATCAGCTTCAATCCCCTCTTGCTCCTCTTAGAGATCTTCTCAAAGCCCTCATATTCCTTTCAAACTTGAACAGTTTCAATTCTTCCCCCTCACCACCCGTTCAAGGGTTTAATCAAAGGAAAGGTTCTTCCAAGCTGTGGAAGAAAAAGGACTCTAAGTGATTATATCACTTTCTTCTATCTTCTTATTTTTGTAGCCTAGTTTTATGCTTTGCTTTGTTTAATGTGGTTTTGTTTGTTTGTTTTCAGGTTTTTTTTTTTTTTTTTTTTTGGCTATAAAAATTAAAAAAAAAATTGAAAAATCAAAAAAATACAAAAACAGTGTGTGTTTTGTGTACATTGGTACTTGTGTACCTTGGATGGCCATTGAAACAAAGTTTTCTAAACTTTGTATCTCTTGTAGCTTAGATGAGCATCTCTATGCACAACTAAGCAAGTGAGCTTTGTGGCTCTTGTTTGTGATGAGTAAGATTAAGTTATCTCTTGTACTTAACACTCGTATCACTCTTTTTGATGGGAATGACTAAAAAAATCCTAAGAGAAAGGCATAAATAACCATCTCACCACTGTTGCCCGCCAATCATAATATGACACCTGTATGCTTCAGCATAGCAAAAGTGCAGTGCCAATGACATTTGTGTGCTTCGGCATAGCAAAATTGGAATGTCAAATATCAATGGGTATTTCTTTTCTCTCTCTTATATGCCCATGCTTGATATGCTTAAAATATATATATATATATATATGCAAAGAAAATAAAAAGCAAAAAGATCAAAAATGCTTTTAAATATGATTGCAAGCGTGTATTCTAGGAGATGTGGGAGTTATAGAATGTACCTCAAATGTGATAGTCCCCATCAAACAGTTATGATTGTGTGTGAGTTAAAGTGATTTTCTCATATCTCAAATCCTCATACCTCTCAACACCTTATCTGTCGAGATTTACTGAAGTTTCTATATATACTTCTGTGCGATCTGATTTTTCATTTTTCTCGATCTCTCTCTCGATAGCTCTCTCTTTTCTCTCCCAAACAATCTCATCTCACTCCAATCTTGATCCTCAAGGTTTCTTCAAGCTTTTTCAAGTTTTTCATCACTTAGTAAGCTTCTATTCTCTCATTCTTCATGCATTTCATGTTTTGAAACCTAGATTTTGGGGTTTTTGAAAAATTTTGGGGTTTTTCAAAATTGATGAGTTATTGTTGAAATTTTGGGATGGGTTTTCACTTATATGAGTTTAAAATCTCATGCATTGCATTACATTAGCATTATAACAGTATTTTCATGCATTAGATGTGTGCAAAATGTTTGTGTGCTGGTAAGATTGGATTGGGCTGAGCCCATGATGAATTTTCTTTTTCATGTCACATGTTCATGCATACGTACTCTCTTTTCAATATATCTTGATATATTTGAACTATTTGGGGCTTTTCTGATTGTCTCTTTCTCTCCCTCTCTCTTTCTGTTTACGTTAGTCGTGTCTATGGCACCTAAGTGTAAATATGCTCCGTCTCGGAACCCTCTTCGTTCCGGAGCATCGTTTTCTTCTGATCCTACTCCTTCTAACATTCGGTTCCATGATGAGGATGCCCGAAAGGCTTTCTTAGAGAACTTTTCTAAACGAGGTGTTCATTCGAAACGCCAAGTCATTTTGGCGGACTTTATCGACACTAACCTTCCTACAGTCATTCACAATCGGGGATGGAAGTCAATGTGTGACATCCCGGTCACCTGTCCTCTCATGCTTATCCAAGAGTTTTACTCTAACATGCACGGGATTAATCGTTCAGTACCTCTTTTCTTCATTCGCGTTCGAGGTATGCGCATCCCTATCACACCGCAACTTGTTGCAAATGTGCTTCTAGTTCCTAGGATAAAGTTTTCTAACTATCCTCGTTGTGAGCGTCTGAGAACTGTGTCCAAAGATGAGCTTATGTCTGCCTTCTGTGAGCACCCTACTGAGTGGGGTAAGAGTCAGTTTACACCATGTCGGCCTTTTGCTAAAGATTCTAGATTCTTGAACATGGTAATGACCTTTGTACTCCATCCTCTCTCTCACTACAACTCCATTACAGAGCCTCGTGCTCGATTTTTGTTGTCCCTTCTTGAGCATCTTACTATTGACTTTCCTTCACATTTTATTCTTTCCATTATAGATGTTCATCAGGATTCGGCGTTCCGTGATAAGCTTATCTTTCCTTCCGCTATCACGAGGAATTTACGCCATTTTTTCGTCCCTTTTCCCATGTCCAACCCTTTCACCTTCATGTGTGCCATAGACGCCACTACCGTTAAACGTAGTAAGGCACAGTTTTGGTCGCGACAGGAGTCAACAGCACCTCCCTCCCATTCAGCTCCTTCATCTTGCTCTGCTCCATCCATATCCGTTCCCTCTTCTTCCATGGGCGATGTGTCACTTGGAGACATCATGGCGCAGCTGCAGCGCATGGATGCTCGCCTTGATAGACTCTCTACTGAGTTGTATCATGTGAACGTTCGTGTTGGTCATATTGCACGACAGCAAGCGGCTATGGATGGTTTTGCTTCTGAGGCTTCTCCTCAAGCACCTCCTCTAATGGCTTCTGATTCTGATGCTAAGGATGATGATGATGATGGCGATGACGATGGTGCTTCGGATAATGATGATGGAGATGCTAGCTCTACCGATGAGATGTCTACTTGACACTCTTACCCTTTGACACTCGTGACAAAAAAAGGGAAGTAGTTTTGGGATATGAGAGTAGTCATTCTTAGGGGGAGAGTTAGTATAGGACATTTTTTGTTAGGGGGAATGTTAATATGAGGGATGTAGTGAGGATATGATGTATCTTTTCTTTTCTTTCTTTTATAGATACATTGATCTTGTACATTGGGTCTTGTGACCATTTTTAGACATACATTGTACTTATCTTCTTTATATGTGGATGTATGTTTTTCTTTCACCTAACCCTTTTATGTGTTGTTTCTTTTCTTTCTTTATACACATGTTTCTTATACTTGTATGCAATCTATTATTTCTGTTTCACACAAAGATGCCTTGATGAGTTTTGTTTAAAGTGTTTCAGAAATACAGGTTGTCAAAGTCCACTTGCCATAAACTCTCTTCTTACAAAATTTTTCAAGAGTTTATGTTAGGATAGATTTTATTGTATTCAACAAGTGAATATGAGCTGAGTGATTTATGACTTCTCTTATATGTTCATTTGTTTGTTGTGGTATTGTCACGGATTGCCAAAGGGGGAGATTGTTAGGACATATGTGGTTCACTTGTTAAAAACATATGTCATTCTTTTATGTAATTGGCTAATCCTTTGACAAAATGCACTTTACTTGTAATTGGGTAGTTCTAGGTGTTTTTAATACTTCAAGAAATTGTGTTTCAAGATCAAGTGTTAAAGTCATCAAGTCTGTCCAAGAAACAAGCTGAAGAAGTGCAAGTTCTTTAAAACTCGACAGCTAGCATGTGTCGAGGTTTAGAAAGCTGCTCAAGCCCGTGTACTCGACACTTGCTCAACAGCTGCTCGACACCTCCTATCTGTCGAGGTTTAAGAAAAACAGATTTTTCTGTTATATTTTCTTGGGATCCGTGTTTATGTGTTTGGGCCTTATTTTCTCCTAACCCTAGACATATAAAAGGATTGTTTTAAGGGCCGTTAAAGAGTAGACAAGTTGCACAAGTATTGAGCAAAGTCTGTTCAAGCAATTTGTGGTCGGAGACAAAGTTTTGCCCTAGTTCATCTCTTTTGAAAAAGTTGTTGTGTATGTGCACCTTTGGGTTTTGTAACCAAGCATCTTCTTGATCTTTATCGTGGATGAACTGAAGAACTTTGCAGCCAACAACTCTTTCTAGTTGGTGATTGAAGTCATGTACTGGGATCCGTGCAATTGGTTAGTCACATACTTGGGAGCCGTGCATCAAAAGGAAAAATTGTCACTACAGAACAAGTCCAATTTGGTATTGGGGTAAGGGTTCAACTGTAGGTTGGTATAAGGTACTGGGATTCCTTTACTTGTAACCGCTTGTTGTAATAATAGTGGAATTTCAGGAGTGGTGACCTGAAAATCACCAGGTGGGGTTTTTGCCGTCAGGTTTTCCCCATTCGTAAACAAATCACCATATCAAATTTATTTTCTGCTGCACTTAGTTTAATTGGTGATTTGTTTGTGCTACCACGCGTTTGCATGTTAATTTGATTAATTAATAACTTGACGAATTAATCAATTAATTTAATCATGAGGGGTCAATTCGTTTTTTGGCATATCAGTATGCCTCATTAATGGGCAATGATGTGCTGCATTTATGCTCAACGGCTAGTGCGTTACAGAATCTTTGTCTAGAGGCCACAGCTCATTCTGTGACCGTTGGTCCATCAGTTATGTTTTGTCATCAATGATCGTAATAAATGCGTAACGTCCTCTCTAGGTGAATGGCGACCTTTGTACAATGACGATCATAAATTTCTGATTCATTAGTTGTCATCAAAATAGTAGGCTAAAAGACTGCGTAGCTTATGAAGCTTGTTGATCGCAAAAGGTATCTCCTGTATTAGGGTTTGTTCCAGAGACAAAGTCTCTAGATTTTGCAGCTTTCCAATGGATTTTGGACCATTCAAGTTTAAATACTTTAAATGAAATAAATTCCCCACATCTTCAGGAAGATATCCAATGGGGTACTCTCAAAATCCAATACTTTCATAAGCTTGAAATTTTTTAAAAATGAACTCATAAAGGACTCAGGCAGTTCATCAATATTAAAGAATAAAAGAGAATGGATGGGAGATTTCTTAAAACTCTGGAATACGCCATATGAAACTCTATGGACTGACATACATCAAGTAGGTTCTTCATAACTTGACTCCACTTTTGACAGAACATGACAAAAACCTAAATCTTCCATCTTTTGTAAGATGATTCATGCAATAGATCATGGATTTCACACACTAAGAGGCGTTTGGTTTGATGTGATGTGCTCTTGATGTGGTGCACATTACGATAATGTAACATTAAAGTTTTTGGTTTATTTTATTTTTTCTAACATTACCATAATTTAAAATTATAAAATATATCACATCATCTTAATCTCATCGTCTTCCTAAACAATGTAATATTGCATTCTTGTATTGAGATTACATTAATGTAAGATTACAATAATGTAATATTACGACGTAATGTAACATTATGGCAAACTAAACGCCCCAACTTCTCCACTGATAGGCCAAGAATGTATTGACCCCTTGTGATGAATTAACCAATTAATCAGATTAACATAAAATATGCGTGGCAACACAAATAAATCACCAAGTAAATATGCAACGGAAAAAAAACTGACATGGTGATTTGTTTACAAATGGGGAAAACTTACACAGCAAAAACCCCAGTGGGTGATTTTAAGGTCATCACTCCCGAGAATCCACTATTATCACAACAAGTAATTACAAATAAAGGAATCTCAGTACCTTATATCAATCTACAGTTGAACTCTTACCCCAATACCCAATTGGACTTATTCTGTAGTGACAATCTCTCCTTTTATTGCACGGCTCTCAGTACATAACTAACCAATAGATACGCAGATCTCAGTACGCGACTTAATCACCAATTTGAGAAGAATGTTGACTGCAAAGTTCTTCAGTTCATCAACACAATGAAAATCACAGAGCTCCTTAGTCACAAAACCTAACGGCGTAAAAATGCAACAGCTTCTTCAAGAGAAAGATGAACTAGAGCAAATTCTGTCTCCGGTCACAATTTGCATGAACAAAACTTTACTTCACACTCGCGCAACTAGTGATGGCCCTTAAAACAATCCTTATATATATTTAGGGTTGTAAGAAAAGAAAGTCGAAACATCTATACACATATTGAAATGAAATCAGATCTGAAAAACTGATTTTCATAAGTCTCGACAGATACCTTATCTATCGAGCAGCTGTCGAGCCTCGGGCTGAAACAACTTTTTAAATCTCGATAGATACTAGTTGTCGAGTTTTAAAATCCAGCACTTCTTCACTTGATTATTGGACAGACTTGCAAGGTTTTAACACTTGAACTTGAAACCTTGTTCCTTAAAGCATTAAACACATCCTAGACCTACCCAATTACAAGTAAAGTGTATTTTATCAAAGGATTAGCCAATTCTATGATGACATTTATTCTTAACATGATTTACATATGTCATAACATCCACCAACATCAACCTGTAATACTTGAACCAAGCTTTTGTCAATAAAGTTAAGTGTACTATTTGTCATTCATTTATTTAGTTTTTTTGCTGAAATTGTTTTAAAATATACTTGTACTTTGAAAGTATGAGATTTAAAATTAAAAGTTAAACGAATAAGGTGGAGAAAAACGGGCATATCGTTTTTGGTAATTATTCAAGCCATCAATAGAGAGAAACAACACTTTTTTCATGAGTCTTACCAAACACTTATTGTGATTTTAAATTTGTATTCTCAAAACACTCATTTTAAAATCACTATTAAAAATAAAAATAAAAAATACGTTTTCAAACAGCTTAACCAAACAGAAGCAAACATGTTTTCACAACTATTGACTTGATATGTTGTAATTAGAACAATATCACCAAACTGGGTTCACCAATAATACCTTTTTTATTATGCATAAATCACAACATGCGCAATAGTAATTTTGAAAATTGTTGTCCTAAACTTATTGTTTCGGAAAACGTCGATCACATGATGAGGCAGTAACTTGGCCTTGGAGTATAACCATAGACTTTCACTTCCCATAACATGGGATTTGGTGGATATAGAGACACATGGGTAGCTGAAGACAGACGCTAGAACTTGTTGAAGAGGTACTCTCAGATTTGTTTGGCTTCTTAACTTCCGGGTTTGGTTTCACTTAAATCTTCCACGCTTTGTAAAGCGGCATAGCAAAGCTTCCTTAACGAGCGGATCAAGTTAGCAGAGTCAACACTTACACCAATCACCACTAACTGATCTCTATCAGACCCTTCTATTGCCACCGAGAACACACCTGTAGAATTAATTAATGAACATTCTAATTAAGCACCTCATCTTTAATTTCTCAAAAGATAGGGGAAAAAAAAACAATTGTGTTTGATATACTAACCATTTGCTCCTGCGGCAATTTTCAGGGCCTTACTTACGCATCTATCACAGTTGATCTGCACCTTGATAACTATTTTTTGCTATAACATAAGACAAAAAGAACACAAATTAGTTCTGAATTTCAAAATACACGCATAAACACACGTCATGTTAAAATTGTATAATTAAATGATTAAATTTATCATATTCTAATAGTTTATACTTTTGGGACAGTAATTTAACACAATGCTAACACATCATATCTACAATATACAGTTCTTTTAAGTTTTCTGAGGTGCAGAACACAGGAGGGTACCTTCTTTAGATGTGGACAACGTTCAATGCTCAATTTTTGAAGAGGCAACATTTCGTCACTTTTAAATAAATTCACATTAGACAAACCTACGAGCCATAGCACTTTGAGTTTTGGAAAACCTCCTTTCCTAATTTGCAATTGCCCTCCAGTGTAAGCTTCCATTCCCAGTATGAGCTCCGCTAGATTAGGCAGATATTGAATGACTTTGAGTGGATCGTCACTCAACCTTGTCCCGTAAAGCTTTAGTGAGACTAGAAGTTGAAGTTCTGAAATCCAATCCAGAAACATGGCAAAACGCCCTTTTATGCAGAGGAATTTAAGCCATTTAGGGGGAGATGAAGTGGGCTGTAAATCTATGATCTCATCTTTGTTGATCGAACTTACAAATAGACTTTTTAAGAATTTCATATTCCCAATTAAGGCAAACAAAGCCCTTCCAGTGTCCCTGGTCAGGTTTACCAAGCATAGATCCCTTAATTGGGTCAACTTTCCCAACTCTTCAATCAATTTGAGCCCTCCATGATTTGCGTCAACAAGGCGGAGTTGTTCTATAAACTTTAAACATCCAATGCTCCAATGAAATTTAACTCCTCTGCAAGTATTAATATCGAAATCCATGTTGGCATCAAAATATTGGGCTAAAAGATATCGTAGCTTATTAAGCCTGTTGATCGTATATGGGACCTCCTGTATTAGGGTTCCCAACAGTAACAAAGTCTCCAGATTCTGCAGCTTTCCGATGGAGTTTGGAAGTGTCTTCACTTTTGTATTATTCAAATTCAAATACTTCAAGTGAAATAAATTTCCCACGTCTTCAGGAAGATGATCTAGTGGAGTATTCTCAAAATCCAAAACTTTCATAAGCTTGACATTTTTAACGAAGTTGCCCATAAAGGACTTCGGAAATTCACCAGTATTGAAGAATGAAAGAGAATTGACGTGAAATTTCTTAAATTTCTCCAATACGCCATGTGAAACACTACTGACTACAAAGCGTCGAGTTAGTCCTTCAAAACTTGACTCTTCTTCCCCTTCTTCTGACAAAGCATGACAAAAGCTTGAATCTTCTATCTTCTGTAAGATGATTTCATGCAATATATCATGGATTCTACACGCTTGAACTTCTCCACAAAAGTCAACCTCTATTATTTGAACCAAACTTCTGTTAATAAGCTCAGTCAAGTATTCTCGAGCGATATCTTCCAATGTTTTATGCCTAATTTTGTTGACAAAGCCTTCAGCTATCCATTTTTGAATCAACCTTGTACAAACAATGTGGCATTTGCTTGGATACATGCCAAAGTATAAGAAACAAGATTTGAGGTGGTAAGGCAAGTCTTCATAACTTAAGGATAGAGCTTTGTTGACACTAGCAAGATGGGAATTTCTTGCTAACTCAATTCCAAGGTTGTCATGCATGTTTTTCCACACAGACAATGTTTTTTGTTTGGTTGATAAGAGACCACCTATAGCGGAAATTGCCATTGGTAATCCTTGGCATTTCTCAACTATTTCACGAGACAATTCCTCTAACTCAGGGGGACAATCTCCCCCATGATCAACTTGGAATGCTCTTTTGCAAAATAGTTCCCATGCCTTCTCGGAAGGTAGTGGCTCCAACTTATGAGTCCAAACCGAGACACGTGGTGACTTAATGCAAAAATCAGCGACTTCCAAATTACGTGTTGTGATGATTATTCTACAACTCTTGCCATTATCAAGGAAAGCATGCTTTATACTATCCCAAAAACCTATTTTCCATATATCATCAAATACAACCACGTAACTCTTTTGTTGCAAGTAAACTCTCAAGATTTTGATCAACGATTCCTCATCCATTAAGTCCATTCGCGTAGGAGGAGTCTCCATTTTGACCTCATAAAATTTCTCTATCATGCTCCTTAGTAGATCTTTTGTGTTGTTTGACTCAGAGACCGAGATCCAAGCATAACATTCAAAGTATTTTTTTACAGTTTGGTCATCGTAGACTTTTTTGGCAAGAGTGGTCTTGCCCAGTCCGCCCATACCCTCCACCAAAATCACACCGCACTCAGCCGGTTCATCTACCAACCAACTAATCAATGTATCTTTTGAAAATTCAATTCCCACAACGTCTGCATCATTAATATAAAGGGAATCCTTTCGAGAGTCGTCATTCCAACTAACACTGCAAGCACCAGTAGACGATCCTTGAGCGGTGGGTTGGAAGCCATATCTTTTACTTCTCTCATTGATGTTCTGAACTGATGCCTCGATCTCTTGAATCTTAGCTGCGATCTTGTGGCGAGGTATTATTGTTTTGAGTAAGTGAGTGCTTTTCTGGAGGGTAGCACGGAAGCCACTTGGATAAGGATCATGTATTGCCACCTGAAGCAAGTATTGATCGATTGCAACGTCTATGTGGAAAGCTACTTCTCTTACTTTTTTCACCCATATTTTGACGCCGTCGCCAATGTGTTGTTCAGCTGCGGCCTTTGCATCTGCATCCTTGAGGAAGGACTGAATGCTCTCCAATTCATCTTTGATTTCAGCAACTTCTCCACGTATGCCTCCTAACAGTTTTGCTTCTTGGTTCAGCAACGTAACCATCCTGTCGATAAGAGGGGATACTACCGTCTCTGCCATGTGCCTATCTTCTTACTCCAATTAAACGTATGCTATCCGAAGTTGGCTCTTCTCTGTTTTTAGATATTGCCTGAATGGACTCGTGTGGATCAAATCCACTTAACTTTTTTCTTTCACTCTTTTTCTTTCTCTCTCTCAAAGTTGAGTCAGATGAGATTTGCAACACACTAACACTCTGTACGAAGCATGAATACAAAGTTAAAAAAGATAAGAAAAGTATAACCAAGCAAACTGAACGATTTCCACAGAAGATGATGATGAATCATGAACCTGCATTATTGAGGAAAAAGTGACTATAGAAGTCTTTAGTCGGTGAGGTTGACTACACAAGTGGGTACCAAAGATGTCACGTGGTAGATACTAACTCCTGTCCGCGATTTGGATACAATTTATTTTTGCTGAAACTGAAAACTGAAAATTGAAAACATTGTAATAAAATAATTTTTAAATATGTGAATCGTGAGATCTATTTTTAATATTTTTTTCTAAATAAAGTGGTTGTGGATCCTATAAACAGTACGTAAACAGTACTGCTACAGTGCTTGAACAGTATTACTACAGTGCGTGAACAGTACTAATTGTTCCCTCAACAGTATGCGGCTAAAAAAAAAAAAAAAGGAAAACGCTGAAAGTTGCAAACGCGCTATCCAAACAAATGAGTCTTTTAGCTAAATATTGCTAAAATCAAAACATATTTACGTTATAGGTACTGTTTGAAGTTATTTGTGGAAATGAGTAGAGAGATTGAATTTCGGCAACACCGTTGCCGAAATTCAACAAAAAGTAGGAGAGAGAATGAGAAAAATGAGGAAAGAGAAAAGCAATTGTCAGGAACAAGAAAACCTTGAATTTCGGCAACAGTGTTGCCGAAATTCATCTGCCCAAATTATTCCCTGTGCTGCCCGGATATGTGAGAAGTGCAATAATGCATGAGCGCCCAAACAAAAAAAAAAGTAATTGTGGCAATGGTATTGCCGAAAATGGTAGGAAAAAAAAAAGTGAATGCGGAAGAATTAAAGAAAAATATAATGTACTACGTACACAATATTTTTACAATATTTTCACAATAAATCACAAGTAACTAGTTATTATTAGTTCAAATTTAAATTTGACATTGACATTACTATTTTAATTTAACAATAACAACAAGTAACAACCTGATACTTAGCATTTGTTGTAAAAATATTGTAAAAATTGTGTGCACTTATTATTTCTTAAAAAAAAAAGTGTAATGGATTTGCCGAAAATTTTGTGGCAATTGTGGCTTGCCGAAAATGGGAGGAAAAAAAAAATTCAATAGGTTTGTGGCAATTTTTTTTTGGCAATTGTGACAATGTCATTGCCAAAAATGGGAAAAAAAATAAAAACTTTTTTTTTTATAGAGACTAAAAATAGAAAAAAACCAAAATATAGAGACTAAAAGAAAGTGCAGATGAATTTTTTTTTTTTTTTTAATAAAGAAAACATGTATTTGCCATTTGGAAAGTCATGCAACAAATTACTTGATGGAAAATGTATTACTTTGAATTCACCACTTATATCAAGAATGAACTACACTTATTAATATTTATTCAATAATTTTAAAATTATACAAATCCTAACATTATTATCTAAAACAAAATAACACAAAGATAAGTAAAACAAATACACAAGTTTTATTTTTACACAATATCAACATCTCAAAATATAAAACAAAATTATAAATGACTTTTGGATAATTCATTTGACAAAAAATAAAAACATATAAGAAATTTACAATCTTGAAAATTAATTTTATAATCTATTGTCAATTATAGTTGGCGCTCTATTTCAATTTGAGATATACATTAAAGTTTTATTGTTTACTTATTTATACATTGTCGCTTTTATAAATATCATATCATTGTTAAACATCACACACTCTAGGAAATATCATAATTTATTTTGGACATAAATTGTTAAAAAATAGGTTTAAACATTCATAATTTATGTTAATTTGATACTTTGGCTTCACTATTTTCACACTTATGAATGTTTCTCATATATGTCTACAATTTTAAATCTATATTTTTAACTGTACTGTAGCCAGATTATCTTGGTATGTACTTTGCTATTTAATATCTAAAAATTTTACTTATTACAAAATGCTCAATCATTCATCTTTCAATTAATTTACATGCAATTATGTAAATGTCTCAATTGTTTCCTTAAAACTTACAATAAATAATTAAACCAATATTGTCTTAATTTTATTTTTTTTTACCAAAAAAAAGTTTTAAAAAATTGTTCAGGTCAAGTCGCGGATCGGGTCGGGTTGACCTGTAAAAAACACGAGTTGAGTCATGGGTCAATTCATTTTTGTTTCAAGTCAAAAAAATTGAGTTTATGTTAAATATTTTTCGGGTTGGGTCAGGTCAGATCAGAAAATTCTGATCGTTTATCATATCTATTTAAACACATATATTATATTTATAGTTAAAAAAAGTACTTTTTGAATTCGGAAAGCTGAATCAAACCAGGCACTTGGATTCATTGCCATTTAGCCTATTTATTACAAATGGACCATTTGGGTTCTCTATGAATAAGCTTCCACCAACTTTCCCTTAGTTTTTTGTCTTCTTCTTTCTAGCATTTGAGTCAGATTAGTCTACTTTAGCCACGTTTTGTCAGAAAAAATCAATCATGTTTTAACCACGCCACAACTGTAAAGTAACTCATAGCATGTTAGACTTTTTGACTTTGCTGGCCATCGTAACCCCACACCTTGCAACTGGATGCTTCCTTTCAAATGAGTCCACTAGAGTATGTTTCATGTTTTGTTCAAACCGGGATGAATGTATGTAGCTTAGAGCACCGACATCAGATGTGGTAAATGTGCTAAATGCTAAATATTTGACACATTTATCACACCAAACACAAAAAATACCAAATATAAGATGTGTCAAATCTCATAATTTTGCAATATGTGAACAATACCGTTGCAAATTTGCAACGGTACTGTTCACATATGGTATATGGGATAATAATTTTTTATTCCCTTCTCTCTCTCCTCTCACTTCACTTTATTCTTTTCTATTCTCTCTCACCGCCTCTCAAGTCTCACCGATTCCCTCTTTTCTCTTCACATTTGGTGAGATTTTTTTTTGTTCTTTAATTTCAGATCAGTTTGACGGTGGCCATTATCACCGGTGGCGCAAGCGGCATGGGTTCCCTCTCACCGATTGCCCCTTTTCTCTTCACCGGAGGCGCAAGCGGCATGGGCGAGAATCGCGAGTTCGCCGCTCACGGTGGCCACGGCTCGCGAGTTCGTCGTTCACAGCGCACAAGCCATCGTCATCGCTGACGTCCAAGACAAGAAGGGCCATCGTCATCGTCGTCATCATCGCTTTGTAATCGGCGTGGGTTGTGGGTTGTGGCTGATTTTGCGACTTCGGATTCTGATCGGCGTGGGTCTCTGGGTTGTGGTGGGTTTGTGTGTGTGTTTTGCTTGGTGTTTTGCTCGCCGGCGTGATGGGTTTGCCTCTCTGTCTTTCTTCTTTCTTCTCAGTTCTCACCGATCTGGGTTTGTGGGTTGTGGCTGTCTTCTTTTCTTTTTTTTTTTTTTTTCCGTGTGGTGGATTTTAGTTGCCACAGTGGAGGTTGATTCTAGTAGTGCTGTGGCGGAGGTTGCTATGACTGTTGCTGCTGTTGGATTGTGTGGAGTATTTTTTATATTATTTTAAAGTATTGTATATATTATTTTAAATGAAGTGGTAAAAATATAGAACATCTGATAAATGAGGTATTGTAAAATGATGTGACAAAATAATAAAGTAGATTTTTAATGTGATAAAATGACATAATTTTTAGAGCATCTGATACGGATACTCTAATGAGGCGCTTTGATCAATTACAAATGGACCATTTGGGTTCTCTATGAATAAGCTTCCACCAACTTTCCCTTTGTTTTTGGCCTTCTTCTTTCTAGCATTTGAGTCAAACTAGTCTGCTTTAGCCACGTTTTGTCAAAAAAAATCAATCATGTTTTAACCACGCCACAGCTATAAAGTAACTCATAGCATGTTAGACTTTTTGACTTTCTTGGCCATCGTAGCCCCACACCTGGTAACTGGATGCTTCCTTTCAAATGAGTCCACTAGAATATGTTTCACGTTTTGTCCAAACCGGGATGAATGTAGGTAGCTAATGAGGCGCTTTGATCAATTACAAATGGACCATTTGGGATCTCTATGAATAAGCTTCCACCAACTTTCCCTTAGTTTTTTGTCTTCTTCTTTCTAGTATTTGAGTCATATTAGTCTGCTTTAGCCATGTTTTGTCAGAAAAAATCAATCATGTTTTAACCACGCCACAGCTGTAAAGTAACTCATAGCATGTTAGACTTTTTGACTTTCTTGGCTATCGTAACCCCACACCTTGTAACTGGATGCTTCCTTTCAAATGAGTCCACTAGAATATGTTTCACGTTTTGTCCAAACCGGGATGAATGTAGGTAGCTAATGAGGCGCTTTGATCAATTACAAATGGACCATTTGGGTTCTCTATGAATAAGCTTCCACCAACTTTCCCTTAGTTTTTTGTCTTCTTCTTTCTAGTATTTGAGTCAGATTAGTCTGCTTTAGCCACGTTTTGTCAGAAAAAATCAATCATGTTTTAACCACGCCACAGCTATAAAGTAACTCATAGCATGTTAGACTTTTTGACTTTGCTGGCCATCGTAACCCCACACCTTGTAACTGGATGCTTCCTTTCAAATGAGTCCACTAGAATATGTTTCACGTTTTGTCCAAACCAGGATGAATGTAGGTAGCTAATGAGGCGCTTTGATCAATTACAAATGGACCATTTGGGTTCTCTATGAATAAGCTTCCACCAACTTTCCTTTAGTTTTTTGTCTTCTTCTTTCTAGCATTTGAGTCAGACTAGTCTGCTCTAGCCACATTTTGTCAGAAAAAATCAATCATGTTTTAACCACGTCACAGCTGTAAAGTAACTCATAGCATGTTAGACTTTTTGACTTTGCTGGCCATCGTAACCCCACACCTTGTAACTGGATGCTTCCTTTCAAATGAGTCCACTAGAATATGTTTCACGTTTTGTCCAAACCGGGATGAATGTAGGTAGCTAATGAGGCGCTTTGATCAATTTTAAATGTGACACTGTCCTAATAATAACTTCGCACGTATTTATTTGACTTTTTTTTATAAAGTAAATTTATAAAATTAACTAACGTAGTATACTATGACTGATGAAGTATAAAGTGAAACACAAAAAATAAAAAAGTGAAACATGGTATGTGAGACAAAAAATAACTAGCGTAGCATACTATGAGTCCGTTTGGATACAGCTAAAAACTGAAAACTAAAAACACTGTAACAAAATAATTTTTAAATGTGTAAATAGTACCGTGAGACCCATTTTTAATGAAAGAGTTGCTGAAAAATGAAATTTGTGGGTCCGTGAACAATGCACGGGTACACTATTCATGAACAAAAAGTCAACAAGTGCGATTACTGTTCATTGAACAGTAGCTGCACAGTAGCCGCGTTACTCCCTCACACGCCTAAAAAATAAAAAAATAAAAAAATAAACGTGAAAGCTGAAACGCAGACACAACTATAATCTGAATCCAAACGCTCACTATGACTTTTTTTTGTATTCATAACGCCCTCTAATTTTTCGCATCTCTTGGGTTTATTGCTTACGTAACCCCTATGTAAGCTCTAACTCATGAGTGGGAGCCCTAGATTTTGGTTTAAATACTTTATTGGTTTTTATATTTAAGATATTTTTTACTTTAAACCCTATCCTTCGAAAACTTTCAATTTTGTCCTTAAATTTTATTAAAATTTTTATTTTAGTCCTTATAATCATCTCAATAACAAAACTTGATGACGTGGCTAATAAAATGCTCACTTAACAGTTGACACACACACACGCAAGTAATAAAATAAAATAAAAATATTTAATTAATATTTTAAAAAATCTATATCAACATTTGAATAAATAAAAAATCGAACGAAACGTACATCATTTCATCTGAATTTGGCTCTTCCTTCCCTATGATCAAATGGACTATTTGTGCTCTTCTCTGCTTCCACCAACTTTTCCTAAAGTTTTTTGGTTTAGCGGGTCTATTTGGATTGAACTTATTGTTGCTGAAACTGAAAACTGAAAACTGAAAACTGAAAACACTGTAGCAAAATAATTTTTAAATGTGTAAATAATACCATGGGATCCATTTTTAATATTTTTTATTGCGTGAACAGTGTGTAAACAGTAATGAACAGTGCGTGAACAGTAATTTTTGTTCTCTGCACAGTGATTTTACTGTTCATGCACAGGGGAAAAAAAAAAACAGAGAAAACGCGGATGGAGAAACGTGGACGTGGATTCCAAACACTCACAGCATCGAATGGTGTTCCAATCACCTTCCCTGTTTTAGCACAATTATTGTATATTACTATTTCCAGCACCCAACCTATTTATATAGCGAAATAGAGCTCGTACAATTTGAAAATTCACAAATTATTGGGTTTTGATCTATGATAAAACTTCCATCAACGATTCAACTTTGCCTAAAGTTGTTTCCTTTATTAATTCTTTCTTGCTTTTGAGTCAGATTGAGATTAGTCTTGCAAGTATCTGATGAGGCAATTTGGGTTCTTTCCTACGATCAAGCTTCCACCCACATTCTCTCAACTTTTTTTGCTTTCTTCTTTTAGCTTTTGAATTAGATTCGTATGCTTTTTAGTCGCGCTTTACCACGCCAAAGCTGTAATGTAACTCATCGTGATCAAGCTGTAATAGAAATATCACTAAATTGTACTCTCTAAGTTGAACCACATTTTAGTTGAGTCAGCTTATCAAAAAACAAAAAACAATTAATTTGAGTCATCTAACTTTGTGTGTGTTTGTTTAGCACTGCACGTCTGCGCTGAATGTGCGTTTGCGTTTTTTGACTGGTCTCATGGCACTAATTATGAACCAGACAAAACACAAAAACGCGTGAATAATATTTTGCATTTTAAAAAATATTTTACTACAGTATTTTCAACAATAAGTTTTCAATTTTCAGCAAATAAGCGTTATCCAAATACACATTTTGTTTTTGTTTAATTGAATCCCTATAATTTTTCAAATTTATTCAATTTAGATTTTCCCCTCAACCTTCGTTAATTTTTAAAAAAAAAGTTATGGAAAATATTTTTCAATAATTAAATAGATTTTTTTTAATTAAAAAATTTTGAAGAAAAAAATATAAAAATTGGGACACTTAACTACAAAATCTAACGAAATTTGCCGTAGATAATTTAATTGAACGAACTTGAAACTTAGAGGATTCTATTGAACAAAAGTAAATTGAAAGTATTGAAATAAATTTTGGTCAATTTAGAGTATGCAATTTTGCCAATTTTTTGGAGCTTTAATGCTAAAACATACGCATTTAGAAAAGCCAATGTGAATGCTCCCCACACCTTGTAACTGGATGCTTCCTTTAAAATGAGTCCACTAGAATGCATTATATATGTGCGTTTGGCTCCAAATTAAAGAGTCAATTTATTTTACTATTCAGCTTATTTTTGTAACTATTCATGTGCCCTACTGTACTTTTTGATACTATTTATGGGTCTCACTGTACTATTTCAGCTAACTTTTACCTTTATTTATAGTAATTTCAACAAAAAGTTTTTAATTTTAGCAAAATAAGCAAATCTCAAACAGACTTTATGTCAAATTCTCACAACATGTTAGTCATGTTTTGTCCAAATCCGGGATGAATGTAGGTAGCTAATGAGACGGTTTGATCAATTTTAAATGTGACACTGTCCTAATAATACCTTGGCATGTATTTATTTGACTTTTTATTATTATAAAATAACAGAAGTTTGAAATAAATTTATGAAATCAACTAATGTAATATAGTATAATTGGTGAATTATAAAGTGAAATACAAAAAAAGAAAAAAGAAACAAAAACGTGAAACATAAAAAATGGGACAAGAAATTTGTAATCATGATGCCCTCAAACTTTTTGCATCTCTTGGATTTGTTGCTTACGTAGCCTCTATATATGCCTTAACTCATGTGTGAGGAATGTTTGGTAGGGCATTTCAAACACACTTTTAAGCATTTTAAATATACTTACACACATTTTTACATACTTTTTCACCCACACATATATTAAAAACACTTAAACAACATTACTCAAACTCCTCTACCAAACACCCCCTAAGAGTTTAGTTAAAATACCTTATTGGTTTTTATATTTAAGATATTTTTTACTTTAGGCCTTATCCTTTGAAAACTTTCAATTTAGTCCTTGAATTTTATTAAAATTTTTATTTTAGTCCTTATCGTTGTCTCAATAACAAAACTTGATGACGTGGCTAATAAAATACTCACTTAACAATTGACACACACGTAACAAATAAAATATTTAATTAATATTTAAAAAAATTCACATCAACATTTGAATAAATAAAAAAATCCAACGAAACGTACATCATTTCATCTGAATTTGGCTCTTCCTTCCATATGATCAAATGAACTATTTGTAATCTTTTCTGCTTCCACAAACTTTCCATAAAGTTTTTTGGTTACTTCTTTTCTAGCTGAACTTTTGACTTTGCTGAACATTTGATGCTTCCCTTCAAACGAGTCCACTAAAACAACTTATTGGAAGCATCTAATCATGATACCCTCTATAGTAATATACAATTAATTTGGGTCTTCCGATTCTCAAAAAAAGAAAAAATGGAAAAAAAAAAAAAGGGTCTTCTAACTTTGTTTTTTTTAATTGAATCCCTGTAAGTCTTTAAATTTATTCAATTAAGATTTTTTTTTCAATTTTTGTTAATTTTTTTTAAAAATAATTCTGAAAAATATTTTTTAATAACTAAATAGATTTTTTTTAATTTAAAAATTTTGAAAAAAAATATAAAAATTGAGACACTTAACTACAAAATCTAACGAAATTTGACATAAATGATTTAATTAAATGAACTTGAAACTTAAAAGACTCTATTAAACAAAAGTATATTAAAAATATTAAAATAAATTTTGGTAAATTTAGAGTATGTAATTTACATTTTTACCAATTTTTTTAAATTTCCTTTTCTACCAAAAATTAAATAAAATAATTAATAAGTAATTCAAATTTTGAGACAAGAAATCATAACACTTATTTTATTTCCTTTGCTGCCGTGGACGAGTATTATTTCCTGATTCCTTATTGTGGAATTGATATTACAAGTTATTTATTTATTTTGGATAATCAGAATTCATAATACAAGTTGGGCAAAACCTTATTATTATTTTAAAAACCATAACTCATTCACCGTGTCTCATACTCTCATTTAGGGCCAGTTCAACAATTTTAGGAGTCTTAGGGTGAAAATTTTAAGTAAATTTTTTTTTATATTTAAATAATAATTAAAATATATTAATTAAATTTTTTATTTAAAATATATTTTTTATTTTTATTTATTTCGTAATTTAATAAATTAGTATTACTAAAATATAAATGAATTAATATAATATATATTAAATTATTAATCGGTATAATAGCTGATAATAATTGATAAAGTAAAAACTTGTATAAAAAAATATTAATTTGCGTGGGTATACGTTGGGTGGGGCCCGTGTTGGTGGATTTACGGAGTTTGTAGTTGTGTTGGTGGGGGCCTAAAATTGTTTTCCACTTTTTAAGATTATAAAATATTATATAATCAACAGCTGTACTGTGCCTGTACAGTGCTAAGTCCTGGCATTTTATCAAGTATTAAGCTTTGTGCAGTGTGTATTGTCACTGTACAGTGGATTAGTGCTGTGGAGTGTGAGCAGATTGTGCAAGGGCAAACTCAGCGTGTTGTCGTTGTCCTTGATTGTCCCGTCAATCAAGAAGATTAAAAAATATAACTTAAAATGAATGACTGAGCTTTTAAGAAAAAGATTAGTAATCAAGACTCAGCGTGTTATTCTTATCCTATCAATTAAATAGATTAAAGAATATAAGTTAAATTAGAAAAAAATCAAGAATCAAGACTCAGCGTGTTGTCCTTGTCCTATCAAGTAGATTAAAAAAAATAACCTAGAATGAATGAGAAAAAGATTAAGGTGGTATTTTATAGAGTAGTTTAAAAATTGTTATTTGAAAATTTTTAAAATATGTATAGGTGAAAAAGTGTGTAAAAATATATATAATATTGTTTAAAATATGAAAATGTGAGTTTAAACTCACTCACCAAACGGACTCTAAGAATCAAGACAAAGAAAAGAAAGGAAAGAATATATATAGAGATAGCGAGGCAGAGAGATAGAAAGATGAGAGATTTTTTCTTTCGATTTAGAAATTTATAATCTCTATTTTAATATATTTTAAGATAATTATATTGTATTATTAATAAATTTGTCTAGTATTAATTTTGATTTTTGCATATTTTAAGAATAAGTTAATGAATTTGTTTCTTAAAATTTAATTTTATTAATTGAAGTTTGGCTATTTTTGTTTTTTTCTCTATTTAATTTTCTGCATTTTAAAGACATTTTTAATGCATTTTACTTATCAATAAAAGGACTAAAATTTTTTTTTTTTTTGTAATTAAAATATATAGATAAATATTACACACACATACACACACACACACACACACACACACACACATATATATATGTATATATATTTCAAGTGGAAGCCTTCTTTTATTTGAGGGCTTTAAAAAATTGCATCAATTGTTCAACCAGCCCTACTCTCATACCAAAGATAGTACGAGTGAATCAAGAACACTTAGGCAATGTGGTTGATACCATACCGTACTGGCCGTACTAGCTGGCATGTACTGTACCGGTACGTGTGCTAGTACCAAAACTCCAATGTTTCGTACCGGTTTAAATACAGGCCATTCCAGTCGTACCGGTCGGTACAGAAAAGAGTTTTTTATTTTTAGCTTTGTAATTTTTGTAAGGGCAAAATGGTAACTTATTTGTATTAACTTATTAGTATTATTTGTTTTCTTAGTATGCAATGAACAATTAAACTTTCTGTGTTTTTATATTGTGCTTTTTTTTTTCTTTTTTTTTTTCTTTCCTTTTAGTTGATGCTAAAGTCTAAAACCATAAATAATTTGTTCTGAATTGAGGTAATGTTTTATGGTAAACTTTTATTTTTATTATAATATATATATATATATATATAAAATAGCGGTAAACCCGAAATGGTACACTAGTATTGGTTTATACCAAAATTTATCGTTCTACTAGTCAAACTGGTATAGCCTCAGGTGAGAGATGGACTCCTTTGCACCTAGGCTAAGAAGGGACAAATGAGACGAATGCGGGCCCAAAAAAAAATTATAGAAGCTAGTTCAGGAGGCCAAATTATGGGCCAAAAATTAATTTTGCCTCACTTTCTCACAAACATAAGTACTAAGAGCATTCCCATCAGGTGTGCCAAATGCCAAATATTTGGCATTTGGCACACCAAATACCAAAAACTTGTTGGTTAAAATCTGGTTTTTGTATCTCATACAAAAACACACGCAGCGGAAGCAACAAAAAGAAACGGATCTACTTCAATCATGAAAGATAAACATATAACCATGAATTCTAGAATCAAAGAATAGAAAGCGTACCTTGGTGCAGTGAATTTCAAAACCTTGACTTGAGAATACCTTCAATCTTCATCTCAATTCCACATGGTGCCCAAGATGTGTGGTCTCTCAATCAGTCTTTTTGTACATAAACTCTCAAAGAAAAATCCATCTTCTTCTCCTTGTGGAGAAAAACTGAATTCTTTTTCTTTTCATCGTACATTAAAACCATTCTCTTAGTTTCTTTATTTAATAACACTTATTAAATAATGACTGATTTCTAATTGGGTTAGCTTTTTGGGCCTACCCAATTGGGCTTTAGTTTGTGGCTTGAGATGGGACCAAAGGTACCAATAAGACACTAGCTCCAATGGGCCTTGGGCTTTTCCGTCAACTCTTGACAAGTCCAAAGTTACCATTAATTATATTCAATACCACTATAAGAATATAATTGCACTCTAAGCCTTATCTATAAATTATATTCCAAGACTTTATTATACATTCAACCCCTTCATTAAAATATTCGTAGTAATACAAAGTCATTAATATTGACTGCCACTTTGAAGGTTACTACATCTTAATCCTTGAGTACCCGGTTTAATCCTTTATGTTATTCATCATATATTTATGAAATCCAATTTCATAAATATATACTTTAGTAACTCTTTACTAAAGTGGTTGGGCCCAACACTCTGAATAACCAAACCCATTAAACTTATCTCAAGAAAATATTTTATATCTCCGTTAAGAGATTATGAATTCCATCTTGAGAATATATGTTCCATCAACACTAAATGCAGCTGCCCAACATACTGAGGTTTTGACCATCACTTATAGGTCTCACTCCTGATATATCAAAGCAACCTACATCTCATGATTAGGTCCATTATTCTCTCAGGATTTAGAGTTGATGTAAATGGAAGTCGTGAGCTTTATTATTTATTTGACAATCATTAGAAGAATAATAAATCTCACAGCGGTCCAGTTCAATATGTCTTAACTCTTAAAATATATCAACATACCAACTAGAAGTCTCCACTTCCATGATCAAGACAAATCATCTTAGTTGATATGTTATAGTCTTCGCAGATGAAACACCCAATTTCATCACCGACTACGAACTAAAATTCTGAGTTTACAAAGAACTTGTGATTTATATCTTTCCGTGACTTTTCACATAAATCACATACTATGCATCTCATGGACTAAGATAATGTCCCATTAGTTCATAAATGGTCTCAAATAATTAAACAACTTAATTATTCATGACATGCCAATAAATTGGATTTTAGGGCACAAACCCTAACAATCTCCCACTTGCCCTCAAAGACAATTTACCACATATCCGACACTTATCTCCCTGTGGAGTAATTCACAGTCACTCTAAGGCAAGGCTTGGAAACAAGTTTTAGCCAGATTTATTGCATAAATTATCTTTTCTACTACTACTTTTCACGTACTCATATCTTCTCTAATGAGATGATACTTACGCATGATGTGTATATTCACCACCTAGGATGAACACATATCTTGAAGTCCAACTTCATGAATCACAATCAAACTACAAGTCATTATTTGTACATCCAGTATCTATCAAAACCTCACTTTTGTGGACAAGCATATAATCCCTCATTCTCCTAAGATATTTGAGTATATGCTTTACTCCCACTAAATTAAGTGATCTTTGATTCGCTTGATATTTACTTACTATGCCCACCGAAAAATAGACATTTAGCCTAGTATTTAGCATAGCATAAAGACTTCCTATCATTTGATATAAGGAACCGTCTTATATGCTCTTCCTTTATATGTCTTAGAACCATAGTCTTATATAAAGAAACTTTAAACTTTAAAAGGAAAGAATCATTTCTTGAAGTATTACATGCTATACTTGGCTAGAATCTAATCTATTTAAGCAGTTTAAGATAGACCCAACATCCTAATTTCTGAATTTTAACAAAGTTATAATTCTTAGGATGTGACTAGTCTTTCCCAAGTACTTTATATCAAACTGGACTTGACAACCAAAAACTCCTTTGATGACAATAACTCTACATCATCCTAAATGATTAGAATGTCATCAACATACATTAAGAAATTTATTATTCTATGTAGCCTTTATACACATAAGGCATTTTAAATACTTGATCAAAATCAAACCATTTGATTGCTTGATCAAAAATGATATTTTATGATTTAGATGCTTGCTTTAGTCCATAAATGGACTTTAAGCAACTAGCATACTAAACACTACTGGTTCTTTGCTATGAACAAGTCTAGTTACATCATATAGATGTCTTCCTTAAGATTGCTACTAAAAAAAAGCTTTCTTGATATCCATTACCATATTTCATCCAAATGAAATATAATGGATGAGAGAATCTAGATAGAGTCAAACTAGACTATTGGTGAAAAAATCTTTTCATAGTCGAAACATTTCTTTTTGAATAAATCTTTTCACCACTAGTCTTGACTTTGAAGGTTTGCACCTTCAAATCTATCAATCTCATTTACTTGTAGACCTATTTGAAAACAATAGGCTTAATGCAATTAAGTACCTCTACAAGTTCTAGACTTTAAATAGAATTTAATTCTATTCACATAACCTTGAATCAGTAATTCATATTCATATCATCTATTGCCTTTACATAGGACCGAGGATCAAATTCATATCATTGTGGAATGACTTCAGAAGTTTATCCCAAAAGTATGAATTTATTTGGTAATCCTCCCACTACGATATTGTACTCGTGTATTAGCTATATATCTAGAATAATGTATTGTGGTGTATCTAATACAACCATCTCATTTCCAAATGTACTTTATAGTTGTCCTATAACAAATTTTGACATTTTTCTTCTAGAACAATCTACCTTTACTTTGAAAGAGCCCTATTCCTCCTTTATGTATGCACTAACTTAAAGAAGTCATTAGAATTTCATTCCTTTACGAAAAGAAGCCCTAGATCATATTATCCTCTAAATAGAATTCATAGATTGTGAATATAACAAAATAATGGTTCTAAAAACCCATCTTTTACCAATCTTGAATACCATTTAGATTAATAAGATCTAGACATAAGTGCCAAAACATACAAAACCAAAGGATGGAAACTTTCTCTTTAAAAAGTAAAACATATAAATTTCCATCTAGAAAACAATCATGGACAATGCTTAGCTTTACCAAAACAGAAACAATTTCCTTTTAGTCATGCTTTTGAGACTAATTTCCTTTTGGCAATTACTAGGGCAACTATCTTGTCCATCTATTTGGTATTATAATTCCTCTTCTTATCACCCTTACCTTTCGGTTTAGACTAAGAATTTGAATTAAATCATATTGATCCTAGCCTTAGCTTTTAGGATGTCTTCCGTTGTGTAGAACTCACTCATCAATTCAGATAATATAAAAAAAAAATTTATTTTCAAAACAATCTGAATTGATCAAATGATTCTAACAAGGACTTGTGGATCATAACCAAATGAGATTAACATTTAATCTCAACATTCAAGAATTCCAATTCATTTTAAAATAAAATATTTTCATAAAATGACATAGAATTGGAACTTCTTAAGCTTTTCTTAGCACTCAATATGATTTATACCAAGCATCTCATTTAGACTTAATATAAAGTCCAAGTCTAGTACTAACTCTTGCATCTCATGCAGTAGCACAATTGAGATAGAAGCCAATATAACATATTAGCATTTCAATGGAGACTATGATCATATCATAAGCTATCTTCCATAAATGCATCATGTATAGGAAATTATGACAATGCTGAATCAAAACATAAATATTTACTTCAGCTCCTTTAAGCACCATGTCCAAATTTATTTCTTAGTTAATGTGATTCAACTAAAATAGTAGCTAGAGGACAAAATTTATGACAACTCTATTTTGAGACCATGAACTTAAATACAGGACATTATCATTTTGCATCCATAACCACATAATATGGAACCCGAAAACCATACTATACTAGATGCAACGACAACCTAATCCCGCAATTAATATTCCTCGAAAGCGAGGTCATATCAATCACTATGATCAGGCGAGAATTATTCTCATTATTAATGCTATCATGGTAACTCTTACCAAACAAAAATAATTTGCCGCTTTTCTTTTAGCCTCTAAGTAATAATGACATAGCTCCGAAGGGAGGTTAACATTACACTTAGTCTAATGTACACCATTGCCTAGAATCAATGTGAGTCACCAAGTAACTCCACGGAAGCGTGGTCGTTCTCAATGTAAAAACACACTTCATCTATCATTAAGAAGTTTAATCTGTAGTACCATGAATTAAACACCCTCCGAAGGGAGCAAGGCATATACGCCAAGGCGAGGTGCCTAATCACACTACTATAAACCAGCAATGGAGGCCGTGAGAATCAACCCTTGAATCTCTCTCCCACTAGAAATTTTAAAACAAGTGAAGTGTCTTGAAATCATTGTAATCTAATCACAATTTTAACCCTACACAATAAATGTGTTTAATTGTTTGAAATCAATGTGATGTAACTAAGTCACGTCACAATAGCGTAACGAACAATCGTGCAATCACAAAGAAGTTTAACCTTGTAATCCGTGAAGTAAATACCCTCCGCATGGAATGTAAGACTCGAAGTCAAGACAAGGTATCTATTCACATTACAATAAACTTAACAAAAGGGTTATTTCAGCACTCCCACTCGTTATTTGGGTTTTTCTTAAATAATTGTGATCCCATCACAACTAATAACCTTGCATATGATGAAGACTCTAATCTTATTAGAATCACTAACTAAAATGGAAGTCCTAAACTATTTAGGATTCCTTAAACACTAATGAATCAAAAATTAGTTATATAGAACTCTATCCTTAATTTACTAGGCAAAGTACTCTAATCTCATTAGAAACTATATAACTTTAATTAGAATTTTAATCTCATTAAAAACCTCTAATTAAAATAAATTAAGGACTTTTAATCATGAAATGATTTAGTACCAAGAGTTCTATTTAACTAACATCTTTGATCTCATTAGGTCTTTTAGTTAGAATCATGTGTAATCTAATCACACATAACCTTGCTCTTAAAAAACTTGAAAACACTTAGAAAAAATTTCTAATTTTATTTCTTTCGATCGATCGAATGTGCCCCTCGATTGATCGAAAAAATTAAAATATTCGAACTTGACCTTCTGACTTGTTCAATCGATACTCGATAGCCTCTCGATCGATCGAAAAACAAATTCGATCGATCGACTATCAATCGAAAATCAATCTACTTAAAAGGTCTGATCACTGTTTCACTCGATCGATCGAAAGTGATTTTCGATCGATCGAAACTCGTGAAACTTGAATTTCCAAAAATTTTCTAAGGCAGTTTTCTAGGGTTTTTCTTGAACAAACAACTAACGTTTTTGACATCTTCATTGTTCTCTTCCAAAAACACTTTTTTGATTTTATCAACGAAGATTTTCAGATCAAACATTAGGGTTTTCAATATCATTATCAAGAACCCTAATAATGCTAGAAACCCTTGAAAACATAATCCTAATCTCATTAAGAATAAATTTCACAATCCTAGCATTAACATTCTGTTTGATCATAAAATAAATAATGCAAGGCAAGCAAAAAAGCTACGTTCATCATTCAGATATTAATATATATATTAATCAATTCATGATGAAGCCTTAAATGCATATGAACCCATATGTATATCTCATATACAAAAACATGGCATCGGCTATGGTTATCAAAAAGAATTCAATTGTTAACTATATCCAACCTGTGCAAAACAAAATTTCACACCTTGGACATGATGCAATTGTCTTATTATCATTATTCACAATAAACGTTAACACGTCAAAAGCATCAACAAAGGTTATGGAATCAAATGCAACAACTATACGAAATTGCCTACTATATCCAAGAGAAGCAAAACGTCCAAGCGGTGCAAGACCGTAATGCTCACACTCTTGACCGATATGCCAGTTCCATTTATAACTAATGCCATGAATCATGTCAATGGTTTCCGAATCAACAATCAACAATCAATATATCATATATATTAAACATGGCATTCGGTTTTAACAAACAGTGGTTCTGAAACAAAAATATGCAGAAACTTTACTGCAGAAAATTAAATCACCAAGAGAACGATTTTCCTTTTATTCTAAAATCCAATCACATGATATACAATCATGATATTGAAGACCGCTCTGATACCATTTGTTGGTTAAAATCTGGTTTTTGTATCTCATACAAAAACACACGCAGCGGAAGCAACAAAAAGAAACGGATCTACTTCAATCATGAAAGATAAACATATAACCATGAATTCTAGAATCAAAGAATAGAAAGCGTACCTTGGTGCAGTGAATTTCAAAACCTTGACTTGAGAATACCTTCAATCTTCATCTCAATTCCACATGGTGCCCAAGATGTGTGGTCTCTCAATCAGTCTTTTTGTACATAAACTCTCAAAGAAAAATCCATCTTCTTCTCCTTGTGGAGAAAAACTGAATTCTTTTTCTTTTCATCGTACATTAAAACCATTCTCTTAGTTTCTTTATTTAATAACACTTATTAAATAATGACTGATTTCTAATTGGGTTAGCTTTTTGGGCCTACCCAATTGGGCTTTAGTTTGTGGCTTGAGATGGGACCAAAGGTACCAATAAGACACTAGCTCCAATGGGCCTTGGGCTTTTCCGTCAACTCTTGACAAGTCCAAAGTTACCATTAATTATATTCAATACCACTATAAGAATATAATTGCACTCTAGGCCTTATCTATAAATTATATTCCAAGACTTTATTATACATTCAACCCCTTCATTAAAATATTCGTAGTAATACAAAGTCATTAATATTGACTGCCACTTTGAAGGTTACTACATCTTAATCCTTGAGTACCCGGTTTAATCCTTTATGTTATTCATCATATATTTATGAAATCCAATTCCATAAATATATACTTTAGTAACTCTTTACTAAAGTGGTTGGGCCCAACACTCTGAATAACCAAACCCATTAAACTTATCTCAAGAGAATATTTTATATCTCCGTTAAGAGATTATGAATTCCATCTTGAGAATATATGTTCCATCAACACTAAATGCAGCTGCCCAACATACTGAGATTTTGACCATCACTTATAGGTCTCACTCCTGATATATCAAAGCAACCTATATCTCATGATTAGGTCCATTATTCTCTTAGGATTTAGAGTTGATGTAAATGGAAGTCGTGAGCTTTATTATTTATTTGACAGTCATTAGAAGAATAATAAATCTCACAGCGGTCCAGTTCAATATGTCTTAACTCTTAAAACATATCAACATACCAACTAGAAGTCTCCACTTCCATGATCAAGATAAATCATCTTAGTTGATATGTTATAGTCTTCGCAGATGAAACACCCAATTTCATCACCGACTACGAACTAAAATTCTGAGTTTACAAAGAACTTGTGATTTATATCTTTCCGTGACTTTTCACATAAATCACATACTATGCATCTCATGGACTAAGATAATGTCCCATTAGTTCATAAATGGTCTCAAATAATTAAACAACTTAATTATTCATGACATGCCAATAAATTGGATTTTAGGGCACAAACCCTAACAAAACTGACCCCCATGAGGTGTGCCAAATGCTAAAAAATTTGGCACACCGCTACAGTACCGTCTCAAATATGAGACGGTACGGACAGCCATGCCAAATTTTTTTATTATTTGTTTATTCACTCAGACTCTCTCTCTCTCATATATTCGGACTCTCTCTTTCCCTTTTCTCTCATTTGCATTCATTCTTTTCTCTCTGCGTCTTCGTTCTTCTCTGTTGCCAATCTTGCCGAAGCCGCTAATCTCGCCGCTGATCTCGCCGAAGCCGCTGATCTCGCCGCTGATCTCGCCGAAGCCGC
The DNA here is from genome assembly GCA_032727855.1 of Quercus ilex subsp. ballota. NCBI lineage: Eukaryota > Viridiplantae > Streptophyta > Magnoliopsida > Fagales > Fagaceae > Quercus > Quercus ilex. The sequence goes on from CM064919.1 coordinate 30,705,947, forward strand.
CGATCTCGCCGGAGCCATAGTCGTCATCCACAGCTCCCTCTTCACTCTCATTCTCTTCCTCTCTCATCCTCAAGCGCTGAAGCCAATCTCGCCTAAAGCCACCTCAAGCCGCTGAAACCGATTCGCTTGAAGCAACCTGAAGCCAATCTCGCCACTGACGTCTCCCGCCTGAAGCCGACCTCGCCGCCTGAGCTGTGGGTTTGTTTGATTTGGGATGGGTTTTGAGGTTTGTGAATGTGGTGGGTTGTGGGTTAGTTGTGGCAGTGGTACGATGGTTGTGGTGGCAATTTGGTGGTGATTATTGGGTAGTTGTGGTTATTTTTTGGGTTGTTGTGGATTTTTTTTTTTTCTGGTTGTGTTTTTTTTTTTTTTTTAAGTGCCGTTGGTGGATGTGGGTTTGTGCCGATGGTGGCTGTCGGTGTTGTTGCGGCAGTGGTTGTTGGTGGCCGTTGTTGCGGCAATGGTGGAGGAGCTGTTGTTGTTGTTGTTGACGATGAGGATGAGAATGATTCTCCGTTTGAGGTTTTTTTTTTTAATGATATTTTAATGTGATGGATATATTATTTTAATGTATGGGATTGAAAAATAGAACACCTGATAAATGAGATGTTGTAAAATGATGTTGTAAAATAGTAAAGTAGGCTTTTGATGTGCTAAAATGACATTTTTTATACAACAGCTGATGAGAATGCTCTAAACCCAATAATCATACTCAAATAACATGGAGATAAAAGATATCTTATGTCAGGTTGGAAATTTCCCCAAAGAACACCCAGAAAGGGTTCGTACTAGCAAAAATGATCCCTAAACTTTATACCTTAGTGAATCCATAGATGAAGAATACCATAAAGTGCAATGATTCCCGTCCCAACCGGTGAGAACTATGATTTTTGAAGCACACTCATGAAGACACTTTTCATCTTTCAAGATTTGTGAGATTTATTTGAAGAATACAATTAAATTGGTCTAACCTAAAGTACCAGATCCAAGTGGATCTATCTATGGCCAAATTCCAGAATTCCCAATAAAAGTAATAGCTCATAAAAGAGAGAGAGAGAGAGATCAAAACCAGAGAGAGCATAATTCAAGGAGATTCATTACCGGGTGATTGTAACAACAACGAACCCATGTAATTGTCACAAAAACAACCACTTATTTGGGGTGAAACAATGAGTAGCACACTATAGGTTACAAGTTACAATTACAAACATGTTAGAAGAAAAACCATTGATATTTCTACTTGGGTCCGTTTGGATACAGCTGAAAACTGAAAACTGAAAACTGAAAACACTGTAACAAAATAATTTTTAAATGTGTGAATAGTATCGTGGGACCCATTTTTAATGAAAAAGTTGCTGAAAAGTGAAAATTGTGGGTCCATGAATAGTGCACAGATACACTGTTCATTGACAAAAGTGCGGTTACTGTTCATTGAACAGTAGCCGCACAGTACCGTGAACAGTGCATGAATGCACTGTTCACAGTTGAAAAAGTCTCTTTTCACGGCTGAAAGCAAAAAAAAAAAAAAAAAAAAAAAAAAAAGAAGGAAAAAACGCAAACGCAATCGTAATCGTCCCAGCCAAACACACACTTGATTGTCTGAAGAAAATCAATCCAACTCGTTCCAGCAGCAACAACTATATTTTCGGTCTCCATCCAAGTCTGTGAATAAGGCCAAACATTCCAGAATTAAAGGTGCACATAAAATTAAATATGATACTAAGTATTCGTTTGGAGACACGTTTCTGCATTTATGTTTGCGTGTTTGCACTTTTTACTCTTTTTTTTTGGGCACGCATTTTAGGAGCAAATAACATTGTTACGGCTACTATTCATGTATTGTTCATGAACAGTAGCTATAATATTTGACCTTTCAGCACATCAGTGAGTCCTGTGCACTGTTTACGGGACCTATAAATCTCACTTTTCAGCAATTTTTTCATTAAAAATGGGTCATACAATATTATTCACACATTTAAAAATTATTTTACTACAGTATTTTCAGTTTTCAATTTTCAATTTCAATAAAATAAGTTCAATCCAAACGAATTTTAACAGGAATATTGAGGATTCAAATTATTGAAGCATCATAGTGGTGAGGAAAAGCGTGCTTACATATTAGCATCACTGAGTACAACTTGATTGTTTACCTACCACGAATGGACACACTTGAATTAACAATGTAGAAGTTCACACTACCAGACAATTTAAGTATCAATGAATCATTGAAGAATCTAAAAATTTAAAGCTACGACAAATCCTTTTTCCCCCTAAAAATACTCTATCGAAGTAGATTCTCCTATCTCCATTATTTGTTTTGATGAACTTCACTTCTTCTCTATCACCTGTTTTGTTTTGGTACTGTAATTGCATAGTACACTTCTTGACTTATGTGATTCTAAAATGAGGTGGTAATAATAGAAAAAAACAAAAACAATACAAAAAAGAAAATAAGAAAAGAAAAGAAAAGAAAATACAAATAGAGATAACCATTTCACTAACCTTTATCAGCGAAAGCATTGATGTCTCTTTTTTTTTGGGCAAGGAGGGAAGCATTTATGTTGTCATTGTGGATGATTGACCTCTCCAAATTCTTGGATCGAGAATGCGAGTCATAGTCATAATTTCCTGTGTCAACCTTGCAACTGATATTGACAATTGGTACATGTTCAATGACCCAATAATGTGGTCCATGCTTAGGATCCAAACTTCCTTCTGGTTCTTTGGGTATCCCTCGAAATAGCAATGCTTTGAGATCTCTAAGATGTTGGATTCCAAATGGCACCTCCTTGAGTTTCAGACAAGGCCCAACCCAAAGAGTTACAAGAATGGGCAATCCTCCTTCATCTATAATCAATGAATTCAAATTATCCAAGTGCCTAATTCGTAAAAACTTGAGTTTTGGAAAGCCTCCTATCTTAAAATGCAATTGCTCTCCTGTATGCATGATTTGAGATTTCAAGCTCCAACAAATTATGCAAATCTTGTAACACTTTCAGTGGATCACCACTCAATCTTGAGAAACGAATTCATAATGTTGTTAGATGTTGAATTTTTGGAATCCAGTCAGGTAATTTGTCCAAATGCCCCTTTATATATAAGCGTTTAAGGCATTGAGGTGGAGATGAAATAAATTGTAAATCAATTATCTCATCCTCACTTATTGAGGTTAAATCTAGAGACTCAAGGTGGTTCATCTTTTTAATAGAGGCACATAAAACCCATCCAGTTTCCCAAGTAAGGTTTGTCACTCCTAGCTTCATCAATTGTTTCAAGTTTTCCAACTCTTTAATTAGATCAACCCCCCCATGATTCGCCTTCACATGATTTAGCTTTTGTAGGTCCTTTAAGCATCCAACTCCTTTTTGTATCTTTACCCCTCTTACCACAGTTAAACTGTAGCCTTTTCTATAATCCCAAATTCCCAATAGTAGGCCAGAAGATGTCGCAACTTATTAAGCTTATAGATCTCTATTGGTATATCATACAGTAGGGATTGCTTCAGATCTAATGTCTTTAGGTTTTGTAACTTTCCTATGGATCTTGGAAGCATATTTACTTTTGTTTTTCTCGAACTTAAATACCTCAAGTGAAATAAACTTCCAATATCTTTAGGAATGTGATCCAATGGAGCTCCTTCAAAGTCCATTACTTTCAAAAGCTTGAAATCTACAACAAGTGTACTAAAAAAGGATGTCGGAAATTCATAGATATTGAACATCAAAAGGGAATGAATGGAAGTACCCTTAAATCCCTTCAAATCATTGTATGGAACTCTATCTACCGACATGCGTCGAGTTTGTCCTTTAAAGATGGACTGTTGTTTTGAGAAAACATGACAAAAGCGTAAATCCTTAATCTTTTGAAGGACGATCTCACATAAGAGATCATAGAGTTGACATTGTCAAACTCTTCCAACAAAGTCAATTTGTGATACTTGAATCATGCTTCTATGGATCAACTAAATTAAATAATCTTGTGCAACCTCTTCTAATGTTTTACCCAAGGTTTCCTTCACAAAGCCTTCAGCTATCTATTGTCGAATCAATCTTACACAATTAATAGAGTAATCCTCCGGATACATACCAAGGTATAAGAAGCAAGATTTGACGCTATAGGGCAAGTCTTCATGACTGAAGGATAGAATTTTGTTGACGGCTTCAAGATTGCGATCTCTTCCTAACTCAAAGCCAAGATTATCAGCAACTTTTTCCATTCAAAAACAATTTTGTCTTTGGTTGACAAAAGACCGCCAATAGCAATAATTGCAAGTGGTAATCCCTTGCACTTCTCTACAATGTCTATAGACAAATTCTGCAACTCTTGGGGACAATGTCCTTCAAAATCAAATTGGAAGGCCCTTTTGCAAAAGAGCTCCCAAGCCTTGTCTCGAGATAGTGGTTGCAACTTGTAAACACGAATAGGTGAAGATTTTTTACAAAAAATTGCGACCTCCATGTTACGCGTTGTGATCATAATTCTTCCGCCTTTATTATTATTAAGTAAAGCATGTTTTATATCCTCCCAAAAGTCAACTTTCCATACATCATCAAATATGACCACATACCTCTTTTGTTGTATGTATTCTCTCAATTCAGTGATCAACGATGCCTCGTCCATTGTCTCTATTAATTCCTCTATGAAGCACGGGTGCGTTTTGAGACTCGGGTGCGGGTGCGGGTGCGGGTGCGGGACTCGGCAATTTTTTAAAAAGGTGGGTGCGGGTGCGGCAGGACTCGGCGATTAAAAAATTATTAAAAATATTTTTATTTATATATTTTATATATTGCTAAGCATTTTTTTTATATAATAATAATAGAGAACTTATATATTATAATAATAATAATAATAATAATAATGTACTGCACAAAATGAAACCTCACTAACCAAAAGCTTATTAGTGGCTTAGTGGATCATGTACCAGTTCAATGGCTCAATGTTAAAAAAAAAAAAAAAAAAAAAAAAGGGGAAAATGTGGCTCACGTGAGAGGCAGTGAGGCACAACAAACAAAATAAGCACCATTGACCAAACGCATTTAACCATTCTTTTCAAAAAAAAAAAAAAAAAAAAAAAAGGGAAAATGTGGCTCACGTGAGAGGCAGTGAGGCACAACAAACAAAATAAAGCACCAAACCAAACACATTTAACCATTCTTTTCAAAAAAAAAAACCAAAACAAAACTGATAAAGGAAAAAAGAAACAGAAGAATAAGGGAACAACGCTGGGCTCGCGAAAGAAAAAGGAGGAAGAAGACGATCCGGTTCGGCGCGAATCGGTCCGGTTCGGCGTGAATCGGCGCGCGTCAAAGCCGAGTCAGCGCGAGTCCGGCGCTCCACGTGGTAGGACGCGGCCCGACGCGGCACGGACGCGCGGTCTGCGGCGTCCTTCTCGCGTCGCCGCGTCCTGCCGAGTCCGACGCGGACGCGGCTCCTCCGGAGCCGCGTCGGTGCTTTCCAGTAATTCCTGCCACAGGGGACTCCATTCTAGCCTTGCAAAATTGCTTTATCATACTCCTTAGCATATCCTCCACGTTGTATGACTGAGACACTGAGACCCATGCATGGCAGTCAAAGTGCCCTTGCACTGTTTGATGATCGTAGACTTTCTTGACAAGAGTGGTATTGCCTAGTCCTCCCATTCCCACCACCAAAACTAGAGTACAATGAGAGGATCCTTCTACCAACTAGCCAATCAATTCATCTCTGGGAGACTCAATTCCTACAACATTAGCATCATCAAGATAAAGGGAATCCTTTCGAGGGTCATTCCACCTAACACTCCGAGCATTGCTGCTTGATCCTTGACTAGTGGATTGGAAGCGGTATCTTTCACTTCTTTCCTTGATTTTCTGGAGTGATGCTTTGATCTCTTGAATCTCAGCTGCTATCTTATGGCGGGGTTTTAATGTTTTGAGTAAGTGAGTGATTTTATGGAGGAAACCAAAGAAGCCATGGCGACGTGGATGTTGGGCCACGAGAAGCAAGTATTGGTCGATAGCAATGTGTATGCGAATGGTTACTTCTCTTGTTTTACCCAAGTTTTGAGGAGAAAATTGCTTTTTGCCCCTTTCTGAAAAAAAATCCAGCATTTTGTCATCTTTCTCAAACTAATTAGGGAAATGCTCATCTTTTGAAAATCGAGTTTCTGAAAATCGATTTAGGCCCTATAGCGGCGTTTTTAAGGACCCTATAGTGACGTTTTAAGGATCTATAGTGATGTTTTGTAACTCGATTTTCATAAAGTCGAGTTACAGGCAATTTTTTTTCTTTTTTTTTACCTATAACTCGACTTTATGAAAATCGAGTTACAAAACGTCATTGTAGGTCCTTAAAACGTCACTATATGGTCCTTAAAAACGCCGCTATAGGGCCTAAATCGATTTTCAGAAACTCGATTTTCAAAAGAGGGGCATTTCCCTAATTAGTTTGAGAAAGAGGGCAAAATGTTGGATTTTTTTTCAAAAATGGGCAAAAAGCAATTTTGTCCCAAGTTTTGATACCCTCGCTCATGTATTCTTCAGCTGCCGCTCTTGCGTCTGCATCCTTGAGGAAGGACTGAATGCTCTCCAGTTCATCGACGATGTCTCCAACTTCTCCGTAGATGCCTCCTAACAGTTTTACTTCTTTGGTCAGCAATGGAACCAGCCTGTTGATAAGAGATAATGCTGCCATCTCTGCCATTTGTCTCTCTTCTTCGTCCAAGGAGACGTATGCTATTTCATCTAAATTTGGCTCTTCTCTGTGATCAGATATTGCCTGAGATTGGGCTAGAGTAGATCAAATGCACTTTCCTAAACTTTTTTCTTTATCTCTCTTTCTTTCGTTGTCTCAAACTTGAGTCACGTTAGTTACGCTCTGTACAAAGCATAAATGCGGATCGAGTTTAAAAAGTTAAGATAATTATAACCAATGAACGAGTTCCACAAAAGATGAGTGGTAGATAATTATAACCAATGATAAGATAATCATTATTGAAGCATAAAAGCTACGCAAGACTTACTCGGTGAGGTTGAGTAGATGAGTGGGTACCAAGGATCTCACGTGGTAGATATTGACATTTAACTGTACACTCGCATTAAATATTCATCCAAAAAATAGAGAAGGTATACTCGCAATAAACTCAAATAAATCTTATTCAAATTAAATCTTGAGAGGCAATTTCTTTTGAAAGGCTTTGACAAGGTGTGGATGGCTTGAAGAAATTTAGGTGGAGATGAAATTTAAGAAATTTAGGCTACAAATCAATGATACCATCTTCATTGATCAATTCGTAAGTTTCAGTTAACTTAACTGGTAAAGTTTTTGATGGTTGAATAAAAGATTTGGGTTCAATTTCCGTCTACACCAAAAACCGATTGATATTTTAGTTTAATGATAAAGAGTTATCATCGGAAGCGGACGTCACAAATTGAAATTCTCTAAATATATATATATATATATTCTTTGATCGATTCAATTTATTCAAATAAAAAAACAAAGTCTTCGCAATTTGTTGCCCACTTTTTTAGTTACCTCAAATGTATCATGTTGTTGAGGTGGGCATAGAAATATTGCGAAAACTAGATCAATACCTTGCTGATAATTAAATATATAATAATCATTTAATGTGAAATGTTACATCTATAAAATTTTCACAACATTTTCACAACAAATTCTAGGTGGCATGTTTTACTTATTGGTGGGTAAAAAAGTAATTACAATGATGGGTTTAATTTGAAAACCCATAACAACTCACTACAAAACGCGGGGGTATTGGGCCACGTTTGTAAAAACGCGGCCATAGAAGTACTACAGCCCCGTTTTTATAAAACGCGACCCAAAAGCTCTTCCTTAAGCCTCGTTTAAAACGCGCGGCCATAGAATCCCTGTTCAGCCGCGTTTTATTGAACCTCAGCAGCATTTAAAACACGCGGCTCTAAGACCTGAGTTTTTTTTTTTTTTTTGGAAAACATTATTTATTATTTATTATTTATTATCTTAACTAGAGCCGCGTTTACAGAATGCGGCTCTAGCTTTCCTAAAACCGCGTTTTATAGACGCGACTTTAAATTTGGTTTGAAGCCGCGTCTATAAAACACGACTTTAACTTTGGTCTGAAGCTGCGTTTTGAAAACGCAGCTTTAGTTTGGGCTGGGGCCGCATTTCTTAAACGCGGCCTCAGATTTTGCCTATAGCCGCATGTTAAAAACGTGGCTTTAGGTTGTGCATAAATGTATAGGTTAGAAAAAAGACCATTTCAACTTAACCCTAGCCTCTCTCCTCTCCCATCGCACATCAAGCCCGACCTCAACCCCCATCACCCTCGAAGCCCTCCCTCTATCAACCCTTCACTCTCCATCTCCGAGCTCAACCCTCACCCTCCAAGCCCTCCCTCTCTCAACCCTTCACCCTCCATCTTCGATCTCAACCCTCACCCTCCAAGCCCTCCATCTCTCAACCCCTCACTCTCCATCTCCGATCTCCGATCTCGATAGGGACTCTTTTGACGAGGTAATTGAGTTTTTGTGAAATGAGATTTTTAATTTTTTTTTTTTTGTTTGTTTGTTTGTTAGTTTTATCGTGTTTGGTTGGTTGAGAATGCTTCTGGGTCATGTGGGTTTGTAAGGTTTGGTGGGAATAACGTTAGATTTGTGTATGCATGTTTGGTGTTCGATGAAATTACAACCTGATTTGTTTTAAATTTTGGGTTTATTGAGCTTGATGAGAATGTTGATACTTGTCTATTCATACTTAAAAATTTGACATAGTAATACTAATTTTATTTAGAAATGCATACACATTGATATGTAGAATATACATGATATTGACAAATTCTTTGAATTTTGTATTTAATATCCAACTTATTTATATATAGTATAAAATAGTACTCTTGGATTAGGGGGGTTATGTGGGACTCTGAAAAAGTTCCTCTTCTCCAATACAAATAATTATGATAAAACTTTAAACATAAATTAATGGCCATAATAGAAACTAAAAAATAAAATTCAAAATGAATCTTTTCTTTTAAAATAATTTCTTAAATTTCAAAATAACAAAGGTCTCATCCACGAGACAATATCAACGTTAAAATAATTTCTTAATCCAATATTTTTTATTATTTCAATGGCTAGTAAGGACTAGAAGATCAATAGGTTTTCAATTTGTTTATAGAGTAGAATTAATTTTCGGCAATAAAATGAAATATTATATTCAGTGCCGGCTCACGGCCTAGGCAACTTAGGCCTAGGCCTAAGGCCCCACAACAAATAAAAAATTTCCCTACTAAAAAAAGGCCCCATCTCCCTTAGTAAAAAGCCCAAAATTTTATAAAAATATAACATTTTTTAAATAATTGATACTTTTTTTTAAGAGCGATGCTAAAAATACCACAAATTTTATTATAGATTTAACTGACATATCACCAATCACATAAAAAAGTAATTCAAACACAAATAAATTAAGTTGTTAAAATTCATCAATTACAGTCATAATCACATTTATTGTGAATATTTTGTAGTATTTTTAGTATTTTTCTTTTTCATTTCTAACATGGCTTTTAAAATAGGAGACCAATAAAAATTTAACCCAATCGAAACCCTAAGATGTTTCAAATAAAATGCTGCAAATGGGATAAATCACCAATGATGACTAATTTCCTACTAAGCCACACACCAAATAATATCTATCTATCTCTTTCTCTTAAAAAGAATATATAAAATTAAAATTTAGATTACAACTGTACTTAACTATGCATAGTCATATATCCAAGTTAAAGTAAGTTCCTTTTGATTCAACTATAATATTCAATCTTCTATTTGAAATTAACCTTAGTTGAGCTAGTATTATTTATCAATTTCTACATTTACATCAAATTAATCTTAATTTAATTAGTATTATATAATTTTATTTAATTAATGTTTACATATAAAAAGGCCCCATAAAAAATTTTTGCCTTAGGCCCCAAATTTTGTTGGGCCGGCCCTGATTATATTAACACAAACTGTTTGATTGTATACTTCGAAAGGAAAATTTGTTACGAAATTTAGTGCAGAATAATCATAGATGAATTCAATAAAACAAAAGAACGTCAATATCCATTTTAATATATTGTAAATGATTAAGTTGAAATATATTAAAAGCAGCTATTTAATATCTTTTTTTTTTTAATATTTAGTTAATACTTACAAATCATTTGTCAATAGTGTTTCATTTATGTTTAATTTGTTTTATTTATGTACAACGTAAATCTGGGTTAATTACTAATGTTTGGGGTTAAATTTAGATTGAATATGCGTAAATCAACGGCAGCTATAAAACTTTGTATTATGACTCTACTTCGAACTTTGAAGGTTACAGGATGCTTCCTCTATAAGTGTGACTGTGTGAATCATTTGAATGTTGATGAAGTTGACTTACAAAATCTTCCAAAGTGAGCTTTGGTTGGTTGTAGTACTTGGAATGTGCCACACGTGTTTTGGTATAGAGAGTCAGAGTCCTTAAACTGTTGCTTTTATCTTATCAAAAATTATATTTACTTATTCCTAAGTACAATTACAAGGCTTAATTGCGTAAAGTGTGAAGTACAATTGTCTTCTTTCTCTTCATTCTCTAATCCAATACTTAGTAATAATAGTAGTTTCATAAAAAAAAAATATATAAAAAACTATAGACTAAATTAATGTAGATAGATATTATTGTTATTAATAATAGTAATATTATAACTTTAATGTAAAGAGAGTTTTTAGTTGCCCAAGAATGAGAGAGAGAATTGAGGAGAAAGTTGTTCTTCTTGTCTGTGCCGTGCGCATTGGGATTGGGTGCATTTGGTTGAGTTGTCTAAAAAACTCTTTACAGTCTACACCAAAACTATTATTCATCAAATTTGAATTCACATTTTAGATCAATCTTAACACAAATGGATATTGGAAGGCCTACAAATTAACCCCACCCCTTTAGCTAGACCACATCATACAATAAGTTTAAAGATTGCCGGTAGGTGTAAACCATTTTTGCATTTTAGAAGGCTGCCTTGTTTGCATTCCACACTAGAAGTTTTTTCATATGGGGTCCCAACATTGCAGGCCATTTTTCATGCTATGGTTGGATCAGTTACTGGATATGGTAGCTTAGGATTCCCTCGTACTTGAAACCTAAGAGAGGGACCATTTCCAATGGAGGCATCAAATTGTTTTATAAAAAATATAAAAGATAGAATGAATAAAAAAGGAGCACATTCTCTTGCTGCTATAAGGTAATTTTGTTTTGTTTTAAATTTGTAACATCTCTTGAGAATTGAGATGATAATTAAAAAGAAGACAACGAGATGAATGTCGGTCTTGACTGCAAAGTGGGGGACCCTTTTTTTTTTTCTTTTTGGGAAGCCACCCCAAAACGAGGGGGGAAATATATTAAGGAAGCTCAGAAAGGTATACAGAAACAATATCAGGGGGTAAGTCCTCCATCCAAATCTGAAAATGCGAAAACTTACACGCTAATCTTGCTAACCTATGAGCTACACTATTACCTTGCCTGTGAGTATGACAAAAAGAGAGGTTCTGGAAAACAGAGGAGAGAAGCTTGATGTCCCTAATGATGTGGCCGAAGCTTGAGGAATCAAAACCACCACCGGATAGGGCTCTAATGATCCACTAGTCAAGGTTACTCTAATAATAATGTGGGGGACCCAATTCAATTGCTTGGATTTCACCGCATCTAGTACATGATAAGAGTGCCAATTAATTCCCATAAAAAAAAAAAAAAAAAAAAAGTGTGCCAATTAATTTTAGGACCACATCATCACCGCACTGTTAGCTTAGCTCCAAAATAGAAATTGGTAGTTGGTACAATATAGGAGTTTTCTTTTTTTGTTGTTTTTCCATTTTCTTCCCCATTTCTTGTTTTATTTCTTTTTTCTGTACGTACCACTTTCCATCGATTCCAAAACTTGCCAGCTTCTTCTTTGTAATGCTAGCATCCAAACTCATTTTTATAAAAGAGTTTCAACATATAGCCTTCGTTCTTGAAAATTGTTGTTTTTTTTTTTTTTTTTATAGGTAAGAATCGAACTCCAAATCTTTTATTCTATGACAAAAAGGTTTATCAATTTAGCGGTATGAAACCACCAAACTCATTTTTATGAGTACTATTAAAGAAACTTTTTTTCCTTAATTTATATTAAGATGATAAATTATTATTAGAGTAACCTTATTTTATATAGATCTATCATTGTATTATTTTTATTATGTCTCAATTTTAACAAGCCCTTGTTCACTACTTGCTTCCACTGCCTTTAGGAGGTCTATAGACTCTATACTCGTGAGAAAAAAAGTGCAACAGTAAATTTATAAGCACCTTACTTCTTCTTCTTCTTTTTTTTTTTTTTTTTTTTTTATAAATATGATAGGGTTTAAATTTGTGACATTTGTTATGTGATCATTTTTATGTTTACGATTAAGTTAATACAATAATATTTTTTTTGGGTCGAATTAATTTCTTTTGTTTAATATTGGGTCGAATTAATTAGAACCCACTATTGCAATTTTTTTTTTCCTTCAATTGAGCTTTTATGGTGTTCCTAATGAATGTTCTGGTGACAAAATCCAAACGGAACAGCGTAACATAGAACTCAAGGTAAAAAAATTGTAAACCGAGGGAATAAGTGGGAAAACTTTGAAATAGGGTCCCCACAAGTTTAAAAATTAATTTCTATTTATTAAAATTATATAACTATCCGTATGTGCAGTGCTTATATACTAAATTAGTAATATGGGCATGCTTTGTGATTAAAAGGATAAACATGCTATGATAATGTGGGGTATGAACTGTAAAAAAAGGGTCAACACACACTCACTCTTGTTAGAGATATATATTAGATATATTAGCCCAATATAATAGGCCCAAGCCCATTCCTGCTTGTACTAGTAGTCTAGGGTTTAGTCGCCTATATATACTCATGTTAGGGTTCATTGTAACACAGGTTATTGTATACTACACTCTTATACAATAAAGATGTAACCCTTAAGGGATTCCTCCGTGGATGTAGGCCGACAAGGCTGAACCACGTAACCCTCGTGTTCTCGATATTCCTATTCTATACTTTATCTTCTGCATTCACTCTAACATATACAACATATTATAACACATCACGTTGCTAATGATAATGTTATTTAACATGGTATTAGAGCCAAACTTCGTTCTTGGCATCAAACAAACATCTCTAGCAAGCAAAGAAGATTCTCACGTGCACATCACCATCAAAAGTCACACATGTTTGTCTGCTAGATCTAGACTCCACGGCATCTCGCAGCCACCGTGGCTTAGTGCTGTGTCCAAGATCCACAAACTCAAGCAAAGCCGTGACTTAACTTCTCAGATCTGTGCAAATCCAAGCTTTGCCTGATGAAACCAACACCACAGACGTACCCTACGACCTCCTGCGACAAAAACCCAGAAACTCGGTCGCCAACGGGAGCCTTACGCGCCACTAACAGCTCCGGAAACTCCCCATGCGCCGCCAAAAATCTCGAGACCCAAATTAGATCAAAGCCACACGCGCCGCAATGTCAGCCTCATTGCTCGGCGATCTGCAAAACCAGAGAAGTCCGGCCGTCTTATGCGTTCACATGCGCCAACATGGGCCGCCTGCGTTTCCGGATCTACTTGACGCGCCGCCAAGATTTTCTTATGTGTAGCTCATCCATCGGCCACACGCGCCATCCTATCGGCCATGTCGACCTCCGATCTGCCTACAAAAAAAAAAATATGGCTTTCAACCGCTGTGGCACGCGCTTACACGTGCCGCCTGGGTTTCCAGCTTCTCCTCCACGTGCTGATTGAACACCCATGTGCAAGCCACGCGCCAAAATTTGTGATGCTGTTATCCATGACGTCATTTGATGGCGTCAGCAAACAAAGCCACGTCATCAACCACGTCGCTAGCCACGTCAGCACCAAGTCACCTGGCTGACCGTTGACTTGGACCGACCCGACCCGGACCACCCGAATCTGACCGTGAGCACTGACCGTTGACTTTGACTAGGACTTGTTGACTTTGACTTTTGCGTTGACCTTTGACCGAAGTCAAAATTTCCAAAAAGACATATCTTGCTCAATTTTTCACGTAGATTCCAATTTTGGACTCCGTTTCTTCATTTGAAATTTCGAAAATTGGTCAATTGGCATATTCTTCATTGTGGTTTCTTCAAAGGCATTCTTCAAGGCATCTCCAAGTTATCTTCTCATGCTTATCCGACCTTAAGCCTTCATCGAGCTTCTGCCTTGAGTTTGAGGGAGGGTGTTAGAGATATATATTAGACATATTAGCCCAATGTAATAGGCCCAAGCCCATTCCTGCTTGTATTAGTAGTCTAAGGTTTAGTCGCCTATATATACTCATGTTAGGGTTCATTGTAACACAGGTTATTGTACTACACTCTTATACAATAAAGATGTAACCCTTAAAGGATTTCTCTGTGTTCTCGATATTCCTATTCTTTACTTTCTGTTTTGCATTCACTCTAGCATATACAACATGTTATAACACATCACGTTGCTAATAATAATGTTATTTAACAACTCTCAAGGCACATAATTGCGACTTATGTTCATGCTTAACGATTTTGCTTCCCATCTTTGATCATCATGTCCCATCTCTAATAATCATCTCACCCCCCAATTTCAACCCGCCTTCCTACTTTTCTATTTAACCCACTTAATCTTCTTCACGCCATTTGTATTTTTATTTTTATATACCGCAGTTTTGATTAAAGCAAAGAATGTCTGCAATTTAAGAAAAACATTTCCCAGATTCATGGCATAATGATGCAAATCAATACCAAAGTGCCGGACCTTGTCATGCATAGGATGCTAACTCTTTTAGGTAAACTAACCTTTTTGAGATCAATGTTTGTTGACTATATGCAAGTAAACTAACCAGATCCCTTCGACACTCTCTTCCATTGATATGGAGATTTTCACACCTTATCAGCATAATCATTTAAATGTACAATTTCTCCTCAATATATGAAAGATTTAAAATAATAATTACAAAAAAAAAAAAAAAAAAAAAAAAAACAAACAAACAAACATTAGAAGGAGAAAGTAACAATAAATCACAATTCAGTCTTGGATTTTCTCATAATTTTTTTTTTTTTTTTTATCTAATCTCATTACACGGACAAAAATATTAAATCCATCAGAACTCTATAAAGCTTTAACAAAATAAATTTGTTTACAATGAAGTTGTAGATTTATAGGTCCTATATAACTAAGGTATAGTGTTGCAAATATCACCTACAATGGGAAATTAGTAGAAATAGAAGTTATTTCTGATTTAGATATGAATTTAAACTTTTTTTGTTTTTTTGGAAACTATGAAACATTCAAATTTTTTGCAGATTATGGTGCGGTTGAAGTGAACAAACCTGGCAAGGAGCTCGAGGTATAGCTTAACTGTATTATTGTATCTTTTTTGATGCAACAACTGTTTTACTGTATCTCACTGCTTGTACCTAACTTTGAAGTAATTATCAAACTTTTACCATGATAGGAACCAATAGGTCGAGGGATACCTAATTCTATATCTACTTTCTCATGCATCCAATTAATTAATGTGTATAGTTATGACTGGTGTGTAATAAAAATAATATCAATGATGGATTTATGTAAAAATAATATTGCTTCCATCATTAGTAAACAACTTAATTAGCAATATATTAAACTGGGTGTGTCTGTAGGAACCTACTGACAGTCTGACACCAAATATTTTAAACTAATCTTTTGGAAAGTCTTTTAGAGTGACATAAATCTATCAAAGAAAGGTGACCTCTTGTCAACATAGGGGGATTAACATATTAGAGAGACATGGTGATAGGCCAAAAACGAATTGAACCCTTATGATAAATTAATCAATTAATTTAGCTAAGTGAATTAATTAAGTTAATTAACATGCAAACGCGTGGTAGCACAAACAAATTACCAATAAACTAAATATGCAGCGGAAAATAAATAACACGGTGATTTGTTTACGAATGGGGAAAACCTGTCGGCAAAAACCCCATCGGGTGATTTTCAGGTCACCACTCCCGAAATTCAACTATTATCACAGCAAGCGGTTATAAGTAAAGGAATCCCAAGTACCTTACCAACCTACAGTTGAACCCTTACCCTAATACCCAATTGGACTTGTTCTGTAGTGACAATTTCCCCTTTTGATGCACGGCTCCCAAGTACGTGACTAACCAATGCGCGGATCCCAATACGCGACTTCAATCACCAACTAAGAAAGTTATTGGCTGCAAAGTTCTTCAATTCATTCACACGATGAAGATCAAGAAGATGCTTGGTCACAAAACCCTTTGGTGCAAATACACAGCAACTTCTTCAAGAATGATGAACTAGGGCAAGAACTTCGTCTCCGGTCACAATTTGCTTGAACAGAGTTTGCTCAATACTTATGCAACTTGTGAACTCTTTGACAACCTTTAAAACAATCCTTTTATATGTCTAGGGTTAGGAGAAAAGAAAGCCCAAAGACACATTCACGGATCCCAAGAAATCAGATTAGAAATTCTGATTTTATAAACCTCGACAGATAGTAGGTGTCGAGAAGCTATCGAGCAGGTGTCGAGCTTTAATGAAAATGCACTTCTTTAGCTTGTTTCTTGGACAGACTTGATGATTTCAACACTTGATCTTGAAACATTGTTTCTTGAAGTATTAAAAACACATAGAACGACCCAATTACAAGTTGAGTGCGTTTTGTCAAAGGATTAGCCAATTACATAAAAGAATGATATATGTTCTTAACAAGTGAACCATATATGTCATAACACATGGAAGTTTGTATAGAGGAGAGGCATAAAGTGTTACTGCTTTGCTTGCTTAATGTCTAAGCTTTGAAGAATGTTTTGGGGGGGGGGGGGGGGGGGGGTGGTCTGTCTTAATTTTACTTTTACCTTTTTCTTTCTCACTATTGTTGATATTAATTTCACTGTGTACTTGAGTGGGTTTATGAGTATAGAATGAATCCAATCACAAATTAATACACAAGTATATTGTGATTTTGGGTATGTTTGAAAATAGAAAAAATAAAATAAAATAAAATAAATACTTACACCATAAGGCTCTCTCTCTTACAGATTAAGCAAGCCATTTTAATATGGGGTCCTTTTCTTTGGCTTGGTTATGTGTTATAAGAATTACCTCGCTTATGGATCTAAGTTTAAAGAAAGGAGTCAATATTCCTCATATCTGATACTTTATGTTTTGTTTGTAAGGGTGCACTCAGTTACATCTTGAAATTTATATTATTGCCCCCATTATTTGAAATAAGTGTGGTTGTTTGTTAGCCATGGTTAACTACCCATGTCCATGTGACCCTACATTTTATGCAATTTATGTTTTTTTTTTTATAAATTTTTTTAAGGTATGGTAATTGCTTTGACTAGCAGCTTCTATATTATGAGAGAAAAAAGTTATATATTTAAAATTGCTGAGTCAGTTTGTAATAAATAAATAAAAATTTAAATTGACTTAGCAAGTTTAAAAAGTTCAAAATCTTTTAGTGAAACAATAGACAAGTGACGTGGTTCACCATGAGGACTGCATAATTTCTCGCCACTGGAACTTGGGTACATCTGCATGTGGACATTGTTAAATAATTAAAATTAGACACTCAATCTTTGTATACTGTGTTCGACTTGTGTATATGGTTGTTGGTTTTAAAAGTAAAGGCCCATTGACATGTGTTAGCACATCAGCTTAGAGTTTAGCTTGCATTATTTTATTCTGGAAATTAATTTTTTAGTTAAGTGATGCTACAAATACTAAAAACTAATTGTGTCCTGTGGGTTCCAGTTAGTTCAACTGGTAAAATCTCTGATGGTTGTATAAGAGATCTGGGGATCAATTCCCGCCTACACCAAAAACTGATTGGTGTCTTGGTTTGATGATAAAGAGCTATCATCAAGAGCGGACGCCATAGGTTAAAACTCTCTAAAAAAAAAAAAAAAAAAAAAAAACTAATTGTGTCCTTCACACTTAATTTTTTAAGTTAGTAATGCTAGTTTCGAACAACTCACTTCTTAATTATTAGTAACTATTAATATAATCGTTTTTGTTCCTTGGAGTTGGACGCCACCCTATAAATTAGAAAGAATTTTCAACAAC
This sequence comes from Quercus ilex subsp. ballota, assembly GCA_032727855.1. Classification (NCBI taxonomy): domain Eukaryota; kingdom Viridiplantae; phylum Streptophyta; class Magnoliopsida; order Fagales; family Fagaceae; genus Quercus; species Quercus ilex. The sequence continues at coordinate 30,724,094 of CM064919.1, forward strand.
ATAATAATGTGAATGTGTAACAAGTATAACTATGCAGCTCGTGAATGAGTCCTTCAAAACTTCCGTAGACCTGAGTTCTCTGCATATATATTTTTAAATAAACTCAGTTCCGTAGTAACTATTTATAATTACTTGTTGCTTATTAAGTTTTTATTGTTCTCGATTGGGCGTGCAGAAGTATATATTTGATTTTTTTTTATTCTTAGGGTTTAGATTAAATTCATATTCATGAATTTTTTTTCAAGGATCCGTCTTTCATTTATAAATTTCAAAATGATTTTGTAGTTTGATTTTCATCCAGGGAGATTTATACATTGGCATTTGTGGTCACGATATGAATGAAATGGTGTTGAGTTTGGACTACTGATTAAGGTAAAACTCATCCATGTTCTTCCTTTTTTTTATTCATTTTCTGTCTTTTTGTGCCCATGAGAGCCCAGGGTTACTTCAAATGATAGTGATCTTTCTTATGATTTTATGTTTATTGGTTTTGCTATATGTGACGCGATCCTTCTTGACCCATTTGCCTTTCAGCTTGTTTGAGTAATGATTTGGGGCAAAATTCTCCTAAACCTGTTTACCGACGCTGAAGAAACTTTAAGTCCCAAAATTAAGGTTGTTTTGCCATGTAGAAAAAAAAAATATAAAAAACCATTTAAAATTCAACCACATTAACACTTAAAACGCGAAAAGTTTAAAATTCTGCAATGAAGACAGTTTAAAGTCACAAAAGTCAGATCGTTACACAGTTTGAAGTAAGCCGTGAAGAGAGAAACATCAAAGGATCATAATCAAAACCGTCCATTCCCTCGCTGCCCTCTAAACGCCATAACCACCCACCATTATGCCATATATCTGCCATCGGTAAGGTTTTTTGTTTTTTTGTTTTTTTTTTTCCGATTTGGATATGAACTAAGAAATATGATTTCATTTTTTAGTATTTTGATTGGATTGGTTTTGATTTATAAATATCACGGCAGAGACCTTATATGGATAAAGATGAGATTCTGCTAAATGACGCATTCTTTGCAAATATAATTAATATATTTTAAAGTGTCACATCAAAAATAAAAACTAGTTAAATATTCACTTTTCGGTTATTTGGTTCAATATTTCAAGATTTTTCTTAAGTTCTTGTTTGACTCTGATAATATTAATCTTTCCCTGTGAGTGATTGCATTTTTATTAGATTTCAAGTAGAATTCAATGGCAACTCTTGTTTTTTTCCCCTTCTATTCTTTCTGTTACATTAATAATTTTACTTATTGGAGTCAAACAACTTTTGTTCTAGGGTTATCCAGGATAATTTTATTTACTGAGGAAAATTTAGCAAAACAACTTGGAATTTTTACATGCTTTCTTTAGTTGGACCACAACAGCCAAGGCTTAGTCACAAAAACCTATAAATTTAACAATAATTTGATGATTCAGTTCTAAGAAACCACCACTCTCTATCTCTCTCTCTCTCACACACACACACACACACACAGAGATATTAAGAGACATGCACACCTGCTTGGATCAGTAAAGTATATCTCACTTCCTGATCACTCTGATCAAATCTTTCTTCCTTTTTCTCTTTCAATTTTAAAGAATTTTAACTATAATTCACACTCTACACACAACCATATTTCCCGGGCCTTCTACTTGGTTCCTTAATTTTTGGTTTCCAATTGGTTTTCTTATAAGTCTCTCACTCTAAATTTGGAAGAACTCAGTAGCATGTGCAACTATATTTACAAAGTAATGATATCCACAATAAAATTTCTTGAATATACATAGCGTCTGAGTGGTGCAACTTAGTAGAATTTTGCTCACACAACTTAGCTTTAATAAGGTATATGAAGTATGAACATAGCAAAGCCCTAAACAGAGGGATCTAGTATCTCTTTAGACTTTAGCTTACCCAAAAAATAAAAACAGGAATAGAATTAGTAGCACAGAAAAGGAATAAAGAAGCTACATATATTTACCTGTTTGTGATCTAAGTGATCCTTTGATCAAATGAATAAAATGGGAAGTACCATGAAATTGCAAGAGCTATTTCAAGAGCTGTTCTTTGTCCTTCCAAGATAAAAGTAACCTTAACAAACCAATAAGCAGAGAGCATTACAGATTTGTTAAGTTTAGCCCTCAATGGGAAAACCCTAATTGGAAGGAGGCAGAGAGAGAGAGAGAGAAAGAGCTGCAAATTCAGTGAGAAAAAGTAATGGGGGATGAGGAGCAAGGCAAAGATTATTTAGTGGATGGAGAAGGGAAAGGAGGCAAAAGACAAAGGTAATAAATGGAAGGTACACTAAAAAAGAATAATGACTATGACCTTGCATCTAATCTATATATTACTAAAAGCTGAAACGTAGCGTTTAATGTTGCTGCGCTCACGTTACGCCACGTCAGCGGCCATGTCATTCCAATTTTTTTTTTTCTTTTAATTTGTCCTACAATTTAAAAATAGTTTTTACAAATTTTAGAATAATAGTAACTCTGCATAATAAATCCTAGCCCTATAATAAATCTCAGCCCACTTCTTATCTATTTACTCCCACTGTCAAGCCCAACCAAGGCCTTTTCAGCTTAAAGGAAAAACAAAAAGTTAGAAACCGTGGAAGGTGGAACCCTGAAGGGTTTTGCTTTTTGAAACAGAAAGTTTGAAAACTATAACGTGGAACCTGAAGGGTTTTGCGTGAGAACACAGAGAGTTTGAAAAATACAACATCATACCGGCTAGCTACTCAAAACAAAGAGTTTGAAACCATGAAGGAAAACAAAGAGTCTGAAACCGTGAAGGCCAGGAAAATCTGATACCATTTGAAACCGTTGAAATCTCCCTACCTTCCTGCTCTACAGTTTCGTAGTAACGGCCGCCTATCTGAGTTCCTTCCTTCCTGTCTTTCTCTCCTCACAGTGTATAAATACTGACAGAACGTGGCTGCTTTGGTTGAGGTATCTCTAAATCTCAGTTCTTTTTGTGCTCCATTCTTTTGCTTGATGTTTTTTGTTTCCCTTATTACATTTTGTTATATGGATTGGTAGTAATGGTTTGCCGCTCGGTCTTGAACACACAACTCAGTTTCTGAGATTATAAGGAAGACAAACACATTTAAAATTGAATCTTTATTATGGGTCTGAGAGTTTGGGTCTTTAAGCATAAACCTCACTTGAAGCTTTTATTTTGTGTGTGTATGTTGTTAATTTTAATTGTCTTGGTTGTTTGTCGGAATAGGTTTCTAATTTGTATATTACATTATTCTCAAATTTTTTAGGTGCTTGAAATTTATGATTCTCTCTATATCAGCACCTATAGATCAACTGGTGTACATGTGTTGGGATAATAGATTAGATGAAGTGGCATAAACTATATAATGGCCCATGGGTGACTAAGCTGCTTAGTTAATTTGTGTATCTTTGTTTCATAACTTTTATTGATGAAAATTGTTACCTGGAAAGTGGATTTCTGCTTTATGCAGAATGAGGTCTGCTGGCATAAGTCTTATGAACTAGATCATTAAAATTAACAGTTTGATACAAATCATTTTATGTTTCACATGGCAATCTGTCTATGCATCTTCTGGTGTTAGGAATAGGTATCCCCACACCCCCCCCCCCCCCCCCCCCACAAAAAAAAAAAAGAAGTGTTCTTCAGTTTTATCATGAAGTCTTATGAATTAGATCATTGAAATTCATAATTTGATACTATTCATTTTATTTTTCACATGGCATATGTCTATGCGTCTCTTGGATATAAGATTTAGATAATTTCGTCATTTTCCTATGTGTAAGTAAGTGTAATTGTCATAAGGTATCCTTAAAAATTTAAAAGAGAAGTGTAAGCCAAATGTATGTCTTGAATACTTCTATATGTAACTTTATATGCTATTATGGTAATTTTTTTCTTATGTTTTTAGACATTTTGCAGCAAGTGTTTTGGGTCAATATCCTATTGTGGGTTCGGTATGGAGAAGAAACTAGGCAGATTTTAATGTTGTTGGTTAGGGTATTGAGTGAATGATAAGGTTTTACTAGAGTTATTGATGTATTAGTGGCTTTTGCTATATTAGTTGATTGTGGCGTTGAGACTGAACAAGGTGTTGGTACATTGATAATTTTTAGTTTGTTTCAGTTGTGGGGTAGGGGTGGGGGATGAACCAAGTTAATTTATAAAGTTATCATTAGATATCAAAGTTGGTGTATAAGGGACATATTCAATAGAAAAATATACAATACTTTTAATAATAAAAAAATCTCGCATTCAATAGTTTTTCTGTGCATCGCACGGGTTAGCGACTAGTAATAATAATATCAGAGAGTGGGAATGTCTCCCATTCTCATTCCGTATGTGTGCATTGACACAGCAGGTAGTTTCTAACTTTAACAAATATAAAACTGATTAACCATAAACTAATAGCTTTAATCAAAATAGTACTTTTTGTTGCAATATGCACTTGTATTACAAAATGAAAAAAGAAATAGTATAATACCTTACGTATATGACTTTTTAACAGAAGTAGAAAGGACAAACCAATAAATCTTGGAAGTTTCTTTCCCCATGAATGTGTGTTTTTCTTCTCTGGACTTCCTTTTATATGTCTTGAGAGGGCAGGGGGCTGAACAAATACAAAATTCAGGTTTGACTCTCTTGCTTTTTCATTACTCATGAAGTAGTGTTGTAATTTCTTACTTTTTCAAGCTGAACTACAATAAAAACAAAGCCTTAGTCCCATATCCATGAATCCTTGGCTGCTTAGTTAGGGTTGGATGTAGTGGATCCATTTATAATAGAGTGATTGCCATCAATCTACTGCAACCCTCCTTTGACTAAAAACAAGTATCTTGTTCTCTAATTTTTCTTCGTCCAATTTTAAACAGAACTAGTTGTGTATAAAATTGGACAAAGAAAAATTAGAGAGAACAAGATACATGTTTTTAACATGTGATCAAATGACTAATGAGGGAGGACCACTGGTCCACTAGTACTGCTTTATGTGGGTTCAAAAATATCTTATAATTGTATGTGGTAGCTAACTTTTGTTTTGTTTTGTTTTTTTATTTAATTTTTTTTGGTAAAATATTATTTTGGACCTTAAACTTTATCAAAAATTTGTTTTTTATATCTAAATATTAAGAAGTTTGTTTTTCGTCCCTAAACTATTGAAAAGACAGAAGTGACTGAGGAAAAAAAAGATGGTGGTGTTGGGAATAAAAAATTGATTTTTGTGTTTACAAATTTCATTGGTGCTTGGACCTTTTTTTCTTTTGTTTAATAGAATTATTAATTTTGTTTTCTACAAGTTTCAGTTTTGAAGCGGCTGCAAAGAAAGTGAAGCCACTTATTTCTAAAGCACTAGCTTCCATACTGAGGTTTGGTTTCTCCTTTGTTTTTCAATTTTTCAAATTTGATTGTGTATTGTTGTTTGGTTGCTTAAAACGTGTGGAGAATGTACTTTATTTTTTTGGTTGCTGTTGAAGTGTGGAAAATTTTACTTATTGTTGTTAAGGAAATTCATACATTTGCTAATTGGTTATGGATGGAAATTTACACACAAATTTTCTTGGCCTGTTTAGTTGTTTCTTGCATCTATGTAGTATGTGATTATTGACTCATAACGTATGTTCGTATTTAGACTAGAACCAAAAGTGAGAGGGTTAGAAACTGCTAATAAGAAAACTGAAAGCCCGGTAAAGAAAGAGCTTTCTGCAGTAAAGAAGGCAGTCAGATTTACTGAGCTTACTAATCTTTATGGAAAAAAGAAGGCAAGATACCACTTCCTTCTTTTACATCAAAAATAGTGTTTTAGTTGAAGCAGGTTGAGTCTCAACAATGAGTGGCTAGGACTCTAGGAACTAGATGGACCAAAGCAATTCTAAAGAAGGAGTAATTGAGATATTTGTACCACTTTTCTATTATAAATAAATAAAATAAAAAACATACCAAAAGGAAGATTCACCTCATTAGCTTGAAGCTCTCTTTAAATATTAAAAAAAAAAAAAACATTAAAACCTTAGAAGGAAAATTGTATGGGAAGAAATTAATATTTTTGACTTTGGTCAGATGAAAGTTTAGGGGTCATGTACGTTAATTTTCTATTGATTATTAATTCTAACTTCTTGATTTGAAGATTACTCTATTTTAGTCTGTAGTCATTGAAATTGTCTATGTTTCTAATGTAAGTTATATTTCATTATTGATTTTGTTAAAATTTAAAATTTAAGTTTTTTTTTTAAAATTATCTAAAGCTCCACAGTATGGAAGCACACCGGGTCATTTTACATTGGGTGAAATAAATTTCATTGGTAACAGTGCTTTCACCACATTCCCCCATACATTTAATTTTTTTCCCTGATTACTGCTAAAAAACATGGAGTGAGAACTTGATGTTGGGACCGACCCATTAAGTTACTTTTTTGTCTTCCTAAGGAACAACATTATGATGTGCTTGAACATTGAACTAGCTTACGGACAATTATTTATTCTTGATTGTAAGAATCCTTCTTCATTTTAAAAAAAGGAGTTCTGTGACAATCTAAATACACAGTATCATTGCTGAAATATGGAGCAAAAACAAAGTTGATTAAGAACATTGAACATGAAAGCTTTTAGAAAAAGCAAGAGTAGTGGGACTAATATTAATGACTCTCTACTTTCATGCATCTTCTGAATCAAGTTCTTAATGATGTGCTAGTTTGAAGTAACAGCTAGCAAAAGCAATTAACAATGAAATTGTAGAAGAATAGCAATATAAATGAGATTACTGATAATCGAACTGTTCACATGGAAATACATGTGCACATATAACCTCATTTATATGTGCACCCACGTGTTTGTGTGTGTACGCACACAAACACGTGGGTGCACATATAAAACTCATATATCAAAATGATTGCATCCCTGACAGACATTAGTGGAGGTGAAATTAGAGTAATCTTTTATATATATATATATATATATATATATATATGCACTTAACTAGGACAAGTTTCAACTATAAAGTCAGAGATCCTTTATACAAGTTTATATGGCTTATTGGAATGACCTACACGTGAAATTCTGTACCCTATAATATATATATATATATATATATATATATATATCTTTTATATTATGCCACTCGTTTTTGTTGATATGATGTAAAGAACCCCAATAAACAATATGTTTGTTTAAGGAGTGTAGGTAATTTGGTGTTTGAAAAACTTAAGGTGGCTTCACATTTGCACATGTGCAGGATAGAAGCTTTTTTAGTGAGAATGAATAATTGTGTGTAAAACAACTACTCTTGACCTTTTTCTTTTATGTGGCTATTGGGAAGCTTCAAGTTTATTTAAAAAATTGAGAAGAAATTTCTTGTGGGTTGGCAAATTATGTGTATATTTTTTTAATTTGTTTTCACTGTTTTAAGTTAGGGGGAAATTAATCTGTCTAGCCAGTACTACTAATTAGCACATCATTAAGAGCTTGACTTAAAACATAAATATTATTTAAAATGCTACAGCATAAATATTATTTAACATATACCATTTTTTAATTATTTTTTAATAAGGAGGGTGTTCAAAACTCCCTGAGTACATGATTATTGTTTAAACATATACTTGAATGTTTAAGATGTACGTAACCCCACGTGCGTGTGTGCGCATACACACACATATACATATATACATATATATATATATATATATATATATTAAGTTGAGAGAAATTTCAATCAAAAATCTAAATTAGATTCATTTTTTACTCTAATTTTGTGACAAGTATCAAGCTAATTTTCTTATTATTTGATGTCAATATTTTAAATACACTACAATTTCATGTCCAATGTGAATCCAATTATACATTAATTGTGAGTCGATTATATATGCAAATTCATTCATTTAAACTTAGAAGAAAAAAAAAAACTCTTATCAATTTTATTATACTTTATCATAATACTATGAATGTGTCTCATTTATTACTTCTTAGGTAGAATTAAAAATAAAAATAAAAAGAATGAAGTCAATGTGTTTGTGTGTATATGAAAAAGTTGCACGCTAGTTTTGACTAATTTTTAATATTTTATATATATATATACACACACACACACTGCTGAAGTCCATTGGTAGCTCACAAGTCACTAGCATAGTGGGACAGGCCATGGGCTGCATTGAAGTTCATTGGTAGCTCACTAGTCACTAGCATAGTGGGACAGGCCATGGGTTGCATTCTATGCACATGTGCATTTGCTGAGTTGTTAGCTTGAGTTGTTACTTGGAATTTATGACAAATAATTTTGGAGTTAAACTTAAGACATAAGAGGATAATACTTTAAGAACACACACCTAACTATTAAGATGCTTAAACTATTGTGTTAAATTAAATATAAGTTTTTCTAGTAATCTATGATAGGAAAAAACTAACAAATATTTAAAATCTTATTAAAAAAAATTACATAAGTTTTAAATTGTTTGATCTTTCCTTTAATATATATGTATATAAAGATCAAGACGAAATTGGGGAGATCGATTGCGATACATTAGTTGGTTTATAGCCAAATTAACCACCATTTTGAAACCCATCTTCCGAATTTCGTTGAAGAATGGAAAACCAAAGGTGTGTATGTGTATATTGGTAGAAAGGCTTTGGCACCATTTAGAAATACATCCATAACCCACCAATCCTCTTCCCACCCAAACCAAGAAGACCTTTATTGTTGTATCTGTCAGTCATAGTAAAGATAAGGAGGAAAACCAGTTACCCATCTAGTATTTGAGTTAGAAGCTACGTGATTGTGAAACAAGGTGTATGCCACGAGTACAAATCCACTGAAATTTAACTTTGAATTTAACTAAGCACTTAGATTAATTAATCTTGGGCCTCGGCCTTGTTAGAATGAATAGGGCAATTAGGTTATACCAAAACAATAATGAAGCCCAACCATGCTAAGAAAACATTGGGCTTGGACAGCTTTCAATTGCCAAGAAAATAATTCTACCACAAGAAACATGCTTTTAGAATGACCAAATCAGACCAAAGAAATAAATCCTCAAAAGACTGAAAGTCCAGCCCCTTTTAAACTCCAACCCATTAACTATCATGGCCCAACCCACTGTAGACAGACATCCTTATGTTGGACAACAAGGTGGTCCAAATAAAATGTGGATTAAAGAAAAACGAATCCAAAGTCTCAGACCCATTTAGATAAAGTTCATGAATATACTAGCACATAAAAGGGGATTGTGTCTCTCAAAATAATTCTTAATATGATTATAAAAAAAATTAATTCTTATGACTGACTATTAGCCTTGAATATAATGAAAAATGAAAGGGGGAATAAAGAATAATTTAATAGAGTGAAACTTCAACCTAACTTGATTGGGTTTACCACCACACTTTTGATCTAGTATCTTGAATTTTCTGTTGTCTCCCAAAAGAAAAAGACATGGTATGTGGCTTATTTTCCCTTAAATGGTGCAAAAGTTGTTAGAAGAGCTACATGGCAATTGGATGGTCAATAGCATCCAGCACTGAAAATTCATGTTCATGTTGGAATTTTCTGCAGACTTATGTAACCTCTCAAACTAGGTACTCTGGTGTGTGAAACATTTTCGGAGTAACAATAATAGAAAATATATTCACCCAAAAGGCAAAAATGAAGAGAAAAAAAAATCATGATAAAATGCATTACATTTGAATCCTTCTTCCTTTTTGATTAATCATTAATTATTATTATTGGTTTTTTTGAGAAGATTTTTGTCAATTCATTCGACTTTTGAGGGTACTATATTGTAATAACCAAATATTTATCATTCCATTGTTGAATTTCAACAAATTTTTTAAGGCGAACAGCCATATTAGGGCCCACCCCTAACTCAGGGTTGGTGGATTCAGCCTTTTCCTTTACCCAAAACCCATGATTCAGTTGGCATTCTCTATTTTATTACAGTAAATTGTATGGGTTTGAGTTTGGTTTAATTCTCATTATATATGCCACAGGCACAACTTATTACATAAAACTTTTCCTAGACTTTAATATTAATTATTTCTTAATTTCAGGTGCAATTAACAGCTTACAAACAAGCGGTGTTAAAATTTCATTCAGACTAGCCATCAAAAACTGACATTCGCTAGCAGGTTGAAGCTGAAGAATAATTTCTGCTTATTTCCTGTACAAAGAGAAATTTTTACCATTTTTTAGTCACTAAATGCAGGCTGATGGAATGGTTTTTATTTTGTTTAGGAGTTTTGAATTTTCTCTAGATATTTAGTTGTCTTTTGTTGTTAAAGTACATGATTTCCTGTCAGGGACGGACCTAGTAGGGGTCCCGGGCTCCCCCTTGGGAGAAATTTTTTTTTTTCTACGTATATTTTATGTTTTTAATAGTTGGGCCCCTCTCTCCCAAAACCTTAGCCCCCATTAGCCAGCCCTGCGCAGACAACCTATAGGACCCTTTTCGAATTTTTGAACCAAGGGAGATTTAGGTCTAGGCCTAGAGTTGGTCATGCATCTGCATAGTAGTATTATTTTTAGTGCACAATGTAAGAATATCCTTCTTGTGCAATGCATTAGATTCCCAATTAAACACATTTTTGCATTAACTAATAACGAAGAAAATAATGTTATTTTTTCTAAAGATAATTAAGTTCAATGTAACTATGCCTTCATAATATATATTATTCATGCTATCAGAGTGTCCAAACCCATAGATGTATCATAGTGGATTTAGTTAAATTACTTGATTAGTTGGTATTATAAACTGCCTATAATGCCATGATTTTTCAGTAGATTTCTATGTCACAACGACCTCGATGATGGTTGTCGTCTAAGCTAATATGTAGTTAATGTTCTATGTTTGAGTCGTTGCCATGTGGTTATAATGGTTATTGTGTTAACACCTAATGCATAGTGGACATTTTGTTCATGTTACATTGAGGGATGAAAGTTTGGTCTGTTGTTGGCTGTTTGCATGTATCTAAGCTCTAAAGCCTCCATCACATGTGTTAGCTTGGATAAGCTTAAATTTTTGTTAACTTATTTGCGTAAAGGCCTATTATTATTTTTGAAAGTCAGAGAGAGAGAGAGAGATCCAAGCTTAAATTTTTTATAACTTATTTGCGTAAAGGCCTATTATTATTTTTGAAAGTCAGAGAGAGAGAGAGAGAGAGAGAGAGAGAGGTAGAAACAAATAAAAAGATTTTTATTCATAGACGAAAGACCACCATAAAATTAGTTGATAGGAATGCTTAATATATATATATATATATATATATATATATATATAGTTAGAACAACTGCTTAATACATATATAGTTAGAGAGGTAGAAACAATCTATAAGATTTTTTTGAATGCTTAATGCTTAGTAGTATCATCCATTTCTCAGTCAAGTAGACAAGGCATGTGGCCTCTTAAATAAAAAGTAGTCTATAGTTAGAACAATTGCAAGACAAACCATTCATTAACCCACATTATATACAAATTGACTTCAGGAAAAAATATCATAAAAAATAGAGAATTCGAGAGAGAGATTGAGAGACGGATACTGTAAAGAAGAAATACAGTCTACTCCAGCCAACTCATGTAAATCCTCAACCTAAAAAATGCAAAAGTTGTTAAACGCAAATGATACAAGGATTGTATCTCTTACAAATCCTATTCATTGGACATTGACTATTAGAACCAAACAAAGACTAGATCACATATATCTTGTGAATTGTGACATCATGGTTGGTGTCTTGATCTTTGTTTAGAGTCCTACTTTCAAGTTGTTATTTTCTTTCTAACTCAAAGGTTAGAAAAGTCTTACCATCTTGATCATAGCATCTCTAAAAAGGCACAAATTTTTTTTCTTTTAAACTACCACATCAAAATAGATAACTAAGTATATAATGTAGACAAGTCAATTTAACGGTAATATTATTATATTCAATCCTTTTTTTTTTTTTTTTTTTTCATAATACTAGGAAACCAATAGTTTTAACTCTTATAATTCTGCATTGTAATAATAATGTCATAAATGGGTTATGAGGTGAGCTAATTCTGCATTGTAATAATAATTTTTGTTATCCACTTGTATTGTACATATGGGCCAATCATCTCAATTATGGGCTTCCATCAATCATAGTAAATATAGAGGATTAGGTGAGCTAAAAAATACTTGTAGATCTCTTCTTCTTACAAAATAACAATAAAACCAGCCCCCTGACTGGACGAATTGGTCCTTTAGACTAGTTGATGGAGATAGTATATATAGTGCCTATGCCAATTACAAATGTGGCCTATCTAATAATCCTTCACCACATCTTAATTCGTATTCAAGAATGTTAGATATATATAATATATCCGAAGAACATAATTAAGATACATTGGCTTTAAGCTATTTCAAGTCTACATATTTAGAAATTAGGACTACTACAAATCAACTCAATACAAAAAGCAGCCCTCTGATCTGACTGGAAGAATTGTTCATTTGGACTTATTGTTGAGTATGGTATAGCAGCCCTCAACCTAGTATGTTTTTAATTCTTCAATTTATAATAGATGGTGGGAGTCAACCCAATCGTTATAAATGTGTACTTTAAAATTAAAGTTAGTGCTTGAATTGGATGAACCCTTGGCAACAGTAACATGTGTGATGGAAATTTTGTGGATTGCAGGTTGGGGAGGCACTTTTTCCTTTGAGTTAGACGAGAACAACCATCTGGTATGAACTACTTTCCTTTGCAAAACCTGCCAACCTAAAGTGTCATTTATTGGGTGTCATTGCATTATTTACTTTTGTGATGACACTGTGTAAAACAGAATGCAAAGAAAATGGGTCCTTTGAATAGGCATTGTTGATGGATTACGTTCATATAGTTCATTTTGAAGCACATGTTTGGTATGAAACCAACATCACACTCTTGCATTCACATTGGTTACTTGACACATATTCAAACAACATTATTACAGTTTAAACTGTCAACCAAACTTTTTTGAACTCACATTTCACCAATGACCCAAGTAATTAAGCATCATGGTATTACGGACTTAATAATTATTACAATTACTTGAAATGGGTATTTGTTAATATATTTTTAAAACACTTATGCTTAACTACTTTTACAACTCATCACACTGAGTTAGTCTAGGACAAGTGTTATATGTTCTAAAACCATTTAAGCATACTTGGGTATGTCTGTTCTTAACAAATCACAAATGATTGTAATTATAATAATTATTACCTTTGTAGTAACAAATCTTGGTGTAGGTAAAATTTCATAAATATTGTACCGCAATGGATAAAAGTTGGATGGACAAGAGGAGGGGTTCAAGGGAATATTTTGAAGGTGTAAACCAATTCGTGGAATTTGCCTCTCTATCCGCACGCAATGGGAAGATCGTATGTCCTTGTGCGAAATGTGTGAATTTGATTTTACAACCGACAAATGTGGTACGTGCTCATTGTTGGGCTTCGGGGATGCTTAAAAATTACAAAGTTTGGAACTTTTATGGGGAATCGGCGGCTACTACGCCGGCTACCGAATGTGAGAGCTCTCATGTGCAAGAAACTCAAAATCTATACGGTGATTTTCATGGGATGTTGCACGATTTGTGTCCCCCATGTGAAATGGCACCCGAACCAATGGAAGAAGGTCCAACTGCGCAACATTTGACTGAAGGTCCGAATGATAAGGCCAAGAAGTTTTACACGATGATAGATGATGTAGACAAACCTTTATATGAAGGTTGTACAAAGTTTAGCATTTTCTCAGCCATTGTCGTGTTGTTCCAGTTGAAAACTCTATGTGGTTGGATGAACAAGTCATTTACTATGTTTCTTCAAGTCCTGATGGATATGCTTCCTTCAGACGCTAAGTTGCCAAAGGACCATTATGAGGCTAAGAAGATTGTCCGAGATTTGGGTTTGGGTTATGAGAAGATCCATGCTTGTCCCAATGATTGTATGCTATTTTGGAAGGAAAATGTTAACCTTGAGGTGTGTCCTTGTTGTAACGAATCAAGGTGGAAAACAAATGAGGCATCTGTTGCTAGTAAAAATGCTTCATCCACTAAGGGGAAGAAGAAAGCCGCAAAGATCCTATGGTGGTTCCCTTTAAAGCCAAGATTGCAGCGGCTATTTCTTTCACCTGATCTGGCTAGTTCTATGAAATGGCATGTTAATGGTCGTATTAATGATGGGGTTATGCGGCATCCTGCTGACTCAGATGCATGGAAAATGTTTGATAGTAAGCATTTAGAGTTCTCGTCTGACCCTCGTAATGTCAGACTTGGATTAGCTGCGGATGGGTTCAACCCTTTCGGAATTATGAGTAGTAGTCAGAGTACGTGGCCTGTCATGTTGGTCCCTTGCAATCTCCCACCTTGGCTGTGCATGAAACGGTCATCTTTGATTCTATCATTACTTATTCTTGGTCCTACCTTGCCAGGGATTGCTATAGATGTGTTCTTGCAACCGTTAGTTGAAGAACTAAGGGAGTTATGGGATGTTGGAGTACAGGCACACAATGCATCTTCAAAAGAAATATTCCAATTGCATGTAGCATTGATGTGGACCGTAAATGATTTTCCTACTGCGCAGATTTGTCGGGTTGGAGTACCAAAGGTGGTTTGGCGTGTCCTTCTTGTGTTGTGGACACTGACTCTTGATATTTGAAAAATGGCCACAAATTCTGTTACATGGGACATAGGCGATGGTTGGATGTTGACCACGATTTCCGGAAAGAAGGTATGTTATTTGATGGATCTAATGATACGCGATCGGCTCCAGACATTATTTTGGAAACCGAACATTTAGTTGGATGTTGTCTGGGAAGGAAATGTCAACTTGCTTACAATAAAAGAAAGAGAGGGGAGGCAGACCATAGTGGTTCGAAGAAAAGGAGTATATTTTTCACCTTACCTTATTGGGAGGATCAGAAGTTGTGACACAATCTTGATGTGATGCATATAGAGAAGAATGTGATGGACAATATACTTGGCACACTGCTGAACTTGAAGGATCAAACAAAGGATAATTACAAGGCACGCCTTGACTTGGCGGACATGGGGATAAGGACTGAACTCCACCTACAGCGAAAAAGTGCTGATAAGTATACCATACTGCCCGCTTGTTTTCATATGACTTCATCGGAGAGAGATGGTTTCTTGCAAGTTTTGAAGGACGTAACAGTGCCTGATGGGTACGCTTCCAATATCTCACGCCGTGTGAATTTGAAAGAACGCAAGATTTCTAGTTTGAAGAGTCATGATAATCACATCTTGATGCAACAACTTTTTGCCATAGCATTATGCGGGTCTTTGCCATCTCATGTTACTAGGCCGTTGATAAAGTTAGGTTGCTTCTTTAGAGAAATTTGTTCCAAAACCCTTAGGGTTTCAGATATTGCGACTATTGAGGCAAACATTGCAGTGACATTATGTGAATTGGAAAAGATATTTCATCCATCCTTCTTTACAATGATGGTACATTTGGTCATGCACTTAGCTGCTAAAGCCAAGATTGGTGGTCCAGTGCACTACCGTTGGATGTATCCCATTGAGAGGTAAGATGTGTGTAATATTATTGATCAACTATGAGCTGCATGTGCGCATTCAAATTACCATTGCCAATCATTAATCTTATCATTCCTTTATAGGCACCTCTCACGCCTTAAGTCTTACGTAAGAAATAAAGCTGCTCCGGAAGGGTCTATTACTGAAGGATACATAGTAGAGGAGTGCTTAACATTTTGTTCATGATATATGGAAGGAGTTGAAACTATATTTAATCGATCAACAAGGACGATTGAGGAGTCAACAGGGGTGGTTTCGATCGTGGCACTAAACAATAGAGAGTGGACCCAAGCCCATCGCTACGTTTTATTCAATTCTGAAAACATCAACTACTTTCGTGAGTAAGTAGTACGTATACAAATATGATTACACGTCAATCCAATGTACTTTAGGTCTATTAACCCTAACACAATTGTCTGCACAAGATGCACAAAAGATTGATAGATGATGAACTCCGACAAGGCTACCATCGTTATTCCGAGGCCATTATATATAAGCACCACATGGAGAAGTTTTGTACTTGGTTTAGGGGTCATGTACATATAACATTTTCAACTTATTAAACTTGTAATACTATCCCAACTATGATTACTTGTGCTTATATGAATAATTTTGTTTGGATATGTTAGGTGATGTCATTGACTAGTGCTGATAGGGAAAGGGAGGGAGTTACTGATACCCTTGCTGCATTGTCCAATTGGCCATATATTTATGTAAAGCGGTTGAAGCATTATGTCATAAATGGCTTAAAATTTAGGAGTGTAAATGATGAGGCAAATAGGAAAACGCAGAATAGTGGAGTTAGTGTTGCTACTGATGGTGGCATTACGTACTGTGGTGTTTTAAGGGATATAATCGAGTTGAATTATTCTGACAATATCAAACATGTGTTATTCAAGTGTAAATGGGTTGATGACCAAAATAGGAAACGATATAGGACTGATGAATTTGGGTTTCCTATGGTGAACTTTACACATTTCATACATGGTGGGGATGACATAATAGATGAACCATATGTCTTGGCATCTCAAGCTAACCAGTTTTTTATGTGGAAGATAAAAGACACAAGGATTGGTATGTTGTTGTCAAAACTAAAGCTAGGGATGTGTTTGATGCCAGTATTGGTCCCCAACGTGATGAGGATGACACGTATAGTTTTTCTGAGAATGTTCCGTACAATATAAGTACTAATGAGGTTGTGAGTGACAACCTTGGTTGGGCTCGGGATGACGTAGAGGGAATGACAATTGATGCCTCTATCATTGCTGAAAGAGATCTTCATGAAGTAAACAACTTAGACGATTGTGAGTTTATTGACGATGACTCCGACAATGAAGATGAGAACGAGGACGAGTACATCGAGGATGAGTAGTGTAATAGTATAGTGGTGTATTATGCGTTTGGATGTTACAATTATTATTGAAAACATATCCATTCATGAATTAGTTGGAATGCCTTTGTGCAGTATTTGATGAATTTGTTAATTCCTCTTAATATTGTTAATTCTTTTAATTTTTACTTATTATGCATCCAGTTCCTTCCCTTGTTCGCTATTGGAATTGAAATTCATTTCTTACAAAGTTTGAATATATGTTCGTGTGGTGTTAGGGTTTTGTTTCATCGTTGTTGTAGTGTTTGGCAAAGAGAAGCTCTTAACTTGGATATATGCTTGTATATATTGGTAGATATTAAAATGAGTTATTTAACTTTGTCTTTTTCAATTAAATTGTGTGCAATTGATTGTTGTGTAATATTAACATTTTCTTTGTGTTGTAAAGTTGTTGGACGCAGGAATGGGAAAGAAACGCCAATTGCCGCTTGTACAAGTTGGTGAAGGACCCTCATGTTCACGACAGAGGGGGGAGAATTAGTGCGAAGCCGTGTCTACTGCTGAGCGGGCAACAATGGCTGCAAGTGATGTTGGGACACAACCTGCAGGTAGTTTACATGTCTTCAAATTTAACGTTTGATATTTATTACTAGACGCCAAATTTTTCTGTTGTTGGCTACAGGAAGGCGAAGGGACAATCAATTGAGTGTTGTTGAAGTTGGCCAATGATCGTCGCGTTCACAAGAGAGTGTGCAGACGGAGCTAAGGGCTGCCCTTGCGGCTGACCAGGCAAGAGGGGACGCAAGTGACGATGATGAGACACAGCCCCCTTCTCCAGGTAGTTGACATGTCTTCAAATGTGACGTTTGAGAAAAGATACTAAATGCATATTTTTTCATTTCTTTTAATTCGTCATTTCGTCTACTTTTCATCACAGAATTAGCCGTCAAGTGTCTGAAATTATGTAATTTTGGTAGTTTTGCATTTTCAAAATAATGTCTCTTAAAAGGATACCATGTGATTGTGACAAACTTAACATAATAATTACATTTAATAAACGTAAAAGTTATTGTATTGACTTAAAAAGACTGTGGAAGTTAGAAGGCTAAATTGAATTTACGACAAAAGTAGATGATGCAATTTGTAATTTATATCAAAAGTAGGCTTTAAATTCTAGATTTTTGTGAGCCACTTCAAACTTTAATAGAGTTTCATATGTGGAAAATGATCAACATATTTGGGCTAAGGATAGCATGTACTGCATTTAATTTCTACGGTACGACAAAGTGTTACCATATTTTCATAACATTGTTTTGAGTTGTTGTAGCCATAGAAGAACTCAAAAAGATGTCTATGTGTGAATTGTTAGCAAAATTTAGAAATAATATGAAAAAGAAATAAATATAAAAATAACTTATGTGTGTCTAGGGACATTTTGAATTTTTAGTGTACAAACTTCCTATAATATTAATATTAATTATTACCATTGTTGGTTTATGTCAAGTGGGCTTATCGTAATTGAATATTTTAAAGATGCATCTATAAATTACTCATATGAGTAATTTCAATTTTTCTTTCCTAACTATAGGGAATCTATTCTCCCTCATACGAGAAGAGAGACTATTCTCCCTTTATCTGATTAGAATGATTATAAAATTAGGTTTAACATGCTTTTTAATATGTTCTTGAGAAATACACAATAGGCTGCCCATTGTTTCTTTTAAATTTATGAAAATATGAACGAGTTAATTCACTTATTGTACTGAGTAATAAGTAAATTAACAGAACGAATGGGGAAAAAAAGATTATTTAAAAGGCAAGTATCAAAATGTCCACATTTACCAACATCACTATCATGTTAGTTGAGCACTTGAGCTATATATAGGGTCTGTTTGGATAGCACTTATTTTGCTAAAACTGAAAACTGAAAACTGAAAACACTATAGCAAATAAGTGAAAAAACGTGGAGGATAAAATTTGGCTGAAAGTACTGTAGCTCAACTGAAATTACTGTAGCAAATAAATACCAAAATTTTCTCTAATTTTTCTTTTTCACTCCTCATCGTACCCTAGCTAAGCCTGTGCCTTCGGAGAGTTCCATGCCACCAGAGATTGATGAAGGAAGACCTACATCGGTCCGACGCCACCGATGAGCCCAGGTGAGAAATCCACGAGGAAGACAACCCCAGTCTGTCTTCCTTCCATAAATCCATTTCACCCTCTTCCCCACCATCCCTCGAGCTCCTACCCATGACACCTCTCTTCCCATAAATATATGTTCCTGTAAGAAACTAGTACTAGGCTTTTAACAAAGACCCTTCTTCTTTTTTGTTTGTCTGTGTAGGTTTTTTTTTTTTTCCTTCTGTATTTCTTTCTTTTCTTTTCTTATTCAATTATTGTTATGATCATCATTTTGGGGTCTTTTGAATTCTTGGTTTTTAAGGTTGAAAGGGGTTGTTACATGATTTATATACATGGTCTTTATTGGGTTTGATTTGGTACTTGGGATTGGCTCAAATTCTTGTTTTTTTTTCCTTTAGAAAAATATAGGCGTAAATACACTTTTGGTCCCTACATTTTAGGCTATTTCTCGATTTGGTCCTTAAATTGATTTTGCTCCTAGGTCAGTCCCTGATTTTTTAAAATCGTTTTTAAACTGGTCCCTGCCGTCATCCAAGTAACAGAACCCTATTACGTGGCAGACGGTTGCTGAGGTGGTGTTGACGTGGCGCTGACATGATATTAAAATATTATTAAAAAAAATTATTTGGCATTTTTCAATGCCTGGACAACATTTTAAAATTTTTTTTAAATTTTGATAAAAAAATTTCAATTTAAACTGAAAAAATTCAAAAAAAAATTCAAAAAAAAAAAAAAACTTTACAGTTTTAAAGATTGAGGAAATAAAATTTAGAGCAATTAACACTGTTCACGCTCTATGTTGGCATTTTTGTGTTTGTGTTTGTATCTATTTCATTTTCTTCTTTCTTTTAAGATAAACCAAAAAAGTAAAATCAAAACAAAAATAAATGAATGAATGTCCCAAACAACATCAGCTTGAGATGCGTGTTTATAGTGCTAAAAAACCCAAATTAGTTTGTGTGTTTGTGTGGCATTTGTCTCTCTTAGTCTCTATCTCTCTCGATCTGAGACGACTTGCTCTCAGATTGGGTTGGTTGAAAAATATCCCAAACCACGGTTGAGAAAAAGAAGAGGGAAGAAGATCGGCCCAGAAGAATTACAAGAGCAGATCGGCCTGAGAAAAAAGAAGAAGAAGAGGCAGAGGAGATCAGTAACATGGGCACGGCATGCAATCTCCGATTTTTGCTTGTTTGTGTTTGTATCGTTCTTTTGCTTCTTTCTTCGTCAATCTCCGACTTTTTTTCTCTCTCTAAACCCAAATCCCTCTTCCTCTCTCTTTTGATTCATGGGTTTTGATTCATGGGTTCATGGGTTTGATTTTTCATGGATTTGATTCATGGGTTCATGGGTTCTCTCGACTTTTGATTTTTCTGGGTTCATGGGTTTGATTTTTCTCTCTCTCTAAACCTGAATCCCTCTTCCTCTCTCTTTTGATTCATGGGTTTTGATTCATGGGTTCATGGGTTTGATTTTTCTCTCTCTCTAAACCCGAATCCCTCTTCCTCTCTCTTTTAATTCATGGGTTTTGATTCATGGGTTCATGGGTTTGATTTTTCATGGATTTGATTCATGGGTTCATGCAATCTTTCGACTTTTGATTTTTCTGGGTTCATGGGTTTGATTTTTCTGGTTTTAGGTTGTTGATGATTTTTCTAGGTTCATGGATTTGATTATTTGCTAAGAAAATCAATAAAAGAAAAGAAAATATTGATTATGGGTTTGCATTTGTTCTAGGTTTGCTGTTGTTCTGGGTTTGCTCTTGGTTTGCATTTGGTTGCTGAATTTGGATTTGGGTTTGCCAGAGATTGGATTGGTTGCTGGGTTTATTTCTTGAATTTGGGAAGAACGTGAAAAGAACATGTTGTTATGTTCTTACGGAAAAAAAATAATGAAAGTAAAAAAAAAAAAAAAAAAAAAAAAAAAATAATAATAATAATAATAATATGAAAGTAAAATTTAAAAATGCTGACCTGGCATTGAAAAATGCCAAATAATTTTTTTTAATAATATTTTAATGTCATGTCAGCACCACGTCAGCAACCGTCTGACACGTAATAGGGTTCCGTTACTTAGATGACGGCAGGGACCAGTTTAAAAACGATTTTAAAAAATTAGGGACTGACCTAGGAGCAAAATCAATTTAGGGACCAAATCGAGAAATAGCCCAAAATGTAGGGACCAAAAGTGTATTTACGCCAAAAATATATGCATACCTCAATTGAAATCCCAATAATTGATTACGGGATTTGGTTAATCTTGGTTTTGCCTAATTTTGTTTGTTTGTTGTGTTTTAATGGCCACAATATATGCATACCTCAATTGTTTTTTTTTTTAACAACTGCTTTTTTAATGGCCAGAATAAAATATTTGCAATCAACTTGCATTGAATTTTTTTTTCCTATTAAATTTGGATTGACAAATTTCAATAACATAATCGAATTATCCAGATTTAGTTTTTGTAAGATAGAAAAGTACTAAACTAATATTGGAAAGGTTCTTGATTCAATTTATATTTGGGACTTATTACCCTTATAAATTTTAATTAGATATCATCATTTCATATAACAGGGTATAAAACTTGATTGTCATACAATATTGTGTATTTAGAAGATTTATAACTTTTATTATAAAAAAAAAAAGTATTGGTATTGTCTGTATAATATATTTGTAGCTTTAGTCTAATTAAATATTTTTGAATCCTTGAATAGCTCCTTCTTGAATATTTGAATTGGTTTACTTTTAGGTTAGACGCTTTAACATACATATAAAGTGTTTGTTTGGTATATTTAGATATTGGTAAAGCAATGTGCTCAGAGAATCATTATATCATTGGGAAAAAAAAAAAAGAATTTTGTCCATGTAGAGATTCGTTATGGCGTTATGGCATAGCTTAGCTAGTAACTAATAAGACATATGATTGAATTTAATTGTTGTTAAGGGATATAATACTATTTGTGTTGTATTGGCCAATACTGTATCGTTGTTAATTGTTGTGTGAGAATTATGAGTTTCCATTTTCGTGTTTCTAGCTTTGTTTTTGTCCTGATTCATAGAATCTCTTGAAAAAAAAAATGCCATTTACTATGACCTTAGCTTAGCTTAGTTTACTGTCAAGTTTAGCATTGCTGTGGTGCTGATTCTAATATACTCTGTTTGTTGCTGCTATACTAATGCTGATGTGCCTGGCATTGAGCTGATAATTGCTGCTAGTATTCTAGAGGGCTTATGCTAGACCCTAGTGCCTGCCTGCGTCAGTATTGTTGCTGCCTTGAGCCTTCATTCCTGTGTAAGCAGCCGTAATGTTTGTCTAAGCTGCTTACTGCATAGCCTACTTGATGCTGCCTGTTACCTTTGCGCATACTTGTGCTTACTGTTGTATCTATGGCTATGTTGTTGGTTATGTAGTCTTATCAAAGCCCATCCAACAATGTTAGTTGTTGTTAAGATTGAGTACTACGTATACTTGCCCACATTCATTGGGCTGTTACTGATTGAAGTGTACGGGCCTGAATTTTATTAAGATAAGCAAAGCTTGCATGCAAATAGTTACTTAGCCCATGTGCATAAATTAGTTAATTAGGTGTTCCTGATGGTTTGTCTTATGGTTTTTCTAATGTCTTATGGTTTGTCTTATGGTTTGGTGCTTTGTCTTATGGTTTTCCTGATGGTTTTTCTAATGTCATCCCTGCCCGTTTTAACTTTCTTGGACATCAGTGTGAATTTGCTTGATATATGCAATGCTTTTAGCTCTGAAATCTCACTGCTCGTTTTAACTTTCTTGGACATCAGTGTAAATTTGCTCGATATATGCAATGCTTTTAGCTCTGAAATCTCAAGGGTGAACTAGCGCAATCTCTTGCTTCAGTGTGTACTGCACAATTTGGATTCCAGCTCTTCAAAGCAGTTTATCAAGGCTCAATCTTCACTTGATGCATGGAGACAGCATATTAGTTCAAAGAACCCTAGAGTTGAAAACTGTTTCACCCATTTTGAACAAGCTTGTGGAATCACTGGATCTTCCCAAGGTTAAGAACTCAGCCAAAGGGAAGGTTTTAATGCGTATGTATGGGGTTAAGGTGGAGACGGTATTTATCTGCAGTGTCTTTGCTTCAGCCTTCTCTGGTTCTGCAAGAAAGTTGTTTGATTTGAATGTTGATGACAAATATATGTGGGCTCAAGCTTTGCCCGTTTTGCAAAATAGCATTAATAGCGAAATTAGAAATTTATATCCAACTGGAAGTTTTACAGTTTCAACAGACCTCAAAGCAGTTGATACAAGTGTAAAGAAATTGTATCCCATGATCCAAGATGGTGTGGACCCTATTGAAGTGGAAGTATTCCAGAATTCCGTTTCAGAGTTGGCAAGGATAGCAGAGGGACTTTCACGGGGACTAGATCTTCTTACAAACCAATATGATGGCTTTTTTCATGTAGTTTTAACTGGGCGTGATGCTTTGCTCTGCAATGTTAGAGAGAGTAGTACTGTCTCTGACCCAAAGCTAGGTTGCAAAGTAGTAGAAAGAGTACAATCTTAATTATTGGGGGTAGCTAAAATAGAATTTGGGGTTTGATGTAGATTATTTTGTATTTTATATTATTCTGTTGATTATTTTGTATTTGATATTATTCTGGCTAAATGGCACTTAAATAAATCACATTTGTGAATTATGTCATTTATTTGGATTATTTTACAATCTATTTGAAGAAAAACTATTTGTTTTTGCCTGTATTATGCAAATTTATTTTACAAGTCATTGGAAATCTAGTTTGAGTGTTCAATAAATCTTTTAACACTAAAGTATCATACATTTTCTTAAGAGTAGTCTAGTATGAAAGTGATAATTGGCCTTAATTCAACTGGCGAAAATAAACACTCTATGCCAACAACAAAACACTCAGTGACACTACATTATTTGAAACTTTCATGTATTGTTCATGACTCAGTGACACTACAAAGAAAACACATTACCTGAAAATCAATCTGTAATACTAGAGAATCAATTAAGACCATGACACTTTCTTGTTTTCCACTATAGCATATAGGTAGTACTTGCTGGGCACTTCCTTAGCATAGTGCAATACAGCTAAGCTTTTCACTTAACACAAGCAGTAAGGTATTTAGCTAGAAGGAAATGAAGCCACATAGTCCTACACATTTTAATGTCTTCTAAATTATTTGCATTAATTTTGAATTACGAAACGTAGAGTGACAAACTATCCGCAAGAAAATCTTTTATATCATTGTTCTGTTTGCTCAAATATGTGATCTTTTGTGATTAGTTATTTGGTGTATTTTTGGATATGCCAGATATGATTGTTCAAATGCTAGGTTGTTGGGAATGAAGGCTCCAAAATCACAGCTGAAATTATATGAATAAAAATAACCAAACTCAATCATATCATATAAGTAATACTGCCTAATCAAACTAAAGGTAAGATTTATACAAATAAAATGACCAAAGTAAAAGCTCACATATAAAGCTAAAACACTAATTTCGAGCAACACACACACACACACAAGATATTCAAATCAAGGTTATAAACTGTCTAAATTGAAAATTTGCCACAAACATTCTAGAAAGAGTAAATCAATTTCTTCAACTAAAAATTTTTCCACAGCCAAAGAGGATCTTGAATTAGAGATAAAAGTGTCCAGCCATGAGGGTTATATGTTTCCATAGCCCCACAAATCCATGCTGATCTGTTAACTCAGTCTTAAAGTAAATAGATAAAAATGCGAGTGTCTTATTTTCCAGTCAAACATCTCTATCTCTATATCTGTCATTTATTCTCTCTCTCTCTCTCTCTCTAACACACGCACACAAAATAACACAGTATTTTGATCTTCTTGTCAACTTAAGGTGAGAATTTTGAAAAATTAGAATCAATCTGTCTTTAAAGCCCCCCAAGCCCCTAGTGTTGGAGCATTTCATTTATCCTAAGTCTAATATCTGATACATAATTACATGTACTCTTCTAAACCAAGATCATTGTAGTACTGGGTACAAAAAGTTTAAATTTTTATATCAGCAGCCATCAAATTCAACTCCAGAAGCAAACAAACACACACAGATGCTCAATGACATTACAATCCGAAGGAAACCTCAAACCCCAGATGGGAATTTCCCTAATGTTTAACTATAGACTTTTTGCATTTTGGTACATGAAACACAATTGAATTACAAATTCTTCACCTACAGAGTACCATTTCTGATCATTTACATGTTTATGGTCACAAATTACCATATAACAAGAATAACAATAGAAACAATCAGAGAAGGCAACAAAAACTTGACATTCCTATTGAAGGAAAGCATAAATAGTTATTTCGGAGACTGTTTTAATTACCTCTGATTGATTAATGTCCCCAGCCTCAAGTTTTTTAAGGTGGGAAATTGAAGCTTATCATGGAAAAGTGGACTTGCCTCAATCAATTTTTTTAGCACAACAAGCACTATAGCTCTTGCTGACTTAGAATCCCCATACTTGGATAGCTGCACCTTCTCCCTGAAGAAGACAAATGTTTGCATGAAGCTTCATACATTAGAATTAAGCTAAAAGTCCCACTTTCTTTGAATCCAGCATATACTTTCTAAAATATTTTGAAAATATTTACGCTGATATAGAAATTAAAGAAGCTAACAAATAGACAAAAGCTAACACCTATTATTAATGTCAAAGCAATTAAAGAAACAGGTGATATAGAAATTCCCAAAAGCTGGGGCATATAAGAACATGCTTCAAGAATTATATCTCATCACTTCTTCTTTCCAATCATAAACAACCATCATCAAATTTTACCACAAATAACAGTGCATAACCATCAAAAATACAAAAAAAGTCAGATAAAAGAAGCATTGGACAAACATATATAAATATAGCTCTAACACATAGGAATGATGAGCATTGTCTTACATACATACCCATAACAAGCATTAATTTCTACCAAAAAAAAAGAAAAAGAAAAAAAAGAAAAATAATAGTGCAACAAGTACAACACTGAAAGTTCTACTACAACACCAAGCCTACACAACCCTATCGAGACAATCTATTGTTCCTTCACTAATGATAAGCCCGCCTTTGGTACTCTTTTTCTAGCCACTTCAGCTGGACGTCCTTGTCATTGGAAAGTGCCTCAAACATGTGCCTACCCTTGTCTTTTTCCATGAAGTAGATGGTGCTGAACATATAAAGGTAATGACCCGAGTACATCTCGGGAAGACTCAGCACCATGTCCAGAATTGATTTAACCTGAGCGGTTGCTGTGGGAGCAGATGGTGGACGGGCACTTACACTAGATCTTTGAACAATAACATTTGAGATGCTCTTCAAAGAGTTGAACATCTCTTGCGCAGCTGAACACTTCTTTTTTTTTGGTTTCTTGCAAATTGGCTTGAAGATGTGGACACTGCTTGCCAAGCCTTTCCCCTTATTCACTGCCGGTCCTGCCCTCGACAATGATGGACCTTCAACCTCCATTGCGTCAACATTCACAACGGGTTCACATTGGGGGTCAACAAATTCTATGCTATTACCGGAGTCCCCAGACCCTTCGGTGGTTTCTGTTGGTATTGGACTACTCGTGCAGAATGCATTTTTCCCCGTTGCAACCGTGCCTCGAAACATGATGTTCAGGAGCTCACGATTCGGCAAACCATTCGCTTTAAAGGTTTTTGCATCGGGACATGCCTACATTTGGACAACCGGTAGTTAGAACACAGGAATATAGTTTTAGACGGTAAAGTTTTTCACAATTATGTATTGATCAGAACTAACCGCAATCTTTCGGTTCCAGCACTCATCAGGTGCTTCAAACTTCCCACTTGCAGCATCATAACCCAACCCAGTCTCATTCTCCAAAACACTTGGTATAATTCTTCCACCTTTTTCTCAGATGATCCCATTTGTTTTTAACTTGCAGCCAAGTCACCACTTTTCCCATCTCACCTAACTGCCGAATCACTTCATCAACCCCAATTTGGGTCAAAAATCTGGTGGACCTCCTCTAGCCCTCCATGACTTGAACAGCACAGAACTGACAAAAAGCTTCTAGTTCCTTAGGGTCTTTCCAGTCAGCTCTTTCATCATTACTTGTGCTGTCCTTCGATTTCTTCTGCTTAACCATTTTTGCTACAACTTCCTTCTATACTCATTGAGGCATTTCAACAAACAGTTTGGGTGCATATATCATAGTCAGTTAGGCATGGATACATGAAAAATGCAAAGTAAACTCACATATATCGAAATACAACAGAGGTAGTAAGAGAAACAATGGTATTACACAAAGGATTAAGAAACCCACATACTAGTGTCAACATCAAACACAACAGAGAACCACGCACAGAAAGTAAACTCACATATATCGAAATACAACAGAGGTAGTAAGAGAAACAATGGTATTACACGAAGGATTAAGAAACCCACATACTAGTGTCAACATCAAACACAACAAAGAACCACGCATAGACGTTGAACACAAAAACCACACACAAACGTTGAACACAAAAAACCACAGATTGATGAAGCCTCATGGAAAAGCATAGATCAGAGAGCATGAGAAGTTAGTGTGAACTTACCCGTGAATGCAGAGACCCACAGTGGCGGCAACGATGTCCCAAGCGGAGAGAAGGTGAGCTAGAGCGTTTGTTGAACAGAGGGGATCTTTTCTGTTCCTTCCGCGTAATGGGTTTGCTTTCATCAACTGGTGTGAGATGTTTTGATAGCTTTGTGGTTGGTGGGTAAGTACAAGACATTGAAGAGGATTCAAACAGAGCATTGAAGGGGATTGAAGGCATTCTGCCACGGTAGTTGAGAGAAAAAGCAGAAAGGTCAAGAGAAGGAAAATAGCCGTTGAGAGGCAGCGCACCGTTTTGATCAGCTCCAAGCTTCTTTTTGTGCAATGATAGTACAAGCAAAGGTTTTTAGCAGGAGTTGAGCGCACCGTTTTCCTCTGTGGCTTCGTGTATATGAACAGTACGTGCAAGAGAAGAAAGGGTGTCCATGAACAGTGTAGCACACACGGTTGGATTAATGAAACGGTGCGTTCTGAGAAAACTTGCATTTTCACACTTGCGTTTCATCAGGTAGGTGCGCGTGGGTCCCAGGCATAAACGTTTTAGCAAAACGTTAAACGCCAAATTAATCTTTATCCAAACGCTCACATAGTAACTTTTCTGTAATTGTGAACTTTAAAACTTCATTCACAATGGCGGTTTACTATATGTAGGAGATTTGGTTCAAGAAACGCCAGTATCCAGTAATGGGCGTGCAGAAGATGTGGTTCAAGAAACCCCAGCAGCTAGTAATGTGCGTCAAAAGCGTGGGGTAACGCTATGCAATGAATATGGAGTCTGCCAGAGAATATGAAAGTTCGATGCGAGGTAAATGTACGTGGCCAACCGATTGGGGACAGCGGCCAAACGTTCAAAAGGTGGTTGGGCACCATTTGCCTCAACCCCATCTTATGCCCACTTGTGCCAGTTGCTTGGATGCGTTTCCTTGATAAGGAAAAACAAGCTTGCTAGATAGAGATTGAGGTAGTATCAAATTAAGCTACTTATTATTGTTATGTACAGTCGTATGTGTGCTAAATGGAATTTTCAATAGGGTGTACTATTGCACTATGCTAACTCAATTTTTGCATTTCAGAAAAGGTGGATCATTCCCAATGAAATTATCCTACCAGCTAATCAAAAGAACTGGGCACTGCACCTACTTGGGGAATTAAGGAGGAATCGAAGAAGCAAGCTGAAAAAGAAATGCTACCCAAAAGATGCGTTGGAAGAAGATGTCATTCTGGCCAAACTAGATTAGGTTGACAAGCTGTAGTACGAGGTGCTAGTTGACTATTGGTTTTTGTCTGCTACGAGGGTTTCGCTATATTCATGCTCTATTATATTTTAGTGGGGTATTTGAATACATATGATGGGGTATTTGAATTTACCGAGTACAATTTATTTAACTGATTTTTTTTGTTTTAATTTGTTGGCGGGAATGTGTTCGTAGACATTAATTGCTACGAACATAAGAAGTCATGGGTTTTAGAAGGACATAGCAAGGTCAGGGCCTATAAGTTTTGCCCAAACTGCTGACAAAATGGTAAGAAATTCTATCTATCCTAACTAGCCAGGGTTTTAATATTATAATATTTTATGATGAAACTAATTTACAGACGAATCTGAGCATTTTGTGTGAATTAGTATGAAATTTTTGTTATTCTCAGCTGACAATGTAGCTAGCTTCTGAGGCAGATCACCTGTCTTGCTTTGGTTCTAGCACCATGAAATTGTTATTCTCAATACTTTCTTCAAAATTTTGTTTTGAACTAATTAACTTGGTTACTATTTGTGACTTGTGGGAACCAAACAGATTTTGAACTGACTCTGCTAATTTAGTGATAACATAAGCAGTGCTTATGTTCGTAGAGTTACTCTATATTAAAATCTATTTGGTTATCCATTTGGTTTGGTGATTTTGGAGATTAAATGTATGTTTTGAAAACCCCAAATGTGATTTCAGAATTTGGATATGAAAAAACACTATTATTATTTTAATTTTGTTAGGATAGACATTAGCTCTTATTGGAATAAATAGGGATAGTATTTTACACGGAGAGAGAGATAGTTGTCCTTATCGTTGGTCATAGTAAAGATCATTACCATTTTTGATGTATACAGGAATGAAGAAACTAGTAGTCGTACTATTGGAACTTTAAGAAATGTAGGAAATTTTATGGGTTCGTATCAAAACTTTTTTAGGGTGTGTGACAATTTAGAGGATAGTTTGCCTATATATCTATTATTACTTTGTGATTAAGTGTGTGTGTGTGTGTGTGTTTTTTTTTTTTGTTTTAACATTTTCCCTCTTCTCCTAATCTAAAATGCTTAAAAGAGCTTAGAGTATATAATTATGTGTACAGTATGCTTTAGCTTTATAGGGCCAAAAAAACCAAAAAACAATAGAATATGTTGCGAAAGTTGAAGAATTTTTATTGATGGGAACATTTCATGTTTATTGTGCTTATTTAAATCACGTTAGTTTTGACGCTGTGATAGCAAAGACAAGATGATTGCAATGAAAATTGACACTGTGATAGCAAAGACAAATGAGAGAGAGGAAATGTGAGGAAGTTGAGTGATGGAAAATGGGTTGGGGTAGTAACTTTGGGATGGGGCTAGGTAGGAACTATTTTAGCCACTGTCACAACTAAAGAAAAGAACTCACTTGTCTTTTTGAACGTAATAATCTATATTTTTTTTATTTTGTTTTACATTATATTGCATGTTATGTCCCAAATTCCATTTGCTATGTTTGTTTGTCGATTCCCGCTTCATATCACCAACATAAATTTTCACTATTGTAATGAGGCTGTTGAATATGATGTAGGCAAAAGAAAGTGGGCACGTAGTGGAGCGTGCTGTTGTTTTTGCGAAAGTATACAGCACCAAAGATGGGCAGCCTGTTAGTACTGAAGTGAGAGATAAGATTGTAAGCCCTATATCGTAACTTATTTCTTTTGTATTTTGTGTGTGAATAGTACTATAGCAAGTAATATGGTATTTGGTTCTTGTGTGAAAACAGGATAAAATGACCGACATTTTAAACAAAGGGGGCTCACTACAAGGAGAGCGTCATGAAGGAATCCTATGGGCAAAAGATGACGCATTTGCTCAAGTGATGGGGGCAGAACAGCATGGACGTGTACGTGGGGTTGGTTTTGGACCAACCCCATCAAGAAGAAGTGGGTCTAACCTGCCATGTTATACATCGACTCCACTGGCGTCCAGCGAAACAGCCCATCGGATAACTGAATTGGAAACTTCGCAGCAGACTTTAAGGGATGAACTTGCCCAGTCAAAACAGATGCATCAAGAGCAAATCGCCGAAATGCAGGCGTAGCATAAGGAGGAAATCACCGAAATACGTGAGCAGAATCAGCAGCAAATCATCGAAGCACTGGCCAAAGCAAAGCGACAATTAGATGCACAACATAAGATGCAAATTGATGAAATGATGTCGGGCATGAGAAGCATGTTCATGAGGTCATTTCCAAATGCGTCATAGCTTTATGTGGTATAAAAATGTTGCATTTAATTTAATGAAAATTGTGTGTTTATTGCAATGCGTTGTTATGTGATGTGCATGAAATATATACAATAAAGTACTCACATATCTACATATTTAGATTTACTTTTATGTTATTTTGTGACTGATTATATAATATCTTTGTGTTGCAGGTAACAAGGGCTTTACATGCAAAGTGGGGCTAGGCCAATTGAATCAAGCCAACTTACATCCATGCAGGCATGAATTCAAGAGAAGACCAACCCAATTAAATTTAAGTCCAATTGGAGTAAGGAATCAAAGGAAATTTGCACCAAATCCAAGTCCAATTCGGATTAGGATTCCAGCCTGCACATCAGTTAGTATTTTTGGCATAACTTTCGGCTCAGATGTCCAATTGAGATGATTCAAGTCGGGATGGAAATTTAACATAAAGGGCTACAACTTTGTAGTTTACCAGGAGCCTGAATTCTGATGTTAAATGGGCCAAAATAGTCGGTTAAGTGAAGCCTAAAAATCTGAGATTTTCTCCAAACGGAAATTCAACTTGTAATAGGATTCCTTGACCTATTTAAAGGATTTTTAGGGCAAAATTCAGGGAGGCTAATGCTAGTGCTAGGGTTGAGATGCAAAACAGAAAATTGGAGCAAGAGGCAGTGCTGCATGTGGCTTCTCTATAGCTTTTCTCCATGATAGCACTGTGACTATTTCTTTCTTTATTTTATTTGTCTAGTTTAATGTTTAGTATTTTATTTTTGTGTTTTCTTTCAATTATCATGAGTATCTAAATTTATAATTAGGGTTGAGGATGAAACCTTGTTAAGGATTATTAGTAATATTTATGTGATTTGATTTTTCCCACAATAGTTGTTCTTTAATGATTTAAATTGTTCTTGCTTCATATCAATTGACTAAGATGGGATTCTAGATATGAGTTCAATCATGTTTTTCTCATGATTTAGGATTTGTCTTAATTAATTGAATGCTTGGTTTATTAATTCTTGATTATAAAATTGGATATTGCATGTGATTTGTCTGTCAATGGATACAATTTATGATTTGATTTTTAGAATTGGATATATCTTGTGATTTGTTTGGCTACGGATACAATTGATGATTTGATTTTATACGTAAGAAGCGAAGAAGAACATGCTTGAGATTTTTAAACATAAGTTTTAATGATGATATTTTCCATGATAGCAAGATTGATTTCTAGATTATCATGTAGTGGTTGGGAAAAATTAATGATCATAAATATATGCTGATATGAATTAACAAGGCGGATTCCAAAACCTTAATTCCTTTCCCTTGATTGTTTACATTTTTTTATTGCTTTATATCTTTTGCTTAGTTTAACTATTTGCTTAATTTTATTATTTGCTTAGTTTATTTAATTTCAAAACAACCAATTTTTATTAAACTAAATTAGGATTAATTTGGTTAAGATTTGATTTAACTTTCCTACGTTCATTCAAGTCCCTATGGGTTCGACCTCGTTCTTGTCAAACTATACTTCGGTACGGTTCGTACACTTGCAAGTACTTTAAAATTTCACAACATTTTGTGCTACTAATACGATGTGTTTAATATATTCAGGGTAGCACTGCATCACAATAAGGACTCGTTGTAGATACTTTGTTATTGTAGGTTGTATTACTTTTTGGATGTTCATGAATGAATATTGTACACATGAATATTATTTTGATATTATAGACATAATTCAAATTTTCTATTATTCTCCCTCCGATCAGGTATCTATTCTATTTCTCTCGACTTCGCTATTTTAAAAACTTAATTATGATCAATTTTTTTTTTTTTTAGACTCGAATTTTGTCAATTCTTTGTTATTCGCTTGAAAGATTTTGAACTTTTGTGGTTTTTGTTCTTGAGTTTGAAATGCTATGTCAAAATTGAATTTATGGTTGTGTATTGCGTGCTTTCAATGTGATTGTAGGTGCATTGGGAGTTCAGCTCAATGAATGGTCAAGGGGAGTTCAAATTTCACTATTTGTGGGATTGAAAGCTAGAACGTGCGTGCGTTCAAATTACAAGAACTTGATAAGTTCTTTAGCTGAGCTTCATGCTTAATGTGGTATCAAACTCCATTGTTATGCTTTTGTGTTTCTCTTTGCTTGTCTAGAAGTGGATTTGGATAATTTGCTTTACATTAGGGTTGGTGAGTTTGGATTGCTTTTTTTATTTTCATTGTAGATTATGAGCGAGTGGGTCTGAATTATTTTAATCTTTGACACAATTAACCAATTAATTCACTCTGTATGAATCAAGTGGATTTATGCATATGAGACCACTTTATTATGTGCATGTCCTAGCAAAAAACTAAAGAAAAACAAAGAAAATGTGAATGTCTTAAGTTTTTCCGCAGGGGGAAAGTAAGCAAGTAATTTTTTATGCCAGAGAAAAATCTTAAGAGTGGAAACAAAAGATTCACTGGTCTTAATAATTACGTTCATTTGTATTTTTAGAGTTTTTGAAGAATTCTTTTGTGTGAAAATGATTCAGTTTTGTGCTTCAGGAAATTAGCATTGGAATTATTGGAAACCTTGCCTACCATGGACCTCTGTTAAAGCAAATGGATTGATTGAGATAGTTGTAGATCAACTATTCTTTGAAGATTCTTAGTGCCTTTGTGAAGCTTGCCGGTAATATATTTTTAGCCACTTGTGATTCCTGCAATTATCCTTACTTTCAACCCTATCAAGTTTAAACTTGTAGCCTGGGTGCATGAAAGTCATTATGCCTCTCTTGAAAATTATTGTGCTCTTTGATTTTCTTTTTCTTTGTGTTCATTGTTTCTTCTGGAGAAAAAAATTGCAAATTAGGGGTGGGGGTGAAGGCAATAAGCTCTACCTCAAATGGAACCTTCTCCCCTTATGAAGTGCAAGGTGGAGGGTGAGGTGGTGGGGTTCAAAATCAATTGGGTGCATTCATAATTACAAA
Organism: Quercus ilex subsp. ballota; assembly: GCA_032727855.1. NCBI lineage: Eukaryota > Viridiplantae > Streptophyta > Magnoliopsida > Fagales > Fagaceae > Quercus > Quercus ilex. The sequence continues at coordinate 30,758,106 of CM064919.1, forward strand.
TAAAAATAGAATTTAAATAATTCTTTTTTATTTGTTGAAAGGAAATACTCATTTTCTTGAAATATTTTTTCTTTCTCATCCTCCCCCATGTAAAGTGTCTATGTCTGACTCTTCTTGCTTGTTGCATCACTCATGTCATAGAGAGTTTCATATGTCCATATTGTGAATTTAGTGATGCTGCTCAAGTTATTAATCATACCTTGTAATATTGTAGGGCAATGTCTTCTACAGATCTGCATGTAAAGATTTTGTTTGTTTCATACTTGTCAAGCTTATTGAAAAGGTAACAACCTTTTAGCTCAAGGAAAGTCCTTTACTTTTTAATGATCAACTCTCATTTTGATTGGTGCTTGTGGTGATATTTTGTGGTAGTGAGTACCAATCTCAGAGGAAGTAAATAAGGATATGAAACCACTATGGAGTTGATAGATCCTTTATCAAACTCATTTTAGGGGTTGGGGCTTCATTCTTCCAAAGAGGGCTAATTGGCTGAATAATTTTAGGAATGAAGAAATGTTTTAGTTTTAGGAAGATTTTGGTTATAATAACTATTTAAATGATTTGATATGATTAAAAAAAAAAAAGAGAGAGAAAGATAATCTTTTTAAAAGAGCTTATATAGTGGAAGTCTACTAACTAGGCAAGAGGGCTGCCTTATTGAATGGATTGTTGACCAAAGGAATTTAATACTCACCACTGTTCAACTTGACTAAGCTTCGATTGCAGTGAAATAAACTTTTGGAATGTTGGAAAATCTTCAGTAAAAGTTTTTCTTAAAAGAGATACTTTTACCTTTTAGAAAGTGTTAATAATGTCCAGTATTGATACAACTTTTGTTATTTTCTAATTACAATAGATCACATTAATAGTTGTGAAAATATTGTGACACTAGACTTGTTTTTTTGGTTTTAAAAGTGACATTTATGTATTGTAACAGTATACACTTTAGGTTTGGCTTGGCTTCGGTTGGTTTCGTCCATTTGGGTTGGAGTCTGACAGCTTTTAAAGGTATATATGTAATGGCATAATTGTTTTTTATAATTAAGCATACGATTTTGTTTTTTTCTCAGCTAGGTAGCATACATACATACATATATATATATATATATATATTATGCTTCTTGTTTACTAGGCATCTTCTTGTTCACATAAGACCTTGCCTGGCAAACACAAATACATGGAATATAATGCCAATTGCTAAAACTCAATTAGTAGTATACTGGTTAGGTTAGGTTAGCTGTGCTTTTTTCGATTTAGTGGCATAGCATGGACCTACCCAAAGCATCTTCTTGTTCACATGACCTTAATTGGGAAAGTAAAAATACATGGGATATAACTTATAATGCTGAAACTTAATTAGTAGTCTATTGGTTTGGTAAGCTGAGCTTTTTTGGATTAAGCGGCAAAGCACGATCTTGCCCAATTTATTCTAATTTATTCTAAGACAACAATACTTCCGTGACTCCGTTATCAACATTAAAATTGTTCCAAACAATTAAGTTACAAGACCCTTGACATTCAAATCATTTATCTTAAAAAAGATAAAAACAACACATGACTCCAAAGTGTTTTTTTTTTTTTCATTTTTTTATACATCAATAGTTTTTTTTTTTTTTTTTTTATAATTAATGTTAGGATACCACTTGTTATTCTATAAATTTCATAACCTTTAAGATTACAAATTTTGATTAGTATAACATCATAAGTTTATATGAGACTATTGTTGATATCATATAATGGTACAATAATCATAACCTTTCACCTAACCTAACAATTGTGAATTCTCTTGTTAAATATATTATAATGTTAGATATGTTAGTCATTTTAAATTTTAGGTTAATTAGGTGGGTTTTGCATTTGTAATTTTGCTTAGCTACTAAAGGTTAGTGGCAAGCATCTTCCAATCAACATCAGCTACCTTCTAAAAAAAAAAGTTAACATCAGCGACCATGCATCCAATTAACTCAGCACACTTGGCAGCAAATAGCCACCGCAAGTTGTCCCTTAAATAATACAACAAAGAGGGCTAATTGGCTGAATAATTTTAGGAATGAAGAAATGTTTTAGTTTTAGGAAGATTTTGGTTATAATAACTATTCAATTGATTTGATATGATTAAAAAAATAAAAGAGAGAGAAAGATAATCTTTTAAAGAGATACTTTTACCTTTTAGAAAGTGTTAAGTTTATTGTAGTCTTCTTGGCCTAAAATGTTGTCTTAGTATTTTTATTCACCAGGTATTATTTTTAAAATTCTTGAATTCTTGTACGTAAGAAAAAAGGAAATTCTTGAATTCTTGTGTCTATTAATAAATTCTTGTTCGTGTTGTATTAATGAATTTTTGTATAGTTTGGTTTTGTAAATGAAGTTTACTAATTCATTATAAAAATAAAAAATAAGAAAGTTTAGTGATATATATATGGAATTTGTATTGCTTTTGATGAGTTTGTTCCAAGTGAAGTTATAGACTCTTCCTAGTTGCTTTTGATGAGTTTGTATGGATTTTGCAGTTCTGAAAAGTTGTATAGCTGACTGCTGTCTTTATATGTTTGCAGTGCCATTATGGATAGAAACTGTGTACAAAACTGATGCCCCACTTGTAGACAAAAGCTTGGAGATGGGATAGCCATAGGAAGTTACAGGCAGTCATGTGCATAATGTTTGTAGTTGAGGTATAACCATAATCATGTGCGATGCTTGTTGCATCTTTTTTGGGTTAAATGGACCCTAAACTTTCCTCAATTTTGTTGCTGTATTGAACTGCATATTCTTTAAAGATTGAAAATTTGCCCATATTCGTTAAAGATTGATTGAAATTGTGACAGGTTTGAGAAAATTCCAACTTGATATTTTTTTGATATTCTAGCTTGAAATAGTAGTGTTTGTAAAACTTATAGCAGCGTTTGTAAATGTATTCGCCGTCTACCGTAGAAAGGGAAAAAAAAAAAAAAAAAACTATAGCTGCGTTTTTAAAACGCGGCTATAGACATATTCAAAAAATATTAAAGGGGTTGTAGCCGCGTTTTGAACGCGGCTATAGGTTAGAGATATAGCCACATTTCAAAAATGCGGCCTAAGAAGGGGGTCTATGGCCGCGTTCAAAATGTGGCCTAAGGCTATAGACTATGGCCACATTTCAAACGTGGCCTAAGGCTATATACTATGGCTGCGTTTCAAACGCAGCCTAAGGCTATAGACTATGGCCACGTTCAAAACAAGACCTAAGAATGAGGTCTATGGCTGCGTTTAAAACGCGGCCATAGTCTATCATCTTAGGCCGCGTTTGAAACGCGGCCATAGTCTATAGCCTTAGGCTAAACACGGCCATAGACCCCGTTCTTAGGCCGCGTTTTGAACGTGGCCATAGTCTATAGCCTTAGGCCGCATTTTGAACGCGGCCATAGACCCCCTTCTTAGGCCGTGTTTGGAAAATGCGGCCATAGACCCCCTCTGGCCTATAGTCACGGGGTTTGGGCCATATTTGAAAACGCGGCCTGAAAAAATGCGGCTATAGGCCAAATCAGCCTATGGCCATGTTTTTGGACCTAAGGTCGCGTTTTACAAACGTGGCCGCAGAACCTTTTTTTTGTAGTGACTTGCCATTTAGAATTTGTTATGAAAGTGTTGTAAAAATGTTGTGGATCTATTACTTAGATTGTGTGTGTGTGTGTGTGGATATCCAATTGTTTATATATAATGTTGATGTGGGCCTGCTGGTGGGGCTTTATTTTGGCACAAGCCTAATTCTGTCAACTAGACCAAATACTACATGAGGAAAATCCAACTAGCCAACTTAATAATAATAAATAAAGCAACACATATATATATATATATATATCTCTTATTCTTGATAAATTTATTTGTTCCAAATGCTAATACGAGAGCAAGGTTTTAAAAAATGACAAAATTTAGCTACAAAATTGGTTGTAACCTAAGGCTACAACTTCCTTTAAAAAAAAAATTAACATCACTACATATTTTGAAAATCTAACTATTAGATTGTATGTTCTTTATAATCTTAATACACATGTCAAATTTTTTGTCAATCAGGTATTAGTTACTATATGATCTATAAGCTTTTATTTTATGCAAAATTTTAAACTACAAAAACTTATAATTTAAACCATTTATTGATAACATAGCTATTGATCTTTAATTTTCTAGAGATTTTGCAAGCATGGAAGATATAAGAAGAAAATGAAATCCAATGGTGGATTTGTCAAAATTCACCACCAATAAAAGATATTGAGTAAAGTTATAACTTTAGGCTACAGCTAATTTTGTAGCTAAACTTTGTCCTTACAAAAATAGATTGTTGAAGATATGTAAAATAGATAGTTTCAAGGTTTTGACGTATTCATGGTTCAACCATGAAGATGTCATAATTTATTTCATATTAAATAATTATGAAAAATAAAATAAATTTGTAGAAGTTAGTACTAACATTAAGTAAAAAAAAGTACCCATTGAAATTTAAATAATCTTCAACCATATTACATGAGTTAGAAAAAGAAAAGAAAAGAATAATACAGTTAATCCTTTAAGTACATGGCATAATTGCATAAACAAACAAGTATTTTTAATTTCAAATTTGTTAATTTTTAGAAAAGGCTAATTACAATAAAATATATATAAATATATTAGCTAGAATAAAATCAAAATGAAATATTATTTATTTTATTAATATATGTTAACTGAGACTTTCTAACATTTCTTCTTATGGAGATATTTAAAGTTCAAATTCAGCATCCCTAGGTATCATAATTATCCTTTTAAAAAAATTATTTTTTTATTAAAAATATCTAAATATTTTAAGAATAAATAGGTTTAGCTTCCAAACTAATAGCAAAGAGAGCTAGTCTAGTGGTTGGTTGCAACAACATCTAATCTAATATATTATATGGTAAATTGTGAATTACACCTTTAAATTTGGGAGTGTTTAGATTTTATACCTTGAAATTTTAGAATTTGAATTTTATCTATTGAAGTTATATTTTGTTTGTATCAGGAACTCCTCCATCCATGATTTCCCTTAAATGCCATATAAGCTTGTAATGTATGTTTAATTTATCTAATAAAATGATGCCACATTATTTTTATTTAAATTATCAAAAAAATTAGGAAACAAAAATGACCACTCACCTCATGTTATATATTGTGTTCATAATTCTACCACACTTATTATTGTCAATTAAATCATATTTTACATCCTCCCAAAAGTCAAGTTTCCATATGTCATCAAATATGACCACATACCCCTTCTGCCATAAGTAGTCTCATAATTAATTAATCAATGACTGTTCGGCTATTGTGTTGATTCTCGGCAGAGGAATTTTCTTTATGGTCTTGCAAAATCACTTTATTATGCTCCTTAGTAGATTTTCTATATTGTAAGATTGAGACACTGAGATCCAAGCATAGCAATCGAAGTGCCCTCTTACCATTTGGTGGTTATAGACTTTCTTGACAAGAGTGGACTTACCTAGTCCTCCCAGTCCCACCACGGAAATAGTAGCAGGATTCAATTCTTTGAGATTCATTTCCACCTAACACTCCAAACACTACTGCCACCATTAGATTGCAAGCTATATCTTCCACTTCTTACCTTGATTTTCTTATTTGATGCCTTGATCTCCTGAAAAAATATCTCTTGTTTTCTTAGCTCTCACACACACTAATTATCTTTCTCAAAGACGGCAACAGTTTACTCTCTCCTTTTTATTTTCTTCTTCACACACAGCTCTCTTTCTTGGTTGTCTTCTTTTTCTCTAAGTGGCTCCCTCTTGGCTGCTCCCTTTTTTCTTGTGTGGCAATCCTTGTTGCTACTCTCACCTTTTCTCTTTGTGTGGCAATCCTTTTTCTCTATCTCTTCAATATGCAGCACACTCTTTCTTTTTCGGGGTAATTACACTTTACCCACCTGTGGTTTGCCTCTAATTCGATGTGCCTACCTGTGGTTTCAATTTTGACACTTTGCCCACCTGTGATTCTCACCGTTACTATGCCGTAACCCACCTCTCCACTTTTCGTTACTCTAACACAGAAAATGTAAAAAGCAAAACCCCAAATGGATCAAAACACTCCTCACATGAAGGACATACACCCGAAAAACTAATACAAATCAAAATCAAGCAATACCGTTTCAGCCAACCTCTCATCAAAACTCTCATCTTCGCTCTCTCCCAAGTCAAATCCCAAGTTGTCCATGGCTCCGCTTGATCAAGTATGCTCTCAGCGGTTGAGTCTCGCAGTAGTTCATCACAGAGACGTACGACGACAACAATAGAGATGCTCCCCGCGACGATCCTTCTATGTGGTTAGGCAACACCGATGGCTAATGGAGAGAAGTTGATTCAGCCATGGCTATGGTGTCATGGGTCTTGGCTTGGTGGGTTCGGCCTTTATGCTTTGTAACCTGGGCAAGGCGTTTGAGTTTGAATGGGGTTCTGTATTTTTTGGAAGAGATGGGTTTGGTGGGCTTTTGTTTTGTGGGTCCTGCTTGGCTGTGGCCTGTGGGTTTGTGTAGTTAAGGTGTTTGGGTTTTTGCTGAGGTTGTGGTTTGTTCTTGGTAGATTTTTGGAGTTTGGCTATGGATTTGTGTGGGTAAGGTGTTTGATTTTTGGATGTTGTGGTTTGGGTTCTGCTTGGCTGATAACATGTCTCAACTTTCTAAGCTTATAAATCTTAACTTGAATTACTGTAGTAAGCTGCAATCATTGCCAGATCTTCCACTAAGTCTGGGAAGTGTAACGGCACTAAGATGTACTTCACTGGAAAAGAACTCAAATCAGCAACTCAGCTGGTGGATGTTGGGTGAAAGTATTGTGGCATATACCTGTGATAAATACGAAGCTTTTGATGCTGTTCCGTGGAAGCATATCAGCTTGAATCATATTTTTAAAAGATTTCCAGAGGTATCTCTTTCACACTCTTTATACTTCTGCCTTTTAACTATATTAGTCACAAACCTGTATGATATGAAAAAAAAAAAATTGATATGCTTATTTTTTATAGGATAATTATTGAATTAATATATTAAATTGTATATTTTTTAAACGTAAACCTGTTATTTGGATCAATCCGTGTTTGTGTATGTTCTTCATATGAGGAGTGTTTTGATTCGTTTGGGGTTTTGTTTTTTACATTTTCTGTGTTAGAGTAACAGAAAGTGGAGAGGTGGGTTACAGCATAGTAACGGTGAGAATCACAGGTGGGCAAAGTGTCAAAATTGAAACCATGGGTAGGCACATCGAATTAGAGGCAAACCATAGGCGGGTAAAGTGTAATTATCCCTTCTTTTTCTTCACTATGCAGCACACACTTATTCAGCATAAACCATATTTATATATAACCTAGCTGCACACCACAATCCCAATACAAGTCAAATAAGGAGTCTTTCAACCATTAGCCACAAACTCTTATTTCAAATAGGATTAGTTCTTTTGCTTTCCTAGGAGTTCATTGACTCCTAATTCTACTTGAAGTAGAATTCTTGATACAAGCCCATTGAATGGACAATCATGTGGGCTAGACCCACAACAATCTCCCCCTCCAACCCATTATGGAAGGAGATCTTCATTCTAACTCTTTTGTTCAAATTCATGTCAGTCAAGTCGACTTTAAGCTTGACCTTCTTCATTAACTTCACCAACACTGAGAACACCTCATCAATGTCAATACCTTTCATTCTCAAAGAATTCATCTCATCTTGGATATCCTTAATCCAATCCCTTGGCTCCCTCTCATCAGAAGCCCAATTATTCTTGAACCTAATAGTTCGATGTTCTCTAGCAATCATCTTCTCATGAGGTTCAACAATCTCTAGTGGAGGATATTGCTCCCCTTGCTCAAGACCTCTAGGATCTTTCACTTCATCATCATCCTATGTAGCCTTAGTATCTTCATATTCTTCATCACCTACCACTTCCTCTTCTGAAGCATTATTAGGCAATGAGAATTTCACCCTCTTGGTTTCAACACCATTAATCCCAACACTCATCTTTGGCGTCTTCTCAAAATCTTTAATCTCATTGAACTTCTTCTTACAAATCTTCACATGAGTCTTGTACATACCGCAACATACATGTTTTCTTGCAACAACCAATGGCCACTTAGTAAGTTTCCATCTTCCATTATCAAGGTAGTTACAATAACTAGCTCGATCCATAGTCAATATAGAAAACACATTCATCCTTAAATTTGGAACATGCCACACATCCTTCAACATCATAGTCTACCAACATTGGTTTTAATGCACACATCACCAATTCCCATAATTTTTGAGTAACTAGAATTACCCGTCTTTACTGTACCAAAGTCTCCTACTTTATACCCCTTCGTAGGGACAACATGGTAGGGGGCTGCAGAATCAACAACCCACTCAACATCATTATTAGCAACATGCTTACACTTTTGCTCTTCAATAGAGATCACCACAACATCCTTAGCAATCACAACAGCTGTAGTATTTTCTCACTATCATTCTTTTCACATTTTCCTTTATTTTGTTCCTTATTCCAATGCCAACAATCTCTTCTTAAGTGGCCCTTTTTCCCACAATGGAAGCATTCTCTAGTTTCCTTGAACTGATATCTATCTCATGATTGTGACTTACCATTGAACTTTCGATCATTAGGTTGTCTACTTCTATCTTTGCTCTTGTTCTCCGTGACAAAAGCTTGATCTTGTGCTTTGTCTATATTCGCATCTCTCTTGTGAACCTCTTCACTTAAAATCAAATCTCGAATAATCATATTTGAGTTTGCTTTTCCCTGCAGAATTACTCACCGCCATTCTCATGGCTTCCTAACTGATTGGTGAAGAAGCCGAAAGAATCAATGCACGAACCTCATCATTAAATTCAATTTCCACCGTGGATAATTGATTTGTGATTGTATTAAACTCATTCAGATGCTATGCAATAGGAATGCCTTCTGCCTTCTTCATATTAAATAACTTCTTCATTAGATACACTTTATTGTTAGTCGACGGCTTTTCATACATGCTAGACCAAGCCTTCATCAAATCCACTGTGGTAAAACTTTACAACATTGTGTGCAACTGATCTTGACAGAGTTAATCGAATAACTCCCAATACCTGTCTATCAAGAAGGTTCCAGTTTTCATCCTTCATAATTTTAGGTTTGGCCCTTAAAAGAGGCAGATGCAATTTCTTCCCATAGAGGTAATCTTCAATCTGCATCCTCCAATACTAGAAGTCTGTTCCATCAAATTTCTCAATTCCTGAAGCCTTGCCTTCTTCTTTGACCATCGCTTCCACTCTAATCTTAGCTCTGATACCACTTGTGGGGTCTCAAATAATGTTATCAACAATATTAACAATCCAAAATAACAATCACACACAAGAACACAAATATTTACATTGAAAACCCTTTCTTCTTGAAGGGAAAAACTACAGGACAAACTCCGAATAATTTCACTATTATCAAATCAATTACAATAATTTTTGTGTATATCTCTCGACTAAAGAAAAAATCTCTCTTGTTTTCTTTGCTTTCACACACACTAATTATCTTTCTTAAAGGAGGTAACACTTTGCTCTCTCCTTTTTATTTTTCATCTCCACGCAGCTCTCTTTCTTGGTTGTCATCTTTTTCTCTAAGCGACTCCTTCTTGGCTACTCTCTTTTTTCTTATGCGGCAATCCTTTTTGCTACTCTCACCTTTTCTCTTTGTGTGGCAATCCTTTTTCTCTATCTCTTCAATATGTGGTACACTCTTTCTTTTTCTTCACTATGCGGCACTCACTTATTCAGCACAAACCATATTTATATATAACCTAGCCGTACACACCACAATCCCAATACAATTCAAATAAGGAGTCTTTCAACCATTAGCCATGTTAGGTTCTAAGGAATTAGGAACTAATGTAATAGAACTTCATTTTGTAATGTTGGCAAACCATGATCAAAATGTTTTAGTCTAGTTTAAACTTGCTCAAAGTATAGGTTTCTGTGTAAAGTTGGAATCAAGTTATTGCAGGATTTACTGTGTAAATCTGCTTGGCTCGATCGATCAAAATTTAGGCTTGATCAATCGAAAGTCGAGCAGATCATTTTTCTGCAGAATTTTCCAACTTAGCTCAAGCCCGTTTGATGTGTAGGGTTTTATGTTTTGTGTTAAGTATAAAAGGGAAAACCCTAGCCATGTTTTGAGGTTGCTCTTTATGTTGTATGTGTGAATCTTTTGTGAGATCTAGAGGTGTTTGCCTTCACACATACTTAGGGTTATCAAGAATCAAGACTATGTCAAGAACTTGGTGATCAATTCAATTACAGATTCAAAAGCTTAAAGATACACAAGCAGGAGTGCCTGTACTTGTTGGGAATCCAAGAAAGAAGTAGTCCGTGGACTCAGAGCTGTCACGTGGTCGTGGTAGTAAGTTTCTTCCTTGAGGTAGCAATAGGATGTTAGTGGTCTAAGTTGCTATTGTGTAACTTCAATTCTTTCATAGTGGATTCAGTTTACCTTGAGGATAGCTAGGTTAAATCCTCCCTAGGTTTTTTACCGGTTTGGTTTTCCTGGGTCATCATATCTTTGTGTTCCTTATTTTCCGCGCTTTACATTGATATGGTATATTTGTGTTAACCTAGATCTGATAATTTGACTAAGTAATCACTTGGCTAATTAACTAGGTTAATTTGGTTATGTTTTAAGGGGTCTAAAAACTAACAAGTGGTATCAGAGTGGGTTGCTTTCTTGTTGTAGATCTTTTGATCTGAGAGCTGATCTTTGACCCCGGTTGTCATGGATTCTTGGAAAATCTTTTTGCTAATATGTCAACTTGTCTTCTTGTTGTTTTTGTCTCTTGTTGCTTTTATTAAATCTTTCCTTGAGCATTTTGGTATAATTACATGTGATGATGTTATTTGCGTTATACTGCTTTAACCGCCTTAAAGGCATGTGATTCTTGTCTTTGGTATTTGGATAGTGGTTGTTCCAGGCATATGATAGGAAATAAAGCTTTGTTCAAGACACTCTTTGAAAGAAAGATTATGGCTCTTGAGTATATCCCTACGGAACGTCAGAATGCTGACATCTTCACCAAGCCTCTTGATAGAAGTAAGTTTGAGAAGCTTCGTCAAGTTATTGGTGTGATTCTGTGTCCCTAGTATTTTTTTTTTTTGGCTTTCTTGGTCCTTGTGCTTCATCGCTCTTCTCTTTGTGACTATTTTTCTAGTTGTTTTGTTTTCTTTGTTTTTCTAGGATTTGCATTGCATAACATTCATGCATTTCATTCTAGGATTGTTTTTTATTATTTTTTTTAAATTAAAAAAAAAAGGGAAAAAGGAAGCAAAATGTGTTTTGCATTATTTTTCTTGGATTTGAAATCAAGGTTGACCAATTAATTTTTGCATAACATGTTTTTGTACTTTGTTTAGCTTGGACGAGCTTATTTATTCCACTTTACTAGTTGAAACTTTGTAGTGCATGTTGTGTGGGAAGATGTTTATAGTTTTTGATTACATGATTTTGATCTTGAAGTCACATGTCTTTGATTGATCTTGAAGTCACATGTCTTTGATTGTCGGACTTGAACTTATTGAGAAAGGCACAAATAACCATCTCACTACTGTTTACTAGCCAATCATGAACACCTTAGTGCATATCGTAAGGTTTTGTGCTCGAGAAAGTGTAGCACATGCACAAAAAGAACATAAGGTGTAAGCCTCGGTTTAAATGCTAAAATTGGTGTGTATATTATTGGTCTATAATAACTTTAAATCAAATAAAATTGGTGTGTACATTATCTCGGCTATCTTTAATAAGTTTCTGATTAAATAAAATTGGTGTGTACATTATGAGGCAAATCAAGAAACTTACATGATTGCAAGCTTTTATTCTAGGAGATGTGGGAGTTATATGATGTAACTTTTTAAGTGATAGTCTCTTTCAATTTTATGTGATGAATTTTGTAGAAATTGTGTTTGATTTTTATTCACATATTACCTCACATGTATCTCAAGCTTTTGCTAGTTGCACACATTACACAAGTTACTTTTTGCTAAACTTTGTACATGTTACTGTGTGTGATTTTGGTTTGGCCAACCAAGTTTGAAAATTCCTTGAGTTTTATACAAAACATGTATGCTGGTTGAGTATTGTAAGGAAAATTGATTGAGAATCTTATTTTTGGGAAAACTGGGTTCAAAACTAGTGTTTTTGAAAAGCATTTCATCTCATACTAATGCATTTTATTCATAATATTCAATGCTTTGAGGAGTTTCTACATAAAATTGCTTTGGTTTTTTTAAAAAATTGTTTTTTCCAGAATTTCGATCAATCGAACCTGTTTTTCAGCCGATCGAAATTGTGATTAAAATGTGGGTCAGCCTCTGTCTGTTTCGATCGGTGCTCGATTGATGTTGGATCAATCGAAGCATTTTCGATCGATCAAACCTATTTTTCAATCAATCGAAAGTCGTATAGAGAGTTTTTTAAAAACCTTTGTTTTTCATGTGTTCAAACACTTTTCAAACTTTTCAAAACTTTCTCTCTCTCTATTCGATTTTGTCAGGAGATATGTGTTTTCACTTGTTAAGAACATATGTCACTTATTTATGTAAATTGGCAAATCCTTTTGATAAAACGCACTCTACTTGTAATTGGGTAGTTCTAGGTGTTTTTAATACTTCAAGAAACCTTGTTTCAAGATCAAGTGTTGAAGTCATCAAGTCTGTCCAAGAAAAAGCAAGCTAAAGTACAAATTCATTAATTATCGACACCTGCTCGATAGCTACCTCGACACCTGCTATTTGTCGAGAATTACAAAATCAGATTTTCTAACCTGATTTCCTTGGGATCCGTGAATATGCTTTTGGGCCTTCTTTTCTTCTAACCCTAAACATATAAAATGATTATTTTAAGAGCCGTCATATGGTACACAAGTTGTAAAGCATTGAGCAATCTCTGTTCAAGCAAATTGTGATCAAAGACGAAGTTCTTGACCTAGTTCATATTCTCTGAAGAAGTTGCTATGTATTTCCACCATAGGGTTTTGTAACCAAGCGTCTTCCTGATCTTCATCGTGTATGATGAACTGAAAAACTTTGCAGCCAACCTCTCCTTCTAAGTTGGTGTTTGAAGTCACGTACTGGGATCCGCGCATTGGTTAGTCACGTACTTGGGAGCCGTGCATCAAAAGGGGGAACTGTCACTACAGATTAAGTCCAATTGAGTATGGGGGTAAGGGTTCAATTGTAGGTTGGTAAGGTACTTGGGATTCCTTTACTTGTAACCGCTTGATTTGATAATAGTGGAGTTTCGGGAGTGGTGACCTGAAAATCACTCGGTGGGGTTTTTGCCGCAAGGGTTTTCCCCATTCGTAAACAAATCACCGTGTCATTTAATTTCAGCTGCTTATTTAGTTGTTTGGTGATTTGTTTGTGCTTCCACGCAATTGCATGTTAAATTGATTAATTAATAACTTGGCTAATTAATTAATTGATTTAATCATAAGGGGTCATTCAGTTTGTGGCCTATCAAGTGGTATCAGAGCAGGCACACTCTGATTAGGTTTAATCTTTGCTGTGTTGATCCATTGACCCCTGTTTGTCGTGGATAGAGGACAGTCATTAATCATACCTCCTTTATTTCATGGCATTAACTATGCATAATGGAAAGTACGTATAAGAGCTTTCTTGCAGTCTTTAGATGAGAAGGTGTGGCAAGCTGTAGAGATTGGCTGGACCAAGCCAAAAGAAGAACCGGCCGATTGGGATGATGCTAAGATCAAGGCGGCCAACTTCAACAGCAGAGCGTTAAATGCCCTATTTAGCGCAGTCACTAATGAGGAGTTCAAGAAGATATCCTCAACTGAAACTGCTAAGGAGGCTTGGACCATCCTCCAGACAACCTATGAAGGAACAAAGGCTGTCAAAGATTCAAAGCTTCAGAGGCTCACTACAAGCTTTGAAGAAATTAAGATGGAAGAGGATGAGTCGTTTAATGAGTTCTATGCCAAGCTCAAGGACATAGTGAACTCAGCCTTCAATCTTGGGGAAACCATCCCTGAACCCAAAATTGTAAGGAAGGTGCTCAGATCTCTACCCGAGAGATTCCATGCCAAGATTACGGCGATAGAGGAATCAAAGGATATTGACAAGATTCCTTTGACTGAGCTGGTTGGAAACTTGCAAACCTATGTGATAGGATTATCTAGGATTGGCAAGTCAAGTAAAGGCAAAAGCATGGCCTTGAAGGCAAAGAGCAGTGATACAGATGAGTCTTCCAATGATGAAGATTCCAAGATGAAGTCCTACATCACCCGGCAGTTCAAGAAGTTTATGAAGATTGCCAATGGAAGGAGCTTCGACAAGGACCGCAGGCGGTCCAGTTCTTCTCAGTTTACAAGTCAAGACAAAGGGAAGGAGGATGCTAAGGAGAGCGGTCAGTACACTGTTCCCGCAGGACCAAAGTGCTTTGGGTGTCATGGGTTCGGACACATGAAACATGAGTGTCCTACATATCTTAAGAGCATTGGGAAAAGCAAGGCACTTGCTGCAACCTTGAGTGACACTGAGCTTGAAGATGATTCCGACAATGAGGATGACGGAATCTTAAATGCCTTCACTACCACAGTCAATCCTACTAAAGGGATTATTGAAGAAGTGGATGAAGAAGAACAACTGGTGGAGTCCAAATTTGAGAAGATGGATGATCAAGATGATATCCATTCAGCATATGAGAAGCTTTACAAGCTCTTTGAGAAGCATGAGAAATTATATAGGCTAGCCACCAAGAAGCTCAGTGATGTGGAACTTGATCGTGAAGAGTTGTCCATAAAGTTTGATGAGGCGAATCAAACTATTGGAGCACTGAGATTTGAGAACAACTTTTTGGTTGAGAAGACCAAGAAGCTTGAAGCGGAGCTGTTTCAAGTCAGAGCTCAACTGGAGAGGACTTCAAGTGCAAAACTTGATGAGATGCTCAACAATAAGAAATCTACTTCGGATCGAACAGGTTTAGGGTATGGTCTTTCTTCCTCTAGTATTGCTTCTACTAGTACTGCTGTTTTTGTTTCTCCTGCTAATAACACTGAAATTGAGAACACAGAGGTTAAAACTGAATTAGCTAGTGAGAACCTAGACAAGAATAAATCTATCTTAGGAGCACCCCCTAAGCAAGATAAGAAAGATGCTAAAAACCCTGGGGCTAAGAAGGCTAACTCTCAAAAGCCTAAACAAAAAAAGTAGCATCTCTATCATCATTGTGGAGCTGCCGGTCATACTAGACCAAATTGCTATAATTGGCTAGCCACTCAACATAGCAACGGCATGATAGCATCTGGAAGCCAAAATCAGCTTTAATCATCTCTTGCTCCTCTTGGAGATCTTCTAAAATCCCTCATGTTCCTTTCGAACTTGAACGGTTTCAATTCTTCCCCCTCACTGCCGGTTCAAGGGTTCAATCAAAGGAAAGGTTCTTCCAAGGTGTGGAAGAAAAAGGACTCTAAGTGATTTTATCACTTTCTTCTCTCTTCTTGTTTTTGTGTGTTGCATTACTTGTGTGTCTTGCATTTTTTTGAGTCAGTCTAGTTTTTGCTTTGCTTTGATTACGTGTTTTTGTTTGTTTACTTTCAGTTTTGTTTATTTTGTTTTTGATATAAAAATTAAAAAAAAAATGGAAAATTGAAAAATACAAAAACAGTGTGTGTTTTGTGTACTTTGGTGCTTGTGTACCTTGGATGGCCATTGAAACAAAATTTTATAAACTTTGTATCTTTTGTAGCTTAGATAAGCATCTCTATGCACAACTAAGCAAGTGAGCTTTGTGGCTCTTGTTTGTGATGAGTAAGATTAAGTTATCTCTTAAAACTTAACACTCATATCACTCTTTTTGACGGGTAGGACTAGAAAATCCTAAGAGAAAGGCATAAATAACCATCTCACCACTGTTACCCGCCAATCATAATATGACACCTGTATGCTTCGGCATAGCAAAAGTGCAGTGTCATAGACACCTGTATGCTTCGGCATAGCAAAAGTGTAGTGTCAAAGACATTCGTATGCTTCGGCATAGCAAAAATGCGATGTCAAATGCTTAACATCTTGGGTATTTCTTTTCTCTCTTTTTATGCCCATGCATCATATGCTTAAAACAAAATATGCAAAGAAAAATAAAAAGCAAAAAGATTAAAAATGCTTTAAATATGATTGCAAGCGTGTTTTCTAGGAGATGTGGGAGTTATAGGATATACCTCGAAGGTGATAGTCCCCATCAAACAGTTATGATTGTGTGTGAGTTAAAGTTATTTTCTCATATCTCAGATCGTCATAACATGTATACACATATGCAATCTTGCGATGTTTTTCACACATAACACGCAATATTCTTTGCTACTATTGATACATGTGCAGGTACAATGTGATTTGGCCATCACAAGTGTTTACATGTGCTAATGTATGCTCACTAAACTGTCTTGACTTGTTTTTGAAATATAAAATTGGTTAGACTTGTTTAGTGTGTGTGTGTGTGTGTTTCTAAGGATCCATGTGCTTTTAATTTCTGTTGAGAGATGATTTTGAGAGCTTAATATGGGTGTATGTTGGATTGCACTCATGTTTGTGTTTTTCCCTTCTCGAAAAACTGCTTTTTAAAGATGGCTCGACACCTCCTCGATACCTGGTTATCTGTTGAGCTTCTCAAGCCTTTTTCTTATCGCAATCTCAACAGCTCTTCAACACCTAATGGATCGATCGAGAAATCTCCTATCTCCTCGATACCTTGTCGATCGATCGAGCTTCTATTCTTGGTTCTGGTGTTCATTCCTCGACACCTTCTCAACACCTTCAGCTATCGACAGCCATTTCCTCGATACCTTCCTCGACAGCTTCCTTAATACCTCTCGACACCTCAGCTGTCGAGATTTACTAAGGTGTCTATTTAAGGCTCTGTCACGATTTTCTCTCATTTCACTCGATCTCTCTCGATCTGTCCGAGGCGGTTCCTCTCCCAAACACCTTCTTCTCACTCAAATCTTCCAACCCACTTGGATCTTGATCATTCCTTGCTTCTAATCACTTGGTAAGATCACTTTTCCCTTCCTTTTTCATGCATTTCATGTTTTGAAACCTAGGTTTTGGGGTTTTTCAAAATTTTTGGGGTTTTTCAAAATTAATGAGTTTTTCTTGAAATTTTGGGTTGGGTTTTCACTTAAATGTTTTCAAAATGTCATACATTGCATTTCATGTGCATTAGAATGGTATTTACATGCATTTAGATGTGAGTACTTTGTTTATATGTTGGTAGGATTGGATTAGGCTGAGTCCATGATGTTTTTCCTTTGCATGTCACATGTTCATGCATTCGCCATGCATATATACTCTTTGTTCAATATATCTGTCGTATATGAATTGTTTTGGGACTTTTTTGATTGTCTCTCTCTTTCTCCTTCTTTTACGTTAGTAGTGTCTATGACACCCAAACGTAAATCCACTCCTGCTCGGAACCCTCTGCGTTCTGGAGCTTCTTCATCTTCTGATTCTGCTCCTCTCACTCTTCGGTTCCGTGATGGAGATGCCCACAAGGCATTTTCGGAGAACTTTTCTCGTCGAGGTGTTCATTCGGAACGCTAAGTCATTTTGGCGGACTTCGCCGACACTGACCTTCCCTCTGTCATTCACAGTAGGGGATGGGAGTCACTGTGTGACTTCCTGGTCACTTGTCCTCTCGTGCTCATTCAGGAGTTTTACTCCAACATGCACGGGATTGATAGTTCAGTACCTTTCTTTTTCACTCGCGTTCGAGGTACGCGCATCCTTGTCACACCGCAGCTGGTTGCGGATGTGCTTAGGGTTCCTAGGATAGAGTTTCCTGACTATCCTTCTTGTGAGCGTCTGAGGACTGTGTCCAAAGGTGAGCTCATTTCTGCTTTCTGTGAGCGCCCTGCTGATTGGGGTGAACATTAGTACACATCATGTAGGCCTTTTGCTAAAGGTCCTAGATTCTTAAACATGGTGATGACTTTTGTGCTCCATCCACTTTCTCACTACAACTCCATCACATAGCCTCGTGCTCGGTTTTTGCTATCTCTTCTTGAGCATCTGACTATAGATTTTTCTTCTCATTTCATTCTTTCTATCATAGATGTTCATTTAGATTCGGCGTCTCGTGATAAGCTCATCTTTCCTTCCGCTATCACGAGGATCATACGCCATTTTTCTATCCCTTTTCCTGTGTGAGGCTCAGTTTAGGTTGAGGCAGTCGGATTCCACTCCTTCCTCCCGTTCAGCTCCATCCAGATCTACTCCATCTACATCTACTCCTTCTTCCTCTATGGGCGATGTATCTCTTGGAGACATCATGGCGCAGCTGCAGCGCATGGATACTCGCCTCGATACACTTGCCTCTGAGTTGTATCAGGTGAATGTTCGTGTTGGTCGTATTGCATGACGGCAGGCGACCATGGGTGGTTTTGCTTCTGAGGCTACTCCTTCACCACCTCCTCCAGCGGCTTCTGACTTTGAGGATGATGATGATGATGGTGATGACGATGATGCTTCGGATGATGGTGGAGCTGCTAGCTCTACTGATGAGATGTCTACATGACACTCTACCCTTTGTCACCCGTGACAAAAAGGGGGAGTAGTTTTGGGTTATGAGAGTAGTCATCTTAGGGGGAGAGTTAGTATAGGACATTTTTTATAGGGGGAGTGTTGATTGTTTGAGGGATGTAGTGAGGTTTTGATGTATCTTTTCTTTTCTTACTTTTTAGATACATTGTTCTTGTATATGAGGTCTTGTGACCAGTTTTACATACATTGTACTTATATTCATTATATGTGGATGTATGTTTCTTTCACCTCTCTCTCTATGTGTTGTTTCTTCTCTATCTTTATACACATATTCTTTATACTTGTATGCAATCTATTTATTTTTGTTTCACACAAGATGCCTTGATGAATTTTGTTTAAAGTGTTTCAGAAATACAAGTTGTCAAAGTCTACTTGCCATAAACTCTCTTTTTGCAAAGTTTTTCAAGAGTTTGTGTTAGGATAGATTTTATTGTATTCAACAAGTAAATATGAGTTGAGTGATTTATGACTTCTCTCATATGTTCATTTGTTTGTTGTGGTTTTGTCACGGATTGCCAAAGGGGGAGATTGTTAGAACATATGTGTTTTCACTTGTTAAGAACATATGTCACTTATTTATGTAAATTGGCAAATCCTTTTGACAAAACGCACTCTACTTGTAATTGGCTAGTTCTAGGTGTTTTTAATACTTCAAGAAACCTTGTTTCAAGATCAAGTGTTGAAGTCATCAAGTCTGTCCAAGAAAAAGCAAGCTGAAGTGCAAATTCATTAATTCTCGACACCTGCTCTATAGCTACCTCGACACCTGCTATTTATCGAGAATTACAAAATTAGATTTTCTGACCTGATTTCCTTGTGATTCGTGAATATACTTTTGGGCCTTCTTTTCTTCTAATCCTAAACATATAAAAGGATTATTTTAAGAGCCGTCATATGGTACACAAGTTGCAAAAGCATTGAGCAATCTCTGTTCAAGCAAATTGTGATCAAAGACGAAGTTCTTGACCTAGTTCATCTTCTCTGAAGAAGTTGCTGTGTATTTGCACCATAAGGTTTTGTGACCAAGCATCTTCCTGATCTTCATCGTGTATGATGAACTGAAAAACTTTGCAGCCAACCTCTCCTTCTAAGTTGGTGTTTGAAGTCGCGTACTGGGATCCGCGCATTGGTTAGTCACGTACTTGGGAGCCGTGCATCAAAAGGGGGAACTGTCACTACAGATCAAGTCCAATTGGGTATTGGGGTAAGGGTTCAACTGTAAGTTGGTAAGGTAATTGGGATTTCTTTACTTGTAACCGCTTGATTTGATAATAGTGGAGTTTCGAGAGTGGTGACCTGAAAATCAACTGGTGGGGTTTTTGCCGCAAGGGTTTTCCCCATTTGTAAACAAATCATTGTGTCATTTAATTTTCGTTGCATATTTAGTTGTTTGGTGATTTGTTTATGCTTCCACGCAATTGCATGTTAAATTGATTAATTAATAACTTGGCTAATTAATTAATTGATTTAATCACAATGGGTTATTCAGTTTGTGGCCTATCAGATTTGTCAAGGCATCCAACCAATTTTTTGTCGTTTTCCTCCAATATTTTTGCAAGGTTTTTCTCTCCCAAGGCCGATAAGACCATATTACCCTTCCTTTTTCATTTATTTTCAAGTTTCATGCATTTTTGTCATGCATTTTAAGAAAATTTCGAACCTAAGAAATTTAGGGTTTTTGTTGATTCAAGCATTTTCTTTCAAAATTGATTAATGGTTTTTTGTTGTGGGATGCTATAATCATGATCCTTGTGGTTTAATTTGATCAATTTGTTGAACTGGGAAAATTTGAAATTTCTAGGACTTGAAACTACCCAAATTGGGGATTTTGTTCAATTAGGTTTAATTTGATGAAATTGGCTTGTTGGATTGATTCATATGATCATTATATTGTGTTATCTATCTTGATTAATGATCAATTGGTCAATTTCTTGAAAATTGTACAGGTGGTTTTTCAAATTTTGGGGTTTTTGATATAAACTCTATGCTCAAGCCAATTTTGTGAATTTAAAGTTAAATTGAACTTATTCTCACTGTTCATCATTTGCTTATACTGTTCATGCATCATATAGAATTGTTATTTTTATATTTTTTTGTGCTAACTTGCAGTTTGCCCTTTGTTTTTTCCTTTGTTTCTTTTTTGTTCTTTTCTGTGTATCTTGTCTTTTCCATAGCACTATTTCTAGGAAGAGTAGAGCTAATAGGAAAGCCTCCTCCTCTTTTGTCCCTTCTTTTGAGAGTGTGAGGTTTTCGAGTGAGAAAAACGAAGAGACCTATGAGAAGCTTAACCTTAAGAGGAAAATTTGGGCTGAGAGAAAGGTTCTGTTAGATGAGCTTGATCTTGAGATTAGGCGTAACTTTGAGCATAGGGGCTGGTTGCCATTGTTGGATATTTCTCATCCACCTCCAGCTACCCTGATTAGAGAGTTCTACTCGAACCTCTCTATCCACGTCTATGATTCCAACACTCTAGTTAAAAGTTGGATACGAGGTGAAGAGTACACCATTACTCCTTCGGTAGTGGCTGATGCTTTTGGGGTACCTGTGGTCTAGCATCCTATCTACCCTTATGATTAGTCTCCTCCACTAGGCGACATCATGTCTTACATCATTGGGTCTTCTATCCAATGGGGTTCTGATCCTCGAATCACTATTGTTGAGCTCACTGAGATTCAGTATCTTTTCTTTAGGATTACGTGTCATTCCTTGTGGCCTATCTCTCATCTACACACCATCCCTATCGAGCGATGTGTGTTTCTGTATGCCCTTATTTTTGATGCTCCTATAAGCTTTCCTCATCTTTTTATTCTTTCTTTAACTGAGGTTCATAGAAGTAGTTCTACTGCTCATGCTCTTTTCTTCCCTGTTTTTATTCACCGGATTTTGTTACATCTAGGTTTAGATGAGTTTCCGGCGTCTGAGCCTGTTTATATTATCTCTCCTATAGGTGCCACCTTTCTTAGGCAGAGGGCTGCTTAGATGAGAGCAAGCTCTAAACGTCCTAGGGTTGAGCCTTTTGGTGTCACACCTCTTCCTCCCTCTTCTATAGGTGATACTTCTACTGAGGCATCTGTCGATCTTGCTGCTGCTATTGCTGTTCCTCCACCTTCTACCTCAGATGATTCAAACATTCGTCGTACTTTGGAGACTATCATGACTGTTCAGGTGGCTCATGGTCAGATTTGTTGGGATTAGTGCTTTAGAATCCTATTGCATGATGTTATGTATGATATTATGTATGACATTATGTATGACATGATGTATGACTTAATATTGTAATTAATAAAGTTGTTTTTATTATTATCTAAAATAATGATAACATGAATATTCAGACATTATCATTTAGTCCATAAGATGCATAGTATGTGATTTATGTGATTTAGTCACAGATGATATAAGTCACAAATTCTTTGTAAACTCAGAATTTTAGTTCGTAGTCGGTGATGAAATTGGGCATTTCATCTGGGAAGACTATAACGTATCAACTAAGATGATTTGTCTTGATCATGGAAGTGAAGATTTCTAGTTGATGTGTTGATATGTTTTAAGAGTTAAGACATATTGAACTGGATCGCTGTGAGATTTATTATTCTCCTAACGACTGTCAAATGAATAATAAATCTCACGACTTCTATTTGCATAAACTCTTAATCCTGAGAGAATAATGGACCTGATTATGAAGTGTAGGTTGTTTTGATATATCAGGAGTGAGATCTAAAGTCACGATCAAAACCTCAGTATGTTGGGCAGCCACATTTAGTGTTGATGGAACATATATTCTCAAGATGGAATTCATAATCTCTTAATAGAGATATAAAATATTCCCTTGAGATAAGTATAATGGGTTCAGTTATTCAGAGAGTTAGGCCTAACCACTTTAGTAAGGAATTACTAAAGTATATATTTATGAAATTGGATTTCATAAATATATGATGAATAACTCAAAGGATTAAACCGGGTACTCAAGGATTAAGATGTAGTAATCTTCAAAGTGGCAGTCTATATTCATGACTTTGAATTACTACGAATATTTTATGAAGGGGTTGCATGTATAATAAAGTCTTGGGATATAATTTATTAATAAGGCCTAGAGTGCAATTATATTTATATAGTAGTATTAAATATAATTAATGGTAACTTTGGACTTGTCAAGAGTTGACAGAAAAGCCTAAGGCCCATTGGAGCTAGTGTCTTATTGGTCCCTTTTGGTCCCACTCCAAGCCACACACTAAAGCCCAATTGGAAATGCCTAATAGGCCAGCCCAATTAGATAATCAGTTAAATATAAAATGGAGAGACATACAGAATTTTTTCATTAGAAAAAGAAAAAGAAAAAGAGAGACATCATTGTGAAGTGGTGTGTATGTGTGAGTGAAGCCACTCGATTATTCTCCCTTAGAAACTGATTGAGAGACCACACTTCTTGGGCATAAAGTGGAATTGAAGTGAAGATTAAAAGTGCTCCCAAGTACTTATAATCTTTTGTTTTGAATTTCATCGCACCAAGGTACGCTATCTTGTTCTTAAATTCTGAAATTTACATAATGCAAGTTATCTGTTAGGACATATTTGTTTCACTTGTTAAGAACATATGTCATTATTTTATGTAGTTGGCTAATCCTTTGACAAAATGCACTTTACTTGTATTTGGGTAGATCTAATATGTGTTTAATACTTCAAGGAACATGTTGTTCAAGTCTAGTATTAAAGCCACGAAGATTGGACCAAGAAACAAGTGAAGAAAAAGTGTTCATTAAAGCTGGACAGATAGCTCGACACTTGTGGATAGATAGCCCGACAGCTGCCCGACATCTCTCGACAGCTGGCTATCTATCGAGCTTCTTAAGGTGTTTCTTATCGCAATCTCGACACCTTCTCGACAGCTAGTGGATCGATCGAGAAAGCTCTTGTCCCCTCGACAGCTTCTCGACACCTGCTATCTATCGAGGTTACGGGAATCAGAATTTTCAGATCTGATTCTTGGGCCAGGCTTTTGTATTTGTATATGGTTTCTTTTCTCACAACCCTAGACCTATATAAGGCTTATTTTAGAGGCCGTCATATAAGAGAATATAAGGAGAACATAAGTAAAAGGTGACCGATGCCTTATTCTCTTCGAAAGAAGCTACTGCGTCTTTGCGCCTTAGGGTTTTGTAACCAAGTGCTTCTTGATCTTCATTGTTGATGAAGTGAAGAACTTTGCAGCCAACATTCTTCTTCCTCAAGTGGGTGAGTGAGTCACGTACTGGGATTCGTGCAAAGGAGTTAGTCACGTACTGGGATCCATGCAACAAAAAGGGTGGCGTTCATATATTGAAGAGTTCAGAGGTTTTGAAGCAGTAGAAGGTTTCTGCTGTGAGTTCATCTACGGGGATTATAGAGTTTAGGAACAAAGGTTTTGTACTAGATCTGAAACTTCTCTTTACTATAGTAGATTGTTTTTCGATAAGGTTTCCCCCCAGGTTTTTTTACTGTGAAACTGGTTGGTTTCATTGATTTTCCTGGGTCATCATATCTTGTCTTATTTATTTTTCTGCTGCATGATTTTGACATGATATTGATGTTTGTTTGTTTTAACAAGTTTGATTCATAACGAATCTAATTAACAACTTGGGTTTAAACTTGTTAATTCTATCAACCGGGGTCTAAATTTCCCAACAAGTGGTATCAGAGCGGGTTCACTCTGATTAGATTAATTTCTTGAGTGTGATCCATTAACCCCTGTTGTCATGGATAGAGGACAGTCTTTATTTATTCCTCCTTTATTTGATGGAACTAATTATGTATATTGGAAAGTTCGTATGAAAGTATTTTTGCAAGCCCTAGGTGAACAGGTATGGCAAGCTGTTAAAGTTGGCTGGATTAAGCCAAAGGAAGTGCCAGTGGATTGGGATGACGCAACAATCATAGCGGCAAATTTCAACAATAGGGCTTTGAATGCTCTGTTTTGTGGGGTGACCAATGAGGAATTTAAGAAGATATCATCCACAGAAGTTGCCAAGGAAGCATGGACCATTCTTGAGACCACCTATGAAGGTACCAAGGCAGTAAAAACTATGAAGTTTCAACAACTCACTAGTAGTTTTGAAGAAATAAGGATGGAAGAGGATGAGACTTTTGATGAGTTTTATGCTAAACTCAAGGATATTGTGAATTCTACTTTTAATCTTGGAGAATGTATCACAGAATCCAAAATTGTTAGAAAAATCCTTAAGTCCTTACCTGAAAGATTCCATGCCAAGATCACTGCCATTGAAGAAGCAAAGGACATTGATCAAATTCCTTTGATTGAGCTTGTAGGGAACCTTCAAACCTATGAGATGGGATTGGACTCAATGGGAAAAGGTGGAAAGAGCAAAAACTTGGCTCTTAAGGGTATAGAGGAAGAGATTGAGGACTCTGAAAGCGAAGATGAAGATGAAGATGATGATGAGGATAAGGATCTATCATTCATAACTGATGAGATTATCAAGCTTCTTCAGTTTAGGAAAAAGGATAAGGGCAAACCTCCTAGGAAACCTAAATCCTCTAGGAAGGGCAAGAATGAAAAACCCCTTATTCAATGCCATGAGTGCAAAGGTTTTGGTCATATGAGGATAGAGTGTCCAAACTACCTCATGAAGGAAAAGACCGAGAAGCCAAAAGAGAAAGGGTTGATTGCTACTTGGAGTGATACTGAGGATGACTTTTCTGATGAGTATGTGGATGAATGTCGTCACGTTATGGCCTTTGTTCCCTCAACCGATAAGGTGATTGTGGAGAGTGCTAGTGACAGTGAGGATTCTTTTGATGATGAAGTACCCAAGAAGTTGACCCTTCAGGAAACCTATGATAAGCTATGCACTGAATTCATAAAATCTGAAAAGACTTCTCATCTTTGTAGAAAAGAGCTTAATGAGGTAAAAACTGAAAAAACTGATCTGTTAGTCAAAATAGATGAGACTACAAGGTTAGTTGAGACTCTTGTTATGGAGAACGCCTCATTAGAAAAGAATGTGAAGAATCTTGAAGTTGAGCTTAGTCAAGCTAGAACTCAAATAGAAAGGATGTCTAGTGCAAAGCTTGATGAGGTCTTGAGTCCTCAAAAGCCTAGTTCTGATAAAACTAGCTTAGGATATGTTGTTTCCTCCAACCCCTCCTCGTCCACGGCTTCTGGATCAAGGACTATCTTTGTGCCCCAATCTGAGAAAGGTAATAAAGGTATGAAATCTAAATCCTTTGTTAGACCTCATGTTTGTCACCATTGTGGTGTTTCTGGACACATTCGTCCTAATTTCTTTAAGTTGTATCCTCATAAGCAATTGTCCAAACGGTCACAGGTTTCCCCTCAAGGACCTACACCTTTGTTTGGAGAGTTATTAAAAACTTTGAGCTTTTTAACTCAATTTCAGGAGAATTTTAATTCTTCTATGTCCTTTAGTAGACATACTAGGACACGTGTCTTTTCATCTTCACGACCAAAAACTCGTGCTGTGTGGGTGAGAAAGGAGCCTAAGACTTAATTGTCTTTTCTGTTTGTCGTCTGCTTTAATTCTTTTTATCTAAAGTAGGACTCTCTTTGCTTGATTTCTTATCTGCTTTTGGAATCATGCTTTCATGCATCTGCATATTTCTATCATGTTTTCATGCATATGCATTTTTCTTTCATGCATTCATGTTATTTATCTGTTTTTGTTTGGTTGTTTAGCTTTTATTTTGTTTTGTTTTCAAAATAAAAATAAAAAGAGAAAAATCATAAAAATACAAAAACAGTGTGTGTTTTGTGTACATTGGTACTTGTGTACCTTGGATGGCCATTGAAACAAAGTTTTCTAAACTTTGTATCTTTTGTAGCTTAGGTGAGCATCTCTATGCATAACTAAGCAAGTGAGCTTTGTGGCTCTTGTTTGTGATGAGTAAGATTAAGTTATCTCTTAGACTTAACACTCATATAACTCTTTTTGACGGGTAGGACTAGAAAATCCTAAGAGAAAGGCATAAATAACCATCTCACCACTGTTGCCCGCCAATCATAATATGGCACCTGTATGCTTCGGCATAGCAAAAGTACAGTGTCATTGACACTTGTATGCTTCGGCATAGCAAAAGTACAGTGTCAAAGACATTCGTATGCTTTGGCATAGCAAAAATGCGATGTCAAATGCTTAACATCTTGGGTATTTCTTTTCTCTCTTTTTACGCCCATGCATGATATGCTTAAAAAAAAATATGCAAAGAAAATAAAAAGCAAAAAGATTAAAATGCTTTAAATATGATTGCAAGTGTGTTTTCTAGGAGATGTGGGAGTTATAGGATGTACCTCGAAGGTGATAATCCCCATCAAACAGTTATGATTGTGTGTGAGTTAAAGTTATTTTCTCATATCTCAGATCGTCATAACATGTATACACATATGCAATCTTGCAATGTTTTTCACACACAACACGCAATATTCTTTGCTACTCTTGATACATGTGCAGGTACAATGTGATTTGGCCATCACTAGGTTTACATGTGTTAATGTATGCTCACTAAACTGTCTTGACTTGTTTTTGAAATATAAAATTGGTTAGACTTGTTTAGTGTGTGTGTGTGTTTCTAAGGATCCATGTGTTTTTCACATGTTTTGCATCTTTCTATTATCTTGTCATCCATAGCATCTTGTTTCATTACATTCATACATTTTTGTGGATTCTTTGTACCCCTTTGATCATCCTTGATCATCTTTATGTTTCTTGGGTGAAGCTTTATAACTTCTTGTACCCTTTGTCAATCATGACAAAAAGGGGGAGAAATTGTGGAGACTTTATGGTTTCTTTCTTTAAGATTCTACAAGTTAGGGGGAGAAATACATTCCTTTGTAAGGGGGAGATGTGTTTCATCTTGTTAGGGGGGGTGCTTACTTCCTTCTTTTTGTACATTGGGTCTTGTGACCATTGTTTACATACATTGTGCTTATCTTCTTTATATGCTGATGTATGTTTCTTTCACCTACCTCTACATGTGTTGTTTCTTCTCTATCTTTATACACATGTTTCTTATTACTTGTATGCAATCTATTATTTCTGTTTCACACTAAGATGCCTTGATAAGTTTTGTTTAAAGTGTTTCAGAAATACAGGTTGTCAAAGTCTTCCATGCCATAAACTCTTTTCTTGCAAAGTTTTTCAAGGGTTTGTGATAAGATAAATTTTATTGTATTCAACAAGTGAGTATGAGTTGAGTGATTTATGACTTCTCTCATATGTTCATTTGTTTGCTGTGGTTTTGTCACGGATTGCCAAAGGGGGAGATTTTTAGGACATATTTGTTTCACTTGTTAAGAACATATGTCATTATTTTATATAGTTGGCTAATCCTTTGACAAAACGCACTTTACTTGTATTTGGGTAGATCTAATATGTGTTTAATACTTTAGGGAACATGTTGTTCAAGTCTAGTATTAAAGCCATGAAGATTGGACCAAGAAACAAGTGAAGAAAAGGTGTTCATTAAAGCTGGACAGATAACTCGATACCTGTGGACAGATAGCCCGACACCTCTCGACAGCTGGCTATCTATCGAGCTTCTTAAGGTGTTTCTTATCGCAATCTCGACACCTTCTCGACAGCTGGTGGATCGATTGAGAAAGCTCCTGTCCCCTCGACAGCTTCTCGACACCTCCTCGACAGCTGCTATCTATCGAAGTTACGGGAATCAGAATTTTCAGATCTGATTTTTGGGCCAGGCTTTTGTATTTGTGTAGGGTTTCTTTTCTCACAACCCTAGACCTATATAAGGCTTATTTTAGAGGCCGTCACATAAGAGAATACAAGGAAAACATAAGTAAAAGGTGACCGATGCCTTATTCTCTCCGAAAGAAGCTACTGCATCTTTGTGCCTTAGGGTTTTGTAACCAAGTGCTTCTTGATCTTCATTGTTGATGAAGTGAAGAACTTTGCAACCAACATTCTTCTTCCTCAAATTGGTGAGTGAGTCACGTACTGGGATTTGTGCAAAGGAGTTAGTCACGTACTGAGATCCGTGCAACAAAAAGGGTAGCGTTCATATATTGAAGAGTTCAGAGGTTTTGAAGCAGTAGAAGGTTTCTGTTATGAGTTCATCTACGGGGATTGTAGATTCTAGGGACAAAGGTTTTGTACTAGATCTGAAACTTCTCTTTACTATAGTGGATTGCTTTTCAGGAAGTTTCCCCCCAGGTTTTTTTACTGTGAAACTAGTTGGTTTCATTGGTTTTCCTGGGTCATCATATCTTGTCTTATTTATTTTTCCGCTGCATGATTTTGACATGATATTAATATTTGTTTGTTTTAACAAGTTTGATTCATAACAAATCTAATTAACAACTTGGGTTTAAAACTTGTTAATTCTATCAACCGGGGTCTAAATTTCCCAACATTATCAATCATGAATGAAATAGATCCTTGTTTATTGCTTCCACTGTGTGTTTTGTATAAGATACAAAACCAGATTTACCAACAAGATTTTGGTGGACATGCTTGATGAGTTTCATGCCTTGCGAGTAGATTTAGAGCATTTTAGACGATTGCCTCCGCCACCTCCTTTTAATGATGATTTTTGATTGCCCTTTGGTAATTCGTCACAAAAAGGGGGAGTACATTTATAGAGGAGATTTTCGTTCTTAGGGGGAGATTTTTGTGTTTTGGAGCTGTGGAGATTTTAGATTGTATCTAGGTACTTCATTATGTATCTCCATTTTTGGCTCATGATGTATTTTTGTTTAGGTTGTCCATGATAGGGGGAGATACATTGATTGTATATGTTTCTTGTTTCACATTGCTTATTGATTTATATTTATGAGGTTATTCATGATATATGTCTTTATTTTGTGTTATGTGAAATCAATAAGTTATTTTGTTTTACTTGTATTTGTCACACATGCATTTATGCGTTTGTTGAGTATTTCAGGAAATATTCAGGTTGATTCAGTTGTGCTGCTGTCTACACTTGCAACTAATAGATAGTAGTTAGGTTGAATTTGTTATGTTGGGCAATGTTTTTGTAATGGGCTATTTTTATGTAAACTTTGAGCATTTAGTTAAGTTTGTATTTTGTCACGGATTGCCAAAAGGGAAGTTTGTTAGGTTTTAAGGAATTGGAAACTAATGTATTAGAACTTCATTTTGTAATGTTGGCAAACCATGATCAAAACGTTTTAGTCTTGTTTAGACTTGCTCAAAGTATAGGTTTATGTGTAAAGTTGGAATCGAGTTACTGCAGGATTTACTGTGTAAATCTTGTTAGGTTTTTAGACTCCTTAAACCAACTAGATTAACCTAGTTAATTAGTCAAGTGATTAACTTAGTTAAATTATGCAATTCTAGGTTATCACAAATATACAATCATATCAAGAATATAGAGCAGCGGAAAAGTAAATAATACAATGATATGATGACCTAGGAAATCACACGGTAAAAACCTAGGGAGGATTTGACTTAGCTATCCTCAAGGTAAACTTGAATCCACTATGCGAAAGAATCGAAGTTCATACAAAAGGACTTACAAGCTCCCCGCTTGACTTCCTAATGCTACCTACCAGTAGAACTTACTGACACGACCATGTGCAAACTCCGAATCCACAGACTCCTTCTTTCTTGGATTCTCCACAAGATACAAGCACCCCCGCTTGTTTTTCTTTAACTTCCAATGACAGCAACTGAGTTGATCATCAAGGTATTGATAATATCTCTACCTAGAAAACCCTAAGTTTATGTGAAGGAAAGCTCCTCAAAGATCTCACAAGAGATTCACACAAACAGCAAAGTACGAGCAACAATACAACAAGAGCAACTCACAAAAACGTGGCTAGGGTTTTGCCTTATATACCTAAGGCAAAAACATAAAACCCTAAATGTTTAATGAGATAGGGCTAAGTTGGAAAATTCTACAGAAAAACATTTTGGCCAACTTTCGATCGATCGAGCCAGGCCGAAATGCACCAATGCATTTGCAGCCTCTCGATTCCAACTTTACATAAAATATATAACTTTAAGCAAGCCTAAACAAGACTAAACATATTATTTTGATCACGGTTTGCCAACATTACACATTAGAGTTCTAAATACACAAATTCCTAAATCTTTAGAACCTAACAAACTCCCCCTTTGGTAATCCGTGACAAAACACAAATTAAAAGCTCAAAGTTTACAAGTAAAAGCCCTTTACAAAAACAATGCTCATAAACACAAATTCAATCCTAACTACTATTCATCAGTTGCAAATGTAGACAGCAACTCAATTGAATCAACCTGTATATTCCTGAAACACTCAACAAACGCATAAACGCATGTGTGACAAAAAACAGTAAATAAACAGGTATAACATTATTGTATGATTCACACAACACATAATAAAGACATATATCAATGAATAACTCATAAATATAAATCAATAAACAGTGAATCACAAAGAAACAAGAATCATGTATATCAAAAACAATGTTACTCCCCCTAACATGAATAGCCCCAAAGAAAAGATATACAAGGTGAAGCAGCTAGATACAATCTAATATCTCCACTAGCTCCGCAAAACAAACAATATACTCCCCCTCACTACAAAAACTCCTCTACAAGTCAAAACTCTACTCCCCCTTTTTGTGACGGAATGCCAAAGGACAATCACACGCCATCATCAAAAGGAGGTGGTGAGGGTGAACGAAGATGTGCTAAGTCGGCTCGTAGAGCACGAATCTTATCAAGCAAGTCCACCAAAATCTAACTATGAGCCGCTTGAATGGTCATGACAGTCTCCAAGGTATGACGTATATCAAAGTCATCCGAAAGAGGTGGAGGAACATCAGCAGTAGCAGCATCACCAACAGGATCAGTAACATCCTCACCAGCAAGACCTGTAGAATAAGAAGGAGGAGGTGCGCTACCAGAAGGCGCAGACCTAGGGTGTTTAGAGCCAACTCGAAGATGAGCAGCCCTCTGTCTAAGAAAAGACGCACCTATGGGAGCAATAACATGTACGGGCTCAGAAGAAGGGAAACCACCAAGATCAAGATAAAGCAAAATCCTATGAATAAAAATAGGATGGACAAAGGCATGAGAAGAAGATGAACTCCTATAAACATCGTTCAAAGAACGAAGGAACAAGTTAGGAAAACTAATAGGAGCATCAAGCACAAGAGCATACAAAAAGATACACCCCTCGAGAAGAATGGTGTGAACATGAGAAATGAGCCATATAGAATGACACGCTATCCTAAAGAAGAGATAGTGCAACTCAAATAGCTCAGTAGTGGTGATCCTAGGATCAGAACCCCACTGGATAGTAGACCCAGTGATGTATGACATGACATCACTCAAAAGAGGAGACTCATCATAAGGGTAGACAGAGTGCTGGACCAAAGGCACCCTAGAGCATCAGCCACTACAGTAGGAGTAATGATGTACTCTACGCCTCGTATCCAACTCTGAACCAAAGTGTTGCAATCATAGATGCGGATAGAGATGTTTGAAAAGAACTCTCTAATCAAGGTAGCTGGAGGAGGAGGATCAGAAATATCCAACAAAGGTAACTAGCCCCGACGCTCAAAATTTGCCATAATGGCAGGATCAAACTCATCTAACAAAACAGAATGTTCAGCCTATATCTTTCTCTTAAGGTTTAGCTTCTCAAAAGTCTCTTGGTTTTTCTCACTCAGAAACCTCTCACGGTCAAAAGAAGAGCTCTAGTCTTCCTAGGCATAGTGCTAAGGAAAGAACAAAGACACAGAGGTAAAACCAAAAGAACAAAATAAAACAAAACCAAGGGTAGACTGCAAGTTAGCACAAAAATATAGAATAAAAATCTATATGATGCATGAACAATGTACAATGTCATGATGCATGTACCAATGCAGTAGACAAAATTCAAATTAAGTTCAATTACACAAAATTGGCTTGAGCATAGAGTTTCTAACAAAAACCCTAAAAATTTGAAAAACCACTTGAATGTTTTGAAAGAAATTGATGAATTGATCATCACACAGGGTTGAAAACAGATTAGAATAATCAATATCAACAAAACAACAAGCCAATTATATCAATTGAACTCAATTGAACAAAATCCCTAAATCGGATCAATCTCAAACCCTAGAATTTTCAATTTTTCACAAATCTCAAAATTGATCAAATTAACAAGCAAAGATCAATGTAATAACATGATAGGAACAAAACGCAAGGATCAATTTCAGAAAAAATTGCTTGAATCATCAAAAAACCCAAAATGCATAGGTTCGAAATCCCCAAATTAAAATGCATGAAAAATGCATGAAATGTGAAAATAAAAGCAAAACGAAGGGTAAAATGGACATATCGGCTTAAGGAGAGAGAAACCTTGCAAAAATTACGGAAGAAAACAAGAAAAAAAATCGTTGTGGAGCCTTGCCAAGTCGGAGAGAGAAAAAAAAGTTTGAAACTTTTTGAAAAAGTGACTTTGAGAAAGTCAGATCTGAGTTTTAAAAAAAACTTGATTCACGATATTCGATTGATCGAAAATTACATTCGATCGATCGAATCAATCCGAGATTTCTAAAAGAATTTTAAGTAATTTTCGATCGATCGAAATAGGCAGCGGCTCACAACATTTTGAGAAAAATTAAAGTTTTGAAAAACACAAACCATATTTTGGGCATAACTCCTCAAAGCATTAAAATTGATGAACAAAATGCATGAGTTTGAGATGGAATGCTTTTTCAAAAACCCAAGTTTTAATCCCAGTTTCTCCAAAGAAAATTTCAACCATTCTCCCTTTAAATTCTCAAGCAAACAAATGTTTTGCATAATACTTAAGGTATTTTCAAACTTGGTTGGTCAGACCAAAAACACACACAATAACATGTACAGTGTTTAGCAAAGAGTAACTTGTGTAGCGTGTGCAACTAGCAAAAGCTTGAGATACATGTGAGGTGATATGTAAATAGAAATCAATCACAATTTCTACAAAAGTCATCACATAAATTTGAGAGAGACTATCACCTAAAGAGTTACATCATATAACTCCCACATCTCCTAGAACATAAGCTTGCAATCATGTAAGTTTCTTGAATTTTGCCTCATAATTAGATGATTTTGGCATCAAGCCTAATAGTACACACTAGTTTTAATTATGTGAATTGGCATCAAGCCTAATAGTACACACCGGTTTTAATTATTAAGCAATTAACCGAGGCTACACCTTATGTTCTTTTTGTGCATGTGCTACACTTTCTCGAGCACAAAATCTTATGATATGCACTAAGGTGTTCATGATTGGCTAGTGAACAGTGGTGAGATGGTTATTTCTGCCTTTCTCAAAAGGATCAAGTCCGATAGTCAAATAACATGTGACATTAAGATTAAGACAAAGTGATAAACACCATAAACATTTTTCCCACACAACATGCACTACAAAGCTTCAACTAGTAAAGTGCAATAAATAAGCTCATCAAAGCTAGACAAGGTACACAAGACATGTTATGTGTAAATAAATTGACCAACCTTATTTTCAAAGACCAAGAAAAATAGTGTCAAACACAATTTGCTTTTCTCTTTTTTTTTTTTTTTTTTTTTTTTGGGCAATGCTGGCTGTCAATTTGGGATTGCGGGCTTGTTTTTGGTCTGCTTAATGCATTAGATTGTCTTTTATTTTGTGTTTAATCCAGTAAAATAACCACAAAGAAAAAAAGTTATAAATGTATAAGATTTCCCCTCCAGTTATTTTTAATTTTATCATAAGATTTTTTTCCCATTCACACACAAAAAT
The DNA here is from genome assembly GCA_032727855.1 of Quercus ilex subsp. ballota. Taxonomy (NCBI): domain Eukaryota; kingdom Viridiplantae; phylum Streptophyta; class Magnoliopsida; order Fagales; family Fagaceae; genus Quercus; species Quercus ilex. The sequence continues at coordinate 30,792,430 of CM064919.1, forward strand.
CAAACTCCAGTCCACTTAGTTAACATTATTCATTTTATTAAAAAAGAAATTCTAAAATAAAATTAATAATAAAGCTAAAGTGAGCTTAAAAAAAAAAATATATAGAAAGCAAATAGAAAGCAAGAAACAGAGAAGCTACAAGTTGTTTAATGTAATACTGATGTAATTAGTTAGTTTACAGTGGACACGTGTTAGTTCTATATTGGTAAATTGATTATTTAGTTAGTTTGTTAATAGTTTATTAGATTTTCCCACTTTACTCTTACTGTATATAAAGAACAGAGATTGTATAATTATACAATACACAGAATCATTCACATACAATTCTTTTTCCCTTAGGTTTCCTTGAGTTCCACCATTGTAGAAGGTGTATGTGCTTGAATTCTAACAATACAATATTCATCCTTTAATTTTGGACCTTATTAAACTTTATTTTTGTCATTTGGGTCATTTATATGAGAGAGCAAGATCAAAAATAATAATAACAACAACAACAGCAACAACAATAATAATAATTGTAGGGATAAAGGGCTCAAATATCGGTATTGGGCCGTGGGCCGTGTCTGAGGACATTAGGTAGTTCGAGGATAGGTAATAGTGATGAAGGCCTACAGGAAAATGGTCTGTGGAAGGAGTTTGGTCATGAGCAACTGGAAATGTTGTCTGAGGAGAAGTACCTCCTCGGCTAAACAGAATAGAGGTCATAAGTCCGACCTTCTGTCAAAAACAAGGCAACAGACAATCATATTGGCAAGGATAAACATCAAGTGGGGATAAGACAAAAGAGAGTTGGGAAATATCTGAGAAAAAAGCTGCTCCCACCGCATTGAATGCTTTGCAGTTAACCCCGTGGCCGCATTTATGTGGAGGTGATAGCTGAACAATAACATCCTTACAGCTACCCACAAAGACTTCAGGAAGGTGCTAATGGGACAAGTATCAAAGCCAACAATCTAATCTACACATGGAGGCTGAGATGAAGTAAGGAAGGGGAATATAAAGAATAAAAATCTCATTACAAAGGGATCATCAGATAATCTAGAGAAAAGACACTGTACACTCAAGAACTGTAATTTTAGTTAAGTCTAAGAGAAATATATAAGAACGACCTTCCTCAGACTTTGCCGAGGAGGATTTCCCTTGCCTAAAACTGTTTGTTTTATGCTTTCTAATAACAACTATCCTACTGTGATCATTAAGCACCTAACTCATTGGAAGTTTAGTTTCAAGCTCACCCTCTACAAATTTATTGTTTTGGGCTCTTTGGGCCATCGACCATTTCATTTGGGCTTTGAGAGCAAATTGTGTCCTTACAATTGGCGCTGTCTGTGGGAAACTAGAACATTCTTGAGTTCCTCGTCCAACCATGGTAGGTTTAGGGCCACACCGTGAAGAATCTGTGGAATCCCAACATCAAGATCAATTTCTTAATCTTGAACAAAGGAGAGACTGCGAGTTTAGTGTGCACACCACCCATTGAAGTAGGAATCATTATAGAAGTGGGAGTCATATGTCCCATGGAGAAGACACCAGGAACATGCAATTGGAGATAGACCACTTACAGAGGAAGTTACGCCGTAAGCGACAGAGAGGGACTCCTTCAAGCTCAGAGTCTCCCTCTGAGGATGATAATGATAATAGCTACAGGCCCAGATCAAGGACTCCACCTAGTGAGTCTTTTTCATGTGATGAGGATCACCATTATAGGCGGAAAGGCAAAAGTCCATCTCGCAAAGGCCTGGGCAATGATGCTATGAACAGGGCCTTGCGCCAGATTTCTAAATCATCGTTTACATAGAGAGTGAAGGAGGAAAGCTTTCTCAGCAGTTTACACAGCCAATGTTTACCATGTATAATGGTAGGACAGACCCTGTGGAGCATGTCAGCCATTTCAATCAAAGAATGGTTGTTCACTCAAAGAATGAGACCTTGATGTGCAAGGTGTTCCCATCTAGCTTGGGGCCAGTGGCGATGAGATGGTTCAATGGTTTGAAAGAAAGTTCAATCAATTCCTTTCAAGAGCTTACTAGGGCCTTTGGAGCCCATTTTGTTACTTGTAGTAGGGTTCCTCGTCTTTTAGATTCCTTACTGTTTATGGCCATGCAAGAGGGAAAGACCCTGAAGATGTATTCAGACAGGTATTGAGAAATGTTTAATGAGATAGATGGAAATTTTGATGATGTGACAATAAGGGCTTTCAAGGTCGGCTTGCCTGCTGAGCACGGTTTGAGGAAGTCTTTAACAAGGAAGCCTGCCAGGAGCGTACATCAGCTCATGGATTATATTGATGAGTATAAACGGGTCGAGGATGATCAACAACAAGGAAAGGGGAAGGCCAAGGTAGTTCCCAAAGACCGAAGGGATTTCAAATCAGAGAGGTACAACAACAATCGACCCAGGAGAGAGTTTGCTAGGCATACTGGACCTACCACCGCCCAAGTAGTTAGCACTTTGTTCAGGGAGCCTGTGCACCATATCTTGGAGAAAATAAAGAATGAGTCATACTTCAAGTGACCAAATAAGATAGGTGGAGACCCCACGAAGCGCAACCAAAGTCTTCATTGTCAGTACCATTAGGACCAATGACATACTACAAAAGAATGTAGGATTCTGCGGGATCATTTGGAGCAGTTGGTCAAGGTTGGGAAACTAAAACAATCCTTGTATCAGCCCAATGGACAAGGGAGCTAGGCTAGGTCAGCGCATCAGAAGGTTGCTTCTTCAAGACCACCTTTGAGGACAATCAATGTTATTCTTGCTGCCCTAGGCAGGACTAGTTCCTATCCATCCAGGGTGATGTCTATAGCTCGACCATATGCAGAGGACTTGATTCCTGATCCTAAGAGATGTAGAATGGAAGTCCCACCAGCTTTATGCTTTTCTGATGAGGATAAGGTGGGAACTTTACAACCACATAATGATGCTCTAGTGGTTACCCTCTAGATTTGGGGGTACAATGTGAAGAGGGTTTTGGTAGATCAAGGCAATGACACAGAGATCATGTACCCTAATCTGTACAAAGGGCTCAAGCTGAAACCCGAGGACCTAGCTTATTATAACTCTCCTCTGGTAGGGTTTGCTGGGAAAACAATCATCCTAAGGGGCCAGATCAGACTACCTGTTCAGGCAGGGTTGGAGGTCGTGGAAGTGGACGTTATTATGGTAGATGCATATTCCCCCTACACAGCTATTGTGGCGAGGCCTTGGCTTCATGCCATGGGGGCTATTTCCTCCACTTTGCACTTAAAAATGAAGTATCCTTCAGGGGATCAGGTTGAAGAATTGATTGGAAGCCAGTCCATGGCTAGACAATGTTTGGTGGCTACAATTAGACATTAGTCTGAAGGTGAATCCTGGAATATTACAGAAAGGGATTTATAGCAATCAAGGAGAACAGTCCTATCCTCGAATGTTGTGGTAGAAGGGGAAAAGTGTGAAGAGTTAGAAAAAATCATCATTGATAATGATGAGGAGAAGTTTTTCCAAGTAAGAGTTCAGTTGCTTCCTCGGGAGAAGGAAGAATTGGTTATTTTCCTTAGGAAGAACGTTGACATGTTCGCATGGAATGCTTATGAAGCTCCCGGGATGGATCCAAATTTCATCTATCATCATCTAAACGTGAATCCATCTATCATCCCTAAGAAGCAACCACCTCGGTGCTCTTCCAAAGAACATTCGGATGCTATTAAAGAGAAAATGACCAAACTTAAGTAGGCAGGAGCAATAAAAGAGGTGTTTTATCCTGAGTGGTTAGCCAACACGGTGGTGATAAAGAAGAAGAATGGGAAGTGGCGAGTATGTGTAGACTTCACAGATTTAAACAAAGCTTTCCCCAAAGATCCCTTCCCAATACCTCGGATAGACCAGTTGGTGGATACAATAGTTGGTCATCCTCGGATGAGCTTTTTAGATGCCTTTTAAGGGTACCACTAGATACCATTGACTCTGGATGATCAGGAAAAGACTGCTTTGTTATGCCCACGGGGAATTACCACTACAAAGTGATGCCTTTTGGACTGAAGAATGCAGGATCCACTTATCAGAGGATGATGACTAGGATGTTTGAACCTCAACTTGGCAAGAACATTGAAGTCTACATAGATGATATGGTGGTGAAGAGTAAGGTGGAGTCCGAGCATGTAAATGACCTCGGAAGTATTTTTGAAGTATTGAGAAAACACAAACTACGCTTTAATGCTTCTAAGTGTTCTTTTGGCGTCAGTTCAGGAAAATTTCTGGGTTATATGGTCGCTTATCATGGAATTGAAGTCAACCCTGATCAAATTAAGGCAATTAACAATCTACAACCTCCTCGGAGTCCCAAGGAAGTCCAGAAGTTGATAGTAATGACTGTAGCCCTGAACTGATTTATTTCACGATCTGCCTACAGATGTAGGCCTTTCTTCCAACTGTTGCACAAATGGAAAGGATTTGAGTGGACTGAAGAGTGCGCCTTGGCCTTTCAGCAGTTGAAGGATTATCTTTCTCGGCCACCCATTATGTTCAAGCCCTAGGAAGAGGAGGTTCTTTTGGCCTATATTGCTATGGCCTCCCATGCAGTTAGTCTAGTACTGGTAAGGGTGGACAATGGAGTACAACGACCAGTATATTATGTGAGTAAGTCATTACATGAAGCAGAGGTTTGTTATTTGCCACTTAAGAACGCTATTTTGGCTGTGGTACATACTCCATGGAAACTCCCTCATTATTTCCAAGCTCACATAGTTGTGGTTTTGACCTAACTTCCTCTTCAATCATTGCTCCAAAAGGCTAATTATACAAGGAGAATTGCCAATTGGGGAATAGTTTTGGGAGCCTTTGATATTAAGTATATGTCTTGGACCTCTATTAAGGGCCAGGTTCTTGTAGATTTGGTGGTAGAATTTAGTGAATCTCTAGTAGAAATGGAGGATGAGAAGCAAAACTTAAGAAGAAAACCAATTGAAGCAATCTCCCTACAAGGACCCTCATCTTGGAAATTGTATGTTGATGGTGCAGCTAATTAGAGAGGATCTGGGGTAGGACTAGTTGTGGTGTCCCCAGACAAGATCACCATTTGAGAAATCTTTAAGATTGGGTTTCTGGGCTACATATAATGAAGCCGAGTATGAGGCTTTGTTGGTAGGGATGGCTATGGTTCAGAAAATAGGAGGAAAATTAGTGAAGGTATTCTCGGACTCGAGGTTAGTGGTGGGCCAAGGGAAGGGAGAGTTGGAAGCTAGGGACTTGAGAATGCAAGAGTATTTGAATCAAGCTAGGCACTTGCAATCAAGTTTTGAATTTTTCACTTTGCAACAAATTTCGAGAAGCAAGAATACACATGCTGATTCTCTAGCTATTTTAGCAACCTCTTCTGGATAAGATTTACCTCGAGTTGTACTTGTTAAAGATTTGCATAGGCCCACCGAGGAGAAGAAAGGAAAGGTCCAGGTTCACCAGGGAGAAGAAAGGGAAGGTCCAGGTTCACCAGATTAAGGTTGGGCCTAGTTGGATGGATTCTTTAGTTCTGTTCCTTAAGGAAGGTACTTTGCCTGAAGAGAAGGGAGAAGCAGATAAAGTACGGAGGAAAGCTCCTCGTTTCTAGTTGTTCGAGGAGCAAAAGTTGTATAAACGTTCTTTTTTGGACCATACTTACTATGTGTCCATCTTGAAGCAGTGGAGCCACTCTTAGAGGAGTTAAATGAGGGAATCTATGGAAGTCATACAGGAGGCAGGTCTTTATCCCATAGGGACCTCACTTAGGGGTATTGGTGGCCAAGTATGCAGAAAGAGGCATAGGAGTATGTGAAGAAGTGTGATCAATGCCAAACATTTGCTCTAAACATTCATCAGCCAAAAGGTGCCCTTAATCCTTTGTCTAGTCCATGATCTTTTGCTTAATGGGGCTTGTAAATCGTAGGACATTTCTTAAAGCTACAAGAAACTGAAGATGGCTTCTGGTTGGCACTGATTACTTCACAAAGTGGGTAGAGGCCGAGCCACTAGCCAATATTAGGGATGTGGATTTAAAGAAGTTTGTATGGAAAAATATTGTCACTCGATTTGGGATTCCTCACACCTTCATCTCAGATAATGGGCTTCAATTTGATAGTAAAGCTTTTAGGAGGTATTGTTGTGAATTGGGCATTAGGAACAACTATTTAACTCCAGCCTATCCATAAGGGAATGAGTAGGTCGAGACTGTTAATAAAGTTATAGTGAATGGGCTTAAGAAGAGGTTAAACGAGGCAAAGGGTAGATGGGTGGAAGAATTACCACATGTTTTCTGGACATATCAGACTACTCTTCGTTAGTCAATTGGGGAAACACTCTTTTCAATGACTTATGGGTTTGAGATTGTGATCCCTCTAGAGACTGGATTTCCGACACTAAGTATGAGCTTGTTCACTTCAGACAACAATGATGGGCTATTGGAAAAAAGTCTAGACTTGGTTGAGGAATGAAGAGAAGCTGCCATGTTTCAGCTAACATATTATCAACAGAGGATCAAATAGGAGTATGATACTAGTGTAAGGGCAAGGCCGTTAGTATCTGGTGACATAGTATTGAGAAAAGTTGTGAGTACTGCAAAAACCCAGCATAGGGAAAGCTGGAGCCCAATTGGGAGGGGTCATATCGTATTACCTCGGTAGCTAGAAGATTTAGATGAAAATGTTATACCATGCCCTTGGAATGTAAATAACCTACGAAGGTATTACTATTAATGAAAGACAACTCTGCCACATTTTCATTTATAATATTATATGTTGTGTTCCATTTCTTTAAGTATTAAACAGAACCTTGGTCATGCCTGACTCCTCGGACCACATACCTTGTGTAAATTAATACTTATCATTATTTATCTAAGTGTTAAACAGAACCTTGGTCATGCCTAGCTCCTCAGACAACATACCTTGGGTAAATCAATACTCCTCATTATTCATTTAATTATTAAATAGAACCTTGGTCATGCTTGGATTCTCGGACCACATACCTTGGGTAGATTAATACTTCACAATATTTATCTAAGTGTTAAACAAAACCTTGGTTATGCCTAGCTCCTCGGACCACATACCTTAGGTAAATTACTGCTTCTTATTTATTTAGGTATTAAACAGAACCTTGGTCATGCCTGGCTCCTCGGACCACATACCTTGGATAAATTAATACTCCTCATTATTCATTTAAGTATTAAATAGAATCTTGGTCATGTCTAAGTCCTCGGACCACATACCTTGGGTAAATTAATACTTCTTAATATATATTTAAGTGTTAAACAGAACTTTGGTCATGCTTGGCTCCTCGGACCACATACCTTGAGTAAATTAGCACTGCTCAGCATTTATCTAAGTGTTAAACAGAACCTTAGTAATGTTTGGTCCCTCGGACCACGTACCTTGGATAAATTAACACCTACAACTACCTGGATCTACTGCTAAGTAGAGTGTTATGTGAAGCCTTGGATAGATAGATGCTTCGCCATTATTTGAAGTTAAGAGGAGAATCCTGAAGTATATATAATCTTTTAAGCTACTTATCTCAGGTACATAAGGTATGTTTTGAAGTTAAATTACACTTTGTCAAATGTTATGGGCTGGGAAAGGTTAGCCTATTATATTGCCAATCACATGGAATGTAGTAGATAGATTGCCACTTACATAAATAACTGTCAAAGTTAAGAATGAAGATATATCTTTAATCAAAAGAAACCAAAAGTTATGCTTATGTCAGTTAAGTACTGATTAGAAGAGAAATTATGTTTGATTTTGCATAAACACGAGAAAGCACAAAGGAAGTTAATGTTTTTCATTGCGTAAGGCCTTGAAAAGGCAAGGAAAGTATATATCTAGGAATATAAACAACAATTACATATAGAAAGAAATACACCTAAAAAAAAAAAAAACCACTAAACATAACCAAGGTCCTATTTGGTCTTGGAGGGAGGATTGGCTTTCGCTGTGGCCTTGGCAGGTAGTTCAGGCACTGTGGCTAAGGAGACTGAACCCTTAGCGTTAGGATCCTCCTTGGCCTTGAAGGGGAGAGTCATTGGAACCAGTTCTTGGCTTTGGGAGGCTCCCTTCTCTTTGGAGGAGCCTTTGGGTGCAGGTGGAATCTTTGTGGCCTCAGGGGCTACCTCTTTTGCTGGTTCTTTTCTATAGCACTAGCTTGTTCAGCCTCCTTGGGGGGAATGGCAGAGGAAGGAGTAGTGTCAGCAAAGGCAGTCTGGTTGGACTCTAAAGCTTTGGGGGTGGCCTCAATTTGGGAGTTTGAAGGGCCTGGTATCCTAAGGGCTGGGGGATAGAAGGCATTTTTTGCCCTCCTAAGTGTGGAAGAAGCATCCACCCCAGCTTGGTTTAATGCTTCATTCCACACTTGAAGGCAGTAGCCTCTACATGCCCCAGTGACCTAGGCCCTTAAGTTTTCTTCTGTCTCTGTTACCCCTACTTCATACCTAACTTGCTCCGTTCTATCTGTAGCCTCCTCTATCTCTTCCAGCTTTTTTCTTTAGAGCCTCTATCTACTCCTTGGCTACAGGTAGCTAGTCCTTAGTTTGGCGGAGTTGTTTGCATTGATTCTCCACCTGCCTCTCAACCCCCTGCAGAGCAACCTCGACACTCTTTTTCTCTCTGTTAGCCTCGGTCAGCTTGGTGTTTAGGTCTGGAATCCTCTTCTCGGCTAGCGTGAATGCATACATGGCAGCTATGCGCCCTCCCTCCTCCTCCTTCAATTGCCTATGAGAGTTGTTCACTAGCTCCTTGGCCATGTGCACAGCTTGAATTGCCTTAAAAAAAAAAATGGTGAGATGAAATAATTGGAATACTTAGTAAAAAAGGGGGGGGGGGGGGGGGGAAGCACTTACCAATGCAAGATCCCTCTTCAGAGTTAGAAACACTTCATGTTTCTTTATGGTCCTTAAGTTAGCCATGTCATCAGGTACCAAGAGGGGCTGCTCCAAAGCATTTGCCATGTATCCAGCCTTCCCTTTCTGGAAGTCTCTAATAGAAGAATCCATGGGTAGAAGAGATCCATTCAGCACCAAAGGAGGGTTTCAAGCTGGTACCTTAGTGTAACGATCGTGCCCCTTCACCAGAGGACCTCTTCTGGGTTGTCCTTGCTACTTTAGCCCCTTTCTGGGGCTCGGGTTCCTTAAGGGGGATGACTTCTCCCTCCTCAATTACGTCTTTGCCTTTTAGTTCCTACTTCCTCTTCTTGTTTGCAGGGCCAGGCTAAGAGGTTTGGGCAAGAAGAGGAGTATGAGACTTGGTTTGGATGGCCACCTCGGGCACAGTGCCTCATGCGTGAGACTCAAGAAGCTCAAGAAGGCTTGTCTTGGCCTTGCGTTATAGCACCGTTGCATCGGGAATACTGGAGGCTTTTTGGACACTGCTTACTTATGCTGGAGGGAGGTGGCTAAAATCAACGCTTGAAGGCTCTGGAGACTGAATCTAGTTGAAAACTTCAAAGTCCTCCTCGGAGTCTGAAACTTCAACTACTCTTACTGTTTCTTCAGGAATTGGTTGGGAAGGGGTTGCTTCTTCCTCGACAGTGCGCTGAAAGGGCAATTCCACCAATTGTGTACCTTCTGGAGCAGGACTAGCGAGAAAGCCTAGTACAGCGATGTTGATTTGGTGTAAGCAAGAGTCTTTCACTTTTATAACGTACTTCGGGGCTTGAAAGCTGGAGGAGATGGGATTGTAGCTGAGGATGATGTGGATTGCTCTTAAAGGTCTGTCAGTGTGGACAAAAATCTCGGCCTTCAATATCCTTGTTGGGTCGAGCTCGTTGACAAGACTGAAGTTAGGGATTGCAAAGTACTTATCTGCAAATTCACCAAAAATTAAAACATTGTTAGAATAGAGCACAAGTAAAATAAGAACCAATTTACGAATGAAAATAGAAGAGGTGAGCACAAAAAAGTGTTAGTAAGAAAAGGGGTATTGTTATAGTAGTAAACCTAAACCTAAACCTAAACACCCCACCTGGTGTCCCATCTCGTGTTAGGCAATGAAGTCCATCGTGCCACTTCTCTAAGACAATTAGGAAGTCCTTGTCTATACCATTGTTAGTATTGGAGAGACACGATATCAGCCTGACCGTAGGGACCCTAGTTTTTAGATAATATCCCTGGCCTTTGAGGTGTTGACGATTGTAAATCCAGTTAACGTTATAATGGGTGAGGTTCACACCCATCTTTTTGTTAAGGGCGTCTATGCTACCTAAAATCCTAAACACATTAGGGGCGCATTGGGTGGGTGAAAGTCTATGGGCAATAAGGTAGTCCCTAGTCACTCTACCTATGGGGATTCTCATCCCTCCATCTATAAAGGCAATTATAGGGATTACCACTTCCCCCTCTTGCCTTAGGGCATGCCACTCCCCTCCGCGGCAATACCTAATGGAAACCTTAAGTGGAATACGATAACGAGCTTTAAAGCTCTTTATACCCTCTGGGGTGTCTACTAAACTAGCAAATCTACTCATTTGAAAAATAATTGAATGTGTTAGGGTGATGAGGTGAAATTAGATGGGCCTAGGAAGAAAATGTTCTAGATTTAAGAAGAAATGCTAAAGGTAACTTACAAAAGTAAAGAAGGGCTCCTCGGACTGGATCTTGAGAGTTGAAGATGCAAAAAGTAGAACAACCAAAATCTTTGAGCAATATATATAAGGAGGGAAAAAGTGAGCAGGAGAGTTCCTGCCCAAATCCCTATAAAATTTCTCCATCGTAGGATCTCCATTACACGGTAGGACGTGGGGGACAGGGTGCTGAATGAAATAAATGTTAGAGTGTCCCAGATGTCGAAGCGTCAAGAGTGTGCCTCTTTGCAGTTGAAGAGACACCTATACAGAAAGAAATGACATAAGAGTGAAGAGGACAGTTGCCAAGAAATTGAAATCCCCTTTTTTTCCTAAGGAGCAAAAGATTGGAATTTCGAGGGCGCATTGAAGGGATAAAGGGCTCAAATATGGGTATTGGGCCATGGGTTGTGTCCGAGGACAGGTAATAATGACAAAGGCCCATGGGACAATGGTCTGACGAAGGAGTTTGGTCATGAGCAACTGGAAATGTTGTCTGAGTAGAAGTACCTCCTCGGCTAAACAGAATAGAGGTCATAAGTTCGATCTTCCACTAAGAATAAGGCAATAGACAATCATACTGGCAAGGATAAACATCAGGTGGGGATAAGACAAAAGAGAGTTGGGAATATCTGAAAAGAAAGCTGCTACCACTGCATTGAATGCTCTGTAGCTAACCCCTTGGCCGTATTAATGTGGAGGTGATACTTGAACAGTAACATTCAGCCTTACAGCTACCCACAAAGACTTCAAGAAGGTGCTGATGGGACAAGTATCAAAGCCAACAATCTGATCTACATGTGGAGGGCTGAGATGAAGTAAGGAAAGGGAATATAAAGAAGAAAAATCCCATTACAAAGGGATCATCAGATAATCTGGAGAAAAGGCACTGTACACTCAAGAACTATAATTTTGGTTAAGTCTAAGAGAAATATATAAGAATAATCTTCCTCGAACTTTGCCAAGGAGGATTTCCCTTGCCTAAAACTATTTGTTTTAAGCTTTCTAATAACAACTATCCTACTGTGATCATTAGACACCTAACTCATTGGAAGTTCAGTTCCAAGCCCACCCTCTACAAATTTATTGTTTTGGGATCTTTGGGCCATTGACCATTTCATTGGGCTTTGGGAGCAAATCGTGTCCTTATAATAATAATAATAATCAACCAAACAACAGCAAAGTCATTTATATCAAAGTTTTTAAATAATATCTATGTTGAACCCACAAGTACACAAGATGTTATTTGACAAGAATTAATTTCAAATTAAACTTTTGTATCTCTCATTCTTACATGTTGAAAGCTTTTTTGTTCATGTCTGGAACCCCAAGAATGAAATCTTAGATCTGTTCATGGTACCAAAAGTTTAGTATGGACCTGGACCTACTAAAATTGAACCATCCTAAACTTGATCAAAAAGTAAAGTGAATCCATCACTGCATTGCCAATTCCATTATTCCTAATAGAAGCAATATCTCAAATGTTAGGACATATGTGATTCATGTTAGGAACATATGTCAACATTTTATGTAATTGGCTAATCCTTTGACAAAATGCACTTTACTTGTAATTGGGTAGATCTAGGATGTGTTTAATACTTCAAGAAACAAGATTTCAAGTTCAAGTGTTAAAGCCATGCAAGTCTGTCCAAGAATCAAGTGAGAAAGTGTTGGATTTTAAATCTCGATGGCTAGCTCAGTAGCTAGCATCTATTGAGGTTTAAAAGCTGTTTCAGCCCGTGGCTCGACAGCTATCTCGATAGATGGCTATCTATTGAGGTTTATGAAACTCAGTTTTTTAGAGCTAATTTTCATCCAATCCGTGAGTATGTGTTTATGTTTTCTTTTCTCACAACCCTAAACATATATAAGGATTATTATAAGGCCAGTCAAAGGTTGCACAGTTGCACAAGTGTGAAGCAAAGTTTTGTTCATGCAAATTTTGACTGGAGATAGAATTTGCCCTAGTTCATCTTTCTCTTGAAGAAGTTGCTGTGTTTGTACACCTTAGGGTTTTGTGACCAAAGAGCTTCGTGATCTTCATCGTCTGGATGAACTGAAAACTTTGCAGCCAACATCTTTCTCAAGTTGGTGATCAAGTCGCGTACTGGGATCCGCACAATTGGTTAGTCACGTACTGGGAGCCGTACATCAAAAGGAGAGATTGTCACTACAGAACAAGTCCAATTGAGTATTGGGGTAAGGGTTCAACTGTAGGTTGGTATAAGGTACTGGGATTCCTTTAATTGTAACCACTTGCTGTGATAATAGTGAATTCTCAAGAGTGGTGACTTTAATATCACCCGGTGGGGTTTTTGCTGTGTAGGTTTTCCCCATTCGTAAACAAATCACCGTGTCATTTATTTTTCTGCTGCATATTTAGTTAATTGGTGATTTGTTTGTGCTGCCACATATTTTGTATGTTAATCTGATTAATTAATCAACTAGGCTAATTAATCAATTAATAAATCACAAGGGGTCAATTCATTCTTGGCCTATCATAAAAAAATGAGGGATATCAAAACCAGAAAGAGCATAATTGAAAGAGGTTCATATCCTTTCACAGGATATATAAACATTTACAAGATGATCATAACAAAAGGGAAAAAATTAACAAAGAAGCCCTTTTTGCAATGACAACTACTTATTTGGGTTTAAACAACTAGCAATACCGAAGACACAATAACAAGCATTTGAAAAAAATAAAATAAAATTCAAAAGCCACAGATTTTCTATGTTGATTGACAGAACATAAATCCAACCGACATAAACATTCATGTTTCCACTCTTACAATTCCATAACTAAGGTGCACACGAGAATGATCTAATAGGAATATAGAGAGATTCATACAAATAGGATCATATTAAAGGAGAAAAGGTTGCTACTCACAGATTCCGATTGGCATCACTTTGTAGAAATTGCTTGCTTACCTACACGAATGGAAAAAACTTTAATTAGTAATGGAAGAAGTTAGGGCACATTTGGACATGTTTGGTACACTAAATGAGAATTACAACAGGAATTGTAATCTTTATTACTGAAATAAAATGTGTTGTAATGTAATAACTAAACCTATTCATAAGTTTAGTTGTGAGTTACAACATTAGAATAAAACTTAAGATTTATTTTAGGAAATATATTACTCATACAATTATATATTCTTAAAAATAATATTTATTAAATTTGAGAGAGACATGAGTTATTTTTTATGATTTTTTTATTTTTATAATTGTTACGTGTATATAGAAAGTTTGTTTATTTTGAAGTATATTAATTTTGAAAATTATTGTACTTGCTAAGAAATAGCTAATATGACCCTTTAGAGGAGAAATTATTATTTACATCGGGAGGATTGTTGATGTGGTCCTCCCTGACCAATGAGATGATGTCATTTATGCAAATGTATGTGTGAGCTTCCTAATTAGTATAAAGAATAAAAAATAATAATTACCAGATGATGTCAAATTTGCATAAATAACATCATTTTATTGGTTAGAAGGTCAGGGAGGATCACGTTAGCCGTCCTCCTGGTTGACTTAATAATTTCTCCCTTTAGAGATGAATGGTTATTCCTCATTTTGAAGAATAGCTATTTATAAGAAATAACTATTCCTTGTAATAAAAACATAATCAAACTACGCTCTGTTTGTTTCACTGGAAAACCTTTTATGAAGATAGTTTTCAACATTTTCCAATGTTTGGTAGCTATAAAAAAATTGGTCAATGGAAAGCTATCTTTAGTTAACGGAAAACTTTGATAAAAATAAGGCTTATTTTCTACAGATGGTTTCCAAAAAAAGAAAAAAAGAAAAGAAAAACAATCTCTTTCTCACATGGTGCATAACTATTATAAATATTATCTTCTTCTAGCCACTAAAACAATATTTCTTTTTGTGCCTTCAGTCTTTCTCACGATAAGCTCTCTCACTTCTTCTCTTGCCTTTGCTTTTTCTCTCTTCTCACACCCTCATTGTCTGTTGTCACTCACTATGGTCTCTTCTCTTCCCACATATTTATCTCTCTATTTGTCTCTCTTCTCTCCTTTCTCCCTGTTTCTCTTCCCCTCTGTAACACTATTCTCCGATAGGGTTTTTATTTTATTTTTCCGTCACAGATTAGTCAATAGTTCTCTAAAAATTTGGTATTTTGGAATTTATCAAACTAATACTAGATTATTTCTCTGATTAAACTATTTGGCCTATGTGTTATTTTAAACTATTTAAAATGGATCTTATGGTTATTTTAAGTTATGAGAAATATGTTTTTTTTTTTTTTTTTCTTATGTGAAGTATGGTTGATATATATATATATGAGCAAGATGAGTGATTTGATTATATAATTTGTATTTGTTGTCAAAATTTTAATTTGAAAACCAAATTCATTCTAGGTTTATATATGTAAATTTCATTAGGTAGTTTTACACAATACACATGTTATACATGTTTTAAATCATACAAGAAATGTTATAAAAAATACGACAATGCCAAACATCAGAAAACATTCTCAAGATGATTTTTCAAGGTCATTACCAAACATTGGAAAATAAGATAGTTTTCCAGAAAATGCTCTCTAGAAAATGAATTGTTTTTCAAAAAACGTTAATGTTGAAACAAACAGTACCTACTACATTCTACCAAACATGCCCTTAATGTAATTGCCCAGCCCATTAAAGAAAAAAAGAAAAAAAAAAAGAAAAGGAAGTGGTCAGATTGTCTTTGACCCACATGTGAGCCCCACCCACCTACCTCCTTAATTCCCAACCACACAAATGTCACAAAATATCTCTTCCTCACCCTTGGCTGGCCATACCTCTCACTTTCTCATCTCTTTCCTCTTTTTTTTTTTTTTTTTTCCCACACAAAGACAAACACACTCATACCTCCCTTCTCACACTCCCACTCCACCACCTCCACCATCTCTTTCTGGCAAGGGTTTACCAGAAAACACCATAGGAAAAAGCTAAGGCTCACACATCTCTACCATTTGAGGTAAAAATTTCTAATCTTTTTGGTGGGTTTATATGCTTTTGCTAGAGGCTTTCTTTATCTAAACTTTGATAATGATGTGATTTATGAGTTTTGAAAGTGATATTCATGTGTTTATATTTATAGGTTTTGTGTTGGTGGAATTATTTGATGAGTGGGTTTATAGTTTTTACAATGGTGGCTATCTAAGTGGTGAAGATTTGGGGGTTTTGGCCCTTTAATGTGAAATAGATGGTGACTATAATTTTTATTGAGTTTATTTGGAGCTAGTAAAAGATTCAAATGGTTTGTGTTGGAGGATATTGTGGTTTTGGTTTCATGGGTCTCTTGATGATGTTGTGTAAATCTTATGGAAGCTACTCATAAATTGTTAAGATTTAGTATTAGGGAGATCATATTGAATGGGTTAATTTTATAAATTGAAGCCTATGCCTTTTTGAATTAATTTGTTGGGAAACTTTGGAAGTGGAATACATTATCGATGAGTGTGAGAGACCGAAAACATTGCGGTCTCAAAAAGAGATTTGGGTGCTTAGGGCACCTCTCTTTTGGGTAATTGTGTGGAGCCGCCACTTATTTTTTATAAATAAATAAGAAAAAATAAAATACAATTCACATGTCCAAAAATACCTCAAATTCATTAATGGATTACACAAATACAACTTGGTAAAATAACATTACAAGGCTTTGGTCCTAAATACAATCTATGTAAAAATTATAAAGTTTTGATCCTAGTTACAATCTACCAAAACAAAAGACAAAACACTAGTCTACTATCTAAAAACCTAAGTTCGGGGGCTAAATTATGGAATGGGAAGGTGTTAGGCACCCAATCCACCCAGACAAAGTCTGGTATTGTAAACTCTAATGATCATTATATACCCTTTTGTGTGATATTGAATGATATGCTATAATACATGTAACAAACACTTACTTGACAAAATTAATTTAAACAAATTCATCTTATGAATATGCCCTATTCTCAAAGAAAAATTAGATCTGTTTTTTGAAAGTTAAGAAAAATGAAATTAGATTAACAAAAATCAAATATGTTTTGTAGGAAAAAAAATGGGATTTGGTTAATAAAAATCAAATCTGTTTTGTAAGGGATAAAAAAATGGGATTTGATGAATAAAAATCAGATTTGTTTTGTAAGGGATAAAAAATAAATAAATAAATAAATAAAAAAGAAGAAGAAGAAGAAGAAGAAGAAGAAGAAGAAGAAGAAGAAGAAGAAGAGATTTGATTGATTAAAAATCAGATCTATTTTATAAGAGAAAAAGATGAGATTTGGTCAATAAAAACCAGATCTGTTTTATAAGAGAAAAAAATGAGATTTTTTAAAAGATGATCCATATTCATAATTTGAATCTATTATGCATGCATCACATATTTATGGAATGAAATAAAAAAAACCTTAACCTAACTATTAATTCATTCTTTGAAAATTCAAAATGTGTTGTTTTTTATTTAAGAAGAAAACTATTTCAAAAAAATTTTCAGATCTGTATTTAATGAAAATATAGATCTTTTTTATTTTTTTTAGAAAATGCTTTGGTGATTAATTTTAGATCTTGAATTTAAAGAAAAATTAAATCACAAACATGTTAATCAATTAGAGAAAATCCAAACCAAACATGTGTGTTAGGTTCTAAGGTCTTAGGATTTTATGTATTTAGAACTCTAATTTGTAATGTTGGCAAACCATGATCAAAACATTGTATTTAGTCTTATTTAGACTTGCTCAAAGTTGGTTTAATCTTGTAAAGTTGGAATCGAGTGGCTGCAGAAGTACTTGGGACTTTCGGCCTGGCTCGATCGATCGAAGAATAGACTCGATCGATCGAAAATCGCATAGGTTGATTTTTCTGCAGAATTTCCAACTCAGCCCTACTTCATTAAACGTTTAGGGTTTTATGTTTTTACCCTAGGTATATAAACTAAACCCTAGCCACGTTTTTGAAGGTTGTCCATATTGTTTTGTTGCTCATACATTGCTGTTTTGTGTGAATCTCTTGTAAGATCTTTGAGGAGCTTTCCTTTACACAAAACTTAGGGTTTTCAAGTTAGAGATGATTTCAACATCTTGAAGATCATTACTGTTGCAACCATTGGAACTTAAAAGAAAAGCAAGCGGGAAGCTTGTAGTTGTTTGAGGAATTCAAGAAAGAAGTAGTCCGTGGATTCGGAGCCTGCGCGTGGTCGTGTCAGGAAGTTCTACTGGTGGGTAGCATTAGGAAGTCGAGCGGGGAGCTTGTAGTCCTTTTGTAAGAACTTCAATTCTTTCATAGTGAATTCTGTTATGCCTTGAGGATCGGTGGGTCAAATCCTCCCCAGGTTTTTATCGTGTGGTTTCCTGGGTGATCATATGTTGTGTTATTTATTTTTCGCTACTTTATATTCTTGATATGATTGTTTGGATTGTTTTAACCTAGAATTGCTTAATTTGACTAAGTAACAACTTGGCTAATTAATCTAGGCTACGCAATCTGGTTGGTTAAGGGGTCTAAATTCCTGTCAAGTGGTATCAGAGCAGGTAGCTCTTTTTGTTTGAGATTTTTAATCTCTGAGCTGATCCTTGACCCCTGTTGTCATGGATTCTTTGAAAATTTTTCTGCTTATTTGTCAACTTATCTATTTGTCATCTTTGCCTTTTGTTGTTTTTGTTAAATCTTTCTTTAAGAATATTGGCATAATCACATGTGATAAGAATTATGTATGTTATACTGCTTTAACCGCCTTAAAGGCATGTGATTCTTGTCTTTGGTATTTGGATAGTGGTTGTTCCAGGCACATGACAGGAAATAAAGGTTTATTCAAAACTCTCTTTGAAGGAAAGATTGGGACAGTCACTTTTGGAGATGGAAGTAAATCTGTGATCAGAGGCATTGGTACTGTGGACATTCCAGGATTGCCAGTGTTTAAAGATGTTTGGTATGTTGATGGTTTAAAGGCCAATCTACTCAGCATAAGTCAGATTTGCGACAATGGATTAAATGTTCTTTTCACCAAGTATGAATGTGAGATACTTGATGGAGGAGGTGATTGTATGTGTGTTGGTGTAAGGACAGCTGACAACTGTTATGGCGTAACACCAAGTGTAAACAACAAATGCTTTAGCGCAAAGATTGATCAAGTTGATTTATGGCATCAACGGTTGGGGCATGCCAGTCATAAGCAATTAGAGAAGATTTCCAAGTGTGAGGCAGTTATCGGTTTACCTAAATTTGAGAAGATTGATAAGTGCATTTGTGGACTATGTCAGATAGGTAAACAAGTAAAATCCAAGCATCCATCTGTGACTAGTGTTCAAACTTCAAGACCTTTAGAGTTATTACACATTGATCTCATGGGTCCTGCCAGAGTTCAAAGTTTGGGTGGAAAAAAGTATATTCTAGTTGTTGTGGACGACTTTACTAGATATACTTGGGTTGTGCTTTTGAAAGATAAAGCTGAGGCTCCTGAGAAGATGATTCATCTATGCAAGAAATTGCAGGTTGAGAAAGATGCTGTGATAGCCAGAATTAGAAGTGATCATGGAAGAGAATTTGAGAATACCAAGCTGGCTACTTTCTGCAATGATCAAGGCACTCACGAAGAGTTCTCATCACCCAAGACACCTTAACAGAATGGGATTGTGGAAAGGAAAAACAGAGTTGTTCAGGAAATGGCACGAGTCATGTTACACAACAAAAAGTTGCCAAAGTCTTTCTAGGGAGAGGCTGTCAACACTGCTTGTCATACACTCAACCGGGTGTATTTTAGACCTAACTCCAAGAAAACTCCCTATGAACTCTGGAGAGGGAAGAAACCTGTTGTCAAGTATTTCAGGATATTTGGCAGTGACTGTTACATTCTACGTGATAGAGAGAACCTAGAAAAGTTTGATGCAAAGAGTGACAAAGGATACTTTCTAGGATACTCTTCCACCAGCAGAGCTTATAGAGTGTACAATCTGAGAACCAAAACAGTCATGGAATCTTCAAATGTTGTGATAAATGATGAAGTATGTTCAGAAGCTTCTTCAGAAAGCACTGTTCCCGCTCAAGATAAATCTGGAGAGGTTAATGATTCTCCTCTTACTGAGTATGTTGGGAAACATAGTGAGGAAGAGCTGCTGGTGTTGAATGATACAGTCTCAGTACCATCAAGTTCAGAACCATCCACTCCGGTTCATGACACTCGACAGGTACAAAGTGAGTTCAGTCCTTTATTTGAACAGAAAGGTACTACAACATCTCTTGTTAAACGTCCATCCTCTAGAGTAAGATTGAATCATCCTTCTACAAATATATTGGGTAGTCTGAATGATAACATGAGATTGAGATCAAAAGCCTTGAATGTGATCACTCACTCATGTTATTTGTCCCAATTTGAACCGAAAAAGGTAGATGAAGCACTTCAAGATGCTGATTGGGTAAATTCCATGCATGAAGAACTTCATCAATTTGTTCGGAATAATGTGTGGGAATTAGTTCCTAGGCCTGAAAATGTAAATGTGATTGGAACTAAATGGATCTTTAAGAACAAGTCAGATGAACATGGCACCGTGATTAGAAACAAATCAAGACTTGTTGCACAAGGATACACACAAGTGGAAGGAATTGATTTTGATGAGACCTTTGCACCAATTGCAAGATTGGAATCCATTCGGATACTGTTGGCCATTGCAAGTCACCTAAACTTCAAGTTGTATCAAATGGATGTCAAAAGTGCTTTCTTAAATGGGATGTTACAAGAAGAGGTGTATGTTGAGCAACCCAAGGGATTTGTGGATTCTCACAGACCGGATGATGTATACAAGTTGAAAAGAGCCCTCTATGGTTTGAAACAAGCTCCTAGGGCTTGGTATGATAGATTGACTGCATATCTCACTGAGCATGGATTCAAAAGGGGATCTGCAGATACAACTCTCTTCATACGAAAGGATAAGACTAGTTTTGTTGTAGCTCAAATTTATGTTGATGACATTGTTTTTGGTGCTACTAATGATTCTCTTGCTCATTCTTTTGCAGATGAAATGAAGGCAATGTTTGAAATGAGCATGGTTGGTGAACTGACTTACTTTTTGGGATTGCAGGTAAACCAAACAGAGTCCGGCATCTACATCAATCAAGCTAAATATGCAAGGAATTTAGTCAAAAGATTTGGACTGGACAAAGCTGCTCATGCTAGAACACCAATGGCTGCAAATGCAAAGTTGACACTAGATCCATCAGGTGAGTCTGTTGATATTACTTTATATAGAAGCATGATCGGATGTCTTTTGTATTTAACTGCTAGTCGACCTGATATCTCTTATAGTGTTGGTGTTTGTTCTAGATTTCAGTCTAATCCTAAGGTTTCTCATTTAAATGCTGTTAAGAGAATTATCAAATATGTGAGTGGAACCTGTGATTATGGATTGTTTTATAGCAAAGAGTCAAATTTGTCTCTTGCTGGTTTTTCTGATTCTGATTGGGCTGGGAATGCTGATGATAGAAAAAGCACCACTGGGGGGTGTTTTTATGTTGGAGCCAATCTTGTGGCTTGGATGAGTAAGAAACAAAATTCTGTTTCTTTATCCACTGCTGAAGCAGAATATATTGCTACTGGGAGTTGCTGTTCCCAACTCCTTTGGATGAAAAAGCTTTTGAGTGATTATGGGATTCCTCAAGATACCATGGTTGTCTATTGTGATAATTCTAGTGCTATAGATATTTCTAAAAATCCTGTTCAACACTCTAAGACCAAACACATTGAACTTAGATATCACTTCATTAGGGATTTGGTTGAAAAGAAAATTGTTGTTCTTGAGTATATCCCTACTGATCGTCAAAACGCTGACATCTTTACCAAACCTCTTGATGGAAGTAAGTTTGAGACACTTCGTCAAGTGATTGGTGTTCTTCGGTGTCCCTAAGTTGTTTTTGACTTTCATGGTCCTTGTGCTTCATTGCTCTATTCTTTTGTGACCAGTGTTCTTTGGTTTTCTGTGTTTTTTTTGTTCTAGGACTTGCATTGCATTACATTCATGCATTTCATTCTAGGATTTATTTGTTTTCTCTTTTAATAAATAAATAAAAAAAAAAAAAGGGAAAAGGAGGAAGCAAAAATTATGTTTAACATGATGTTCCTTGGTTTTTGAAAACAAGGTTGGTCAATTTATTTACACATAACATGTCTTATGTACCTTGTTTAGCTTTAATGAGCTTATATATTGCACTTGACTAGTTGAAACTTTGTAGTGCATGTTGTGTGGGAAAGATGTTTGTGGTTATTAATCACTTTGTCTTAATCTTGAAGTCACATGTTATTTGACTGTCGGACTTGATCTTTTTGAGAAAGGTATAAATAACCATCTCACCACTGTTCACTAGCCAATCATGAACACCTTAGTGCATATCATAAGATTTTGTGCTCGAGAAAGTGTAGCACATGCACAAAAAGAACATAAGGTGTAGCCTCTTTAAATGCTTAAATGCTTAATGCTTAAAACTGGTGTGTACTATTAGGCTTGATACCATTTCACATAATCTAATCTGGTGTGTACTATTAGGCTTTATGCCAAATTTCACCTAAATAATAGGGCAAAATACAAGAAACTTACATGATTGCAAGCTTCTGTTCTAGGAGATGTGGGAGTTATAGGATGTAACTCTTTAGGTGATAGTCTCTTTTGAATTCTATGTGATGAATTGTGTAGACTTTGTGATTGATTGCTATTCACATATCACCTCATATGTATCTCAAGTTTTTGCTAGTATCACACACTACACAAGTTACTCTTTGTTAAACACTGTACATGCTAGTGTGTGTTTTTGGTCTGACCAACCAAGTTTGAAATTATCTTGAGATTTATGCACAACATATTTGTTGCTTGAGAAAATTCAATGAGAGAATGATTGAAATTTGTTTTGAGAAAATTGGGTTCAAAATTTTGGGTTTTTGAAAAATCATTCCATCTCATACTCATGCATTTTGTTTGTTCAATTTAATGCTTTGAGGAGTTATTTTCAAAATTAGGCTTTTGTTTTTCAAAAACTGTGATTTTTTCAAAATTTAGTGAGCCTCTGCCCATTTCGATCGATCCAGCCTGTTTTTCAATCAATCGAAAAAGTGCTCTCATTTGTCTTAAAATGACTGTGCTTTTCGATCGATCGAATGTAA
Source organism: Quercus ilex subsp. ballota (assembly GCA_032727855.1). Classification (NCBI taxonomy): domain Eukaryota; kingdom Viridiplantae; phylum Streptophyta; class Magnoliopsida; order Fagales; family Fagaceae; genus Quercus; species Quercus ilex. The sequence continues at coordinate 30,815,122 of CM064919.1, forward strand.
TTTTCGATCGATCGAATATTGTGGAAAAGCTTTTTTAAAAGATCAGATCTGACTTTTTCAAACACTTTTCAAATCTTTTTCAAACTTTTTCTTTCTCTCTCCGACGAGGCAAGCTCAATAGTTCCATTTTTTGTCGTTTTCCTCCGAAGTTTTTGCAAAGAATCTCTTTCCTCAAGCCGGTAAGACTCTTTTGCCCTACCTTTTGAATTTATTTTCATGTTTTTATGCATAAATCCATGCATTTAGGGGCGATTTTCGCATTTAGCATATTTGGGATTTTCTGTTGATTCAAGCCTTATTTTATGCAATTGATCATTGGGTTTTTGTGGGGACACATCATAAACATGATTCTTACATGTTAGTTTGATCAATTTTGAGTTTGGTGAAAAATTGAAAAATCTAGGGTTTGTTCTTGATCCGAATTGGGGTTTTTGTTAAATTGGGTAGAATTTGCTGAAATTGGCTTGTTGTATTAGTGTAATTAAGCATTATAATCTATGTGCTGTGTTTTGTAATGCTCAATTCATCAATTTGGTTAAAAATTTTCAACAAGTGGTTTTCAATTTTTGGGATTTTTGATAGAAATTCCCTGTTCAAGCCAATTTTGTCAAATTACCCTCAATTAAACTTCATTGTTTACTGCATTAGATCATGCATCACAACATTTTATTGTTCATGTATCATATAGATTTTTGTTCTATATTCTTTATTGTGCTAATTTGCAGTCTGCCCTTGGTTTTGTTTTCTCTTGTTCTTTGTGGTTTTCTCTTTGTGTCTCTGTCCTTTCCTTAGCACTATGCCTAGGAAAACTAGAGCCCCTAGGAATGTTCCCTCACCTTCTCCTTCACCCCCTCCATCCTTTGATAGTGAGAAGTTTTCTAGTGAGAAAAACCAAGAGATTTTTGAGAAGCTCAACATTAGGAGAAAGATTTGGGCTGAGCGTTCTGTGCTGTTAGATGAACTTGATCCTGCCATTAGGGAAAATTTTGAGCGTCGGGGTTGGTTACCCTTGGTGGATGTTTCTGATCCTCCTCCACCTTCTGCCTTGATTAGAGAGTTCTATTCGAACATCTCTATCCGCATCTATGATTCCAACACTCTAGTCAAGAGTTGGATACAAGGCGTAGAGTACACCATTACTCCTCGGGTAGTGGCTGATGCTCTAGGGGTACCGTTGGTCTTGCATCCTGTCTATCCTTACGATGAGTCTCCCGAGATTAGCGATGTTTTGTCTTACATCACTGGTACTACTGTCCAGTGGGGTTCTGATCCTCGGATCACTTCTGCTGAGCTCTCCGGGTTACACTATCTGTTCTTTAGGATAACTTGTCATTCGATCTGGCCTATTTCCCATGTTCACACTATTCCTCTTGAGAGGTGTGTATTTCTGTACGCTCTGGTTACTGATGCTCCTATTAGTTTTCCCCATCTTTTTCTTCGTTCTTTGAACGATGTTTATAGGAGTTCATCTATTGCTCATGCTCTTGTACATCCTATTTTCATTCATAGGATTCTTCTCTATCTTGATCTTAGTGGCTTTCCTTCCTCTGAGCCCGTTCATGTGATAGCTCCTATAGGTGCGTCTTTTCTTAGACAAAGGGCCGCTCATCTTCGAGCTGGTTCTAAACACCCTAGGTCTGAGCCCTCTAGTAGCGCACCTCCTCCTTCTTCTTCTGCAGGTCTTGCTGGTGAGGATATTCCTGTTCCAGTTGGTGATGCTGCTGCTGCTGCTGATGTTCCTCCACCTCCTTCGGCCGACTTCGATGTTCGTCGTACTTTGGAGACTGTCATGACCGTTCAGGTGGCTCATGGTCAGATTTTGGTGGACTTGCTGGATGAGATTCGTGCTTTCCGAGCTGATTTTGCGCGTCTTCATTCACCCTCACCACCTCCTTTTGATGACGACTTGTGATTGTCCTTTGGCATTCCGTCACAAAAAGGGGGAGTGGAGTTTTTGACTTGTAGTGGAGTTTTTGTAGTTAGGGGGGGATTTTTTTTGTTTTAGAGGAGCTTGTGGAGTTTTTAGATTGTATCTAGGTGCTTCACTTTGTATATCATTTTTGGGGATATTCATGTTAGGGGGAGTAACATTGATTAATATACATGTTATTTTTTATTGATTCTTGTTGTTCTGTGATTCATTGCTTATTGACTTATATTTATGAGTTGTTCATTCATATATGTCTTTATTTTGTATTGTGTGAATCTTACAAGAATATTAAACCTGTTGTTTTACTCTTTTCTGTCACACATGCGTTTATGCGTTTGTTGAGTATTTCAGGATTATACAGGTTGATTCAACTACGCTGCTGTCTACACTTGCAACTGATGGATAGTAGTTAGGTTGAATTTGAATTTATGAGCATTATCTTTGTAAAGGGCTTTTTATTTGTAAAACTTTGAGCTTTTATTTATGGTTTTGTCACGGATTGCCAAAGGGGGAGTTTGTTAGGTTCTAAGGTCTTAGGATTTTATGTATTTAGAACTCTAATTTGTAATGTTGGCAAACCATGATCAAAACATTGTATTTATTCTTATTTAGACTTGCTCAAAGTTGGTTTAATCTTGTAAAGTTGGAATCGAGTGGCTGCAGAAGTACTTGGGACTTTCGGCCTGGCTCGATCGATCGAAGAATAGACTCGATCGATCGAAAATCGCACAGGTTGATTTTTCTACAGAATTTCCAACTCAGCCCTACTTCATTAAACGTTTAGGGTTTTATGTTTTTACCCTAGGTATATAAACTAAACCCTAGCCACGTTTTTGAAGGTTGTCCATATTGCTTTGTTGCTTATACATTGCTGTTTTGTGTGAATCTCTTGTGAGATCTTTGAGGAGCTTTCCTTTACACAAAACTTAGGGTTTTCAAGTTAGAGATGATTTCAACATCTTGAAGATCATTACTGTTGCAACCATTGGAACTTAAAAGAAAAGCAAGCGGGGAGCTTGTAGCTGATTGAGGAATTCAAGAAAGAAGTAGTCCGTGGATTCGGAGCCTGCGCGTGGTCGTGTCAGGAAGTTCTACTGGTGGGTAGCATTAGGAAGTCGAGCGGAGAGCTTGTAGTCCTTTTGTAAGAACTTCAATTCTTTCATAGTGAATTCTGTTATGCCTTGAGGATCAGTGGGTCAAATCCTCCCCAGGTTTTTACCGTGTGGTTTCCTGGGTGATCATATCTTGTGTTATTTATTTTCCGCTGCTTTATATTCTTGATATGATTGTTTGGATTGTTTTAACCTAGAATTGCTTAATTTGACTAAGTAACAACTTGGCTAATTAATCTAGGCTACGCAATCTGGTTGTTTAAGGGGTCTAAATTCCTGTCAATGTGAATATGACATATATGAATTGGTAACAAGATCGTAATGAAATCAAACAGATATTAACAAAAACCATGCAATGAACAACACAACATATTAATTAAGAGAAAAGAAAAAACAAATACAAGAATGAAATTAAATACCTACTTGCGTGAATATGACCTTCAATGGAAGAATATTTTAGAAATCAAAGAAATTTTCACCTCGTTGAGATATAAAATATTTTACTTACAAAAAAAGTTCTTAAAGCCAAAACTTCCAGATGTAAGGGGAGCAAAGAAGTCAGAAAATAGAAGGCCAGAAAAGGGGTGCTGAATGTTGGGAGGCCTCCTCTATTTATAGAGGTTTTAGTTGCTTAGAAAATAAGCTAGGTTTGCTTAAAAATTAAGTCCAATCAGCTTAAAAAATAAGCAAAAAACGTATGGCAAATCCTAAAAGAAATGCGATTTGGATAAGAGTATGCTGATTTTTCAGATCAGAATAAGTTTCAGTATTTTGATCATATCGTTTTACTCGAAATTTTTATTAAGCTGAAATTTTGATAGCTAAAGGGAAATTCGATTCTCTACAACTTTTCCAGAAATAGCCTAGTCCGAATTTTGAGATCTACTACGCCAAAAGTGCCTTGGAATGTGAATCTGAAATCTGCTACTTGATTAGCACGTTTTTGAAGTGTTTTCCAACTCTAGAACTGTATTTGGACGAATTTAAGAGTAATTTTCATGATAAACCTCATTCCAAAGTGATAATTAGGACTTTTAAAATAATTTTTTTGAATATAATTATCCCAAAAGCCTAATTATCTATAGTATTTAAATATGTAAGGTTGAATTTATTCAATCATTTTGTTGGCTTTATTCAGTGTCAAATTTACTTGTAATTCAGCATTTAGAAATCTTGTATTTAGGTGGGAATCATGTAAGGGTAGTGTGTGAGAGGGTGTGAAGAAAAGCTCGAGAGTGTGCATTCAAGCAGGGCCTCGCGACTGGATCTCGCAACTGGCTTGCGATTAGCGAGTCACCAAAAGTGCCACACGTGTGAAGCATGTAGGGGAGCTGAAAAGTCACGCCAGCTGTTGCATTACAGGACAAAACTTCCAGCTGGCCAGGCCGTTAGCTCGCGACTTGTTCCAGTCGCGAGCTCAAGTCGCCAGAACACCCTGTTTGTTACAAAACTGACTCTTCGCATACATACCCTACTATAAATACCCTTTTACACATGTATTGTAGAGAGCTTCCAGAGAGAATTTTGAGAGAGAAACCCTAGAGAAAAACAAGATTGACTCATCCACAATCTTCATCCTTTGATTCTCCAAATTCCTTTACTCTCACCCTCTCCATTGTTACACCTTGAAAGGTATATTAGCCAAATCCTTATCTCACCATACTCATATTTGTGAGAATGCTTTTTGGTGCTTGGGAAGCAGTTAGGAAGAGACCAATTCATTTTGGTTGATGCAATGGGTGATTGCGGGATTCGGCAAGCTAGAGAAGACAAGGTTCGGCGTAACCCTATTGGAGCAAGAAGTTTGGAGGGCTTAGGTGCACTGGGTAGATTAGGCTTGGAGGGTCTTCTGCTATTCATGTATCTTAACTTTATTCTCTACTGGATTATTGACCGCTTGGAGAGCAGCGGAGAGGTTTTACGCAGAGGACTTCGATTTCCTCTTCAATAACATATCGCTGTATTGTCTTTGTGTTTGCATCTCTTTTCCCTTAATCTTTACCATTTAATTACTGCTGTGGTTGTGATTATTTTCGGTTTAGATTGTTTTACCAATTTTGTTTTAGCTTATTTTCATATTCCGCACATACATTGTTTGATAATAAGCTTGAGTTGGTAATTTGTAATTTGGGGGTCTAAACGTTCATAGGTGTTTTACACACTATTTGAACATTCAAAATATTATCAGCTTATTTGTTTCAATCCCATGCAACAAATCTCACCTTAAGAAAAATACTTAAAGTCCATTTGGATACTGCTTATTTTGTCGAAAACTGAAAACTGAAAACACTGTAGCAAAATAATTTTTAAATGTGTGAATAATACCGTGGGACCCATTTTTAGTGAAAGTTTTGGTTAAAAAAAAGAGGTTTGTGGGTCCCGTGAACAGTGCACGAGACCCACTGGGAAGGCACCACAGCCACAGAACGCTTCTCAAGAAAAAAAAAAAAAAGGAAACACAGCAGACGTAGACGTTGGAAAAATAATCGGTACCCAAACGGGTACTTAACCAATCACAAAAATTCATCTAATTAATTTTAATCATTAACCAATTAAAATTAATTTCAATTAATCACACGTGATCGGCTTCACCCCATACAATGCATATAGACTGTGAAAACTTGATCTCGTGATATCTTTCAATCCAACAGTCCAATTTGGGAATCAGACATATCATCACAATAGTAAGAATCTCCAGATCATTTTATGATATGCAATAAATGAATTAATACATATAATGCAACTATGATTTTTCGGGTATATGAATGGTCATTCTAGCTATCTTCCAAGATTAAATTGTGGGTGCAAAATCGAGTGTCAATAATGAGGTTAAATACTAGGCTTGCCTAATTAAGTGCTTATTTGACAATTCCTAATTTTAATTAGTACCAATAGTTTGCCTCCTCTCCTCCTCTAGCTGGATGTGCATCGTATTTGTGACTGGGTGATGCTTTACGTGTATAAATGACGTGTATCGATGACGAAAAGTCAACAAATTTATATATGATAAAAAAATGATTTTTTATTTTAATAAACATTTTATAATATAGAGAAACACTAGAGACATAAAAAAGTCAACAACTTTTGTTATAACTTGTTACATAACAAATTGTGATATATATATATATATATATATATTGGTATTAATAGCATTGTTCTATTACTACGTATTGATTTTATTCACATTAGTTGCTTGGCAGATACAAGCAAAGGCCATTGAGCTGAGTCAAATGGCAGTCATTAATTAATTAGGTGCCTAGCTAGGTTACTTGGACAATTGGAACATCCTTAATTGGCCATAAGGGACAGGCTTAACTGTACAATTAGTAAATACTAACTCTAAAATCGTTAAACACAGCGAAATTTATACTTTTCATAATTGCGACAGTGGGGACATTACAATGATGTTTACAGGTGTATTAATTTAATTAAGAAGTCTTTTCACATTTTTATTTTTTAAATGAAGTTTCCTAACTATTTTTCTACATTAAAAAGAAATGAACATTCTTTTCATGGTGGCAAATTTTTATATAAAACAGCCTCAAGTTCAAAACCACCTTGTAGAAATATGATTTTATGGAACTATAATAAGGATTTTGATGCCCATTATTAATGATTGCAGGTCACTGTTGCAGAGAATCCTTAACTGCCAAATCCTCCATACCTATACATGCTACAGGGAAGCAATCTAGAGTACAGATGCCTTAGCCAATATGAAACGTACTCACTACCTTAGAGACCAACTAGTGCGATTGGACAAAACAGCTCCCATGATAAGTTGATAAAAAGGATTTTGGAGAAGGTAAATAACTGATATATATATTTTTTAAATGGGTGCTTAGATATATATATATATATATATATATATATATATATAAACTTGGTTTGAGGGGAGCTTTCCGTAAAATAAAAAATATTCCTAACATCTCATTGTACTCTAAATTGGTTGAAATGACATGGGGATGAGATATTATCCCTTGTAAAAATATGACTCATCAAATAATATTTAATATGATTGACAATAGATGAATGCAATAAATATAAATGTAAGAAGAAGTGAACTAGTGATCATATATATATATATATAGAGAGAGAGAGAGAGAGAGAGAGAGAGCTACTAGGGCACCCCCAAGCTTGCTTCTCACGGAATTATGATGAGGTTGGTCATTAATAAAGGTTGGATACTGTACACAGTTTAGGGAGGGTAAATGGGTCAGTTTCGGAGGTCGAGCGCAATTCTTACTAACTTATTCAACAGAAGCTCATTCGAACAACATGCTCAACCTATCTGAAGGAAGGTATTATTGATCGAGGCTATTGGTTTGTTCATGATTGAGGGTTTGACACATGGGTTGAGTGACAATTGTGACAAATCGTTTTTTTTTTTTTTTTTTCCTTTTTCAAATAAGTTTTCAATTTCTTTTGGTTTTGATAATACTTTTTTTATTTACATGTTTCCAATAGTATTTTTTATTATTTAGAGAACAACTTAAAACTTTTTTTTTTTCCCAATATCAAGACTAAATTCTTTAGAACAAGTTAAACAGATTTAAAAAATATATAAAAGTCAAATCAAACGAGTAAATATTTCAGGCATTGGCCAAAATAATAACCAAACAAGCACTATAATCTAACACATCTCGAGGTAACACTGGAATTGACACAATGCATTGAACTTAAAGAAAGAACAAAGAGAAACCAAAAAAGAAAAAAAAAACGATTCAGATCTCATAAATGTCAGTTGCAAGAATCAGAAGAATGTAGATCACATGATGTAGCAATTGTTAGGTTCTAAGTACTTAGGAACTATTGCATTAGAACTCTAGCTTGTATTGTTGGCAAACCATGATCAAAACTGGTTTTTAGTCTTGTTTTAGACTTACTCAAAGTATGTGTTTTATGTAAAGTTGGAATCGAGCTGCTACAGAATTCATTGTGCAATTCAGTCTGGCTTGATCGATCAAGAATTAGACTCGACCAATCGAAAGTCGGGTAGAATGTTTTTTCTACAGAATTTCCAACTCAGCCCTAAGCCCATCTAACGTGTAGGGTTTTATGTTTTGCCCTAGGTATAAAAAGGAAACCCTAGCTACGTTTTTTATGTTGCTTTATTTGCTGTGTGTGTGAGTCTCTTATGAGATCTAAGAGGTGGTTGCCTTCACACATGCTTAGGATTATCAAGAAGGAGATTTCATTGAGAGCTTGATGATCATTCAGTTGCTGCACTAAAGAGCTTAAAGATACACAAGCAAGAGTGCTTGTACTGGCTAGAGAATCCAAGAAAGAAGGAGTCTGTAGTCTCAGAGCTTGCACGTGGTCATGTCAGTAAGTTTTCTACATGAGATAGCAATAGGATGTTAGTTGTCTAAGTCACTATTGTAAAACTTTGATTCTTTCATAGTGGATTCAATTTTACCTTGAGGATAGCTAGGTTAAATCCTCCCCAGGTTTTTTATTGGTTTAGTTTTCCTAGGTCATCATATCTTTGTGTCCTTTATTTTCCGCACTTTACATTGATATGATTATATGATTGTGTTAACCTAGATCTGGAATTTGGACTAAGTAATAGCTTGGCTTGTTAACTAGGTTAATCCAATTGTGTTTTTAAGGGGTCTAAGTAGAAGCCCACTACTCCTGTTAGTGAGTGGCAAACTCCTCAAAAAGAAGTAGTCGCGTTCAATAGCAAAGCTATGAATGCTATCTTTAACGCTGTTTCTATGGAGGAATTTAAGAGAATCTCTAATGTTGAGGTTTGCTTATACTGCTTGAAATATCCTCCAAACTGTGCATGAAGGAACAAAGGCAATTAAAATTAATAAGTTGCAACAATTAACTACTAGATTTGAAAGCATTAGGATGTCTGATGATGAATCATTTGATGAATTTTATGCTAAACTTAATGACATTGTTAATTCTGCATACAACTTGGGTGAAATCTATGATCAATCTAAAATTGTTAGGAAGATTCTTACATCTTTAATTGAAGATTTTAGACCCAAAGTGACTGCCATCACTAAGAGCAAGGATATGGACTCCATCCCTGTTGATGAACTTGTAGGATCTCTTCAGTCCTATGAGTTGGACCTACCTAAGACAAACAAATCCAAGTTAATGGCTCTTAAGTCTGTTGATGATGTTGATGTGAGTGGATTTGATGATGATCTCTTTGCTACAGAGATTGCTTACCTTGCGAAGAACTTTAGGAATTTTCTTAGAAACAACAACAGAAGGGCAAGAGGTAAGAACACTACTGAACCTAGAAATTTTAGGAAGAATGATCCCACTAAGGTTAGCAACACTAAGAAACCTAGGGAAAATGTAGATCAATCTTCTAATAATTCTATGGGTCCTCAATGTTTTGGATGTCAAGGGTATGGTCACATGAAATCTGAATGTCCTACATACTTGAGGTCTAAGGGTAAGGCTATGGATGTAACCCTTAGTGATAATGAAGTTTCTGATGATGAGTCTGGTTTTGATGAGGATGGAAACTTTATTGCATTCATTGCTACTACTGTAGTCAATGAAAGCTTATCTGTTGAAGAGAACCCTTTTGATGGGGAACTCTCTAAGGATGCAGATCTTCAAGAAGTCTACAATAAACTTTGCAAAGTTGCTGCAAAGGATGCTATGAGTGTTGAATTAGGCTTAAAAAAAATTGCATCTCTTGAGCTTGATAAGAAAAAATTGCTTGTGAAACTGTTTGATGCTAATGAACTTTTAAATAATGTGAAAACTGAGAATATGCTTTTGCTTGATAAAGTTAAGAATTTGGAACTTCACCTATCTGTTGCTAGAGAACAAACTAATAGATTTGCTAGTTCCAAACTTGATCATATGCTGAGTGTTCAAAAGTCTCCTTCTAAAAAAATCTGGATTAGGTTTTGTTGAAGGCATCTCTGTGTTTGCACCCCATTCCACAAACTTTGTTCCTTCTTCTTCCTCTGAACTCCCTGTGAGTGAGGTTGTGAGTGAGACTGTTAAACCTGTAGAGGTCACACCTCTTAGGAAGATTAGGGTTGATTTGAAAGAGTCTAAACCTAAGGAGTCTACCATTTCTAAAGACAAGTTGCATGGTAAGCATGCTTGGGTTTGTCATTTTTGTGGAAAGTCTGGGTACATTCGTCCAAACTGTTTCAAGTTGCAAGCTGCTAAGCGAGCAAATAAGCCAAAAGTGCCTGTGTCTCAAGCACAAGATTCTATAGTACTTATTGGTGAATTGGGAAAGACTCTTAACCTTTATTCCAATCCTGGAGTTGGAAACCACTCTAATGTGAATAAGAACTCCAATGCTCAAGGTGCATCTAAAAAGTTTTAGATGCAAAAGGCTCAATCTAATTGAGTCTTTCTGACTTGGTCCTTGTGCTTCATTGCTCTACCTTTTATGACCATTGTTACCTGTTTCTTTTTTGTTTTCTTTTTGTTTCTAGGACTTGCATTGCATAACATTCATGCATTTCATTCTAGAACTGTTTTTGTTTCCTTTTTTCAAAAAAAAAAAAAAAAAAAAAAGGAAAAGGAAAAGGGGAAGCAAATTGTGTTTTGCATTATTTTCTTGGATTTGAAATCAAGGTTGGCCAATTTATTTTTGCATAACATGTTTATGTACCTTGTTTAGCTTTGATGAGCTTATTTCTTGCACTTTACTAGTTTGAGATTTGTAGTGCATGTTGTGTGGGAAAGATATTTATAGTTTTTGATCACTTTGTCTTGATCTTGAAATCACATGCCTTTGATTGTCGGACTTGATCCTTTTGAGAAATGCATAAATAACCATCTCACCACTATTTACTAGCCAATTATGAATACCTTAGTGCATATCATAAGATTTTGTGCTCGAGAAAGTATAGCACATGCACAAAAAGAACATAAGGTGTAGCCTCGGTTTGAATGCTAAAATTGGTGTGTACATTATTGGACTATAATTAAATCAATCAAATAAAATTGGTGTGTACATTATCCCGGCTATCTTAATAAGTTTCTTCTCAATTAAAATTGGTGTGTATAATATGAGGCAAATCAAGAAACTTACATGATTGCAAGCTTTTATTCTAGGAGATGTGGGAGTTATATGATGTAACTCTTTAGGTGATAGTCTCTCTCAAATTCTATGTGATGAATTTTGTAGACTTTGTGCTTGATTTCTATTTACATATCACCTCACATGTATCTCAAGTTTTTGCTAGTTGCACACACCACATAAGTTACTCTTTGCTAAACTTTGTACATGTTATGGTGTGTGATTTTGGTTTGGCCAACCAAGTTTGAAAATTCCTTAAGTTTTTGTAAAACATGTTTAATGCTTGAAAATATAAGGGTCTTGATTGAAAATCTTAATTTTGGGAAATCTGGGTTCAAAACATGTGTTTTTGAAAAGCATTTCATCTCATACTCATGCATTTTATTCATAAAATTCAATGCTTTGAGGGGTTTCTGTGTAAAAATGCTGTGTTTTTTTTCAACAAAACTGATTTTTCCAGAATTTCGACCAATGGAAATTGCGATTAAAAAGTTTGTGAGTCTCTGTCTGTTTCGATCGATGCTCGATTGGTGTTGGATCAATCAAAGCATTTTTGACTGATCAAATCTGTTTTTCGAAAGATCGAAAATTGTGTGGAGAATTTTTTAAAAACTGATTTTCACATGTTCAAACTCTCTTTTTCAAAAGTTTTCAAGTTTTTCTCTCTCTATACAACTCGGTCAAGGTTCCAATCCAATTTTTTGTCGTTTTTGAAAGCTCGAAAATGTGTCAAAAACACACGAGCAGTTTAGACCTCCAAATTAAAGTTACGGTTTGGTTGATTTTACACTAACTTAATACTTAGTGCGGAATAGTGTAAACACAAGCGTATAAGCAAGACAACTACTCTAATCCAAGTTTAAAGCAACATAGCAATAAAAATGAAATGAACAAGAGTAGGAAAGAGAGATGCAAACATAGATAACACCAAGACGTGTTATCGAAGAGGAAACCAAAGAACTCGACAAAAAACCTCTCCGCCGCTCTCCAAGCGAAAATCGATCCACTAGACAATTAGTAGGGATACATGGGTGAGCAAGAGACCCTCCAAGCCTAATCTACCCGATGTACCTAAGCCTTACAAGCTCCTACTCCAACAAGACTTCTCGGAACCGTGTCTTGTCTTAGTTCTCCGGATCCCGCAATAAACTCCATGTTGCATCTGCCATCCTTGGCTTCTTCCAATGCTTCCCAATAGCTCCAAAACACTCTCTACACTTTGAATAGGTGTGGGTTGTGTTTGGGTACAAATCTCCTCTCAAGGTATGATAATGGGAGAGGGATGGAGAAGAGACTACAATGATTTCTCACTAAGGATGAGTAGCTCTCTCTCAAAAGATGGGTGTGTATGTTTTAGAAAACCTCTCTAGGGTTTTTCTCTCTGAATGACCTCTCATAAATTTGTGGGTAATGAGGGTATATATAGCATGGGTGAAGGGTAAGAAAGTCACTCTTTAAAATCCTTCAGGCAGAATGTTTCGCGACTATCTCGCGGGAAGGCCTTACTCGCGAGACACTCGCAAAAACGACAGCCTGGTATGACTCTTCAGCTTCCAGCATGTGTTTCTCACATGACTCTCTTGCGGGTTAGCTTCCAGTGAGACACTCGCGAGATCCACTGATTCTTCATTTAAGTTAGAGTCTTCACCAACTTGATACTAAACCCAATACAATAAAATCCCATAAAATACAAGGAAATAAATTAAGGCAATTACAACACTTTTTGTCATGGAATAAAGCCAACATAAAACATAGTTGTAAATCACAACTTTACAGTTTTCCTCCATTCTTTTTGTAATGTTTTTCTCTCCCAAGGCTGGTAAGACCTTTGTACCCTTCATTTTGCATTTATTTTCACTTTTCATACATCAAATCATGCATTATTTGGGAAATTTCGAACCTATGAAATTTTTGGGGTTAGTTGATGAATTAAGCCTTTTCTTCACAATTGGTCAATGGGTTTTTATTGGGGGATGTTATAAACATGATCTATGGTGTTTAATTTGATCAATTTGATGTATTGTGAGAAATTGAAATTTCTAGGGCTTGAAATTACCCGATTTAGGGATTTTGTTCAAATTGAGTTTAATTGATGAAATTGGCTTGTTAGATTGATTAATTTGATCATTATAAACTGTTTTCTAACTTGTGTGATGATCAATTGGTCAATTTAGTACAAATTGAACAAGTGGTTTTTCAAAATTTTGGGGTTTTTGTTATAAACTCTATGCTCAAGCTAATTTTATGATTCTAAACTTAAATTGAACTTGTGATCACAGCATTAGAGCATGCATCATGACATTTATCTTTTCATGCATCATATAGATTGTTATTTCTATATTTTTTTTAGCTAACTTGCAGTCTGCCCTTGGTTTTTCTTTTTGTTCTTTTGTGTTGAGAAATTTAGACCCCGGTTGATAGAATTAACAAGTTTTAAACCCAAATTATTAATTAGATTTATTATGAATAAAACTTGTTGAAACAAACAAACATCAATATCATGTCAAAATCATGCAGCAGAAAAAATAAATAAGACAAGATATGATGACGTAGAAAAACCAATGAAACCAACCAGTCTCACATTAAAAAACGTGGGGGGAAACCTTCCCGAAAAGCAATTCACTATAGTAAAGAGAAGTTTTAGATTTAGTACAAAACCTTTGTCCCTAGACTCTACAATCCCCGTAGATGAACTCACAGTAGAAACCTTCTACCGCTTCAGAACCTCTGAACTCTTCAATATATGAACGCCACCATTTATGTTGCATAGATCCCAGTACGTGACTAACCAAAGATGCACGAATTCCAGTACGTGACTCACTCACCAACTTGAGGAAGAAGAATGTTGGCTGCAAAGTTCTTCACTTCATCAATAATGAAGATCAAGAAGCACTTGGTTACAAAACCCTAAGGCGCAAAGACGCAGTAACTTCTTTCAGAGAGAATAACCTTTTGCATATGTTCTCCTTGTATTCTCTTATGTGACGGCCTCTAAAATAAGCCTTATATAGGTCTAGGGTTGTGAGAAAAGAAACCCTACACAAATACAAAAGCCTGGCCCAAAAATCAAATCTGAAAATCTGAATTCCCGTAACCTCGATAGATAGCAGGTGTCCAGGAGGTGTCGAGATTTAAATCTCGATAGATAGCTAGGTGTCGAACAGGTGTTGAGAAACTATCGAGGGAATAGGAGCTTTCTCGATCTATCCACAAGCTGTCGAGAAGGTATCGAGATTGTGATAAGAAAACACTTTAAGAGCTCGATAGATAGCCAGCTGTCGAGAGGTGTCGAGAAGCTGTCGAGCTATCTGTCCACAGGTGTTGAGCTATCTGTCCAGCTTTAATGAACACCTTTTCTTCACTTGTTTCTTGGTCCAATCTTCATGATTTTAATACTAGAGTTGAACAACATGTTCCTTGAAGTATTAAACACATCCTAGGTCTACCCAATTACAAGTAAAGTGCGTTTTGTCAAAGGATTAGCCAACTACATAAAATATGTCCTTAACATTTTGGTTCTTTCTCTTGGGTCTTTGTCCTTACCCTAGCACCATGCCTAGGAAGACTAGAGCCCATAGGATATCTTTCTCTTCTTCTGCTTCTTCCTCTGTGGGCACTTTGTTTCGGAGTGAGAAAAGCCGAGAGTTTTATGAGACACTAAACCTTAAAAGAAAGACTTGGGCTGAGCGTAAGTTTTTGTTAGATGAGCTCGATCCTGCGATTAGGGCAAAAACTTTAAGTGTCGGGGCTAATTGCCACTTTTGGATATTGATTATCCTCCTCCAGCTACCCTGATTAGAGAGTTCTACTTGAACCTCTCTATCCATGTCTATGATTCCAACACTTTAGTCAAGAGTTGGATACAAGGTGTAGAGTTCACCATTACTCCTAGAGTAGTGGCTGATGCTCTTGGGGTACCTCTAGCATCCTGTTTACCCTTATGATGAGTCTCCTTCCCTAGACGACATCATGTCATACATCACTGGTACTTCTATCCAGTGGGGTTTTGATCCTCGGATCACTTCTGCTGAGCTCACTAAGACTACCTATCTTTTCTTTAGGATAGTGTGTCATTCCTTGTGGCCTATCTCTCATCTGCACACCATTCCTTTGGAGAAATATGCATTTTTGTATGCTCTTGTTACAGATGCTCCTATTAGTTTTCCTCATCTGTTTCTTCGTTCTTTGAACGAAGTTCATAGGAGTTCCTCTACCGCTCATGCTCTTTTTCATCCTGTTTTCATTCATAGGATTTTGTTGTTTTTAGGTTTAAATGACTTCCCCGCTTCTGAGCCCGTACACATTATTGCTCCCATAGGTGCCACTTTTCTTAAGCAGAGGGCTGCTCAGATGAGAGAGAGCTCTAAACGCCCTCGTGTTGAGCCTATTGGTACCGCACCCCTTCCTTCTTCTACAGGTACTACTTCTGGTGAGGCGTATGCTAATCCCGTTAGTAGTGGTGCTGCTGCTGGTCCTCCACCATCTACTTCGGATGACTTTGACATTCGTCATACATTGGAGACTGTCATGACCGTTCAGGCAGCTCATGGTCAAATTTTGGTGGACATGCTTGATGAGCTCTATGCCTTGCGAGCAAATTTGGCGCATCTTAGACATTCGCTTTCACCACCTCCCTTTGATGATGGATTCTAATTGCCCTTTGGCATTTCGTCACAAAAAGGGAGAGTACATTTGGACACTTGCAGAGGATTTTTGTAGTTAGGGGGAGAGATTTTGTATCTAGATGCTTCACTGTGTATGTATCCTTTTTGGCTCTTAATGTATTGTTTTTGGGCTATTCATGTTAGGGGGAGATACTTTGTTTTCTATGCTTCTTGTTTCACTGCTCATTGATTTATATTTATGAGTTATTCATGATATATGTCTTTGTTTTGTGTTTTGTGAAGTCAAGAATTTATTTTTGTTTTACTTGTATTTTCCACACATGCGTTTCTACATTTTCTTTAAGTGTTTCAGGAAATATACAAGTTGATTCAATCGTGTTGCTATCTACACTTACAACTGATAGATAGTAGTTAGGTTGGATTATTTTGTAATGGGCATTATTTTTGTAAAGGGTTTTTACTTGTTATAGGCCCAAGCCCACTCCTACTTGTACTAGTAGTCTAGAGTTTAATTGCCTATATATACTCATGTTAGGGTTCATTGTGACACAGGTTATTGTACTACACCCTTATACAATAAAGATATAGCCCTTAAGGGATTCCTCCGTGGATGTAGGTCGACAAGGCTGAACCACGTAACCCTTGTGTTCTTAGTTTTCCTATTCTATACTTTCCCTTCCGCATCCATTTTAGCATATACAACATGGTATAACATACCGCGTTGCTAATAATATATTTAACATGGTATCAGAGCCAAATTTCATTCTTGGCATCAAACAAAACAAACGCTCTAGCACACCATCATCTAAAGTCACACATGCCTGCCTGCTGGATCTAGACTCCACGGCATCTCGCAGCCACCATGGCTCTGTGCTGTGTCAAAATCCCCAGCCAAGCAAACCATGACTTAACTTTTCAGATTTGAGCACATCAAGCCTTCGCCTGTCGAAACCGACCCTACAGACGTGCTCCTTGGCCTTCCGTGAGGAAAACCTAGAAATTCGGTCAACCAAAACCTAGCCACGTGCCTCCACGCACCACAGTTAGCTCCGGAATATCTCCCACGTGCCACATCGGAATCCTCACTCGCAGATCTTCTTTAGTGACACGCGCTGCCCTGTCGGCCTCCTCGTCCACCGATCTACAAGACCTAAGATTCTGGCCTCCATCAGACCTCACACGTGCTACCACGTGCCTCCCTAGTTTCAGGCTTCTCCTCCACGCACCAGTGAACATTGCACACTCTTGCCACGTGCTGGAAAACTGCTGCTGATGTCATCTGACATCACCGGATGACGTCATCACTCCACGTCAGCAGCCATGCAAGCACGTCCACGTCAGCCACAACCACGTAAGCGCTTCTTTGCAACCCGATCTGTGGACCGACCCAGAAACCCGGAACCGACCCCAACCGTGAGCCGTTGACTTTCACTGACCATTGATTTTGACCTTTTAGGTTTGACTATTGCGTTGACCTTTGACCAAAAGTCAAAATTTTCGAAAGGGCCTATCTTGTTCAGTTTTTCGCGTAGAATCCTATTTTGGACTCCGTTTCTTCATTTGAATCTCCGAAATTGGTCAATTGGCATATTCTTCATTGCAATTTCTTCAAATGCATTTTTCAAGGCATCTCCAAGGGATCCTCTTATACTTATCCAACCTCAAGTCTTCATCGAGCTTCCACCTTGAGTTTGAGGGAGGGTGTTAGAGATATATTAGACATATTAGCCCAATGTAATAGGCCTAAGCCCACTCCTACTTGTACTAGTAGTCTAGAGTTTAATTGCCTATATATACTCATGTTAGGGTTCATTGTAACACAGGTTATTGTACTACACTCTTATCCAATAAAGATGTATCCCTTAAGAGATTTCTCCATGGATGTAGGCTGACAAGGCTGAACCACGTAACCCTCGTGTTCTCAGTGTTCCTATTCTATGCTTTCCCTTCCACATCCACTCTAGCATATACAACATGGTATAACAGATCGCGTTGCTAATAATATATTTAACAATTTCTTCAACACCCAATAAGGTGGCATAGCAAAGCTTCACCAATCACCACCAACTGATCTTTATCTGCTCCTTTTACAGCAACTGAAATCACACCTGTAAAATCAATGAACGTGTAATTAAGTACCACCTTGTTGACAATATACTGTTTTTGAAAAGCCATAAAGCTAGGAGTGATTTGGTGCTAACCATCTGCTATTGCTGCAATCTTCATGGCCTTGGCTCTGCATTTCTCACAGGCCATTTGCACCTTGATAACTATTTTTTGCTACACCATAAAAGATAAAAAGCTCACAATATTTTAATAAAATCTAAGTATACTCCGAAGCCTTTTTTCTTTCGACAGCATGAATATGGTGTAATTGATATTGAAGTTTACCTTCATGTTTTAGAGGAGGCAACAATTCAAGCTGTAGCCCCTGTTAGAAAACTCTGATGTATGCTTAATCTGTGTTTATGGGAAAAAAAGAATTGTAGGTCTTATATGGCTTATTGGTGAATATACTTGTTACTTTTAGCTCCCAAAAAAAAGAGAGGATAAATATTGTTGTGCACGTATATACCTTTACACACAATTGAAAAATCAACTAAAATTGTGACGTAAAACCACGATCTCAACTAGTACAAAAAATAGAGAGTATAAATTGTTCAACTTTATAGGTGCATTGTACATGCAGTTATTATAGCCACAGGGAATGGGTATTCATATAATCTAGTTGATTGTTTCTGTGATGACAAATGATTGAGTCCTACAGATCGTGCCAATTCTGCCCAACAGTTCACTTTAATTTTCAGTCTTCTCTAATTTTTCATTAACCAATTTTGCCTATCTCCTAAATTAATTCTTTCACCAAAGGGTGTTACCCCAATAAATTTGATAATTTTGATGAGTAATGTACTATCATAGGTTTTCCTTATAACCAATAGTCTATTTGGTATCCCTGTATGCCCTGTATATTAATGTAATTCCATGTGCATGGTGCATTACATATTACGTGTATCTTCCTTATGTACTTTAAAATATTCACTTTAACTAGCCTTCTTTTTTGTTGGCTGTTAACGTGTATAATGTTGTGGGCTTTAGGCTTAGTTAGATTACTTGTATAACACACATTCTTCTACTACACTCTTACTTGTACTACACACATATTTACTTGTACTGCACACATATGCCTCCTATATAAAGGCAACCATGTATATTCTTTGATTAAGAAATACTATACTATCGCATACAGTATTTCTAACATGGTATCAAAGCTACTGTTCTGACCTTTCTCTTAGCAGTCTTGTCTCTCTTGGTGTTACTCCACCCTTATCGCTTCCGCCGTCACAACAGCTGCTGCAGCCACTCACCGTTGAACCTCCGACATCTCTCAGCCGTTGTCGTTGGGTTTCAGGTCTGCAACCGCCGTTGTTGAGGAGTCCCGCACCACACAGACCACTGCACTCACCGTCTCCACCGTGTATCTTGCTCTGATAAATTTTTTGCAGGTACCACAGTGATTGTCTCGCCTCGATCTACTCAATCGTGGAAGTCTCGCAATCATCAGAGCCTGCACGCACCCTCACGCGCCACCCTAAGAAGTTGCGCCTTAGTCACGCACCTCCCTCAGTTCCTGCTGACGTCATTAATGACGTCATACTGCCTCGTCACCTAAGGCTGACATCATCATCCATTCCTCTGCTGACGTCACACACCATGCCAACTGACATCATCGTTGACAATCGTTGACCTGGCCATTGACCATCGTTGACTTTTACCGTTGACCAGCATTGACTTTGACCATTGACCTGCGTTGACTTTGACCGAGGGTTGACTTTTGTACATGGTTGACTTTTGCAGTTCAGGTTCTCCTTACCCAGTTTTTGGTGTAAATTTCATTTTTGCAGTTTGTTTTTGCATATTGTGTCTCTAAATGGATAAAAATGATATTTTTCTTCCTTACCCCATTAATACTATATTGGAGGGGAATAAGAATTACTTATCTTAGTCTCAAGCTATGCGTAGTTTTCTTAAGGGTCGCATGCTTTGGCATTATTGTACTGGTGCAATCACTATTCTTGTCAAGGGGGCAAGTGAAGAAGATGCTGCCTTCCTCAATCGCATGATTGAATGGGATAGTCACAACCACATGATCCTCACATGGATTCGGAACACCTCCGTTCCCTCCATCTCTAATCTGTTGGGCAGCTTTGATGATGCAAAATCAGCATTGGGATATATTGGCCAAAAGGTACTCCAATACTCATGGATCCATGAAATAACAGTTAGTGGTTGAATTGCATCAACTTTGAGAAGAACCAAGGCAATCCATCAATGACTACTATGATCAACTTCGCTTCATTTGGGACCAAATTGACCTTTCTGGTCCAACTTGGGATGGTCAAAGGATGCTCAGCAATATGCTACAGTTAAAGATGAATTTCTTCTCTATCAATTCCTGATGTCACTTCACAAGGACTTTGAGCCCATCCGAGGTCAGCTTCTTAATCGCAGTCCTCCTCCCTCTCTTGATACTACTGTAAACGAGTTGGTTAGAGAAGAAGCTCGTCTTGCAACCGTTCAAGCCCAGAATAATCTCAATGTTTTGGCTATTACTCTTTTTAAGCAACCTCAACAATCAGGTGATTCCTCTGGCTTTAGCAATCGTCGCAAGCAAACTAACAAAAAGTTCTGCAATTATTGCAAGCATCCTGGCCACACCATTGAGACTTATTACTATCGTAACAAATCTACTGCTACCGTTGCTAATACTAGGCCTACTCCGCCGATGCCTTCCATTTCAACTGAGTCCCAGTCTTCTAGATCCACTATCAATCTCTCCCCTACTAAACTACAAGATATCATAGCTCAGGCTGTTCGTATGACAGGTAATGCATCTCTTTCCACTGCTCTCTCAGTTCTACCTGGTAAGTCTCAAACTTGGCTTTTTAATTTTGCCTGTTGCAATCACATGACACCTCACTCGTCCTTATTCTCTAAACTTGACCCTGCACCACATCCTCTTAATATTCATGTAGCTGATGGTTCCACCATGCATGAGAATAGTTTAGGTTTTATTTCGACCTCCAACCTCTCTGTTCCTGGGGTCTTCCATGTACCTGACCTATCCTATAATTTGTGCTCTGTGGGACAATTAGTTGAACTAGGATATTGCCTTATTTTTTACTATTTTGGGTGTATTGTGCAGGATCCGAGGACAGAGCAAGAGCTTGGAACTGGTCCTAGAGTTAGGCGTATATTTCCCGTCGACAATCTTCATCTTCCACCTGTTGCTCCTATTTCTGTTGCTACTACTGCTGCTACGGTTTCTTCCTTACCTTCTCTCGCACTTTAGCATTCCCGTCTTGTTCATGCACCCTCTTCTCGGGTACAACAGTTAGCTTCTAAGAGTCTGTTGGGTTCTGTGTCCAAAGACAATTTTGATTGTACTTCATGCCAGTTAGAAAAACAGCCAGCTTTGCCTTTCAATAACAGTGAATCTATTTCTAATAGTATTTTTGAGTTAATTCATTCTGATGTTTAGGGACCTTCTCCTATTGCTAGTATTGGTGGATCTCGTTATTTTGTTGTTTTTATTGATGATTATTCTCGTTATAGTTGGATCTTTCCGATGAAATCTCGTTCTGAAATCTAGCCAATATACAGTAACTTTACAAAATGGTTGAAACATAATTCTCCAAACGTATCAAAACTTTTCGATTTAATAATGCTCTTGAATATACTCAATATGCTTTTCAAGCTCTGTTACATTCCTATGGCACTGTACATTGAAAGTTCAAATAGCATATAAAATGCTATGAACGTTTAGACCCCCAATTACAAAATTATCAATTCAAGCTTAATGTCAAACAATATATGTGCAGAAAATGAACATAAGAAAATAACATAATTGATAAACAATCTAAATCAATTAAAATCACATCCACAGCAGAAATTAAATGGCAAAGATTAAGGGAAGAGAGATGCAAACACAAGGACAACACAACGATGTGTTATCGAAGAGGAAACCGAAGCCCTCGGTGTAAAACCTCTCTGCCGCCCTCCTAGTGGCCAATAATCCACTAAAGAATAAAGTTGGGATACATGAACAGCAGAAGACCCTCCAAGCCTAATCTACCTAGTGTACCTAAGCCCTCCAAGCTTCTTACTCCAACGAGGTTGCACCGAACCTTTGTTTTCTTTAGCTTACCCGATTCCGCTATAGCCCATAGCATCAACCAATAACCATTGGTCCCTTCCTAATTGCTTCCTAAAGCACCAAATAGCCTTCTCACAGATATGGGTATGGTTAGAAAAGGATTTGGGTAAGAACCTCTCAAGAATGTGGAGAGGGTTAGAGTAAAGGAATTTGAAGAGTCTCTATGTAAAAATTGTGGATGAATCAATCTTGTTTTTCTCTAGGGTTTCTCTCTCAAAATCCTCTCTAGAAGCTCTCTACATTTCGTGGGTATAAGGGGTATTTATACTAGGGTGAGAGTGGAATGCGAAGAGTCAGGTTTTTCAAAACAGAGCTCACTGGCGGCTTGGCCTCGCGACTTGACTAAGTTGCAAGTTCAAGTCGCGAGCTAACAAAACGGCTAGGCTGGACTTTTTGTCCTGTAGTGCTCTAGTTGGCGTGACTGTTCATCTTCTCTGCACGCTTCACTCGTGTGCTGCAGTTGGCGGCTTGCCAATCGCGAGTCACCCGCGAGTCCCAGCCGTGAGTCTCTGCATCCTTGCACAATCTTGAGCATTTCTTCACACTCTCTCACTCACTATCCTAACATGATTCCTACCTAAATACAGGGTTACTAATTGCTAAATTACAAGCAAATTTGGCACGGAATAAAGCCAACAAGATGGTTGATTAAATTCAACCTTACAATCTCCCCCTTTGGCTATTCCATGACAAAACCCTACAATAGACTCTAGAATTAACATGTGAGTTGGGAACAGTTGAACAAAACTCACTCACACCTCACTCTAGAATCTAAAAAGCTCTTGAACCATAAGAACAAGTATCTCCTGAAACACAACAACACAATATGATCATTGTATGCAGAAAACTTGTAATGCATATGGAGCAAGCGTAATGCATATGGAGCAAGCACAATGCGATCAAGCCAAATGGAAATAAGTAATAAGCCAAGGCTTAACCAAAAATGAACAATCACTATAAATAGTGATCACAATGCTCATTCACACATGGAATGAACATCCGGACATGCAAGCTAATAAGCTCAATTGTAAAGTATCATTTGCATGTCCAACACTCAACCAATGCAACAACTCAAGGTAATTGCATTAATGATAAAAATCCAACAAAGGGCATAAGAGTGATGTACTAAAAGAAAATGCATGACATTTAACATCAAGTATATAAGCTACAAAGCATGGGTACAAAAACCTTAAAAGCTTACAAAAGCAACAGGTACAAAATATAAAGTACTTCCCTTATCATATCACTCCCCTTATCATGAATCATAGGAGTTGTGATGAACTTGGAACATATATACTTGTAACCTGAAACACTTGCACAAAACACATTAGACCCTTAAGGTAAAGCAAGTAATAAAAGGACAAGTATAATTTAACAAGTAAATTGATCATGTGAGCAACTTGATCAAACACATGACAGTCATATGGAAATGACTACAATGATCATATAGCAAAGCAAATGATCATCTGAACATGCAACCAATAGAGCATAATAGCATAAGGATGTATGCGAGACCAACATATAAACAAAACAATGTCTTCTTATTAACACAATGTCTTCTCCCCCTTGGTATATGCATCTTCCCTATAGAATATCTCTCCCCCTACAAATGTGCACAAGAGTCATATAGAAATGACAAAACTCTCCGGTATACTACTCTAGAGTATGCTCTCCCCCTTTTTGACACGAATAGACAAAGGGTCAAGGAGAAACGAGGGCAAGAGATGAAGGAACGAACAAGGATAAAGATGCATGAGGAGTGCAAGAGGAATGAGAAAATGAAGCTCAATCACAAGACAAAACAAAATGCTACAAAGCATAAAGTAAACATGACATGCTAGGATGAAGAAACAAGGTATAGACCAATGCATGACAAGGGTAGCAGAGGTGTGTGCAAGAGGTGGCAAAGTGCAAAGCATTACCAATGCATGGAAAATGCACATGTGGGGCAAGATGTGTTAAATACACAACCAATAAACCAAACATGTTCTTAATGAGGAAACATGAGAAACCCCAAAGTTTGATACTCATCGGAGTCTAAACAAGCGAGAAAATGCCTAAGAGACATTTTATCAAACACCTAGCATGCACACTATGAACAACAATGTGAAACAATGCATGAATATCATGAAATCCACCCTTAATACATGCTCTTTTTGCCACAAGGGGCCAACATTCAAAGAAAATCTCAAAAGAAACCAATTCCAAACAAAAATTTGAGAAAAATTAAGTTTTCCCAACCCCTATGATGAAAATCCCAACCAAGAGCACAAAACTCTCCAAAACATAATCTAAGAATCCAAAACAATGAAAAGAGTTTAAAATTATCTTAGAGATGTTAATGGAATGAAAAAACCATTTAAATTGATTGGATTTTGATGTAAAAATATTGAAAGAGGGGTTTAAAAGAGGATGGGAGAGGTTTAAAACAAGTTTTCTACAAAAAAGCTCTTCTAAAAAGCTGATTCTGGGCGTTTCGCGACTGGCGAGTCGCGAGTTAGTCGCAAAACCATTCTGTGTAAACTCGCTACTAGAGCTCACGGCTTGCAAGTCGCCAAAACGAGTAGCCAAAAATCGCGACTGGGACTCGCATGTTACAAGTCGCTAGAATGAGTAGCCAAAAATTCTGACACTTGTTTTTCAACACAGAACATGTTTAAACAATGAAAAACAAAGTAAGCACTAAACATTAACACAAAGAGTGATAAAAATCACTTCCAAAAACATATAAAATGATCAAAAATATTTTTGGATTGATCCATATATAGTTGAGGACACACACATCACATTTAAACAAGTACAATCGAATAAATGAATAAGGAATTCATTGAACATTAGGCATGTGTGTTGTGTGTGTGTATCAAGTGTGGAATAGTCCATAGTCTAGAGTGAAGCTTCAATGATCAATTCAATCAAGTCATACACAATTAGTACTAAGTCAAGTGGTCTATCTCACTTATAGAAATGAACATATATGACCTCCCACAAGAAAATGATTACATATCTTTGAAACTTTTCATTTGGCTTCTTTACAAATCATAACATTTGACCATTTTGAATCAATACATCGCATTTTGAGATCGATGCCTGAAATTTTTGATATTTCAAATTGATGAACAAGCCTTTGGCTTTTTGGACATCATACATATTCATAAAAGTCGCTTTCCCTTTTTCCTAGTCAAATACTATTATGTGTGACGGCTTTTGCAGCTCATTATCTCTTTTCATTTTGAGATTTACATTGGTTGAGCTCTTTAAACAAAAAAAGTATAAAAGTGTGGGAAGATATATAGGCACAAGTCTACGCATGTATCTAAACCAACATGACTATTGACTAATCATTCATGACAAACTTGAAGATCGATTTACAACAATCACACAAAGATGACAAGATTTTTCCCACAAAGATATAAGTGCATAAATAACAAGCTAAGCTCATAAATGCATAAAGCCATTTGTACGAAGGTATAAGGCAAAACTCACATGTGATATGTGCTCAAACATATATGATCAAACTTTTTGAATTTTTCACTTCTTATGTGATTTTAGATTTTTACTCACACAAAACTAAAACATAAAAGTAAGATCAAAACAAAAGCAATGCATACAAATAAATGCAAAATGCATAAATGCATGAAGATATGACATTTAATGCATGAAGGGTCCTACAAAGATCGAAAGAATTAAATCAAGGACCAAAAGAGCAAAAGCTCAACCATAGGAACCCTTCCTCAGCCAAACGGAACGATTTTTTTGGAATGAATGTCTCAAGAGAAGTGAGACGAGGGTTAGAAGAATGAGAACCGGAGATGCACATAGTCAAGGAGTTAAGAGTATTAAACACTTTCTTTAACAACATGCTATTTTCACTTAAATCTGGTTTACTCTTTTTAGCACAACTTCCAAGAAGCTCAAGTTTCTCTTTTCTTTTGATTCTTTTAAGAGCATGAAACTTAGAGCAATGAGGTCTTAGATGACCAAAAGCACCACAATGGTGACAAACAATGTGTTTAGGGCTACTAGGCTTTTTGGGAAGGGATTTAGCAACATGGTTTTGTTCTCTCTTCAACTTATGACATTGAGGTCTTATATGACCAATCACACCACAATGGTGGCAAGTTGGAACAAACTTAGATCCATCCAAAGCCTTAGGTTGAGACCTAAACAATGGCTTTGACTTAACAGCCTTTCTTTCCACCTTTTGATTTCTTTTATGTGGAGGAATGTACACCGATTTGTCCTTTGAGGTAGAACACATAATAGGCACAAAATCGGGTACCACAACATGATTGCAACAAATATTTTCATCCTTTTTAACAATAGGTTCAACAATCAAACACTTGGCATGCATCTTAAGAGATTCATTTTCACATTTTAGCTCATCAACAAGTTTGTTAGACAAAACAAGTTTAGCAACCAAGTCCATATTCAAACATTAAAACACTTTCAGCTTTTGAAGAGAAATTTCAGCAAGTTTCTTATATTTTTCAACCAATTTGTTGGATTCATTGAGCTTAGTAATCAAATCATCCTTTTCACAAAACAACTTGCTCAAATCCTTATTAAACTTCTTAGCCTTCTTCTTCAAGAGTTTGATGTTAGGAATATTAACAACATCCAAAGATTCATGTAACATAGCATCACAATCATGAGGATTATCACTCACAGAGGCATTTTCACAAACACATGGCATGTTACATTCATCATTAACCAAATCATACAAAGAGGCATACAAAGCAATATCCATGGTAAACAACACAAGGGGTCAAGGATCACACTTAGGTATTTAAACCACAACAAGTGTACTTTGCTACCAATTGAAAGTTCAAATAGTGTATACAACACTATGAACTTTTAGACCCCCAATTAGAAAATTATCAATTCAAGCTTAATGTCAAACAATATATGTAAGGAAAATGAACATAAGCAAATAACAGAATTGATAAACAATCTAAACCAATTAAAATCACATCCACAGCAGAAATTAAATGGCAAAGATTAAGGGAAGAAGGATGCAAACACAAGGACAACACAAAGATGTGTTATCAAAAACGAAACCGAAGCTCTCTGCGTAAAACCTCTCCGCCACCCTATAAGCGGTCAATAATCCACTAAAGAATGAAGTTGGATACATGAACAGCAGAAGACCCTCCAAGCCTAATCTACCCAGTGTACCTAAGCCCTCCAAGCTTCTTGCTCCAACGAGGTTGCGTCGAACCTTTGTCTTCTTTAGCTTACCAGATTCCGCTATAGATCATAACATCAACCAATAACCATTGGTCCCTTCCTAACTACTTCCCAAAGCACCAAATAACATTCTCACAGATGTGGGTATGGTGAGAAAAGGATTTGGGTAAGAACCTCTCAAGGATGTAACAATGGAGAGGGTGAGAGTAGAGGAATTTGAAGAGTCTCTATGTAGAGATTGTGGATGAATCAATCTTGTTTCTCTCTAGGGTTTCTCCCTAAAAATTCTCTCTGGAAGCTTTCTACATTTCATGGGTATAAGGGGTATTTATACTAGGGTGAGAGTGGAATGCAAAGAGTCAGTTTTTTCAAAACAGAGCTGGCTGGCGGCTTGGCCTCGCGACTTGATTGAGTCGCGAGTTAACAGAACGGCCAAGCTGGACTTTTTGTCCTGTAGTGCTCCAGCTAGCGTGACTGTTCATCTTCTCTGCATGCTTCACTCGTGTGCTGCAGTTGGCAGCTTGCTAGTTGCGAGTCACCCGCAAGTCCCAACCGCGAGTCTCTGCATCCTTGCACAATCTTGAGTATTTCTTCACACTCTCTCACTCACTACCCTTACATGATTTTCACCTAAATACAGGGTTACTAATTGCTAAATTACAAGCAAATTTGGCATGTGATAGGCCACAAACTGAATGACCCCTTGTGATTAAACCAATTAATTAATTAGCCAAGTTATTAATTAATCAATTTAACATGCAATTGCGTGGAAGCACAAATAAATCACCAAATAACTAAATATGCAGCGAAAATAAAATGACACGGTGATTTGTTTACGAATGGGGAAAACTCTTGCGGTAAAAACCCCACCGGGTGATTTTCAGGTCACCACTCCTGAAACTCCACTATTGTCAAATCAAGTGGTTACAAGTAAAGGAATCCCAAGTACCTTACCAACCTATAGTTGAACTCTTACCTCAATACCTAATTGGACTTGATCTGTAGCAACAGTTCCCCCTTTTAATGCACGGCTCCCAAGTACGTGACTAACCAATGCGCAGATCCCATTACGTGACTTCAAACACCAACTTAGAAGGAGAGGTTGGCTGCAAAGTTCTTCAGTTCATCACACACGATAAAGGTCAGGAAGATGCTTGGTCACAAAACCCAAAGGTGCAAATACACAGCAACTTCTTCAGAGAAGATGAACTACGTCAAGAACTTCGTCTTTGATCACAAATTGCTTGAACAGAGTTTGCTTAATGCTTGTGCAACTTGTGTCTTCTTTGACGGCTCTTAAAACAGTCCTTTTATATGTCTAGGGTTAGGAGAAAAGAAGGCCCAAAGACATATTCACGAAATCCAAGAAATCAGATCAGGATTTTGATTTTCGTAATTCTAGACAGATAGCAGGTGTTGAGGAGCTATCGAGTAGGTGTCGAGAATTAATGAATTTGCACTTCAGCTTGTTTTTCTTGGACAGACTTAATGACTTCAACACTTGATCTTGAAACCTTGTTTCTTGAAGTATTAAAAACACCTAGAACTACCAAATTACAAGTAGAGTGAGTTTTGTCAAAAGGATTAGCCAATTTACATAAATAAGTGACATATGTTCTTGACAAGTGAAAACACATATGTCCTAAAAATCTTCTCCTTTGGCAATCCGTGACAAAACCACAGCAAACAAATGAACATATGAGAGAAGTCATAAATCACTCAACTCATACTCACTTGTTGAATACAATAAAATCTATCCTATCACAAACCCTTGAAAAACTTTGCAAGAAAAGAGTTTATGGCAAGTAGACTTTGACAACCTGTATTTCTGAAACACTTTAAACAAAACTCATCAAGGCATCTTAGTGTGAAACAGAAATAATAGATTGCATACAAGTATAAGAAACATGTGTATGAAGATAGAAAAGAAACAACACATGTAGAGATAGGTGAAAGAAACATACATCCACATATAAAGAAGATAAGTACAATGTATGTAAAACTGGTCACAAGACCTAATGTACAAGAACAATGTATCTAAAAGATAAGAAAAGAAAAGATACATCATAACCTCACTACATTCCTCAAGTATCAACATCAAATATCAACACTCCCCCTATCAAAAATGTCCTATACTAACTCTCCCCCTAAGATGACTACTCTCATAACCCAAAACTACTCCCCCTTTTTGTCACGAGTGACAAAGGGTAGTGTATCATGTAGACATCTCATCAGTAGAGCTAGCATCTCCATCATCATCCGAAGCGTCATCGTCATCACCATCATCATCCTCAGAATCAGAAGCCGCTGGAGAAGGTGGTGAAGGAGTAACCTCAGAAGCAAAACCACCCATGGTCGCCTGTCGTCGTGCAATACGACCAACACGAACATTCACTTGATACAACTCAGTAGAGAGCGCATCGAGGTGACCATCCATGCGCTGCAGCTGTGCCATGATGTCTCCAAGAGATACATCGCCCATAGAGGAAGAAGGAACAGATGTAGATGGAGCAGATCAGGAGGGAGGAGTGGAATCCGGCTGCCTCGACCTAAACTGAGCCTCACTACATTTTACAGTAGTGGCATCTATGGCACAAATATGTGTGAAATGGTTAGACACAGGAAAAGTGATAGAAAAATGGCGTATAATCCTCGTGATAGCGGAAGGAAAGATGATCTTATCACGGGACGCCGAATCTAAATGAACATCTATGACAGAGAGAATGAAATAAGAAGGAAAATCTATAGTCAGATGCTCAAGAAGAGATAGCAAAAATCGAGCACGAGGCTCTGTGATGGAGTTGTAGTGAGAGAGAGGATGGAGTACAAAAGTCATCACCATGTTTAAGAATCTAGGACCTTTAGCAAAAGGTCGACATGATGTATACTGATGTTCACCCCAATCAGCAGGGCGCTCACAGAAAGTAGCAATGAGCTCAGCTTTGGACACAGTCCTCAGACGCTCACAAGTAGGGTAGTCAGAAAACTCTATCCTAGGAACCCTAAGCACATCCGCAACTAACTGCGGTGTGACGGGGATGCGCATACCTCGAACGCAAGTGAAAAAGAGAGGTACTGAACGATCAATTCCGTGCATGTTGGAGTAAAACTCCTGAATGAGCACGAGAAAACAAGTGACTGGGACGTCACACAGTGACTCCCATCCCCTACTGTGAATGACAGAGGGAAGGTCAGTGTCGGCGAAGTCCGCCAAAATGACTTGGTGTTCCGAATGAACACTTCGTCTAGAAAAGTTCTCCGAAAATGCCTTGTGGGCATCACCATCACGGAACCGAAGAGTGAGAGGAGCAGAATCAAAAGATGAAGAAGCTCCAGAATGCAGAGGGTTCCGAGCAAGAGTGAATTTACGCTTAGGTGCCATAGACACTACTAACGTAAACAATGAGAGAGGGAGAAAGAAAGAGACAATCAGAAAAGTCCCAAAACAGTTCACATATATGAAATATATTGAACAATGAGTATGTATGCATGGGGAATGCATGATCATGTGATATGCAACAAAAAGTTCATCATGGGCTCAGCCTAATCCAATCCTACCAGCATATAAATATAGTACTCACATCTAAATGCATGTAAATACCATTCTAATGCATTTGAAATGCAATGTATGACATTTTGAACACATTAAAATGAAAACCCAACCCAAAATTTTAAGAAAACTCATCAATTTTGAAAAACCCTAAAAAATTTCAAAAAACCCCAAAACCTAAGATTCAAAACATGAAATGCATGAATAATGAGGAAAAAAGAGATCATACCAAGTGATTTGAAGCAAGGAAGGGCCGAGAATCACGTGGATTGAAGGTTTTGAGTGAGAGAAAGTGGTTAGGGAGATGAACAGCCACGGACAGATCGGGAGAGATCGAGAGAATGAGGAATGAATCGCGACAGGAGCTTATATAAGAGCTTTAGTAAATCTCGATAGCTGAGGTGTCGAGAGGTGTCGAGGAAGCTATCGAGGAAGGTGTCGAGAAAAAGCACGTCGACAACTACAGGTGTCGAGAAGGTAACGAGGAATGAACACCAGCCACAAGAACAGAAGCTCAATCGATCGAGAAGGTATCGAGGAGACAAGAGAATTCTCGATCGATCCATCAGGTGTCGAAGAGGTGTCAAGATTGCGATAAGAAAACGGCTTGAGAAGCTCGACAGATACCAAGGTATTGAGGAGGTGTCGAAGAGGTGTCGAGATACCAGATTAAAGCAGTTTAGAGAGAAGAGAAAAACACAGATATGAATGCAATCCAACATACACCTCAACCAATGATCCAATCACAGATATTAAGCTCTCAAAATCATCTCTCAACAAGAATTTTAAGCACATGGATCCTCAGAAACACACACACACACTAAACAAGTCTAACCAATTTTATATTTCAAAAACAAGTCAAGACAGTTTAGTGAGCATGCATTAGCATATGTAAACACTTGTGATGACCAAATCACATTGTACCTGCACATGTATCAAGAGTAGCAAAGAATGTTACGTGTTGTGTGTGAAAAACATCGCAAGATTGCATATGTGTATACATGTTATGACGATCTGAGATATGAGAAAATAACTTTAACTCACACACAATCATAGCTATTTAATGGGGACTATCACCTTCGAGGTACATCTTATAACTCCCACATCTCCTAAAAAAAAATGCTTACAATCATATTTAAAACATTTTTAATCTTTTTGCTTTATATTTTCTTTGCATATTTTCTTTTAAGCATATCATGCATGGACATATAAGAGAGAAAAGAAATACCCAAGATGTTAAGCATTTGATATCGCATTTTTGCTATGCCGAAGCATACGAATGTCTTTGACGCTGCACTTTTGCTATGCCTAAGCATACAAGTGTCTATTATGATTGGCGGATAACAGTGGTGAGATGGTTATTTATGCCTTTCTCTTAGGATTTTCTAGTCCTACCCGTCAAAAAAAGTGATATGAGTGTCAAGTCCAAGAGATAACTTAATTTTACTCATCACAAACAAGAGCCACAAAGCGCACTTGCTTAGTTGTGCATAGAGATGCTTATCTAAGCTACAAAAGATACAAAGTTTAGAAAACTTTGTTTCAATGGCCATCCAAGGTACACAAATACCAAAGTACACAAAACACACACTGTTTTTGTATTTTTCAATTTTTCAAATTTTTTTTTATATTTTTACATCAAAAACAAAATAAACAAAAATGAAAATAAAAAAACAAAAACATGTAATCAAAGCAAAGCATAAAACTAGACTGACTAAAAAAAATGCAAAACACACAAGTAATGCAACACACAAAAACAAGAGGAGAGAAGAAAGTGATAAAATCACTTAGAGTCCTTTTTCTTCCACACATTGGAAGAACCTTTCCTTTGATTGAACCCTTGAACCGGTGGTGAGGGGGAAGAATTGAAACCGTTCAAGTTCGAAAGGAACATGAAGGCTTTCAGAAGATCTCCAAGAGGAGCAAAAGAGGATTGAAGCTGATTTTGGCTTCCAGATGCTATCATGCCATTGCTCTGTTGAGTGGCTAGCCACTTATAGCAATTTGTTCTAGTATGACCAGCAGCTCCACAATGATGACAGAGATGCTTCTTCTTTTGTTTAGGCTTTTGAGAGTTAGCCTTCTTAGCCCTAGGGTTTTTAGCATCTTTCTTATCTTGCTTAGGGGGTGCTCCTAAGATAGATTTATTCTTGTCTAGGTTCTCACTAGCTAATACAGTTTTAACCTCAGAGTTCTCAATTTCAGTGTTATTAGCAGGAGAAACAAAAACAGCAGTACTAGTAGAAGCAATACTAGAGGAAGAAAGACCATACCCTAAAACTATTCGATCTGAAGCAGATTTCTGATTGTTGAGCATCTCATCAAGCTTTGCACTTGAAGTCCTCTCCAGTTGAGTTTTAACTTGAAACAACTCCGCTTCAATCTTCTTGGTCTTCTCAGCCAAGAAATTGTTCTCAAACCTCAGTGCACCAATAGTTTGATTCGCCTCATCAAACTTTGTGGACAACTCTTCACGATCAAGTTCCACATCACTGAGTTTCTTAGTGGCCAGCCTATATAGTTTCTCTTGCTTCTCAGAGAGCTTGTACAGTTTCACATAGGCTGAATGGATATCATCTTGATCATCCATCTTCTCACACTTAGAATCCACCAATTCTTCTTTTTCTTCCACTTCTTCAACAATCCCTTCAGTAGGATTGACTGTGGCAGTGAAGGAATTTAAGATTTCGTCATCTTCATTGTCGGAATCATCTTCAGACTCAGTGTCACTCAAGGTTGCAGCAAGTGCCTTGCTTTTCCCAATGCTTTTGAGATATGTAGGACACTCATTTTTCATGTGTCTGAACCCATGACAACCAAAGCACTTTGGTCCTACAAGAACAGTATACTGACCGCCATCCTTAGCATCCTTCTTCCCTTTGTCCTGGCTTTTAAACTGAGAAGAACTGGACTGCCTGCGGTCCTTGTCGAAGCTCCTTCCATTGGCATTCTTCATGAATTTCTTGAATTGCCTAGTGATGTAGGACTTCATCTTGAAATCTTCATCATCGAAAGACCCATCTGTATCACTGCTCTTTGCCTTCAAGACCATGCTCTTGCCTTTAGTTGACTTCCCAATCCTAGATAACCCTAGCTCATAGGTCTGCAAGTTTCCAACTAGCTCAGTCAAAGGAATCCTGTCAATATCCTTTGATTTTTCTATCGCCGTGATCTTGGCAAGAAATCTCTTAGGTAGAGATCTGAGGATTTTCCTTACAATCTTGGGTTCAGGGATGGTTTCTCCAAGATTGAAGGCTGAGTTCACTATGTCCTTGAGTTTGGCATAGAACTCATCAAACATTTCATCCTCCTCCATCTTTATTTCTTCAAAGCTTGTTGTAAGCCGTTGAAGATTTAAATCTTTGACAGCCTTTGTGCCCTCATAGGTTGTCTGGAGGATGGTCCACGCTTCTTTTGCAGTTTCAGTAGAGAATATCTTCTTGAACTCCTCATTAGTGACTGCACTGAATAGGGCATTCAACGCTCTGCTGTTAAAGTTTGCCACCTTGATCTTGGCTTCATCCAATCTGCCGGCGCTTCCTCTGGCTTAGTCCAACCAATCTCAACAGCTTGCCATACTTTTTCATCTAAAGAATGCAAGAAAGCTCTCGTGCGTACTTTCCAGTACGCGTAGTTAGTCCCATCAAATAAAGGAGGTATAATTAACGACTGTCCTCTATCCATGACAAACAGGGGTCAATGGATCAAACACAGCAAAGATTAAACCCTAATCAGAGTGTGCCCGCTCTGATACCACTTGATAGGCCATAAACTGAATGACCCATTGTGATTAAACCAATTATTTAATTAGCCAAGTTATTAATTAATCAATTTAACATGCAATTGCGTGGAAGCACAAACAAATCACCAAATAACTAAATATGTAGCGGAAATAAAATGACACGGTGATTTGTTTACGAATGTGGAAAACCCTTGCAGCAAAAACTCCACCGGGTGATTTTCAGGTCACCACTCTCGAAACTCCACTATTATCAAATCAAGCGGTTACAAGTAAAGGAATCCCAAGTACCTTACCAACCTACAGTTGAACCCTTGCAGCAAAAACTCCACCGGGTGATTTTCAGGTCACCACTCCCGAAACTCCACTATTATCAAATCAAGCGGTTACAAGTAAAGGAATCCCAAGTACCTTACCAACCTACAGTTGAACCCTTACCCCAATACCCAATTGGACTTGATCTGTAGCGACAGTTCCCCCTTTTGATGTACGGCTCCCAAGTACGTGACTAACCAATGCGCGGATCCCAGTACGTTACTTCAAACACCAACTTAGAAGGGGAGGTTGGCTGCAAAGTTCTTCAGTTTATCATACATGATGAAGATAAGGAAGATGCTTGGTCACAAAACCCAAAGGTGCAAATACACAACAACTTCTTCAGAGAAGATGAACTAGGTCAAGAACTTCGTCTTTGATCACAAATTACTTGAACAGAGTTTGCTCATTGCTTGTGCAACTTGTGTCTTCTTTGACGGCTCTTAAAACAGTCCTTTTATATGTCTAGGGTTAGGAGAAAAGAAGGCCCAAAGACATATTCACGAAATCCAAGAAATCAGATCAAGATTCTGATTTTCGTAATTCTCGACAAATAGCAGGTGTCAAGGAGCTATCGAGCAAGTGTCGAGAATTAATGAATTTTGCACTTCAGCTTGTTTTTCTTGGACAGACTTGATGACTTCAACACTTGATCTTGAAACCTTGTTTCTTAAAGTATTAAAAACACCTAGAACTACCCAATTACAAGTAGAGTGCGTTTTGTCAAAAGGATTAGCCAATTTACATAAAAAAGTGACATATGTTCTTGACAAGTGAAAACACATATGTCCTAACAGCATGGAATAAAGCCAACAAGATGGTTGATTAAATTCAACCTTACATACATCATCTAACTTGTCCAAGTACCTCTCAGCAAAATGGTCGAGCCGAAAAGAAAATTTCGTCAAATTCTTGACACTGTTCGTGCTCTTCTTCTTTCTGCCAAAGTTCTTGACCCATTTTGGGGTGAAACCGCTCTTCATGCTGTTCATGCTATTAATCGCATTCCAAGCACTGTCATCCATAATCAGACTCCGTATGAGTGCCTTTTTAGGGTCACCCCCTGACTATCATTACCTTCGCTCCTTCGGATCTGCTTGTTTCGTTCTTCTTCAGCCCCCCTTGGTATTTCTAACATCGGACTAAATACATCGAGATTGATTGTCATTTGATCCGTTATCATCTTGTCCATGGTGCTCTCAAGCTCTTCGCAGTCTCCTCCAAATATCAACTAGCCGATATCTTCACTAAGTCACATCCTAAGGGACGCCTTCGTGATTTGGTTGACAGCCTCAAGCTGGTCTCACATCCACCTTGAGTTTAAGGGGGGCTGTTAACGTGTATAATGTTGTGGGCTTTAGGCCCAGTTAGATTACTTGTATAGCACACATTCTTGTACTACACTCTTACTTGTACTATACACATATGTACTTGTACTGCACACATATGCCTCATATATAAATGCAACAATGTATATTCTTTGATTAAGAAATACTATACTATCGCATTCAGTATTTCTAACATTGGCAACATTTATGTTTTAGTGCCTTCGTTTTGGTAGATCATTACATTTCTCTGTACACTGTAACATGTACTTAATATATATGTTAGATAGAGCTTTCGTCCAATAATGCAATGCACTAAGTGGGACACGTCCAATAATGCAATGCATTAGATGGGACACGTCCAATAATGCAATGCCTGCATGCAATAGATGGGAGTATGGGACACGGGATTGAAACTAATCATTTTTGAACATGTATTTTGTGCATGTTGCTCTCAGTTTATTAGGTGCAAGCCAAATCATTTAACGTATTAATCAGTCCAATCATGAACCATCGAAATACAAGAGAGTGCTCTCTCACAAAAATATAAATAAAAAATACAAAGAGAGTGATGTGTTATGATTAATACAAAGTTTCATGCATTAACGTGCATTAACATTATAAACTGATATGTCAACTTTTAAAAACAACGTAAATAATTAGTTTAAAATTTTGTTTCTCATTATTAATATCATATACTAATTATATTTATTGTCACGTCAATTAATTTGTAAGTCCTTTTATTAATAAAATTTATTATAACTTCAATATTTTTCTAGAATATAGGGGCAGAGCTATGTAGAAGGGCCAAAATTTTGAAATATATATATATATATATATAATTATTTTAATGTTTTCAAAATTTAGTCTACAAAAATAAGAGTTCCACCCCCCTATAAATATTTGAATTAGTCCAATGATGCTCTTAAAAAAATAAAATAAATGGTCTAATAGTTATAGAGATATAATTTTATTTTTTTATTGTAAAATGTGCTCTTATATCTGTTAAATATTAGATAAAGTTTGGTATCAAATATGTTTTAATCTATCATTTTCAACCCATTATGTGGCGATTAACAACTCATTGACTCATTAAAAATTTTATCTCTAAAACTACACATGAAATGTGTTTTTAGTTGTCACATAATGGGTTAGAGCAAGATAGCTTCAAATACTTTTGGAACCTAATTTATTCATTTAAGTTTTGGATCAATCATTTTTTGAAAATTACATTAGTTCAATTGAAAGATTTTTTATTTACTTTAGTATAAAATTTGATAATTTGTATTTAAAATGAAACTTTTTAAGAATTTCACTATAAAAATGGAACAATGAATTTTATTTTATGAAAGATCGCATTCAAACATAATTTTGATTGAAAATACTAAGGTCTTTTTTTTTTGTTGGGTGTGTGTGTATATATATATATATAACTTATCAAATAAAAAAGTGTGTATATATAGTTGTTTATATATAATAAAAAAGCGTGTGTGTATAAATTTATATATGTGTGTGAGGGTTGTCTTGATAAATATATTAGTGCCACAACTTAGTCCCCAAACAAAAATTCTTGGCTCCGCCCTTGCTAGAATATATATCATAAACTCGTTCATTTAGCAAAAAATAAAAGAATTACAAAAGCTCATGAATGGTGTTAAGACTCAATTTAAAGGTTTTGACTTTGGACCCTCTCTCTCTCTCTCTCTCTCTCTCTCTCTCTCTCTCTCTCTCTATATATATATATATATATATAGGGCAAGACTTAGGTATAGTACTTAGGTACTGTTTCTTAAATTCCTCTCTTAAGATTCTACCACGTGAATTTTTCCTCATTGGATTGAAACGTATTTTTTAGTTAAGTAGCCACATGACTCAATCTTAATTGGGGAACTTAAGGAATAGCACTTAAGGTATTGTATGTAAGTTTTGTCCATATATATCTATACTATTACTTAAGGGGCTATTCCTGTTTGGACCAGATTTTTTTATTCTAAAATACCCCTACATCCCTATGTTTAAGGAGAGACAAAATTAAAGGATAATTCGGTAAAAATACAACACTAACTCCCACTAAAACATTACCTAAAAAATAGAGTTACTCTTCTATTAATTTTCAAATTTTTTTATCCACTTATAAATTAGATTTTCGAAATAAAAATTAAATATATAGAATAAAAAACACAGATTTTTTTTTTTTTTTTTTTTGCACCGACCGCTAAAAATAAAAATAAAAAGTCTCTTTCACAAAGCGCGTGTGATGAGGCTAGTATGTATATGTGTGTGTGTGTATATATATATATATATTCACAATATATATATATATATATATATATTCACAGCTAGCAAAATTTGACAATACTAATTTGTCTTAGAAGAAAAGTCGTTGCTTCTTGTCACGACTTGGAAAATCTCATTTTGCTAATGGCGGCCCAACTCCAATCTCCAACGCAAACTTCTCTCCTTCAACACACACCAAAAAAAAAAGAAAAAAAGAAAAAGAAAAGAATAATAGAATGTTCAAACTATGCCGTATGCACAAATTAATTTAAAAATTTTTCGTTAATGACAGGTAAATTAAATAAAAAAAATTAATTAAAATACAAAATAACATATTCTATATATATATATATATATATTGTAGGGACTCAATTTGTAAAGCCCCAAACAATACATTTTTAGAGAGTGGGTTGAAGAAATTGACCCTTATAGGCAAACGGAGCCCAACCACAAACCCATCACCATTGAAGGCCAGTGCACTTAAAATTTTTTCTCAAATTTGCTCCTCGGCATTGGTCCGAGGAGCTCCCTCCTCCCTTCTGCTGTTCTATTGGTCCTTCTTATATAGTCCTCATTCTCCCATCTCTCCCTTCCATCTGTTGATCATCCATGCGTTTTCCCTCTGACTGTCCGTCCCATCAATAGCACTATCAATACTCAAGTAATTCACAATAGTCAAGGTTACCCTGTCCAAAAGTCACATCTCCATTAGTGCGGCCAGAAGGTTAGGTGAGCGCATTTAGTGTGAAGGTGACAATCTGTCCTGGGCCTGTTTCCCCATCTGAATCTAATCTTGGTCCGCCGAGGACAGGGTTATCCTCGGCGAGGGTTTTTAAAGTGTAGCCTCCCACGCATCTTCCTCGGACGAGCCTTCTTCCTCGAAATGGGCCATGGGCCAGACATAAAGTGGGCCGAGGTCATCAGGCCCTCGGGCCCCACAATAGCCCCTCAAAATCCTGCTGTTCGTGCTCTCAGACGAAGAGGAGGATTTTGATATTCCTGGGCCCCCACAAGAATCGCCAAACCTCGGTCCATGTCAGCGTTGGGGTCTTTTTATCCGCCACATATAAGTTTTTGGCGCTTCGAGACTCAGTGCACGTTTCATTAAATTTCGGCGGCTCCATGTTTCCCTCTTCCGATGGTGTGATGGTAATCCCCTGATAGGGATTTCCTGCTTTTATGGGTGGGAAATTACATTTGGTTAACCTTAATTGGAGATATAAATGTTCGTTTGAACTGCTTGGCCTCCTCATTTGCGCGCTTATGAACTTCGGTGAATATATTCTAAAGTTGGTCCAATTTCCACATTAACAAGCGCCCCTTTCTAACGTAAAAAGCTTGCCAAAGGAGA
This sequence comes from Quercus ilex subsp. ballota, assembly GCA_032727855.1. Lineage (NCBI taxonomy): Eukaryota > Viridiplantae > Streptophyta > Magnoliopsida > Fagales > Fagaceae > Quercus > Quercus ilex. The sequence continues at coordinate 30,854,767 of CM064919.1, forward strand.
ATCTTACCATTTCTGTAAGTCTTCTATTTTCTGTAACACAGAATTTTCCTTGGTTGATTGACCATAGGAGGTTTGGTTATCTTCATGCAGATCCGCATGCCTTCACGCATCATTTTCCTCTGGTTAATAAGAAGGACTTGGAAACCGTTCTTAGGGAGGAGCTTCTTCTGAACAAGGCTGATAACCCGATTAGAGTCGTCCAAAAAATCCTCGGCTTAGGCGAATTGCTGTGGTAAAGGACGGTTTTGCACTTTCCGAAGGATCTTCTATTTCGGAAGGCATTCCATTGGTAGGCTCTTCATTGTTCCATAAAGCGGCAGAGGCCGAGGGAAGGGACTTGGAGGAAAGAGAGGAAGTGGTCGAACTAACCTCGCCTGAGGATGAGTTCGGTGTGTTTGACAGAGCTGACCAGTCCGAGGGTTGACACCCAAATTGAGATGGGTCCTAGGAGACAGCCCCCGATCAGCCTTCTTGACCTTCTTGAGGGCAAGTCTAGGAAGGGGGTGCCGATGGGGTCACAAACTGAGCCTCCGCCACCCAGCTCTCGGCCTTTACCTACACAGGCCAGGTCTTTACACACCCCTCCAATCTCAGAATCTCGGCCTGAGTCCCCCGAACCGAAAAGGAAGAAGTCTTCCAAGGGCAAAAACCCAGTGGATGGGGGCAGATCCCATCCCTCTCCAGAGGAGGATGAAGCCCGACGGCCCTCTAAACAACTGAGGCTGGGTGGTAAGCGAAAGGGGAAAGAAATTATTCAACCATCCGAGCCCCAGGCCTGGCTGCCCGCCGCCATACTCCATGGAGAACCTCTGAGGGATGATGCTACTATACGGGACTTCCGAGGAGGTGAGGGGGCTCGGGTAACCGACGCCCTGGAAAGGTCCCTTCTCCTTCCCGCCGACATGGCTGAGCTTGGGAACGTGAAGGGGCCCGAGGTTGCTGAAAACCTCAAGAGATACCTGGGCATGGTAAGACATCTGATACTTGTTTATTTCATCTAAATTTTATCACCTGGCACCTACCCTCCCCTTTACGGCGTATTTACTTCAGTTGGCAGGCTATCCAGACTGTTTTCAGGCTAGATGAGGAGGTCGACGGCCAGGGTAGCACTCTGGCAAAGGAGCGTGATAAGTTCTTGAAGGCTGCGAATACCCTTAAGAGATCTGAGGTAGATCTGAAGAAGGTTACTGAAAGTCTTGAGGAGATGACAAAGGCTAGGGACATTGCGGCCTCTGACCTAGTCGTGGCCGTGAGGCAGGTCGAGGATCAAACAAAGCGCTTGCATGATGTCGAGGGCCAATTGCGGTCTGCCAAGGAGGACATTGCCGACCTGAAGAAAAAGTTAGCCGAGGCTATTTGGACAAAGGGTGTCGTCGAATATGCCAGGGACGAGGCCGTGAGGGCCAAAAATCTGGCTGAGTTTGCAAGAATAGATGCAGAGCGCTCCGTAGAACAGGCGGAGGAAGAGGCCTTTGCTGAGGAGGTGGCCAAGACAGAAGCCACCTTTAAGGCTCAAGTCCCTGAAGTATGCAGGCGCTTTTGTTCCCAGACCTGGAATGAAGCTCTTAACCAAGCGGGAGTTGCTGCTTCGTCAGACCTTAGGAGGACAGAGAGGGTATATTACCCCCCTGCAATCCGTAAGGCTGTCCCCACCATCTCCGTGGAAGGTTCTGTATTACCAGCAGCCAGTGAGAGTCGGGCTAACACTGCCGAGGACACATCTTCAGCTGGCAGACCTTTTGAGGAGGCTGAGCCTCGTAGAGCATCGGAGGAGGTTGAAGTGTCCCTTGTAGCTAATCAAAGTCTTTCAATAAGCTCTTCAAGACGAGCCCCTCGGCGAGTTGGGGGAGTAAACCATTTTGTTGAACCACCCCGTTATGATAGCATGGAGCATTCTTATTTGTTTTCTTTTTCATTTCATTTTGCTTTTCGCCTTGGCGACGTGTAAGTAGCTAGTTTCCCCATAGGTTTGTGTCCGAGGACCATGCAATATCTTGGTTCTGTCTAGTACCCAAGTATATTCACGTGGTTAGTTTCCCCAGAGGTTTGAGTCCGAGGACCAAGCAATACCTTGGTTCTGTCTAACACTTCTGTTCTTCTATAAGTAGCTAGTTTCCCCATAGGTTTGAGTCCGAGGACCATGCAATACCTTGGTTCTGTCTAGTACCCAGGTATATTCATGTGGTTAGTTTCCCCAGAGGTTTGAGTCTGAGGACCATGTAATACCTTGGTTCTGTCTAACACTTCTGTTCTTCTGTAAGTAGCTAGTTTCCCCATAGGTTTGAGTCCGAGGACCATGCAATACCTTGGTTCTGTCTAGTACCCAGGTATATTCACGTGGTTAGTTTCTCCAGAGGTTTGAGTCTGAGGACCATGCAATACCTTGGTTCTGTCTAACACTTCTGTTCTTCTGTAAGTAGCTAGTTTCCCCATAGGTTTGAGTCCGAGGACCATGCAATACCTTGGTTCTGTCTAGTGCCCAGGTATATTCACGTGGTTAGTTTCCCCAAAGGTTTGAGTCCGAGGACCATGCAATACTTTGGTTCTGTCTAACACTTCTCTTCTTCTGTAAGTAGCTAGTTTCCCCATAGGTTTGAGTCTGAGGACCATGCAATACCTTGGTTCTGTCTAGTACCCAGGTATTGGGCGAAGGAGATTATCCTTAGCGTTGGCCATACTTGGCGCGATGATGGCCTCGGCCCTTCTTCGTCGGAAGTGGAGCATTATGTGGACCGGACCATTGACCCCGCAGTGCACCGGACGAGGTTTATTTGGGACTCTAACCTTACACGTGGCAGTAACGCCACCTTCTGTTCGAGTTTCTGCCCTCATCCGTTATGAGGCGCCTCCTGACTGCTCGCATTCCGCGTTTGACGTTTCAACACACGAGGCGCGCTCTCATTAACATTCCCCTGGGCTGATGCAAATCACACGGTTGATAGGCGCCTTGGAATTTGGTCAGGATTAATGTTGTCGATAATCCTCTTTTCGAATTCCGCGTACATTAATTCCTATCAATTTTCACCCCCCATTTAAGGCTACATGGGGGAAATGTCCTTTTACGCTCGACGAACCCTCTAATACACCAAGAAACATGTCCTCTCAACCTTCAGAGCCCCCTCAATAACCCTGCCAAAATTGTGATAAGAGTTTGGAGAAATGGAGCGGCCTTGGATGGGAGTGAGGGTGCACAGGCCTGAAGTCCTCCTTCCCCGACCGAGAGCCATCATAGCCATAGCCCGCGCTAGACCTCCGGCACGACCAAATCTGTGTGTCATCCTTACGGTGCCATGCACAGCGGCCAAGAGGGAGGTCCTTGAAGTACATAACGCTCCTCCCTAGGGCGCCCCCACACCGGTGGAAGCATGCAAGAATATGTCATGTCTGGTGCCAGAGTGTTGCCGTCTCCAACGGCCAACCACCGTAGGGCTGGAAGAGAATCAAGGGAACAACACAAGGAAGGGCCGCCCGGCGCCCTTGCATCTGCTCCTCTCTTCGCGCCAGCGCCACCGCACCGGCTTGGGCGTTGTTGGTAGCCTAAAAACAGGCCTGCCTCAGCCCCCTTCCCTTTAGTTAGCTTTAAAACAGGCCCGTCTGGGCCTTTGTTTGTAGAGTTGGCTTTAAAACAAGCCTGTTTGAGCCTTTGTTTGTATATTGTAACTCCTTTTCATCTAATAAAATACTGATATTTGTCTTCTCTATTCCTTTGAATCTGCTACTTTTCTACAATAGTGCCCTTTTTTTTTTTTGGTGAACTTCCCATCAATTAACCACCTAGGGACAACCGTCCGTTGCGCCTGCTAGTGCACAAATTCTTCCCACAGACGGCGCCAATTGTAGGGATTCAATTTGTAAGGCCCCAAACAATACATTTTTAGAGAGTGGGTTGAAAAAATTGGCCCTTGCAGGCAAACGGAGCCCAACCACGAACCCATCACCATTGAAGGCCAGTGCACTTAAAATTTCTTCTCAAATTTGCTCCTCGGCATTGGTCCGAGGAGCTCCCTCCTCCCTTCTGCTGTTCTATTGGTCCCTCTTATATAGTCCTCATTCTCCCATCTCTCTCTTCCATCTGTTGATCATCCATGCATTTTCCCTTTGACTATCTGTCCCATCAATAGCACTATCAATACTCAAGTAATTCACAATAGTCAAGGTTTCCCAGTCCAAAAGTCACATCTCCATTAGTGCGGCCAGAAGGTTAGGTGAGCACATTTAGTGCGGAGGTGACAACCTGTCCTGGGCCCGTTTCCCCATCTGAAGCTAATCTCGGTCCGCCGAGGACAGGGTTATCCTCGGCGGGGGTTTTTAAAGTGTAGCCTCCCACTCATCTTCCTCGGACGAGCCTTCTTTCTTGGAATGGGCCATGGGCCAAACATAAAGTGGGCCGAGGTCATCAGGCCCTCGGGCCCCACATATATATATATATAAATATATTATTTTGTAACATTTATTTATAAAAGAAACAGTAAAAAGGGCTGTTTCAGCTCTATTTTGATGGGCAACTGGGCATATTGTATAGAGGCCCACAGATTTATTGGATCAAACCAACACCTACTTTGGGCAATTTGTTGTGAGACATATTTTGCCCCACATCCACATTTAAAGTCACTTGTCAACCTAATATCCAACACGATGCAGGATGTGTGGACTTGATTTTCGTGGGTTGATCACTTTTTTTGGTTGTTGTTAGCTTTAATAACCTATCTAATGATTTAGGCTATTAATAATTATTTTTTTTTTTTTTGAAAAAACAGAAATATTCGTATTTTAAATATTTTAGTTTCATTTATTTTGATCATTTAAGACAATTTTGATAAAGCTGTAATATTACATCAAATTATGTAAATTACAATCATTTATTGAACAATGAATTTAAATAGTAGATTGAAAAGACAATTTAATTTCTTTTTTTTTAAAAAATGAAATCAGGAGAAAAAAAAAATTCTAAGACTGGAGTTGTGTTAGTTTTCAAAACTATCTTGGGTTAGGTCATAGGTTCCTCAACCTGAGTAGATTGTATTGGGTTTAAAAATACACCCAATCTTAATCCATACATGCCCCCTAATTGCTTATAAAGTAAATGAACAAACGCATGGTGTTATTCCTGTGACACCAGAGTTGCCATACAATCTTGAAAAAGAGATCTAAATCCATACCATGCTAGTGAGCTACATGATCCATTCTAGCATGTCACAGATCCATGGTCATTGACAACAACTCACCAATGTGCAACATACATGTTGTCCGAACCTCCAACGTCTATTACAGCATGAATACAGTATGTGTCAATGTGTGCAACTATCTCAACTTCATCACAATTGAGATCGATCACACAGAGCTTCAGCGAATCTTCTTGGCAAACAGATTGCTCTTAGTGTGCAAAGTATTATAGAGAAACCACAAAAGAAATTTGATTTTATTAGGCACATTTACAGACCAAACACAACCCCATATATTTATCAGAGCCGACCTGAATTTGAGCTCTCACCTATATGGTTTCTCTTCTCCAATATTCCTCCATACACATAAAGTATGCACTTCTTACAGTGAAGCGACCATTGGAATTAAAGCGCTAGTCTAAATCCTTAAGTCAATTAGCCTTCAGCTACATGCATTGTGTATGTTAGGTTCTAAGACTTTAGGATCTTAATGTATTAGAACTTCAATGTGTAAGGTTGGCAAACCATGATCAAAACATTTTAGTCTAGATTTATGCTGCTCAAAGTGTGGTTATGTGTAAAGTTGGAATCAAGTAATTGCAGGAAATTACTATTCAATTTCTGCAAGGCTTGATTGATTGAAAATTAGACTCGATCGATCGAAGCTTGTGCAGATTGTTTTTCTGCAGAATTTTCCAACTCAGCCCAAGCTTATATGACGTGTAGGGTTTTATTTTTTGCTTCAAATATAAAAAGAAAAACCCTACCCATGTTTTAAAGGTTTTTGATATGCCGTGTGTGTGAATCTCTTGTGAGATCTAAAAGTGTTTACTTTCATACATACTTAGGGTTATCAAGATCAAGATTCATGTCAAGAGCTTGGTGATCGTTTCAATTGCTGCTTGAAGAACTTAAAGAATATCACAAGTGTGAGAACTTGTGGCTACAGAAGATCAAGGAAAGAAGTAGTTCGTGGACTTGGAGCTGTCACGTGGTCGTGGTAGTAAGTTTTCTACTCGAGGTAGCAATAAGATGTTAGTGGTCTAAGTCACTATTGTAAAACTTCAATTCTTTCATAGTGGATCTGTTTTACCTTGAGGATAGCTAGGTTAAATCCTCCTCAAGTTTTTTATCGATTTGGTTTTCCTAGGTTATCATATCGTGTGTTCTTTATATTTCCACACTGCTTTACATGATATGATTATTTTGTTATAACCTAGATTTGAATAATTTACCTAAGTAATCACTTGAATAAATAAGTAGGTTAAACAACTTGTGTTTTAAGGGGTCTAAAAACGTATAAGTGGTATCAGAGCAGGTTAGCTCTAGTATGTAGATCATTTGATCTAAGAGTTGATTCTTGACCCCTGTTGTCATGGAACACGATCACTCTCTTGTGATCCCACCTCACTTTGATGGGAACAACTATGCCTACTAGAAAGTAAGGATGAAAGCATTCCTGAAATCTATTGATGAAATAGTTTGGAATTCCATTGAATATGGATGGGAGAAGCCGATTACTCCTGTAAGCGAGTGGCAAACTTCTCAGAAAGAAGCAATTGCTTTTAATAGCAAAGTCATGAATGTTATTTTTAATGCTGTTTCTATGAAGGAATTAAAGAGAATCTCTAATGTTGAGGTTGCTCATACATCATGGAATATTCTCCAAACTGTGCATGAAAGCATAAACACAGTTAAGATTAACAAATTGCAGCAGTTAACTACTAGATTTGAAAGTATTAGAATGTCTGATGATGAATATTTTGATGAATTCTGTTGGGAAATTTAGATCCTAGTTGATAGAATTAACAAGTTTTAGACCCAAAATGTTAATTAGATTTATTATGAATAAAACTTGTTAAAACAAGCAAACATCAATATCATGTTAATATCATGTAGCGGAAAAAATAAATAAGACAAGATATGATGACCTAAGAAAATCAATGAAACAAACTAGTTTCATAGTAAAAAACCTGGGGGGAAACCTTCCCGAAAAGCAATCCACTATAGTAAAGAGAAGTTTCAGATCTAGTACAAAACTTTTGTCCTTAGACTCTACAATCCCTGTAAATGAACTTACAGCAGAAACCTTCTACTGCTTTAGAACCTCTGAACTTTTTAATATATGAACGCCACCCTTTTTGCACCGATCCCAGTACGTGACTAACCAAAGATGCACGACTCCCAGTATGTGACTAACTCACCAACTTGAAGAAGATGTTGGCTGCAAAGTTCTTCACTTTATCAACAATGAAGATCAAGAAGCACTTGGTTACAAAACTCTAAGGCGCAAAAGACCTAGTAGCTTCTTTCAGAGAGAATAAGGCATCAGTCACCTTTTGCATATGTTCTCCTTTGTATTCTCTTATGTGAAGGCCTCTAAAATAAGCTTTATATAGGTCTAGGGTTGTGAGAAAAGAAACCCTACACATACATGTCAGCATGGACCAAAAATCAGATCTGAAAATTTGAATTTTGTAAAGCTCAGTAATTCTCGATCGATCAAGTAGGTGTCGAGTAGCTATCGAGCCTATTTATTGCGAGCTATTGAGAGCTATCGAAGAGCTATCAAGGGGACATAAAGTTTCTCGATCGATCGACCAACTGTTGAGAAGTTATCGAGATTACGATAAAAAGAATTTGAAAAGCTCGATAGATAACCAGGTGTCGAGAAGCTATCGAGCTTTAAAATTTAGCACTTTCTCACTTGATTCTTGGGTAGACTTGCATGGCTTTAACACTTAAACTTGAAATAAGGTTTCTTGAAACAAGGTTTCTTGAAACATCAAACATATCCTAGATCTACCCAAATACAAGTAAAGTGCATTTTGTCAAAAGATTAGTCAATTACATAAAATAGTGACATATGTTCCTAACAACTGAATCACATATGTTCTAACAAATTCTATGCTAAATTGAATGATATTGTTCGCTCTGTTTATAATTTGGGTGAAATCTATGATCAACCGAAGATTGTTAGGAAGATTTTTAGATCCTTGACTGAGGACTTTAGACCCAAAGTAACTGCCATTACTGAAAGCAAGGATGTGGACTCCATCTCTATTGATGAACTTGTAGGATCTCTCCAGTCCTATGAGTTAGACCTACACAAGATAAACAAATCCAAATTAATGGCTTTTAAGTCAGTTGATGATATTGATGGGAATGGATTTAATGATGAACTCTCTTCTATAGAGATTGCATATCTTGCCAAGAATTTTAGAAACTTTTTTAGGAACAATAACAAAAGGGCACGAGGTAAAAACAATGCTGAACTTAGAAATTTTAAGAGGAATGTACCCACTAAATTGAATAATACTGATAAACCTAAATAAAAATGTAGGTCAAACTTCTATCAATTCTATGGGTCAACAATGTTTTGGTTGTCAAGGGTATGGTCATGTGAAATCAGAATATCCTACATTCTTGAGATCAAAGGGTAAAGCTATGGCTATAACCCTTAGTGATAATGAAGTTTTTGATCATGAGTCTAGTAGTGGTGAGGATGGAAACTTCATTGCTTTCACAGCTACTGCTGTAGTTGATGAAAGTGTTGTGGTTGATGAGAACCCTTCTAATGGGGAACTCTCTGAGAATGCTGATTTGCAAGAAGTCTATAATAAGATTTGCAAGGTTGCTGTAAAGGATGCTATGAATGTTGATTTAGGCTTAAAGAAAATTGCTTCTCTTGAACTTGACAAGAAAAATTTGCTCTTGAAATTGTTTTGTGGTAATGAATTGCTTGATAAGGTGAAGACTGAGAACATGCTGTTGTTTGATAAAGTTAAGAATTTGAAACTTGAATTATCTGTTGCTAGAGAACAAACAAATAGGACTGCTAGTTCTAAACTTGAACACATGTTGAGTATTCAGAAGTCTCCCTTAGACAAAACTGATCTAGGTTTTGAAAATAGCATCTCTGTGTTTGAAACTCATTCCACAAACTTTGTTTCTTCTTCTGAGCCTCCCATGAGTGAGATTGTCAAATCAGTAGAAGTTACACCTACTAAGAAGATAAAGGTTGATCTCAAAGAGTCTAAGCCTAAGAATTCTACCCTTCCGAAGGATAAGTTGCATGACAGACCTGTATGGGTTTGTCATTTTTGTGGAAAGTTTGGGCATATTCGTCCAAACTATTTCAAGTTGCAAGCTGCTAAGCGAGCAAATAAGCCAAAAATATATGTGCTTCAAGCACAAGATCCTATGGTACTTATTGGTGAGTTGGTAAAGACTTTAAACCTTTATTCGAATCTTAGAGTTGCTCATCATTCTAATATGAATAATAACTCCAATGCTAGAGTTGCATCTAAAAGGTTTTGAATGCAAAAGGCTTTACCTAATTGAGTCTTTCTGACATGGTCCTTGTGCTTCATCTCTCTATTCTTTGTGACCATTCTTCTTGTGTTGTTTTGGTTTTTTTTTTTTGTTTTTAGGATCTGCATTGTATAACATTCATGCATTTCATGATAGGTTGTTTTTGTTATTGTTTTCAAAAATAAAAATAAAAATAAAAAAGGAGCAAAAGGAAAGAAAAATGTGTTTTGCATTATTTTTCTTGGATTTATAATCAAGGTTGGCCATATTATCTTTACATAACATGTTTATGTACCTTGTTTAGCCTGTATGAGTTTATTTTACTGCACCTTGCTAGTTTGAGCTTTGTAGTGCATTTTGTGTGGGAATTGTTTATAGTTTTTGATCACTTGATCTTGATCTTGAAGTCACATGCTTTTGATTGTAAGGACTAAAAAATCCTAAGAGAAAGGCATAAATAACCATCTCACCACTGTTTACTAGCCAATCATGAACACCTTAGTGTATATCATAAGATTTTGTACTTAAGAAAGTGTAGCACATGCACAAAAAGAACATATGGCGTAGCCTCGGTTTAAATAATAAATTTGGTGTGTACATTATTGGGCTATAATAAATTCAAAATTAAATAAAATTGGTGTGTACATTATGAGGCAAAACAAGAAACTTACATGATTGCAAGCTTGTTTTCTAGGAGATGTGAGAGTTATATGATGTACCCCTTTAGGTGATAGTCACTTTCAAACTGATGTGATGAATTTTGTAGAAATTGTGATTGATTACTATCTACTTATCACCTCACATATATCTCAAGTTACTGCTAGTTGCGCACACTACACAAGTTATTCTTTACTAAACTTAGTACATGATATTGTGTGTGATCTTGTTGTGGCCATCCAAGATTGAATGTTCCTTGATTGATGCAAAATATGTTTTAATGTTTGAGTTTTTGAGGACAAATTGATTGAAAATCTTGTTCTTGGAAGATCTGGGTTGAATATAAGTGTTTTTGAAAAACTTTTCATCTCATACTCATGCATTTTGTTCATAAAATAATGTGCTTTGAGGAGTTTCTGCATTAAAATGCTTTGTTTTTCAAAAATCAGCTTTTTCCAGATTTTCGATCGATCGAACTTGTTGCTTGACCGATCGAAAATGCGATAAAATTTTTTATTACAATCTGCCAGGCTCAATCGGTGCTCGATTGGTGCTGGATCGATCGAAGCTGCTCTTTGATTGATCGAACCTAATTTTCGACTGATCGAAAATCGGTCTATGAGTTATTTTTAAAAAATTTCTCTTACGTATTCTTCACACTTTTCATATTGATAGGCCAGAAACGTATTGACCCATTGTGATTAATTAATTGATTAATTAGTCAAGTGAATTAATTAATTAGATTAACATGCAATATACGTGGCAGCACAAACAAATCACCAATTAAACTAAGTGCAGCGGAAATTAAATTGACACGGTGATTTGTTTACGAATGAGGAAAACCAACATGGCAAAAACCCCACCCAATCGGACTTGTTCTATAGTGACAATCTCTCCTTGTAATGCACAACTCCCAATACGTGACTAACCAATTGCGTGGGTCCCAGTACGTGACTTCAATCACCAACTAGAGAAGGTTGTTGACTGCAAAGTTCTTCAGTTCATCTAGACGATGAAGATCAAGAAGATGCTTGGTCAAAAAACCCTACAATGTACAAACACAACAACTTCTTCACAAGAATGATGAACTAAGGCAAAACTCTGTCTCCGGTCACAATTTGCTTGAACAAACTTTGTTCAACACTTGTGCAACTTGTGTCCTATTTAATGGCCCTTAAAATAATCCTTTTCTATGTCTAGGGTTGTGAGAAAAGAAAACCCAAACACATAATTATGGATTATAGTCAAAACAGAATTGAAATTCTGTTTTTCATAAACCTTAACAGATAGCCATTTGTCGAGTAGTTGTTGAGCAGCTGTCGAGCCACGGGGCTGGAATAGCTCTTCAAGCTCGATAGATACTAGTTGTCGAGCTTTAATGAACTTGCACTTTTCAGTTTGAATCTTGGACAGACTTGCATGGCTTCAACATTTGATCTTGAAACAAAGTTTCTTGAAGTATTAAACACATCCTAGATCTATCCAAATACAAGTAAAGTGCATTTTATCAAAGGATTAGCCAATTACATAAAATAGTGACATATATTCCAAATAAGTGAACCGCATATGTCCTAATAATCTCCCCTTTTGGCAATCCGTGACAAAACCACAACAAACAAATGAGATATGAGAGAAGTCATAAATCACTCAACTCATATACACTTGTTGAATACAATAAAATCTATCCTAACACAAACTCTTGAAAAACTTTATAAGAAAATAGTTTATGGCAAGTAGACTTTGACAACCTGTATTTCTGAAACACTTTAAACAAAACTCATCAAGGCATCTTTGTGTAAAACAGAAATAATAGATTGCATACACGTAATAAAAAGCATGTGCATAAAGAGAAAAAAGAACCAACACATGTAAGGGTAGGTAAGAGAAATATACATCAACATATAAAGAAGATAACTGCAATGTATGTCAATAATTATCACATGACCCAAGGTACAAGATATAAATGTATCTAAAGTAGAGAAAAGAAAAAGATACAAGTAATCCTCACTACATTCCTCAAATATCAACAGCCCCCCCAACAACATAGTCTTATACTAACTCTCCCCCTAAGAATGACTACTCTCATATACCAAAACTACTCCCTCTTTTTGTCACGAGTGACAAAGGGTAAGAGTCTCAAGTAGACATCTCATCTGTACCGAAAGAGCTAGCATCTCCATCATCATCATCCTTAGAAGCAGTAGCATCATCATCACCATCATCCTCATCCTCAGAAGCCGCTGGAGAAGGTGGAGGAGAAGTCTTAGGAATGAAGCCATCCACGACCGCCTGTCGTCGTGCTATACGACAGACACGAATATTCACCCGATACAACTCAGTAGAGAGTGTATCAAGGTGAGCTATCTATACGCTAATGCTGCGTCATGATGTCTTCGAGAGTCACATCGCTCGTAAAAGAGGAGGGAGCAGATGTGGATGGAGCAAATCGGGATTAAGTCAAACGGAAGGGAGGAACTGCTAGCCCAGACTGCCTCGACCTAAACTGCGCCACGCTCCATTTAACGGTAGTGTTAGTGTAGTCCATGGCATACATGTAAGAAAAGTGGTCGGACACTGGAAAGGGAACATAAAAATGGCATAAGATCCTCGTGATAGTCGAAGGAAAGATGAGCTTATCACGGGATGCTGAATCCCTATAAACATCTATGATAGAAAGAATAAAGTGAGAAGGAAAATCTATAGTAAGATGCTTAAGAAGGGACAACAAAAATCGAGCACGAGGCTCTTTGATAGAGTTATAATGAGAGAAAGGGTGACGAACAAAAGTCATAACCATGTTCAAAAATCGAGGGCCTTTTGCAAAGCCTGAATAGTAAGTGAACTGACGCTCACCCCAATCAGAAAGGCCTCACAAAAAGTAGATTTGAGCTCATCTTTGGGACACGGAGCATATCCACAACAATCTACGGTGTGACAACTATGCGTGTACCTTGAACACAAGTGATAAAATGAACTATTGAATAATCAAATCCATGCATGTTGGAGTAAAACTCTTGGATCAGCATGAATGGACATGTGACTGGGACATCACACAGTGACTCCCAACCCCGACTGTGAATGACATTGGGTAGGTCAGTGTCGGTGAAGTCCGCCAGGATGACTTAGTGTTCAGAATGAATGCCTCGTCAAGAAAAGTTCCCTGAGAAAGCCTTTCGGCCATCCTTATTACGGAACCGAATATGTGATGGAGTAGGATCAGAGGAAGTGGATGCCCTAGAACAAAAAGGGTTTTGGGATGGAGTAGACTTGCATTTAGGTGCCATGGACACAGATTAACGCAAATAGAAGAGAGAAGGAGAGAGAGAGAGACAATCAAAAAAGTCGCAATACAATTCAAATATAGCAAGTATATTGAAAAAAGAGTACGTATGCATGGGAAATGCAACAACATGTGACATGCAATATAAAAAGCATCATGGGCTCAACCCAATCCAATCCTATGAGCACACAATCAATTTGTACACATCTAAATGCATGATAATACTGTTATAATGCTTATGTGATGCAATGCATGAGATTTTAAACTCATTTAAGCAAAAACCCATCCCAAAATTTCAATAAAAACTCATCAATTTTGAAAAACCCAAAAAACTAGGTTTCAAAACATGAAATGCATGAAAATGAGAGATTAGAAACTCACCAAGTGAAGGAAAACTTGGAAAAACCTTGACAAAACCTTGAGGAAGAATTTTGGAGTGGGTGAGAAAGGTTTGGGAGGTGAAAAGATGAATCTGTCGAGAGAGAGATCGAGAAAGGTGAGAAACGAATCGCGCTGAACCTTTATATAGAAGGTCAGTAAAGCTGGACAAATAGAGGTGTGGAGAGGTGTGGAGAGGTGTTGAGATAAGTGTTAGGCCAGGTGCTGAGCAAAAAGGCTTCGACAGACTCAGCTATTGAGAAGGTGTCGAGGAACAATGAACAGACACGATAAAAGAAGCTCGATCGATCCATCAGCTGTCGAGAAGCTATCGAGGAGACAGGAGTTTTCTCGATCGATCCACCAAGGTGTCGAGATTGCGATAAGAAACATCTTAAGAGCTCGACAGATAAGCTAGGTGTCGAGGAGCTGTTGAGGAGCTGTCGAGATTGCTTAAAAACAGTTTTTTAAGAAGGGAAAAACACAGATATGAATGCAATCAAGCATGCAACTCAACCAATAATCCAATCAACATTTTAGACTCTCAAAATCATCTCTCAACAACAATTTTAAACGCATGGATCCCAAAAACATACACACACTAAACAAGTCTAACCAATTTTATATTTCAAAAACAAGTCAAGACGGTTTAGTAAGAATACGTTAACACATGTAAACCTTGTGATGGCCAAATCACATTGTACCTGCACATGTATCAAGAGTAGCAGAGAATATTGCATGTTGTGTGTGAAAAACATCGCAGGATTGCATAAGTGTATACATGTTATAACGATTTGAGATATGAGAAAATCAATTTAACTTACACATGATCATAACTGCTTGATGGAGACTAACACCTTTGAGGTACATCCTATAACTCCCACATCTCCTAGAAAACACGCTTGCAATCATATCTAAAAGCATTTTGATCTTTTTGCTTTTTATTTTTCTTTGCATATTTTTCTTTTTAAGCAAATCATGCATGGGCATATAAGAGAGAGAAAAGAAATACTCAGTGATGTTAAGCAATTGACATTCTAATTTTGCTATGCCGAAGCACACAAATGTCATTCATGATTGGCGGGAAACAGTGGTGAGATAGTTATTTATGCCTTTCTCTTAGGATTTTCTAGTCCTTCCCATCAAAAAGAGTGATACGAGTGTTAAGTACAGGAGATAACTTAATCTTAGTCATCACAAACAAGAGCCACAAAGCTCACTTGCTTAGTTGTGCATAGAGATGCTCGTCCAAGCTACAAAAGATACAAAGTTTAGAAAACTTTGTTTCAATGGCCATCCAAGATACACAAGTACCAATGTACACAAACACACACTGTTTTTGTATTTTTTTTCCTTTTTATTTTTATTTTGAAAACAAAACAAAATAAAAACTAAACAACCAAACAAAAATAGACAAATAACATGAAAGCATGAAAGAAAGATGCATATGCATGAAGGCATGATAGAAGGGTACAGATGCATGAAAGCATGATTCAAAAAGCAGATAAGAAATCAAGCAAAGAGAGTCCTCCTTTAGATAGAAAGAATTAAAGCAGAGGACAACAGAAAAGACAAATAAGTCTTAGGCTCTTTTCTCACACACACAGCACGAGTCTTTGGCTGTGAAGATGAAAAAGCATGTGTCCTAGTATGACTACTAAAGGACATAAAGGAATTAGAATTCCCCTTAAATTGAGTCAAAAAGCTCAAAGCTTTTAATAACTCACCAAGAATAGGTATAGAGCCTTTAGACAAAGGATGAGACCTATTTGACACTCGCTTATGAGGAAACAACTTGAAACAATTAGGGCGAGTGTGACCAGAACCACCACAGTGGTGACAAACATAAGTAGTTTTAGAGCTATTCAACTTCCTAGAAGGAGGTCTAACCTTAGAGGTTGACAACTTAGGACAATTTGGCCTAATATGACCAACAATATGACAATGATGACAAGTGGCGACAAATTCAGAATTTTTATTCAACCTAGGAAGAGTTTTAGACATAGTTTTAGAAACTTCAGCATTAACATCAGAATTTTTACCTTTGTCTATCCTAGCAATATTAGCCTTCAACTTTTCATTATTCCTTTTAAATGGAGGAATATAAGAATCTTTTTCTTTTGAGTTAGGCTCAACAAGAAGTTTGGCACAAGTTAATTTTTCAACTTCAGTTTTAAATTCAACTAGTTGCTCTTCCAAACTCTTAATTTTGTCCACCTGAGATGAAATTTGATTTTTAAAATTCTCATTCAAATTATTGGCTTCATCCAATTTTGCAATCAAATCGTCTTTTTCAAGCTTGGCCTTTTTAAATTTAGCTTTTAATTTTGTAGAACTTTTAAGAGATCTCATACAAAAATTATAAAGCTTACAATAGGCATCTTGAATATCATCATCATCATTCAACATAAGATCATGCAAATCAAAACAATCAAGAGTTTCCATGAAAACAGGGGTCAATGGATCACACAGCAAAGATTAAAACCTAATCAGAGTGTGCTTGCTTTGATACCACTTGATAGGCCAAAAACGTATTGCCCCCTTGTGATTATTTAATTGATTAATTAGCCAAGTGAATTAATTAATCAGATTAACATGCAATATGCGTAGCAGCACAAACAAATCATCAATTAAACTAAGTGCAGCGAAAATTAAATTGACACGATGATTTGTTTACGAATGGGGAAAACCAACAGGGCAAAAACCCAACTGGGTGATTTTAAGGTCACCACTCCCGAGAATCCACTATTATCAAAACAAGCGATTACAAGTAAAGGAATCCTAGTACCTTATACCAACCTACAATTGAACCCTTACCCCAATACCCAATTAGACTTGTTCTGTAGTGACAATCTCTCCTTGTAATGCACAGCTCCCAGTACGTGACTAACCAATTGCGTGGATCCCAGTACACGACTTCAATCACCAACTAGAGAAGATTGTTGGCTGCAAAGTTCTTCAGTTCATCCATACGATGAAGATCAAGAAGATACTTGGTCACAAAACCCTACAGTGTACAAATACAACAATTTCTTCACAAGAATGATGAACTAGGGCCAAACTCTGTCTTCGTTCACAATTTGTTTGAACAAACTTTGTTCAACACTTGTGCAACTTGTGTCCTCTTTGACGGCCCTTAAAATAATCCTTTTATATGTCTAGGGTTGTGAAAAAAGAAAGCCCAAACACATAATCACGGATTGGAGTCAAAATAGAACTGAAATTCTGTTTTTCATAAACCTCGACAGATAGCCATCTGTCGAGTAGCTGTCGAGCCACGAGGCTGGAACAGCTCTTCAAGATTGATAGATACTAGCTGTCGAGCTAGCTGTCGAGCTTTAATGAACTTGCACTTTTCAGCTTAAATCTTGGACAGACTTGTATGGCTTGAACACGTACATGGCTTCACTACATTATAGAATGCATCATTTGTTTATTCAGTTCATGCATCATATAGATTAATATCTTCTATTTGTGTTTACTCTCTAACCTTATCTAATGCAGTCTGCCCTTGGTTTTCTTTGTTTTCTTTCTTTGGTTTCTATTTTTGTCTATCCTTTCCAACCCTTAGCATCATGGTTAGGAAGACTAGAGGCAATAAGAAAACCACATCCACCTCTACCCCAACCTTTAATAGTGAGAGGTTTCCATTTGAGAGAAACCAAGAAACCTAGAGAAGTTAAACATTTATAGATCTGTTTGGGCTGAGAGAAAGGTCGTTTTAGATGAGTTAGATCCGGAGATTAGGAGGAACTTTAAGCGTAGGGGTTGGTTATCTTTGTTAGATATTTCTCATCCTCCTCCGGCTGCCTTGATCAGAGAGTTCTACTCGAACCTCTTTGTCCACTCTGATGATTCCAATACTCACTGTGATGAGTTGGATAAGGGGTGAAGAGTATACTATTACTCCTTCAGTAGTGGCCTCTACTCTTGGGGTACCTTTGGTATGACAGCCAGTCTATCCTTATGATGAGACCCTTCCTCTTCATGACATTATGTCATATCTCTGTTGGGATTAGTGCCCTTAAATCCTATTGTATGTTGCTATGTATAATATTATGTATGACATTATGTATGACTTAATATTGTAATTAATAAAATTGTTTTATTATTACCTAAAATAATGGTAACATGAATATTCAGACATTATCATTTAGTCCATGAGATGCATAATATGTGATTTATGTGATTTAGTCACAGAAGATATAAGTCACAAGTTCTTTGTAAACTCAGAATTTTAGTTCGTAGTCGGTATGAAATTGGGCATTTCATCTGCGAAGACTATAACATATCAACTAAGATGATTTGTCTTGATCATGGAAGTGGAGACTTTTAGTTGATGTGTTAATATGTTTTAAGAGTTAAGACATATTGAACTGGTCCGCTGTGAGATTTATTATTCTCCTAACGACTGTCAATTGAATAATAAATCTCACGACTTATATTTGCATGAACTCTTAATCCTGAGAGAATAATGGACCTAATCATGAAGTGTAGGTTGCTTTGATATATCAGGAGTGAGATCTAAAGTAACGGTCAAAATCTCAGTATGTTGGGCAGTCACATTTAGTGTTGATGGAACATATATTCTCAAGATGGAATTCATAATCTCTTAACGGAGATATAAAATATTTCCTTGAGATAAGTTTAATGGGTTCAGTTATTCAGAGAGTTAGGCCTAACCACTTTGGTAAGAAATTACTAAAGTATATATTTATGAAATTAGATTTCATAAATATATGATGAATAACTTTAAAAGATTAAACTGGGTACTCAAGGATTAAGATGTAGTAATCTACAAAGTGGCAGTCTACATTTATGACTTTGTATTACTATGAATATTTTATGAAGGGGTGCATGAATAATAAAGTCTTGGGATATAATTAATTAATAAGGCCTAGAGTGCAATTATATTTATATAGTGGTATTAAATATAATTAATAACAACTTTGGACTTGTCAAGAGTTGACAGAAAAGCCCAAGGACCATTGGAGCTAGTGTCTTATTGGTCCCTTTTGGTCCCACTCCAAGCCACACACTAAAGCCCAATTGGAAAGGCCCAATAAGCCAGCCCAATTAGATAATCAGTTAGTTATAAAAGGGAGAAACATACAAAATTTTTTCATAAGAAGAAAAAATAAAATAAAAAGAGAGACACCATTGTGAAGTGGTGTGTATGTGCGAGTGAAGCCACTCAATTATTCTCCCTTGGAAACTGATTAAGAGACCACACTTCTTGGGCGTAAAGTGGAATTGGAGTGAAGATTAAAAGTGTTCTCAAGTACTTATAATCTTTTGTTTTGAATTTCACTGCACCAAGGTACGCTATCTTGTTCTTAAATTCTGAAATTTATATAGTGCAAGTTATCAATCATGAATGAAATAGATCTTTGTTTGTTGCTTCTGCTGTGTGTTTTGTATGAGATACAAAACCAGATTTAACCAACAATTGGTATCAGAGCCAGGTTTTCATATCATGATTGTATAGCATGTGATTGGATTTTAGAATAAAAGAAAAACGGTTTCTTGATGATGTTAATGCACTTGACACCGTTGTTTGTTTCTATATTATTTTAATATTGTTTCAATGAATTCGTTCACATGATGATGTTCAACGTTGTTTCATTGATAGTGTTTATTAGTGTATATGTGGATTCATGTGAGAATATGAGTCTAATATATAGGCCGATTCATAGTTGATGATGATATTCATTTTTGTCATCTATGTTATTAGCGTGCATTGAATGTAACTGTCATATAACTATCATGTGCGTGAACCAAGTAATTGCACTGCTTGGATTTCTTTTTTGCACCGCTTGGCTATTCAGGCATTCAATTGCTTTGCATGTGTTAGTTATCTTTAGGGAAGTGATATTAGGATTCAAAGCCTAACTTCCTGCATTGGCTTCGAGTGCAAATCCTTGATGGCATGCAAATTGTTTATAAAGGATTCTAACAATCCGTATATTATATATAATGTAATAATCATATATTACATGTAATAATCCATATATTATATTATATATAATGTAATATGGGTTTATAATGTAATATGGGTTTATATTACGTTATATATATTTATATATATATTAATGCTAGGATTAAAGTATTCATTTAATGAAATTTATTCGTAATGAGATTGGGATTATGTTTGCAAGGGTTTCTAGCATTAATATGGTTCTTGATCATAAAAACCTTTAATTTAAAACATCTAGTGGGAGAGAGATACAAGGGTTGGATCTCACGGCCTCCATTATCGGTTCATAGTAGTGTGGGTAAGCACCTTGTCTTGGCGTATATGCCTTGCGATCCCAAAGGAGGGTGTTTACTTCATAGTACTACAAGATTGAACTAACCTGTTTAAAGTAGTGTGGACAAGCACCTCGTCTTGGCGTATATGCCTCGCAATCCCAAAGGAGGGTGTTTTGTTCCATGGTACTACAAGTTTAAACATTATAAGGGAGATGAAATGTGGCTACACATGATTCTTGATAATGGTGTACACTAGACTAAGTGTAATGTTAACCTCCCAAAGGAGCTATGTCATTATTACTTAGAGGCTAAAGCTAATACGGCATATTATTAGTGTATGATAAGAGTTATCATGATAGCACTAATAATGAGAATAGTTCTCAATCAATTAATGTGTTTATAATAAACTTGCTACCAAGGAATTATAGACATTGATTGGTTTGTCGTTGCATATATTATTTTATGGTTTTATTAGGTTCCATATTATATGATTATATGCTAAATTGATAGTGCCTAGTTTACTTATTATATTCATGTTTGTTATTTTCAGATTTAAAATCATGGCATCATTTAGCCCACTTGTTGCTATACTTAATCAAAACAAACTGATTGGATCCAACTATGTTGACTGGAAAAGAAACTTGGACATTGTTCTAACTGCTGAAGAGCACAAATATGTGCTTACTCAACCATGTCCTAGCTTTCCATCATTAGATACTCCTCTTGAGGAAAAACAGCGATATGATCATTGGCAGAAATCTAATGAGATGGCTAAGTGCTATATCCTAGCATCTATTTCAAATGTTCTATAGCATCAAATGCAGGATGTAGAACTAGCTTCGGACATAATGCTAAGTCTGAAGGAGATGTTTGGTGAGCAAGGCAAGAAACTATGAGGCGGATTTATAATGCCAAAATGGCTGAAGGTACTTCAGTAAGGAAGCATTGTCTTAGGATGATCTCCAATTTGAATACATTGGAAGTTTTAGGTGCCGATATTGATGGAGAATCCCAAGTGGATATGATACTCCAGTCACTACCAGAATCATTCAAGGAATTCAGACTTAACTATAATATGAACAAAAAGATTTATACATTTTCTGAATTGATGAATGAGTTGGTAGCGGCGGAAGGCATCCTTGGTACTTCTAGTGTTGAAGCCAATGTTGGTGAAGCTTCTACTTCTCAACCTAAGTCGAAAGGCAAAGGTAAGAAGAAGAAGAAGAAGAAGAACTTCACTAAGCAAGATGGTAAACAAGTTACCTTAGGAGTTGCCAACAAAGGAAAGAAAACCAAAGGAAAGTGTTTCCATTGTGGTGAGAAAGGACATTGGAAGAGGAATTGTCCAATATTTAAGGCTGCCAAGAATAAAGGTATGAAAAGTACATTCCTTCTTGAAATATGTTTGGTACAGAAGCCCACAGATTCCTGGTGTGGATTCAGGTTGTACTAATCATATCTGCAAATCCTTGCAGGGTTTTCAGGAGACCAGAAAGCTGAATGAAGGGGAAATGTTTCTTACCTTGGCTGATGGGAGCAGGATTCCAGTTGTAGCTATTGGAGTGTTTAATTTATGTTTTGAATCTAGAGTTTTAATATTAGAAGACTGTTTGTATGTACCTAATGTTCGTAAGAATTTAATTTCTGCAACTTATTTAGGTAAACATGGATATTATGTTATCCTAAAAGACAATATTGTAATAAAGAAGGACAAAGTGTTTATCTGTTCTGGCAATATTGTGGATGGTCTTTATATTTTAACTCCTGATAAGCATGAATTATATAATTCTGAATTAGATCATAACTCTCATGTAAAATTATTAAAGAGAAAGTTTCCTTCTACTAATGAAGCATATCTTTGGCACTTGCGTTTGGGTCATATTAATCCAAACAAAATTCAAAGACTGGTCAAAGATGGACTTCTAGAGCCATTGGACTTTGATGAATTTTCAGTTTGTGAATCTTGTTTGGAAGGCAAAATGACCAAACGACCTTTTAATGCAAAAGGTAGAAGAGCCTAAGAGTTGCTTGAATTAGTTCATACAGATGTATGTGGTCCTATGTCAACCCAAGCAAAAGGAGGTTATGAGTACTTCGTCACTTTTACCGATGATTACTCAAGATATGGTTATGTGTACCTAATAAGACGGAAGTCCGAAGCCTTTGAAAAGTTCGAAGAGTTTAGGGCTAAAGTTGAGAATCAATTAGGTAAACGCATAAAAGCCATTCGATCTGATCGTGGTGGCGAATAACTTCTTGGGGATTTCAAGGATTACTTAACTCAAAATGGGATTATATCCTAATTGACTGCACCTGGAACTCCCCAACAGAATGGTGTAGCAAAAAGAAGGAATAGGACTCTTTTGGAAATGGTTAGGTCCATGATGAGTTACTCAACTTTACCAGTTTCTTTTTGGGGATATGCACTAAAAACTGCAATGCATATTTTGAATTTAGTTCCATCAAAATCTGTTCCCAACACACCTAAAGAATTGTGGAGTGGGCGTAAGCCTAGTATGAAATATCTCCACATTTGGGGATGTCCAGCACATGTGTTGAAAAGAAAGTCTGATAAGTTGGAATCTAAAACTGAAGTATGCATGTTTTTAGGGTATTCAAAAGAAACAAAGGGTTATTAAACCTGTTGGTTGCAAATGGGTTTACAAGAGGAAGAGAGGGGTAGATGGAAAGGTTGAAACCTTTAAAGCAAGACTAGTGGCGAAAGGGTATACACAAAAAGAAGGTATTGACTATGATGAAACTTTTTCGCCAGTAGACATGCTTAAATCTATCAGAATTCTCTTATCCATTGGTGCTCATTATGATTATGAGATTTGGCAAATGGATGTCAAGACTGCATTTCTTAATGGCAATCTTGAAGAAGAAATCTATATGATGCAACCGGAAGGTTTCATAGCAAAGAACTAAGAGCATATGGTATGCAAGTTAAAAATATCCATTTATGGACTTAAACAAGCATCTAGGTCATGGAACATCAGATTTGATCAAGCAATCAAGACATTTGGTTTTGAACAAAATCTTGATGAACCATGTGTGTACAAAAGACATCGAGATAAAGTAGTAATGTTCCTAGTGCTTTATGTTGACGACATTCTACTCATTGGAAATGATGTAGGGGTAATGTCATTGGTAAAGGTTTGGTTGTCAAGCCAATTTGATATGAAGGACTTGGGTGAGGCTAACTTTATTCTAGGGATCAAGCCTTGGCGAGATCGCAAGAATAAGATGTTAGGCTTATCACAGGCTGGATATATAGATAAGGTTCTAGAACGGTTTAGCATGCAAAACTCCAAGAAGGGATTACTTCCTTTCAGACATGGAGTTCCTCTGTCTGATGACCAAAGGCCTAAGACTCAAGAGGAAGAAGATATGATGAGACAAGTTCCTTATGCTTCTGCAGTAGGAAGTCTTATGTATGCCATGCTTTGTACTAGACCAGATATTTGTTATTCAGTTGGCATGGTCAGCCGATATCAATTAAATCCAGGATAAAAACATTGGCAAGCTGTAAAGCATATTCTCAAGTATCTATGGAGAACGAGAGATTATATGCTTGTTTATCGGTGTGAGGATTTGATACCCATTGGCTATACAGATTCAGATTTTTAGTCGGATCTAGATTTCAGAAAGTCCACATCAGGATGTGTATTCACCTTGGGAGGTGGAGCCATAACATGGAGGAGTGTCAAACAATCTTGTATTGCGGACTCCACCATGGAAGCAGAATATGTTGCTACTTGTGAAGCAGCAAAAGAAGCTGTATGGCTCAAGAAATTCCTTTCTGACCTTGGTGTAATGAGAATGGAGTTTTGCGACAATAGTGGTGCAGTTGCACAGTCAAAAGATCCAAGGAATCACAAGAAAGGAAAGCACATTGAGAGAAAGTACCACATCATTAGAGATATTATTGCTCGAGGAGATGTGATGGTCGCAAAGATTGAAAGTGCAAATAATCTAGCAGATCCCTTTACCAAAGCCTTGCCTCGAAGGACCTTCGAGTCGCATTTGGAGGGAATGGGAGTTAGATTAGTGCACAATAGTCTTTAGGGCAAGTGGGAGATATGTTGGGATTAGTGCCCTTAAATCTTATTATATGTTGCTATGTATGACATTATGTATGACATGATGTATGACTTAATATTGTAATTAATAAAATTGTTTTATTATTACCTAAAATAATGGTAACATGAATATTCGGATATTATCATTTAGTCCATGAGATGCATAGTATGTGATTTATGTGATTTAGTCACAGAAGATATAAGTCACAAGTTCTTTGTAAACTCAGAATTTTAGTTCGTAGCCGGTGATGAAATTAGGCATTTCATCTGCGAAGACTATAACATATCAACTAAGATTATTTGTCTTGATCATGGAAGTGGAGACTTCTAGTTGATGTGTTAATAGGTTTTAAGAGTTAAGACATATTAAACTGGACCGCTGTGAGATTTATTATTCTCCTAACGACTGTCAATTGAATAATAAATCTCACGACTTATATTTGCATGAACTCTTAATCCTGAGAGAATAATGGCCTAATCATGAAGTGTAGGTTGCTTTGATATATCAGGAGTGAGATCTAAAGTAACGGTCAAAACCTCAGTATGTTGGGCAGCCACATTTAGTGTTGATGGAACATATATTCTCAAGATGGAATTCATAATCTTTTAACGGAGATATAAAATATTCCCTTGAGATAAGTTTAATGGGTTCAGTTATTCAGAGAGTTAGGTCTAACCACTTTGGTAAGAAATTACTAAAGTATATATTTATGAAATTAGATTTCATAAATATATAATGAATAACTTTAAAAGATTAAACCGGGTACTCAAGGATTAAGATGTAGTAATCTATAAAGTGGCAGTCTACATTCATGACTTTGTATTACTATGAATATTTTATGAAGGGGTGGATGAATAATAAAGTCTTGGGATATAATTAATTAATAAGGCCTAGAGTGCAATTATATTTATATAGTGGTATTAAATATAATTAATGGCAACTTTGGACTTGTCAAGAGTTGACAGAAAAGCCCAAGGCCCATTGGAGCTAGTGTCTTATTGGTCCCTTTTGGTCCCACTCCAAGCCACACACTAAAGCCCAATTGGAAAGGCCCAATAAGCCAGCCCAATTAGATAATCAGTTAGTTATAAAAGAGAGAAACATACAGAATTTTTTCATAAGAAGAAAAAATAAAATAAAAAGAGAGACACCATTGTGAAGTGGTGTGTATGTGCGAGTGAAGCCACTCAATTATTCTCTCTTGGAAACTGATTAAGAGACCACACTTCTTGGGCGTAAAGTGGAATTGGAGTGAAGATTGAAAGTGTTCTCAAGTACTTATAATCTTTTGTTTTGAATTTCACTGCACCAAGGTACGCTATCTTGTTCTTAAATTCTGAAATTTATATAGTGCAAGTTATCAATCATGAATGAAATAGATCTTTGTTTGTTGCTTCCGCTGTGTGTTTTGTATGAGATACAAAACCAGATTTAACCAACAATCTCACCGGTACTTCCATTCAGTGCGGTACTGATCCTTGTATTACCTCCCATGAGCTTACAGAGATTCATTATTTGTTTTTCCAAATTTCTTGTCATTCTATCTGGCCCATCTCTCACTTGCATACCATTCTTATTTGTTTGATTTTAGGCCTTTTAAACAACAACAGGATTAACCTAGTTAATTAGCCAAGTGATTAACTTAGTCAAATTATGCAAATCTAGGTTATCACAATCAAACAATCATATTATGTATAGCAGCAGAAAAAATAAATAACACAAAGATATGATGACCCAGGAAGCTATACCGGTAAAAACCTGGGGAGGATTTAACCTAGCTATCCTCAAGGTAAACCTGAATCCACTATGAAAGAATCGAAGTTTTACAATAGCAACTTAGACCACTAACATCCTGTGCAAAGTTTGATTGATCGAGCCTAAGCTTCGATCGATCGAGCCAGGCCGAAATGCACAGTAACTTCTGCATCAGCTTGATTCCAACTTTACATAAAAGACACAACTTTGAGCAAGCCTAAACAAGACTAAACAACCTGTTTTGATCATGGTTTGCCAACATTACACATTAGAGTTCTAAATACATAAAATCCTAAATCTTTAGAACCTAACAAACTCCCCCTTTGGCAATCTGTGACAAAACACAAACTAAAAGCTCAAAGTTTACACATAAAAGCCCCTTTTACAAAAAAAATGCTCAGAACAACAAATTCAATCGTAACTACTATCCATCAGTTGCAAGTGTAGATAGCAGCACGACTGAATCAACCTGTGTTTCCTGAAATACTCAACAAACGCATAAACGCATGTGTGGAAAGAAAGAGAGAAAAATAGGAAAACAACAAATATGCAAACTAACTCTCCCCCTAAGTTAGATACATCAAAAATAATGTTAGCTCCCCCTAAACAGAACATTCTTGTATTTTCCACACATATTTCCACATTTCATCTAAATCTCTCCTTTTCTGTCACGTATTGACAAAGACTACTCATACAAAGAGTAAACAGACAACATACGCAACAAAAGTCAAGAGAAAATAGAGAATCAAGGAAACAGAAAATTCAAGCTCTATAGAAAATAAAGGCAACTCCCCCTGTGAACAACAAAGGTTAAAAACAAGCTTCTCCCCCTATAAAAATAGGAAAAACAAAACAAGTTTTGGGAAAAACAGTTTTGGGGAAAATTTAGGAGGTGGGGAAAATAAAAACACACACACCTAACTTGAAAAAAAAAATATTAAGTTGAGTACCCAATTTAGCAAAGTGTATGCATGTGTGAAAACAATGAGAGATATGACTGCAAAACTGCAAGATGGATACAGAAATCAATGCAGTGCATGTGAATCCTAAACACAAATGATGCATGAAAAAATATGTCATGATGCATGCTCTAATGCAGTGAAACGAAGTTCAATATAAGTTCAAATTCACAAAATTGGATTGAGCATAGAGTTTTTAACAAAAACCCCCAAAATTTGAAAAACCACTTGTTCGTTTTTATAAAAATTGACCAATTGATCATCACACAAGTTAGAATATAGATTATAATGATCAATTACATCAATTCAACAAGCCAATTTCATCAATTAAACTCAATTTGAACAAAAATCCCCAATTCGGGTACATACAAGCCCTAGAATTTTCAATTTCTCAAACTTTAAACACATTTTGCATTAAGATCAAGGAACTTTTAATCTTGGATGGCCACAACAAGATCACACACAATAAAATATACTAAGTTTAGCAAAGAGTAACTTGTGTAGTATGTGCAACTAGCAAAAACTTGAGATACATGCGAGGTGATATGTGAATAGAAATCAAACAAAAAGTCTACAGAATTCATCACATAGAATTTGAAAGAGACTATCTGTAACGCCCCAAATCCATACCAAGGATTTAGATGCAAAACCTGTCTTATTTATACTTAGCACTAAAATAATAGAACAGAGCGTAATTAATATTCACAATAAAACTTTAAATAATCAAGATCTTTTCCGATGAAATCCATAAAAATTAAAAGTTTAACAAATAAGTCTCCAATACAATCTCTAGGAGTTCCACAAATCACAAACTCACTATCCTAAGAAAATAACTAGAAACAGTCCCAGCTCCAAAAGAAGTCTTCAATCTATGTCTCCAATGATCTACCACCAAAAGATAATCCACTGCTCTAATCTGAAAGGGTGGAGAAAGGGGGTGAGCTAGAAGCCCAATAAGAGACTACATAACATGAGGATGTCTTTCAAAACAAAACATTAGTATCATTGACAAACTATAGTCTTTACAAAACATTTACAAATAGTTTTAACAGTAATATAATCATTCTATAAAACTATCAAGAATAAAACATTTAACCATTACACTTTAATCATTAAATAAAATAATAACCACTTTAGTTAGTCAAAATACACTAAATAGGTAGAAACAATGTATATAACAATAAATAGTCTTTTTCCACTTATAAAGATCAGTAACAATAAAACAGTAGTTCGATATGGAAAACATTAGTCAAACAAAGACACAAGCTGCTAAACACTCGGTGGGTGATTCCCATGGGGAACAATAACACTAACCTCAAAGAGGCAACACTGGCTCCGAAGAGCAAACGATAACACTACACCACACCACAATAACACTACATCGGCCGAAGGCCAACACTTAACCCTGTGTTGGCAAAGGTTGCAGACTGTCTAACTAACTATTTAAAACATTCTTGACATGTACAGTTTCATAATAATATACAATAAATAATAAAATTCTTATATATATTATGCGTTTACAATGGTATAAGTTTTTGAAACGTCACCTTTGCATTTATGTATATATAAATATTATTTTTACCATATATATATATATATATATATATATAAATATACACGTCTTGAGAGACGTCATGTTCTGTAGTCCACTTACCTTTAGTTGCCAAATCAAGCTTTACTTCAATTGTTCGAAACGACGTCAACTAGAACCTAAATAACACCAAAGATAGGTCCATCAATACATAATTTCCCACTTAAAATCAAATTTTCACACTTAAATAGTTTTATATATATATTATCCTTAATATATATCAATCCCATTGTCAGCCCATTAATCCTTTAATACTGCCAAACCTAATGATGGAGCTGGACAAGTTTGAACATTGGCGGGCCAACGGCAATACATGAGATGGAATTGGCTTGAGCGCAGCCAGCCAATCCGAAAGAAACAAACCCACATGGTCATAAGCAGAAGCTAGAGTTATATCTTTTCGTTGGCAGACTCACCATACCTCTATAGGTACTATAATTATCTATCCAAATTAAAACTACAAGGTACCCATCCTGCCATATAACTATTTATATCACTCCTAATCTAATATAAATATAATATAGGACATCTTTTATAGGTGGAGATTCATGAGACCAACGTCTCTTAGCTCCTTTCCATGACACAAGCCTCTATGTACATGCCTAGTCTAAGAATGAAAACAATCATAGGAGTCCCTTTTTCAATAATAATGTCATAGAAACCATACCTGTAGTCTCTACTCACAGCTACAGTAACGGAAGGCAAAGTTTAGAAGTGTGATGCGGCTGAAGCAAAAAGACAGCCTCAAAAGTTTAAGCACGTATAGTATATGAGGTAAAAGGCTAGGGTTTTATTATTATCATTATTATTATCTTAAAGCTTATCAAGGCCCATATATTTACTTATGTCACCTCAACTGGGCTTCATATTCCACAGCATTTACTTATTTTTAATATCTTAGGCCCAAATCAATTAAATCCTTTTAATTGTGGGCCTCATTTTTAATTTATGCATAATAATTAAATTGGTGTCAAAAAAATATGGGGTGTTACACTATCACGTAAAGAGTTACATCATATAACTCCCACATCTCCTAGAAAACAAGCTTGCAATCATGTAAGTTTCTTGATTTGCCTCATATTGTACACACAAATTTTAATTGATCAGAAACTTATTAAAATAGCTAGGATAATGTACACGCCAATTTTAATCATTTAAACCGAGGCTACACCTTATGTTCTTTTTGTGCATGTGCTACACTTTTTTGAGCACAAAATCTTACGATATGCACTAAGGTGTTCATGATTGGCTAGTAAACAATGGTGAGATAGTTATTTATGCTTTTCTCAAAAGATCAAGTCCGACAATCAAAGGCATATGACTTCAAAATCAAAAGCATGTGACTTCAAGATCAAGACAAAGTGATCAAGAACTATAAACATCTTCCCACACAACATGCACTACAAAGCTCAAACTAGTAAAGTGCAATAAAGTAATCTCATCCAAGCTAAACAAGGTACATAAACATGTTATATAAAGATAATATGGCCAACCTTGATTACAAATCCATGATATGTAATACAAAACACAAAAATCTTTTTGGCTTAAAAAAATTATGACCAAGAACAAAAAGCACACATTATGCTAAATGAACAATGCAAATGCAATGCATGACAATGCTTAACTAAGCTATAGAGGGTACACAAACAAGAAATATCAATTTCTTAATTACATGTACAAACTAGTACCTACTCATACAAAATCAGAAATAGCTTAGCATAGTATTCAAGTTTCTCTACAATGTCAAGCATGTTCTAAATCAAGAGAGATATCATAATTCATGTAATCCTCAAAAAAAATAAAACTAGACACTAAATATATTTTTGTCTTTTTGAAAATTTTCAATGTTTTTGGATTTTTTTTTAATAAAAAACAACCTAAAAAACAAAACAACCAAAAACAAAAACAAAACATGTCCATAAACAATTGAAAGAATTAAATCAGGGACAAGTCAGCAACACTCACCTTAGAGAATCTTTTCTCACCCATCTAGCACGAGTCTTCAGCTTTGTAGGTGAAAATCCATGAGAAGCAGAGTGTATTTGAGGGATTACACCAATCTTCTGAGAAAGACTGAAATCCTGCAAATTCCTTTCACAAGCAAACAAGCTTAAATTTTTCAAAATAATATGAAACAATTTGTATGGACTTATGGCAGAAGAAATATCATCACATATCCTAGATTGAAACACAAAATGCTTAAATTTCAATTTATGATAATTAGGACGAATGTGACCAGAGACACCACAAAAGTGACAAACAGGAACAAATTTAGGAACATCAGTATTCCTAATAACAAATCTAGCCTCAGATTTTTGTTTTTGCCTCAACAAAGAACAATTTTGTCTAATATGACCAATGAAAGCTCGAAAATGTGTCGAAAACACAAGAATTGTTTAGACCCCCAAATTAAAGTTACGGCTTGGTTGATTTTACACTAACTTAATACTAAGTGTGGAATAGTGTAAACACAAGCGTATAAGCAAGACAACTACTCTAATCCATATTTAAAGCAACATAGCAGTAAAAATGAAATGAACAAGAGTAGGGAAGAGAGATGCAAACACAGATAACACCGAGATGTGTTATCGAAGAAGAAACCGAAGAACACGACGAAAAACCTCTCCGCCGCCCTCCAAGCGAAAATCGATCCACTAAAAAATCATTTAGGATACATGGGTTAGCAAGAGACCCTCCAAGCCTAGTCTACCCGATGTACCTAAGCCCTCCAAGCTCCTACGTCAACAAGGCTTCTCAGAACTGTGTCTTGTCTAGCTCTCTAGATTCCGCAACAAGCTCCATGTTGCATCTTCCATCCTTGGCTTCTTCCAATGCTTCCCAGCAGCACCAAAACTTCACTTGACACTTTGAAAGGGTCTGGTAAGTGTTTGGGCTATCAACCTCTCAATGGTATGGAAATGGAGAGGTAGGAGATGAGGAAATTCCCAAAACAAATGTGTAGAGAATTGTGGGTATAAAAATCTCTAACTCTCTAGGTGTTTGGCTAGGGTTTTCTCTCAGAAGCTCTCCTTAACATTTGTAGGTAATGTGGGTATAAATAGTGTAGGCACAGAAAGTGTGTATCAGACTGGACAAGCTAGCAGAATAGAATGTCTCGCGGGAAGGCCTTACCCGCGAGATACTCGCGAGACACAACTGTCTCCATCTGGCCTGACTTTTTGCATTCCAGTCATGTGCAAGACACATGCTTCTTCTCGCGGGATGCTTAGTCGCGATATACCCGCGAAAACTCTTCAGTCTTCAAATGCTTGAGTCTTCACACCACTCTCTCTATCACACAACCCTTACAATGAAGTCCCACAATAAATACAGGGCACAAACGATTGAATAAAATTACAATCAAATTTGGCACGGAATATAAGCCAACAAAACAAATAGTTGTAAATAATAAATTTACAATCTCCCTCTTTGGCTATTCCGTGACAAAACCCCTAAAACAGACTCTAGACTTAAACGTGAGTTTGGGAACAGTGGCAAAACTCACTCACACCTAATCTAGAAGCTGTGAAGCACTTGCATGTATATACCTGTTACCTGAAACACTTGCACACAAACAAAACTTTCATTAAGCTTATGATAAGTTAAACACAAGGTACGTACATGAGCAAGTAAAGTGCGATCAAGTTTGTAAACACAGTAAAACATGTAAACATATCTTGATCAAACAAAAACAGTCATTAAAGAATGACTACAATGAACATTTAGCAAGTAAATGCTCATCCGGACACACAATGTAATTAAGAACAATCCAAAGGATCAATTACATGTCCAACACTCAACCAATGTAAAATACATGAAGTACTTGCATCTAGGAAAAAATCCTACTGGGGCACAAGAGTGAGGTACTTAAGACATAAAAGCCATATCTTAAAAGTACAAGAAAATGCTACAAAGCGTAGAGATAAACACAAATACTGATAATAAACTGAAATTAAAAACATAGTATCAAAGCTTTAAACAAAAGCAGTAACAGTAAAAACTATAAACAAAAACAAAAACAACTTCAAGCTTCTCCTCCTCCTATCACTACACTCCCCTTATGAATGACACCATCTCCTCCTGTCAGCAGCACCATCTCCCCCTTTTTGTCATGGAATAGCTAGTCTCCATTTTCTTCTAGCTTCCTTTGGATTTCATCCATCTGAGTTTGGAGCGAGGTGAACTTCGTATCAAAACGAATGTGCAGGGAGTGCATGGTAGTAGCTAGACCGGATATCTTGGTATTAATCTCTTGAAGTGCCGCCATGATGTTGTCTAATTGTTCATCATAGGCATGTGGGGTAAAGCTTGAGCTCCTCGGAGTTGCATGGCTTTCATGCTTGACATTCTTCTTGGTGTGACTCATATTTGCATGGAGAGTACGATTGGTAATTGGACTTGGCCTTGGGTATGGGCGCTCATCTTTCGAATGGTGCACACCTTTGAGCTTCAAAATCCTTGAGATGAGGTGACAAAAAGGAATACAATTCCTTGAAGTAGTCCGGTCAACCGTTTTTGCCTAGATGTGGAAAATATGATAGCACACATCAATCTCTTCGTCAGTTATCAGATCATGCAAGAATAATGCTCGGCCAAGATTCATATATCCGGTGCTTGACAAAGGATAGAGGTTGCTACACATGATCAATGAGAGAAGTCTTAATTCGGGAGAAAGGGATGCCACATTGATTGACTTCTTATTGGAGGAGAATTCCAAATTAGCTCCTAAAGTCTTTTTAATAAATTCTTCATCCGGATTCAGCTTATCATATACCGGCAGTATAGGAAGTATTGGCTGGTTAATGTGTAGGATTTCCGCCAAATAAACAAGTGTTACTGAAAAACTTTTTCCTCTCACCCAACACTTTATCTCTTCTCCGTTAACAATAGCATTGGCATAGAACTCTTTTACCATATGCTCGTATGCATCCTCAAGAGTTTAGAGCAGAAAGTTCCAATCCTTCGTGGCAAACCATATGGGAATATTTGTGTCACGGAGAGATGGCTAATCAACGGCCTATTCAACCAGCAATGGAACAACTCGAATAGTTCCTATAGTTCTGAAATGCAGCATAAGATCTGAACAGGTTAGGGTCATAAATTTCTGTTGAAAAATGTGTCCTTTTTGTCCTTGGTGACTGTTCATCCACATCAATTATCGGCTCTTTCCCTTTGCTGCTGCCTCCTTTCACTGCTGAGCTTTTGAATAGAGACATCTGCACACATGACCATAAAACAAACCAAGAACATGTACAAAAACACAAAAACAGAAGACAAAACTTGATTAGATTCAAGTTAGTTCAAAGAAAATGTAAAATAACCTAAAACAACTCAAAAACAAAACACATAGACTTAACCAGCATGCTAAAGGTGTTAAAGCATGTAAACATAAACACAATGCATGAAAATAATAGGTGTGCATGTGTGTGCATATGTGTGCATGTGCTGATGCATGATTGTGCATGTGCTGATGCATAAGAATGCAGCATGAGATGCATGAGGTGTGCCTAGAGGGTGTGCATGGCATGGCATTGAGACACAAACTGAACAAAGTTTGTAAAACATGCACAAGTTGATCAAAATATGATTCATATGATCAAACAAGACCAACATCAAAGATTGGAACTTAGTTGAGTCCAATTCATCACAAAAATGTCATACAGACATTCTGTCAAACACCTAACATGCAACAAAGCACAACAGATATGGATAATGCATGAACATAGTGAGAAATTGCCTCAATACATGTTAAAATGCCTCATGGGGCCAACACAGATGCACAAATAGCAAATGGGACTCAGCCCAAGCAAAGAATTTTAGAAAATTTTCACAAAATAAAGAAACCCAACCGTTTTTCGAAAAATCCCCAAATTTTGAAACCCTAACTTAAATTTCGGCATAAACTTAGAAAAACATGAAGAAAATATTTTGGAGAACATACCTTGTTGTTGGAAATGTAGAAAATAGGCTTGAGATTGATGGGGTTTGAATGAAATAGTGATTTGGGTTGAAAGGGGTTCGAGAGACTTATGTGAGGGAAGTGAGAAGAATTGGAAAAACTGTCACATCTGCTACATAAAAACTGAGAACACGCGTTTTTCGCAGGTTAGACAGTGGCAACCCAGTCGCGAGACAATGACGAGAAGGACACTTGATGCACAAAAACTTTCGCGAGAAGTTTTAAGTCGCGAGACAGTAGGGAGACAGTCGTGATAGCTTCTGTCAGATTTTTGGAAAAATTGAGTATTAGCCAAAGAGCATTTCGCGAGAAGCTGTTAGTTGCGAAGTATTCGTGAGACAGTTGTGAGAGTCTCTGTGTGAAATGATGAAAATTTATTTCCCTCAAGCTCATTTCATGGGAAGCTCTAAGTCACGAGCTTCTCGCGAAACACCCTCTAAACCAGTTTTTGAAGAAAAACACAAAAATTAATTTTGAACAAAAACTAAAAGCACGAAAGTATAAAATCACTTTCAAAAACAAATAAAACACTAAAAAATCTTTTTGCGTTTGATCATCAAGTATTTGAGCATACACATCACATTTGAACATGTACAATC
The DNA here is from genome assembly GCA_032727855.1 of Quercus ilex subsp. ballota. Lineage (NCBI taxonomy): Eukaryota > Viridiplantae > Streptophyta > Magnoliopsida > Fagales > Fagaceae > Quercus > Quercus ilex. Next base: position 30,889,756 of record CM064919.1, read on the forward strand.
ACACAAATGAGATAAGCATTCATTGAATCAAAGTATTGTGTGTTGTGGGTGAGTATCAAGTGCGAAATAGTCCTTAGACCAGAGTGAAGTTTCAATGATCAATTCAATCAAGTCATACACAACTGATACTAGGTCAAGTGATCTATCTCAATTATAGAAATGAACATATATGACCTCCCACAAAGTGATTACACAACTTAGAAGCTTTTCATTTGGATTCTACATAAATCATAACATTTGATCCTTTTTGGATAATACATCTCTTTTTGAGATCAGTGCTTGAAATTTTTGATATTTCAACATTGAGAATTAGTCTTTGGCTTTTTGAGCACCATACAATTCAAAACAAAAAGTCGCATTCTCTTTTTCCTAGTCAAATACTAGTATGTACGACAGGCTTTTGTAGCTCAAAATCTCTATTCATTTGGAGATTTACATTTGGTGAGCTCTTTTGCAAAAATAAAAAATAAAGTGGGAAGATATATAGGTACAAGTCTATGCAAGTATCAAGACCATCAAGATTATTGACCAATCATTCATGACAAGCTTGAAGATCTATTTACAACAATCACACATAGTTTTCAAGATTTCTTCCACACAGATAAAAGTGCATACAAAACAAGATAAGCTCGTAAATGCACTACGCCATTAGTGCGAAGGTACTAGGCCAAACTCACAAGTGATATGTGCTCAAACATATACGATGAAACGTTTTGAATTTTTCACTTTTTATGTAGTTTTGGATTTTTACCCAAATAAAACAAAAACATAAAAGTAAGATCAAAAGCAAAAATAACAAAAACAATGCATATAAAGAAATGCAGGATGCACAAATGCATGAAGATATGACATCTAATGCGTGAAGGGTCCTACAAAGATCGAAAGAATTAGATCAAGGACCAAAACAGCAAAAGCTCAACCATAGGATCCCTTCCTCATCCAAACGGAATGATTGTTTGGAATAAGTGTCTCACGAGAAGTGAGGCAAGGGTTGGAAGAATGAGAACCGGAGATGCACATAGTCAAGGAGTTAAGAGCATTAAACACTTTCTTTAACAACATGCTATTTTCATTCAAATCCGGTTTATCATTTTTAGCACAACTTCCAAGAAGCCTTAGTTTATCTTTTCTTTTGATTCTTTTAAGATCTTGAAACTTAGAGCAATGTCTTAGATGACCAAAGGCACCACAATGGTGACAAACAATGTGTTTATGTCCATTAGGCTTTTTGGAAATGGATCTAGCAACATGGTTTTGTTCTTTCTTCAACTTTTGACATTGAGGTCTTATATGACCAATCACACCACAATGGTGACAAGTTGGAACAAATTTAGATCCATCCAAAACCTTAGGTTGAGACCTAAACGAAGGCTTTGACTTAACAGCTTTTCTCTCAACTTTTTGATTTCTTTTGTGTGGAGGAATGTACACCGATTTGACCTTTGAGGTAGAACACACAATAGGAACACAATCGGGTATGTTAGGTTCTAAAGATTTAGGATTTTATGTGTTTAGAACTCTAATATGTAATATTGGCAAACCATGATCAAAACAATGTGTTTAGTCTTGTTTAGGCTTGCTCAAAGTTGATTATTTATTGTAAAGTTGGAATCGAGAGGCTGCAGATGCATTGGGGCATTTCGGCCTGGCTCGATCGATCGAAGGATAGACTCGATCGATCGAATCTCGAGCCAGATGCGTTTTCTGCAGAATTTCCAACTCAGCCCTAACTCATTAAACATTTAGGGTTTTATGTTTTTGCCCTAGGTATATAAGGTAAAACCCTAGCCACGTTTTTAGAGTTGCTCCTGTTGTATTGTTGCTCATCCATTACTGTTTTGTGTAAATCTCTTATGAGATCTAGAGGAGCTTTCCTTTACACAAAGCTTAGGGTTTTCAAGGTAGAGATATTATCTACATCTTGATGATCAACTAGGTTACTACCATTGGAGCTTAAAGAATAAACAAACGTGGGTGCTTATACTTGATTGGAGAATCCAAGAAAGAAGGAATACATGGATTCGGAGCTTGCACGGAGTCGTGTCAATAAGTTCTACTGGTAGGTAGCATTAGGAAGTCGAGCGGGGAGCTTGTAAGTCCTTTTGTATGAACTTCGATTCTTTCATAGCGGATTCAGGTTTGCCTTGAGGATCGGTGGGTCAAATCCTCCCCAGGTTTTTACCGTGTGGTTTCCTGGGTGATCATATCATTGTGTTATTTATTATTCCGTTGCTTTATATTATTGATATGATTGTTTGATTGTTTTAACCTAGAATTTCATAATTTGACTAAGTAAAAACTTGGCTAATTAACTAGGCTAATCAATCTGGTTGGTTTAAGGGGTCTAAAACCGTTCAAGTGGTATCAGAGCAGGTAGCTCTTCTTGTTTGAGATTTTTTGATCTCTGAGCTGATCCTTGACCCCTGTTATCATGGAGCATGGACACTCTCTTGTTGTTCCTCCTCACTTTGATTGGAATAACTATGCTTATTGGAAAGTAAGCATGAAAACATTCCTGAAATCCAATGATGAGAGAGTTTGAAATTCTGTTGAGTACGGATGGGAGAAGCCTACTACTCCTGTGAGTGGGTGGGAAACTTCTCAAAAAGAAGCAGCTGGGTTCAATAGCAAAGCTATGAATGCCATATTTAACGCTGTTTCCATGTAGGAATTTAAGAGAATCTCTAATGTTGAGGTTGCTCATACTGCTTAGAAAATCCTCCAAACTGTGCATGAAGGAACAAAGACAATTAAGATCAATACATTGCAACAATTGACTTCTATATTTGAAAGCATTAGAATGTTTGATGATGAATCTTTTGATGAATTCTATGCTAAATTGAATGATATTGTCAATTTTGCTTTTAATTTGGGTGAAATCTATGATCAACCTAAAATTGTTAGGAAGATTCTTAGATGTTTAACTGAAGACTTTAGACCCAAAGTGACTGTCATTACTGAAAGCAAGGATGTGGACTCCATCCCTGTTGATGAGCTTGTAGGATCTCTTCAGTCCTATGAGTCTGACCTACCCAAAACAAACAAATCCAAATCAATGGCTCTTAAGTCTGTTGATGATGTTGAGGTTGGTGGATTTGATGATGAGCTTTCTGCTACAGAGATAGATTCCCTTGCCAAGAATTTTAGAAACTTTCTGAGGAACACTAACAGAAGGGCAAGAGGTACAAACACTGCTGAACCTAGAAACTTTAGGAAGAATGATCCCACTAAGATTAATAACTTTGAAAAACCTAGAGAAAAAGTAGGTCAATCTTCAAATAACTCTTTGGGTGCTCAGTGTTTTGGTTGTCAAGTGTATGGTCATGTTAAGTCTGAATGTCCTACATTCTTGAGAAATGAGGGTAAAGCTATGGCTGTAACCCTTAGTGATAATGAGGTTTCTGCTGACGAGTCTGGATGTGACGAGGATGGAAACTTCATTGCTTTCACCGCTACAGCTGTAGTCAATGAAAGCGTGTCTGTTGAGGAAAACCCTTCTGATGGGGAAGTCTCTGAGGATGCAGATCTTCAAGAGGCCTATAATAAACTTTGCAAAGTTGCTGCAAGGGATGCTATGAATGTTGAACTTGGCCTGAAGAAAATTGATTCTCTTGAGCTTGAAAAGAAGAATTCGCTTGTTAAACTTTTTGATGCTAATGATCTTTTGAACCATGTGAAATCTGAGAACATGCTTTTGCTTGATAAAGTTAAAACTTTGGAACATGATTTATCTACTGCTAGATCTGCTAGTTCTAAACTTGATCACATGCTGAATGTTCAAAAGTATCCTTCTGATAAATCTGGGTTAGGTTATGTTGAAAGCATCTTTGTGTCTGCTCCTAATTCCACAAACTTTGTTCCTTCATCTTCGTCTGAACCTTCTGTGAGTGAGGTTGTGAGTGAAACTGTTAGACCACCTGTGAGTGAGGTTATCAAACCTGTAGAAGTTTCACCTCTTAGGAAGATTAGGGTTGATCTAGGAGAGACTAAACCTAAGGAACCTATCCTCTCTAAGGACAAGATGCATGGTAAACCTGCTTGGGTTTGTCATTATTGTGGAAAGTCTGGACACATTCATCCTAACTGTTACAAGCTTCAAGCTGCTAAGAGAGCAAACAAACCAAAAGTGTTTGTGCCTCAAGCACAAGATCCTATGGCACTTATTGGTGAATTGGTAAAGGCTTTGAACCTTTATTCCAATCCTGGAGTTGGAAATCATTCGAATGTGAATTAGAACTCCAATGCTCGTGGTGCATCTAAAAGGTTTTGGATGTAAAAGGCTCGACCTAATTGAGTCTTTCTGACATGGTCCTAGTGCTTCATTGCTCATTCCTTTGTGACCATTGTTCTTTGGTTTTTTGGTGTTTTTTTTCTAGGACTTGCATTGCATAACTTGCATGCATTTCATTCTAGGATTTATTTGTTTTCTTTTTAAAAAAAAAAAAAAAATATATATATATATATATATAAAGGAGAAAAGCAAATTGTGTTTGGCACTATTTTTTCTTGGTCTTTGAAAACAAGATTGGTCAATTTATTTACACATAACATGTCTTATGTACCTTGTTTAGCTTTGATGAGCTTATTCATTGCACTTTACTAGTTGAAGCTTTGTAGTGCATGTTGTGTAGGAAAGATGTTTATGGTGTTTATCACTTTGTCTTTATCTTGAAGTCACATGTTATTTGACTGTCGGACTTGATCCTTTTGAGAAAGGCATAAATAACCATCTCACCACTGTTCACTAGCCAATCATGAACACCTTAGTGCATATCATAAGATTTTGTACTCGAGAAAGTGTAGCACATGCACAAAAAGAACATAAGGTGTAGCCTCTGTTAAATGCTTAATGCTTAAAATTGGTGTGTACTATTAGGCTTGATGCCAATTCACATAATTTAAACTGGTGTGTACCATTAGGCTTGATGCCAAATTTCACCTAATAATGGGGCAAAATTCAAGAAACTTACATGATTGCAAGCTTATGCTCTAGGAGATGTGGGAGTTATATGATGTAACTCTTTAGGTGATAGTCTCTTTTAAATTCTACGTGATGGATTTTGTAGACTTTGTGATTGATTGCTATTCACATATCTTCTCACATGTATCTCAAGCTTTTGCTAGTTGCACACACTACACAAGTTACTCTTTGCTAAACTTTGTACATGTTATTGTGTGTATTTTTGGTCTGACCAACCAAGTTTGAAAATACTTTGAGAATTATGCAAAACATTTCTTTTGCTTGAGAATTTAAAAAGAGAATGGCTGAAATTTTCTTTGGAGAAACTGGGATTAAAACTTGGGTTTTTGAATAAGCATTCCATCTCATACTCATGCATTTTGTTTCAATAAGTTTAATGCTTTGAGGAGTTGTTTTCAAAGTATGGTTTGTGATTTTCAAAACTGTGATTTTTCTCAAAAATTTTGTGAGCCTCTGCCTGGTTCGATCGATCCATTCTGCTTTTTGATCGATCAAAAAAGTGCTTTAATTTGTTTAAAAATGTCGGAGTGACTCGATCGATCGAATGTAATTTTCGATCAATCGAAAGTCGCGAATCAGTTTTTTTTAAAACATTGTTCTTGACTGATTCAAACACTTTTTCAAAAAGTTTTTTCAAAACTTCTTTCTCTCTCCGACTAGGCAAGGCTCCACAGTCAAATTTTTGTCGTTTTCCTCTGAAATTTTTGCAAGGTTTCTCTTTCCTCAAGCCGGTAAGACTGTTTTGCCCTTCCTTTTTGAGTTTATTTACATATTTCATGCATTCTTCATTCATTTATCCTCATATTTTCGGACCTTTTTCTTTTTGGGATTTTTGTTGATTCAAGCCCAAATTTGTGCAATTGATCAATGGGTTTTTGTGGGGACATGCTATAATCATGATCTTGATAGTTTAATTTGATCAATTTTGGGTTTTGTGAAAAATTGCAATTTCTAGGGTTTCTAATTGATCCGAATTGGGGATTTTTGTTCAATTGGGTTTAATTGATGAAATTGGCTTATTGTTTTGATGAAATTGGTCATTCTAATTTGTTTTCAATCTTGTGTGATAATCAACTCATCAATTTGTTTCAAAATTATCAAGTGATTTTTCAAATTTATTGGGGTTTTGTTAGAAACTCTATGTTCAAGCCAATTTTGTGTAATTGAACTCAATTTTGAACCTTGTTTACTGCATTAGTTTATGCATCACAACATTGTTATTGTTCATGCATCATATAGATTTTTGTTCTATATTTTTTTTTGCTAACTTGCAATCTGCCCTTAGTTTTGTTTTTATTTTGTTCTTTTGGTTTTCTCTGTGTGTCTTTGTCCTTTCCTTAGCACTATGCCTAGAAAGACTAGGGCCCGTTGGACTGTTTCCTCACCTTCTCCACCCCCTCCTTCTTTTGACCGTGAGAAGTTTCCGAGTGAGAAAAACCAAGAGATATTTGAGAAGCTAAACCTTAGGAGAAAGATTTGGGCTGAGCGTTCTGTTCTCTTAGACGAACTTGATCTTGCCATTAGGGTAAACTCTGAGCGTAGGGGCCGGTTACCTTTGGTGGATATTTCTGATCCTCCTCCACCTTCTGCCTTGATTAGAGAGTTCTTTTCGAACATCTCTATCCGCATCTATGATTCCAACACTTTGGTCAAGAGTTGGATACGAGGCGTAGAGTACTCCATTACTCCCAAGGTAGTGGTTGATGCTCTAGGGGTACCTTTGGTCCAGAATCCTGTCTATCCTTATGATGTGTCTCACGAGATTAGTGATGTCTTGTCTTACATCACTGGATCATCTATCCAGTGGGGTTCTGATCCTAGGATCACCTCTGCTGAGCTTTCTGGGTTGCACTATGTCTTCTTTAGGATAGCTTGTCATTCTATCTAGCCCATATCTCATGTTCACACCATTCCTTTCGAGAGATGTGTATTTTTGTACGCTCTGGTTATTGATGTTCCTATCAGTTTTCCTTATCTATTTCTTTGTTCTTTGAATGATGTTTATAGGAGTTCATCTTCTGCTCATGGTCTTGTTCATCCTATTTTCATTCATAGAATTTTACTTTATCTTGATCTTAGTGGTTTCCCTTCCTTTGAGCTTGTTCATGTGATTGCTCCCATAGGTGCGTCTTTTCTTAGACAAAGGGCCGCTCATCTTAAAGCTGGTTCCAAACATCCTAGGTCTGAGCCTTCTAGTAGCACACCTCCTCATTCCTCTTCTTCTACAGGTCTTGGTGGTGAAGCTGTTCCTGATCCTATTGTTGATGCTGCTGCTGCTGCTGATGTTCCTTCACCTCCTTCGGACGACTTTGATGTGCGTCGTACCTTGGAGACTGTTATGACCGTTCAGGCGGCTCATAGTCAGATTTTGGTGGACTTGCTTGATGAGATTCGTGCTCTGCGAGCCGACTTTGCGCATCTTCATTCACCCTCACCACCTCCTTTTGATGATGACTTGTGATTGCCCTTTGGCATTCCGTCACAAAAAGGGGGAGTAGAGTTTTGACTTGTATAGGGGTTTTTGTAGTTAGGGGGAGACTTTTTTGTTTTTGAGGAGCTTGTGGAGTTTTTAGATTGTATCTAGGTGCTTCACTTTGTATATCATTTTTGGGATATTCATGTTAGGGGGAGTAACATTGATTGATATACATGATATATACTTGATTCTTGTTACTTTGTGATTCACTGCTTATTGATTTATATTTATGAATTGTTCATTAATATATGTCTTCATTATGTGTTGTGTGAATCTTACAAGAATGTTATACCTGTTGTTTTATTCTTTTCTGTCATACATGCGTTTATGCGTTTGTTGAGTGTTTCAGGAATATACAGGTTGATTCAATTGAGCTGCTGTCTACACTTGCAACTGATGGATAGTAGTTAGGATTGAATTTGAGTTTGTGAGCATTTTTTTTTTTGTAAAGGGCTTTTTTACTTGTAAACTTTGAGTTTTTAATTTGTGTTTTGTCACGGATTGCCAAAGGAGGACTTTGTTAGGTTCTAAAGATTTAGGATTTTATGTGTTTAGAACTCTAATATGTAATATTGGCAAATCATGACCAAAACAATGTGTTTAGTCTTGTTTAGGCTTGCTCAAAGTTGATTATTTATTGTAAAGTTGGAATCGAGAGACTACAGATGCATTGGGGCATTTCGGCCTGGCTCGATCGATCGAAGGATAGACTCGATCGATCGAATCTCGGGCCAGATGCGTTTTCTGTAGAATTTCCAACTCAGCCCTAACTCATTAAACGTTTAGGGTTTTATGTTTTTGCCCTAGGTATATAAGGAAAAACCCTAGCCACGTTTTTAGAGTTGCTTCTATTGTATTGTTGCTCATACATTGCTGCTTTGTGTAAATCTCTTGTGAGATCTAGAGGAGCTTTCCTTTACACAAAGCTTAGGGTTTTCAAGGTAGAAATATTATCTACATCTTGATGATCAACTAGGTTGCTGCCATTGGAGCTTAAAGAATAAACAAGCATGGGTGCTTATACATGATTGGAGAATCCAAGAAAGAAGGAGTCCGTGGATTCGGAGCTTGCATGGGGTCATGTCAGTAAGTTCTACTGGTAGGTAGCATTAGGAAGTCGAGCGGGGAGCTTGTAAGTCCTTTTGTATGAACTTCGATTCTTTCATAGTGGATTCAGGTTTGCCTTGAGGATCGGTGGGTCAAATCCTCCCAAAGTTTTTACCGTGTGGTTTCCTGGGTGATCATATCATTGTGTTATTTATTATTCCACTACTTTATATTATTGATATGATTGTTTGATTGTTTTAACCTAGAATTGCATAATTTGACTAAGTAACAACTTGGCTAATTAACTAGGCTAATCAATCTGGTTGGTTTAAGGGGTCTAAAACCATTTAGGGTACAACAATATGATTGCGACAAATATTTTCTTCATTTTTAGCAATAGGTTCAGCAACCAAATACTTGGCATGCATTTTAAGAGATTCATTTTCATATTTAAGATTATCAACAAGTTTGTTAGACAAAACAGGTTTAGCATCCAAGTCCATATTCAAACATTCAAACTCTTATAGCTTTTCAAGAGAATTTTTAGTAGGTTTCTTATATTTTTCAACCAATTTGTTGGATTCATTGAGCTTAGCAATCAAATCATCATTTTCACAAAATAACTTGCTTAAACTCTTTTGAAACTTCTTAGCATTTTTCCTTAAGAGTTTGGTGTTAGGAATATCAACAACACCCAAAGATTCATGTAACATAGCATCACAATCTTGAGAATTATCACTCATAGAGGCATTTTCACAAACACGTGGCATGTTACATTCATCACCAACTAAATCGTACAAAGAGGCATAAAAAGCACAATCCATGACAAATAAACACAAGGGGTCAAGGATCACACTTAGGTATTTCGCGAGAAGTTTTAAGTCACGAGATAGTCGCGATAGCTTCTGTCTGATTTTTGGAAGAATTTAGTTTTAGCCAAATAGCATTTCACGAGAAGCTGTTGGTTGCGAAGTAGTCACGAGACAGTCGCGAGAGTCTTTGTGTGAAATGATGAAAATTTATTTCCCTCAAGCCCATTTCGCGGGAACCTCTAAGTTGCGAGCTTCTCATGAAACACCCTCTGAACTAGTTTTTGAAGAGAAACACAAAATACATTTTGAACAAAAACTAAAAGCACGAAAGTATAAAATCACTTTCAAAAACAAATAAAACACTCAAAAATCTTTTTGGGTTTGATCATCAAGTATTTGAGCATACAAATCACATTTGAACATGTACAATCATACAAATGAGATAAGCATTCATTGAATCAAAGTCTTGTGTGTTGTGGGTGAGTATCAAATGTGAAATATTCCTTAGACCAGAGTGAAACTTCAATGATCAATTCAATCAAGTCATATATAACTGATACTAGGTGAAGTGGTCTATCACAATTATAGAAATGAACATATATGACCTCCCACAAAGTGATTACACAATTTAGAAGGCTTTCATTTGGCTTTTGCACAAATCATAACATTTGATCCTTTTTGGATAATACATCTCTTTTTGAGATCGGTGCTTGAAATTTTTGATATTTCAAAATTGAGAATTAGCCTTAGGCTTTTTGAACACCATACAATTCAAAATAAAAAGTCACTTTCCCTTTTTCCTAGTCAAATACTAGTATGCGCGACAGGCTTTTGCAGCTCAAAATCCCTTTTCATTTGGAAATTTACATTTGGTGAGTTTTTTTGCAAAAACAAAAAATAAAGTGGGAAGATATATCGGCAGAAGTCTATGCAAGTATCAAGACCATCAAGACTACTGACCAATCATTCATGAAAAGCTTGAAGATCTATTTACAACAATCATACATAGTTTTCAAGATTTCCTCCACACAGAAAAAAGTGCGTACAAAACAAGATAAGCTCGTGAATGCACTACGCCATTAGTACGAAGGTACTAGGCCAAACTCACATGAGATATGTGCTTAAACATATATGATCAAACCTTTTCAATTTTTCACGTTTTATGTGGTTTTGGATTTTTTACCCACACAAAACAAAAACATAAAAGTAAGATCATCCAAACGGAGTGATTGTTTGGAATAAATGTCTCATAAGAAGTGGGATAAGGGTTGGAAGAATGAGAACCAGAGAAGCACATAGTCAAGGAGCTAAGAGCATTAAACACTTTCTTTAACAACATGTTATTTTCATTCAAATCCGGTTTATCATTTTTAGCACAACTTCCAAGAAGCTTTAGTTTATCTTTTCTTTTGATTCTTTTAAGAGCTTCAAACTTAGAGCAATGAGGTCTTAGATGACCAAAGGCACCACAATGGTGCCAAACATTGTGTTTATGTCCATTAGGCTTTTTGGAAATGGATCTAGCAACATGGTTTTGTTCTTTCTTCAACTTTTGACGTTGAGGTCTTATATGACCAATAACACAACAATGGTGACAAGTTAGAAAAAATTTAGATCCATCCAAAACCTTAGGTTGAGACCTAAACAGAGGCTTCGACTTAATAGCCTTTCTCTCCACTTTTTGATTTCTTTTGTGTGGAGGAATGTACACCGATTTGACTTTTGAGGTAGAACACACAATAGGAACACAATCGGGTACAACAATATGATTGCAACCAATATTTTCATCATTTTTCGCAACAGGTTCAGCAATCAAACACTTGGGATGCATCTTAAGAGATTCATTTTTATATTTAAGATCATCAACAAGTTTGTTACACAAAAAAAGTTTGGCATCCAAGTACATATTCAAACATTCAAACTCTTTTAGCATTTCAAGAGAATTTTCAGCAAGTTTCTTATATTTTTCAATCAATTTGTTGGATTCATTTTGCTTCACCAACCAAATCATACAGAAAGGCATACAAAGCACAATCCATGACAAATAAACACAAGGGGTCAAGGATCACACTTAGGTATTTCGTGAGAAATCTTAAGTCGCGAGACAGTAGCGAGACAGTCGTGGTAGCTTCTGTCTGATTTTTGGAAAAATTTAGTTTTAGCCAAACAGCATTTCGCAAGAAGCTGTTGGATGCAAAGTAGTCGTGAGACAGTCGTGAGAGTCTCTAGGTGAAATGATGAAAATTTATTTTCCTCAAGCTCATTTCGCGGGAAGCTTTAAGTCGCGAGCTTCTCGCGAAACACCCTCTGAACCAATTTTTAATGAAAAACAAAACAATACATTTTGAACAAAATCTAAAAGCACGAAAGTACAAAAATCACTTTCAAAAACAAATAAAACACTCAAAAATCTTTTTGGGTTTGATCATCAAGTATTTGAGCATACACATCACATTTGAACATGTACAATCACACAAATGAGATAAGCATTCATTGAATCAAAGTCTTGTGTGTTGTGGGTGAGTATCAAGTGTGAAATAGTCCGTAGACCAGAGTGAAGATTCAATGATCAATTCAATCAAGTCATACACAACTGATACTAGGTCAAGTGGTCTATCTCAATTATAGAAATGAACATATATGACCTCCCACAAAGTGACTACACAACTTAGAAGCTTTTCATTTGGCTTCTGCATAAATCATAACATTTGATCCTTTTTGGATAATACATCTCCTTTTGAGATCGGTGCTTGAAATTTTGATATTTCAACATTGAGAATTAGCCTTTGGCTTTTTGAGCACCATACAATTCAAAACAAAAAGTCGCTTTCCCTTTTTCCTAGTCAAATACTAGTATGTGCGACAGACTTTTGCAGCTCAAAATCTCTTTTCATTTGGAGATTTACATTTGGTGAGCTCTTTTGCAAAAACAAAATATAAAGTGGGAAGATATATAGGCACAAGTCTATGCAAGTATTAAGACCATCAAGACTATTGACCAATCATTCATGACAAGCTTGAAGATATATTTACAACAATCACATAGTTTTCAAGATTTCTTCCACACAGATAAAAGTGCATACAAAACAAGATAAACTCGTAAATGCACTACACCATTAGTACGAAGGTACTAGGCCAAAGTCACATGAGATATGTGCTCAAACATATACGATCAAACTTTTTGAATTTTTCACTTTTTATGTGGTTTTGGATTTTTTACCCACACAAAACAAAAACATAAAAGTAAGATCAAAAGCAAAAACAACAAAAACAATGCATATAAAGAAATGCAAGATGCATAAATGCATGAAGATATGACATCTAATGCATGAAGGGTCCTACAAAGATCGCAAGAGTTAGATCCAGGACCAAAATATCAAAAGCTCAACCAGAGGAACCCTTCCTCATCCAAACGGAATGATTGTTTGGAATAAGTGTCTCATGAGAAGTGAGATAAGGGTTGGAAGAACGAGAACCAGAGATGCACATAGTCAAGGAGTTAAGAGCATTAAATACTTTCTTTAACAACATGCTATTTTCATTCAAATCTGGTTTATCATTTTTAGCACAACTTACAAGAAGCTTTAGTTTATCTTTTCTTTTGATTCTTTTAAGAGCTTCAAACTTAGAGCAATGAGGTCTTAGATGACCAAAGGCGCCACAATGATGACAAACAATGTGTTTATGTCTATTAGGCTTTTTGGAAATGGATCTAGCAACATGGTTTTGTTCTTTCTTCAACTTTTGACATTGAGGTTTTATATGACCAATCACACCACAATGGTGAAAAGTTGGAATAAATTTAGATCCATCCAAAACCTTAGGTTGAGACCTAAACAGAGGCTTTGACTTAACAGCCTTTCTCTCCACTTTTTGATTTTTTTTGTGTGGAGGAATGTACACCAATTTGACCTTTGAGGTAGATCACAAAATAGGAACACAATTGGGTACGACAATATGATTGCAACAAATATTTTCTTCATTTTTAGCAATAGGTTCAGCATTCAAACACTTGGCATGCATCTTTAGAGATTCATTTTTATATTTAAGATCATCAACAAGTTTGTTAGACAAAACAAGTTTAGCATCCAAGTCCATATTCAAACATTCAGACTCTTTCAGCTTTTCAAGAGAATTTTCAGCAAGTTTCTTATATTTTTCAACCAATTTGTTGGATTCATTGAGCTTAGCAATCAAATCATCATTTTCACAAAATAACTGGTTTAAACTCTTTTGAAACTTCTTAGCATTTTTCTTTAAGAGTTTGGTGTTAGGAATATCAACAACACCCAAAGATTCATGTAACATAGCATCACAATCATGAGAATTATTACTCATAGAGGTATTTTCACAAACACGTGGCATGTTACATTCATCACCAACCAAATCATACAAAGAGGCTTACAAAGCACAATCCATGACAAATAAACACAAGGGGTCAAGGATCACACTTAGGTATTTAAACCACAACAAGTGTACCCGCTCTGATACCAATTGAAAGCTCAAAAATTTGTCGAAAACACAAGAGCTATTTAGACCCCCAAATTAAAGTTATGGCTTGGTTGATTTTACACTAACTTAATACTTAGTGCGGAATAGTGTAAACACAAGCGTATAAGAAAGTCAACGACCCTAATCCATATTTAAAGCGACATAGCAGTAAAAATGAAATGAACAAGAGTAGGAAAGAGAGATACAAACACAAATAACACCGAGACGTGTTATCGAAGAGGAAACCGAAGAACTTAGCGAAAAACCTCTCCGCCGCCCTCCAAGCAGAAATCGATCCATTAGACAATCAGTTGGGATACATGGGTTAGCAAGAGACTCTCCAAGCCTAATCTACCCGATGTACCTAAGCCCTTCAAGCTCTTACTTCAACATGGCTTCTTGGAACAGTGTCTTGTCTAGCTCTCCGGATCCCGCAACAAGCTCCATGTTGCATCTGCCATCCTTGGCTTCTTCCAATGCTTTCCAGCAGCACCAAAACTCCACTTGACACTCTGAAAGGGTGTGGGAAGTGTTTGGGCTATCAACCTCTCAATGGTATGGAAATGGAGAGGTAGGAGATGAGGAAATTCCTAAAACAAATGTGTAGAGAATTGTGGGTATAACAATCTCTAACTCTCAAGGTGTTTGGCTAGAGTTTTCTCTCAGAAGCTCTCCTTAACATTTGTGGGTAATGTGGGTATAAATAGTGTAGGCACAGAAAGTGTGTATCAGACTGGACAAGCTAGTAGAACAGGATGTCTCGCGGGTGTCTCGCGGGAAGGCCTTACCCGCAAGATACTCGCGAGACGCAATTGTCTCCATCTGGCTTGACTCTTCGCATTCCAGTCATGTGCAAGGCACATGCTTCTTCTCGCGGCATGCTTAGTCGCGATATACCCGCGAAAACTTTTTAGTCTTCAAATGCTTGAGTCTTCACACCACTCTCTCTATCGCACAACCCTTACAATGAAATCCCACAATAAATACAGGGTACAAACGATTGAATAAAATTACAGTCAAATTTGGCACGAAATATAAGCCAACAAAACAAATAGTTGTAAATAACAACTTTACAACCAACAACAACATAATGGTAACAAGTAGGCACAAAAACAGATTTATTATGCTCTCTAACGATAGGTTTAGACATAGGTTTAGAAACTTCAGTGTCTACATCAGAACTTTTACCTTTGTCTAACCTAGCAAAATAAGCATTTTCTTTATTATTCCTCTGAAAAGGAGGGATATAAACTTTCTCAGTTTTAGGCTTAAGAGAAACAGAAACACTTCTATTATCAACAGTAGGCTTGGTACTAGTCAAATTTTCAATTTTAGCTTTAGATTCAACTAACTCTTGTTCCAAGCTTTTCATCTTGCCATCTTGAGAGGAAATTTGATTTCTCAAAAATTCATTCTTTTTATTAGATTCATCTAATCTAACAACCAATTCCTCTTTTTCAAGATCAGCCAATTTTAACTCTTCCTTGAATTTCTTAGAAATTTTCGTATATTTCAATAATTCCTTACGGAGAGTTTCACAGGCATTAATAAAATCAACAAAAGCATAAGAAGAAACATGATCAGAAAGACACTTCAAATTATCCATGACAACAGGGGTCAAGGATCTGCTCTTAGATCAAAAGATCTAAAACAAAAGAGTTACCTGCTCTGATACCACTTGTTTGTTTTTAGACCCCTTAAACAACAACAGGATTAACGTAGTTAATTAGCCAAGTGATTAACTTAGTCAAATTATGCAAATCTAGGTTATCACAATCAAACAATCATATCATGTATAACAACGGAAAAAATAAATAACACAAAGATATGATGACCCAGGAAACCACACCGGTAAAAACCTAGGGAGGATTTAACCTAACTATCGTCAAGGTAAACCTGAATCCACTATGAAAGAATCGAAGTTTTACAATAGCAACTTAGACCACTAACATCCTATTGCTACCCACCAGTAGAAACTTACTGACACGACCACGTGCAAACTCCGAGACCATGGACTCCTTCTTTCTTGGATTCTCCAGCAAGTACAAGCACACCCGCTTGTGTATCTTTAAGCTCTTTAGTGCAGAAATTGAATGATCAACAAGTTATTGAAGAAATCTCCTCCTTGATAATCCTAAGTTTATGTGAAGGAAAGCTCCTCTCAGATCTCACAAGAGATTCACATAAACAGCAATACGAGCAACCCAAAAACGTGGTTAGGGTTTTCCTTATGTTAGGTTCTAAAGATTTAGGAATTTATGTATTTAGAACTCTAATGTGTAATATTGGCAAACCATGATCAAAACAATATGTTTAGTCTTGTTTAGGCTTGCTCAAAGTTATATGTTTTATGTAAAGTTGGAATCAAGAGGCTGTAGATGCATTGGGGCATTTCGGCCTCGCTCGATCGATCGAAGGATAGACTCGATCGATCGAAAGTCGGCCAGATTGCATTTTCTGCAGAATTTCCAACTCAGCCCTAACTCATTAAACGTTTAGGGTTTTGTGTTTTTGCCCTAGGTATATAAGGCAAAATCCTAGCCACATTTTTAGAGTTGCTCCTATTGTATTGTTGCTCATACTTTTCTATTTTGTGTAAATCTCTTGTGAGATCTAGAGGAGGTTTCCTTTACACAAAGCTTAGGGTTTTCAAGGTAGAGATTACTTCAACATCTTAATGATCAACTCGGTTGCTGCCATTGGAACTTAAAGAATAACAAGCGTGGGTGCTTGTAGCTGATTGGAGAATCCAAGAAAGAAGGAGTTCGTTGATTCGGAGCTTGCACGTGGTCGTGTCAATAAGTTCTACTGGTGGGTAGCATTAGGAAGTCAAGCGGGGAGCTTGTAAGTCCTTTTGTATGAAATTTGATTCTTTCGCATGGTGGATTCAGGTTTGCCTTGAGGATAGGTGGGTCAAATCCTCCCCAGGTTTTTACCGTGTGGTTTCCTGGGTGATCATATCATTGTGTTATTTCTATTTCCGCTGCTTTATATTTTTGATATGATTGTATGTTTATGATAACCTAGAATTGCTTAATTTGACTAAGTTAATCACTTGGCCAATTAACTAGGTTAATCTGTTTGGTTTAAGGGGTCTAAATTTCTAACAAGTGGTATCAAATCAGGTAACTCTTCTTGTCTGAGATTCTTTTGATCTCTGAGCTGATCCTTGACCCCTGTTGTCATGGAACACGGTCACTCTCTTGTTGTTCCTCCTCACTTTGATGGGAATAACTATGCTTATTGGAAAGTAAGGATGAAAGCATTCCTGAAATCCATTGATGAGAGAGTTTGGAATTCCGTTGAATATGGATGGGAGAAACCCACTACTCCTGTGAGTGAGTGGCAAATTTCTCAAAAAGAAGCAGTTAGGTTCAATAGCAAAGCTATGAATGCCATCTTTAATACTGTTTTCATGGCGGAATTTAAGAGAATCTCTAATGTTGAGGTTGCTCATACTGCTTGGAAAATCCTCCAAACTGTGCATGAAGGCACAAAGACAGTTAAGATAAACAAACTGTAGCAATTAACTTCTAGGTTTGAGAGCATTAGGATGTCTGATGATGAATCCTTTGATGAATTTTATGCCAAACTGAATGACATTGTTAATTCTGATTTTAATTTGGGTGAAATCTATGATCAACCTAAAATTGTTAGGAAGATTCTTAGATCCTTAACTGAAGACTTTAGACCCAAAGTGACTGCCATTACTGAAAGCAAGGATGTGGACTCCGTCCCTATTGATGAGCTTGTAGGATCTCTTCAGTCCTATGAGTCTGACCTACCCAAAGCAAACAAATCCAAATCAATGGCTCTTAAGTCTGTTGATGATATTGAGGTTGGTGGATTTGATGATGAGCTTTCTGCTACAGAGATAGCTTACCTTGCCAAGAATTTTAGAAACTTTCTAAAGAATACTAACAGAAGGGCAAGAAATACAAACACTGCTGAATCTAGAAACTTTAGGAAGAATGATCCCACTAAGGTTAATAAATTTGAAAAACCTAGAGAAAAAGTAGGTCAATCTTCAAACAATTCTTTGGGTGCTCAGTGTTTTAGTTGTCAAGGGTATGGTCATGTTAAATCTGAATGTCCTACACTCTTGAGGACTAAGGGTAAAGCTATGGCTGTAACCCTTAGTGATAATGAGGTTTCTGATGATGAGTCTAGATGTGACGAGGATGGAAACTTCATTACTTTCACTGCTACAGCTGTAGTCAATGAAAGCGTGTCTGCTGAGGAGAACCCTTCTGATGGGGAACTCTCCGAGAATGCAGATCTTCAAGAGGCCTATAATAAACTTTGCAAAGTTGCTGCAAAGGATGCTATGAATGTTGAACTTGGCTTGAAGAAAATTGACTCTCTTGAGCTTGAAAAGAAGAATTTACTTGTTAAACTTTTTGATGCTAATAATCTTTTGAACCATGTGAAATCTGAGAACATGCTTTTCCTTGATAAAGTTAAAACTTTGGAACATGATTTATTTATTGCTAGATCTGCTAGTTCTAAACTTGATCACATGCTGAATGTTCAAAAGTATCCTTCTGATAAATCTGGGTTAGGTTATGTTGAAAGCATCTCTGTGTCTGCTCCTAATTCCACAAACTTTGTTCCTTTATCTTATTCTGAACCTCCTGTGAGTGAGATTGTGAGCGAAACTGTCAAACCACTTGTGAGTGAGGTTGTCAAACCTGAAAAAGTTTCACCTCCTAGGAAGATTGGGGTTGATCTGAGAGAGTCTAAACCTAAGGAGTCTACCCTTTCCAAGGACAAGATGCATGGTAAACCTGCTTGAGTTTGTCATTATTGTGGAAAGTCTGGACACATTCGTCTTAACTGTTACAATCTTTAAGCTGCTAAGAGAGCAAACAAACCAAAAGTGTCTGTGCCTCAAGCACAAGATCCTATGGCACTTATTGGTGAATTGGTAAAGGCGTTGAACCTTTATTCCAATCCTGGAGTTGGAAATCACTCGAATGTGAATAAGAACTCCAGTACTCGTGGTGCATCTAAAAGGTTTTGGATGCAAAAGACTCGACCTAATTGAGTCTTTTTGACATGGTCCTTGTGCTTCCTTGCTCATTCCATTGTGACCATTGTTCTTTGGTTTTTGTGTTTTTTTCTTGTTTCTTTCTAGGATTTGCATTGCATAACATTCATGCATTTCATTCTAGGATTTATTTGTTTTCTCTTTTAAAATAAAAAAATAAAAAAAATAAAAAAGGAGAAAAACAAAATTGTGTTTGGCACTATTTTTCTTGGTCTTTGAAAACAAGGTTGGTCAATTTATTTGCACATAACATGTCTTGTGTACCTTGTTTAGTTTTGTTGAGCTTATTTATTGTACTTTACTAGTTGAAGCTTTGTAGTGCATGTTGTGTGGGAAAGATGTTTGTGGTGTTTATCACTTTATCTTAATCTTGATGTCACATGTTATTTGACTGTCGAACTTGATCCTTTTAAGAAAGGCATAAATAACCATCTCACCACTGTTCACTAGCCAATCATGAATACCTTAGTGCATATCGTAAGATTTTGTGCTCGAGAAAGTGTAGCACATGCACAAAAAGAACATAAGGTGTAGCCTCTGTTAATTACTTAATGCCTAAAATTGGTGTGTACTATTAGGCTTGATGCCAATTCACATAATTAAAACTGGCATGTGCTATTAGGCTTGATGCCAAATTACATCTAATAATGGGGCAAAATTCAAGAAACTTACATGATTGCAAGCTTATGTTTTAGGAGATGTGGGAGTTATATGATGTAACTCTTTAGGTGATAGTCTGTTTTGAATTCTATGTGATGGATTTTGTAGACTTTGTGATTGATTGCTATTCACATATCACCTCACATGTATCTCAAGCTTTTGCTAGTTGCACACACTATACAAGTTACTCTTAGCTAAACTTTGTACATGTTATTGTGTGTGTTTTTGGTCTGACCAACCAAGTTTGAAAATACCTTGAGAATTATGCAAAACATTTTTTTTTTGCTTGAGAATATAAAGTGAAGAATGGCTGAAATTTTCTTTGGAGAAACTGGGATTAAAAATTGGGTTTTTGTAAATGCATTCCATTTCATACTCATGCATTTTGTTTCAATAATTTTAATGCTTGTTTTCAAAATATGGTTTGTGATTTTCAAATTTTGGATTTTTCTCAAAAAATTTTTGACCCTCTGCCTGGTTCGATCGATCCATTCTGTTTTTCGATCGATCGAAAATGTGCTTCAATTTATTTAAAAAATCTCGGATTGATTCGATCGATCGAAGGTGATTTTCGATCAATCGAATGTCGCGAATCAGGTTTTTAAAACACTGTTCTTTGACTGATTCAAAACAACTTTTTCAAAAAGTTTTTCAAACTTTCTTTCTCTCTCCGACTCGGCAAGGCTAAAAGTCCAATTTTTTGTCGTTTTCCTCCGAAATTTTTGCACGGTTTCTCTTTCCTCAAGCCGGTAAAACTGTTTTGCCCTTCCTTTTAAGTTAATTTTCAAGTTTTCATGCATTTTTCATGCATTATTCACTCTAATTTTCGGACTATTCATTGTTGGGATTTTTGTTGATTCAAGCCTTATTTTTTGCAATTGATCAATGGGTTTTTGTGGGGACTTGATATTACCATGATCTATGTTGGTTAATTTGATCAATTTGAGGTTTTTGTGAAAATTAAAATTTCTAGGGCTTGTAATTGATCCGAATTGGGGATTTTTGTTCAATTGGGTTTAATTGATGGAATTGGCTTGTTGTTTTGATGTAATTGGTCATTCTAATATGTTTTCAACCATGTGTGATGATCAATTTATCAATTTGTTTCAAAACATTCAAGTGGTTTTTCAAATTTTTGGAGTTTTTGGTAGAAACTCTATGTTCATGCCAATTTTGTGTAATTTGAAAGTTCAATGTGGGTATGAAACACCCTTGAACGTTTAGACCCCCAATTACAAAAATACCAATTCAAGCTATATATCAAACAACGTATGTTCGAAAAATGATAACAAGCTTATAACAGAATTGATAAACAATCTAAACCATAAATAATCACAAACACAGCAGTAATTAAATGGTAAAGATAAAGGGAAGAGAAATGCAAACACAAAGACAACACGCGATGTGTTATCGAAGAGGTAACCGAAACCCTTGGCGTAAAACCTCTCTGCCGCCCTCCAAGCGGTCAATAATCCACTAGAAAATGTAGTTGGGATACAGGAACAACAATAGACCCTCGAAGCCTAATCTACCCAGGTACCTAAGCCCTTCAAGCTTCCTGCTCCAACGAGGTTGCACCGAACCTTTTTCTTTTCTAGCTTACCGGATTCCGCTATAGCCCATAGCATCAACCAATGTATATTGGTTCCTTCCAAACTGCTTCCCTTAGCACCAAATGAACCTTCTCACAGACGTGGGTGTGGTGAGATAAGGATTTGGTAAATGACCTCTAAAGGGTATGACAATGGAGAGGAAGAGAGTAGAGGAATTTATAGAGTCTCTTAGATGAAGATTGGGGATAAGGCAATCTTGTTTTTCTCTAGGGTTTTCTCACACAAAATTCTCTCTGGAAGCTCTCACAATATCGTGGGTATAAGGGTCTATATATAGTGGGGTGAGAAAAGAATACGAAGAGACAGTTATTGCCAAATAGGCTAAATTGGCGGCTTGGTCTCGCGGCTTGTCCATGTCGCGAGTTCAAGTCGCTACGTAACGGCCTGGCCAGCTTGGGACTTTTTTCTTGTAGTGCGACAGCTGGCACGACCCTTCAGCTTCCCTGTGTACATTTCATGTGCCTGCTTTTGGCGGCTTGCCAGTCGCGAGCCACCCGCGAGTCCTAGCCGCGAAGCTCTGCTTCTTTGCACATACTTGAGCTTTTCTTCACATCTTCTCACACACTAC
This sequence comes from Quercus ilex subsp. ballota, assembly GCA_032727855.1. Taxonomy (NCBI): domain Eukaryota; kingdom Viridiplantae; phylum Streptophyta; class Magnoliopsida; order Fagales; family Fagaceae; genus Quercus; species Quercus ilex. The sequence goes on from CM064919.1 coordinate 30,911,454, forward strand.
CCTTACAATAATCCCACCTAATTACAAGGTTACTAAATGCTAAATTACAAGCAAATTGACACGGAATAAAGCCAACAAGATGGTTGATAAATTTCAACCTTACAATCTCTCCCTTTGGCTATTCCGTGACAAAACCCTAAAACAAACTCTAGACTTAACGCGTGAGTTGGGAACAGTTGGAAAACTCACTCACACCTAACTCTAGAATCTGTGAAGCTTTTGAACCATAAGAACAAGTAACTCCTGAAACATAACAACACAATAAGTTCATTGTATACAGAAACTTGAAATGCATATGGAGCAAGCACAATGATATCATACACAAAGGAATAAAGCAATAAACCATGGCAAGACCAAAACAGGTAATCACTATAACCAAGTGATCACAATGCTCATTCACACTTGGAATGAACATCCGGACATTCAAGATGACAAACACAAGACAAATCACTTGAATGACCAACACTCGACCAATGCACAGTACATGAAGTATGTGCATCTAGGAAAAATCCTACAAGGGCACAAGAGTGACAGTACTTAGAAGAAAATGCAAGACATTTTAGTTGGAAGTACTGATTTAACAAAGCACAAAGGCTGCATAAAGCATGCCACAAACCATAAAGGCCTATAAAAGTGCATAGAAACAAACCCTTAAAGCTTACAGAAGCAACATGGGTACAAACCAGAAAATATAAAGTACTGAATAATATAAGATGGATACAAAAATATGATAAAAGCTAAAGATAGACAAAAGCAGTAAACAAAAGTCTGTTAGCTGAAATAATCTCCCCTTTTCTTTCGGCTCTCCCCCTGCCAAAAGCATCTCCCCCTTTTTGTCATGGAATAGCTAGTCTTCATTATCTTCTAGCTTTCTTTGAATTTCATCCAATTGAGTTTGAATCGAAGTGAACTTCGTATCCCATCGAATGTTGAGATGGTGCAAGATGGAAGTAAGGCCAGTCATCTTTGAACTCAGTTCATGAATAGATGCCACAATAGAGTCTAGCTTCTCGTCAGCGGGGAATGAACTGGAGCGCGAACCATTGCGGGACACAGAAGCTTCTGTTTTGATTCCCTTCTTGCTATGACCAATGCTAGCGTTGAATGTACGCATGTTGATTGGACATGGTTTTGTGCAGGGAAATTCATTCTCAGACTGATGGAGCCTGAACAATTTTAGACCCCTTAACACACAACCAGATTGAGTAGCCTAGTTAATTAGCCAAGTTGTTACTTAGTCAAATTATGCAATACTAGGTTAAAACAATCAAACAATCAAACAATCATATCATGAAAATATATAGCAGCGGAATAATAAATAACACATGATATGATCACCCAGGAAAACCAAACCGGTAAAAAACCTGGGGAGGATTTTACCCACCGATCCTCAAGAAAAAACTGAATTCACTATGAAAGAATTGAAGTTCATACAAAAGGACTTACAAGCTCCCCGCTCGACTTCCTAATGCGACCTACCAGTAGAACTTACTGACACGACCCCGTGCAAGTTCCGAATCCACGGACTCCTTCTTTCTTGAATTCTTCAATCAGCTACAAGCACCCACGCTTGATATTCTTTAAGCTTCAAAGGCAGCAACCAAGTTGATCATCAAGATGTTGAAGTAATCTCCATCTAGAAAATCCTAAGCTTTGTGTAAAGGAAAGCTCCTCTAGATCTCACAAGAGATTTACACAAAACCGCAATGTATGAGCAACAATACAACTGGAGCAACTCTAAAACGTGGCTAGGGTTTTGCCTTATATACCTAGGGCAAAAACATAAAAACCCTAAACGTTTTAAAGAGTTAGGGCTGAGTTGGAAAACTGCAGAAAAACGCAATCTGATCGATTTTCGATCAATCGAATATGATTTTCGATCGATCAGATCGAGTCAAACCGAAATGCCCCAATATATCTACAGTCTCTCGATTCCAACTTTACAATAATTAATCAACTTTGAGCATACTTTAACAAGTCTAAACATGTTGTTTTGATCATGGTTTGCCAACATTACAAATTAGAGTTCTAAATACATAAATTCCTAAACCTTTAGAACCTAACAAACTCCCCCTTTGGCAATCCGTGACAAAACCCTAATTAAAAGCTCAAAGTTTACAAGTAAAAAGCCCTTTACAAAAATAATGCTCATAAACTCAAATTCAAACCTAACTACTATCCATCGGTTGCAAGTGTAGACAGCAGCTTTGTTGAATCAACCTGTATATTCCTGAAATACTCAACAAACGCATAAATGCATGTGTGACAGAAAAGAGTAAAACAACAGGTATAACATTCTTGTAAGATTCACACAATACAAAATAAAGACATATATGAATGAACAACTCATAAATATAAGTCAATAAGCAGTGAATCACAAAACAACAAGAATCAATGTATATAACATGTATATCAATCAATGTTACTCCCCTTAACATGAATATCCCCAAAAATGATATACAAAGTGAAGCACCTAGATATAATCTAAAAACTCCACAAGCTCCTCAACAACAAAAAGTCTCAAAAAGTTTCCTCCTAACTACAAAAACTCCTTTACAAGTCAAAAACACCACTCCCTCTTTTTGTGACGGAATGTCAAAGGGCAATCACAAGTCGCCATCAAAAGGAGGTGGTGAGGGTGAATGAAGACGCGCCAAGTCGGCTCGTAGAGCACGAAACTCATCCAGCAAGTCCACCAAAATTACACAAAAACCCATTGATCAATTACACAAAATTGGGCCTAAATCAACAACAATCCCAAAAAGAAAAGATTCCGAAAATATGAGCATAAATGCATGAAGAATGCATGAAAAAAGTAAATAAACTCAAAAAGGAGGGGTAAGATAGACATACTGGCTTGAGGAAAGAGATTTCTTGCAAAAAAAATCCAGAGGAAAACGACAAAAAATTGGAATAGTTGAGCTTGCCAAGTCGGAGAGAGAGAAAACTTTTTGAAAAACTTTTGAAAAGTGTTTGAAAAAGTCAAGAACAGTGTTTTTTTAAAAAAACCTGATTCGCGACTTTCGATTGATCGAAAATCACTTTCGATCGATCGAAACAGACAGTCATTTTGAGACAAATTAAAACACTTTTTTGATTGATCGAAAATCAGATTCGATTGATCGAAACACACAGTCATTTTGAGACAAATGAAAGCACTTTTTCAATTGATCGAAAATCTGACTGGATCGATCGAAATGGGCAGAGGCTTACAAATTTTTGAGAAAAATCACAGTTTTGAAAAACACAAACCATTTTTTGAAAATAACTCCTCAAAGCATTAAATTATAGAAACAAAATGCATGGGTATGAGATGGAATGCTTTTTCAAAAACCCAAATTGAATCCCAGTTTCTCCAAAGATGATTTCAGCCATTCCTCCTTTCAAATTCTCAAGCAAAAAAAATGTTTTGCATAATTCTCAAAGTATTTTCAAACTTGGTTGGTCAGACCAAAAACACACACAATAACATGTACAAAGTTTAGCAAAGAGTAACTTGTGTAGTGTGTGCAACTAGCAAAAACTTTGAGAAACATGTGAGGTGATATGTGAATAGCAATCAATCACAAAGTCTACAAAATTCATCACATAGAATTCAAAAGAGACTATCACCTAAAAAGTTACATCCTATAACTCCCACATCTCCTAGAACAAAAGCTTGCAATCATCTAAGTTTCTTGTATTTTGCCCCATTATTATAGGTGAAATTTGGCATCAAGCCTAATAGTACACACCAGTTTAGATTAAGTGAATTGGCATCAAGCCTAATAGTACACACCATTTTTAAGCATTAAACATTTAAAGAGGCTACACCTTATGTTCTTTTTGTGCATGTGCTACACTTTCTCGAGCAGAAAATCTTATGATATGCACTAAGGTGTTCATGATTGACTAGTGAACAGTGGTGAGATGGTTATTTATGTCTTTCTCAAAAGGATCAAGTCCGACAGTCAAATAACATGTGACTTCAAGATTAAGACAAAGTGATAAACACCATAAATATCTTTCCCACACAACATGCACTACAAAGTTTCAACTAGTCAAGTGCAATATATAAGCTCATCAAAGCTAAACAAGGTACATAAGACATGTTATGTGTAAATAAATTGACCAACCTTGTTTTCAAAAACCAAGAAACATCATGTCAAACATATTTTTGCTTTCTCCTTTTTTTTATTTTTTATTATTATTTATTTATTAAAAGGGAAAACAAATAAATCCTAGAATGAAATGCATGAATGTAATGCAATGCAATTCCTAGAAACAAAAGCAAAAGAAACACAAAAACCAAAGAACAATGGTCACAAAGGAATGAGCAATGAAGCACAAGGACCATGTCAGAAAGACTCAATTAGGTCGAGTCTTTTGCATCCAAAACCTTTTAGATGCACCACAAGCATTGGAGTTCTTATTCACATTTGAGTGATTTCCAACTCCAGGATTGGAATAAAGGTTCAACACCTTTACCAATTCACCAATAAGTGCCATTGGATCTTGTGCTTGAGGCACATGCACCTTTGGTTTAGTTGCTCTCTTAACAGCTTGAAGCTTGTAACAGTTAGGACGAATGTGTCCAGATTTACCACAATAATGACAAACACATGCAGGTTTACCATGCATCTTGTCCTTGGGTAGGGTAGGTTTAGTTTCTCTCAAATCAACCCTAATCTTCTTAGGAGGTGAAACTTCTACAGGTTTGACTACCTCACTCACAGGTGGTTTGACAGTTTCACTCACAACCTCACTCACAGAAGGTTCAGAAGAAGAAGCAGGAATAAAGTTCGTGGTATGTGGAGTAGACACAGAGATGCTTTCAACATATCCTATCCTAGATTTATCAGAATGATACTTTTGAACATTCAGCATGTGATCAAGTTTAGAACTAGCAGTTCTAGCAACAGATAAATCATGTTCTAAAGTTTTAACTTTATCAAGTAAAAGCATGTTCTCAGATTTCACATGGTTCAAAAGATCATTAGCATCAAATAATTTAACAAGAAAATTTTTCTTTTCAAGCTCAAGAGAATCAATTTTCTTCAAGCCAAGTTCAACATTCATAGCATCCTTTGCAGCAACTTTGCAAAGTTTATTATAGGCCTCTTGAAGATCTGCATCCTCAGAGAGTTCCCCATCAGAAGGGTTCTCCTCAGCAAATATGCTTTCATTGACTACTGCAGTAGCAGTGAAAACAATGAAGTTTCCATCCTTGTCACACTCAGACTCATCATCAGAAACCTCATTATCACTAAGGGTTACAGCTATAGCTTTACCCTTATTTTTCAAGAATGTAGGACATTCAGATTTAACATGACCATACCCTTGACAACCAAAACACTGAGCACCCAAAGAATTGTTTGAAGATTGACCTACTCTTTCTCTAGGTTTTTCAAAGTTATTAACCTTAGTGGGATCATTCTTCCTAAAGTTTCTAAGTTCAACAATGTTTGTACCTCTTGCCTTTCTGTTTGTATTTCTCAGAAAATTTCTAAAATTCTTGGCAAGGTAAGCTATCTCTGTAGCAGAGAGCTCATCATCAAATCCACCAGCCTCAACATCATCAACAGACTTAAGAGCCATTGATTTGGATTTGTTTGTTTTGGGTAAGTCAGACTCATAGGACTGAAGAGATCCTACAAGCTCATCAACAGGGATGGAGTCCACATCCTTGCTCTCAGTAATGGCAGTCACTTTGGGTCTAAAGTCTTCAGTTAAAGATCTAAGTATCTTCCTAACAATTTTAGGTTGATCATAGATTTCACCCAAGTTAAAAGCAGAATTAACAATATCATTCAGTTTGGCATAAAATTCATCAAATGATTCATTATCAGACATCCTAATGCTCTCAAACCTAGAAGTTAATTGCTGCAGTTTGTTTATCTTAACTGCCTTTGTGCCTTCATGCACAATTTGGAGGATTTTCCAAGCAGTTTGAGCAACCTCAACATTTGAGATCCTCCTAAATTCCTCCTTTGAAACAGCATTGAAGATGGCATTCATAGCTTTGCTATTGAAGCCTGCTGCTTCCTTTTCAGAAGTTTGCCACTCACTCATAGGAGTAGTGGGCTTCTGCCATCTCTATTCAACGGAATTCCAGACCCTCTCATCAATGGATTTCAGGAATGCTTTCATCCTTACTTTCCAATAGGCATAGTTGTTCCCATCAAAGTGAGGAGGAACAAAAAGAGAGTGTCCATGCTCCATGACAACAGGGGTCAAGGATCAGCTCAGAGAAAAAAAATCTCTTACAAAAAGAGCTACCTGCTCTGATATCACTTGAACAGTTTTAGACCCCTTAACACACAACCAGATTGAGTAGCCTAGTTAATTAGCCAAGTTGTTACTTAGTCAAATTATGCAATACTAGGTTAAAACAATCAAACAATCAAACAATCATATCATGAAAATATATAGCAGCGGAATAATAAATAACACATGATATGATCACCCAGGAAAACCAAACCGGCAAAAAACCTGGGGAGGATTTTACCCACCGATCCTCAAGGCAAAACTGAATTCACTATGAAAGAATTGAAGTTCATACAAAAGGACTTACAAGCTCTCCGCTCAACTTTCTAATTCTACCTACCAGTAGAACTTACTGACACGACCCCGTGCAAGCTCCGAATCCACGGACTCCTTTTTTCTTGAATTCTTCAATCAGCTACAAGCACCCACGCTTGATATTCTTTAAGCTTCAAAGGCAGCAACCAAGTTGATCATCAAGATGTTGAAGTAATCTCCATCTAGAAAATCCTAAGCTTTGTGTAAAGGAAAGCTCCTCTAGATCTCACAAGAGATTTACACAAAACCGCAATGTATGAGCAACAATACAACTGGAGCAACTCTAAAACGTGGCTAGGGTTTTGCCTTATATACCTAGGGCAAAAACATAAAAACCCTAAACGTTTTAAAGAGTTAGGGCTGAGTTGGAAAACTGCAGAAAAACGCAATCTGATCGATTTTCAATCGATCGAATCTGATTTTCGATCGATCAGATCGAGCCAGACCGAAATGCCCCAATACATCTACAGTCTCTCGATTCCAACTTTACAATAATTAATCAACTTTGAGCATACTTTAACAAGTCTAAACATGTTGTTTTGATCATGGTTTGCCAACATTACAAATTAGAGTTCTAAATACATAAATTCCTAAACCTTTAGAACCTAACAGAGCCCTTTACGCTTCAGAATCCGTGAGACGAGACAGCAAAAAAGAATGCACATCCTTGATTCTGTTCGTAGAACAGTTTTGCAAAGGATATGAAAGATATGAGCACAGATGTTAATCTCAACATCAGAAATCAAATCATGAAGAAACAGTGCACGCCCGAGGTTCATATACCCTGTGCTGGATAGGGGATACAGGTTGTGAAACATGACGATCGTGAGCACCCTCAATTTTGGAGGAAGAGATGAAACACTGACTGAGTTCCCATTTGAGGAAAATTCCAGATTGTCCCCAAGAACTGCTTTAAGTAATTCCTCATCTGGATGTAGATCATCATAGACCGGTGAGACCCCAAGTATTGGCTTGTTGATGTGCAGAATCTCTGCTAGGTATGCGGGAGAGACCGAGAAACTTTTTCCTCTAACCCAGCACTTAAGTTCGTCTCCTTCAACAATTGCATTGGCATAAAACTCTTTTACCAGATTTTCATATGCATCATCAAGGTCAGAGAGGAGATAATTCCAATCCTTGCGTGCAAACCATTAAGGAATGTTGGTGTCAAATAGAGAATGTTGGTTAAAAACTCTTTCAATCAGAGGTGTAGCCTTTTTGAAATAATTTTCATGAGTCTGAAAGGCAGCATACGATCGAAACTTGTTGGGATCGAACACACCAGATGGGGAACGAGCCCATTTTGGTCTAGGAGAGAAATCATCAATTTCAATGACAGGTTCCTTCCCTTTGCTGCTACCTCCTTTCACAGCTGATCTCTTGAATGGAGACATTTTGACTCTACACCATGGTTTAACACACACAAGAAACACCAAACAAGACATTAAACATTATTAGCAATGTGTCAGTGCCATACCATGGATAATGAAGGAAACCCTAAACACTTGAAATTTAGGTTCAAAACATGACAATGAGTGTGTGTAAACAACCAACACCACAATAGGTACACAATATTGAGAGGATCAGTGTATGGACCAGCACAAACATACAATATAACCCGAAAATCAGAAACCCATGTTCGAACATGATAAATCACAACCCACAACAACACCTTCACAAATCAGAAAGAAAATGCCCAAATCAGTAAGAATGAAGGGAAAGGAAGAAAATCCATACCTTTTCGTTGAAGATTTGAGAGAAGATGATGCAGAAATGGAGGATTTTCAAAGAAGAGCTCGGAGTGTTTGTGAGGGTAAAATGAGGAAGACAATGAACAGTCACAAAAGTACGAGGGAAAAACTAAAAGTTTTAAAACTGACCTTGGAAAGCAAAAACACGCGATTTTCGCGACTGAATTAAGTCGCCAAGTTAAGCCGCGAAACACTGCAAAACGGAGATTTTCAAAAATCTTCTAAGTGTTTTTTGCAACTGGAAGGTCTACCCGCGAGATAGTTGCGAGATGAGCCACGAAAATCCCTGAGTACCCCTCGCGATTGGACCTTCCACCCGTGAACAAGTCGCCACACCGAGTCGCGAAATATGCAAAAATACAAATTTTGAAAAATTTTCTATGTCTTTTTCGCGACTGGGATACTGAGCCGCCAAAGAGCCGCGAAAAATCTCTGAGTGAGCTCGCGACTGGAACATGCGACTGGGCCAACCTGCGACTTAGTCGCCAAAACAGGGCAACACTGTTTTTGAAAATTTTGACATTTTGTAGAAACAAAAACACTTTCCAAAAACAAACCAAAACACTCAAAAATCTTTTTGTGTTTGACCAACAGAGATTGAGCATGTGAAAACACATTTAATCAAGTACAATCACACAAATGAATATGACATTTATTGAACATAGACTTGTGTGTTGTGTGTGGGTATCAAACATGAGATAGTCTTTAGTCCAATGTGAAGCTTCAATGATCAATTCAATCAAGGCATACACAACTAGCACTAGATAATGTGACCTATCTCAATTATAGAAATATGCATATATGACCTCCCACATGTACTTGATAACTATTCGTTGAAGCTTTTCATTTGGCTCCATATTCAACATATCATTTGCCATTTTTGAGCAAAGAAAATCTCATTGTGAGATAGATGCCTGAAATTTTTGATATTTCAATTGATGAGTTAGCCTTTGGCTTTTTGGGCATCATTCATACATTTTATTTTGGTCGCTTTCCCTTTTTCCTAGTCGAATACTAGTATGTACAATAGGCTTTTGCAGCTCTATATCTCTTTTCATTTGGAGATTTACATTTAGAGAGCTCTTTTAAGTATAAAAATAAAAAGTGGGAAGATATATAGGCATAAGTCTATGCATGTCTCAAGATCAACAAAACTATTCACTAATCATTCATGACAAGGTTGAAGATCTATTTACAACAGTCACATAGATTTCAGAATTTCTTCCACAATGATATGAGTGCATAAGAGACAAGCTAAGCTCGTTAAATGCACAGAGCCATAAGTACAAAGGTACAAGGCAAAACATGCTTTGAGACAAAACTCAACAAAGCCGATCAAACTTTTTAGGATTTTCTATTTTTTTGTGTGTTTTTGGATTTTTGACACAAAGGGAAAATTTTGATAATAAATATCCATAAAAAAATGAAGACAAACATAAGACACAAAAAGCAACCAAGAACACAATAAGATATCATGGAAGATTGAGTTTAAGGAATGATACCAACACCAATTGTCTTATGCAAGGATTCAAACCTTGGGCCATCAAGAGGTTTGGTGAATATGTCTGCCTTTTGATTGTCAGTATTGATGAATTCTAGACATACTGTCTTGTCTTCTACCGAGTCCCGAATGAAGTGATAGTGGATCTCGATATGCTTTCATTTGGAGTGTTGAACTAGATTCTTTGACAAGTTTATGGCACTAGTGTTATCACAGAACACACACATAGTGTCTTGAGAAATTCCATAATCATGCAATAGCTTTCTCATCCATAACAATTGTGCACAACAACTTCCTGCTGCAATATATTTAGCTTCAGCCGTTGACAGAGATCCTGAATTTTGCTTTTTGCTCATCCATGAAACCAAGTTATTTCCAAGATAGAAGCACCCACCAGAAGTACTTTTCCTGTCATCAATGCACCCTGCCCAATCAGCATCTGAATATCCTGCCAAACACTCATTCGAATCTTTTGTATACCAAATCCCATAGTCAAATGTGCCATTTACATAGCGAATGATACGCTTAACTGCTGTTAAATGGGATTCTTTAGGAGTAGCTTGAAACCTTACACATACTCCGAGATTGAATGCAATATCTGGCCTACTTGCTGTGAGATAGAGAAGACTGCCAATCATACTCCGATAAAGGGTTGGATCAACGTTAACACCGGCTGCATCTATGCTTAGCTTTGCCGAGGAACTCATGGGAGTAGAAGTATGTTTCTTGGAGTCCAGACCAAATCTTTTGACAAGATTTTTGGCATACTTCTCTTGAGAAATAAATATTCCATCTCTCCGTTGTTTCACTTGAAGCCCAAGGAAGTAGTTCAACTCTCCCACCATGCTTATTTCAAATTCCCTTTTCATTTCTTCCGAGAACTCGTGAGCTAGTTGATCAATTGTGGATCCAAATACAATATCATCCACGTACACTTGAGCGACAAGAAGGGATTTGTCAACTCTTTTAACAAACAATGTGCGATCTGCTTGACCTCTTTTGAACCCACGATCCAATAGGTAAGTAGTGAGACGATCATACCATGCTCTTGGCGCCTGCTTCAACCCATACAAAGCTTTCTTCAATCTTAGTACATGACCCGGGAAGTGAGGATCTTCAAACCCCTTTGGTTGTTCAACGAAGACTTCTTCGTTGAGAAAGTCATTTAAGAAGGCACTCTTTACATCCATTTGATACAACTTGAAATCCATGATGCATGCTATGGATAAGAGAATTCGAATGGACTCTAGTCTTGCTACCGGAGCAAATGATTCATCAAAATCTATGCCTTCCACCTGAGTATACCTTGAGCCACCAGTCTAGACTTATTTCGAATAACTTCACCATCTTCATCTGTTTTGTTCTTAAAAATCCACTTGGTGCCGATCACATGTGTATCTTCAGGCCTTGAAACCAATTCTCACACATCATTTCTAACAAATTGGTGTAGCTCCTGGTGCATAGACTCTACCCAATTCTCATCTTTCAGTGCTTCTTCTTCCTTTTTAGGTTCAAATTGAGCAAGATAGCAGTTGTATGTTACATGGTTAGCAGGATACTTTGGCCCGTTTCTCAAACGAAGTCCCTCGTTCACATCCCCAATAATATTACTTAATGGGTGATTGAGAGTCACTCTTGATGAAGGTTTCTTGGAAGTTAAGAGTTCGTCATCACGAGAAATTAGGGGTTGAAGTTCTGGAGGAGTGAGTAGACTTGAGACTTCTTGTGTTGATCTAGTCTCTCTTCTTGATATAGGAGGTGTGGACTCCTTTCCGGGTGTCACTTTCTCAGCATCATCACTTAGAGGCATATCATCATCATCCTCATTCTCCTTAAGTTTGGGCCCCTTTCCATCATCCTCAACTTCCTTTTCAAATATGGTGTCGTCTATGACCACATTGATTGATTCCATCACCGTCTTAGTACGCAGTTGTACACTCTATAAGCTTGGCTATTTGTGGAGTATCCTAGGAGTATTCCTTCATCACTCTTAGCATCAAATTTTTTCAGATTTTCCCTATCATTTAGAATTTAGCATGTGCTCCCCAATACTCTAAAATACTTCACCTTGGGTTTCTTTTCTCTCCATATTTCATATGACGTCTTCTTTGTCCCCACTCGGAAATAGATTCTGTTACAAATGTGACAAGATGTGTTCACAGCTTCAGCCCAGAACCTTTGAGGTATGTTTTTGTTGAGTAGCATGACTCTAGCCATCTCTTGGATCACCCGGTTCTTTCTTTCAACCACCCCATTTTGTTGTGGAGTCTTTGGAGCTAAAAATTCCTTCTTGATACCATGCTCTTCACAAAACGATTCAAATTTAGTATTTTCGAATTCCTTCCCATGATCACTTCTGATTTTGACTATGGGAACTCCTTTTTCATTCTGCAGTCTCTTGCATAATCTTTGCATTTTATCACATGCTTCAGATTTCTCTCTAAGGAATTCCACCCAAGAGTACCTTGAGAAATCATCAACTACCACCATAATGTATCTCTTTCCTCCTAGGCTTTCAGTTCTTGTAGGCCTCATTAGATCAACGTGAAGAAGTTCCAAACACCATGAGGTAGCAATCACATTCACCTTGTGATGGTTTGCTTTTGTTTGTTTCCCCATTTGACATGCTCCACATATAGTCTTCTCCACCTTTTCAAACTTTGGAAGTCCCTCAACTGCCTTAAGTTTAGAGACTTTACATACTTGTTTGAAGTTTGCATGTCCAAACCTGTGATGCCAAAGTTTCAGCATATCAACACGAGCACTTCTACACGAAATAGGTGCCGTAGGAACTATTCCATAGCAATTATCAGCAGTCCTATTTCCCTCCAAAACTTGAATCCTTTTTTCATCAATGATTATGCACCCCTTCTTTGAGAATTGGACAAGAAAATCTTCATCACATATTTAAGTAATACTTAAGAGATTTGCCTTCAATCCTTTGATGTATAGCACTTCTTTCAATAGAGGTAATCCCGGTATTTCAACCGTTCCTTTCCCGAGAACTTGAGCATGACTCCCATCACCAAAAGTCACATAGTCATAGGCTTTCTCTTTGAGCGTCTTAAACAGTGATTTATCTCCTGTCATATGACGAGAACATCCACTATCAAGGTACCATAAGCACGAGTTAAATACCTTCAATGAGGTGTGCACAAACATACAAGCATGAGACAAGCATTCTTGACCATCAAACAGAAATTCATTGTTATTTTCCATGCTTTTTCCAGATTGAATTTTCTTTTTCAGATTATCAATCTTTTCACACAATGTTCTATTTCTTCTTTTGTATTTCTCAATCAAAGAGTTAGACTCAAATAGACTATTGTGTAGAATGTGGTTCTTATTTTCAAAGTATTTCAGCATGTGAATAAACATCCTAGCAGGTTTCCTGGATTTAATTAGCTCTAAGAGTTCATTTTTAGAATATCCTTCAAACATACTCATAGAGTCATTATCACAAACACTTAAACCACAGTTCAGCATGATCCTTTTTACAGCTACATCCATAGCCAAGGGGTCTAGGATCACACTCAGGTAATCAAACCACAAAGAGTGCACCCGCTCTGATACCAATTGAAAGTTCAATGTAGGTATGAAACACCCTTGAACGTTTAGACCCCCAATTACAAAAATACCAATTCAAGCTATATATCAAACAACATATGTACGAAAAATGATAACAAGCTTATAACAGAATTGATAAATAATGTAAACCATAAATAATCACAAACACAGTAGTAATTAAATGGTAAAGATAAAGGGAAGAGAGATGCAAACACAAAAACAACATGCGATGTGTTATCGAAGAGGAAACCGAAACCCTCGGCGTAAAACCTCTCCGCCACCCTCCAAGCGGTCAATAATCCACTAGAAAATGTAGTTGGGATACATGAACAGCAATAGACCCTCCAAGCCTAATCTACCCAGGTACCTAAGCCCTCCAAGCTTCTTGCTCCAACGAGGTTGCGCCGAACCTTTTTCTTTTCTAGCTTGCCAGATTCTGCTATAGCCCATAGCATCAACCAATGTATATTGGTTCCTTCCAAACTGCTTCCCTTAGCACCAAATGAACCTTTTCACAGACGTGGGTGTGGTGAGATAAGGATTTGGTAAATGACCTCTCAAGGGTATGACAATGGAGAGGAAGAGAGTAGAGGAATTTGTAGAGTCTCTTAGATGAAGATTGGGGATGAGGAAATCTTGTTTTTCTCTAGGGTTTTCTCTCACAAAATTCTCTTTGGAAGCTCTCACAATATCGTGGGTATAAGGGTCTATATATAGTGGGGTGAGAAAAGAATACGAAAAGACAGTTTTTGCCAAACAGGGTAAATTAGTGGCTTTGTCTCACGGCTTATCTAAGTCGCGAGTTCAAGTCGCGACGTAACAGCCTGGCTAGCCTGGGACTTTTGTCCTGTAGTGCGACAGCTAGCGCGACCCTTTAGCTTCCCTGTATGCATCTCACGTGCCTGCTTTTGGCGGCTTGCCAGTCGCGAGCCACCCGCGAGTCCTAGCCACGAAGCTCTACTTCTTTGTACATACTTGAGCTTTTCTTCACATCTTCTCACACACTACCCTTACAATGATCCCACCTAATTACAGGGTTACTAAATGCTAAATTACAAGCAAATTGACATGGAATAAAGCCAACAAGATGGTTGATAAATTTCAACCTTACATAATTGAACTTAGTTTGAACTTTGTTTATTGCATTAGTTCATGCATCATATATATTTTTGTTCTATTTTTTTGCTAACTTGCAGTCTACCCTTGGTTTTGTTTTATTTTGTTCTTTTGGTTTTCTCTTTGTGTCTTTGTCCTTTCCTTAGCACTATGCCTAGGAAGACTAGGGCTCGTAGGACTATTTCCTCACCTTCTCCACCCCCTCCTTCTTTTGACCGTGAAAAGTTTTCGAGTGAGAAAAACTAAGAGATTTTTGAGAAGCTAAACCTTAGGAGAAGGATTTGGGTTGAGCGTTCTGTTCTATTAGATGAACTTGATCCTGCCATTAGGGCAAACTTTGAGCGTCGAGGTTGGTTACCCTTGGTGGATATTTCTGATCCTCCTCCAGCTTCTGCCTTGATTAGGGAGTTCTTTTCGAACATCTCTATCCGCATCTATAATTCCAACACTTTGGTAAAGAGTTGGATATGAGTCGAAGAGTACACCATTACTCCTCATGTAATGGCTGATGCTCTAGGGGTACCTTTGGTCCAAAATCCTGTCTATCCTTATGATGAGTCTCCCTTGTTGAGTGATGTCTTCTCTTACATCACTGGGTCATCTATCCAGTAGGGTTCTGATCCTAGGATCACCTCTACTGAGCTTTCTAGGTTGCACTATCTCTTCTTTAGGATAGCCTGTCATTCTATCTGGCCCATATCCCATGTTCACACCATTCCTCTTGAGCGGTGTGTATTTTTGTACGCTCTTGTAACTGATGCTCCCATCAATTTTCCTCATCTGTTTCTTCGTTCTTTGAACGAAGTTTATAGGAGTTCATTATCTTCTCATGCCCTTGTTCATCCTATTTTCATTCATAGGATTTTGCTTTATCTTGATCTTAGAGGTTTCCCTTCCTCTGAGCCCGTTCATGTGATTGCTCCCATAGGTGCGTCTTTCCTTAGACAAAGGGCCGCTCATCTTAAAGCTGGCTCTAAACACCCTAGGTCTGAGCCTTCTAGTAGCGCACCTCCTCCTTCTTCTTCTACAGGTCCTACTGGTAAGGATGTTCCTGATCCTGTTGGTGATGCTGTTGCTGCTGCTGATGTTCCTCCACCTCCTTCGGACGACTTTAATGTACGTCATACCTTGGAGACTGTTATGACCGTTTAGGCGGCTCATAGTTAGATTTTTGTGGACTTGTTTGATGAGATTCGTGCTCTGCGAGCCGACTTGGCGCATCTTCATTCACCCTCACCACCTCATTTTGATGATGGCTTGTGATTACCCTTTGGCATTCCGTCACAAAAAGGGGAAGTAGAGTTTTGACTTGTAGAGGGGTATTTGTAGTTAGGGGGAGTATTTTTCTGTTTTGAGGAACTTGTGGAGTTTTTAGATTGTATCTAGGCACATCATGTTAGGGGGAGTAACATTGTTTTTTATATACATGATATATACTTGATTCTTGTTGCTTTGTGATTCACTGCTTATTGATTTATATTTATGAGTTGTTCATTGATGTATGTCTTTATTATGTGTTGTATGAATCTTACAAGAATGTTATACCTGTTGTTTTACTCTTTTCTATCACACATGCGTTTATGCGTTTGTTGAGTATTTCAGGAATATACAGGTTGATTCAATTGAGCTGCTGTCTACACTTGCAACTGATGGATAGTAGTTAGGATTGAATTTGAGTTTATGAGCATTACTTTTGTAAAGGGCTTTTTACTTGTAAACTTTGAGCTTTTAATTTGTGTTTTGTCACGGATTGCCAAAGGGGGAGTTTGTTAGGTTCTAAAGATTTAGGAATTTATGTATTTAGAACTCTAGTGTGTAATATTGGCAAACCATGATCAAAACAATATGTTTAGTCTTGTTTAGGCTTGCTCAAAGTTATATGTTTTATGTAAAGTTGGAATCGAGAGGCTGCAGATGCATTGGGGCATTTTCGGTCTGGCTCGATCGATCGAAGGATAGACTTGATCGATCGAAAGTCGGCCAGATTGCGTTTTCTGCAGAATTTTCAACTCAACCCTAACTCATTAAATGTTTAGGGTTTTGTGTTTTTGTCCTAGGTATATAAGGCAAAACCCTAGCCACGTTTTTAGAGTTGCTCCTGTTGTATTGTTGCTCATACTTTTCTGTTTTGTGTAAATCTCTTATGAGATCTAGAGGAGCTTTCCTTTACACAAAGCTTAGGGTTTTCAAGGTAGAGATTACTTCAACATCTTGATGATCAACTCGGTTGCTGCCATTGGAGCTTAAAGAATAATAAGCGTGGGTGCTTGTAGCTGATTGGAGAATCTAAGAAAGAAGGAGTCTGTGGATTCGGAGCTTGCACATGGTCGTGTCAGTAAGTTCTACTGGTGGGTAGCATTAGGAAGTCAAGCGGGGAGCTTGTAAGTCATTTTGTATGAACTTCAATTCTTTCACATAGTGGATTCAGGTTTGCCTTGAGGATAGGTGGGTTAAATCCTCCCCAGGTTTTTACCGTGTGGTTTCCTGGGTGATCATATCATTGTGTTATTTCTATTACCGCTGCTTTATATTTTTGATATGATTGTATGTTTATGATAACCAAGAATTGCTTAATTTGACTAAGTTAATCACTTGGCCAATTAACTAGGTTAATCTAGTTGGTTTAAGGGGTCTAAATTTCTAACACCTTATATACCTAGGGCAAAAACATAAAACCCTAAACGTTTTAGGAGTTAGGGCTAAGTTGGAATAATGCAGCAAAAACGCATTCTGTGCAAAGTTCGATTGATCGAGCCTAAGCTTCGATCGATCAAGCCAGGCCGAAATGCACAATAACTTCTGCATTAACTTGATTCCAACTTTACATAAAAGACACAACTTTGAGCAAGCCTAAACAAAACTAAACAACTTATTTTGATCATGGTTTGCCAACATTACACATTAGAGTTCTAAATACATAAAATCCTAAATCTTTAGAACCTAACACTGTTGTTGACACCGCATTTTGCAACCCACATTTAGCCTCACATGGAGAGTAAAAGGGTAATTTCACCTTGAAAATATGCATCCTTATTCTGGTCACTAGATCCTAAATCTCATTTCACCAAAATGATCTTGATGTTGTAATGATCAAATCGACTGGTCATAAGCCCTAATCGGACCATCAGATTGAAAGTTATCATCAAATCAAGTTTTAATGGACGAGATGCACTATCACAAATTGAGTCCGACTATATGTGATTATGTACAATTGATTCCAATTGGTCATAATTATAATCAATTTGGGATTAATGATGTGTCATAATTTGATTGGTTAGGACTACATTTTATGGTGAGGTTGCATACATCTAATTAATTAGATAGATAAACATTAATTATTCAATGAGTAATTTGTGCAATTATCTTTTAATTAGGGTAAATTTGGAACTAATTAAGTCTAAAATGGAAGTGATTGGAGCAATTTAATGTTAATTGGGAGCTAATTTGGGACCTATTAATGTTAATTGTGTTGAAATTATTTTCTAACAAATGACCTCTGCTCACCATTTCGTTGATATCTCTCCAAATATTTTGAATCTGTGAATCAAGTTAATTTTCTCTGAAACTAGACATCCGGGGCTTCAATTTGAGCACAAGAATGAGACAATTCCAATTAGAATTGAGTAAGATATGATTTTTTGAAGTTGACTCTACAGGCTGTTACAGTAGCTACGGGAATACCGAATTTTGGCTTGCTCCTTACTTCCACCAATCTCTACATTTAATGCATCAAATTTTTTCCAATGCTAAAATGAGGTCTAAGTTCATGATTCTTTGTCAACCCTCAATAAATGGTATTCCATTCATATTTCCTTCACCACTACTATAAACCCCCCATCTCCTTCATTCGAACACACAAAAAACCCCATCTCTTCTCCTCTCTTGAGTTCTAAGAAGTTGAGTAGTCTTATCATATCTTAGTCTTCTTAAGACTCAAGGTATTGAGTGAGACTTACTCTTCCTCTCCTAACTCTTCTTTTCCTCCACCCTTAGGACCTCCCTCAAGAGTCTCCTCCTCCACCATATGGATCTTGCATGAAAGTATAATCCTTTTTCCTAACTATTTTTTTGTGTTGCCGTGATGAGAGTTTGAGATCAAAAGCATGATAATAATCATTTAAATTCCTTTGAATATGTTTGAATGTTCTTAATTGTTCTTATATGTTCTTCACATGTTCATGCATAACACTAGTTTCGATCTTAAATCCACATCAAAAACATGAAAAATATGTTTGTTTAATAATTCTTTTAAATTCTTGAATCTAAGATATCACCATCCACACACATTTACTAGAATTTATTTTTCAATCTAAATGAAATGCTTAATAAATTGAATTAGGGTTTATCACATGCACACACTTTAAATTCAACACGCAAATTGATTGATAACATATTAGATGATGTGATATGAATGTTGGCCACCATGGTCTAAAAGACCGGTTTCACCGAGTAAGGTGGGTGCCTAACACCTTCCCACCTTATAACATAGCCTCCAAACTTAGATCAAGGGATGATAGACCAATGTTTATCCTTGTAATTTTCAATTTTTAGATTGTAACTAGAAACAAAGCTATGTACTTTACCTTAGATTGTATCTAGGACCAAAGCCATGTAATTTTTCTATGATCAATGTAAAGTCAATTGAAAATTAATAAAATGAGGAATTTTTTAATTTTAGTTTTCTTATTTATCCTAATAATTAAATAAGTGGCAACTCCATTGTAAAACCCTTAATCTAAAAGGGAAAATATAACTAGTCAAACCTCCATTTTTAGAGGCAATAACACGACTCCACCCATTCACGTGAGTTTTGCCTAAAATCCTATAAAATGGGCCGACAGCGCGGTTTCTCACACCTAGTGAGAGATGTGCATTTTGTATGCCTTTGTGACTTATGCTCCTATGAGTTTTCCTACTCTTTTCATTCGTTCCTTGGTTGAGGTTCATAGGAGTAGCTCTACAGCACATGGTCTTTTCTTCCCTATTTTTATACATCGAATTTTGTTACATCTAGGTTTAGAGGATTTTCCTGCATCTGAGCCCGTACATATTATAGCTCCCATAGGTGCCACCTTCCTTAGGTAGAGAGCAGCCCAGATGAAAGCTAGCTCTAAACACCCTTGTGTAGAGTGCCACCTTCCTTAGGTGCACCTCCTCCTCCTCCTCCTTCTTCAGGTGACCCTATGGCTGAGGCTTATGTTGATCCCACTACCGCAATTGATCCTCCACCTTCTGCTTCAGATGATTCTAGCATTCGGAGTATGCTGGATACTGTCATGACCGTTCAGGCGAAGCATGGACAACTTTTGGTGGATGTGCTCACGGAGCTTCAGGCCTTGCATGCAGATTTGGCGAGCATTCGTGGTCTTCTCCACCACCTACTTTTGATGATGAGCCTTGATTGCCCTTTGGCAATTCGTCACAAAAAGGGGGAGTACCTTTTGATGGTGATAGGGGGAGATTTTGATGTTTTTGGAGTTTTGGAGCTTTAGATTGTATCTAGGTGCTTCATCTTGTATTATCTTTTTTTGGCTCATGATGTTTTTTCTTGATGTATTTATTTTTATGAGTTGTATATGTTAGGGGGAGATACTTTTATGTTTTTATTTCTATTATTTGTTCTTGTTTCACATGTGTTACATTGATTATTGATTTATATTATGAGGTTATTCATGATACATGTCTTTTATTTTATGTTTTGTGAAATCAAGAATTTTTATTGTTTTACTTGTATTTTCCACACATGCGTTTATGTGTTTGTTGAGTGTTTCAGGAATATACAGGTTTATTCAGTCGTGCTACTATCTACACTGGCAACTATAGATAGTAGTTAGGTTGAATTGTTTTTGGGCATGATTGATGTTTAATGGGTTGTTTTGTAACTTTTAGTATTTATGTTTTGGTATGTGTTTTGTCACGGATTGCCAAAAGGGGAGTCTGTTAGGTTCTAAGACTTTAGGATCTTAATGTATTAGACTTCAATGTGTAAGGTTGGCAAACCATAATCAAAACATTTTAGTCTAGATTTATGCTGCTCAAAGTGTGGTTATGTGTAAAGTTGGATCAAGTAATTGCAGGAAATTACTATTCAATTTCTACAAGGAGATCGATCGGAAATTAGACTCGATCGATCGAAGCTTGTGTAGGTTGTTTTTCTGCAGAATTTTCCAACTCAACCCAAGCTTATATGACGTGTGGGGTTTTATGTTTTGCTTCAAGTATAAAAAGAAAAAACCTAGCCACATTTTAAAGATTGTTGATATGCTCTGTGTGTGTGTGAATCTCTTATGAGATCTAGAGGTGTTTACCTTCATACTGAAGGATATAAAGATAAATGCAGCGGAAAATAAGTTTTAAACGGATCTACTTCATTCGATATTGATAACACGTACAAAGTAAATTTCAGAATTTGAGAACAAGAGAGTGTACCTTGAAGCGGTGAATTTCAAAACCGAAGATTGAAGCACTTGGGACTACTTTTAATCTTCACTCCAATTCCACTAACGCCCAAGATGTGTGGTCTCTCAATTGGTAACCAAAGGGATGACTAGTGAGTGACAAAAACTCACATGCACACCATTTTCAAGATGTTTTTCACACCCATACATTTTTGTACGTTTTTCCCTTTGTATCTAACCAATTTATCTAATTGGGCCGGCCTTTTGGGCCTTACCAATTGGGCTTAAGTGTGTGGCTTGGAGTGGGACCAAAAGGGACCAATAAGACACTAGCTCCAATGGGCCTTGGGCTTTTCTGTCAACTCTTGACAAGTCCAAAGTTACCATTAACTATTTTTAATACCACTATATAAAAATAGTTGCACTCTAGGTCTTATCTATAAATTATATCCCAAGACTTTATTATACATGCAACCCCTTCATAAAATATTCGTAGTAATACAAAGTCATTAATGTAGACTGCCACTTTGTAAATTACTACATCTTAATCCTTGAGTACCCGGTTTAATCCTTTAATGTTATTCATTATATATTTATGAAATCCAATTCCATAAATATATACTTTAGTCTTACTAAAGTGGTTAGGCCTAACTCTCTGAATAACAAACCCATTAAACTTATCTCAAGGGAATATTTTATATCTCCGTTAAGAGACTATGAATTCCATCTTGAGAATACATGTTCCATCAACACTAAATGTGGCTGCCCAACATACTGAGGTTTTGACCATAACTATAGATCTCACTCCTGATATATCAAAGCAACCTACACCTCATGATTAGGTTCATTATTCTCTCAGGATTAAGAGTTCATGCTAATACAAGTCGTGAGATTTATTATTCATTTGACAGTCTTTAGGAGAATAATAAATCTCACAGCGGTCCAGTTCAATATGTCTTAACTCTTAAAACATATTAACACATAAACTAGAAGTCTCCACTTCCATGATCAAGACAAATCATCGTAGTTGATATGTTATAGTCTTCGTAGATGAAATGCCCAATTTCATCACCGACTACGAACTATAATTCTAAGTTTACAAAGAACTTGTGATTTATATCTTCTGTGACTCTTCACATAAATCACATACTATGCATCTCATGGACTATATGATAATGTCTGAATATTCATGTTACCATTATTTCAGATAATAATAAAACAAATTTATTAAACATAATATTAAGTCATACATAATGTCAAACACAATGTCACACTTAATATCATACATAGCATCTTACAATAGGATTTAAGGGCACCAATCCTAACACATACATACTTAGGGTTATCAAGATCAAGATTCATGTCAAGAGCTTGGTGATCGTTTCAGTTGCTGCTTAAAGAACTTAAAGAATATCACAAATGGGAGAACTTGTGGCTGCAGAAGATCAAGGAAAGAAGTAGTTCGTGGACTTGGAGCTTTCACGTGGTCGTGGTAGTAAGTTTTCTACTAGAGGTAGTAATAGGATGTTAGTGGTCTAAGTCGCTATTGTAAAACTTCAATTCTTTCATAGTGGATCTGTTTTACCTTGAGGATAGCTAGGTTAAATCCTCCCTAAGATTTTTACCGGTTTGGTTTTCCTGGGTTATCATATCATGTGTTCTTTATATTTCCGCACTGCTTTACATGATAAGATTGTTTTCTTATAACCTAGATTTAAATAATTTACCTAAGTAATCACTTGGCTAAATAACTAGGTTAAACAACTTGTGTTTTAAGGGGTCTAAAAACGTACAGTGTACATTTGGAATAACTTATTTCTTATGCATTGTGAAAATGAGTTGTTAGAAAAAGTTGCACTAGGACAAAAGTGATGTTTAAAAAAATGAAAGTGCAGTTTCTAGGATGCCAAATGGGAAATTGGTTAGCTTTTAATGATGGTAGCCTCACGATGGGGAAGGAAGATCTCATCCAGCAACTCCATTTTTTAAAATTTGTTGCCCCAAATAAGTAGATTAATTAATTTCACCAAAACCTTCTCATTATAGCAATTAGTTTAGAACAAATGATGTCAAGAAGCGTAAAGCAGATTATGCGGCATACATAGGTAAAAATTAGGCCACCACTTTAATCGAAATTGTACATTCCATAAAATCTTTTCCTTCCATCTCTTTTTTTTTTTTTTTTTTTTTTTTTTTGAGAAAGTTTTCCTTCCATTTTTGTAGTTTCTTTCTCACCCTTTGTTTGATTTGGCCAAAAGATTGCATTTTTTATCATCTCACAAACAAGGGTACACCTAGATATTTCTCATCTTTGTTGATTATTGTGACATTGTTAGGACATATGTGAATCATGTTAGGAACATATGTCAATATAGAATTGGCTAATCCTTTGACAAAATGCACTTTACTTGTAATTGGATAGATCTATGATATGTTTAATACTTCAAGGAACAAGGTTTCAAGTTCAAGTGTTAAAGCCATGCAAGTCTGTCCAAGGATCAAGTAAAGATGTGCTGGATTTTAAAGCTCGACAGCTAGTATCTATCGAGTTTTAAAAGGTTGTTGAAGCCCAATGCTCGACAGCTTCCCAATAGATAAGTTATCTATTGAGGTTTATGTAAATCAGTTTTTCAGATCTAATTTCACTCCAATCCGTGAATAGATGTTTGGGCTTTCTTTTCTCACAATTCTAAACATATATAATGATTGTTTTAAGGGCCGTCGCAACTGATGCAACTCAATACAAAAGTTTTTCAAAAGCATATTATGAATCGGAGATATATGCCCTAGTTCATCTTTCTATTGAAGAAGCTGCTGCGTTTTGTACATCGTTGGGTTTTGTGACCAAGGAGCTTCGTGATCTTCATCATGTGATGAACTGAAGAACTTTGCAGCCAACATCTTTCTCAAGTTGGTGGTAAGTCGCGTACTAGCATCAAATTGCTTAGTCATGTACTGGGAGCCGTGCATTAAAAGGAGAGATTGTCACTACAGAACAAGTCTAATTAGGTATTGGAGTAAGGGTTCAACTGTAGGTCGGTATTAGGTAATGGGATTTATTTGCTTGTAACCGCTTGTTGTGATAATAGTGAATTCTCAAGAGTGGTGACCTTAAAATCACCCGGTGGGGTTTTTGCCGGGTAGGTTTTCCCCATTCGTAAACAAATCACCGTGTCAATTTATTTTCCGCTACATTTTAACTTAGTTGGTGATTTTTTTGTGCTACCATTATTGCATGCTAATTGAATTAATTAATTAATTGGCTAATTAATTGGTTAATTCATCACAAGGGGTCAATACATTCTTGGCCTATCAAGTGGTATCAAAGCAGGCACACTTTGATTAGGTTTTAATCTTTACTGTGTGATCCATTGACCCCTGTTGTCATGGCTGCAACCGGCATGAAAAGATCTTTGTTTTCAAATACATCTTGTTTTTCTAATCTCTATCTATTTAAGTGTATCAGAAAATGCAAGTCTAAAAGTTATTTGAATTCTATCATAATGATCATTGGAAAAGATCTTAGATTAACAAAGAAGAACCTAGACTGTCTCAGAATGAAAATGTACAAAGGAGTTTGTCTGAGAAGAGTGAAAGTTAGAGGCTTTGTTCATAAAAGGCAGATGAGAGAAAACACCATTCCCACTGATCTGTCATCTAAGCACGAAGTGTGCTTCATGATGAAGTTGGCATTTGAGGTTATGGACACGTGTTTATGGTACCTTGATACTGGCTGCTCAAAACACATGACTGGAGACCGATCTATCTTCAAGGTTTTCAAGTCTAAGAAAGGTGGTAATGTCACTTTTGGTGATGGGAGCAAATCATAGATTAAAGGAAAGGGAATCATCTCTCTACCTGGACTGCCAGACATTACAAATGCTCTATATGTAGAAGGTTTGAGAGTGAACCTATTAAGCATAAGTTAGATATGTGATTAAGACTTTATGGTATTATTCTCAAAAGGGAAATGTCTTGTCATGGATGAGTCTGGAAAGAAACTCATAAGTGGTGTTCGCACTCTAGATAGTTGCTATGGTTTAGTTCTTGATGCTGATTTTGTGTGCAATAGTATTTCTTTACTAAATGAAGATCTATGACACCAGTGGATGGGACATGCTAGCTACAAACATCTTTCAATTTTATCTAAGCATGAGTTAGTCTTGGGGATACCAAAGCTCAGTAGAGTGAACAATGTGGTGTGTGGACCATGACAGCTTGGAAAACAAATGAAAGCTAAACATCTGGGCACTCAGACATCCGCTACATCTAGACCATTGGAGCTACTGCATCTGAATCTCATGGGTCCAACCAAAATCGAGTCTCTTGGTGGAAAGAGATACATCATAGTTGTGGTAGATGACTTCACTAGGAATACTTGGGTTATCCTTCTACGATCCAAGTCTAATGCTCCTGAGCACATTGAAGCCTTGTGCACAAGATTGTAGAATGAGAAGAGCTTGAAGATTGATCAAATTTGAAGTGATCACGGTAAATAATTCGAGAACTCATACATGGAGTCCTTGTGCACTAGATCAAGTATATCTCAAGAATTCTCTACTCCTATTACTCCTCAACAAAATGGTGTAGTAGAAAGAAAAAACAGAGTTATTCAAGAGATGGCTAGAACCATGTTGCACAACAAGGATGTTGCTAGAAACTTGTGGGGAGAAGTCGTTAACACTGCATGTCATACGGTTAATAGGGTGTAATTTAGACCCAGTACCAAGAAGACTCCCTATGTGCTATGGAAAGGAAGGAAGTCAAATGTTAAGTGTTTCAGGATTTTTGAAGTACTTGTTTCATTCTCAAGGATAGAGAGAATGTGGGAAAATTTGACTCCTAAAGCGATGAAGGAATATTTCTGGGATACTCCTCTACAAGCAAGGCTTATCGGGTATACAACAAAAGAACTAAGAAGGTAATGGAAACTGTGAACGTTGTTATCGATGAATCTTCAGAGTCTAGTTCTGAGAAATTTAGTGAGAAAATCTCCAAAGAAATTCTTTCTCCCGAGCCCACGGATGTTCAAGAAATTATTGATCAAGAGCCCGCATCTCCAAGTACTCCTGGCACTCCAAGTGTTGTAGAAGTTTCAGCAGACATACCTCTTTCTCCTGATTCTGAATCCCATGAAGAGAAAGGACCTTCCTTCAAGATCAAGTTGAATCATCCTCCTAAAGTTATTGTGGGAAACATGAATGAACTTACACTAAGGAAGCATATAGTTGATAAATGTGTTGCTAACTTTGTGTTTTATTCTTGCAATTTGTTGCAGGTTGAACCCCCTAAAGTTGAGGAAGCTCTTTAGGATGAAAGTTAGGTTGAAGCTATGCATGATGAACTGCTTCAGTTTTAAAGGAATGATGTCTGGACTCTAGTACCAACACCGGAGGGTGAGCACATCATTGGGACAAAGTGGATATTCCGCAAGAAGATTGATGAGGAGGGTAATGTGATCCACAACAAGGCTCATCTTGTAGCTCAAGGATACTCTCAAATGGAAGGATAGACTATGATGAGACATTTGCTCCAGTAGCCTGTATGGAGTCCATCAGAATTCTCCCAGCCCTAGCATGTCACTTGAAGTTCAAGCTTTAATAAATGGACGCAAAGACTGCTTTCTTGAATGGGTTCGTTAAGGAAGATGTCTATGTGGCTCAACCAAAAGGATTCACTGATCTACACTTTCTGGATCATGTGTTGTACCTCAAGAAGGCACTTTATGGCTTAAAGCAAGCCCCCAAAGCTTGGTATGATTGACTCACACAATACTTGGTGTCACATAGGTTCACAAGAGGAAAAGCTAATCAAACTCTCTTCATCAAATGGGAAGACGACGAGTTGATAATTGCTTAAGTCTATGTTGATGACATCATCTTTGGGTCAACTAAGGATGAACTTGCTTATAGTTTCTCAAAACTTATGCAGGTCGAGTTCGAGATGAGCATGATTGGAGAGTTGACTCACTTCCTTGGTTTACAGATTCGTTAACAAGATTCAGGTATATTCCTATCTCAATCTAAATATGCTAAAAATCTTGTGAAAAAGTTTGGTCTGGAATCTACTAGTTCTGTTCAACATTACTTCATTCGGGAGCTTGTCGAAGATGGTACTCTTATTCTTGAATTCATTCACACTGATGATCAAAAGCTGATTTGTTCACCAAACCTCTAGAAAGCAAACGGTTTGAATTCCTTCACCAAAACATTGGTGTTATCTCCATGGATTGATCTCTTTTTCTCCTTCTCATTCCTCATGCATTTGCATCTAGTTTTATGCATTGCTTTGTTTAACATGTTTTTGTTTGTTTGTTTTCAGTTTTGATTTATTTTGTTTTTCGTAAATAATTTTTTTTTAAATCAGAAAAATACAAAAACAGTGTGTGTTTGTGTACCTTGGATGACCATTGAAACAAAGTTTTCTAAACTTTGTATCTTTTGCACAGCTAAGCAAGTGAGGTTTGTGGCTTGTGTTTGTGATGAGTAAGATTAAGTAATCTCTTGTACTTAACACTCATATAACTCTTTTTGATGGGAAGGACTAGAAAATCCTAAAAGAAAGGCATAAATAACCATCTCACCACTTTTTCCCGCCAATCATGAAATGACTTCTATATGCTTCGGCATAGCAAAAGTGTAATGTCAAAAGCTTAACATAATTGGGTATTTCATTTCTCTCTCTTATATGCCCATGCATGGTTTGCTCAAAAGAAAAATATGCAAAGAAAAACAAAAACAAAAAGAATTAAAGTGCTTTATATATGATTGCAAGTGTGTCTTCTAGGAGATGTGGGAGTTATAGGATGTACTTCGAAGGTAATAGTCCCCATCAAACAGTTATGATTGTGTGTGAGTTAAAGTGATTTTCTCATATCTCAAATCATCATAACATGTAGACTCCTATACAATCTTGTGATGTTTTTCACACACAACACGCAATATTCTTTGCTACTTTTGATACATGTGCAGGTACAATGTGATTTGGCCATCACAAGGACTACACGTGTTAATGTATGCTCACTAAATTGTCTTAACTTGTTTTTGAAATATAAAATTGGTTAGACTTGTTTAGTGTGTGTGTGTGTGTGTGTGTTTTGGATCTAAATCTTTGACATTTTTTCTTGTTGAGAGATGATTTTGAAAGATTAAAATGTTGGTTGGATCTTTGGTTGAGTAGCATGCTTGATTGCATTCATGTCTGTGTTTTTCTCTTCTTTGAAAACTATTTTTAAGCAATCTTAACAGCTTCTCGATACCTCTTGATAGCTAGTCTATCGATCGAGCCCTTTGAGCTTCTTTTTATCGCATTCTCGATAGCTTCTCGATAGCTACTCGATCCATCGAGGAAGTTTCTGGATGCTTGATAGATTCTCGATAGCTTCTTGATCCATCGAGGAAGTTTTTGGATGCTCGATAGATTCTCGATAGCTTCTCGATCCATCGAGACCCTTTTGCTGTGGACACCTCTCGACAGATCCTCGATAGCTGCTCAATAGCTATTTCTCGCGTTTTACTTCTCGACAGATCTCGATACCTCTCGATCCATTGAGAAACTGGTGTTCCTAAATAGGGTCCGCGTGATGTTTTCTTCATTTCTCCCTAATCTCTCTTGATAGAAAATGTCTTCTCACTTTCCCAAACACCTCTCTCTCACTCCAACTTCTTTCCCAAGGGTTTTTCGGCCTAGATTGATCTTTCTTCTTCTGGTAAGATCTTATTTCTTTCACTTTCTCATGCATTTCATGTTTTTGAACTAACTTTTGGGATTCTTTGATAAGCTTTGGGGTTTTTCAAAAATTTTGGAGTTTTTGTGAAATTTTTGGGACGGGTTTTGTTTAAATGATTTTAAATCATCATGCATTGCATCACATCTGCATTATAACAATGTTTCATGCATTTTAGATGTGTGTTTACTTTGTTGCAATGATGTGTGCTGGTAGGTTTGGATTGGGCTGAGCCCATAATGTTTTTAAGTTTGCATGTCATATGCTTATGCATTTTCATGCATACATACCTTCAATTCTTTATATTCTTATAAATTGATTTGTTTGGAGCTATTCTGCATGTCTCTCTCTCTCTCTCCCTCTCTCTTTCTTGCGTTAGTTTGCTCTATGGCACCTAAACGCAAATCCACTCCATTCCAAAACCCTCTTCGTTCTGGGGCATCTTCTTTTTCTGATTCTACTCCTTCACACGTTAGGTTCCGTTATGACAAAGCCTGAAAGGACTTTTCGGAGAACTTTTCTAGACGAGGCATTCATTCGGAACGCCAAGTCATCCTATCTAATTTTTTCGATACTGACCTTCCCACTGTCATCTACAGTTGGGGTTGGGAGTCACTGTGTGGCGTCCCGGTCACATGCCCTTCCATGATCATATAGGAGTTTTACTTCAACATGCACGGATTTAACTATTCTATACCGCAGTTTGTCACTCACATTCGGGGTATGCGCATTGTAGTCACTACGGATCTTATATCTGAGGTGCTACATGTTCCTAGGGTAGCGCATCCTGATTACCCTAGTTGCGATAGTCTGAGGACTGTGTCTAAAGATGAACTCATGTCTCTTTTCTGTGAGACACCTTCATCTAGGGGTGACCATCAAAACACCCTTTGCTCGGGCTTTGAAAAAGGTCCGAGGTTCCTTAACATGGTGGTGACATTCATTCTCCATCCATTGTCTCACTATAACTCTATCACAGAGCCTCGTGCTCGATTTTTGTTATCCTTCTTAGAGGACATTTCTATTGACTTCCCTTCTGACTTCATTCTATCCCTTATAGATGTCTATAGGGATTCGGCGACCCATGATAAGCTTATTTTTTCTTTGGCTATCACGTGGATCCTTCACCATTTTTCTGTCTCCTATCTAGAGTCTACACACTTTTTCATTATGTGTGCCATAGATGCTACTGCCGTTCGACAGAGCGATGCCTAGGTTTGCCTGAGGCAGACATAGACTGAAACAGTGACTCCTCCAGCTTCTTCTGCCCCTTCCACCTCCACTCCTTCGTCTTGACACACTCAGTGATGAGTTATGTCAGGTGAACACCCATGTTGATCATATTGCACGACAACAGGCTGCCATGGGTGGTTTCACTAATTATACTTCTCCATCTCCACCAGCTTCAAAGGATGAGAGTGATGATGGCTCCGGCAATGATGATGCTGATAAGGACGATGGTGCTAGCTCGCCTAGTGATGATGAGATGTCTACTTGATTTGCTTACCCTTGGTCAGTCGTGACAAAAAAGGGGAGTAGTTTTGATATGAGAGTAGTCATATACATAGGGGAAGAGTTAGCATAGGAGATTTTTTGTGATAAGGGGAGTGTTTATTCCTTGAGGGATGTAGTGAGGATTTTATGTATTTTTTTTCTTTCTTTTACATTTACCTCATGTATATCGGTCTTGTGACCATTTGACATACATTGTACTTATTTTTTGGATATATATATATATATATATATATATGTTGATGTATGTTCATTCACCTATCTTTACATGTATTGTTTCTTTTCTCTCTTTATGCACATGACTCTTATATATTGTATGCAATTTATTTTTGTTTCACACTATGATGCCTTGATGAGTTTTGTTTAAAGTGTTTTAGAAATACAGATTGTCAAAGTCTTCCATGCCATGAACACTCTTCTTGCAAAATTTTTCAAGAGTTTATGTTAGGGTAGATTTTATTGTATTCAACAATTGATTATGAGTTGAGTGATTTATGACTTCTCTCATATGTTCATTTGTTTGTTGTGGTTTTATCATGGATTGCCAAAGGTGAAAATTGTTATGACATATGTGAATCATGTTAGGAACATATGTCAATATAGAATTGGCTAATCCTTTGACAAAATATACTTTACTTGTAATTTGGTAGATCTAGGATGTGTTTAATACTTCAAGGAACAAGATTTCAAGTTCAAGTGTTAAAGCCATGCAAGTTTGTCCAAGGATCAAGTAAAGATGTACTAAATTTTAAAGCTCAACAGTTAGCTCGACAACTAGTATCTATCGAGGTTTAAAAGGCTGCTGAAGCCTGATGCTCAACAGCTTCTCGATAGATAAGCTATCTATCGAGGTTTATGAAAATCAGTTTTTCAGATCTGATTTCACTCCAATCTGTGAATAGATGTTTGGGCATTCTTTTCTCACAACCCTAATCATATATAAGGATTTTTTTAAGGGCTGTTGCAGCTGATGCAACTCAATGCAAAAGTTTTTCACAAGCATATTGTGAACCGGAGACATATGCCCTAGTTCATCTTTCTCTTGAAGAAGCTGCTACGTTTTGTACGTCGTTGGGTTTTGTGACCAAGGAGCTTCATGATCTTTATCGTGTGATGAACTGAAGAACTTTGCAGCCAACATCTTTCTCAAGTTAGTGAGTAAGTCGCGTACTAGGATCCGCACATCAAATTGCTTAGTCACATACTGGGAGCCATGCATTAAAATGAGAGATTGTCACTACAAAACAAGTCCAATTAGGTATTGGGCTAAGGGTTCAACTGTAGGTTGGTATAAGGTACTGGGATTCCTTTACTTGTAGTTACTTGTTGTGATAATAGTGAATTCTCGGGAGTGGTGACCTTAAAATCACCCGGTAGGGTTTTTTCCATGTAGGTTTTTCACATTAGTAAACAAATACAGTGTCAATTTATTTTCTGCTGCATTTTAACTTAGTTGGTGATTTGTTTGTGCTACCATGCTTATTACATGCTAATTGAATTAATTTAATTAACTTGGCTAATTAATTGGTTAATTCATCACAATGGGTCAATACATTCTTGGCCTATCGGACACCAAGAGTATTTTTTTTAACAATTTCTTATATAGAACTCCTAGGCATTTTCAATGCAGAAGTAGAAAGGAGGGTAGGGGGGGAATTCAAGCACAGTTTTAGCAACAATGTTGTTATTGATGATGTCCCAATTCTAGTTCATTTTGCTCAAAAAAGAAAAAAAGAAAAAAGAAAAAAAGAATTCCTAGTTCATAATCATTAATAGATGCACTAAAGTATTCACTAAGGAATGATGAGATGCTGATAATGGTTAGGACTCCCAGTATATATATATATATATATATATATATATATATAACTGTAAAGTTGTTATTTACAACTATGTGTTTTTGTTGGCTTATATTCTGTGCTAAATTTGATTGTAATTTTATTCAATCTTTTGTACCCTGTTTTTATTGTGGGGTTTCATTGTAAGGGTTGTGTGTAGTGTGAAGACTCAAGCAATTTGAAGACTGAAGAGTTTTCACAGGTAGCTCGCAACTTAACATCCCGCGAAGTAACTCATGTGCCTTACACATGCTGGAATGCAAAGAATCAAGCCAGATGAAGACAGTTGTGTCTCGTGAGTATCTCGTGGGTAAGGCCTTCCCGCGAGACACCCGCAAGACATTCTATTCTGCCAGCCTGTCCAGTCTGATACACACTTTCTGTGCCTACACTATTTATACCCACATTACCCACAAATGTTGATGAGTGCTTCTGAGAGAAAAACCCTAGTCAAACACCTTGAGAGTTAGAGATTGTTATACCTACAATCCTTTACACATTTGTTTTGGGAATTTCCTCAACTCCTACCTCTCCATTTACATACCTTTGAGAGGTTGATAGCCCAAACACCTACCACACCCTTTTAGAGTGTCAAGTGACATTTTGGTGTTGCTGGGAAGCATTGGAAGAAGTCAAGGATGGCAGATGCAACATGGAGGTTGTTGCGTGATCCGGAGAGCTAGACAAGACACGGTTCCAATAAGCATTGTTAGAGTAGGAGCTTGGAGGGCTTAGGTACATCGGGTAGATTAGGCTTGGAGGGTCTCTTGCTAACCCATGTATCCCAACTGATTGTCTAGTGGACCTCTTGGAGGGCGGGGGAAAGGTTTTTCACCGAGTTCTTCAGTTTCCTCTTCGATAACACATCGGCGTGTTATCTTGTGTTTGTATCTTTCTTCCCTACTCTTTTATTTTCCTTTTTACCGCTGTGTTGCTTTAATTATGGATTAGAGTAGTTTGTTTGTTTGTTTGCTCACTTTACACTATTTCGCACTTAGTATTAAGTCAGTGTAAAATCAATCGAGTCGTAACTTTTAATTGGAGGTCTAAACTGCTCTTGTGTTTTCAACACATTTTTGAGTTTTCAATAACTAAGTAATAGATCATAAAAGAGAGATGCAAACCATACATAAAACAATTCAAAGTGGTTCAAGTCATTTTACAAAATAAACAATTAAAGGGTGATTGCAAATCAAATAAGGAAAATAAGACCAACGAACCCATGATTGTGGTAAAACAACCACTTATTTGGACTAAAATAATGAGCACCACACTAGAGGAGACAACTACCAACTTGTAAAAGCAAATCCTTGAGATTTGCTACTTGATTCTTTTGAAAAATAAGCCAAACGTGCCCATTTGTTGTAGTTATATTCACTTTCCATCCGAGTTTGTAGAAAAAGCCCAGTAATTCTAGCGCAAAGGTTCACATTGTTGGGAAATTTAGACTCCGGTTGATAGAATTACCAAGTTTTAAATCCAAGTTGTTAATTAAATTTATTATGAATAAATAAACTAACATCAATATCATGTCAAAATCTTGCAGCAGAAAAGTAAATAAGACAAGATATGATGACCCAGGAAAACCAATGAAACAAACTAGTTTCACAGTAAAAAACCTAGGGGAAAACCTTCCCAAAAAATAATCCACTATAATAAAGAGAAGTTTTAGATCTAGTACAAAACTTTTGTCCCTAAACTCTACAATCCCGTAGATGAACTTACAACAGAAACCTTCTACTGCTTCAAAACCTCTGAACTCTTCAATATATGAACGCCACCCTTTTGCACAGATCCCAATACGTGACTAACCAATGATGCACGGCTCCCAGTATGTGACTAACACACCAACTTAAAGAGGATTGTTGGCTGCAAAGTTCTTCAATTCATCAATAATGAAGATCAAGAAACAATTCGTTACAAAACCCTAAGGCACAAAGACGTAGTAGCTTCTTTTAGAGAGAATAAGGTACTTGGTCACCTTTTGCATGTGTTCTCCTTGTATTCTCATATGTGACGTCCTTTAAAATAAGCCTTATATATGTCTAGGGTTATAAGAAAAAAAACCCTACACATACATGTCATCATGGAACGAAAATTAGATCTGAAAATTCTGATTTCATAATTCTTGATAGATAGTATCTGTCAAGCAACTGTCGAGATTTCGATAGATAGCTATCTTGTTAGGCCATATGTGTTTCACTTGTTAAGAACATATGTCATTCTTTTATGTAATTGGCTAATCCTTTGACAAAACGCACTTTACTTGTAATTGAGTTGATCTAGGTGTTTTTAATACTTCAAGAAATAAGGTTTCAAGATCAAGTGTTAAAGCCATTTGAGTCTATCCAAGAAACAAGCTGAATAGTGCAAGTTCATTAAAGCTCGACAGCTGCATCTATCGAGCTTAAGAAAGCTATTTCAGCCCATGTGCTCGACAGCTTCTATCTGTCAGGTTTAAGAATTTCAAAATTCTGATATGATTTTATTGGGATCCATGAATATGTCTTTGGGTCTTCTTTTCTCCTAACCCTATACATATAAAAGGATTATTTTAAGGGCCGTCAAAGAGTTCACCAGTTGCACAAGTATTGAGCAAAGTCTGTTCAAGCAAATTATGACCGGAGACAAAGTTTTGCCCTAGTTCATCATTCTTGAAGAAGTTGCTGTGTTTGTACAACATAGGGTTTTGTAACCAAGCATCTTCTTGATCTTCATCATGGATGAACTGAAGAACTTTGTAGCCAACAACCGTCTCTAGTTGCTGCTTGAAGTCGAGTACTGGGATCCACGTAATTGGTTAATCACGTACTGGGAGCCGTGCATCGAAAGGAGAAATTGTCACTACAGAACAAGTCCAATTGGGTATTAGGGTAAGAGTTCAACTGTAGGTTAATATAAGGTACTGGGATTCCTTGTAACTGCTTGTTGTGATAATAGTGGAATTTTAGGAGTGGTGATCTTAAAATCACCCGGTGGGGTTTTTCCATGTAGGTTTTTCCCATTCATAAACAAATCACCGTGTCAATTTAATTTCCGCTGCACTTAGTTTAATTAGTGATTTTTTTGTGCTACCACGCACTTTGCATGTTAATTTGATTAATTAATAACTTGACTAATTAATCAATTAATTTAATCACAATGGGTCAATTCGTTTTTGGCCTATCAAGTGGTATCAGAGCAGGCACACTCTGATTAGGTTTAATCTTTGTTGTATTAATCCATTGACCCCTGTTTGTCATGGATAGAGGATAGTCATTAATTATAACTCCTTTATTTGATAGCACAAACTATGCATACTGGAAAGTATGCATGAGAGCTTTCTTGCAATCTTTAGATGAAAATGTGTGGCAAGGGTAGAGATTGGCTGGACCAAGCCAAAGGAAGCACTGGCCGATTGGGATGAAGCCAAGATCAAGGCGGAAAACTTTAACAGTAGGGCATTGAATGCTTTATTCAGTGCGGTCACCAATGAGGAGTTTAAGAAGATATCCTCCACTAAAACTGCTATGGAAGCATGGACCATCCTCTAGACAACCTATGAGGGAACAAAGACTGTCAAGGATTCAAAACTTTAGAGGCTCACTACAAGCTTTGAAGAAATAAAGATGGAGGAGAATGAGTCATTTGATGAGTTTTATGCCAAGCTTAAGGACATAGTGAACTCAGCCTTCAATCTTGGGGAAACCATTCCTGAACCCAAGATTGTGAGAAAAGTGCCTAGATCTCTGCCCGAGAGATTTCATGCCAAGATTACGGCGATCAAGGAATCAAAGGATATTGACAAGATTCCTTTGACTGAGTTGGTTGGAAACTTGCAAACCTACGAGCTAGGGTTAACAAGAATTGGCAAGTCAGGTAAAGGCAAGAGCATGGCTTTGAAGGCCAAGAGTAGTGGCACTGATGAGTCTTCAGATGATGAGGATTCTAAGATGAAGTCCTACATTACAAGGCAATTCAAGAAGTTCATGAAGAATGCCAATGGAAAAGGCTTTGACAAGGACAGTAGGCAATCAAGTTCTTCTCAATTCAAGAGCCAAGAAAAGGGAAAAAGGATACTAGGGATGGCAATCAGTACACTGTTCCCGCAGGTCCTAAGTGCTTTGAGTGTCAAGGCTTCGGTCACATGAAGTAAGAGTGTCCCACATATCTCAAGAGCATTTGGAAAATGATAGTCCACAAACTGAATGACCCCTTGTGATAAAATTAATTAATTAATTAGCAAAGTTATTAATTAATCAATTTAACATGGAAATGTGTGGAAGCACAAACAAATCACTAAATACTAAATATGCAGCGGAAAAATAAATGACACGGTGATTTGTTTACGAATGAAGAAAACCCTAACGGCAAAAACCCCATCGGGTGATTTTCACGTCACCACTCCCAAAACTCCACTATTATCAAATCAAGCAGTTACAAGTAAAGGAATCCCAAGTACCTTAACAACCTACAGTTGAACCCTTACCCCAATACCCAATTCGACTTGATCTGTAATGACAATTTCCACCTTTGATGCACGGCTCCCAAGTACGTGACTAACCAATGCGCGGATCCCAGTACGCGACTTCAAACACCAACTTAAGAAGGAGAGGTTGGCTGCAAAGTTCTTCAGTTCATCATACACAATGAAGATCAGGAAGATGCTTGGTTACAAAACTCTATGGTGCACATACACAACAACTTCTAGAGAGAAGATGAACTAGGTTAAGAACTTAGTCTTTTGATCACAATTTGCTTGAACAAGGATTTCTCAATGCTTTTGCAACTTGTGTACCACTTGATGGCTCTTAAAACAATCCTTTTATATGTTTAGGGTTAGAAGAAAAGAAGGCCCAAAACCATATTCACGGATCCCAAGAAAATCAAATCAGAAAAGCTGATTTTATAAATCTCGACAGATAGCAGGTGTCGAGGTAGCTATCGAGTAGGTGTCGAACTTTAATGAAATTGCACTTTAGCTTGCTTTTTCTTGGACAGACTTGATGACTTCAACACTTGTTCTTGAAACCTTGTTTCTTGAAGTATTACAAACACCTAGAACTACCCAATTACAAGTAGAGTGCGTTTTGTCAAAAGGATTAGCCAATTTACATAAACAAGTGACATATGTTCTTAACAAGTGAACACACATATGTCCTAACAATCTCCTCCTTTGGCAATCCGTGACAAAACCACAACAAACAAATGAACATATAAGAGAAGTCATAAATCACTCAACTCATATTCACTTGTTTAATACAATAAAATCTATCCTAACACAAACTCTTGAAAAACTTTGCAAGAAGAGAGTTTATGGCAAGTAGACTTTAACAACCTGCATTTCTGAAACACTTTAAACAAAACTCATCAAGGCATCTTGTGTGAAACAGAAATAAATAGATTGCATACAAGTATAAAGAACATGTGTATCAAGATAGAGAAGAAACAACACATGAAGAGATAGGTGAAAGAAACATACATTCACATATAAAGAGAATAAGTACAATGTATGTAAAACTGGTCAAAAGACCTCATATACAAGATCAATGTATCTATAAAGAATAGAAAAGAAAAGATACATCAACACCTTACTGCATCCCTCAAAATATCAACACTCCCCCTATCAACATGTCCTATACTAACTCTCCCCCTAAGATGACTACTCTCATAAACCCAAAACTACTCCCCCTTTTTGTCACGAGTGACAAAGGGTGAAGTGTCATGTAGACATCTCATCAGTAGAGCTAGCATCCCCATTATCATCATCATCATCCTCATCATCCTCATCATCTGAAGCTGCTGGAGTAGGTGGTGAAGGAGTAGCCTCTGGAGCAAAACCACCCATGGTCGCCTGCCGTCGTGCAATACGACCAACATGAACATTCACTTGATACAACTCAGTGGTGAGTGTATCGAGGCGAGCGTCCATGCGCTGCAGCTGCGCCATAATATCTCTAAGAGATACATCGCTCGTAGAGGAAGAAGGAGCAGATGTAGAAGGAGCGGATCTGGATGGAGCTGATCTGGACAGTGCTGAACGGGAGGGAGGAGTGGCATCCTTCTGTCGCGACCTAAACTGAGCCTCACTACGTTTTACGGTAGCGGCATCTATGGCACAGATGTGAGTGAAGTGGTTGGACACAGGAAAAGGGATAGAAAAGTGGCGTAAGATCCTCATGATAGCGGAAGGAAAGATGAGCTTATCACGGGACGCCGAATCTAGATGGACATCTATAATAGACAAGATAAAGTGAGAAGGAAAATCTATAGTAAGATGCTCTAGAAGAGACAACAAAAATCGAGCACGAGACTCTGTGATAGAGTTGTAGTGAGAGAGTGGATGGAGTACAAATGTCATCACCATGTTAAGAAATCTAGGACCTTTAGCAAAAGGCCTACATGATGTGAACTGATGCTCACCCCAATCAGCAGGACGCTGACAGAAGGCAGAGATGAACTCATCTTTGGACATAGTCCTCAGACGCTCACAAGAAGGGTAATCAGGAAAATCTATCCTAGGTACCCTAAGTACATCCGCAACTTGCTGCGGTGTAACAGGAATGCGCGTACCTCGAACGCGAGTGAAAAAGAGAGGTACTGAACGGTCTATCCCGTGCATGTTGGAGTAAAACTCCTGGATCAGCACGAGAGGGCAAGTGACTGGGATGTCACACAGTGACCCCCATCCCTTACTGTGAATGACAGAGGGAAGGTCAGTGTCGGCGAAGTCCGCCAAAATGACTTGGCGTTTCGAATGAACACCTCGTCGAGAAAAGTTCTCTGAAAATGCCTTGTAGGCATCTCCATCACGGAACCGAAGGTTAAGAAGAGCAGAATCAGAAGAAGAGGAAGCTCCAGAACGCAGAGGGTTCCGAGCAGGAGTGGATTTACGTTTAGGTGCCATAGACACTACTAACGTAAAAGAATGAGAAAGAGATAGAGAGGGAGACAATCAGAAAAGTCCCAACACAGTTCAAATATATCAAATATGTTGAACAAGAAGTACGTATGCATGGGAATGCATAAGCATGTGACATGCAAAGGAAAAAATATCATGGGCTCAGCCCAATCCAATCCTAGCAGCACACAAACATAGAGCACACAATTAAATGCATGTAAATATCATTATAATGCATATGAAATGCAATGTATGACATTTTGAAATCATTTAAGTGAAAACCCAACCCAAAATTTGAAGAAAAACTCATCAATTTTGAAAAACCCCAAAAATTTCAAAAACTCCCAAAACCTAGGTTTCAAAACATGAAATGCATGAAAAAGGAAGGGAAAAGTGATCTTACCAAGAGATTGAAGCAAGGAATGAGCAAGATCCAAGTTGGGTTGAAGATTTGAGTGAGAAAATCAAGTTTGGGAGATGAAAAGCCACAGACAGATCGAGAGAGATCGAGAGAAATGAGTGAGAATTGCGACAGGTCTTTAAATAGGCACCTCAGTAAATCTTGACAGCTGAGGTGTCGAGAGGTATCGAGGAAGCTATCGAGGAAGATGTCGAGAAATTAGCCTTCGACAGCTAAAGGTATCGAGAGGTATCGAGATGCAAGGCCAAATCCAGATTCAAGAAGCTCGATCGATCGACCAGGTATCGAGAGGCAATCGAGAAGACAGAGACTTTCTCGATCGATCCAGAAGGTGTCGAGATTGCGATTAGAAAAGGCTTGAGAAGCTCGACAGATGATAGGTATCGAGGAGGTGTCGAGGAAGTGTCGAGCCAACAGTGAAAAGCAGTTTTTCGAGAAGTGAAAAACACAGACATGAATGCAATCCAACAAGCACCTCAACCAATGATCCACTCAACATAAAAAGCTCTCAAAATCATCTCTCAACAAGAAATTTTAAGCACATGGATCCTCAGAAACACACATACACTAAACAAGTCTAACTAATTTTATATTTCAAAAATAAGTCAAAACAGTTTAGTGAGCATACATTAGCACATGTAAACACTTGTGATGGCCAAATCACATTGTACCTGCACATGTATCAAAAGTAGCAAGGAATATTATGTGTTGTGTGTGAAAAACATCGCAAGATTGCATATGTGTATACATGTTATGACGATCTGAGATATAAGAAAGTAACTTTAACTCACACATAATCATAACTGTTTGATGGAGACTATCACCTTTGAGGTACATCCTATGACTCCCACATCTCCTAGAAAACGTGCTTGCAATCATATTTAAAGCATTTTAATTTTTTTTGGCTTCATATTTTCTTTTAAGCATATCATGCATGGGCATAAAAAGAGAGAAAAGAAATACCCAACATGTTAAGCATAGACATTGCACTTTTGCTATGCCGAAGCACACAGGTGTCTACTATGATTGGCGGGCAACAGTGGTGAGATGGTCATTTATGCCTTTCTCTTAGGATTTTCTAGTCCTACCCGTCAAAAAGAGTGATATGAGTGTTAAGTTTAAGAGATAACTTAATCGTACTCATCACAAACAAGAGCCATAAAGCTCACTTGCTTAGTTGTGCATAAAGATGCTCATCTAACCTACAAGAGATACAAAGTTTAGAAAACTTTGTTTCATTGGCCATCCAAGGTACACAAATACCAAAGTACACATAACACACACTGTTTTTGTATTTTTCAATTTTTCAAATTTTTTTTTAAAATTTTTATTTCAAAAACAAAATAAACAAAACTGAAAATAAACAAACAAAAACATGTTATCAAAGCAAAGCAAAAACTAGACTGACTCAGCAGAAAAGAAAAACACACAATCAATGCAACAAACAAGAAAAACAAGAAGGGAGAAGAAAGTGATGAAATCACTTAGAGTCCTTTTTCTTCCACACCTTGGAAGAACCTTTCCTTTGATTGAATCCTTGAACAGGTGGTGAGGGGGAAGAATTTAAACCGTTCAAGTTCGAAAGGAACATGAAGGCTTTCAGAAGATCTCCAAGAGGAGCAAGAGAGGATTGAAGCTGATTTTGGCTTC
Source organism: Quercus ilex subsp. ballota (assembly GCA_032727855.1). Lineage (NCBI taxonomy): Eukaryota > Viridiplantae > Streptophyta > Magnoliopsida > Fagales > Fagaceae > Quercus > Quercus ilex. Next base: position 30,952,375 of record CM064919.1, read on the forward strand.
CAGATGCTATCATGCCATTGCTCTATTGAGTGGCTAAGCACTTATAGCAATTTGGTCGAGTATGACCAGCAGCTCCACAATAATGACAGAGATGCTGCTTCTTTTGTTTAGGCTTTTGAGAGTCAGCCTTCTTAGCCCTAGGGTGTTTAGCATCTTTCTTATCTAGCTTAGGGGGTGCTCCTAAGATAGATTTTCCCTTGTCTAAGTTCTCACTAGCTAATTTAGTTTTAACATCAATGTTCTCAATTTCAATGTTATTAACAGGAGGAACAAAAACAGTATTGCTAGTAGAAGCAGTATTAGAGAAAGAAATACCATACCCCAAACCAGTTCGATCCGAAGCAGATTTCTGGTTGCTAAGTCTCTCATCAAGCTTTGCACTTAAGGTCCTCTCCAGTTGAGCTCTGACTTGAAACAACTCCACTTCAAGCTTCTTGGTCTTCTCAGCCAAAATGCTGTTCTCAAATCTCAGTGCTCCAATAGTTTGATTCGCCTCATCAAATTTCGTGGACTCTTCACGATCGAGTTCCACATCACTGAGCTTCTTGGTGGCCGGCCTATATAATTTCTCATGCTTTTCAGAGAGCTTGTAAAGCTTCTCATAGGCTGAATGGATATCATCTTGATCATCCATCTTCTCAAATTTTGACTCCACCAATTCTTCTTCTTCATCTACTTCTTCAACAATCCCTTCAGTAGGATTGACTGTGGCAGTGAAGGCATTTAAGATTCCGTCATCCTCACTGTCGGAATCATCTTTAGGCTCAGTGTCACTTAGGGTTACAGCAAGGGCCTTGCTTTTCTCAATGCTCTTCAGATATGTAGGACACTCATGTTTCATGTGTCCGAACCCATGACACCCAAAGCACTTTGGTCCTGCGGGAACAGTATACTGACCGCCCTCCTTAGCATCCTTCTTCCCTTTGTCTTGGCTTTTAAACTGAGAAGAACTGAACTACCTGCAGTCCTTGTCGAAGATCCTTCCATTGGCATTCTTCATAAACTTTTTGAATTACCGGGTGATGTAGGACTTCATCTTGGAATCTTCATCATCAGAAGACTCATCTGTATCACTGCTCTTCGCCTTCAAGGCCATGCTTTTGCCTTTATTCGACTTGCCAATCCTAGATAACCCTATCTCATAGGTTGCAAGTTTCCAACCAGCTCAGTCAAAGGAATCTTATCTATATCCTTTGATTCCTCAATTGCCGTAATCTTGGCATGAAATCTCTCAGGTAGAGATCTGAGCACCTTCCTTACAATCTTGGGTTCAGGGATGGTTTCCCCAAGATTGAAGGCTGAGTTCACTATGTCCTTGAGCTTGGCATAGAACTCATCAAACGACTCATCCTCCTCCATCTTAATTTCTTCAAAGCTTGTAGTGAGCCTCTGAAGCTTTGAATCTTTGACAGCCTTTGTTCCTTCATAGGTTGTCTGGAGGATGGTCCAAGCTTCCTTAGCAGTTTCAGTTGAGGATATCTTCTTGAACTCCTCATTAGTGACTATGCTAAATAGGGCATTTAGCGCTCTGCTGTTGAAGTTAGCTGCCTTGATCTTAGCATCATCCCAATCGGCCGGTTCTTCTTTTGGCTTAGTCCAGCCAATCTCTACAGCTTGCCAAACCTTCTCATCTAAAGACTGCAAGAAAGCTCTCATGCGTACTTTCCAGTATGCATAGTTAGTGCCATCAAATAAAGAAGGTATGATTAAAGATTGTCCTCTATCCATGACAAACAGGGGTCAATGGATCAACACAGCAAAGATTAAACCTAATCAGAGTGTGCCTGCTCTGATACCATTTGATAGGCCACAAACTGAATGACTCCTTGTGATAAAATTAATTAATTAATTAGCCAAGTTATTAATTAATCAATTTAACATGCAAATACGTGGAAGCACAAACAAATCACCAAATACTAAATATGCAGCGGAAAAATAAATGACACTGTGATTTGTTTACGAATGGGGAAAACCCTAACGGCAAAAACCCCACCGGGTGATTTTCAGGTCACCACTCCCGAAACTCTACTATTATCAAATCAAGCGGTTACAAGTAAAGGAATCCCAAGTACCTTACCAACCTACAGTTGAACCCTTACGCCAATACCCAATTGGACTTGATCTGTAGTGACAATTTCCACCTTTGATGCACGGCTCCCAAGTACGTGACTAACTAATGCGCGGATCCCAGTACGCGACTTCAAACACCAACTTAAGAAGGAGAGGTTGGCTGCAAAGTTCTTCAGTTCATCATACACAATGAAGATTAGGAAGATGCTTGGTTACAAAACCCTATGGTGCACATACACAGCAACTTCTAGAGAGAAGATGAACTAGGTTAAGAACTTAGTCTTTTGATCACAATTTGCTTGAACAAGGATTGCTCAATACTTTTGCAACTTGTGTACCACTTGACGGCTCTTAAAACAATCCTTTTATATGTTTAGGGTTAGAAGAAAAGAAGGCCCAAAACCATATTCACGGATCCCAAGAAAATCAAATCAGAAAAACTGATTTTATAAATCTCGACAGATAGCAGGTGTCGAGGTAGCTATCGAGCAGGTGTCGAGCTTTAATGAAATTGCACTTCAGCTTGCTTTTTCTTGGACAGACTTGATGACTTCAACACTTGTTCTTGAAACCTTGTTTCTTGAAGTATTAAAAACACCTAGAACTACCCAATTACAAGTAGAGTACGTTTTGTCAAAAGGATTAGCCAATTTACATAAACAAGTGACATATGTTCTTAACAAGTGAACACATATATGTCCTAACAGAAAAGCAAGGCACTTGCTGCTACTTTGAGTAATACTAAGCCTAAGGATGATTTCGACAATGAGGATGACGGAATCCTGAATGCCTTCACTGCCACTGTCAATCCTACTGAGGGGATTGTCGAAGATGTGGATGATGAAGAGGAATTGGTGGAGTCCAAGTTTGAGAAGATGGACGAACAAGATGACATCCACACAGCCTATGGAAAGTTATACAAGATCTCAGAAAAGCATGAGAAGTGGTTGACCACCAAGAAGCTTAATGATGTGGAGCTTGAGCATGAAGAGCTTTCCATAAAGTTTGATGAATCTAATTAGACTATTAGAGCACTAGGCAGACCTGTTCCAAGTCAGAGCTCAACTGGAAAGGACTTCAAGTGCAAAGCTTGACGAGATGCTTAGCATTTAGAAATCCGCTTTAGATCGAACAGGTGTAGGGCATGGTCTTTCTTCTTCTAATATTGCTTCTGCTAGTACTACTGTTTTTGTTCCTCCTGCTAATATTGTTGAAATTGAGAACAATGTTGTTAAAAATGAATTAGCTAGTGAGAACTTACACAAGGGTAAATCTATCTTAGGAGCACCCCCTAAGCAAGATAAGAAAGATGTTAAAAACCCTAAGCCTAAGAAGGCTAACTCTCAAAAGCCTAAACAGAAGAAGCATCATCTCTGTCATCATTGTGGAGCTACCAGTCATACTTGACCAAATTGCTATAAGTGGTTAGCCACTCAACAGAACAACGGCATGATAGCATCTGGAAGCCAGAATCAGCTTCAATCCTTTCTTGCTTCTCTTGGAGATCTTCTCAAACCCTCATGTTCCTTTTGACCTTGAACGGTTTCAACTTTTCCCCCTCATTGTCGGTTCAAGAGTTTAATCAACGGAAAGGTTCTTCCAAGGTGTGGAAGGAAAAGGGCTCCAAGTGATTCTATCACTTTCTCTCTCTCTCTCTTCTTATTTTTGTTTGCATTACTTGTGTGTTTGCTTTCAAGTTTTAAGTCAGTCTAAATTTGCTTTGCTTTGTTTAACATGTTTTTGTTTATTTTTCAGTTTTGTTTATTTTGTTTTTGATGTAAAAATTAAAAAAAAAATTAAAAAATTAGAAAAATACAAAAACAGTGTGTGTTTTGTGTACATTGGTACTTGTGTACCTTGGATGGCCATTGAAATAAAGTTTTCTAAACTTTGTATCTTTTGTAGCTTAGATGAGCATCTCTATGCACAACTAAGCAAGTGAGCTTTGTGGCTCTTGTTTGTGATGAGTAAGATTAAGTAATCTCTTGTACTTAACACTCGTATCATTCTTTTTGACAGGAAGGACTAGAAAATCCTAAGAGAAAGGCATAAATAACCATCTCACCACTATTGCCCACCAATCATGAATGACATTTGTGTGCTTCGGCATAGCAAAATTGGATTGTCAAATAGCTTAACATAATTGGGTATTTCTTTTCTATCTCTTATATGCCCATGCATGATTTTCTTTAAAAAGAAAAATATGCAAAGAAAATAAAAGCAAAAAGAATAAAAATGCTTTTAAATATGATTGCAAGCGTGTATTCTAAGAGATGTGGGAGTTAGTTATAGGATGTACTCGAAGGTGATAGTTCCTATCAAACAGTTATGATTGTGTGTGAGTTGAAGTGATTTTCTCATATCTCAAATCGTCATAACTAGTTGACACTTATGCAAACTTGCGATGTTTTTCACACACAACACATAATATTCTTTGCTACTCTTGATACATGTGCAAGTACAATGTGATTTGGCCATCACAAGGTTTACATGTGTTAATGTATGCTCACTAAACTGTCTTGACTTGTTTTTGAAATATAAAATTGGTTAGACTTGTTGTGTGTGTGTGTGTGTGTGTTTTTGGGATCCATGTGCTTAAAATTTTTGTTGAGAGATGATTTTGATAGCTTAATATGTTGATTGGAACATCGGTTGAGTTGCATGCTTGATTGCATTCATGTCTATGTTTTTCTTTTCTCGAAAAATTGTTTTTAAAAGCTAGCTCGACAGCTCCTCGACACCTAGCTATCTGTTGAGCTTCTTAAGCTTTTTCTTATCGCAATCTCGACAGCTTGTTGACACCTAGTGGATCGATCAAGAAAGTTCCTGTCCTCTCGATAGCTTCTCGATAACTAGGTCGATTGATCGAGCTTCTGTTCATGTACCTGGTGGTTTGTTCCTCGACATATGCTTGACACCTAGATCTATTGATGACCAATTTCTCGACACATGGCTCGACACCTCTCGACACCTTCATTTATTGAGATTTACTGAAGTTCTATAAATAGAATCTGTGCGATCTGGACTTCATTTCTCTCAATCTCTCTCTCGATAGCTTTGACCTTTCACCTCCCAAACCTCTCTCACTCCCTCCAAATATTTTCCTAAAGGTTTCTTCAAGCTTTTTCAAGATTTTCTTCACTTGGTAAGCTTCTAATCTTTCATTCTTCATGCATTTCATGTGTTAAAACCTAGGATTTGGGGGTTTTGAGAAATTTTGGGGTTTTTCAAAATTGATGAGTTATTGTTGAAATTTTGGGATTGGTTTTCACTAAGATGAGTTTAAAATCTCACGCATTGCATCACATTAGCATTATAACAGTATTATCATGCATTTAAATGTGTGCAAATTGATTGTGTGTTGGTAGGATTGGATTGGGCTAAGCCCATGATGTAATTTACTTTGCATGTCATATGTTCGTGCATTTCCCATGCATACGTACTCTTTTTTCAATATACTTGTTATATTTGAAATGTGTTGGGACTTTTCTGACTGTCTCTCTTTCTGTCCCTCTCTTTCTGTTTACGTTAGTAGTGTCTATGGCACCAAAACGTAAGTCTACTCCGTCTCGGAACCCTCTTTGCTCCGTGACATCTTCATCTTCTAATCCTACTCCTTCTCATCTTCGGTTCCGCGATGAGGATGCCCAAAAGGCTTTCTCGGAGAACTTTTCTAGATGAGGCATTCATTCTGAACGCCAAGTCATTCTGGCGGACTTCACCGACACTGACCTTCCCGATGTCATTCACAGTCGAGGATGGGAGTCACTGTGTGACGTCCCGAACACTTGTCCTTCCATACTTATTCAGGAGTTTTGCTCCAAAATTCAAGGAATTGATCGTTTTGTACCTCAGTTTTTCACTCGCGTTCGAGGTACGTGCTTTCCTATCACACCACAACTTGTTGCGGATGTACTTCGGGTTCCTAGGGTGGAGTTTCTGGACTATCCTAGTTGTGAGCGTCTGAGGACTGTATCCAAAGATGAGCTCAAATCTGCTTTTTGTGAGTGTCCATCCGAGTGAGGTAAACACCAGTTCACTTACTGTTTGGGCTTTGCAAAAGGCCCTCGGTTTTTGAACATGGTGATGACCTTTGTACTCTATCCTCTCTCTCATTTGATAAGCTCATCTTTCCATAGACGCTACTACCGTAAAATGTAGTGAGACACAGTTTAGGTCATGACAGGAGTCAGCAGCTCCTCCCTCCCGTTCGGCTCCATCCCGTTCAACGCCTTCTCGATTTGCTCCATCTTGGCCCTCTCCTTCTTCTTCTATGAGCGATGTGTCACTCGGAGACATCATGGTGCAGCTTCAGCGCATGGATGCTCGCTTCGATACACTCTCTACTAAGTTGTATCAGGTGAACGTTCGTGTTGGCCATATTGCTAGGCAGCAGGCGATCATGGGTCGATTCGCACTTGAGGCTTCTCTTCCACCTCCTCCTGTGGCTTCGAATTCTGAGGCTGAGGATGATGATGATAATGGTGATGGCGATGATCCTTCTAATGATGATGGAAAAGCTAGCTCTACCGATGAGATGTCTACTTGACACTCTTACCCTTTGTCACTCGTGACAAAAAGGGGGAGTAGTTTTGGATATGAGAGAGTAGTCATTCTTAGGAGGAGAGTTAGTATAGGACATTCTTGTTAGGGGGAGTGTTGATATTTTTGAGGGATGTAGTGAGGATATTATGTATCTTTTCTTTTCTTTCTATTATATATACATTGTTCTTGTACTTTGGGTCTTGCGACCATTATTGACATACATTGTACTTATCTTCTTTATATGTTGATGTATGTTTCTTTCACCTACCCTTACATGTGTTGTTTCTTTTCTCTCTTTATACAGATGCTTCTTATTACTTGTATGCAATCTATAATTTTTGTTTCACACAAAGATGCCTTGATGAGTTTTGTCTAAAGTGTTTCAGAAATACAAGTTGTCAATGTCTACTTGCCATAAACTCTCTTCTTGCAAAGTTTTTCAAGAGTTTGTGTTAGGATGGATTTTATTGTATTCAACAAGTGAATAGGAGTTGAGTGATTTATGACTTCTCTCGTATACTCATTTATTTGTTGTGGTTTTGTCATGAATTGCCAAAGGGGGAGATTGTTAGGACATATGTGTTTCACTTGTTAAGAACATATGTCATTCTTTTATGTAATTGGCTAATCCTTTGACAAAACGCACTTTACTTGTGGTTGGGTAGATTTGGGTGTTTTTAATACTTCAAGAAACAAGGTTTTAAGATCAAGTGTTAAAACCATTCAAGTCTGTCCAAGAAACAGGCTGAATAGTGCAAGTTCATTAAAGCTCGACAGTTGCATCTATCAGGCTTAAGAAAGCTATTTCAGCCCATGTGCTCGACACCTGCTCGACAGCTCCTATCTGTCGAGGTTTAGGAATTTCATAATTCTGATATGATTTTCATAGGGTCCGTGAATATATCTTTGGGCCTTCTTTTCTCCTAACCCTAGACATATAAAAGAATTATTTTAAAAGCCGTCAAAGAGTTCACAAGTTGCACAAGTATTGAGCAAAGTCTGTTCAAGCAAATTGTGACCGAAGAGAAAGTTTTTCCCTAGTTCATCATTCTTAAAGAAGTTGTTGTGTTTGTACACCATAGGGTTTTGTAACCAAGCATCTTCTTAATCTTCATCATGGATGAACTGAAGAACTTTGCAGCCAATAACCATCTCTACTTGGTGATTGAAGTCGCATATTGGGATTCGCGCAATTGGTTAGTCACGTATTGGGAGTCGTGCATCAAAAGAAGAAATTTCCACTACAAAACAAGTCCATTTGGGTATTGGGGTAAGGGTTCAACTGTAAGTTGGTATAAGGTACTGAGATTCCTTTACTTGTAACTGCTTGTTGTGATAATAGTGGAATTTCGGGAGTAGTGACCTTAAAATCATCTGGTGGGGTTTTTGCCGTGTAGATTTTTCCCATTCATAAACAAATTACCGTGTCAATTTAATTTCTGCTGCACTTAGTTTAATTGGTGATTTGTTTGTGCTACCACGTGCTTTGCATGTTAATTTGATTAATTAATAACTTGGCTAATTAATCAATTAATTTAATCACAAGGGGTCAATTCGTTTTTGGCCTATCATATCTGTCAGGAATCTGTCCAGCTTTAATGAACAGCCCTTCTTCACTTGTTTCTTGGACAGATTTGCATGGCTTCAATACTAGGCTTGAACTCTTGTTCTTTGAAGTATTAAACACATCCTAGATCTACCCAATTACAAGTAAAGTGCATTTTGTCAAAGGATTAGCCAATTCTATATTTGACATATGTTCCTAACATAATTTACATATGTCCTAACACACATAAAAAATAATCTAATAGGAATATTGAGGTCTTAAGCTATTAAAGTGTCACATTATGGGGAAAAGTCTACTTACTGATTTGAGTTAGCATTGCTGAGTTGAACTTGATTGTTTACCTACCACAAATAAACAAACTTTGATTAGTAAAGAAGTTGACACTAAAAAATAAAATAAAAAGTAAAAATCTTAAATTAAATGCTTCAATATTTTATTTTTAATCCCTCCATCTAAACGGATCTTTGCCTAGCACACATTGAATAGGGGTAAAGTGCAACTTTGTAAAATCCTTAGAGCAATGTTTTGACAATGTTCACTTCTCTCTTTTACTTGTTTTGTTGTGTTCTGATACAAGTATTGTACATTACTATGTTCGGCACACACGCAATTTAGTAAAGTAGTTTTTGCCTCTACATTTTACATAAAGCGCAATTTTAGCTTAATATGAAAATTAAGCAAAATCAAAACAAGCATACCAAGAAAGCGGTAGGTAGTGAGTCACATCTTTCATCAAATGCAAAATAAAATGGACAACCGTTGCTTTTTACCATACAAATTTACAACCCAGCTCCCACGACATATTACTCACTAGGAAAGAAAAAAACACGAGTTAAAAAAAAAAAGAAGCACTAAAATCAAAGCTAAAAATGGCACTAACCTTTCTCAACTAAGCATTGATATTGCTGCTATCATTCTCGTTATGATCATCATTTTGATTAATGTTTTCCCTAATGACCCTATCAAATGTTTGGAATGAAGAATGCGGACCTTAAGGTTGTAAAACCCTGTGCAAACCTTGTGTAAGAGACAAACGATGGGTACATGCTCAATAATCCAGTAATGTGATCCTAGCTCAAGATCCATACTTTCTTCAAATTCCTTGTGCATATAAATAAATCTCAATTCTTTGAGGTTTCTCAGATTTAGGATTCCACACAACACCTCTTTTAGTTGCAGACTATGCCCAATCACAAATTTTTCAAGAAGAGGCAATGCTCCCTCATCTATCATCGTCGAATGCAATGCATTCAAGAATTGGAGATTTAGAATTTTGAGTTTTGGAAACCCTTCTATCTTATAATATGCAATTGCTCTCAATTGTATGCTTGTCTTGAGATTTCGAGTTCCAACAAATTAGGCTAATTTTGAGGGGCTTTCATTGGGTCCTCATTCAACTTTGACCAATAAATCCCTAATTTGACTAGATGTTGACGTTTAGGAATCCAATCTGGGAACTTCTCTAAGTGCCATTTATGTAGAGGTGTTGAAGACATTGACGTGGAGTTGAAATGGATTGTAAATCAATGATCTCATCTTCATTTATTGAAGCTATATCAAGAGATTGAAGGTGGTTCATTGTTGCAATAGAGGCACATAAAGCCCTCATGGTTTCCTTTGATAGGTTTTTCAATCCAAGTTTCCTCAATTGTCTCAAATTTCCCATATCTTTAACTAGATCAACCCCTCCATGATTCAAATCCACAAAATACAACTTTTGCAACTCCTCTAATTATCCAACCCCTTTTTTTATCTTTACCCCTTTTTGAGAAGCCAAACTGAAATCTAGTCCATAGTCGTCATAGTAGGCTAAAGGATGTTGCAACTTACGAAGCCTATTAATCTCTATTGGTAATTCAGACACTAGGGTTTGCTTTAGATCTAAAGTCTCCAAATTTTGCAAATTTCCTATGGATTTTGGAAGCTTTTTTACTTTGGTATTTCTCAAACTTAAATACCTTAAGTGAAATAAACTTCCAACATCTTTAGGAATGTGATCCAATGGAGCCTCTTCAAAATCCATTACTTTCAAAAACTTGAAATCTGAAAAGAAAGGGACTCATAAAATACTTCGGCAATTCATCAAGATTGAACAATAAAAGTGGATGAATTTTTTTTTTTTTTCCTTAAATCCTTAGAGAACATTATATGAAACATTGGTTACTAGCATGCATTGAATTAGTCCTTCAAAGCTTGACTCTTGTTTCAATAGTAAATGACAAAAACTCAAATCCTTAATCTTTTGGAGGACAATCTCATGCAAAAGATCATGGAGTCGACATCGTCTAACTTTTCCGTCCAATTTGACCGCTGATACTTGAACCAAACTTCTATGGATTAATTCTATCAAGTATTCTTGTGCAACCTCTTCTAATGTTTTACCTTCAATTTCTTTCAAAAAGCTTTTAGCTATCCATTTTTGAATCAATCTTATACAATTAATGGAGTAAACCTCTGGATACATACTAGGGTATAAGAAATAGGATTTTAGGTTATAAGGCAAGTCTTCAAAACTTAGGGATAGAATTTTGTTCACACTTGGAAGATGTGGATTTCTTCCAAACTCAAAGCCAAGGCTATCATGCAAGTTTTTCCATTCAAACATAGTTTTTTCTTTTGTTGACAAAAGACCACTTATAGCAACAATTGCAAGTGGTAATCCTCTGCATTTCTCAACAATATCATGAGACAATTTCTCAAAAATTGCAGGACAATGTCCTTCAAAATCAAATTGGAAAGCCCTTTTGCAAAAGAGCTCCCATGCCTTGTCCCAAGGTAGTGGTTGCAACTTGTAAACATGAACATGTGATAATAATTAGCAACCTCACTATTACATGTTGTGATAATAATTCTACCATCTATATGATTATCACGTAAAGAATTTTTTATGCTACCCCAAAATTCAATTTTCCATACATCATCGAATACAACCACATACCTTTTTTGCGGTAAGTAATCTCTCAATTTATTGACCAACAATTGTTCATCCATTGCATCAATTCCCGACAAAGGGAGCTCCTTTCTGCGCTTGCAAAACTGCTTTATTATGCTCCTTAACAAATCTTCTATTTTGTAAGACTGAGAAGCTGAGATCCAAGCATGGCAGTCAAAGTGCCCTTTTACCATTTGGTTGTCATAGACTTTCTTGGTAAGAGTGGTTTTACCTAGTCCCCCCATTCCTACCACCGAAACCACAGTACGATAAGGAGATCCTCCTACCAACCAGCTAATCAATTCATCTATAGAAGATTCAATTCCTACAACATCTGCATCGCCAAGATAAAGGGAATCCTTTTGAGGGCCATTATTCCAAATTATACTCCAAGCACCACTACATGATCCTTGAGCAGTGGATTGGAAGCCATATCTTTTACTTGTCTCATTGATTTTTTGAACTAATGCCTTGATCTCTTGAATCTTAGCTGCGATCTTGTGGCGAGGTATTATTGTTTTGAGTAAGTGAGTAGTTTTCTAGAGGGTACCACGGAAGCCACTTGAACGAGGATCATGTAGTGCCACCTGAAGCAAGTATTGATCTATAGCAACGTCCACGTGGAAAGCTACTTCTCTTACTTGTTTCACCCATGTTTTGACGCCCTCGTCAATGTCTTGTTCAGCTGAGGCCCTTGCATCTGCATCCTTGAGGAAGGACTGAATGCTCTCTAGTTCATCTTTGATGTCAGCAACTTCTCCATGTATGCCTCCTAACGTTTTTGCTTCTGGGGTCAACAACTTCTCCATAGCATTTACTATATCTTGATTTTTTTTTTTTTTTTTTTTTTGCAATGCTATTCACAACTCATTTGCGATCCTTAAAATGTTTTTCATCAAGTGTAAGGCAAAGACAAATTCAAAAGATAGAATTGACCTCATAATAGATCAAGCATAAACTTTTTTTGGTTGGAGAGGCCATCTTCTTCAATAATCTCAAGTACATCAACAATAGTAGAAAACATCAAAATCAAGTTGAGAATAGTCCCATAATATGATCCCCAACGTGTATCACCAAGACGTTTAAGATTTGTCTCTTGATTCAAACCTTGTCTACTTCTACGTACACCATTCTCTAATTCTTATTTAATTTTGGCAAATTGTGCATCTCGAAAAGCATCTCGTCTCTTACAAGAGCCTCCAACAACAGTTACTAAATTACTAACCACATAAAAAAAATTCAGTAATGTTAATGTGATTTTTAGCAACGGCAACAAGTGTCAATTGGAGTTGATGAGCAAAATAATGGACATAAAATGCTGACTTATTCTCTTTCAAAATTAAAGCTTTGAGACCTTTGATATCACCTTGCATATTACTAGTCCTGTCATAACCTTGCCCACATAGTTTCGATAAACTCAAATTATGTTTACAAAGTAAACATTCAATAGCATATTTGAGTGACAAAGCAGTGGTACTTGCTACAGGTACAATACCAAGGAACCGCTCTATAATAATTCCCTTTTTGTTCACATAACGAATATCTTTCACTGAGATATCACGTGGCTTATCAACTAATATTGAAAAGAACCCATTGTCAAGATCCTTAATGATGGCTTTGGATGTGTCACGCGCAATTGTGTTCACAATGTCTTTTTGAATTTCATGGTGGGTAATCTTGCAATTTTTCGGAGCTTTTTGCAACACTTCATTGATAGATTCATTGTGATCCCCCAAAAATTGTATAAGCTCAAGGAAATTTCCTTTATCACTTGAACCTTGAGATTCATCGTGACCACGGAAAGCTAATCCCTGGCATAAAAGGAATCTTATACAATCAACTATTGCATTTAATTGAACCTGATATTTAATTTTATCTTGATTTGATTGCTTAACCAAAACACTTTGAATGTGTTGCTTTTCCTTCATTAGATCTTCACTCTTCTTGACAGCTTGGTTATGAGCACTATTAACTCCTCTAACATGGGAATTTAACTTCTCTTTCTGATTCCAAAGTTTGAATCCCTTCGTTACAAAAGTCTCACCTCCTCCTTGCTTACCAACATCTTGCCCAAATAGGTAGCAATATAAACAAAATATTGCTTCCTTGTCTATATTATATTCCAACCACTTTCTATCTACATACCATTCAGATCTAAATCGACGGGGCTTTCCTAAAAAGTCTGTTAGAGGGTAATCATGGTTTTAGAAAACAGGTTGACAAAGGACTTTTTGTAAATAATATCTTCTTATTTCATCATGATTATTAGGATTATAAGATGATATCTTTTCTCGTAGCCCAGGATCTGAAGGAAGATTTTCTAAGTTAAAGTCAACACGAATTCACTTAGAAGATGAAGATGAATCTTGCACAGGAGATGAATCTTGGGTACGTGTTTTTTTTATAAAATATTTGTCCATAATTCTAGCAAAAGAATAAACAATAAACTATAAGTTCATTTGAAATATTAATAAAATTATTAGTTATTGTTGTTTAGTTGTTTCATTAATTTGTTTATCTTTTATAAACTACAATTTGTTATATTGTTATTTCATTAATTGTAAAATTATTAATTGTTGTTTAGCCTAACATAATTTAATTTGTTTATCTTTTGTATTGATTAATTAAATTATTAATTATTGTTGTTTAGTTGCTTCATTATTTTTCTTTACTAACTATCAGCACATACCCCACTGTGCATTAGCACACACCCCATGTGCATAATCTGCTGCCTACCTGGTGCGTAAGTCCTAACATAGTTTAATTTTGTCTTTTATTGGTAAGTTAGGCTAACTGCCTTTGCATGCCTTTACTTCCCCCAATTCAAATATCCCACCCCGTCCCCATGGCCCCCATCCACCCCCCACTCAATAGACAAGCCCCATGGCCTCCAGTCTCAAGAGCCAATTAGATAAATTCACAAATCACAATACACTAAAAGACAAACTCAACAACTCACTAACACCAACAGATAAAGTCAAAACAGGGGCAAATAATTAAATAAAGTTATAAAGTAAAGCTAAGCCAAACCAATTACAGTTCAAACATCAAAGAGAAAGAGAGAGAGAGAGAGAAAGTCTCACTTCACTTTTAGTCTTCAGATAAAGAGAGAGAGAGACAGAGAGTCTTTGACCATAGCAAACCCATTAACCCAAAGATATAAGAGAGAAAAAGAGAGAGAAGTAAAGTATAAAGATGAAATACCTTGAGTGAGCAGGGAGGCCTGAGGGGCAGTGCCGTCGAGTAGCGTGTCAAGGTGAGGAAGGAATCGAGGCCAAGCGTGACCGATCTCTGATCCAATCGGACCGATCTCCGATGCCCGATGTGCTCCGGAGCTTAAGTTTGAGGCCCGATGCGATGACCGATGTGCTTTGTTGCTCAAGTTTGTGGCAGAGGCACCATCGTGGCGATGTGCTTGGTCCATTGGTCATGGTCTTTGTCGTTGATGAGGTTTTTTTCTTTATTTTAGGTTTCTAATTTCAGTTTTTGCTTAACCATTTGATTAATCGGTGGACGCATATTGGGTTTTTTTTTTTTTTTTTTTTTTTTGAGAATCCTTGGGTTTGCTTTACCATCTGTTGTTTTTTCTTTAGATTGGGTTTGCTTTACCATCTGTTGTTTAGGATTGATGTTGGGCTTTTTTTCGTGGGTGGGCTTGCTCTATTACAATTTTTTTTAGATTTCAGTTCAAAAAAAAATTTGGGCTTTTTTTTTTTTTTTTTTTTTTGCTTGAAAGTAGAACAAATATATATATATATATATTATTTTTATTTGAGTGTGTTCCTAATTTTGCTTTAAAGGGTAAACAAATAAAAAATTTTAAATAATTATATATAAATTTTTTTTTTCAAGTCAAGGTGGTCCTGGGACCACCCTGGACTGAACGTGGCGCCGTCATTGGATAAGAAAGGATACTGCCATCTCTGCCATGTCGCCTCTCTTGTTATTCAATGAAAACGCAAATCATATCTTCTTCTTTCTTTTCTTTTTTTAATTTTTATGAATAAACGTAAATTGTTTCATCTAAGAGAGCGTTTGGCTGGCGCGTTGGCGTTGCGCGTTTATGTTTTCAGCTCTTTTTTTTTTTTTTTTTCACGTGTCTTCAGCTTTTCAGAGACAAATGGTTACTGTAGCAACACTGTTGCGGCCCGCAACATGTGACTTTTCCACACAACTTTTACTGTTCATGGACCCACAATTTTCACTTTTCAGCAACTTTTTCATTAAAAATGGGTCCCACGGTACTATTTACACATTTAAAAATTATTTTGCTACAGTATTTTTCAGTTTTCAGTTTTCAGCTGTATCCAAACGGACCCTAAATCTAATTCTTCTCTATGGTCAAATATTGCCTGAAATTGGCTTCTTTCTTTGTTTCTAACTATTTTTGGGAAAAATCAATCGTTTTCAACCACACCTTAGATGTAAATTTATCCATACATGGAACTTTATTAGCTTTACTTTCATCGTAATTTTGGTATAGGATGTCCTCAAAGAAAAGAATCAATCGTTACTTCTCTCTTCTGAAAGAAGAAGTAGAGCCCATCTTTTTTTATTAAAAAATTTAATTAATTAAATAAATAAATAAAAATGAAAAAGGGAAGAATAGTTAAATAAAGAGGAGCTTGTCCTTTCTTTCATTTGGCCAGACTAGATTTCATATAAGATGAGAATAAAGTTTTATATTTTTCTTAGAACAAACAACGTAACTCACCCCCTGAACCCCTTGAACGTGACCATAAGAGCACCCCCATTAGGGAATTGAGTCATAGCTACAGTGGGCCAGGGTGATCACAGACCTCTCCCCTTTCGTTCATCAAAAAAAGAACAAAGAACGTGAAATTGAATTTTCAATATATAGTTCTTGTAAAATCCGTGGTTTTGAAACTCGGACCGTTCATTGAACCGTAAAAGGAAGAGGTTCAAGGTTTTTGAGGTCGAACCGAAGTTGAACCGGGGTCGAATCGTGGTAACGTCATAATTAATTTGATAATTATTTAAAATATAAATTAATATATTAAATTAATACAAATAGAAAAATAAAATAAAATAATCAAATTAAATGTATTTTTCATAAAAATTCCATAATTTATTTAACATGCCATTTTATTAACAAAAACAAAACAATAAATGCACTTAGATATAAATACATATTTCAACTAATATGTAACCTTTAAGCCCAAATAATAATAATAATAATAACAACAACAGCAACAACAACAATAATAATAATAAGTATCAGTTCAATCATTTATAAAATATAATAAGAGTAATAATATATATAAAAAATAAAAATAAAACCTCGATGTTAATATTAATAGGTGAAACAGTGGAAGAGGGTTAAGGCTGGAACATTCATTTTTATTGTTAGTCAAGTGGGGCTCACAAAAACAAAACAAAGAAAAAATTCAAATTTAAAAACATAAGTGACAAAAGAGAAGAGTATGTGGGCTGGCCAAAAACAGAACAAATAAAAAATTTAAAACAAAGGACATAGCATTTAAGGAAGAGTAAGGGGGTTGACAAATAGTCAAATACATTACTTGTACAACACACAAATAAATAAGGAAAGGTAGATTGGTAGTAGGACCGAAGCCCACTAGAAGAAAAAATTTTGAAGAGAAAAAGAAGGGTCTGAAACCCACCAGAAGAATAAGAAGAAGAAGGGTCTAAAACCCAAAAGAAGAAGAAGGGTCTGTAACCAAAAAGAAGAAGAAGGTAGGATTTTTTTTTGCCGAAATCTGAAATGTTTCCCAGCAGTTGTGTTTCTTTTTATTTTCTTTTTCTTTTTCTTTTATTTATTTATTTATTTATTTTTTTTAGGTTCAGATTCAAGGGGACGTAGGGAACTATGAGAACCGGTCTGATCACGGTTCTCAGAACCATGCGGTTGGACCGCGGTTCAAATGGCTCCCTGCTTTTTTGGCATAGACTAGTTCTTAAGATTAAAAAAATCGCGTTTATGAGAGGTTCACGATTAACCCGGTCAAACCGTACGGTCTGGTCCGGGTTTAAAAGCCATGATAAAATCAAGTTTTTAACAGTAAGATATACACTGAAAGTCAATAAAATTAATAAAATATGAGATTATGATTAAAAATTATCTAAACTTAAATGACATGTGTGTGTATGTGTGTGTGTGTGTGTGTGTGTGTATATATTGTACATGCTTAAGAAAAATACAAATCGTTCTAATATCATCACCGTGATCACTTTTGGACTCGTTACTAAGCAAATTAGTACTCTGATTCAAGCGGGGATAATAGAATAACTTTGACAAAGAATATGTTCAGAGCCAATTAAAGTTATACGTATGTTTTTTGGACTGGAAAAGAATTGATACCAAACCACGGTTCTAAGAAATGGTGTGGCATTGTGAAAAAAATGATACCATATCACAAAGCAAGAATGTATTTTGTTAGGTTCTAAGACTTTAGGATATTAATATATTATAACTTCAATATGTAATGTTGGCAAACCATGATCAAAACATTTAGTCTAGTTTAGGCACCTCAAAGTATGTTTATGTGCAAAGTTGGAATCGAGTGTACTACAGGATTTATTGTGTAAATCTGTAAGGCTCGATCGATCAAAAATTAGACTCGATCAATCAAAGCTCGTGCAAATTGTTTTTCTGCAGAATTTTCCAACTCAGCCCAAGCCCATATGACTTGTAGGGTTTTATGTTTTGCTTCAAGTATAAAAAGAAAAACCCTAGCCATGTTTTAAAGGTTGTAATTTATGCAGTGTGTGTGAATCTCTTGTGAGATCTAAAGGTGTTTGCCTTCATACATACTTAGGGCTATCAAGATCAAGATTGATGTCGAGAGCTCGGTGATCGCTTCAGTTGCTGCATAAAGAGCTTAAAGAAAACCACAAGTGGGAGTACTTGTGGTTGCTGTGAATCCAAGAAAGAAGTAGTTTGTTGACTCGAAGCTGTCATGTGGTCGTGGTAGTAAGTTTTCTACTTGAGGTAGTAATAGAATGTTAGTGGTCTAAGTCGCTATTGTAAAACTTCAATTCTTTTCATAGTGGATCTGTTTTACCTTGAGGATAGTTAGGTTAAATCCTCCCCAGGTTTTTTACTAGTTTGGTTTTCCTGTGTTATCATATCATTGTGTTCTTTATTTTCTGCATTGTTTACTTGATATGATTTACTTGTGTTAACCTAAATTTGAATAATTTACCTAAGTAATCATTTGGCTAAATAAATAGGTTAAACAACTTGTGTTTTAAGGGGTCTAAAAACGTACAAGTGGTATTAGAGCGGGTTAGAGAATTTTAAGTGTCTTACTGTTTTTTATTGTGATGATTTGAATAAAAAGGACACTGTTGTTTCTCTTGATCTTATTAATGCCTGTGAAACTCTCCATAAGAAATTAATGAAATCTATGAAAATTGCTAAGAAAATCAAGGAAGAGTTAAAATTGGCTAATCTTGAAAAAGAGGAATTGGTTGTTAGATTAGATGAATCTAATAAAAAGAATGAATTTTTGAGAAATCAAATTTCCTCTCAAGATGAGAAGATGAAAAGTTTGGGACAAGAATTAGTTGAATCTAAAGTTAAAATTGAAAATTTGACTAGTACCAAGCCTGCTATTGATAACATAAATGTTTATCTTTCTCTTAAACCTAAAACTGAGAAAGTTTATATCCCTCCTTTCAAGAGGAATAATAAAGAAAATGCTTATTTTGCTAGATTAGACAAAGGTAATAGTTCTGATGTAAACGCTGAAGTTTCTAAACCTATGTCTAAACCTACTACTAGTGTGCAAAATAAATTTGTTTTTGTGCCTACCTGTCACCTTTGTGGTGTTGTTGGTCATATTAGACCAAATTGTTCTTTGTTGAGAAAAAAAAAAAAAAAAAAAACCAAATCTGAGACTAGATTTGCTGTAAGAAATATTGATGTTCCTAAATTTGTTCCTGTTTGTCACTTTTGTAGTTCCTCCGGTCACATTCGTCCTAATTGTAATAAATTGAAATTTAAGCATTCTGTGTTTCAGTTTAGGATATGTGATGATATTTCTCCTATCATAAGTCTATATAAATTCTTTCATATTCTTTTGAAAAATTTGAGCTTGTTGGCTTGTGAAAGGAATTTGCAGGATTTCAATCTTTCTCAGAAGATTGGTATAATCCCTCAAATACACTTTGCCTCTCGTGGATTTTCACCTACAAAGTCAAAGACTCGTGCTATATGGGTGAGAAAAGATTCTCTAAGGTGAGTGTTGCTGACTTGTTCCTGATTTAATTCTTTCAATTGTTTGTGGACATGTTTTGTTTCTGTTTTTGGTTGTTTTGTTTTTTAGGTTGTTTTTTATTTAAAAAAAAAAATCCAAAAACATTGAAAATTTTCAAAAAGACAAAAATATTTTATTTTGTGTCTAGTTTTATTTTTCTTGAGGATTACATGAATTATGATTTCTCTCTCTTAATTTAGAACATGCTTGAGAAACTCGAATAGTATGTGTTATATAAGTACTAAGCTATTTATGATTTTGTATGAGTATATACTAGTTTGTATATGTACTCATGAGTTAATTGAGAAATTGATAATTCTTATTTGTGTACCCTTTATAGCTTAATTTAGCAATGTCATGCATTGTTTTTGCATTTTATTCATTAAGCATAATGGGTGCTTTTAATTTTGGTCATAAAAATTTTTTTAAACCAAAAAGATTTTTATGTGTTTTGTATTACACATCATGAATATGTAATTGAGGTTGGCCTATTATCTTTACATAACATGCCTGTTGTTAGGGTTTGTGCCCTAAAATCCAATTTATTGGCATGTCATGAATAATTAAGTTGCTTAATTATTTGAGACCATTTATGAACTAATGGGACATTATCTTAGTCCATGAGATGCATAGTATGTGATTTATGTGAAAAGTCACAGAAAGATATAAATCACAAGTTCTTTGTAAACTCAGAATTTTAGTTCGTAGTCGGTGATGAAATTGGGCGTTTCATCTGCGAAGACTATAACATATCAACTAAGATTATTTGTCTTGATCATGGAAGTGGAGACTTCTAGTTGGTATGTTGATATGTTTTAAGAGTTAAGACATATTGAACTGGACCGCTGTGAGATTTATTATTCTTCTAATGACTGTCAAATGAATAATAAAGCTCACGACTTCTATTTACATCAACTCTAAATCCTGAGAGAATAATGGACCTGATCATGAGATGTAGGTTGCTTTGATATATCAGGAGTGAGATCTATAAGTTATGGTCAAAACCTCAGTATGTTGGGCAGCCGCATTTAGTGTTGATGGAACATATATTCTCAAGATGGAATTCATAGTCTCTTAACGGAGATATAAAATATTCCCTTGAGATAAGTTTAATGGGTTTGGTTATTCAGAGTGTTGGGCCCAATCACTTTAGTAAAGAGTTACTAAAGTATATATATTTATGGAATTGGATTTCATAAATATATGATGAATAACATAAAGGATTAAACCGGGTACTCAAGGATTAAGATGTAGTAATCTTCAAAGTGGCAGTCAATATTTCATGACTTTGTATTACTACGAATATTTTAATGAAGGGGTTGAATGTACAATAAAGTCTTGGGAAATAATTTATTGATAAGGCCTAGAGTGCAACTATATTTATATAGTAGTATTAAATATAGTTAATGGTAACTTTGGACTTGTCAAGAGTTGACAGAAAAGCCCAAGGCCCATTGGAGCTAGTGTCTTATTGGTCCCTTTTGGTCCCACTCCAAGCCACAAACTTAAGCCCAATTGGAAAGGCCCAAAAGGCTAGCCCAATTAGATAATTGGTTAGATACAAAAAGGGAAAAATGTTCAGAATATTGTAAGAGAGAAACATCATTGTGAAGTGGTGTGTATGTGAGTTTTTGTCACTCTCTAATCACCCTTTTGTTACCAATTGAGAGACCACACATCTTGGGTATCAAGTGGAATTGGAGTGAAGATTAAAAGTCTTCCCATGAACGTTTGATCTTCGATTTTGAAATTCACCGCTTCAAGGTACGATCTCTTGTTCTCGAATTCTGAAATTTACTTAGTACGTGTTATCAATATTGAATGAAGTAGATCCGTTTAAAACTTATTTTCCGCTGCATTTATCTTTATTTCCAACACCTGTGTACCTTGTTTAGCTTGGATGAGCTTATTTTTTTTATGCACTTTGCTAGTTTTAGCTATGTAGTGCATGTTGTGTGGGAGTATTCATAGTTTTTGATCATATGATCTTGATTTTGAAGTCACATGCTTTTGATTGTTAGGACTAAAAAATCCTAAGAGAAAGACATAAATAACCATCTCACCACTGTTTACTAGCCAATCATGAACACCTTAGTGCATATCATATGATTTTGTGCTTGAGAAAGTGTAGCGCATGCACAAAAAGAATATAAGGTGTAGCCTCGGTTTAAATAACAAAATTGGTATGTACATTATTGGGCTATAATAAATTCAAATTGAAATAAAATTTGTGTGTACATTATGAGACAAATCAAGAAACTTACATGATTGCAAACTTGTTTTCTTGGAGATAATGTAGCTCTTTAGGTGTAGTCACTTTCAAACTTATGAGATGAATTTTGTAGAAATTGTGATTGATTACTATCTACATATCACCTCACATGTACTTCAAGCTATTGCTAGTTACACACACGACACAAGTTATTCCTTGCTAAACTCAGTACATGATATTGTGTGTGATCTTGTTGTGGCCATTCAAGATTATATTTTCTATGGTGTTTGATGCAAACTATGCTTAAGGGTTGGCAAAAATTATGTTTTTGATGATTAAAACCTTGTTTTGAAGTTCTGGGTTGAAAACTTATGTTTTTGAAAAACATTTAAACTTATTCTCATGCATTTCATTCATGAAATTACTTGGGTTGAGTTGTTTTCTACATAATCTTCTGTAGTTTTCAAAAATTCAAATTTCCAGAATTTCGATTGATTGAATGTGATTTTCGACCGATCGAAAATCCCTTGATTTTTAATCATGACTTTTTGCCTGACTCGATTGGTATTCGATCAATACTCGATCGATTGAAACTGAAAAATTTTCAATTTTTAAGTATTGGACCAAATTTTTTTTCATGCATCATTTATGTTTAGGATTCACATGCATTGCATTGTTTTTTGTATCCATCTTGCAGTTTTGCAGTCATATCTCTCATTGTTTTCACACATAACATGCATACACTTTGCTAAATTGGGTACTCAACTTGATTTAAAATTTGATTGATTAATTTTTGAGTCCTTTGTACATTTTAGTATATGCTATTTTTTATATGTGAACTACAGAAAATATTTTTCTTAAGAGATATGATGGATAATCAATGTGCAATTATTTTCTCTACTCGTGCAACTATTTTTTATTGAAAGAGAGAATATTTTTCTTCATGTGTATCCTCACCCTAGTTTTTAAGTTTGGTTTATGTGTCTTTATTTTCCCCACCTCCTAAATTTTCCCCGAAACTGTTTTTCCCAAAAATTGTTTTGTTTTTCCTATTTTTATAGGGGGAGAAGCATGTTTTTAACCTTTGTTGTTTATAGGGAGAGTTGTCTCTATTTTCTATAGAGTTGAATTGTTTGTGTGTTCCCTTAATTCTCTATTGTCTCTTGACTTTTGTTGCGTATGTTTTCTATTTACTCTTTATTTGAGTTGTCTTTGTCAATACGTGACAAAAGGGGGAGATTTAGATGAAATGTGAGAATATATGGGACTCTTGTTTCTTTTGTTTAAGGGGAGTTGAAATTGTTTTTGAAATGGGGAGAAAACAATTTTTTTTTTTAATGTATCTAACTTAGGGGGAGAGTTAGTTTGCATATTTGTTATTTGCTTTAGTTTGTTTATTTTGGTTTACTTGTATTTTTCACACATGCCTTTATGTGTTTGTTAAGTGTTACAGAAATATACAGGTTGATTCAGTCGTGTTGCTATCTACACTTGCAACTGATAGATAGTAGTTAGGTTGAATTGTTTTTGGTTGGGCAATTTTGTTGTAATGGGTAGTTTTGTAAACTTTGAGCATTTTTGTTTTGATATGTGTTTTTTCATGGATTGCCAAAGGGGGAGTTTGTTAGGTTCTAAGACTTTAGGATCTTAATGTATTAGAACTTCAATATGTAATGTTGGCAAACCATGATCAAAACATTTAGTCTAGTTTAGGCTGCTCAATGTATATTTATGTGTAAAGTTGGAATCGAGTGTACTGCAGGATTTATTGTGTAAATTTGTAAGGCTTGATCGATTGAAGCTCATGCAAATTGTTTTTCTGCAGAATTTTTCAACTCAACCCAAGCCCCTATGACGTGTAGGGTTTTATATTTTGCTTCAAGTATAAAAAGAAAAACCCTAGCCACGTTTTAATGGTTGTTGTTTATGCTGTGTGTGAGAATCTCTTGTGAGATCTAGAGGTGTTTGCCTTCATACACACTTAGGCTTATCAAGATCAAGATTGATGTCGAGAGCCTGGTGATCGCTTCAGTTGGTGCATAAAGAGCTTAAAGAAAAACACAAGTGGGAGTACTTGTGATTGCTGTGAATCGAAGAAAGAAGTAGTCTGTGGACTCGGAGCTATCACGTGGTCGTGGTAGTAAGTTTTCTACTCGAGGTAGCAATAGGATGTTAGTAATCTAAGTCGCTATTGTAAAACTTCAATTCTTTCACAGTGGATCTGTTTTACCTTGTGGATAGCTAGGTTAAATCCTCCCAAGGTTTTTTACCGGTTTGATTTTCCTGTGTTATCATATCGTTGTGTTCTTTATTTTCCGCATTGTTTACTTGATATGATTTACTTGTGTTAACCTAGATTTGAATAATTTACCTAAGTAATCACTTGGCTAAATAACTAGGTTAAACAACTTGTGTTTTAAGGGGTCTAAAAAGGTACATATTTAACTCAATTTGCACACAAGAAGCCACAAATATTACAACTTCCATCTTATGGAATTAAATCACCTCTCTCCAAATTATGGAATTAAAGGGGGAAAAAAAAACACTCTCCCACATTACTTAAGGGAGTGTGTTGTATATAGTATAATTTGACTCATACTCCCTTAAAAGTTGTCATACCTTTTGAGTGGAGTTTGTAGTGTACCTTTATATTAGAACCTCTTTTTCTTTCTCTTGTGTGTGTGTTTATTTCTCAAAAAAAAAAAGTTTTTAAAAAGAAAAAAAAATGAAAACCTAACTTTATGGTCTCTAATTGAGTTTTTAAGTTTGATCTTTTGTGCCAATTAAAAATAACTTTTTATTAAAGGATAGTATCTAACTATCTAATAACTTTGTGGGTTTCAGTTAGCTCAACCGTTGAACTTTCGAACGCTATAGGTTGAAACTGTCTAAAAAAAAAAAAAAAAATCTAATAACTCAAATTTTAGGCTAAGAGCCTAAGATAATGATGTCTGCATTTTGGATGAGTTTTAAAAAGGAAATTCAAAAAGTTGTATCCGTCTAGGACTCTAGTGGGAAGCATAAAGTGAACACAAAAAGTGGAGCAAGAAATTTGTATTCATGATACCCTCTAGTTGTTCGAGAATGTATTTGGCATCAAATGATACAATGTCAGCGGTATCAAAATCTACTAAGTGTGTAATATGTCACTAAAAAATAACTACCCTACTAATAAATGAAAGACATATAACCCATATGTTAGTGGGTAAATATTTTTATACACATGACTCTCATTTATTGGATTTTGATATGGATGACGTGGTATCGTTTAATAAAAAATATTTTTTCCTAGTTGTTCACTTCTCTTGGATTCATTGCTTACGTAACCCCTGTGTATGCCCTAACTCGATCATGTGTGAGGATTTTGGTTAAAATACCTCAAGGATTTTAGTTAAAATACCTCATTGATTTTTATATTTAAGATATTCCTTTTACTTTAGACCTTATGCTTTCAAAACTATCAATTTAGTCCTTGGATTTTATTAAAAAATTTCTTTTTAATCCTTACCATCATCTCAATAAAAGAACTTGTTGATATTGCTAATAGAATGCTCCCTTGACAGTTGACACACACACACACACACACACACAACTAATGAAATAAAATTAAAAATATTTAATTAAAATTTGAAAAAAATCATATCGGATTTACACCACGGAGCAATTCACCTAGGCCTAGATCAAGCAAACAATTCACCAATATCGGATTTAGGAAGCCTCTATTATTTCTTGGGTGCTTGACACTAGAGGGTAACTTCTTCAATTGTTGGCAATGCTCAATATTCAATTTTTCAAGAAGGCACAATATGCTTCTTTGTCTATAATAAATGAATTTGATCCATACAAATGTCTAATTCGCAATTACACTCCATTTTATGCTTCTCCAATAGATTAGGTAGATTTTGGAAGGCTTAGAATGGATCATCACTCAACCCAGTCTAATAAATATATTAGTTTTTTTTTTTTTTTTTGATAGGAGCATATGAACAGTTTTTAGACCCCTTAAACAACAATTGGATTAACCTAGTTGATTAGCCAAGTGATTAACTTAGTCAAGTTATGCAAATCTAGGTTACCTCAATGAAACAATCACATCAAGTATATAGCAGCATAAATATAAATAACACAATGATATGATGACCCAGGAAACCACACGGTAAAAACCTGGGGAAGATTTTATCTAGCTATCCTCAAGGTAAACTTGAATCCACTATCTAGAAAGAATCGAAGTTAATACAATAAGACTTACAAGTCCCCATGCTCGACTTCTTATTGCTACCCACCAGTAGAACTTACTGACACGACCACGTGCAGCTCTGAGACAACAGACTCCTTCTTTCTTGGATTCTCCAGCAAGTACAAGCACACCCGCTTATGTATTTTTAAGCTCTTATGGCAGCAACTGAATGATCATCAAGGTCTTGAAGAAATCTCTTCTTGATAATCCTAAGTTTGTGTAAAGGAAAGCTCCTCACAGATCTCACAAGAGATTAACACAAACAGTAATATGAGCAACCTAAAAACGTGGCTAGGGTTTGCCTTATATACCTAGTGCAAAAACATAAAACCCTAAACGTTTTAGGAGTTAGGGCTGAGTTGGAAATTCTACATAAAACGCATACTGGGCAAAATTTGATTGATCGAGTCTAAGCTTTGATCAATCGAGCCAGGTCGAGATGCACATTAAATTTTGCATCAACTTGATTCCAACTTTACTTAAACAGCACAACTTTGAGCAAGTCTAAACAAGACTAAACAACCTGTTTTGATCATGGTCTGCCAACATTACACATTAGAGTTCTAAATACAAGAAATCCTAAGTCTTTAGAACCTAACAACATATATAAGTTGACTAGGTGTGAATGACTTGAAGGCATCTAGGTGTAGATGAAATATGCTGTAAATCATTGATATCATCTTGGTTGATCAATTTAGTTTAGTCAAAGAAATAATAAAAAAGTATTCATAATCTATTGCCCACTTAGAAAAATTTTGCATAATTTTCTACTTTCTACTTAAAATCCAGATACCTTAAATGTGTCATATTGTTGAAGTGAGCAAATAAATACCTTGCTGATAATTAAACATTTAAAAACTGAATGTTTTTACAATTTTTTTTCCATCAGTTTATATAAACACTCCTAATAAAATCTTAGCAATATCTTTAAATCCTAGAGCACACTGGTACCAAAATTGAGCCAAGAGGTCCTAAAATTGGTCTAACCTAATGCATCTGATCAAAGGGAATCAGTCCCAAATTCTAGAATTCCCAATAATAATAATCAATTACTAGGTGATTGCAATCGTACTGAGGAAAATAGAAACAACAACGAAAGCAAACTACTGGACACAATTACAAACATGTTACAAGAAAAACCACTGATTCTCTAATAGTCTGGAGAAAATAAATCCAAGTACTGGACACAATTACAAACATGTTACAAGAAAAACCACTAATTCTCTAGATAGTCTGGAGAAAAAAAAAATCCAACTTGTCCTTGCAGCTGTTGGGAAATTTAGACCGTGGTTGATAGAATTAACAAGTTTTAAACACAAGTTGTTAAGTAGATATATTGTGAATAAAACTTGTTAAAACAAACAAACATCAATATCATGTCAAAATTATGCAGCGAAAAAATAAATAAGACAAGATATGAAGACCTTGGAAAAACAATGAAACAAACTAGTTTCACAGTAAAAAACCTGGGGGGAGACCTTCTCGAAAAGCAATCCACTATAGTAAAGAGAAGTTTCACATCTAGTAGAAAACCTTTGTCCCTAGACTCTACAATCCTCGTAGATGAACTTACAGTAGAAATCTTTCACTGCTTCAGAACCTCTGAACTCTTCAATATATGAACACCACCCTTTTTGCACGGATCCCAGTACGTGACTAACCAATGATGCATGGCTCCCCGTACATGACTAACACACCAACTTGAAGAAGACGTCGGCTGCAAAGTTCTTCGCTTCATCAACAATGAAGATCAAGAAGCACTTGGTTACAAAACCCTAAGGCACAAAGATTCAATAGCTTCTTTCAGAGAGAATAAGGCTTCGATCACCTTTTGCATTTGTCCTCCTTGTACTCTCTTATGTGACGGCCTCTAAAATAAGCCTTATATAGGTCTAGGGTTGTGAGAAAAGAAACCCTACACATACATGTCAACATGGGCCGAAAATCAGATCTAAAAATATGAATTCCCGTAACCTCGATTTATCGAGAGGTGTTGAGGAGGTGTCGAGCTTTAAACTTTGATAGATATAGCTATCGAGAAGCTATCGAGGAGCGGTGGAGGGGACAGAAGATTTCTCGACCGATCAACCAGCTATTGAGAAGCTATCGAGATTGCGATAAGATGAAGTTGAAAAGCTCAATAAATAGCCTAGCTGTCAAGAGGTGTCGAGCAGCTATCAAGTTTTAAAAATCAGCACTTTCTCACTTGATTCTTGGACAAACTTGCATGGTTTTAACACTTGAACTTGAAATAAACACATCCTAAATCTACCCAAATACAAGTAAAGTGCGTTTTGTCAAAGGATTAGCCAACTACATAAAATATTGACATATGTTCCTAACATGATCCACATATGTCCTAACAGCAGCAACAATTACATCTTCACCCTCCATCCAAGACTGTACTCTATAGGCAAAGCCCAACAATTCCATAACTAAGTTGCACATAAAAATGATATAACAGGAATATTGAGAGATTCAAACGATTAAAGTGTCATATTAGGGGAAAAAGCGTACTTACGGATTTGGATTAGCATCAGTGAGTAGTACTTGATTGTTTACCTACCAAAAAGGGACAAACTTTGATTAGCAATGTAGAAGTTTACACTACCAAACAAGAAGTATGATCATTGAAGAATCTCTAGATTGAAATCTCAAACTAAATGCTTAACAAAACTTTTTTTTTCTTTCCATTTTAGTATTTGTAAGAATGGAAAACAGAGAAGAACGAGAAGAACAAAATGCTTATGGAAGCTAAGAGAGAGAGAGAGAGAGAGAGAGAGAACTTCTAGAATATCTCTGTGATTACTCAATTGAATGAATTGAATTGAAAAACTGTACAAGGCTCTACATATATACTAACAGAATGAAGAAACTAACTACCAAATTTTGTGCAGGGTAGTTACATCAGTTATGGCACGTGTATCACCCACATGTGAACATAAATAACTAATACTGTCTAAACTACAAGCCACTTGCTTCACTTTGCTCCACTTTGCTAGCACTTCACTGTTGCATCACTTCCTTCTTGCTTCATTGCTGCTCTAACCTTGCCTTTGATATCTTTATATCCCCCCTCAAGGTTAGCACCAGATCCATGGATATTAATTATGCTCATTTTGACAAGTAAAGAAGCTAATTGTTAAGCATTAGGGACTTTTGTAAGTAAATCTGCTAACTTAGTATGAGTGGGAGTATAAAACAGTTTAATCACTCTATCTTGCACTTTGTCTTTGACCAAGTGGCAATCTATTTATATATGCTTCGTTCATTCATGGAACATAGGATTCTCCCTTATGTAAATTGTAGCCTGATTATCACAAAAAAGCAAGGTTGGTTGTGAATGTTAGACATGAAGATCCTTTAACAATGCAAGTAACCAGGTTATCTTACATACTGTCACAACCATTTCCCTATACTCAGCCTCTGCAGAAGACCTAGAAATCACCTCCAAAGTTACAAAGAGGTCCGAGAATTCAACATTTCTATCATTTCTTTGGACTTCAAGGACACACTAGACCAAATTGCCATAAGCTAAAGGCATTGAAGAATGCAAGTGTTCAGAGGTCAAAAAGCCCTAAAAATGACAAAAGGAATTGGGTTATTGAGCAATCAAGAGGTCGAAATGGTGATTCTGGTGTGATGGACGTGATGAAGATGATCGGTGCATTCACCACTTTCTTGGAGAGCTTCACTAGACGGTTTGAAAGTCCTAACTCTCGTACCCAATCCTATAGGGATATCATCCCAAACGCACGTGCCTTGTTGGTGAAGAGGGGTACTCATGCATAAGCATTTCACTTGTCCATGCACTAATACTTCCGATGTTTAGGGACACTTTTTCATGCATCATTACATGCATAATTTACTTTGTACCATTTGCTTCTGGTTTTTAGCATGTTTCTTTTACAAGTTTTTTCTTTGTTCTTGTTTTTGTTCTATTTTTTTAGTGTGTTCAAAAATTCAAAAACCCATAAAAATTGAAAAATCTTCAAAATGTTTGATCGCTTGTGTTGTGTATATCACATGTGAGTTTGGCCTAGTACCTTCATACTAATGGCGTAGTGCATTTACGAGCTTAGCTTGTTTTGTATGCACTTTTATCTGTGTGGAAGAAATCTCAAAAACTATGTTTGATTGTTGTAAATAGATCTTCAAGCTTGTCATGAATGATTGGTCAATAGTCTTGATGGTCTTGGTACTTGCATAGACTTGTGCATATATCTCTTCCAACTTTTTTTTTTTTTTTTTTGTTTTTGTAAAAGAGCTCACCAAATGTAAATCTCTAAATGAAAAGAGATATTGAGCTGCAAAAGCCTGTCGCACATACTAGTATTTGACTAGGAAAAAGGGAAAGCGACTTTTGTTTTGAAATGTATGGTGCTCAAAAAGCCAAAGGCTAATTCTAAATGTTGATATATCAAAAATATCAAGCACCAATCTCAAAAAGAGATGTATTATCCAAAATGGATCAAATGTTATGATTTATGCAGAAGCCAAATGAATAGCTTCTAAGATTTGTAATCAATGTGTGGGAGGTCATATATGTTCATTTCTATAATTGAGATAGACCACTTGATTTAGTACTAGTTGTGTATGACTTGATTGAATTGATCATTGAAGCTTCACTCTGGTCCAAGGACTATTTCACACTTGATACTCACCCACAACAAACAAGACTTTGATTCAATTAATGCTTATCTCATTTGTGTGATGGTACATGTTCAAATATGATGTGTATGCTCAAGTACTTGAGTGTTTTATATGTTTTTGAAAGTGATTTTATACTTTCGTGTCTTTAGTTTTTGTTCAAAATGCATTTTTGTGTTTTTCTTCGAAAACTGGTTCAGAGGGTGTTTTGCGAGAAGCTCGCAACTTAGAGCTTCCCGCGAAAAGGTTTTAAGGGAAATAAAATTTTTGGTCATATCTCATAGAGACTCTCGCTACCGTCTCGTGAGTATTTTGTGACCAAACACTTCTCGCGAAATGTGTTTTAGGCAAAAACTGGAATTTCTTCAAATTCAGACAGAAACTCTCGCGACTGAATCATGACTTAAAGCTTCTCGCGAAAGTTTTTGTGCTTCAGTGGCCATTCTCGCGACTGTCTCATGGCTACCTCGCTACTGTCTAACCCGCGAAAAATGCATGTTTTTAGTTTTATATTATAGATGTGACAGTTTTTCAAAACACTCCCATTTCCCTCGTTAAGCCTCTCTCGAACCCTTTTCAACCCAAAATCACATTTTACTCAAACCCTATCATTCTCTAGCCTATTTTCTACATTTTCAACTTCAAGGTATGTTTTCTAAAACATTTTCTTCATGGTTTTCTAAGTTTATGCAGTTATTTGAGTTAGGGTTTCAAAATTTGAGGATTTTTTGAAATTGAGTTGGGGTTATTCTTTTTGTGAATTTTTTCCAAAATCTTTCATTAGGCTGAGTCCCATTTGTTGTTTATGCATCTGTGTTGGCCCCATGAGGCATTTTAGCATGTATTGAGGCAAGTTTTCATCATGTTCATGCATTATCCATAGCTATTGTGCGTTGTTGCATGTTAGGTGTTTAACAGAATGTCCGAATGACATTTCTGTGTTGAATTGGACTCAACTGAGTTCCAATGTTTGTTTTTGGTCTTGAATGATCATGATTACTATGTTTTGGTCTATGGTTGTGTGTTTTACACACTTTTTCCATTTTGTGCCTCAATGCCTTGCCATGCACACACCTAGGCACACTCTAGGCACACCTCATGCATCTCATGCTGCATCCTCATGCATCAGCACATGCACACATATGCACACATATGCACAACTACTTATTTTCATGCTATGTCTACTTGGTTTAACTGTTTTAGCATGTTGGTTTGAGTTATTTATGCTCTGTTTTAGGGTATTTTACCTTTGTTTTAACTAACTTGAATCTAATCAAGTTTTGTGTTCTGTTTTATGTTTTTGCACATGTTTCTGGTCTGTTATGTGTTCATTTGTGCAGATGTCTCCTTTTAAGAACTCAGCTGTGAAAGGAGATAGCAGCAAAAGGAAAGAGCCTATAATTGATGTTGATGACCCGTCACTAAGATCAAAGAGGACTCATTTTTCAACAGAAGTGTATGATTCTGACTTGTTCAGATCTTATGCTACATTTCAAACCTATATGACCTATTTTCGAGATGCTCCTGTAAAGTTGTGATTTACAACTATGTGTTTTGTTGGCTTTTATTCCGTGCCAAATTTGATTGTAATTTCTATCAATCGTTTATACCCTGTATTTGTTGTGGGAATTGTTATAAGGGGTGTGTGATAGAGAGTGTGTGAAGACTCAAGCAAGTTGGAAGCTGATGGAATCTCGCGGGTATCTCGCGACTAAGCTTCCCGCGAAGTGAAGCATGTGCCCTGCACATGCTGGAATGCGAAAAGTCATGATAGATGGAGACAGCTGTCTCTCGCGAGTATCTCGCGGGTAAGGCCTTCCCGCGAGACACCCGCGAGACATGCTGTTCTGCTAGCCTGTACTGACTGACTCACACATTTTGCACCTATCCTATATAAACCCCCATTACCCACAAATGTTGAGGAATGCTTCAGAGAGAAAACCCTAGCCAAACACATTTGTAATTAGAGATTGTCATCCCCACCTTTCTCTATACACTTGCTTGTGGTATCTCCTCAACCCTTCCCTCTCCATTTCCACACCATTGAGAGGTTGATAACCCAAACACTTACCACACCTTTGGAGAGTGTTGTGTGACGTTTTGGTGCTGTTGGGAAGCATTGGAAGAAGCCTGGAATGGCAGATGCAACATGGAGCTTGTTGCGAGATCCGGATAACTAAGACAAGACACGGTTCCGAGAAGCCTTGTTGGAGTAGGAGCTTGGAGGGCTTAGGTACATCGGGTAGATTAGGCTTGGAGGATCTCTTGCTTACTCATGTATCCCAATTGATTGTCTAGTGGATCGATTTCCGCTTGGAGGGCGGCGGAGAGGTTTTTCGCCGAGTTCTTCGGTTTCCTCTTCGAAAACACGTCTTAGTGTTTTCTGTGTTTGCATCTCTCTTCCCTACTCTTTTATATTCCATTATACTGCTGTGTTGTTTAGTTTATGGATTAGAGTAGCTATATTGTTCATCCGCTCGCTTTTACACTATTCCGCACTTTATATTAAAGTTGTGTAAAATCTATCGAGCCGTAATTTTAATCGGGGGTCTAAACAGCTCTTGTGTTTTTCAACACGTTTTTGAGCTTTCAATTGGTATCAGAGCGGGTACACTTGCTTGGTTTAAATACCTTAGTGTGATCCTTGACCCTATTTGAGATGGACCGGTCTCAATCGCTCAATGTTCCACCATTTTTTGATGGGAACAATTACGCATTCTGGAAAGTTAGAATGAGAGCATTTTTATGCTCTATAGAATATACCGTTTGGGATGCGGTAGAGCTCGGCTGGACTAAGCCGGAAGCTCCTAAGGCAAATTTGGGATAAGGCAGCTCTCGCAGCAACCAATGCAAATAGTAAAGCTTTAAACGCTATATTTTGTGCTGTGTCACCTGATGAATCCCACAGGATCTCTCATATGACAGTTGCTAAGGAAGCTTAGGAGATTTTGGAGACCACTTATGAGGGTACAAAGAAAGTTAAGGACACAAAGTTTCAGATGCTTACCACCAAATTTGAAGAGCTCAAGATGGGTGATGATGAACCATTTGATTCATTCTATAGGAAGCTCAATGAAATTGTAATTGCTAAACTCAATCTTGGGGAGAAGATTGAAGATGCTAAGGTGGTGAGAAAAGTATTGAGGTCCTTGCCTGAAAGTTTTAGAGCAAAAGTTACAGCCATAGAGGAAAGCAAGGATTTGGACGAGATTAAGATTCAAGAATTAGTTGGGTCTCTCCAAACATATCAGATGGGACTGCCTTCCCATAAGATGAGTAAATCACTTGCTCTTAAAACCATCACCGAAAGGATGGGTGATTCCTTCGAAGAAGATGGGGTGGAGAAGGAGGTAGCATTTCTTACGAAAAGCTTCCGCAAATTTCTAAAGATGAAGAACAGTGGGAAACCATTCAACAGAGGAAAATTTTCATCTTCAAGAAGTGATAGGAAAGAGTTTACAAAGAAAGAAGGGAGGGAGTTTCAACCTTCTTCAGAAATTATATGCTATGAGTGCAATGGCCATGGACATCTAAAGAAGGAGTGTCCAAATTTTCTGAGGGGAAAAGGAAAAGCTTATGCCACGACACTCAGTGATTCAGACTCCTCTGATTCTGACTCGGAAGAGAGTTGTGACGGAGAGGGAAACTACTCCGCATTCATGACCATTGCTCATGTGGAGTCATCGGATGATTTGGGTGCACTTATGAAGGAGCTTGGTGAGCATTCTGATTCAGAGTCTATTGGGAATGTGGACGAATCAGATGTTGAAGAAGAAGAAGAGAATACAGCTAATCTTCAAGAAAATTACTCCTTATTACTTGAGAAGTCAGGAGAGTATACCAGAGTAGCCAAGGCGGCTGTAAGGAAAATGAAGAAAGCTGAGAAAGATTATAGAAGTCTATTGATAAGATATAAAGAGGCTAAGTGTGAGATTGAGACACTAAATGGCGAGTTGTCTGAAGCCTATACGAAGGTGAGGTTTCTTAAGCAAGAGGTAGTGCAAGCTCATGCCAAGATAGAAAGAGTCTCCTCCCAGAAGTTAGATGATGTTATCTCATCTCAAAAACCTTCTTCAGACAAGTCCGGGTTAGGATACACCAGAGGAAGCAACTCATCAGCCAAAGCCACAAAAGAAGTGAAATTTGTAAAGGCCATAGAGCCTATTGTAGAAGAGCCCATTCTTGAGAATGTTAAGGCTGAGAAGAAGAATGTGAGTGAGCAACGGATGGTGAATAAGCCCCGATATCATTCCATAGGTAGACATGAAACCAGAGGAAGATCTCTCCCAAGATTTCAACGGGGTCCCAGAACGGACTATGTGTGTCACTACTGCGGAATGCAAGGACATACCAGGCCTAACTGTCAGAAGCTGAGATCAGAAAACAACTCAAGCGCACCTCGGTCACGAGGAAGGAGAAATGACATGAGGTCTTGGGGTGGTGAACAACCGAGAAGTCAGAATCGTGATCTTGGCATGATGGACATGATGAAAATGATTGGTGCCTTCACCACTTGCTTGGAGAGTTTCACCAGAAGGTTTGACAGTCGAAATTCTCATACCCAATCCGTTAAGGATATCACCCCAAACGCACGTGACGTGTGGGTGAAGAGGGGTACTCATGCATAAGCATTATAACATGTCCACGCATAAATTCTTTCAATGTTTAGGGACTTTTGCTGTTGCATCGTTTCATGCATTGCTCTATTTTTACTGTTGGTGTTTTGTATCGGTTGTTTTTGTTAATCTTTATTCTCTTGTTCTGTTTTTGGGTGTGTTCAAAAATTCAAAAACACATAAAAAATAGAAAATCCAAAAAGTTTGATCACTTTGTTGAGTTTTGTCTCAAAGCATGTTTTGCCTTGTACCTTTGTACTTATGGCTTTGTGCATTTAACGAGCTTAGCTTGTCTCTCATGCACTCATATCATTGTGGAAGAAATCCTAAAATCTATGTGACTGTTGTAAATAGATCTTCAACCTTGTCATGAATGATTAGTGAATGGTTTTGTTGATCTTGAGACATGCATAGACTCATGCCTATATATCTTCCCACTTTTATTTTCTGCTTTAAAAGAGCTCTCTAATTGTAAATCTCCAAATGAAAAGAGATATAGAGCTGCAAAAGCCTGTCGCACAAACTAGTATTCGACTAAGAAAAAGGGAAAGCGACCAAAATAAAATGTATGATGCCCAGCAAGCCAAAGGCTATCTCATAAAATGAAATATCAAAAATTTCAGGCATCTTTCTCTAAATGAGATTCTCTTTGCTCAAAAGTTGCAAATGATATGTTAAATATGGAGCCAAATGAAAAGCTTCAATGAATTGTTATCAAGTACGTGTGGGAGGTCATATATGCATGTTTCTATAATTGAGATAGGTCACATAATCTACTGCTAGTTGTGTATGCCTTGATTGAATTGATCATTGAAGCTCCACATTGGACTAAGGACTATCTCATTTTTGATATCCACACACAACACACAAGTCTATGTTCAATGAATGCCTTATTCATTTGTGTGATTGTACTTGTTTAAATGTGTTTTCACATGCTCAATCTTTGTTGATCAAACCCAAAAAAATTTTTGAGTGTTTTATTTGTTTTTGAAAGTGTTTCTATACTTTCTTGTCTTTTGTTTTTGATTAAAATGCATGTTTTTGTGTTTCTTCAAAAACTGGTTCAGGGGTAGTTTCGCGAGAAGCTCGCGACTTAGAGCTTCCCGCGAAAAGGAGTTGAGGAAAGTTTTTATTTTATCATGTCACACAGAAACTTTCGCGACTGTCTCGCGACCAACAGCTTCTCGCAAAATGCTGTTTGGCTAAAATTGGATTTTTCCAATTTCAGACAGAAGCTACCGCAACTGTCTCGCGACTGTTTCGCGACCCAATGCTTCTTGCGAAAATTTTTGTGCTTCAGTGGCACTTCTCGCGACTGTTTCGCGACTGTCTCGCCCCTCTCTAACCCGCGAAAAACGCATGTTTTTAGTTTTTATATAGCTGATGTGACAGTTTTTCAAAACTTTCAAACTTCCCTCGCTCAACCTCTCTCAAACTCTCTCAACCCAAAATCACTATTCCATTCATTTCCCTTCAATCCAAGCATTTTTTCTACATTTTCTTCTTCAAGGTATGTTTGTTAACCATTTCTTTTTAAGTTTTTACTTAGATTATGCAGAATTTTTTGTTAGGGCTTTCAAAATTGGGGATTTTCGAAACTTTGGGTTGGTTTTCAAATTGGGTGAATTTTTCTCATTTTTTTTTATTGGGCTGTGTCCCATTTGTTGTTTCTGCATCTGTGTTGGCCCCTTGTGGCATTTTATCATGTATTGAGGGTAGATTTTCACATGTTCATGCATTATTCATATAATTTATGCATTTGTGCACGCTAAGTGTTTGTCAAAATGTCCAAGTGACATTTTTGTGTCAAAATGGAATCAAGTGATTTCGATCCATATTTTTTCACTTGTTTGACCTTATTTTACTTAGGTTTGGTCATTGATTATGTGTTTCACTCACTTTGTTCATGTTGCACACTCTTGGCACACAACTAGGCACACTTAGGCACCCTCATACATCTCATGCCACACACACTCATTAGCACATGCACACAGACACCCTCTATTGCATTTTTTTCTTAATTTGGTGCAATGTAGTTATGCTTTATAAGTTGGAGTCTTTTAGCATGATGTTTAGTGTCTACCATGCTTTGTTTTTAGTTAGTTTAAGTCTGATTTGGAACTAACTTGAATCTAATGAAGTTTGTCTTCTGGTTTGTACTTGTGCATCTTCTTTTATTTGCTTGTGCAGATGTCTCCCACCAAGCATGCTGCTAAGAAGAAATCGTCTTCAAAGCGAGCCCGAACTGATTCTGATCATTTCCGATCTATAAAAGCTGATATGAAGTACAATGACTGCTACAAGGACAAGACAATCATCATGGAAAGGGTAGTCCAGTTAGAGACTCTTGAGGACACTTTCATCCCTGAAGTGTTCAAAGATAGAACTTGGACCAAGTTGCTGAACCCAACTGGAGTGGTCTATTCAGAGATCATCAAAGAGTTCTTCTCCAATGCCACTGTCAACGGAGACTGTATTGAGTGCTGGGTAAGACACAAGGAGTTTGTGATTACAAGAGAGAGCATTCAAGATTTTCTGGAAACTCGTCCACCATCTCAGCCAATCACTGTTGCTTATGAGGACAGAATGGGTTCTACTGATGAGATGATTAAACTCCTTGGTGGTGAACCAAAGAAATCATCCATTAACACCATCAAGTTCTCTCCAGAAATGAGGACCCTAAGCTATGTGATGATTCACAATCTTTATCTGGTCACCAATCTCACCACTCTCTCTGCTCCAAGAACAAGATTTCTGTATGATCTCTTCACACATAAGGAGATTGACATTTGTGGCCATATCATGCATGTCCTGAAGAAGAGCATCACAAAGCAGAATTCACGAACTGTAATGTCGTTCCCCTCTTTGATCATGGGATTGATTGCCAAGGCAAATCTCAAGCTACCTAGTGGCCTCACGTTTGTTTAGAGGGACTATCCCATTGGTGGTCATACACTGACTAGGAGCACTGCACACATCAAGGGATCGAAGACCGGTGTGCATACCATTCCACCACCACGACAGGTTCAGCAGGATGAAGGCGAAGATACAGAGGAAGAGATTGACAGGTTCACCTCGGCTCCTGAGCCCTCTACACAGCCATCATCTTCGGCTCCTCCACAAGGCTTAAGCAAACTAGATCAGTTGCTTGCTAAGATGGATCAGATGTCTACAGTGCTTAACTCCCATGTGCAGTACACCGCGGACCAGTTTGCATACCTTGAAGGACAGATCACCGTGCTCTCTTCTCAAGTACAAGACTTATCTATGGAGCACGGCTCAGATTCAGAGTCAGATCAGTTCTGACCCTTTGGCCATTCCGGTCAAAAAGGGGGAGATAATTCTAAGGGGGAGCTAGAGAAGAGCTTGCACAGTGTTAGGGGGAGCATAGTCTAGCATCTTAGTAACATTGGTTATTGGTTTTTCAGACGGTTTTTATTTAGTACTTTTTAGTTTTTATAAATGTTTTACGGTTTTTGGTTTAACGCTTTGATACTATGCTTTAAGTATTTTTTTCAGATGTTTCTTTTGTGTTATTCTCTATGCTTTGTAGCGTACTTTGCATGTTCCCATGTTGCTTTTGTAAGCTTTAAGGGTTGTTTTGTTTCATTGCATGATTTGTAGGCTTTTATGGTTTGTGCCATGTATTTGCAATACTTTGCTTATGCAGCCTTTATGCTTGTGCTATTGAAGTTTAATGTCATACATTTACTTCACTACATCACTCTTGTGCCCGTGTAGGATTGTTCCTAGATGCATATATGTTCTATGCATTGGTTGAGTGATGAACACTCTTATGCCCTAGTAGGATTGTTCCTAGATGCAAATTCTTCAAGAATTTTGCATTGGTTGAGTGTTGGATGTGCAAATGGTACTCTTCATATGAGCTTATCATCTTGTATATCCGGATGTTCATTACTTGTGTGAATGAGCATAGTAATTGCTTGTGTATAGTGATTACTCGTTTGATCTTGCCATGATTTAGTGTTTCTATTTCATTCTGCTTGATCATGTGGTTATTGCTCCATATGCTTTTCAAGTTTTCTGCATACAATGATAATATTTTGTTGTTGTGTTTCAGGAGTTACTTGTTCATATGTTTCAAGAGCTTATCAGAATCTAGAATTAGGTGTGAGTGAGTTTTGCCTGTGTTCCCAAACTCACGTTTAAGTCTAGAGTCTGTTTTAGGGTTTTGTCACGGAATAGCCAAAGGGGGAGATTGTAAAGTTATGATTTACAACTATGTGTTTTGTTGGCTTTTATTCCGTGCCAAATTTGATTGTAATTTCTATCAATCGTTTATACCCTGTATTTGTTGTGGGAATTGTTGTAAGGGGTGTGTGATAGAGAGTGTGTGAAGACTCAAGCAAGTTGGAAGCTGATGGAATCTCGCGGGTATCTCGCGACTAAGCTTCCCGCGAAGTGAAGCATGTGCCCCGCACATGCTGGAATGCGAAGAGTCATGATAGATGGAGACAGCTGTCTCTCGCAAGTATCTCGCGGGTAAGGCCTTCCCGCGAGACACCCGCGAGACATGCTGTTCTGCCAGCCTGTACTGACTGACTCACACATTTTGCACCTATCCTATATAAACCCCCATTACCCACAAATGTTGAGGAATGCTTCAGAGAGAAAACCCTAGCCAAACACATTTGTAATTAGAGATTGTCATCCCCACCTTTCTCTATACACTTGCTTGTGGTATCTCTTCAACCCTTCCCTCTCCATTTCCACACCATTGAGAGGTTGATAGCCCAAACACTTACCACACCTTTGGAGAGTGTTGTGTGACGTTTTGGTGCTGTTGGGAAGCATTGGAAGAAGCCTGGAATGGCAGATGCAACATGGAGCTTGTTGCGAGATTCGGATAACTAAGACAAGACACGGTTCCGAGAAGCCTTGTTGGAGTAGGAGCTTGGAGGGCTTAGGTACATCGGGTAGATTAGGCTTGGAGGGTCTCTTGCTTACTCATGTATCCCAACTGATTGTCTAGTGGATCGATTTCCGCTTGGAGGGCGGCGGAGAGGTTTTTCGCTGAGTTCTTTGGTTTCCTCTTCGAAAACACGTCTTGGTGTTTTCTGTGTTTGCATCTCTCTTCCCTACTCTTTTATATTCCATTATACTGCTGTGTTGTTTAGTTTATGGATTAGAGTAGCTATATTGTTCATCCGCTCGCTTTTACACTATTCCGCACTTTATATTAAAGTTGTGTAAAATCTATCGAGCCGTAATTTTAATCGGGGGTCTAAACAGCTCTTGTGTTTTTCAACACGTTTTCGAGCTTTCAGCTCCATTGTTAGTTGAAAGGGCCGTTGACCAACCATCTCTTCGTGAAACTAATATTCCAATATGGTTTGCCACAAAGGATTGGAACTTTCTGCTTTCAAGTCTTGAGGATGCATACGAGAACATGGTAAAAGAATTCTATGCCAATGCCATTGTTGAAGGAGAAGAGTTAAAATATTGGGTTAGAGGAAAAAGTTTCTCAGTGACACCGGTTTATTTGGCGGAAATCCTACACATTAACCAGCCAATACTCCCCAGACCATCGGTATATGATGAGCTGAATCCAGATGAAGAGGTTCTTAGAGAAGCTTTAGGAGCTAATTTGGAATTCTCCTCCAATAGGAAATCAATTAGTATGGCATCCCTTTCCCCAGAATTGAGGCTACTCACAATGATCATGTGTAGCAATCTCTATCCTCTGTCCAGCACCGGGTATATGAATCTCAGTCGAGCATTATTCTTGCATGATCTGATCACTGACAAAGAGATTGATGTGTGTTCTCATATTTTCCACATCTTGGCCAAAATAGTTTACCGAACTGCTTCAAGGAATTGTATTCCTTTCTGTTGCCTTATCTCAAGGATCTTGAAGCTCAAAGGTGTCCATCCCTCGAAAGATGAGCGTCCATACCCAAGGCCAAGTCCAATTAACATTTGTACTTTTCATGCAAGTATGAGTCACACCAAGAAGAATACCAAGCAAGAAAGTCATGCAACTCCGGGAAGCTCAAGTTCTACCCCCCATTCCGTTGATGAACAATTAGAAAACATCATGGTTGCACTTCAAGAGATTAATACCAAGATATCCGGTCTATCTACTATCATGTACTCCTAGCACATTCGCTTTGATACAAAGGTCACATCTCTCCAAACTTAGATGGACGAAATTCAAAGGAAGCTAGAAGAAAATGGAGACTAGCTATTCCATGACAAAAAGGGGGAGATGGTGTCCATGATAAAAAGGAGGAGCTGGTGTCATTGATAGGGGGAGTGTAGTGATAGGGGGAGGAGTAGCTAGAAGTTTATATCTTTTGTTTACATTTTTTACTGTTACTACTTTTGTTTAAAGCTTTAAATACTCTGTTTTTAATTTCAGTTTATTTTCAGTATTTGTGATTTTCTCTATGCTTTGTAGCATTTTTTTGTACTTTTAAGATATTGCTAATATGTCTTAAGTACCACACTCTTGTGCCCTAGTAGGATTTTTTATCCTAGATGCAAATACTTCATGTATTTTGCGTTGGTTAAGTGTTGGACATGTAATTGATCCTTT
Organism: Quercus ilex subsp. ballota; assembly: GCA_032727855.1. Lineage (NCBI taxonomy): Eukaryota > Viridiplantae > Streptophyta > Magnoliopsida > Fagales > Fagaceae > Quercus > Quercus ilex. The sequence continues at coordinate 30,994,006 of CM064919.1, forward strand.
GGATTGTTCTTAATTGCATTGCATGTCTGGATGAGCATTTACTTGTTAAATGTTCATCGTAGTCATTCTTTAATGACTGTTTTTGTTTGATCAAGATATGCTTACATGTTTTATAATGTTTACAAACTTGATCACACTTTACTTGCTCATGTACATACCTTATGCTCAACTTGTCATAAGCTTAATGAAAGTTTTGTTTGTGTGCAAGTGTTTCAGGTTACAGCTATATACGTGCAAGTGCTTCATAGCTTCTAGATTAGGTGTGAGTGAGTTTTGCCACTGTTCCCAAACTCACATTTAAGTCTAGAGTCTGTTTTAGGGGTTTTGTCACGGAATAGCCAAACGGGGAGATTGTAAAGTTGTTATTTACAACTATGTGTTTTATTGGCTTTTATTCCATGCCAAATTTGATTGTAATTATTGTTCAATCTTTTGTACCCTATATTTATTGTGAGATTTGATTGTAAGGGTTGTGTGATGGAGAGAGAGAGTGTGAAGACTCAAGCAATTGAAGAATGAAGAGTTTTCGCGGGTAGCTCGCGACTAAGCATCCCGCAAAGTGACTCATGTGCCTTGCACATGCTGGAATGTGAAGAGTCAGGCCAGGATAGAGACAGCTGTGTCTCGCGAATATCTCGCGGGTAAGGCCTTCCCGCGAGACAACTGCGAGACATTCTGTTCTGCTAGCCTGTCCATTCTGATACACACTTTTTGTGCCTACACTATTTTATATCCACATTACCCACAAAAGTTAAGGAGTTCTTCTGAGAGAAAACCCTAGCCAAACACCTTGAGAGTTAGAGATTGTTATACCCATAATCCTCTACACATTTGCTTGTGGAATTTCCTCAACTCTTACCTCTCCATTTCCATACCATTGAGAGGTTGATAGCCCAAACATTTACCACACCCTTTCAGAGTGTCAAGTGAAGTTTTGGTGCTGATGGGAAGCATTAGAAGAAGCCAAGGATGGCAGATGCAGCAGGGAGCTTGTTGCGAGATCTGGAGAGCTAGACAAGACACGGTTCCGAGAAGCCTTGTTGGAGTAGGAGCTTGGAGGGCTTAGGTACGTTGGGTAGATTAGGCTTGGAGGGTATCTTGCTAACCCATGTATCCCAACTGATTGTCTAGTGGATCGATTACCTCTTGGAGGGCGGCGGAGAGGTTTTTCGCCGAGTTCTTCGGTTTCCTCTTCGATAACACATCGGCGTGTTATCTTGTATTTGTATCTTTCTTCCCTACTCTTTTACTTTCCATTTTACTGCTATGTTGCTTTAATTATGGATTAGAGTAGCTTGTTAGTTTATCCATTCGCTTTTTCACTATTCCGCACTTAGTATTAAGTTAGTGTAAAATCAATCGAGTCGTAACTTTTAAATGAGGGTCTAAGCAACTCTTGTGTTTTCAACACATTTTTGAGCTCTCAATTAGAAAATGATTGTACAAATTCTATTTTATGCAAGAGCTGAAGCAAAAACAAACTCCACATTATACGGATCTAAGCTATATAACCAACCAAATCATTACACGTGCACATGTATAAATAACTACTAAACTACAAAAATGAACTAATCCTAAACTACAAGTCGCACAAGTTGTTGTTCTAGACTGAAGGACTATCATATTGCAACCTTCCACTCCTATGTTTTGGACCCCTGCCTCTCTGCCTGAAAGTTTGTCTCGCTATATCTCAGTGCTTGTTCATCATAGCTTGCAATAGACTTGCCCTTCTGATACCCTGTGGGAGTTGCCTAATAAAATTTCAAAGCAAAGAGATAACAACTAGTCCTGGACTTTGTCTTCGAGCATTACTTAGAACATATAATACCTTCTCGTAAGTTGCAAAAAAGGGAAAGTGAATATAATTGATACTATTATACACCATAAGATTAGTTTAAACCATAACTAATTACCCTTCAATCAGCTAATACTTTTTTTGTTCCTAACATTTACATCTAGGGTTCAACTCCTCCTCTCTTAAGGCATGCTTACATTATATTCTTATAAAATAATTATATTATACTTTCCCAAGTATCACATAGGTTTGCGAGAAATGTTAGATTCAAAAGATTTAGGAATTTATGTATTTAGAACTCTAATGTGTAATATTGGCAAACCATGATCAAAACAATATGTTTAGTCTTGTTTAGGCTTGCTCAAAGTTATATATTTTATGTAAAGTTGGAATCGAGAGACTGCCGATGCATTGGTGCATTTCGGCCTGGCTCGAACGATCGAAAGTTAGACTCGATCGATCAAAAGTCGGCCAGAATATTTTTCTGCAGAATTTTCCAACTCAGCCCTAACTCATTAAACATTTTGGGTTTTCTGTTTTTGCCCTAGGTATAAAAGGCAAAACCCTAGCCACGTTTTTATGAGTTGCTCTTGTTTCATTATTGCTCATACTTTGCTGTTTGTGTGAATCTCTTGTGAGATTATTGAGGAGCTTTCCTTCACATAAACTTAGGGCTTTTAAGGTAGAGATTATTTCAATATCTTGATGATCAACTCGGTTGCTGCCTTTGGAGCTTAAAGAATAACAAGCGTGGGTACTTGTAGCTGATTGGAGAATCCAAGAAAGAAGGAGTCCGTGGATTCGAAGCTTGCACGTGGTCGTGTCAGTAAGTTCTATTGGTGGGTAGCATTAGGAAGTCAAGTGGGGAGCTTATAAGTCCTTTTGTATGAACTTCGATTCTTTCGTATAGTGGATTCAGGTTTACCTTGAGGATAGCTAGGTCAAATCCTCCCCAGGTTTTTACCGTGTGGTTTCTTGGGTGATCGTATCATTGTGTAATTTATTATTCCGCTGCTTTATATTTTTGATATGATTGTATGTTTGTGATAACCTAGAATTGCATAATTGGACTAAGTTAATCACTTGGCTAATTAACTAGGTTAATCTGGTTGGTTTAAGGGGTCTAAAACTGTTCAAGTGGTATCAGAACGGGTAGCTCTTCTTGTTTGAGATTTTTTTGATCTCTAAGCTAATCCTTGACCCCTGTTGTCATGGAACATGGACACTCTCTAGTTGTTCCGCCTCACTTTGATGGGAATAACTATGCTTATTGGAAAGTAAGGATGAAAGCATTCCTGAAATCTATTGATGAGAGGGTTTGGAATTCCGTTGAGTACGGATGGGAGAGGCCCACTACTCCTGTGAGTGAGTGGGAAACTTCTCAAAAAGAAGCAGCTAGGTTCAATAGCAAAGCTATGAATGTCATCTTTAATGCTGTTTCCATGGAGGAATTTAAGAGAATCTCTAATGTTGAGATTGCTCATACTACTTGGAAAATTCTCCAGACTGTGCATGAAGGCACAAAGGCAGTTAAGATCAATAAATTGCAACAATTAACTTCTAGATTTGAAAGCATTAGAATGTCTGATGATGAATTTTTTGATGAATTCTATGCTAAATTGAATGATATTGTTAATTCTGCATTTAATTTGGGTGAAATCTATGATCAACTTAAAATTGTTAGGAAGATTCTTAGATCTTTAACTGAAGACTTTAGACCCAAAGTGACTGCCATTACTGAGAGCAAGGATGTGGACTCTATCCCTGTTGATGAGCTTGTAAGATCTCTTCAGTCCTATGAGTCAGACCTACCCAAAGTAAACAAATCCAAATCAATGGCTCTTAAGTCTGTTGATGATGTTGATGTTGGTGGATTTGATGATGAACTCTCTGCTATAGAGATTGCGTACCTTGCCAAGAACTTTAGAAACTTTCTTAGGAATAACAACAGAAAGGAAAGAGGTACAAACACTGCTGAACCTAGAAACTTTAGGAAGAATGATCTCACTAAGATTAATGACATTGAAAAACCTAGAGAAAAAGTTGGTCAATCTTCAAACAATTCTTTGGGTGCTCAGTGTTTTGGTTGTCAAGGGTATGGTCACGTTAAATCTGAATGTCCTACATTCTTGAGGTCTAAGGGTAAAGCTATGGCTGTAACTCTTAGTGATAATGAGGTTTCTGATGATGAGTCTGGATGTGACGAGGATGGAAACTTCATTGCTTTCACTGCTACTGCTGTAGTCAATGAAAGCATGTCTGTTGAGGAGAAACCTTCTGATGGGGAACTCTCTGAGGATGCAGATCTTCAGGAGGCTATGAATGTTGAACTTGGCCTGAAGAAAATTGATTCTCATAAGCTTGAAAAGAAAATTTTTCTTGTTAAATTATTTGATGCTAATGATCTTTTGAACCATGTGAAATCTGAGAACATGCTCTTGCTTGATAAAGTTAAAACTTTGGAACATGATTTATCTGTTGCTAGATCTGCTAGTTCTAAACTTGATCAAATGTTAAATATTCAAAAGTATCCTTCTGACAAATCTGGTTTAGGTTATGTTGAAAGCATCTCTGTGTTTGCACCTAATTCCACAAACTTTGTTCCTTTATCTTCTTCTGAACCTTCCATAAGTGAGGTTGTGAGTGAAACTGTCAAACCACCTGTGAGTGAGCTTGTCAAACCTGTAGAAGTTTCACCTCCTAGGAAGATTAGGGTTAATCTGGGAGAGTCCAAACCTAAGGAGTCTACCCTTTCTAAGGACAAGATGCATGGTAAACCTGCTTGGGTTTGTCATATTTGTGGAAAATCTGGACACATTCGTCCTAATTGTTACAAGCTTCAAGCTATTAAGAGAGCAAATAAACCAAAAGTGTCTGTGCCTCAAGCACAAGATCCTATGGCACTTATTGGTGAATTGGTAAGGGCGTTAAACCTTTATTCCAATCCTGGAGTTGGAAATCACTCGAATGTGAATAGGAACTCCAATGTTCGTGGTGCATCTAAAAGGTTTTAGATGCAAAAGACTCGATCTAATTGAGTCTTTCTGACATGGTCCTTGTGCTTCATTGCTCATTCCTTTGTGACCATTGTTCTTTGGTTTTTGTTTTTTTTGTTTTTTTTTGTTTGTTTCTAGGATTTGCATTGCATAACATTCATGCATTTCATTCTAGGATTTATTTGTCTTCTCTTTTAAAATAAAAAATAAATAATAAATAAAAAAAGAGAAAAGCAAATTGTGTTTGGCACTATTTTTCTTGGTCTTTGAAAACAAGGTTGGTCAATTTATTTACACATAACATGTCTTGTGTACCTTGTTTAGCTTTGATGAGCTTATTTATTGCACTTTACTAGTTGAAGCTTTGTAGTGCATGTTGTGTGGGAAAGATGTTTATGGTGTTTATCACTTTGTCTTAATCTTGAAGTCACATGTTTTTGATTGTCGGACTTGATCCTTTTGAGAAAGGCATAAATAATCATCTCACCACTGTTCACTAGCCAATCATGAACACCTTAGTGCATATCATAAGATTTTGTGCTCGAAAAAGTGTAGCACATGCACAAAAAGAACATAAGGTGTAGCCTCGGTTTAATTGCTTAATGATTAAAATTGGTGTGTACTATTAGGCTTGATGCCAATTCACATAACTAAAATATATGTGTACATTATGAGGCAAAATCAAGAAACTTACATGATTGCAAGCTTTTGTTCTAAGAGATGTGGGAGTTATATGATGTAACTCTTTAGGTGATCATCTCTTTTGAATTCTATGTGATGGATTTTGTAGACTTTGTGATTGATTGCTATTCACATATCACCTCACATGTATCTCAAGCTTTTGCTAGTTGCACACACTACACAAGTTACTCTTTGCTAAACACTGTACATGTTATTGTGTGTGTTTTTGGTTTGACCAACCAAGTTTGAAAATACCTTGAGTTTTATGCAAAACATTTTTTTTGCTTGAGAATTTAAAGGGAGAATGGCTAAAATTTTCTTTGGAGAAACTGGGCTTAAAATTTGGGTTTTTGAAAAAGCGTTCCATCTCATACTCATGCATTTTGTTTCAACAATTTTAATGCTTTGAGGAGTTGTTTTCAAAATGTGGTTTGTGTTTTTCAAAACTGTAATTTTTTTTCTCAAAATGTTGTAAGTCGCTGCCTGTTTCGATCGATCCAATCTGTTTTTCGATCGATCGAAAATTACTTAAAATTCTTTTAGAATTCTCGGATTGATTCGATCGATCGAATGTAATTTTTGATCAATCGAATATCGTGAATCATGTTTTTAAAAAACTCAGATCTGACTTTTTCAAAGTCACTTTTCAAAAAGGTTCAAACTTTTCTTTTCTCTCTCCGACTCGGCAAGGCTCCACAACAATTTTTTTGTCATTTTCTCCCAAAATTTTTGCAAGGTTTCTCTCTCCTTGAGCCGGTATGTCTATATTACCCTTTCTTTCGCATTATTTTTCGTGATTTCATGCATTAATTCATGGTATTTGGGTAAATTTTTGGACTATGCATTAATTGGGATTTTTGTTTAATCAAACCTTGTTTTGTGAAATTGATCAATGGGTTTTGTTGCTATATGGATATATTCATGATCTATGATAGTTAATTTGATCAATTTGGAGTTTTATGCAAAATTGAAAATTCTAGGGTTTGAGTTTGATCCGAATTGGGGATTTTTGTTCAATTGGGTTTAATTGATAAAATTGGCTTGTTGTTTTGATGAAATTGGTCATTCTAATCTGTTTTCAACCATGTGTGATTATCAATTCATCAATTTGTTTCAAAACATTCAAGTGGTTTTTCAAATTTTTGGAGTTTTTGGTAGAAACTCTATGCTCAAGCCAATTTTGTGCAATCGAACTTAATTTGAACTTTGTTTACTGCATTAGTACATGCATCATGAAATTGTAATTGTTCATGCATCATATAGATTTTTGTTCTATATTTTTTTTTGTGCTAACTTGCAGTCTACCCTTGGGTTTATTTTTGTTTTATTTTTTTCTTTTGGTTTTACCTCTGTGTCTTTGTCCTTTCCTTAGCATTATACCTAGGAAGACTGGGGCTCGTAGGTCTGTTTTCTCACCTTCTCCACCCCCTCCTTCTTTTGACTGTGAGAAGTTTTCGAGTGAGAAAAACAAAGAGATTTTTGAGAAGTTGAACCTTAGGAAAAAGATTTGGGCTAAGCGTTCTGTTCTTTTAGATGAGCTTGATCCTGCCATTAGGGCAAACTTTGAACGTCGGGGCTGGTTACCCTTGGTGGATATTTCTGATTCTCCTCCACCTGCTACCTTGATTAGAGAGTTATTTTCGAACATCTCTATTCACGTCTATGATTCCAACACTTTGGTAAAGAGTTGGATACGAGGCGTAGAGTACACCATTACTCCTAAGGTAGTGGCTAATGCTCTAGGGGTACCTTTGGTCCAGCATCCAATCTACCCTTATGATGAGTTTTCTTTGTTGAGTGATGTCATGTCTTACATCACTGGGTCTTCTATCCAGTGGGGTTCTGATCCTAGGATCACCTCTGCTGAGCTATCTGAGTTGCACTATCTCTTCTTTAGGATAGCCTGTCATTCTTTTTGGCTCATTTCTCATCTTCACACCATTCCTCTCGAGCGGTGTGTCTTTTTGTATGCTCTAGTGACAGATGCTCCTATCAGTTTTCCTCATTTGTTTCTTCATTCTTTGAACGAAGTTTATAGGAGTTCATCTTCTTCTCATGCCCTTGTCCATCCTATTTTTATTCATAGGATTTTGTTATATCTTGATCTTGGTGGTTTTCCTTCTTCTGAGCCCGTTCATGTGGTTGCTCCCATAGGTGCATCTTTTCTTAGACAGAGGGCTGCTCATCTTTGAGTTGGCTCTAAACACCCTAGGTCTGAGCCTTCTGGTAGCGCACCTCCTCCTTCTTCTTCTACAGGTCCTGCTGGTGAGGATGTTCCTGATCCTGTTGGTGATGCTGTTGCTGCTGATGTTCCTCCACCTTCTTCGGGCGACTTTGATGTACGTCGTACCTTGGAGACTGTCATGACCGTTCAGGCGACTCATAGTCAGATTTTGGTGGACTTGCTTGATGAGATTCGTGCTCTGCGAGCCGTCTTGGCGCATCTTCATTCACCCTTACCACCTCCTTTTGATGATGGCTTGTGATTGCCCTTTGGCATTTCATCACAAAAAGGGGGAGTAGAGTTTTGACTTGTAAAGGGGTTTTTGTAGTGAGGGGGAGTATATTTTTTGTTTTGAGAAGCTATTGGAGTTTTTAGATTGTATCTAGGTGTTTCACTTTGTATATCATTTTTTGAGCTATTCATGTTAGGGGGAGTAATATTGTTTTTGATATGCATGATATATACATGATTCTTGTTTCTTTGTGATTCACTGTTTATTGATTTATATTTATGAGTTGTTCATTGATATATGTCTTTATTATGTGTTGTGTGAATTATACAAGAATGTTATACCTGTTGATTTACTGTTTTCTGTCACACATGCGTTTATGCGTTTGTTGAGTGTTTCAGGAATATACAGGTTGATTCAATTGAGTTATTGTCTACACTTGCAACTGATGGATAGTAGTTAGGATTGAATTTGAGTTTATGAGCATTATTTTTGTAAAGTGCTTTTACTTGTAAACTTTGAGTTTTTAATTTGTGTTTTGTCATGGATTGTCAAAGGGGGAGTTTGTTAGGTTCAAAAGATTTAGGAATTTATGTATTTAGAACTCTAATGTGTAATATTGGCAAACCATGATCAAAACAAAATGTTTAGTCTTGTTTAGGCTTGCTCAAAGTTATATATTTTATGTAAAGTTGGAATCGAGAGGCTGCAAATGCATTGGTGCATTTCGGCTTGGCTTAATTGATCGAAAGTTAGACTCGATCGATCGAAAGTCAACCAGAATGTTTTTCTACAGAATTTTCCAACTCAGCCCTAACTCATTAAACGTTTTGGGTTTTCTGTTTTTGCCCTAAGTATAAAAGGCAAAACCCTAGCCACATTTTTATGAGTTGCTCTTGTTGCATTGTTGCTCATACTTTGCTGTTTGTGTGAATCTCTTGTGAGATCATTGAGGAGCTTTCCTTCACATAAACTTAGGGTTTTCAAGGTAGAGATTATTTCAATATCTTGATGATCAACTCGGTTGCTACCTTTGGAGCTTAAAGAATAACAAGCGTGGGTGCTTGTAGCTGATTGGAGAATCCAAGAAAGAAGGAGTCCGTGGATTCGGAGCTTGAACGTGGACGTGTCAGTAAGTTCTACTGGTGGGTAGCATTACGAAGTTAAGCGGGGAGTTTGTAAGTCCTTTTGTATGAATTTGATTCTTTCGCATAGTGGATTCAGGTTTACCTTGAGGATAGCTAGGTCAAATCCTCTCTAGGTTTTTACCGTGTGGTTTCCTGGGTGATCGTATCATTGTGTTATTTATTATTCCACTGTTTTATATTTTTGATATGATTGTATGTTTGTGATAACCTAGAATTGCGTAATTGGACTAAGTTAATCACTTGGCTAATTAACTAGGTTAATCTGGTTGGTTTAAGGGGTCTAAAACCGTTCAAGAAAGATCAAAACCACAAAGAGAACAATTCATAGAAGTTCAAATCCTTTCACAAAACAAAATAAATTTTCGAGGTGATTCCATTCGTAATTAGGAAAATAGTAACACCAACCAACCCATGATTTCTCTAGTTTTGTGAATTTAAATGGGAGGTAGAGTGTAGGAGATAAGGATCAAACTCAGGATCTCATGTTCTAATACCATGTTAAATTTCCGATTGTTAAATACCATGTTAAACTAATCTTACGGTTTAAATTGATCTTCAAATTTTCACATATACAAGTGTAATATGAAGAACTAGCAAAATCCAAATTAACATACCATAAAGCGGTTGGTGGTGAGTTACATATTTCAACAAATGCAAAATAAAAATGACAACATGCTTTTTACAATACAAATCTACAACTCAACTCCCATGACATTATTCGTCAAGAAAAGTAGAAAACACAAGCCAAAAAATGAAAAAAAAAAAATTTATTGTTGAGGAGAAAAATTACCCTCGTCTTAAAAACGAAAAGCTAGCTTCGTCCATCAAGCTGGCCTTGTCCATCAAGCTAGCATCGTCCTTAGAGCCAACTTTGTCATTCAGACGAATAACGATGGCACGCACAAAATGAATCCTCCATTAATGACAAGCGTGACCTTTAATACACCAGATAAGCAAAAGCGTAACCAAAGGACCAACGGGCAAAGGACCATTGATTATGATAAACGCCTCTGCATTCAATGCTATTAAGACTGTCATTGATCAAGGAAGATGTTACGCATTTATTACGCTCATTAATGATAAAGAGTAACGGACGAAGCAACGGTAACGAATGAGTTGTACACAACAGACATGAATTCCGTAACGTATTAGCCGTTAAGCATAAATGCAGGAATTCATTACCCATTAATGCAGCAAACAACTATAAAAGGAGAAAGCACCAGAAACCCAAGGTACACCTAATTACACACAAAAATACTCTACAAAAATCACTCTCTAGTTTGTTTCTCTCTAAAATCTTCCTCCCTTACCAACTTAAGCATCGGAGGTGGTTTGGCTAACGCCAAACTGGCGTGTTACTCTTCCACCCCGCTCATTTTGCAAGTTTTCTTCCAACAGAGATGACCCCAATCACAGCTTTGTCCATCCACTACGACGAGGAGCTCTACTGCTGATTTTTTGCATCATCAGTTTAGCGCCGTCTGTGGGGATGCTAATCATTAAAGCCATCTTTCCTGGTGACAAAAGAGTTCCTCAAAGTATGAGATGGAAGTAGAGACTGTACCTCAACCAAATGTAGTGCAACAACAACAAATCCAAGCCCTCTTGGCCAATGTGGAAGAGCTGACTCGCCAAAATGAAGAACTGTGAAAGACAATGGAATCCCAAAACGTAGAACGCCGGCAAACAAGTGAAAACTAGAATGAAGAAGAATCAAACTCTCAAGCGAACAGGCAAGACAGGACCTCAGGAAAAGATTCCACCAGGGTGGAGAATAGGCTTCGCAACATAAGAAGGGGATGGATGAACTAAAAAGCGCTATGAAGGACAAATGTGGGGAGAATTTAAATGGGATGATTCAAAGGATGAACTCACCATTTACTACTGAAGTACTAAACCGTCCCCTCCCATCGAAATTTTGTCTCCATAGTTGGAGTCGTATGATGGTTCCAAGGATCCCTTGGATCACATTGAATCATTCAAGACACTAATGCTATTGCAGATAACCCCAAACGAGGTGATGTGTATGGCATTTCCAACAACATTGAAAGGAGCAGCCAGGGTATGGTTCAGCATTATACCCCCAGGAACTATTGCAAATTTCGAACAATTCAGCAAGGGTTTTGTTCTTCATTTCAATTGGGGCAAAGACACAAGAAGCCAACTGGTCACCTTCTCAACATTCAACAAGCAGAAGGAAAATTTCTAAGACAATACATGACCCAATTCAATAAAGAGCTACTGCAGGTAGACGAAACTGAAGATTAAGTCATCCTAACAACTTTCCAAGCAGGGTTGTTACCCGGAGATTTCTTCTTCTCAATCACCAAGAGTCCACCAAAAATAGTCACGGATCTACTCCAAAAAGCTCAAAAGAATATGAATGCAGAAGGAAGAGAGACGAAAGGAACTTATGAAATTGCACTCACCCATGGGGCGTTGAGTATAAAATGGACTTTTCCTTTGAAATCCCATTTTTAGCATTAAGCATGTTTGCATTTTTGTACTCTTGCTAGAATTTCTATCATTCACAAATAAGGCAAGAAAATAAGTTTACTCAAAAAATATATATACATATATAAATGTATATATACATATATCTTTCATGATGTATTTCCTTCTTCATTTCCTCCCTTCACTATGATCCACGAATGAAGGAGGAAAACCTAAAGACGCACAAGCGTTGGAATAACTCACGCAGCACAACATTGTCATGCCTAATAATGTCATGATGAAAACCTATGGTCAAGTTTTACTCACTTTACTCTACTGATCATGTCTATTGAACGAGTGTTAATGTAGATAAATGATGGACCATCTTTAGAATGGCCTCAACCCATTTTGGTTCTAGTAGAAGGCCTAGATATAAGCAGGTACGAAGTAATCCGTCATTCCAGAGAAGGCTCCTACTACCTAAAGTCTTTAGACAGCCAGGAGTTACCTCGACCATGGAACATAGAACACTTGAAAAAATAGTACCAGTAAGGAATACTTTACATTTCAAGTTGCTCAATCTTCATATCAGTATGTACGACAATTATTACTTTCATCATTCGTAGATCAATAATACATGAAAGCATTATCCATGCGTATTTATCAATGATTATCCATGAATTATTTGTCAATAAAAATATGTGCAACACTTAGGAGTTATCCATGGGAGATGTCTCAAGGATCTCCATCGTTAGAATTTCAAATCAAAAGTTGTTCACACACAGCCAACGGCGTCATAGCCATCGAAGTTGTTAATACACAACTACTAAAGTCAACTAAATCAAAGTTGTTTAAACACAACTAATATGACCGCCATTCAAGCATGAATAAACAAAACAAAAATGGTTAACCAAAAGGCGCTCCAATACCACAACTTTAAGTCACAAGTACAGCGCAACATCGTCATTCAAACATGACTCAATAAAAGTTGTTCAAACCCAGCTAAAAATACTAAGTTGTTCAAACACAACTAAGATCGTCATTCAAACATGACTCAATAAAAAGTTGTTCAAACACAGCTAAAAATAATAAGTTGTTCAAACACAACTAACATCGTCATTCAAACATGACTCAATAAAATCATGTTCAAACACAACTAAAAATAATGAGTTGTTCAAACACAACTAAAATCATCATTCAAACATGACTCAATAAAAAGTTGTTCAAACACAACTAACATCGTTATTCAAACATGACTCAATAAAAAGCTATTCAAACACAACTAAAAATAATAAGTTGTTCAAACACAACTAAAATCGTCATTTAAAAATGACTCCATAAAAAGCTATTCAAACATAGCTAAAAATAATAAGTTGTTTAAACACAACTAAAATCGTCATACAAACATGACTCAATAAAAAAATAAAAAATAAATAAAAGTTACGGGAGTTTGTACGAAAGATGAATTCACACAGACGATACCAAGACTCTCACAGGTGAAGTAAGAATTTCTACCATTCACAAATAAGGTGAGAACAAAATTTTACTCAAAGCAAAAAAAAAAAAAAAAAATGTACATATATATATATATATCTCTCTTTCATGTTAAGTGTATTTCTCAGTCTACATCATCTCAACGATGAAGATTCTACTGACGAGCATAAGCTCAGGTAGTCAATCTATATCATCTCAATGATAAAGATTTTACTGATGAGCGTAAGCTCAGGTAGTCAATCTATATCATCTCGATGATAAAGATTTTATTGACAAGCATAAGCTCAGGTAGTCAATCTACATCATCTCAATGATACAGATTCTACTAACGAGCATAAGCTCAGGTAGTCAATCTACATCATCTCAATGATACAGATTCTACTGACAAGCATAAGCTCAAGTAGTCAATCTACGCGCCATTCCACAATAAATGCGAGCACACGAAAGATGAGGAAGGAAAAGTTTCAGAATTATTCCTGCCTTGTCACATAGACAAAGACAAGACTGAGGGGGCAACTAATGAGGAGAAAAATTACCCTCATCTTAAAAAAGAAAAGCTAGCTTCGTCCATCAAGCAGGCCCCATCCATCAAGCTGGCCTCATCCATCAAACCAACATCATCCTTCAAGCCAGCTTCATCATTCGGACGAATCATGCACTAAATGAATCCTCTATTAATGACAAGCGTGACGTTTAATACACCAGACAGGCAAAAGCGTAACCGAAGGATCAACAGGCAAAAGACCATTAATTATGATAAACGCCTCTGCATTCAATGCTAATAAGACTGTCATTGATCAAGGAAGACGATACGCATTTATTACGCTCATTAATGATAAAGAGTAACGGACGAAGCAACGGTAACAAATGAGCTATACATACTAGACATGAATTCTGTAACATATTAGACGCTGAGCATAAATGCAGGAATTCATTGCCCATTAACGCAGCAAACAACTATAAAAGGAGAAAGCACCAAAAAGCCAAGGTATACCTAATTACACACAAAAATACTCTACAAAAATCACTCTCTAGTCTGTTTCTCTCTAAAATCTTCCTCCCTTACTGACTTATACATCGGGGGAGGTTTGGCTAACACCACACCGACGTATTACTCTTCCACCCCGCTCATTTTGTAGCTTTTCTTCCAACAGAGATGACCCTAATCACAACTTCATGCATCTGCTACGACAAGGAGCTCAACTGTTGATTTTTTGCATCATCAATTACCAAGTAATAACTCATCAAAAAAAGAAAAAAATAATAATAACAAAGCAATAAGTAATGGTGGGTATCAAAATCCAAACATAATACAAATATCATAGAAGAAATTAAATCATAGTACCGAAATCCAAACGAATTGATGATATTGTTTTCTTTTTTGACAACAAACCAATTATTGATTATTATTATTATTATTATTATTATTATTTTGTTGGCTCAGTAATAACTAATAAATGAGAGATAGCAAAACCCTAAAGGGCATAATTCAAAGATGTTCATATTTTTTTCACAGGATAAACAAACAGTTACAAGCTATTACAACAGTAGGGGAAGGGGGGAGGGTAACAAGGAAGTACTTAATTGTGGCAGAACAAAACATACAAATACTACCATTTGAGAAGAAAAGCCACAAGTCCATCCAACAGCAGCATTTATGTTTCCACTCTCCTTTCACTTCAATCGCTAGGAATTGATATAGAGAGATTCAAACAAATTAAAGAGGATCACAAGAAAAAATGGTGCTACCAACAGATTTACCAAATTGGCATCACTATGTAGAAATTATTTGTTTACCTACACAAATGAAAAAAGTTTAATTAGTATTGGATAAAGTTAATGCAACAAAAAAAGGAAGTATCCTTAAAGCATTGTTCCATTTATTTTTATTTTTCCTTCAAAAAACAAAGAAAACATAAATCTCACCAAAATGTAAAAATTGATTTTAGCTACATTTCACTAACCTTTATCATCTGAAGCATTGATATCATCGCCATTATTGTTGTTGGTATCATCAGCTTGGTTGATTGTTGTCCCTTTTGATCTCTCCAAATACTTAGAACTAAGATTATGGGTCTCATAGCCAAAAATACCTTTGCGAACCTTGTGACGGAGGAAGATGAATGGTACATGCTCAATGATCCAATAATGTGACCCTTGCTTTGGATCCAAACTTTGTTCAAATTCGGTGGGCATATCTATAAATATCAGTTTGCTAAGGTTTATCAAGTGTTGGACACCAGAGGGCACCTCCATTAGTTGTGGACAACATTCAATGCTCAATTTTTCAAGAAGGGGTAACGCTTCTTTGTATATATTCAATGAAATCAATTCAGTCAAATCTGCGAGCCCTAGCACTTTGAGTTTTTGAAATCCTCCTTTCCTAATTTGCAATTGCTCTCCATTGTATGCTTCCATTTCCAGTATGAGCTCCGCTAGATTAGGAAGATTTTGAAAGGCTTTGAGTGGATCGTCACTTAACCTTGTCCAAAAAAAGTTTATTGAGACTAGGTGTTGAAGTTCTGAAATCCAGTTCGGCAACTTGGCTAAACGCCCCTTCATGGAGAGCTTTCGAAGACGTTTAGGTGGAGATGAAATCGGCTGTAAATCAATAACCTAATCTTCGTTGATCAAGCTTATATATCTGTTAAGCTGTTCATGTTCTCAATAGAGGTACATAAGGCCCTTCCACTCTCCCTAGTAGGTTATACCAAGCCTACATTCTTCAATTGGCTCAGCTTTCTCAAATCTTCAGCCTATTTGACCCCTCCATGATTTGCATACACGTATCGTAGGTTTTCTGGTGCCTTTAAGCATCCAATGATCCAATGTGTTTTAACTCCTCTTAAAATATTAAGACTAATATACATGTTGTTGTAAGAGGCAAAATTTTAAACCAATTATAAAATGCCACATCAAAATTTAGTGACAAATTCTAAATTAATATATTATTAAATTAATTAAATCAAATGATGACATATGTCATCCAAATTGACATCACATTGGCAAATTAAAATTTGCCACATGTCATTTGGCCCACAAGATAAAAATAAATTTCCTAATCAAAATTGAAGGATAATTATCTTTATTAAAATAAATAAATAAAATAGAGATAATTATTTATCTTTTGTTGATTATTATCTTGATCAAAATATGATCTTTATCAAAATAGTTAAATAGAGATAATTAACTCTAAGCAAAATTTGGGCCAATCAAAGTCTACTACATATCTTCAAGCATATCAATTCAAAGTAGAGCTTATCCTCTGAAACCACTATAAATAGAGGACATCCCCTCTCATTTTCAACAAGAAGTTTTTCAAGAAGTCCAAGCTCTGGAGAAATTCTGTATCAAGAATCTTTGAAGAAATTGAAGAACATTTGAAGGACTTGAAGAACTTGAAGGACAACAAATCTCTAACATGCTCAAAGCCAGAGATTTGTTATGAAGACCATTCGATCCATCTTCCAACCAAAGTGAAGAAAATTTCGCGTACGAGTCAAGACCAAAACGAGAATAGAATCTGAGGAGCACTTTTTGTGAAAGAGTAAAAATAAATAAAGATTGTATTCACTACTTGATTAATACAAAATTTTATATGTGGAACACTTTTCAATTTGTTTGATTTTCAAACTTTGAGAAATTTTATGTTTACAAATTTCTGGCATGCCCAGTGGGACCATCTCTACCTTTCATCTCTTCTTCAGCAATTTGTCACATTTTTTGAAGCCTGATGACTTCAAATAAGATTCGAATCAACAATCCTCTTTTTGGAACAAGTGAAGTTGATCCTACAATTGATTTAAACTCTTCATCAAGTTCTGATACTTCCTACGCTGGACCCATGACAAGGGAAAGAACAAAAGCTCTTGCAAAGGTCTATGCTTAAACAACACCCATACCCTAGTCCTCACCTGTTTTCAACAATTCTGAAACTCAGAAGTCACAAATAGCTTCATCTACGCATGGGGCAAGTAAAGTCATAGCTGGTCTAGTCAAAGAAATGTTGTCTCAGCCAGCTTTGTCTCAAACATCAAAACCAACCCAAGAAGTTCCAATGGTTGAAGAAGAAAACAAGTCACCCAATGGCTTCGAGTTCTCTTTTTAAGAAAATAGTCCTACTTCCAAGCTTAGCGACTCTCCTCACTCTGTTAGTTCATTTGTCATGCCAGTCATGATGACTAACACAACATCACTGGAGGAACAAGTCTCGACCATAGCCCAGACTTTAGAAGAATTAATGAAGTCTATGAAAGAAAGGGAAGCATTTTGAGACACACAAATAACTCTCTTAATGGATAAGATGGGGAATACATTTGGACAGAATCATGAAGATGAAAGCTTTAAGCCAAAACAAACCCATATTGACAAACCTGAGAGTATAGATCTAATGAGGATGCCTCAAAACTATCAGCCACTGAGGTTCCCAAAATTTGAGGGTAAAGGCAATCCAAGGCAACATGTAGCTGATTTTGTGAAAACTTGTTACAATGCTGGAACTTATGGGGATCTTATGGTCAAGCAATTTCTTCGCTCTTTGAAGGGAAATGTGAACAGTTTTAGACCCCTTAACACACAACTAGATTGAGTAGCCTAGTTAATTAGCCAAGTTGTTACTTAGTCAAATTAAGCAATTCTAGGTTAAAACAATCAAACACTCATATCATGAAAATATATAGCAGCGGAATAATAAATAACACATGATATGATCACCCAGGAAAACCAAACCGGTAAAAAACCTGGGGAGGATTTTACCCACCAATCCTCAAGACAAAACTAAATTCACTATGAAAGAATTGAAGTTCATACAAAAGAACTTACAAGCTCCCCGCTCGACTTCCTAATGCTACCCACCAGTAGAACTTATTGACACGACCCCGTGCAAGCTCCGAATCCACGGACTCCTTCTTTCTTGAATTCTTCAATCAGCTACAAGCAACCATGCTTGATATTCTTTAAGCTTCAAAGGCAGCAACCAAGTTGATCATCAAGATGTTGAAGTAATCTCCATCTAGAAAATCCTAAGCTTTGTGTAAAGGAAAGCTCCTCTAGATCTCACAAGAGATTTACACAAAACCGCAATGTATGAGCAACAATACAACTTGAGCAACACTAAAATGTGGCTAGGGTTTTGCCTTATATACCTAGGACAAAAACATAAAAACCCTAAACATTTTAATGAGCTAGGGCTGAGTTGGAAAATTGCAGAAAACGCAATCTGGTCGATTTTCGATCGATCGAATCTATTCCTCGATCGATCGAGTCAGACCGAAATGCACCAATACATCTACAGTCTCTCGATTCCAACTTTACAATAATTAATCAACTTTGAGCATACTTTAACAAGTCTAAACATGTTATTTTGATCATGGTTTGCCAACATTACAAATTAGAGTTCTAAATACATAAATTCCTAAACCTTTAGAACCTAACAAATTCCCCCTTTGGGAATCCGTGACAAAACCCTAATTAAAAGCTCAAAGTTTACAAGTAAAAAGCCCTTTACAAAAATAATGCTCATAAACTCAAATTCAAACCTAACTACTATCCATCGGTTGCAAGTGTAGACAGCAGCTTTGTTGAATCAACCTGTATATTCCTGAAATACTCAACAAACGCATAAACGCATATGTGACAGAAAAGAATAAAACAACAGGTATAACATTCTTGTAAGATTCACACAATACAAAATAAAGACATATGAATGAACAACTCATAAATATAAGTCAATAAGCAGTGAATCACAAAGCAACAAGAATCAATGTATATAACATGTATATCAATCAATGTTACTCCCCCTAACATGAATATTCCCAAAAATGATATACAAAGTGAAGCACCTAGATACAATCTAAAAACTCCACAAGCTCCTCAACAACAAAAAATAACAGAAAAATCTCCCCCTAACTACAAAAACTTCTTTACAAGTCACAAACTCCACTCCCCCTTTTTGTGACGGAATGTCAAAGGGCAATCACAAGTCGCCATCAAAAGGAGGTGGTGAGGGTGAATGAAGACGCGCCAAGTCAGCTCGTAGAGCACGAAACTCATCTAACAAGTCCACCAAAATCTGACCATGAGCCACCTGAACGGTCATGACAGTATCCAGAGTACGACGTACATTAAAGTCGGTCGAAGGAGGTGGAGGAACATCAGCAGCAGCAGCATCATCACCAACTAGATCAGGAACATCCTCACCAGCAATACCTGCAGAAGAAGAAGGAGGAGGTGCGCTACTAGACGGCTCAAACCTAGGGTGTTTAGAACCAACTCGAAGATGAGCAGCCCTTTGTCTAAGAAAAGACGCACCGATAGGAGCAATAACATGAACGGGCTCAGAGGAAGGGAAGCCACCAAGATCAAGATAAAGGAGAATCCTATGAATGAAAATAGAATGAACAAGAGCATGAGCAATAGATGAACTCCTATAGACATCGTTCAAAGAACGAAGAAAAAGATGGGGAAAACTAATAGGAGCATCAGTAACCAGAGCGTACAAAAATACACACCTCTCGAGAGGAATGGTGTGAACATGAGAGATGGGCCAGATAGAATGACAAGCTATCCTAAAGAACAAATAGTGCAACCCGGAAAGCTCAGTAGAGGTGATCCTAGGATCAGAACCCCACTGGACAGTAGTCCCAGTGATGTAAGACAAGACATCACTAATCTCGGGAGACACATCATAAGGATAGACAGGATTCTGGACCAAAGGTACCCCTAGAGCATCAGCCATTATCTGAGGAGTAATGGAGTACTCTATGCCTCGTATCCAACTCTTGACTAGAGTGTTGGAATCATAGATGCGGATAGAGATGTTCGAGTAGAACTCTCTAATCAAGGCAGATGGTGGAGGAGGATCAGAAATATCCACCAAGGGTAACCAGCCCCTACGCTCAAAGTTTACCCTAATGGCAAGATCAAGTTCATCTAAGTGAACAGAACGCTCAGCCCAAATCTTTCTCCTAACATTTAGCTTATCATAAATCTCTTGGTTTTTCTCACTCGAAAATTTCTCACGGTCAAAGGAGGGAGGAGGTGGAGAAGGTGAGGAAACAGTCTGACGGGCTCTAGTCTTCCTAGGCATAGTGCTAAGGAAAGGACAGAGACACAAAGTGAAAACCAAAAGAACAAGAAAACAAAACCAAGGGCAGACTGCAAATTAGCACAATAAAAAATATAGAACAAAAATTTATATGATGCATGAACAATAACAATGTTGTGATGCATGATCTAATGCAGTAAACACAGTTCAAATTAAGTTCAATTACACAAAATTGGCTCGAACATAGAGTTTCTAACAAAAACCCTAAAAATTTGAAAACCACTTGTTAAATTTTGCAACAAATTTGGTGAAGTGATCATTACACAATGTTGAAAACAGATTATAATAACCAATTTCATCAATACAACAAGCCAATTTCATCAATTGAACCTTAATTGAACAAAATCCCCAAATTGAATAAATTAGAAACCCTAGAATTTTCAATTTTTCACAAAACCCAAAATTGATCAAATTAATCCATCAAGAACATGTTTATAGTGTGTCCCCACAAAAACCCATTTATCAATTACACAAAATTGGGCCTAAATCAACAACAATCCCAAAAAGAAAAGATTCAGAAAATATGAGCATAAATGCATGAAGAATGCATGAAAAAAGTAAATAAACTCAAAAAGGAGGGGTAAGATAGACATACTGGCTTGAGGAAAGAGATTTCTTGCAAAAAAATCCGGAGGAAAACGACAAAAAAATTGGAATAGTTGAGCTTGCCAAGTCAGAGAGAGAGAAAACTTTTTGAAAATCTTTTGAAAAGTGTTTGAAAAAGTCAAGAATAGTGTTTTTTAAAAACCTGATTCGCGACTTTCGATTGATCGAAACAGACAGTCATTTTGAGACAAATTAAAACAGTTTTTCGATTAATCGAAAATCAAATTCGATTGATCGAAAATCAAATTCGATTGATCGAAACACACAGTCATTTTGAGACAAATGAAAGCACTTTTTCGATTGATCGAAAATCTGACTGGATCGATCGAAATGGGCAGAGGCTCACAAATTTTTGAGAAAAATCACAGTTTTGAAAAACACAAACCATATTTTGAAAATAACTCCTCAAAGCATTAAATTACAGAAACAAAATGCATGAGTATGAGATGGAATGCTTTTTCAAAAACCCAAATTGAATCCCAGTTTCTCCAAAGATGATTTCAGCCATTCCTCCTTTCAAATTCTCAAGCAAAAAAAATGTTTTGCATAATTCTCAAAGTATTTTCAAACTTGGTTGGTCAGACCAAAAACACATACAATAACATGTACAAAGTTTAGTAAAGAGTAACTTGTGTAGTGTGTGCAACTAGCAAAAACTTTGAGAAACATGTGAGGTGATATATGAATAGCAATCAATCACAAAGTCTACAAAATTCATCACATAGAATTCAAAAGAGACTATCACCTAAAGAGTTACATCCTATAACTCTCACATCTCCTAGAACAAAAGCTTGCAATCATGTAAGTTTCTTGCATTTTTGCCCCATTATTTTAGGTGAAATTTGGCATCAAGACTAATAGTACACACCAGTTTAGATTAAGTGAATTGGCATCAAGCCTAATAGTACACACCAGTTTTAAACATTAAGCATTTAAAGAGGCTACACCTTATGTTCTTTTTGTGCATGTGCTACACTTTCTCGAGCACAAAATCTTATGATATGCACTAAGGTGTTCATGATTGACTAGTGAACAGTGGTGAGATGGTTATTTATGTCTTTCTCAAAAGGATCAAGTCTGACAGTCAAATAACATGTGACTTCAAGATTAAGACAAAGTGATAAACACCATAAACATCTTTCCCACACAACATGCACTACAAAGTTTCAACTAGTCAAGTGCAATATATAAGCTCATCAAAGCTAAACAAGGTACATAAGACATGTTATGTGTAAATAAATTGACCAACCTTGTTTTCAAAAACCAAGAAACATCATGTCAAACATATTTTTGCTTTCTCCTTTTCTCCTTTTTTTTTTTTTTTTTTTTTTTTGGTTTAAAAAAGAGAAAACAAATAAATCCTAGAATGAAATGCATGAATGTAATGCAATGCAATTCCTAGAAACAAAAGCAAAAGAAACACAAAAACCAAAGAAAAATGGTCACAAAGGAATGAGCAATGAAGCACAAGGACCATGTCAGAAAGACTCAATTAGGTCGAGTCTTTTGCATCCAAAACCTTTTAGATGCACCATAAGCATTGGAGTTCTTATTCACATTCGAGTGATTTCCAACTCCAGGATTGGAATAAAGGTTCAACACCTTTACCAATTCACCAATAAGTGCCATTGGATCTTGTGCTTGAGGCACAGGCACCTTTGGTTTAGTTGCTCTCTTAGCAGCTTGAAGCTTGTAACAGTTAAGACGAATGTGTCCAGATTTACCACAATAATGACAAACCCAAGCAGGTTTACCATGCATCTTGTCCTTGGGTAGGGTAGGTTTAGTTTCTCTCAAATCAACCCTAATCTTCTTAGGAGGTGAAACTTCTACAGGTTTGACTACCTCACTCACAGGAGGTTTGACAGTTTCACTCACAACCTCACTCACAGAAGGTTCAGAAGAAGAAGCAGGAACAAAGTTCGTGGTATGTGGAGTAGACACAGAGATGCTTTCAACATATCCTATCCCAGATTTATCAAAAGGATACTTTTGAACATTCAGCATGTGATCAAATTTAGAACTAGCAGTTCTAGCAACAAATAAATCATGTTCTAAAGTTTTGACTTTATCAAGTAAAAGCATGTTCTCAGATTTCACATGGTTCAAAAGATCATTAGCATCAAATAATTTAACAAGCAAATTTTTCTTTTCAAGCTCAAGAGAATCAATTTTCTTCAGGCCAAGTTCAACATTCATAGCATCCTTTGCAGCAACTTTGCAAAGTTTATTATAGGCCTCTTGAAGATCTGCATCCTCAGAGAGTTCCCCATAAGAAGGGTTCTCCTCAGCAGATATGCTTTCATTGACTACTGCAGTAGCAGTGAAAGCAATGAAGTTTCCATCCTCGTCACACTCAGACTCATCATCAGAAACCTCATTATCACTAAGGGTTACAGCCATAGCTTTACCCTTATTTTTCAAAAACGTAGGACATTTAGATTTAACATGACCATACCCTTGACAACCAAAACACTGAGCACCCAAAGAATTGTTTGAAGATTGACCTACTCTTTCTCTAGGTTTTTCAAAGTTATTAACCTTAGTGGGATCATTCTTCCTAAAGTTTCTAGGTTCAACAGTGTTTGTACCTCTTGCCCTTCTGTTTGTATTTCTCAGAGAATTTCTAAAATTCTTGGCAAGGTAAGCTATCTCTGTAGCAGAGAGCTCATCATCAAATCCACCAGCCTCAACATCATCAACAGACTTAAGAGCCATTGATTTGGATTTGTTTGTTTTGGGTAAGTCAGACTCATAGGACTGAAGAGATCCTACAAGCTCATCAACAGGGATGGAGTCCACATCCTTGCTCTCAGTAATGGCAGTCACTTTGGGTCTAAAGTCTTCAGTTAAAGATCTAAGTATCTTCCTAACAATTTTAGGTTGATCATAGATTTCACCCAAGTTAAAAGCAGAATTAACAATATCATTTAGTTTGGCATAAAATTCATCAAAGGATTCATCATCAGACATCCTAATGCTCTCAAACCTAGAAGTTAATTGCTACAGTTTGTTTATCTTAACTGCCTTTGTGCCTTCATGCACAGTTTAGAGGATTTTCCAAGCAGTATGAGCAATCTCAACATTTGAGATCCTCTTAAATTCCTCCATTGAAACAGCATTGAAGATGGCATTCATAGCTTTGCTATTGAAGCCTGCTGCTTCCTTTTCAGAAGTTTGCCACTCACTCACAAGAGTAGTGGGCTTCTGCCATCCGTATTCAACGGAATTCCAAACTCTCTCATCAATGGATTTCAGGAATGCTTTCATCCTTACTTTCCAATAAGCATAGTTGTTCCCATCAAAGTGAGGAGGAACGAAAAGAGAGTGTCCATGCTCCATGACAACAGGGGTCAAGGATCAGCTCAGAGATAAAAAAAATCTCAGACAAAAAGAGCTACCTGCTCTAATACCACTTGAACAGTTTTAGACCCCTTAACACACAACTAGATTGAGTAGCCTAGTTAATTAGCCAAGTTGTTACTTAGTTAAATTAAGCAATTCTAGGTTAAAACAATCAAACACTCATATCATGAAAATATATAGCAGCGGAATAATAAATAACACATGATATGATCACCTAGGAAAACCAAACCGGTAAAAAACCTGGGGAGGATTTTACCCACCGATCCTCAAGGCAAAACTGAATTCATTATGAAAGAATTAAAGTTCATACAAAAGGACTTACAAGCTCCCCGCTCGACTTCCTAATGCTACCTACCAGTAGAACTTACTGACACGACCCCGTGCAAGCTCCGAATCCACGAACTCCTTCTTTCTTGAATTCTTCAATCAGCTACAAGCACCCACGCTTGATATTCTTTAAGCTTCAAAGGCAGCAACCAAGTTGATCATCAAGATGTTGAAGTAATCTCCATCTAGAAAATCCTAAGCTTTGTGTAAAGGAAAGCTCCTCTAGATCTCACAAGAGATTTACACAAAACCGCAATGTATGAGCAACAATACAACTTGAGCAACACTAAAACATGGCTAGGGTTTTGCCTTATATACCTAGGACAAAAACATAAAAACCCTAAACGTTTTAATGAGCTAGGGCTGAGTTGGAAAACTATAAAAAACGCAATCTGGTCGATTTTCGATCGATCGAATCTATTCCTCGATCGATCGAGTTAGACCAAAATGCACCAATACATCTACAGTCTCTCGATTCCAACTTTACAATAATTAATCAACTTTGAGCATACTTTAACAAGTCTAAACATGTTGTTTTGATCATGGTTTGCCAACATTACAAATTAGAGTTCTAAATACATAAATTCCTAAACCTTTAGAACCTAACAAAATGTACTTGATTGGTATACCGATCTAGCGCCTGGCTTCATTGATAGTTGGAATCAAATGGAGCAAGAATTCCTAAACTGTTTCTATCGTACTCAACGTATTGTTAGCATGATAGAGCTCACCAATTCAAAGTAGTGGAAAGAAGAGTCTATCATTGATTACATTCAACGGTGGAGAAATCTTAGTCTCAACTACAATGATCAATTATCTTAGGCGTCTGCAATTGAGATGTGTATTCATGGAAAGAATTAGGCTATAAGCTATATTCTTCAAGGAATAAAGCCTAAAACATTTGAAGACTTAGCAACATGCACCCATGACATGGAGCTTAATATTGCTTCCAATGGTCACCAAGGCCCGCCTGTTCAAGAACTCCGTAGGGGAAGAGAGAAACAATATCCTTGCAAAGGGGGAAAATTCCCTCCTAAACCGAAAAACAAGTAGTCTTTTCTGTAACTACTGCTCCTCTCAAAGTTCCAATTAAGCCCAAAATGAAAGAACAGACGCGTGCTCTCGCACAAGATAAAGGAAGAAGAAGACCGGCATTACAAGAGATGTAAGAGAAGCAATATCATTTACTTGAGTTGAAGTTGATTGAGCTACTAGAGATGAAACGTCCTCAAGAGGTTGACCAAACAAATGATCCTAAGTATTGCAAGTATCATCGCCTTATAGGCCACCCCATAGAGCGGTGCTTTGTGTTGAAAGATAAAATAATGGAACTAGCCCGTCAAGGAAAGATCGCATTTGATGATAAAGTTGTGACTTCCAATCTTACCATGGTGGCCTTAACAACCACTTCTACTTTTCTTACCATTCAATTTGGTTTATTTAAGCCTATTGAAGTGAGGGTACCTTTCTCCCTAGTGCCAATTCCCAAGATATCTGATGATGACACTCGTAGGGATAAACATGTCTATGAAGATGAACCTTCAATTACCAACGAAGAAGGATGGACCCTCATGACTCGACGAAGGAATCATAAGGCGAAATCTAATGTACACGCAAAGAAGAGTCCAAGGACATCTTGTGTGGTAAAAAGACCAACATGTGTGATGAAATCTAGAATTGAAGTAGCAGTACTACCTCTTGAAGATAAATCCATACAAAGTTCACGACAACCAGTTACTTTACAAGACTTCATCCTTTAGCATTTTCAAGATTATATCTTTTCATCTCTCACATGCTATCAAGTAAGTGATGAAGAAGAATCAAATTGCGAGGAGGAGACAGAACAAGTTATCATGTATAGACCCTACTGGTTTTCAATCATTTTCACTAATGATGATCGTTTGTTAGGCTCCAAAATTCACAATCACCCTTATTTGTGATTGGCTACATTCGAGAACAACAAATCAATCACATCCTTTTTGATAGTGGATTTGTAGTCAACATTCTACCACTTAAAATATTGAAAGAACTTGGAATCTCCTTGGATGAACTACTTCCCAATAAATTGATGATTCAAGGCTTTAATCAAGGTGGGCAAAGAGCAATTGGTAAGATTAGACTTTATATGCTCATTGGTGAAATGGAATCAAGTGCACTCTTCCATGTCATTGATGCCAAGACCACTTACAAGTTGTTTATTGGAAGACCATGGTTGCATTAGTATGGTGTTGTGCCATCTACGTACTACCAATACCTTAAATATTTCCAAGATGGACAAGTCAAGAAGATAGTAGCTGATGACAAGCCATTTACTGTAGCTAAGACACACTTTGCTAATGCAAAATTTTACTTGGAAGATGATACTGTTGAAGAAGCACAATTCGTTGCTTCACCATCTAGCAAAGAGGAAAAGCCCTACTCCAAAGCTTTAAGGATTGACTCTCCAATTGAGGAGAAGGAAACCAAGCAAACCAAGACTTCTATAAAAGAGAAGAAGCACCATACTTCAAAAGTAACTAAAGTAGTCCCTATGTTACACTACGTTCCAGTCACCAAAAGAAAAGAAAGCCAATCCCCATTTTCAGGAGATGAAGAGTCAGAATTGAAAGATTTGCAAGGACTAACTCTTCCAGTTTCTAAAATCACAAAACCAAGACCCTCAAGTCAACCGTTGAAAGGGTTCACAAGACCATCCCAGGGACTGATTGTTGAGCATGGGACTTTGCCCACCAAAAGAACCAAAGAAGGTTTTGCCCGCAATGCATATAAACTTATGGCTAATATTGGTTATAACCATGAGATGCCGAGTGGTTTGGGTAAGCTCATTCCTAAAGCCTACGGAAAAGAAGAACAAAAGACATCGAACGCCAAGGGTTTTAGCGCAACAAGTTCTAAAGCTGGAATTGGATACACTCCACCAACTCCCGTTCACATCCCCATTCAGAAAGCTAGTGTTTTGGTGATTTTAGAAAATGATGAAGAAGAAGAACAATCATTGAAGCTATCAAAGAAAACATCTGTTTTTGATCACATTGGCCAACCAGGAAGATGATAACTTTGTCAATGGCACACGAAGTTCTGTTCTTTCAATACTGAGTCATTCAAATTTTTCTCAACTGTCGAAGGATG
Source organism: Quercus ilex subsp. ballota (assembly GCA_032727855.1). Classification (NCBI taxonomy): domain Eukaryota; kingdom Viridiplantae; phylum Streptophyta; class Magnoliopsida; order Fagales; family Fagaceae; genus Quercus; species Quercus ilex. The sequence continues at coordinate 31,021,539 of CM064919.1, forward strand.
AGAAGGCAAGACAAAAGCATAATAAGATGTCAAATTTCCTTCCCAAAGATGTTAACAACACACTTTATATGGATCAAGATTCAAATGAGATTAGAGGCTTTATTCCATCTCATATGAAGCACAAAAGCATTTGGGAAGTAAATAGTGGAGAAGCCTTGACTGCCAAAAGGTGTACAATGGTGACTGTAGACACCGCATTTAGTACCCCTTATGACTCGGGCCCCCGTTCCCCAATGATGCCGAAATTCTAAGATCCAATGTCAGTTTAGGGCCCAATCATATTACAAATTGACTTAAGAGATGTTAAAATGGAAAATATAACTTTTAACAAGCTAAATATCTATGTTTGGAAAATAAAGACCAAAAGAAACTCTAAGCCTGCATACGCGGCCTAGAAGCCTGCGTATGCAGGCATGATTCTACATGTGCAGGTAAGGTTTCAGAAGCACCAAAAAGGTAAGTTTTCTGCATTAAAGACTAATTTATTGAACGAATCCCACGTCATCTGGGAGCCATTCCAAACCCCTATTTTTCACAATATAAATAGCCTTACATGGTACCTGATGATGCAAAAAATCAACAGTTGAGCTCCTCGTCATAGTGGACAGACGATGCTATGAATGGGGTCATCTTTGTAGATGGAGAACCTACAAAATAAACTGGGTAAAAGAGTAACACGCTGTTGTGGTGTCAGCCAAACTGTCTCCGATGCTTAATTTAGTAAGGGGGAAAGATTCTTGAGAGGAAAAGAATGGAGAGTGATTTCGTAGAATATTTGTGTGTGTGTGTGTGTGATTCGTCGTCCTTTGGGTTTCTGGTGCTTTCTCTTTTATAGTTGAATTCCTAATCAATGGGCAATGAATCACTGTATTTATGCTTAATGGCTAGTGCATTACAGAATCTTTGTTTGAAGTTCACAGCTCATTCTGTGACTGTTGCTCCGTCTTTATGTTTTGTCATCAATGATCGTAATAAATACATAACGTCTTTTCTGGGTAAATGATGATCTTCGCGTAGTGACGACCATAAATTTCTGACTCATTAGCTGCCCCCTTGTTGGAATTGTCATCTGTTAGACGAGATAAGAACAAATTCGCCTGACGCTTCGTATTCTGTGTACTGCACATTTATGACGGTTTTGATGTCTGAATAGTTGAATGCCATGTGTACGGCTAGGATGCGTTCGTCGTACGGACATGTCTCGATTTTCCCACACATGTTTTGGCCACTTGTTTTGCATTTTTCTCTCCTCTTTCCTTTCTACCGTATTTTTTCCTTATTTAGTTTTTGTTCTAGAGTTTGCTTCTCCTCCGAGCTTCCTTTCTCTATCTTGTGTTTCCTAGTAAGTTCTTCAGGCTCCTTCTTCTTTTCTGGTTCTTCCATGGTAGATTATTCTGATGTTAGGGTAGATTATTCTTTAGTAGCTTTCTTTTTTGCTCATTTAGGTTGCTTACTCGAGTCTATAGAGGGGGGAGTGTCTCGAAAGGGTTAGTTTCTTTGTAGGGGAGGACTATCCATACACTTCTATCCTTTCTTCGTTATTCCCTCTGGTTTCCCATTCTGCTGAGGTAGCCAGGTTGTTAAAGATGTCTGAGGTAAGGTCTAGTGATCTGGAGATGGGGTTATTTTCTTCTGATGATCGCGTGATCTTGGAGGCTACTTCTGTTTCCACCCCCTATAAAGCTTGGAATATCCCGTGTTCCCTTACGAGAAAGGATGAGCAGCGGATCAGGGATAGGTTTCAGTTTCCTAATTCGGTAAAAATTAGGATCCTGAGTGACGAAGAGAGGGCCTGTCACTCGTATGCTGATGAGGTTTGTTTTTACGAGGCCAACTTTACCATTGGCCTTTGTTTCCCTGTTCATCCCTTTGTTAGGGAACTTTTTTCTTACTTGCATCTTGCTCTGGCATAATTAGTGCCTAACTCCTGGCGGATCATCGTCTCTTGCATGGTGGTTTTGATGTATGATGGTGATGTCATTAAGAGGGACAAATTCCTCCATTTCTATCATCTAAGGAAATCGAAGGACCCTGGCTATTATGAGTTTAAGCCGTAGGATAGGGCTTCTAGGTTAATCCTCGATTACCCATCATCTCTTTGAAATTGGAAGCCAAATTTATTTTTTGTCTCGGGAAGTGGTTTGGAGTTCGTCCCTGGTGAGGACCTAGACGAATCCCCCAAGTTTTTTCTAGTTAGGGAGTTCCCGTGTCTAGTGCGTCTTTCTCTTCTTTCAGTTGCTTTTGCCTTCCTTCATGTGTGAAGATGATAGATAACTTACTTGCATTTCTATTTGCAGTTTCCCAACATCCTCGTCTAAAGAAAAGGTATCAGCGTCGAGCTAAAAGAGTGAAGGAGTACTTGGAGTCCGTTAAAGATTTTGACGAGCTCGTTTCTTCTCAATCTCTATTTCTTCACTTTTTGGGTTCGGAACCGTCTACTAAGGTTCGAAAGAATTTAGAAGTTGTAAAAAAGAGCAAGTGCTTCTTTCTTTTTGTCTTCATCTTTCTTCTCGCTCTTTTATATATATATATTTATTTATTTATTTATCCTTTCAGGAATGACAACTAGGTTTAGCAAGCAAAAACTAGTTGAGGCCCTAAAGAAGAAGGCCAAGGGTGGCACCGTCAGTGGCCTCTTGTCAAAGAAAAAGACGGGTGATGCCTCTAAGAAAGATCCTATGACGACACTTCTTCCTGCCCACTCACCTGCCAAGCACCCTGCCTCTTCCACCTTGTCAATGGAGGTGATTGCCTTTAGTGGAGAGGAGGTTAGGAAGAAGAAGAAGAAGGCTGGTGGTAAGTCTTTTCTTCCCAGCTTTTAGGGTGATGCTGATGCGGCGGCTTTGAAGGCTTATAAGGTGCTCTCTGTGGATGACCTAAGCCCTTTGATGGCGAGGTCGTCCAATGAGGTGATGTCGTCCCATATTCAGAAGCTTGTGCAGGCTATTTTTTACTTCTTCTTTTTCTTTGCTTTACTTCTACTAAGGGGAAAAAAAATTACAAGCTTTGGGGGAGTCTCTGTTCATCTCGGGAAGGCTCTTGGACTTAGAAAATAAGGTGACCACGTCTAAGCCTTTGGTTAAGTCTTTATCCGCTGAGAACGAGACGCTTAAGATATTAGTTGTGTTTGAACTGCTTTTTGTTGAGTCATGTTAGAATGACTATATTAGTTGTGTTTGAACAACTTAGTATTTTTTAGCTATGTTTGAACAGCTTTTTATTGAGTCATGTTTGAATGACAATATTAGTTGTGTTTGAACAACTTAGTATTTTTTAGTTGTGTTTGAACAGCTTTATATTGAGTCATGTTTGAATGACAATATTAGTTGTGTTTGAACAACTTAGTATTTTTCAGCTGTTTTTGGACAGCTTTTTACTAAGTCATGTTTTAATGACAATATTAGTTGTGTTTAAACAACTTAGTATTTTTTAGCTATGTTTGAATAACATTTTTGACAGGTTATTTAGACCCCTTAATCAACCAGATTGCGTAGCCTAGATTAATTAGCCAAGTTGTTACTTAGTCAAATTAAGCAATTCTAGGTTAAAACAATCCAAACAATCATATCAAGAATAATAATGCAGCGGAAAATAAATAACACAAGATATGATCACCCAGGAAACCACACGGTAAAAAACTGGGGAGGATTTGACCCACCGATCCTCAAGGCTAACCTGAATTCACTATGAAAGAATTGAAGTTCATACAAAAGGACTACAAGCTCCCCGCTCGACTTCCTAATGCTACCCACCAGTAGAACTTCCTGACACGACCACGCTAAGGCTCCGAATCCACGGACTACTTCTTTCTTGAATTCCTCAATTAGCTACAAGCTCCCCGCTTGCTTTTCTTTTAAGTTCCAATGGTTGCAACAGTAATGATCTTCAAGATGTTGAAATTATCTCTACCATGAAAACCCTAAGTTTTGTGTAAAGGAAAGCTCCTCAAAGATCTCACAAGAGATTCACACAAAACAGTAATGTATGAGCAACAATACAATATGGACAACCTTCAAAAACGTGGCTAGGGTTTAGTTTATATACCTAGGGTAAAAACATAAAACCCTAAACGTTTAATGAAGTAGGGCTGAGTTGGAAATTCTGCAGAAAAATCAACCTGTGCGATTTTCGATCGATCGAGTCTATTCTTCGATCGATCGAGCCAGGCCGAAAGTCCCAAGTACTTCTGCAGCCACTCGATTCCAACTTTACAAGAATAAACCAACTTTGAGCAAGTCTAAATAAGACTAAATACAATGTTTTGATCATGGTTTACCAACATTACAAATTAGAGTTCTAAATACATAAAATCCTAAGACCTTAGAACCTAACAATTTTATTGAGTCATGTTTGAATGACGATGTTAATTGTGTTTGAACAACTTAGTATTTTTTAGCTGTGTTTGAACAGCTTTTTATTGAGTCATGTTTGAATGACAATGTTGCACTGTACTCGTGACTTAAAGCCGTTGTATTAGAGTGTCTTTAGGTTAACCATTTTTTATGTTTTGTCTATTCGTGCTCAAATGACGATCATATTGGTTGTGTTTAAACAACTCTGATTTAGTCGACTTTGGTGGCTATGTGTGAACAGCTTTTGATTTAGAATTTTAATGACAAAGGTCCTTGAGACGTCTCCCAAGGATGACTCCTAAGTGTTGCACATATTTTCGTTGACAAATAACTTATGAATAATCATTGATAAATACGCATGGATAGTGCTTTCACATATTATTGATCTACGAATGACGAAAGTAATAACTGTCGTACATACTGTGAAGATTAGGCAACTTGAAATGTAAAGCATTCCTTACTGGTAGTATTTCTTCAAGTGTTCTATATTCCATGGTCGAGGCAATTCTTGGCCGTCTAGAGACTTCAGGTAGTAGGAGCCTTCTCTAGAATGATGGATTACTTTGTGGGGGCCTTCCCAGGCTGGTCCCAATTTTCCTTGGGATGGGTCCTTTGTTGCCTATGATACCTTTCTAAGGACGAGGTCTCCTGTGTTGAACCTTCTTACCTTGACCTTTTAGTTGTAGTATCTGGCCATTGCTTCCTTGTGTTTGGCCATTCACTTCTTAGCTTCTTCTCTGATTTCATCAATTAGGTCCAAGCTACTGTTGAGCTCCTGCTAATTCTTCTGGTCTTCATAAGTTTTGACTAGGAAGCTTGTCAGTCTCACTTCCACTGGTATGACGACCTCAGTGCCAAATGTCAGGCTAAATTGTGTTTCTCCTATTGAAACTCTTGTAGTCATCCTATATGCCCAAAGGACATTTTGAAATTCTTCAGGCCATGCCCCCTTTGCCCTCTCAAGCCTAGTTTTGATAATTTTGAGCAAGCTTTTATTCGTCACTTCTGTCTGACCGTTGGCCTGAGGGTGTCTTAGAGAAGAGTAGTGATTCTTTACTCCTAAGTTTTGGCAAAATTTTCGAAACTTGGGGTTGTCAAACTGTTTTCCATTGTTTGATATTATGACACGTGGTACTCCAAACCTGCAGATGATATTTTTCCACACAAAGCTTGTGACTTTAGCCTCTGTTATCGTCATCACTGGCTTTGCTTCTACCCATTTTGTGAAGTAATCGATTGCCACGACCAAGAATCTAAGTTGTTTCTTCCCTAGAAGGAATGGACTCATAATATCAATTCCCCATTGGGCAAAGGGCCATGGTAAGGATATGGGTGTCATTGTCTCTCCTGGTCTCGTTTGGACATTTACAAAGCGTTGACATTTGTCGCATGCTCAGACGATGTCGTATGCATCTTTCTGTAGGGTTGGCTAGTAATATCCTGCTCTGAGCACCTTTCCTGCTAAGGATCTTGCCCCAACGTGGTTTCTGCAGACTCCTTCGTGTATCTCATAGAGAACATAGTCTACGTCTTCTGAGTTGGTGTTAGAAATAAGCATGTACGCAGCGGAAAATTAACAGATCTACTTCATTCTCAATCTATAACATGCACTATGTAAATTTCAGAATTCGAGTATAAGAGAGCGTACCTTGAAGCGGTGAATTTCAAAAACAAATATCAAAGCACTTGGGAATACTTTTAATCTTCACTCCAATTCCACTAACGCCCAGGAAGTGTGGACTCTCAATCAGTTACAAAAGGAGAATTAAAGAGTGAGTTACACTCACATACACACCATTTTACAATGATGTTTTTCTCTCTATAAAAATTTTGTACGTTTTTCCTTTTGTATCTAACCAATTATCTAATTGGGCTAGCCTTTTGGGCCTTTCCAATTGGGCTTAAGTGTGTGGTTTGGAGTGGGACCAAAAGGACCAATAAGACACTAGCTCCAATGGGCCTTGGGCTTTTCCGTCAACTCTTGACAAGTCCAAAGTTACCATTAATTATATTCAATACCACTATAAGAATATAATTGCACTCTAGGCCTTATCTATAAATTATATCCCAAGATTTTATTATACATGCAACACTTTCATTAAAATATTCGTAGTAATACAAAGTCTTAAATATTGACTGCCACTTTGAAGATTCCTACATCTTAATCTTTGAGTACCCGGTTTAATCCTTTATATTATTCATCATATATTGATGAAATCCAATTCCATAAATATATACTTTAGTAACTCCTTACTAAAGTAGTTGGGCACAACACTCCGAATAACCAAACCTGTTAGGTTCTAAAGACTTAGGATTTGATGTATTTAGAACTCTAATATGTAATGTTGGCAAACCATGATCAAAACAATATGCTTTAGTCTTGTTGTGGCTTGCTCAAAGTTGTGTAATTCATGTAAAGTTGGAATCAAGAGGCTGCAGATGCATTGGTGCATTTCGGCCTGGCTCGATTGATCGAAAGTCGGCCAGAATGTTTTTCTGCAGAATTTCCAACTCAGCCCTATCTCATTAAACGTTTTGGGTTTTATGTTTTTACCCTAGGTATATAAGGCAAAACCCTAGCGACAATTTTGACAGTTGCTCTGGTTGTATTGTTGCTTATACTTTGCGGTTTGTGTGAATCTCTTGTGAGATCCTTGAGGAGTTTTCCTTCACATAAACTTAGGGTTTTCTAGGTAGAGATATTATCAATACCTTGATGATCAACTCAGTTGCTTCCATTGAAGCTTAAAGAAAAACAAGCGTGGGTGCTTGTAATTGGTGGAGAATCCAAGAAAGAAGGAGTCCGTGGATTCGGAGCTTGCACGTGGTCGTGTCAGTAAGTTCTACTGGTGGGTAGCATTAGGAAGTCAAGCGTGAGTACTAGTAAGTCCTTTTGTATGAACATTGATTCTTTCATATAGTGGATTTAAGTTTACCTTAAGGATAGCTAGGTCAAATCCTTCCCAGGTTTTTACCGTGTGGTTTCCTAGGTCATCATATCATTGTATTATTTACTTTTCCGCTGCTTTATATTTTTGATATGATTGTTTGATTGTGATAACCTAGATTTGCATAATTTGACTAAGTTAATCACTTGGCTAATTAACTAGGTTAATCTGGTTAGGTTAAGGGGTCTAAAAATCGTTCATGTTGTATTAGAGCGGGTAGCTCTTTTGTTGTAGATCTTTTGATCTCTGAGCTGATCCTTGACCCCTGTTGTCATGGAACATGGACACTCTCTTGTTGTTCCTCCTCACTTTGATGGGAATAACTATGCTTATTGGAAAGTAAGGATGAAAGCATTCCTGAAATCTATTGATGAAAGGGTTTGAAATTTCGTTGAGTACAGATGGGAGAAGCCCACTACTCCTGTGAGTGAGTGGCAAACTTCTCAAAAAGAAGCAGCTGGTTTCAATAGCAAAGCTATGAACGCCATCTTTAATGCTATTTCTCTGGAGGAATTTAAGAGAATCTCAAATGTTGAGGTTGCTCACACTGCTTGGAAAATCCTCCAGACTGTGCATGAAGGCACAAAGGCGGTTAATATTAATAAATTGCAGCAATTAACTTCTAAATTTGAAAGCATTAGGATGTCTGATGATGAATCTTTTGATGAATTCTATGCTAAACTGAATGATATTGTTAATTCTGCATTTAATTTGGGTGAAATCTATGATCAACCTAAAATTGTTAGGAAGATTCTTAGATCTTTAACTGAAGACTTTAGACCCAAAGTGACTGCCATCACTGAGAGCAAAGATGTGGACTTCATCCCTGTTGATGAGCTTGTAGGATCTCTTCAGTCCTATAAGCTAGACCTACCCAAAGCTAGCAAATCCAAGTCAATGGTTCTTAAGTCAGTTGATGATGATGAGATTGGTGGATTTGATGATGAGATCTCTGCTACAGAGATTGCTTACCTTCCCAAGAATTTTATAAACTTTCTTAGAAATAACAACAGAAAGGCAAGGGGTACAAACACTGCTGAACCTAAAAACTTTAGGAAGAATGATCCCACTAAGGTAAATAACTTTGAAAAACCTAGAGAAAAAGTTGGTCAATCTTCAAACAATTCTTTGGGTCCTCAGTGTTTTGGATGTCAAGAGTATGGCCATGTTAAATCTGAATGTCCTACATTCTTGAGGTCTAAGGGTAAAGCTATGGCTGTAACCCTTAGTGATAATGAGGTTTCTGATGATGAGTCTGGATGTGACAAGGATGGAAACTTCATTGCTTTCACTACTACTGCTGTAGTCAATGAAAGTGTGTCTGTTGAAGAAAACCCTTCTGATAGGGAACTCTCTGAGGATGCAGATCTTCAAGAGGCCTATAATAAACTTTGCAAAGTTGCTGCAAAGGATGCTATGAATGTTGAACTCGGCCTGAAGAAAATTGAATCTCTTGAGCTTGATAAGAAGAATTTGCTTGTTAAATTATTTGATGCTAATGATCTTTTGAACCGTGTGAAATCTGAGAATATGCTCTTACTTGATAAAATTAAAACTTTGGAACATGATTTATTTGTTGCTAGATCTGCTAGTTCTAAACTTGATCAAATGCTGAATGTTCAAAAGTATCATTCTGACAAATCTGGTTTAGGATATGTTGAAAGCATCTCTGTGTCTACACCACATTCCACGAACTTTGTTCCTTCATCTTCTTCTGAACCTTCTATGAGTGAGGTTGTGAGTGAAACTGTCAAACCCCCTGTGAGTGAGGTTGTCAAACCTATAGAAGTTTCACCATCTAGGAAGATTAGGGTTGATCTAGTAGAGTCTAAACCTAAGGAGTCTATCCTTTCTAAGGACAAGATGCATGGTAAACCTGCTTGGGTTTGTCATTTTTTTTGAAAAGTCTAGACACATTTGTCCTAACTGTTACAAGCTTCAAGCTGCTAAGAGAGCAAACAAACCAAAAGTGTCTGTGCCTCAAGCACAAGATCCTATGGCACTCATTGGTGAATTGGTAAAGGCTTTAAACCTTTATTACAATCTTGGAGTTGGAAATCACTCGAACGTGAATAGGAACTCAAATGCTCATGGTGCATCTAAAAGGTTTTAGATGCAAAAGACTTGATCTAATTGAGTCTTTCTGACATGGTCCTTGTGCCTCATTACTCTACTCTTTTGTGACCATTGTTCTTTGGTTTTTTTGCTGTTTTGTTTCTAGGATTTGCATTGCATAACATTCATGCATTTCATTTTAGGATTTATTTTTGTTTTCTTTGTTAATTTTTTTTTTTTTTTTTAAAAAGGGGGGGGGGGTGGAAAGCAAATTGTGTTTGGCATTATTTTTCTTGGTTTTTAAAAACAAGGTTTGTCAATTTATTTACACATATCTTGTCTTGTGTACCTTGTTTAGCTTTGATGAGCTTATTTATTGCACTTGACTAGTTGAAGCTTTGTAGTGCATGTTGTGTGGGAAAGATGTTTATGGTGTTTATCACTTTGTCTTAATCTTGAAGTCACATGTTATTTGACTGTCGGACTTGATCCTTTTGAGAAAGGCATAAATAACCATCTCATCACTGTTCACTAGCCAATCATGAAAACCTTAGTGCATATCATAAGATTCTGTGCTCGAGAAAGTGTAGCACATGCACAAAAAGAACATAAGGTGTAGCCTCGGTTTAAATTACTTAATGCTTAAAATTGGTGTGTACGATTAGGCTTGATGCCAAATCACATAATTAAAATTGGTGTGTACTATTAGGCTTGATGCCAAATCACATAACTAAAATCTGTGTACATTATGAGGCAAAATTCAAGAAACTTACATGATTGCAAGCTTATGTTCTAGGAGATGTGAGAGTTATATGATATAACTCTTTAGATGATAGTAACTTTTGAATTCTATGTGATGGATTTTGTAGACTTTGTGATTGATTGCTACTCACATATCACCTCATATGTATCTCAAGTTTTTGCTAGTTGCACACACTACACAAGTTACTCTTTGCTAAACACTGTACATGTTATTGTGTGTGTTTTTGGTCTGACCAACCAAGTTTGAAAATACCTTAAGTATTATGCAAAACATTTTTTTTTTTTTTTTTTTTTTTTTTGCTTGGGAATTTAAAGGGAGAATGGCTGAATTTTTCTTTGAAAAACTGGGCTTAGAACTTTGGTTTTTGAAAAAGCATTTCATCTCATACTCAAACATTTTGTTCATCAATTTTAATGCTTTGAGGAGTTAGTGCCCAAAATGTGTTTATTCTTTTTCAAAACTGTGTTTTTTTTTTCCAAAAAAAAAAAATTTGTGAGCCTTTAGCTGTTTCGATCGATCCATTATGTTTTGCGATCGATCGAAAATTTGTTTAAAATCCTTCTAAGAGTCTCGGGTTGATTCGATCGATCGAATGTAATTTTCGATCGATCGAAATCGCAAATCAAGTTTTTTAAGAAACTGTTCTTGACTTTTTCCAATCACTTTTTCAAAAAGTTTCAAAACCTTTTTCTCTCTCTCCGACTCGGCAAGCTCACTCAACAATTTTTTTGTCGTTTTCTTCCGGATCTTTTGCAAGGTTTTTGTCCTCTAAGACCGGTAAGTCCATTTTACCCCTCCTTTTTCTTTTATTTTCAAGTTTCATGTATTTTTCATGCATTTATCCTTAAGATTTTCGGACCTATTCTTTTTGGGGATTTTCATGATTCAAGCCTTTTTAAGTGAAATTGATCATTGGGTTTTTGTTGGGACATGATATAAACATGATTTTGATGGTTTAATTTGATCAATTCTGTGTTTTATGAAAAATTGAAAATTCTAGGGCTTGTAATTGATCCTAATTGGGGATTTGTTCAAATTGGGTTCAATTGATGAAATTGGCTTGTTGAATTGATGTCATTGATCGTTATATTATGTTTTCTAGCTTGTGTGATGATCATTTTGTCAATTTTTTTTTCAAAATCTTAACAAGTGGTTTTCAATTTTGGGGTTTTTATTAGAAACTCTGTGCTCAAGCCAATTTTGTGAAATTGAACTTAAATTGAACTTAGTTTACTGCATTAAAACATGCATCATGACATTGTAATTGTTCATGCATCATATAGATTTTTGTTCTATATTTTTTTTGTGCTAACTTGCAATCTGCCCTTGGTTTGTGTGTGTGTGTGTGGTTTTTTTTTTTTTTTTTTTTTTTTTTTTTGTGTGTTCTTTTGGTTCTATCTTTGTGTCTTTGTCCTTTCCTTAGCATCATGCCTAGGAAGACTAAAGCTCATAGGTCTGCTCCATCACTTTCACCTCCCCACCTTCTTTTGACCGTGAGAAGTTTCCGAGTGAGAAAAACCAAGAGATTTTTGATACACTGAACCTTAGGAGAAAGATTTGGGCTAAGCGTTCTATTGTGTTAGATGAGCTTGATCCTGCCATTAGGGCAAATTTTTAGCGTCGGGGCTGGTTACCTCTGTTGGATATTTCTAATCCTCCTCCTCCAGCTACCCTGATTAGAGAGTTCTTTTCGAACATCTCTACCTGCATCTATGATTCCAACACTTTGGTAAAGAGTTGGATATGAGGTGTAGAGTACACCATTACTCCTACTGTAGTGGCTAATGCTCTAGGGGTACCTTTCGTCCAGCACCCTGTCTACCCTTATGATGAGTCTCCTCTTTTGAGTGATGTCATGTCATACATTACTGGGTCTTCTATCCTGTGGGGTTCTAATCCTCGGATCACCACTGCTGAGCTATCTGAGTTGCGTGTCATTCTATTTGGCCCATTTCTCATCTTCACACCATTCCTCTCGAGCGGTGTGTCTTTTAGTACGCTCTTGTTACAAATGCTCCTATTAGTTTTCCTCATTTGTTTCTTTGTTCTTTGAACGAAGTTTATAGGAGTTCATCTTTCTCTCATGCTCTTGTTCATCCTATTTTTATTCATAGGATTTTGTTATATCTTGGTCTAGATGGTTTCCCCTCTTCTGAGCCCGTACATGTTATTGCTCCCATAGGTGTGTCTTTTCTTAGACAGAGGGCTGCTCATCTTCGTGTTGGCTCTAAACACCCTAGGTCTGAGCCTTCTGGTACCGCACCTCCTCTTTCTTCTTCTACAAGTCTTGCTGGTGAGGATGTTGCTGATCCTGCTGGTGGTGCTGCTGCTAATGTTCCTCCACCTCCTTCGGATGACTTTGATATTCGTCATACCTTAGAGACTGTCATGACCGTTCAAGCGGCTCATGGTCAGATTTTGGTGGACTTGCTTGATGAGATACGTGCTTTGCGAGCCGACATAGCGCATCTTCGTTCACCCTCACAACCTCCTTTTGATGATGGCGTGTGATTGTCCTTTGGCATTCCATCACAAAAAGGGGGAGTAGAGTTTTGACACTTGTAGAGAGTTTTTGTAGTTAGGGGGAGTATCTTTTTGTTTTGCAGAGCTAGTGGAGATATTAGATTGTATCTAGGTGCTTCACTTTATCTATCATTTTTTTGGGGCTATTCATGTTAGGGGGAGATACATTTATTTTGATGTATATGATTCTTGTTTCTTGTGTTCACTGCTTATTGATTTATATTTATGAGTTATTCATTGATATATGTCTTTATTATGGGTTGTGTGAAACATACAAGAATGTTTTATTTTTGTTGTATCTAACTTAAGGGGAGAGTTAGTCTACATATCTGTTGATTTACTGTTTTTCTGTCACACATGCGTTTATGTGTTTGTTGAGTGTTTTAGGAATATACAGGTTGATTCAATTGAGCTGCTGTCTACACTTGCAACTAATGGATAGTAGTTAGGATTGAATTTGTGTTTATGAGCATTATTTTTGTAAGGGGGTTTTTTTTGTAAACTTTGAGCGTTTAATTTGTATTTTGTCACGGATTGCCAAAGGGGGAGTTTGTTAGGTTCTAAAGACTTAGGATTTGATGTATTTAGAACTCTAATATGTAATGTTGGCAAACCATGATCAAAACAATATGTTTTAGTCTTGTTGTGGCTTGCTCAAAGTTGTGTAATTCATGTAAAGTTGGAATCGAGAGGCTGCAGATGCATTGATGCATTTCGGCCTGGCTTGATCGATCGAAAGTTAGACTCGATTGATCGAAAGTCGGCCAGAATGTTTTTCTGCAGAATTTCCAACTCAGCCCTATCTCATTAAACATTTTGGGTTTTATGTTTTTGCCCTAGGTATATAAGGTAAAACCCTAGCCACGTTTTTGAGAGTTGCTCTAGTTGTATTGTTGCTCATACTTTGCGGTTTGTGTGAATCTCTTGTGAGATCCTTGAGGAGCTTTCCTTTACATAAACTTAGGGTTTTCTAGGTGGAGATATTATCAATACCTTGATGATCAACTCAGTTGCTTCCATTGAAGCTTAAAGAAAAACAAGCGTGGGTGCTTGTAACTGGTGGAGAATCCAAGAAAGAAAGAGTCCGTGGATTCGGAGCTTGCACGTGGTCGTGTCAGTAAGTTCTACTGGTGGGTAGCATTAGGAAGTCGAGCGTGGGCGCTTGTAAGTCCTTTTGTATGAACTTCGATTCTTTCATATAGTGGATTCAAGTTTACCTTGAGGATAACTAGGTCAAATCCTCCCCAAGTTTTTACCGTGTGGTTTCCTGGGTCATCATATCATTGTGTTATTTACTTTTACGTTGCTTTATATTTTTGATATGATTGTTTGATTGTGATAACCTAGATTTGCACAATTTGACTAAGTTAATCACTTGACTAATTAACTAGGTTAATCTGGTTGGGTTAAGGGGTCTAAAAACCATTCAAAACCCATTAAACTTATCTCAAGGGAATATTTTATATCTCCGTTAAGAAATTATGAATTCCATCTTGAGAATATATGTTCCATCAACATTAAATGCAGTTGCCCAACATACTGAGGTTTTGACTATAACTTATAGATCTCACTCCTGATATATCAAAGCAACCTACATCTCATGATCAGGTCCATAATTCTCTCAGGATTTAGAGTTGATGTAAATAGAAGTCGTGAGATTTATTATTCAGGTGACAGTCTTTAGGAGAATAATAAATCTCACAACGGTCCAGTTCAATATGTCTTAACTCTTACAACATATCAACATATCAACTAGAAGTCTCCACTTCCATGATCAAGACAAATCATCTTAGTTGGTATGTTATAGTCTTCACAAATGAAATGCCCAATTTCATCACTGACTACGAGCTAAAATTCTGAATTTACAAAGAACTTGTGATTTATATCTTCTGTGACTTTTCACATAAATCACATACTATGCATCTCATGGACTAAGATAATGTCCTATTAGTTCATTAATAAATAGTCTCATATAATTAAACTATTTAATTATTTATAACATGCCAATAAATTGGATTTTAGGGCATAAACCCTAACAGTTGGCGCATCTTAAATATGGGAATGAGTATCCTCCTATCTTTAGGGAGCCATCCTTCTTTCAAGTAACAGACAATGGGAGTCATCCACTCATCTTGTTCTTTTGTCTTCAAAACTTGCTCACCTTCAGTGCTTGGCTGCCACCTTATCTCTATACATAGTTCAAAAGTTGCATTGTAGTCGTCTGACGAGGCCAATCTTGCTAGGAAGTCAGATTCTGCGTTTTTGGTTCTTGGGATTTGCACAAAGTCTAGGTTGTCAAAGTGCTATGAGATCGTCCAAGTTGCAGGGTTTAATTTCATATAGTACTCACGTAGTGTACTAAAGGTTTCTTTGAGATCATCCAAGTGGTTGGCTTCGTCCTTGCTTTTCACCAGCATGTCGTCTACGTACACCTCCACATTCCTCCCAATCTGGTGAAAGAACATTCACCAATCTTTGGTAGGTGGCTCCTGCGTTCTTCAGTCCAAAGGTCATAACTTTGTAGCAGTACAACCTTTGGCTAGTAACAAATGAGGTCTTCTCTTGATCGTGTTCATCCATAAGAATCTAGTTGTATCCAGAAAATGCATCCATGAAACTTAAGAGCTTGTGTCCAGCAGTTGAGTCTACCAACTAATCAATCCTCGGCAAGGGGAAGCTATCTTTTGGGCAGGCTTTGTTCAAATCTATGAAAACAACGCACATTCTCCACTTACCATTACTCTTCTTTACCATGACCACGTTTGCTAGCTAATCTGGACAGAAGACCTCCCTAATGAAGTGGGCTTATAACAGCTTCTCTACTTCTTCAGTTACAGCTTTATTGCACTCTGATGCAAAATTCTCTGCTTCTGCTATACAGGTTTGCATTCTGGGTTGATGTTGAGATGATGATGTATGATCTTCCTATCAATCCTGGGCATATCCTCGTATTTTCAGGCGTAAACATCTTGGTTTGCCCTTAAAAAGGAGATTATCTTATCTTTCTCTGAAGTTGGGAGTGCTATTCCGATCTTCAATACCTTCGTCGAATCTCCTGGGACAATCTCAACTTCTTGTGGTGTTTCTAATGGTTCAGGAATGGGTTCTGGTTAATTGATCACCCATGTGTGGTTCTCTCCCGATGCTATGGCAGCTTGATAGCACTCTCTTGCCAGAACTTGGTCTCCTCTGATTTCTCCTACTCCATGGGTTGTTGGAAACTTCACCTTCAAGTGATATGTTGATGTCACTGCTCTTAGTCTGTTAAGTGTAGGTCATCCCAAGATGATGTTGTATGTTAAAGGGCAATCAACTATGAGGAAATCAATTTCCTTGGTGACCTGTGCTGGGTAAGTTTCTGCAATCACAGTTAGAGTGACGATGCCTCTAAGGACGATTCTATCCCCCATGAAGCTTATTAGAGGCGAGGTGAAAGGCCTAATCCTTTTCTTATCTAGCTTCATCTGCTGAAACGCGGGCAAGTAGATAATATCTGCTGAGCTTCCGTTGTCAATAAGTACCTGGTGGATGTTAAATTCTTCTACTCTAAGCATGATTACCAGAGATCGTCATGGGGTTGCCTAATACTGCAACTGTCTCTCTTTGAGAAGACAATATCAGGCTCGTCATTCTTTGGCACCTTCATTGGAAGAGTCGCAAATGGACACTGTTTATTTCTCTCCCCTGTGCTTTTTTCAGGGACTTCAGCATTCCGCCAGCCGTTAGTCCTCCCAAGATCATCTTTATTTCTCCTGCAGGGGGTTTGCTATCCCTTACCTCAGGAGTTCTGTCCTGGTCGTCCTTCCGTTGGTATCTGTGGGGCTCCATCTTTCTAACGTACTTCTGTAACTTCCCTTATCAAATTAAAGTTTCACCTGGTCTTTCAAATGCCTACACTCATCGGTGCGATGCCCGTGATCCTAGTGGAACCTACAGTATTTGTTCTTGTCTCTCCTTTCTATTGGAGTGCTAGTTAGCTTTGGTCATTGTAGGGAGGGATCGTCTCTTATCTACATAAGGAACTGCTCAATTGGCATTATTAGAGGAGTGAAGTTAGTGAACCTAGGTTTCTTGTCTAGAAGCTCCTTCTTTTTTCCTGTAGTCTGCCCAACATTTCGTGTCTCCTTCTTCTTATCGTGATTGCTACTTGTTCCTTCATCTTTCTTCCTTTTTCCTTTCATTTCTTTCGTGAGCACTGCATCTTCTACATTAATGTACTTCTGAGCTTTACGGAGCAACTCCGCAACTGTTTTTTATGGACTTTTAGTGATTGAGAAGAAGAAATCTCATGGCAATAACCCTGCTTGAAAGGTTGTTAAGATGACTTAATCTTCAGCTTCATCTACCTGCAGCAACTCCTTATTGAATCGAGTGACGTACTGTCATTGTGATTCTCCTTCTGCCTATTGAATGTTGAGAAAATGGCCAGGTTGCTTTTTGTTTCTTTGCCCCCAATAAAATGACGAACAAAATCTTTGCTGAGTTGTTCAAAATCTACAATAGTTCCTGGGAGTATCTTGCTGAACCATACCATGGCTACTCCTTTCAATGTTGTTGGGAATGCCCTACACATCACCTTGTCTAAGGTCATTTGCAACAGCATCAGCGTCTTGAATGATTCGATATGATCCAAGGGATCCTTGGAACCATCATACGACTTCAACTGTGGGAGACAGAACTTTAGTGGGAGAGGACGATTCAGTACTTCATTAGTGAATGGTGAGTCCGTCCGTCGAATACTTCATCCAGATTCTCTCCGTCTTTGTCCTTCATAGCACTCTTTATTTCGTCCATCTCCTACCTCATGTTGCGAAGTTCATTCTCCACCCCGCTAGAGTCTTCTCCTGAGGTCCTGTCTCGCCTATTGGCTTAAGAGTTTGACTCTTCTTTATTTTTGTTTTCACCTGTTCACCAATGTTCTGCGTTTTGGGATTCCATTTTCTTTCGCAGTTCTTCATTCTGGTGAGTCAGTTCTTCCACATTGGCCAAAAAGGCTTGGATTTGTTGTTGTTGCACAACATCTGGCTAAGGTGTGGCCTCTACTTCCATCTCGTACTCCGAGGAACTTTTTTGTCACTGGGAAAGATGGCTTGAATGATTAGCATTTCCCACAGACAGGGCCAAACTAATGATGCAAAAAATCAATAGTTGAGCTCCTCGTCGTAGTGGATGGATGATGCTATGAATGGGATCGTCTCTATAGATGGAGAACCTGCAAAATAAACTGGGTAGAAAAGTAACACGCCAGTGTGGCATCAACCAAACCACCTTCGATGCTTAAGTTAGTAAGGGAGAAAGATTCTTGAGAGGAAAGGAATGGAGAGTGATTTCGTAGGGTATTTATGTGTGTGATTCATCATCCCTTGGGCTTCTATTGCTTTCTCTTTTATAGTTGAATGCCTAATCAATGGGCAATGAATCACTGTATTTATGCTCAACGGCTAGTGCATTACAAAATCTTTGTCTGATGTTCATAGCTCATTTTGTGATCGTTACTTCGTCCGTTACGTTTCGTCATCAATGATCGTAATAAATGCGTAACGTCTTCTCTGGGTAAATGACAATCTTCGCGTAGTGACGACCATAAATTTCTGACTCATCTGTACCTTTCAAAAACACCCAGAAATCCCACGGGAAAACATTAAGATTCACTAGAAATAGTGGATCAAAGATGGAGTTTTTCACAAAATATCCTCAAGTCAATTTTATTTTATTAGAGCCTTTTCTGGACTTGATCTTTGAGTTTTAATATTACTAATCAATCTCATATTGGTTTGTGATAGATTTGACTGAGGGGAACGGTCAAAAATTAAGCCTAGGAGCTTTTTGCTTTGAGATATTCTTTTTTTACCTTTCTTTTATTTTTTTTGCTTTCAATTCCGTCTTTATTTGGTTGCTTTGTTTGTTTTATGCCTCAAATCATGTTCGCTTAGATTAGGTTTTGCTTTCTTTATGTTTTAGGCAAGTTCGGTTGTTAGAATTTATGTTTTGAATCTTTCTCTGTTTGCTGTGTTCTTAGGGTTTCTAGGCAGAAAACCACGTGCGTATAATCAAGGCTGCATATGCAGGCTTGATTATGCGCACGTAAGGCTATTCATGCGTACGCATGAACCAAACCAAAAACCCTAATTTTGTTTTCTTCTATTTCTTACTTCTGCTTTCACATGCTTACTTCTATTTAGTCTTTCTTATATGTTCTTGTGTTTTTAAATTTTCTGTTTCACATATTTAATTAGATGTTTGTCTTTGACATGTTAGAATTAGGGTTTGTTTTGTATTTTCTTTGTTTCCATACCATGATCATGCATTCATATGCTCATGCATAATGCCATAGGTGCTGAGTTGCTACAAGGTAAGTAAAGGTGAGTCATGCATTCACATGAACATGCATCTTTGAGTAGGGTTTTTTTTAGATGTGAATATGCTTGTTTGATGAAGTTGTGTTTTCTGACATGTATGTTTGGACCTTTTAGTACTCACATGTTGTTGCTTTGGATGGATATGATGATATGATGATAGGATTTGTGATGAAGCATGATTAGATGTACAATTAGGGTTTGATATGTGATGAAGCATGATTAGATGTGTGATTAGGGTTTGTGGTGTGATGAATGCCTTGATGCCATGACATGTATGCTAGATGAATGATAGGTTGCTTGCTAAATGAATGCTAGGGTATGCCATGATCGATGTATGGTTAGGGATGATTGATGCCTTGCTAATTGTTAGATGTATGCTAGTGTGTGTGTGAGTTAGATAAAAGTTTTGAGTATGCCTTTAATAATAAGACACAATGATAAAAAGCCAACCCTAGGGCTGGACGGTTTTGGGTGCCAAACACCTTCCTAATACCATACCTTAACTCCAAACCCATATCTCTGGTAGTAAGATCTAAAAGTCCTTCCTCGAGAGGATGCTATATATATGGCTCCTAGGCCATTGCAAAAACTAAGTGGTGACACCCCCCTTATGTCCACAGTGACCACAAAACAAGAGGTGGAAGATGAGATTGCTACTTCAATAAATCTTATAACAATCATTGAAGACACAAAAGAAAAAACCCTACTAAAGACAATGCTGAGGATGCTCCACGCGCATTTGAAGAAGGTGTACAAGCCAAAATCGATGAAATGAAGGAAGTTAACATTGGCACTACCTAAGACCTTAGGCTAGTTTTATAAATACAAACTTATCTCTAGAAGAAGAAGAAGGTGCTTACATTGAACTCCTCAAAGAATATAGGGATGTTTTTGCTTGGACATATTAAGAAATGCCAAGTCTAGATCCAAAGGTTGTCATTCATCACTCATTAGTAAGACTTGGGGTACGACCAATAAAGCAATCACAACGTAGGTTCTGACCAAGGTTAATCCCCCAAATTGAACGTAAGGTCAGCAAACTTATTGAAGCTGGCTTTATTCGTGAAGTCAAGTATCCTACATGGATATCAAACATTGTTCTAGTAAGAAAGAAGAATGGGTAAATTCATATTTGCGTTGACTTCTACGACTACAACAGGGCATATCCAAAAGATGAATTTCCTCTTCCTTTAACTGAAATTATGGTTCATGCTACAGTAGGCCATGAAGCTCTTTCATATATGGATGGGTTTTCTGGTTATAATCAAATTCGCATGGCTCCAAAAGATGAAGAGCTCACTGCTTTTCGTACTCTAAAAGGAATATACTACCATAAAGTTATACCTTTCGGATTAAAGAATGCTGGCACCACTTATCAAAGAGCAATGCAAAGAATATTTGGTGACATACTTCACAAGAAAGTTGAGTGTTATGTTGATGATCTACTTATGAAGTCGAAAAAGAGAATGGAGAATCTTCAAGACCTCCATCAAGTCTTTGAGTGACTTCGTAGGTACCAACTCAAAATGAACCCCATAAAGTGTGCATTCGGAGTTACATCAAGAAAATTACTAGGATTCATAGTTCGACATTGACAAATTAAAATTGATAAATTGAAGATTGATGCTATTCAAAAAATGCCAAAGCCTTGAAATATTCATGAGCTTAAAAGTCTTCAAGGAAAGCTTGCCTACATTAGGAGGTTCATATCCAACTTGGTCGGACGCTATCAACCTTTCAGTCGCCTTATGAAGAAAGATGTCCCATTCAAATAGGATGAAGCATGTAGAAATGCTTTTAAGAGTATCAAAACATACTTGCTAAATCCTCCTATTCTACAAACACCCATATAGGGGTGCTACTTATTCTTTACATAGCAGCACAAGAATGATCTCTAGGAGTGCTTTTGGCTTAAGAAAATGAAGAAGGAAAGGAGAACACTATCTATTACTTGAGTAGAACCCTACATGGTGCTGAATTCAATTATTCACCAATTGAAAACACATGTTTAACTTTGATGTTTGCCATTCAAAAGCTAAAACATTACCTACATGCCCATTCAATATGACTTATCTCATGGGCAGATCCCATCAAATACATTATGACGAAGACAGTTCTTTTGGGAAGGCTAGCAAAATGGGCTCTCTTACTCCAAGAGTTTGAGATAATATATGTCCAACAAAAATCAGTGAAAGGACAAGCATTGGCTGACTTCCTTGTTGACCATCCTATTCCTGACAATTGGGAACTGTCTAATGACCTTTTTGACAAAGAAGTAATGCTCATTGAAATTTCACAACCTTGGAAGATGTTCTTTGATGGAGCTGCTCAACGTAGTGGTGCCAATGTTGGAGTAGTGTTTGTAACTCTAGAAGGGGATGTACTCCCATGTGCATTTACTTTTATAGAATGTTGTTCAAACAATGTTGCCAAATATCAAGCACTAGTCCTAGGTCTTGAAATGGCAATGGATGCGAAAACAACTCATTTGGAAGTCTTTGGTGTTTCTAAATTAATATTAAACCAAGTACTTCTAAACTATGATGTGAAGAAACTAGAATTGATTCCATATTGCAAGTACACCAAGAGGCTTCTAGGATGGTTTGATCATATTAGTGTTACACATGTCCCAAGAGATGAGAATAAACAAGTTGATGCTTTGGCAAAATTAGCAACGATTCTTACTCTACAAGATCAAATTCCAATATACCAAACATGGGTAATACCTCCAAACTTAGATGAAGATGAGATAGAAGAAGAGGTTAATGCAATTTCAGTTTTTGAAATAGAAAGAGAAGATTGGTGGCAACCTAACATTGATCATATAGAACATGGAAAATATCCTAATGACCTTTAACACGGAACAGAAATTCGGCGACGAACTCCAAGTTTTGTTTATGACAAGAATACTTTATATCGCAGTTCTTTCAATGGTCTTCTTCTTCATTGTTTGGATGATAAGGAAGCTGCCAAGGCACTTGAAGAAGCTCATTCAGGGATTTTTGGTGCTCACCAATTAGGTCCTAAACTTCATTTTCAAATTAAGCAGATGAGTTATTATTGGCCCACTATGGTCAAGGATTGTATGGTTATGCAAAATGATGCTCAACATGTCAATTCCATGCAAACTTCATTCATCAACCTCTAGAACCCCTACATCCTACGATAGCATCATGGCCATTTAATGCTTGGGGATTAGATGTGGTTGGGCCATTAACACCAAAATCCTTTGATGGACATTCATATATCCTGGCTGCAAAAATTATTTCTCTAAGTGGACTAAAGCTGCTGTATTTCATGAAGTGAAGAAAGAAACTATTATGAACTTCATCAAAAGAAACTTCATCTTTAGATACCATGTACTGTTAGGATTAATGCCCTTAAATCCTATTGTATGATGCTATGTATGACATTATGTATGACATGACGTATGACTTAATATTGTAATTAATAAAGTTGTTTTATTATTATTTGAAATAATGGTAACATGAATATTTGGACACAGAGTCCATGAGATGCATAGTCAGAAGATATATATCACAAGTTCTTTGTAAACTCAAAATTTAGTTCGTAGTCGGTGATGGAATTAGGCGTTTCATCTGCGAAGACTATAACATATTAACTAAGATGATTTATCTTGATCATGGAAGTGGTGACTTCAAGTTGATATGTTGATATGTTTTAAGAGTTAAAATATATTGAACTGGACCAATGTGAGATTTATTATTCTCCTAACGATTGTCACTTGAATAATAAATCTCACGACTTATATATTTACATGAACTCTTAATCCTGAGAGAATAATGGACCTGATCATGAAGTGTAGGTTGCTTTGATATATCAGGAGTGAGATCTAAAGTAACGGTCAAAACCTCAGAATGTTGGGTGTTAGGACATATATGTTTTAACTTGTTTAAGAACATATGTCACTTAGTTATGTAAATTGGCTAATCCTTTGACAAAACGCACTCTGCTTGTAATTGGGTAGTTCTAGGTGTTTTTAATACTTCAAGAAACAATGTTTCAAGGTCAAATATTGAAGTCATCAAGTCTGTCCAAGAAAAAGCAAGCTGAAATGCAAAGTTTTTAAAGCTCGACACCTCTCGATAGCTACCTCGACACCTGCTATCTGTCGAGATTTAAAAAGTTAGAATTCCAATATGATTTTCTTGGGATCCATGAATATGTTTTTGGGCCTTCTTTTCTTCTAACCCTAAACATATAAAAGGATTATTTTAAGAGCCATTTTGGGTGACACAAGTTGCATTATCATTGAGCAATCTCTGTTTAAGCAAATTGTGATCAACAGACGAAGTTCTTGACCTAGTTCATCTTCCATCAAGAAGTTGCTGTGTATTTGCACCATAGGGTTTTGTAACCAAACATCTTCCTGCTATTCATCAAGTGGATGAACTGAAGAACTTTGCAGCCAACCATTCTTCCTCAGTTGGTGTTCTGAAGTCACGTACTTGGATCCGCGCATTGGTTAGTCACGTACTTGGGAGACGTGCATCAAAGGTGGAGACTGTCACTACAGATCAAGTCCAATTGGGTATTGGGGTAAGGGTTCAACTGTAGGTTGGTAAGGTACTTGGGATTCCTTTACTTGTAACCGCTTGATTTGATAATAGTGGAGTTTCGGGAGTGGTGACCTGAAAATCACCCGGTGGGGTTTTTGCCATTAGGGTTTTCCCCATTCGTAAACAAATCACCATGTTATTTATTTTCCACTGCATATTTAGTTGATTGGTGATTTGTTTGTGCTTCCATAAATTGCATGATTAATTGATTAATTAATTACTTGGCTAAATTAATTAATTAGGGTTAATCACAATGGGTCATTCAAATTGTGACCTAACATTAGGCAGTCACATTTAGTATTGATGGAACATATATTCTCAAGATGGAATTGATAGTCTCTTAACGGAGATACAAAATATTCCCTTGAGATAAGTTTAATGGGTTTGTTATTCAAAATGTTAGGCCTAACTACTTTAGTAAATAGTTACTAAAGTATATATATATTAAGTTGGATTTCATAAATATATGATGAATAACTTAAAAGATTAAACCGGGTACTCAAGGATTAAGATGTAGTAATTTATAAAATGACAGTCTACATTCATGACTTTGTATTACTACGAATATTTTATGAAGGGGTTGCATGTATAATAAAGTCTTGGGATATAATTTATTAATAAAGCCTAGAGTGCAATTATATTTATATAGTGGTATCAAATATAATTAATGGTAACTTTAGACTTGTCAAGAGTTGACAGAAAAGCCCAAGACCCATTGGAGTTAGTGTCTTATTGGTCCCTTTTGGTCCCACTCTAAGCCCCACACTAAAGCCCAATTGGAAAGGCTCAATAGGTCAGCCTAATTAGATAATCAGTTAGTTATAAAGGGAAAAACATATAGAATTTTTTCATAAGAGAAAAGAAAAGAGAGACATCATTGTGAAATGGTGTTTATGTGTGAGTGAAGCCACTCGATTATTCTCCCTTGGAAACTGATTGAGAGACCACACTTCTTGGGTGTAACATGGAATTGGAGTGAAGATTAAAAGTGTTCCCAAGTAATTCTAATCTTTTGTTTTGAATTTCACTGCACCAAAGTATGCTATCTTGTTCTTAAATTCTGAAATTTACATAGTGCATGTTATCAATCATGAATGAAATAGATCCATGTTTGTTGCTTCCGCTGTGTGTTTTGTATGAGATACAAAACCATTTTTTCCAACAATTGGTATCAGAGCCAAGTTTTCATCTCATGCTTGTATAACATGTGATTGAGTTTTAGAATCAAAGAAAATCATTTTCTTGGTGTTATGGGATTCTTGAATCTGTAATGATTGTTCTATATAATCACGTTTAGGAATTTTGATTTCATAATTTTTTTTAAGAGAAGGTCATTGACTTTGCGTTGATGTGAAGAGAATTTCTATTAATATGGAATTCTATCTTCAAAAGAAATTCTCTTGGCCACACAATTAAGATCCGGATCCATTCAAAGAAAGTAGTTATTGTCCAAGAGAAATTCTTTTTTAAAGAATTTCGTTGCCAAGGATAACCGTTCATGATGATAACCATTGTATTGCATTGGTTTGTTCGAAATGGACATCTTGGCTTAATATTTACTTATTGGATGATGCCGTGTCTTAGTCATTGCCAAGGATATAGTTATTGAATGTAATTCAAATAACTGTCATGTGCATGAACCAATTGATTGCACTGGTTGGACTTTCTTGCACCGCTTGGCTATAAAAGACAATTTAATAGTTATTGCCTTGATGGCCATCTTGAAATCATATAGGTTTTCATGTAAGTTATATATAATGTAATAATCCGTATATATTATATTACTTCATGAATTGATTATTACATTATATATATTTATATATATTAATGCTAGGATTTAAATTATTCATTTAATGAAATTTATTCCTAATGAGATTAGGATTATGTTTTCAAGGGTTTCTAGCATTAATATGGTTCTTGATCATAAAAACCTTTAATTTAAAATATCTAGTGGGAAAGAGATACAAGGGTTGCATCTCACGGCCTCCATTGTTGGTTCATAGTAGTGTGAAATATATACTTTGTCTTTGCTTCGAGCTTAGCATTCCATGCGGAGAGTATTTATTTCATGGTCCTACAAGATTGAATTTCTTGGTTTATAATAGTTTGATCAAACGCCTTGTCTTAGCTTTGAGCTTTGCATTCCATGCGGAGGGTGTTTTGTATCATGGTACTACAAAATAAGCCTGTTAAGAGGATGAAATGTGGCTACACATAATTCTAGACAATGGTATACACTAGACTAAATATTATAGTATCCTCTATGCTGAGTTCTTACTATTATTATTTAGAGGCCAAATGTATAACGGCATATTATTAGTGTATGATAAGAGTTATTATGATAGCACTAATAATGAGAATAGTTCTCAATCAATCATAGTATTTAATGTTTACTCTATGCTGAGGGATATTGAATATGGGATTGGGTTGTCGTTGCATATATTATATTATGGTTTTATTAAGGTTCCATATTATATGTTTATATGCTAAATTGATAATGTCCAGTTACTTATTATATTCATGTTTATTATTTTCAGATTTGAACATGGCATCATTTAGCCCACTTGTTATTATTCTTAATCAAAACAAACTGACTGGATCCAACTATGTTGACTGGAAAAGAAATTTGGACATTGTTCTTACAGCTAAAGAGCATAAATATGTGCTTACTCAACCATGTCCTAGCTTTCCTTCATTAGATGCTCCTCCTGAGCAAAAACAACGATATGATCTGAAAGCTCGAAAACGTGTTGAAAAACACAAGAGCTGTTTAGACCCCCGATTAAAATTACGGCTCGATAGATTTTACACAACTTTAATATAAAGTGCGAAATAGTGTAAAAGCGAGCGGATGAACAATATAGCTACTCTAATCCATAAACTAAACAACACAGCAGTGTAATGGAATATAAAAGAGTAGGGAAGAGAGATGCAAACACAGAAAACACCAAGACGTGTTTTCGAAGAGGAAACCAAAGAACTCGGCGAAAAACCTCTCCGCTGCCCTCCAAGCGGAAATCGATCCACTAGACAATCAGTTGGGATACATGAGTAAGCAAGAGACCCTCCAAGCCTAATCTACCCGATGTACCTAAGCCCTCCAAGCTCCTACTCCAACAAGGCTTCTCGGAACCGTGTCTTGTCTTAGTTCTCCGGATCCCGCAACAAGCTCCATGTTGCATCTGCCATTCCAGACTTCTTCCAATGCTTCCCAGCAGCACCAAAATGTTACACAACACTCTCAAAAGGTGTGGTAAGTGTTTGGGCTATCAACCTCTCAATGGTGTGGAAATGGAGAGGGAAGGGTTGAGGAGATACCACAAGCAAGTGTATAAAGAAAGGTGGGGATGACAATCTCTAATTACAAATGTGTTTGGCTAGGGTTTTCTCTCTGAAGCATTCCTCAACATTTGTGGGTAATGGGGGTTTATATAGGATAGGTGCAAAATGTGTGAGTCAGTCAGTACAGGCTGGCAGAACAGCATGTCTCGCGGGTGTCTCGCGGGAAGGCCTTACCCGCGAGATACTCGCGAGAGACAGCTGTCTCCATCTATCATGACTCTTCGCATTCCAGCATGTGCAGGGCACATGCTTCACTTCGCGGGAAGCTTAGTCGCGAGATACCCGCGAGATTCCATCAGCTTCCAAATTGCTTGAGTCTTCACACACTCTCTATCACACACCCCTTACAACAATTCCCACAACAAATACAGGGTATAAACAATTGATAGTAATTACAATCAAATTTGGCACAGAATAAAAGCCAACAAAACACATAGTTGTAAATCACAACTTTACATGATCTTTGGCAGAAATCTAATGAGATGGCCAAGTGCTACATCCTAGCATCTAGCTCAAATGTTCTACAGCATCAAATGTAGGATGTAGAACTAGCTTCAGAGATTATGCTAAGTCTGAAGGAGATGTTTGGTGAGCAAGGCCATTCTGCAAGGCAAGAAACCATGAGGCAAATCTATAATACCAAAATGGCTAAAGGCAGTTCAATTAGGGAGCATTGTCTTACAATGATCTTTAATCTAAATACATTGGAGGTTTTAGGTGCCGATATTGATGGAGAATCCCAAGTGGATATGATACTCCAGTCACTACCGGAATCATTCAAGGAATTCAAACTTAACTACAATATGAACAAAAAGATTTATACCTTGTCTGAATTAATGAATGAGTTGGTAGCGGCAGAAGGCATTCTTGGTACTTCTAGTGTTGATGCTAACATGGCTGAAGCTTCTACTTCTCAACCTAAGTCGAAAGGCAAGGTTAAGAAGAAGAAGAAGAAGGACTTCACCAAGAAAGAGGGTAAACAAATTGCCTTACGGGTTGCTGACAAAGTAAAGAAGATCAAAGGAAAATGTTTCTATTGTGGTGAGAAAGGACATTGGAAGAGGAATTGTCCAAAATTCAAGGCTGCCAATAATAAGGGTATGAATAGTTCATTCCTCCTTGAAATATGTTTAGTACAAAATCCCATAGATTCCTGGTGTGTGGATTCAAGTTGTACTAATCATATTTGCAATTCTTTGCAGGGGTTCCAGGAGACTAGAAAGCTTAATGAAGGGGAATTGTTTCTTACTTTTGCTAATGGGAGTAGAATTCGGGTTATAGCTGTTGGAGTGTTTAATTTATGCTTTGAATTTAGAGTTTTAATATTGGAAGACTGTCTATATGTACCTAATGTTCGTAGGAATTTAATTTCTGCAACTTATTTAGGTAAACATGGATATTGTGTTATCCTTAAAGTCAATGTTGTAATAAAGAAGGGTAAAATGTTTATCTATTCTGGCAATATTGTGGATGGTCTTTATATTTTAACTCCTAATAAGTATGAATTATATAATTTTGAATTAGATAATGATTCTCATGTAAAATCATTAAAGAGAAAGTTTCCTTCTACTAATGATGCCTATTTTGGCACTTGCGTTTGGGTCATATTAATTCAAATAGGATTCAAAGACTTATCAAAGATGGACTCTTAGAGCCCATGGACTTTGATGAATTTCCAATTTGTGAATCTTGTTTAGAAGGTAAAATGACCAAACGACCTTTTAATGCAAAAGGTAGAAGAGCCCAAAATTTGCTAGAACTAGTACATTCAGATGTATGTGGTCCTTTGTCAATCCAGGCAAGAGGAGGTTATGAGTACTTCATCACTTTTACTGATGGTTACTCTAGATTTGGTTATGTGTACCTAATGAAACGGAAGTCTGAAGCCTTTGAAAAGTTCAAAGAGTTTAGGGCTGAAGTTGAGAATCAATTATGCAAACGCATAAAGGCCATTCGATCTGATCGTGGTGGCGAATACCTTCTTGGGGATTTTAAGGATGACTTAACTAAAAATGGGATTGTATCCCAAATGACTGCACCTGGAACTCTACAACAAAATGGTATAGCAGAAAGAAGGAATAGGACTCTTTTAGAAATGGTTAGGTCCATGATGAGTTATTCAACTCTACCAATTTCTTTTTTGGGGATATGCCTTAAATACTGCAATGTATCTTCTGAATTTAGTACCTTCGAAGTCTGTTCCTAGAACACCTGTTGAGTTGTGGAATGGGCGTAAGCCTAGTACGAGACATCTCCATATTTGGGGTTGTCCAGCACATGTGTTGAAAGGAAAGTCTGACAAGTTACAGTCTAAAACAGAAGTGGTTTTGTTTGTAGGGTATCCAAAAGGAACTATTGGAGATTTATTCTATAGTCATAAAGATAATAAAGTGTTTGTTAGCACAAATGCCAAGTTCTTGGAAAATGACTATATGAATAATTATACTCCTAGAAGTAGAATTGTATTGGCTGAAATGAATGAACCTGTAAATAAACAATCAATGGATGAAACTAGGGATGATGTGGATGTATTAGATACACCACAAGATACTACTCATAATATGTCTAGTACATAGGTGCCTCGTCGTAGTGGGAGTATTGTTCGGCCTCCTATAAGAATCATAGGTTTGGGAGAAACTTATGAAGCTATCTCAGAAGAGGCTGAATCGGATCCCTACACTTATGAAGAGGCAATGAATGATATAGATGCACATCATTGGGTCAAAGCTATGAAATCTAAATTAGATTCCATGTATTCCAATCAAGTTTGGGATCTTGTAAAGGCGCCTAACGACATTAAACCTGTTGGTTGCAAATGGGTTTACAAAAGGAAGAGAGGGATAGATGGAAATGTTGAAACCTTTAAAGCAAGGCTAGTGGCGAAAGGGTATACACAAAAAGAAGGTATTGATTATGAAGAAACCTTTTTACCAGTAGCAATGCTTAAATCTATCAGAATTCTCTTATCCATTACTGCTCATTATGATTATGAGATTTGGAAAATGGATGTCAAGATTGCATTTCTCAATGGCAATCTTGAAGAGGAAATCTATATGATGCAACCGGAAGGTTTCATAGCAAAGAACCAAGAGCATATGGTATGCAAATTAAAAAGATCCATTTATGGACTTAAGCAAGCATCTAGGTGATGGAACATCATATTTGATCAAGCAATCAAGTCATTTGGTTTTGAACAAAATCTTGATGAACCATGTGTGTACAAAAGACATCAAGATAAAGTAGTAATGTTCCTAGTGCTTTATGTTGATGATATTCTACTCATTGGAAATGATGTAGGGGTAATGTCATCAGTAAAGGTTTGGTTGTCAAGCCAATTTGATATGAAGGACTTAGGTGAGGCTAATTTTATTCTAGGGATCAAGCTTTGGCGAGATCACAAGAATAAGATGATAGGCTTATCATAAGCTAGATATATAGATAAGGTTCTAGAATGGTTTAGCATGAAAAACTCCAAGAAAGGTTTACTTCCTTTCAGACATGGAGTTCCTCTGTCTGATGAACAAAGGCCTAAGACTCAAGAGGAAGAAAATATGATGAGACAAGTTCCTTATGCTTCTGCAGTAGGAAGTCTCATGTATGCCATGCTTTGTACTAGACCAAATATCTGTTATTTAGTTGGCATGGTTAGCCGATATCAATCAAATCCAGGATCAAAACATTAGCAAGCTATAAAGCATATTCTCAAGTATCTTCGGACAACGAGAGATTATATGCTTGTTTACCGTAGTAAGGATTTGATTCCTATTGGCTATACAGATTCAAACTTTCAATCGGATCTAGATTTCAGAAAGTCCACATCAGGATGTGTTTTCTCATTGGGAGGTGGAGCCATAACATGGAGGAGTGTCAAGCAATCTTGTATTACGGACTCTACCATGGAAGCAGAATATGTTGCTGCTTGTAGAGTAGCAAAAGAAGCTGTATGGCTCAAGAAACTCCTTTATGACCTTGGTGTAGTAGGAATTGAGCAAGTTCCCATTACTTTGTTTTGCGACAATAGTGGGGCAGTTGCACAATCAAAAGATCCAAGGAATCACAAGAAAGGAAAGCACATTGAAAGAAAGTACCACATCGTTAGAGATATTATTACTCGTGGAGATGTGGTGGTAGCAAAGATTGAAAGTACAAATAATCTAGCAGATCCCTTTACCAAAGCCTTGCCTCGAAGGACCTTCGAGTCACATTTGGAGAGAATGGGAGTTAGATTAGTGCACAATAGTCTTTAGGGCAAGTGGGAGATTGTTAGGATTAATGCCCTTAAATCCGATTGTATGATGCTATGTATGATATTATGTATGACATGATGTATGACTTAATATGGTAATTAATAAAGTTGTTTTATTATTATTTGAAATAATGGTAACATGAATATTTGGACATTATCACAGAGTCCATGAGATGCATAGTATGCGATTTATATGAAAAGTCACAGAAGATATAAATCACAAGTTCTTTGTAAACTCAGAATTTAGTTCGTAGTCGGTGATGAAATTGGGCGTTTCATCTGTGAAGACTATAACATATTAACTAAGATGATTTATCTTGATCATGGAAGTGATGACTTCTAGTTGATATGTTGATATGTTTTAAGAGTTAAAACATATTGAACTAGACCGCTGTGAGATTTATTATTCTCCTAACGATTGTCAATTGAATAATAAATCTCACGACTTATATATTTACATGAACTCTTAATCCTAAGAGAATAATGGACCTGATCATAAAGTGTAGGTTGCTTTCATATCAGGAGTGAGATCTAAAGTAACGATCAAAACCTCAGTATGTTGGGCAGCCACATTTAGTGTTGATGGAACATATATTCTCAAGATGGAATTCATAGTCTCTTAACGAAGATACAAAATATTCCCTTGAGATAAGTTTAATGGGTTTGTTATTCAGAATATTAGGCCTAACTACTTTAGTAAATAGTTACTAAAGTATATATTTATTAAGTTGGATTTCATAAATATATGATGAATAACTTAAAGGATTAAACCGGGTACTCAAGGATTAAGATGTAGTAATTTACGAAGTAGCAGTCTACATTCATGACTTTGTATTACTACGAATATTTTATGAAGGGGTTGCATGTATAATAAAGTCTTGGGATATAATTTATTAATAAGGCCTAGAGTGCAATTATATTTATATAGTGGTATTAAATATAATTAATGGTAACTATGGACTTGTCAAGAGTTGATAGAAAAACCCAAGGCCCATTGGAGCTAGTGTCTTATTGGTCCCTTTTGGTTCCACTCCAAGCCACACACTAAAGCCCAATTGGAAAGGCCTAATAGGCCAGCCCAATTAGATAATCAGTTAGTTATAAAGGAAGAAACATACAGAATTTTTTCATAAGAGAAAAGAAAAAGAGAGACATCATTGTGAAATGGTGTGTATGTGTGAGTGAAGCCACTCGATTATTCTCCCTTGGAAACTGATTGAGAGACCACACTTCTTGGGCGTAAAGTGGAATTGGAGTGAAGATTAAAAGTTTTCCCAAGTACTTCAAATCTTTTGTTTTGAATTTCACCGCACTAAAGTACGCTATCTTGTTCTTCAATTCTGAAATTTACATAATGCATGTTATCAATCATGAATGAAATAGATCCATGTTTGTTGCTTCCACTGTGTGTTTTGTATGAGATACAAAACCAGTTTTTCCAACATGTACCCCGTTACATCATCATTGATAATGGGAAGGAATTCTATAGCAAGTCGAAGAACAAGCTTTGCAATGACTTTGGTTTCTAAGCAGCATAATTCCTCCATGTATAATGCTCAAGCCAGTGGTCTCGTTGTAGCCTTTAACGAGACTCTATGCAATTTGCTCAAGTAAGTTGTAAGTCGATAAGAGATTGGCATGAAAGAGTTGAAGAAGCTTTGCAGGCGTATCATACACCATACTAAACACTTACCCAATCCACGTCCTATTCTCTTGTTTATGGTATAGAAGCTATTTTGCCACTTGAATGCCAAATTCCTTCATTAAGAATTGTCGTTCAAGAAGGTCTTTCGAATGAAGACAATGTTCATCTACAACTTGAATAATTTGAGTGTCATCTACAAAGACATCTTGGCATTCTATGCTAAGTTCAATCACATGTCCAAAAAGAAAATAAAAATCTTTCTTAAACCATGTGATGACTCAATCTCTCTAAAGTGATACATAGGAAACTTGGTATATCACACTAAGTACAATCATAGTTTTTGGGGGAATGTCACTACGATAAAGTTGCTACGAGAAGACAATGCTACCATATGAAGGCAAAGACATTACTACCAAAGGAATGCAGAGTCACCATGAAAGCAGACATCATTGTGAGAATGTCACCCAGCATCTCTAAAATGTGCTTTCTCTCTCATCTTTAAAGTCTAAATAATGTTACCTTTAACGTTTAAAGACTTGGTGGTATCTCTTTGCATTTTTGAAGTTTAGATTGCATCGCTTCCCTTCAAAGTCATATTGCCCCTCTTTTGAATTTCATTGCCTTCCTTCTAATTAAGTTGTGTTGCCTTACACTAAAGTCTGCATAGTGTCACCTCTCATCTTTAAAGTTTCTCCTTGCATCGTCAAAGACTTGGTGGCTTCTCCTTGCATAGACTATCTTCATCTTTAAGATTGTCTTCGTCTTCAAGGAAGTTTCCATCTTCAAGATTGTCTTCATCTTCAAAACCTTGCATGGATAATTTTATCTTAAAGATTGTCTTTGTCTTCAAGGTCTTGTATAGTCAATCTTCCTCTTCAAGACAATCTTCGTCTTCATGTTTGTCTTCATCTTCAAGGTAATCTTCGTCTTCCAGATTGTCTTCATCTTCAAGGTCTTGTATAGACAATCTTCATCTTCAAGGCAATCTTCAACTTCAAGGCAGTCTTCGTCTTCAAGGTCTTGTATAGATCATCTTCATCTTCAAGGCAATTTTCGTCTTCAAGATTGTCTTCATCTTCAAGATTTTGTCTTCATCTTCAAGGTCTTATACAAATGAGATTAACTTTTTACAACATAATTATCAAAATTCTTAAAATTAATGTTTCTTTTGATCAATGTAAATCTCTATAT
The DNA here is from genome assembly GCA_032727855.1 of Quercus ilex subsp. ballota. Lineage (NCBI taxonomy): Eukaryota > Viridiplantae > Streptophyta > Magnoliopsida > Fagales > Fagaceae > Quercus > Quercus ilex. Next base: position 31,055,543 of record CM064919.1, read on the forward strand.
ACTTTAAAAATCAAATGATTTATATCTTTGTTTTGTGATACAAATAAAATTTAGAATTGACCTTAATCACTACTTTTTTTTCACGGCAAGTACGTGCCTTGCATGCGCTACCCTAACTAGTATATATAAAAAGCATGAAGCTATAGCATTTTTGATTTGTTCTTACAATAGCTATAGTTTCTTTTTTTCTTTTCAGTCATCAGTTTGTGCTTTTTTTTTTCTTTTAAATATTTATATGAGCAAGCATATATATTGTTATACTGACACAACAATTGTTAAAAAGTGCAAATGCATGTAGCTACAGTGTTTTTGGTTTGTTCAATTAACTATGTAGCTACAGTAGCTATAGTTTTTTTTTTTTTTTTTTTTTTTTTTTAAAGTCATCGGTTTGTGCTTTTCTTTTCTTTTTTTCTTTTAAATATCTATATGAGCTGGCGCACGCGCGCACACACATACACACACACACACACACACATATATATTGTTATACTGACACAACAAATTTCACAATATTTTCACAATTATTGAGGTATAAATTTTTTATAGGTCGAAATAAAATAATAAAATATAAGACTGTGACTAGCCACGACTGAAAATAAATGTTTTATGAAAATATTGTAACACTTGTTGTGTAAATATGTAAAATTACAATACTTTTTAGTTTACTCAATCAAGGTTTTAAAAACTGAACTAGACCGACTAGGCTAACCGGTTGAATTGGGAACCGGAGGCCAGTTCAATCCAAGAAAAATGGCTAAAACCAAGGTAAAACCAGAAAAAACTGATGAAAACTGGGAACCGGAAGCAAATTCGGTTTTACCTCCGGTTCGGTTTTTAACACTGTTAGGACATATGTGTTTCACTTGTTAAGAACATATGTCATTCTTTTATGTAATTGGCTAATCTTTTGACAAAACGCACTTTACTTGTAATTGGGTAGATCTAGGTGTTTTTAATACTTCAAGAAACAAGGTTTCAAGATCAAGTGTTAAAGCCATTCAAGTCTGTCCAAGAAACAAGCTGAATAGTGCAAATTTATTAAAACTCGACAGCTGGCTCAACAGCTGCATCTATCGAGCTTAAGAAATCTGTCTCAGCCCGTGTGCTCGACACCTGCTTGATAGCTCCTATTTGTCGAGGTTTAAGAAAAACAGATTTTCTGTTCTGTTTTCTTGGGATCTGTGAATGTGTCTTTGGGCCTTCTTTTGTCTTAACCCTAAACATATAAAAGGATTATTTTAAGGGCCGTTAAAGGGTACACAAGTTGCACAAGCATTGAGCAAAAGTCTGTTCAAGCAAATTGTGACCGGAAACAGAGTTTTGCCTTAGTTCATCATTCTTGTGAAGAAGTTGCTGTGTATGTGCACTATAGGGTTTTGTAACCAAGCATCTTGTTGATCTTCATCGTGGGATGAACTGAACAACTTTGCAGCTAACATCCTTCTCTAGTTGGTGATTGAAGTCGTGTACTGGGATCCATGCAATTGGTTAGTCATGTACTGGGAGCCGTGCATCAAAATAAGAAATTGTCACTACAGAACAAGTCCAATTGGGTATTGGGGTAAAGCTTTAACTGTAGGTTGGTATAAGGTACTAGGATTCCTTTACTTGTAACCGCTTGTTGTGATAATAGTGAAATTTCGGGAGTGGTGACCTTAAAATCACCCAGTGAGGTTTTTGCCATTTGTAAACAAATCACCGTATCAATTTATTTTCGGCTGCATACTTTAGTTATTGGTGATTTGTTTGTGCTACCACGCACTTTACATGATAACCCATTGTGCCCAATATGTACTGTTTATCACTTCATTGGTTTTTTTTTTTTTCAATCATCGGTTTAAAAAAAAAAAATTATATGAGTTGGCATATATATTGTTATATGACACAAAAAATTTCACAATTATTAAGGTGTCAATTTCTTACAGATCGAAATAAAATAATAAAATATGAGATTATGACCAGCCACAATTGAAAATAAATGTTTTGTGAAAATGTTATCACAATATTTTCACAATTGTTGAGATCTTAGCTTCTTATAGATCATGTAAGGTTGAAATTTATCAACCATCTTGTTGGCTTTATTCCGTGTCAATTTGCTTGTAATTTAGCATTTAGTAACCCTGTAATTAGGTGGGATTATTGTAAGGGTAGTGTGTGAGAAGATGTTGTTAGGACATATGTGTGTTCACTTGTTAAAGACATATGTCACTTGTTTATGTAAATTGGCTAATCCTTTTGACAAAACGCACTCTACTTGTAATTGGGTAGTTCTAGGTGTTTTTAATACTTCAAGAAACAAGGTTTCAAGATCAAGTGTTGAAGTATCAACTCTGTCCAAGAAAAAGCAAGCTGAAGTGCAATTTCATTAAAGCTCGACACCTGCTCGATAGCTACCTTGACACCTGCTATCTGTCGAGATTTATAAAATCAGTTTTTTTGATTTGATTTTCTTGGGATCCGTGAATATGGTTTTGGGCTTTCTTTTCTTCTAACCCTAAACATATAAAAGGATTGTTTTAAGAGCCGTCAAGTTGTACACAAGTTGCAAAAGCATTGAGCAATCCTTGTTCAAGCAAATTGTGATCAAAAGACGAAGTTCTTAACCTAGTTCATCTTCTCTCTCTAGAAGTTGCTGTGTATTTGCACCATAGGGTTTTGTAACCAAGCATCTTCCTGATCTTCATTGTGTATGATGAACTAAAGAACTTTGCAGCCAACCTCTTCTTCTCAAGTTGGTGTTTGAAGTCGCGTACTGGGATCCGCGCATTGGTTAGTCACGTACTTGGGAGCCGTGCATCAAAGGTGGAAATTGTCACTACAGATCAAGTCCAATTGGGTATTGGGGTAAGGGTTCAACTGTAGGTTGGTAAGGTACTTGGGATTCCTTTACTTGTAACTGCTTGATTTGATAATAGTGGAGTTTCGGGAGTGGTGACTTGAAAATCACCCGGTGGGGTTTTTGCCATAAGGGTTTTCCCCATTCTTAAACAAATCACCATGTCATTTATTTTTCCGCTACATATTTAGTATTTGGTGATTTGTTTGTACTCCCACGTATTTACATGCTAAATTGATTAATTAATAACTTGGCTAATTAATTAATTGATTTTATCACAAGGGGTCATTCAGTTTGTGGCCTATCAAGTGGTATCAGAGCGGGCACACTCTGATTAGGTTTAATCTTTACTGTGTTGATCCATTGACCCCTGTTGTCATTGGCTGTAACCTGCTTGAAGAGGTCTTTGTTTTCAAATACATCTTGTTTTTCTAATCACTGTTTGCTTGAGTGTCTTAGAAAATACAAGTCTAAAAGTTATTTGAATTCTCTTATGATGACTATTGGAAAAGATCTCAGTTTTGCCAAGAAGAAACTAGACTCTCTCAGAATGAAAATGTGCAAAGGAGTTCGTCAGAGAAGAGTGAAAGTTATAGGCTTAGCTCATAAAAGGCAGTTGAGAGAAAGAACCATTCCCTCTGATTTATCATCTAAGCATGAAGTATGTTTCATGATGAAGTCTGCATTCAAGGTCATGGACATATGTCTATGGTATCTTGACAGTGGTTGCTCACAACACATGACTGGAGATAGATCTCTCTTCAAGATCTTCGAGTCTAAGAAAGGTGGCAATGTTACCTTTGGTGATGGAAGCAAGTCACAAATTAAAGGGAAAGGGATTATATCTCTGCCAGGACTGCCAGACATTGCGAATGTCCTTTATGTAGAAGGTCTAAGGGTGAACCTATTGAGCATAAGTCAGATATGTGATCAAGACTTCATGCTATTCTCAAAAGGAAAGTGTCTTGTCATGGATGAGTCTGGAAAGAAGCTCATTAGTGGGGTTCGCACTTTGGACAACTGCTATGGATTGGTTCCTAATGCTGATATTGTGTGTAACAGCATTCGTTTGCCTAATGAAGATCTGTGGCATCAACGAATAGGACATGCTAGTTACAAGCATTTATCTATTGTATCTAAGCATGAATCAGTCTTGGGGATACCAAAGCTTAGTAGAATAAGCAATGTGGTGTATGGACCATGTCAGCTTGGAAAACAGACAAAAGCTAAGCATCCAGGCACTCAGACATCAGCTACATCCAGACCATTGGAGCTGTTACACTTAGATCTTATGGGTCCAACCAGAACCGAGTCTCTTGGGGGTAAGAGATACATCATGGTTGTGGTAGACGACTTCACTAGATACACTTGGGTCATTCTATTACGATCCAAGTCTGATGCTCCTGAGCACATTGAGGCTTTATGCACAAGACTGCAGAATGAAAAGAGCCTAAAGATTGATCGAATTCGAAGTGACCATGGGAAGGAATTCGAGAACTCATACATGGAATCCTTCTGCACAAGATCGGGTATATCTCAAGAATTCTCTGCTCCTATTACGCCTCAGCAAAATGGTGTGGTAGAAAGGAAGAATAGGGTTATTCAAGAGATGGCTAGAGTCATGCTGCATAACAAAGATGTGGCTAGAAACTTGTGGGGAGAAGCTGTAAACACTGCATGTCATACAGTTAATAAGGTATACTTCAGACCCGGTACCAAAAAGACTCCCTATGAGTTGTGGAAAGGAAGGAAGCCTAATGTGAAGTACTTCAGAATTTTTGGAAGTACCTGCTTCATTCTCAAGGATAGAGAGAATGTGGGAAAGTTTGACTCCCGGAGTGATGAAGGCATATTTCTGGGATACTCTTCTACAAGCAAGGCTTATCGAGTGTACAACAAAAGAACTGTGAAGGTAATGGAGACAGTAAATGTCGTCATTGATGAGTCTTTAGAGTCAAGTTCTGAGAAAGGCATTTAGGGACTCCCCAAAGAAATTCTTCCTTCTGAGCCTAGGGAAGTTCAAGAAATTACCGAACAAGAACCTGCTTCTCCAAGTACTCCCAGTACTCCCAGTATTGTGGAAGACTCTACAGACTTACGCATTTCACCAGAGTCTGAATCTAATGAAAAGAAGGGACCTTCATCTAGAATCAAATTAAATCATCCTCCAGAAGTTATTATGGGAGACATGAATGAACTCACATTAAGGAAACGTACAGTTGATAAATGTGTTGCTAACTTTGTGTCTTATTCCTGCTATTTGTCACAGGTTGAACCTAAGAAAGTTGAGGAAGCACTACAAGATAAGAGTTGGGTTGAAGCAATGCATGATGAATTACTTCAATTTCAGAGGAATGATGTTTGGACTCTAGTACCTAGACCGGAAGGAGAACACATCATCGGTACAAAGTGGATATTCCGCAACAAGACTGATGAAGAAGGAAATGTGATTCGCAACAAGGCTCGACTTGTGGCTCAAGGATACTCACAAATGGAAGGAGTAGACTATGATGAGACATTTGCCCCAGTTGCCCGAATGGAGTCAATCAGAATTCTTCTTGCCCTAGCATGTCAACTGAATTTCAAACTCTATCAGATGGATGTAAAGATTGCCTTTTTGAATGGGTTACTCAAAGAGAATGTCTATGTGGCTCAACCAAAAGGATTAATTGATCCACACTTTTCGGATCATGTGTTGTACCTTAAAAAGGCACTTTATGGGTTGAAGCAAGCTCCTAGAGCCTGGTATGATAGACTCACACAATATCTCATGTCACATGGGTTCACAAGAGGGAAGGCTGATCAAACTCTCTTCATCAAAAAGGAAGATGGGGAGTTGATAGTTACTCAAGGCTACGTTGATGATATCATCTTTGGGTCGACTAAGGATGAACTGGCTCATGGCTTCTCAAAACTCATGCAAGCTGAGTTCGAGATGAGCATGATTGGAGAGCTGACTCACTTCCTAGGATTGCAGATTCGCCAACAAGATTCAAGTATATTCCTTTCTCAATCTAAATATGCTAAGAATCTTGTGAAAAAGTTTGGTTTGGATTCTGCTAGTTCTGTTAGAACCCCTATGAGCCCTAATGTTAAACTCACTGTAGACTTGTTAGGCAAGAGTGTTGATCCTTCTCTCTATAGAAGCATGATAGGTAGTCTTCTTTACCTTACTGCTAGTAGACCTGACATTAGTTATAGTGTTGGTGTGTGTGCTAGAAATTAGGCTAACCCCAAAGAATCTCACATGACTGCTTTAAAAAGAATTATAAAGTATGTCAAAACCACTGCTGAGTTCGGTGTGTGGTATAGCAAGGACACTAATGGTGTCTTAGCTAGGTACTCTGATGCTGATTGGGCTGTAAATGCTGATGACAGAAAGAGTACCTCGGGGAGTTGTTTTTATGTGGGTAACAATTGTTGAGGACATATTTTTATGTAATTGGCATATCCTTTGACAAAACGCACTTTACTTGTATTTGGGTAAATCTAAGTAGGTTCTGTAAGATGATCATCACAAGTGGTTAAATTGAAGACATGAAGATTACTCAAGAACTGCTCAAGAAAAGTGCAATCTGTAGGTCTCGATACCTCCTCGACAGAAGCTTGATCTGTCGAGATTCATTAAAGCTCGATAGATGTCTCGATCGATCGAGCTTACGGATTTTCAAATTATAGCCACAATGTTTTTATTCTAAAAGGCTATTTGTTTATGGGTTTGTATAATCCTTATTGGACTAGGAAAGCCCAAGATTTGTGCAAACCTATTTGGAATAGGAGAGCCCATTAAGCTCCTATTTAAAGGAGGTGGGAAAAAGAAAAACCTAACCCTAGAGAGCTTCATAAGTTTTTCTTTTTGAAACCCTAACCTCCTCCTACAGAAGAAAAAGTTCTTGTTGTGTTTCTTGTACGCCTTCGGGTTCTGTAACCAAGCAAAGTCTCTTGCACCAACAGTGAAGATCTTATTGGCGTTTCTATGTGAAGCTGCTGCAAATCAACTACAACAATCAAAGGGTTAATGTGGAGTTAGTCACGTACTGGGATTCGTGCAAATGAGTAAGCCGCGTACTAGGATCCGCGCATCAAATTGGTTAGTCACGTACTTAGGAGCCGTGCATCAAAGGTGGAAATTGTCACTACAGATCAAGTCCAATTGGGTATTGGGGTAAAGGTTCAACTGTAGGTTGGTAAGGTACTTGGGATTCCTTTACTTGTAACCGCTTGATTTGATAATAGTGGAGTTTCGGGAGTGGTGACCTGAAAATCACCCGGTGGGGTTTTTGCTGTTAGGGTTTTCCCCATTTGTAAACAAATCACCGTATTATTTAATTTCCGCTGCATATTTAGTTTTTGGTGATTTGTTTGTGCTTCCACGCAATTGAATGATAAATTGATTAATTAATAACTTGGCTAATTAATTAATTGGTTTAATCACAATGGGTCATTCATATTGTGGACTATCAAGTGGTATCAGAGCAGGCACACTCTGATTAGGTTTAATCTTTGCTGTGTTGATCCATTGACCCCTGTTGTCATGGAAACTCTTGATTGTTTTGATTTGCATAATCTTATGTTGAATGATGATGATGATATTCAAGATGCCTATTGCAAGCTTTATAATTTTTGTACGAAATCTCTTGAATATTCTGCAAAATTAAAAGCTAAATTTAAAAAGGTCAAGCTTGAAAAAGATGATTTGATTGCAAAATTGGATGAATCCAATAATTTGAATGAGAATTTTAAAAATCAAATTTCATCTCAGGCGGACAAAATTAAGAGTTTCGAAGAGCAACTAGTTGAATTTAAAACTGAAGTTGAAAAATTAACTAGTGCCAAACTTGTTGTTGAGCCTAACTCAAAAGAAAAAGATTTTTATATTCCCCCATTTAAAAGGAATAATGAAGAGTTGAAGGCTAATATTGCTAGGATAGACAAAGGTAAAATTTCTGATGTTAACGCTGAAGTTTCTAAACCTATGTCTAAAACTCCTCCTAGGTTGAATAAAAATTCTGAATTTGTCCCCACTTGTCATCACTGTCATATTGTTGGTCATATTAGGCCAAATTGTCCTAAGTTGTCAAACTCTAAGGTTAGACCTCCTTCTAGGAAGCCGAGTAGCTATAAAACTACTCATGTTTGTCACCATTGTGGTGATTCTGGTCACACTCGCCCTAATTGTTTCAAGTTGTTTCTTCATAAGCGAGTGTCCAATAGGTCTTATCCTTTGTCTAAAGGCTCTGTACCTATTCTTGGTGAGTTATTAAAAGTTTTGAGCTTTTTGACTCAATTTCAGGGGAATTCTTATTCCTCTATGTCTTTTAGTAATCATACTAGGACACGTGCCGTTTCATCTTCACGGCCAAAGACTCGTGCTATGTGGGTGATAAAGGATCCTAAGACTTAATTGCCTTCTTTTTTTTTTTTGTCTTTTGCTTTAATTCTTTCTATCTAAAGCTGGACTTTCTTTTGCTTGATTTCTTATCTGCTTTTGGAATCATGTTTTCATGCATCTGCACTCTTCTATCATGCCTTCATGCATATGCATCTTTCTTTCATGCTTTGCTTAACATGTTTTTGTTTGTTTACTTTCAATTTTGCTTTTCTTTTTTTGATAAAAATAAAAAATAAAAATAAAAAAATTGAAAAATACAAAAACTGTGTGTGTTATGTGTACTTTGGTATTTGTGTACCTTGGATGGCCAATGAAACAAAGTTTTCTAAACTTTGTATCACTTGTAGCTTAGATGAGCATCTCTATGCACAACTAAGCAAGTGAGCTTTGTGGATCTTGTTTGTGATGAGTAAGATTAAGTTATCTCTTAAACTTAACACTCATATCACTCTTTTTGACGGGTAGGACTAGAAAATCCTAAGAGAAAGGCATAAATGACCATCTCACCACTGTTGCCCGCCAATCATAGTATGACACCTGTATGCTTCGGCATAGCAAAAGTGCAGTGTCATAGACACCTGTATGCTTCGGCATAGCAAAAGTGCAGTGTCAAAGACATCTGTATGCTTCAGCATAGAAAAGTGCAATGTCTATGCTTAACATGTTGGGTACTTCTTTTCTCTCTTTTTATGCCCATGCATGATATGCTTAAAAGAAAATATGCAAAGAAAATATAAAGCTAAAAGATTAAAAATGCTTTAAACATGATTGCAAGCGTGTTTAATAGGAGATGTGGGAGTCATAGGATGTACCTTGAAAGTGATAGTCCCCATCAAACAGTTATGATTGTGTGTGAGTTAAAGTTATTTACTCATATCTCAGATCATCATAACATGTATACACATATGCAATCTTGCGATGTTTTTCACACACAACACGCAATATTCTTTGCTACCCTTGATACATGTGCATGTACAATGTGATTTGGCCATCACAAGTGTTTACATATGCTAATGTATGCTCACTAAACTGTCTTGACTTGTTTTTGAAATATAAAATTGGTTAGACTTGTTTAGTGTGTGTGTGTGTGTTTTTGAAGATCCATGTGCTAAATTTCTTTTTGAGAGATGATTTTAAGAGCTTTTTTTGTTGAGTGGATCATTGGTTAAGGTGCTTGTTAGATTGCATTCATGTCTGTGTTTTTCACTTCTCGAAAAACTACTTTTCACTGATGGTTCGACACCTCCTCGATACTTGGTCATCTGTCGAGCTTCTCATGCCTTTTCTAATCGCAATCTCGACACCTGGTGGATCGATCGAGAAATCTTCTGTCCTCTCGATACCTTCTCGATACCTTGTCGATCGATCGAGCTTCTTATCTCTGAATTTGGTCTTGTACCTCGACACCTCTCGACACCTGCAGCTGTCGATGGCAAATCTCTCAACACCTTCCTTGATAGCTTACTCGATACCTCTCGACACCTCAGCTGTCGAGAATTACTGAGGTGTCTATAAAGGTCAGACCGCGATTTTCCTCTCATTCTGTCGATCTCTCTCAATCTATCCAAAGACTTTTCACCTCCCAAACAAGTTTCTCTCACTCAAAGCTTCAAATCTTCATCATTTTTGGTCTTCCCTTGATTTCCATCACCTGGTATGTTCATTTTCCCTTGCATGCATTTCATTTTTTTTGTTTTGCATTTCTTTTGTCCATAGCATCTTGTTATTCTTTTTCTTGTAGGTCTAAGGTTCCTTGTTCTCCTCGTTTCCCTCTTTGTCAGTTTTCTGTCTGTCTCCTGTCATGTCTTTTGGCTTTTTATGCCCTTTGACAATCGTGTCAAAAAGGGGGAGAAATTTGAGAATTGAATGTCATTCCTCAGGGGGAGTAATAGACTTAGGGGGAGAACTTCATGTTAAATGGAAGAATGTTTTTGATGTAACTAACTTAGGGGGAAAGTTAGTTTGATACACATTAATATTGACATATATTTTGTGTCGTGTATCTTTTGGTTTTGTAACCATTTTACATACATCATGTGTTGTTTCTATATTTGATGATGATGTATGTGTTTCACTCTTTATCTCACATGTGTTGTTTCTTTTCTCTCCTTATACACATGTTTCTTGTTTATTCAACTTGTCATTATTTTCCACATGGTACCTTGATGCGTTTTGTTTAGTGCCTTTCAGGAAAGACAGGTTAAAGCCAAGTCAAGATTCCGAACCTTCTTCTTGCAGCAACTTCCAAGGTTCAGATCTTTTAGACTAGGCTTGTTTATTCTGTAATCTTGAGTAGAATGTATTCTAGGACATTCAATGTACTCTTGTGGTTTTGTCACGAATTGCCAAAGGGGGAGATTGTTGAGGACATATTTTTATGTAATTGGCATATCCTTTGGCAAAACGCACTTTACTTGTATTTGGGTAAATCTAAGTAGGTTCAAGATGATCATCACAAGTGGTTAAATTGAAGACATGAAGATTACTCAAGAACTGCTCAAGAAAAGTGCAATCTGTAGGTCTCGATACCTCCTCGATAGAAGCTCAATCTATCGAGATTCATTAAAGCTCGATAGAAGTCTCGATCGATCGAGCTTACGGATTTTCAGATTATAGCCACAATGTTTTTATTCTAAAAGGCTATTTGTTTATGGGTTTGTATAATCCTTATTGGACTTGGAAAGCCCAAGATTTGTGCAAACCTATTTGGAATAGGAGAGCCCATTAAGCTCCTATTTAAAGGAGGTGGGAAAAAGAAAAACCTAACCCTAGAGAACTTCATAAGGTTTTCTTTTTGAAACCCTAACCTCCTCCTACAGAAGAAAGAGTTCTTGCTGCGTTTCTTGTACGCCTTTCGGTTCTGTAACCAAGCAAAGTCTCTCGCACCAACATTGAAGATCTTATTGGTGTTTCTATGTGAAGCTGCTGCAAATCAACTACAACAATCAAAGGGTTGATGTGGAGTTAGTCACGTACTGGGATTCGTGCAAAGGAGTAAGCCGCGTACTGGGATCCGCGCATCAAATTGGTTAGTCACGTACTTGGGAGCCATGCATCAAAGGTGGAAATTGTCACTACAGATCAAGTCCAATTGGGTATTGGGGTAAGGGTTCAACTGTAGGTTGGTAAGGTACTTGGGATTCCTTTACTTGTAACCGCTTGATTTGATAATAGTGGAGTTTTGGGAGTGATGACCTGAAAATCACCCGGTGGGGTTTTTGCTGTTAGGCTTTTCCCCGTTCGTAAACAAATCACCGTATTATTTAATTTCCGCTGCATGTTTAGTTTTTGGTGATTTGTTTGTGCTTCCACGCAATTGAATGATAAATTGATTAATTAATAACTTGGCTAATTAATTAATTGGTTTAATCACAAGGGGTCATTCATATTGTAGCCTATCAAGTGGTATCAGAGCAGGCACACTCTGATTAGGTTTAATCTTTGCTGTGTTGATCCATTGACCCCTGTTGTCATGGAAACTCTTGATTGTTTTGATTTACATGATCTTATGTTGAATGATGATGATGATATTCAAGATGCCTATTGCAAGCTTTATAATTTTTGTATGAAATCTCTTGAATATTCTGCAAAATTAAAAGCTAAATTTAAAAAGGTCAAGCTTGAAAAAGATGATTTGATTGCAAAATTGGATGAATCCAATAATTTGAATGAGAATTTTAAAAATCAAATTTCATCTCAGGTGGACAAAATTAAGAGTTTTGAAGAGCAACTAGTTGAATTTAAAATTGAAGTTGAAAAATTAACTAATGCCAAACTTGTTGTTGAGCCTAACTCAAAAGAAAAAGATTTTTATATTCCCCCATTTAAAAGGAATAATGAAGAGTTGAAGGCTAATATTGCTAGGATAGACAAAGGTAAAATTTATATGTTAAATAGCTACCCTAACTTTGTGGTTAATCAAAATTCTTATACAAATGAGATTAACATTTTACGACATAATTATTAAAATTCTTAAAATTAATGTCTCTTTTGATTAATGTAAATCTCTATGTACTTTAAAAATCAAATGATTTATATATTTGTTATGTGATACAAATAAATCATAGAATCTTGCATGTGCTACCTTAACTAGTAACATAAAATGAGGGGTGACAATGCATGTAGCAACTAGCAAGAGTATCTTATTTTAATATTATTACGTTCTTTTAGGTTACAATGATAATTGTCCAAATTTTTAATTGATATTGCCTAGTTCTTTAAATTAGATGTCTAGAGTTCAGACTTCAAAACCCTTTTCTCCTATTGTAATTATTGAATTATTTAAAAAATAAGGTTATAATGACAATTTTAAGCAAAAGATTCGAGGGATACCTTAATGGTTTCAACATCTCTAATTATAATATGAGATTCTTATCCCTATTTGTCTAAAATTTTACTAAGGATTTACTTGTAAAATATATTTATCATTATTATAATGTGAATAATGCATATTAGGACTAGCATCTTCTAGAGTTTTTAGGTAATTTTTTAAAATTTTATTATTAGTTCAAGTAAATTTATAAACAATTTATATAGACGTAGTGTAAGATTAGAACACCTAATTTTTTAGTTGAATTTGAATGGTAGATAACAGAACATATATGGGAGACAGAAAAAACAAAAAGACTACAATTTTTTAAAGAAGCATTTAAATTGTTGTTTTTCACTTTATTGTGTCTTGTATAAGAAGTTTAAAACCTAGTGATAGAAACAAGAATTTTTCTTGAGTGTTGGGGATATTAAACAAAGTAATAATGGAAGAACAAGGTTAACATAAAAGACAAATAAGAAATAGATAACTTGGAGGCACAATATCGTTTTCCTTAGACAATATTTGCCCCCTCACGTTATTGTTGCTAAAAGGTTATCGCAAATTTGTCCTTAGGATACAATCAAGATGTTGGGTTCTACAGATAGTAATTCTGGAGAATAACCACAGGATTTCTTGTGTTTTTCTCTAACTTACTATTTTTTGTGGGGTTAGTTAGTTTTCAAGTGAACATAAGCCTCTATTTATACCCATAGGGTTATATTTCATCAAAAGGCACGTATGGATGGTTAAAATGTTTCATAAAACAGTTCACAAGGCTTGAAACATCTTCAACCTTTCTGGATAGTCATCAGAAAATTCTGCAGAAAATCATCAAAAGGAACTTTCGACCGATCGAATGCTCTTTTCAATCGATCGAGCAGGAATCGAATAGCGATCGAATCATCTAGAAACTCCAGGATTATTTTCTTCATCATTTCGATCGATCGAGCCAAAGCTTCGACCAATAAAAAATACTGAATTTCAAATTTTCACTTAGAAAATTCTAGAACTTGAATTTTTACTTTAACAACTTTATGAAACAATATTCTCCAAACTCAAACATCATTATTACAACCTATCCATGTATATACCTATATATACAACAATCCCCCACTAGGTTGGAATAATATATGTCTCACTTGATTGATATTCTATCATGCATAATGGAAGGTGTCCTTCAACTTAAACCTCCCCTTAGTGTAATTGCTCAAGAAATCAATAGAGTTAATGGTGACTTGGTGTTTAAACCAAAACTCTTATGTGTTGAAATCAGAAACAACACACACATAAGAACATCCATAACACATTTAGAAATCCACTGTTGTTAGCACTATTATGGCCTTGTGCTCTTCTCTGTTTAGTGAACATTTACAAGAGAAAACCCTTTACTCTTGCTAGAAGCGGCACCACTTCTATGTTTACAAAGGTGAAGTTCATTCTTATGTCCCTATTTACACAAATATTTATATTTTATGAACTTCATTAAGAGCGTAAAACTCATCCTCTATTACATCATAACAATCTGCACTAATCCATCCTGAATAAGACACAAAATTAGTGCTCTTACTAACCACGTATCAATAGCTTGTTGTTACCCTTTAAACCTCTTAGATAAAATCAATTCGAAGTTGAGTTCTCACTATTGGTGATTCTCTTAAAAGAAGGGTTTTAGTCCCATTGCAATGGATGTTACCCCAACCATATCTCGAGACACTGATTTGGTAAAAGGGTCTGCTAAATTATTATTTGACCTTACATAGACAATTAAAATGGTACCAGATTCTATTAATTGTCTTATGTAATCATGTCTTAGACCTATCTATCTAGACTTACCATTATACATTTTACTGTATGCTCTGCCCAAGGTGGCTTTACTATCGCAGTACATCGAAATGGCTGGTATTGATTATGGCCACAACTCTATATTTAACAACATATTTCTTAGTCATTCCGCTTCCTTGCCTGCTGCCGCCAAGGCTATAAATTCTAATTCCATGGTGGAGTGAGAAATACACGTTTGTTTTTTTTATGCCCAAGATATGGCACCCCCACTAAGAGTGAATATCCAACCAGATGTGGATTTGTTATCACTCACATTAGTAATCCAACTAGCACCTGAATAACCTTCCAACACAACTGGAAATTCGAAATAAAATAGTCACAAACTTATGGTTTTCTTTAAATAACCAAAAACTCTACCAATTGCTTTCCAGTGATCCACACTTGGATTACTTATAAATCTAGAAAGTTTTCCCACTGAAAATGATATGTCTAGTCTTGTACAAATGCATAGCATACATCATGCTACCAATAGCACTAGCATACTCGAGCTATGCAATTGCTCTTCTAGTGTTCTCACCCAACTTTATGCTCCAATCGAAAGGTGTATTTGCTTCCTTTATATTAAGATGTTCAAATCTTTGAAGTACTTTCTCAACATAATAAGATTGACACAGTGTAAAGCCCTTACTATGTCTTTTAATTTTGATTCCCAAAATAGTATCTATTTGATTTAATCTCTCATTTGAAACATAGAAGAAAGATATTTTTTGGTTTCACATACACCTTTCATATTTGCACAAAATATGAGTATATCATCCACATAAAGGCATACAATGACTTCATATTCCTTTATGAATTTAGAATACATACATTTGTCGGAACTATTGTACACAAAGCTATCCGAAAAAATCGCTGAATCAAACTTTTCATGCCATTGTTTTAGAGCTTGTTTCAAGCCATACAAGGACTTGACTAATTTGCAAACTTTCTTTTCATTTCTAGGAAGTACAAAACCCTCAAGTTGTTCCATGTAAACTTCCTCGTCAAGATTACCATTTAGGAAAGCTGTCTTGACATCCATTTGATGTACAATCAACTTATATATGGATGCAAGTGCTAACAACACACGAATAGATGTGATCCTAGCCATCGGTGCATAGGTATAAAAGTAGTCTACTCCTTCCCTTTGTTTTTTGCCGCTAACCTTGCTTTAAAGGTTTGTATTGATCCATTAGCATTGTATTTTCTTCTAAATACCCATTTACAACCAATTGGTTTAGAACCAGTAGGTAGATCCACTAGGACCCAAGTATTATTGGATTATATTGAGTCCATCTCATCATTCACAGCTTTTTTCCAGAAAACTGAATCTCTAGAAGCCATAGCTTCCTCAAATGTTTTAGGATCATCATCTGTGTTAAACACTATGGGTATTTTATTTAGGACCACTTGTCTATTACCTTCAACAATAAACAATTAAGCTTGATAAGAAATGAAATCTAGACCAAAGTCTTTTTCTTTTCTTATCCTTTGACTCTTTCTTTGTTCACTTGGTGAACCACTTTCAATCCTTTTAGTACCACCCAAAGTAGTATTAGGATTAGAGTCACCTTATGGTGTTTAAGTAGGTATCAAGGCATCCATGGGATCTTTACTGAATTTATCCTTTATAAATTCAAAATCTCTTGATTCCACCACTGTATTAGGGCTTAAGTCTAATAATCTATATGCCTTTGAATTTTTAGCATAACCTACAAACACACTTTTCATAAATCTTGGTCCTAACTTTATTCTTTTTGGATCAAATACTCTATAAAAGGCTAAACACCCCCACATTTTGATATAATTAAGGCTTGGTTTCCTTCTATAACTCATATGGAGATACTTTAATCTTGGAAGGTACTCTATTGTGCACATGACATGCTGTAAGTAATGCCTCTCCCCATAAATTAAAAGGAAGCTCTACACTCAAGATCATGGCATTTATCATGTCTACAAGAGTCCTATTTTTTCTTTCAACCAAATCATTTTATTGAGGTGTATAAGGGGCTGAACTTTGGTGTATTATACCATGTTCCGCACAAAACATAGAAAAATTAGTAGGAAAATATTCATCACCTCTATCTCTTCGTAGGATCTTTATTTTCCTATCCTTTTGATTTTCTACTTCAATTTTATAGCGTTTGAACATGTCAAATGATTCATATTTATTTCTCATTAAATACTCATATGTAAATCTAGAGAAATCATCAATGAATGTAATGAAGTATCTTTTACCTCCTCTAGTTAATACACTATTCAACTCACATACATCTGAATGTACAAGTTTAAGCATAATAGAATTTCTATCTAACTTAGAGAAAGGTTTCTTTGTCATCTTTGCTTGAATATAAATTTCACATTTCTTTTCATCATCATGCTTATATGAAATCATACCATGATTTGACATAAACTTCAAATATTTGGAATTTAAATGTCCTAATCTAGCATGCCATGAATTTGAAGAATCAACAATATAAGCACAATCGGAAACTTCTTTAATAATAATACTTAGTTTGTACATGCCATCAGTAGCATATCCCTTTCCTACAAATATCACATTCTTGGATAAGATTAACTTGTCTGATTCAAGTACAGTTACACCACTCTTAAATAACAAATTGGTAGATATTAGATTCTTCTTGATATCAGGTACATGAAAAACATTGGTCAAGATCAACATCTTGCCGAAACTCATTTTCACTTCAACGGTGCCCTTTCCAAGAACATTTGCTTTATTGTGGTTACCCATTAGCACTTGTTGTTCTATGGAAGACTTATCATAAGTCTTGAATTGTGTTTTGTTGTTGCACACATGCACCGCTGCACCTAAATCGAACCACCAATCAAAAGGATTTGCAATTACAGCCATATGAACTTTAGTGATCGTATCAATATGTATGCCACTTACCATAGCAACAATTTCGTCAATGACATTTGTTTCAATGACATTGCCTTCTTCATCTTATTTCTTGTTCTTTAAGAGTTTACATTCGCAAATGTAATGGCCTTTCTTTCCACAATGGAAACAAGCCCGGTTCTTCTTGTCCTTGTTGGGATTCTTGGAGTTGTTTTTCTTGAAACTACTCCCACTTTTGTTTACTTTCAAGTGCTTATCGGTCTTACTCGAACTCCCACTTTGAACATTGCTCACATAGTTCACATTCACTTTAGAATCAGTGTTAGTCCCATCTCTAACCCCACTTTCTTGTTCAATTCGAAGGTGTTGTCTGAATTGTTCTAAAGTGAAATCTTTCGACATATGCAGAAGCGTCTTCCTAAAACTATTCCAAATTGGTGGGAGTTTCGCAATGATTGCACATATTGATTGACAAATCACGAAGTTTATTGACCAAAATCTGTAACTCATGCACTTGATCTAAAATTGAGATATTATCAAGCATTTTATAATCAAAATACTTTTGAATAATAAACTTATTCGTACCTACTTTCTCAATTTTGTACTTTGTCTCCAAAGCATTCCAAATCTCATTCGGTGACTTCATTTATGTGTAGAGATCATAGAGATGATCCGAAAGAGTATTGAGAATATGCCATTTGCAAATCAGTTCGTCTTCCTCCCGTTTCTTTCTTTGTGCCTTTATCTCATCAGTTTCTTCATCACTCGTAGTAGGAAAAGGCATCAAATTCGAGTCTAAGACATAGAAGAGTTTGAGTGCAGTAAGTAGGAATTTCATCTTGTCTTTCCATCGAGAGCTAAAATGTTTTATGACTAAAATGTTTCATAAAACTGTTCACAAGGCTTGAAACCTCTTCAACCTTTCTGAATAGTCACCAGAAAATTCTGTAGAAAATCCTGTTTTACGACTTTCGATTGGTCGAAAGTTCCTTTCGATCGATCAAATGCTCTTTTCGATCGATCGAGCAGGAATCGAATAGTGATCGAATCATCCAGAGGATTATTTTCTTCATCATTTCGATCGATCGAGCCAAAGCTTTGACTGATCAAAAATATTGAATTTCAAATTTTCATTTAGAAAATTCCAGAACTTGAATTTTCACTTTAACAACTTTATGAAACAATATTCTCCAAGCTCAAACATCATTATTACAACCTATCCATGTATATACCTATATATACAACATTGAGGACCAAAATATGAACCAATGTTTTTTTTATCATTCAATAAGAGAAAATATATTAAAATTTAAAACTAAATTGATACATAAAAAATAAGATTAACATCTATTAAATAATATCAGAATATTAAAAAAAAAAAAAAAAAAAAAGATACAACATAACTGTTGTTTAATATATTTCAACTTAATCATTAATAATTTTATATATTAGTAAAAATATTTCAAAATGCCAGGGAGGTCATGGTCCTACCTCGTCTATACATAGTTTTGTCCCTTTACTGCATTAACCTATGGAAGCTCTTAAATTGTCACAAATTTCATCAATAAAGGTAAAAATAAATAGCTCTTGTTAAAAAAAAGGAAAAGAAAAAGAAAAGACAGTTAGATGGTCATTTTTCACTTTGTTATATCTTTTATAAGAGGCACTAATCTATTGAAGATCTTAATTTAATCATTATAGGTAAAAGTAGGATAAGTTTCTATCAAGATTGATATTTGATCCTATCATAGTTTCACCTTATTTTGTTATGTTAGAAAGTGAAGAATCACTTTCTTCACTTTCTATCACTTTAATCCAAATAATTAGGGATATTGAATTCCACAATTCTATTTCTTATGGATGCGTGTATAACTTCATATAAAATGAAGTATGGCCATGCACATAGCATGATTCTCTTCTATAGAATTTTTTTTTGTTAAAATAAAATACATATATCTAAAGCAAACTTGTTTAGCTTTTCAAAAAGTTGTATAAGAGTAGTCTGAAATTGAGAAAATAGAGATGTGGGCTATGCTGGTTTGGCAAATTTAGTTTTTAGATACAAATAATTAATGAACGTTGCATATGGATTGTCAGTTATTACAGGACTTCAAGCAAGTGAATTAACGTGTGTTTCAGTTAACTCAATTAGTAAAATTTATTGTTTTAAATAAGTGATATAAAGTTTGATCTACGCGTAAAAAAATAAAAAATAAAAAACTAATTTATGTATTGATATGATAATAAAAAACAATAACAAACATTATAAATTGAAACTATTTATCAAAATTAAAAAGTCAAGACCCGACATACCATAAAGTCTAATATGGAGTATTGCAAGAGTCAGCATAGAAAAGATAGCATATGTATATATTGATAAGAGATTTTTAATTTTCTACCTATTGAGGGTCATTTTTGTAAAACAAGCCCAACTCAGCAACGCAGGCAGCAAATAGAAGTGGCAAGTATAGAGTAAAACTATTAAGCCCAAGCGGCAGGAATAATGGATCACAGGCCCATAACATGAACAAATGGGTCTTAAGGAAGCAAATGGGCCCAAAGGGCCCAAAAAGAGAGAAATGGCACCCATAGGCAATATATGGTATGGAAAAGTGAGAATGGGCCGCAGCAGGCCCAAGGCAATGTAAATAAAGAAAGTAGGGGTTGATGGCAAGCCCATGAACCCCAAGGATGAGAATAAGGAAATTGGGCCAGGGAAGCCCAATCAAGTTAGTAAAAGCCCATGGGAATGCAGAGTTAGTGAGTGGGCCAAGGAAGTCCAAAGGAAGTAAATGGGCCGTAGCCCTAAGGGAAAACGAAAGGGACACTGGAGCCCATAAGTAAGAACACCAGTGGCCATATTAAGCCACTGGGGGAAAGAATGGAACGGCAGGCCTGAAAGGAGGCCCAGCAAGAGCAAATCACCACAACAAGAAATGACAAGTAATGTGGTAG
The DNA here is from genome assembly GCA_032727855.1 of Quercus ilex subsp. ballota. Taxonomy (NCBI): domain Eukaryota; kingdom Viridiplantae; phylum Streptophyta; class Magnoliopsida; order Fagales; family Fagaceae; genus Quercus; species Quercus ilex. Next base: position 31,075,719 of record CM064919.1, read on the forward strand.
GAAGCTAGGGTAATTAAGAAGTGGGCTGAAAGAAATAAGAAGCCCAGTACCAAGTAAAGCCTAGCCCCTAGAGGGAACAGTGAAGTATGCAAACGGCCCACGTAAAAGAACAAAGAAGCGCAGCAAACTGTGCAAACAAAGCTCCAGATCACGACAAACGCATGAGCAGCAGGCAGATTTTGAACATACATAACAGGAAGGCACGCACAAGGCCTAGGCACCACCACCCTGTACCCAGCCAATATGGGACGTGGTGGGGCCATGGGTCAGAGGTAAGAGGTAAGGGGGGTATGGTTTGGTGGTGGGGAGAGGGGAAAAGATCTATTCTGCGGTTCTTGCCCAAGCCCTTTTGGGAGGTACGTCCTACTGGGATGACAGAACGCCCAAAAGAGGCAACGTTGAGGGGGGAACCGTTGGGTGCATGCCATAGAGAGAGAGAGAGAGAAAGCATTTATGCCATGGCAGGAGAGGGTGCCACGGACTAACAAACAACACAAACCTGCCTTTGTCTAGCAAGGGTAAGTGGTACGCAAACGAGCTCCTGGGTGGTCGGCAAGTACACCCATACCAGACAAAGGCGGTTAAGGGGTAAAGTGGTAAAATTTGGTCACGACAGGACCTATAAAAGGACCCTTGCCGTGCCCTATAAAAGGGATAAAAAAACAGAGGTATCACGAAGTGAAAAGAAAACAAAAGAAAAAGAAAGGGAAGAAGAAAAGATAAGAGAGAAAACAGAAAACAAAAAAGAAAAAGTATAATGGGCATGCACCAGTAGGTCTCCCACTCTCTTGAAGACAATTAAACAATAGGGATTCCTTTGGGCACTAATCATTTAGGTCTGATTCCCTCAAAGTCATTAATCCCCACGGCAGGATATTTTCCTAGGAGATTAGTTTCATTAAGAGGAAGCGTTCTTCCTCTTTGGCCTTTGCCACTCCGGACCCAAACTTAACTTGATATTATTTCTTTGATTAATTCATATTTTCATTTAACCTTTCACTTCTTTTGTAAAGCTATTATCATTACTGTGATTGTCATAAAAATAGAGATTACTTGGTTATTTTCCATCAAGGAAAGATCACTATATCCTGTTTTCTTTTATTATATGTGCTTGCCGTGACTTATTAAAAAACAGCTCTGCCTGCCATAAGTACTCTCCTAGCAGACGAGGCCAAGTTTGCGCATGAGCCAGCCCAAAGTGAGTTGCAGTTGGGCTGGTCTCAACTCTCCTACTCAGAATACCCGGGCCCATCTCTGTAAGAGGCAGCCCAGCTCAAAGCACAACACAAAAAAGGCCCCTACATTAAATTGGCGACTCCACTAGGGAGTTGAGATACAGTTTAGGGACAAGAGCCCTCGCAAACAAATTCCTCCAAAGTCTAGGACCACGCGAAATATGAGTGTTGTGCCCTTACAAGCAGAGTCTAGGCCAACGATTCCTCACCAACAGCAGCCTAACCAGACGGAAGGTGCCAACGGGATGGGGGCTGGACCCCAACCTTCTCCAAGGATCCCCGCAGACAACGCCAACACCTTCATTGAGGTGTTGTAGGCTTTACATCATTCACAACAGCAAATGATGGAAGAAATCTGTCAACTAAAGACGGACAGAACAAAGGAAAAAGGAAGTCAGAATGATCCAGAACATGCGGGAGAAAAGACACTAGTAGGAGGTGTCCCGCAGAACGCGGATCAACGTTTCATTACCATGGCTGAAGTAGTGGCTCTCCTGGAGCAGGAGAGAGCCAGAGGACCAAAAGAGAGATTCTACGCACGTAGGCCTCTATACCCACTAAGGTGCTCAGTAAACCATACCCTGAGAGGTATGAACCACGAGTTTTCGCACAATATGATGGCAGGAAGGGAAGTGCTGTTGAGCACGTAAGCAAGTTCATTGACACGCTTGGCCCTTATGCCGCAGACGAAGACTTATGTCTTCGAGAATTTCTAAATCACTATGCGACAGGGCTTACACCTGGTACATCGACTTAAAGCCAGGATCGATCCCAACATGGGATGATATGGTGGATGTATTTTGTACCAAATACTTTCACGAAGAGGAAACGGTGACACTTGCAACTTTGCAAACGACTAAACAGAGGAATGGTGAAGACTTGATGGAGTACATCAAGAGGTTTAGGGACATAGCACTCGACTGCTATGACCATTGCAAAGAAAGGATGCTGATGGAGATGTGTATGACAAATATGATCAGGGAGTACAGGGCCGTTCTAGAAAACCTCGAGATCTCCCAGTTTGCACAGTTGTTACAAAAGGCGAGAAAAACTGCCTAGTCCAAAAAAGCTGAGCATGGAAAAAAGAAGTGCCCCGCAAGCCATGGCGATGTCCACCGATGAGCGGAGGAGAAAAACCGATGGGAGAAAGTACGATACTCCCCCGCCAATACCATGCACCGCAAAGGAGCTAGACGTACTACTAGACAAATGGATAGCAGATGGAATTTTCAAACCTAACTAGGTTGCTAGGGAGCCCACAAAGGAGGAACGAAGGGACCCACGTTTTTGTCGTTTACACAATTATGTCCAACATTCTACTGCAGAATGTTGGGCACTCCGCAGACTAGTGCACCGCAGGATAAAGGAAGGGACTCTAGAACTCTCCCAGCAGGAAGTCCAAAGAAATCCACTCCCAAACCACAAAGGGAAGGGAGTAGCAGCGGTGGTAATTTACGTAGATCCCGGAGAAGACGAAGAAGAAAACTTGGCCTTGCCTGCAGCGGCCATTACCACTCTGCAACAGAGTTCCAAGTTCAAAAATTTGTTCGACCAGCTGGGACTCACAGCAAAGGAAAGAAAGGTAGCCACGGAGGCTCTGGTGAGCATTGCCTCCGGTGCAGGAATAGAATGTCTATCGGCAGAAATACCAGATGATAGGGCTATCTTACAGGAGTCAACTGAAACCACTTTTAGTGAAGAAGATATGAAGGTGGGACACCCAGATCACAGGAGGCCTTTATACTTGGCGGCGTCCATAAATCAAATCCCCATAAAGAGAGCTTTGGTAGATACAGGTGCTTCTATGAATCTCATTCCATTGAGCACTCTGCAAGCAGCAAGAATTTCAAAAAGGAAGATTCAGGGGTGCCCAATGGAAGTGACAGGGTTCGGCGGAAGGGGCGAGTACACAACAGGCCACATTCAGCTATGGTTGAAAGTAGGCCCCATAGCCTCTTTAGCACGGTTTCATGTGGTGAAGACAGAAGTATCCTATCATGTGCTTTTGGGGAGGCCGTGGTTACACAAACACCGACTGGTCCCATCCACCTATCACCAACGTGTGAAAGGAAGATTGAATGGCAGGATGATACGCATAGTCGCGAATCCCTTGCTATTCGAGCAGGCAGAAGCCCACTTAGTAGAAACTATGTTCTACGACCAATGGGCTCCATCTGGGGAAATTTCAGTATCAAAGCCACGAGGTACCTTCGTGCCTAGGTGGGAAGATGTCCAGAATGACCCAGAACCCTATCTAAGGGAATTGTTGGCAAGAAAGAGGAAAAGGAAAGAAGCGCCCGCCGCAGGATCTGATTACACACCCCAATGTGTCAGGATCCAAGGACCTGATGGCAGAATTGTATACAAATTATGAAGGCGTGTGGGGCCCTCGATTGAAACCCAGACGGGTCCCACCCATGAAGGGCAGCACGAGAGTTTGATATGTTGTGGAGTCCAAGAGAGTTCAAAAGAAGAAAGTGATAAAGAGGAAAGCGAAAGAGTTGTGGCAAAAAAGGAGTTACAGGTTACGGCAGAAGAAGAAATGGAGGAAGCCCAGAGAAAGTTGAAAGAAGTATATGAGTTGTGGATCCTACGGGGAAGTCAGTCTTTACCACAGACTTTAAAGGGCAAGCTTTTATTGGCCAAGTATGGGTAAAGATGTAGATCAAGTCCAAACCTAGTGTGGGACCTGCCAGCTTGCGGCAGACAGAGAGGAAAGTTACGCTGTGTTCATCAGCGAAGACTAGAGAAACCTATTCATGCAGTACTTGACAGAAGGCGTCCTGCCGCAAAAACACAGCGAAAGATACAAGCTTAAAAGGTTGGCAACACATTATTTTTTTGCATAATACGGTCCTTTTCAAAAAAGGGTATGATGGAGACCCCTTAAGGTGTTTGGGCCCTGAAGAGGCAAGAGAAATGATAAAAGAAGTACACTCAGGAAAGTGTGGGGAGCACCAGGGGAAGAAAAAGCTTTACAGATGCCTGCTGCAAATGGGTTACTACTGCCCTACCATGGCGAAAGATATGGCAGAAACATATATAAAGGTGAATCAACAAGCACTACAGCAGAAAATAAATGCTCTTTGTGAGACTTTAAAACTTCGAGAGTGCTCCGCAAAAAAGCTGAGTGACAAAGGAACTCACAACAGGAACAAAAGGTGGAAATCAACGATGAAGTCCAAGCATCTCTTGAGCAATGCATTCAATGGCAGACCATAAGAATTGGAGAGACACTGCCAAGCTCAGCAACATGAGAAAGAAGAATTGGGAGAAATAAGATCTGCGGAAGACTACAACAAAGTTAAGAGATTTAGTTCACAACATCTATGCCTTTTTCATCAAAGAGGCAGTGATATCCCCACCAACAACGGCTGTGGCAGAATGACAAGAAGAATATGTTAAAGAAAAAAAAAATCAAACACGAAGGAATCAATAGTTGCTGTGGCAGAATGACAAAGAAAGTGTTTAGAAAGTGAAGATTTCTCATAAAAGCATCCTCATTTCCCCTTGGAAAAATATCTATAGTGGCACCACTTGTAGGCGCCTTAAAATGATTGGCAGACTCAGTCACTTCTGCGGGAAGATCAATTTTGCAGTAAAACCAGAATTTATGGTAGAATTAGAAATAGCCCGTAATGCAAACAACAAAGGTACAAGAGTATTGATGATCTTGGGGGCTAAAAAGTCCTCTACTATTGCAACAATACATTTGCCCATGTCATTAGCAGCTCCGAATAAAGAGACCTTCCATAAATACATCATCACTGAAAGAAACTTGCTTTTCCACAAGGCCCAACATCTTTCTGCCATAACCTTCACTTCCTATAGTATAGATGATGCTCTAGCAAAAGCAGAGTAAAAAGTGCATTAACACAAAGAAATAAGTGCATGTATTGCAGCAGAAAGTGTCTACATATTCTGCGAAAGCAGAAAAATGAGTATTTATCCCTACAAAAGCAAAGAAATGAGTACGTGCTGCTGCAGAAACGTAAAGAAATAAGTATACAAATTGCCGCAGACATAAAGAACTGAGTACCATTGTAGAAGTCCAAGATCACAAGGAATTTCCAAGAAGTAAACCAAGAAACAAGCGAAGAAATGATAAAGAGAAGGATGCACACATCATCATCATCATCAACAATCCCTTTGAATGAAAACCATATGGGAAGAAAAGAGTTAGCAAAGTGAGAAGAAAACCATTAAGCTCGAATGGTAGGAGTAATGGATTATAGGTCCATGAAATAAACAAATGGGACTTGAGGAAGCAAACGGGCTTAAAGGAGCCAGGAAAGAGAGAAAGGAAACCCATGGGCTATATGTGATGTATAAAAGTGAGAATGGGCCACAGCAGACCCGAAGTAATGCAAACAAAGAAAGTAAGGGGTTGATGGCAAGCCCATGAGCCCCAAGGATGAGTATACAGTAATTGGGCTAGGGAAGCCCAATAAAATTAGTAAAAGCCCATGGGAGTAAAGAATTGAAACGGGCCGAGGATGCCCAAAAGAATAAAATGGGACAAAGGAGCCCGAAAGTGATGAAACGGGCCGAGGATGCCCAAAAGAATAAAATGGGACAAAGGAGCCTGAAAGCAATGAAATGAGCCAAGGAAGCCCGAAACTGCATAGTACAAACCCAATGATAGTACTGGGCTAATGGAATTTAGCAAAAGGAAAGCATATAGCAGGCCCAAGAGGCCCAGCAGGCACAAGTCATAAGGAGCAAAAGGAAAGCATATAGCAGGCCCAAAGAGGCCCAGCAAGCACAAGTCATGAAAAGCAAAAGGAAAGCATACAGCAGGCCCAAAGAGGCCCAGCAGACTCAGCACCACCCTTATGAAGAGCAACTTTTTGGCTACCCTTTAAGGGTCATGAATGTGCCGAAAGAAAGAGAATGATTTGCCTAAGGAGAGTAAAGATTGAAACAACAAGCCCACGAAGAAAATAAGAGAGGCATTTGCATGTGAGTTGTGAAACAACCCACAAAAGAGAACCGCATGAGTTTTCGCATACGAATTGCAGGAGCAATCCATATGCTCAGGGGGCTGAATGTTGATGCCCATTTTTGCAAATCTGTACCCAAAGGCTCATAAGAAAGAAAGCCCAATGAGAAACAAGGCCCAAAGACCCACCAAGAAGACCGAAGAGCAAAGAAATAAGTGCAAGTGAAAGCAATTTACGGCAAAATACAAATCTGCCACAGAATACAAGTCTGCCGCAAAATACAGCTTTGCCGCAGAATACAGTTCTCTGGAGAATGGTTTTGGCAAATGAAGACACACGTCCCTATTCTTCGGCAGAAGGCTTTACTGCTGTAGAATACAGATCTACCGTAGAATACAGTTCTTCAGCAGAATACAGATCTGCCACAGAATACAGTTCTCTAGCAGGATGGCTTCGGCAGATGAAGATAAATTGGGCCCAATGCCCTTTTGATCCAGTCAACATTATTTAGCACACAAAGGCCCAAATCCTTTTGTATAAAAAAGATAGGCATGAAAACTGATATGAAGAAGAACGATAAAAAGAAACAAGGAGCAGCAAGAAGTGTCAGCAGTAGGAAACGCGTGAAGGAAAGAAAATCCAAACTAAAGGAAATGACAAACACAACAGGAAACACGTGAAGAAATAAGACAGAAACACGTAGCAGAACAAAACAAATCTGCTACGGTAGAAACGGCGTGGGAATGAAAGAAGATAGAAACAGAAAGGCCGTAGCACCATCGACCTGTACCCAGCCAATACAAGGGAGGTAGGCCCACGATCAAAGGGATTCAGAGGGCATGGTTTGGTGGTGGGGGGAAAAGGGGGTCTATATTTGGTTTCCTGCCGTAACTTCTTTTGGGAATATATCCTACTGGGATGGTATCTTACCCAAAAGAAGTAATAAATGGTTAGGACCATCTGATGCATGCCATAGAGCTAGGTAGTGAGGTAGCCCAATCCTGATCTTTGAACCTAGAGGTAGAGGTATACGGCAGGAACAAACAAAAGAGAATTTTGTCGTGCAGCAAACATGTTCTGAGCAGATGGCAGTGGTCGGGGCAACCAATGGGTGAGTGGGTAATCTTGAAAGGATGCCCACAACAAACCAAAAACAGTTGGTGAAACCCTAGGGGTAAAAGGGAGAAATCCCATTGAATCAATTTGCTATAAAAGGAAGGTAACCACCGCAAAAAAAAGGGGACCGAGGTAAAGGAAAAAACAGGGGAAAATGTGAAAAACAGGGGAAAGAGTGAAAAACAAGAGAAGAAGAAAAACACCCAGGGGGAGGGGGAAAAGCACCTAAGGAAGGAAACCCATGATAAGAGAGTAGTAAATACCCAGAGAGAGGAACCCAGAAAAAGGGAAAAAACCCAAGTGAGAAAAACAACCCACGGCAAGATAGTAGTTAGAAACTAAGAGTAAAAAAAAAAGAATAAAGAGAAAGAAAAAGAAGAGAGAAAACGTGGCAGGAATAGGGGCATGCATCAATAGACCATCTTTTCCCTCCCTCTTAGCAAACCCACTCTTTGAAGTCTCCAAAAGTAATAGCTAGTAGCCATTTAGGCCTATTCTCCAAAATGCACAACTTTTATGGCAGGAGCCTATGACAAGGTTGTTCAAGTTGGAGTTTGGGTTCTTTCTTGGTTTACTTATTCTATAGGCAGATTCAATATTTAATTTTGATTGCAAATATATTTGATTTCTCTCATTATAACTTATATCTGCCGTATTTAGTCATCCTGCTGTAGCACGTTTTTATCACGTCTGCCGCATCAGTTGTCCTGCTGTGGTGTCTTTACTGATTATGCTAGTTATTTTGCTATAGTACCTTTTTTTATTATATTTACCGTGTTAGCTATTATACAAGCTAAACATTTCCTGCCGAAGCTTTCCTCTTTATTTGTTATTACGTGTTTTACTTTTGACACAAACTAATCATTATCTTGCCATAAGTATATATATACATATATCTTTATTTACGAACATGTGTACCTATTTGAGAATATGCTAACCCATTTAAACTAGCATTTGTTTGATGGGTATTTTCTTTGAGTTTTAGATTTGTTTATGTGTAGGAAATGGAAAAGTATTTCTGCAGTAAAAATGAAGAGTAGTCATCCACACGGCAGAAGGCTTTACGGCAGGAAGTTTTACTGCACAGTAGAAAGTTTTATTGCACAGCAAGCAGCTTCACTGCATAGCAGAAAGTTTTATTGCACGGCAGACGGTTTTACTACATGGCAGAAAGTTTTGCTGCACAGCAGAAAAGTTAGACCTGTGGCAGAAACTGGTGAATAGTTCCTTCTGCAGCAGAAACGTCAATTCTGCGATAGAAACTGGTAGCGGTAGAAACAAAAAAGTCAATCCTGTGGCAGAAACTAGAGAAAAGTTTTCTGCGGTAGAAATAGAGGATAAGCCCACTTTGCAGCTTCTTCCCTTGGACTTGAACTCAACGTTTGCGCACAAGCCGAACCAAATTGAGTTGCAGTTGGATCGGTCTCAACTCCTTTACTCAGAATACTTGGGCCTACTATCGCGGGAGGCAACCCAGCCCAACGCACACAACGAAAAGGCTCCTACAATAGAGAAGGATCATATGTGGCCTACTTAATTATTTATTTATTTTTAAATGTAACTATAGTCTAAAGTAGTTCTTGATCAGTTTAGAAGGAAGGGAAAAAATTAAAGTAATATAGGTAGTAGTCTCATGTTGGCCATGTCATTATTAAGATATATGTAATGAGTATATTTAGCTAACACATAAATTTATAAATAAGTCTATGCTTAAATTGTCGTGTATTAAGCTTAATAGCTCATGAGCTTATTCGTGAACAAATTTTTTTGTTTGGGCTCAACTTGTTTATTAAACGAGTCTAAAACTAAGGTTCAAACTTGGCTTATTTATAAACAAACAAACATGAACGAGCTTTTTATCGAGTTGAACTCAAGTTGTTCATGATCGTCTTGGTTCATTTACAGTCCTAATCATAACATGATTTATTGATGTTAATTTACTATTAATATTATATCTATATTATATTATGGCCCACAGACAAAAACTTTATGCCTGCCTTAATTGAATCTCACTTATAATATAATAATCACACAGATACGATTTGCACACTTTTCTTGACATATTTTTAATCATTTTTATCAATTCACACAAACCCTCAAATTCGTAACCAAGAGCCAGTGGAATTATATATGTTACCGTATGAATTGGATTTCTGCCTTGGAAACTTTTTTTTTTTTTCTTTTTTCTTTCTTTCTTTTCTTGGGCAGCTCACTTTTAAAAGTAGTGTCCCTTTTAAAGTTTTAAAAAACTATTAAAAAAAAATCTTTTCAATAAACAGGGTTTTAATGGAAAATATTTAGAAAAAAATTTAATAAATTGTATGTAAATATTAGGTTTTAATGACTAGAAAAATCTTTTTTACCTGTAATAATCTTCTATTTATGATTTGTTGAGAAAATATTATAGATGTAACATTTTTCTTATTTGAATAAAGGATTTAAAATTGATTCTTATCATGAAAAAAAAAATTATCTTTGTTTGATTTGATGATAAAAAATAATTATGATTAAAGATGGCTAAAACCTATGGTCACATAAGTACTTAACCCGACACGACCCAAAAATTTTCTGAGCATTACCCAACCAATTATGGGCAAAACAGTTTCTCAAAAAAAAAAAAAAAAAAGTTTATTGGCAAAACAAAATTAGATTGAGTTTGGATGAAAACCCGAATATTTGGGTCGGCTTTGGATGTTTCCCAAATCAGATCCATTAATAAAAATAAAAAATAAAATAAAAAAGTGGCAGCATCAGGAGAAAATTAAATCGTGGCACTCCCACCTCCTTAATAATTTATTAATAAACCCACATAAACATAATATATTAACTACCTACCCCACATCAGCGACCTTCGTTTTCCTCTACAGTTTTACATCTCTCTGTCTCTGTCTTCTGCAAATTTATTAATCATCAAGCATCAATGGCAAAGCTCAAGGGTAATCTAACTTTAAAAAATATATCTTTACCCATCCCGCTCTTTTGTGTGCAAAGTGCAAACATGCAGTAGGCTTGGATTTTGGTTGTTTACCCCTTTTTTTTTTTTTTTTTTTGAGAATGAATGATGGTTATTTACCAGGTACGGTTGTCCTGACCCAAACCATCTCTAGATTCATATAAAAAGAATAAATTGGGTAAACTTAGTCAGGGTAAGTTCTTTTTGATCAAATAAATGAAATTCACCAAAAGAATATGTGTGGATATATAAAGGCAACCCCATTCCATATATTATGTAAGCCTTTGCTTAGCTCTCTTTACTTCCTTCTTTGTAAAAAGAAAATACAGCAACCTAAGCAAACAGTGACTCAAAAACAAATATGCAGGAACAAGTAGCAATAATAGTTGGATCAGGCCCCTCTGGGCTTGCCACAGCTGCTTGCCTAAGCCAGCAATCAATCCCATACGTAATTATTGAGAGGGAAGAATGTATTGCTTCTATATGGAAGAAATATTCCTATGATCGTCTTCACCTCCACCTTGCAAAGCAATTTTGTGAACTCCCTCACATGTCATTCCCTGCCTCTTATCCCACCTTTGTGCCCAAAAAGATGTTCATACAGTACTTAGATGACTATGTCTTCCATTTCAACATTAGTCCTATGTTCCAAAGAACTGTGGAGTCCGCTGAGTACAATTAAGTTTCCAAGAGATGGTTTGTTAAGGCTAGGAATGCAAGTTCAGGAGAGGTTGAGGTATATACTGCAAAGTTTTTAGTGGTGGCCACTGGGGAAATAACCAACCCTTATACCCCAGAGGTTGAAGGGTTAAACACTTTCCCTGGTGAGGTTCTTCATTCTACTCAGTATAAGTCAGGGAAGGAGTTCAAAAACAAGAATGTTTTGGTTGTTGGATCTGGGAATTCTGGAGTGGAAATTGCCCTAGACCTTGCAAATCATGGTGCCAAAACTTCCATTATTTTTCGAAGCCCGGTATGAAATTAACCACATCTGACTTAGATTTAATTTTTCTTACATGGGTCATCGCTATTAGTACAAAATTTAATATATCTATGCATCATGGTTACCATTACCAATTATTGGATTATATATACAGGCTCATTTTCTCTCAAGGGAGATGGTGTACTTGGGCTTAACCATGTTGAAGTATTTTCCTGTTAGCTTGGTGGATTTCTTGATGGTCATGCTTAGCAAACTGGTTTATGGGGACCTGACCAAGTATGGGATAGGAAGGCCTTCAGAGGGTCCTTTTTATATGAAGGTTAAGTACGGCAAGTATCCACTTTTTGATGTTGGTACATATAAAAAGATCAAGTCAGGAGAAATTCAGGTAAGAATTTTGAGTGAGGGAATGATTCATGTACTTCAAAAAGTAAAATTAATTCTTTAGAATTGTTTGTGGTATCAGAACTAAATTTGATCTACACGAATTAAAACTATAAGTTGGATTAGTTTTTACGTGTTCTGTAAGTACGCGGATATGCAATGAGTTCAAGTTGTTAGAGGATTTTCAGTAGATCCAATCTAATGGCATCTTGTCATTGTCTATGAACTTAAATCTCAGGTCAATTCCTCAAAACTCTAATTGTAAGAAAAGAAATAATAAATATATGTGTTAGGTGGTTGAGTGAAAAGGATACTACAATTTTTTTGGGGGCCAATTGTGTTCTAGTCTAATGGATACCATTCCACAATTACTTTTCTAACTTGTTCATGGCGAGCAAAGAATTGACTACAATAATTTTCTTAAGAGCAATACTATATACATAAAAAAAATATGATAATATTTTTTTCAACAGTTAAGTTAGGAAGTTTATAGTGGTCTAGTATTGACATCACTTTTTTTTTTATCTACTACTAACAACTTGTTATATTAGCAAATGTCAAATTTTTTGTGTCAATAGAGTATAGATTTTCTCTTTTCTGAAATGGTAAAGTTTAGAAGACCAATGGAAACCTTATATGTTGGTGCAAATACAATGATAATAGAAATAATGCAAAGAGAAACTGAATAATATTTCTGAATTTTTATTACTTTAAAGAGAGAAATTACACAACACTATTTGGACTGAGGCGCGGCACTCGCTCTCTTTAAGGAGATTCAAGCCCTTGGTTGGCTAAACTTTGTAACCGGTGCAGACCTTCTCTGACTTGTCTCCCCCTGGGCTGTACCAACGGATATGGTAATTGCTCTGAATGGGCTATCAAGTAGGAGGATCCAAGAGGCTGATTTATTTCCAATTTTGATACCTCCACTCTTCACCTCCCCCTTGTGCACGTATCTAGCCCAATATCTGAGTCAATACATTTTAACCCATTAATACCACAATTAAAAAGAATAAAATAGTCTCTCTCCTTTTCAATGTGGGATTAAACATTTTCACTAACTCCTCATCTTCCATATTCACTCTCACATCTTTACATTTATGTTATTACATTTATTCATTTTATTTATTTAATATTAAAATGCTCCAACAATCCCCCACTCATTTTAATATTAAATTTTTAGTTAAAGAGAGATTACCAGGCAAAGACAGGTCACTATGCATCATGAAGGTGTGCTCTGCATTGAACCTTCACTTAGTAAAACAGCGATCTCAACTCCAGAGTCGTAGTGGTCTCCGACTTGAACTAAGACTACTTTAGGGAAATTAAGCGTCACTGCTTACACATAACAACCTAGGTGTTGACATGAGCTTTTATAGCTAGCACTTTACGGCCGTGTGCTGATCCCGGTTTCATGAGTGTATTTGAGATTAAGTCCAAATCTCATAGGGAGCGGCCCCACCCCCACACTCACATAGGTGAAATTTGTCAAGGGCGCTCTTGTAATTCTGACACCCCACTCATACGAGCTACAAATTTCATTAAGAGTTTTTTACTCAACCTCTTCACATTACAGGATAAATGCACTTACATCATAGGGATGAACAATTAAATAATTATTTACAAAATAAATAATTAAAAATAAATAAAATTGTGCATTTCTTACGACCATCGTATGATTCGTTTTTCCCATTGAACCCAATTCTCAGGATCTCTGGTCCTTGGGTTGGGTATCCTCATACATGGCTCATAATTCTATGGACTTTAGTCCCATCCCTCTCGATGTATTCCAGACTCTATCTTTTGCCAAGGCCTTGGTAAATGGATCAGCAAGACTATCATTAGATTTAATATAATCCACAGTTATGATGCCACCATTCAAATAAGATCGCACGGTACTGTGCTTTCTTCTTATTGGTCTGGATTTACTGTTATAGTAACGGTTTTTAACTCTACCAATTGCGGCAGTGCTATCACAATGAATTAATATAAGTGGAATTGGCTTTTCCCATAGTGAAATTTCATATAACAAATCTCTAAGCCAATTTGCCTCTTCACTAGCTGAAGCTAATGCTATTAATTCAACTTCTATCGTTGAATTAGCAATTATTGTTTGCTTTTTAGATTTCCAACAAATAGCACCACTACCTAAGGTAAAAATATAACTAGTGGTAGAGAGAGAATCACCTGACAAAGTATTCCAATCGGCATCACTAAAACCTTCAATCACAGCAGGGTATTTTTTATATAATAAGCCATAGTTTTTGTTACCAATTAAATATCTCATGACTCGCTCAATAGCTAGCCAATGATCTTTACTAGGCTTGCTAGTAAATCTGCTAAGCATTCCTACTGCATATGCAATGTCAGGCCTAGTACAATCAGTAGCATAACGTAAACTACCAATGATACTAGCATAATCCTTTTGATTAAAAATCTCATCATCATTATTCACAGGAAATAAATGAACACTAGAATCAAAAGGAGTAGCTACACTTTTGTGATCATGAAAATTATATTTTCTCAATATTTTCTCAACATAATGTGATTGATCAAGATATATTCCATCACATACTTTTGTAATTTTCATGTCCAAAATAAAATTAGGCTCACCAAGATCTTTCATATCAAAATGGCTTTTAAGCATATTTTTTGTCTCATTTATAACATGCATATTTGAGCCAAAAATCAACATATCATCCACATAGAGGCTAATAATAGCATGTAAATTATTCCATGATTTAGAATAAATACATTTATCACATTCATTTGATTTATAACCATTCTCAATCATGCAGGAATCAAACTTTTCATGCCATTACTTAGGTGCTTGTTTTAAGCCATATAGGGATTTAGTTAGCTTACATACCTTGCTTTCTTGTCCAGGCTCTACAAAGCCTTCGGGTTGATCCATATAAATCTCTTCCTCTAGGTCCCCATTTAGAAAAGCAGTTTTTACATCCATTTGATGAATTTTCAAATCAAAAATTGCAGCAATAGCAATTAACAATCTAATAGACGTAATTCTTGTTACCGGAGAAAAAGTATCAAAGAAATCAAGATCAACTTTTTGTTTAAAGCCTTTTGCAACAAGTCTAGCTTTAAACTTATCTATTGATCCATCCGGTTTCAACTTTTTTCTAAGGACCCATTTACAACCTATGGTCTTACAACCCGGTGGAAGATTTACTAATTTCCAAGTTCTATTAGAAATTAGATATTCCATCTCATCATTTATAGCCTCTTTCCAAAATATAGCATCAGGTGAAGTTAAAGCCTCTTTTAAATTTTTGGGATTTTCCTCAATGTTAAAAACATAATAATCAGGACCAAAATCCTTTTCAACTCTAGCTCTTTTACTCCTTCTAGGTTCCACTTCAAAATTTTCTTGACTTTGTAAATGTGAAGTAGAAGAACTAGGTTGTGACAAAATATTTTCTTCACCCCGACTATTTTTCAATTTAAAAGGAAAATTTTCTTCATGAAAAATTGCATCACCAGATTCAAAAATTATTTTGTTTTCAAGATCAAAAAATCTATAGGTTGTACTATTAATTGCATAACCAAGAAAAGCACAGGTAGTAGCTCTAATTCCCAATTTAGGCATTTTAGGGTCAGTAAGCCTTACATAAGCAAGACAACCCCATACTCTCAAATATCCCAAATTTGGCTTATGTCCTTTCCACATCTCAAAAGGTGTGGTGTGTGACTTTTTATGTGGCACCCTATTCAAAACATGACATGCAGTTAAAATAGCTTCACCCCAAAAATGCAAAGGTGCACCAGATTCAATTAACATGGCATTTGTTAACTCAATTAAAGTTCTATTTTTCCTTTCAGCCACACCATTAGAAGCGGGTGAATATGGTGCAGTAGTTTCATGGATAATTCCCAAAGACTGAACAAATGAGTTGAATGCACTTGATTCATACTCACGGCCTCTATCACTTCTAATTCTTTTTATTTTTCTACCGAATTGATTTTCAACTTCTTTTAAAAAATCTTGAAATTTTTCAAAAGCATCACTTTTATTTTTCAACAAATAAATAGTTGTATATTTTGAGAAATCATCAATAAAAGTGATAATATATCTATTTCCTCCACGAGTTAAAATTCCCTCAAATTCACATAAATTAGAGTGAATTAACTCAAGCAATTCGGTATTTCTTACAACATTTTTATGAGGCTTTTTTGTAATCTTAGCTTGACTACAAGTTTCACATTTTTCAAAATCTTTTGACAGTCTTGGAATTAATCCTAAACTACTCATGATTCCCACATATCTACTATTTATATGACACAAACGAGCATGCCAAAAATAATAGAAGAAAGCATATAAACTGAACTGGTAGATGCTTTATTATTCTCAATATTCAATTTAAACATTCCATCACAAGCATAACCCTTGCCCACAAATAATCCCTTTTTAGTAATTACATAATTATCAGATTCCATAGTTTGCTTGAAGCCAACCTTGTTAAGCAAAAAACTTGACATCAAATTCTTCCTCATGGACGGAGTGTAAAGAACATCTTTCAATGTTAGCACGCGTCCAGAAGTGAATTTCAATTCAACCTCACCACTCCCAAGAACCTTGGTTTTGCTAGAGTCACCAAGCATAACAGTTTTTTCTTCTTCAAAAGGAGTGTACAACTTGAACCAATTTTTGTCATAGCAGACGTGCCTATTAGCACCAGAATCTGTCCACCACCCTTCAACATATTGCACCATATTAATGTCTGTAATCATAGCCACTAAAGGCTCTTCGGTTACGTTAGCCTGTGGGACAGATTCACGTTTCCGAAATTTGCAAAATCGAGCAATATGCCCACTCTTGCCACAGACAAAATAGGATCTATTAAATTGATCTTGTGAAGGGGGTCCTTGGTTCTTATTATAATTTTTATTCGGGTTTCCCCTTCCTTGAGGTCTATTATTATTTTTAAAGGCTCTCTTTTTAGGTTTCAATTGACTATTTCTAGGAAAATGATTTTTAGGCATATTATTATTGGCTGAAATAAAGTTTACCTTTGTGGTGGAATTACCATTGCTCTCTTGTGTCATGAGTGCATCTTGTCCTCTATCCTCCTCCTCCACACGGATGCGTGTGATCAAAGTCTCCAAGGATGTCTCCTTTTGTTTGTGCTGCAAAGTCTTTTGGAACTCCCTCCAAGATTGTGGTAGTTTGTCAATTATGCCAGATACCACCAAATTGTCTCCAATCTTTATGCCTTCGGATCTCAATTCTGCCACAATCATTTGGAAGTCTTGTGCTTGATCCACCATCGATTTTCCATCCACCATTTGGTAACGGAAAAATTTGCTAGCAGCATACTTCTTTGCACCTGCCTCCTCGGTATCATACTTGTTATGTAAAGCTTTCCAAATTTTCTTAGCAGAATTGTAAGTTGTATCATAATAATCATAGAAATGATCGGCAAGACAATTCAATAGATAAGAGCGACAGTTATACTCATCTTTTGTATACTTATCCATTTTTTCTTGATGGAGAATATATTCTTCATCACTCATCTCATCGGTAGGAACTTTTGATGGATTCTTGTCAGTGAGGATGTAGGAGACTTTGAGAAGGCTCAAGTAGAAGAGGACCTTTCCTTTCCACCTCTTGAAGTGGGTTCCCTTAAAGCAAAAGGGCTTGTTAAGATCTCCAACAGGCTCATTTGGTTTCTCTTGTGTAGGCTCCATGTGTTGAATCTCCTTAAAATTGTTGGTGCAAATACAATGATAATAGAAATAATACAAAGAGAAACTGAATAATACTTCTGAATTTTTATTACTTTAAAGAGAGAAATTACACAACACTATTTGGACTGAGGCGCGGCACTCGCTCTCTTTAAGGAGATTCAAGCCCTTGGTTGGCTAAACTTTGTAACCGGTGCAGACCTTCTCTGACTTGTCTCCCCCAGGATACAACAGCTCAACAAGTGTCGTATGGCTAGAACAACTTCTGCACAAAGTTTTCAAGCCCAAAGCTCCACCAGAAAGAACACCCTTCTTTGACAAGAATCTCTCTATTTTTTGTGTGTATATTGTATTTGCAGTAACTTGGATTGAGTCTGAATGAGTCTATTTATAGGCTCAATGGACCTCACGAAATTACTACCCAATTTATTCTGATTAATTAGGTCCATTATTCGGATGTAGTGGGTGTTACAAGATTAATTGTTGGATATTAATCTGATGGGCTGGAGTTACACAATTAATGGTCTGATAAGGAGTTTCTGAAGAATGAAAAGGCCCAAACAGATAGTCCATTAAGTAGGTTAATGGCTCTTTATTTTCTATAGTAAAAATGGAGTATTAATTCAGGCCATTTACTCACCAACGGATATGGTAATTGCTCTGAATGGGTTGTCAAGTAGGAGGATCCAAGAGGCTGATTTATTTCCAATTTTGATACCTCCACTTTTCACCTCCCCCTTGCGCACGTATCTAGCCCAATATCTGAGTCAATACATTTTAGCCCATTAATCACCACAATTAAAAAGAATAAAATAGTCTCTCTCCTTTTCAATGTGGGATTAAACATTTTCACTAACTCCTCATCTTCCATATTCACTCTCACATCTTTACATTTATGTTATTACATTTATTCATTTTATTTATTTAATATTAAAATGCTCCAATACACTTTACTCTATCTTTTAGGACATTTTGGCCTTTTGCCCCTCTTGGGCAAAATAATTGGCCTTATGCCCCTATTTTGAAACTATATAGGGGCGTGCCCCTGTTTCAATACTCGATCACCCTAAGGCCGAGTTCAAGGCAGATTCCTGCCACGCTGGTCATCCAGCGTGGATTTTGGGCAATAAAATAGTCCCGCGTAATTGTTTAGAACTCGGCATTGTACAAATCGAGTTATATGCAGAATATAATCCCATTTTGAATGTAACGTCTCCCAAACAGTTTGTCTTCCTCCTTCCTCAGTCCGTCTCCCTCCTTCCTCAGTCCGATCAGTAGCCACCCTCAGTTCAACACATCTTCATCTTCAAGTTCTCTTTTTTCTACCCGTACCCAAACCAAACCATTCAGTATACCCTTTCCAAACCTCAACCCAAACCCACATCCAAACCCACACCTTTCACTCTCACCATAACCCTCACCATCGGCGAAGCTAAACCCAATCCATCTTCAGAGTTAAAGGATTAGAAACATATTAAGGTAATTTGTAATTGCCGAGTTCAATTTTTTTTCCCTTTGCATTTAATTTGAGTTATGTGTTGCTTGTGCATGTACTCTGATTTGAGTGTAGGTGTGGCTTATTAAGTTTTTCTCTGTTAGAGTTATCTCTATTCATTATTATTGTTGCTGTTTTAGCTTTGCTGGGTTTGGTTTTGAACTGGGTTTTGGGTACGGGTGTTCATTTGGCATGACAATGGTGTTCATTATTAGGGAAAACTGTTTTTTAATGCCCTGTATATCTACTATCATTTCAGTCAGGTTTTGATGAATTATACTGACTTGTGAACGGAATTTTTGTATTATGTATCCAAAAGGTGTTTGTCATTGTAATTGATGTTTACTTTTCTCTTTTTCTGATTTTTGTTAAAGAGAATATGGAAATTTGCTGGGTTCATTGGGATGTTCTGAGTAAGATTCACATTTACAGCCTTTCATGGGGTTTCAGATGTTGAATTGTTGTCCTTACTCTAATAATGCTAACTTTTAGCTGTTAAAAGAAAATATGAAATTATGCCAAGAGCCTTCTAGGTAAGGCATTGCCCAATTCTCCCAATGAATAGAACTTGGGCTCAAATTATTGGAAAAAATTAATGTCAGTTGTTTAAATTGTGCTTCTCTGCCATACTTTCAGTGAATGAATGCATATTATACTTATGTGGTTGCATGTGTAAGAAATTTGCTGATTGGGAACATATGTTCAAAAGCTGAAATAGGACTTTTTAACATGTTTACAGAGATATTGAGTTGTAATCATAAGTTTGGAACTAGACTCTTACCTTCTTCTGCTTCTTTTCCCCCTTGGAACTAACCTAATTTATCCATATTGTAAAACTCTACATTGGATTTAAATCATAGCTCTTTGTTTAATGTGTTTATCCATTGGTGATGTGATTATCCTGTGCTTAATTTTTTTAGTTTTCATAGAATTATTGTAATCCTACTCTATCATTTGGACTCATGAATTTCATAATATATTTAAGAAGGATTTGTTCCTAGTTTTGTTTTATGTTATGGTTTTTTGCTAGTACTAGAATCTCAAATTTTTTTGTTATATGGAATATGTTTGTGAACCTTATCGACTCCAATGTATTTCAGAACCTGGCATTCACGTAAGGCTACTACACTACAAAACAGACAGTATAGCCAACTATAGAATAGAGAAGATTATAAAAACTTGGAACAAATTAGATTGAATGAAGACTCTAAGCTGTGATTGCTATTTGGCTGTTAGATTTTTCTGTATTCAGATTTTTCTCTAAACTTGGAACAAAGTATATGGAATATGTTGTATGAAAGGGGTCCCTCATTTTCCCCTTTCCCCTTTCCCCTTTCCCTTGGGACCAAAACTTAATAAATAAAAAAATAAAAGCGTGAAAGGGGTCCCTCATTTTCCCCTTTCCCCTTTTCCCTTTCCCTTGGGACCAAAACTTAATAAATAAAAAAATAAAAGCGTGAATGCTTTACGTTCCCACCATTTTGTAATTTTTTAAATATCCTTATCTTTTCAAATGTTGTTTTGTGCCGAAAGCTGCATTTTAGTTGTTTTGTTAGTTGTTTTGATACTTTCATAGTTAATATGTAATAAGGTTAACTTATACTTTGAAACAAGTTCTATGTTTTTCGCAAGTCCTAGCTGTATTGGAAATTACGAATGTTAATAATTGCAAGTCCAGCGAACTTTGTTAATGTCTGCTTGTGGTCAACGGTATATTAACATGATTGCATGCATGTCAGATATGCAACACCTGCAAAGTATGGAACCTGGACCCGCAAATGGTACACAGTTGATGCAGCAACCAGTGCATCGATCCACGGCACTGTGGGAGACACCTGTCGGTCAGGCACGTACTTGTATAGAACTTCGGACGTGTCGAAATCGTTTCATTTTCTTTTTGTAGGGTTCTTTGATTATTTGTAAATAGATGTTCGAAAAGGTATCATGTCTGTTTTGGGTTCGGCAGTTTATTTAATCAAAAGAGAAAATGGTATGAAGTATAAATAAGCGTGAATTTAAAAACACTCTTTCATTAACAGCATCTAGTCTTATTTCCAGATAAATTGAAACTACTAATACTACAACAAATATTAAACAATGAAAAGGTATATTCAAAGTCAGTAGATCTCATTTAAAAGTTATAGTAATCAATTAAAATCCGCTGCATTTTAGTTGTTTTGTTAGTTGTTTTGATACTTTCATAGTTAATATGTAATAAGGTTAACTTATACTTTGAAACAAGTTCTATGTTTTTCGCAAGTCCTAGCTGTATTGGAAATTACGAATGTTAATAATTGCAAGTCCAGCGAACTTTGTTAATGTCTGCTTGTGGTCAACGGTATATTAACATGATTGCATGCATGTCAGATATGCAGCACCTGCAAAGTATGGAACCTGGACCCGCAAATGGTACACAGTTGATGCAGCAGCCAGTGCATCGATCCACGGCACTGTGGGAGACACCTATCGGTCAGGCACGTACTTGTATAGAACTTCGGACGTGTCGAAATCGTTTCATTTTCTTTTTGTAGGGTTCTTTGATTATTTGTAAATAGATGTTCGAAAAGGTATCATGTCTGTTTTGGGTTAGGCAGTTTATTTAATCAAAAGAGAAAATGGTATGAAGTATAAATAAGCGTGAATTTAAAAACACTCTTTCATTAATAGCATCTAGTCTTATTTCCAGATAAATTGAAACTACTAATACTACAACAAATATTAAACAATGAAAAGGTATATTCAAAGTCAGTAGATCTCATTTAAAAGTTATAGTAATCAATTAAAATCCGCTGCCTTTATTTTCCAAAAGGTGCGCACACAAACCCCACGTGGCTACACATAAGACAATTGACTTTTGAATTCTAATTCTTATTATACTCCATTTGACATACTAAAGCACTGTGTTTATTCATTTCGAAACATAATGCCCATCACCTTATTGCTAATTTTAAACAATGTCATTGATCTTGAATTGACATATTGCAAAATTGATCATAACTAACCAGTTAGCATACTGTTTCTTGCATATTATTATTATGTACCATTCTTATAATTATTTCATGTGCACTATCCTAAGACAACGCTCTTTCGTGTGCAGGTAGTGCCAGGCATGCTAAAGTGTAGATGCCGATCTTGGGAGTTACCTCGGCATGGCCTAGGCCCACGGATTGCCCATTACATAGCTGAGGCAGGTTTTGAAGGGTTATCGAAGGTTCCAAACATGGAAGTTGATCATGCATTGACCACAGCACTGGTTGAGCGTTGGTGTCCGAAGACGCATACCTTCCATTTATCGCATGGAGAGATGGGTATCACCTTACAAGACATTGAGGTGATGCTAGGGCTACCTGTTGTTGGATTGCCCATGACTGGGAGTGCCAAGGGGGATTGGCCTGCATTGTGTCGTGATTTACTGGGTCGTCGTCCTCCAGACCCAGTACCGCATCCCCATGAAAACAAGTCTATCCTTGCTAGGGCGAGGATAAGAGTCAGCTGGCTGAAGGAACAGTTTAGAGGTCCCCTCACTGTGGATGCTACTGACGAGGTAGTGCAGCAACACGCACGCTATCACATACTCGTGTTGTTGGGGTCCATTTTATTTATGGACAAGTCGGCAGATCGGGTGTCGGTGAGGCCTCTACTATTCCTGAACCCGATCAACAACGTGAAGAGGTACAGTTGGGGTAGTGGAGCATTAGCCTGGTTGTACAGGCACCTATGCAAGGCATCGGAGACGACGACGATGCAGATTGGAGGTGCGCTGATGTTGGTGCAGTTGTGGGCGTATTCAAGGTTCCCATTGATATGCCCTGTTCCGAGGCCACCACAACCGCCAATGGATGCAGGTCCCCTCGCCTGTCGGTATGTTATTTGATTAGTTTGATTCAATTGTCATGGCATTTGTCATTCACCGTGCATGTCTCTATAGTTGACTTTAATAATAAATCCATTTTGTGAAACATATATTATAATTTTTAATATAATAATAGTACTTTCTTTTATATACAAATTTAATACTAGTACTAAGATGTGGAAGTTGAAGAGAAAATATTGGTATCTATTCATTCTCTCTCTCTCTCTCTCTCTCTCTCTCTCTCTCTCTCTCTCTCTCTCTCTCTCTCGTATAAAAATTGGCAAATAATCAGTAGATACAAAAAGAATCACCCATACTATCGGAGTGCTTTAAAGGTCGTATTAAAATCTTCCAAATCACCCATTTATGCTCTGATTACCCATTTACATTCTGACCGTAACCGAGTAACCAAATAGATATACAATATGCTTTTTTCCCTTAATTTGCAATGGTTCCCACTAAGGCTAATGCCAATAACTTTATCCAAACACTCGTGTGTGCAAATGATGAAGTGAGATGAACCATATTGTAAGCACACTGTGCAACCTGAGCATAATTCACCTTCTACTTTTATTGACTAGTTACTAATACACACACACTCAGCGGGTCTTAAACCCACAAACTTACCCTCCACCATGATCTTACAAGGGAAGGAGGTGTCATTTGGGTTAGAGTTCATTGGGCCAAAAGAAATATGGCACCTACTTTTTTCAACTGACCTTCATATAGATGATCTAACAATAACAATAATAAGAATATCACAATGATAAGAACCCACTAGTTCTTAAGAGTTTAGACAATCTATGGTGATAATTGGCCTAACATTAATCAGAATTCTAGCACAACAAGAAACTGACCACATATAAAAAGTATAGCTTTCACACACACACACACACACCCAGATTATATATTGATAAAGGAATGCCAAGATTCAAGAATCGATTGATCGCAGCAGTAATTTAATAATAATAAAATAAAAAATAAATAAACAAAACTTGGTATATACGATACCAATGACAAAAA
The DNA here is from genome assembly GCA_032727855.1 of Quercus ilex subsp. ballota. Lineage (NCBI taxonomy): Eukaryota > Viridiplantae > Streptophyta > Magnoliopsida > Fagales > Fagaceae > Quercus > Quercus ilex. Next base: position 31,099,367 of record CM064919.1, read on the forward strand.
CAAACAAACCCCATTTCCAAAAATCAAGAACCCATTGATCTGAGTAGTAACAAAAAACCAAAACCTGGAAAATAAATATGATACCAATGACAAAAACAATCAAACCCCATTTCCAAAAACCAATATTCTGATCAAAGAATCATAGATCAACCATTTCAACCAACTAACATATAAATGAGAGATCCAAATCTGCATCTCAGTCTTTCTGATTAATATATACATCTAAAAGGCAAAAAAAGAACAACCCATCAAAGCAAAGTCAGATACAGACCAGAAGCAAAGCCTCTCTAGAACACAGGGATCCTGAGGTATGAGGCAGCCCTTGAAGCCATGTTTGAATGAAACTTTGAACCCAAAAACCAAAAAGACCTTGCCATTTCTGATTCTCTCTCCTCAAAAGTCAATACACACTATACTATTTGGGTGGTTTAGAATTTTCTGTAAGGAGAGGGAGCCCATCGCCATGGCCATCTTCAATTCTGAATCACACATATATTTACAAATAAGGTCATTGGTATGATTGTTTTGCTAATCCTCATATAGCTCCAAAGTTCAAGTCTTTTGCATCACAACGTCTCTAATTTCATCCACAGCAAACTCATTGCCACTGTTATCACTCCTAAATGCAATATCACACGCACTTTCCCATGCTCTATTTGCCAAGATTTTACATCAACTACTCACAAATGCAAATAAAGTCAAACAAAAAGCAAACTAAACCCTTCATACATTTCATGCAAAACCCACAAAAATTAGCCAACCCACCACTCCTTTTACCCAACTAAATTGAATAAACAGTGCCACAACAACCATAACCCAGAAATTATTTCATACACATATACACCGAAAACCCAAAAAGATCAAAACTTTCATTTCATTTACACACACACACACACACACATCTATAGACAGAGACAGAGTCTTAGAGAGAACCTGAGGGACTTTTGATTAGTAAGAACAGATCTGCAAGAGAGAGAAGAGGGCTTTGTTAGAGAGAAATACAATAGTGAATGAAATGCAAATCAAATCTTTTAATGAGAAAAATGCTTTTTTGGTTCTGACTAACAAAAAAAAACAAAGGGAAGAATGTTGCTGGTAGAATCTTAGGAGACTGTCTTTGATTTGCTTATTGTGGATTTCTTAATCCGTCTATTAATTTGTTGGTTGATAAATAGATTTCTTCAAATTTGATGCTTTCTGAGGTGTCCTTTCTGCTACTGCTGGCTATCCAAGAGTAAGCTGTTAAAAATTTAAAATGCAAACTGAAATTGATAAATCGTTTTTGTTCTTCATGACTGTTGTATGGAGGAAAAAAAAAAACCATATTTCCTTACTTATTTGTAATAAGTATTTTCCAACGAAAAAGTAAAAGCTAATTACTGGCTTCATTTTTGGTAAGCATTTTACTCTTATGGCAGCATGGTTTTTTGATATTAACTAATGACCATATAACACAATTGTATGTTTACTAGATGTAAGGGGCCGAAGAGCACGACAAAGCATGCCACACATGTGCTGGCTGAGTATCGTGCGTCATTGTCAAGCATGCGGGCACACCAGGTATTCTACCGCTTCATGTCACGACAATATAATTCTCCCTAGTTTTCTTGTTTCACCTGGTGGGTTGTCAACTACTGCATGTGTATAGTTAATAATGTAACGTTGGTCAAGTAGACCATATATATACAAGGAATTAGTTACGATCATTTCACAACTGTGGGCAGTCAATATAAAGTACCTTGATTGGCCTTCTTTTAAATTGATGTTTGTGGTTTTTATTCCACACATATTTAGCTATGAACCCTTCAAATTTCTCCCTCGATTTCAGCTAGTGCAACCAGTAGTATTCGGGTGCATCTTACCATGTAAAATCCAATAAGAGGGTCAATAATGACTTAGGATTTTTAGTGAAGTGATTCTTCAATGGTCTTTTACATTTTTGCTCAAATTGAGGATTGCCAAAAATAAGTACGTATTTTATTTGTTTTTTTGTTGAACATTTATTCAGGTTGTTTGGGAGCCGTATAGGGATGTCCTAGACTCACTGCCCCTATACTGCACTGCTGGCCGACATATATGGAGGGCCACAGTGCCATTGATCTATTTTTGGATAGTAGAGGATCATCATCCCGAACGTGTCTTTCGTCAGTTTGGGATGAAGCAAGCACCACCGGGTCTAGTGGATACCTCAGTTGAACTCCACAGAATCTCCCTCCAAGGTAAACTAGAGAGGGATTGGGTGCAAGAACATGCTATCTACATTGACCGATGGGCCCATAGAGGGGAACGTGTTGCCAACGCACCCACTTTGGATGGGGACACGACGTACCTTACTGCTTACATGGCCGAGTATCGAAGGTCGACCAGACGGTACATTACGCGAGAGTTGGCGTATTGGGAAATCCTGGTAAGGCAACCATTCAATGCTTCTTTTATGGATTGATATTATACGTGTGTTGCAAAGAGCATTATGAATATTAAGTTTTGTGGCACCATTGATTCAATATTTTGACAGTCATTGGGTTTTTACATTTCATTTCTTGCCACTAGATATGCATTTGTTGCCACCAGGTATGCCATTTCAATGTTCATATATATATGAATAAGCTCATCATGCATAATCTGTTTCCAAATAAGACCTGAATTACCTGCCAAGATATATACTCAAATATCATATGATTTGACCTGAAATCTTTATACTTTCTCAATGTTTAAAGGCACCAGAAAAGTTTTAATGCGACTCCTTTATTTCGTAGGTTGAGTCCAATGTGGAAATGCTATTGCAATGCCAACCAGGTTCTAAAATTTACAACCAGCTGACGAAGACGCTAGATCTTGTTGGGGAGTTGAACCGAGTGGCATTGGATAATGTGCGTGCCATGGCGAGTGAGGCGAGCACACAGGCCACAAGCCGTGGTGGGCGAGGTGGTGGGTCTGGAGGGCGTGGACGTAGTGGAGGCCATGGAGGTCGTGGAGGTGGTCTTGATATTGACATCGATGACTTGGGTAACTGAAATACTCTAACACCTCCAATTCTTATTGACTTCCAATTCTAGTACTTTAAGTTGTAATTTATTAATTCTTATTGACTTCCCATTCTAGTACTTTAAGTTGTAATTTATTTAGAGGACGTATTATAGTAGCAAAGTATATTTTCATCACAGCCACACACGATCTCCCATTCTTCTGATTTCACAAATTTCAATGGCTCAAACTCCACTCTATTACCAAAACTGAAACGATTCTCACTTATCTCGTTTATTCAGTGACTCAATTCCTCATTGTCATCTTAATAAATACAATTGTCTTTGTACAGATGATGAGGCGATGGAGGCCGATTGGGACACGTACATGGATGGCGCCGGGTCATCGCGATGCACGTCTGACGCCACTGCCCAGGCATCCCATCCCGTTGGCCATGAAGATAGTGCAGAACACACATCCCATGCTCAAGCTCGCCCTCGATCCCCACTGCGCACTCCGCTGTCTCCCCCATTGTTCAGTGGCTCTGCTTATGAGGGTGGCTGTATATTTGTACCCACACCTGGTCTACTGACCCCACCTGTAGTTTAGGCTGAGCCCACCCAGGAACCTTCACTTCCTAACCCCGACGAACCGGCTGCACAGATTAAACAAATACGGAGTGAAAATATTGAGCCGGTCCATGGGTTGCGAAGATCACTCCGCACTGACATACATCCCCCTGGTTGCAGAACCGATGACGGTAAATACCATGCATTCCCCTGCTAACTTCCTCCAAAGTTATTTAATCAAACAATAAGATGAGAAGCACAACCAGTGAATGCATTTAATGTGAAAGGGAAGATGATGACCCAATGTACATGTACATATAGCGCAGTTGGATATTGTCTTCATGTAGACTTCCATCCCACCAAATGTTGCATTAACGCCAACCTAATAGTTCAAATAGATATGCCAATTGTCGTAGTTGCATATAATATTGCCAATAATTGTGAATTAATTGTGAATGACTACGGTTGTGTATATGGTTATTTAGTCAGAAATTTTACCCTGTAAAAAGTACTTTTATTCCAAAACAATATTAAACTCGGTTAAAAATATTAATTATAAGACACATACATGTACATAGTACAAAACATGGTCTATCCCTCTGTTTAAACTCTATTTTGGCTGTCAAGGAATGTGTGCATTCAAGTAATGTGCTCTGCTTTCAATTTCAGGTAAGACGAGACCTGCCAAGGCAGCTGTGAGGAAACAAAATGATCGCTGAAGCTCGGCATGATGCGGAGCATATGGGGGTAAAATTCCAACCAACACTGGTTTGGCTTATGTTTCTTTCTTACTTTGTTAGGAATTAACAACAACGACCACCAATTCAAACTTGTTTTGCTATGTTGAAAATGGTTTTCAGTAGGTGTTCAGAAGGGTTTTAAGGACCAATTCAAAATAGGATGAGGTCTATTTATGGGGGTGGCAGAATTTGTACTAGGTGAGTAGGTGTTGTGGTGGGTTAAGAATTGATGTTGTGTCATTGGAACTAGAGTTTATAATTGTTGGACAAAGGGTTAGGGTCTTGCTTTACAAATTTTCTCTACTCATTGTGGAACTATAATTTTCTCTATTCTTTGAATTGTGTAGCCCAATCTATTGTTGATATCATACAAGCAACACCCCTCTACCCGATATAAGAAGCCATTAAATAAGACTACTCAGTGATGCTGTTCAATTGAAATATTAATTAGTGAGATGAGATGGGTTTTACTAATTTATCAACTCAAACTTTTGGGACAAAACTTGCACTTAGAAATTAGGTGATCTTTATGTCTCTTTAACATTCTCTTCATAAATTCTTCATGTTTGTATTTTTGCTAGGGTGAGGGAATCACAAATTTAATAGAGAATTTGTACATATATGTGGTTACTTCTTCTTCTTGTTTTTTAGAATCATACAAAAATTTTGGAATATTTTGGAAATCCTTTTCTATAGCTGCAATGTAGTTAGGCAAATTATATCGTAGTTTCTATATGCATCTGTCTTCCAACATTAACATAGAAGGTTTTGTAACCTTTGAGCACTAATCATATTTTTGGAACAATTGAAGAACAAATAAGATAAAGCAATTGCTATGGATTTTGATTTTGAAGGTTGTTAGAAGGGGATGGAGGGGATGGAGGGATATATGGTATCCAAGTTTTTGGGTCTCCAAGATTAGATTAGATGTTGGTGGTGGAGGAGGAGAAAGTTAATAAACAATAAGGTATCCAAGTTCTTGGGTCTCTTATATTAAATGCAGGTGGAGGAGGTGGGAAAAAAACGAGAGGGAGTTGGAGGAAAAGGAGGGAGTCTTGGGAATGGGAAGGGCAAAGATGGAAAAGGTGGTAGTGGAGGAAAGGGTAGCGATGAAAAAGGTGGTAGAGGAGGAAAGGGTAATGGAGGGTTAATTGCAATGCAGGGAATGGAAATTGAGGGAGAGGGAATCCATATGGTGGGAAGTAAGGAAGAAAGCAGTTTCAGGCATTCACTGATCTTGAAAATTCCTACTGATTTCCACATAGAGTAGCATTCTTCTTCGATGGCCTATAACTCAGTGCGTTCAAGTTGTATATACAAGGATTGTCTTGCTTAAACTTGACTGTAATCACATTTGATGTTGTCTTTAAAACTGGCACGTTCCAGGCTACAGATGAGCTCCTTATTAAGCTTACTTTGCACAATGTTGTTACTGCTAAGTTGAAAGACCCAGGTTACATACTCCATGCTTATTTGTTGTTCTGTTGACTGAGAATGTGATATGTTCTATGGTTTTGGGTGAGTTCGCTTTGAATTTGCATTGTATTTGAACATCCGCACTTGATCAATAAAACCCCACACTTAATAACTTGGAAGAAGAGGTCTCATTTGGATCGGGTTAAAGTAATAAAATTTGACAATTACTCATTGATTTAGTTTTAATTCAGAATTACAATTAACCATGTTAAAGTCCTTTTTTGAGACCCATTATTTCATATTGATTTGACCCTTTATTTTCCTTTTTTTGGTGACTCACTAATCCACTAAACCTATAAATTACTCTCTAGGATTAATTTCTAACATGTTTATGGGAACAACAATTTTCTGTACGTTTATTTATTTTTTATTTTTGGAAGATTGAATGAAACTATAGACTAGATGTGGATTAGGGGTTAATTCCTTGGCAAGAAGTAGTTGTGTCTTGAGAAAGTGTTGCTAGAACAGATATCACAATAAACAATGCCCCCTACACTAATCCGAGAGGGGACATTACTAAATTGGAGTATTAAAGAAAGTGGATGAGTGAAGAGAGATGCAAGAACAAGGAGAATTATTGGATCCATGAGGGCAAGTGTTAGAGAAGTAATAGGCACTTTTAGGAGGGTATCAATAGTTATAGCTAACACTCCATGAATGGCATGTGAAGCCCCTATAATGATGAGGAACTATATTCTCTCTGCATATTATGAGCCCGTGAGTAGTTGGTGTTGTGAACTTTTTCTAAAAGTGGAGAAGGGTGCATTAAAAAGAAACAACCAATGATAAATAGAGCAACAAGCATAAGCATAGTAAAAGTTCAACTGAGAGGCCACTGCTAAACAGCTCACTTTCTATAAAGAAATTGGGTACATAAAGCAGATTCTTGGACTTCAGCAGCATAAAGAATACAACAATGTAAAATCTTTGAGAGATGGTCATTTTATACACAGTATGACTGATCAGGTGCGCCTTAAGTTTCTCTTATTGTTTTGTTCTTGTTTTATGCTTAAAATTCTCTCTACAAGGCACACTGACAGCCTTCAACAAATATAAAATTTTAACTCTAATTTTTTGTACAGGATCATGATGGTTCCCACATTAAAGGGTTGTTGATCAATTTTATTCATTCGTATATATGATCATGTTAAAAGTTTCATCTTTCATAATTAAGTTTATCACTCCTATTGTGAAGGTTGGTATTTTCAGTTAACTAGTTCAAATATTAGCATTGTTAAACTTGTTACATGTGAACCAATTACAGAACCTTTAATTTTATTATCTGTTTTTTGTCTTTTGCATATTGATTTGTTTGTCTTTTTAGGGGTCGGGAACAAGCACAGCAAAGGAAGGAAGAGAGTACTTTTTGCAATCTTGAGAAACATAGTAAAGATTTTATTTGGGAAGCTGAACAGGATGGGGAGGCCATTGAGCTGGAAATTACTAAGAAGAAGATAGAAGAGAGGACAAGCTACCAATCCGTAGATGGAGACAAGATTACAAGGATTTCCTGGAATCTATTTCTTCTAGTAATAAAGAATGCAAAGATCCCTTCATTGAGGTAAAGTTGCTCAAGTCCTTGAGAATTATGTTATCCACCACAATGTTTGTGGTTGTACCCAGTTTCTCATGAAAAATAATGATGGCTACAGGACTTTGATATGAATTATGATGGCGTAATAGTAGAATTTGATGTCTTCTTGACCCCTGAGAACTTGATTAGGGTCACAATCACTAGATGGTTTGCTGAAGAAATTTAAACTAACCACTACAATTAGCACAACTAATATGCACCTATTTGACCCAAGAGGCGTGATTAAGAAGTATGACAACTCGGAGCAAAGTATGTCAGATAAATTGGAGTTCTTTACATTGATTTACCAATATAATTTCCATGATAACACAGTTACTGTTATATATTTAGCTTGAATCTAATGATTTTTTCCTGTTTGGATATTATTATATATTTATATCGTTTTTTTGAAAATATTTGATTTGAAATCAGCTTTAGCAAACCAATTGAAACAGATGGTTTAAGTAGCTTAGAGGCTTTGAATCCTATTAAAGATTTTCTGGGTTGTTTATATTTTGTGTTGAAGTGGCTGATATTTTACACTGGTCCAAAAGGAAAAGTTTATCATGAAAACATGCATTAATTTACAAGAAGATGGACCGTTCTGATTGATTCCTTTTGATTTTCTACATGCAGGGTGTTGCTGATCGTGTTTGTCTCAGTCTCATTCCAACAAGTGAGGGTAGCTGGGTCACTGCTGTAAGGGCATTAAGGTAACTGCCAATACTCTGTATATGGTTCCATTCAATTATTTTACGAAATTGGGGACTCTTGAGTACTTTCACTTGTATTTGGCTGTTTCATATGTTGTGCTTACCTTTGTCACAAGACAAGCTTTGTTGTGTAAAACCTGGCTTTCAATGATCTCGTGAGCCAAGTGTAAGCCTGAAGTGGTTAATTTACCTAGTTTGGGCAGAGTTCAACTGGGCTTGGCTTGTTTATTACTCGGCTAGTTTCCATTGTCTTTTTTTTTTTTTTTTTTTTTTGTAGCTTTAATTGTTGCTGGCCATATACTCTCTGGTCAGACTTGGGATTATTCCAAAGTTACAATTAGGCCAAGTTTAGTGTAGACAGAACTGATTTTATGAACTTGTAGTGGAAATTGAAGTCAAGAGTTCTAGTCCAAGATTGAGAAATGAAAGGATTAACTGTAGGCGATTGAGTTATGCATTCTTCCCTTGTACTATTTTCCTATGGATGTGGATGGTCAAGCTTTATACTGAAATTGATCAGTTTTACGTAATTCTAGCCCTCAAGCTAAAGAATTCCTCTATGATATTGCTTAAAGATTATGTTACTTATTATTGAGGTTTCAAAAGGTATACCTGTAATTAAGTTTGGTTACTTTGTCTTGTTCTTTGAAGAGCATTTTGGTGCCTCCAAATAATAAAGAAGTTAATAGTGAAAAATTCATAAGCTGTCACAATAACAATCTCTCAAGCCATGCTATAAATTTTCCAGAATGGTTTGATAAATTCTTAATTTTGAAGTGACAAGACATTTTATTTGTTTTGATAACTTTTTATCTTTTCTTGAAAGATCAAATAATGTGGTGATATTGCAAATAGTTAAAGTTTAATTAGTGTCGTATTTACATATTAATAAGTGGTTTAGGGACCCATTAAACTTTGGAACATTTGTAGGGTTGTTTCAACTTGATTTTTCAGTGCCTATCTAAGCCACTTGGCAGTTTCAAACCCACCCCTACCCCCCTCCCACAAAAAACGCATGAGAGATACCCTCAAATGCTCAAATCATACGGACTTTTACCACCACATAGTGCTTATTATGTCATTCGCTTTTTGGCTTTAATTAATGTCAGTAGCTGGGAAGGGTTAGTATATTAATCGCAGTTTCTACTGCAGCAATGATGTTCATTAAGTTATATTATGGTGATACTTTTATTTGTCTTGTAAAGTTGTTGATGCTGGCTATGAAGTTGTTTCTTTTATTTGATTTTAGTTTTAGTTATTACTATAACCATGAAGTGGCATTTCACTATCAAGCCAAATACTTTCTAAGTTTTATATTCTTATATAATAGATTACACAAAACACATTGAATTGTAATAGCTTAGTGTATTTATGCATATCATGGATTGTAATAGCTTTGCTGTCGTGTGATAATTTTGTTAGATGGATAGACAAGAGAATAAAAGGACACGTGTATTGCAAATCTGGGAATGGAGACGTGGATTATGGGATTGAGAATGGAGACATCGAATGGCAATTGCTTATGTAGTTTGCCTTGTTGCCTATTGGTTAATACTTCGAAGGAGGCCTTAAAGGAGACAAGTAAAACTTACTCAATTGGGAAACCATTGATTAAACAGACACAAAATGTGGCTTCGAAGATACTTAACAACAAAACTCCTCAGCAGAAATCCAGCAATGCGAACTGTGATTTATTGTTAATTCTGGATGGCCTTACTGATGGGAATTCTAATCTGAGTCAAAATAGTTCTTGTCCTGCGATTCAAGCCACTGACAAGGTGGTTGTGCAACCGCACTCGGATTTCCAAGAGCGCCGAGAGAGGGAGCTCAAGTTTACAGCTGCACGTTGGAAACGTGATTGTCTGGGGAAGTGGTTCAGAGATGAAAATGTGAGGCAATTTTTTTTTTTTTTTTTTTTTTTTTTTTTTTGGCATCGTTCTTGATACTACTTTCTGTACTAAATTTGACAGGGTGTATTGAGATTCTGAAGTTAACAAATAATTTTATTTTGGATTATACTATTTTGATTAAAGCAATTAATTAATTCTTTTTTTAATGATATTATTTTTCATGATGTCAAATGTAGTGATTTATGCATATTATTGCTTGCAGGTTGAGTTTGAGTCTGATGAAGATGATCCAAATGTATGCCTTGGATGAAAAGATGTGGAAGACTTTAGCCGATGGACATTCAATTTGATCATGATTGATGATGGTGGTATAGTTTGCTAACTTGGCATGTAAAGCTACTGCTAGTTTTCTATTGAACAACCTAGAAGAAAATTTTTGTTTACACTGATTAGCCTGTAGGGAGCCCAATAGTTGCGTCTTTGTGAATATAGGAAGTTGGTGTACCAATGCTTGAATTAAGCACAGTTTCAAAAGGATTTTTCTTCAAAGGTGTATCACACAATTGCATTATTTATCAGAGGAATTTTGGCAGGTGTGCAGGGAAATTTATGTGTTTTGGAAGATGTAAAAGAAAATTATTTATGTTAGAACCTATGGTGCTGGTTTTGTTATTATTGTAATTCAAATTCTCTTGGAATGGCAATTGTAAATGGGTTAACAGTTCTAACTACTACTTCTTCGTGTTTGTTTGCTTGGATTTTACTCACAGGCATATATGCTTTATTGTATTATCAACTGCCTGTTTATGCTGATTTGTGAGAGACTTGGGCCAAGCCTCAGCTTGGTTTCACAAGGCCATTAGCATTAGCCTTATATTAGTGGATAAAACTAGAAGCTAAAATGCCTCCTTGTTAATGAGAGACAAATTCGATAACATGAGTTTGTCCTCCGATCTTCTTCTTTTTTATTTTTTTTTTCTTTTCTTAGGTGAAATATGAATAACTGTGTGAGAGGATGAGAGTGTGAGAGGCTGTGACCAAGAGCTCCTGCACTAGCTCCATGGGGTTCAAACTTTGAAGAAATTTACAAGTTACAACACACATAGTCAAAGAGATGTTGAGACTTAAAAAGAAAGTGCGTTGTCAATTAAATTCACTCATTAAGAAAAAACAAAAAAAAAACAAATTAAAACAAATAATAATAAATGAAAGAAACACTCAAAATTCAATATTTTGTTGGTTTTTTCAGTAAACAAACAAACCAAACATTTTTTTCTTATTTTAATTATTATCAATTAAGGATGGTTTTTTTTAGTATAATAAAAAAAGTAGAAAAAAATATTTAATCATAGACTAATGTTGATTATTTAATTCACATCAAAAAAAAATTATCAAAAAATAATAATATTTCATGCTATAGTCATAATTATTTAATCTAACAAATTAATCATAGACCAATGTTGCAAGTCCATTTTCAAATAGGGGTAAATTTGTCTATTTTAATCATTTTCTCTCCTCTCCATCCTAATTTTTAAAACATCCAAACAAGATGGAGGGGAACCATTCCCCTCTACTCTGCTCCCCATTACTCTCCTCCCCTCTACTCCCCTCTACTCTCCTCCCTCTCTAAACTTCCAAACAGACCATTAAATAAGTGGAATATTTTCGAGTTGAATACATGTACCAATCTCCCTTGAAGAGATATACATCATTTCCAGGTGTGAGTTGGTTTCATTAGTCAGTTAGTGTCACTACAAGACAATGTATTGCAAATACACGTGACAGCTAGTGGTTGAATGAGTATTATGTGCATACATTAGGTTCTATACATAGATGTTTGAACAGCTTCTACTAAGGCACTATGATAAATGTAACATGACAAATATCATTAAATGCAATGCAAACGTACATTTCTATATGTTACTAGGTTATGTGCAACATGACAGCATCTTAGGTAATGAAAGAGTTTGGCAAATGCCTTTTTTGTTTCGTTGCTACGTGGTGTTCATTTCTGGATTTTCTGTTCCAAGATGGCTTCATTTCATGCTGCAAAATCATAATAGGCAGGAGGTATATTACATAAGCGTTATGACTTGTCAAATTGCCTATTATTTTCGCAACTTCTTCAGAACAAGTGTATTTTATTTTCTCTACGCACAAAGATATAGACAAAGTACTTATAGGCTATCCAAAGCCAAGCACAATTACCAAAACAATCTAGCCAATGTTAACAATGAGTACAAGCAATTACAAGTCAATACAGATTCCAAAATAAACTTTGTGCTTAGAGAAACCAACAGGCTATTCAACAACTTCTACAGCCAATCTCAGGAGCCATAGTTTCACCTTCATTTTGTGCTTCCTTGTTGTGTCGAATCATGAACTTCATCATCTCCCATAACATGGGCTACCACTTCACTCAGCATGTTAGTACTCAAGGTTGCAATCCTCCTTGCATGGTCACACTCCTCAATGGCAACATCTAACTAATACCTCAACAATCTGTTCCTAATGTCTCCATCGTAATAGTTGGTTCCTTCGCTTTGAGACGTCCCCCCTAGCCTTGATGTCGACATGGTAGGAGATGTCCACGATGAGGAAGCACCATACTGCACATTCCTACCATTACGTTGCATGAACTCCATGTATGTAGATTCTGCTTCTCGTCGATCTTTGTATGACCTGTGTTCGGCATTTGCGAACTTATGAACTTGTCTACTTGGTTCTGCCCAATTGTCGTATATGCCAGGAGCACGACCAACGAAAACAACATAGTATTTGCCACCCTAAAAGAGGAACACAATAGCATTGTACATTAAAACCGCATGAGCTGTGCTGGAGTTAGAACTTACCAAGTTTTGAATCTGAGCTATTAGTTAAAACATGTACCATGTCGCTCTACCAGCAGGTGCCAGTAGACTACAGCAACTAACATGCACGTTGCTTATTCCAAGATCTGACAAACAGTTGCATAATCTATAATTGTATAATGGTAAATAATTGTACAATTAAAATAGTAAAACATGTTGGCATGTTACCTTTAGAAGCAAAGGAGGCTTGTCTTCTCCATCCTTGACTGTTTCCTCATAACCCCCAACCAGAATGAGAGGAAGCTGTCTTTTTATATGAAGCGTATAATACTCGACTATGCCTAAATCGAGTACAGTGACTAATAACTCGATTTAAACAAAGACGAGTATGTATAAATATTCCCCAACCATTTACTGGTGTAGTAAATAATACTCGATATCCATATAACCGAGTTCTACTGCGAAATGTACGATGCCTTAATGGTACTCGGTCTCTGTATAACCGAGTTATAAAACTCGCTTGAAGTAACATCGAGTAATGTGGTAGATCTCCCCCACCTTCAGGGAGTTCTACTGCCAAATGTACGACGCCTTAATGGTCCTTAATGGTACTCGGTTTCTGTATAACCGAGTTATAAAACTCGCTTGGTGTAAAATCGAGTACTATCATTGTAGATTTTGTCATTTCCTCCCCCACCTTCTGGGACCATTGACCAATTGCCATTACTTCTTCATGCCGGAGCCTTCTGAACGTGGACCAGTCTGTGCCTTCTACCATTGTGTCAACGTCTACTGCCAGTTTCAACTTCAACTAAGCAGCTTCACCAAGTGCACTTCTTTTTCATAACGTCATTATCTTCCCCATTCTGTCAACATCTCAGCTGATAAGTAACAACTGCTAACCATTTATAACAACACAAAGCCAGTGAATGTTATGAGACTTCAATTAATTGGTCTATCTGAACATAATAGTGCATGATGTTCAGAATTTCAAATAACACTAATTCTATGATTGCTATGGGAGGGGTTATCTGAACATGGAATTGTGGTTCAGTATTTAAGACAACACACATTCTATGACTGTTGTGGGTCTTCAATGGGGGTATCTGAACATAATAATGCAAGAGTCCATCCAGTTATGTTAACACAAATTCTGAATAATAATGTTGTGGGAAGAATGGGGGGTGCCTGAACATAATAATGTGGTATAGTATTTAACACAACACAAATTCTTTGAATGTTATGGGTCTTCACTGGGTATACCTGAACATAATGATGCATGAGTCCATTTATGATAACACAAATTATGTGACTGTTGTTAGCAGAATGGGGGGTATTTGAACATAATAATGCAGTACACTTTGCATACTACGAATTATTTCCCTTATTTGCAATGCTTCATAATTCTCATTTGATTAACAATACACATTGTGCGAACCAATTGCTATTTTCGAATTTAGGTGTTTGATGGACTAGATCATACGATTATTCCATAGTATGTTTTTAGCATCAATACTTTTTGCTATGTTAGTATTGATTTTAGATAAACAAGATGGGTTTTTTAGCACAATTTGCTTAGGTTTGTTTAGCTACATGAACACCTAAACATAGGGGGCATATATAGTTAGCCTATGGTTTCATAATATTGCACAGCATGATACAACTATTACTATTTGTGGTTCAGGTCCATTATGAGTCCTTATTACTTCTACGTTTACTACGACGGGGAGGCATATATTAATGATTTGCATGGGCTATCATACCGAGGTCCAAACCTAAAGCAGTCACTTATTGAAGTGAAACGTGGGATACACATGAGAAAGCTAAAGCGGAAGATAATGTCAACTTTGGGGTTAGACAAGGATTCCCATGACATCTCCATTGTATTTCAAGCTCCTCAGCAACTGGTAGGTACCCAAGTTTTCTACAATGCAATTCCGTTACAATGCGACCATGATGTGGACATAATGTGGGGGAGTGATAAAGCGAGCTCCACAATTTGTAGGCTCTGACTTGTATGTAACTGTTGCCACTGTTGGGTGTAATGTCGACAGGGGTTCACAGTATGCAAGTACAGCTGGGGAGCAAGATTCAGTTCCTGTAACCATCATGTACCCTTCAATTACAGCCGAGACATCTTTGCCCTACAACGTTGGACCACGCAATGTGGTTGCTATGGACAATATTGAAGCTACCGAAGTGTTAGGGTCTATCCATACGGATGACAAAAATGTTTATCGAGGGTATACTGAAGAAAATGAAGATATCCAAATGCACTTAGATGAGGCAATTGAAATGGATGACACTCAAGATGTGTACGAGGAGTTCATTGATAATGATGGACCGGAGGACAATCCGAAATTTTTAGATGAACTGCAAGTTGAAAACAATGTGGATGCTTGCGCCAATCTAAACCCCAACCCCGACTGGTTCACATCAAACACATGGGATAACATTCATGACCCATCACCTTCCTTGGAAACAAGTCTGATGAGTTGGAGGCTGGGGGACGAACCAAGCAAGGGGATGCTATTCTTGAATAAAGCTGTGGTTCAGCATGCATTAACCATGTTCTCTGTGGGGCTTAATAAGAAATTTAAGTACATGAAGTCAGAGCCCGAGAGACTGATTGTAACATGTGTAAACGATGCATATCCGTGGTTAATTCGAGCTATCAACAGCAAAAGGCACAAGTTCTAGGAGATCACAACATGTAAGGGTCCCCACACTTGCTCGTCACTCCAGGTGGATCATGATGGAAGGATGATGGATTCGAAGTTCATTGCCATCACACTTGAGTCATACGTGCAAGAAGACATTTCAAGAACAATAGCAACCCTGCGTAGTCTTCTGCATGCGAAGCATGACCATTGGGCATCTCACTATAAGGTTTGGGATGCAAAACAGAAGGCGGTTGCGGCCATCTACGGGGATTTCGATGAGTCATATGCAAAATTACCTCGGTTTCTGGCGGCGTTAAAAGATGCAGATCCAACCACAGTGACACAGTTGAAGTGCGACAACCGTAACTTGCTAGGAACTTGCACGTTTAACTGTGCCTTTTGGGCTTTTGGTCCGTGTATTGAAGGGTTCAAGCATTGCAGGCCGGTGATAAGCATCGATGCAACGCACCTCTATGGCAAGTACAAGGGGAAGTTGTTGATAGCAGTGGCAACGAATGCTAACAACGAGGCTTATCTGCTCGCGTTTGCCATTGTTGAGAACGAGAGCAAGGAGACATGGGGATGGTTCTTGGCATGGTTGACCAATATTACAGACCTGGCCAACCTTTGCATCATCTCTGACTGACATTCGGGGATAAAAGCCTGCTTTGATGACACAAGTATGACTTGGTTGCAACCTCCCAAGGTCCATCACCGGTACTGCCTCCGCCATGTAGTCAGCAATGTGAACACAAAATGGAAAATTTTGGAGTTGAAGAACTTGGTATGGAGGGCAGCAAGTGCGAATTAAGTCAGAAAGTTTGAAGCCATACTGGAATTAATTCGCAATGTCAAGTCGGCTGCACACAGGTACCTTGAATCTGAAAACAAACAAAAGTGGACACTTGCACACGATGAAGGGCGTCGATACGAAGCCATGACAACCAACCTATCGGAGTGCTTTAATGGAGTACTGAAAGGTGCACGCAGCTTGCTAATTATGGCAATGGTAAGGTTCACCTTTTTCAAAGTGAACTCGTACTTTGACGCTCGTCGTAATCTCACTCTAGATCAGTTGGAAGCGGGTTAAGAATGGTGCAAGTATGCCATGGACAAGTTTGAAAAAAATTAAGCGAAGGCAAAGGACCATATTGTGACACGGATGTCCGCACAGGCACGAATATATCAGGTTGACACATCGGGTAATCCTCTGAATGGTGGGGGCGGACAACACACGCATAGGGTTAATCTTCGGAGTATGACATGCACGTGCGGGAAATGGGAAGCACTCAAGATCCCATGTTCACACGTAATAGCAATTTGTGCTAAGTATAAGCACGATGCGCAGTAGTTTATTGATCCTTGCTATAGCGTGACTCATAGGTACCACAACTACGAACCGGTATTCTAGCCGTTGAAAGACAGATTAGAGTGGCCGGATCCAGAAGAAACTCGAGTAGTGATGCCCAACCCACGATTGATTCGAAAGAAAGGTCGGCCAAAGTCCACACGTATCTGCAATGAGATGGACGAGGATGATAATGATAGGGAGTTGCCGAGCTCCTTATGGATCGAGAATGGACCAAAATCAAGATGTGGGTTGTGTCGCCAAGAGGGGCACAACTGTAGAACATGTCCTACTCGAAATGCGGAGTCAACAACTGGTGGAGCTGCATCATAGGTAAAACTTCCATTTCTTAACAACTTTTGTCAACACAAATCATCATAGTTATGAAACAAACGTACATTGGTTTTCATGCATGGATGGGCAAATGAGTCCAATTGGTATTTAAATATGTTGTTCAATGGTTTTGTCACATTATTTGTCCTAAGTCATGAATCTGAGGGTTGTTGTGTCTATGTTACTTGTTAATAACTTATATAGGTCTAGTACATAACATATTTGAACTATTTACAGCAGGTACGGCAGCCAAGGTGGATGGGTGATAACCGATGTACGTTGTGCAGCTAGGATGATCCCTACTGCCTGAGGAAGCCCCCGAACGACACCAGTAACTCGGTTTCATGACGAGAAGACAGTGTTGGATTGGTCATTTTTTGCTTGGAAGCTGATACTAAGTTCTGTACTTTTGTTATATACTTATGTGGTCATGCACTTTGTTAACAAGATTAATTTTATTTACTAGAGTAGATTTCACTATCTGGTCAAGCAAACATTTCAGTTGCATGTAAAATGTAGTAATAGAAGCAGTGAATGTTATGAGACAATTATGATTTGTAGCTTCTCAAAAGCAATTAGTTATTGCAATGCACAGGTGCATCGTGAAAACTGTAATAAGCTTTCTTATTATTGAGAATTGATAGAACTGAGCTGCAGATGACAACAAAAGAAACATACATAGAGAGAGCGTGTATCGAGAGTACTGTGTCAGCTAGGGTTTTCAACATAACTCGGTTTTATAGATATCGAGTAAAACTAAGTAACTCGAGATTAGTAATATCGAGTAACGTGTACTCTGATTCCTAACACGACCAGAAATTGCTCGGTCTCAATAGCGTTATAAAACTCGATACTTCAGTATTCAAGTATTATAAAGAAAAATTCGATCAGTCTAAGGGTTCGACCCATCGAAAAATCCCTGAGTTTTTGCAAAATTCTCTGTACAAAACGATTGCTGTACGATTGGTACTAGATAGGTCGGATATTAAACTCGGTTTTATAGGTAGCGAGTATGATCTCCGATTGTAGAATAATCGAGTACTATGTGCCTTGTTATTACCACGCCCAGACTGTACTCGACTTCCGAGACGGCGAGTAATAATTATAAAACCCAACACTTGTTTAGTCGAGTATTACAACCGATAACATAAAATTAATTGGTTTTCCCCTAAAATCTGAATCTGAATCACTCAGCTTCTGAAATCTGAATAGCGCCTCTCTCAAATCTCAATCTCCGTGTCTCTTTGTTTTCGCCGGCAACCTTTACTGTGCTTGTGACTCTTCTTCTTCTTCTTCTCCTCAAAACCCCAACCACCCCTCTTTCATCTACACTGATTCTACACTATAAAATCAAAACCCTAGCCTGACCATGTCTCTTAACCTTCTACTCCGTCTTCCCCTCAAATCCCTAACCGACCCCTCTAATTTAGCTTCTCCTGAAAACTGTCGAGCACTGTTCTTCGTATTCAGCTCTCAACGATCGAATCCACTAGCAAGGTATACTTGATTTATATTTTTGGTTTGTTTACTTACTAATGAAATTTGAGGGGATTTGAGGGTTTTGTTGACTGTGTTAATCATTATCATGTCGATTGTTTAGTACTTAGACTTTGTTTGTTTAATTTTTATGTTGATTTAAAAAAATCCTTTAATTATGTTGCTCTATCATTTATTTTCAAGTCTCTTTGTATCTGTCATCTTAAAAAAAATTGATTGTAGATCCGTTCGTTTAGATGTTGATCTTGTTGTTCTAAAACATTATATGTAGTGAGGTTTGTAAGTTAGTTTGCGTTTGTGACAGGTTTTGTTTGAATTTGTGTTTGTGACTGGTCCTAATCCATATTGTTTGTGAGGCTTGGAATGGAATGACCCAAACAAAATGAAATATTTTTTTCTTGGGTAAATGCTTTATTTTATTGCTCTGCTTCCCCAAATCACAACATTTGCCTTTTCCCTTTACTAGTCCTTTAACTTGTACAACGTAATTCATCTTTCTTGAACAAATTTGGGAAATTTTTTTTATTTATTTTGAGAAATTGAAGAAAATAAAAATTTTATAATTTATTTTAAATTATTTTTGACAGGTTATTTAGACCCCTTAATCAACCAGATTGCGTAGCCTAGATTAATTAGCCAAGTTGTTACTTAGTCAAATTAAGCAATTCTAGGTTAAAACAACCCAAACAATCATATCAAGAATAATAATGCAGCGGAAAATAAATAACACAAGATATGATCACCCAGGAAACCACACGGTAAAAACCTGGGGAGGATTTGACCCACCGATCCTCAAGGCTAACCTGAATTCACTATGAAAGAATTGAAGTTCATACAAAAGGACTACAAGTTCCCCGCTCGACTTCCTAATGCTACCCACCAGTAGAACTTCCTGACACGACCACGCGCAGGCTCCGAATCCACGGACTACTTCTTTCTTGAATTCCTCAATCAGCTACAAGCTCCCCGCTTGCTTTTCTTTTAAGTTCCAATGGTTGCAACAGTAATGATCTTCAAGATGTTGAAATTATCTCTACCATGAAAACCCTAAGTTTTGTGTAAAGGAAAGCTCCTCAAAGATCTCACAAGAGATTCACACAAAACAGCAATGTATGAGCAACAATACAATATGGACAACCTTCAAAAACGTGGCTAGGGTTTAGTTTATATACCTAGGGTAAAAACATAAAACCCTAAACGTTTAATGAAGTAGGGCTGAGTTGGAAATTCTGCAGAAAAATCAACCTGTGCGATTTTCGATCGATCGAGTCTATTCTTCGATCGATCGAGCCAGGCCGAAAGTCCCAAGTACTTCTGCAGCCACTCGATTCCAACTTTACAAGAATAAACCAACTTTAAGCAAGTCTAAATAAGACTAAATACAATGTTTTGATCATGGTTTGCCAACATTACAAATTAGAGTTCTAAATACATAAAATCCTAAGACCTTAGAACCTAACAAACTCCCCCTTTGGCAATCCGTGACAAAACCTAACTAACAGCTCAAAGTTTTACAAATGAAAAGCCCTTTACAAATATAATGCTCATAAAATTATATTCAGCCTAACTACTATCCATAGTTGCAAGTGTAGACAGCAGCTTAGTTGAATCAACCTGTATAATCTTGAAATACTCAACAAACACATAAACGCATGTGTGACAGAAAAGAGTAAAACAACAGGTATAACATTCTTGTAAGATTCACACAACACAAAATAAAAACATATATGAATGAACAACTCATAAATATAAGTCAATAAGCAGTGAATCACAAAGCAACAAGAATCAATGAATATGACATGTATATCAATCAATGTTACTCCCCCTAACATGAATATCCCCAAAAATGATATACAAAGTGAAGCACCTAAATACAATCTAAAAACTCCACAAGCTCCTCTAAAACAAGAAAAACTCCCCCTAACTACAAAAACACACTACAAGTCAAAAACTCCACTCCCCCTTTTTGTGACGAAATGCCAAAAGGCAATCACAAGTCGCCATCAAAAGGAGGTGGTGAGTGTGAATGAAGACGTGCAAAATCAGCTCGGAGAGCACGAATCTCGTCCATCAAGTCCACCAAAATCTGACCATGAGCCGCCTGAACGGTCATGACAGTCTCCAAAGTACGACGAACATCGAAGTCGGCCGAAGGAGGTGGAGGAACATCAGCAGCAGCATCATCATCACCAACTAGATCAGTAATATCCTCACCAGCAAGACCTGCAGAAGAAGAGGGAGGAGGTGCGCTACTAGAGGGCTCAGACCTAGGGTGTTTAGAACCAGCTCGAAGATTAGCGGCCCTTTGTCTAAGAAAAGACGCACCTATAGGAGCTATCACATGAACGGGCTCAGGGGAAGGAAAGCCACTAAGATCAAGATAGAGAAGAATCCTATGAATGAAAATAGGATGTACAAGAGCATGAGCAGTAGATGAACTCCTATAAACTTAGTTCAAAGAACGAAGAAAAAGATGGGGAAAACTAATAGGAGCATCAGTAACTAGAGCGTACAGAAATACACACCTCTCAAGAGGAATGGTGTGAACATGGGAAATAGGCCAGATCGAATGACAAGCTATCCTAAAGAACAGATAGTGTAAACCGGAGAGTTCAGCAGAAGTGATCCGAGGATCAGAACCCCACTGGACAGTAGTACCAGTGATGTAAGACAAAACATCGCTAATCTCGGGAGACTCAGCATAAGGATAGACAGGATGCTGGACCAATGGTACCCCTAGAGCATCAGCCACTACCCGAGGAGTAATGGTGTACTCTACGCCTCGTATCCAACTCTTAACTAGAGTGTTGGAATCATAGATGCGGATAGAGATGTTCGAATAGAACTCTCTAATCAAGGCAGAAGGTGGAGGAGGATCAGAAACATCCACCAAGGGTAACCAACCCCGACGCTCAAAATTTGCCCTAATGGCAGGATCAAGTTCATCTAACCGCACAGAACGCTCAGCCCAAATCTTTCTCTTAAGGTTTAGCGTCTCAAAAATCTCTTGGTTTTTCTCACTCGAAAACTTCTCACTATCAAAGGATGGAGGGGGTGAAGGAGAAGGTGAGGGAACATTCCTACGGGCTCTAGTTTTCCTAGGCATAGTGCTAAGGAAAGGACAGAGACACAAAGAGAAAACCACAAAGAGAAAACAAAACCAAGGGCAGACTGCAAATTAGCACAATAAAGAATATAGAACAAAAATCTATATGATGCATGACCAATAAAATGTTGTGATGCATGATCTAAATGCAGTGATCAATGAAGTTTAATTGAGAGTAATTTGACAAAATTGGCTTGAACAAGGAATTTCTATCAAAAATCCCAAAAATTTGAAAACCACTTGAAAAATTTTGCAACAAATTGATGAATTGATCATTACACAAGGTTGAAAACAAATTAGAATAACCAATTTCATCAATACAACAAGCCAATTTCAGCAAATTCTACTCAAATTAACAAAAGCCCCAATTCGGATCAAGAACAAACCCTAGAATTTTCAATTTTTCATCAAACTCAAAATTGATCAAATTAACCACCAAGGATCATTAGTATGATGTGTCCCCACAAAAACCCAATGATCAATTTCATAAAATAAGGCTTGAATCAACAGAAAATCCCAAAAATGTAAAGTCCGAAAATCTCCCTTAAATGCATGGATTTATGCATGAAATACTGAAAATAAATTCAAAAGGAAGGGCAAAAGAGTCTTACTGGCTTGAGGAAAGAGATTCTTTGCAAAAACTTCGGAGGAAAACGACAAAAATTGGAAAAATTTGGCTTGCCTCATCGGAGAGAGAAAGGAAAAGTTTGAAAAAGATTTGAAAAGTATTTGAAAAAGTCAGATTTGATCTTTTTAAAAAGCTTTTCCACGATATTCGATCGATCGAAAATTACATTCGATCGATCGAAAAGCACAGTCATTTTAAGACAAATGAGAGCACTTTTTCGATTGATCGAAAAACAGGCTGGATCGATCGAAATGGGCAGAGGCTCACTAAATTTTGGAAAAATCACAGTTTTTGAAAAACACAAGCCTAATTTTGAAAATAACTCCTCAAAGCATTAAATTGAATAAACAAAATGCATGAGTATGAGATGGAATGCTTTTTCAAAAACCCAAAATTTTAAACCCAATTTTCTCAAAACATATTTCAATCATTCTCTCATTGAATTTTCTTAAGCAACAAAAATGTTGTGCATAAATCTCAAGATATTTTCAAACTTGGTTGGTCAGACCAAAAACACACACTAGCATGTACAGTGTTTAACAAAGAGTAACTTGTGTAGTGTGTGATGCTAGCAAAAACTTGAGATACATGTGAGGTGATATGTGAATAGTAATCAATCACAAAGTCTACAAAATTCATCACATAGAATTTAAAAGAGACTATCACCTAAAGAGTTACATCCTATAACTCCCACATCTCCTAGAACAAAAGCTTGCAATCATGTAAGTTTCTTGTATTTTTGCCCCATTATTTAGGTGAAATTTGGCATCAAGCCTAATAGTACACACCGGTTTGAATTAAGTGAATTGGCATCAAGCCTAATAGTACACACCAGTTTTAATTATTAAACTTTTAACAGAGGCTACACCTTATGTTCTTTTTGTACATGTGCTACACTTTCTCGGGCACAAAATCTTATGATATGCACTAAGGTGTTCATGATTGGCTAGTGAACAGTGGTGAGATGGTTATTTATGCCTTTCTCAAAAGGATCAAGTCCGACAATCAAATAACATGTGGCTTCAAGATCAAGACAAAGTGATAAACACCATAAACATCTTTCCCACACAACATGCACTATAAAGTTTCAACTAGTCAAGTGCAATAAATAAGCTCATCAAAGCTAAACAAGGTACATAAGACATGTTATGTGTAAATAAATTGACCAACCTTGTTTTCAAAAATCAAGAAACATCATGTTCAACATAAATTTTGCTTTTTTTTTTTTTTTTTTATTAAAAGAGAAAACAAATAAATCCTAGAATGAAATGCATGAATGTAATGCAATGCAAGTCCTAGAACAAAAACACAAAAAAACAAAGAGCAATGGTCACAAAAGAATAGAGCAATGAAGCACAAGGACCATGTCAGAAAGACTCAATTAGTTCGAGTCTTTTGCATCCAAAACTTTTTAGATGCACCACGAGCATTGGAGTTCTTATTCATATTTGAGTGATTCCCAACTCCATGATTGGAATAAAGGTTTAACACCTTTACCAATTCACCAATTAATGCCATAGGATCTTGTGCTTGAGGCACAGGCACTTTTGGTTTATTTGCTCTCTTATCAGCTTGAAGCTTGTAACAGTTAGGACGAATATGTCCAGACTTACCACAATAATGACAAACCCAAGCAGGTTTACCATGCATCTTGTCCTTAGATTTGGTAGGCTCCTTAGGTTTAGAATCTCTTAAGTCTACCCTAATCTTATAGGTTTAGCTACCTCACTCACAGGTGGTTTGACAGTTTCACTCACAACCTCTCTCACAGAAGGCTCAGAAGAAGAAGAAGGAACAAAAGTAGTGGAATGTGGTCCAGACTCAAAGATGCTTTCAACATATCCTAAACCAGTTTTATCAGAAGGATACTTTTGAACATTCAGCATGTGATCAAGTTTAGAACTAGCAGATCTAGCAACAGATAAATCATGTTCCAAAGTTCTAACTTTATCAAGTAAAAGCATGTTCTCAGATTTAACATTATTCAAAAGCTCATTAGCATCAAACAGTTTAACAAGCAAATTTCTCTTTTCAAGCTTAAGAGAATCAATTTTCTTTAGGCCAAGTTCAACTTTCATAGCATCCTTTGCAGCAATTTTGCAAAGTTTGTTATAGGCCTCTTGAAGATCTGCATCTTCAGAGAGTTCCCCATCAGAAGGGTTCTCTTCAGCAAATATGCTTTCATTGACTATAGCAGTAGCCGTGAAAGCAATGAAGTTTCCATCCTCGTCACCACCGGACTCATCATCAGAAACCTCATTATCACTAAGGGTTACAGCCATAGCTTTACCCTTAGTCTTCAAGAATGTAGGACATTCAGATTTCATATGATCATACCCTTGACAGCCAAAACACTGAGGACCCAAAGAGTTATTAGAAGATTGACCAAAATTTTCTCTAGGTTTTTCAAAATTGTTAACCTTAGTGGGATCATTCTTCCTAAAATTTCTAGGTTCAGCAGTGTAAGTACCTCTTGCCTTTCTATTTGTATTCCTAAGAAAATTCTTAAAGTTTTTGGCAAGATAGGCAATCTCTATAGCAGAGAGCTCATCATCAAATCCACCACCATCAACATCATCAACTGACTTAAGAGCCATTGATTTGGATTTGTTCACTTTAGGTAGGTCAGACTCATAGGATTGAAGAGATCCTACAAGCTCATCAACAGGGATGGAGTCCACATCCTTGCTTTCAGTAATGGCAGTCACTTTGGGTCTAAAGTCTTCAGTTAAAGATCTAAGAATCTTCCTAACAATCTTAGGTTGATCGTAGATTTCACCCAAATTAAAAGCAGAATTAACAATATCATTTAGTTTGGCATAAAATTCATCAAAGGATTCATCATCAGACATCCTAATGCTTTCAAACCTAGAAGTTAATTGCTGCAGTTTGTTTATCTTAACTGCCTTTGTGCCTTCATGCACAGTTTGGAGGATTTTCCAAGCAGTATGAGCAACCTCAACATTAGAGATCCTCTTAAATTCCTCCATAGAAACAGCATTAAAGATAGCATTCATAGCTTTGCTATTGAAGCTTGCTGCTTCTTTTTCAGAAGTTTGCCACTCACTCACAAGAGTAGCGGGCTTCACCCATCCGTATTCAACGGAATTCCAAACCCTTTCATCAATGGATTTCAGGAATGCTTTCATCCTTACTTTCCAATAAGCATAATTGTTCCCATCAAAAAGAGGAGGAACAAACAGAGAGTGTCCATGCTCCATGACAACAGGGGTCAAGGATCAGCTCAGAGATTAAAAAATCTCAAACAAAAAGAGCTACCTGCTCTGATACCACTTGACAGGTTATTTAAACCCCTTAATCAACCAGATTGCGTAGCCTAGATTAATTAGCCAAGTTGTTACTTAGTCAAATTAAGCAATTCTAGGTTAAAACAATCCAAACAATCATATCAAGAATAATAATGCAGCGAAAAATAAATAACACAAGATATGATCACCCAGGAAACCACACGGTAAAAACCTGGGGAGGATTTGACCCACCAATCCTCAAGGCTAACCTGAATTCACTATGAAAGAATTGAAGTTCATACAAAAGGACTACAAGCTCCCCGCTCGACTTCCTAATGCTACCCACCAGTAGAACTTCCTGACACGACCACGCGCAGGCTCCGAATCCACGGACTACTTCTTTCTTGAATTCCTCAATCAGCTACAAGCTCCCCGCTTGCTTTTCTTTTAAGTTCCAATGGTTGCAACAGTAATGATCTTCAAAATGTTGAAATTATCTCTACCATGAAAACCCTAAGTTTTGTGTAAAGGAAAGCTCCTCAAAGATCTCACAAGAGATTCACACAAAACAGCAATGTATGAGTAACAATACAATATGGACAACCTTCAAAAACGTGGCTAGGGTTTAGTTTATATACCTAGGGTAAAAACATAAAACCCTAAACGTTTAATGAAGTAGGGCTGAGTTGGAAATTCTGCAAAAAAATCAACCTGTGCGATTTTCGATCGATCGAACCAGGCCGAAAGTCCCAAGTACTTCTGCAGCCACTCGATTCCAACTTTACAAGAATAAACCAACTTTGAGCAAGTCTAAATAAGACTAAATACAATGTTTTGATCATGGTTTGCCAACATTACAAATTAGAGTTCTAAATACATAAAATCCTAAGACCTTAGAACCTAACAATTTTGATAATCTATCATATGTTGCATGTAATATAATAGAAGTGAATCTTATATTATGTTGTGTCATTGTCAAGTAATTAACATACGCGTTATACGTTGTAAATTAATATACTTTTGCCATGTGACACAACATAGAACATCCAGATTATTACTTTATTATATATGTGAAATTATATTAAAGTTTTAATTCTCAAGTGGTTGGTAATGGCATTTGAAAATATAACTTCGATTATATTACTAATATGCATCCTTGATTGACATATAAGTTTTATTAAATTGTGTAGCGTAT
This sequence comes from Quercus ilex subsp. ballota, assembly GCA_032727855.1. NCBI lineage: Eukaryota > Viridiplantae > Streptophyta > Magnoliopsida > Fagales > Fagaceae > Quercus > Quercus ilex. Next base: position 31,126,080 of record CM064919.1, read on the forward strand.
GAACATAACACTGTGATGTATATAAAAATAGAAATAGAATTCATCAATATCAATAAATAAATTATGTATTAAAAAAAAAATTATGTTAGATGATTAAAATAAATACTGAAACTTCATATAATTAGTTATTTAGTAGCATTATGTTAATTAAAGTAGTAATATAACTAACAAAGTAGTTAGAACTTTGGTAATGGAGTCTGGTTTATAGTAGATTTACAAATTTTAATGTACTTTATGGTGAGGTGAGATATGTTGTTCCCTTCTTTGTATATAGAGTAGAGCTTGTGGCAGTGTCAAAGAGCCTCACTTGCTGCACTGTCTGCCCTAGTTTAGAGAACATTTCGTTTGGAAAATTAACACAGTGCAAAAAACTGCACTGTGCAAAAAACAGATACTGTGCAAAAACATCCATTTGTTTTGTGTTTATCACCATACAGGTGATTTTTAGTACTAATAGGAGACATTGATATAATAATTGAAGATCCATAATCACTGTAATGTTGGCTGTTTAGTAGTAATGGTAGATTTGTTTGTTTGTCTTGTTGATTAATTAGTCATTTCTCATTCTTTAATTGTTCGTAGAATTACTAAATTCCTTATCAATATTTTTTCTTTAAATTGGTCTAGATGGAAAGGGATGAGATGATTCCTACTGACAGTAAGTGTGAAGGAAAAGACATTGACGTAGATGCCCAGTTGATGAAGTGGCTGAACTTCCTCTGCGAAAGAAGTCTAAGATTGAGCTCAAAGTCTACAAACGGACAAGGAGTTCAACTGTTTGGCATTACTTTCAGATTCTTCCGACAAAAGATGACGGAAAGCGTACATGCAAATGCAAGAAGTGTGGCAAGGAATATATTGCGGCCGGAGCAGATGTTACTGAAAATTTGAAGCGCCATTTGGATTGGGCTTGTCCAATGAAATTTGATGTGCCATTGAGCATTCCTGTTTCTACAGGGGCAGATAAAGGTAATGTAAATTTGTGATCTATATGTTGACTGCACGAGTTCTAAGTTTTATGATGATTTTTGAAAAATATAACAACATATATGTCACAAAGGGTCTGGATTTCCCCATAAAATGTCAATATTTATTTTAAATATTAATCATAAAAAGGTGTAGATAAAACTGTAAAAGGCAGAAAAGCTGCTCTATGGACAATGGATTTGATTTATCAAAATAGAACATATAGAATATGCACAATATTTTTGAGATTTTAACTGGAATAAATTGAGTTGAATGATGCATGATGGTATGGTTGACCAATGTAATACAACTTATATTCATGCATATTCAAAATATAATAGTTTATATTTTTTGTTGGCAGACTTGGTAGACAGTCAACCATGGTAAAATTTTATTACCAATAATTTTTGTTCTTACTACTATGCAGTTCTGAATTATTTATTTAAAAATATAATTGCCTTAATTGCTTGATTACCCGCGGTTTTTAAATTTCTTATTTATAATGCATAGATAAGTTTTTAATAAGGTGAGAACCAATTTATTTGATGTAGAACCTGCACAATCAGAATTGGAAGAGCCCACTGAAGATAGAATGAGCATGAATATGAATAACGATGAGCACAAGGAAGGCGCCAGGTCTTCAATTTTGCCATGAAGGATATTTTGATATGCCATCTATTGACATTGGTTTTTTATTCTCTTAATCTGTAATGTGTTTTAGTTTTTGATATGGAACTTGGAATTATCTGTAATAATCTTCAGGGTATGAATTATGGAACTTTGACATGTTATTCAATTGGACAGTATGGGACTAGTAACTTGTTAGGAGTATATGGTTGAATGAAATAATTTGCAACCTTTTGGTATTTTTTGAATTTTTATTACTTGAAATAATGTGTGAATTATGAATTTATATATATGGCAGTTGATAACAAGTTATTCGAGTTAAGTTTAATGTTTAATTAAAGAAGTTGTTCGGGTCATAATCAAAGGGAATATTATAAAAATTAAAAAATCAAGCATATAATGCAACATAAAACGGCTAAAAGAATTCTAAAATGAAAGAAAGAAAATAATCAAAGAAAACGTATATGCCATAAGTATTACTAAATTGTAAACAAAATGATCAAGTGGCACAACCATCCATTAAGTTCCATTGATTTTCTTACGAAATAAAATAATTAATTGGATTTTGAGGAATGCTCTGCATATTGAGGATATAACATGAAACTTAAATAAAATAAAATAAAAACTTGATAAGCAAAAGAAGCTAAAGAGAAGTAACTATTTTTACTGCATTGGAAATTAAAGCAGTTTCTTAGGAGTAAAACATGGGAGAGTGGAATTCAAGCAACTTGTTAGGAGTAAATTGTGGGAGTGGAATTCAAACGTATTAAGGGTTTTTTTTTTTTTTTTTTTTTTTTTTTTTTTTTGAATCTGAATAAAAAAAAATAAAAAAAAAAAAATAAAAAAAAAAAAAAAGGAGTGGCCGGTGGTTTTTTTTTTTTTTTTTTTTTTTTCCCAATGTAGATGTTATGTTTTTTCAAAATTGGTCCGTGGTAGATAATTCTTTTGACACAACGTGGCTTTTTTCCTTAGGTTTTTTGTTTTCAATTAATATTTTAAACCATTTCTTATGATTTAGAGATGAAGATAAGTTTATTAAATTAAGGGTATTTCTGTAGTTGTTTTTTTTTTTTTTTTTTTTTGCCTAACGTGAGGTTTTTTCGAGGAATACAATATTAGCATTTTTACTACTTAGTTGTGTTTTTCTCTTTGTTTACTCAACGTGAGGTTTGTTGAAGAATATAATATTAGAAAAGTGGGTTAACCCTACTATTTAAGCTGTACAAAATGGTCAATTTGAGGATTTTGTAGGTATGAAATTGTGTGTAACTCAATTTTATAGATAACGAGTACCCTAAGAAACTTGAATATCCTTATATCGAGTAACATGGAGCTTTTCTCAGTTCTACTGTAAGCACCACGACAAGACAATACTCGCTGTCTAAGGAAGCGAGTTATTTTATTAAACTTGATACTACAGTTATCGAGTAGTTATAAATCAGATCAGTCGAAACTTTATTCAACCCATCCATAAATGCCTGAGCCCAGCAAACTTCTCTGTACTAATCGATTGCTAATCGATTGGTACTGGATTGGTCAATTGTATAAAACCAAAAACTCAATTTCATAGGTAGCGAGTTATTTTATTAAACTCAATCTTAGTGTAGTCGAGTATTTATGAATTGATCGCTCGATACTTGCTTCGACCCATCAGAAAATGCCCAGCATACTTCTTTGTACAAAACGATTGCAAACCGATTGGTGATGGATCAGTCAGTTCTATGAAACTCGTTGGTAATATTTTACAAAACTCGATTACACATGTAGCGAGTACTATGTTGTACTCGATTATTATAATATCGAGTAATGTGGATACTGCATATTTGGACTAGTCAGTGTTATCTCTGGTGTTGGATTGCTGCATTCGACTCTCCACAGCAGCGGCAGTTCGATTGCTCTCGATTCCTCAGGCTCGAAAGCAATTTTTCGGGCTCCAAACATCGAGCCTCAACTGTAGTAAGACTCTTTTACCCTTGCTTCCCATTAAAATTAACTGAAAATCCTGCATTAATCTCCCTCTAAAGCCTGAATTTTCGAACTATGCAAGTTGGTGGGTTTTCATGATTTTGGGTGTTGTGGTCTGAAATGGTTCATGGGTTTTTATGTATGCATGTTGTTCATACGATATTTACCCTTTAATTACATAAACATAGCTGATTTGTGAAGGGACATATGATTTTAGGGTTCATGTGTTCATATGGAATTTGGGGATTTTCATGGGTGTGGGTGTTTTGACGTGAAATATGTAATGGGTTTTTTTTGTATGGATGTTGTACACACGTTTTCTACCCTTTAATTGCAAAGAAATCATGATTTCTGAAAAATGGGAAATTAGGGTTCATGTCTTCATATTGAGAATTTGGGGATTTTGATGAATACGAGTAGTTTTGATCTGAACTAGTTCATGGGTTGTTGTGTATGCATGTTGGTGACATGTTCTCTACCATTTATATTCAAATTTTTCACAGCTGGGTATGCATCTTGGTTCATTCGCCAATCTTGTTATAATAGCTCATATTGGGGTTTTGTTGAAGTGGGTATACTTGCTTGAAATTGACCACCATCTAGAGTTTGATGGATTGGTAGTCACTGGTCATTTCGCATGTTTTGTTGAATTGGGTATAATTGCTTGAAATTACCCCCGATGCACAATGTGCAAGGTGAGTTCGCATGTCTTTCAAATAACTTGACTGCATGAGTCAATGTTCATATATTTCCAAGAAATATTTAATATCAATGCATTCATTCATGCCCCTACAATAGAATCCATGCATCATGTAATCTATTCCTCATGCATATGTACAGTGTGTTTATGTGTCTCTAACGCAGTTCTAAATATTGGTTTTCTGTTGTGTTTCCCAAGGTCTCTTTAGATCCTAGTTATGGCTCCTAAGAAGTCTAAAACCGTTAAAACCAAAGCCAAAAGAGTGTCTGCCTCCTCATCTGATAGAATAAGGTTTGAAACGGTTACAGGCCAGCAAAGGTTTGAAAAGGTAATTTAGCATAGGAATATTTGGCCAGAACGACAAATCAATCTAGATGAATTACCTATTTTTGTCAATAGGAATTTACAATGTAGGAACTGGTTGTCTCTGTGTAAAGATTTACAACCCCCTCCAGTTGCCCTGATTAGAGAGTTCTATTCCAATCTCCATATTTGTTCTAATGATGATCTGGGTACTTGGATTCGAGGTCAAAGTTTTGTCATAAGTAAGGCTGATGTATCCAAGGCTCTTGATGTACCTCGTGTTTGTAAACCTACTTATCCATACTTGGATCGTTTGGAGCGTCCTCCTATATCTGATGTCATGACTCTTCTTTGCGGAAGATCAGTGACGTGGGGATCTAACCCAAGAATTAACTCAAGTGACTTAACCGAGCTAAATTATATATTTTTAAGGATAGCTTGTCACAACATCCTCCCCATCTCCCATGTCCATACTATTCCTATAGAGAGATGTTTCTTTTTGTACGCCCTCGTCACTGGTGCCTCTATTTGTTTTCCTTCCCTTTTCATTCAAACGCTTGCCGAGGCGCATAGGAGCAAGTGTAAGAAACATGATCTATTCTTTCCAGTTTTCATCTATAGGTTCTAAACTATTTACACTTAGAAAGCTTTCCTTCCCTAGAGTTGATCCACATCACAGCCCCTATAGGTGCCACCTTTCTCAAGCAGCGGAGTGCACAAAAGAAGAATGTTGAACCTCGTGTTGGTTCATCAAAAAGACCACGAATACAGGCGTTACTTGCAAATGTTCACTTTGAGGAGAGTCCTGTTGATCCTACAGCTGCTGTTGCTGACGATGGTGACGATGAGGTACATGTTGACAGCACAGATGCGAAGCCCACCATTCCTCCTCCTCTTTCTCTTCGTGCTATGATGGAGACTTTTATGACAACTCAAGCAGCTCATGGACAGCTTTTAGATGGGCTTATTGCTGAGGTTGCTACTTTAAGAGCGGAATTTGCAGAGTATAGGAGTGCTTTTCTACCTCCTCCAACCTCTGACTCTTGATGTTTGCCTTGGGCAATACATAACAGACAGGGGAAGTAGGGATTGTAGTGTAGGGGGGATAATAGTTTTTGTAGATTCCGTAAATTATATGAAAGTTATTTAATGTGATTTACCAGTATTTGTATATTTTTGTATGTACTCTTCAAGGTCCACAAACATGATTTCAATTTTATGATAGTTGGCCTTGTAGTCAGTGAAGAGCTGATCATCCGTCTTTTCAAGTTAGTACAATTTAATTAATTTAAAATTATATAGAAAGAATTTTATAAATTTGAAGTTAGCGTCATGCTAGGTGAAAACTTTAGAGGACTGTAATTAAGTTGTTTCAAGTGTTTTTAAATAAACATTAATAATAATAAAAAAGATATATTCCTTTGCATATAGAGATTAGTATTATAAATAGGATGAGGAAATTTTATTGTATTATGTTTTTTGGAAACATAATTTCTACCAAACTCGGTTGGCTAATTTGTACATTTCCAAGTCAATTGAGCACATTTTGTGTGTTACATGTAATTCTTCATTTTCATATGGGTAAGGGCATTCATGATCCCAATGACCCACTCCATTGTTCTTGCATGCTTCAATTGTCGTGTGTATTGTGTCATCAAATTACTTACATAAGTAATTCGGTAATCACAATTTTAGTTTTAAGGTGCGAGTCGAGTAAAGAAAATATGACAAATATATTTTGAATTCAAATCTAACCTGTTCATCTATAAGAACCATGTCCAAACTGATTAGTTCTAGATTTTTTGCGGTTGACAGCTTCCCACATTCTTCAAAGTCCAACTTTTACCTTCCAATATACCACTACTCACGAAAATTCCCAACCTTTCCAAAAAAAAATAAAGAAGGAATTTCAACTTTAGTAGCAAAATTTGGATCTACCAAACCTAGGTGCCTCAAATTTCCAAAAGTCTAACCTCAAATGAAAGCAACTCACAATCTTAATTCAAAAGTTACTAATATTTATGTAAAGTGATAGATTTCATTTTTTTTTTCCCCTTGAAAAAATCAGGTTCAAAACTTGATTTAGTAAAATTCTCTCCAAAAAAAAAAAAAAAAAGGAAGAAAATCAAGTAATCAAACTCCAAATCTTTTATTTCTTAATCTTTAATTTTAATTTTATAGCTCAAGGGCTTCTTTTTTTCTATTTGTTACTATTCCCTTACTTGATCTCATGAGTACTTGAAGCACAATGTGAGTCGATAGCAATGGCAAATATCTAGTGAGTTTCTAAATTTTCGTGATAAAACACCAATACACTTGAAATTCATCATTACAAAGAAATCTAATGGAATTGTTCAACACTAAAAATCTAAAAAAGTGGCCCCTTGGCCACTTTGTGACAAAACATCCCAATACAGACTCATCTAGAGTAAAAAACTATGAGAAGACTTGCTACTACTAAAGGGACTCAATTAAAAAAAATCATAATAATATATAACATTTTTTTTTTTAAACTTGTAACATGCACTTTTTGAAAGCTTGAACAAACATATTAAAAACGCCTACACAATTTAATGGGAATAAAGACACAAGTCGTAGAATCCAGCAACTTTACATAATGATAGGAAACATACTTTTCATATGAATTTAGGAATATTTAAGAGAAACACAATCTTGCTATCGAATCAAATTCGTAGAGAGTATTAATAAACGAAAAGATAGCAAGGCGCTAAACTTATTTCATATACACTGTTGATGCAAATTCATCGTGGAAAACTAATATAAATAAACCTCGGTGGCTCTAATTATAAAAATTGACCACCTACTTGACCAAATGTAGCATTGGAAAAAAAAGTTCAATCTCCAATTTTGTTATTAACTCTTTCAAGAGGATGCCCCATAGACAACCCATTCTCTAAATCACATTGAAAATATGCACATCATACTTTGCAAAATCACAACCAACACAGAAAACACAAATTCTCAAGGAGAAGTTTTATCAGAGAAAGCCGCATCAATTTAATCATCGTTATCAGTTGTTTTTCCCAGTTGATCCATATGACACGTGTAGTACTAGAAGCAACCCAGCATCAAGTTAACTGGATTGGCTATAGATTGGCAATTGTGGCAAAAGGCTTCCAGATAGCACGTCCACATAGGTTTGAAAGTCAAAATATAAAAAGAACTCAAAAAACAAATAATATTAAAAACGTGCATTCACTTCACTATATTGGGCTTCCGTGCTCAATTTTATCTGTTTAATCAAATTTCTCCCTAATTCACCGTATGCTTGTATCTAGTCTAAAATACAATAGAAACTCACGTCCAGCCATACCCAATCCTAACAACCACTCAAAATCCACTATACCACCATCAAACTACTTCCCTCAGTCATGGAATATAAGCAATAAAGAGAGATGAAAACTCACCTTTAAATCCCCTTTGAATGAATGAGACATGCCACCAACACTTTATACTTCACTACTTCAGAGTGTTACAGTCTTCCAATAATCCATAACACATTAAAAGAATGAAACCTAAGATATTTCCAAATAAACCAAGGTAAAATAAAATAGGTTTTTTAGTAGTAAAATTATAGTACTATTGAAACGACATTCAGGCGATCTCACAAACACATCAATGGCATGCCAAGGATGCTCGTCTAATGTAAACACAAACACAAACAAACGAAAAAAAAAAAGGGTCTCATATTAATATAAACAGAGCATAGAAGTTTTGCACCCAAAAAAAAGAATTGACATGTAGAGATACCTCAGCCAACGCAGGGAGGTTCTGTCAATATTTTTAAACCGTGTGGAAAGGGATAAAGGGAGGAAGGAAATCAGATAGGCAGCTGTTACTGAGAAACGGTAGAGCAGGAAGGTGGGTAGCTTTCTTACTCTCTGTTTTCTCACGCAATACCTGAAGGCTTCAACGTTTTTTTTTTATCTTTTTTGTCCCTCCCTTTAACCTTCCATCTACGTTACATATTTCAAACTCTCTCTGCTCACGTAAAAAACCCTAAACACTTCCCTTTACTTTTTTTTTTTTTTTTTCAAAACGGCTTGAACGTTACGTATTTTTAATTTCTTTTTCCTTGAAGCTGAACTTAAAAGGCTTTGGGTTGGCCTTGATAGCGGAACTAAATAAATAAGAGGTGAGCTGGATTAATTATACAAATTTATTATAGGATGATAGTGGGAGTAAATAAATAAGTAGTGGGCTGCATTTATAGGGCTATGATTTATAGGGTTGCAAATTGTAAAAACCATTTAAAAATGAGAAATGATATGTCTACAACATTTTTACAAAATTTTTACAACCTAAGTGGTAGGTTGTTACTGGTTGTTATTATTGTAGCAAAAAAGTAATCTTAGTGTTAGTTTCAAATCTGAACCAATAACAACTAACCACCTGCGATTTATTGTAAAAATGTTGTAGACGTAGCATCTCTCTTTAAAAATTGAAGGAAACATTTTTTTTTTTTTTTGAAAATGACGTGGCAGCTGATGTGGCGCAACGTGTGAGCAGCAGCACTAAGCGCAATGTATGTAACCGGTGCTACCGCATGGGAATGGATATAATTAAATATAACAATGAAAAAAAAATTGCATCTCAGCTGTTTTAAGTGATACTATTGGATTTTGTTATTTATTTATTAATCATGAGTTTAATCATCTTTAAAAGGCTCAGTTAAGTCTAAATATCATATTATTTAGTAGGTATTGTTTGGTAGATTAGATGTATAAATGTGGAGATTTTTAGTTAGAAATGATGGTTATAATTAATAATGAGACCTCTACTTTATTAGAAAATGCAGATTATACAAATTTTACAGGATGAAAATGAGAGTTTAGCTGAAATATTCAAAAGGAATTTCGTTTGGTTTTTATATTCAATGAGATGTAAGTACAAATTTTTTATAATCACAACGATATCAATTCATTACAGTTTGAATTTTCCACAATTGATAATCATTCCTCTTGGCAAACCATTAAGGAAATCACAATTGTAAGACTTTTGCAAAGCTTAACAAACAATTAATAAAAAAACAGAAGATTGTTCGACTATTATTTAAGTGATCCTACAATGAGGAGAAAAAAATAAAATAAAATAGAATTAAAGAAGCCTATTCACCAACTTAAACATTTCAAGGTCGATTGAGCATCTTTTGCACGTAACCAGAAATTTTGCATAACTGTAAGGATAAGGTTCATCTTGGTTCCAATGTCCCATTCTAATATTGTGTCATGCTTGAAAGTTTGGAATTTGATATAGGGCGGTTCCTGCAGCCAATGCTTCCCATGTTCATCATTTAAAATTTTGAAAAGGTTATGAATGCCTCCACGATTTGACTCATAAAGTAGCATGATTCCATGTATATAAGCTGCAATAAAATTGCCCATGGAATAGCTTTTTCAATTAAATTTTTTCGTTCAACAACTTCTTCATTCAACAAGTATTCTCAGCTTCCCACTATCAGTAGCGCATCAGGATTTTCTCGTACATTGCACCAAAAAATTAGGTAGATCTGGGTGATTGAAAAATGGGGTCAGTTGAATTTGTTGGAGGACCAGTTTGCTTTCTATTAACTTGTTGAAGCGTTTGCAACAAAAATCGTTGCTAGGAAAAAATTAAATTAATAGACTGAATAATTAAATTAATAGACTTAAATTAATAGTTTTTTATACCTTAACTTAATGTTTCCCAGGAGTGTTGCCGAGTCATGTGACTTTCGAAAAGATTTCAACCAATATGTCAGTATGAAGATTTTCTAAAGTCTTCATTTTTTGGTGTTTTATTTATTTTTATTTTTTTTGAAATAGTGTTATAACATTTCAGTTACTATTTATAATAAAATGATTTGTTAAGGTTCATAGTATCATATTAAATAACAATACATAATAATAATGTGTTTACGAATTTTGAAATGATTATACACGAAATTGATGGTGAAATGGTTATACACGAAAATGAAGAGGGGAGATGTATGTTAAGGTGCCTGAATTGGTGTGGTAACTAAGAACATGCACCATTAGCTGAGTAGGAGAGGATTGATGTTGGGTTTTGATTATTGTAGAAGGGGAGGTGAACCTGAAAATACGCAAATGTGGGAAAGGAAAAAAAAAAAAAAAAAAGGAGCACAGCTAACTTTCACCTAACTTCTATATGAAAGTGAGCTTAATTACAACTGATCCCAGTTAAATTTAGTAGGATTTCCAGAAAATTTATTATATTTCATATTTAAATTGGTGTGGTCCCCACATGAATCTAGACACATAACCTTATTAACATTTCAATGTTGATATAGTGTTTTTCTAGCCTGTATTGACATGACAAGCCATTCATAACTGAAATTGTAATGCTTGGACCATGAAATGAGGTTATAAATGGACAGGGAATTCATATCTTCTTTCTACCCCACTAACTTCGTAGATTGACTAAGCTATGAGTCGCAGTGACTCAACGTCAAATCGTAAAATGCGAAACAAGTTTGGATCTACTTCAACATGTGGATCATCACAAGTTCCAGCAGATCAACAACTACACACATACACAGACCACTATGGAGGGAAATAGGTTGGAAAGAAGAGAGATTTCGTTAATATGCTAATATACACGTACGAGAGTCTTGGAAGCGTCGGGCACATCATGGTCGGCAAACCTACAAAACTAAGTACAGATACCACCGCAATAGAGTTCACCGTATCAGAACCACCATGGTCAACCCTATACGAAAAGAGGTGTGAGTTGGAGGTGTATTGTCGATGGCACGACTTACGAGTTCCTAAGGCACGCTCAGCCGAGTTACCTCAAGATGAACATGCCAACATACTTGCTCGACTTGAACAAGAGAACAATCAAATGCAAAGGCGACTAAACCGTTTTCACGCAATCCAAAAAGCTAGGAAGCATCTAAAGGGGAAGGCACAAGAGCGAGCCATGAAGTCTATTAATGAAATTACTATGTTAGATGATGAAAGTGATATTTCAGACTTCTCAGATTCAAGCAATGATGATTTCCAAAAATTTCTACCTACAAACATTAGACGTTGTTGTTAATGTCTACACCTTTTGTGCAAGACAAAATGTTGTTGTTAATGTCTGACAAATGATGACTATGTACATTCAACTTTAGCAAATCTAAAGATTAACTGTTCATTAGTTTTGGCTATTTTTATATGAAACCAGTTTCTCATTTTTTTCCCTGTTGTTCTTGCTAAATATGAAAATTTAATATGAATAAAGCCGGGTCATAGATTCAATACATACATACTCATCCAAACCACACAAACCAACCACTCTTTCACAGAAAAACCATATGGCTCCTAAAGCAAGGACTCGCCGGAGTAGATTGGGGCCCAACTGGGACCATCATTGACCAATGTAGACACTCACATTTGTTCAAAATAATACTCCCTTCCACCATGCGTGACATGAAACTGGTAATGTATTACATTGCTATGTCAGTATGTTGCAATGTTTTCAATGGATTGGCTAAGTGTGTATTAAATCACTTGCTTATTTTTTCCCTGCTACTACTTTATACAAATACATTACATTACACCCTGCTACTACTTTATACAAATACATTACATACAGACTCATCCAAACCAAACTAACCACTCATTCTCTCTTCATCTTTATGTACAATATAATTTTTAAAGAATACAAACTTTTCTCCGACTTCATGTTTTATGGGCAAATCATCTGAGGGATATGTTTGTTTCATCTTCATCTAAGTCTATGATTTCTACCTTATGATCTTCCAATTTACAGTTCTTGCTGGGTGGATATTGAATCTCAGTGGATATCTAAAGACTAAAAAATCACCATAACAGATAGAATGGTATTCAACGAAATCCTGCCATCCATTACAAAGCCAAATGTTCTTATCAGCTTTCTTCAATCCCACTTGCCAAATACCACCATAGGGAGCAGTGAGTGTAGCTACGGTGGATAGCTCAGCACTGTTGAACCCTGACCACAAGTACCCATCCACACTGACGTGAAAACATAGAGCCTCCTTGAAAAGTTTATGCATCGATTTTGGGGGTGACCTGTCCCCCATTGCTACACTGATGTTTGCAGTGACTGGCATGTGCTGCTCAAGTGCTTCACACTGTTGAACCCTGTCGAGTGATATCATCCACACGCACATCAATACACAGATATGCATCCTTTTGCAATGCACCGATTTCAAGAATGCAGAGCATCATTGAAAAGTTTATGATACGTTTAACACAGCTCAGCACTGTCTCATCAAATCATGTCAGATAAAGCACAGGAATGCTAAATAGTCTTCGCGTGAACCTTGTCTAGTCATATCACTTACACACACATCAATACACAGATATGCATCCTTTTGCAATGCACCGTTTTCAAGGATCCCTGAAAAAGTTTATGATACATTTAACACAGCTCAGCACTGTCTCGTCAAATCATGTCAGATGAAGCACAGGAATGCTAAATAGTCTTCACGTGAACCTTGTCTAGTCATATCACCTACACACACATCAATACACAGATATGCATCCTTTTGCAATGCACCGTTTTCAAGGATCCCTAAAAAAGTTTATGATACATTTAACACAGGTCGGCATTGTCTCGTCAAGTCATGTCAGATGAAGCATAGGAATGTTGAATAGTCTTCATGTGAATAAATACACAACCTCCTTTGCAGTACACATCACCAGCCCGCTGCTGTAGCACAAGTTATAGCCATATCAAACAACTGCCTCAGCGAACCACATGCACCAACAGGCGCTACTGTCGACTTCGCAGTTCTGCAGTTCGCAGATCTGCATGTGCTCCTCAACACCTCACTGAACAATACACTGTCGAGTCATATCATCTTTATTCACGTGAATACTTACCCTTACATATAGTCACATCCACGTGAATACTTGCCCTTGCAAAGCTCCTATATAAAGTCCCATTTACATCTACCCTTGCAAAACATCTACACATATCAATCAGAAGTCACATTTTCCAATGTCAATGCGCAATTGGATGCTACCTCGTTTTCCAAATAACTATAGGAGGGAGAGAGATTCCGACGAGAGGGAATACTATGCCGGATTGCAGCGAGAGTAGGACTTTTGCGTGAATGAGTCCAACGCTCTACACGATGATCTCATGCAACTCGGAGCGCCTCTTGTCGACCGTATCTCGCTCACACTACCACGGCAAAACATGCACCAATATGAGCGTGTAGTGACCAAAAAAAAAAAAAAAGAACAATCTGATGATACTGCATAGGTCAAGGTATCACATGCTACAACTAGCAGAAGAGCTAGCCGCTGCAACGAACAGGCAACTCACTTCGACAGAACGTAACAATGTCCTCAACTACAAGGACTACCTGTCGAGTGAATGCCTATGTGGTATGTGTGTTATGTCTAGGGTTAAGTTAATAATGTTAGTAGCATTAGTGTTCAATATGCAATGCCTGCATATTGGTGACCTCGTGTAAGTTATTTTAAGTTTTCTGTGTTATATTATAGGTGCTTATTGAAAAACATTATGTGTGGGAATATTTAACTTTTATGCGTTATGTGGGAATAATCTATATTACGAATAACGTGCGTGCTCCTTACAATCAATAATAAGGTTTACATAGTACAAATGCAACAACAGTGACACACATACATTTAAAACATAGTTAAAGTAAAATAGTTCTCCAACAAAGTCTAATTATACGACAACACAATTACTCTTCATCTGACATCTCCACGTCTGATTGATAAATGGGATCAGCAAGAAGTGATTGCATGAATTGTGCATGCTCATACCACCCTCCCTCCACTGACTCTCGAATCTCAACTTGGGTCCGATATCGATTAAGACGTATCTTCATTTGATTATTTTCTTCTCTTATGCGGTTCAATGCTTTACGAAGTTCGTCGATCGTGTCTCTGGGCATTTGCTATGCGAGTCGCCGAGGCACTGGCAACTTAAAACCAACCAACTCATCATAAAACATTTGTTGTTCACGAAATAACCAAGTCCACTCCTGTCTCATGGTATTGTGAACATAAGCACTATTTCGCAAATTCGGGTTGATTGGATAGCTGAACTCATCTTCCAATACCCAGCAACGACCCATAGCAGTGAACACATCGTGAGGCCTATAGAGTTGTGGGTTGCCAGAACCAAACATTGACGCTGAATACAATAACATCAAATGATCAAGTTAACAGTGTGCATCAACTGTTGGTAAATAATGTAATGCTGCATAAGATGGCACACGACAAAGACATTCATAAATTTGTGTACTATTACATGCTAAAAATGAAATACTAACACTCAAATTTGACCATAAATATTAGACGTTGTTGTTAATGTTTACACGTTGTGTGCAATACAAAATATTGTTGTTAATGTCTCGACCAATGATGAGTATTTACATTCAATTTTTGCAAATCTAAAGATTAACTGTTCATTAGTTTAAGCAAATATAAAGAATTTCATTTTTTGTCAATGAAATTTACACCAGAAAAAGACCCAATATAACCCAATGTACACACATAACACTCATCACTGTTTCTATAGATTATTGTACATTTCTTGTAGCACCAAACAATTAATATAACCCTAATCTACTCACATAACACTCATTCAAGAACATACCAAAGCACAAGTAATAGAACCTATTAAATGAAAATTCTTTTCTAACAAAAACATACATTATGGTTGATAAACTTTTATAATATCTATTATCTACAACTACTTTTACTTACTCCATAAAATTCTCTATGTATTTCAAAGAAGAAAATGAGTTTCTCATCTGAGATGATAGAGAGATAATATCAACTTCTGGCAGAAAATTCTGAAAATGAGGAGGAGCTGATCTGAAAATGATGAGGAGAACTGCATGAGAAGTTGATTTATGGAAAAAACTCGATAATAGCAGAGTCGAGTAACATTAATAACTCGATTTCCAATTAATCGAGTTAAGCTTCACATGCAAAAATAGGTGATTTGATATCGAGTCAGAACGGACCAAATACAACTCGATCATTGTGAAGTCGAGTAATACTAACAAGTGATTTGAAATCCCGCCAGTAACTCGATTTGTACAATGCCGAGTTCTAAACAGTTACGCGGGAATATTTTATTACCCAAAATCCACGCTGGATGACCAGGGTGGCAGGAACCTGCACATAACTCGGCCCTGGAATGATCGAGTATTTTAAGTAACTCGGCTATAGGGAGATCGAGTATTAAAACAGGGGCACGCCCCTATATAGTTTCGAAACAGGGGCATAAGGCCAATTATTTTGCCCAAAAGGGGCAAAAGGCCAGAATGTCCCTATCTTTTAAGCTCCTGTTTGTCCTTTTTCATATGCCTTTTTTTTTTTTTTTTTTTTTTTTTATGAGAAAAACATGCTTGTTTATTTTATTGATCCACATGTTACGCAAGTTTTGCCGGCAGAAATAATTAAAGTTCAAGGCAATGACATACTATTCAAGAATGATAAGTTATATCCATTTGAGACCATTATTTTTTGTACTGGATTTAAGAGGTCGACAAACTTGTGGCTTAAGGTATTTGATAGAGTACTCTTTGTGTTAGCCCTTTATTTTATTTTGAGATTTTTTAAAATATAATATTTTTTCTAATTTATCATTTACTTTTATTCGAAAGGTAATATCCTAATTTTTACTTGTTTTATTCCAGTTTAAATTAAAGTGTAGTTTGGAAAGCTTAGACCTATTTATTTGAAAGAAAATACATAAATGGTATTTTTAAAATTTTGAATTTTCTAAACATCAACAATAACATGGACCTAGGAAATATCCTACCGTAATAGTAGGTGATGAAGTTGTCCAATTTTGTCTAGGAAAAAAAATATATAATAAAGAATATTTTAGTGAAGGAAATAAATTCTCCAATCTTTTTAAAATATTGACTAAAGTACATTTTTGGCCCTTAAAGTTTAAGATTGCTTTCATTTTGACCTTTTAGGTTTCAAAATTTTCATTTTGGCCATGCATGTTTGATTAAGTTTTTTGTTTGGCCCTTTACCTTTCAAATTTTTCATTTCTATGAAGAGTCAAATAGAAAATTGAATCAAGCATGAAGGGATAAACCGAAAATTGAATTAAATATGAATGGTCAAAATGAAAATTTTTAAATGTAAATGGATATGAAAAGAAAATCAAACATGAAAGGTTAAAATGAAAATTTTGAAACATAAAGTGTCAAAGTAAAAACAAATCCAAAACTTAAAGGTAAAAAATGTACTTTAATCTAAAATACTATGTATTGTGATTTTGGTAGGAGGATTGACAAACGAGGACTCAAGAGAAACCATCAATCAAATGGTTTTAACTCTAACACAAATATAAACACAAACTTAAACGTAAATGACAGTAACATAAATTGGGGTTTATTTGGTTTAGGAAATTAGGAGTTGACTCAATTATTTAAGATTTGGGGGATCTATTTTACTGGTAAGGAGGACCATTAGGCAAGTGTGACATGGTCCTTCTAGATGTGTTAATAATTTCTCGTTTGGTAGGGTGAAAAATGTGATTTAATTTGGTTTATTTTCCTTGTTAGATACAACTTAAAAGTTTCTTTTTCCCCCCTTAGATATATCTAATATCTTATTCAAATTTCACTTATTAACACGAGCTTCACAAGAATTCCACTTTTAAAAATAACACTAAAAAATTTTAAGTTGTACCAAATAGATACCATACTAGAACTTTTTTTTTTTTTTTAAATGGTTCTCAATTAACTATTTTATTGTTATAAGCAAGGGGGTGAATATCTTTTGAATGAGGACGGACTAGCAAAACCTGCTTATCCTAACCATTGGAAGGGAAAGAATGGCTTATACTGTGTTGGACTATCTAGAAGAGGGTTATATGGAGCTAGTGTCGATGCCCAAAACATAGCCAATGATATCAAGTCCATTACATAATGTCTCAAAAAAGGGAAGAGAGAGAGAGAGAATAATAAAATAGGTTATTGTTGTGATATAATCCTGTTTTGGTTAAGCATGAGTATTGTGAGAATTAGAAAGTGATGCAAAGCTAGTGAAAACTGAAAAGGACTTTTTACAAGAACTTTAGAATAAAAAAGAGGAACAATAGAGAAGAAGTCTACTCTAAACTATATGATCATTCTATAATCTATATATTACTAAAAACTGAAGCGTAGCATTTAATGTTGCTACGCTCACGTTGAGCCACATCAGCAGCCACGTTATCATTTTTTGTTTTCAATTTTTCTTATATATATTTTTTAAACATTTTCTCATTTAAGGTGACCTAATTATTTAAAAATTAAAATATATTTTAACCATTATTTTTATTATTAATTTTCCAAAACTCTCATTTCCTTTTACTTCTTCATCTCCCCACTACTTTCTACCTTAATATCATTCTTTCTCTACCTTTTTATCTTCCTTTATTTTGACTTTTCTTATTCTCAATATCTTACTATAAATTTGACATTTTTTTTTTCATTCTATGCATAGTTTTCTCACACAAAAAAGGTTACTTCTTTCTCTCTCTCTCTCTCTCTCTCTCTCTCTCTCTCAATTTGTTTTTCATTTTTTGTTTGATTTTTTTTATTGCATCAATTCTTTAGGTTGATGAATTTTTGTGTTAATTAGAATTTTACTTTGAGTTGATGTAATTTAGTTTTGTGTTTTAAGTTGTTATCTTCTATATTATCTTTGATTAAATATTATCCTACTGCATGATACATATAGTGTATAATAATATATTGTTATTATATTACATAGAATGACTTGGATAATTTGATTTTTATTGCTATATATTTGATTTTTACTCTTTTTTCCTCTCATATTATTTTATTCAATATTTAAATCCAATCACATCCTCTATACTACTAAATTATGCAGCACAAATTAAGAAAATGGCTAGACACAAACTTGCATTTCTTTACCATACATTGGGGGAATCAAAATATTTGTGTGATAAAGAGCCATATAATTTATAATTTAGATGGCACCCTTTGAATGTGTCTAGGCCCATATATTGATCAATTTGTAGACTTAAAAAGCTATTGAAAATGAACTTTTTGAATCAAGTCTAAAAAAATATGAACTACTATATATCATTTAGATAAAAACTTTTATCATAGATACATTAATACTTTTTTTGCCACAAATTTAAATCACACAAGCTTAATAATTTTATATTATGTGTAAGCATTGTCTCTACTTCTTCTTCTTCTTCTTCTTCTTCTTCTCAAAAATATTATGTATCATCTTTAAAGGATGCCAACAATATTGATCTTATGGGAAAAGTTACATAAAATATTGAGAAAAAAATGTTTTATATTACAATCTGTTAGGTTCTAAGGTCTTAGGATTTTATGTATTTAGAACTCTAATTTGTAATGTTGGCAAACCATGATCAAAACATTGTATTTAGTCTTATTTAGACTTGCTCAAAGTTGGTTTATTCTTGTAAAGTTGGAATCGAGTGGCTGCAGAAGTACTTGGGACTTTCGGCCTGGCTCGATCGATCGAAGAATAGACTCGATCGATCGAAAATCGCACAGGTTGATTTTTCTGCAGAATTTCCAACTCAGCCCTACTTTATTAAACGTTTAGGGTTTTATGTTTTTACCCTAGGTATATAAACTAAACCCTAGCCACGTTTTTGAAGGTTGTCCATATTGTATTGTTGCTCATACATTGCTGTTTTGTGTGAATCTCTTGTGAGATCTTTGAGGAGCTTTCCTTTACACAAAACTTAGGGTTTTCATGGTAGAGATAATTTCAACATCTTGAAGATCATTACTGTTGCAACCATTGGAACTTAAAAGAAAAGCAAGCGGGGAGCTTGTAGCAGATTGAGGAATTCAAGAAAGAAGTAGTCCGTGGATTCGGAGCCTGCGCGTGGTCGTATCAGGAAGTTCTACTGGTGGGTAGCATTAGGAAGTCGAGCGGGGAGCTTGTAGTCCTTTTGTATGAACTTCAATTCTTTCATAGTGAATTCAGGTTAGCCTTGAGGATCGGTGGGTCAAATCCTCCTCAGGTTTTTACCGTGTGGTTTCCTGGGTGATCATATCTTGTGTTATTTATTTTCCACTACATTATTATTCTTGATATGATTGTTTGGATTGTTTTAACCTAGAATTGCTTAATTTGACTAAGTAACAACTTGGCTAATTAATCTAGGCTACGCAATCTGGTTGATTAAGGGGTCTAAATAACCTATCAAGTGGTATCAGAGCGGGTAGCTCTTTGTTTGTTTTAGATTTTTTAATCTCTGAGCTGATCCTTTACCCCTGTTGTCATGGAGCATGGACACTCTCTGTTTGTTCCTCCTCATTTTGATGGGAACAATTATGCTTATTGGAAAGTAAGGATGAAAGCATTCCTGAAATCCATTGATGAAAGGGTTTGGAATTCGGTTGAATACGGATGGGAGAAGCCCGCTACTCCTGTGAGTGAGTGGCAAACTTCTCAAAAAGAAGCAGCTGGATTCAATAGCAAAGTTATGAATGCCATCTTTAATGCTGTTTCTATGGAGGAATTTAAGAGGATCTCTAATGTTGAGGTTGCTCATACTGCTTGGAAAATCCTCCAAACTGTGCATGAAGGCACAAAGGCAGTTAAGATAAACAAACTGCAGCAATTAACTTCTAGGTTTGAAAGCATTAGGATGTCTGATGATGAATCCTTTGATGAATTTTATGCCAAACTGAATGATATTGTTAATTCTGCTTTTAATTTGGGTGAAATCTACGATCAACCTAAGATTGTCAGGAAGATTCTTAGATCTTTAACTGAAGACTTTAGACCCAAAGTGACTGCCATCACTGAAAGCAAGGATGTGGACTCCATCCCTGTTGATGAGCTTGTAGGATCTCTTCAATCCTATGAGTCTAACCTACCTAAAGTGAACAAATCCAAATCAATGGCTCTTAAGTCAGTTGATGATGTTGATGATGAGCTCTCTGCTACAGAGATTGCCTATCTTGCCAAAAACTTTAAGAACTTTCTTAGGAATACAAATAGAAAGGCAAGAGGTACATACACTGCTGAACCTAGAAATTTTAGGAAGAATGATCCCACTAAGGTTAACAATTTTGAAAAACCTAGAGAAAATTTTGGTCAATCTTCTAATAACTCTTTGGGTCCTCAGTGTTTTGGCTGTCAAGGGTATGGTCATGTGAAATCTGAATGTCCTACATTCTTGAGGACTAAGGGTAAAGCTATGGCTGTAACCCTTAGTGATAATGAGGTTTCTGATGATGAGTCCGGTGGTGACGAGGATGGAAACTTCATTGCTTTCACGGCTACTGCTATAGTCAATGAAAGCATATCTGCTGAAGAGAACCCTTCTGATGGGGAACTCTCTGAAGATGCAGATCTTCAAGAGGCCTATAACAAACTTTGCAAAATTGCTGCAAAGGATGCTATGAAAGTTGAACTTGGCCTAAAGAAAATTGATTCTCTTGAGCTTGAAAAGAGAAATTTGCTTGTTAAACTATTTGATGCTAATGAGCTTTTGAATAATGTTAAATCTGAGAACATGCTTTTACTTGATAAAGTTAGAACTTTGGAACATGATTTATCTGTTGCTAGATCTGCTAGTTCTAAACTTGATCACATGCTGAATGTTCAAAAGTATCCATCTGATAAAACTGGGTTAGGATATGTTGAAAGCATCTTTGATTCTGGACCACATTCCACTACTTTTGTTCCTTCTTCTTCTTCTAAACCTTCTGTGAGTGAGGTTGTGAGTGAAACTGTCAAACCACCTGTGAGTGAGGTAGTTAAACTTGTAGAAGTTTCATCACCTAAGAAGATTAGGGTAGACTTAAGAGAATCTAAACATAAGGAGCCTACCAAATCTAAGGACAAGATGCATGGTAAACCTGCTTAGGTTTGTCATTATTGTGGTAAGACTGGACACATTCGTCCTAACTGTTATAAGTTTCAAGCTGATAAGAGACCAAATAAACCAAAAGTGCCTGTGCCTCAAGCACAAGATCCTATGGCATTAATTGGTGAATTGGTAAAGGTGTTAAACCTTTATTCCAATCCTGGAGTTGGGAATCACTCGAATGTGAATAAGAACTCCAATGCTCGTGGTGCATCTAAAAAGTTTTGGATGCAAAAGACTCGAACTAATTGAGTCTTTCTGACATGGTCCTTGTGCTTCATTGCTCTATTCTTTTATGACCATTGTTCTTTGTTTTTTTTCTGTTTTTGTTCTAGGACTTGCATTGCATTACATTCATGCATTTCATTCTAGGATTTATTTGTTTTCTCTTTCAAAAAAAAAATAAAAAAAATAAAAAAAAAAGGGAAAAGGAGGAAGCAAAAATTATGTTTAACATGATTTTTCTTGATTTTTGAAAACAAGGTTGGTCAATTTATTTACACATAACATGTCTTATGTACCTTGTTTAGCTTTGATGAGCTTATTTATTGCACTTTACTAGTTGAAACTTTGTAGTGCATGTTGTGTGGGAAAGATGTTTATGGTTATTAATTACTTTGTCTTGATCTTGAAGTCACATGTTATTTGACTGTCGGACTTGATCCTTTTGAGAAAGGCATAAATAACCATCTCACCACTGTTCACTAGCCAATCATGAACACCTTAGTGCATATCATAAGATTTTGTGCTCGAGAAAGTGTAGCACATGCACAAAAAGAACATAAGGTGTAGCCTCTGGTAAATGCTTAGTAATTAAAACTGGTGTGTACTATTAGGCTTGATGCCAATTCACTTAATTAAAATCGGTGTGTACTATTAGGCTTGATGCCAAATTTCACCTAAATAATGGGGCAAAATACAAGAAACTTACATGATTGCAAGCTTTTGTTCTAGGAGATGTGGGAGTTATAGGATGTAACTCTTTAGGTGATAGTCTCTTTTGAATTCTATGTGATGAATTGTGTAGACTTTGTGATTGATTACTATTCACATATCACCTCACATGTATCTCAAGATTTTGCTAGTATCACACACTACACAAGTTACTCTTTGTTAAACTCTGTACATGCTAGTGTGTGTTTTTGGTCTGACCAACCAAGTTTGAAAATATCTTGAGATTTATGCACAACATATTTGTTGCTTGAGAAGATTCAATGGGAATTTTATTGAAATCTGTTTTTAAAAAAAAAAATTGGGTTCAAAATTTTGGGTTTTTCAAAAAGCATTTCATCTCATACTCATGCATTTTGTTTCTTCAATTTAAATGCTTTGAGGAGTTATTTTCAAAATTCGGCTTGTGTTTTTCAAAAACTGTGATTTTTCCAAAATTTAGTGAGCCTCTGCCCATTTCGATCGATCCAGCCTGTTTTTCGATCAATCGAAAAAGTGCTCTCATTTGTCTTAAAATGACTGTGCTTTTCGATCGATCGAATGTAATTTTCGATCGATCGAATATCGTGGAAAAGCTTTTTTAAAAGATCTGTTCTGACTTTTTCAAAGGTTCTATTCAAAACTTTTCAAAGTTTTTCTCTCTCTCCGCGTTGGCAAGGCTCCACCTTAGAGATTTTTGTCGTTTTCCTCCGTTGTTTTTGCAAGATCTCTCTTTCCTCAAGCCGGTAAGACCCTTTTGCCCTTCGTTTTTGAATTTATTTTCATTTTTTCATGCATATTTTCATGCATTTAGGGGCGATTTTCGCAATATGCTATTTTGGGATTTTCTTTTGTTTCAAGCCATAATTTATGCAATTGATCATTGGGTTTTTGTGGGGACACATCATGAAAATGATTCTTGGTGGTTAATTTGATCAATTTTGAGTTTGGTGAAAAATTGAAAATTCTAGGGTTTGTTCTTGATCCGAATTGGGGCTTTTGTGAAATTGAGTTGAATTTGATGAAATTGGCTTATTGTTTGGATGTAATTAAGCATTATACTCTGTGAGTTGTGTTATGTGATGCTCAATTCATCAATTTGTTTAAAAAATTCAACAAGTGGTTTTCAAATTTTTGGGATTTTTGATAGAAATTCCTAGTTCAAGCCAATTTTGTCAAATTACTCTCAATTAAACTTAATTGTTTACTGCATTAGATCATGCATCACAATATTTTATTGTTCATGCATCATATAGATTTTTGTTCTATATTCTTTATTGTGCTAATGTGCAGTCTACCCTTGGTTTTGTTTTCTCTTATTCTTTGTGGTTTTCTCTTTGTGTCTCTGTCCTTTCCTTAGCACTATGCCTAGGAAGACTAGAGCCCGTAGGAATGTTCCCTCACCTTCTCCTTCACCACCTCCATCCTTTGATAGTGAGAAGTTTTCGAGTGAGAAAAACTAAGAGATTTTTGAGACGCTAAACCTTAAGAGAAAGATTTGGGCTGAGCGTTCTGTGCGGTTAGATGAACTTGATCCTACCATTAGGGCAAATTTTGAGCGTCGGGGTTGGTTACCCTTGGTGGGTGTTTCTGATCCTCCTCCACCTTCTGCCTTGATTAGAGAGTTCTATTCGAACATCTCTATCCGCATCTATGATTCCAACACTCTAGTCAAGAGTTGGATACGAGGCGTAGAGTACACCATTACTCCTCGGGTAGTGGCTGATGCTCTAGGGGTACCATTGGTCCAGCATCCTGTCTATCCTTATGCTGAGTCTCCCGAGATTAGAGATGTTTTGTCTTACATCACTGGTACTACTGTCCAGTGGGGTTCTGATCCTCGGATCACTTCTGCTGAACTCTCCGGGTTACACTATCTGTTCTTTAGGATAGCTTGTCATTCGATCTGGCCTATTTCCCATGTTCACACCATTCCTCTTGAGAGGTGTGTATTTTTGTACGCTCTAGTTACTGATGCTCCTATTAGTTTTCCCCATCTTTTTCTTCGTTCTTTGAACGATGTTTATAGGAGTTCATCTACTGCTCATGCTCTTGTACATCCTATTTTCATTCATAGGATTCTTCTCTATCTTGATCTTAGTGGCTTTCCTTCCTCTGAGCCCGTTCATGTGATAGCTCCTATAGGTGCGTCTTTTCTTAGACAAAGGGCCGCTCATCTTCGAGCTGGTTCTAAACACCCAAGGTCTGAGCCCTCTAGTAGCGCACCTCCTCCTTCTTCTTCTGCAGGTCTTGCTAGTGAGGATATTACTGATCCAGTTGGTGATGATGATGCTGCTGCTGATGTTCCTCCACCTCCTTCGGCCCACTTCGATGTTCGTCGTACTTTGGAGACTGTCATGACCGTTCAGGCGGCTCATGGTCAGATTTTGGTGGACTTGATGGACGAGATTCGTGCTCTCCGAGCTGATTTTGCACGTCTTCATTCACACTCACCACCTCCTTTTGATGGCGACTTGTGATTGCCCTTTGGCATTCCGTCACAAAAAGGGGGAGTGGAGTTTTTGACTTGTAGTGTGTTTTTGTAGTTAGGGGGAGTTTTTTTTTGTTTTAGAGGAGCTTGTGGAGTTTTTAGATTGTATTTAGGTGCTTCACTTTGTATATCATTTTTGGGGATATTCATGTTAGGGGGAGTAACATTGATTGATATACATGTCATATTCATTGATTCTTGTTGCTTTGTGATTCACTGCTTATTGACTTATATTTATGAGTTGTTCATTCATATATGTTTTTATTTTGTGTTGTGTGAATCTTACAAGAATGTTATACCTGTTGTTTTACTCTTTTCTGTCACACATGCGTTTATGCGTTTGTTGAGTATTTCAGGATTATACAGGTTGATTCAACTAAGCTGCTGTCTACACTTGCAACTATGGATAGTAGCTGAATTGAATTTTATGAGCATTATTTTTGTAAAGGGCTTTTCATTTGTAAAACTTTGAGCTGTTAGTTAAGGTTTTGTCACGGATTGCCAAAGGGGGAGTTTGTTAGGTTCTAAGGTCTTAGGATTTTATGTATTTAGAACTCTAATTTGTAATGTTGGCAAACCATGTTCAAAACATTGTATTTAGTCTTATTTAGACTTGCTCAAAGTTGGTTTATTCTTGTAAAGTTGGAATCGAGTGGCTGCAGAAGTACTTGGGACTTTCGGCCTGGCTCGATCGATCGAAGAATAGACTCGATCGATCGAAAATCGCACAGGTTGATTTTTCTGCAGAATTTCCAACTCAGCCCTACTTCATTAAACGTTTAGGGTTTTATGTTTTTACCCTAGGTATATAAACTAAACCCTAGCCACATTTTTGAAGGTTGTCCATATTGTATTGTTGCTCATACATTGCTGTTTTGTGTGAATCTCTTGTGAGATCTTTGAGGAGCTTTCCTTTACACAAAACTTAGGGTTTTCATGGTAGAGATAATTTCAACATCTTGAAGATCATTACTGTTGCAACCATTGGAACTTAAAAGAAAAGCAAGCGGGGTGCTTATAGCTGATTGAGGAATTCAAGAAAGAAGTAGTCCGTGGATTCGGAGCCTGCGCGTGGTCGTGTCAGGAAGTTCTACTGGTGGGTAGCATTAGGAAGTCGAGCGGGGAGCTTGTAGTCCTTTTGTATGAACTTCAATTCTTTCATAGTGAATTCAGGTTAGCCTTGAGGATCGGTGGGTCAAATCCTCCCCAGGTTTTTACCGTGTGGTTTCCTGGGTGATCATATCTTGTGTTATTTATTTTCCGCTGCATTATTATTCTTGATATGATTGTTTGGATTGTTTTAACCTAGAATTGCTTAATTTGACTAAGTAACAACTTGGCTAATTAATCTAGGCTACGCAATCTGGTTGATTAAGGGGTCTAAATAACCTGTCACAATCTACTAAAAATGTTTTTTAAATATTTAAATCTTTCTATTTTTCATATCACTGACGTGTTTTACAATTATCACATGTGTTAACTTAAGTCTTAATATCCTTAAGTTGTTTCAGCAAAAAGGAAAAAAAAAAAAAAAAGTTGCCACAAAAGAGAAGTTTATGTAAAGTTTTTTGCAAAATGAAAGTAAACAGTGAAATAATGATTCATGAATTAAAAAAAAAAAAAATTATCTATACATATTTATCTTGTGCTGTTGTAACTTTACATATAATTTTCCGTTTATATGTTCATTTACTTTAATTTAAATGTTTATAACTTAATAATGAAATCTATAATCAAGGTAAGTAAAACAATCATATTTCTACCATTCAAAAAGTCACAATTTCTTTTTTATGAAAAAGGCATTTTACATTTCCTTGGAATTATTTTTAAATTTTTTTTTTATAAAACCTTTGACATATTACTAACCTAACCACTTCATACATTAAAAATATTTAAGGCTCATTATTATTTCCATTAATATATTATGGATATCTTAATTGATTGAGACCAAACTAGAGAAATGTCTTTCATATTTTCTTGAAAATTCATAAGGAAAAAAAACCTTTGACATACCACTAACGTAACTATATCTATAACTATTTAAGCCATCCATGATATCTATTTTTTATTGATAACCATAAAATTTACAACTAGCAAGGGAACATACAAAGTAATAAAGAATAAATGAAGGAAGAAAAAAAGAAATGAAATCAAACGTCAATTAATAACCGTTATTTGGAAAATAAAAAGGTGGTCAAGAGGAATAAGAAATAAAATAGAGATGGCTATACAAAGGACATTGAAAACTTTATAGTGCAATAAGATCAACCATTACATTCACTTAATTTTTTTTTTTGAGAAAGAAGACTACTATTTTATTGAAAATAAATTATCCGGGCTCAGCAAGAAGTACATCATAAAGGTGTGATGGCATATTCTCCACCCACACCGACAAACCTCTAACATGTCTAGCATGTTTAGCTAGGTTGTGGGCTACTCTATTACCACTTCTACGGATATGTGAGAAGGCAATACATTTACTGGTAACTAGAGTGGATTTTGCAGACTCTAGAAGATGGCCAAATGTTGATAGGGAAGCTTCTGTGTTCCGAAGAGTATTTATCACTACTTCTGAATCTCCTTCAAGCATAAACTCGGAGATGCCAATTTCCTGTGCAAAGATCATCGCTCTCGCAGCTGCCATGGCTTCCACAATAACTGGTTCAAATGGTAACAGTGCTTGTTCAGATAGTGAGGCAATGGCATTTCCATAGCTGTTGCGGACTACCACTCCCAGACCAGCCTTGCCCAACTCCAGAAAAATGGCCCCATCAAAGTTTAGTTTGAGACAATTTGCTGGAGGAGGACGCCACTGGGCATTGTGCTGAGAACACGTGGCTATTGCTGTATGGTTTGTGAGGGTGTGCTGGGACTGTTGGAAAGAAGCAAGAGCCTGTGAAGCTTGTTGGACAATTTGTGCTTTGGGAAGAACACTTAAGTGTACACGCAGCTGGTTTCGCCGATGCCATATCGTCCACATTACCATAGCCATGAGATCCACGTCCTTTCTTTTCTCGTGAGTCAGGTTGATCAATTCTCTGATATTAGAAACATCAAGCTGTCTCCGATCTTCAAAGCCTGGGATGTTTTGCCAAACCTCATCCAGCGTTGTGCATTCCCAAAGAGCATGGGCTGTTGTTTCGGACTCCATGCCACACTCTTCGCATTTGTCTTCGGTTAGGATCTTCCTCCTTAACAGATTGCGCTTAGTTGGTATGGCTTCTTTGTATGCTCGCCACATGAAGTTCCGCACTTTATTCGGGATGTTAAGCCTCCAAATCAGCTTCCATACCTCATTTTGCTACTGTGTGTTACCTGCAAGAGCACCCAAGGAAGATAATTTAGCTAAAAACTTTGAGCCTGAGTTTACTGTGTAATTACCTGAGGGAGTAAAAGGCCATGTGATTTCATCCTCTACAGGGGTGCGGCTCAATGGAATGCTAAGAACCAGTGCAGCTTCTTCAGGTGCCAGCAACCCATACACTAAGTTTACATCCCATGTTCTTGTACTTGGATTGATAAGATCAGCAACTCTACTTTCTTCAAAACCTGGAACAATATCTGATAAGACCCGTGGATGTTCTTGTGATGGTAACCAAGCATCATTCCAAATACTAATATCCTCTCCACACCCCACCCTCCATCTGGCACCCTTAATGAGAACGTCTCTTCCTTTTAGGATACTATGCCATGCGTGTGATCCAGAGCTGGAATCTTGAGCCTCCCATAAACTACAATTTGGAAAGAACTTCATTTTAAAGACTCTGTAGAATAGAGACTCCTTATTTTGAAGTAATCTCCAAGCTTGCTTAGCCAAGAGAGCATCGTTGAAATTGGCCAAGTCCTTGAATCCCATACCACCTTCTTTTTTAGGAAGACAAAGTGTATCCCATTTCACCCAATGGACTTTTCTTCGTTCACCTTTCTGACCCCACCAGAATCTTCTTATTAGGCTCTCAATTTCTGAACAAAGCCCTATTGGGAGTTTGAAACAACTCATGGTGTAGGTTGGAATAGCCTGAACAACTGCTTTGATTAGAATCTCCCTTCCAGCTTGTGAAAGAAGTTTCTCCTTCCAACCCTGCAATTTCTTCCAAACTCGGTCCTTAATGTAATTGAAGCTTGCTCTTTTGTTTCTGCCTACCAATGAGGGTAACCCCAAGTATCTTTCATACTGAATAATTTTTGGAACTCCCAATGCCAACTTTATTTGATTTCTAATATCATTAGTGGTAGATTTACTGAAGAAGATTGTCGTCTTGCTTCGGTTAATCTGTTGACCTGAGCATCTTCCATACACATCCAGAATGTCCAAAACTCGTTGGCACTCCTTAATGGTGGCTCTGCAAAATAACAAGCTATCATTAGCAAACAAAAGGTGGGTTAGGCGTGGGCTATTTCTACAAAGAGAATAACCCTTAATATTTCCTTGGTGAGCAGCTTTATTTATTAAACCATTAAGACCTTCAGTACATAATAAGAAAAGGAAAGGAGAGAGAGGGTCTCCCTGTCTTATGCCCCTAGATGGAGTGATCATGCCTTTGGGTTCACCATTCACCAATATCGAGTAGGTCACAGTTTTAACACATAACATCATGAGATTGATCCAGTGCTCTGTGAACCCCATTTTTTCCATGACTGATTGTAGATAGGACCATTCCACTCTATCGTATGCTTTGCTCATGTCCAGCTTTATTGCCATATAACCTTCCTTCCCTGTGTGTTTCTGCATGCTGTGCAAAGACTCAAAAGCTACCAGAATATTGTCAGAAATAAGGCGGCTTTTTGTGAAAGCACTCTAATTCTCAGTGATAATATTAGGCAAAATTTTCTTAAGTCTATTTGCTAGAACTTTTGAGAAAATTTTATACAAAACATTGCACAAACTTATAGGTCTAAATTCAGATGCAGATTCAGGATTATTCTTTTTAGGAATAAGGGTGATAAAAGTGTGATTTAGGTGCTCGAGTAAAGTGGCAGAATTAAGATAATGCAACACAGTTTTAGAAATGTCATCACCAATTAAATTCCAGTAGTGTTGATAAAAGAGGGGTGGCATACCGTCTGGCCCAAGGGCCTTTAGCAGGGCCATTTGGTTAATGGCTTGCTTTACCTCCAGATGGGTGAACTCGGATGAGAGCTTTAAGTTCATTTCCTCAGTAATCACTGTCTGAATAGAATCTGTGGCCAAAGAACAATATTGCTGGTTTGTTGAGCAGAAGAGGTTTTGATAGTACTGTACCAGACAATCAGCAATGCCTTCATTGTCCTCAACCACACAACCATTGGAGTCCTTCAACTTCCGGATTAAATTTTTCCTCTTTCTTTGTGAAGCATGGCTATGAAAGTACTTTGAGTTTTTGTCTCCAAATTTTGCCCACAGGACTTTTAATCTCTGGAACCACAATCTGTTTTCCTTATCAACCAGTTCATCTATCTCTTTCTTCAAGTCTCGGACTTGTTGGTTAATTCCGGATCTCATAGCTACTTTTTCAGCCTCTTTTAATTCCTTTCTCTTTCGGCTGAGCACCATTCTAACATTGCCAAAACATTTCCGGTTCCATATTCTTAATTCTTTGCCACATTTGTCTATTTTACAAATTACATGATCATGAGCACCTTCATCTTCCCTAGATAGCCACACTGTTCTACAATATCTGAACACCCACGATCCGAGAGCCACATTTCTTCAAACCTGAATGGTTTTGAGAAAGATGGGATGTCCAAACCATCTAGGGTGATCCACAAAGGAGAATGATCAGAGGAGTCTGAATGCAGGTGGTGTATTTTTGTACCCGAAAATTTCATGAACCAATCATGATTGGATAACCCTCGATCTAGTCTCTCCCAAAGTGAGTGTCCATCGGCAAAATGCTTTATCCATGTGAATTGCTCTCCCACGTACCCAAGGTCAAGAAAACCACACTCATCAATGACATCCCTGAAAAGTTGCATCTGAGCTTGACTTCTGTTATTGCCTCCCAATTTTTCTGAGTGTCTTGTGATTTCATTGAAGTCTCCAGCACAAATCCAAGGAAGGTCATGTTTATTATTGAGCAAGCGAAGTTTGTTCCATGCTTCAATTCTTTTGTGGGTAACCGGCTCTCCATAGAAACCTGTGAATCTCCATGCTTCAGCACTCCCTTTATTGATTATTGAATCTATGTGATATTTAGAAAATGAATCCACATGAACATCAAAGGAATTTTTCCAATACAGAGCCAGACCCCCACCACCTCTAGGATTTCTATCCACAAAGAACAAATGATCAAACTTTATATTCCTTTGAACTTCTTTTAGCCTAGCTTCGTCCGCCCATGTTTTGGCTAAAAACACGACGGAGGGATCTTTAGCCCGAATCAATACTTCAAGCTCTTTCCCTGTACGCAGGTTCCCAAGCCTACGACAATTCCATATTAAGAGACTCATTGTGCCTAGCGAGGCTACTGGGCAGCCTCCACCATTGAGCTTTGTTGACCTTCTTCCTTCGAAACCTGTAATTTTTTGATAGGTAACTCCGGAAAGAACTCCATATCTTCTTCTCTGTTTCTTTTTGAAGTCGTATGTTCCTTTGTTGTTTTAGACTCCTGAGTAATTTCAGTTTCCATTATATTCTCACGTGCAAGTTTTTTCCGTGTGTGAAGTGTTTTGTTTACTGAGTTAGGAGGTGGGGAAATCTCTGTCACGTGATTTGCTAACTCTTGAACTATTGAAAGATGAGCTGGCTTGGAGGGAGGTAACGGCTTCTCATTGTTGGCTGAAAATTGAAGTGTGCCAGCTGGGTTGTGTTCCACGTGCTCTTCACAATTGTCAAACTTTCCTAAAGCAGCATCTATGTCCTGTATCTGTGATTCAAAATCAACGGAATAAGTATGGCAAGTAGATAATTTTGAATTGGATGTTATTACCTCAATTAAAGGAGAGCTGATATTCCGGGATTGTGGCGTGCTTTACGCCTCTGTTTCTGCAATTTCCATAACAGTCAATGGATCCCGGTCAACTTCTCCTTTCTCGCCGAGATCAGCCCTGACCGTTTTTTCTGCTTGTTTGTCCGCCATTTCAGAGGGCTTCTCGGCCATTGGCGTGTTTGAAGGTTTTGAAGTTCCCCCCAAACCATCGCCCATACCAGAGACTATGATGAAAGAAGTTTTTCCTGGATTGAAAGGCGTAGCTCTCAACCATGGACCATACTCATGAGGCTTCGTGTTCACTAGTTCTTTCCTTGTTAGACCAACATCACAGTCCTTCCCATCGTGTGATATCAGACCACACCAATAGCAGTAGTTTGGAAGTTTTTCATATTTGAAAGAAATCCAGATTTCTTCATTATCTTCCATGACCACCCTTCGACCTCGACAAAGAGGTTTGGATATATCGATCTCGACACGAACCTGTAGGAAATCTCCTCCCACCAACTCAGTAGGGTTCTCACATGGTATTACCTGACCAAGTGATTCTCCTAATTCCGTTGCTGTTTCAAGGTCGAGCATGCGCATCGGCAGTCCGTATATTTGCACCCAAAATTTCTGTTTTGTGAATCTCAATTGCCTCGATGGTGTAGTGCCATCAAACCTCTGTAGTAGGACTGCGTGTTTATCGAACATCCATGGTTCATTGGCTAAAACCCGTTCTGCGTCTGCTTCAAGTTCGAAGACGAATAAGAGAATATGGTCTCCCACTTCTCGCACTGTGAAATCTTTTTTGGCTCTCCATAGTGGCTTTAGGGTACGACCAATGGCTTCAACATTGAGTGCTCTTTTTGTAAGAAACTTGGCAGCCAAAACAA
This sequence comes from Quercus ilex subsp. ballota, assembly GCA_032727855.1. Classification (NCBI taxonomy): domain Eukaryota; kingdom Viridiplantae; phylum Streptophyta; class Magnoliopsida; order Fagales; family Fagaceae; genus Quercus; species Quercus ilex. The sequence continues at coordinate 31,158,732 of CM064919.1, forward strand.
ACTCTTTGCTTCGTAAATTCTTTGATCTTGACAGACTGAGTTTGACCTCTTCCTCATCTGTCAGTGAAAGTTTTTTCCAATCGTATAGAATGTCTTCCATGGGGGTAAAGCAATGTTGAGAGGGTAAAGGAAAAGGAGGTAGACCACGCGAAGGTCAGGGAACCCTACTGCTATGGAGGTTTAACAGAGGGGGCGTGATATCATTCCGGGGAAGATAATGAGGATTCCACACTCTAGTGTCTCAGAGAGAAACTAGGGCGAGAAAGGGTGTGCCATCTTCATCATTAAATAGTTCTTTCTATTTTTTTTTTTTTCTAATCAAACTCTAACTATGGAAATTATATATATATATATATATATATATATATAATCATAATCTTCATACACAATGAATAGTTTTACCTCTTATTTAATGTTTATGTTATGCAAATCATCAACCAATAAATATATGATAATGGAAAAAATGTTATAGACAAGATTATGAAAAATATGATGAAACTTTTTTTTTTTTTTATAACTCTTTATAAAGTCTAGGGACTAAAATAATATTTTATGTAAAAAATTAACACACGCAACGCGCGGGTCTGCGACTAGTGTATTTAGCATTGTTAAATCATACTTACATTAATGATTGTAATAGCCAGACATGCTAGAGGGCTGAGTTATCTTAGTAAAATCTACAGCCTTCTTATAAAAAAAAAGTCTCTCTCAAAGGATCATAAGTAAGTTGCTTAAATTATAAACAACATCTTTAAAGGAAACTTCAATCTCTGGCATCAATCATCAAGCTTTTATGAAACTTCAACAGCTTTAAAAAAAAAAAAGACTGTACCAGAGCGTGTACTATATATATTACATTTATATAAAATTTTAAAATGTTAGTTACAGTTTGATTATGTACAGAATGTGTAGAAAACAACTTTCGGATTTGGCAAAGCTGAGAAATACCAAACTAATTTGGATGGATAATTAATTACAAAAAATCAATAATTCCTTTTCAAACTGCAACAACAAAAATATTGCAAGTCATCACATAATATACCCACCTTGTAGTTAATTCCTGTGTAGCTCGAGTCCTAATTTGTAATCTTTCAAGGTGATGGACCCTTGGTGATTGATGCCATAAAGGCATAAACAACCAATCCTCAAAAGAATCAGGAGAAATTAGATCTCAAGTGTTTATATTCAGTAAAGCTAGGAACACAATAAAAATTCACTAACATTTCGTAACGTTCCCAAATTTTAGTCTATCTCATCAGAAATGCACCATCATATGCAGTTTAAGTTTATTTGAATGGCCCATAAGATGGTAGATTAATTTGAAAATGTTGTGAAATTATCATACGTTTTGTCGGCACTTTGGATATTTTCTCTATATTTGTTCTCATCTCTTTTGGTTTTTTTGTTTGTAACCTAAGAGATGATATATTGTTGCCCACAAAATTGAATCTTGGGGTGGCTCTTGTACTGTGTAAAGAACTATAGATGTACATCTCCTCTCTCCCTCCTTGGGTGTTTTTATTTGCTGGTGCAAATGTTGAGGTCCCTCTTTAGGCTGTCTCTTTCCTTCTGAATTGATAAACATATTCATTCAGAAGAAAAGGTTAAAAAGGAAAAAATAAATAAATTAAAAAAACCGTACATGTTTGGCTCATATACTGATATACTATTTGCCAAGTACAATAAACTTCAAGAACAATAACATTGACCTCAGTAGTCAGTACAGCTACTGGGCCTGTCATGCATTAACAAAAAAATAAAACAAAAAAAAATTATAGATAAGCATAAGCTTGTCATTTTTTACTACTGCTTCGGTAGTTTGGTTCCAAAATAATAGAATCACAAAATGGCACTGTGAGGCTAAAAACACCACGTCAATCTTGGCTATGTTGTTAAAGTTGTAGATTTGTGAGCGATTGAAAAAGAGAGAAGTCAAGAGAACAGAATGAGTGGAACACCTTAACTTAAGGTCTAGGTTTATAGAATTGGGCTCATAGTTTTTGGCCCAAAATGAAAGATAAGAACATGTAGATTGGATTTACATATAACATTGGGCGTGACCCACATGCATTTATGCTGACCCAACTTTGGCATCTCAGGCGAGGCACATGGTTTCATGAATCATGATAGGATCTAAATGAAAGATTAAAACAACAAGACCCAGGTCCAGTTCTGTGTGTTCCACCCAAACCTCAACGCTCCTAACCTTAGCTTCATTTTGCTTAAAGAGTCAAAGGTTAAATGCTCTGTATGAATGGGGTCACTAAAATGTGCTGAAACATTTTCATCCCCCACTAAGCAAAAAGAACCAAAAAAAAAAAAAAAACCTTGGTCATTTTATAATTTCATGCAAATCCTCAATTCTTGAACTAGGGGCTAGGGCTAGTTGCAGTTTATTTTTGGATAGCTTTACTTTTAAATGGAAGGTCCCTTTCAATAAATGGGGTTTTGATAAGCAATATTGGGGGGGGGGGGGGGGGGGGGGGTGGTTGCCGTTGTGATGGTGGTGGTGTTGGAAAGATAGTTTTAAAGAACTATATTTAAATAGCTCCCTGGGGTGGTGCGTTGGTAGGAGTACCGAACTTGGTCACACCTGCAAGTCTAGGAGTTGCCGGGTTTGAGTTGTGCACTTCGCAAAAATGCTATACCATGACGCGGATAGCCCTAATGTGCCCAAGGGTGCCCCACGCCATCAATAGCGGATTTAAGTGGGTCAGGTCAATGATCACACGTGTGAGGTTCTTTTTTGCTCATAATAATAAAATAAAATAAAATAAACTATATATAAATAGTGAGTTGGAGTTACCAGTAAAATTTCTTTTGGTTGAATAGGGAATCTGAGATCAAAAATCCTACTTATACAAAAAAGAATTACCTTTGTATCTTGGTATGATAGTGGTGCTTTAAGCAAGTCGAGTTGAGCTGAATATTGAAAGTTTTAGATTGTTTTATTTAATTTTATTTTGAACATAAGCTGAGTTTGTGCTCATCACCAAATAAGGTTATAATGTTTTTTTTTCTTTTCTTTTTTTTTTTTTTTTGATAGGAAGGTTATAATGTTATATGTTCAAGTTTAGTTTATTTTCTTGTCAAGTTTGTTCTTGAGCTACTTATAACTTATACTTTTCCCATATGGGTGTATTTGGATACCGTTTATTTTGCTGAAACTGAAAAATTATTGCTAAAAGTATTATAGATAAAGGTAAAAGTTAGTTGAAATAGTACAATAGGGCCCATGAATAGCGCCAAAAAGTGCAGTGAGACCCATGAATAGTAGCAAAAATAAGCTGAATAGTAAAATAATTTTAATTTTTAATCATAACCCAAATGCACACATAGTAAAACTATGATTAAAAGTTTTTACTCTTTTACAAATCTATGGTAATAATTAATAACTTAAATATAATTGAATTATTTTAATTATATATAGTTTTTATTACGAATGAACTGTGTAAATTATCAATAAATTATAAAATAATAATTTGATATCCTATAAGCTTTATTTACAAACTTACTCAATCCAATCTTAAGTCTGTATAAGCAAAGTTTTAAACAAGTATATATATAAACATATAATATTATATTTACTTCAATTGAGTTTTATCTTCACGGGCTTGTTTATGAATGCATTTTTTTTTTTTTATACAAGATAGAAATTATACTCTAATATAATCTAAGTGTATATGTGTGTGAAGTTCCCTCCTAGCGACTTGAACGCCGACTTTTACCCCTTCACACTCCACAAGTACTTATACTACTTGTGGAGTAGCCGTCGCATCAAGAGTTTATGAATACATTAATATGTTTGAGCTTGACTTGTTTAATATTCAAGTCTAAACTTAAGTTTGAGCTTGACTTATTTGCTAAATAAACAAATATAAAGAAGCATTTTCTTGAGCTGAACTTCAGCTGATTATATATAGATGAATTCATTTACAACCTACCTAATAGTAAAGAACAGTTAATGTGGTGGGAACTTATTAGATTCAAGACCTATGATATTTGTAACACACAAAACGAACAAAAAAAAAAGTTAGATTTGAAAATATTGGGTAAAATAAACTGATTAATAAACCATACCAAGCACTTGGTCCACCAAATCCAGTTAAGTTCCTTTTAAACCAATGAAATGAATGAGCCATAACCATATGTGGATATAAAAAGGCAACTCCATTCCATAATATCTAAGCCTTTGCTTCTTCTTCTTCTTCTTCTTCTTTTTTCCCATGAATTATCTAAAGCCTTTGCTTAGCTCTCTTTACTTACTTCTCTGTAATAACAAAAAAAAGCAAACTAAGCCACCAGTGGTTAAATATATATATGTGTGTGTGTGTGTGTGTGTGCGCGCGCGCGCGCACGCGCGCAGTGGAACAAGTAGCAATAATAGTTGGATCAAGCACCTCTGGGCTTGCCACAGCTGCTTGCCTAAGCCAGCTATCAATCCCATACATAATCCTTGAGAGGGAAGACTGTATTACTTCTCTATGGAAGAAATATTCCTATGGCCGTCTTCACCTTCACCTTGGAAAGCAATTTTGTGAAATACCTCACATGTCTTTCCCTTCCTCTTATCCCACATACATGCCCAAAAAGTTGTTCATACCATACTTAGATGACTATGTATCCGTTTGGCAAAAATTATTTTTCTCAGCTTATTTTTGCTACTATTTATAGGTTTCACTACACTTTTTGGTACTATTCATGTGTTTCATTGTACTATTTCAGCTAACTTTTACTTTTATTTACAGTACTCTCAGCAAAAAGTTTTCAGTTTCAGCAAAATAAGCAGATCTCAAACAAATCCTATGTCTCCCATTTCAACATTAGTCCTATGTACCAAAGAACTGTGGAGTCTGCTGAGTACAGTGAGGCTTCCAAGAAATGGCTTGTGAAGGATAGGAATGCAAGTTCAGGTGAGGTTGAGATATATTGTGCAAAGTTTTTAGTAGTGGCCACTGGTGAAACAACCAATCCTTATACTCCAGAGGTTGAAGGATTAAACACTTTCCGTGAAGTTTAAATCAGGGAAGGAGTTAAATAACAAGAATGTTTTGGTTGTTGGGTTTGGGAATTCTGGCATGGAAATTGCTCTAGACCTTGCAAATCATGGTGCCAAAACTTCTATTATCATTCAAAGCCCGGTATTAAATTAATCACATCTAACTTAAGACTGAATTTTTCTTTCACGGGACATTGTTATTAAGACAAAAACTTAGTTATAGGGTTAAATTTAATTCAGAAACCAAGATACATGAATTGTGCCTAAAGGTTACCCTTATTATTATATATCCATTCATCATTGACAAATACCAATTATTGGATTATATATGCAGGTTCATTTGATCTCACTATAGATGGTGGACTTGGCCAAAATTATGTTGAAGTATTTTAAGCTTAGCTTGGTGGACTCCTTGATGGTCATGCTTAGCAAGCTGGTTTATGGGGACCTGACCAAGTATGGGATAAGAAGACCTACAAAGGGTCCTTTCTATATGAAGGTTCAGTATGGCAAGTATCCAGTTTGTTGATGTAGATGCCTATAAAAAGATCAAGTCAGGAGAAATTCAGGTTAAGTGTTTTGAGTGAGGGAATGGTTCAAATAATTAAAAACTCATATTAATTAACTGTTAGAACTTAAAATTGTGGTTGGTATCTGAGTCAAATTTGATCTACACTATCACTAAGTTTATAAATAGGATTTCGTTTATTTTACTTGTTTTACAAGTACATGGACCTGCAATGAGTTTAAGCTTTCAACAAAGTTCAAGTTATTAGAAGGTTTTCAATAGATCCAGTCTATTTTCATTCTGTCATTATCTATTAAATTAAAATCCAGAGGTCAAATCCTCTTAACCCTCATTTTAAGTAAAATAAAAAGTTATTAGAAGTGTAATCTTTATATAAGTTTGGTGCTTGTCTATTGGTAAAACATACCAGTCGTTTAACTACTTTGTGAACTTGGTCCATGAAGACCAATGAGCTGGCTTTATTGTCTTAAATGATAAAAGTTTAGAAGACCAAAGATTAGAGCCTCAGAAACCAAGTGTATGAGTCACATTCATGTGTAAATCATGTAGTATAATATAATTTAATGTATCTTTTAAGCTCCTGTTTGTTTTTCTTTGAATGCCTGTCTTTGATTGATCCACATGTTATGTAGGTCTTGCCAACAGTAATACTAAACGTAAGAGGCAACGATTTATTATTCAAGAACGGCAAGTTACATCCATTTGATACAATTGTTTTTTGTACAGGATTCAAGAGGTCAACAAACTTGTGGCTTAAGGTAATGATTCTGTACTTACGGTCTCATATTGTTAATCTTTTATGAGTTCTTCTATGGACATAAACTTCACCACACACTTTACTACAACTTGTATATTTGTCAATCTGTGATTGGATTACATCACTTTTAACATAGCATTGCCATTGGTACTTGGTGAAAGGTAAATTCGATTACCACTTGACACATATGCAAGTTGTGGCAAAGTATGTCGTGTAGTTTGTGTCCCCAGACTTTTTGGTCTTTTACTGCAGTGTTTGAAATTTAAATTATCAATACTAAGTTTTTACTAGTTTTATCTCTATTTAAATTAAGGACAACAGATTAAAAAACCTATACCATTTTATGTAAAAGACAATGTATCAAATGATATTTTTTTTTTAATTTAAACAAAATTAAACGAAAAATATAAGATGAATCTAGATAGAATTAACAATATAGAACAGAAGGAAGAAGTATCTTGTAACAATGAAGTTGTCTAATCATGTTTTAGAAAGGAAAGAGCTCAGTATATTTCCTAGGTTTTTTGGGGGGGGCAAAAAACCCATATAGATATATATATATATATTGGTGTGTTACCTAGTGGAGAATGGAGTAGATCAGTAGACAATGTGGTTTGAAAGGACCCATAGATAGATTCCATCTGTGGATGGTTTTAATCCTAAGCCCAAGTTTGGGGGGGGGGGGGGGGGGGGGGCGGAAATGAAAGTTGCAAAAAACCCATATATATATATATATATATATTTTGGTGTGTTACCTAGTGGAGAATGGAGTAGATCAGTAGACAATGTGGTTTGAAAGGACCCATAGATAGATTCCATCTGTGGATGGTTTTAATCCTAAGCCCAAGTTTGGAGGCATTGAGCTTTAACCTTTGATGGTGGCTAACCTACTTCACCAACATTTTGGGAGTTGGGATGTGCATAAATTGGTCCAGTTATTTGATGCAGGATCTGTTACAGCCATTAAGAGTATCCCTGTCCCTAGAACTCAGAGTTTAGACAGGAGAGTATGGATTGGTGACAAAACTTGTACCTTTTCTTTATATCTACTTATTAGATTTCAACTCTCAAAGATTTAATTTTGGTGCATAGCAGTAGAATTCTTGATGAGGTCCATACTAGAAAAGGCACTAGAAGAGTAGAATTCTTAAAAGACTAAAGGTCCAACTATGGAGAATTGCAGTAGGAGCACTTCCTCTAAAACATAGATTTGGCCTCAAGATTAAAGATTGAAGAAGAAGACATGTGTTCCCTTTGTGGTCTAGAAGACTAGAACTAGAAACTGAAGCTCGTTTATTTAAGAATTGTATAGTTGCTAAAAAGACTTGTTAGGATGGTACTTGTTGTGGACTAAATTAAGAGATTTTCATGGCTACATCTAGTATGGACCTCATCAAACTAATCGTAGAAGTGTAGAACCACCAACCCAGTTGTTAGGAAATCATGTGAATAAGGAGATTGAGGACATCCAAATTCATCTTAAGGCACAATCCTTCATCCATGTGAAAATTCAACTGGGTCCAAATAATTGGGAATCAGGCAGCCCATAATTTGGCTAGTTGGGGTTTTTGTTTCTCACTAATTTTTGGTTGTTTTTTTTGCCGTTGAGTCTCCCTAATTCTGTGCTCAGGGTCATTGAGCTCGACTATGCTGTTTAATTTTTATTTTGTGTTTAGTCCTTTTTGTTTTAATACATATCTACTTATTTTATCAAAAAAAAAAAAAAAGGTTTTGTTAAGACTCACTTTTTAATAAAAACTAGTAGCAAACCCACACAATACATGAGAATAAATAATTATTTTGTATTGTAATATAAGGTTAAAAAATTTCTCTAAAATTTTTTGAAGATAATTTGATCTCTCTAAAAATTAAACAATTTCTATTTGGTCTAATTTGGTTCACTCGATCAATTTCGATCCCCCCTTCAGTCCATTTAAACTAATTGGGCCTTAAATTAATGTTTTTTATAGGTTTTATTTTCAATTTTAGCTCAAAATTTCATTTTTTTTAAGGCTAAACTCTTTAGTTTTAAGTTAAAAAAATACAAAGAAAAATACTAAAATAGACATTAGAAATTAGAAATATGAGCCCTAAAAATGCAATAAAAATTATAAATATTCAAAAGTCTTATTCGATACACATTGGTTCTATTCAGTCCATTCTTTCCTCTTCGGTCTAACTTGGTCCTATTCAGTCCATTCGGTCCACTTTGGTTCTATTCGGTCCATTATGTCTACTTTGGTTCTATTTGGTCATATTCAGTCCATTCAGTCCACTTTGATCCATTTCAATCCTATTCAGGCCATTCGGTTTACTTCGGTTCTATTCAGTCCACTTTGGCCCTATTCTGTCCAATCTATCCACTTCGATCCTATTCCATTAAATTTGGTCACATTCGGTCCATTCTGTCTACTTCGGTCCTATTTGATCCACCTTGTTCCTATTCGGTCCATCCGGTCCTATTCTCTCCATTCGGTCCATTCAAATCACTTCATTTCATTTTGGTCCACTTCAATCTATTTTTGTGCACTTACCTAATGGGAAAAGACATATTTAGGTTGAAATCACCATAAACTAAATCCAAATTTATTAATAATAATAAAATCTCAAACTCATAATATCTAAAATCTTGAATATTTATTGTTACTACGCTTTTGTTAAACCACATTAATGTAGTATTTCAATATACTTCGGTATGGCTACATTGAATTGAAAGTTTTTCTAAACATAAAGGCTATGAATATACAAATGTAATATTTAGGGCAGTTATTCATTTGTTTTAATGTTGTTACTTTTTAAATGAATAGTGTGAGGTTGATTATACATTTAAGCAAAATAAATAAAAATATACATATGTATATGTGTATAATTTTTATTTAAATCACTATTCATTCTTTTAAAAGAGACTATCATAACAATGAAAACTCATATCAAACTTATACTGAATATGTATAATTTATTCTCTAAATTTTATTGTAGAGAGAGAGAGACTACTTATGATAGGGAACTAAAAAATACAACACCAACATATATGAATCCAAAATAGAGTTTTAAAAATCACAATGATTCATCAATATAAAGTAGAGTTGTAAGAAAAAATAAAAAATCAAGAGAAAGAGAATAAACACTTTTTCAAGAGAGAAAGTGAAAGAGAATAATAAGAAATTTATATAAAATAATATGAGAAGAAAAAAAGTAAAAATTAAAAATATTGTAATAAATACCAAATTATCCATGTCATGTTATGTTATGTAATAAAATAACATTATATATATATATATTTAATCAAATATAACATTATATTCTTATATACTATTTTTATAATGCAATATGATAACATCTATGACATTAAAAGGAATAAAAAATATAACAACTTAAAAAAACAAAACTTAATTACATCAACCCAAAGTAGAGTTCCAAATAATACAAAAATTAATCAACCTAAAGTAGAGATGCAAGAAAAATATATTAAAAAATGAAGAAAAAATGAAGAAAAAAAATGAGAAAGAGAAAGAGAGAAAAATAACATTTTGTGTGTGGAAAATGAGAGAGAGAAACAGGAGGAGAATAAGAAAAGCAAAAAATAAAAGAAAATAAAGGGATATAGGAAAAATGATATTAAGGTAGATAGTAGTGGAGAGATAAAAAGGTAAAAGGGAGGGGAAAAATTAGAAAAAGTATAACAATAAGTTTGGAAATTAATAAGGAAAAAAAATTAAAAATAAGACAGAGAATGTTGAAAATGTGAATGATGTAACTGTTGATGTGGCTCAACAGGAGCGTAGTAACAATAAATGTTATGCTCTAGCTTTTAGATATATTAGTCGCGGACCCCGCACATTGCGTGTGATAACCTTTTTTGGGTGGTCTCGTTAAATTTATTTATTATTTCAATTTAGACTAATTTTTTAAATAGTAATGTAATTTATAATTGTAGGGTCAAGATTTGTAGCCCAAACCCAAAAAAGATGGGATGTGAGCCTACTAAGCCCAAAACAATGAATTTGTAAAGAGTGGGTAAAAGAACTAGGCTGCTTATGAACTCAACAACAGTTAATCAAGATTTTAATAACAGATCAAGTACTAAAACGCTGGGAACTTGAATAAATTTAAGTCCGAGGAGACAAATTATAGTTTGAATGGCTAAGGTCACTCTTGGAGTTACAGTAAATTTTTCTTCTTATTCTTTTTCCTTTTTCTTCGATCCCCCCCCCTCCCCCTCCCTCTCATGGGAGGTCATTTACATTTATATAGTTGTTTCTAAACCATCTTCATCATACACTTGTTCTTCATCTAAGCACACACTTGAGTACATATCATATCAGGTATCTTCTTTAGTTCTCCATGAGTGGTGGCAGCTGAGATTGCACTGTTCAGAAGTCTTCTCCACATAAATGCGGCCAGAAAAGTTGTTGCAATGCATTAAATGTGGTGGTTTCAGCTTTTTCTTTAGATATTTCTCCATTCTTATCATCTTTATGCGTGCATGTAGTTCATACTTATCGTTGGAACTTCCTGGAAGCTCATCCACACTGCCCAGGTATTTGCTTGGCTGATATTCTTTAAGTCCGAAGAGAATGCACTCCTCGGACTATATTCCTTTATCCTTTCCTCACGTGATTCTCCACCATGAGGCCTTTCCCAATTCTTTACTCCTCCTCGGACATACTCATATCTTCAAATAGGGCTCAGGGCCCAATATACTCGTTTGGGCTTTTACCCCCACAATAATCATATTTTAATTTATTATAGGGACAATCACAAATGTAATATATATATATATATATATATATTTATATATATTATTGTTGTTGTCGTACCAAATTAAAACAATACAATTTTTCTCAAGAACTCAAAAGTAAGTTAGCGAAAATATTAATTTTTAATAAAATTTATTTATAATATTTTTGTGTATCATTAAAAATTATATAAAATCTAAAAAAAAAAATCTTTTAGTTTTAAACAAACTTTCTCAAATAAGAAATTTTCTACCGTACAATCAAAAACACCGAGAAACTTATCTAAAAAATTAATAAAACTCTACAAAACTACAATCCAAAAAATAAAAATAAAAATAATATATTGCAACTCTTTTTCCTTAAAAAAAAAAAAAAATTCTTAGAGTACAATTCCAAAGGGAAAAAAGTAAAGAAGTTTTTTGAAAAAAGAAATATTGTGTTAATGTTGTCTAAAATCTAATCTAACATCTAATCCAATATATGAAAAATGAATAAATAAATAAATAATTCTAAACACAAAATAGAATTTGTTTTCTTAAAAATCTCAAAGAACACACTATTGAAATAAAGAAGATGAAAAACAATATAAAATATTAGTAAACGCTTAAAACAATTACTTAAGCATCTAAGAACATCATATAATAAAGACATAAGAATTAGCCGTTAATATATTAAACATAATATTTACAAACAGTGAAAAGAAACTGCCCAAAGACCATTGTCTTCAACTACACTAATTATTCTTCATTAGCTTGTCCAAATTATTTTGTTGTTTTCCAAATAAACTAAAATATAACAACAACACAAAATATGACATATTATAATATGATTTTTCCCTAATTTAGGTCAACATCAAACACTATTCATTAAAAGTATTTAGTGTTATAAATAAAATGATAAAAAAAAAACATACTAACATCAAGGAACACATATGAATTAATTAATAATAGGACAATAAGGGAACAAACCTCTAGTAGGAGATACAGGGAAGTGAATTTTTTTTTTTATAGAAAATTTTTAAAATGTAGAATTCTAAAAAACTAATATTCATCAATCTAGGGTAGAGATACAGGGAAAAAAAAAATCCAACAAAAAATGGAAAAAAAAATTGAGAGAGAGAGAGAGAAATAACATTTTTTGTGTGGGAAAAATATGCATAGAATGGGAGAGAATGGCAAATTTATAGTAAGATGATGGGAATAAGAAAAGCTAAAATAAAGGAAGATGAAGGGGCAAAATAATATGTAAAGTTAAAATTGCCCAAGATGAATATATAAAAACAAATACTTTTGTTTGATTTTCCATTGATTTATTATATAGATTATTACATCAAAATTAAAGTATATGAATATGTAAAGTTAAAACCGCCTAAGATGAATTTGTAAAACCAATATATTTATATATTTAATATTGTAAAAAAATTAAAGGTAAAAAATAAATATGAAAAAGACTAATTATGTGGCCAACGACGTGGCGATGATCAAGGTGGCTCAATAGAAGCGTAGCAACAATAAATTATACGCTTTAGCTTTTAGATATATAGATTTAGATTATTTATTTAAGCCCTACTTCTTAAAACAGATTCCACAAGAACATTTCACTTTTAAAAAATAAAGCTACAAAATTTAAGTAATAACAAACACATACTAAAACCATATGAAAAAGAAAGATTTTTTAGTTCTCAATTATTATTATTATTATTATTATTATTATTATATATTTTAAAATAGGGGGGTGAGTATCTTTTGAATGAGAATGGGCTTTCAAAGCCATATATATATATATATATATATATTAAGTAGAGGGGTGAGTATCTTTTGAATGAGAATGGGCTTTCAAAGCCAAATTATCCTAACCATTAGAAGGGAAAAAATGGCTTATACTGTGTTGGACTATCTAGAAGAGGGTTTTATGGCACTAGCAATGATGCCCAACACCAAAGCTTTGAAACCCGGACCAAACCGTACGGTCCGACTGGGAAAACCTCGAACCGTTATTTTTACAGTTCTTTTAGCCTCAAGAACCGCTCTATGGGAAAAAAACAAGGAGTCGTGCGAACTGCGGTCGGACCTCACAGCTTTGAGAACCATGAACGGTTCTCGCGGTTCTCACGGTTCCTTTTTTTTTTCAGCAAATACCGGCTGAAATTAAAGATTTGGCCAGCGTGCACTTTGGACTTTTCAGATCTGGAACCAAAAGATTTGTGAGGGAAAAAAAACAAACTGAGAAGAAGAAGAAGAAGATGACAAAGTAGGATCTTTTCAGATCTGGAACCAAAAGATCTCTCTCCTCTTTCAGTAAAATATTAACTTACAATCTCTCACTATGCTGCTGCCGCCGCCAGAAAGTCACCGACTAACCACCATGTTGCCGGAATCCCATTTTGCCAATCTTCTTCTCCTCCCACTTCTTCTTCATTAAATAACCCAGACCCTCTTTCTTCAGTTCTTGGCTTTTGTTTTGTTTTAGTTTGGCTTTTCAATTTCTTTTGTTTTGTGCTTTTTGTTTTATGTGCTTGACAGCTTTACCCAACTACTTCTAAGTTCTAACTTCAGCAGTTCAACCCCTTTATTATTATTAATTTATTTGAATAAAATAATTTATATTTTTTTTATTGTTTTGCGTGTCTAACACCCACTCACATGAAGATGAATTTAATCTTAAACTCCTTTTATTAAGTTTTTTTTTATTTATTTCTTATTTATGTATTTTATTTTTAACTTCAACTACGGTACACCAATTACCAAATATATCAATTTCTAATGGATTTATTATAATAATAATAATTAACAAAACCTACTAACATGTGTTATCTAAAAAAACTTCGTATTATTAACAATTATAATTAAAAGACCATTCAAACTTTGCTACATCATAATTGTGACAAAAAAGTTGTGAAATATTTTGTAACACTAGATTTTTTAGGTATAAAAAAAATTGTAAATATTAATTAAAAGTACTTATAATATTTTATTTGTTAAATTTTTCGTATGTGTTCTAATAAGTATTACTGTTTACTCAAAAAAAAAGTTTGAATAGTAGAGAAAAAATAGTGAATACAATTAAGTATATAATAATTATTAAATAATTATTTTAATTCAAAATTACTAAGTGTCCTTCTAATTCCTATATTATTACAATATTACTATCATGAGTTTAACTAATCAACATATAAATAAAGAAAGAAATATTATATCTATGTGTGCTTAGGATATGATATTTCTTATTTGTCTTGTGAAAATTATGATATGAAAAAATATATTTGAAAGATAGATTTCTATATATAATTGGGTAATTTAATTTAATTTTTCTATTTATACTAATTTAATATATTTATTTATATTTAAATAATTATTAAATTAATTATGACGTCATCACGGTTCGATCCCGGTTCAACCTCGATTCGACCTTAAAAACCTTGAACCTCTCCCTTTTACGGTTTAATAAACGGTCCGAGTCTAAAAACCTTACCCAAAACATGGCAATGATATCTAGTCATTGGCTATTGTGATGCAAAGAAAGTGACAGGACTTTTACAGGCACTTATGAATAAAGAAAGACAAAAAGTGGAGAGAAGTGTAAACATTCATAAGCTAGCTTATGTGATTGATCTTGGCTCCTTTATTTGTTATTGTTTTGTGTCTGTACACTAAGCATGTTTTCTGTTTTAGTCTTTTTTTTCAATGTAATTACTAAGCTAACTTTTTCATTAGTCATGTGATCATTCCAAAGGAGAAAGTCTTTATCTTTTCCAATCAATTATTAGCTTGGGTCCATAATTGAAAACCCTTAATGGTTACATTTTATCTATTAAACACTTCAAATTGAATAATAGATTTGAGATCAAATTTTGTCTACACTAAAAAGAAATACAATGGTATCTTGGCCTAATAGTTGGGTTATAAATGAGCTAAATTGAACCAAGAATTAGAAGTTTAGATTGTTTAATTAATTTTACTTCGAACACGAGTCAATTTGGAGCTCATCACCAAACATGCTTCAACTTGGTTCATTTTCTTGTCAAACAAGCTTGAGCTTATTTATAAGTTACTTGATTAATTTGTTATTTTCCCCAAGGGAGTCAATTTCGTACTGTACCAGCCAGTATAGCCATAATTTCTCGTACCGGTAGGTGAACCGATACAGAAACACCCTTGATCCGTACCGTTTAAAATACCAGTCCTTACCGGATTATACCAGACATACTGCTGAATATCGAACATCTCGGCCGAAAAATGGAAATCTGGCGTTACTAAAAACTTGAAGAAAATGGAAAAAGTTAGCAGCAGAAAGCTCATGATGCTGTCCTCACTAGTTGTTTTCTCATGCTGTCAGCCATTTCCCCCAACCTTCCTCCTTCTGTTTTATCCAGCCGCTTCTCTTTCTTCTTCTTCTTCTTCTTCTTCTTCTTCAATTTTGACCGAGACTGAACCTCTCTTCTTGTTCCTTTTGTTTTAGTTATGTAGGTGTGGCTCTTTTTTAATTGTTTTGTGTGAATTCTGACACCCCACACTCATTAAAGTGTGAAACAAATTTCAAATTTCAAATATACTTAGACTTTTAGGCTGGCTGCCACTCACATTTGATAAGCAATTTTATGTTTTTTTTTTAAATAGTTAGTATCATCTTTTTATCTTTTTATTATTATTACAATCTAGTATGTCATGTTATATTAACGGGTTGATATTTGAGCAAGAAATAATCATTTTAAAAATAAGCAATTAATTTAGAGAAATATGCTATTATAAATTCAAGGATTCCTACACAAATTTATAAATAATTATAAATAAATAATCAAGTATGTCTATATATATAATAATAATAATAGCGATAAACCCGAAACGGTACACCGGTACCAACCAGTACCGAATTATTTCGTTCCCCTAGCCAAACCGAAATGACTTCTGGTACGAGATTGACTCCCTTGATTTTCCAATATATAGTAAAATCATGACAAAAATTTTTACCCTTTCACAAATATATGCTAATAATTAAAAAGTAATTAAAGTTGAAATTACTTCATTTGAGCTAATTAGATAAAATTATTTTTGTTTATGAATTTATAAAAGGTAGATTCACCAACCTAGTATTGTTACAAATTATATAAAAATTTTACTACAAATAGTTTGTTTATATTATCAATAAAGTGCAAATAATGATTTGATATCATAAAAACTTATTTGAAAATTTACACAATAAAATCTCAAGCCTATAAAAGTATATTTTTAGGCAGGTATAAATATAAACATATAATATCATATAAACTTAAATTGAACTTCATGTTCATAAATTGTTCATGAACATATTGTTATGTTTGAGCCTAAACTTAATCTTGAACTTAGCTTGCTTACTAAACATAAGCAAGCATTTTCCCAAATTGAGCTTGAGTTGTTCATGTATTGTTATGTTTGAGCCTAAACTTAATCTTGAACTTAGCTTGCTTACTAAACATAAGCAAGCATTTTCCCAAATTGAGCTTGAGTTGTTCATGAACCGCTCAATTTGTTTATAGTCATACCTAACAGTAAACAAGACAAATCAATATGAAGGAAATACTATAGTTTCAAACCTAACATATCATATTTATAACACAAAACACAAAAACAAAGAAAAGAAGAAGTTATATTGGAATGGATTAGGTAAAATAGTCAAGCGGATTAGTGAACCATAACAACCCACTTGGTCCAATTATAACCCGGTTTAAATCCTTTTAAAACCAATGAAAACTATGAACCAAACAATAATATGTGGATACAAAAAGGCAACCCATTCCATATTATCTAAGCCTTTGCGTAGCTCTTTTTACTTCCTTAGTTATAATAACAAAAGAGAGGACACCCAGCAACCAGTGATTCAAAAAAAAAAATGCAGGAACAAGTAGCAATAATAGTTGGAGCAGGCACCTCTGGGCTTGCCATAGCTGCTTGCCTAAGCCAGCAATCAATCCCATACATAATACTTGAGAGAGAAGACTGTATTGCTTCTCTATGGAAGAAATACTCCTATGACCGTCTTCACCTCCACCTTGCAAAGGAAGTTTGTGAACTCCCTTACATGTCTTTTCCTGCCTCTTATCCCAAATACGTGCCCAAAAACATGTTCACACAATACTTGGATGACTATGTCTCCCATTTCAAGATTAGTCCTATGTACCAAAGGAATGTGGAGTCTGCTGAGTACAATAAAGTTTCCAAGAGATGGTTTGTGAAGGCTAGGAATGCAAGTTCAGGTGAGGTTGAGATATATTGTGCAAAGTTTTTAGTGGTAGCCACTGGGGAAACAACCAACCCTTATATCCCAGAGGTTGAAGGATTAAACACTTTCACTGGTGAGGTTCTTCATTCTACTCAGTTTAAATCAGGGAAGGATTTCAAAAACAAGAATGTTTTGGTTGTTGGGGCTGGAAATTCTGGCATGGAGATTGCTTTAGACCTTGCAAATCATGGTGCCAAAACTTCCATTATTGTTCGAAGTCCGGTATGAAATTAATCTCATCTAACTTAGCTATAATTTTTCTTTCATGGGTCATTGTTATTAAAACAAAAATTAGTTACAGTTCTTTAGGTATTATACACTTGTACTCCCAGTTAAATTCAACTACATGATTGAATTTAATTGAGGAACACACAAACTTGAATTTTACTCTTATTATTATATAATTAGCTTTGTTATAATATAACCATGCATAATGGTTACAAATACCAAATATTAATTGGATTATATATGCAGATTCATATTCTCTCATGAGAGATGATGGACTTTGCCAGAATTTTAGTGAAGTATTTAAAGCCTAGTTTGTTGGACTCCTTGGTGGTCATGCCTAGCAAGCTGGTTTATGGGGACTTGACCAAGTATGGGATAACAAGGCCTACAGAGGGTCCTTTCTATATGAAAAGAATGTATGGCAAGTATCCTCTTATTGATGTGGGTACCTGTAAAAAGATCAAGTCCGGAGAAATTCAGGTAAAGAGTTTTGAGTGAGAGAATGGTTGGTGCTTAAAAAAGATGTGTAAATCATATGTACGTAGTCTTCTTTCTCTTTTTTTGCTTTGAACGCTTGTCTATTTGATTCTTCCACATATTACTCAGGTATTGCCCGCAGAAATACTAAACATAAGAGGCAATGACATAATATTCAAGAACGGAAATTCACATCCATTCGACACAATTGTTTTTTTGTACTGGATTCAAGAGGTCAACAAACTTGTGGCTTAAGGTAATGATACTATACTTTCGGTCTCATATAGTCATATTATTAGTCTTTTATTTTATTTTATTTTGGAGTGTCCCAAAATATAATTATTTTTTAAAAGTCAATAAATATTATATTAATAAGTTTTCTAATTTATCATTTTGCTTGTATATCTGAAAGGATAATTCTTTTTTTTTTTTTTTTTTTTTTTTTGAGAAATGAAAGGATAATTCTTAGTTTTTAGTTTATACTAGTTTTATCTTGGTTTTAAAATTTTATACCTTTTAATTTAAAGAAAATGTATCAAATGATGTTTTCTTGAATTTTGTAAATAAAAAATATAAGATGAATCTAAAAATGACTAGTAATATAGAAGGGAATAGTTATCTTAGAGAAATGTTATGTCCACAATATTTTCACAACAAATCATAAGTGGCAGGTTGTTACTGGTTGTTATTATTGGGACAAAAAAAGTATTCTCAGTGATAAGTTCAAATTTGAACCAATAATAGCACTTCTCATTATCTTATAGTAAGTGATGAAGTTGTCTAATCGTATTTTAGAAAGGAAAAGAGCTCGGTCTGCTTCCTAGTTGTGGAGGGGAATTGAAAGTTGCAAAAAAACCCATAACAAAAAGGTATGTGTTACCTAGTGAGGAATTGGGTAGACATTGAGGTTTGGAAGGACCCATAGATTCCATGTGTGTTTTAAACCTAAAACCAAGTTTAAAGTGATTTCAAGAGGTTCAGCCACTCATGGTGGCTAATGTACTTCATCAACATTTTGGGAGTTGGGATGTGCATAAATTGGTCCAATTATTGATGCAAATTCTATTACAGCCATTAAGAGTATCCCTATCCCAAGAACTCAAAGCTTAGACAAGAGAGCATGGATTGGTGACAAAACTGGTACTTTTTCAATTTTAAAAATCTGCTAATTAGATTATCAACTCTCAAAGATTTAATCAAGAGCATTGTAGTATATGGAAAATGCTCTTTAGACCTAGCAATTGAAGAAGGGTTTTTTTCTCAATCCATAATTGAATGAGATACTAGGACAATCATGGAAGCATATGAAGATGATGAAAAGCCTATTAGGTGGGAGGTGACACACTGATGCAGATTGTTGAGGACATCCGAGCCATGTTAAGGCACAGTTCTTCAACCAAGTGCAAATTCAACTGGGTCCAAAGAAATGGGAATCGAGCAGCCCATAATTTGGCTAGTTGGAGTTTTTCTCATTCAGTTTCTTATTACCTTTTGCCGTGGAGTAAAAGTTTAAAACATGTCCCAAAAGACAATCCACTTTTAAAAATAAATCTTCAAAGTTTATACAATAACAAACACATGCTAAAACTACATGAAAAAAAAAAAATGAAAAGAAGAAGAAGAAGAAGATTTCTTAGTTCTTAATTAACAAATTTTTTGTTTTGCGTAGGGGGGTGATTATCTTTTGAAAGAGGATGGGCTTGCAAAGCCCAATAATCCTAACAATTGGAAGGGAAAGAATGGGTTATACTGCGTTGGGTTACTTCAAAGAGGGTTTTATGGAGCTAGCACTGAGGCACAAAACATAGCCAATGATATCAAGTCCATTATGTAATGTCCTCCAAAAAGGAATGAAAATAGAGGACACAAGAAAAAAGGCTACTGTGATATATTCTTGTTTTCTTTGTTGCTTTCGTGGAGCATTAGTGCTGTGAGAAAGCAATGCAAAGCAAGTGAAACTTTTACAAGCGCTTTTAAGAATAAAGGAGGACAATTGAGAAGCCTTAAACATTCATAAGCTAGCTTATGTGATCAATCTTGAACCCCTTTATTTGTTATTGCTTTGTGTTTGGACAATAAATTTGTTATGACGATATTTTTTTAGAAACTTTTTACAATTTCCCCTTTTGATACACAGCTCCCAAGTACGTGACTAACCAATGCGCGGATCGCAGTACGCGACTTCAATCACCAACTAGAGAGAGTTGTTGACTACAAAGTTCTTCAGTTCATTCAGGATAAAGATCAAGAAGATGCTTGGTCACAAAACCCAAAGGTACACATACACAGCAACTTCTTCAAGAGTGATGAACTACAGCGAAACTTTGTCTCCGATCACAATTTGCTTAAACAGAGTTTGCTCAATGCTTATGCAACTTGTGTACTCTTTGACAGCCCTAAAAACAATCCTTTTATATGTCTAGGGTTAGGAGAAAAGTAGGCCCAAACACATAAACAAGAATCCCAAGAAAACAGAATAGAAAAATCTGTTTTTCTTAAACCTCGACAGATAGGGAGGTGTTGAGCAGGTGTCGAGCACATGAGCTTGAGCAGCTTTCTAAACCTCGACACATGCTAGCTGTCATGCTAGCTGTCGAGCTTTAATGAACATGCACTTCTTCAGATTGTTTCTTGGACAGACTTGATGACTTCAACACTTGATCTTGAAACACAGTTTCTTGAAGTATTAAAAACACCTTGAACTACCCAATTACAAGTAAAGTGCATTTTGTCAAATGATTAGCCAATTACATAAAAGAATGACATATGTTCTTAACAAGTGAACTGATATGCATGAAATATATACAATAAAGTACTCACATATCTACATATTTAGCCTTACTTTTATGTTATTTTGTGACTTATTATATAATATCTTTGTGTTGCAAGTAACACGGGCTTTACATGCAAAGTGGAGCTAGGTCAATCAAATCAAGCCAACCTACATCTAGCCAGGCATGAATTCAAGAGAAGACCAACTCAATTAAATTTAAGTCCAATTGGAGCAAGGAATCAAAGGAAATTTGCACCAAATCTAAGTCCAATTCGGATTAGGATTCCAGCCTGCATATCAGTTAGTATTTTCAGCATAACTTTCGGTTCAAATGTCCAATCAAGATGATTCAAGTTGGGTTGGAAATTTAACTTAAAGGGCTACAACTTTTCAGTTTACCAAAAGTCCGAATTCTAAATTTAATTGGGCCAAAATCTTCGGGTAAGTGAAGCCTAAAAATCTAGGATTTTCTCCAAACAGGAATTCAACTTGTAATAGGATTTCTTGACCTATTTAAAGGTTCTTTAGGGCAAAATTTAGAGGAGACTGAGGCTAGTGCTAGGGTTGAGATGTAAAACAGAAAATTGGAGTAAGAGGCAGTGCCACATGTGGCTTCTCTATAGCTTTTCTCTATGATAGCATTGTGACTATTTCTTTCTCTATTTTATTTGTCTAGTTTAATGTTTAGTATTTTATTCTTTTATTTTATTTCAATTACCATGAGTAGCTAAATTTATAATTAGGGTTGAGGATGAAACCTTGTTAAGGATTATTAGTAATATTTATGTGATTTGATTTTTCCCACAATAATTGTTCTTTAATGATTTAAATTGTTCTTACTTCATATCAATTGACTAAGATGGGATTCTAGATATGAGTTCAATCATGTTTTTCTCATGATTTAGGATTTGTCTTAATTAATTGAATGCTTGGTTTATTAATTCTTGATTATAAAATTGAATATCGTTTGTGATTTGTCTGTCAATTGATACAATTTATGATTTGATTTTTAGAATTGGATATATCTTGTGATTTGTTTGGCTACAGATACAATTAATGATTTGGTTTTATACTTAAGAAGTGAAGAAGAACATGTTTTAGATATTTAAATAGAAGTTTTAATGATAATATTTTCCATGGTAGCAAGATTGATTTCTAGATTATCATGTAGTGGTTGGGAAAAATTAATGATCATAAATATATGCTGATATGACTTACAAGGTAGATTCCAAAACCTTAATTCCTTTCCTTTGATTGTTTACATCTTTTTATTGTTTTATATCTTTTGCTTAGTTTAACTATTTGCTTAATTTTATTATTTGTTTAGTATATTTAATTTCAAAACAACCAAGTTTTATTAAACTAGATTAGGATTAATTTGGTTAAGATTTAATTAATTTTCCTACGTTCATTCAAGTCTCTATGGGTTCACCTCGTTTTTGTCAAACTATACTTCGGTACGGTTCATACTCTTGCGAGTACTTTAAAATTTCACAACATGAACCACATATGTCCTAACATTCTTGATTCTAATAACAAAGATATCATCAAATAGATTTTGAATTTTTCACCTATAGTGGCGTTTCTAAAATGCTGTTATAGGTCTCTTATTTTCTTTTTTAGGTCGGGCTATAGCAGCATTTCTAAAACGCTGCTATAGCTCCTTCATATAAATATATATATAATTTTTTTCGATTTTTTTTTCCTTAAAAATGGACCTATAATTGCGTTTATGAGACGTTGCTATAGGTCCCTCAAAAAAATTTTTGGGGTTGGGCTATAGCAACATTTGACAAATGCCACTATAGGCCCTTGTAAGACAAAAGGCTACAAACGCTACAATGGGTCCCTCATTTTCCTTTTTTGGGTTGGGGTATAGCAACGTTTTACAAACGCCACTATAGGCCCTTAACATACAACCGCCTATAGTGGCGTTTGTAGAACGCTACTATAGGCCCCTCATTCTCTTTTTTTGATTGGGCTATAGCAGTGTTTTAGAAACGCCACTATAGGCTCTAGTCTTAGAAGGGCCTATGGTGGCGTTTAAGGCAAGAGCCTATAGTGGCATTTCTAAAACGCTGCTATAGGTCCTTTTTTTTTTTGTTTTTTTTTTTTTTAAAGGACTTATAGCAGTGTTTTACAAACGCCATTATAAACCCTTGTAAGACTAGGACTTATAGTGGCATTTTTAAAATGCTGCTATAGGTCCTTGGAAACACTGCCATAGGCCCAATGTTTAAAAACGCCAGTATAGAGCACCTAAACACAGTTATAGATATGCCTATAGCAGTGTTTTTAGAAAACACCACTATAGGGTACCTATAGTGGCCTTTTTTGCAAACGCCACTAAAATAAACGTTGCTATAGGCAGCTTTTTTTGTAGTGGTTGCTAATGACTGGAAATCATCATTCTAGTGCAGCTATTATAGAAAATGTTGGAAGTACTATCGATCACCCTTCTAATGAACCTGCAAGGCACATGGGTTTCATGGAACGTAATGAAGGAATAGGTCTCAATCCTTGATTCTATCTCAGGTTTCTATGCTAGCATTTTTCTTTTGCCAACTATTTTTTTTAGTAACTCCTTTGACTGAATTTTTTTTCTGCTAAACTCTTTGAAATCTGTTTGGGGTTGGGTTCTGTTGGTTTGTGTTGGATAGTGGGTGTGGTGTTTCTTCTATTTTTTATCCACTGGGGTTGTCAAAATAAAGTTAGGGGAGGACTATGCAAAAACTAGAGTAGAAAATGGTGCCAAACAAAAAATTAAGTTGGAAACAAAAAATGAGTACAAGGTTTGAGTATAGAAAATGAGTATAAAAAATGAAAATAGAAAATGAATACATACCCAACACAAATCAAACAGGGCCTAAGAGTTTAATATCTTTTTTGACATTCATAGTGATACCATATATATGTTTGTACTTAAAACCTCACATTCTTTCCCCCACTAGCTACCTATCTCAAAAAATAAAAATCAAATCAAATTCAAGGAACAAAATTTGTTCTTAATATTTCCTCTGCATCACTTGTTAAATAAAAAATAATGACGACAGTAAAATGCTGGAACTTTCTGCTTATCTTGGTCATGGTCAGTGGTCACCTAGCCATGTAACTAAAACTCTTGTAGGAAACTCTTCTATAGTTAAATCCTCAGACTACCCAACAACTGTACAATGAGAGAGCTAGCCAAATCATACTCTCTCTCTCTCTCTCTCTCTCTCTCTCTCTCTCTCTCTCTCTCTCTCTCTCTCTCTCTCTCTCATTTACGTGCTTTATGTTGTATATATAGGTATATACAAGGATAGATTGTAATAATGATGTTTGAGTTTGGAGAATATGGTTTCATAAAGTGAAAATTCAACTTCTAGAATTTTCTAAGTGAAAATTCGAAAATCTGAATTTTTTGAAATTTTTTGCAGAATTTTCTGGTGACTGTTCAAAAAGGTTGAAGAGGTTTCAATCTTTGTTAACCGTTTTATGACAAAATAACTAACTCTCCATACGTGCCTTTTCATGAATAGAGGCTTATGTTCACTTGAAAAATAACTAACTCTCCATACATGCATTTTCATGAAACATAACCCTATGGGTATAAATAGAGGCTTATGTTCACTTGAAAAATAACTGTGGTCATTCTCTAGAATTGTTATCTGTAGAACCCAACATCTTGGTTGTATCCTGGAGACAAATTTGCGATAACCCTTTAGCAGCAAAAGTGTGGGGGCAAATATTGTCTAAGGAAAACGATATAGTACCTCCAAGTTATCTATTTTCTGTTTGTCTTTTCTATTAATCTTGTTCTTCCATTATTACTTTGTGTAATATTCCTAACAATCTTAGACAATATTTCCTACGATGGAAGGAACAAGTAATGTTTCAGCGTTAAAGATGTTGAATCATGAGTTGGTGAAATTGGATCGCTTTGATGGAACCAATTTCTCTCGATAGAAAGACAAGATGAAATTCCTACTTACTGCATTGAAACTTTTCTATGTCTTGGACCCGAATTTGATGCCTTTTCCCACTACGAGTGATGAAGATACTAATGAGATTAAGGCACAAAGAAAGAAACAGGAGGAAGATGAATTGATATGCAAAGGGCACATTCTCAATACTCTTTCGGATCGTCTCTATGATCTCTACACATCAATGAAATCACCGAAAGAGATTTGGAATGCTTTGGAGGCAAAGTACAAAACTGAGAAAGTAGGTACAAATAAGTTTATTATTCAAAAGTATTTTGATTATAAAATGCTTGATAATGTCTTAGTTTTAGATCAAGTGCATGAGTTACAGATTTTGGTCAATAAACTCAGTGATTTGTCAATCAATATTCCTAAATCATTCCAAGTGGGTGCAATCATTGCGAAACTCCCACCAAGTTGGAATAATTTTAGGAAGAAGCTTCTGCATATGTCAGAAGATCTCACTTTAGAACAATTCAGACAACATCTTCGAATTGAAGAGGAAAGTCAGGTTAGAGATGTGACTAATACCGATTCTAAAGTGAATGTGAGCAATGTTCAAATTGGGAGTTTGAGTAAGACCAATAAGCACTTGAATCCCAACAAGGACAAGAAGAATCGAGCATGTTTCCATTGTGGAAAGAAAGGCCATTACATTCGTGAATGTAAACTCTTAAAAAACAAGAAAAAGGATGAAGAAGGCAATGTCATTGAAACGAATGTCATTGAGGACATTGTTACTATGGTAAGTGGCATACATATTGATATGATCACTGAAGTTCATACGGTTGTGATTGCAAATCCTTTTGATTGGTGGTTCGATTCGGGTGCAACGGTGCATGTGTGCAACAACAAGGAGCAATACAAGACTTATGATGAGTCTTCCATAGAACAACAAGTGCCAATGGGCAACCATAATAAAGCAAAGGTTCTTGGAAAGGGCACCGTTGAAGTGAAGATGAGTTCCAGCAAGATGATGATCTTGACCAATGTTTTTCATGTACCCGATATCAAAAAAAATCTTGTGTCTGTCAATTTGTTATGTAAGAGTGGTGTAAAAGCTGTACTTGAATCGGACAAGTTAATTTTGTCCAAAAATGGGATATTTGTAGGAAAGAGATATTCTAATGATGGCATGTACAAACTAAGTATTATTAATAAAGAAGTTTCTGGTTGTACTTATATAGTTGATTCTTCATATTTGTGGCATGCTAGATTAGGACATTTAAATTTCAAATACTTGAAGTTTATGTTAAAGCATGGTATGATTTCATATAAGCATGATGATGAAAAGAAATGTGAGATTTGTATTCAAGCAAAGATGACAAAGAAACCTTTTTCTAAGTCAGATAGAAATTCTATTATGCTTGAACTTCTAAGTTCGGATGTATGTGAATTGAATGGTGTATTAACTAGAGGATGTAAAAGATACTTCATTACATTCATTGATGATTTCTCTAGATTTACATATGTGTATTTAGTGAGAAATAAAGATGAATCCTTTGACATGTTCAAACGTTATAAAATTGAAATAGAAATTCAAAAGGATAGGAAAATAAAGATCCTATGAAACGATAGAAGTGGTGAATATTTTCCTAATGATTTTTCTACATTTTGTGAGGAACATGGTATAATACACCAAAGTTCAGCCCCTTATACACCCCAACAAAATGGTTTGGCTGAAAGGAAAAATAGAACTCTTGTAGACATGGTAAATGCCATGATCTTAAGTGCAAAGCTCTCATTTAATTTATGGAGAGAGGTATTGCTTACAGCATGTCATGTACACAATAGAGTACCTTCCAAGAAAATTAAAGTATCTCCATATGAGTTATGGAATGGAAGAAAACCAAACTTTGATTATATCAAAGTGTGGGGGTGTTTAGCCTTTTATAGAGTGGTTGATCCTAAAAGAACAAAATTAGGACCAAGAGCTATAAAAAGTGTGTTTGTAGGTTATGCTGAAACTTCAAAGGCCATATAGATTATTAGACTTAAGCTCTAATACAGTGATGGAATCAAGAGATGTTGAGTTTATTGAGGATAAATTCAGTAAAGATTCCATGGATGCCTTGATACCTACTCAAACACATCAAGGTGACTCTAATCCTAATACTACTTTGAGTGGTACTAAGAGGATTGAGAGTGGTTCACCAAGTGAACAAAGAAAGAGTCAAAGGATAAGAAAAGTAAAGGACTTTGGTTCAGATTTCATTTCTTATCAAGCTCAATTGTACCTAATTAAAGGTAATAGACAAGTGGTCCTAAATAAAATACCCATAGTGTTTAACACAAAGGATAATCCTAAAACATTTGAGGAAGCTATGGTTTCTAGAGATTCAGCTTTCCGGAAAGAAGCTGTGAATGATGAAATGGAATCAATATTATCCAATAATACTTGGGTCCTAGTGGATCTACCTACTGGTTCTAAACCAATTGGTTGTAAATGGGTATTTAGAAGAAAATATAATACTAATGGATCAATACAAACCTTTAAAGCAAGGTTAGTGGCAAAAGGCTTTAAACAAAGAGAAGGAGTAGACTATTTTGATACCTATGCACTGGTGGCTAGGATCATGTCTATTCATGTGTTTTTAGCACTTGCATCCATATATAAGTTGATTGTACATCAAATGGATGTTAAGACAGCTTTCCTAAATGGTGATCTTGATGAGGAAGTTTACATGGAACAACCTGAGGGTTTTGTACTTCCTAGAAATGAAAAGAAAGTTTGCAAGTTAGTCAAGTCTTTGTATGGCTTGAAACAAGCTCCAAAACAATGGCATAAGAAGTTTGACTCAGCAATTTTGTCAGATGGCTTTGTGCATAATAGTTCTAACAAATGTATGTATTCCAAATTCACAAAGGAATATGGAGTCATTGTATGCCTTTATGTGGATGATATGCTCATATTTGGTACGAATATGAAAGGTGTATGTGAAACCAAAATGTATCTTTCTTCTATGTTTCAAATGAAAATTTTAAATGAAGTAGATACTATTTTGGGAATCAAAATTAAAAGACATAGTGAGGGTTTTGCACTATGTCAATCTCATTATGTTGAGAAAGTACTTCAAAGATTTGAACATCTTAATATAAAGGAAGCAAATACTCTTTTTGATCGGAGCATAAAGTTGGGTGAAAACACTAGAAGAGCAATAGCACAGCTTGAGTATGCTAGTGCTATTGGTAGCATGATGTATGTTATGCATTGTACAAGACTAGACATATCATTTTCAACGGGCAAACTTTCTAGATTTACAAGTAATCCAAGTGTGGATCACTGGAAAGCAATTGGTAAAGTTCTTGGTTATTTAAAAAAAAACCATAAGTTTGGGACTTCTTTTTTCTGAATTTCCAGCTGTGTTGGAAGGTTATTCAGATGCTAGTTTGATTACTAGTGTGAGTGATAACAAATCCACGTATAGTTGGATATTCACTCTTGGTGGGGGTGTCATCTCTTGGGCATCAAAGAAACAAACGTGTGTTTCTCACTCCACCATGGAATCAGAATTTGTAGCCTTGGCGGTAGCAGGCAAGAAAGCAGAATGGCTAAGAAATATGTTGTTAGACATAGAGTTGTGGCCACAACCAATACCAGCCATTTCTATGTATTACGATAGTGAAGCCACCTTGGGCAGAGCATACAGTAAAATGTATAATAGTAAGTCTAGACATATAGGTGTAAGACATGATTACATAAGACAATTAATAGAATCTGGTACTATTTCAATTGTCTATATAAGGTCAAATAATAATTTGGCAGACCATTTAACCAAAGCAGTGTCTCGAGATGTGGATGGGGTAACATCCATTGAAATGGGACTAAAACCCTTTTTTTAAGAGAATCATCAATAGTGGAAACCCAACCTCGAATTGATTTAATCTAAAGAAGTTTAAAAGGTAACAACAAGCTATTGATACGTGATTAGTAAGAGCACTAATTTTATGTCTCATTTAAGATGAATTAGTGCAAACTGTTACGATATAATTAAGGATGAATTTTACACTCTTAATGAAATTCATAAAGAATAAATGTCTGTATAACAGGGACATAAGAAAGAACTTCACCTTTGTGAACATAGAAGTGGTGCCGCTTCTAGCAAGAGTAAAGGGTTTTCTCTTATAAATGTTCACTAAACCAGGAAGAGCACAAGGCCATAATAGTGCTAACAATAGTGGATTTCTAAATGTGTTGTGGGTGTTCTCATGTGTGTGTTGTTTCCGATTTCAACACATAAGAGTTTTGGTTTAAGCACCAAGCCACCATTAACTCTGTTGATTTCTTGAGCAATTACACTAAAGGGAGGTTTAAGTTGAAAGACACCTTCCATTATGCATGATAAGATATCAATCAAGTGAGACATATATTATTACAACCTAGTAGGGAATTGTTGTATATATAGGTATATACAAGGATAGGTTGTAATAATGATGTTTGAGTTTGGAGAATATGGTTTCATAAAGTGAAAATTCAACTTCTAGAATTTTCTAAGTGAAAATTCGAAAATCTGAATTTTTTGGAATATTCTGGAATTTTCTGCAAAATTTTCTGGTGACTGTTCAAAAAGGTTGAAGAGGTTTCATTCAATCTTTGTTAACCGTTTTATGAAAAAAATAACTAACTCTCCATACATGCTTTTTCATGAAACATAATCCTATGGGTATAAATAGAGGTTTATGTTCACTTGAAAAATAACTAACTCTACAAAATAGAAAGTTGGAGAGAAACACAAGAAATCTTGTAGTCATTCTCTAGAATTGTTATTTGTAGAACCCAACATCTTGATTGTATCCTGGAGACAAATTTGCGATAACCCTTTAGCAATAAAAGTGTGGAAGCAAATATTGTCTAAGAAAAACAATATAGTGCCTCCAAGTTATCTATTTTCTATTTGTCTTTTCTGTTAATTTTGTTCTTCCATTATTACTTTGTGCAATATTTCCAACACTTTATACATGGTTAAAGACCTACATGTGCATAGAATTGGCCTCAAAAGAAGTTGGCTATTTTAAAGCAAACATAGAAGGTAGAAAATAAAAAAATTGAGTGATAGCATTACTTGCTACAAGTTCATGCAGTTGGGACTTGGGAGATAAGGTTGAAATGACGAGGGTGAGGAACCCATGTTGGAGATGGGGAGCATGCGCAAAGAGTTAACTGGCATCTGAGAGAGCCAAGTGCATTGCACATGTCATGCTTCTCCAACAAGGAGCTTCCCACCCATCAAGTCTGTACACACGTTGAAGTATGGTGGGTGTAACTTAGTTGAAATGGATAGAGGAAGAAACACAGTATTTATAGGTGCAAATTCAAATTGGTGAGGGAGAGAGTGAATTTAATGACCATGGTATAGGACTTATTAGGAGCAATGAGTAAATTCGAAGTGTGGGTGTGGAGAAACATCTGTGCCAACTGCCAAGCCATGCCATGCCAGTATATCTAAAGAGACCCAAAAAGGTTGTTGTCTGCCTTATTTCCAAAAAAGCCAGCAACCCTTTGCTCCTCTTTAAGGATTCAATGCACAGAGAGACAAACACAAGCCTCTAAAACTTCTTTTCCTATCAATGCAATGCTATCCCTTGGATCAAGAATCTCTTGGGCCATGATGTTGGGAGTTGGGACCCACCAACATGTGGGGCATGGGCCTACACGCCCCTCTCTCTTCCTAGATCAAGTAAGGTGATCACCCTTTACTTTTTGCAAAGAATTGGATGGTGCAAGCAGAGGAGAAGAATAATGTAAGAGTGCACGTAGGCTTTGCATGTTCGGCGCAAAGTTTTTGAGTGGGATATGTCATATGCATGTGCGTGTGAGTCTGAGTGTGAGTTTTTGAGAAAGGCTGGGAGGCTTCCTAGGCAGCTATGATTCTCTGGATGCAGTAGGCCTCAGCTTTTCCCCCTAAAAATTTGTGGTGCGTTCATTGGATTCAAAGCTCCTGCTGATATATTACAAGTCAGTAATTATGTCCACAGTAAGCAACCTGAGTAAAGCTTTGAACATGGAAGACATCATGCATTTTCACCACCAAAAGAATTGAGGGTATGGCTTGTATTGAAGCATGCATATGTGAAGTTAATTCCTCACCATACCCACTTTTATGTTGTGTATTGCCACTTTTTTTTTTTTTTTTTTTTTTTAAATGAGCAAGAAATTTTGTTAAGCGTCAAACCATAACAGTACAGTACAACAACCCAAACAACAACTTTCAACTTAGTAAACACCTGCAACCAGATTACTGATTTTGGGGTTGTATCTGTTATTTTTGAGCTACTTTGAGAGATTTGATTGGTACTAGGTTCAAATTGTACTTGGAGAGATTTGATTTAATTTGAATTAAGGAAGGAATTCAGAAGAAAAGGTTCACCATATTCTACTATTGAATAAAAATTTGGGTAAACATTATGTCTCACTTGAATTGCTCCATCCATCCTCAAGAGGAAATAAGAAATGAATTCTTAGTACAACCAATCTGTTATAGATGTCATGCTAGCATCATTGTCCTACAACACTTATTTATGCATGTGAACTTCAAAAATTAGCTTCAATTGCATACTTCCTTTTAGATCTTGGTTTTTTCTTAGGGTACTGGCTTTTTTGGTGTGGAATGGTGGCAGCTTCGCAGTTTGCACTGAATTCTTCTAAAACTAGTATCATAAGATTGATCAAGTATGATTCAAGCCACTAAATTATAGTGTAATTTAGTATTATAGTTGCTCACTCGCCTCTTTCAATCCCATAAATTTGTGTTTGTTTTTGTAAAACTTGCATGGAAGTCGGATATAATAGAATAACCCAATATATCAATGAATTTATAGCCTAATAATAGTGCTTCTCCTCGTGCAATGGAGGCCTGAAATTTGATCCAACAAAAGAGAGGAAGTTTTCTTCATTAGAGATACAGATTTTGTGAGGTTTTATGAGACAAGAAAATCAATGGTGTATCTGTTGCCTATTATAAAAAGTGAAATACAGTAAATATCCACTCAATATAATATGAGAAATTGCAGTTCTGATCAGAATGACAGTGTGAATTTCACAAACCCATCATTACTGCCAACTACAATCTTCATTGCTATAGAAGAGTTTTACGTCAAGATCAAAAAAGAAGACAGACATTGTCTGCATGCTTTGCTCTGCTGTTTATCTGAAGAGACATAATATAAATCAATGCAGCAAAGCAACAACAATGTGGACGCATTCCTTCATGGCTGACGTATTGAAGAGTCGGTGAGGTTTATTAGAGCATTAGCATTGGAAAATGCTAATGCTATTCTATTTTACAATTCTAAAAACCCACAATTCTATTATACCATACAATTTTACAATACCTCCACATCCCAAAACTCTATTTTTATTAAAATATTATTTTTTTAAACTTTCTTTATTATTTCTTTAAAGTGTCAATTTTTTTTCAAATTTTGGCATGGTTCCAAATTTCCAACGGTAACATTTCTTTCCAACTGTCAATTTCTTTCCTGGGCTTTCCAAGTTCCAACAGCCAATTTTTTTCAACAGTAATTCTAATATTTTGGTTCCAACAGTCACGTATATGTCTTGGCCTTTATATAAATTTCTTCCAGTAAACCTTTTTTTTGGGGTCAAATTCAACATCTATTCCAAACACTCTACCATTTTTTTTTTTTTTTTTGAAAAAGAACCTGTGAAATGTCTTTCCCTGGCCTTTATCATTTCTTTCCAGCAAACCTCTTTTTCTTTTGTCAAATTCAACATCTATTCCAAACAAACTACCAATTTTTTTTTTTTGAAAAAGAACCTGTCAAATGTCTTTCCCTGGCCTTTATCATTTCTTTCCAGCCAACTTTTTTTTTTTGGGGTCAAATTCAACAACTATTCCAAACAATCTGCCAAATACATACACACACATATAGACATATAGAACCTGTCAAATTCAACATGCCAACTTTAATGATCCACACACACATATAGAACCTGCTAATTTTTCTTTATAGAAAGAACTTGCCAAATATCAATTTACTCAAATTTGCTAATTTTAAAAATCCACATACATACATACATACATAAACCTGCGAATTTTTTTGATCCACACACACACACATATAGACATTGTCAAATTCAACCTGCCAACTTTAATGATCCACACACACATATAGAACCTGCCAAATTTTCTTTATAGAAAGACCTTGCCAAATGTCAATTTACTCAAACTTGCTAATTTTAAAAATCCACATACATACATACATAAACCTGCCAATTTTTTTGATCCACACACACACATATAGAACCTGTCAAATTCAACCTGCCAACTTTAATGATCCACACACACATATAGAACCTGCCAAATTTTCTTTATAGAAAGAACTTGCCAAATATCAATTTACTCAAACTTGCTAATTTTAAAAATCCACATACATACATACATAAACCTGCCAATTTTTTTGATCCACACACACACACATATAGAACCTGTCAAATTCAACCTGCCAACTTTAATGATCCACACACACATATAGAACCTGCCAATTTTTCTTTATAGAAAGAACTTGTCAAATATCAATGTACTCAACATATATATATATATACATGCAACCTGCCTAATATCAATATACTCAACCTAAATCCACATACATATATATACATGCAACCTGCCAAAAGTCCACATACATATATATAAATGCAATCCATATACATAACTATTAATGTTGTCTTTAGAAGACTCATACATATATCAAATTACAATAAAACACCACACGCATAACTCACACACTTACTAAGTTCCTACAACTCCCCTTGTAATTGCCATAAATGCTCAATGAGGTCTGATTGGAGTTGAAAATGATTTTTACGGTCTCGAATACATTGATGGGTTTCAATGAACTCCGTAAATGTATTTGTGTTCTCCCGTGACAATTGTATAGTAGTATTGTCATCAATTTGCTCATAATCTAATTCCACCGCTTCATTTACATCTCGCTCATCCTCAACAATCATGTTATGAAGAATTATACACGCTTTCATGATGTCTTGAAGCGTTTCACTATTGAAAAATCTTGCAGGTCCACGCACAATTGCAAATCTTGCTTGAAGCACTCCAAATGCACGCTCTACATCCTTCCTAGTCGCCTCTTGGGCTTTTGCAAATAATTTGTTTTTGTGTCCTTGCGGAGATGGAATTGTTTTAACGAATGTTGACCACTTCGGATATATGCCATCAGCAAGGTAGTATCCCATTGTATACTCATGACCATTGATTGAGTAATTAACTGTAGGAGCACGTCCTTGTTCGAGCTCAGAAAATATAGGAGACCGTTCTAATACATTAATGTCATTATTTGACCCAGGTAACCCAAAAAATGCATGCCATATCCAAAGATCAAACGATGCTACTGCTTCCAAAACAATAGTTGGCTCACGAATGTGACCAGAGTACTGACCTTTCCATGCAACCGGACAATTTTTCCATTTCCAATGCATGCAATCAATGCTCCCTAGCATCCCTGAAATCCACGTTTTTCCCCATTGGCTAAAAGTCTAGCAATGTCTTCGTTGTTTGGGGACCTCAAGTATTCATTGGAGAAAATATCAACCACCGCTTTAACAAATTTTTTCAGACTTTTCATTGCAGTGGATTCTCCAATCCGCACATACTCATCCATAAAATCAGCTGTAACTCCATAGGCAAGCATCCTAAGTGCAGCTGTTATCTTTTGAAGAGAAGATAAACCCCATTTTTGGGCATTGTCTCTTTTTTGGATAAAGTAAGATTCATATGTCTCTACCTCATGTTGAATACGGAGAAAAAGATTCCGACTCATCCGAAATCTCCTCCGAAATAAATTAGGAGGATACACTGGTGTGTCGGCAAAGTAGTCAAGATAAAGTCTTTTATGGCCTGCCAAACGATCACGTTCGATATACCGACGACGCTTACGTTGTTTAGTTGAACCCTTAAGAACTCGCCTCATTATCTCATCCTCGTCTGAGTCGTCAAAAAGCAACTTTTTAAAAAGAGAGCGACCCATAGAGACAACCTTGAAGACAACAGTGTTAGGAAATTATTACTATTATTGAACAGGAAATTATATCACTTAAATAGCTTAAAACATACTTAAAACAGCCCCATAACAGATTTTGACAAATTCTGCCACTGAAACAGACATAAAACAGCCACATAGACAAACTTCAAGAAAAATTACACACACTTAAATAGCTTAAAACATACTTAAAACAGCCCCATAACAGATTTTGACAAATTCTTATTATGAGCTTAAGGTTTTAATGTTCTTGCTTCAAACCAAACATACTATTAACAATGCTAGCTCATCTTGTGCCAAGTAATGGCCTAATGTGCAATCTGAGAGTGGGAACAAAAATAAGCTATATTGAAAATGACTGAAATTGAAGAAACAAATTAGAATCTGTATGGATCCCTTATTTACTAAAGCTGTATTGAAAAACAAAAATACATTATGTGGGTAATTAATCAAAATGGAGAAATGCAACGTGGGTTATATAAGTATCTGCTACACTTCATTAAATTTCTGCATTAAATTTAAATTTCTGCATTAGATTTCTGCATTAAATTTAAATTTAAATTTAAATATCGGCTGATGAAGTTACTGCATTAAATTTCTCTACCACTTCAACCAAACAAGAAGCCAAATGTTCATGAGCATACTTCCCAACCATACAAAACAAAATAACATACCAAGAACCAAATTATCTCTTGCAAATTTCAGATGTTAACAAAAATAGGGTCCAGAATTCAGGTTGCAACTATTACCATTTAACCAATTGCGAAAGTTCTACACACAGCACTAAAAGACAAAACCAATTGAGTGGTACAAATACACAAATCTCATACCAAGACATTGCATCAAGCAAATCAAATAAGCCAGTTTCACAATTTCTATTAAAGATAATGCTCCTCTAGCATATCACATATTATAAAGCATTATTCCATTCACTCCTAGTCAACTTAGAAACAATGAACCAGATCATACACAATTGTGTGATCCCAAACTTACTACAGTCAATTATGCAATCAAGTTCATCATTTAGTAATATAACAGTTTCATAAAGCTATTCAAGAAGAAACAAGAACGGTAGCACTAGAAAGCACAAAATTTATAATAGCTCAATCTTTTTGGCAATAGTTGAAAAAGAGAGAAGCCAAAGGAAAAGAGACCTTGCAACAGGAAGGCTTTGGAGAGGTAGTGGAAACTTTTAATTTTGCCACAAAAGCAATTGGAGTGAAAATGAACTCCACTCCATGTGGATTTATATACCTACTAAGATCTGTGACCTCAAATCATGTGTTTAATTGGAGTGGACAAAATATAATTACTGTTTTCTGCATCTTCTGATTTTGGGGATCTTGAGAATATTTTCCACATAAATCTCCAGCTTTAAAAGTTTATCTTATTGGTTTAACGTGTTTTAGGTGTTTTACATTTAATGCCTGTTACCAAAATCATCAACTATTGATAAAAACATATTTGGTTGTATAGCATTCCAAATTTCAAACAACACTTCGGCAACACTATTTCTAGACCTGGAGTTCTAATTGAGAAAACATGGCTAAACAACCGTCTAAAGAGCAGATTGTAATCGACAATGGAATTCAACTTTCAAATATCCATGAACGTTCCAAGATCTTCTTGCGAAAAATTGCATGGAATGCTATTCCAACTCAATAAATAATTAAGGAAAGATTTGAAATGGAAGAGGACTCAAGCTTCGATATGCGTGGGGTCGTGGAGTTAGTAGAGCACTTGTTATTTTTTTTTATGGGAAACTATAAGAAATTTATTAAGAGAGAAACGGAAGAGTACAAGCTAGGAGTCGGTAGAGCATTCGTTCATTTTTGTGGTTAATAATTCAATATTAGAACGGCCAATCAAAGTCCTAGTCCTAGGCTAAGGAGTACAGTCTTGGAAATAAGCTGATGTTTGAACCACTACCTATTGATCCTATATTGGTAGTTAGAGATATCCAGAGTCTGTAACTCTCATTAAGATGGTGAGGGAGTGTGAAGGAAATTTTAGGGAGCTGTAGAGCCCTCCTTTTCCAGGCTCCAGGTATAGTCAAGAAGTATTTTGATATGTCATGATCAGAAGGCTGATCAGCTTCATGTGTGGACTGTCTCACAAGAGAAAACTACTGGATGACTTCCTCGTGATCAACAAGTTATGAAGAAAGGATCATTGTTGTAGTCTGTAACTCTATGTGGACCGACCCATCAGCTTCATGTGGAGACATTTCATGTTTTAAAGCCACTGGATGACTTCCTCATTATCAAGAAGCTAATAAAAAGGATGGATGCATTATTGTATTCTATAACTCTATAAAACTAGAAATAATGGTAAAAAAAGTCAAAATAAAACTTAAAACTAGAAATAAGTAAGAATAAATTTAAAGATACAAAAAATCCACGTGAAAGTATTAAATCTATGGTAACATACTAGAATAATTTTCAGAAATTTGATGTCTGACTACTCTTCACTCCTAAATCATTTTTCCACTTTCTTGTTTTGATTTTGATTGTGATTTTTTCTATTTTTGCCCTCACTCTTCACTCCTGGACTGTACAATACAATTAAACAAAAATAAAGGAAGTAAGAAAAAAGCTTGAAAGAAAGAAAACAAGAAAAAGCTACTTACATATAATTTAAGAAGTTAACATATGCATATTATGGCTTAACATTTATTCTTTTCAGATACAGGTCTGAAAGAAAGAAAACAACAAAAAGCTACTTACATGCCTAGCAAGTGTGCTGCAAACATATAAAGATACAGGTGTGGTGTATATATATATATATATATATATGAGATGCAATTAACAAATTAAAGTATTACCTTGAGAAGCATATGGCTGAGACATTGAGGAGTTAGAAATATCATAAACAGTGTCACAATTTGTAATAAGTAGGAATATATCTCAATTCTCAACATGCCATTACCAAAATACTTGCTCCATTTAAACAGTGTTTTCTAACATATATAAAAAACAGCCACACAAATGGGGTAGTGGCTTCTAATCTCACCAAACAGCCACACAAACAACAGTAAAACAGCCACACAAACAGCAGTAAAACAGCCACATAAACAGCTAGCAAACTTAACTATCATAAACAGCCAAAGAAACACCCTTAAAACAGAATTAAACGGACTTAAAACAGATACCAGCAAGCAACTAACTATCAGAAAAAATTAAATAGAAGTATAAAACTGAAAACAAACTTAAAGTTGGAACAACCAATTGGTAGAAGATATGATATCAAACATAGAAAATACATAAGTTTTTCATATAAACAAAAATGATGTGATTACATAAGTGGCACAACCTACTTCCAATTGATCAAGTTGGAACAATACATCACCTACATGTTCCAAACCTACGCTTAAAACAAGCCACTACCAAAATAAGGTTACTTACAAAATGGCATCTACATATGCCAAACCCAACCCCAAAATAATTTACTACCAAAATAAGGTTACAACAAGACATCTACATGTTCCTTGGGTCAACTCCAACTTGTCTTGCAAGGATTTGATCCTTGAGATTTTCAAAATAAAGTCTTTCTTTGTCATTCATGCCACTTGTATCCATGGTCATTATTCTTCCCTCCTCCTTAATAGTTTTAAGACGAAGCTTTTCCGCTTTGATGCGAAGAGCCTCTTGGTCTTGTTCATGTGATGCCTCAATATACTGCAATTTTTTCGCCAAATAATCATCGAAACCCTTATCACCATCTGTCCTCTTTCGCTTAGCCTTTTCGGCTTTTCTACCAATTGGTCTCTCTAGTACCACTGTGTCATCATCATTACTATTAACTTGATCGATTGAACTTGGAATTTGAGGGAGCCTTTTTGATCTTTCCTTAGGCATACTCCACTTTGGTTGGTTCTTCAACGCAACCCAACAATGTTCATAAGCAAAAGCTATGTATTTGCCGGTTGCTGGATTTGGTGTAGCTTTATATAGATCCTTTGCTTCTTTCAACTAAAGTTTTTTTAAAAGATAAAATAATTAAAGTCTTGAAACTATAAAGGAAATTAATATTGTGTCACTATTGCAATATAATTTATACCTTGTCCTCGTCAGTTGTACCGCTTTTATTTCGAGCTTCCACTTTAGCCATGAGCCCAGCAAACCTACTTGTCTCCCTCTTAATATTTCCCCATCGACTTGATAGGGAGGTACTAGAACGTGTGGTTCCGTAAGTATTGTTCTTGCAAAATGATTCCCAAATTTTCATCCAAAATTTGTCACCCTTTTGTTCAGTACCATGCACAGCATCCATGCTAATGTTAAGCCATGTAGAGATGAGGAGGAGGTCCTCATCTACACTGAAGTTGCCACCACGTTTAGAGGTGACAATTTCAACTTCCGGTAAAGAATGGATGGGCATTGAAGGATTTTGAGACTCACTTAAAAATGGTTCCACAAAATCAGAATCCGCTTGTAAGAAATTACCATATTGTTCATAGTCTTCTTGCCTAGCCATCCCTTTTAAATAGGGAACTTAAAACAATTAGTGTATGAAGTCAATTAGTGTATGAAGAAAACCCCATATCAGAAGTGACTACCAACCCCTATTTTGGTAGGTAGATTCATGGTACTTAAAAGAGCATGCATCATTGTTGTTTTTAATTAAGGTAGATAAATAGTACTAGCTAGGAAACAAGCAAATATTAGTAGTTTAAAAAAGTTAAAGAGATAAGACCCACACACAGGCCACAGACAGCTGAGCTCGTGCCTATCCAAATAGTACGGCCAAAAGTAAAACCATAAAAAGTAAAAGACAAACCAGTAGTATATCAGTATCATCAATTAGTTGCATCACCCATCCTACCCCATATTGATTACCCAATAACAACATGCCACGTCATGATTCTACAGTGACCACCATCCTATGTAGTACAGCAACAACAATACATGTACATGTAAAAAAAAAACACACACAATGTGATTTGTAGGTTTTTTATTAGTATATTTTTCAATTTTTGCTACCATCAATCAAACACTCTGAAAGCAAAAACAAAAGCAAACGCAGTGTCTTGAGAATTTCAACTATCGATCCCCCTCATCATCGCCATTATGTGACATACCACCCTAGGCTTTTGCTAATTGCTATAAATAATTTGGCAATGTTTTTTTTTTTTTTTTTTTTTTTGGGTAAACATAATTACCATTTTATTTCTATTGAAAATATCTAGAAGTGATAACATGTTGAACTATAAGATATTTGACTGTAGTGTTGCAAGGGTGATTATTGAAGAAAACTTATTCGGACTAATTGAATTTCTAACCTATAAGATATATGTTGAACAATATATTGCCCAAGATAAAAATACAGGATTTCTAATTCAATTGCTACAATTAGGTCTCATTTAAGTGAATAAAACCTTCAATAAATTTTATTTAAAAAAAAAAGGGAGAAGAAGAAGAAGAGGAAGAAAAACCGTTTAGTCAATGAAATACCCAACTTCCATTTGGCTAACAGAATGTTCTCTCTCTCTCTCTCTCTCTCTCTCTCTCACACACACACACACAGTATATCTCTTAATGAAGATTAAACACTGAAGCAAATAACTGTTTATAAAGACAGAAATCCAATGATTCAAAAACACCTGGAGAAACTGAATTAGATTGATCACAAAAGGGCTCAAGACTAGATCCTAAGGTGTTGAAACTAAAAATTAAGAGACTATGCAGAAAAATACAAGTTTTTAGCAACTTCTATGGAGAATCCTCATATCATAAACAAAATTTACTCCCTTGAACCTCTTTTGTAAACAATAAAACACAAATAAATATGGCCACTTATAAAACTAATTGAGCTGTGCCTGTGGCAATTCAAGCAATCCCACATATAACCCATTAATCATTTCTCTCTATACGTTACCATTACTTTTTGCTATCACAGAAAGCCACAGCAAAACCTTCCAATTAGCATAACCCATTAATCATTTCTCTCTATGAGTTGCAACTAAATACTAAATAGAATACAAGGGGTACAGAACGGTTACAGAGGGGTACAGAAACAAAGAGAAAACAGAGAAGGGAGAGAAATAGATAGAGAGAGATACTTACTAGTAATTGAAGATGAACTGAGCAAACTTTCTGAAAATCAACAACAAAAACTCTGCAAACATCAACAACAATTCTTTGATCAAAACTCAAACACAAACACAAGCTGAAACCCTCTTTTTATTGCAGAGAGAGAAAAGAAACACAAACACAAAACTCATACATTGATCAAAACCCACCTTTCAGTCAGCACCAAAACCGACGGAGCTGAATCCCCCAACACCGACGGAGCTTCGTTTTTGCAAAATCTGAACCAAACCCAAAAACCCTTGAGAATGGGTGAGGGTGAATCGGTTGAGATGGGTGAGGGTGAATCGGTGAATGGGTCAGGTGAGGGTGAATCGGTGGATGGGTGAGGGTGAAGCTTCAGCGATGGAGATGGGTGAGGATGAATGGGTGAGGGTGAATCGGTTGAGATGGGTGAGGGTGAATCGGGTGAGAAATTTCGGAGATGGAGATGAGTGAGAAATTTCGGCGATGGTGATGAAGTGTGAAATTTCGAAGATGGTGATGAAGTGAGAAATTTCAGAAATGGTGATGAAGTGTGAAATTTCGGAGATGAGAGACCAAATGGAGAAATGATGAAGTGTGAAATTTCGGAGATGAGATGAGAGACCAAATGGAGAAATGATGAAGTGTTAAATTTCGGAGATGAGATGAGAGAGCAAATGGACAAATGATGAA
The DNA here is from genome assembly GCA_032727855.1 of Quercus ilex subsp. ballota. Classification (NCBI taxonomy): domain Eukaryota; kingdom Viridiplantae; phylum Streptophyta; class Magnoliopsida; order Fagales; family Fagaceae; genus Quercus; species Quercus ilex. The sequence continues at coordinate 31,200,217 of CM064919.1, forward strand.
GGGTGAAATTTCGGAGATGAGAGACCAAACGGAGAAACAGAGAGGGAATAGAGAGAGAAGTCCCCGCGCAGAATGGACTGATGAGAGAGAAGTTTGGGGGGGAAACACGCATAAAATATATTACTTCTGATACAATAGTTGCTACAGTGCAATTCTATGTTTAGAATTGCACTGTAGCACTATTGCAAAAAAATTTGCAATAGTGTCATATACAATTCTCTGATGCAGTGAGTTTTAAGGCTAAAAATGCTATATTTCTCTTAGATTTGGCTTTAGCATTTTCCAATGCTAATGCTCTTACATTCACAGTGATTCTTTATAATGAATAGAAACTGTTCCACACTTGAATCACCATATATTGTCTTGTGGAAGAACATAGATTCTAGTTGAGGTCATTACCAAATCTAGGGACTTAAATACTGGCGTGTACATGAACTGGTGCAGTAAATGCTTTATTTGGTCGTACGCTCTTATGTATTCAAAGGGCTTTTGAAACTCAATCATGCCTCCAAGAAATTAAATTCTACCATACTTGATGCATGTTTGACTTTGCCTCAAGACTGAGGAACAGCAACAAAACAAAAGGTACTTGAATGTGCATTAATATTAGGAGTGAAATATTTTAGTTTTTTCTTGGACCTACTACTATCCAATCAAATCTAATGCATCCGAGGAGTGTACTTGCCATACTTTATCATGACTTATATCTTTCTATATTTTATAAGTGGTAATAATTACACAGTGTACGAAATACACAACTAAAATCATGTTAACACAATTTTAGTTAAGATTGTCAGTGTACAGTTATAATTAGCATTTTATGACATCAATGTTAACAAGTTGGTAATGGTAGGTTGAGGGCAGAATTATAGACGAATATAGTTACCCTTCCCCTTGGAGAGGATTAAAGAGGAGCAACGCCCTCTTATGTATCATAGCTTTCTAATTACATTGTCATTTTGGTATATAATTTAGTATATAAATTGAAAACTGTATGCTTGAGAAAGCTTCAGAAAGCTTATTTTTATTTTTTTAATAGCGAGATCCATTATAAATTATAATAAATGCCTCTGTTTCTTGAAGAACTGACATGACTAGACTGTACGCAACTGGTTAAGAAGATGGTACTGCAGCCAGGGTCATTGAAATTTTGAACTGGCCAAATTCAAAATGACAGAAAACCAATTTCTTATGCTTGACTGCTCATAACTCATTTAAAATCTTTTAAAGAAGATAATGATAACCCATGAATTAAGCTGAAAATCACATCTATAAGAGACATATTTACAACTCATTTTCATATCATACTACATTCAAGCGCCTAGGGATGGCACATTCTTTTTGTTCACACTGGCAAAGCCCCTCTTTCCCTGCTAGCAAATCTGCAAAATGGAATCACCTTCTGATACCAGTCATCACTTGAAATTGAAATTCACTTGGATGATATAGAGCATCCAGCATCCTGATCTGATCGACATTGTAAACTATGTATTCCTTGGATAATAAATAACCCTGCAAGAAACATTTAAATTTTAGAAGACATGCACTAAGCTATGTACCCTCATTATTAAGAGCCCTGCATAAATATTGAACAAACGGTAAAACAATCACAACCAAAAAAAAAAAAAAGAGGAAAAAAACACATGGCAGTTTCTAAATTTTACTGCCAAAATTTTCTAATTCATAATGCATTACACCTTACGGTCAATATGTTTAGCTCTTCCGAGGGGAACAACAACACCATCCTCAAGCGTCTGAGCTTCTGAGAGATCAGGTCCAGTACCTCCCAACACCTTTTGTTCTGCAACAAAACATCAGATTTTAATCCACATCGACTTTAAAAGTCTTCAGTATGATAATTAGTCTTGACATTACTGGTAATTCCATGCAATAATATGAGCGCATTTTCATATTTCAACAATTGAATTCAGCAATTCCACTTTGTCAGAGCAAGGCAGATGGAGGCAGATGGAATGATTCAGGTGTCAATTAAAAAAAACCTGATAGGTCTTTTACAAGTTAGGCTATGCGCAAACCTGATAGAATACAAGTTAGGCTTAAATATTTTTAAGTTATTGATGGAAATTTTCAGATCACATGATGCGAAAACACACACACACACATTTATTAGTATTTATGAATCTTGAGAGGAAAACAATGACCTTGGCATAAAATGCCAGTCCAGTTTGTAAGCCGAGAACCATGCCATAAGAGCATTCTATTTTTCACACTGTTAAACTGCTTGCAGGAGTAATAGGCAGTTAGGATTTAAAACCTAACATATTACTTATATATCAGAACCTAATGAAACAAATAAAAAATTGCTAAAAAATATCTGCAATGAGAGAAATATTTTGTAATAAAGGTCTTTTACGTTCATAGTAAATGCCTCGTTACCTTTTTAAAGTGTTCAGATTCACCCTCTCTTGATACCCAGAATATTTGAACAATGTCTACAGTAATTTGAGTGTGTTTTTGCATGAGTGTTCTGCATATATTTTGCAACCTGAAAAGATGAGGTAACAAAAACTATGTATCAGATCTATATACCAAAGTGGCCAGCTAATAAACCAACTCCTGGAGTCAGCTATATTTTGCACATGTTATAGTTTGGGGGCATTCTTTTTCTGCCCTTTGGGGTGTGTGTGTGTAAATAAGTATTACTGTTAAAACTTCTAAGGTTATTACCATAGAGAATTCCTCAGAATCAACTTCAAGAGGTGACAGTTCAGAATGAAGCCGTTGGTAATGATAATACAAGGGGTCGCCCTACAATGACAGCAGAGCTGTAAATAAGTAAATTACAGTAGTGATAAATAGAAATAAAAGCTAACTCAATATGAATAAGTAGGTCCATTTTCTCTGATGTCTTAAATGGAATGATAAAAATAAGTAGGATCATGTGCTCTTTGCATATATTACAATGGCTTCTTAAAAACCTGCAAATATGACTTTCAGAAACTTTCCAGACACAGCCGGTCAAAAATTAAAAAGGAGACAAGTGAATAAGTAATACCTCTACTCCAGTGTCATCTTTCAACAGCTTTGTTGCAACCTCAATTTCAGATAGGGCCTCAACCTTCAATTAGATGCAAGAAGTTGATCAGATCAGTGTTTCACATAATCAATAGCAACTGAATAAATTTCCAAATACAACCAAAATCTCACTGATAGGCCACAGCAGGGGTTTACATAAAAGAATACTATAGCATCTAATATCCCTGGAAATAAAATAATATAATACCAAAGTTGTCAAGAAAATAATTAAACCCCAAAGTAGGGTCCTATGCCCGCCCTCCACAACCGAAACGAGAAGAAATGAAGGTAACTGTGACAATATGGATATATTGAATTAAAGAAAAAAAGGGATTACCATTTCCAACTTGTGTTTGAACTTCTAAGGAGAGTCTATTACAAATTCACCTGCCATCATTTATACTTACATATTAAAATAGATGCCATTTTTGAGAGAAAATAGACAACCCCCTACTGTATCCCTAGTTTATTAAGTGTACAGTGGAGAAAAAAAGAGAGGACTTGCGCATTTTCTTAAATTCAAAGTCATGGGGAATAACAGTGTAGAATTTTCTGCAAGAAACCATCGATTAAAATTAGAATCTCAAACTTCTTGAAGCTAGAATGCATGATTCAAAACCAAAACAACATAAAAGGAAAAATAGTTCACTTGATAAAAAAAACATCATAAGTGCTGTTTAAAATGCAAAGCTAATTTAGTCAAGCACCTGAAAAATACAGTGTAACAGCTCTCTAGCTAAGAAGGAAGAATCTTACCCACTTAATTGCTCAAGTTTTCTCCTATCAGATTGGCCAATCACATTGGCAATCCTCTTCAGGACATCATAACCCTAGACATTGTCAAAGAAAATTAATTCATGGAGTGTTCTCAGAAAACAGTGGTGCAAGAAAGAAGGCAAAAGATATTGCAATATAAAACTACAGCACACAAAGTGTAGGCAGAGGAACTACGCACAACCCATTTAAAAGCTAGGAAGCACAGACACAAGCATGGGTATGAGTATGGCGTGAGCAATTTCTGAAAAAAGTTTAACATCAAAATGGTCGGTATAACACCAATATGACACAGGTATGACACGGATACAACACAGGTATAGCATCCTAAATAAAGTGTCCATGCTTCCTAGTTTAAAAGTTTAGTTGATTTTAGGATATAATTAATCATTGAAAATTCCTGTCAAAAGTTCTTCATGATATCCCTGAATCAAGTATTCCCTAAAAGTAGTTAATCAATAAAATAGAGATTTTTCTCAAATATACATAACTAATAGTCTATTCTGTTATAATTTTACCTCCAAATCAAATATAAGCAAAAGGAAACTTCCTTGCATCTAATAAAGACTTACCTTCATAATTGTTGATTTGCCTAGCTTTCAAGTGGCAGCTTATTAGCATTGTATCCTAAATGATAATGTACAAATCAAATCTTTGTAAAAATAATTAAAGAGAAACAATTACCATATCAATGAAATATATTTTGATATATAGCATATCAAAATATTACAACTCAAAGTAAAGCATCCATCAAAACACACTTTATTTTTTAAATGAACTAACCAATTATTTGTCATGCTTTAGCATTTTTATGATCATCTGCATGATATCCTCTATAGAGTAAATGATTGATCAACTAACCAATTTCCGTCATTCGCTGCTTCATCATGCTGACATTGCAGATAAGAGAGATAAATTTTGCAACGCGTGCCTGAAGTTGTGTTTCCTGAGGTTGAATTCCTAAAGCAGAATCAGGCTTTTCTTTGACCTGATAATCATTATTAAGTATTCAGTAGCAAAAAAAATATAATCTGGTTCTATATTATTTCTATTTTTGGTCAAACAGAAATATGGGATAGGGAACAGGGATGATACATCCTTATACCTCCCACTCTTGAAAGCAGAGAGATAAAACTTGACTAAAATAGTCTTTTAGCAACCTAATGATGTTCAAAAATACATCTATCTGGATGGTGCTTAAAAATCCCCACCCCCACAACACCTTCTGTAAATGGTCCATCATCACTGATGCATGATAAAGCCAAAAATAAATTTGTTCCATACATGAGAAGTGAGAACAGAAATCAGTAAAATCGCCTTTCTTTTGCTTCCTTTTTTATCACACAAGGGAGAGGGGCTGGAGTTTTCTTGTTAAATAAAAACAACGTCTACTTCAAGCATTCAGCACTTTAGAGAAAAATATAAATTTAGAATCAGGAGTACTCACATCTGATTCTTTTTCCTGCTCACCATAATCCATTTCCAACCAAGTATAACTCTTTGGGTGGCAAATGAACTCTTTTTCGAGTGGACCAGAGGTTCCTGGTCTTGGCAAAGAATTTCTGTTCAAACTCCTGGATTGCACTGTAATGTGATGTGTACAGATCAAATAACTTGTCTTGACCCTTTATACTTACTCTCCCCCACCTATTGTAAACCATGAATGCACTGCCATCATCAGATTCTGCAAGTAATTTGAAACATGTCAGTAAAAGTTCAGGATGCTAGATTACTAGTGCAACGAAGTAACAAACCAAGCTCTCGAGTGCATTACCAAACTAGATTATATGTTCAAGCTTGGTTCATTTTATTGTCAAGAAAGTTCTTGCTTCTTCACAAGCTACTTGATTAACTTATTTTTTCTCATATATGGAAAAAACTACAAAATCTTTTTACCCTTCAAAAATACATGCTAATAATTAATATCTAAATTTAGTTGAAACTATATTATTTGGGTTAATTAGATAGAATGATAAGTTGCTTTGACACAAAATAGGAAAGGGTCTCATTACAATTACAAATACACCCTTCTCTATTTATCCATGGATCCTTTACTCATAATGAATTTCATTTATAAAACTATAAAAATTAATTTACCAACCTTGTAATGTTAAAAATTATACTTACTTTGATTACAAAATGGGCTTTTTAAATTATCAATAAATTTCAATTAATAAGTTCCACTTCAAGGGGGTTTAGGGATGCGAAGTCTAGTGTGGCAAACCGGCATTTGATGTCTCATGAATTTATTTATAAACTTATACAATTCAATCTTAAGTCTATATAAGTATATTTCAAATATTTATACATATAAACATATAAAATTATATATACTTTAATTGAGCATCGTACTGACGAGCTTGTTTACAAGTACATTATTACGTATAAGCTTGGCTTTTTAATAATCAAGCCTAAATTTAGGCTTTAGCTTAGCTCGTTTACTAAATAAATGAGCTAAAGCCAGATAATTTGGACCTCAAATTTAAAAAATAAAAACAACCAGCATTGTTATCATAAGAAGTTTCACAGTTCACAAATTGAATCTAAATCTTCACTCCAGCCTATAATTGTTTTTGGATGGTCGCATAGACCATATCACACCAATTTATCATTGCAAAAACTTGTTTAGTTTGGAGAAGAGGAATATGTATAATGCATAATCAATAAATTGAGAAACAATCAGGGATTGAATCAACTAGAACTATAAATTGTTTTTCATTCAAACATCACTATTGACACAACTTCCTACTCAATATACTTTCATGATTGAAAATGAATTAACCAAAAAAATATTAGAGTAAATACAATTTGCAAGGAATCAAGAGCTAACCAAGAGCTTGAATCACATATAATTTATTATTATTATCCCCAACGTTTGTCTGGTTCAACATGGCATCATATATTTCATCATCCTGCATCATAAAAAGCAACATTCAGTCCGAGTTCAGAAAACCAAATACTAATCAGAACACTAAAAAAATTATTGATATTAATTGTGCTCTACTGAACAAAACGTCCACTCATTCACTACATTGTGCTACAACAACTATAAGACTTGCCAGATGCAAAACATGGTAATGGGCCTTTATGTCATTTGGAAGCCATTGATCCAGCACTGCCGCTCCCTTTTTGGTCGCTTTCACAATCTTCTCCTCCTTGCTTTCACTTTCTTCTTCATCAGCTGGCACCATAAAGTTTATATACTAAATAACTCTTCAACTCAATCAGAACCAAACCATAAAAAAAAAAAAAAAGCTCCACTTCTTTGTTTTTGAAAACAACTCAAAAGAAATGCAATGCAAATAGTGTTGGCTCCACATTCTCTTAGTTTCATAACGACAAATTATCAATTGTACCAAAAGCTTAAGCTATTAGAACACTCCACCTCACATGGGGCCTAGACTCCCCCTAAATGGGAGTAGAGTGGAGACAAGGTTTTAACTTAGGAACATTGCTATGATACTATTATAAATTACCGATTGTGCCACAAGCTTAAGCTATTATGAGATAATGAATTTAATCATTTAATCATATCCTAACACATAAAACTATAAAAACACCTCAAATAAGCTAAATCAAAACAAAACTTTTTTCTTATTGAGTTCCACATACGAACTATGTTATACTACATATACGACAGTTACCAGTCGGTACTGAACTCGCAAACCCAGTTGCCTAGTTCCTCATTTCCTACATTTTCTCAGCAACCAAACACAGCACAAAGAAAGAAAGAAAGAAAAAAAAGAGTAGATACCTTGAGGACAGTCCTGTAAATCGTGGTTTGAATCTTTAGAGAGTCTTTCTATGAGTTCTTTCTTAGACCCAGTTGCGGAAATTCCTTGAAGAGCAGCTTGTTGACGCAATTGCTGAATGCCCATTTCTCTAAACTTCTCAACGGCCATGATTTTCTCCTGGGACCCAACTGAATCCCCATTTTCCGAGTCCCTATCTCTCTTCTTATTGGCTGATAAACCATTTTTCTGCACCAGTTGATTGCTTGTTTTCTTTGCGCAGAGCTGCTCCGAGTCGTCGAACCTGTCAAAGAAAACAATCAGTTAGACTTACAAAAGAGAGAAAAAGAGTTTTGTGAATGTGAGTGAGTGAAAGAGAGCGAGAGACAGAGAGAAAATAACTACAAAACCCAAACAATATTATTAATTAGGCAACGTTTCAAATATATTACATTTTTAACAATTCAACTTCAAATGAGTCAATTTTACTGTTCATATTGCCTATTTTTGCGCCACGTAGATAAAGAAATCGAGTCCTTTGGACTCATTTCTTTGTATAGAAAACAACTCCGGCGAAGTCAATTTCTTTGTATAGAAACCAAAATCCCAGCGACCCAGTACAACTACAAACTGCAAATAGCCTCAATCCCCTCAGGCGACCAATTCAATTCCAAAAAAAACGAAACCCAAATAGGAATGACAAATCCAAACCCAAATGAAACCCAAACCCACGAATGACAAATCTGATCTGATCTGATCTGATCTCGAAATGGAGTCGTCGTCGATGTTTGTGAAACTGGAAGACTTCGGTCAGACAGACCTGACTCGGCGGATCCTTGAGGTTTTGTTGAACGCCGACTCGGAGGGTACGACGGTGCTGGAGCTCATTCAGAACGTCGACGATGCAGGCGCCACCACCGTCCGACTCTGCCTGGACCGCCGTGTCCACCCGCTCCATCCCAGTAGCTATAAGTAATTTGGAGTCTCATTTGAAATACAAGCTTGATTCAATAGGAATTTAGATTGAATAGCTATACACAGAAACCGACTTCAGAGAAGTCGTTTTCTATACAAAGAAATCAACTTCACTGAAGTCGATTTCTTTGTATAGAAAACGACTTCGCTGAAGTCGGTTTCTGTGTATAAGAAATGAGTCCAAAGGACTCGATTTCTTTATCTATGTGGCGCAAAAGTAGGCGATATGAACAGTAAAATCGACTCCTCTGAAGTCGAATTGTTAGAAATGCAATATGTTTGAAACGTTGCCTAACTAATAATATTGTTTGGGTTTTGTAGTTATTTTCTAAAAAATCCCGTTGTATCGCCATGAATTCGCACAGAGACATATCGAGTTGTATGTGTTTGAACTTTGGAGTTTGAAGTTGGAAAAAAAAAAAAAGCTTCACTGAGGCGAGGGACATATAAACGAGGTTGTAACAACCTTAAACGTCGTCGCTTCACCAAGAAGATTGCACAGCACGATAGACTCAACGCGGGCTTTGAAGTTTGGACTTTTTGTTTTGAATGGGCCCAAGTTGCCGAATCCCAACAACTTTTAGCGGGCACTGAAATGATATGTGATTGAAATAATGTGACTATGGAAAAACATTTTAAGAAAATGAATTGATATGTGATTGAAATAATGTGACTATGGAAAAACATTTTGAGGCCCAATTTTTTTTTTTTTTTGAGAAAATGAATTGATATGTTGTGATTAGTCTATACTACTATTTAAGGGGTTTTCCTTGTTTGGACCGGATTTTTTTTTGTTCCAAAATGCTCATATTTTCCTAGGTTTAAGTAGAAACAAAACTAAAGGATAACACTATAAAAATATATCTTTACTTGTCACTTAAAACATTTCCTACAAAATAAAACCACTCTCCCACTAACCCACTTATTCAAAACAACTATACGTTTACCTTTAAAAAAAAAATAGAAAAACAAGTAAAAAAAAAAAGTTAAAATGCCTACAAAATAAGCCAACAACTGCAATTACAAATTTCAAAAGACCCGTTTCTATCTCTTAACTCCCACCCAAGCCAAAAAACAAGAACCCACTCCCCACACAAAGTTCTCGCTAAAGCTACCCACATTCAAAACTACCTTATCAGATCTTCAATTTTCTTCTTTAAAAAAAAAAAAAAGGAGGATAGATCTTCACTTTTGACAGAAATTTGGCCATCCTTATTTCCTCCTCATTAGATTAATGGCCACAAGACTACAATGGTGGTGAGTGTTTTGATCCAATTTTTTTTTATTTTTTTTATTTTTTGCTATAGATCTTTTAGAAATCTATTTGTTTAACACTATTATCTATTGTCATTACTATTTGGGGATTTTCGCATAACAAGAGATCGACTTGACGAGGGTATGTTATATTTTGTCAAATTTCTCAACAGTGGTGGGTCTCTTATCCTATTAACGCGCGCGTGCACACACACACACACACACACACACACACACACACATATATATATATATATATCTTTTATTAAACTCCTTTGCATGTCCACTCCATTGGTGAGGTGTTGGCTGTGTAACCACGATTCTATTGTTTAGAATTATTTAATAGTTATCCTAATTGTTGTTGTTGCTATGTATTCTGATTCATCCACACAGAACACGCTTGATGATCAATCGAGCAAGGAATGACTGGAGGGTGGAAAGAGTTGCTTCCTTCAACATAATTCCTAGCTGCCAAGGTATTTTTTTTTTTTTTTTTTTTTTTGAAACTGAATCATTCATTTCATTCAAGAGTAAGGCATAACAGCCAATGCAAGCTTAGAACTGACAGAACAAGACAGCAAAGAAAAGTAACAAGATAGACCACAAATAGACCAGCCCACAAGCTAATTCTTTTAGCTGAACCTATCTATACCAAGAATATCAGCTACAATATCTGGTGTTGTACCAGTCCAGCTCTTCAACTCTCCACCTCTTTTGGCCTGTTGAGCAAATTCATGGGCTATCTTGTTGCTATTCCTACTTATGTGTCTAACCTCTGCCATCTTAAATTTGGACATTTCAAGGATGGTATCAGAAATGATGTTGCCAGCCAAACCTTTACAATCTTTGTCTTTTACTGCCTGGATAGTTTGCAGAGAATCTCCTTCCAAAATGACATTCTCCAAGCCTAACTCCATAGCTAGGATAGCACCCTTTTCCATGACCAAAGCTTCTGTTTCCTCCATTGCAAATTTCCCGGATAGAGGCATGCTAACAACTGTAAAAATCTGACTCTCCCAATCCCAAATGACAATACCAATTCCAGAATGACCATCCTCAATTGGGATTGCACCATCCACATTTATGAGGAAAAAACCTTCTGGAGGGGGTCTCCATTCTCTAGGCTACTTCTCTTTCCTTGTTGCTGAGGAATTATTTGCAGTCTTAAAATCTTCCACATTCTAATTGCTGTCCCCCACACCTGATCTGCTGTAGTTTTGCTAGCTTCAAAGATTAATTGGTTTCTGTGGTACCAGATCGTCTAGGCTACACCAAAAAAGATTTCCAAGTCACGTTGGGTTCCCTGGCTTATTATTGTGAGAGCCAGATCAGAAATATCACCCCTGCCCTCCAAAATATTTCTCGGGCCATCACACCACTTTGACTAAACTGCCTTTGCTAACTCACACTTTAGAATGACATGCTCTATAGCTTCTTCTTCCTTCTTACATATGGGGCATAGGACATTAACTTGGATTCCTCTTCTATTTAAATTCACCATGGTGGGTATTGCATTCATGCACAAACGCCAAGCAAAAATACGAATTTTTTCTGGAATATTCAATTGACGTATTCTTTTCCATAAAGGGGCACATACATCTCACCTTGAAGTCTCACCTTGGCTATCTGAATCCAGCATTTTCTTGGCAACATAATAAGCACTCTTCATAGAAAAAATTCCTTTTTTATTACCCACCCAAATTATGGAGTCCATCGGGAGACGGTGGCTTAAGGGAATGTTAAGAATGGTATTCACCTCAAAAGGTAAGAAGATCTCAATCAACCTGTCCCTTCTCCACATTTTGGTGTCTTCATCTATAAGGGATGATACCATTGGAAAGTCCCCAAAGTCTTTTGGAGAAGATATGACCTTATAAGTCGTAGGAGTTGGTAGCCATTTATCGTCCCAAATGTGTATTAGTTTACCATTCCCCACTCTCCACCTAGTGCCTTGCTTAAGAACCTCCAAGCTTTTGTGAATACTTCTCCACGCATAAGATGGGTTACTTCCAATACTCGCCCCAAGAACATCGCAGTTTGGAAAGTATTTTGCTTTATACAAGCGGGCCATCAATAATGATGGTTCTTCAAGCATCCGCCAGTCCTGCTTTGCAAGCATAGCCAAGTTAAAAGCTTGGAGATCTCTAAAACCCATGCCACCTTCCTTTTTTGCTCTGCACATTTTTGACTAGCCAACCCAAGCAATCTTGGACTCTTGATGCTTTTGTCCCCACCAAAAATTCCTCATCATTCCTTCCATGTCATCACAAAGACTCTTTGGAAGCAAAAGCACCCCATTGCATATGTTGGCACAGCCTGAGCCACCGCTTTTATAAGTATTTCCCTACCTCCAAGAGATAATAGTTTCTCCTCCCACCCCATGAGCTTCTTCCCAACCTTCTCTTTAATTTCGTTAAAAACTTGTTTCTTGGATCTGCCAATCATGGAAGGCAGCCCCAAGTATTTCTTTGGCTGGGTATCTTGCATTGAACCAAGAATATCCTTCACCTCTTTTCTTTTCTCCTCCTTTGTATTTCGGCTAAAGAACACTGATGATTTATCTGTGTTAATCTTCTGTCCTGAAGCTTCTTCATACTTTTGAAGGATTCTTAGTACCTCCCTGCTTTCTTGCCCACTTGCTTTGCAATATATGATGCTATCATCGGCAAAAAGGAGATTTGTAACAGTAGAGCAATTTCTACAAATTGAGATTCCAGAAAGTCTATTGTTTCTAGTTGCTTCCAAAATTAGAGCTGTAAAACCCTCTGAACAAAGAAGAAATAAGTATGGAGATATTGGGTCTCATTGGCGTAGTCCCCTTATGGGGGTGATATAGCCTTGGGCAACCCCATTAATAAGCACAAAGTAAGACACAGTAGTTATGCAATTCATAATCAAGCTAATCCATTTTTTATTAAAGCTCATTCTCTCCATGAATTTCTTTAAAAAACACCATTCTACCCGGTCATAGGCTTTACTCATGTCAAGCTTAATGGCCATATAGCTTTCTTTTCCTTCCTTCTTTTTTAAGTAGTGCATAATTTCAAAAGCAACTAGGACATTATCTATTATTAGGTGGCCAGAGACAAAAGCACTTTGATTTTCTGAAATGATGGTGGAGAGGATTGGTTTCAATCTATTCGCTAGGACTTTGGATATAATTTTGTAAGACACATTGCACAGACTTATAGGCTGAAATTCATTCATTTTGGTGGGGCTATTTTTTTTTTTTTTTTTGTATGAGAGCAATATTTGTTTGGTTTAGGATTGCTACTGATGCATTTGAGTTTAGGACATTCAAAATAGTACTAATAATATCATTGCCAATAACATCCCAATATTTTTGGTAAAAAATTGCAGACATACTGTCAGGGCCCGGGGCTTTTGTTGGGTGCATAGAGTAGACAGCTTGAACGACCTCTTCCCTTTGGAATTTCTTTGTGAGCTGCTCATTCATCTCTAAGGTAACACTTCTTGGAATTAAATTGGCCACTTCCTCAATTCTAGATGGGCAGGAGGTTGAGAACAATTCTTTAAAATACTTTGTTGCTATGCCTGCTATGCCTTCCCCATCTTCACACCATTTCCCATCCTTGTCCCATAAACCTCTAATCTCATTTTTCTTTCTTCTTTGCGACGCTTTGTGGTGGAAGTATTGGGTGTTTCTATCACCCTTTTGGTACAATTGAACTCTTGATCTTTGGTGCCATCTGATCTCTTCCTCTTCCAGAAGCTCATTAATTTCTTTCCATTGTTCATTTATTTATGCTCCTCTACTACCATCACTGTCCCCTTGAACAAGAGCTTGGAGATATTTCCTTTTTTCTTGGATTTTCCTAGGGTAGTAACCAACATCAGTTTGGCTTTGATGGGCATGAAATATCAGTTTGGCTCTGATATTTCCTTCTTTCCATTGTTCATTTATTTATGCTCCTCTACTACCATCACTGTCCCCTTGAACAAGAGCTTGGAGATATTTCCTTTTTTCTTGGATTTTCCTAGGGTAGTAACCAACATCAGTTTGGCTCTGATGTGCATGAAATATATACAATAAAATACTCACATATTTACATATTTAGCTTTACTTTTATGTTATTTTGTGACTGATTATGTAATATCTTTGTGTTGCAGGTAACACGGGCTTTACATGCAAAGTGGGGCTAGGCCAATTGAATCAAGCCAACTTACATCCAGCCAGGCATGAATATTAAATTTAAGTCCAATTGGAGTAAGGAATCAAAAGAAATTTGCACCAAATCCAAGTCCAATTTGGATTAGGATTCCAGCCTGCACATCAGTTAGTATTTTTGGCATAACTTTCGGCTCAGATGTCCAATCGAGATGATTCAAGTTGGGCTAGAAAGTTAACTTAAAGGACTACAACTTTGTAGTTTACCAGGAGCCCGAATTATGAAGTTAAGTGGGCCAAAATAGTCGGTTAAGTGAAGCCTAAAAATCTGGGATTTTCTCCAAACGGGAATTTAACTTGTAATAGGATTCATTTACCTATTTAAAGGCTTTTTAGGGCAAAATTCAGAGAGGCTAGTGCTAGGGCTGAGATGTAAAACAGGAAATTGGAGCAAGAGGCAGTGCCGCATGTGGCTTCTCTGTAACTTTTCTCCATGATAGCATTGTGACTATTTCTTTCTCTATTTTATTTGTCTAGTTTAATGTTTAGTATTTTATTCTTTTGTTTTATTTCAATTACCATGAGTAGCTAAATTTATAATTAGGGTTGAGGATGAAACCTTGCTAAGGATTATCAATAATATTTATGTGATTTGATTTTTCCTACAATAGTTGTTCTTTAATGATTTAAATTGTTCTTGCTTCATATCAATTGACTAAGATGGGATTCTAGATATGAGTTCAATCATGTTTTTCTCATGATTTAGGATTTGTCTTAATTAATTGAATGCTTGATTTATTAATTCTTGATTATAAAATTGGATATCGTTTGTGATTTGTTTGTCAATGAATACAAGTTATGATTTGATTTTTAGAATTGGATATATCTTGTGATTTGTTTGGCTACGGATACAATTGATGATTTGATTTTATACTTAAGAAGCGAAGAAGAACATGCTTTTGATTTTTAAAATAAGGATTTTAATGAGGATATTTTCCATGATAGCAAGATTGATTTCTAGATTATCATATAGTGAGTTGGGAAAAATTAATGATCATAAATATATGCTGATGTGACTTACAAGGCGGATTCCAAAACCTTAATTCCTTTCACTTGATTGTTTACATCTTTTTATTGATTTATATCTTTTGCTTAATTTTATTATTTGCTTAGTTTATTTAATTTCAAAACAACCAATTTTTATTAAACTAAATTAGGATTAATTTGGTTAAGATTTGATTTAATTTTCCTACGTTCATTCAAGTCCCTGTGGGTTCGACCTCGTTCTTGTCAAACTATACTTTAGTACGGTTCGTACACTTGCGAGTACTTTAAAATTTCACAACAGGCTCCATCTGGATAACCCAGCTGCGAAGGTAATTTACTACTTATTGTATGAATTGGCCTTATTTATAATGTTGTTTGATGTTGAATGTTGTGTTTGAGGCCTGCCTGATGGTAAAATATTATTATGTTGTGAATTTAGAATCTATTTTGATTTGTATAGAGAGATGGAGTGAGACAAATGGGAAATTTTTTGCCTGCTATTGTTTTTGAAGTCTATGGCTTTTTGGTGCACTATTGATTTGAGTGTTCTGGGCGAGATCGGGCTTTTTTTTATTGCTATGTGAGATTTGCGTACTTGGATTCTTTGCGAGGACTTCTATGTGATAGTGGATTTGAGGTGTAAAATACCATTTGAATCTCAGAGAGATTTACTGAGAACGAGAGGGAGATGAAAGGGAAAATATTGGGGGCTATTCTTTCACTTATTCTAATCTTCCTGCTTTCTCCATTATTATTTATTTAGAAAATCCTTTTCCATATTCTTATTTTTGCTCTTGCTCCTTTTACTATTTTTGTTTTACTTTGATCTTTGTTCGTTAAATATTGGGTACATTTAACTTAGTTAAGCTAGACAATCTCCATCATTTTTTTAGAAACAACAATCTCCAATATCAAACGCTATGGATTGAAATATATATTGAATAGAAACAAATGACATAATTTCTTTAATTAGTCACTCATTCCGTTGTTCGTTTCTTTGCTGCATGATTACGTATTTATTTGTTGCAAAAGTTGAAATGTTTGATATAAATATTTTGTGGGCACTGGCAGGTAATAACAAAGATCCATTTCTTGCACATAAACAGCTGGGCTTGTTGGGGGATAAACACCTTGGGGAGCTTACCTTGAATAATTAATATAATATATAGAGACACACTTTAACTCAAAATGCCTAATCTCGATGGGTATGTGCTCAATTATGTTATATTAACCACTCAATCTTCTCATTTTTATTCAATGTGGGACTTCACTCACACGTGTAACCCAACAATCTCCCCCTCACGTGTGAGTTTGCCTCTCTATGGGCTTCAAGACCTCTCTGTGGGTCATGAACAAGTCCTACTTACTCCCCCTTGCATAATGGGCTTTCACTTCATCAACACGTCATCCATGGGTACCTCACGTGTGAGTCTGCCTCTCTATAGGCTTCAAGACCTCTCTGGGGGTCATGAACAAGTCCTACTCACTCCTTCTTGCCCAATGGGCTTTTCACTTTATCAACGCGTCATCTATGGGTCTCTCGTACGCCATTCATGGGAACCACGTGTCAACCTACACGCACATCCATGGGAACCCTGCATGCTCACACCACACCATTATTTAGCACCATTAGCAATATTCCTTTGTTGGATTTTTTTTTTTTTTTCTTCTTCTCCAGGGTCTTTATGTGTGGGCCGTTTAGGCTTTCTCTGTCCCCACTGGGTAAGGACCATGAACACCTCACCACCTTTGCCGCAAACCACCATGGGCTCTGATACCACTTGTTGGGGGGATAAACACCTTGGAGAGCTTCCTTGAGTAATTAATATAATATATAAAGACACACTTTACCCAAAAGGCCTAAACTCAATGGGTATGTGCTCAATTATGTTATATTAACCACTCATTCTTCTCATTTTTATTCAATGTGGGATTTCACTCACACGTGTAACCCAACAAGGCTAACTAATAGAAGTGGACTCCATTATCTCAATTGCAACAAAAAATTCAAGAAGGGTTAGAATGTTTTAAATGGATCTCAGATATTGTACGAATGGATCGCTTCTAAAGTTAAAATGTTACTTTGAACTCAAAGTCAATGCAATTTTTAAGTGTATAGCTGCAGTAGGCATCAAAATCAAAATAGATGTGTAAGATATGAATATACAGTGGCTAATAGTATAATTTCTATAGCTGTGCTTTGGAGAGAGAAATGCTAGAAGTTTTGAGGATCGTAAAAAAATCTATTCTTAATTAAAAGCTTTTATTTTTCAAATCTTTATTGAGTGGGTGAATCCTTCCAATCTCTTTTATTTTGCCAATATTCTTGAGACACTTGATGATTGTATTTTTTTTAGGTTGATAGTTCTACTTTTATCACTTAACTAGCCTCATTGCATGCCTGAAAACTTATCTATTTTCTGGTTGATATAAAAAAATTTTAAATTTTTTACCATTTGTGATTTATGTTTGCAAATGACATTTATTTGTTTGCCAATCATGAGTATGATGAGATCTAGCAGACTAGAACTAAAATGTGAACACACCCACACACGAAAAATGACTTTATTGCCAATTTGGTGTTAATTTTTGGTGTAAGATCTCATTACACTCATGTTTATTTTAGTGATTGGCAAACACATAAGTGTCGAAAAGCCTCAAAGCATGCTCAAAGAGTATGTACGTGATCTATAAATTTTGGACAAGTGACATTTTTTAAGAAATGGCACATATTAATATTTGTCTAAAATGCATCAACATAATCACATATTCTTTGTTATTAGATAAACTAGCCTCTTCGCACGCACATTGCACGTGCTTTAAGGCTCTTCTATTTTTTTTTTTCTTAAGTACAAAACTTTCCAGTCATCATAATTCGAGGTTGATGCATTTTTCAATCACAAATATACCTAGGAGTGTGATGAGATTTATGTATTTTTTCGATGTATTATATTTTGTGTTACATCTCATCACAACCCTGAGAGTTTTGGTGATTGAAAAATGCATCAACCCTGAATTATGATTACTAGAAAGTTTTGTACTTTAGAATAAAAAAAGTAGAAGAGCCTCTAAACACACGCAACGCATCAATGCCTAAATTCAGAAGGAGTCGCTAAGAGGCATTTATGCAAAGAGGCTTTTCTTTTCTTTTTCTTTTTTCTAAAGACAATACTTTTCATTCGGTGCCTGAATTCATAAGTCGCTAAGAGGCATTTATGCAAAGAGGCTTTTCTTTTCTTTTCTTTTTTTCTAAAGACAATACTTTTCATTCAGTGCCTGAATTCATAATGAAAAGTATTGTCCTCTAAGCACGGGCATGCTCAGAGGCTCTTCTATTTTTTTGAGTAAAAGTTAATAATATGCATCTATTATAATTTGGGATTGCTAATTTTCCAATCACAAAAAAAACATAAGGGTGTGATGAAAAATATTTTCACCTGCAAATGTATAATACTCATCACACTCCTAGGTTTGTTTGTAATTGGAAAATGTAGTAATACCAAGTTATAATTTATGCAAATTATTAACTTTTTTCCAAAAAAAATAGAAGAGCCTCTAAGGGTATTTGTTAATGGACTATTTTAGGAAAGTTTCAATCTCACTTTCATGGAAAATATTAAAAGCTGTAAAAAAAAAATTTAGATACATTTTTTTCCATAAAAAATTTCTAAAAATAGATTATAAACCAATACTTGTAAGGTATTTGTTAACTTTTTCCAATGAAAAAAGGTTTAAAATTATTAACCTTTCTCCATGCATAATACTCATCAAACACTTAGGTATTTTTATGATTAGAAAATGTAGTAATCCTAAATTATAATGGATACAAATTATTAACTTTTTCCAAAAAAAATAAAAGAGCCTCTCAGCATGCACGTGAGCATGTACTCAGAAGCTAGTATTAATAAAAGTAGTTTCATGAAGAGTTGAGTAAGGATTTTTAACGAGTAAGGGTGGTGACAAACGAGTCCAAATTCTCTGCCCCACTCTTCATGCTCCACTATATATTCCACAAATAAAAACATGTCACATGTCCATCTAATTTATTAGATGCTAAATTTATGCCTTTTTATTATTTCAATTTCCTAAAATAAATAAATAAATAACCCATCATATTTAGATAATTGAAATAATAGAAGGCATAAATTTAGCATTTAATAAATTAAATGGACATGTGACATGTTTTTATTTATGGAGTATATAGTAGATTAGGAAGAGTGGAATAGAAGATTTGGACTCCTTACTATTCCAAATCTTCTGTCTCATCAATTGTCCTCTACTCCATGCTCCATCAATAAAACTTGGACAGCTGGCATCTCCCATTAAGACATATCCAACCTTATCTCAATTGAAGCACAAAACCAAAACATATCAATCAAAGCATTCTCAGCAGATATCCATTAATCTAGTCAGTCCTTATCAAATAGAGTTTGATAAAATAATGAAATCTGAAATTTAAATAAAATGTTATCCGTATATTCAAATCAAATTGTAATCTCTACAATAATATATATACAAGAGAGCTTCTATGGAAGAGCTTCCCGTCCCATTCACTCATTCAAGAATTTCAACAAACATGTAAAATGCAAAATCCAGCAATCCCAATTATTTATTGACTACAACCTTTACATCGTCCAAAAATGTTTTTCTTTGCACATGTTTCATAATGGAACAAAAATCAAACACCATTATCACCATAGACAAGTCGCTTTGTTTCTCTCCACACTTTACTCCCACATCAAACCCTCAAAACATTCGGTAACGAAAAAATCTAGAAGATTTCCTTTCCAGAAACCAATAGAAGTAGATGAACACTTGAAGATGAAGATGAAGTGAGGATGTGTTTGTAACTAGGGCAAAGTGAGGATGAAGATGAACACTTGGGATGTCAACCACATAGAGAAGAGACAAAAAAAGAAACTAAAAGCCACAACCAAAGAGAAGAAACTAAAGCTGTGGAAGAGGAGAAAAAAAAAAGTCTGATTTTAACGTTAATGTTAGTGTTAACATTAGGGTTATCTCACTTAATGAGAGAAGCTAGTTATCAAAGTTTTATTGATGGAGCATGGAGTGGAGCACAATTAATGATACAGAAGATTTGGACTCTTCTCTCACAAGGTAATGGAGTTTTTTTTTTTTTTTTTTTTTCTACTTTTATGAAAAGTTGTTCTGTGTATAGCATGAGTTTGC
Organism: Quercus ilex subsp. ballota; assembly: GCA_032727855.1. NCBI lineage: Eukaryota > Viridiplantae > Streptophyta > Magnoliopsida > Fagales > Fagaceae > Quercus > Quercus ilex. The sequence continues at coordinate 31,220,353 of CM064919.1, forward strand.
AAATAGTTAAGCATAATATTAGCATGTTGACAAATTACTTTTAAGTACAAAAGGCTCTAGCAATTTCATCAGGGGCATTGTTGATAATATATAATTATACATGAGTCTTATTTAGTATAATTTTTCAAAAATAAATAAATTTCCATAGAAAAATTTTAAAAATGGACTATCGTTCTCTATAAATATTGTTGCAAAGGTTGAGGTTATTTGACGAACATTGTTTGAGAGCTTCTCTGTCTTCTTTAATTTATAATCTCTGTAATTATACTTTGTTTCTATATTATCTCTAACTCAGTACTATTGCGTTGTGTTGTTTCTCATAGAGCCCGTTTGGATAGGCTGTTTACAAAATCTTAACGCGCGTTTTAGACAAAACGTGATTTGCCAAATCGTTTGGCTTCACAAAATCAGCACGTTTGCGTTTTCAAAATCTAGATTTTTCACGTTTACAAAACACTGCAAAACTTTGCTTTTTCAGAGACGCAGATGGGCTAACTGCTATTCTTTTCTTTAGAAAATAAAAATAGCGCAAATACAATAAGAAATACCAACTTTATCCCTTCCTCATGTATACCGTAATAGAACCTTGGCCGGTACAGGAATCATTCCGGCAATATCGGAGAGAATATCGAATTTTGGATACCGGATTTCTAAGAAATTAAAGGTCTTTGAAGAAGAATAAAAATCGAAGAAGCAGTTGAGGCTTTTGTGAATCTTTAAAAAAAAAAAAATTCACCTGTCGTTGCAGATCAATCAAGCTGCTGCTTCTTCTCATTTCCCTGATGCTACCTCATGAACTTCTTCTCCTTCTTTTACTTCTAGCAAGTTCCTTCTCCACCACCTTTTCTTTTTCTTTGTTTTATCCGGCTGTGAATCTCAATGCAAAATTTTGAAGCTTGTGGTCAGTGATGGGAAGTGAGAAAGACAAGTCTTTAAGTTCACTTTTTACCCATCCAAATGGTCATGTCACTCACGTGGCCTATAGATGGTGTATTTTTTATTCCCTTTAACTGTGTTATAATACTACTCTTCAACTCAAAAAAAAAAAAAAAAAGTACAATAGTATATATATATATATATATATATATATAGGGTCCGGTTAATGTGTGCCCTTAGGGCACACAGTAAACCTTTCACTTTTGGAAACTTTTTCCAAAAATGAAAATTAATGTGTGCCCTTAGGGCACACATTAGTAAAATCCATATATATATATATATATACTGATTATCAAAAATATATATACTATAATAAACTATATATTCTGTACATTAGTTAAGTAGTATCAGATATTTGTCAACAATGATCGTTATTGGCTCATTGCTGCTAAGAGATTTTGGGAAAAAAACTTTACCATTGTTGATAGAAGTATAGATTCTTTGATGAGGTTGACAAAAAAAATGACAATCTTGAATACTCACTTTTTTAAAACTATATGGATGACTTAATAACAACCCAAAGGGAGCAGCATAATTAGTTAGGGACCTTTGCCTCATGAAGTGGAGATCACTACTGTACCTCTTCTTTGGGGCCAAAACTTGTTTATCTTAAAAAAAATGGATGACTTTTAATGACAACATTATCTACCTCCACTCTCAAGTCTCAACTCTTTGTCAATGACTTTGATGAGCTCTACTTATTTCATGATCTTAAATTTACTTTAATACTTGTTTGATTCCCTTGAGTTATACCAATTAGCTCTGCTTATTTTTTTTAGTAATTATTTTAATATAATTATTTTCCTAATCATTTTAATATCTTCCTCTTGATGGTTTTTTTTTTTTCAATTTTAAATTATATAAATTTCTCTCCATGATTCCAACAATGACAACATCATTATTGTTATTATTATTAACATAACTGTTAGGCTTAATTACATATTTTCGATAATAATTAAAAAAAAAACTAATTAAAGGAAAAATGACAAAATAACCTTAACAAAATAGTTAAGTCCTTTTTTGGAATTTACACTCCAAACAGTCATTTTTTAAAACAGCTTATCCAAACGCTTAATGTAGCTTTAAAAATAAAAAACGCATATTTTTACATTTTTACCAAACGTTTATCTGTGATTTTAAAATGATGTTTTCAAAACGCACGTTTTAAAAATGCTCGTTTTTAAAACGCACCTTTATGAACAGCCTATCCAAACAGGCCCATAGTAGTAAAGGTTTTTGACTAATGGATAACAATAACAAAGGCAAGGCTAAGTTAAGGAAAAGTGTCCACAAGGTTTTGCTCGTAGCCCTAGACAAAGCTGATGAAAGTCTTCTCGCTCTGATATTAAAGCTTGAGGGTTAAGGTATGACTCTGGTACCATGGTTCTCAAATCCGGATCGTTCATTAAACCATAAAACAAAAAAGTTCAGGTTTTTTAAGGTCAAACCGAGGTTAAACCGTGATAACGTCATAATTGATTTAATAATTATTTTAAATATAAATAAATACATTAAATTAGTAAAAATAGAAAAATTAACTAAAATAGTCTCTGAATAAATATAAGATTTATCTTTCAAATATATTTTTCATATCATAATTTTCATAAAACACATAAAAGATATTAAATCTTAAGCAAACCTAATAAATAAACTAATAAATAAGTATATACCAATATTATAGTGGATGATATAATGAGTATTAAACCTCTATTGCAATAACCAAATAGTAAACTACTACTATCAAATTTTTCGTATAAAAATAACCACTATCAAATTTAAATCTAACATTAAAATATTATTAAAATAGGAGAGCTAAGAGCACTTGTAGCAGTAAACCTAAATAGCTATATAGCTATTTTAGCTTTACCAAAACACAAAAATCACCCATATAGTAGTGGAGCTAAAGGTATTTTTTTAAGTTTCATTGCTACAGTGCACATCTATTTTTAGGTGTGCACGGTAGCTCAAAGGTAAAAAAAAAAAAAAAATTATTTTAAATAAATCCACTGCTGCGGTATATGTGTAGGTAAAATAGATAAAGTAACTTTTTATGGTGTCAAATAGTTAAATTTTTAACTCCACTACTATATGAATATTCTAAAAAAGCTTAAAACTGTAGTAATGTAGTAGCAGTGGTGGATCTGTATTACACTAATATAATATCAACAAAGATAAAAACTAAATATAATAATTAATAAATATATCAATTTATGTGGTCTGTGGTGATACACGAGGTCTGGCGTTTTTTACTAAGCATATACTACTTTTACATCTTTGCCCAACGGAGAAAGACTTCAATGAAGTTCAAACAAAGAGATCATCTCAGCAAAAAATAGAGAAAGCAACATAGTGAGAAAAGGAGTCTTCCACTGGTTTAGAGAGATCTGATCGTTGGTCATCAACTGGAGGCAGCAACGGACGACAATGCTGACAAGGACAGAAGCTTTAACTGGCATCTGGAGACTTGTGGAGGATATTATCAGAGATTTGATTGAGCTAAGAAGTGCGGTGGCTGACGAGGGAGAAAGGCGATCTCAGGCAAGGGAGGGTCCGAAGGGAGGCGATTTTTCTTAAGCTTGAGGACCGAATGATGGAGACCTGGTTTGGTTTCTAATTTTGACTTTTTGAGCATCCTAAACGACGTCGTATAGGAGAAAAAACAGACTCAATGTTGCCGTTTAAGGCTTTATTTTTATTTTTTTTTAAATAAAGGGCCCGTGGGAACGCTAGAACCGTGCGATCCGACCGCGGTTCGCACGGTCCCTGCTTTTTTCTCATAGACCGATTCTTGTAGTTAAAAAAATTGCAAAATTGAGAGGTTTGCTTTTTTCTGATCAAATCGTACGGTCCGGCCTGGATTTTAAAACCATATTTGGTACATGAGTTTAAACACATAAATTTAAACAGTTTTTAAACAAATGAGTTTAAACACACATACCAACTGGGCTTAATTAATTTCTGCACTTTTGAAGCATTTTCTTTCTTCTTATTATTATTTATTTTTCCCTTTCTTTTAGAAAAACTAATAAAGTACAAATGATAATTTTCATTTTAAAAATTTTCGGGGACAAATGATTTTAATTGTTTCATAGAGCACCGTAATTGTTCTATTTTCCTATGGAAAACTGTAGTACTGTATATCAAAAGAGGAGTTTATTTGGTGTATAGAGGAGTTGAAATTATGTTATTAATCCTAAAGGCCTAGGAAGCACAGACATGGACACAAGTACAACAAAATAATATAAGCAATTTTTGAAAGATAATAACATGAAATGGCTCGTATGACACGGATACGACATAGATACAGTACCCTAAATGAAGTGTCCGTGCTTTCTAATTGAAGGCACGTATAGGCTAAATTAAATAAGGGTAAGGTGTTTTTGGTCTTTTCGTTTTAGTGTTTTTTTTTTTTTTAACTTGATGGAAGTTGTGATTATGCTCTTACTTCATGATGGTTATGGGCTGAAGAATATAAGCTTCAAATAGAGAGCAAATTATGTAAACATTTGATGAGGTCGAGAATTTCACCAGTGAGCCACACGATATCTACGCGCTCGAACGTGAACCTGCACAACACAAAGAAGAAAGCCTTACAAAGAGCGCCAGTGTGGTGCCAGCCAAATACTCTCCGAAGGTTAAGTCAGTAGTCTTCTCACAATTCTATAGTGCTAGAGAGGGTAAATTACGCGTACCTTGATTTGTGAGAGTATTAGGGCTTTTATAGTAATAGAGGGTGGACTCCTCTTCCTTGGAGTAGAAGTCTTTTCTTTATAGGAATCCTTATGGGAGTAGATTGTGGAATCCTTTTCTTATGGGACTCTACGAAGTGTGTCGCAAGTATCACATAAAAAGGGCCCTTCTACCTTCCTTATGGGCCTCGGACCTGCTACACCTCCTACTCGATTCTCTATCATACACTTGGCAATAATGGGCCCGTCCTCTACTGGGCCGCAGCAGATAACCATCAGGCCCATCTCAGACCCAAATTCAGCCTCTTTAGTTGCCCCCTTCACCCTATGGATCCGTCATGCTTTAGTGGAGGGTACATGGGGTGACAGTAATCATTTATGGGGGTGACGGTTGAGAGGTCTGTGGTCGTCGTCTCCAAGTCCTTTGTAAGGGTGACGGCTCCAAGGTCATCCATCAGGTGTTAGCGCAATCGACAAGATCTGAAAAGCATTAATGCTCGTGACACGCGTCACTCTCCTAGAGGCCATTGTATGGGATCGAAACGTCGCTTCATCTTCTGTGCACCTTTCCTATAAATATCAGGCCTTCGACTCTCATTTTTCACTTTCATCAAAAACTCAATTGTCAGAGCGCGACTCGTCATACTTGTCAGAATACCCGTCCAAGTGTTGCGTCCGTCACAATCAACTTTTCTCCATTCACGCATTAACTGATGAGTACACTATTGCATTTTTCACCCGTCGTATTAATTTTACAATTCTGAATTTTTACTTCCGTTATCCATTCTTAGACCCGTCAGAGTCTTAGGTTTTGTCGTCAATTGTAGGCAATGTCTAGTGCGTCGAGTAATCAGTCGATTGTCCGTGACGGGGCAAACTATGAAGAGGTATACCCGTCAGGTCATAAAGACCAAGAGAGTCCAAGCGAAGAGAGGAGTACATCCGCCTCTTCTCCCTCCTCAACAAATGAGGATACGGAGTTAGATGAACCAGAGGAAGGTTCTGATGGCGAGGAACAAATAGGGCCCGTCATAGGAGCTGGTGGACCAAGGGAGTTCATTATGCTTAGAGAGTGGACGGTGAACGATTTCATATCTACTATCAAAGAGACTCACTTCAACACACTTAAGGCTAACTACCAGATTCCAGATAATATCCCCATCCGTCTCCCTTATTCATCCGAAAAGTGCTATTATGACGATGTACAAGGCCTTCGAGTGTATGAGCAAATGTTGAAGGCAGGCCTCAGATTTCCACTGAGTTCGCTCCATCGCGAATTAGCCAAGTACCTGGGTCTATCCGTCAACCAAATATCCCCCAATGCCTGGAGGGTCTTCATAGCAATAGAGGTCCTGTACGGGGCCATGTCAGACGGATCAAGGAGGTTGACGTTGAGAGAGTTTCTTCATTGCTACCGTCCTGACGAGATTGATAAGTCTAGGGGTATATACAGTTTTGTACCTAGGAGTAGGTTATTAAAGGTAATATATGAAACTCCAGACTCCAACAGAGACTGGAAGAGTCGATATTTTTTCTTAGAGGGTGACGAGTGGATGTGTCGTCCAGGGGAGACGGATCACATGCCCGTCGACACTACTTGGGGCATATTGTCTCAAGCTGGTACGTCCCCGTCTCTATATGCAAAGATTTAAATATCCGTTCAGCTTAATATGTTTTAACCATCCTCTTCTTTGCAGTGCAACGGCGTCCACAAGTTAATATTGAGGAGTATAGTTTTTTGGAGAAGATTTTCAAGAGAACCACATCGGAGGAAAGGACCTGGGCGAAGTTGGTCAATCTCAACACGCTCCACTGGTACTGCGACGATCTAGAACCATCTGAGAAAGCGATTAAGTATGAAAATCGAACCCGTCAACGTAACTCCGTCATTCTAAAATGTGATTGGCAAAATATTGTTATTCTTAAAAGAAATTAACTTCGTCCTTTTGCCCTTGCAGAAATGGACGACGCAAAAAGAAGGTCAATTATCAGGGCGAATGCTGCAAAGAAAAGGGGGACGGGTGAAGCTGATCCAAAGGAGACGGGTGCCCTGAACCCGTTAGCAAAGAGAAAGCAACTCACCAAAGGAGACCGTCCATCCAAGAGGCCAATGATCCCTTTGGAGCCCGTCATGGGGATTATGGCTAAGGGTGCTAAAGCCGTCACCCCAGCCAAATATGGGGCTGGTAAGGGCCTCATGAAGGGTCCGTCTTCGAGCGAGAAGAAGCCACCTGCCCTTCTTAGGGACGACCCTAAATACGCCTTGGAGCAACTTTCATCTATCATGACCTCCGAGGATTACGAGGACCTGGGCAATCACTCGACGGAGGCGATGGGTGAGACGGGTCTTTTTAGCATCGCTCAGGTAACGGTCTTCCTATTTCTTGTCCGTCTATATTTACTTGCGTATACTTGAGACTAATTTGTCCCCGTTGATTAGGCCATGGTAATGATGAAGGGTCTGTTTGGAAGATGCTTGAACCATGAGACGACCCTAGGCCGCATAAGAGAGAAGGCTAAGGTGACGGAGAGCGAGCTAGCCGAGCTTCAAGCCTGGAAGGTTATTCAAGATAAGAAGCTCAAGATGGCCGAGGAGGCGCGGGACCAGTACCTTGAGGTGACGGAGAAAATGAAGAAATCTCTTGAGAAGAAGGATGAAGCACTCCGTCAGGCCAAAGAGGTTGCTGTGCTGGAGTACCGTGACTCCGACGCCCTTATGACGGAGTTAGGAGTTTCATACCCCGACGGGTTTAATGAGGCCATCCGTCAGGTGAAAACTCTTTATCCTCAGCTGGACTTGTCATCCGTCAGTATCGACGCCGCGGGGCAAACCTCCATTCAACCTGCTCAATCTGAGGATACGGAGGAAATCTTTGGCGAGAAAGCTCCCCCTGACGCCCCTCTTGACCAAACAGCTGTGGAAAGTGACCCAAAAGATGCTCCAGCCCGTCGCAGTGAAGAGAAGGAAGCACCCGTCATAAGATAATTTTGTTTAGTTTTTATACTCTGTAAAATATTTGGAGAACAATTCATTACTCCGTCATGTTTCCATCTTTTGTGAACACTTTATTCTTGGGTATGTACTTTGTTTTAACTTTGCTTTTTTAATTTAAGAAGTGGCTTGACATACTCCGTTGGGTGAGATTCATTCATTCTTGTCTTTTTTAAAGCTTGATTTTCGAATGACTCCGTTCATATGGACAGTAATAACCGTCCACTTTGTGGGATTTTGTGTAATCCGGTTTTCTTTATGGATTTTGTAAGATCCGTCTGCGTAGTTACATAATGTTTGTTTATCCGTCTAAACTGATTTCGCAGATTCCATTATTATTTCGTTGTTCAATTTGTTGACTGAGTCATTATCCGTCCTCTGCTGGACTTAGGATTATCATCCTCTTGGGGTGATCCGTCCACTTCGTGGACTAAGTTTTGTCCGTCCCCTTTGGGACTTTGGATTGTCATCTTTTTGCGATGATTCGTCCACTTTGTTGACTGAGCTTTGTCCGTCCTCTATCGGACTTGGAATTATCATCCTCTTGGGATGATCCGTCCACTTTGTTGACTTGGGTTTGTCCGTCCACTATGGGACTTAGGATTTTCATCCTCTTGGGAGGATCCGTCCACTTTGTGGAGTAAGTTTTATCCGTCCTCTATGGGACTTAGGATTTTCTTCCTCTTGGGATGATCCGTCCACTTTGTGGACTTGGGTTTGTCCGTCCACTACGAGTCTTAGGATTTTCATTCTCTTGGGATGATCCGTCCACTTTGTGGACTTGGGTTTGTCCGTCCACTATGGGACTTAGGATTTTCATCCTCTTGGGATGATCCGTCCACTTTGTGGACTTGGGTTTGTCCGTCCACTATGGGACTTAGGTTTTTCATCCTCTTGGGATGATCCGTCCATATTGTGGAGTAAGTTTTATCCGTCCTCTATGGGACTTAGGATTTTTATCCTCTTGGGATGATCCGTCCACTTTGTGGACTTTGGTTTGTCCGTCCACTATGGGACTTAGGATTGTCATCCCCTTGGGATGATCTGTCCACTTTGTAGACTTAGTTTTATCCGTCCTCTATAGGACTTTGGATTTTCATCCCCTTGGGATGAGCCGTCCACTTTGTGGACTAAATTTTAGTAGGAACATCATAGTCGTGTCTGAATATTTCCTTTTATTGAAATCAAAGCATGTAGAAAGAGTACCTGCCCCCTAGGGCTCAAAAAGGCACTTGCAAAAGTAATTGTTTGAAAGTAAAACTAGTGATAACAAAACCAAATAGTAGAAAAAGATTGTTTAAAGTAAAAACTTAATGATAAACTTGGAGATATTGAAGCATTGATGCTCTTCATGTCGTCTCTACTGGTAGTATCTCCGCAAGTGCTCCATATTCCAAGGGTGCTGCAGCCTCTGTCCGTCCATGGTTTCGAGGTGGTAGGTTCCTTTCCTCTGCCATGATGTGATCCTGTAGGGTCCTTCCCAGTTGGGGCCGAGCTTTCCATGCAAAGGATCTCTGGCAGCGCCCATGACCTTCTGTAGTACAAGATCCCCGATCTGGAAGTCTCTATGCCTGACGTTGGAGTTGTAGTATTTTGCCATAAGGTTCTGGTATCGTGCCATCCTCTGCTCTGCTGCTGCACGAACTTCATCCACCAGGTCTAGCTGAAGTCGCAAGGACTCTTCGTTTTTATCTTTGTCGTAGTTCTCCACACTATAGCTCGTGAGTCCTACCTCTGCCGGGATGACAACTTCGCTCCCGTATGCCAGCCGAAACGGTGATTCTCCCGTAGGTGTTCTTGATGTAGTACGATAAGCCCATAAGACGCTTGGCAGTTCCTCAGGCCAGATGCCTTTTGCCCTTTCAAGGCGGGTCTTGATAATCTTTAGTAAGGACCGGTTTGTGACTTCTACTTGCCCATTGGCCTGTGGGTGTGCTGGTGACGAGTAATGATTCTTGATTCCTAGCTCCGAGCAGAAGTCTCTGAATGCGCTATTGTCGAACTGCTTCCCGTTGTCCGAGACGAGGACCCTGGGTATCCCGTACCTGCAAATGATATTCCTCCATACAAAATTTCGGATGTTCTTTTCCGTGATGGTGGCTAAGGCTTCGGTTTTTACCCATTTCGTGAAATAGTCGATACTGACTACCAAGAATTTCAACTGCCTTATAGCCGTCGGGAAGGGGCCCATAATGTCTAGCCCCCATTGGGCAAATGGCCAAGGGGCCGTCATGGGTGTGAGCTCTTCGAATGGTTGTCTGATTTGATTACTGAACCTCTGGCATTTGTCGTAGGTCTTGACATAAGCCTGGGCATCCTTTAACATAGTAGGCCAATAGTAACCAGCTCGGATCAACTTGTGAGCTAATGACCTCGCCCCTGAATGATTTCCACAGATACCCTCGTGAACCTCCCTCATCACGTAGTCAGCCTCCTCGCTATCCAAACACCTTAGGTACGGTCGGGAGAATCCTCTCTTGTATAAGGCATCTTTTATCAGCACGAATCGTGAGGCCTATACCTTCAACTTTCCAGCTGCGTCTTTTCCGTCTGGCAGGGTACCTGATCTTAGGTGTAGTCCAATTGTTCTCAGAATTGACGTCGAGTACATTCCTTCCGTCATCGATTAGCGAGGAGAGTTGTACAAACGACAATACCTGTTCGGGAACAATCATGACTTCTGCCGAGGCCGCTTTTGCCAAACGGTCGGCGCATTCGTTTTCTTCTCTTGGGATTTGGACGAATCTCACTGCGAGGTTGCCGATCTGATTGTTCACTTCTTCCAGGTATTTCTTCATTCTTTCATTCTTGCACTCGTAGCTACCATCAATCTGCCGTATTACTACCTTGGAGTCGTAGTGTACGACTATATTTTCCGCGCCTGCCACTTTAACGAGATCTAGACCAGCTACTAGTGCTTCATATTCGGCTTCATTGTTAGTTGTGGGGAAGTCGAATCGGACCATGCACATGATTTTATCCCCTTCCGGGGTTTGGATGACAACCCCTGCTCCCCCTGCCTTTCTGTTTGCCGATCCGTCCGTGTGGATGCTCCACTGCGCAGCTTCTTCTGAAAATCTGATGATTGGACTATCTTTCCGCGCCATCTTTGGTGCTAAGCCCGTTAGCTGGACATTTTGAACCATTCGGAGGTGGGTCTTGCGGGCCTTCTTGGATGACCCAGCAATTGATGTTCCCCCTAAGATCATCCTTATGTCTCCGACTGGTGGTCTAGGACCCTTATTATCTCTTCGGGGTTGCTGCTCTTGGGGTGACGGATCCATTCTTTCTTTCCTGACGAACTTCTGTAACTTCCCCTGTTTGATTAGGGCCTCTATCTATTGTTTTAAGTCATAGCAGTCTGCTGTGTCGTGGCCGTGATCGCGGTGGAAACGGCAGTATTTGTCTCTTGATCTTTTGCTGGGATCTGATTTCAGTTTTCCGGGGAAGGTTAGACCCCCTTCGTCCTTGATTTGCATTAGGACTTGATCTATCGGAGCCGTCAACGGCGTGAAGCTCGTGAACCTCCCTCCGGATGGCTTAGTGCGTCACTCAACTCTTCGGTCGTCTATTCTTGTCCTCTTCGATCCTTGATCTCTTTGTCCTTCTTCCTGCCATTCCCTCTTCCTTGGCTTATCCTCTCGAGCCTACAATGCGTCTTCTGAGTTCATGTATTTGGTTGCCCTGTAGAGTACTTCTGACATGGTTTTAGGGTCGTTCTTGTATAAAGAGAACAGAAATTTGCCCTTCCGTAGCCCGTTCGTGAAGGCAGCAACCAGTATTTTGTCGTCGGCTTTGTCTATTGAGAGCGTTTCCTTATTAAAGCGCGTTATATAGGCCCTCAGCGTCTCGTCCTCCCGTTGCTTAATACTCATCAGGCAAGCTGTGGACTTCTTGTATCTGTGCCCTCTAATGAAGTGCGTGGTGAACTAAGCACTCAGCTCCTTGAAGGTGCTGATGGAGTTTGGCGTCAGTCGGTTGAACCATATCCTTGCTGGGCCTTTGAGTGTTGTGGGGAAGGCCTTACATATGATCTCGTCAGCTATCTCTTGGAGGTGCATTAGGGTCTTGAATGTTTCCAGATGGTCCAGGGGATCCTTTACTCCGTCGTAGTTATCTATATGAGGCATGCGAAATTTATGGGGTAGGGGGAAGGCGTTCACGGCCGCAGTGAAAGGCGAGTCGGTGTGGTTGACTAAATCGTCCAGATCGCTGGAAACCCGCCCTTTGAGCGCGTTCATCATCACCTCCATCTGTTCCCTCATCGCCTGCATCTCTACGGCAATCTGTGGTGGTGTCACATTCGTGAGGGATGGCATGCTCAAGTTCTGCCTCTCTGGTCTGCTTGGGGTATGGCTGCCTTCAGGTTTCTCCTGGTTTCTCCTTGCAACGCTGGTCCCTTCTTCCTCTTCTTGCTGGTCATTCTGTCCTGCGTTCTTCTGGCGCAGCTGTTCTTCTAAATCGTTGTTTTGTTTAGTGAGACGTTCTACCGCGGCAGCGAGAGTCCGAACTTGTCTCTCGAGTGCAGTCATGGGTGGTTCGTCTCCTTGAACGTCGTTAGTGGTTGACATCGAGCGTGTGAGTACCATGCAACCCTTAAGTCCTGAAAAACGATAGTATGGCTTTTTGGATCCCTACTAACGTGATTCCCACAGACGGCGCCAACTAATGAGGTCGAGAATTTCACCAGTGAGCCACACGATATTTACGCGCTCGAATGTGAACCTGCACAACACAAAGAAGAAAGCCTTACAAAGAGCGCCGGTGTGGTACCGGCCAAATACTCTCCGAAGGTTAAGTCAATAGTCTTCTCACAACTTTAGAGTGCTAGAGAGGGTAAATTACGCGTACCTTGATTTGTGAGGGTGTTGGGACTTTTATAGTAGTAGAGGGTGGACTCCTCTTCCTTGGAGTAGAAGTCTTTTCCTTATAGGAATCCTTATGGGAGTGGATTGCGGAATCCTTTCCTTATGGGACTCTACGAAGTGTGTCGCAAGTATCACATAAAAAGGGCCCTTCTACCTTCCTTATGGGCCTCAGACCTGCTGACACCTCCTACTCGATTCTCTACCATACACTTGGCGATAACGGGCCCGTCCTCTACTGGGCCGCAGCAGATAACCGTCAGGCCCATCTCAGGCCCAAATTCAGCATCTTCAACATTCATACATTTTAGATTTGTTGGATTCTATATTATTATCATTGTTATTATTAAAGGATTTCTTTTATGATTTGTTTTGCTTACATTATACGAACCAAATACAGGTCATTACGAACAATCCGAATTCTCCTCTTAGTAGCCGAGGAGATCCGCGGTCGCAGAGGAAAGTAAAAGGCTCTATAGCTTATTTATTGAAGAAAGTTGGTGTTGAAGTTTGCAATGCTATTCAGAGAACAGAGTTAAGTACAGTCGTTCACATATACATGCTTAAGCTAAAAGCCGTTTTGGTTATGTAAATAGTTGGTAAATTATAATTATTAATTAGTTACCCAATTTTGAGACGTGTACTGATTAGTTTTGATTCTGTTAAATCGGTTATTCATTTTCTTTGCCCACCAAAGCTCTCTCTGTTTTTGCATTGTATAAACAGTCAAACAGAGTGTTATTAAGTTAATCGCGTAAATTTTCTTCCATCTCTAATATTTTCTTGCATCCCAAACAAGGATGTGATTGTTTTTCAATATTGGATAATAGCATCGAATCACGTTCTTTAGTGCTCGATCTTCTCTCTGTAACTAGGTTGTAATTACTACTGATTGTTGATAATGGAAAAGAAAAACATTTTTATTCTGCTATCCTTCAACATTTTATTTCTTTCTTTTTAGAACACTGTACTTTCTAATATCAGGCATTTTTTTTCCTTTTTTTTTAATGTTTCTTTTTTTCTTTCTTTCATTTTTTACTTTCAAACTTTGTTACCCTGATTAATCTTGGTCCATCCCTGTAATCTCACGGATACAAGTGCTTCCCCGTTCCTCCCTCGTAGTCTATTTAAATCATCAAAAAACTAAGTAGGTCTTTCTTTTGCTTCTTTTTTTACATTCTCAATGGCTTCATCAATCTCTTAATTTTGATTGTAGATAACTGGTGTTGCTTTGTGTGTCTCTAGACTTGCTCATAGGTTGTTGGCCATTTTCTATGTCGCTATAATTTGTTTAACTTTATTACTTAAGACATGCCAGCATCCTTGATAAAACCTAATGCCTTTCTTCATCTTTCTCCAAACATGCCTGATTTCATAAAGCCCAATCCTTTGGGCAAATCTGTCTCCACCAATTTTTTGGGATAACCCAACTAATCGTCTCCACTAATTCTTTGGGATAACCCAACTATACGAGTGCGTGCTCAATGAGAGTAAGAGAAATTAGATGGCTTAGAATCACAAATCAAAATATATGGTAAATCATAATTCCTTGGTTGTCCATATGAGTACATGTATTCTAAATAGCTTAATTTTTTTTTTTTTTTTTTTGACGATAAAGATAGAAGTATATTAATCAAACAGAAGACAAACAAAACGGAGTGCCAGGGTGGCTCCCACTGACCCGGCCCCACAATACAACATCCAACAGGAAAACAAAAGGAAAATAAAGAAGAAAAAACGTGTACAAAGGTACTCAGTAGCCTGCACGCTTAGGTGCTTAACCACGTGACCTGCTACTGGCCAACCGTTGGTACTCTTCTAGTAACGAAACAGCTCCCTTTAGGATAACCTGCAGGGGAGTTTGAACTGCTTCAAACTGGAGTCTGTTACGTGCGTTCCAAATGGACCATGCCACCATTGCCCATGTCTCGAGCTCCTCCCTACTCAGTTTCTCCACCAAGGTCCGGGCTAAGCTAAGGAAATCTAGAGCTGAGGAAACACACTTTTGAAGCTTCCCCCGAACCAAAACCAAACATTACATGCTAGGAGGCATTGCCAAAGGATGTGGATAACAGACTCATCATGCACTCCACAAATTGCGCACTTAGGATCAATGTGAACCTACCGTCGGGCAAGGTTCGCTCGAGTTGGTAGGATGTCCGAGCTAGCCCGCCACACAAAATTTCGCACCTTAGGAGGGATGGGCAGCCCCCACAGCCTATTCCATATCCGCTTGTCGTTCTGCGCTCTGGAGTGTTCTGCACTCGACTTCCGATGTATACAAAGAGCTACCTAGTACGTTGTTCACACTGAGAAGGTCTGTGACTTATTCTCATTCCACACTAGCTTATCTCGGCTATCCAAACTCCCCACCCGTACCCACAGGACTTCGTCTCTTGATGATGGTAGGAACCAGGAGTTGACCTTATCTCTGTCCCACTGCTTGGTATGAGGGTCAATAAATTCCCTCACTTTCAATGTCGTGTACACACCGTCATGAAATGCCGGGGGATTAGGTAGCCACCTATGGCTCTTGATACCTGCCATGCAACCATCTCCAATACACCATATTGAAACTTCCCTTACCACATCCCTTGCATTGAAAAGGCTGCGCCAGACATAAGAGGGGTTGCTACCTAATTCTGCCTACATGAAAGAGCAGGTGGGGAAGTACCTAGCTTTATGTACCCGGTAAAATAGTGAGTGAGTCCCTTGAACCAGCCACCATGCTTGCTTGCCCAACATTGCGAGATTAAATGCATGAATGTCCCGAAAACCCACCCCACCTCTGTCTTTCGGAGTGCACAACCTGCCTCAGTTGATCCAGTGAATCTTTCACTCATTTCGAGTCTGTCCCCACCAATATTTAGCTAAGGTCGAGTTCATTCCATCGCATATCGTCCTAGGTATCTTGAAGATGCTCATGGAGTACGTCGGGATAGCTTGAGCCACCGTCTTGATCAGGACTTCCCTCCCAGCTTTAGATATGTTCTTTTCCTTCCAACCCATCACCCTCTTAGTGACCCTTTCCTGGAGCTCCTTGAATGTGTTCATCTTTGACCTCCCCCCCACCATGGGCAAGCCGAGGTACTTCTCACAATTTGTCAAAATTTGTGCTCTGAACATAGCCCGTATACCTTCCTGGACCTCCCGATGAGTGTTCGGGCTAAAGAATAAGGTGGTTTTCTGCCTATTGATAGCTTGCCCAAAAGCGGTTTCATATAGGGTGAGCAAGTCCAGCAATCGACGACCTTCCTCCAGCTTGGCTTCGCAAAAGAGCAAACAGTTGTCGGCGAAGAAGATGTGTGATATGCGTACCCCTCCATGACAAGAGAGTAAACCCTTCACATGTTGATTTTTGGTGGCCTTACGCAGCAAGGACAAGAGCCCCTCAGCGCATAATAAGAAAAGGTATGGTGACAATGGGTCACCCTGCTTGATGCCTCTTGAGGGATTAATATAGCCACATGGTTCGCCATTAATGATGAGTGAATATGAGGCTGTACGCAGTGTCGACATTGCAAGATTCACCCAATGCACCAGGAAACCTAGTCTCAACATGATTTTCTCAAGGAAATCCCATTCCACCCTATTGTAGGCTTTGCTAATATCAAGCTTGACAGCCATGTGCCCCACCTTCCCTCTTCTTCGGTTCCGCATCCTGTGCACCATTTCAAAAGCAACCGTAGTATTGTCTGAGATCAACCTTCCTAGCACGAAAGCACTCTGGGCGTCGAAGATGACGCAAGGTAACGTGGACTTCACCCGATTAGCCAGGACCTTTGAAATAATCCTTGATACTACATTACCCAAACTAATGGGACAATACTCCATGATATACTGTGGGTTATTTTTTTTGGGAATAAGTTATGTGTGTATAGTTCATTTTGTGCAGATACCTCCCCGAATGTAAAAACGACAATATTGCCTCCATGACGTCATGACCCACAATGTGCCAAAATCTTTGGAAGAAGAAAGGAGACATGCCATCAGGGCCGGGTGCCTTGGAGGGGTGCATTTGGAAAAGGGCGGTCTGAACTTCCTCCACCGTGTATGGCCAAACTAGGTTCCTTGCCATTTCCCCAGTGACCACCCTGTCCACAGAGGGCAGCACATCGTCCATGTTGAGGTTGTTCGAGACAGTGAACAATCTCTTATAATATTCCTTAGCTATGCCTGCTATCTCCCCTGTGTCCGTACACCACCGCCCACTAGTATCATTCATGTCGTCAATAGTATTCTTGCGCCGCCTTTGGCTTGCACATTGGTGGAAAAACTTTGTGTTCTTGTCACCGGCCGGAAGCCAAATGGAGCGAGAGTATTGACGCCAGAACACTTCTTCATGGTGCCTATATGTGGTTAAGTCTTATAAATTACCAATGTATTATTTTGAAAGCTATAGCATTTTGTGTCTTGAAATTTTGTTACTATAAGCTTTATCTAAGTAGTTTTTAAAATTCATTCTCTTTGTCCTTTTCTTGTTGTAGAACGGATATTTATTTGTTGCCCATGGAGTCATGGACATTGATTAACATGTATGGTAACCATGCCCTGAACTCTAAACATGCACATCATTTATGCTTGTACTTTGCTTTGCAGACTGTTGCTTAATACAGGAATTTGTTGATAATGTACAGGAGTTAGTGACCCCGTACGTACAGTAGGTTTATGGTACTTTTGACTAAAACTATTTGTAGTGACAAAATGCCTTGGAATCGATGGCTTTCTATCTCTACCTATCATTCTAAGCACTAGATTTTATCTAATATTAACGAAGGGGAACCTCCTTGACCCCAATATCGGATTTGAGCTTCTTTCAAAAATCTTACAAGAGAATCGTGAGATGGCATTACCGATTATAAGTGAGTATAAAATCTGTTTCCCTCAATATATATACTATATTAGCTCATAACGAGATTAGATCAGCAGCAGTGGCAATGCCACTCAGAGTCCAGGGTGTTCCCACGAACACCTTAACTTGAAAAAAAAAAAATTATACATAATAATTTAAATTTTTTTATTTGTTTACCCTTAAAAAAAATTTTGGAACACCCTTAAGCCCTATCAGGAACACCCTTAAAATTTTTATGCCAAACAAATTTTGAACTAAAATCTAAAAAAAAAAAATTGTAACAGAGAATTTGAAAAATAAATAAATAAAAAAATTGGTAACAGAACAAGCCCAAAAAAAAAGCTCAACTTCAATCCTAAACAAAATACCCAACAAGCCCAACCCAAGCGTATTCTCAAAAAAAAAAAAAAAAAAAAAAAAAAAAAAAAAAAAAAACCGACCAACCAAAACGATAAAACCCAATACAAAATACAAATATGCGTTAGCCTTAATCATCAAATGGTAAAAGCAAAACCTAAAATCAGAAACCTTTCCTAACCTAAAGAAAAAAACCTCATCTAATGAGGCTCATCAACGACAATTCACGCCTCCGCCTAAAACCTCATCATCAAGCACATATGCGTGACGCGGCAACGGCGCCTCCACCTGAAACTCGAGCAACAGAGCTTGGATGATGAATTGGTCATCGAAGATTGGAGATCGGTCCGATCGGATCAGAGCTTGCGACGCCGACGCTTGGCCTCAAATCCTTCCTCGCCTCCAACGCCTTGACGTGCTGCCGCGACCCTTGGCGCCACCCCTCAGGCCTCCCTCAAGGTATTTTACACTTCTTCTTTCTCTTTTTCTCTCTTTTTCTCTCTTAATCTTTGGGTTTTGCTCATTTGCTATGGAGTGTGGACTGTTCTGTTTTGAGAGAGAGAGCTCTCTTTCTTTTTGAACTGATTCTCTCTCTTTAAGTCTTTATAATTATTCAATTTATTTGCCCTTTTTTTTTTTTACTTTATCCGTTGGTGTGTCACTGTGTTGGTTAATTGGTGTTGGTGAGTTTGTCTTTTAGTGTTGAATTTATCTGATTGGCTCCTCTTGTGTGAATCTTATTTGTTGAGTGGGGGTTAAGGGGCCATGGGGCTGTGTGGTGTGAGGTCAGGGGTGGAGGTGTTTTTTGAGGTAAGTGGATCGGATGGCCCCAGCCGGTGGATTCGACTGTAGAGAAGGAGATAGAATGATCATAAGCATTGCCGCAGTGAAAAATCCAGAGAATCTCATAATCCAAAGCATCTTCACCGTATAACTCCCCCTCCACTTCTTCTTCTTCGACTTGAAATCGAAACGCCCAGCTGGAATCGAAGTTATGAACGCTAGGGATGCTTTAAGGTCCGCCAGAGTTATTGTTGCTGTATCAAAGAAACCAATTCTTAATCAAAGAATAACCACAAAGCTAGCCTTCAAATTCCGCCTTTCCTTTTTCATAATTTCTGAATCAAAATTATGGATGCCGTGGGAACAAAGCGAACTCAGAGGAGAGAGAGCACTTAGAAGAAGACGAAGAAGAAGAAAAAGAACCAGGGCAGAGGCACAAGATAAAAAGGCCCAGGGCTCCAATGCGCCACAAAGTGCTTTTTACTTCCTTTTCTTCCTCGCTCTCTCTCTCCTCTACTGGTTGCCTTTCTCTCTATAGGAGAAGGTGAAAGAAGAAGCAGTGGTACTAGTAAAGGATAAAGAGAGAGACAGAAAGAGAGAGGAGATTTTTTACTTTCTTTTTTTTTTTCAGCTTTGGGATATTTGAATTGGGGAAGTAAAGGCATGCAGAGGCAGGGGTGTGTGCTAGCTAGACTGCTAGTAGTTAGTAAAAAAAATTAATGAAGCAACTAAACACCAATAATTAATAATTTAATTAACTAATACATTATAAACGACAAACAAATTAAATTATGTTAGGCTAAACAATAATTAATAATTAATGAAACAACAATAACAACAAATTATAGTTTATAAAAGAAAAACAAATTTATGACACAACTAAACAATAATAATTAATAATTTTATTAATATTTCAAATGAACTTATAGTTTACTATACAGGTACCTTTGTTCATTTCTTTTCTTTTCATTTTTTTTTTCTTTTGAGGTTTTTCGATGTAAAGAATGCAAATTTGTTTTGGTTTTAAGAATTTTTTTTTTTTTTAAGGCCAAATCTTGAATTTCGGCTAGTATTTACCGAAACGTCCCGAAACACCCCAAAAAGACCTAAATGACCCAAAATTTTTTCAAAGTGAAATAGGAACACCTTGGACAAAATTTCTGGAGTCGCTGCTGTGCAGCAGAAAAGAAATATAAAACATACTAAATTCACTGATGAAGTTAAGCAATAGATGGTTTGGCAAGGGAACGTCAACAAATGTTTCTCAAAGTTATTACCGATAAAGGTGGCAACAAAAATATGAGTTTTTCCTTAATCTTTAGCGGCATTAATTTATAATTTAGAAATCCAAGTTACTCATTGAGAAATCCGAATTACTCACTTTACCTATTGATGTTAAGCAATTCAGACGTTGGTATCAATTATTGAAGCCTAATTACTCTTGTTTTATCCATACACATTATTTTACTATTTTTGTACAATTTTCACTAAGAAAAATCAATTTCTTACAACTATGGAAGATATGGAAGCTAAGGATTTCAGTGATATGTGACATATGTCCTGAACACAAGAAATAATCATCTTCAAATTTTACATGAACAGAAATATCGTAACAGGTGAACAGAAATATCGTGACAGGCTTAAAAATGTTGTTGATATGGGTGGAGGTCAGCCTTCTAGTGTTGCCTTAAGATCATATGTAAATAAGAGTTTGGAAGATATCAACATGGTAACTAGACCAGCTACCATTGAAGGCCATTGAATCCAAGTCAGAAGTTTGCTCATTTTATTAAGAGTTATTAATTTCTTCCAATATCTCAACACTTCCTTACAAAGCCATCAGTTTAATATTTGTTTTAAAAAAAAACTTTAGTCTCGATTGAATTGATTTCTTTGTAATAATAGCACTATGATCATGCCAAATCATGAAGTATTAACTATAATATTGTATGACCACTGCACACCCTTAGTGTGATGGTCACTCTACAAATATAAGTATTTGTGGGTTGTGGGGGGTAAGGGCTGGGATTCAAATTTTCAGGAAAGAGCTTCACACTCATATATACTTAGATTATGATAGAATAGAATTTCTATCTTACATAAAAAAAATAAAAAAAAAATTTAAAAATTAAAAACTATAATATTCCATGTTAATTGCATTAATACAAAATATGGTTACATTGCTATGAATATTTTTCATATGCGTAAATACAAAATAAAAGGTTTTAAAAATTTGTAAATTCTAAAAGGTGTTATTCCTCAATTCATTTTCAAACATATCATTTTAATCATCGCTCAAAATTTGCGGATCACAAAATAGGGTTTAGTTTAGGGCCGACTCAACTCATTTTGAGGCAAACGCAAATATAAAATGTATTATTACTTAATATTTTATAAGCGATACATTAATTAAAAAAAAAACCTTTTTATATAATTTAATATTAAATAGACTATTTTCATATATTTATTAAAAAAAACATATTTTAAAACTTTTAACTCTAAAATTATCAAAACAATCATTATTAGAATAAATATCATATTTAGGCGATCATTGTCCCTCTTAGTAATGTCGAACTTTAGTTATTAAATAATGGATTTCAGTATATACAACTTGAGTAATGTCTTAACTTACTAATCCAAAAATAATAATAATAATTATCTAACACCTTAAATTATACAGCTTGAGTAATGTCTTTAGTTGTATTGTGCTTTAAACCTCAAGCAATCTGCACATCTATAAACTATCTAAATTTATAAGCATTAAAAAATATTTTAAATTATTTTTAGAAGAAAAAAATAATTAAAATTGAAAGCAAAAATACAACACGTATAAATACACACACATGAAAAAAAAAATTGAATTTAATAATAACAAACAACTAAAAACAAAATTAAATAGAAATCCCAATTCATTAAGTAATAAACAATCCAATTTTTTTTTTAAGAAGAAAGAAAAATCCAAATTTCTAAACATTTAAAAAATGGAAAACAAAGTTAAGCAAAGACAAACTTACATAGGAATTGAACTAATGGATCTAATTTATCCAAATATTTTATTTTTCTCTTATACCCAATTTTAAATTGGCAGCAATTTTTCTTTTAGAAAGCTAGACTACACATAAGAAAGCACCAAACGAAAACCACAAAAAACAAACTGGAAAAATAGATCATGGGTTGTGTAACTTCACCTTTACTTCCGAATAAGCATAATCAGTAAACACATCCATACATGAAATTTCAACTTATCTATAAAATGAATAATTCAATAAATAAAAAAAGAGAGACCAAAAGAACTACTTGGTACAATTACTGCTTTTAGGCCCAACTTGAACTTCATTCGATATTGTATAACCTACTTCCCATTTGCCTTGCACATTTGAGCCTACCATATTTACTTTCTTCTGTGCAATATCTAATCCCTAAATTACAAATTTTTGCTAAGCATGCAATCTAAGTTCACTAAATAACATTATAATTTATATACATCTTCAAAGAAAAAAGTTATATACTATATATAATATGCATTTTTTATTTTTCTTAAAACGTGAAATGGAAAAGATTCATCTACATGTTACCTGTAGAGGATGTCGAAGTTGACGGCATCTCAAATGATAACCATTTTGCATTTAAAGTTTTCTATTCCATGATTGATATATATGTGTGAAAGTATAACATATAGAGTTTGTTCTTATCGTGTAAACCATGTTATCAAGTAGAGAGAAGAGAAGAGATTCGTATATTAACTTTAAAAAAATAAAAATTAAAAACTCCTTTCATGATTTTTAGACTCAGACATAACTCCATGATTATCAATTAAGGGAATGAATATTATTGTCTAACACCATGATTACCAATTAAGGGAGTGGATATTATTGTAGAGAGTGCAGTGTGAGGCCAAAATTCTAATAACCCTAGAACTCATAACTCATAAATCAAATAGATCTTCAATTGATAATCAAATAAATAATCATGTCGTATCATATCATAAAATATATAATAATAAAATATATTATATAATAAAAGTTGGGCTTATAAGCTATGGTTGCGCCAAGTGACTACACCAAATTATAGTAGTTTTTAGATAAAAACAATAGTTTATTTAATCTTATCAACTTCTTTGGAAAAAATAACAAAAAGTATTTTAATAATACATACAACCCACGTTTTGTTCATATTAACAATTTCTTTGTTTCTTTTAGGCATTTAATAAAAGAACAATGATTTTTTTTTCTTTTCTCTTTTACGTGAATAGAAGGAGTTACATACACATCCAAGCCTACTTGGTAACCCCATAAAGTCATTTATTTATTTTATAATAAAAAAACATAAATTCATAACCTGACTTTTTGTTTTTTCTGATAACTCAAGTTATTTTCCTATAGAAACAAACCAATTAGAGAGAAACATTCACAACTAGGAACCTCTGAAATTATCAAGTTAGGATTATGGGTGTGGCATTTACGTGAATTGAAAAATTATTAGGATTATTATTATTGTAGGGACCAGGTTTGAGCACTTCTGCTATTGAGAGAGTGGACTCAAGCCCAGTTAGCCCAGTACAATGAATTTGTAGAGAGCGGATTCAAGAACTAGGCCCTAATGAGGGATGCAACAGCCATGCATGGTTGCATGTGGAGTTAATAGCCAGAACGTGAGTTAAGATGCACAATAGTGCTCCTCGGCCTTTCTCTCGGGAGCTTCAATTCTTATTATCTCCTTTTAGAGAATGGTTACAAGGGTTTCTGAGAGAATACAAGTTACTACAGTACTCTTTAGTTCAGATTTCCCGTCCTCCTTTCTAGAGGGATTCCTTACATTTTATACCCTCTTCTCAATTGATCTTAACCCTATATTTGTTGATCGACCAGGCCACTACTTGAGTGCTTGTCCCATCAGCCACCTTCCCATTCTTCCTGTGGGTTGCAGCAATCAAGGCAGCACTGTTCAGGGGTCATCTCCTCATTAATGCGACCAGGACGTTAGTTGTGGGCATTTAATGTGGAGGTGACAGTTCATCCCGAACTTGCTCTTCCACCACGCTTCCATGGCTGACACGTTGTACTTGCTCTTCTCTTTAGATGCTCAGGGAGGCCGCTCCTAGTGGCTCCTTACTTCCCCCTTCGACGGTCTCGGCTTGCCGAGGACAACATCGTCCTCGGCGATGTTTCCTAGCAACTTGGGCTATTTACGCTCCTCCTCAGACGTTTCTTGATCCTCGGCATGGGCCTTGGGCCGGATGTAAGATGGGCCAGGGTTGTCAGATAATTAGGCCCCACAATAGCCCCTCAAAATCCTGCTGTCCGGCTCCTCGGACGGGGAGGAGGATTTTGATGCCCCCGGGCCTTTGTTATGGCTTGTCACGTCTTTTCTTTCGTCAGCGCCAAAGTCTCTTCATCTGCCCAAGGCATGTTCCTGGCGCCTCTGTACACGGAGCGTGCCTTCATTAAATTTTGGAGGCTTTGTACTCCCCACGTTCAACGGTGTGATGCTAATCAGACGGCTAGGCTTTCTCCAGCCTTATGGGCGGGGAAACTCGCACGGTTACTTTTAGTTGGGGATATAAATACCCATTCGAACTGATTAGCCTTTTCACTTTGGCATTCAAGAGTTCTCGTGCGCGCTCACTGAATTCGGTCAAATCTTCAACCACATCCACAACTTTTCCAGCACAAAAAGCCTATCCGAGGAGCTTTTCCTCATTTCTGTAAGTCTTCTTCTCTCTGTAGTACAAATTTTTCTCTGAGTCCTTTTTTTCCTTCGCTCTTTCTCGCGTCTTTTAGTTGTTGTAAGAGATTGGTAGATTTAAGAAATTAGTTGAGTCTGAAGAGGCGATGGAGAAATTCATCGCCAATTATAGGATACCCGGCAATGTGGGCCTGAGGTACTGTGTGGAAGGGGAATGGCGCACTCGAAGGAAGGAGGGGGAGGTCGTCATTCCCATGATCGCCTTCCTCAAGGGCGGTATGAGGATCCCCATGGGGCCGGTAATGAGGGGCTACCTTACGTACTTTGGGTTAGCCCCAACTCAGTATGCCACCAACGTGTTTAGGATCCTGGGTTGTGTGGACACCTTGAACAAGAAGATGGGGCTGAGGTTGACCCACCATGACGTAAATTGGTGCTACAACCTCCAGCGGCTAAAAGGTAAATCCTACTACATGAAGACGAGGGACGATAAGCTCCGCCTTATCCAATGTCTTCCCGAGTCTAGCAAGGGTCTGAACAAAAACTTTCTCCTCGTGTTTGGAGAATGGCACGATGACTTTCAATGTTCGATGGAGGAGGGGACACCAGGTGGGGTACTCGAAGTAGGAGAGGGTCTAGCTTTTTTCTTTTTTGTTGTAAGTCTGCTTTGCTCGGTTGATGATAGCAGTTTGTTTCTCTTTCTACAGATCTGTACGCCTTCAAGCGTCACTTTAATCTGGTCAACAAGAAGGACCTGGAGGCTGTTCTTAGGGCGGAGATCTTTCTAAACGAGGCCGATAACCAAGTTAGAGCCGCCCACAAGATCCTCGGGTACGATCCGATCTAGAAGTCGTTTTCGGCTCCAAAGCACGTAATCAAAGCCAACGACCCACGGCTTCGCGGGATAACTATGGTGGAGCAAGGGTTTTCGTTTCCTGAAGGTACTCCATTGGCTGGACCTTCTACTTCCACTCAAGCTGTGGACGCCAAGGGAGAAGGGCTTGAAGAAGAGGAAGAAATCGCTGATTCAATTCCATCCGAGGATGAATTTGGTGCATTTGACCAAGTCCACGTGTTTGAGGATCCTTCTGGTGACCTGGGCGATCCTGATTTGACCGAGGCCGACCTTCTCTCTACGAGGACTTCTCCCCAGGCCGAGATAGGCTCCAAGAGACAACCCTAGACCAGCCTATTTAACCTGCTTGAGGGTCAGCCAGGAAGGGAAGAGCCGAAGAAGTCCTAACCCAAGCTTCCTCCTTCGCCATCCAAGTCTCAGTCGGTTCGGACTAGGTCGTCTTCTTCCCAGTCTAAGCTTCCACCTCCTCCACCTCAGCCCAGCTTGCCGCCGAGGCCCGAGCTTGCTGATCTCAAGCGTAAGAAGGACCCTAAGGGCAAGGGGCCCATGGGAGCTGAGAGGACTCGTTCTTCCCCTGAGGGGGATGAGGCTCGGCACCCTCTTAAGCAGCAGAAAACTGGGCACCAGGGCCAAGGGGGAGAGGTGGTTGTGCAACCCGAGGCCCAAGCATGGCTTCTAGCCCCAATGCTCCGTGGGAAGCCCTTGATGAATAACGCCTCCCTCAGGGACTTCAGGGGTGGTGAAGGCGCGTATGTGGCCGATGCGCTGGAGAGATCCCTGCTGCTTCTTGCCGATATGGCTCAATTGGAGGGCCTGAAGAGGCAGGAGGTCATCCTCAGCATGAAGAGGTATTTGGGCATGGTAAGCCATCCGCCGCTTGAGAGTTTACTGATTTTACCCCTCGGTTCCCATACTTATCATTTATTTGTTTCAATTTGCAGGCTGTCCAGGCTACTTATAGGCTGGAAGAGGAGGCCAATAAACAAAGCAGGGCCCTGGAGCAGGAGCGCGACAACCGCCTAAATGCCACGCGGATCCTTAGTAAATCCAAGGGCGACCTCAAGAAGGGGAGGGAGGCTCTAAAGGAGGTGACAAGGGCCAGAGATAGCACGGTGTCAGGCTTGGCTGGTGTTGAAAAGCAGGTCGCTGACCAAACGAGGCGCCTCATAGACACTGAAGGCCAACTGCGAATTGCTAAGGAGCACATAGCTGACTTAAAGCAGGAGTTGGCCGAGGAAGTGGGAGCCAGAGGCGTTGCCGAGCACGCCAGGGATGAGGCTTTGAGAGCTAAAACCGAGGCTGAGGCTGCGCGGACAGAGGCCGAAAGCTCTAGAGAGTAAGCCAAGGAAGAGGCATTTCCTAAGGGAGTGGCCAAGACTGAGGCTGCCCATAAGGCTCAAGTCCCTGAAGTATGCAGGTGCTACTGCTCCCAGACTTAGGAAGAGACCCTCAACCAAGCAGGGGTCGAGACTTCATTTGGCTTTAGGAGGGCCGAGAGAGTGTACTACCCTCTCGCTATCCGAGAGGCTTCCTACTCCATTTCTGAAGCCGACACCATGCCCGAAGCGGCCACCGGGGACCGAGCCGACGCTGCCAAGGGTCCTACTCCCACCGATAGCCTTGCCGGGGGTGTTGAGCATCAGAACGTGCCAGAGGAAGGGGGAACCAGTAACTTGGAAGCATCCCCGGATGTGGTGAAGCCCTTTGTTGGCCCTCAGGTCCCTGCTGCTGACTCCCAGGTTCTTCCTGCTGTGGGGAACCTTCTTAGAGTTGCCCCTTCAGCCAAGGAGACAGCTCTCATGGTGATGCCTCTGCAGGCGGTTCCCCTAGGTCAAAGCTCTGAAGACCCCGAGGACACCTTTGGACAGCCTCCCAAGGAGGAGTAAAGCTTAAGGAGAAGAACTAGGCTGCCTTAGCTAGTTTTTACTTATCGTTTCCTTCTTTTGTTGTTGTTGCTTCTCTTCCCTTTTTTTTTTTAAGCGTTGTGCTGCTTCTTCTAAGTTGAATGTATGAATCATTTACATATATTTCTTTTACTTTATGCGTTAATTATCATTGTGATGAGTTTTACTATTGGCACAACCTAGGTTTTAACCATTAGCTTTACAATCTTGGAAGCTCAACATGATTTTCACTCTGAACTAGATATTGTAAACAGTAAAAAACATTTAGGAAAGCCATTAGTTGCTGACTATGCTAAGGGGTTAGGTTCAATGCGCTTTAGAATGCCTTGAGCGATGCTCGTGGGCTTGTGTTTATCTGTGCCTTTGCCGAGGGAAGCAAGTTTCGTCGGAGGTTTGAGTCCGAGGATCATTCAAGACCTTGGTTCTGTCTAACACTTAGATTTTTCTGTAAGTGACTAGTTTCCCCATAGGTTTGAGTCCGAGGACCACACAAGACCTTGGTTCTGTCTAACACTTAGATCCCCCTTTAAGTAGCTAGTTTCCCCAAAGGTTTGAGTCCGTGGACCATGCAAGATCTTAGTTCAGTCTAGTACCCAGGTTCGTCTTAAAGTGGTTAGTTTTCCCATAGGTTTAAGTCCGAGGATCATGCAAGACCTTGGTTCAGTCTAGCACCCAAGTTTTTCTTAAGATGGCTCAGTCTAGTACTTTAGGTGGCCGCCCAAAACATAAGATGCATAATCATAATAGAACTAAAATTCAAATCACAAGAAAAAGGATGCTTTTATTAATAATAATACCTCCTCAGGTTATTTACATTCCACGGACGAGCTACAGGTTTTTCATCTAGGTCTTCTAGGTAGTATGCACCTACCCCCGCTACCGAGGTGATTCGATATGGCCCCTCCTAGTTAGGCCCCAGCTTTCCCCAGGAAGGGTTCTTGGCAGCCCCCATAACTTTCCTCAGCACCAGGTCCCCCGGTGCTAGTGGTCTGAGTTTCACGTTGGCATCATATCCCCGTTTGAGCTTTTGTTGGTAATAGGCCAGCTGGATCATTGCTCGTTCCCTTCGTTCATCAACCAAGTCTAGGCTCCTCCCCAGTAGTTCATCATTACTGCCTGGAGTGAAAGAGCTCGTCCTTAGAGTTAGGAAGTTCGTTTCCAGAGGGATTACAACCTCGGCGCCGTAAGTCATGGCAAAAGGTGTTTCCCCCGTGAACCACCGTGGCGTAGTTCGGTATGTCCAGAGAACGTGTGGTAGCTCCTCTACCCATCTCTCCTTAGCGTCATCCAGTCTCTTCTTAAGCCCATTGACGATGACCTTGTTGACAGCCTCAGCCTGTCCATTCCCCTGACGGTAAGCTGGAGTTGAGTATCTGTTTGTGATCCCAAGTTCACAACAGTATCTTCTGAAGGCCTTGCTGTCGAATTGGAGTCCATTATCCGAAATGAGGGTATGAGGGGCCCCAAATCGTGTGACAATATTCCTCCAAAGGAATTTCTTAGCATCCACATCCCTGATGTTGGCCAATGGCTCAGCTTCGACCCACTTGGTGAAGTAGTCCGTGGCAACCAACAGGTACCTCTTATTCCCTAGCGCTTTGGGGAAAGGTCCTACAATGTCCAAGCCCCACTGGGCAAATGGCCATGGACTGGACAAAGGATTGAGAACCCCCCCAGGCTGATGAATATTTAGGGTGAACTTTTGGCATTGGTCACACTTCTTGACATACTCCAGGGTCTCCTTCTGCATTCCCGGCCACCAATATCCTTGTGTGACGGCTCGGTGAGATAGGGATCTTCCTCCTGTGTGGCTCCCGCAGATTCCCTCGTGCAGCTCCTCGAGCAGTAATTCTGCTGCTTTGGGGTGGACGCACAGTAGGTATGGTCCAGAGTAAGAGTGCCTGTACAGCTTGTGGTCCTCGGACAACCAGAACCGAGAAGCATTCCTTCGTACCTTTTCAGCCTCTGACCTCTCCTCGGGCAGAACATCATCTTTGAGGAACCTTACTATGGGGTCCATCTAGCTGGGATCCACCCCAACTTGATGGATGCGGATCGTGCCCTTTGCCACCTCACTCGCTCTTTCCAGATGCTCCACAAGTATGATCCGAGGTAGATCCCCTACCGAGGAAATGGCGAGTGTTGCTAATGAATTGGTATGGGTGTTTCCACTCCTGGGAATATGAGATAAGCTGAAAAGACCAAATTTCGACTGCAACCGCCTGACCTGGCTCAGGTACTCTTGCATTCTCGAATCTCTGGCCTCCAGCTCTCCCTCTACCTGGCCTACCACCAATCTCGAATCCGAGAACATCTTCACCGACTTTCCTCCCATCTTCTGCACCATGATCATCCCTTGCAGTAGTGCTTTATACTTGGCCTCGTTGTTTGTGGCCGAGAACCCGAGCCTCAGGGATTTTTCTATGACATGCTCTTCAGGGGATACTAAGGCTAGCCCCACTTCAGACCCCCTCTAGTTTGCCCACCATCAACGTATACCTTCCAACACAGTGACCCCAGGGTGGAGACTGCCCCAATTGACTTTTTGTCAAAGCTCTTATCCTCAGCTGCCACTTCTACTGTTGGTTCAGCGAACTCAGCCGTTAAATCTGCCAGAACCTGGCCCTTTATAGAGATCCGAGGCATGTATTTGACGTCGAAAGCCCCCAGAATTGTGTTCCACTTTGCGATCCTGCCAGTGTAATCAGCGGTTCGGAGTACAAACTTCAAGGGTAATTGGGTTAGGACAACCACTGTGTGAGCCTAGAAATAATGGGGGAGCTTTCGCGTAGCGTGAACCACAGCTAGTATGGCTTTCTCTAAGGGTAGGTACTTGACCTCAGCTTCATGTAGCGACTTGCTAACGTAGTAGGCTGGCTTTTGAACTCCATTGTCGTCCCGTATCAGTACCAGGCTCACAGCGTGGAACGCTATAGCAAGGTATGCGTACAGGACCTCGTCGGCCTCAGGATTGGACATGATAGCCGGGATAGATACTCCTTGAGTTGCTGGAAAGCCACGACACAATCTTCAGACCACTTGAATCCCTTCCACTTTTTGATCAGGAGATAGAAGGGCCTGCACTTGTCAGCCGACCTGGAAATGAATCGGTTCAGAGCCGCGATCATTCCAGTAAGCTTTTGGACCTCCTTGGGGTTCTGCGGAGGCTTCAGATTATGAATAGCCTTGATTTGGTCAGGATCGACCTCGATTCCCCTGTGGGTGATCATGTATCCCAGAAACTTGCCAGAGCCCACGCCAAACGAGCATTTGGCAACGTTTAGGAGTAGCTTGTGCTTTCTCAGGACGTCAAATGTGCAGCTAAGGTCCCCCAAGTGTTCAGAAACCACTTTACTTTTTACCATCATATCATCAACATAGACCTCGATACTCTTGCCCAGCATCGGCTCGAACATTCTCGTCATCATCCTTTGATAGGTGGATCCTGCGTTCTTCAGACTGAACGGCATTACTTTGTAGTGGTAGTTCCCGACGGGCGTCACAAATGTTGTCTTCTCCTAAACCTCCAAGGCTAGTGGTATTTGATGATAGCCTTGGAAGGCGTCTAGGAAGCTCATCCGAGGATGGCCTGTGGTTGCATCAACCAGCTAATCGATCCGAGGCATGGGGAACGGGTCTTTTGGACATGCCTTATTTAGGTCGATGAAGTCCACGCAGACCCTCCACTTTCCACTTTTCTTCTTGACCACTACAATGTTGGCCAACCATTTAGGGTAAAAGACCTCTTTGATAGCCCCTGCACGCTTAAGTTTATTCACCTCTTCCCTAATTGTATCAGCGTGCTCTCTCGATGGGCGTTGGGGCGGTTGTTTCTTGGGCACTATGGACGGATTGACGTTGAGATGGTGATAAATGAAGGATGGATTAATTCCTAGGGCATCATAGGCATCCCATGCAAACACGTCAATATAGATTTTGAGGAACTCAACTAGCTCCAACCCGAAAGAACTTCTCCGGATCGTCACCGATTGCCACTTTCTCAAGATCCTCACATTTTGCTTCCTCGGCAGCTACATCAGAACGTGCCACCAGGGTCTTTGATTGCTATAAGCCTTTCTCAGTAGTAGCCGAGGGTTGTGCGTCGAGCCGGTGTGATATAGCAGCCACCATGCACTGCCTTACTGTGGGTTGACAGCCACGGATTTCAAGAACCTGATCCCCTGATAGGAATTTCACCTTTTGGTGTAAGGAGGAAACAACGCCCCCCAAGGTGTGGAGCCAGGGCCTTCCTACGATGGCCGTGTAGGGGGAGTACGTGTCCACCACTATAAAGTTTACCTCTACCACTTCTGGGCCAGTCTGGATGGGCAGCCTGATCATGCCCTTCGGGATGACGAGTTTCCCATCGAAGCTCATCAGGGGAGAGCTATAGGGAGTCAAGTCCTCCAGCTTTAGTCCCAACCCCTTATAAAGGTCTAGGTACATGACCTCGGCTGCGCTGCCACCATCCACCATCACTCTTCTCACATCGTAGTCCCCAATTCTGAGTGTGACCACCAGAGCGTCATCGTGGGGCTGGGTGGTCCCAACCTTGTCCTCCTCCGATAAGCTCAAGGTCGGGTGGAAATTCCTCCTGGCCCTTTTCGGCTCTGTCTGGGACTCCTCGGCAGGCAGCTGGGCTACAGACAACACTCATGAAAGGCGCGTGCCGGTTCTTCCCTGTGCCACCAAGATTACATTGATCGTCCCTGCAGGCGCCCTTAGGGTGTTGTCTCTCTGGGGCTCCTGATGGGTCCGGCCTTGATGGTTGCCAGGGTGATATAGAAGGTGCTTCAGCCTTCCTTCTCGGACCAGCTGGTCCAGATAGCTTTAGAGATTCCTGCAGTTCTCCGTGGTATATTCGTGGTCCCTATGGTACTGGCAATAAAGGTTCTGATTGCACTTCGTGGATTCTCCCACCATCTTATTCGGCCACCTGAAGTATGGCTCGTTCTCGATTTTCTCCAGCACCCTGTGTATTGGTTCTCGGAATGCGGCATGGACAGCCTGTGTGTCGGCAGCTCCAGATTGCCCTACAAAGTCCCTCTTTGGGCGAGTGCTGTTGTATCGGTCCGGCCTGGAATCCCTCCTTTCCTGAGGGATGGCCTTCTCTTTTCCTCTGGCCTGCAGCTGGTCTTCCTCTACCTATTTGTACTTGTCGATCTGATCCATCAGTCGGCATACACTGGTGGTAGGTTTGCCTGTCAGGGACTTTCTTATGTCATGTCCAGTTGGGAGGCCGTTTCTTAAGGTGTCGATGGCGACGTCGTCGTACTTGCCCTTCAGCTCATTGTACACCTCCCAGTATCGACCCGAGTAGGCCTTAAGAGTCTCGCCCTCATGCATGGTCAAAGACAACAGTGCGCTCAAGGGCCAAGGCTCTATGCTGTTTGTAACGAAGCGGGAGCCGAAGGCCTGGGTCAGCTGTCTATACGAACTTATGGAGTCCGCCTTCAAGCCGTTGAACCACCTCATCGCCACTGGGCCCAAGCTGGAGGGGAAAACCTTGCACATCAACGCCTCGTTCTGGGAATGAACAGCCATCCTCTGGTTGAACTGGCTCACATGCTCCACGGGGTCCGTTTTGTCGTTATAGATGGAGAAGGTTGGCTGCTAAAACCGCCGAGGAAGTGCAGCCCCTTTTATATGGCGCGTGAAGGGCGATTTGGACAACTGATCCAGTGCCCTACTCATGGCATCGTACCCCAAGCCCCTAGGGGATAGGCTTCTACGCCTGCGCTTCCGGTAGTGCTCTTCTTCATGAAAGAAGGTCTCACTCGGAGGAGTTCTCGATCTTTCCCTGTAATCATTGTCGCTCTCATCGTCAGATGGCAGGTCGGGGCTAGGTTGAGGTCGCCTTCATTATGCATGGCGTAGCCTCTTCTTCAGGTCATCTATCTCCCGCTGCATGGTCTGCTCGTCGTTTTGCCCTTCGGTTACGTGGCTTCCACCCTTCTTTGGTTGTATGACCTGATTGTTGTTTTGTCTCTGTGGCACATGACTGTCTCCACGCGAGTAGCTGCTGCTGGTTTGAGTGGCGTGCACACTTCCCTTTCGAAATCTTCCATTCTCTTCATTTCGATCGTGCTCAGGGTTGGCGAAGTCACCCTGGTGCTGGGGCTTGGCCGGTTCAGGCTGATGGGAACTTGCTTGGTGAGTGCCTGATCCTACCATGCTTAATCGTTGCCCTTACTAACGCACAAGTTCTTCCCACAGACGGCGCCAATTGTAAGGACCGGGTTTGAGCACTTTTGCTATTGAGAAAGTAGACTCAAGCCTAGTTAGCCCAGTACAATGAATTTGTAGAGAGCAGGTTCAAGAACTAGGCCCTAATGAGGGATGAAATGGCCATGCATGGTTGCATGTGGAGTTAATAGCCAGAACGTGAGTTAAGATGCACAATGGTGCTCCTCGGCCTTTCTCTCGGGAGCTTCAGTTCTTATTATCTCCTTTTAGAGAATGGTTACAAGGGTTTCTGAGAGAATACAAGTTACTACAGTACTCTTTAGTTCAGATTTCCCCCTCCTTTCTAGAGGGATTCCTTACATTTTATACCCTCTTCTTAATTAATCTTAGCCCTACATTTGTTGATCGACCAGGCCACTACTTGAGTGCTTGTCCCATCAGCCGCCTTCCCATCCTTCCTGTGGGTTGCAGCAACCAAGGCAGCACTGTTCAGGGGTCATCTCCTCATTAATGCGGTCAGGGCGTTAGTTGTGGGCATTTAATGTGGAGGTGACAGTTCATCCCGAACTTGCTCTTCCACCACGCTTCCATGGCTGACACGTTGTACTTGCTCTTTCTCTTTAGATGCTCAGGGAGGCCGCTCCTGGTGGCTCGTTACTTCCCCCTTCGACGGTCTCGGCTTGCTGAGGACAACATCGTCCTCGACGATATTTCCTGGCAGCTTGGGCTATCTACGCTCCTCCTCGGACGTTTCTTGATCCTCGGCATAGGCCTTAGGCCGGATGTAAGATGGCCCGAGGTTGTCAGATTATTAGGCCCCACAATTATTATTTTAGATTATCTATTAGATGAAGACATTTGAATCCTAATTAAGCTATTTCTAATATATAATATAGAGAGCTTTTTACTTTTTAGTGTATTCTGATATATTCCTACGCACAACTTCTTCTTCTTCTTTTTACAATTTTTTGTTTTTGTTTATATATATATATATATATATATATATAAACACTACTTATTGTTCTAATCAGTTCTCTCCCCCATTATCAATGATTCTCACTCTCTCATAATTTCTATGTTGATTAGAAATCTAGCTCTCTTTTTGTTTTGTTTTGGTTTTTCTTATTACTTAGGCAATTTGATGTTTGTGAAATCCATAGTAGAATGTTTTATCAAACTTACCATTCACACTATTGCAAGTATTTTGGGTTTTGTGGAGTTTAGTTGTGTTTAAACATCACAACACGTATTTCCACACATTTTTTTACTCACTCGTATTTCTACAAAACTTAAACAACGTTACTAAAAATCTCTTACCAAACAGGCCCAAAGTTTCTTAATGTTCAAAAATCTTTAATGAAATTTTCTTGCATAATTTTCCAAAGATAATAAATCATGTTCTTTCTTGTAGAAACATGTTAGAGTAAAATTATCAATGATTTGATTTGAGTGAAAACATGTTTTTATCAATTTCTATTAAGATTCAAACATGAATAACTACTTATTCATGTCATGTCTATATTCATGTTTGTGTTCGTGAT
Source organism: Quercus ilex subsp. ballota (assembly GCA_032727855.1). NCBI lineage: Eukaryota > Viridiplantae > Streptophyta > Magnoliopsida > Fagales > Fagaceae > Quercus > Quercus ilex. Next base: position 31,254,999 of record CM064919.1, read on the forward strand.
TATTAGGTGACAAACTACAAATTACAATGGATTCATATTAGCCCATAGCAAGCACAAATGCCATGACCATCTCTTTGGTTTAAAATAAAAATTAAAAAAATTAAAAAAAAAAAAAAAGACAATAAAGAAAGAAAGAGGTTATCCTAAAATAACCTACAAAGTTCAAGATTACTTTAAAGATTATCAATTAAACTCTCTCACTTGACTAAAATTCGAATTTTTTATGATATAAAAAAAATCATACATTATAAAATTTGAATTATAGAACAGAAAAATAAAGACCTTATTATATTTCTTTTAGGATGAAGGTGTTAAAAATTTGAACTTTGTATTATAATTTATTGCATTAGGTGCAAAAGTTAATTAACCGGCCCTACAAAACTAAAATAATATGGCAATTTGTAAGAAACTCAACCGTTTACCTTTTACAACTTTCATTTTTTTTTTTTATTCGACCGTTGAAGTTGAAAGTCCTTAGCTTTTTTGACTTTTTCCCCCCTCAAGCATGATGGACCACATGTACGTAACCCTCTTCACCCAAACAGACCGTTTCAGTTAAATACCAACCGCAGGATAGCACCAAATCTACGGTGGAGATCTGTCGACCGTTAAATTCAAATCCTCCTATCACAGACCCCAAGAATTCTTTTTCCACTCAAAATTCAGATCCGACCGTTGCCCCCAATTTACAGCTTCTACTTCTTCTTCATCTTCTTCTTCTTCTTTGTACTCCCTCATACTCAAACTTTCATTCAGCCCAAAAAAAAAAATCACTATATTTTTTCACTTCAAAATTCTCTCAGATTTTCCTTATGGGTCTTTGAGGGTTCTCTCTTTCTCTCATTCCCTTTTGCCCATTTGCTTGATTCTTTCATTTTTAGAGTGCATTTTCTCTTCCTTTCTCGGAAGTGTTTTTTTTTTTCTTGCAGGAAATTGAGAGGGAATACTTAACAAAAAGATGGTGAAAACAGCTTCTTCACCGTCTTCTTCTCCGGTGACCATTACGGTTTCATCGGGAGGAAAAGTAAGCGGCAGCAGAAGCATGGGCTTAACTAGTCCAGTACCTCGTGCTTCGATCTCGAACAACCCGAATTCTCCTCTCAGTAGCAGAGGAAATCGACGGGCCTCAAGTGGCGGAGGAAAGTACTCTTCGATGTCGAAAGACGAGACCACAATGGAGGAGGTGAACACAGAGTTTGTGAGTTATACAGTTCACATACCTCCCACCCCAGATCATCAACCCATGTCGGAGTCTCAGACTAGTCTCACCGAAGACAACAATAATTCTGGAAAGCCCAATAGAAGCTTCATTTCAGGTACTATTTTCACCGGAGGGTACAACTCTGTGACTCGTGGGCACGTGATCGAGTGCTCAATGAATGGGACCGAGCCGGTGAAATCAGGACTAATGTGTGGGATGAAAGGTTGTGATGAGAAAGCGATTCGAGGGAAAAATTCAAGGGGTATATGCGAGTGTGGGTTCAAGATTTGCAGGGATTGTTACTTGGATTGTGTTGGAAGTGGAGGTGGGAGGTGTCCTGGGTGCAAAGAACCTTACAAAGATTTTAGTGATGATGATGAAGAAGATGATGGTGATGATGAAACCGGGTCCGAAGCAGAGGACCAGGCCTTGCCATTGCCATCTGATTTTAAGCTTGATAAGAGGCTTTCAGTGGTAAAATCTTTTAAGGCACAAAACCATCAGCCACCGGATTTTGATCACACCCGGTGGCTGTTCGAGACGAAGGGGACTTATGGGTACGGAAACGCGGTATGGCCAAAAGATGGATATGGGGTTGGGTCTGGGTCTAATGGGTTTGAACACCCACCGGATTTTGGAGAGAGAAGCAGGAGGCCTTTGACAAGGAAGGTGGGGATCTCTGCTGCAATTCTCAGCCCATATAGGTAAATATCGAAAACTGGACTCTGTTCAGTTCAATTTAATTCTAATTTATTAGGGTTGGAAAATGGAAATTTTCTTGGTTGATGAGTAACCCAACTTCAATTTTGATAATATTTTGCTTACTACATGTTGTGATTTATTGTGTTTAAATTAGTAGTTTTTTTTTTTTTTTTTTTTTTGTAATTTAGAGTTTTCAATTCAAATTAAAAGTTTAAAACTGTTATATCAATGACTATATTTGGCTATGTGTTTGACATGGTGATAATTTACTTTTTGTTTAATTTGGTTTGGGATGGTTGTTTAAATTTAAAATTTGGTTCTTGCTTCTCTGCAGATTACTTATTCTGATACGTCTCATCGCCCTTGGTTTCTTCCTGACATGGAGGATTCGACACCCTAATCATGAGGCAATGTGGTTGTGGGGAATGTCTACTGTTTGTGAACTCTGGTTTGGATTTTCATGGCTTCTGGATCAGCTGCCTAAGCTCTGCCCTGTAAACAGAGTCACTGACCTCTCTGTTCTTAAAGAACGTTTCGAATCTCCAAACCTTCGCAATCCAAAAGGGCGGTCTGACCTTCCAGGGATTGATGTATTTGTTTCCACAGCAGACCCTGAAAAGGAGCCCCCTCTTGTCACAGCAAACACCATTCTTTCGATCCTTGCAGTTGATTATCCAGTGGAGAAGCTTGCATGCTACTTATCTGATGATGGTGGAGCTCTTTTGACGTTTGAAGCACTTGCAGAGACTGCTAGCTTTGCAAGAATTTGGGTTCCATTTTGCCGAAAACATGGAATAGAACCAAGGAATCCTGAGACCTATTTTGGGCAGAAGCGTGATCATCTTAAGAACAAAGTAAGGCTTGATTTTGTGAGAGAAAGGAGAAGGGTGAAGAGAGAGTATGATGAGTTCAAAGTGAGGATAAATTCCTTACCGGAATCTATAAGGCGAAGATCTGATGCTTACAATGCACATGAAGAGCTAAGAGCAAAGAAGAAACAGATGGAAATGGGAGGCAATACTTCTGATCCAATTAAGACTTCGAAGGGGATTTGGATGTCAGATGGTACTCATTGGCCTGGGACTTGGGCTTCAGCAGAGACAGACCACTCAAGAGGGGATCATGCTGGTATAATTCAGGTAATACTTTACATTTGATTTATGGAATAATAGGTTTTCTATTGTTCGTAACTTTCTTCAAATGCTTAAAATTTGGCTCTCTTTGCAGGCAATGTTAGCTCCACCCAATGCAGAACCAGTTTATGGTGCAGAAGCAGATGGGGAGAATTTGATTGACACTACAGAAGTTGATATTAGATTGCCAATGCTGGTTTATGTGTCCCGTGAGAAGAGGCCAGGATATGATCACAACAAGAAAGCTGGAGCCATGAATGCTCTAGTCCGAACAAGTGCAATCATGTCAAATGGCCCATTCATTCTAAATTTGGATTGTGATCACTACATTTACAACTCCTTGGCTCTCAGGGAAGGAATGTGCTTTATGCTTGATAGGGGTGGTGATAGGATCTGTTATGTTCAATTCCCACAAAGGTTTGAGGGTATAGATCCAAGTGACCGGTATGCAAATCACAATACAGTGTTCTTTGATGTGAGCATGAGAGCTCTTGATGGTCTACAGGGTCCAATGTATGTAGGGACAGGCTGCATTTTCAGAAGAACTGCACTTTATGGGTTTAGTCCACCTAGAACCACAGAACACCATGGGTGGTTTGGGAGGAGGAAAATTAAGTTGCTTTTGAGAAGGCCCAAGGTGGTTAAGAAGGAGGAGGATGAGATAGCCTTGCCAATCAATGAGGACCACAATGATGATGATGATGCAGATATTGAGTCCTTGCTTCTTCCCAGAAGGTTTGGTAACTCTACTTCTCTAGCTGCTTCTATTCCAGTTGCAGAATACCAGGGAAGGCTGCTTCAAGATTTACATGGAAAAGGCTACCATGGGAGGCCAGCTGGATCTCTTGCAGTGCCTCGTGAACCTTTAGACGCTGCAACTGTGGCAGAGGCAATAAGTGTCATCTCTTGCTTCTACGAGGACAAAACAGAGTGGGGGAAGAGGGTAGGATGGATATATGGTTCTGTAACAGAAGACGTGGTGACTGGTTATAGAATGCACAATAGAGGGTGGAGGTCAATTTACTGTGTCACCAAAAGGGATGCATTCCGAGGGACGGCTCCAATTAATCTAACAGACAGGCTGCATCAAGTTCTTCGATGGGCAACGGGGTCAGTTGAGATTTTCTTCTCACGGAACAATGCATTATTTGCAAGTCGCCGAATGAAATTCCTTCAAAGGGTGGCATATTTCAATGTGGGAATGTACCCTTTCACATCTATGTTTCTCATAGTCTATTGCTTTCTGCCTGCTGTTTCTTTATTTTCTGGGCAGTTCATAGTCCAATACCTCAGTGTGACCTTTCTGGTGTTCTTGTTGGCCATCACCATCACCTTGTGCATGCTTGCAATTCTAGAACTCAAATGGTCAGGTATCACTCTCCATGACTGGTGGAGAAATGAACAATTTTGGTTGATTGGTGGAACAAGTGCCCATCCTGCTGCTGTGCTACAAGGATTACTGAAGGTTATTGCAGGAGTTGACATCTCATTCACATTGACCTCTAAGTCTGCTACTCCCGAAGAAGGAGATGACGAATTCGCAGAGCTATATGTGGTTAGGTGGAGCTTCTTAATGATCCCTCCAATCACAATCATGATGGTGAACATGATTGCAATTGCTGTTGGAGTAGCCAGGACACTGTACAGCCCATTCCCTCAGTGGAGCAAGCTTGTAGGAGGGGTGTTCTTCAGCTTCTGGGTGTTGTGCCATCTCTACCCATTTGCAAAGGGGTTGATGGGAAGGAGGGGAAAGGTTCCCACCATTGTCTTTGTGTGGTCTGGATTGCTCTCCATCATCATTTCTTTGCTTTGGGTGTATATTAGCCCTCCTTCGAGTACACAAGATTACACGAGGGCGTTCCAGTTCCCTTGAAAGTCTTAGGTAGGATCTAAATGCAGCTAGCGAAGTTCCTCAACTTCATGTTGTAGTTATTGCCTCATTTTCCCCCTGCTTCATTCACATTGAATGTACTTGGCTTGCACTGTTATTTTTTTTTTTTATACTTTTTTACATTTTGTATTGAATATGTCATTGTGCAAAAGAATTCTTGTTAATTGAAATATGTATGGTGTTATGTCACATCTGTAGCTGATTTTTTTTTTTTTTTTTTTTTTGAGAAACACATCTGTAGCTGATTGGGGCCAGTGTTTATGTGCATTTATGTTAGACTAATTTGAATGTGAGAGCATGACAACACCACCTCTAACCAAAGTTAGGACTATATGTGACTATGGGGCTGAGCGCAATCTTCTGGTGTCGTGTTCCCTAGGGTGTTCCTTAGGGGGGTTCCCTGGTGAGGTTCAAAATTAGGGTGTTCCTGTGTTGCCTTGTGCAAGAGACATTTTGTAGAGTTATAGTCAGCATGTTTAAATATTTATCTCATTCATGTTCTGAGTGATGATATAGGGAATCCCCTATTAATTGATTAATGATTAGTCTTGCGAGAGACAATTAACAAAGTAAAATGATTTGGTAATCCCACTAGTTTCTACTGTGAAAGAGACGTTTTGTAAGAATTCATCTTTCCCTTTCTCAAAATCCATGATTTTCAACGGCTCAAGTTTAATGAGCCTCATAACTTTCAAGAACCGGGTTCCATTTCAGCCTGACAGTCTTACTGAATTAGTCTCCAATGGGTAAAATCCTAAACAAAATCTTCTTAATCTGGAATAATCAAGTTTGTTCCCAACCATTCAATTATTAATGATTTTCGTATACTTGCCCATAAAAACGTTGTTCAACCATTGTCTTGTCCTTTGTTTTGATGATGCAACGAGTATTTGAATTTTGTATCTGACACGGTTCTATGAATTTTAAAAAACAGCTTGTTTTTGGTTGGATCCGGATGGCACAACAAGGATACCTAGAACCTGATAAGATTCTTCTCCTTCTTGAGAACAGTATGGTTGGCCCTATATAAGGTAAACAATTTGACAATGCAATAACTTTTTATCTTTTCAAATACGTGTTAAAAATTGGCCCTTCATGGCACATTTCATAAAACGCTCTATCTATACATGAGTTTCAGTTAGTTCAAACAAAAAAAATCTGAAGATTAAATCCTGTCTATATCAAAAAGCTTATTTATTTTCGACACATATTGCACATTTCATATGTCAGTGCCCTCTAGTGTGCCACATAATTTATTAGGAGCCAGATGCAGGTCTTCCTCAAAAACCACTTGGCAATTTCTAATATGCATGCACTTTACAAATGTCCTATGTTTGCAGAAATAAATTCGGGCAGTGTGCCTTATGGTTGAACAGTCCCTTTAAGTCATATTTGAAATATGTTTGTATATCTTTCAGATGGTCCCCTTGATCACGATCATGATATGGAAAATTATTGAATGGATGTAAGACTAGCTAGGAAATGAATGTGTTATTTTGTCGGTACTTAGCCATGCCAGCAGCCTAGGCCCACTAGTTTGGACTTCATGTTTAGCTTTCTAATTTGGAATGTTTCTATCATATCGCTGTTATATTAATTTCTGCCCTCGCTTGGCAAAGGTGTAGTTGTCTGCTGATTAGTACTATTTGATGCTAACAAGTTTTAACCTATTAGAGCACAATGATAGTAAAGGTATTTGATGTTAACAAGTTTTAGCTATTAGAGATTATCAAAAAAAGTTTTAGCTATTAGAGCATAATGATGGGCTACCATACCTTTTCTTCTTCTTCTTCTTTTTAAGGTAAATAGTAAATATTAGTAGGGAAGAAGAAGTAAAGGTTCGAAATTACAAAAAATGAAGATGGATCTTCACAAAGGTTGAGTAAATATACAATATGAGAGTCCAATTAGTCATGATAGGATTCTTCTTCACACACAATAGTGTGTCTCATTATGCATGTGGGAGTATGAAGTACAATATAATTATATTCTTATATTATTTTTCACTAATAATACTATTATTGATTAAAAAAAAACATTAATGAAGATTTTTGACAAAGTACCAAGATGATAGTATTCAACATAACTAAATTAATTCTCCTTGATTTTTCACTTAAGATTATATTGCTTAAACTAAGTTGCATCTAATATTTAGTTTTGATATCTTGGTCAGCTATCTTTCACATTAAATTCAGTCGTGGTTTATTGATGTAAACCACTTGTTAGATTGGATTAACCTTTGTTGATAATTTATTTGTTCATTTGATTAAAATCTATAAAAGTATAGTCATACTTAGGAAGAGTAAGGCTTTAAAGAATTATGAATAAATAAGATTAAACTAAAAAAGAAAAACATTTTTAAAATGATCCATACTCACCGATAGTCTAATACTGCGGCCTAATGCTGCCTTTATGCTCTCCAAAATAGTTAAGAGCAAGGGCACTTTATCCTTAAGCTTTTTCAACTTTCTATGCCTACCACCAGATAATGTTTATCATAAGAACTGCTACATGCTAAAAGTCCTCCGAATTTGGGCACCTAGTATGCTCTGCTTTCGTCCACTTCCATAGCACATTTTATGAGGTATATTTTCGGGTATTTCAGGTTCAAGCCACATGATTTATTCAAGTACAACATAGGTACATCCCACGCAAAAGGAACAGAAAGCTACCCTTTGATTTTGAGGTTAGGCAGGCAAGCAAGGATGTAAAATGTGGGACTCCCTAATATACAAAGATACAGTTATTTAGCTTACAATTTTGTGGTGCAGGACCAAAACCTCAAGATTAATTCAATGGCTGTTTCTAGCTGTAAGTAAAGGTTCCTAAAGGTCACACCTTTTTTTCTTTCAGTTAATATGTGTGCTTGCCAGTTGCCCCTTTTATTTCTTTGTTCCTTTCATCACATGCTAAAAACAACAACTTGTAGATGGTCTAGACCCAGAAGCTCAAATAGGGGGATATGTGACGCCCCACAAGAGCCCACCTTATGTTGCTTCTTTGTTTAACTTTGTCTTGGTTAGGTATATTAGAGATTTAATTTTGGATGCTGAATGAAAACTAAAATTAATATTAAAACTAAAATGGCAAGAATCCCATGCGATGCAGATGCAACCCGTTGATATGCAGCTTGAGACACCGACACCTCGGTTCATTCCTTTGAGAACAAACTTTCTGCTTTTGCTAAACGCCAAATCCCTGTTATAGCTTACTATATGTTAGGCAATAAATGGTTTTTGTATAATTGGTGAGTAGGAACAAATAAATCGTAAAGGGATTGTTGCCCCTACAGCTGCTGTACCACTCAGTACCTTAGTAAGATTTTATGGGTCATATTTTTATTCACCTTGAATTTGTTATCACTTATCATTGCAAAAATTGTTCTTAAATAAAATTTTAAAAAAATCCGTATATCACTTATCACATACAATTGAAGCACCGATCAATTCCATCCACATGAACAACCTACTCTCTCTCTCACCCAAAATTGTACAAATATTTGAGAGGGGAAAAGGAATCTTCTCTCTCTCTCGCGCATAATTGCATTATGATACCGAATCTGAAGATAAAGATCCATGAAACCTGAGTGTTCTATTTGTAAACTGATTTTTTTTTTTTTTTTTTTTTTTGGTGACACCTACATCTGCAAATCGTCGGTAATTCCGGTTTGGGGACTACGAAACTTGTTGTGGCCAATGTGGATAAGTCGCCCGCTCCTATTCCCAATTGCCCACATCTCACTTCTAGAACCATCCAGCCAATATACTAAATGATTAAAAACAAAAGTGCATTAGTATATGATTAATAATAATTCTGACAGCAAAGCTGTCAATGTCAGAGTGATCTTTTTTGTGATTTCACCACCCATATTGTGTAGGCCCTACGATTAAAAATAATAATAATAAAGTATACAATACTTAGGCCCCAGACACCAGTGTCGGTTGCAAAATTTATCTAAAAATTAAAACAAAGCAACCCAGCCAACAAGAGGATTGAGAAGCAGCCAAGCCAACAAAGTCGCCCGCATAAGTCTAGAATTAGTACTCTGCCAGAACATGCTTATAAAAACTCCATAAGATCAATATAGAAGAAGCTAATCATAGTGCACAAACCTTTTTATCTTTTTTGATAAGTTAATTATAGTGCAGACTAACCACATGTAAACCCCTGATTCTACGAGACTCCAGCTCACAAGCCACGTGTGATGCCAGGGCTAACGGAATCGGTCCCCTCCCCCATCCCCTGCTTTGGACATTTCCTACGCTACAGTAACTCTAGGTCCCAATACCATATAAATCTCCGATTGTTCAACTCTTAACTTTATTAACAAAATTATTAGCTACTTTTATTTTTTTTTGAGTGGATAATATATACTATTAATATAAGCTTTACACTTTTAGACTTTAATTTTCAAGGAAATTAAAATTAAAAATAAAAAGTCCGATGCTAAAGTGTGAATAAGAGATTGGGATTGCCAGCAAAGTGCGCAAAGGGGCATGGAAAGAAGGTAGGATATCACAGGTCTTCCGCCGCTGACACCGAAGCGCACATCTTGATCTTTCTTCACAAGCCTTGTGGAGTTGTCTAGCATTACAGCAAGCAACTTTTAGATTCTTCCAATGCCGCCTCTATACCTGACCCCAATTTAGCACTCTCCAAACGCCACCCACGCCACGCGTGCACTCTCAAAGACAGCCACATTAAGGAAATAGACAACTTATGAAAGACCAACAATTAAACATTCATATCCTCCACTTTTTCCTTATCCACACTACACCAGCACTCTCCATAATTGTTCTTTTTCTTTCCGTTACACTCATAATTGTTCTCACTCTTCACTCTTGTTACAATTATTAGTTGAACTTGACCATTTCCTTACATGCTAAACAAAAATTGTAAATAAATTTTGAAAAACAAAAAAACAAAAAAAAAACTGCCGCTTTATCTCTATACAAAAGTTTTCAAGTACCAATAAGATTAAGAACCCCTTTATTTTCTTATTTGACAAAACTTCTTTAAATTACACAATTAAATGAATGGGGCTCATAAAAAGTCATAAAGCTCTTCATGGCTTTGAGCTAACCATACCATAGTGGTAAAGCACATTGAATGCTCATCTCCAACCCCAACAACAAATCAGTAAAGGGCAATTAAGAAAAGAAAAAAGACAACAGCTATGAAGAGAGGAAATTCCCAAGAAACAAGAAATCGGACGGTAAACCAGTCGGGCTGTTAAAATAATTTTATGTTTCCCAGTTGCAGAATTCAATGGATTATTAAAAGTGCAATAAGGTCCTTTTCACTGTTCTCCACTACCACGTGTATTGTCGTTTCCACTGCTAGCTCTGCTAAAACAGCTAAAAAAACCCAGTACTCTAAATTAAACACAAAACAGAGTCTATATGGATTATAGAACAAATTGAATATCCCTGTTTTTTTTTTTTTTTTGTACTTTTATTTCCAGACGCAGAAATAATAAAATAGAATACAAATCGCCTGAGAAATGAGTTGCTACTTATAATAATAACATTAAAAGAAAAATAAGAATCAATAAGAAAAATTGAGTAATAGACAGGTCATAGAAGAAGAGAGCACAAAATAATGGAGTAAAGTAAATTTTTAAAAAAAATTGGCAAATTGAGTTATTAAAAAAACAAGGTGACAAAACAGTCCTGGAGGGAATTTACCGGCGAGTAATTCATTCAGAGTGTCCGTGTAAATCGTAGCGTGCCCATTGTTCGTCAAGTTCGCACGGCTGGTTCGAGTCGAGTCTGAGCCACGGCTTGCCACTACCGGACCAATGTAGGAGGCTAACCGGACCGGGATGAAGGTCACGGCAGCTCCCCTTTACGTTATCACCGCCTAAACCGTGTTGGTTCCACCTGTGCTCGATAGGCGCCACGTGTCCAGAAAAAACCAATAGGAACGGTGGCAATGACCCGAGCTCGTAAATCCGGTGGCTTTTCTGGATCTCCATCCACTTCTCTATTTGCTCCGTGTACCCGACCCGTCTCCATCTGTCCAGATCTATCACCATCACGCCGGTGTTGAAGTAGCAAGGTTTCCGGCGATCGAATGTGGCGGTGAACCGCCGGTCCGACCAGAATCTGAGGGTGAAATACTTGGTAAAGTTGGCGTGACAGTACTCCGGAGCTCCGATTGTTCTGGAGCCTAAGCTCGTATTCCACAACTTGAAAATATTATCGACGACGATGAGATCGGAGTCTAGGTATATAACTCTCCCAACACAAGGCTCAAGCAGATCAGCCAAGTAATTTCTCGCGTAATTCAAAGGCTGCTCGAGCGCTTGCCTCACCGACGTTGAGATCAAGCCCCGCACGATTTCCGGATCGAAGTAGTACACCTTGAACTTCAACAGAGGGAAAGTGGATCTCACGAGGGTTTCCAGACTCGTATCGGAGACCAAAAAATGGAAGAAAATGCGCTCGGGACAAGGCGAGTGCCTCAGAATCGAATGGACGGCGGCGATTGAGCCTCGAAGGTACTCAACGTCGAGTGTGATCGCGACGTGGACCAAATTCGGGTCGCAAACGCTGATTCTCGAGTGGACGGAGCCGCATTCATCGGCATTGGGAAATGCCGGGGCTCTTCGGAACGAAAACCGGTTGAGCGAATCTGGACGGTGCAATCGGAGGTGTTTTTCGAGGTAAGTGGATCGGATGGCCTCGGCCGGTGGATTCGACTGTAGAGAAGGAGATAAAATGATCATAAGCATTGCCGCAGTGAAAAATCCAGAGAATCTCATAATCCAAAGCATCTTCACCGTATAACTCCCCCTCCACTTCTTCTTCTTCGGCTTGAAATCGAAACGCCCAGCTGGAATCGAAGTTATGAACGCTAGGGATGCTTTAAGGTCCGCCAGAGTTATTGTCGCTGTATCAAAGAGACCGATTCTTAATCAAAGAATAACCTCAAAGCTGGCCTTCGAATTCCGCCTTTCCTTTTTCATAATTTCTGAATCAAATTTATGGATGCCGTGGGAACAAAGCGAACTCGGAGGAGAGAGAGCACTTTGAAGAAGAAGAAGAACCGGGGCGGAGGCGCAAGATAAAAAGGCCCAGGGCTACAATGCGCCACAGAGTGCTTTTTACTTCCTCTTCTTCCTCACTCTCTCTCTCCCCTCTACTGGTTGCCTTTCTCTCTATAGGAGAAGGGGAAAGAAGAAGCAGTGGTACTAGTAAGGATAGAGAGAGAGAGAGAGAGAGAGAGAGGAGACCTTTTACTTTTTTTTTCAGCTTTGCGTTTTCCACCATAGAAATCCACTGCCCCCAAACATAATTATATTTTTTAAAAATAAAATCAAGGGTAATTGTACTTAAAATTACTCAAGCATAATTATTTTAAATTAATTGGTAACTGGGATAGATTTTTTTTATTTGGGATTATAAATTAAAAACAAATTAGTGTAAGAGCATCCGTAGCAGATGTTCTAAAAATTATGCCATTTTACCACATCAAAAGCCTACTTTATTATTTTACCACATCATTTTACAACATCCTATTTATCAGATGTTTTATAATTCAATTTTATACATTAAAATAATATTTACTACACATTAAAATAATATTTATTACAACTCATTAACACAATCAACACACTAAAAATTTTACCACATGCATTCCATACCGTGGCAAATTTGCCACGGTACTGTTCAATGTTGCAAAAAAAATACAATATCCCACATCTGCTAATGGCCTCAAATTGGGTTTGGTGTGGGATATGTGCCAAATATTTAGCATTTGGCACATATCCCACATCTACTGTGGGTGCTCTAATGTTGTAATAAAGAATACCAATTATGGTGGCAGAGAGAGGGCTATAGAAGGAAAGGAACAGCTGTCCTTGTCATATATCACAATGACTATTGCGTCCCCAGAATCGCTTCTCTCGGCGCTTGTTGCCTTTTACACGTCACACTCTCTATTCTTTTGTTTTCGGTTTATGTTTACTGGTTCAAGCTCGAAACCCATACACCGGTTTTGTTTTAATGGTATGATCCGGAATTGAAACCCCGATTTGGCTTTCCTGCTCCACTTTTTGGATTTAAAAGGAGAAAAAGGATTAGGATTGTAATGGATATATTTAGCTTAGAGGGCTTCTTGGCTTGGGTCAATTCAATGATTATAATTATATTATCCGCTTAAGAAGAAAATAAATAATAATAAAATAAATTTTCTTCATATGCACATTACAGACTTTTACTAGAGTAGATCTTAAAAAATTTAGTATTTAGCCTCTAAAAAATTTTATTTATTTTAATAACTCACTTTATAATACACCAAATATTAAAGGTTTTTTTTTTTTTACCACTTTATTAATTAAAAATAGTGAGAGAGAGTCTGGTGAAAAGAAAAAAAGAACAGTGAGAGAGATTAAATATATTTTAATTAGAATAATATTAAAATATTATTATATTTATAAGATTTGAGCTGCAGCACACTGTTATACGTAGCAATCTATTATAGTTAAGATGTTAAAAATTTTAACTCTAACACATTTGTTGTAGTATATTTTTTTGAATAAAATATTAAAAAATAACATTTTTAACTTTTGAGAACTTTAACGTGAATGATCCCAAGGCCAAATGTTGACACTTTTCTTACGAGGCCAAATGATGAACTGTATCAGAGATAAGACAGTGAATGTGGGCTTATATGACTTTCTTTATTTTCATTGTTTTCATAATTTCTTTCGTTTTGTGGTAGGTGAATGATTATGATTTTTTTTGTTTTTTAAGATTCTGATTAATTTATTAAGTTTCAGAAAATATCCTGAGAGCTGAGATTTATCTCCGTAACCTAGTTGAAAAAAATAAATTGGAAGTTCTTTGGTTGGAATATATATATATATATATATATATATATGTAAGGACACGTTTTGCAGCCTAAGCTCAAGATGTATAAGATCTTGGTCCAGTGAGCCCAGTACAATAAATTTGTAGAGAGTAGGTTGGAAAATTAGACCCTAATGAATTAGACAACAGCTAATATGGATTCGAAAGATGATTGAGTAAGAACAAAGGAAATAGAGCTGAATTTCTTTACTGGCCGAGGAGATATTTTTTATATAAATCAACAATAATGGATACAAATACAATTTAGACTGCTACAATATTCTTTCTCTGTTTCCCCTCCCCCTTTCCTTTAGGGGTCTCTTACATTATATATTTCCTTCCTGATGATCTTGGCCCTCTATTTGTCAATCGTACAAGCCACTACTCGAGTGCCCATCCCATCAGACACCCCTTTTGGCTCTTTGTGAGTTGCGGTAGCCAAGGAAGTACTGTTCAGGAGTTTTCTCCACATAAATGCGACATGAAAAGTAGCTGCAGTGCATTTAATGCGGAGGTAGAAGCTTTTCCCTAGATATTTTTGGGTACCCTTCCTTCTCATGTGTTCATGAGGCACGCTTCTAACACTGGAGCTTCTATGGAGGTCGTTTTCGTAGCTGGAATACGTATCTAAGTTATATTTGTCATGGCCGAGGAGGAATTCCTCCTCGGACCGCCTTCTACTCCTTTCTTACACATGAGACTCTAAACTGGAATCCCTCGCAACTATTTGTCCCTCCTCGGACATTCTAACATTCTCGGATAAGGCCCAAGACTCAATATATAGTTTAGGGCCCTTATCCCTACATTAGCTCCCTAAAACTCCAGTTTTTCCCTCTTATCCAAGGAGAAAAGGTGGGGGTTTGATTTTTAAGAGATAGAACCATTTATCTCTCTGGTTCACCTTACACATGAGACTCTAAACTGGAATCCCTCACAACTATTTGTCCCTCCTCGGACATTCCAATGTCATCGAATAAGGCCCAAGGCTCAATATATAGTTTAGGGCCCTTATCCCTACATTAGCCCCTTAAAACTCCAGTTTTTCCCTCTTATCCAAGAAGAAAAGGTGGGGTTTTGATTTTTAAGAGATAGAATCATTTATCTCTCTGGTTCACACATGCGGGAGTGTCGTTTTACGCGCCTCATGATTGCTACTGACGCTTTGTGGCTTGCGAGGCGTCATTAATTGCTCTAGGCAGCGTTATGTTCCCCGCATCCAACGGTGAGGCGAAAATCCAATGGCTAACATTTTTCCTTGGGTTTTGAGTAGGATAACTCCCACTCAATCCCACCCTCTATATAAAGCAACCGGAGAACTCATTTCCCTCATTTTACAAGTCTTTAAGCTCTCTAAAGATCCCAAGTGCTCAAACTCATAAAGCTCTTTCAGCCATTAAATTTCCCTAAATCCTTTCCTTTAGAAATTTCCAAAAGATTTTTCATAAAGGTTCAGGGTTTAGTACACCTGTTTTCATAGGTATCTATCTCTTCAAACTTTCTTTTTCTCCTCGGCCGAGCTCCTTAGCCTTCTTCCTTGTCATTCACATTTGCATAGATGGGTAGATTTAAGCACTTAGTAGATTCTCCGGCCGGTATGGAGAGTTTTAGGGCCAAATACCATATCTCACAGGGAGTGGGCCTACAATACTGTCCCCTAAATCGAATACTTACTAATAGAGAGGTGGGTGAAGTTGTCATTCCAATGATTGCTTTCATAGAGGGAGGAATGACTCTTCCCATGGGTAAGATAACCAGAGATTACCTGCTCAACCATAGGTTGTGTCCCCATCAGTGCGCTCCCAACCTGTTTAGAGTCTTAGGGTGTATAGATGCTCTGAACGATCAGATGAACTTAGGGCTCACATGGCATGACGTCATTCATATGTACAAGTGTCATTCCCTTGCTAACGTGAGATATTACCTCAAATCCTGGTCCAATGTTGTTAGGTTGATATCCTTCCTTCCTAAGTCCAACAAGGGCTTGAAGGATGACTATCTAGTTGCCTCCAGGGCGTGGCATGACGGTCTTCCTTGCCCAACTCGGACAGGAGAGCTAGGTGGGGTACATTAGGATCAATTCTTTTGAATAAGGGGTTTAACCCTTTCACTTTTAACACTTCATCCTCTTCTGATGATAATCTTCATCGGTCTGACTGTGATTTCCTGCTCGGATGTTTTTGCAGATAAAAATCACGTTGCTCTGGGGATCAGTTTGACCAACGTTCCGACTCTTAACTACTTACTAAGGTCGGAGATATTTATAAGTGAGGACGGATAGCTACGAGTCGCTCACTTAATTTTGGATTATGAGCCTCCATCTTGCATTTTCCAGGACGTAAGGCAGGCGATAAGGGCTGGAAGTTCTAGATTGGCTCGGATAGACATCTTGAAACCGGGGTTTTTGGCTCAAAGAGATCTTCCGCTCGTTCAGCTGCCCATTCAACGCGCCCTTCAAGAGATAGCTGCTCCCAGAGATGAGATAGCTTCTACACACTCATCCCTTGAGGCCGAGATTGACCAATTCTGCTTCAATAAGGAAGGTAAAGTGCCAACAAGGCCAGTAGAACTCTCAGACTCTGAAACTGATTTTGATCGACTTTTTGCTGCACATTCTCCAAAGTTGATAGTTGCTTGGATTTATACCAGCTTAGAAGTCAAAGAAGAAGGCATGGACCTGAAGTAAAGGACCAGTTTAAAGGGCTTAATGGCCAACAAGAACAAGGGACAAACTTCAAAAGATGCCCCCAAGACATCGGCTCCTTCCAGTCTTCCTCCTCCTCCCCTCCACTCCTTGCTGACCTCGGACTGAAGGCCAACCCAGACTTAAGGAAGAAGAGACCGGTAGAGGACTTGGAGGAAGGTGCGATGGTACCTCAAACGAGTGCCAAGCACCAGAAGAAAACCAAGGACCCCAAGGACAAGAGGGCCAAATCGGTAGAGAGCAGGGATGAAGCCGAAGTGCGCTGAGGGCAACACACCTGGGCTCCTCGGTTAGAGGTGGAAGGTGCTCCCATTCCTTAGGATGCCACGCTCTAGGAATCTCAAAGGGGGCACGCCACCGTTCTTGCTAAGGCCCTAAAGCAGCCTCTCCTCCTCCCTAGGGACATGGAGGGCCTTAAGCACACCAAGCAACCTAACCTCTTCATGTCATTGAAGAGGGACCTCGCAATGGTGAGTCAATCAACATTCTTCTTTGCCAAACACTTGGGTGCAAGTTTATCCATATGTACATATTTGACCACTTCACTATTATCATACAGGACACTCAACAGGTTTTTGTAGCTAAAAAGTGGGTTAGGAATGCTCGCGATGAAGTTAATGCCAAGGCCTAGTCTTGAGCTAACGCCGAGAAGATTCTTGCAACCCTTAAGGAGGAGCACAAGGAGCTGTCCAATAAGCTAAATGAGGTAGACAAGGAGCGCCAAAGTGCCTTGGATGGCCTAAAGACTGCTGAGACTCAGGGCGAGGACCAGTGCAAATTGCTCTACACAACAAAGCTAAACCTGGCCATTGAAAAGCAAACAGTTTTGGACCTCAAGGCAAAGCTGCAAAGGGTTGAAGACTCAGCTCGGGTGGCCAGGGAAGCTGCTGAGGCCGCGATGAAGGCATCCTATAAGCGTGGGGTGAAGGACACAGAGACCCGGCTGGCCGAGGAGGTGGCCGTAATGTGCAGGGACTACTGCACCGAGTCTTGGGGAGTAGCAATGGACCGGGCGGGAGTCCCTGCAAACTTTGAGCTGAGGAAGGCAAAAAATATCTTTTTCTTGGTGGATATTTAAGAAATTCCAGATTCAGTCCCTCCTTTCGAGCAACTTCCGACCCCCCCAGCTTCCCCTCCTGATGCTGAAGTTCCTAAAGGGGCTGGAATGGGTGAGGAGGCTTAACCTCCAATGAAGGCCAAGCCCTTCGAGGACGCCCTCACAATGAAGGATGTGGTCGCCCAGGCTAAGGATGTAGAGCTTAAGTTTCAGGCTGGGGATTCCGAATTTGAGAAGGCTGATCCTAAAAAAGACCCTCCACAAGCGAAGACTTAAGTTTAGGATGCCCTTTTGTAGCTCTCCGTGTGTACTTTTTTACCTTTTCTCTTTTTGTAATGGCGTTCTGCCACCATTTGTAAAGCATCTTCCTTCTAATCAATGAAAATACTTTTCTTCTCATTCTCTTCCATTTTATTTTAATCTTATTCTATGTGTTTTTATTCTGTATGCCTTTAGGGCTATGACCATTGCTAATAAACTTGAACTGTTATATCTCTTTCTTTAATAACATCTAATAACAGCAACTTGTCATCAACTTAAATAATTTGACTAAATATCAACAATAAAAAGATTTGCCACATACTTGCACCGTGAATTGATCCTTTTGTGATGAAGATCAAATCTAATACAGGTAAGTAAATTACTCTGGAAAGAAGGGAGGGGACAAACATCCCACATTTTGCCCAACATTTAGACAAACAAATGAGTGGTTTTAGCCGGTTCGGAACCCAGTGTTAATACTTAGCAATATACCATTAAGTATTGATTTCCCATAGATATTGAATGTTTATTTCACCAAAGTATGTGGTCCGAGAGACCTGACATAACTTAGGATCTGTTTAACACTTATAAAGATGCCCTTGAGTGTTAATTTCACCCAAGTATGTGGTCTAAGAGACCTGACATAATTTAGGATCTGTTTAACACTTATGAAGATGCCCTTGTGTATTAATTTCCCCAAAGCATCTGGTCCGAGGATTCAGGCATGACTAAGGTTCTGTTTAATTACTCATAAAAGATGTCATTGAGTGTTAATTTTACTCAAGTATGTGGTCCGAGAGACCTGACATAACTTAGGATCTGTTTAACATTTATAAAAGATGTCATAGTGTATTGACTTTCCCAAAGCATCTAGTTTGAGGACTCAGGCATGACTAAGGTTCTATTTAATCACTCATAAAAAATGTCATTGAGTATTAATTTCACCCAAGTATGTGGTCCAAGAGACCTGACATAACTTAGGATTTGTTTAACATTTATAAAATATGTCATAGTGTATTAATTTCCACAAAACATCTGGTCCGAGGACTTAGGCTTGACCAAGGTTCCGTTTAATCACTCATAAAAGATGTTGTTGAATGTTAATTTCACCTAAGTACGTGGTCTGAGAGACTTGACATAATTTAGGATTTGTTTAACATTTATAAAAGATGCCATAGTGTATTAATTTCCTCAAAACATCTGGTCCGAGGACTCAGATATGACTAAGGTTCTGTTTAGTCACACATAAAAGATGTCGTTGAGTGTTAATTTCACCCAAGTATGTGGTCCGAAAGACCTGACATAACTTAGGATCTGTTTAACATTTATAAAAGATTGAATAATGAGAAGTATAATGCCTTTCACAAATGAACATATTGACAAAAGAGACGTTTATTAATAATAATACTTTTTCAGGTTGTTTACATTCTATGGGCGTGGTATTAGATGCTCATCTAAGCCTTCTAGAAAATATGCTCTGATACTAGCTACCAAGGTGATGCGATATGGTCCTTCCCAATTAGGCCATAACTTTCCCCACGCTGAGTTCTTCGCAGTTCCCAGAACATTTCTCAACACCAAATCACTAGGCACTAATGGTCTCGGCTTTACGTTGGCATCATAACCTTGCTTGAGCTTGTGTTGGTAATATGACAGTTGGACCATTGCATTTTCTCTCCTCTCCTCAATCAGGTCTAGGCTTTTTTCTAGCAATCCGTTGTTATTACTCGGATCAAAAGTATTGTCTTCAACGTCATGAAGCCAGTCTCTAAAGGGATAACGGCTTCGGCTCCATATGTCGTTGAGAAAGGAGTCTCCCCCGTCAACCTGCAAGGTGTGGTTCAGTATGTCCACAGGACATGTGGCAGTTCTTGCACCCATTTTCCCTTCACCTCGTCCAACCTCTTCTTGAGTCTGCTTACAATGACCTTGTTGACAGCCTCGACTTGTCCATTTCCTTAGGGATAGGCACGGGTAGAATATCTATTTGTAATTCCCAAGTCACAGCAGTATCTTCTAAAAGATTTGCTATCAAACTGAAGGCCGTTGTCCAAGATGAGGGTACAAAGGACTCCGAATCGTGTGACGATATTCTTCCATATAAACTTCTTGGCATCCACGTCTCTGATGTTTGCTAGAGGTTCAGTTTCGACCCACTTAGTGAAGTAATCTGTGCCGACCAGTAGGTATCTCTTGTTTCTTGTTGCCTTTAGGAAAGGGCCCACAACGTCTAAACTCCATTAAGTGAATGGCCAAGGACTGGACAGTGGATTAAGAACTGCCCCTGGTTGGTGTATGTTTGATGCGAATCTTTGGTACTGGTCGCACTTCTTTACATATTCTTGTGCTTCCCTTTGCATATTTGGCCACCAATAGCCTTGAGTGATGGCTCTATGCACCAAAGATCTGCCTCCAGTGTGGACCTGAATCTACCATCATTAGCCATTGCACTCACTATTGCACAAGTTCTTCCCACTGACGGCGCCAATTGTAGGGATACGTTTTGCAGCCTAAGCCCAAGATGTATGGAATCTTGGCCTAGTGAACCCAGTACAATAAATTTGTAGAGAGTGGGTTGGAAAACTAGGCCCTAATGAATTTGACAACGGCTAGTATGGATTCGAAAGATGATCGAGTAAGAACAAAGAAAATAGAGCTGAATCTCTTCACTGTCCGAGGAGATATTTTTTATATAAATCAACAATAATGGATACAAATACAATTTAGACTGCTACAATATTCTTTCTCTGTTCCCCCCCTCCCCCGTTTTCTTCAAGGGTCTCTTACATTATATATCTCCTTCCTGATGATCTTGGCCCTCTATTTGTCAATCATCCAAGCCATTATTCAAGTGTCTGTCCCATCCGACACCCCTTCTGACTCTCTGTGAGTTGCGGTAGCCAAGGAATCACTGTTTAGGGGTCTTCTCCACATAAATGCGGCCAGAAAAGTAGCTGTTGTGCATTTAATGTGGAGGTAGCAGCTTTTACTTAGATATTTTTGGGTTCCTTTCCTTCTCGTGTGTTCATGAGACACGCTTCTAACACTGAAGCTTCTATGGAGGTTGTTTTCGTCGCTGGAATACGTATTTAAGCTATATTTGTCATGGCTAAGGAGAAATTTCTCCTCGAACCGCCTTCTACTCATTTTTTACTTATGAGACTCTAAACTAGAATATCTCACAACTATTTGTCCCTCCTCAGACATGCCAACATTCTCGAATAAGGCCCAATGCCCAATATATAGTTTTGGGCCCTTATCCTTACAATATATATATATATATATATATATATATATATAGGGTCTGGATTAGATCTAGTGTCTAGTGACACTAAATCTGTTGAGATTGTGACATGTATTCATTTTAGACACATGTCACCATCCCCATGGATCCAGTGCATTGGAAGTACTGGATCCAAATTGCCCTCCCCCTCCCCCCCCCCCCCCCCCCCCCACACACACACACACACACACACACACACACACACACAGAGTTTAAGAATGTCACTAAAATTTTGAATTTGTGATTAATTTATATCTCTAAATTACTATTTATCTAGTCTATCATTTTCTTGGCCTTCTGGAAAAGATTATTAGATTAGTGTAATCCTTGAAACTAGCTTAGCATGTAATTTAACTTTCAAATTGGTCTTAATAAAAAAATTGGCAGCCTTCACTTTTGCTTCTATATTTCTGGCAGAAGTATAATAACCAATGCTTTTACTTTCTTTAAGGACCATAGCATTGAGTATAGAGGCTGTAGTAACTATAATTTGGAGCTATTATAGTGGTCAACGTTGATCTATTAGTTGTTTAAAAAAAAAAAAAATTGATCTATCAGATTTGGGAAGACATACATTGCAGATAAATATCCTAAATTGCCAATGACATGATTCTCAAAAAAAAAAAAAAAAAAAAAAAATGCCAATGACATAATGGGGCTGGTTAATGGCTTTTTCCAAGCCATGATTTGAAATTTATATTATTATTATTATAAGATGTCATTAGACCATGATATGTGCTTCCTTTTTTGATAGCATTGGGCAAATCCTTCTCTTTGAGGAAAAAAAATAAAGAATTTGACTTACGTTCAATACTTTTTTAATTGAAATCTCTTTTTGTTAATGAGAAATTGTTATGTCACTTACTAACTAAATAAAATATAAAGATATAAATCCGCTACCATTTATCATTGTATATTTAATAAAAAATGACATATTTAGTTTAAAAAAATCAAAAGTAAGCTAAACTGAAAAATAAATATAGCTCATCGACCTTTTTTTTTTTTTTTTTTTTTTTTTTTGGTGAGGGAGTTTCAATCTATCACTTATTAATTGAAATAATTGCATTTTTATTTAATTTTAATATGAACCAGATAGTTTCTCTCTCAATATCACTTAACATAAAGTATTGTTATCAAAGCAAGCTTGTGGTTTTTATGGATGGAAACAATGATAAGAAAAAAATAAATTAAGTAATCAAAGGTGGCAAATTGTTTGAGAGATAATAGCTTGGGAAGACCCCAAGTGAAAGCTTCCCCCCCCCCCCCCCCCCTTTTTATAAATACAATAAATTTTCAACCTATGTAATATTTTCAATGATAATTGCTATTTATCATCATACCAAAATATTTAATGGGTATTTTATATAGGCGAGGTTTAAAGTTTGAGTCTCATATTTTTTATTTAACGATAAAAGATTTTACTAATTGAGATAAAGTTCTTTTCACGTGGTTGGTTGAGAAATGTAAAAAGTGATATTAGGAATCTTCTAAAAAGGTTCCTTGTGTACAATTGCCCAACATGTTAGCTTTACGCATTAAAAAACCATAAGTAATTGTTCTTTTAGTTATATACTAACTTTATTTGAGATTTTAATATATATATATATATTAGCGGTAATTCCAAAATGTCCTAAAACGGTATACTGAAATTAATTGGTACCAAAATATTTTAATTTCAATGGACTAACCGAAATATGTTCATATTCATAACATTGGAGATAACTATAACCCACTAATTAATAACTTAACATGACATATAAGATTACCACTAAATCCAAAAGTTAAAACCTATTGGTTTCAATACGATTATGTTATATAAATTCCTTGACTTTTAAATTTTCTCCATATGATACTTTTGATCATCAATGCTACCCAACAATCCCACCTCACATGCGGATCATCGCCTTTCTATAACGTTCCAGAATGCTCCATGGCCACGAAAGAGTTTTACTAACTCCCCTTTACCAAAGGGCTTTCCCCCATCACCACGTATCATAATTTTTTTTTTTTTTTTTTTTTTTGATAAGATCATAATTTTACACTCATCATTAGGAACCTTGTACATTTATATATCCATGGGAACCTTATGCTCCTTATTTAATCAGTGTCATTGGTAATGCGACTTTGTTGGGTCTTTTTTTGACATCACAAGTACGTTCTTCTTATGTAATGCATACTTATCTATGGCTCGGTGTGCACACATCCCATCTCCACTCCAACTGCAAAAAGGATTGATGGCTTAAAGATTATGTTTAAGAGGCAGTTTTCAATTAACTCAACCGACAACATTTATTACTCATTTTCTTTTATCTAATATCATTGAGAATACAAGTAGTTTGTTTCAAAAACTGTTTTTTGGATTTAAAAATAAGAAGTGGTTGGTCTCATCACGCATTCGCAACTTGCTAGCAATTTTTTTAAAAGTAAATTATACTCTCTCTCTCTCTCTCTCTCTCTCTCTCTCTCTCATGTGCATGCACATTATATTCACTCCAACAACAAAAGTGAGCAATGACTAACATTATTTTTTAAGAGATTAGTTTAGTAAGCTCAACTGATTAAATTTCTCGTCATCAATTAAAGACATGAGATTGAATTTCTACTATACTAAAATGAAATTCATTAAGTATATTTGATATTTTGATTTTTGTCGTATGTTTTCTTAAAACATATATAAATGTACAATAAAAAATCCAAACTACATTTTAATTGTATTCCAATTTTATAGTTTATGCAAATTCACACGCTATTCTAATTATACTTTGATTGTGTGTCAATTATATTTCATGCAAATTCACTTTTCTAATATATATATATATATGTATATATTTAATTATGTGATAATGTATGTAAATTTAAAAAGTATAAGAGATTCAATTTGAATTTATTATATTTTTATATAATACTTTTTTTTTTGAAACCTTTTTATATAATACTTTGAATGCTTTGAGTGTGTACCATATATAACTTTTTAATAATTAAGTAGAATAGTAATATAATACACTCTTGTACGTACATGGGTTAAAGAAGAATAACTTTAAGATGTCAATTACTTTGATCAATAAAAAATATGAACCGTCGTAAAGTAGAACTAAGATCAAATCATACTATAGTATTGAGTACTTTAAAACTCTAAAAGTACGTATCTAGTTTATTCAACAAATACATAATTAGCAGTATCATTAAGCTCATAAGACATACATTACCCATCATGAACCTCCGCCGGTAGAAACCATGACCTTTCTTAGTGGTACAGCACGGCATGTTCTTTGTCTTATAAAAAAGAGAGTAAAAAGCAACCAAAAAAAAAAAAAAAAAACACCGACGCAACAGTGATTTGTATCTAATTTTGCTGTACAATTATTACTAATTAAGGATATTTCTAAGACAAGACATGAGGGTCAATTATTTCTAAATTGACAAATTTGGGGCCCTCAGAATCTTGGGACCCATCTGCTCCATGTTTTGTCATTTAGCACAATTTACAACATGTATAATAATCTAACACAATATTATAATATTAATTTAATTAATTATTGCTACACAAAAATCGAGGGAAGTGGAAAAAGGCTGTACATGAAGAAACGAAAATCCAGGTTCATCATCAGAAAACATCAGATCAATTAGAGCCTCTGAGGGTGGTACAGAACGGTGGTGTAGAGTGTAGACCCGGTGGGGTTGAGTCAAACCACGGGGTTCTAGCCACGTGGAGTGATCTGTGGCCAGTGATGTCAATTCGCATTTAGGTGGTGTAGTCGTACGGTGCTCCTGCGAAGCACAGTCACAGCTGTGCTGTGCTGTGCATTGTTTTGATTATACTTGGTGAAACGTGTGCCTCGATTGGTACGATTTTACAGACCGTACACCTTAACCTTCCACTCGACCAGCCTGGATTCCACTATCAATCACCTGGAATCTGGATCGGGTTTTGGTTTCATGGGTTTTCATGATATCTAACCCGTGAGCCGTTACCCGTTAGTCTCACACTTTCACTTTTTTTATTATTTTATTTTATTAAAGAGAGCCAATTATGGATAATATGATAGGATCAGCGTAGAAGACGTCATTATTATTAAATCATTACTTAAACCTTTACTTTCACTTTTATGATCGATAGAAAAAATATATACGATGGTTATTGCTGATTTTTCAGGTTCATAATAAAACTTATCCACATGCCTGGGCCTGATTCTCAGAAAAAAGAAAAAATAAATTATTATTATTATTATTATTGTCATAGAAAGATGATACATATTGAATGTAATTATGATTGTCAAAATTGTAATTTAGATTATAAGATCACACGATTTAATGATCTCACTTCAACATAATGTTTAAGATTGCACCAAGAATAGAATTCAACCAAAACATAAATTTTTGTTTTTTTTTTTTTATGGGATAAATTTTTAGTTTTAATGAAGTTTAAGGGTTTTTATTTTTCCATGTTATGATAGTATGACTTTTTATTCTTAATATTCATCTTGCCTTTGGATTTCACATTGTAGTTAACTAGTTTCCATTTGCTAACTTATTTTTTATTTTAAACTAGAAACTTAGAAATTGAAAAATATTTTCCATACGTGTTGATAAATATTTTGCACTTGATTACTAATTAAATATTTGTTGAACTTTTTAGATACCTTAGCTCTAAACTTAAATATATTTGTTTCATTAGTATAGATATAACAATGTATAAAATGCAAATTACATTATACGATCACACGATTTTATGATCCCACTTTAACATAACGTTTAAAATTGCACCAAGAATGGAATTCAACCAAAACATAAATTTTGGTTTTTTTTTTTTTTTTTTTATGAGATAAATTTTTGGTTTTGATGAAGTTTAAGGGTTTTTATTTTTCCATGTTATGATAGTATGACTTTTTATTCTTAATATTCATCTTGCTTTTTTATTTCATATTGTAGTTAGCTAGTTTCTATTTGCTAACTTATTTTGGATTTTAAACTTGAAACTTAGAAGTTGAAAAATATTTTCCTTATGTGTTGATAAATATTTTGTTACTTGATTGCTAATTAAATATTTGTTGAACTTTTTAGATACCTTAGCTCTAAACTTAAATATATTTGTTTCGTTAGTATAAACATAACAATATATGACATACAAATTACATCATACGATCACACAATTTTATGATCCCACTTCAACATAACATTTAAGATTGCACCAAGAATGGAATTCAACCAAAACATAAATTTTTTTTTTTTTTTATGGGATAAATTTTTGGTTTTGATGAAGTTTAAGAGTTTTTATTTTTCCATGTTATGATAGTATGACTTTTTATTCTTAATATTCATCTTGCTTTTGAATTTCACATTATAGTTAGCTAGTTTCCACTTGCTTACTTATTTTAGATTTTAAACTTGAAACTTAGAAGTTGAAAAATATTTTCCATACGTGTTGATAAATATTTTGGTACTTGATTGCTAATTAAATATTTGTTGAACTTTTTAGATACCTTAGCTCTAAACTTAAATATATTTGTTTCGTTAGTATAGACATAAAAATGTATGACATGTAAATTACATCATACGATGCAATTTTTTTATTTATTGATGAATTCATAATTTATGTGATTATTCAATATACAAAGTTACTATCAATGTGTTTTTTTTACTTTAAATATGAAAATATATAAGATCTTACAATTTACGATCCAATCTTACAATCCATGATTTCACCTATCTCCCATGATCCTATATAAGATCCTAATCTTTGATAACCTTGGATATAATGGTAGGATGTCTTAGTCAATAACCATATGAGGAAAGTAAATATTAAAATACAAATTGCCGTCAGTAGCGGCTCTAGAAATTTTGTTGTGGGAGGTCATTAAAAAACTTAAATTAAACAAAATTTAATAAAAATAAAACTTAAATATATCGAGTTACCGACATTAAAAAAAAAATACATGAAATTTTACAATTTTTTTCTACAAGTTTTCATATTTTAAAATCATTACAAAATAGTTTATTATTAATTGTCATTATTTATTGTTGATATGGATAAGTGTGACTATTTTATTTTGTTAAGTTTGTATAATATTTTAATGAAGTTGTCATTATCTATTTATCATTGTTTTTATAAAAATATTTTAAACTAAATGACAAAACTCAACCCATTGACACTATATTAAATTGGCCCATACAACCACATTCATTCATACATAAATAATTCAATAAGTGCCTACTTAACTAATCAAATACTTGAACAATTACTAATTTTACTAATTTTTTTCTTGAATCACTAATTATTTTTTGGATATTAAATTATATAAAGTTATATTATATTTAACAAACATTCACACATATCACAATTCACACAATAACATTATAAAAAATAAAAATAACACACACAATTAGTATTAGACACACACTCATATACATATAATATAAATTTATAATAAAGAGAGATACTCACTACTCACAAACACTCTTTTTACTCTAAGAGACACATGTGATCTATGTTGTTGTTGGTTAATTCTAGGATGGGCTAATTCGTGTGTTGTTTGGCGTTGGGTTGGAATAATATGTGGTCAAGCTAGGGGTGCAAGATTTAAGCTCGGATGTGCAAACATATTTTAAGGGTAAATTATATTAATATAAAAATTATATATATATTATAAAAAGTCAATTGAACCCCCCGAGCATAAAGTAACATTGCCCCTAAATGCTGTTACATCGGAGAGTGGAGAAATAAAAATGAAAAAAATCCTCAATTTGATTGCAACCTTTCTTAGCAAAAGTATCTTCACATTTAGTTACCTTCCTAAAGTTTATTGGGTTAAAGAACGATAAACTTGATTAGAATATTTGGCAGGTGAGAATTCT
Organism: Quercus ilex subsp. ballota; assembly: GCA_032727855.1. NCBI lineage: Eukaryota > Viridiplantae > Streptophyta > Magnoliopsida > Fagales > Fagaceae > Quercus > Quercus ilex. The sequence continues at coordinate 31,282,935 of CM064919.1, forward strand.
TGAAAGTTAATTACATCCATTGCATCTATATTTTCTTAAGGCTTTATTTGGTTAGAATGGAAAAACAAGATGATAGAAAATATTTTGGTTTTCTATTAAATGTGTTTTGGTAGAAATGATGGAAAAGTGGAATGATTAAGCCCACAATTTTAGTTGCCTTTTAGAGTGTGTGTAGGACTATGTAACACAATTTGTGTACAATAAGTTTAGCTCATGTGGTAATAATTGTAATAATTTCTTTTTAACTTCACATTCACTTTTTCCCTCTCTTTTCTCTCTATTTTGGGGAGATTATATTTTGTAGGCAAGGTGAAAAATCATTCACCCATTTTCCTTTCCCTCCATATATATATATATATATATATATATATATATATATATATTCTGACCAAATAATGTGTAAACACATATTTTCTCCCTCTCTTTTCTATCTTTCTCCTTTTTGCCCCAACCAAAGATAGCATAAATGTTATTGTCATTGAACATTCGCATTCGGAATCTTCAAACTATTCCATTTTACTATCTCAAAACCTACTTTATTATTTATAACATACCATTTTACAACACTCTCAACATCCCAACTTTTATTTTTCTATTCAACTCATTAAAATTATATAACTACCCAATAAAATAATACTAATACAATCTCTCTCCCACCCTTCTCCTCCATTAGTGTTTATCTCTTTCTCACTGTCTCTCTCTTTCAGCCACCCATCACCACCACCTCTGCCACAAGAATCTTCCCACCACCACCATGAAATAACCCATCAGATACAGACTGACCATCAGATACAAACCTATCGACCCAGACCACCCAATCAGATACAAACTCCCATCGATACAAACCCACCAATATATATTCATGTTTCTGAGCAAATTATATATAACTGCTAGACTTACCCAAAAAAAAAAAAAAAAACCCACCGATACAAACCCATCAGATACAAACTCACTGATACAAACCCATCGGATACAAACCCATTAGATTAACCCACCATCACAGACCACTCCAAACCCACCGACTCATACACATGCCGCCACCATCGAGACCACCCTACATCGTCGCCATCGATCATTGACCCAGACCCACACTACCACCATTGAGACCATCCCACATCGCCGCCATCGATCACCAACTCCAACCCATCTTTACATCGATCACTGACCCAGCGACCCAACTCCGGTGGCATGCTTTGAATGAGAGAGAATCAGAGAGGGAGTGAGAACTGAGATGAAGAAAGAGAGAATCAGAGGAAAAAAAAGAGAGGAAGAAAACTTAGTGGTTGAGAGAGAGAGAGAAAAAAAAAATATAAAACTTATGTAAGATGCTACAGTACTGTCATAAAAGTAAGACGGTACTGTAGTAGTATTGGAAATTTTTTTACAATTCTAAGTATTTGCAATTCCGGATGGTGGAGGTTTTGAAAAGACAAATGCTAAATAGAGACAACATATAGCATTTAGCATTCCCATTGTGAATGATCATGTCATATAGAATTCCCACTTGAGTTGTGACACTAAGAACATTCTCATCAAGAGTTTTAAAATTTTTAGCATTTAACACTTCAAAAATCTACTTTATTTATTATACCATCCCATTTTAAGATACATCAAACATCAAAACTTCTATATTTTTTACCATTTCATTTAAATAATATAAACTACTCATTAAAATAATAATAAAATAACTTAACACAAACACCCAGCCAACCACCTCAGCCAATGTGAATAAAAAACTATTTTTTTTTTTACAATTCAAGCTACAGTGAGCTTGTATTAATACAAGCCCATTGTAGCAATATGCTAAAAACTTTACAATTTGAAAGCTTTGATAGAGTTGCTTTTTTGGTGTTTTGATGCTAAAATTTAGCATATACCCTTTTTAGCATCCTTAATGGGAATGCTCTAATGACTTCTAGAGAAACCCCTTATCTAGATTCTATTATTGTTCCTTATGATAGATCACCTTCGACCTTCCCTAGATTGTTCAAGTATGCATCCGATGCACACATATGACCCAGCCCTCCAACGACTTTGTCTATTTGACTAGGTTAGGATAACTATCCAAGCCCACTAGTCCATTAATTTATTCATGCTTGATGCATCCTACCATGCACCCAACCATTCCTTTTATTATTATTATTATTATTTTTTAAAGTACTGTTGGGTAATACAATTAAACTTATAAATTAATCATGAATTACAAGATTAATTACAAAAAATGTATAGTTTAAAAAAGAAGGAAAAGAAAAACATTTCCAATGATCTTATAGTTATGATGAATTACCTATAATTAATCTTAATTCTACAAGAGTCAAATGGGATCGTTAGTAAAATATAATCTAATACTTGGTTACTAGGACAACTTCACATCAAAATCCGTACAATTATACTATGTTTGGGACATATACGAAAACTAATCCCTTTGATAGTGAATACTTTCTTTAAGTTATGTTAATTCCTAATTCTCTTCTGTCTATACATGTGAATCAAATATATGAATTTTATAATTCAATAGGTTGAGTGTAATAGTGAGTTTGATATAATTATACCAAATTGTACGTATTATAGATCAGAGGTGTATTTTTCCTTATTTTATTTTATTTTTAAAATTAAGTTATTGTTAAGATTAAACTACATGACCTAATTTTCATTTGAAATTACACAATTATTGTTATGATTAAACATTTTAACTCAATTGTGTACTGATTAAGAAGAATATACCTAGTATTTCCCTTTTCTTTTTGGGCTGAATGGTTGAATTATTATAAACTGAGTTGCAAGTTAGGCAAAATGTAATTGTCAATTTCAGTTCAACAAGTGTTATCATCGGGGGTGTGGCAATAATGAAGCACATTTTTCCGCTGGGCGGTGTTAGCTTGTAGCAATAGCTCACATTGTTGTCTTGTCTATCAAAAAATCAAAAAAGCAGAGAGAATGACTTGGAAATGTGCCACATTACGTCACCTAAAAGAAGGGCATATATAGATCTCTTTCTTATTATACAGCCTGTATGATTCATAAACGTGAGAGCTAGAATGTCTCATTCACTTGTAGAGAGGGAGAAACGATGAGAGCGAGTGCTTTGCATCATCACCCATGTCTGAGTGAGTTGTCTCTCATAACGTACCGCTAATTTATTCAACTATACAAGCTGATGATGATGATGATGATGATCATGGTGTGCTCTAAATTATTAGGTTGTGCTGGTCTTACTGCATTTGTTATTTCTTTTTGTTAACTATGATTGAAATTAAGAAAAACCCGTAAGCAGCACATTTCAGCTGTGATGTGTATTGTATTTTGGATCAATTATTGTACCTTAATTGACATCTCTTGATCTTTCTAATGGAGGCGTCCATGGCCCAAAGTATTGACTTTTCTAAATGGGATGAGACTACTTGCAAAATCTGAAAATTTGTGAAAGAAGTCGTTGCTGGCTACTTTTACACAAACAATATTCTATTTCGGTGCTTTATGTAGCAGAAAGTATGGCTTCATCCATTTAGTATAAAAAAACATGTTCCTAATTTATTAATTTTTTATAAGGTTTATCATAATTAGCAGATTTCCTAGGTACTGATTTGGCCTCGAGGGTTTAGCTAATCAAGTTTAGTTAATGAATTTCCTAAATCAATCCATCCAATATTTATCTTAACAATTACAAATTTGAAGCTTATGCCTGTTAACCAACAAAACTGTTAAAAGCTTCGATTTATATGGGCAAAATCGGATCTTAGGGACGTCCTAACTAAACCCGCTATAAAGCATTGCCATCAAGTCTTCCATGAACAATATACACACTCTCTCTCTCTCTCTCTCTCAAATTCTTCCTTTTGCTGTATATATAAATCACCAAGGGGATTAAAAGCATTATTCAAACTTTCTTTTCCCTTTGTTGTCTAATATCTTTGGATATTTATTTGTGATGCACCACTAGCCTTTGCTCAATGAGTATTGCAAATTTTGGACTTGGCTTTCCCTTATTCTACATAATTAATTGAACCCGGGCCAATTCCTAGTTTATTTAGCATTTCCACGAATTGATCCCGACAAGAATCCAAGAAAAATAAGGGTATCTTAAAGACTTCAAATATAAATTCAATTCAGTATATTCAATTCTCTCATATTCTTCCTAATTTTAGAGGCATTAAAATATAAAATTTAAGAGGAAAAAGAATGTAACAAGCTAAAAGAATATCCTTCTAAAAATATCTCCTATCAAGAAAAGAATATTCTTAATAAATCATTTTCATTAGATTTCATTCTCCTTCGTTCATCTCTTCAAAAAAAAAAAAAAAACCTCTAGATTATAAGCCAGGTCGCACAAAGTAACAATGTTGAAATTATTGTTATTGAAGACTTTATTAAGGCTCATAAAAGTTTAAAAACCGTGTTATTGTCAAGAGCTTTGTAGTTTAATATATTATTTCCTCTTATTTGTGAAGAGTATCAGGATTTAAATTGCCCCTATCCATTATTGTATATTATAAAAATAAAAATAAAAACTAATTGTTGTAATCATGGGACTTAGTCTTGTTGTCTTTTTGTTTATGAATTGTCTCGCTGTAATGTGAAGTCCAAAGGGTGCAAATGGGTTGAACTTCATTTCATTTGGTCACTCTATTGCACCAAATCATAAGTTTTAGTCCATGAAATATTATTGTCAAAGGACTTAGAAATTCCGGGTGAGTTGAGTTAAATGCTACCTTCTCATGCCTTAAGCGCGTAGGGAAACACAAGGGCATCAATTTGAGCCCCCACAAGGAAGGGTGAGATATTTATGTAATAATATTTCTAACAAGTCAAAAAAAAAAAAAAAAAAATCATTGAAGTACTAGTAATATTCTCTCATTAGTCATTTAAGTTATACTTAACAAAAAAGAAAAAAAAAAGAATAATTATCATTGCCAAAGAATCTAATACTACTGTTTTATCAGCTTCTTCCAATCAACATCGATCATACATAGCAGACATCTAACCTTGAAAATGACTACATGAAATTTTGTCCATAAATCCAAATAAAAATTTTGCTTTGTTGTAATCTTAGGTAACTTTACTAATTAATTTATTGCAATACACCCAAGAATGTACTCATTATAGAGTACTTTTTTATTATGAGTCATGCTAACGAGTGCCCCTAGAGCACTCATTAATAATACATTTTAGGAAAATTTTGATATCACTTTTATGGAAAATGAAAAAAGCTGTCAAAATATTAATTATTTTTTTTTCATTTCCTATAAAAATTTTCTTTAAATAAATTATTAACTCGTGCCCTAAGAGCACTTGTTAGCATTTCCCTTTCATTATTAATAAATGAACTGGGATTAGGTGCTTAGGGTCTAGGGTTTTAGTTGACATCAATGCACATTTCTAAAAGTTATTCGTAATGGAAAATTCTTAGTTATTTTCGGAACACGAAAAAATGGTGTTTTTTCTTCTCGTATTCATTGTTAATTCCATTATGAATGTGAGAGGAAAGAACATCATTTTTTGTATTTTAAGAGTAACTAAGAATTACTCTTTCGTGATGGTGCCTTTGCCTCGAATGCTTGGTGTTGTGTGGATTTGAATTTCGAAACAAACCTATTTAATAGTAAATCTAATAAGAAAATCTCATAAACAATAGCATTTTCCACGATGCAATATTGCAATGTCAATGTTAGTCTTGCTTAAATATAGTAGTTGTTGTAAACAGTTAATGTCGGTGTGCAGCTTAGGCATGATCAGTGCCCTGAGAGAGAAGTGATCGAATAGAAGGTTAGTAAAACAAATTCATAAAATAATGCATACTGTTGCGTCATTTAATAAGTGACAATTTCAACAAAGTTGGCTGCGTCAGATTATCTTATTATAGACGTTAATTGGACTAGCCGTTGGCGCTCTTATGCATTGACTCTCACTCACCACAAGCCACAAGAAAAGCCATTTTTTTCAAATATATATTTTTGTTTAAATAAAAAGTCATTAATTCCACACTATAAATTAAAGCAACTGATATTGCTCCATTCTTTGGCCGTTGGATAGTCACTGTTCAGCAATCAGCAGACACGAAACCTTGTTATCTTCCCCTCATGCCTGGAAAAGAACAATTCATTGACAGATTCAGAAAAGAAAAAAAAAAGTTTCTGACCGGTTATCAAAAAAAAAAAAAAAGAACAAATCATTGACTAAGTCATGTTCTATATTACAGTAGTTGATGACTTTTGTTTTTTTGGTTTTTTTGATGAACGTATTAGTTGATGACTTGAGGTTAAGATACTCGTTCTTTGATATGGATATATTTTTATAAATTATAAAATTTTACTATCAATATATGTTGTATACAATATTTATCTCATTGTTAATTACATAAGTATTTTTTTTATATAGTTTAGAGTGTATGTTACATTTATCTCACATTCTCTTAAAAATTACCATGATTTTTGGAGTGAAATTTGTGGTATGTATTTGTTTTTCAAAAAAAAAAAAAGTGCACATTGCAAATGCTGTCCTAATTTAGTAGAGATAATTAGTAATTACCACTAATATGTCAATTCATACTCTAATTTAAGTAATGAGATCAGCATTGCCAAATAATAATGAATGAGGGTGTTAATTATTTAATTTTTTTAGTTTAGTATACATTTACAATGTAAATATCCCGACGACTTAAAAACAGTGGTTGCAATTGATCATTTTCTATGTAGAAAATATAGGAAATAAAGTAGATATTCAATTTTATTGAACAATGCTGTTAGTTACAATCTTGGGGTCAATAAAATGTTTGAAACTATGAATTATATTAGTATTTTAATTCAATAATCTAGTGTCCTAGTATCTAAGTAGCAGGTGTATAAGTTTTAATGGATTGGTCTAATGGTTTTTACATTGAGCTCATGAGATCTTTGGTTCAAGTCTTTTAATCATCTTGGAGGTAATTCCAAAAGTTTTCTATCTGTAATTATCTGGAGTTTGTGAGAGTATGCTTTGTGTTTATAATCATAGCTAAATTACCTGGAGCCATGATTTAACGAAGAAATCTTAAATTTATTATGTATGTCAGAGCAATTTGGCTTAGCAACAAGCAGCGGTACTAAAATTCAGGCCGTGGGATTTTCATTTGGCATGTAAAACTAAAATGAGAGTAAAAATTATCGAATTGAGTGGTCAAAACCTTTAGGGAAAAAAAAAAAAAAAGTTGTTTGCCAAATCGTGAATTGAAAACTATGAATGACCAACAATTTAAAAGTACTGAATTTAGGAAATAAATGACCAGTGGCAATGCATTAAAGATAGGATTAGGAATTTTTTTGGTTTCCCAACCGGTATCCGAGCCCACTGGGCCGACTAATCCGGTTTCGGAGCGGGTCCCGGGGTTAAGGTTTTAAACTCCTCCCAAGAGGTCTTGTGGGGGATCGAACCGCAGTTCTCCCTACCAAAGTCTAGCCCCTGGCACCACTAGACCAAGACACATCTTGGTAGGATTAGGAATTTATTAGGAGCTTGTTCGACCAACGGAACTAGCATGACACTGATAGTTTTCCAACTAATCCATTGACACTTTTGTCTCTTTCGAATAAATCTTCTGTTCAGCAATTTTCATTAAATTTGCAAAAGCAGTAAAAAGAAAAGAAAATAAAGGGGTAAAAAATCGTGGGCTTGTTCTACCTTTTTGTCACATGTGAACTGTGGTTTGCTTAACATTTTGGATTACTTACAAACTTTTTTATTTTAATTAGAAAGAGAAGAGGGATTCTAAGCCCTTTAATAATCACCATGAATGAATAGACAAATGCACCAAATTGCCTACTTTTGTGTCTTCAAGAACATCCCAAAGACACAAAGAGACAAAGTTATATCATGTTCTAATGTGTTTATGTACATGGACGGTGGTGGGTTTCTTCATGTGCATCACGTGCATGTATAACTTTCATTAGTCATTACACAGTCCGTGACTTCTTGTAAAAGGTAAAATACAAGAAAGTCGTGTAATCAAACTACAATTGATCATAATTGTAAAAGGAAGAAGAAGAAGAACTATCCAATAAGGGGCTCAAATTGTTTTAGAATTACCTTTCAATGCGAGTGGGTCAAAATGATATGGATTTGGTTATTTGAATTAACCACAACCACTACATTGGTCACCAAAGCCAAAGAAATCGAGGCCAGAGAAATTAATAAGCGGTTCATCGTAATTGACCCCAAGTCCACCCACCAACTACGGGGACTTCAGCCTAAGAAAGTGCAGACCCAAAAAGAAAAAGAAATATAAAGGGAACAAAGTGCTAAGAAAGTGACCAACAGTAACCTAATATACTTTTTTTATGGGTAGGTAAAAAAAACAAGCATTGAAGGAGTGAGTAATAATCCTTACGCGCAAATTTCTTACCGTATAATATTTTATGATTATTACAACTTTTTTATTAGTGAAGAAAAGAGAAAAAGAAACATATAAGCAATGCTCTTTTTAAAAATCATATGCCTACCTCCCTTTAAAAAAAATAAAAATAAAATTTTATGCGTACCTAATCTGCACAACATGATAAACAAAGATGACTTGGAAAGTGAATCAACCGAGTCCTCACTCTTGTGCATGGATCATTTGAAAGTTTTTAATATTAATGTTAAACAAATTATAAGATCTCTATGGGTGGAGGGAAAAATTGCTTAGCTAAATGTTCTAACAACTGAACTAAATAAGTTATGAATTTTCTATGCGACCTATCGTTTTCATTTATCTTATATGAAACTACCCAATAATATTATCAGCAAATCATTGATCGACACGTTGTGTTTGACAAAAAAATGAAGTACAATAATCTCACTAGAAAATGAGATTTAAATAAAGACAAGTTAAACAAATGAGACTTTAATAAGGATTTATTGACCATGAACTCGGAAGCCTCATACATTTAATACCTTTTTTTTAATAAGCTATTAAAGTATAAAGTAAACCGTAGTTGGTCTTTTCATTTCCTTAAGGCCTAAGGTTTGATTTTACATAAAGAAGCACCTTTGCCCTCTTCTTACCTTTCATTCTTTTTATAAATTAAAAGGAAAAAAAAAAATTCCCTGATGAGTTAAAGAAGTCAAATTATCTATTTAATTTATTTGAAATTTTAATTTATAAAATTTTTTATGTTGAAAGATTTGAAAATTCTATAAATTTTACTCCATAAACTATGCAAACTAATATGTCAACTTTTAAATATTAAATGTAAAAAAAAAAAAAATGTAATTAAGAAATTTATTTTTTTATATTGTTGATATGATACCAATCATATTTATTATTATATAAATTTATATGCATTTTGCAATCGAATTTATAATAATTTATAATACTTTTTAAATACAGAAACATGATTGCTTTATGAAAGTCAAAAATAGAATTAAACATTTGGGCCATTTGGCTAAGTGGTGTCTTGTGGCCAGGTTGTAAATATAGAACTCTCGGCCCAGCTTGGTCTGATAAGGCTCAGGCCTATATGGTTTTACTTGTTGGTTTTGGGCCAACACATGAAACAAGGCTCTCAACGCAGCAGCAGAACTCAGACCCAATGTCCAAAGTTTGGTTTTGGACCTTGGCTCTGAATAACCTAATATAAATTGTTAACTGTAAGTTTCTAACATGGCCTGGCCTGCTTATGAATTTTGGTACCTACTAAAAAAACTCCTTTGTTCTTTTTTCAGCCTAATAACAAGGTTGAAGTATTGAACCTAAGACCTATCTATCCAATCCCATCCTTCTAGCCCTAAATCAAGTCACAAAGATGAAGTGTACCTTGCTAAGACAAAAATGAAAATAAAATAGAACGAGATAAGAGGCGTCAGGGCAAAGTCTCATACTTATTTCTTTGGAAAAAGTTTGGCTCCAAAGCTATTTTATTTATTGCAGTCAAGATTAGCATGAGCAATTCTCTCTAACTCCCTATCTTTTTAGGCAAGTCAATTTTTTCTAAGGTGATGTTAACTGGTTTTCTTAGGGCAATTGTTAAAAAATCATATTAAGAAAATTTTGAAATCACTTTTATGAGAAATATATAAAGTTGTCAATAAAATTAATTACTTTATCATTTTCTTATAAAATATTTCTAAAAATAGTTCTTAAACCAATACCCTTAGAGCATTTTTTAACATTTCCTATTTTCTAATATTATTTTTTATAGAAAATTTTATAAGCATCGAAATAATAGGATGTATCATGAAGCCCAAACACGCTTTTAGGGATCTCAATATCATTAAGGCTACTATTAACGAATGTACTAAGGGCACATATTAAAAATTAATAAATGCTCAATTATGAGTTGCAATAAGCATTTTTCCAAATGAAATATTTATTAGTTTGTACTCATAAATTTATTGCGGTTGTATGCACTTTTTTAAATATTTGCACATAGTTTGACTTTTTTTTTTATATATATAAAAAAGAGAGAAATACTAACGGATACTTTTAGGACAATGATTAATAACTCATTTAAAGAAAATTTTTATGAAAAAAGAAAAAAAAACAATTAATGTTCTGACAGCTTTTTCTATTTATCATAAAAGTGGTATCAACTTTTCTAAAATAAATTGTTAAATATTAGTTTAAGAGTACCCATTAGCATGACCCAAAAAAAATGAAAACATTATTTAATAAAACATTAAATACACTTTAACTACTACCTTAGGACATTGGTTAACAAAAGCCAATCACTAAAAGCATACTTTTCTATTAAAAACAAGAGAAAAAAATCACTAAAGCACACCAACACTCTCCCTCATAGAGGACTACTAACCACCTACAAGATAAAATACTCACACACTGAAGGGCTGTAGCCAATAGACAACCAAATGTAGCAATTAGGCATAAAGCGGAAAATAAAGTATGAGATTCTTGAAATCACTTTACTAATTTAAATAACGTTGCTAAACTCAAAAGTGAAAACATAAATAGTTTTCAGAAGTCAATCAATAAATATGTTGTGGGCCAAGCCTGTTATTGCATAATTTGTGCTAATTTTTTATTTATTTATATAATTTAAACTTAAAGAGTTGAGAAGAGTAAAAATTTAGAAATTGGATTTCTTCCTTAAAAACACTACAAAAATATCAATTAAATTACGAAATTCTTAACAACGTGCGTAAAAGCAAGCATGACATTTTAAAACCAAGCTTTGTCCTTTTAAATGGTGGGGGTTGAGGCCTGTGGGGTATTGGGGTGTCACCAAAATGAATAAAGGAATGTAAATAGCAAAACCCCAATTGCTTTTTATTAGGCTCTTTATGTCAAAACTTGGGCTGTGTTGCTATAGGCCCATAAATGCCCCCCCATAGCCCAAAACTTATCCTTGGGTCTATATATAAATCGTTCGCCATCGGCTGAAAACTAGCGGCTGGGTTAGGCTTAGGCAAGTTAACTTGACATCAGATAAGCACACAACTCAGTCCAATGAACATATTAATGTAACTGTGTGAGTGCCATTTGAAAGAATATATATATATTTTGAGTACGTGGTGAGAAAATGACAGATGAAGACGGTTTTCTCTTTATTTTTATTCTTTGTCCGAGGGTGAGTAATATAGGAAGAATATTTGGGTTTCTTGATGCTTTTCAAGAAAGAGACTTGTAGAATTAATGACTCCTCAAACCAATTTGTTAAATGAATTCAAAGTTTATCACCTACCCACTCTCTTAATAATTCGTAATACAAAGTTTTTCAACGCATCCTAAAGACTAAACAAACAAGTATAACATCGGTCTTTCTTCCCACCCAAAAAAAAAAAACGTCGGTCTTTCTAAAATAGAATAAGCTCTATATGTTGCCCAATCAACCTCTAAAACTTCTTATATCAGTTTATGTATTATTATGGAAAAATATATTTGTATTACGTACAATAACTATGTAAACCTCCCACATCAGCCTTTGATATTTTAATGAAATATAGTTTTGAATAGATAATCTAGTACGAATATTTTTGAAAAGTAGTTATATAAAATATAAAAAGTACTCATTCCGTCCCACCTTTTTTGTCCTCTATTCCATTTTAAGATGTCCCAAAATATTGTCATGTTTCTAAAAATAAAAGTCATTAATTTACTAATGTTCCTATTATACCCCTAATAATTTACTAATTCAATTTTTTGATAAATTTTTTTAAGGGTAGTTTTGAAACTTATACATTTTTAAAAGGTAGACAAGATAATAAATAATATTTCCTTAAAAAGTGGGACGGAGGGAGTAAGTTCTTATGCTGAAATAAATATGAATTTTTACACGAACCGATGTGAATGTTTGTAGCTTTGCGAATAAATATTTTAATAATTATTTACATGTTTTGGTTTGACTATTAAAAGAGAGAGAGAGAGATGATTTGAGATAATAATAAAAAATTGATACGATTTGGGATAATGATAAAAAATTAATAAGGAAATACTATTTTGATAAAATCTAGTATATGTGGAGTCAGGGATGGACATAGTTAGGGACCCAAGGGAGCCCGGGCCCCCCCGGGTCCAAATTTCCTTTTTTTTTAGTCATTCTATATTTCATTTTTGTAGTTGGCCCTCCTTCTCCCTAATCAGTCTAGCTAATCTAACCCAAATAGCAACTATCAAACCCAAAAACAATAAAAATATTCACAATGGTGATTGTATTTTAGCAAAAAAACTATTTTACCACCAAAAAAAAAAAAAAAAAATCATGTGTTATTGGAGAAGTTAAAGCTAAATTTTATACAATTATAGTAAACTGATATAAATACCTGTAGCAAGTTGTTAAAAATAAAATACAATATTTTATTAAGATTATATCTCTTCCTTCAATTAAAAAACTCAAATTCTCTCTCTTCCTTATTATTTTAATGAGCTGTTTATGTTATTTTAAATGAAGTGATAAAAAAAAAATAGAATATTTGATATTTGGTGTATTATAAAGTGAGGTGGTAAAATAGAAAAAGTGGTCTTTTGAGGTATTAAAAGCTAAAATTTGTAACACCACTACTGTAAATGCTCTAACTTTAAAAAAAAAAAAAAAAAATCATAGCCAGCCTAGTATTAAAAAAAAAAAAAAAAACATAATTTTGTTTTTGTTTTTGTCTTTGTCTTTGTTGGTAGATGATTGCATCTTAATGTATTTAGAAACAATAATTTTGTGTATTTATAATTTTTAGGGTAATTACAACTTACCCACCTGTGGTTTATTTTGTCTATGCTCCGTTACCCACCTTTAATTATTCTGTTACTCTAACACATTTCATCAAAAAATCAAACAAGAAATCAGATCAAACACTCCTCTCCCACGCACTCTCTCACTCTTGCTCACCCATTCTAAACCCTTGATTCTACTAGGTTTTGTTCATGTTTCTCTTGAATCCATTTGTGTTCCTCGCCCTCTTATTCTAGGTAGATTTAATTTTTGAAACCTAGGGTTTTAATTTTTTTTTTTTTTTTTTTTTTTTGAAATTGGGTTTTTGCAAAGTGGTGTTTTGTTTGAAGTATTATGGATTTGATATATCTATATGAAATTGTATTGCTATCTGTATAGATTCTCCATTGAGGATATAAAATTGGACTCAGATGGTTGGAGTATTAAATGACTTTTATAGTTTTATGAGGTTCCAAATTTGTTTGTATCCTCTAGGCATCATGGTGGGTAAATACTAGTATGGCGTTCCTTAGGAAGGGAAAAGTCTAGTACTATAGGCTTAGGGGTTTGTTTTATCTATAATCTGACATTCATATCTGAAAGCTGATATGCAAGAGCAGATAAAAAGAAAGCATGATTCGTTATACACTTTATGCAGATTTTTGAATGGCTTAGGGGTTTGTTTTAGGGGATTGAGTCACATTTCTTAAGACTGATTTTCAACCCGTTGTTAATGAACATAATAGATTACTTGAGCAGATAAAAAGAAAGCATGATTAGTTATACAATTTATGCAGATTTTTGAATGGTGTACAAACCCCACATGCTAATCTTAAATCTTTTGTACTTTTTTTTTTTTTTTTTTTTTTTTTGTACTTGAAAATTTATGTTTTTCATTCTTTGACCAGATTTTCATTCTTTGATTAGATTAGGAGTGTTTGATCTGATAAAAAGAAAGCATGATTAGGAGTATTTGATCAGATTTTCATTCTTTGATACATGTGTTAATTAGGGATAATAACAGGTTTTCATTTGGAAATATACTTCTTGTTGTTTAATTAATGTGTATTGGCAGATTTTGTATTACTAAGCTTTGCTGTCAAAGCAGCAAGATTTTGTATTACTGAGCTTTGCTGTTAAAGCAGCAAGAGAAAGTATGCTTGACCCAAAATCTGCCAATACACATTAATTAAACAACAAGAAGTATCTTTCCAAATGAAAACCTGTTATTTTCCCTAATTAACACAAGTATCAAAGAATGAAAATTTGATCAAACTCTCCTAATCATGCTTTCTTTTTAGGAAAATGCTAACGAGTGCCCTTAGGGCACTCGTTAACAATCTAGTTAAAGAAAGTTTTTATGGGAAAAGAAAAAAAAACAATTAATGTTTTGACAGTTTTTTTCATTTTCCATAAAAGTGATGCCAAAACTTTTTTAAAATGGATTGTTAACGAGTGCCCTAAGGGCACTCGTTAGCATGACCCTTCTTTTTATTTGACCAAACACTCCTAATCTGATCAAAGAATGAAAATCATAAATTTTCAAGTACAAAAGCTTTAAGATTAGCATGTGGGGTTTGTACACCATTCAAAAATCTACATAAATTGTATAACTAATCATGCTTTCTTTTTATCTGCTCAAGTAATCTACTATGTTGATTAACAATGGGCTGAAAATCAATCTTAAGAAATGTGACTCAATCCCCTAAAACAAACCCCTAAACCATTCAAAAATCTGCATAAAGTGTATAATTAAGAGCACTAGCAATAGTGGTGCTAAAAAGCTATTTTTAGCACCACTATGTACAAAAAAAGTGTTGCAATAGTGGTGGTATAGGTAAATTTTTTACTTACATTGCTACAGTGCACAGCTATATATAGCTGTGCACTATAGCTAAAAGCTAAAATCAAATGATATTTTTTTACTCCCACCTCTCATTAAAATAATATTTCCTTCTTTCACTTTTTTCTCTTTCTTTTTTCCTCTGTTTCACTCACTCTCCATTCTCAACTCTTACCTCTCTCTGATTCTCAAAAAAAAAAAAAAAAAAACCTCACCTAAGCTGCTGTCCTTCACTACCATCAAACATTTCTTCTTAGGGTCCGTTTGGTTCCCGTAAAATATTTTTCAGAAAATACCTATTTTCCGGAAATGCTATTTTTCGGAAAAGGAAAATATTTTCTAGTGTTTGGTTGTATTATGCAAAATTGTTATGGAAAATATTTTCATGTGTTTGGTTCTATTAGAAAAATGCTATTTTCCTACACATTTTTCACATTTTCTCAGCATCTAAACAAATTTTATTCCAAAAAATTTCAAAATCATAGCTAAATTTCAATCAAAAACCACAACCAAATCTCAACACCACACACCATCGATGAGGTGAGGCGAAGGTGGGTGAGGCGTGGGTTCGCGGTGCGAGTCGCTGGGTCTGGGTCGAAGGTCGAAGGCGTGACGATCGGCAAGTCGCTGGGTCTAGTTTGCGGTGCGAGTCGCTGGGTCGAAGGTTGAAGGTCGAAGGCGCGACGATCGGCGAGTCGCTGGGTCTGGTTCGCGGTGCGAGTCGCTGGAAGTGCGATCGACGATCGCTGGGTCTGGAAGGGCGATCGACGATCGGCGCTCGCTGGGTCTCGCCGATGGGTCTAGGTCTCGCCCACGGGTCTGGGTCTCGCCGAGCTGTCTCTTCTCTCTCTCTCTCTCTCTCTCTCTCTCTCTCTCTCCGGAAGTCATTTGAAGTGAAAATAGTTCCGGAAATGGTTTTACATGATTTTTGGGTTATTTTCCGGTCAAACGGAAATGGTTTGAAGTTGACTAAATTTTCCAAATCAACCAAACACTCTAATTTTCCGGAAATACTTTTCCGGAAGTGGTTTGAAGCCAAACCAAACGCAGCCTTAATCTCCACTTGGTCCACAGGGGCGGAGGCATGTATAAGGGTGGGGGGGCCATGATTTAAAATATATATACAATTATTTTTATGTTTTCAAAATTTAGTCTACAAAAATAAGAGTTGGTCCCCCCAAATATTTGAATTAGTCCAATAATGCTCTTAAAAAAAATAATTGGTTTAATAGTTATAGAGATATAACTTTATTTTTCACAATTCTATATTTTAT
Source organism: Quercus ilex subsp. ballota (assembly GCA_032727855.1). Lineage (NCBI taxonomy): Eukaryota > Viridiplantae > Streptophyta > Magnoliopsida > Fagales > Fagaceae > Quercus > Quercus ilex. The sequence continues at coordinate 31,299,164 of CM064919.1, forward strand.
TGTAAAATGTGCTTTTATATCTGTTAAATATTTGATAAAATTTGGTATCAAACATGTTTGAATCTATATTTTTCAACCCGTTATGTGACGATTAACAAGTCATTGACTCATTAAAAAAAATTTGTCACTAAAATTACACATGAAATGTGTTTTTAGTTGCCATATAATGTGTTAAAGCAGGGTAGTTTTAAATATGTTTGGAGCCTAATTTATTTCTCCAAATTTTGGATCATTCATATTTTTGAAAATTTCATTAGTTCAATTGAAAGATTTTTTACTTACTTTAGCATAAAATTTGATAATTTGTATTTAAAATGAAACTTTTTAAGATTTTGACTATGAAAATGGAAAAAATGAATTTTATTCTATAAAAGATCGCCATCAAAAATAATTTTGATTGAAAATACTAAGATCTTTTTTTTTTTGTTTGGTGTGTGTATATATATATATATATAACTTATCAAATAAAAAAGTGTGTGTATATATATGTGTGTGTATATAATAAAAAAGCGTGCGTGTATACATATGTGTGTGTGGGTGTGGAAGTTGTTTTGATAAATATATTAGCGTCGCAACTTGGCCCCCCCAAACAAAAATTCCTAGCTCCGCCCCTGCACTTGGACCATAATTCTCTATTTCTTCTTGATCACCTTTCAAAACTCTTTGCCGGCACAAAACCCACATCAAAAGAACACTGAGGTGTTGATGGAAGGGAATGCGGCTGAATTAACTACTTAAAGAGAAGGACTGAAAATGTGGAGAGGTTAATTGAATAATGGACGGTTAGGATTTTAAATGGTAGATGACATATTCTATAGAATCTTTTAAGGAAGGGTCTAGATTGTCTTTGTGTGGAATGTGAATCCAGCTGGATTATATGATCAAAGGGAATGTTGTAGTGTATATATTATTTTATTGTAGTAGATATATTATTTTATTATATTTTTTTATTATGTTGAAAGTTAAAATAAATCCACTGCTGCTGGATATTTTGTAAAATAAATAAAATATATAAAATAACTTTTTATAATGTCAAATAACTAAATTTTTAATTCTACTACTATGAATGCTCTGGTCATGCTTTCTTTTTATTTGCTCATGCATATCAGCTTTCAGATATGCATGTCAGATTATAGATAAAACAAATCCCTAAGCCTACAAATAGCATATCAAACAAAAGACCATAATACTGTAATCCAAAAGCTTACAGATAGCATAAAAACTTTGCACATAGTCCTAGACTTTCCCCTTCCTAAGGCCCCATCATGACACTAGTAGCGTCAACCATACTAGTATTTACCCACCATGACGCCTAGAGGATACAAACAAATTTGGAACCTCATAAAACTATAAAAGTCATTTAATACTCCAACCATCTGAGTCCAATTTTATATTCTCAGTGGAGAATCTATACAAATAGTAATACAATTTCATATAGATATATCAAATCCATAATACTTCAAACAAAACACCACTTTGCAGAAACCCAATTTCAAAAAAAAAAAATAATAAATAAATAAAACCCTAGGTTTCAAAAATTAAATCTACCTAGAATAAGAGGAAAAGAGCAGATGAAAAAAAAAAAAAAACTTCAAGCTCAGAAAGTTTGGAACTCACCCAAAAGAGAGAAACACGAACAGATCAAGATCCAATTTGTTAACAAAAAATCACGGGTTGGTAACAATCAAAACCCTGAATCAATAGATCAGTAAGTCCACGGTTTCCTTGCTCGAAATCACCCAGAGGATCCCAAGCATAATCGGGTCTAAGAACTCAGGTGGGTAACATCCTTAATGAGAGAGAGAGAGAGAGAGAGAGAGAGAGAGAGAGTTGCTAGGGGATAGGAGTGTTTGATTTGTTTTGTTATTTGATTTTGGGATAAAACGTGTTAGAGTAATGGTAGATTGAGAGGTGGGTAACGGAGCACTAACAGAATTAACCACAGTTGGATAAAGTGTAAAAATGAAACAATAGGTAGGTAAGTTAAATTTGAGACAAACCATAGGTGGGTAAGTTGTAATTACCCCTAATTTTTTAATACTATATGAATGTTTATTTAGAGTTTTTTTATTCATTTATTATTTATACTCCGACCCCTACTAGCTTAAAATCTTGAATTTGTCTCTATGTTGAGTATTTTGAAAAGTGAATATGTAAAATAAAAAAAATAATTTCTTATACTAAAATAGACATAAATTTTGCCCAAAGATAGATCAAATCTGGAGTTAATTTAGCTCTGAGACAATTTTGGTAGTTACAAACCACTATCAGCCACTTACTATGATAGCAAAATTTATATAAATGGGTTTCACTTTCATCAATAACTCTCAAAAACGACCTTAAAAAGGAAAGAGATGAGTGAACAAGGTACAAGTACAACACAGGAAAAACTCTAAAATAAATTCACTCCTCTTTTCTAGGCAATGAATATTATCAGTAGCTTCAATAGCCTAATGTTGGATGGTGGCTAACACTAATCTTAGTAGACTTTTCATTTTTTTTTTCCCTTTTTTCTTTTGCAGGTACCCTTTGACCATTTCAACCATACCATTAATTCTGTGTTTGGATGAAGATTTCGTTAAATACTAGTGATTTTTGGCTGGGACTTATTTTAAATAAAAGTGCAATTGTATCTAAAAAAATTAATATTTTAGGAGCGATAACTAATTAAATTATAAAATAAACCAAAACAAATAGGCCTTAGTATACTAAAAATAGCAGCAGATGTAAAAGATATGAACTTCAAAGAAAGCAAATATGATATTAATTTTTTTTTGTTGGTTAAAATGCAAAATTCACTCTTTATGTTTCACTTGAATTCATTTCAATATTTGAAGTTTCAAGTTTATTCAATTAAGGCATCTCCGTCAGCTTTTGTTAAATGTTGCAGTTAATTATTCAAATTTTTAATTTTTTAAATTAAAAAAATCCAATTAATGATTGAAAAATATTTTCTTGAATTTTTTTTTTAATTTAATGAAAGTTGACAACGATTCTTTATTTGAATAAACTTAAAAATAAAAGGACTAAAATAAACGAAAACAAAGTTAGATAAATGAAATGATTCTAGTGAAATTTAGAAATTGAGTTTTACATTTTAACTTTTTTTTTTTTTAACAATACTAGAACCACAAAAAAGTTCACAATTTTTGACACAACTACATGTGATAAGTTATGAGTAGTGGAGGTGTAGATCTACCACTTTACTTTCACCACTTACAGCTCATTACGTGTAGTTATGGCAAAAATTGTCGATTTTTTGTGGTCTTGGCATTTTTATATTTTGGGGTAAAAAACACAAATTATATATGATGTTGAGAAGCCACGTGTATGCCTAGCGGAAAAAGAGGGAAGATGCAGCAAGCTAACAAGATTATACTATCAAAATGAATTTCTTTTTGCATTTCCATTAAACAAATACAATAGCATTCATTTTGCATTTCCATTAAACAAATACAATGGCGCAAGAAATGCAGCATGCATCGCGTTGCATCGCACTCGTTTTGATAATTTACTAATGAAGAAGATCGGCTCAGATCTCTCAACCACCACGCAAAGTACAGCAAGGTCACAATTGTGCCACAGCTCAGAAGGCAATTTATAATTTTTTGTATTCTTTCATTTAGGAATCAATATTCCTTTTTGGTAACTATTCCTGAGATATATTCCCAATCTATAATATTTTAGCAATGGCCAAAGTTAACGATTCCCCAAAATATTTATATAAAAACAATTAATATTTCTTAGTTAAGTTCTAGCTAGTCTTGGATTCTTCTGGTCATGACCATTATTGTTTAGTATCATTAAATCAACATGACAAAAAATTTTACCAGTTAAATTACTTAGAATTTACAATTGAACAATTTCTTAAATTGTATAAGAATATGTCTTTCACACACGGATCCCAATTATCTATTTTTTTTTTTACACCACACACGATTTGCAGTCAACATTTTCTTCTTGTATTCTGTCCTATAATGTCTCATAATTGGGTGCTAAAAAAATTCAATTATATATAAACTTAATTAGGATAAGATCAAGTAGTGCATATAATATAAATACATAATTGAACTGGGCATATAAAATTAACTATGGACTTCATTTTGAGAGAAACTATTACGCTTCACTAAATAACCATTACTAATTTAACATTATTGCCAACAGAAAAAATCTACTTAATTATTGTTACAATTACAATAACAACATAAAAAGATGATGGAAAAAAAAAAGAGTCAAAGTAAATTTCTTTTTCCTGTTGGCAGTACCTTATGCCAGGGAATATCCAATTTGCATGATTTGCTGCCTCGATTCAAATCCGTATACCTAACACTCTTTGTGTTCTTAAGCAGCGAGCCACTGCAATCCGAGTCATTTTTAGGTATTTTCGAAACACGAAAAAGAGTGTTTCTTCCTTTTATTTTCACGGTGAAGTCATGTTGGAGTCTACCTATTAAATTCAGGATGTTCATGGTAGAGTCCATCAATTAAATTCATGATGGAATTCATCCTGAATGTGAAAGGAGAGGAAACACAATTTATCATACCTAAAAATTTTCCCAACAATACTATGCGACTCAAGATTATAAAAAAACATTCTAAAAAAAAAAAAAAAAAAAAAAACCCATTTATTTGCAACATTTTTTTACCGTTGGTAAGCAATTTGTGAGCCAAGTTTTGCTGCATCGCGAGGCACCAAAGCTCCCTGAGCCATCATCAGAGTCTTGTAGAACTCAACGATCATCTTGTCATCGTACTCCTTAAGTGGGCCCCTGGTGAGCCCATTAATCCCATCGTACATGGACCCAGCAGAAGCAAAACTATAGCCACTCGAGGTGAAAGTGCGTGAGTTAGCTAAACCCATCATCATCTTCACGTACCCATCACGAAGCCAAACGAAGAACTTCTTTGGTGAACCCAAACGAATCTTTGGTTTGATCTTGATCCGCCAAAACCTTCTCCTCCGGTTCGAACCCAGCTCTACGTGCTTCGTTCTACGCCCACGACCCGACCCGTTTAGCTTCTCGTAGCCTCTCCTCCTCCAGTAGCTTCTTAAACCTTTGTACACCCCAGCAGATATACCTTCCATTGTTGTTTCTTTTCTTTGCTCTCTCTCTCTCTCTCTCTTTGGAGGGGGAAAAAAAAAAGTCACAGAGAAAGAGAGAGAGCGAGAGAGAACAAAATAAAGAGAGGTGGGTGAGAGATTGATATATAACGAGAGAGTTGATAAATTTTGTATGTGTGAGTAAATGAGGGCATAAACATGTGTGAGTTTATAAAAGAGTGGTGGGGATGGAGATAATAAATGAGATATGCCAATACGCACCCGGCACCTGCATTTCTCGCAAATATTGCTGTCCTCATTCAATGAGGCTGGACATGGCACGTGCCAGACAACGAAGATCGTGGCCATTGGATTATATTTTAATTTATTCTAGATCAAGCTTTTTTAAACCTTAGATCATGACCACCCTAATAAATAAATTTAATGGTAGATTGCAAATTGCACACTTAAAATTTTGGAATAATTGAATTTTATCTCCTAAGATTTCAAAAAAAGGATTTTAGCCCCCAAGTTTGAGGTGTTTAGATTTTACACCATAACGTTTTAGAATTTTTATTTTACCCCTTAAAGTTTGTAAGTGTCTGAATTTTATGTCCCTAAATTAAGAAACTTTAGGGTATAAAATTCAAACACTTCTAAATTTTATGGGGTAAAATTCAAACACCACTAAAATATAAGAGTTAAAATCCAATTTTTGAAACGTGAGGGTGTAAAATCTAAATACCTCAAACATCAGGGGGTAAAATCTAAATTTTGAAACTTCAAGGTGTAAAATCCAATCACTCCCAAACTTTAAGGATGTAATTTGCAATTTACCCTAAACTTAATAAACTTACATATACACGTGTATGTATTCATGGATGAGCCAAAATATTATGAGCTAAACTAAGGTTCCGTTTGGCATTGGCTGAAAAATGTAACTTTTTTTACTATTTAGCTTATTTTTTCTATTATTCATGGGTCTCACTATACTTTTGGTATTATTCATGAGTCACACTCCACTATTTAAGCTAGTTTTTAGTTTTATCTACATTACTTTTAGTAAAAAGTTTTTAATTTCAGCTAAATAAACTGTTTCCAAACGGACACTAAAAGTCAAACGTCATAGGTTTTGTATATATATATATATATATATATTTTTTTTTTTTTTTAAAGTTTTAATTATATTTATTTTTTCTAAAAGCCTTATAGGTCAATTGAATTTTTTTTAATGTGTCTAATAGAAACGTTTAGGATTCAAATTATCTCATCATAAATAGGATTTTTTTTTTTAACTATCTGTACATTGTATACTAAAAATTCCACCATATAGATTCCATATGCTATTTGTGCTCTAATAAAGATAATAAAACGTTGTAAACGCCCATAGAAATACATTATTTATTGAAAACACCGGTATTTATTCTATTAAAAAAAAAAAAACCATTACTTTGTAAGTTCTTTTTTACTAACATACTAGTGAAAGTCCACGGCTTTAATTATGAATTTTCTTTATAAATATATTTTTAAGAAATATTAACTAAATAAGTTATTATTACATAATTTTAGAACTAGTTTCTAACTAAATGAATGATTATTATTATATAAAATGTGTAGTCTTGTATATTTATCCTTCTATATAATATCTCTAATTAAAATTATCAATAAAATTTTTTAATTATTTTTTGTAATTCCTTATTTATTAATGAAGATGGTGATTTGAATTCAAGTAGTTAAAGCTTTTCTAATACTTGCGTAAAGAAGGTTATCCTGAAATAATTAATTCCAAACTTAAGATTAAAAAATCAATTGTATTTGTACACCTAAAAGAATTTTCATTTTTAAGAACACATATATTAATATTACACATGAAAAACAATCCAAATTTCTGAACTTAAAAAAAAGAAGAAAAAGAAGTTAAGTAAAGAACACATATATTAATATATTTTTATTTTTTTAAGGGAAGGAAGTTAAAAAATTTATAATAGACTTTTAGTTTGAATAGAATTAAAATTTGTTAAATTTAAATTTTATCCCTTAATTTGAGGAAATATATCATAACAATTAACAAAAAAATTAATTTAATAATTAATGAGAGTAGTTGTTTATTAGGAAGAAAATTTATTAGAGAGAAAGAGAGACAGAGTATCATATAAATTTATCAACTCCTATGAATCTATACATGTATATCCTTCCAATACAAATGCATATGCATAATTAGTTGCAACCCTAAAAAAAAAAAAAAAATGGGTGGAGTGCAAGAGAGATTCTATGGAAATACCATTGGTAAATATATATAAGTTTTGAAATTTTGATAATAATTTTTAGTTATAGTAGGATTTATATTTTTGAAACTTAGATGCATGTTGCATGTTTTGTTAAAAAATTTATTGTTACTTTATCTAAAGAAATTGATAAGAATAAATAAGTTGTTATCTCTATCATCTGACACTTAGATGCATGTTGCATGTTGCATGTTTTTTTTTTAAACACTTAGGTGGCATTTGGTACAGTGGAATCCACATTACTCCTGACATCCAGATTCCTGGGAATTTGCAATTTGGATATCTAGGAATGTAACTATTCTTATGTTTGGTTTAATTGAAAATTTAATAAGATTCTTAAGAATGTGAGATTATAATATTTGGTTTATTCCTAGGAATCTTAACTGAATTATTAGTTTTCCCATTTTATTCTTAGATTTATAAATCCAATATAAGTCTTTTTTTTTTTAAATAATAATAATCTTCCTCTATATAAATATTGAAAAAAATATATATAAAATATAAATTATGACAAATTCATTAAAACTATAATCTAAAAGAAGAAAAGATGAATATATCAATAGAGTTCTCTATCCTGTTTATGTTGTTTTGGTGGGAAGAGATAAAGACAAGGGAAAAGATATTAATGATTTGTTTTATATTTTATCTCAATTGCTTAAATGATAGGAAAAAATGGTTAAAATTGTCAATTTATAAAAAATACAATTTTCTTTAAGTTTGGGAATTTGGATACCCACTTGTTTTAAAGGGAATCCACATTCCTACTAAAAGGGGGGTTAAAAGGGGAATCCAAATTCTCCTGGCATCTAATTCTCTAGTGTGATTTGCAACTAAACATGAAGAATCTTTAAACATTCCTAGGAATCCTAAAACATTATCTCGTGCCAAACGTCACATTACAGTTACTTTATTTAAAGAAGTTGATAAGAAGAAATAAATTGTTGTCTCTATCAACTGAAACTTAGATGCATGTTGCATGTTTTGTCAAAACACTTATTGTTACACTATTTAAAGAAATTGATAAGTACGAATAAGTTATTGTCTCTAGCTATCAATTGAAACTTAGATGCATGTTACATGTTTTGTTAAAAAACTTATTGTTATTTTATCTAAAGAAATGATAAGAACAAATAAGTTATTGTCTCTATCTAAAAAATTGTTTTTATCCAAAATATTGCTGTAATTTGGTGGAGCCACTTGGCGTAACCACAAATTCTAAGCTCTTAGCTATTTAATACTAAAATTTTATAAGGAAACAATCATATAATATCTTCAAAGTAATCACTCCCAAGATTCCAAATTTGATCTTAATCTACAACCATTACTATTGGAGCCTTTTAAAGAAGAAATCATATGTGATCTTTTCCAATAATCACTCTCTTTTGTATATTTGATTGTATAATCTATGATCCTAACTATGTAGAGACTTAACAATTTTTGTATTCTAAGATATTAATCTTACTAAAAACTCAAGGAAATTGAATTTTCGTTATCAATATGGCTAACCTACAAGGCCCTTAACTATTTAATATTGGAATGTTTTAAGGAAACAATGATACAATATTTTCAAAATAACCACTCACAGGATTCCAAATTTGATCTTAGTCAGCCAACATTACCATTGGAAGTTTGAAACCCTCTAATGAAGCAATCACATGATCTCTTCCATAATCACCCTCTTTAATTTGTATAATTTATGAGTCTTACTGTGTACCTACTTTTTTTCCCCCCCAAAATGAGACTTTAAGATTTTTTTTCTATTATAAAAGAAGATATAATATTACTAAAGATTCAAGGAAATTGAATTTTTGTTACTTTTAGTTAATAGTAGTGACTCATTAAGTATGAAAGTTTTTACGATTTTAATTGAAACATCTTGAAAAAATGGTTTAATTTGAAAATTGACTATTAGATGGGTATTATTGTAATTGGGTTTATAATAATTTTAAAAGAGATACTACTGCAAATTGTATCTGTAAAAGAGAATAAGATTAACGTAAGTATTGAATTGTCAAACTCAAAACTACACGAGTAGTCCACAAAATAAATAAAGCCGAAAATGATGATACACGGAACTCACAAATCGCAATTGAGGGTTGACAATTACATCGGTGCTCAATCCCACTCGCTTAAACATCATGATTGATATTATGACTATGACTACTGCTTAAGAAAGTGGGAGCTGAAGTGGTTTTCAACTTTTCATTAGTAATATGTATTAGGTAGGAGGGGAAAGAGAGAGCTGCGTGATATATCATATGCTGTTGTTGGCAGAGTCTCAAGTTTCATGCCTTTGTGGTAGTAAAAGGTTAGGGTACTGTCTTAGGGACCACAAACAATAATAAGGTTTACATCTGTTTGGCTTATGAGAAACCTGATGCTGCCATTTGATTCCACAGAAAAGTCTCCTTCGTTTTGGTTTGTAGAGAAACTGTATAAGGGTGAAAATTAAGATAACATGATTTGTTAAGAATATAAAGTGTGAGAGAGAAACTGAATATTCTGCATATTAAAGTATATTTATTGTGTATAACACATTACAATAGAGAGCATTATATACGCATAGTATGAATGAAGTACAAGTAATATGAATGTATTGCAAGTACAGTATACTAGTAACTAGATCAAGTCCCATGGAATAGATTGATGTATAGACTAAAATGATTGTTGAAATATTGGTTGTCGTATAGCAACATTGGCCTTACTTGTTTTAGAGACAAGAAATATAACTCATGAATTATTCAATCACGCCAAAGATAAGAGTGATGCTAGCTTGCCTAAATCTTAATTAGTTTCTCAATAGTAATCATATGGGAGAACCACTCAAAACTAATTTGACACTTAGAATTGGTTCAGGTGATCATCAATCAGGGACGGAGCCAGGAATTTGAGTGAGGGGGGCTGGAGTATTGAACAAAACTCACTTGTTAATTAACTTTTTATAATTTTGCTTTTTTTTTTTTGGGAAACTGAGGTATCAACATTTTATGGAATTGAGATCAAGATTTTGAATTCTATTTCAAATAAAATATTAGAATGAAATATTTTGGTATCAATGTGTACTGATACACTATTTCACAACTAACATCAAATATATATATATATATATATATATATATATTAACACACATACCCACACTACACACACCATTATTAAACTAAATGAAAATAAAATTTATAATGAATTTAATATATTGTTTTACAAAAATCAAATAAAATGATTAGATTGCTATTAAAAATAAAGCAAATATGACATTTTTGTAAATAAACAAACATGTAGGGTATTTTGTAAACTATAAATAAATCACTTTCTCTATTCCCAATCCCACCCATTCTTGTTTTTACTGTTTACCTCACATCTAGGGCCAAAATGGCCCTTTACCATCAATTTTTGAAATATTTGGCAAAAAACACTGTTTCGGAAATAAACAGGAATCTACCACTTTTTCAAGTATTCGAGTTTGGTGAACTCGAGTACCCTATTTTATAGTTCCACCGTGGCTGCTGAGCTGGAAAATGGCGATTAAAAAAAATTAAGTGGTACTCGAGCTTAGTAAACTCGAGTACCACGCAACACAATACTCGAGTATACCAGGCTCGAGTACCTTTTATAAAAAAAATACAGAAATTTTTTTTTCTACAGTACTCGAGTTTACCAAACTCGAGTACTGTGTAATTTTTTTTTTTTGTTCTTTTTTGTTTTTGTTTTTTTTTTGCTTGAGGATAATTGACAAATAAACATAAGGATAAAAATAAGTAGCTTTTCTATGTTTTTATTTATTTAAATAGAATCATTGTAAGATATAGAGATTTTAATTTCGAAATATGAATTTAATTTCTACATTGATTAAAATTGTTTATTGTTTTCTCATAAAAATTGTTCACTATTTTCTGTATAAACTATTTCTACGATTTTACATAAAATTATTTTCTGTTCAGCATTATTTAAGAAATTGTTCGCTCTCTTTTTTGCATAAATTATTTTTTGTTCACTGTTTTCTCATAAAACACCTAGTGAAATCGTGTTTTCTAAATTTAAACGCCAAATCTGAATGCTTTTTCATGTTTGAATTTCACAATAATCGAATATATTTTTCTACATTGATAAAATCTGTTTCTACATTTATGAAATTTTCTCTCTGCACATTATATTTACTGTATATTCAAATCTACTTACTGCATTCATAAAATCTGTTTTTTGCATTAATTAAAACTGTTCACTGTTTTGTCATAAAAATTGTTCACTGTTTTTTGCATTAACTATTTCTAGCATTGGCGCAGTTATTGTACTTAAATGGTTTTTGTGTTTTTCTAAATTTGTAACCATATGAATAATGGACAAACTCCATGAAAGAAAAATGAATGATTCGTATAAATCACCAAATGGTAAATGCCTCGAAAAATTCGAATTAGTTGAATGTAGAAATTCGAGAAAAATCAATGGAAAATCAATGAACGTAGCAAATCGTGAATGTGTACATAAGATGTACAGATAGTCTAGACTTGTTGAGAAATTTGATTTCGTTGAAAGTACAAAATAATGAAAATTCAAAGGAAAAGTATGTACGTTAGATGTATAGATCGTATGAATTTGTTTAAAAATTTGAATTCATTGAATGTACAAAACTGTGAAAACTCAAGGAAAAATTGTGTACATTAGAGGTACAGATAGTACGAATATGTTGAAAAATTTGAATTCGTTGAGTGTGTAAAATCGTGAAAATTCAAATGAAAATTGAAGAGCATACCAAATTGAGTAAACTTAATGTAAAATTAATTACATTAGATGTACAGATCATCTATTTTTTTGCATTGATAAAATCTGTTTCTACATTAATAAAATTTGCTCTCTGCACACCATCTTCGTTGTTTTCTCATAAAAATTGTTCACTGTTTTCTACATAAACTATTTCTCGCATTCTACATAAAATTATTTTCTGTTCAGCATTATTTAAAAAATTGTTCACTCTCTTTTCTGCGTAAATTATTTTCTGTTCTTGATTTAAAAAAATTGTTCACTGTTTTCTCGTAAAACACCTAGTGAAATCGTGTTTTCTAAATTTAAACGTCAAATCTGAATGCTTTTTCATGTTTAAATTTCACAATAATTGAAAATCCAAATCTGTATGTTTTTTCATGTTCGAATTTCACAATAATCGAATATGTTTTTCTGCATTGATAAAATCTATTTTGATACACACTTTGTCAAAATTATCCAACAATGATAGATTGTGATTGGTTGTTTATCACTTTCTAATGAACTCACTATTTTTTCTACTTCACCTATAGTCTACCATGTAGAAGTATAGAACAAGTGCGACAAAATGAGTAGAAATTAGAGATGATTTGAATACAATGAATCGTAATGTATTGAAAATTTCCCTTTATTACATTTTTATTATTATTATTATTATTATTACTCCTTATTTAGTTTATCTAAAAAGTTAGACATTTTTGGGTTTATCCAAAAATCTATGCCACGAAATACATTGCGGGAAATCTAGACCAAAGAACTGCCAAAATAAAAAATTGAGCGGCATTGTTGCTGTGCTTAAATAAGTTGTCATAAGCAGCATAAATTACCAACCAACCAAAAAAAAAAAAAAAAAAAAAAAAAAAAACAGAAACTACATCCACCTGATCAAATAAAGGTGGTAGGTTGGGTTTTCAGTTTTCACATACAACTTTGAAGCAGTTTCTTGACCAAATATTTTGTTTCTTTAAAGCCTTTCAATATCAAATTTGTTATATACTTTCCCTCTGACTAGGGGCTGAGAGAGAATAGAATCTATGTCTAAAAAAAAATGTTTGTAACAAAATCTATGTTGGTTTAATGGCTGCAATCGTGCCCGAAAAATAAAATAAAATGTAGCTCAATAATCAATTTTCTATTATGACTTTTACCTCAGAGCATGTTTTGAGTGTCCATTTATGTGTGTGATTTTGAACTTGTCTCTGTGTTTTTTTTTTTTTTTGTGTTTGAAAGTAGTTGTGCCGGTTAAAAGTACTGAATGTTGATGTTATGATCCATAACACTCAAAACTGTTTGTAAGATGGATTTTGGCTCAAGTAGGACATGATATACTGTTCACTAATTTCTGCATAAACTATTTTTAGTATTCCGCAAAAAATTATTTTCTGTTTAGCATTATTTAAAAAATTGTTCACTCTCTTTTCTGCGTAAATTATTCTCTGTTCATTGTTTAAAATTTTTTTTACTGTTTTCTCATAAAACATCTAGTGAAATCATGTTTTCTAAATTGAAACGCCAAATCTAAATGCGTTTTCATTTTTGAATTTCACAATAATCGAATATCTTTTTCTGCATTGATAAAATCTGTTTCTACATTAATAAAATTTGCTCTCTACACATCATGTTTATTGTATATTTGAATCTGCTTAATGCATTCATAAAATCTGTTTTTTGCATTAAGTAAAACTGTTCACTGTTTTCTCGTAAAAATTGTTCACTGTTTTCTGCATTAACTGTTTTTAGCATTGGCGCAGTTATTGCACTTAAATGGTTTTTGGGTTTTTTTAAATATGTAACCATATAAATAATGGACAAACTCCATGAAAGAAAAATGAATGATTCGTATAAATCACCTAATGGTAAATCCCTCAAAAAATTCGAATTTGTAAAAAAGTTCGAATTAGTTGAATGTAGAAATTCGAGAAAAATCGATGGAAAATCAATGAACGTACAAAGTCGTGAAGGTGTACATAAGATGTACAGTTAGTCTAGACTTATTGAGAAATTTGATTTTGTTGAAAATACAAAATAATGAAAATTCAATGAAAAAGTATGTACGTTAGATGTATAGATCGTATGAATTTGTTTAAAAATTTGAATTCGTTGAATGTACAAAACTGTGAAAACTCAAGGGAAAGATTGTGTACATTAGATGTATAGATAGTACGAATTTGTTGAAAAATTCAAATTTGTTGAGAGTGTAAAATCGTGAAAATTCAAATAAAAATTGAAGAACATACCAAATTGAGTAAACTTAATGGAAAATTAATTACATTAGATGTACAGATCATCCAAATTTGTTTCCAAATTTGAAGTCGTCAAATGTACAAAATAGTAAAAATTCAATTTAAAACTATGTACTAATGTACTAATCATCCTGATTTGATGAAAATTTCAAAATTGTCGAACGTACAAAATCGTGAAATCTTAATGGAAAATCGAAATTGTTGAACGTACCAAATCGTGAAAATTCAACGGAAAGTTGTGTACATTAGATGTACAAATATTCTGGACTTGTTGAGAAATTTGATTTTGTTGAAAGTACAAAATCGTGAAAATTCAAGAGAAAATTGTGTACATTAGATGTACAGATCTTTCAAATTTGTAAAAATCAAAATTTAGATGTACAGATCATTCGAATTTGTTAATTGTATAAAATCTTGAAAGTACAATATAAAATTGTATAAATTAGATGTACAGATAGTCTAAATTTGTTGATCATCCGAATTAATTGGAAAGTTGTGTACATTAAATGTACGAAATCATGAAAATTAATTGGAAAACTGTGTACTAATGTATTGATCATCCAAATTTGTTAAAAAATTCTAAATCGTTGAATGAACAAGATCGTGTAAACTCAACAGTTAATGAACAGTTAATCTTTAAATTTGCAAAAGTTGAATGTACATAATCATCAGTTGTCAGACATTAACAACAACATTTTGTATTGCACAGAACGTGTAGACATTAACAACATTTTCACAATTTTACACACTCAACGAATTCGAATTTTTCAACAAATTTGTACTATCTATACATCTAATGTACACAATCTTTCCCTTGAGTTTTCACAGTTTTGTACATTCAACGAATTCAAATTTTTAAACAAATTCATACGATCTATATATCTAATGTACATACTTTTCCATTGAATTTTCATTATTTTGTACTTTCAACAAAATCAAATTTCTCAACAAGTCTAGACTAACTGTACATCTTATGTACACCTTCACGATTTGGTACATTCATTGATTTTCCATCGATTTTTCTCAAATTTCTACATTCAACTAATTCGAACTTTTTTACAAATTCGAATTTTTTGAGGGATTTACCATTAGGTGATTTATACGAATCATTCATTTTTCTTTCATGGAGTTTGTCCATTATTCATATGGTTACATATTTAAAAAAACACAAAAACCATTTAAGTGCAATAACTGCGCCACTGCTAAAAACAGTTTATGCAGAAAATAATGAACAATTTTTACGAGAAAACAGTGAACGGTTTTGCTTAATGCAAAAAACAGATTTTATGAATGCAGTAAGCAGATTCGAATATACAATAAACATGATGTGTAGAGAGTAAATTTTATTAATGTAGAAACAGATTTTATCAATGCAGAAAAAGATATTCGATTATTGTGAAATTCAAAACTAAAAAAGCATTTAGATTTGGCATTTAAATTTAGAAAACATGATTTCACTAGGTGTTTTATGAGAAAACAGCAAACAATTTTTTAAACAGTGAACAGAGAATACTTTACGCAGAAAAGTATATAACAAATATAGATTCTATTCTCTCTCAGCCCCTAGACAGAGGGAAAGTATATAACAAATTTGATATTGAAAGGCTTTAAAGAAACAAAATATTTGGTCAAGAACCTGCTTTGAAGTTGTATGTAAAAACTGAAAACCCAACCTACCACATTTATTTGATCAGGTAGATGTAGTTTCTGTTTTTTTTTTTTTTTTGGTTGGTTGGTAATTTATGCTGCTTATGACAACTTATTTAAGTACAGCAACAATGCTGCTCAATTTTTTATTTTGGCAGTTCTTTGATCTTGATTTCCCACAATGTATTTCGTGGCATAGATTTTTGGATAAACCCAAAAATGTTTAACTTTTTAGATAAACTAAATAAGGAGTGATAATAATAATAATAATAATAATAAAATGTAATAAAGGGAAATTTTCAATACATTACGATTTATTGTATTCAAATCATCTCTAATTTCTACTCATTTTGTCACACTTGTTCTATACTTCTACATGGTAGACTGTAGGTGAAGTAGAAAAAATAGTGAGTTTATTAGAAAGTGATAAACAACCAATCACAATCTATCATTGTTGGATAATTTTGACAAAGTGTGTATCAAAATAGATTTTATCAATGCAGAAAAACAGATTCGATTATTGTGAAATTTGAACATGAAAAAACATACAGATTTGGATTTTCAATTTAGAAAACACAATTTCACTAGGTGTTTTACGAGAAAAAAGTGAACAATTTTTTTAAATAGTGAACAAGAAATAATTTATGCAAAAACGAGAGTGAACAATTTTTTAAATAATGCTGAACAGAAAATAATTTTATGTAAAATCGTAGAAATAGTTTATGCAGAAAACAGTGAACAATTTTTATGAGAAAACAATGAACAGTTTTAATTAATGCAGAAAACAGATTTTATGAATGCAATAATCAGATTCGAATATAGAGTAAACATGATGTGCATAGAGCAAATTTTATTAACTTAGAAACAGATTTTATCAATGCAGAAAAACAAATTCAATTATTATGAAATTTAAACATGAAAAAGCATTCAGATTTGACGTTTAAATTTAGAAAACACGATTTCACTAGGTGTTTTACGAGAAAACAGTGAACAATATTTTTAAATAGTAAACAGGAAATAATTTATGCAGAAAAGAGAGTGACCAATTTTTTAAATAATGCTGAACAGAAAATAATTTTATGCAAAATCGTAGAAATAGTTTATGCTGAAAACAGTGAACAATTTTTATGAGAAAATAATGAACAGTTTTAATTAATGCAGAAAAAAAAATTTTATGAATGCAGTAATTAGATTCGAATATAGAGTAAACGTGATGTGCATAGAGCAAATTTTATTAAAGTAGAAACAGATTTTATCAATGCAGAAAAACAAATTCAATTATTGTGAAATTTAAACATGAAAAAGCATTCAGATTTGACGTTTAAATTTAGAAAACACGATTTCACTAGGTGTTTTACGAGAAAACAGTGAACAATTTTTTTAAATCAAGAACAGAAAATAATTTACGCAGAAAAGAGAGTGAACAATTTTTTAAATAATGCTGAACAGAAAATAATTTTATGTAGAATGCGAGAAATAGTTTATGCAGAAAACAGTGAACAATTTTTATGAGAAAACAATGAAGATGGTGTGCAGAGAGCAAATTTTATTAATGTAGAAACAGATTTTATCAATGCAAAAAAATAGATGATCTGTACATCTAATGTAATTAATTTTACATTAAGTTTACTCAATTTGGTATGCTCTTCAATTTTCATTTGAATTTTCACGATTTTACACACTCAACGAATTCAAATTTTTCAACATATTCGTACTATCTGTACCTCTAATGTACACAATTTTTCCTTGAGTTTTCACAGTTTTGTACATTCAATGAATTCAAATTTTTAAACAAATTCATACGATCTATACATCTAACGTACATGCTTTTCCTTTGAATTTTCATTATTTTGTACTTTCAACGAAATCAAATTTCTCAATAAGTCTAGACTATCTGTACATCTTATGTACACATTCACGATTTGCTACGTTCATTGATTTTCCATTGATTTTTCTCGAATTTCTACATTCAACTAATTCGAATTTTTCGAGGCATTTACCATTAGGTGATTTATACGAATCATTCATTTTTCTTTCATGGAGTTTGTCCATTATTCATATGGTTACAAATTTAGAAAAACACAAAAACCATTTAAGTGCAATAACTGCGCCAATGCTAGAAATAGTTAATGCAAAAAACAGTGAACAATTTTTATGACAAAACAGTGAACAGTTTTAATTAATGCAAAAAACAGATTTTATGAATGTAGTAAGCAGATTTGAATATACAGTAAATATGATGTGCAGAGAGAAAATTTCATAAATGTAGAAACAGATTTTATCAATGTAGAAAAATATATTCGATTATTGTGAAATTCAAACATGAAAAAGCATTCAGATTTGGCGTTTAAATTTAGAAAACACGATTTCACTAGGTGTTTTATGAGAAAACAGTGAACAAAAAATAATTTATACAAAAAAGAGAGCGAACAATTTCTTAAATAATGCTGAACAGAAAATAATTTTATGTAAAATCGTAGAAATAGTTTATACAGAAAATAGTGAACAATTTTTATGAGAAAACAATAAACAATTTTAATCAATGTAGAAATTAAATTCATATTTCGAAATTAAAATCTCTATATCTTACAATGCTTCTATTTAAATAAAAAAAAACATAGAAAAGCTACTTATTTTTATCCTTATGTTTATTTGTCAATTATCCTCAAGCAAAAAAAAAAAAAAAAAAAAACAAAAAATTTACACAGTACTCGAGTTTGGTAAACTCGAGTACTGTAGAAAAAAAAATTTCTGTATTTTTTTTATAAAAGGTACTCGAGCCTGGTATACTCGAGTATAGTGTTGCGTGGTACTCGAGTTTACCAAGCTCGAGTACCACTTAATTTTTTTTAATCGCCATTTTCCAGCTTAGCAGCCACGGTGAAACTATAAAATAGGGTACTCGAGTTCACCAAACTCGAGTACTTGAAAAAGTGGTATATTCCTGTTTATTTCCGAAACAGTGTTTTTTTGCCAAATATTTCAAAAATTGATGGTAAAGGGCCATTTTGGCCCACATCTAGTCTTTAAACAAGTGTTACTTAATTTTCTGATATCTTAGCTTGCTCTTCTTCATCAGTGTGCCTTCTAATAATCTTCTTCTTCGTCCTCCTTTTTTTTTTTTGACTTGCCTTTTTTTACGTTTTTGTTAAATCATGTGATTAATTTATTAGAGTAGTCTGATGTGATTTTTTGAAACAAGTGTCACTCATTTATTGGGTAAGAAATACCAACACAGATGCTGAATTAGTATTACCGAAACATAGTATACTTTCTCAGTTCATAAAGTGGCCAACCATAAATTTATTTGAGTCCAGAATGCCAAGAGTGAGCTGATAATAAGCAAAAAGAGACCAATGATGACCAAGTGTTTTTTTGGGGGAGGGGGTGTAATTGAAAATTAAATATACCTATAGAATTTTTTTTCTCAAAATCCAGGGGGGGCCATAGCCCCCCCTGGTTAAAGAATATCTCCGTTCCTGTCATCAATCCATCCTGTAGCTCGATATGGTGTGAATTGATGAGGTGGGTTTTCCATCATATTAAAAATAAAAGGTTTTTTTTTTTCAAGAAGGCATGGTCTTGTGTTTGGGGCCTCAGCATGTCTGAATGTGACCACGGGAATAAATTTAATGCATTCTTATCAACTCGTCACTACTTGGTTTTGGCTTAGCTAGCTAGTAAAGTCATATTAGCGATAGTAACGGTTAATATACTATGTCATTAAGACATAAATAGCTAAAGCGATAATTACAAAGTACCCATATGTGGGGTTTAAAAATTGTCAATTTATCTACCGAATGTTAGCTCTCTTACACAGTTGTACCTCACCTCACTCTTTTCCATTAAAAAATACTTTTGAAGACAAGAATATAAAATAAATGTAATATTTTGTACCTCACCTTGTCCTTCAATTCATGGTTGTGAGCTTTATTAATGTAATTTTGGTGTTTTTCTATAGTCTCTTTATTCGTTTTATATTATATTTTAGTCTTAAAAAGTGTTTTTATGATAGAAAAGAGTGAGATGGGTTTTGATGGCGTAATAATAAAGCCAACCTCAAGTAAAGAAAGTGAAAATTTTCAAATTACAAGTAGGTAAAATGAGATTGGGTCAAATGTTATAGGCGATGAAATGAAGACGTTTGTGATAAAAATTTTCATTACCAAAAATACATTTTGTCGTAGTGAGTTAATTATTTGTAAAATATCAAGAAGTTTTGTGGTTTTGCAATAACAGGACCAAGTGTGGTTTATAGCAATTATAAAGTCACGACAAATGAAAAGATCAAGTTCTTTAGGACTTTCTATTGTAAATGGATTAAAGTCATTAGGCGAAATCACTCTAATTCTACTTCCGTTCTCTCTATTTCTCTCTCACCCTCAATCTTGATTCAAAATAATAATAATAATAATGTTAATTATATAAATAATACTAAGAATTAATTCATCAATATTCTATTAGATATCTCATTTTAATCAATAATTCTACTTGACTTCGTTCAAGGAAAAAATATTAACTCTTTCCCATGATAATATTAGTTATTTGAGCATGTATTTTGGTAAAGAATATTAAATTTCTTCCAAAGCTTCGTAAATATCCTTGTATTTTAAGTAGCACTTTTTGGTGTTCCAATAGAAACGCCCAAGACTTAATTCCCCCTACCCAATTATCAAATTATAAAAAAGAAAAAGAAAAAAAGATATTAGCTTATAAAACTACCATTTTTAATTTAAACATAAATATGAATTTTAATTCACTCATCCAGTAAAGTATTATTGACGAATTAGGGACTTTGATTGAATCTTGCATACATCGATAAAGAAAATAATTGATATACGGATTTGATCATAAAGAGCAATTATCATAAACCACACAACATAGGATCAAAATCCTATTCCATCTATTCTTAAAACATATATATATATATATATATAAAATTGTGTACTCTCGGAATATCATAAATGCGTACTATCTCCTTTAACATAAATAGTGGGTTCCACTAATTAAATTTATGGTGGGACCCATTATTCATGTGAGAGGAGAGAGTACGCATTTATGATACTTCGAGAGTACCAATTAATTTTCCATATATATATATATATATATATATAGACACACACATAAAATTTGTATAGAAGGAATAATATCTCCAATAATTCAATTCAATAAGCACATAATTAATTTCTTTATTATAATTCAATCATGCATAAATTTGGTACAATTGTTACCAATTTAATTTGTAATTAATATTAAGTGATATTTTTTAGTTCCTAAATTTAATTGCAGTAGTTATATACCTATTTAATATAATTCGTTTATGTAAGATTCAATTTTTTTTTTTTTTTTGAGGAAGGTTTATGTAAGATTCT
This sequence comes from Quercus ilex subsp. ballota, assembly GCA_032727855.1. NCBI lineage: Eukaryota > Viridiplantae > Streptophyta > Magnoliopsida > Fagales > Fagaceae > Quercus > Quercus ilex. The sequence continues at coordinate 31,320,508 of CM064919.1, forward strand.
TGAAACAAACTATTTAATCCAATTTCATATCTTAAAATTATGTGGGTATTGATACTTCTCATTTACTCATATTATTTTCATACACAAACAATTTATTTAAGGAGTTAGTGTTATTACTTTACATTAACTACTATATATATATATATATATATTTTGATGCGAAAACTACAATATTGTTTATTTCTTTTTGTTATACTGAAAATAAATATACTTTAAAATAAATATATAGATTTATTTGTATAATTGATATAGAATAAAAAAATAAAAAATTACTTGCATCACAAGGGTTACAAGCTTTCTTACTACAATTTAAAGTGAAGGAACAAGCCCTTGGATTAAATTTGAGCTCTCTCACTTGTGGAAAAAAATAACTTATGCTTGTGAGTTGTGATAGGACAGGCCCATAAATACGTCTTCACTTATGGGCGAGTCTTCACTAATGGGCGAGCTAAAAGTATAATTTAAGTTATGACAAAGTTTAGTTACAAAATTGGTTATAGTATTAGACTATAACCTTACTCAATATCCTTTTATTGAATGTGAATTTTGACAAATCCACCATTAGATGAATTTTTTTTTTTTATATTTTCCATATTTGCAAAATTTCTAGAAAATTAAAGATCAATAGTTATGTCATCAATAAATTGTTTAAATTGCAACTTTTTGTATTTTAAAATTATGCATAAAATATAAGTTTATAGATCATATAGTAAATAATATCCAGTTGACCCAAAATTTGACATGTGTATTAAGAGCTTAAAGAATCATTCTCAAAAAAAAAAAAAAAAAGAGCTTAAAGAACATGTAATTCAACGGTTAGATTTTCAAAATATGTAATAATGTTTATTTTATTGAATAAGGTTATAGTTTTAAACTACAAACAATTTCATAGCTAAACTTCATCCTTTAAGTTAGGATTTAGGAGTCTCCTCTTTCTCTTTATTTATTGTAGTCTAAAGCTATAACCTATAAGCTTATAGATCAATGGTAAATAATATTCAATTGGTACGAAATTTGACATGTTTGGTAAGAACATAAAGAACATTCATTTCAATGGTTTGATTTTCAAAATACATAGCCATGTTAATTTTTAAGTGAGAGTTATAGTCTTAAGTTACAACTAAATTTGTAGCCAAATTTGATTTTTTTTCATTATTAAAAGAAAGCTAGGAGACTTATTTTTTTAGAAAGAAGTTAGGTTAGTGGTACACCCATTTTACAAGCTAGTATTAATAATGTACTACCAAATTATGAATAATACAACTATCATCACTAAGGCATGGACCACATAAAGATTCTAGTAATGAGAGTTCCTTTGCAGTGAGTTTCTAATGAGTTATTACTAGAACCTTTATATATTGCCATCACTGTCAACATTTTTTTAGGTAAGACTGCCATCAGCATCAATTCAATTAACATAGCATATGTAGAGCACTCACATCCGGCTTTGTGAATCCATTTTCAGCTAAATTAACCAGCACAATAGCTAGAAATAACAAAAAATATTCACCATAACTCTTTATTACTGTTCAAAATTTTGATAAAAGAAAAAGAAAATAGCTACATGCGGTGCTCGGTAATAATACTATTATTAATACCAAGCACTATAGCTTTTGTATGTAATTTTTGCCTTTTTAGGGTGAGGGGTGTGGGTGAATAAATTTCGACAAATTGATGCTGTGGGGAAGATGAAGTGGTGACTTTGGCTGAGCCATGAGTGATTTTGGTCTAATCGACTTTTTGCTATTTGGATTTGCTTTTTAGAAGGTGAATGTTTCTTTTATGCCTTTTGGATTTACTTTGGACAAATGGTAAAGGTTGTTTTTTTTGGGCAATATATATATACTACTATTTAAGGGGCTTCACCTGTTTGGGATTCTCAATTTTGATACCTAAAATACCCTTATCATGCTCACTTACAAGTTTTCAACTAACCAGAATAAATATGTAAATTAACACTCCTATACTTTAAGACCAACAAACTCATGTACACTTTGCCAGTTTCTATCTCTCATTCTTCTTCATGTTGAAAATATTCAGTTTAACTCTACTTGCTCTTCTTTCTTCTTCTTTTACTTTTAGATTTGGTTTCTAAACAATTTAAACAGTCATTGTCAGAGGCTTCAACGGCTTTTCAGGTTTTATCTTTTGCAAGTTCCTTTTTTTTTTCCCCCCTTTCCTTTGAGTTCTTACCTGCCATGGCTGCCAAGTATTCATAGTTTGAGGAGTACTTACTTTTGGGTGAATGTGATTAGGGATTCAAAGGTGTTTGATAGTTGCTTATTACCCATGGCTGACTTAGAAATTTCAAAAATGAGAGTTTGTGCTTGAATTGGCTATTTGAGAAAGTATATTGGTAAGAGCTCTTTCTTTTAGTTTGGACTTGCAATCAAACACAAAATCTTTTTTTGGTTTTTATTTTTTATTTTTTTATTCACACTACTTTTTTTTGGAGGGGATTACGCTACTTGGTTTGGTTTTTTATTTTTATTTTATTTTTAGGAATTTATGTTACTTTTATTTTTGAGAGGATATTGGTAAGGACTCTTTCTTTTTGTTTTGGTCTGCAATCAAACACAAACTTTTTTTTTTTTAAAGAAATTTATGTTACTCTTTTTTTAGGGGATTACGCTGCTACTTGGTTTCCCAATTTAAATCAAACACAAACTCTAACAAATCTATACTATTATCTTCAATAACATGCACGCTAGCTACTTGGTTTGTTGATTAAAGTTTCCTCTTTTTTTATTATTTTTATTATTTTTTTATTTTTTAAGTACTTGGTTTAATGCTAATTATTTTATCTCTGTCAAGTTGATGTATGCACAAATTTATTGGATTGCATTGAGGAGGCATTGGAATGAAATATTAGATAAGTTTGGTTGAGAGACTTTACAAGAATTATTATATGATTCAAACCTTACATTAAGTGGTTGTTATCTAAGAAATTGTTGTAAAACAATTTCTTTTGTAACAAAAACTATATTTATCATTTGTATGATTCTATGTGAAATTCAATTTACATTTTTTTTATAATTATTAATTTACTACTCCATCAAAAATGTTACGTACCTTTTCTCGGTTTTAAAGGTAGTTGATAACTTTTGTTAGGGGTGGCAAAATCTGACACGACCTGCGAACCTTACACAACTAACCCGTTTATAAACAGGTCATGGGTTGATGCTAAATAGGTTTGAGTCATATTCGGGTTGACAAGGCTAACCTGTTTAATAAATGGATTGTGTTCGTGTTCAACATGCGAACTTGTCTAACCCGTTTGACCTGTTTAGCTTATAAAGTTATTAGTTATCTTGATATTATTGATTAATTTATGGTTGTTTTTTAATATTTTTATTACTATATTTATGGTTGTAATTGTATTTTAATTTTAAATATATGGAAATTGATAAAAATTATATAGGTTAGGTATGACCTATGAATCAAATAGAATATTAAACGAGTTATTTGTATTGATCTTTACATCACTTGTTAATTAAATGAGTTAAACGTGTCGGGTCGGGTCGACTAGTTTATTAAACAAGTTGTGTTCAGGTTAAGGATTCTTGACTCGTTTACTAAATAAGTCAGGTTCGGGTCAACCCATATAGTCGAATACTCATAGTTTGAAATGACACGAACTCAACCCGTGAACACAAATTTCAACCCTTAATAATAAGTGGCTAACTTTTAGGATTAAACAAAAATTGATAACTGTTATTATTATTATTTTTTAAAACAACACCAAAAAAGAAAAAAGAAAAAAAAAGAAATGGATCTTGGAGCCGTTCCTTTAACAAATAAATAAAAACAAAAACAAGAAAATGCGAGCCTTTTACCGTTAAAAAAAAATGTAGTTACAAAATTTTAAATTTAAGTTTTTTTTTTGTCTTTATTACTTCTGTTATGGATGTGTAGCAAGTGGCTAAATTTTAGGATTAAAAAACTACATTTTAGGATTAAACAAAAAATGATAATTGCCATAAATAAAATTAAAAAAAGAAAGAAAAAAGAACAAAAAAAAAAAAAAAAAACCTTGGATCCAACATCCTCGAGACTTTCCTTTAACAAAAAACTAAAAAAAAAAATAAAAATATGTGAGCCTTTTACCATTAAAAAAAAAAAAAAAGTAGTTGCTAAATCTTTTTTTTTTTACAAGGTAGAAATTATACTCTAGCCTAATCTAAGTGTATATGTGTGTGAAGCTCCCTCCTGAAGACTTAAACCCCAACTCTTGCCACCCACACCCTACAATCACTTATATTTACAGAGTGACCATTGCAGTAAGGATGTGCAGTGGTGTAGTTGCTAAATATTAAATTGAAGCTCTTTTTAACTTTTTGTTATGGATGTGAGTACATGGCTAAGTTTTAGGATTAAAACACTACATTTTAGGATTAAACAAAAATTGTTAACTGCCATAAATAAAATAAAATGAAAACAACAACAACAACAACACCCAAACAAAAACAAACATGGATCTTGGATGCTTTTCATATAACAAAAATAAAAGACCAAAAGAAACCTAACACATAAAAAATGTGAGCATTTTACCGTAACAAAAATAAATAAAAACTATTAAGATTTTGTACTTTGTTTTATTATGGATGTGTACTAAGTAGTTACATTAATCTAGGACTATCATAAACAAATAACAGCTATGTCCATTCTTCTCAAAAAAACTAGGGGCGTCAATGTTCGACCCAACCCGCGAACACGACACGAACCCGACACAGGTTTTTTCGGGTTAAGGTTGGGCCTTAATGGGTTTGAGTCATAAATGGATCGACTCGAAAGTGACACAATAGGAAACATGTCATAAGCGGGTCAACCCGCATAACCCGCAATAAACACATTTGACACGCCAATTTATTTGCGTCAACCTGAAATGACCCACTTAACACAACCTGTTTAACTTGTATACCAAATAAATATTTATTTTATTTTAGATTTGTCAAATACCTTTTGTATCCAACATATATTTTAAATTTAAAAAGAAAAATAAGTAAAAACAAAAATTTACTAGGGATATAATTGGAAATTGAAACTTCACAAACCCTAGAACTACTAATACCTTTTTTATTTATTTATTTATTTTTTTTTTATAGAACTCGCACAAATGAAATTGGATGAGCTTGTGGAAGATGTTATGAATTTGGACATCAACAAAGAATCTATGGATGATAATTGTGGTCATAGTCAGGATTAGTTTACTGTTTGCTCAAATTTTTTCAATATTGATACTTTGCATTTGGCAAGTTCCAAATATATTATATTTTTGTTGAACTATGTTATTTTATTTTTGATAAACTTTGTTATTTTGAATTTGGGTTGAAGTGTATGCACTTCTTTTGGAGTGTAAAGAACTTATTTCTAGATGAATGTTATATTTTTGTTGAATTATATTATTTTGAATGTGGGTTGAAGACTTGAAGTGTATGCACTACTTTTTGGGATGTAAAAAAAATTATTCCTAGATGGATATTATATTTAATATTATGCAGGTTGAAATGGGTTGTGTTACATTCGTGTCAACCTAACACGACTTGTTTATTAAGCGTGTCAAATGGGTTGGGTCAGGTCAACCCGACTTATTAACAAGTCAGGTTAGGGTTGAAAGATCATGACACGATTATTAAATGGGTCAGGTTAGGGTTGAGCCATTTAGTTGAATACCCCTACCTCGACACGACACGAACCCGACACGCTAACCCGAATTGACACCCCTAAAAAAAACCCACATCTATTTTTATTTCCATACAAAATGTTATGTATAGTTTCTTGGTTTTAAAGTTAGTTGTTAAGACCTGAATTGTAGCTCTTTTTGACTTCTGTTTTTTTTTTTTTTGATTGTCAATACGTAAATTCATTCATTTAAATGGGGCATAGGCCCAGCAGAGATACATCCAAACTAACTTGACAGGCTATCATTGGGGGAGTATCTTCCACCCATACAACACTATCAGATACAGCCCTAGCATACTGTGCTAACAAATGGGCAGTAGAATTGTTACAGCGATTAACATGGTTAACTTCCCATGCTGTAAACTCCTGTAGGATACGTTTTGTACCTTCCACAACTTTCTGGATAGAGCTTGGAGGTGGATTTTGGCTTGACAGAGCATTTGTGATATTCGTTGCATCTCCTTCGATAATGATTTCTCCAAGGCCCAAGTCACGAGCCAAGGCAACACCCTTTTCAGCTGCTCTAGCTTCCACTTCTAAAGCCCCTAGTGGAAAGGGTAGTTTTTTACTCATCGCACCCATGATAAGGCCCATTTCGTTCCGAATTACCACACCAATTCCACAACAACCAATTTCTTTAAACACCGCACCGTCCACGTTAATCTTGTACCAACCTGCTTTGGGGGGCGCCAAGAGTTTTTGACAGGAGGGGGTCGCGCTGGTGTGGACAGGGGAGTCCGAACAGCTTGTCTGAATTCGTCCACGTACAAGGCCATGTCTCTCGCAATACACTTAGCTGGTTTGCATTTGCCTTCGTGTTTTACCGCATTTCTGTTATTCCATAGACCCCACGCCGTGGTGGCAATCAGCTCCCAATCCAAAACATTTGGACCTTCCCTTAATCTCCACACGATATCAACAAAATCCTCTTGAAAGCAGTGCCCATTTGGCAAGACAACACCAGCTGCCTTCCACACATCTGATGCGAATCTACAACTCCACAGAGTATGGCCAGTAGTTTCACTCTCCCCACACAAAACACATGCATCCGAAGGTGTCACTTTTTGCTTTGCCAAATTATGGTGTGTAGGAAGAATTCCTTTACACGCCCTTTGATTTTGCTCGGACACTTCAGCTCCCAAATGGACTTCCACAAGTTACACATTTTTGAGTTATCAGAGCATTCACCTCCCTCTCTGCTCTGTTTGGACTCGTCTAGGATTTTAAGTGCAACTCCGTAGGCGCTTCTAACTGAGAAAGCTCCGTTCTTTGTCCATGCCCAGGATTGAGAATCCTCAGGTAATCTCGGGCTAATTGGTATGCCGAGAATCACCTCCGCTTCATGATGGAGAAAAGTGCCCCTTACCTTATCAATATCCCAGCCCCCTTTGTTCAAGTCTAAAAGATCTTCCACCTTTTCCATCCTAGAATCTTGACTCTTAGGACTAACCACTTTAAAGGATCCTGGGGTAGGCAGCCATTTATCAGACCAGATGTTCACCTTACGACCATTTCCAATGTTCCATCGGAGACCCTTCTCAATAGTGCTTCTTGCTGCCGCAATGCTCCTCCAGATAAAAGATGGATTCTTCCCCACAGGAGCGTCCAAGAAGGAGGAATTTGGGAAATACCTGGCTTTGAATACATGGTGAAGAAGGGAGTTTCGGTTCATTAATATCCGCCAACCTTGTTTTGCTAACAAAGCAATGTTAAAGGCTCGAAGGTCTCTAAATCCCATTCCGCCCTCTGACTTTCTAGAGCACATCTTCTCCCAGGCCACCCATGCCATTTTCCACTCTCTTTCCTTCTGACCCCACTAGAAATTTCTTACCAAAGAGTTTAAATCATTACACAGCGAGGCGGGAAGCAAGAAACAGCTCATCGAATAGGTGGGTGTTGCTTCTGCCACTGCTTTGATGAGAATTTCCCTACCCGCATTGGAAAGGAGTTTTCCTTTCCACCCTGCAATTTTCCTCGCTACTTGGTCTTTAATCCGGCTGAACGCTTTTTTCTTCCCCCTTCCCACCATAGTGGGCAACCCAAGGTATTTCTCATGCTGGTGAATGATTTGAGCATCAAATAATTCCTTTATGCCCTCTTGAATCTCCCTTTTAGTATTTTTGCTGAAGAAAAGGGAAGTCTTTTCTTTGTTTAGCTTTTGCCCCGAAGCTTCCTCGTAATCTTTTAGGACCTTGATTACCCGGTTTCCCTCATCCATAGATGCTCTACAAAAGATAATACTGTCGTCAGCGAACAGCAAGTGTGAAATTTGGGGAGCCCCTCTACACATCGACACTCCCTTCAGTCTTCCCAAATTCACCTCTCGCCTCAGCATTGCTGAAAGACCCTCAGCACATAAGAGGAAAAGGTACGGTGAGATGGGGTCACCTTGTCTCAACCCCCTTGTAGGAAAGATTTTTCCTTTTGGTTCGCCATTTACTAGAACCGAGTATGTTACTGATCTGACACACATCATAGACAGTGTGATCCATTTCTCTTGGAAGCCCATTTTCCTCATTATTGCCTCAAGATACGCCCATTCCACCCTATCGTACGCCTTACTCAGATCAAGCTTTATAGCCATCCTGCCCTCCTTTCCGGTCCTTTTCCTTTTTATGCTATGCATGGTCTCAAAAGCAACCATTACATTGTCCGTGATCTGTCTTCCGGGGACAAATGCACTCTGCTCTTCACTGATCACATCCGGCAGAATTTTTTTCAACCTGTTTGCAAGTACTTTGGAAATGATCTTATATATAGCATTACATAAGCTTATTGGTCGAAAATCTGTAATTTTCTGGGGGCAATTGGTTTTTGGGATCAAACATATATAAGTCTCATTCAAACCTACAGGCATGTTTCCAGAATTCAAAATATTCAGAACACAGCTAATTACCTTAGGACCAACCACATCCCAATATTTTTGGAAGAATATAGGAGGCATACAGTCCGGGCCAGGGGCTTTCGTGGGGTGCATCTGCTTAAGAGCCACCCTGACTTCTTCAGCTCTAAACTCTCCCAGGAGTTTATTGTTCATCCCTGGAGAAATTTTTTAAGTCACTGCATCCATGGTTGTTTCCTCGATGTAAGGTTGCCCAGTGCTATAAATTTCTGAGAAATAATCCAAAATAATTTTCTCAATCCCTTCCTGGCTATCACACCATACCCCATCTGGATCACAAAGCCCTTCAATCCTGTTCTTCCTCTGTCTCTGTGTGGCCGTTGCGTGGAAAAAGCTGGTGTTGCGATCTCCGCACTTCATCCAAATGGCTCTATACCTTTGGTTCCACATCATCTCTTCCCTAGTCAGATCCTCATTAATTTCCTTCCTAAAATTCTGTATCTCTTCCGCAGTTTCATGGAGGAGATTCAAAGCCTCAAGATGTTGTAAACGACTCTGTTTTTATTTCAGCGCCTTCGTCACATTCCCAAAGGTAGCCCGGTTCCACTCTTGTAAGTGGATTTGGCAGCTTTTGATTCTATCTTGTAGTTGGAACATTGGACACTCCCTGAGTGGATCCCAGGCCGTTTCTATAGCCTCCCTACACCTTTCATCACGAGTCCACATTGATTCAAAGAAAAACTTCTTCTTTGTGGGCTTCGGGTGCCCCCTCTTCTTCAAAGAAAGCTCAAGGAGGCAATGATCAGAGGCAGGCATCGAGACGTGGAAAACCATTGCTTCAGGAAATAACGCTCTCCACCCCTCATTTGTAACAAATCTATCAAGTCTGACAAGAGTTCTTTGTGCACCCAATCTTTCGTTGCACCAAGTGTTCCTCTGCCCCACAAACCCCAAATCTGTGAGCCCACAATTTTCAAGACAATCTCTGAAGGCTTGCATCTGATCGGCATCTCTATCCAACCACCCAAGCTTCTCGTTCGAGTGGGTAATCTCATTGAAATCTCCGAAGACCACCCACGGCATGTCGCATTGCTTCTTCAAAGATTCCAGCAAACTCCAAGAAATAAATCTCTTACTTGCTTCGGGTTGCCCATAGAAACCCGTTGCTCTCCATGGTATCGACCCCGACTCTCCATAAACCACCACATCTATATGAGAGTTAAAGCAGCTTTTGAATCTAATATCAGCCCCTTCTTTCCAGATCATTGCAAGGCCCCCACTCCGCCCATCACTCGGCACTGAAATCCCTTGTGTAAACTCAAGCTTGTGCTGGATTCCTTTTATTCTACTCGAACTGGCTTTCGTCTCCGCGAGGAAGACAAGGATCGGCTTCTTGGATTTCACCTCGTCGGTGAGGATCCAAACTGCCGAGGTTAATCCTAGACCTCGACAGTTCCATGCCAGCACGTTCATTGGGCTCGGCGGCGCTGCCCAGCAATCGTCGCCTCACCGCCATCTGTTTGACACTCTTTCTTTTGGATTTTGTGGGTTTGATTTTTCTGCTTTGGTTTTCTGATTTCCAGCGTATTCGCTTCAAGCTCTTTTAATGGGACCGGACTCTCCCTCTTGCCTTTTGTTGGGCCTAAATTCTCTTGCTGCCCATGGGCTTGGTTACCCCTTGCAAATCTTTTCCAGTGCTTACTATTCGGGCCCAATTTTTCTACAACCCAGCCCACTTCTTTTTCATACATCATTGCCATTGGGCCCATACCGTCGTCCTCCTTGTCCTTCTTTTCCCCCAATTCAAGTTTACCCGGGCTCTTTTCATTCCCAAATTCGAAGTGTGGGTCCCCTACCTGATGGGTCTTAGTCTCCCAGCGCTTCGGCTCTTCCATCATTCCTCGAGATTCGATCTCTACCACACATTCTTTACCTAGTATGGGAAGAATATTACCTGGGGACTTGCTTTGATTGTTGACCCTTCCTTCCTCATGAAAGTCTTCTGCCACTCCCAAAAAGGCAATCATATTGTTTGTCTCTTTTTCCATGGTGTTCTTCCCCAGGATGACCGAAGTTGACCTTGGCTCCTCACCAACTCCCACGGTGTTGATCGGACCCTGGCTTTCCTCCGTCACGTTCTTTCTGCATCCCTCATCCGAGCTTCTCTTGTTTTCCCATGGTCCCTTGTTGCTAATCTTTGGGTCTTCCCTAGTGTGCCTTCTTATGATATCCCCCCTCAACCACGGTCCATATTGGAAGTTCTATGTGTCCTGCATCTTTGCCAGTCCCAAGTTCTCTGGGCAATCCTTGAGATCATGGTTAAGCAACCCACATTTGTAGCAGAAGTTTGGGAGACGTTCATACTTGAACAGCACCCATCTGGACTCGTCGTCCTCAATAGTTACCCTTTTACCTCAACACAGGCGCTTTGTAACATCAATATTGACTTTGACTCTAAGGCATGTACCCCATTGCACCCCACTTTCAGCTACATCCACATCCAGCACCTCACCTATCGTGGCCCCAATGGTTTTGCCGGTTTCTCCTGTTCTGCTCTTAAGAGGCAAGTTATGGATTTGTACCCAAAAAGGTGATCTCGTTAGCTGTATCTCCTTTGGTGCCTGTTCGCCTTTGAATTCTTGGAGGAGGACTAGTTGTTTTTCAAAGCTCCAGGGACTCATCTCTAACACTTTCTTCTTGTCCTTTTCGTCACCAAACTCTACCATAAACATTTCATTCTCTATCTCCGAGATCTGAACTCCTTTGTTTAGCTTCCATATCATTCTCAGATTTTTTTCTCAACGAATCCAGCATGATACTTCTGCGGGAAAGGACTTTCATAACAAGACAGTTCTTTCCCCGGTCCTTTGCGGCTTTTGTACTACCACTTCCTAGGACAATACTTGCGTCTTCTTCTTCCGTAAAGGAGAGCTTTTTCCATAACTCTTCTAATTCGTCCGCCATTACAGCTCCAATCGACCTTGCTAATACAAAGGTCACTAAAACTCTTGCAAAGAGGAACTCCTGCAAGACTTACACTGCCTCCAATCGACCTCACTAATACGAAGGTCACTAAAAACTCTTGCAAAGAGGAACTCCTGCAAGACTTACACTGCCTCCACATGCGCTAGGGCACGAGGGCACGGTGTAGTTTAAATTGAACCAAATGACAAATCATGAAATCAAACAAAGAGCTAGAGAAACACCTTAGCTGTCACTGGGAAAAAGATGTGAAAATCATAATTTTTTGACTTCTGTTATGAAAGTGTAGTAAATGGCTAAATGTTAGGATTAAAGACAAGTAGATAACTCCCATAAATAAATTAGAATTTTCTCTTAAAAAAAATAAGAAACAATTGAAAAAAGAGATGTAAATAAAATTTTGGATAAATGAATGATTTCAAAATGAAGAATTCTCAAATATCGGACTAAATTCACTACTAATAATAAAAAGGAATAGATATGAGCTTTAACAATTTTAACTTAGTAATACTATTATTTAAGCATATTTTATATTTAGATGGTAGACATGATTCAATTGGCCTTGCACTCTACCACGCTTATTATTTGGGATTGTAAAATGGACGGGACTAACTTGGGCTTAAATTTGAATATAACTGCAGAATTCTATATAATAAAAAAATTAAAAAAAAAAAAACCATGAAAAAGCAATATAATTTATTAGTATTAACTCCAATGGGTAAGCAAATCTCTCTGGCTAACTAGAACTTGAACTTGGCCTTACAAAAAGGCATGATTTTGTTTTAAAGTGTGTCAAATGAGACCAACAAATTTTATCTAATTTTAAGTAGAAATGAGTTTGGAAAATAAAATTTAGACATTTTCTAAATTATATTTTGGTCACATTGATCTAACAAATTATAACCTAAATCTAAAAATATTCTTAAAACCTCAACCTAAAATAATAATTTAATAATTTTAAGAAGTGTAACTTATTTCTCCTATTTTACAAACTCTTAATTTACTAAACTTACACTCTGTTTGTTTCAGCATTAACGTTTTCTGGAAAATGGTTCATTTTCTAGAGAGCATCTTCAGGAAAACTATCTCATTTTCTGGTGTTTAGTAACAACCTTGAAAATGGGCTTGAGAACGTTTTCTGGTGTATGGTATCCACAATTTTTATAACATTTCTTGTATAATTTAAAACATGTATAATATGTGTATTGTGTAAACCCACCTAATGTAATCAATATAAATAAATAATAAAAAAACCAAGAATGAATTTGGTTTTCAAACTAAAATTTTGACATGAATACAATCAAAATTAGCTGTCCAATTTTCATGGTCTCAAATACTCATCTTGTTCATGTATATGAATAGTATTTTTGATAAGTAACGTAAGAAATTTTATTAGAAAAAAACCAACCAAGTACACTGGAAGTGTACTATAGTGGCACAAATCAACAACAATATATATCTATATATATATAGATATTAACCATACTTCTTATAATTCAAAATAACCATTATACCCATAAGTTCCATTTTAAATAGTTCAAAATGCCACATAGGCCAAATAGTTTGATAAATACCAAAAAAATTTATAGAACTATTGACGAATCTATGAGGAGGGAGAAAAAAAAAACCTTATTAAAAAACGGTGCTATAGAAGGGAGAAGAAATAGGGAGAAAAAAGAGAAAAGAGGCAGATAGAGAGAGAAATCTGTGGGAAGAGAAGAGGTCAGAAAGGGTGATAATGGGGTGTGAGAAGAGAAAAAAAAACAAAAGGAAGAGAAGAAATGAGAGAGTTTATTGTGAGAAATGCTAAATGAGCGAAAGAAAATATTGTTTCCTGAGTCAGAAGAAGATAATATTTATAGGAATTATGCGCCGCATGAGAGAGAGATTGTTTTCCATTTTTTTTTTTTTTTTGGAAAACAATCTATAGAAAATAAGCCTTATATTTATAAGAGTTTTCCGTTGACCAAAGATAGTTTTCCATTGGCCAAATTTTTTTTTTTATGTTACCAAACATTGGAAAATGTGGAAAACTATCTTTATAGAAGGTTTTCCAGCGAAACAAATAGAGCGTTAGCACATACTTCTACTTTTACTAAAATTTTATTACAATTGCACATATTATTACAATTCACATGTGATTTGTTCAAAATTAGTTCAACTTTTTAAGGTTTTAATACACCCTATTTGTGACAATGAAAGATCTATTGCTTAATGTGTATGTATGTGCAATGACCACTATAAATTTAATTTAATTTAATGTAGAAATGAAAAGCAATGGTGAATACTGATGGCATAGAATGTCGAGAACGATGAAGATATTATGCTAGCCTAAGAAGACAAAAAGAAGACAATGAAAGCAAAAATATTTGATTGGCAAGACGTTGTGCCAATTACTCAAGACAAAGACAACAAACTTTGGGTGGTAATCACATTTTAATGGGAAGCCTAGCAAATTTAAATGAAGATGTTGTGCATTCTAATTGAACATCAACAAATCCATCACTAGCACCACCTTAATGAGGCTAGATGAAGTCGTTGGCTTACACATATTCGTAACTTGGAAGGCAATATGCCAATTGAGCAAAGTGCCATGCAACAAGTCAATGGTGAGATTATAGTTTTGTATCTTTAAACATTCTTCATTGCTTGGAATGTTATTATTTTGAGAAAATCTATAGTTTGTGGCAGGTTAGTTGTATGTCAATGTTGACAACTATACTAACTTAATGTTTATATTAAATTTAGGTCTCCCTCCAACCTATCCAACCATAATGGCAAATGACTTTGAGGCTAGACCAAGTCATACAAATTTTGTGAGTTCCAATTAGCTCAACTGGTAAAGTCTTTGATAGTTGAATAAGAGATTTGAGGTTCAATCCCCGCCTACACCAAAAACTGATTGGTGTCTTGGTCTGATGATAAATAGTTATTATCAGGAGCAGACGCCATAAGCTAAAACTCTATCTAAAAAAAAAGTCATACAAATTCTGATATTAATGATGGTAAGTTTTATATAATATATTTATAAAACTTTCACCATTATTTTTTATATATAATTGCACCAATTGAGCATTTTATATAATTAAATTGCAGTTATAGAAAGAATTGAAGGGGTTGAAAATATAGTTGAGCAAAATCAAGGGGATGCCTACAAAGAACAAGGTATGTTACTCAATGTCACCAATTTTTATTCGAATTTCATGTTTATCTATACTACTATTTAAGGGGTTTCTCCTGTTTAGGATCCTCATTTTTGTGGTTCAAAATTACCCTTATATCCTAGGTTTAAACAAACACAAAAACTTGAGGATAGTTTCGTAAAAGTATATCTCTATATGGACTAGGACCACTACCATAAAAATCTCCCATGACCATAGCCCCTAAAAAATGCACTCATGCATCTATTACTTTCTTCAACTCACGTCTCCTTTCTTCTTCAACCCTCTCTTCCCATTTTTCCCTCATTCCTTACTCCTCCCCATCAAATGGCCATTGTAACTCAATAACTGTCACAAAATTCAAAACTGATGTTTCTTAAATCTAGCGGTTTGCAGAAAACCTACCAACCTGCCAAACCCAACCCAACCCGCCGAGTTAGGTTGGTTTTTAGGGTTCGATGGGTTGGGTTGGGTTACAAAATTTTTTTTTTTTTAATAGCGAGTCGAGTTGGGTTTGGGTCATAAAATTACAAACCCGACCCGACCCATCCATATTTTAATAGATGTTTAAAATATATTATATATTTAATAAATTAAAAAAAAAAAAAAAAAAAAAACCAGTTGTAGAGCACTTCCTCGGTTCCTACTATCTTTTTTTTTTTTTTTTTGGTAAACGACGTTTGAATTAAGATTAAGAAACAATAAGTCTGTTACAATAAGCAGTTCCAGCTTTTTCTTTAGCTAGTAAATCAACCACCACATCCAGTGGGTTATACAAAAGATGAACATCAAAATCATGGTTGAGAACTGCACCCATGCGAGCAAGACAATCAACACAACAATAGCTTCTCTAAACACATGTGTCACCGTGTGATTAGGGAAGTTCTTTATCAGGTTCCTGTAGTCAGTTAAGAGAGGTTCAAGCATTAGATTGACAACTGAGGGACTAGAAACAAGATGTACAATAAATTCAGCGTCCATTTCAATACAAATATTATCAATCCCTAGCTGCTTGGCCACGTTAAGTCCATCCTTCAAAGCCCACAGTTCAGCAACAACGCTTGACATGTTTCCAAGTTTGCACGTGAAGCCAGCCAACCATTCACCATTGCTGCACCTCAGTAAGCCACCCTCACCTGCCTTCATCGGGTTACCAAGCACGAACCCGTCTGTGTTAAGCTTTGTCCATCCCCAAGGGGGTTTAAGCCATCTCACTTGGACTTGCGTTCTTCTTGGTTTGTCGGCCCATTGGGAACTATGGCATAGAATTCCACTCCTTTCTTAACGCAGCAAGCACTCGTGCCCTCGATTTTCCCAATTTGGAAGATAGCCTTATTCCTATGCTGCCATAATGTCCATACCGCTTGAGGGAATAGAATTTTCCAAGGCACACGGGGTCTTGGATACATGCTAGTCATCCCATAGTTATTTTTCAACCAAACATCCAGATTCAACCCAAAGAACTCCAGATTACCTTCCTCAATCCCCAACTCTTTCCACATAGCTTTTGCCACCTTACAATCTCTGAGAGTGTGAAGGATGGATTCGGGACTTCCTCCACACAACTCACAAGTTGGGGTTCCTACTATCATATATAATATAAAATCCTTTTAGTTCATTTAATATATATTTAAATATATTATATAATTAATAAAAAAAATTTAAAAATTTTAGATATATTTTGTTTATAACTGAGTTAGGAACTCATGTATATTTTGTTTATAAGTGAATTAGGATACTAGTTTATTTATATTTTTTTTATCAACTCAGTTGGATACTTAAACATATTTTCTTTACAACTAAGTTGGAATATTAGTTTATATATTAATTTATATTTTGTTTATCAACTCAGGTGGTAAGTGTGATACATTTTTTTCTGCTCAACTTAATAATAATAGTAATAAAAAAAATTGTCCAACTCATGGGCATGGGTTGGGTTAGACTTATGTGATGGGTTGAGTTATGTTGAATTTTTTTTGACCCACCATGGTGGGTTGGGTCAAAAAATTCCCTCAACCCGACCCATGCACACCCCTACTTAAATCTGTTTTAGTGCTTTGTTTCTTATTTGTATTTTTTCTGGAGTTTTTGATTTTCAATGATTGTGGAGGATTAAAGTTCAAACGGGTGGCATGTCTGTCTGTGGCTGACTGATCCAATTTGCCTCATATTGTTAGACACTGCTTCGAAAAAGGTCCACTTCATTGCTGTCATTCTAGTGTCATTTGATTTTATTCACGTTCGGTTGCTGGGAATCATGGGAAAGGAAAGAAATTTTATTTTTGAATTAAACGACAAAAAAATGAAAGGAAAATTTGGATTAATCTGTATTATCATATAAATTTTTGGGTTTAAATCAATGGTTTTGCTGCTGTTTCATTTAATATTGACTTTCATGGAAATGTAATTTGTTCTTTTAGGATTAAATGTAAAGTAACCAACATAATCAATGAGAACTCAACAGTTTTCTCATTAAAAAAAAGTAACCAACATAATCAATGAGAACTCAACAGTTTTCTCATTTGTTCTCCACCTATGTACAGTTGGTCTTCGTTCCTCCTGATGTCATCAAATTTTGGAACGAAAATTGCAGTGTAGCTAAGGTTGTCGTTCCACTGAGAAAAGGAAAACAAGAGCACGTCAAAAGCATCAATAATATATAGAAAAATATGATTGAAATTTAGGAAACATAAAGTTTGGTAAAATTCAATAATTAAAATCACTAGGGTGTTAGGGTTTGTTCACCAATATTGTTAAGAATCCACTCCCAATCCAATTTAGTACACAATCGGGTAAGTAAACACATAAATTATATGATTGGAAGATTTAGAAATAAGCTTTATCAATAAAACTCTCTTTGGTTGATTATATTCATCAATTGTTCCAACAAATTAGTCTAGAAAATAATAACTTTGCTAGAAAAACTCAAGAACATCGCATACCCTAGAAGCAATACTATGACAAAAGTAATATCTAGCAAGATTACCACGTTTTACTAGAGAGATTATAAAATCATATTCTAACAATAAGAAGATTCAAGAATAGACTTATGAAAGAATTAGAAATTAAATATCAATCTAGAAAAACAATTATAAAAAGAGAACAATTGATTTCAATAATCAAAATGTGAAAAACATGCTTTGATTGAATAGTGGACAAATTACAACATTGGGGATTCACCCCTAACCCTAGCTTAGGTTCTTAAGCTTCAATAGAAAATAAAAACTCTCAAAAATTAATGAAAAATAAGGTTTCCCAGCATTCAAAACCCTAAAACACATGCTTCCCAAAAAGGAAAATATAAAATGGCAATTCTCGTTTTTCAATAGTGGGTCAACTTCCAGGTTAGTTTTAGCCTTTAATACAGCAGATTCTGAAATTTTGGTAAGCTACAAAATTTTAGATCTTTTATTTTTTATTTTTTTTATTTTATATATATATATATATATACAAGATAGAATTCTACTCTAGTCTAATCTAAGTGTATATGTGTGTGAAACTCCTTCCTGGAGACTTGAACCCCGGCCCTTGCCCCCCACACTCCACAAGCACTTATACTTGTGGAGTGACCATCGCACCAAGGGTGTGTGGTAGTTACAAAGTTTTAGATCTTTAAGTCCTCTTTCCATGGCCATAAGAATCAAGTCAATCCAATATCAGAGTAAAAAGATATGGCCAAAATACAAAAACTATCAGAATATTTCCATGCCAGGATTTTTTCCATCTTTGGCTCAAACGAATTTCTCTCTTTCCCTTTATGTTTCCACACATCTTTGACTCACTAAATTCTTCATTGATTTTCACCCTTAGATTCTCTTGTCTTTATGTCTGCATGCTTAGCAAATTAGTTTAAATCTCCTATAAGAGAAAAATACACGTAATGAGTATATTTTAGAGAAAACTTGCAAATTCTCACATTTACGTGTAAGTGTGGGAATAAATACAAAATAAATCTGATAATGCCTACCAAAACTAAGATAATATTGTACTTTTAAGCTACTATCACCTCTTTAGAGACATGTCTTGCTTACTGCTTAGTGTAGATTGTAGACACCTCATTTTGTACCCAATTAATAAACTTTAGTCTCCGATCCCAACAATGAGCTTGAAATGTCTAAAAAAAGGCAATTGAAGTTATTTTGATAGTTTGGAAGTAATCACAACTTAAAAGTGCTCAAATCGCTTTGAAAACGATGCTGAAAAATGACTTTTGCTTATTGTTTTGACTATAACTTTTGATCCACCAAGAATTTTTGAGTGAGATTTATTTCATTGGAAAGTAGACATCCTGGATTTATATTAAGTGAGCTATGGTCATTTGAAGTCGGGCCATTTGAACAGTCAAAATTATGGTTTTTGGGGACACATGCCTACGCATGCACATACCTGCATACACAGGGCCTTTTCCAAAAGCCCAAAACTTCATTTTTTAGGGCCCAAAGCCTCCCTCTTTGATGGAGCCCGGCCCCTAGACCCTTTGAAATGTCCAAAACTCTCTAAATGAGCTTAAAAACCCTAGATTAAACATATAAATACAACCTTATGCCTCCAAATTCAAACTCTAGCTAGAGAGAGTTGATTTTTGACATAAACTCTTCCAAAACTCTTTTTTTTCTCTGAATTTTCTGCACACACTGCAACTAGCACGTTTTTTGGTTCTTCAAAAAACCTTTCTGTAGTAGTCTTAAAGTAGAAACTATTTTCTAATCTTTTTCAAAACATTTTTCAAACAATCTTTTCAAGAACATCTTTTTATTTTGAGGTGTAATTACCTTTGAACTATTTAATACTTTGATTCTCTTGATTATCATTTGATCTTGTTGTATAGGCACTAAGGGGCCGGTTAAAATATCAACCAAGTTGTGTTCCATAAGCAAGGTGAGTCTCTCTTCATGGCTTTTCCTTGATTTGGATTTCTTATAACTTGTGTTATTGTTGTCCTTAATTTTATATATATGTTATGAATGCTTAGAAATATGATTTGATTTGTTTGGTTTTGATTTGTTGTGTCTCACCATATTTTGATTGGAGAGTGTTAGGGTACTTTTTTTTACACACATAATTTTATTTGAGTACCATCTATTTATTTTCAAAATACACACATCCTATTCTATTTAAAGCCCAAGAATACTTATGCTTGGCAATATTTGAAAAAACTCATGATTCAAATCCATGACAGAACAATTTTATCAATGGAATTCAAATCCATAATCAAAGCCCATGGTTTAAACCAATGGTAATTTATTTATCCAAAAGCCCAATCCTCATTGGCAATATTTGAAGCCCAATTTTCATTGGTAACATCAAAGCCCAATTCTCATTGGCAACACCAAAACCCAATTCTCATTGGCAAATTCAAAAGCCTAGTTCCTGCTGGCAATATCAAAAGCCCAATCTTCATTGGCACTATTTTATAATAAAAAAACCCGAGATTATTAAAACTTGGCAAAGAGAAAAGTATCATGGCATAATTATTGCTTAAGTATCACTATGACAAAAAACCATGACAATTGTTTTATAAAAGCTCATAGGGAGTTATCTTGAAGAATATAATCTCACATTATAACCCATGAAACACATGGTCATCACTTGCACCACAACATCCATAAAATATATATCTTCAACGCTCATGGAAAATACTCGATCCCACAAACTTATCATTTAAATTATGATGCGACTATTAGAAGCCATGAACGTTATTTAATGGAATCCATCATAGTAAAAGTTATTTTCAGAGGTATTTTGAAAACTTGTCATATTGTTTCAGATATTACAATTGCAAGTATCTATGAAAATCCAAAGAATATTTACTAATAAAAGTCCATGAGGAAGGAAAACCCATGGCAACATGTGTTGTTGATTTTGTAGGATGCACACAACTAGACCCAAAGGAACTAGCCCAAGTGAACAAGCCCAATCTAAGAGATCCCAACAAGAGGCAGAGGACTGAAAGTAGGCAAAACAGCCCTTGTTCATCCTTGACCGAAGTACAACAAGAGAACCAAGTCCTTAAGAATGAACTAGAGGCTGTTCCATCCGCTTTTGGTCACTCTCTACCTGACGTGAACAGTACCCGAGGCTTGTAACATCAGCTGAATTCTAAAGGGTGATGGGACTCCATCATCTTTTTCAAGACTGCACCTCCAGCGGAAGGGGAGCTGAAACCAAATTATTCAAATTCCAGCAAATTGATGCTATTAATGTTAAAAACGTTCAAGACATGATTCATGTGCCAAGCCCATGAATCCTAAAGGGGAAAAAATTGGGAACATGTGGTTTGGAGGGCATAAAGGAACCTCCAGTAGAACCCCCTGAAGTAGGCTTAGAACTTGACACTTGGCTTAGGGTGTTGAATCTTACTTTTTGGGGGTCTAAATCTTAGTTGCAGCTTTAGGATTTGCTCTTGATACACGCACCAATCATATTGATTAAGCTCAGCCCCAAAAATCCTAACATTTAATGCAAAATCCCATCATTACCCAAAGAAGCAAGCAACCCATAAAGCAAATCTTCTGCCTCTGACCAAAAAATCCCAGGAAGATTAACCATGGTTCTCCACCTCTGATTAACCCTATGTTTTTTTGGACTCATGTTAACCAATGCTCCTCTAAACTCCATTATAAAAGCATGAGCATCTCAGCCCACAAACACAGCAACTACTGCCTCTGAAACCCCTGGTTTATTTGCCATTTTGCTAGTAGTTTAGCTCTCTTGAAGCTCACTACTCATCCCTTTCAGCCCACGTTCATCTAACCTCATACATCCTTTTCCTCTTTTTTACACAAACACAGCTCATAAACGCCTCCCACTAGTCACAAAAAGCCTTAACCTCAGAGTTAATCTCATCCCACTCGCTCAAAATAGCCCATATTGTCTCATTCATGCCTTATGAACACACACTCATCAAAATCTTAGTTTAATACTTGCTGCACTGAGCTGGGGATCTTTCTCTCCCTTCATTCATCCTATTTTTTCCTCTTTTATTTGTAACAATGGAGCTTTTAATCCTTGTTTATTATTATTATGATGAAGGATATAATGTATTTGTAGCAATTGAATTTTTCCCTCACATTGATGTAATGATGGTTGAAAGTACTATAAATTCCCATAATCGAGACACACAAGGACCCCTAGGACTGAATACCTTCATAATTTATTTGATCATTAACTTCTGGACTTTTATGTGTAATTTCACATTTACCACTGGAGGACTGATTTGAACTATGACGCTATAAAAATGACTAATAATATAACAAACTAACAATAACAACATGTTTATTGTGCTTTGTTGTTGTCTTCTTGTCAGGGTGCAGCCTCTATCTTTTGCTTGGGCGGGCTTACACGACATCGAAAGCCTTCGGGTTTTATTTCGAGAGCCCATCGTCGAGTTTCGGCTAGGCTACCCATATTCTATTTGGGAACATCAAAATTTTCCCCTCAATAGAGAGTTGAATAATTGGATATATTGATGAACATATTTTGATGTGTTAAGAGTTGCTTTTGTTTGTTCTTAGATCTAATGCATGTTTAAGAATAGACTTTGTTTTGTTTATCTTCGATATCTTTGTTGTTAGTTAGGTTGTTTAGTTTTGTATTAGAAGCATGCTAGGTTTTGTTTAATTATTGTTTTGTTGCTACTTTAAAATTGTGTTTCTGGGTGTGTATGCATGCGCATACTTCAAGCATGCATACACATACTCGAGGCATGCATACGCATACTTCATGTATGCGCCCACATCCTCGTGCCCAGAAACCCAGATTTAGGGTTCTTACTATTTTATTTGTTTTGCTTAGTTTTAATCACATGTTTAAGTCATGTTGGGTCTAGTTTCACATATTTAGCATTAGGGTTAGTAGAATAACATGTTTCACATGCTTTATTTGTTGATTTGATTATTAGGGTTTATATCTTGGACGAACAATATGAACATGCATATGAACATGAACATGTATTGATGCATAGGTGCTGAAGTATTATGGTACAACGAGGTAAGTGAGGTAAGTCATGCATAATTACATGAACATGCATTTGATTTGGTTGGTGAGCATGATATGGTTGATGAACATGATTGAATATATTTGATGATTAATGCCTTGTTGATGTTTCTACCTTGTGAAAAGACGCTATATTTATGATTCCTAGACCAAATCTAGGTAGCAACTCCATTTCTTCTCCGCCACGGTCCACTTGGTCGAGGCGTACTCCCCTTGTTGCGCCCACACTTAGTGTTGTTATCATTATTTATTCATGCTTTCTTGAAAGATCGTTCCAGGCCGAAAGTTTCTAAATGTTCTTCCAGGTTGAAAAAGAAAAAGAAGAGGAAAGCGGTGGTGGTCCTGGTGGAGATTGAGTAAAAGCAGTTTGTAGGGAAGTGTATTCTACTATTCTCTTTCTGAGTATGGTAGTGCTTTTCTTTTTTCTTTTTGTTATAGTGATGGATTTTCATAGGTACATTTGTGAACAGATATGTAAATTTCTCATTTGTTTTTACTTTCATGTTGTTATTGGCTCTTTAGATTATTACTTGCTATTGTAATTGAAGAAGCCCAAAATTTGTTCCATAAATTGTCCCATTGGATGAGTACTTCCCCTCTCCCCCCCCCCCCTCTCTCTCTCTCTCTCTCTCTCTCTCTCTCTCATATGTTGTTTAGATTTCTATATCTATTATATTCATTGGATTTGGTAATTTACATTTTTAGTTTGAATGTGTGGGAATTCATAGAATATGGTGTTTCATCAACTAAGTTTTCGATGGAACGAGGGAATGGGAATTTCACCAAAAGAATTTACTGTGGCTGCAACAAGATAAAATTTATTGCTACCACCAATTGGAGACATGTTGTAGTTTGGAAAATATTTTGTGGTTCATTTTGTTTATTCGTATTTTTTTGACAATGTAAGATGTGTTTA
Source organism: Quercus ilex subsp. ballota (assembly GCA_032727855.1). Lineage (NCBI taxonomy): Eukaryota > Viridiplantae > Streptophyta > Magnoliopsida > Fagales > Fagaceae > Quercus > Quercus ilex. Next base: position 31,344,086 of record CM064919.1, read on the forward strand.
AAATATAGAACATTATGCTGCTTATTTCAACACTCACTCTGCACCATATACACGAATGTAGAAGAAAAAAAATTTAATATTTGTGCATCATATTTCACGCCTTTTGTTTACTCTGATTATATTATATGGATTGTAGACTCTATTGAATTTGGGTTTAAAAATTTGGAAGTTTTGACGTTTGAAATCATTTTGAATTGTTCAATAGATTTCGAAGTCTTATAGAATATCTCTATATATAGCAAACTAAAGTTTTTATTATTATTTTTTTAATAAGTATATAGCAAACTAAAGTATAGCATGCACGATTCAAGGATTGTTTTTTATTTTTTTTTTTAATAATTTTTTAAATAAGTATATAGCAAACTAAAGTATAGCTTGGATGATTCAAGGATTGTGTGGGCAGATAGGGTGAAGAAGAAGAAGAAGAAAAGGAAGAGGAAGAAGAAGAAAAGGAAGAGGAAGAGGAAATGAAAAGGCACAAATACAAGAATATGAGAAAATATCTCGAGAAGCAGACTCAAAGTGGCTTTCTTTGGTGAAAGTCGAAAAATGTTGTAATCCCAAATTATAATGGATACTGTAGGGACTCAATTTGGAAGGACCCTCCGAATTTAGAAGGGATATAATCCTGTAGGCCCCAAACAATAAATTTGTAGAGAGTGGGTTGAAGGAATTGGCCCTTACAGGCAAACGGAACTTTATCTTGGACCCATCTCCATTGAAGGCTGTACAACAGGATTCCTTATTAGAGCTGCTCCTCGGCATTTGTCCGAGGAGCTTGGCCCTCCTTTCTTTCTTTTTCTTTTTTTTTTCTCCTTCTCCCCTCTTTCGGGAGGGGTCCCTTACATTATATATCCTTCCCCCACCTGATCCTAGCCCTACATTTGTTAAGCATTCAGGCCATTACTCAGGTGCCTGTCCCATCAGCCCCCTTCCCATTCCCTTTGTGGGTCGCGACGACCAATGTGGCATTGTTGTGGGATCCTTTCTCCATTAATGCGGCCAGGGCGGTAGTCAGGTGCATTAAATGCGGAGGTGACAGTCTGTCATGAACCCGCTCCTCCTCCAGGTTTTACATTACTGGCGCGTGGTACTTCCTCTCTACTCTTTGAGTAGTCAGGAAGGCTCCCTTAAAAGTGTCGCCGGTTGCCTTAAGGCGTCGGATGCCGAGGACAGGGTCGTCCTCGGCGTGGCCTGTTGGGTTCCTGGGCTTCTCGTTTTTGTCCTCGGACCTGGGGTGCCTCCTCGGCTCAGGCCTTCGGCCCTGGAACGAAGTGGGCTGGGCCGTAAGACTTGCTGGCCCCACAATAGCCCCTTAAAATCTTGCTGTCCGCATCCTCGGGCGGAGAGGAGGATTTTGATGTCCTCGGGCCTGCGACGCGTCCCATCGAGCTTGATCCTCTATCAATACTGGAGTCTTTTCATCTGCCCCAGACGCGTTAATGGCGCCTCGAAGCGCGCAATGCGCCCTCTATTAAATCCAGGTGGCTCTGTGCTCCCCACGTTTAACGGGAGGATGGCAATCCAACGGTGGGGATTCGCCTAACATTTATGGGCGGGAAAACCCGCACGGCTCTTTGATTTGGGGTATAAATACCCTCTCGAAAAGTCGGTCCCTCTGTTTACTCACAACTAAGAACTCTTGCGCATACATCCTAAGTCCAGCCAACTTTCCACCTTCATCTCTAGCATAAAAAGCCCGTCCGAGGAGCTTCTCCTTATTTCTGTAAGTCACTCTATCTCCCTTTGAGCTTTCTTCTTCTCTATTCCTTCTTTTCTTTCATTTGCTCTTTCTTAGCCCCTTTAGGCGTCACTTGGGATGGGTAGATTTAAGAAATACGTCTACAACCTCCAGTGCTTGAAAGGCAAATCGTATTACCTGAAGACCAGGGATGACAGGGTCCGGCTTATCCAGTGCCTCCCTGAGTCCAGCAAAGGGCTGAACAAGGACTTCCTCATTGTGTCCGGAGAGTGGCACGATGGCCTTCACTGCCCAACGACGGAGGGGACCCCAGGTGGGGCAGTGGGAAGATGGGGGAAGGACTCTAGGACCTTAGTCAGTTTCATTCTTTACTTCGTCCATTTTTCGCATCCCTTGGTGTCTAACATGAATGTGTTTTCTTTTTGCAGATCTGCACGCCTTCACGCGCCACTTCAACCTGATCAACCGGGAAGACTTGCAGAAAGCGTTAAGGGCGGAGGTTTTTGTGAATGAAGCCGATAATCAAGTTAGGGCCGCTCACAGGATCTTGAGATACGATCCGATTCAAAAGTCATTCAAGGCACCGAAGTACGTGATCAGGGCAAAAGACCCTCGGCTGCAGAAAATAACCGTGACCGAGGACGGGTTCTAGTTCCCTGAGGAGCCCTCCACATCAGAAGGCGTAGCACCTGCGGATCCCTCCTCCTCCCTTAGATTCTCAGAGGCCGTAGAAGAAGGCCTAGAGAGGGAAGAGGAAGTTGCTGATTTTGGCCCTGCCAAGGACGAGTTTGACGTGTTTGAACAAGTCCACCAGTCCGAGGACCCTCCAGGAGACTTGGGTGACCCTCGCCTGACAGAAGCAGACTTCCTAACGTCCAAGTCCCCTCTTCGGCACGAGATGGGTTACAAGAAGAGGCCCCAATCCAGCCTGTTGGATCTGATCGAAGGCCAACCGGGGAAGTCTAAGCCAAAACTTCCTCTTCCTCCTCCCAAGACTCACTCTGCCCAGGGCAGGTCGGCCCCTACCCAGTCAAGGCCTCCTCCTTCTCCGCCTCAGACGAGTCTGCCTTCTAGGTACGAGCCCTCTAATCCTAAGCAGAAAAAGGATAAGGGCAAAAGGCTAGTTGAGGAAAAGTCTGGGTCCCCCCAGGAGGAGGGCGATACTCGGCGGCCGTCCAAACAGTTGAAGATAGGCGCCCGTGGCTAGGATAAACAGGTTGACGCCCAGCCCGAGGCCCAGGCCTGGCTTCCTGCCCCAATGCTCCATGGGGGGCCTCTGAGGGACGACTCCTCCCTTAGGGATTTCAAAGAGGGCGAAGGCGCGTATGTGGCCGACGCACTGGAAAGGTGCCTGCTACTCCCAGCTAACATGGCGGAGTTGGGGACTATGAGGAGTAGAGAGGTCTTCCTCTGCCTCAAGCGGTACTTGGGAATGGTAAGACCCTCAACACTTATGATTTTTTCTAGTTTTAGTTTTTTCTTCCTCTTTTCTGAGCTCAGCTGATTGTGTACTCGTTTTGTTTGGCAGGCCGTTCAGGCCACTTATAGGTTGGAGGAGGCGGCCCGTGATCAAGGAAAAGCCATGGACGTAGAGCGTGAGAAACGCTTGGAGGTCACTCGGACCCTCAAAAACTCCGAGGCTGATCTTGCCACGGCCTGGGAGGAGCTGAGGGCGATGACCAATGCTCTGGATAACGCCCTGTCAGGCCTCGCCGGCTTCCAGAAGCAGGCCGAAGATCAGTCAAAGTGCCTGGGCGAGGCAGAGGAGCAGCTGAAGATCGCAAAGGAGCTACTTGCTGATCTACCAAAGAAGGTGGCTGCTGCCGAGGAAGCCAAGAGGGTGGCTGAGTGGGCCAAGGATGAGGCCGTGAGGGCCAAGTTTGAGGCTGACCAAGGCAGGAAGGAGGCCTTGGCCACTAAGCAGGAAGCCGAGGAGGAGGCCTACGCTGCGGGGATGGCCGAGACAGAAGCTGCCTTCAAGGCTCAATTCCCCGGGGTGTGCAAGCATTACTCTGTTGAGGTTTGGAAGGAGGCTCTCAGACAGGCTGGGGTCGAGGCCTCGTCCGACTTGTGGAAGAAGGAGAGTGTGTATTACCCCCTGCCATCCGCGAGGCTACTCTAGGTGGCACTGAGGCCGGAGAGGCTGCAGAAGAAGCTGGTGCTACTACAGTTGAGGACGCCTCAGTCGCTGAACCTACTGGTGAGCTTGTCCAAGGAAATGACTCTCCCGGGGTAGCTGAATTAGGTGAGGGCCCCAACGAGAAAGCGCCCCAAGAGGTTGCGAAGTCCTTCTCCGAAGTCCAAGTTCCTTCCGCTGAGGAGGTAGCCGCTCCTGCCGTGCCTTTGCAGGCCATTCCTCTTAGCCAAAGCTCAGAGGAGCCTGAGGTTGCCATGGACCAGCCGCCTACTGGGGGGAAAGATTAAGTGGAAGGGGCAGGCCCCTCAGCGCCCATGCCTGCTTTGTTTCGTCATTTCCTTTATCTTTTGCATCTTCCTTTTTTCCTTTTTTTTTTACATTGTAATGTGACGTTTATCATGTAACCTTTGTGGACTTAACGTAATGTGATTCTTATTTCTCCTTCCGTTTGTTCTGGCTGTTTGTACATCTGCGTGTTATTTGTTTTCTCTTTTTTTTTTTTTTACTTGCATGATTTCAACATCAATTGTACTTCGGCCAGTCATGGCAGTGATTGCAATAACATGAAGGCACGTACGCCTAGGCAGACCTTTCATGTCACAAGGACTAGGTAAGGCTCTTGCTTTCCCAACACTTAGAATCTTTCGAAGTAGTTAGTTTCCCCATAGGCCTGAGTCCGAGGACCATGCAGTGCCTTGGTTCTGTCTAACACTCGGTCTTTTGACGTAGTTAGTTTCCCCATAGGCCTGAGTCCGAGGACCATGCAGTGCCTTGGTTCTGTCTAACACTTAGTCTCTTGAAGTGGTTAGTTTCCCCATAGGCCTGAGTCCGAGGACCATGCAGTGCCTTGGTTCTGTCTAACACTTAGTCTTTGAAGTAGTTAGTTTCCCCATAGGCCTGAGTCCGAGGACCATGCAGTGCCTTGGTTCTGTCTAACACTTAGTCTCTTGAAGTGGTTAGTTTCCCTATAGGCCTGAGTCCGAGGACCATGCAGTGCCTTGGTTCTGTCTAACACTTAGTCTTTGAAGTAGTTAGTTTCCCCATAGGCCTGAGTCCGAGGACCATGCAGTGCCTTGGTTCTGTCTAACACTTAGTTTTTTGAAGTAGTTAGTTTCCCCATAAGCTTGAGTCCGAGGACCATGCAGTGCCTTGGTTCTGTCTAACACTTAGTCTCTTAAAGTGGTTAGTTTCCCCATAGGCCTGAGTCCGAGGACCATGCAGTGCCTTGGTTCTGTCTAACACTTAGTCTTTTGAAGTGGTTAGTTTCCCCATAGGCCTGAGTCCGAGGACCATGCAGTGCCTTGCTTCTGTCTAACACTTAGTCTTTGAAGTGGTTAGTTTCCCCATAGGCCTGAGTTCGAGGACCATGCAGTGCCTTGGTTCTGTCTAACACTTAGTCTCTTGAAGTGGTTAGTTTCCCCATAGGCCTGAGTCCGAGGACCATGCAGTGCCTTGGTTCTGTCTAACACTTAGTCTTTGAAGTAGTTAGTTTCCCCATAGGCCTGAGTTCGAGGACCATGCAGTGCCTTGGTTCTGTCTAACACTTAGTTTTTTGAAGTAGTTAGTTTCCCCATAAGCTTGAGTCTGAGGACCATGCAGTGCCTTGGTTCTGTCTAACACTTAGTCTCTTGAAGTGGTTAGTTTCCCCATAGGCCTGAGTCCGAGGACCATGCAGTGCCTTGGTTCTGTCTAACACTTAGTCTTTTGAAGTGGTTAGTTTCCCCATAGGCCTGAGTCCGAGGACCATGCAGTGCCTTGGTTCTATCTAACACTTAGTCTTTGAAGTAGTTAGTTTCCTCATAGGCCTGAGTCCGAGGACCATGCAGTGCCTTGGTTCTGTCTAACACTTAGTCTTTCGAAGTAGTTAGTTTCCCCATAGGCCTGAGTCCGAGGACCATGCAATGCCTTGGTTCTGTCTAACACTTTGGTATGTGGTGAAGGAGGTTATCCTCAGCGTTGGCCATACTAGTTTTGGCGCGACGATAGCCCCGGCCCTTCCTCGTCGGAGGTGGGGCATCGTGCGTACCGGACTGTTGACCCCGCAGTGCCCCGAGCGAGGCTGGTTTGTGACTCTTAATCTTACACGTGGCAGTGACGCTGCCTTCGGTTCAAGTTTCCGTAGTTGTCAGTTACAAGGCACCCCTGACGGTTCGCGTTCTGTGCATGACGTTTCAACACACGAGGCGCGCTTCCATTAATATTCTCTTAGACTGATGCGGATCGAATGGCTGATAGGCACTTTGGAATTTGGTCAGGATTAATGTCACCGGTAATCCACCTTTCGAATTCTGCGTAGTTCTATTCCCATCAATCTTCACCCCCTATTTAAGGTTACGTAGGGGAAACGACCTTCTACTCTTCACGAAACCTCCAATATACCAGGAAACATGTCCTCCTAACTTTCAGAGCCCTCTCAATGACCCTGCGAAAACTGTGATAAGAGTTTGGAGAAATGGAACGCCTCTGGATAAGAGTAAGGGTGCGTAGTCCTCCTCCCTCGACGGAGACCGCTGTAGCAATGGCTTGCGTCAGATCTCCGGTGCGGCCGAATCCGTGCGTCATCCTAATGGCGCCACGCACAGCGGCCAAGAGGGAGGTCCCTGTAGTACATAACGCTCTTCCCTGGGGTGCTACCACGCCGGTGGAAGCGTGCAAGGATACGTCATATCTGGTGCCCGAGTGTTGTCGTCTCCAACGGCCAACCACCGTGGGGCTGGAAGAGAATCAAGGGAACAACATGAGGAAGGGTCGTCCAGCGCCTTTGCATCTGCTCCTCTCTTCGCGCCAGCGCCACCGCACCGGCTTGGGCGTTGTTGGTAGCCTTGAAGCAGGCCGGCCTCAGCCCCCTTCCCTTTAGTTAGCTTTAAAACAGGCCCGTCTGGGCCTTTGTTTATAGAGTTGGCTTTAAAACAAGCCTGTCTGAACCTTTGTTTGTATACTGTAACTCCTTTTTATCTAATAAAATACTGTTATCTGTCTCTTTGATCTTCTACTTTTTCTGCAATGGTGTTTTTTTTTTTTTCAAATGCGCTCTTGCGAACTTTCCTTCAACTGACTTCTTGGGGACGATTGTCTGTTGCGTGTGCTAGTGCACAAATTCCTTCCCACAGACGGCGCCAATTGTAGGGACTCAATTTGGAAGGACCCTCCGAATTTAGAAGGGATATAATCCTGTAGGCCCCAAACAATAAATTTGTAGAGAGTAGGTTGAAGGAATTGGCCCTTACAGGCAAACAGAACTTTATCTTGGACCCATCGCCATTGAAGGCTGTACAACAGGATTCCTTATTATAGCTGCTCCTCGGCATTTGTCCGAGGAGCTTGGCCCTCCTTTCTTTTTTTCTTTTTTTTTTTTCTCCTCCTCCCCCCTTTCGGGAGGGGTCCCTTACATTATATATCCTTCCCCCACCTGATCCTAGCCCTACATTTGTTAAGCATTCAGGCCATTACTCAGGTGCCTGTCCCATCAGCCGCCTTCCCATTCCCTTTGTGGGTCGCGGCGACCAAGGTGGCACTGTTGTGGGATCCTTTCCCCATTAATGTAGCCAGGGCGGTAGTCAGGTGCATTAAATGCGGAAGTGACAGTCTATCATGAACCCGTTCCTCCTCCAGGTTTTACATTACTGGCGCGTGGTACTTCCTCTCTACTCTTTGAGTAGTCAGGAAGGCTCCCTTGAAAGTGTCGCCGGTTGCCTTAAGGCGTCGGACGCCGGGGACAGGGTCGTCCTCGGCGTGGCCTGTTGGGTTCCTGGGCTTCTCGTTTTCGTCCTCGGACCTGGGGTGCCTCCTCGGCTCGGGCCTTCGGCCCTGGAATGAAGTGGGCTGGGCCGTAAGACTTGCTGGCCCCACAGATACAAATTATTAACTTTTTTCCCAAAAAAATATAAGAGCTAATATATATATAATTAAAACCAAAAACTAAAATAAAATCCAATTAGATTCTAAATTAGATTCCAATTGTTTTCCAATTTTGCGCCAAGTGTCCTATTGAAGTTATTTTTTTATTTTATTTTATTTATTTTGTTCTAGGTGAGTTAATGTTGTGCAACAGATGAAGAGTCTAATATAAATAAACCATAAAAACTCAATAAAAAAAAGTAAACTCATGTGTATATAAAAATAAAAATAAAAACTAAAAAATAAAATAAGAGAGAGAGAGAGTAAAACTCATTTATGACTTAAAAAAATGTGTAACTCTTATACTAGGTGTAAGGACTGGGTTTGAGCACTTCTTTTGTAGAATGAGTGGACTCAGACCCAACTAACCCAATACAATGAATTTGTAGAGAGCGGGTCAAAGAGCTAGGTTTTAGCACGTGGGCAATGGTTAATATGGCATTCATGACAATCAAACAGAGATGAACTGAGTTTAACAAAGAAAGTTTATTCTCGGCACAATCCGAGTAGCTTTGTTCTAGTAAATATTGAATGAGAATGATTATAGGAGTTCTTGAGATTGTTACAGTGCTATCTCTCCTTTTTTCCTCTATGGTGGGTTTCTCCTATTATATAGTCATCTTTAAACGATCTTGGCCTTCCACTTGTTGATCATCCAAACCTATACTTGAGTGTCTGTCCCATCAGACACCCTCTCTGGCATTTTGTGAGTTGCGGTAATCGAGGTAGCATTGTTCAGGGGTCATTCCCTCATCAATGTGACCAGGACGTTAGCTGTGGGCATTTAATACGGAGGTGACAGTTTCTCCTTGAATTGATACTCCACCGTGCTCTCATGGCCGACCCATTGTACCTGTCTTTTTCCTTGGGATGCTCTGAGAGGCTACCTTTGATGGCATGCCACTCTTCCCTTCTGTGATCTCGGTTGGCCGAGGATAGGATTGTCCTCGGCGACGTTTCAGGCCAATTTGGGCTTGCTTCTTTCGTCCTCGGCCACTTCTTCCTCATCGGCGTGGGCCTTGGGCTTAGTATAAAGTGGGCCGCAGTTGCCAAATTCTTCGGCCCCACAATAGCCCCTCAAAATCCTGTTGTCCAGCTCCTCGGACGGAGAGAAGGATTTTGATGTCCTCGGGCCTTTGTCATGGCTTATCAAGTCTTGTTCTCTGTTAGTGCCAGAGTCTCTTCACTTGTCCAAGGCACGTTCCTGGCGCTTCAATATATGAGGCGCGCCCTCATTAATATCTTTATGAAGTGACGCAGATCCAACAGTTGAGGATTTCTTTGGAAATTGGGCAAGATTTATTTCGCTTGTAACTCTTTCTTTAAATCTCGTGCGAATTAATTTCCACTAGGTTTCGCCTTCTATATAAGGCACCCTGGAGAAATCGTTCTTTCTCATTTACAGATCCCTGAGTTCTGTGTGAATCTCAAGTTCTCAACCCTTCAGGCATTCCCAAGGACCTCGCCAAGATCATGATCAATGCCTAGGGAATGAGGTGGCCAAGGATAAAGGCAAGGGCAAGGAAACTAAGCCCCCCTCAGAAATCAAGGATGCTGCCTAGATCCTGGATGATGCAGTTGAGGCAAAGAAAGCAGAGGCCAAAGATGTTCCTACCTTTCAACCGAACAAGAAAGAAAACCCTCCTCCTTCAGCCAAGAACCAAAGCAGGTGTAGATCGCATCAGACTTTTGGTGTGACAAAGTTCGGGTCTCACCTGGCGACATATATCATGTGTGCATAGATGTGAAAGCGACCCAGGGCTGATCAAGCAAATCAACAAGGACAAGGATAAACAGGTTTCCTGTTTTTCAGCCTTGTTAGCAGAACATCTTGCAATTAGGAGAAAAGGGGTCCATCAAACGTTTCCGCCTCTTATTCTTTCTCATTGCCGGTACCACCCATACTGGCTCAATTTCTGCTAGAACAAGATTGTGAATCTACCATTCCTATGGGCTTTATCTTTTTATAGTTAGCTTTAAAACAAGCCTGCTTAAGTCGCTTTATATATGATGTACCTTTCTTTCATTTAATAAAAAGGGCTGCATTTTTTACTTTATGAATCTTTTCTTTCTCTGCAGTAACTATTTCATTAATGGGTGTGTTGTTATTTTTCCCTCCAATAGGACTTAAAATTGATGCTGTCGGCAGTAACGAAAAGTTGTCACCCTGACTTTAACAAAACCGACAATAGCACCCGGCTGCTAACTTTAAATAAGTTAACTATATAGCAATAATCAGGAAAATAACCGTGTGCTCTATACCACAAACTGTGCAACCATCAAAGAATGTTGAATTTAAAGTAAGTGACCTGAGGGGACCATCGTGTATCAAGGCTCTGTTCGACATTTATAATGATGTCATAGCGTTGGTTTCCCCCAAGCGTCTGGTCCGAGGACCCAGGCCTGCCTTAGGCTCTGTTTAAGCACTTAGTGGGAGGTCTGAGGAGCCTAACATACCTAAGGTTCTTCTTAGCAGGAGGTCTGAGGGACCCGACATAGCTAAGGTTCTTCTTAGCAGGAGGTCTGAGGGACCTGACATAGCTAAGGTTCTTTTATTGAGTGGGTAACAAAAAATGTTAAGCCCACAATGCAAACTTCAACTCATGATTTACTTGATAATGGAGTAATCTCATTTGTGCAGTTTGCCCCTCCTTTCTTTTTTGTTAAACGTACTTGGAACACCTTAAATGATGCTCATGGACTTGCATTTGTTTACATCTTTGTTGAGTGGGGAAAGGGTAGGCAATCCGAGGAGCCGGTCTCATTTTAGATTTTGCTCATCACTCAGATAGATGCTTGAAGTAGTTAATCCCTTCAAGGGCTGTGGTCCAAGGATCCGTACAACACCCTGATTCTGTTCAACCCTTAGGTAGTTGCCGAAAGTCATTAGTTTCCCCATAGGTTTGTGGTTTGAGGAGCCATGCGAAACCTTAGTTCGGTCTAACACTTAGATAATTGTCAAAAGTTATTAGTTTCCCCATAGGTTTGTGGTCTGAGGAGCCATGCAAGACCTTGGTTCTGTCTAATACTTTAGATAATTGTCAAAAGTTATTGGTTTCACCATAGGTTTGTGGTCCGAGGAGTCATGCAAGACCTTGGTTCTGTCTAACACTTAGATAATTGTCAAAAGTTATTAGTTTCCCCATAGGTTTGTGGACCGAGGAGCCACGTAAGACCTTGATTCTGTCTAACATTTAGATAATTGCCAGTGTGTGTTAATTCCCCCAAAATAGGAGGTCCGAGGACCCGTCATAGCTAAGGTTCCGTTTAACCACTTCAATAGATTAGAAGATATCAATATGTACCTTCCAGAACTAGCCCCACCGTGGAGCCCCCTTGAATCGCTCTGTGTTACTGCCACTTCCTCCAACGGAGGTCCAGTGGACTCGGCCACCAGATTCGCGAGGACCTGACCCTTGACAGAGGTACTAGGCATGTACTTGATATCAGAAGCCCCTAGAACTGTGCCCCATTTAGCAATCCTCCCTGTATAATCCGCACTTCGAAGTATAGACCTGAGCAGAAGCTAAGTTAAGACAACAACTGTGTGTGCCTCATGTAATGTCTTACTCACATAGTAAATTGGCCACCATAATGGTTTTCCCTAAGGACTCTTGCTGATGGAGGCCTGATCCCACCTTAACTAACCGTTGCACTCGCTATCACACAGGCCCTTCCCACAGACGGTGCCAATTGTAGGAACTGAGTTTGAGCACTTCTTCTGTAGGGTGAGTGGACTCAGACCCAACTAGCCTAATACAATGAATTTGTAGAGAGCGGGTCAAATAGCTAGGTTTTAGCACGTCAGAAACAGTTAATATGGAAACAGAGATGAACTGAGTTTAACAAAGAAAGTTTATTCTCGGCCCAATCCGAGGAGTTTCATTCTAGTAAATATTGAATGAGAATGAGTACAAGAGTTCTTGAGATTGTTACAGTACTATCTCTCCTTTTTTCCTCTATGGTGGGTTTCTCCTATTATATAGTCCTCTTTAAATGATCTTGACCTTCCACTTGTTGATCATCCAAGCCTATACTTGAATGCCTGTCCCATCAGACACCCTCTCTGGCGTTCTGTGAGTTGCGGTAACCGAGGTAGCATTGTTTAGGGGTCATTCCCTCATCAATGCGGCTAGGACGTTAGCTGTGGGCATTTAATGCGGAGGTGAAAGTTTCTCCTTGAATTGATCCTCCACTGTGCTCCCATGGCTGACCCATTGTACCTGTCCTTTTCCTTGGGATGCTCTGGGAGGCTGCCTTTGATGGCATGCCACTCTTCCCTTCTGTGATCTCGGTTGGCCGAGGACAGGATCGTGCTCGGCGACGTTTCACGGCACTTTGGGCTTGCTTCTTTCGTCCTCGGCCACTTCTTTCTCCTCGGCGTGGGCCTTGGGCTTAGTATAAAGTGGGCTGCGGTTGCCAAATTCTTCGGCCCCACACTAGATATAATTTGAACTCATATATATGTATAATTTTAATTGTTTTTTATTGTACTGTGCATATGCACGAGTTATACACTAATATATATTTAAAGTCAAAACTGAGAGAATATCCAATTAAATTTTAAATTAGATTCTAATTGTTGTATAATTTTGTGTCATATGTCCTATCTTTTTTCTTTTTTCTTTTTTAATTTTGTTCTAGATGAGTTAATGTTGTGCAAAAGACAAAGAGTCTAATAAATTTAAATAAACCATAAAAAAACTCAATAAAAAAGAAGAAGAAAGAGTAAATTCATGTGTATATAAAAATAAAAAATAAAAGGAGAGAGAGAGAGAGAGAGAGAGAGAGAGAGAGTAAAACTTAGGTATGTATCTATAGCTTACAAAATGTGTAATTCTTACATTATGTATAATTTGAACCCTTATATGAGTGTGATTGTGATTGTTTTTAATTGTATTGTGCATATGCACGAGTTATACACTAGTTTGGATGAATGGTGGAGGTGGTTAAACGACATGTTCTTCAAGTCCATCAAGCTTAACATTCAATGAATATATATATATATATATATATATATATATATATATATATATATTCCTGAATATGAAGAATAAATTTTGAAGTGTCAATATCATTTTACAATTAAAAATTATTTAAAAATAGATATATTTAATAAATATTATTAGTTTTAAATTATTTATAGTTAAAAATATTTTGGTTGTCAATTTTTTTAAGGTGCTTTTAAAAATATATTACTTTATTTATTTAAAGTAAGAAAGAACTTCAAATATACAATTATATCTTTAACCAAATTACCAAAAAGTATGATGAAGTAAATGTTATTAAATAAGTGCCTAAAGTAGTTTAGAAGTTATTGTAAGTCTATCTTTTTTTTCTTTTTTTTTTTTGAGAAACATAATAAGTCTATCTATGAGTTTGGTATTTAAAATTTTTAATTACTACCTATCTTATTCTCGCACTTAAAGGATAAAAGAAAAAGAAATTGACTGCAATTTTTTAAAAAGAAAAATTGCCTGCATCTTAAGCAGGACAGACCGTACATATATTTTGCAATCAATTCGACTAGCTCGGCGCCTTTATCATATTCATCATGGTAGATCAGTTTTAAACTACGGTCAGTAGCTTAGCCATACCTTGGTACCGTTTAGAGAACAAAAAATTATTTTTGGCTTTTGCCTCTCGACTTTTTTAAGTCAACAAATTGTTTTCCTCATCTACTGCACCACTCTCCACACAAAGAGTGACTTTAGATGAGCAATTAAATTTGCCTATTTTGTGGACACGGTTGGAATTGACTTTCAAGGCTTCGCTAAGGAGGAATGCATAGGTCGGTGTGGCCCACGTCCCATAAGGTTGTGCTTTGTGCCAAAGATCGTGGTGGTACCCAAAATTAATCTGAGGACGCGTTAACATTAAGAGGTCGGGAGTCTGCGATCTAGGCATGCCTCCCTTAGCCGAAACATTAATAAATTGCACTATCTTTGAAAGAAAAATTGCTATGCTTCTTAAATTGCCATTAATTAATTCTTTTTGTGTACGAACGGTACTTCTTTTTCAGATTGCTTTTATTTAATCATTTTTAAAAAAGAGATGTAATGTGTTTCAATTAATTCAATTAATAAATTTTTTTATTATCAAATAAAAGATTTGAGATTTAAATTCTACTATAAATATAAATTCTACCGAATGAATCAAAAGAGTGTAAAATAAAGCAAAAATGTGCATCGTGGCATTTTGAAGTTGAATTTCATTCCTTGTAATGAAAGCTAATTAAGAGTAGCATAAATGTATAGAGACAATGGAAATACAGGTCTTCCTTGGCTTCGAAAGTCACCCAGGGAAAGGAAAAATAGGTATGATGGCAAAATTCGTAATAAAAGAACCCCCACCTCCCAACCCCATGTACAGGTTATTTTCACATTTAATTGAGCCCTCATTCGGTGCTAACCTAATTCTCTCCTACTTTAATTAAATGCCACTCATAATTGCTAAGCAATCAATTCATGCTTTATAAGCTGGTAACAACCAAGATGGCCAAGCATCTCTATTGTCAACAAGGTGCTGTAATAGGAAAATGTGAACTGTATTTAAAGCAAAGCCAATTGAGCAACAACAAAAAATTGACTATGGGCAACAAAATTATTCACAATCAAGCGCGTAAAGAAAATCACACCTAGAGATATGCGTTCAATTTATCAACATGACAAGTCGACTTAGGGTCTGTTTGGATATAATTAAAAATTAAAAACTGAAAAATACTGTAGCAAAATAATTTTTAAATGCGTTAATAGTACCGTGGGATCCATTTTTAATTAAAAAGTTTCTAAAAAGTGAAATTTATGGATCCCATGACTGAAAAGTTGCTGAAAAATTTACTGTACGTGCACTGTGTGTGCACTATTTATGTCCCTAAATTCAACAATTGTGGCATATGAAAAAAAAAAAAAAATTCCAGAAACGCAAAATGTGCGTTTGGGAAGCGCAAACGCGCTTTGTTTGCACTTCCCAAATGCACACTTAATCTAATTCAACTAGATGTTGGAAAGGTTTGTTTTTTGGGTTGATGGGATAGAAATTTTTATTTGAAATTTGGTTTGAGTTGGGTTTGATTTCGCAAAATTTCAAACTAAGTAACTCAATCTAACATTTTAAAAAAAATATGAATATTCAATTTATCAATTGATGTATTTTAAATTTTTGAGTCCTAGTTTAAATTTGTTAATTTGATCTCTTTTGGCATGTTAAATTTAATTTAATAATATTAGAAACTTTTACTCATTTGTGTAAATTGTAGTTATTTATTGAATAATATACTTATATAGTTTAATGAAAACCTATTTTTTAAAATGATCCCAGCTCAAATGATTCAAATCAACTCAATCCATATACATCCCTCAAAAAAAAAAAAACTCAATCCATATGAGTTGGGTTGAATTAGATTTTAGAAGTATTATGGATTGAGTTGAGTTAGAAATTTCTTAACTCGAAAATATTGGGTTGAATAACCTATACTTAACCCAACTTGAAGCCATGCACATCACTAAATTCACACTAAACTAGATTGAGAAAGCAATTTTGTTTTTAGTCAAATCCACCCCCTCTAAATTCCGGTTCCATTTCATCAATATCCTTTCAATGAACTGCAATTTCCCCAAAGAGTTCTCCAATGGCCACATAAGTACATAAAAACAACATTAACCAAGATTAACTAAAAGTAAGAATTACTTTAACCAAACATAAATTTCATTTATCATTCAACATCAACTACACACACAAACCACATTCCACAACCATATCCAATGGACCACATATAAACTTAAGGAGTACCACATAGGAGTATATACCTTATAGTACCTAGGTAGCAACAAAGTTAAACAACACAACATTTTCTATCTTAAATCTTAATAAATACTACTACTACTATTCAAGAACAACACTAGCTAGTTCTTTGAAGCACTCTTCCTCTTCATTGGTGTCAAGTTCTTCTTCTTCTTCAATCCCTCTGGAGTCTTAACCTGACTTAACCTCTTCATCTTCTTCGCACCCGCAACCACCTTCTTTTTCTTCTTCTCTGGGGTCTTAACCTGATTGAGCCTCTTGGTTTTCAAACCCTTCTCCGAAATCTTCTTGGCCTCGTTTTCCTTGGGCGTCACGGCCTTCTTAGCGTCATTTTTGCCCTTCTTTTTCTGGGTCTCTTTCACAGCCAACTTGAAAGAGTTCTTGATTTTCACAAGCCTCTCAGACTTGACAAACTTCTTCAACTGCACAGATAAGACTTTCTTGAAGTTTTGTGGCAACTCTTTCTTGTACTTGTCATCTATGAACTTCGCTATCGCTGGTTGGCTCGACCCTGTCCGGTCCTTTAGTGTTAATATTGCCTCGCTTATCATCTACCAAACAAAAAACAACAAAATTAAACATCAAAATTATTGTTCAAAAATAAAATTTAAAAAGCAAAAATTAAAAGGGATTTTAAGGGACCTCAAAGTATGGAGGATGGAGGGTCGAGTTGGACTGGGAATGGGTGGCTTTGTTTTTGTTGTCCTTGCTTGATTTTGCCATTTCTGAAAGTCTTCTGGAGTAAGGAAAAAGAAACTGTTTTGTGTGTGTACTTTGCAAGAGAGATTAAAGACTTTTAAGAGGGATTTTGAGATGGTATTTGAATTTCAATTTTGGATTTGGATTTCTAATGGCGGGATGGTTGTGGTTGTGGGTCACGTACGGTATTTGATTGGTGGGTTTTTGAGGCGAGAAATGGGCCGTTTGTCACTCTCCAAGTTACACATTTTCCACTTTGGATTTGGACTCCAAACTCGTATTTGTATGTGTGTGTGATCGTGGGCTAAAAATTGGTGATAAGATCAAAATGATATGTTGTTGCCAAAACAAATGACAAGACAATAACCCACCCAAAAAAAAAAAAAAAAAATGACAAGACAATACAATAGACAATAACCCACGCATCAAGCCATCAACTATGCATGATAGATCAGATCCAAGATCTACTCTCCATTCTTTGTCTTCACTGAAACCCCCTTTTTGTTTAGTGAAAACTTGGGCCGTTTGCAACTATTTTGACACATTAAAGTGAAATGCCATAATTATCAAACATTGTTTAAGATAGTATATTATGTATAGTATAATTTGTCTCATTCTCTCTTAAAAGTTACAATAATTTTTTATTAGAATTTATAATATACTTTTGTGTTAAAACCTCATCTCCTCTTCCTTGTATGTCTCAAATAACTGAATTTTAAAATAAGGAAAAAAAAAATCAAACATATGGAATATCACAAATGGTGGATCACAAAGTCTATTTACTTTTAAAAAAAAAAAAATTATTATAAAATAACTGAAGTTTAAAATGAAAAAAAAAAAAAAATTGAACACATTGAATATCACAATTGATGGAGCATAAAGTCTATTTATTCTTTTTATTTTCTTTATAAAATTACCGATTTAGAATTGAAAAAAAAAAAAAAAAACAGACGCATGGGATTTCATAACTGGTAGAGTATAAAGTAAAGCACAAAAAATAATATAGATGATTTTTGTGGAGGCCAAATTGCCAGAAAGTACTGATAAAATTGTATATATTGGGCCTATGGCCCAATCCGAGGATATTTACTTGTCCGAGAATGATCAAGCAACGTTATTATGGGAGTGGTAGAACTGGAAGAGATAAGGATTGAACATCATAGTCCAAAAGATGTCCGAGAAAAGAAGTCATATCGGAAATGTGGATCCGAGATCAGTAGGAATGTCCTACCGTCCTAAACATCCTACCAGGTTGCATCACAGTTAGAAGTCAGACGTTGGATAGGAAAGGAGTAGAGGAAGGCAACAAATATCTACAAAAGCTGCTACCTCCGCATTAAATGTACTGTACTTAACTCATTGCTGCATTAATGTGGAGGTGATACCTGAACAGTATAATTCAGCCTTACAGCTACTAGATGGAGATGGATGGAAGGTGCTAATGGGACAAGTATCAATACCGACCATCTTGGATGCACGTGGCAAGTGGAAATGAGGAAGAAGGAGAGTATATAATGAGAGAACGGAGACAAGATAAGGGGATCGGAAATTGAGGAGAGGAAGGACAGTAACATCTAAGAACGAAGCTTGTAGTAAAATTTGAGAAGAATATATAAGAACAGACCACCTCACAAATTGCCGAGGACAATTTGTCTCCAAAACAACCCTTTTTCTGTCCAATCTCTTAACATTTGGCTCCCTTATAGTGTCTGTTTGATCAACTAAGGCTCAGTATTCAACCCATTCTCTACAAATTCATTGTTTTGGGCTTTTTGGACCTAAGTCCATCCACGTAGTGCGCTTGGAATTCAAATCTGGTCCCTACAATTGGCGCCTTCTGTGGGAATACTGGAGTTTTTAAGTTAATTTCACTTTCAAAGATGGTAGGACTCAGGTCCACACCTAGGAGAATCTATGGGGTCTCAACATCAAGATCATTTTCGTGATCTTGAACGGTAAAGGGATCGGGAAAGAAGTGTACATACTACCCATACTAGTAGAAGTCAAGCTCGGGGTAAAAGTCACGTTTCTCAGGAGGAGAATGCCAGAAACATGCAGAAAGAGATTGATCATCTGAGGAGAAGCTTGTGTCATGAACGGCAAAGGCGAGCTCCATCCAATCTTGAACTCTCTTCTAGTGACGAGGAGGATGGTAGCTATAGGCGCAGGTCAAGAACTCTACCCAGTGAGTCTTTCTCATATGACGAGGATTATCATCATGAGCGTAAGGATAGAAAGTCATCCTCGGTCGGCCTGAGAAATGATGCTGTGAGTAGAGCGCTCAACCAGATCTCCAGGTCGCCTTTTACGCGCTGAATCGAGAGAGGGAGGCTTCCTTAGCGGTTTTCTCAACCCACGTTCACCCTGTACAATGGAAGAACAGATCATGTGGAGCATGTTAGCCATTTTAGTTAGAGGATGGTCATACATTCCAAGAACGAGCCTTTGATGTGCAAGGTATTCCCATCCAGTTTGGGGCCTGTAGCAATGAGATGGTTTGATAGTCTGAATGCAGATTCCATTGATTCTTTCAAGGAACTTACTCAAGCGTTCAGATCTCGCTTTGTCACGTGTAGAAGGGTTCCTCGGCCTTTAGCTTCTTTGTTGTCATTGTCCATAAGAGAGGGAGAAACCTTGAAAACTTATTCTGACAGATACTGGGAAATGTTCAACAAGTTTGATGGTGACTTTGATGACGTAGCCATTAGCACTTTCAAGCTCAGCTTGCCAGCCAAGCATGGTTTAAGAAACTTTGACTGGGAAACCTGTCAATGGTATACGCTAGCTCATGGATCAGATTGCCAAGTACAAGAGGGTGGAGAAGGACCAACAACAGGACAAGGGAAAGGGCAAGGTTATCCCTCAAGAGATGTGGGATTTCAAGTCGGATCATTATAACAACAACAGGCCTCATAGAGATTTTACTGGGCAGTCTGAGTCTGCAGCTTCTCAGGTGGTGAATACTGTATTCAGAGATCCGGTGCATCAAGTGTTGGAAAAAATCAAGAACGAGCCATATTTCAAATGGCCAAACAAGATGAGTAGAGACCCCTTAAGGCGTAATCAAAGTCTTCATTGTCAGTACCATCAAGAGCGAGGACATACCACTGAGGATTGTCGCACATTATGGAATCATTTGGAGTAGCTAGTTAAGGAAGGAAGGTTACAGCATCTCTTGTGTAGCCCAATCAGGCAGGGAAACTAGTCAAGGTTTGGAACTCAAGGGAATGCTTCTACAAGGCCCCCCTAGGCACCATCAATGTCATCTTTGTTGCACTAGGGAGGACTGGCTCCCAACCCTCCAGAGTGACGTCTATAGCTCGTTTTCCAGCCGAGGACATTAATTCTGGCCCGAAGAGGCCTAAAGTAGAAGTTTGACCAGCATTGAGTTCTCGGACGAAGATAAGGTAAGAACCATCTAGCCGCATGATGATGTTTTGGTGGTAACTCTCAGAATAAGATGGCATGATGTAAAGAGGGTATTGGTGGATCAGGGCAGCGGTGCAGAGATCATGTATCATGATTTGTACAAGGGGCTGAACCTAACAACCGAGGATTTGACAGCTTATAATTCTCCACTAGTGAGTTTTGATGGGAAAGTTGTTATTCCTAAGGGACAGATAAGATTGCCCGTACAGGGAGGTTCAGAGGTGGTTGAAGTGGACTTTATTGTAGTTGATGCTTTCTCTCCCTACACGGCCATTATTGCCAGACCCTGGCTTCATGCACTAGGGGCTGTTTCTTCAACTCTGCATCAAAAGGTGAAATACCCATCAGGAGACCGAATCGAGGAAGTGGTTGGGGAATAATCCATAGCTCGGTAGTGCCTCGTATCTGCAATCTTGCATCAACCAATGGCGAAGTCCTCGGCCTCAGTTAATGATGGTTTATAGCAATCAAAGTCTACGAAGTTACCTGCTAACGTGCCAGCTGAGGAGGCTAAATGTGAAGATCTTGAGAGATTTACCATAAAGGACGATCCGGAGAAGTTTTTCTAAGTTAGTGCTTAGTTGCCATGTCAGGAAAAGAGGTAACTAATGGAATTCTTTAGGAAAAATATGGATGTATTTGCCTGGAATGCCTACGAAGCCCCAGGGGTGGATTCGAGCTTCATATGCCATCATCTGAATGTAAATTCATCTGTCACCCCTTAGAAGCAACCACTTCGGCGTTCATTCAAGGAACACTCTGATGCTGTCAAGGATGAGGTAACGAAGCTTAAACAGGCTGGGGCTATAAAAGAGGTTTTTTATCTGAAGTGGTTGGCTAACATAGTGGTGGTAAAAAAGAAGATAGGAAAATGGCGTGTATGCGTAGATTTTACAGACTTAAATAAAGCTGGCCCAAAGGACCCTTTCCCTATGCCTCAGATTGACTAGTTGGTGGATGCGACTGTGGGCCATCCTAGGATGAGCTTTCTCGATGCTTTTCAAGGATATCATCAGATACTTTTGGCTGCGGATGACTTAAGAGAAGACAACTTTTGTTACTCCTATTGGGAATTATCATTATAAGTGATACCTTTCGGTTTGAAAAATGCAGGGGCTACCTATCAGAGGATGATGACCAGAATGTTTGAGCCTCAGTTAGGGAAGAACATCGAGATTTATATTGATAACATGGTGGTGAAGAGCAAGGTAGAGTTTGATCATGTTAGTGACCTTGGTAATATTTTTGATATTTTGAGAAGACACAAGTTAAAACTTAATGCCTCCAAGTGTTCTTTTGGTGTAGGATCAGGGAAGTTCCTGGGCTATATGGTCATACACCGTGAAATTGAAGTCAACCCTGATCAGATTAAGGCAATTAACAACCTGCAACCACCTCGGAATCCCAAGGAAGTTCAGAGACTTACAGGGATGACTGATGCTTTAAACCGATTCATATCTAGGTCAGCTAATAGGTGTAGACCTTTCTTTCAGTTATTAAACAAATGGAAGGGTTTTGAATGGACCAAGGAGTTTGTCTTGGCTTTCCAGCAGTTGAAAGATTATCTTTCTTGGCCTCTCATTATGTCCAGACCTGAGGTAGATGAGGTTTTGTTTGCCTCCATTGCGATGGCCTCCCATGCAGTGAGTCTGGTGCTAATACGTATCGATAATGGTGTACAGAGACCAGTCTACTACGTGAGTAAATCATTGCATGAGGCCGAGGTTCGTTACTTACCGCTAGAGAGGGCTATTTTGGTTGTGGTGCATGCTACACGTAAGCTTCCCCATTATTTTTAGTCACATACAGTCATCGTCTTGACCCAACTCCCACTTAAATCTTTACTACGAAGCACGGATTATACAGGAAGAATTGCAAAGTGGGGTACGATTATAGGGTCTTTTGACATCAAATACATGCCACGCACTTATGTCAAGGGTCAGGTTCTTGCCAACCTGGTTGCTGAATTTACTGAATCTTTGGAAGAAGAAAAGACAGAAGAGCAAAACATGGATGGAAAATCGGTTGGAATGATCTCCGTACAAGGACCTGCACCTTGGAGAGTCTATGTTGATGGTGCAGCAAACCATAAGGGATTTGGTGTGGGGCCTAGTCTTAATATCTCCAAAGAGCATTACGATTGAAAAATCCTTAAGACTGGATTTTTTAGCTACAAACAATGAAGCTAAATACGAAACTCTGTTGGAAGGGATGATAATGGTACAAAAAATGGATGGAAAGGCAGTGGAATTGATCTCTGATTCAAGATTGGTTGTTGGCCAAGTCCAAGGAGAGTTGGAAGTTAGAGATCCCAGAATACAAGAATACTTAAACCAGGTTAGATATTTACAGTCTAAGTTTGAATCTTTTAATTTATCACAAGTCCCTAGAAGTAAATATACACATGCGGACTCTCTGGCTACATTGGCAACCTCCTCGGCTCAAAGTTTACCTCGGATAATTCTCGTAGAAGACCTATGTAAACCTATCGAGACAAGAAGGACTGTAGCCCATATACATCAAATAAGGGCTGCTCCTAGTTGGATGGACACTATTATGTCGTTCCTCAGGGAAGATGTCTTGCCAGAAGATAAGTTCGAGGCTAACAAAATGCAAAGGAAAGCTCCTCAGTTCTGGCTATCCAAGGACTAGAAGTTGTATAAGAGGTCTTTTTCTGGCCCATATCTGTTGTGTGTACACCCACAGGCAGTAAAGCCAATCCTAGAAGAATTGCATAAAGGAATTTGCGGAAGTCATACGGGGGGTAGGTCTTTATCACATAGAGCCCTAACGCAAGGCTATTTGTGGCCGAGGATGTAGAAAGAAGCAGAAGAATATGTAAAGAAGTGTGATCAGTGTCAGAGGTTTGCCCAAAACATTCATCAACCTGGTGGAATCCTTAATCCTTTCTCCAGTCCTTGGCCTTTCGCTCAGTGGGGATTGGATATTGTTGGCCCTTTCCCTAAAGCAGCAGGAAATAGGAGGTATTTACTGGTCAACACGGACTACTTTACCAAGTGGGTCGAAGTTGAACCATTGGCCAATATTAGGGACGTGGATGCCAAACGGTTTATTTGGAAAAACATTGTAACTAGGTTCGGAATTCCTCGCACCCTCATCTCGGACAATGGTTTGCAATTTGATAGCAAAGCCTTTAGGAGATATTGCTGTGACTTAGGCATAACAAATAGATACTCCACCCCGGCATATCCCCAAGGTAATGGACAAGTTGAAGCTGTCAATAAGGTCATAGTAAATGGACTTAAAAAGAGGCTGGATGATGCTAAGGGGAAATGGGTTGAAGAGCTGCCACACGTTCTGTGGACTTATCGAACCACGCCTCGTAGATCCATAAGGGAAACGCCTTTTTCAATGACATATGGGGTCGAGACTGTTATTCATCTGGAAACTGGATTTCCTACTCTATGAACAAATTCCTTCACTCCGAGTAGTAATGATGGATTATTGGAGAAGAGTTTAGATTTAATTGAAGAACGAAGGGAAAATGCCATGGTCCAGTTGGCATATTATCAACATAAGCTCAAGTAGGGGTATGATACTAATGTGAAGCTAAGGCCACTAGCGGTAGAAGATTTAGTCTTAAGAAAGGTTGTGGGAACTTCCAAAAACCCAGCATGAGAGAAATTAGGACCCAACTAGGAGGGGCCATATCGTATAACATCAGTGGCTGGTATGGGCGCGTATTATCTTGAAGATCTAAAGGAAAGGGTTGTACCTCGCCCCTGGAATGTAAATAATCTTAGGAGATATTATTATTAATACAAGTTTTCTTCACCTTATCCGGGTTTGTGATATAATTTATTGGGCGTCTTCACTATCATTCTAAATATCAAATAGAACCTTGGTCATGCCTGAATCCTTGGACCACATACCTTGGAAAAATTGATATCTTTTAATTAATTTCCTAAGTGTTTAGCAGAACCTCAGCTATACCTGGTTTCTCGGACCATCTGCTTTGAGAAAATTAACACATTATGACATCATTCTAAATATCAAACAAAACCTTAGTCATGCCTGGATCCTCGGACCACATACCTTGAAAAAATTGATATCTTTTAATTAATTTCCTAAGTGTTAAGCAGAATCTCAGCTATGCCTGGTTCCTCGGACCATCTGCTTTGAGAAAATTAACATAGTATGGCATTATTCTAAATATCAAACAGAACATTGGTCATGCCTGGATCCTCGGATCACATACCTTGGAAAAATTGATTTCTTTTAATTAATTTCCTAAGTGTTAAGCAGAACCTCAGCTATGCCTGGTTCCTCGGATCATCTGCTTTGGGAAAATTAACACAGTATGGCATCATTCTAAATATCAAACAAGAACCTTGGTCATGCCTGGATCCTCGGACCACATACCTTAGAAAAATTGATATCTTTTAATTAATTTTCTAAGTGTTAAACAGAAACTAAGTCATGTCAGGTTCCTCGGACCATAAACTCAGTGGAAATTAATACATTCTGGCATCTATTGAAGTGTTGGTCAAGCATTAGCCCAAGCATTAAAAAGGAGCAAACTCCTGATTCCCTTCTTGGGTCACCTGGTTTGTTATCACCCAATAAAGATGTAAACCAAAGTCCATGAGCATCACTTAAAGCATTTTAGGATGCCTTGGACTTGGTTGTTGTTTGATCAACACTTGAATGTTTTTCTTAAGGTTAGTAAACTTGTTAAAGTTGGTAAATCCAAGGTATGTATTGACAATACTGTGAATTTGATAGTCTTGATCTACTTTGATTCTCAATTAAAAATATGTGAAAATTGTATTTTCCCTTATGTAAGCAACCTCGCATTTTTATAGCATATTACTATGTTCAATTGAGGAATAATCAAAATGAAAATTGCATAAGTGAAGAAAATAACTCATATAAATTTGGGAAAGTAAAGTGCACATTTCATTAAAACATGTCTTAAAGAAGGGAAATTACAATATAGAAATTGCAATTACATTATAAAAATAAGGATTCATCATTTCAACTTTAACTGAAACCCAGCCTTGGAGGTCTTGTCAGCTTGATTAGCTGCTTCAGTAGAAGTCACCTTCTCTTTCTCCTTAGGATCTTCCTTGGCAGGCATGGTGACTAAAGCTAAGACCAGTTTAAAACTTTGGGAAGTTGCCCCATCTTGTGGAATCTCTATAATTTTATCCAAGGGCCTACCCACATCAGAGGAGGTTTCCTTGGGAGCCTCAGATTCTTTTACTTGCTTCTGCTGATTGGGAAGAGGAGGACATTGAGGCTGTGTCTCTCCAACAGAGTCAACAATTATAGAGGCTACTTCACCTTGAGTGGAAGGAAGGTCCGAGGCTCATATGGCTAGGGGGTAGTAAATTTTCTCTGGTTTTCTTAGTTCAGAAGAAGCCTCAACCCCAGCTTGGTTGAGGGCTTCATCCTAAGTCTGAGCGCAATAGGTTCGACACACTGCTGGGACCTCTACCCTAAGGGTTTCCTTGATCTTGGCTACTCCGATGTCATAACCGTGCTGCTCAGCACCATCCCTAGCCTTCTTGGCCTCCTCTCTTGCTTTCTCAGCCTCCTTTTTAGACTTCTTGGCCTGATCTTTCTACTTTTGGACTTCAGCTAACTTCTTCTGAAGGATTATTATTTGCTCTTTAGAAGAAGCCAACTGTTCCTTGGCATCACGCAAGAGCAGCCTTTGATCCTCGGCTTGCTTTTGAGCGCCCTCCAAAGCCGAGTTAGCACTTCTTCTTGCTTGATCCTCCTCTTTCAGCTTCTTCCTCAGATCCTTGTTGGATTGGTCGGCAATATTAAATGACTTTATAGCTGCCACGCGCCTAGACTTCTCATCGTCTAGCTGCCGGTAGCAGGAATTGGTTATCTCCTCGACCCTAAAAGTAGCTTGGACAGCCTGAAAGAAAAGGGCAGTCACTTTTTGAGGTTTAAAAAAAAAAAAAATGCTGCGTACCATGCCCAAATATCTTTTAAGGTTAAGGAAAACCTCTGGCCTCCTGATAGACCACAGCTCGGCCATATCAGTGGGGAGTAGTAAAGCCTCCTCCAAAGCCAAGGCCACATGGCATCCAATGCCTCCATGGAAATCCCTGATGGATGCATTATCCCTCAAGGGCTCAACATTGATCATTGGAGCTGGAAGCCAGGCCTAAGGCTAAGGTGGCTGACTGTCTCTCCTCTCTGAGCCCCCTGCCTTGCTTGTCCAGTCTTTTGCTGCTTTACAGCCCGTTGAGTCTCTTCTTTAGGTGTATAGCGAGATCTCCCAGCCTCCAATATGTCCTTACCCTTTTGCTCTCTCTTCCTCTTCGGTTCAACAAGTTCAACCCTGGGTGGCAAAGATGGCTGAGGAGGAGGGAGAGGAAGTTTGGGAGAAAGAGGAGAAAGTCTGGACTGAGTTGGCTCCACAAGTGCATCCTTTCTGGGCTAGGACTCTATTAATTCCAACAAACTTTTCTTAGATTTACTTTGGATACCCATCTCGTGCAAAGCGTTGATACCTACTTCTTGTTGATGGTCAAGGTCAGCTAATGTACTCTCGAGGGATAGAGATCAGTTGAACACCTTAAATTCGTCCTGGGAGTCTAACAAATTTACAATTCCCTCTGGTTCTTCTTTTTCTTCTTCTTCTACTACTTCTTCTTCTTCTTCTCCTTCCTTAACAACGGGTTGGGATGAGGATGCTCCTACTGAAGGGATACCCACAAATAGCGGCTGAGTAAAAGGTGTACCCTCTGGGATTGGAACGCCCTCAGGAACGACGAATCCTTCGTAGGCCACACTAACATGGGGAAGACAAGGATCGTTGGCTTTTATTACACACTTGAGAGCTTGAAATCCGCGGGAAATAGGCTGGTACCCAAGGATTATGTGTGCTGCTCGTAATTGGTTGTCGGCTTCGTTTACAAACACCTTAGACCGTAGAATTTTGTCTAGAGTCTCTCTGTTGACTAGGTTGAGCCGAGGTGTGTTAGAACGTCTGTCTGCAAAATCATTAAAACCGAAGGAAAATTTTGTCAAAAGCAAAGACGGTGTAAAATAAAAGGGAAATATGAGCCAAGGTGCATAAATTTACGACTAGACCCCCACCTAGTGTTCCCTCCTTAGTCGGACAGGGTAGGCCGTCATGCCATTCCCCAGAAAAGATTAAAAAATCTTCCTTTAACCCCTTGTTTGATGTAGGGAGGCATTGGATTAGCCTTACTTTGGGATACCTTGATTTAAGGTAGTATCCATGTCCCTTTAAATGATGTAGATTGTATACCCAGTTGACATCAAGGTGTGTCAATTCCAGGTTCATTCTCTCGTTTAGGGCTTCTATACTCCCTCATACTCTGAACATATTTGGGGCGCATTGTGTGGGGGATAGTCTAAAGAACCTAAGGTAGTTCCTTGTGATATTACCCATAGGGATGGTCATTCCTCCCTCTATGAAAGCGATCATTGGGATGACCACCTCAACCTCTTTCCTATCGTCTCTACCCATTACCCTTGGGCAGCGTATCTCATGCCCACTGTTGGTGGGATCCTGTACTTAGTCCTAAATCTCTCTATATCCTCCTCGGATTCAACTAAACGCTTAAAGCTACCCATTTTTAAAGAAGTTTTGAAGAGAAATCAACAAGTTTTAAATGAAAAATAGAGTCGAAAAGAAAAAAGGGTGATGAAAAGAGAATATATGGAAAGAAACAAAACTAAGATGGTTCGAAGAAACTTACAGGTTTGAAAAGAAGGTCCTCGGGCAAATTTTTGGTATTTGTGGACGCACAAGAAAGTGAGAGAAAGTGGCAGGTTCAGTGTACGAGCTCTAGAATTGTGTGATTGATGGAAGTAGGGAAAGGAATTGATTTGAAAAGCTATTTATAATGGCAAGGAAGTTACAAGTGGGAAAATTCCCATTCGTAACCCCAGGAAATTCTACACCGTTAGATTTGCATCGTGCCGTTGAACGTAGGGGACAGAAGTGCCGCCAAAATTTAATAAGGGCGCGCTCTGGACGCCAAAGCGTCAGGAGCGTGCCTTGAACAAGTAAAAAGGCATTTGGGAGTTCGTATAGACGTGGTGTAACCATAAATAGGATGGGCTGATGATATGAAAATCCTTCTTTCCTCCCGAGGAGTAGAAAAGTAAGATTTTGAGGGGCTATTATGGGGGCCAGATTGCCAGAAAGTACTGATAAAATTGTATATATTGGGCCTATGGCCCAATCCGAGGATATTTACTTGTCCGAGGATGATCAAGCAACGTTATTATGGGAATGGTAGAACTAGAAGAGATAAGGATTGAACATGATAGTCCAAAAGATGTCCGAGAAGAGAAGTCATATAAGAAATGTGGATCCAAGATCAGTAGGAATGTCCTACCGTCCTAAACATCCTACCAGTTTGCATCACAATTAGAAGTCAGACGTTGGATAGGAAAGGAGTAGAGGAATGCAACAAATATCTACAAAAACTGCTACCTCCGCATTAAATGTACTGTACCTAACTCCCTGGCCGCATTAATGTAGAGGTGATACCTGAACAGTATAATTCAGCCTTACAGCTACTAGATGGAGATGGATGGAAGGTGCTGATGGGACAAGTATCAAGATCGACCATCTTGGATGCACGTGGCAAGTGGAAATGAGGAAGAAGGAGAGTATATAATGAGAGAATGGAGACAAGATAAGGGGATCGGAAATTGAGGAGAGGAAGGACGGTAACATCTAAGAATGAAGCTTGTAGTAAAATTTGAGAAGAATATATAAGAACAGACCACCTCACAAATTGCCAAGGACAATTTGTCTCCAAAACAACCCTTTTTCTGTCCAATCTCTTAACATTTAGCTCCCTTATAGTGTCTGTTTGATCAACTAAGGCTCAATATTCAACTCATTCTCTACAAATTCATTGTTTTGGGCTTTTTGGACCTAAATCCATCCACGTAGTGGGCTTGGAATTCAAATCTGGTCCCTACAATTTCTTTTCTCTTCTTTTTTTTGATGGAATATATAGATGATTTCTATTCCTTCATGTTGGTTTGTTAAAGAAAAAATACAAATTATTTGTCCCACTTTATTGGTTTTTTTACTTTATATTCTTCCAATAACTTTTTTTAAGAGAGAGTTTCAATCTATAGCGTCATCTGTTGATAATAGCTTTTTATCATCAGATTAAGTCACCAATCAGTTTTTGAGGTAAGTGAAAGATTAAACCCACGATCTCTTATTCAAGAATTAGAAACTTTATCACTTGAGCTAACTACCAATAACATGGATAGCTTATTCTCGTTAGAACACCACAAAATGTAACCTGTCTATGCAATGGGCGATGTATACTTTTTTTTTTTATGAAGTGGGCGATGTATACTTTA
Source organism: Quercus ilex subsp. ballota (assembly GCA_032727855.1). Taxonomy (NCBI): domain Eukaryota; kingdom Viridiplantae; phylum Streptophyta; class Magnoliopsida; order Fagales; family Fagaceae; genus Quercus; species Quercus ilex. Next base: position 31,373,101 of record CM064919.1, read on the forward strand.
TAACAGAGGGACGTGCAATAATTACTACAGAAGAGCCAAATCCTTGCACTTTGATGGTGGACCCGCAGCAATATGCCCACCCACGAGCCCATTATCCTCTCTCTCGTCCCGATCTCCATTGCGTTATGTCATTTCGTTCACCCCTTTATACTCAAAACAAAGTTAGGAGTAGAACATGATAAAAATATTCCACTGACGTGTGATGAGAGCACATTTCTGAAAACTAGAAACCCTATCTGGGTCCATTGGTACTTGGCGTCAATTGCCTTGCATTATAACCTACGAAAAATGATGGACATGATCCGTATTGGTGCGCAGAATCAGCTTCAAGTCTCTCATAAAAAAGAATCACCTCATTTCCCTCTTCCTTCAAAAGCTGAACCATATCCAGATATCCTCCTTTTTTTGCTACCTAAATTTATCTCAGTATAATAAAAAAGAAAATAAAATTTGATGTTGTTCGCTTTATTAATGTTACTAATTAATGGGATAATAATATTATTATAACTAGACAATACCAAGGCTTGACTACAATAATTAACTGATTAAGCTGTGTTTTTTAACTGGATCCTTTTAAAAACAATAAACCTACTGATGCAAAGAAAGAATTTAATAATTCTAAATAAAATTTTCATTTTGATTCTTTAGAGTAAAATCAAGTTGAACACAATGATGCCAAGAGTATTGTTCCTAAACTGGCTTTTTTTTTGGGTTTTTTTTGACTGAAAATATCTAAAGATTAAATCTCTCCTCACTTAAATATTGAATTAATAAAAAAAAGAGGTTAAACACGAATACACGATGATTGGATGACTTTGAAAATTGAGAACCATGTGATACATATTATTTTTCTTATGTTAATTATTGTACAAATATATAGTTTTATACCTTTAAAATAGTGATATAGTTATACCTTTAGAAGAAAATCAGGTTAAACATAGTGAGCGTTTGGATACTAATGAAACCCACGTCTGTGTTTTCTATTTCACGTTTCAGACTTTTTTTTTTTCAAGCGTTTGAGAGAGTAACGCGGCACTGTGCGGCTACTGTTCACAAACAGTAGCCGCACTTGTTGACTTTTTGTCTATGAACAGTGCACAGATGCACTGTTCATGAATCCACAAATTTCTCTTTTCAGCAACTTTTTCATTAAAAATGGATCTCATGGCACTATTCACACATTTAAAAATTATTTTGTTACAGTGTTTTCAGTTTTCAGCTGTATCCAAACGGACCCATAATGATCTCAAGAGTTTTGTACTTTACCTGATTTTTTTTGTATTTTTATTAAAAGTATCTAAAGTTTAAATCTCTCATCACTTAAGTGTGGAATTATAAAAGGAAAAGTAAAAGAAAAAAGATTTAACACAGCGACTTTGAAAATTGAGTGCTATATGATACAAATTATTTTGCTTATGCTAATTATTTTACAAAACTATAGTTATACCTTTAAAATGGATATTTTAAAAAAAATTTATACCTCAAATTTTCATATGAAAAACTAAACTGAGACAAACGGAGTGACTTCGTGAAAGATGCAAATGAAGATTCAAAGAAAAAAGTTTACTAAAAAAAAGCCTTTGAGAACATGAAACAAGTCATATAAACTAAAAAAAAAAATTGGAAAATGAGTAACGAGCGAGCACATAATAACAAGAATATTATAAATTGATTTATTTTTCAACGTTAATAACATAACATGATAGAGTAGAATACATTACAATTTACAAATGGCAAGGAAGAAAGATTTCTTCAACCACCAAGCCTTATTTGAACTTCATTTTCTCCAATGGGAAGCGTGGCATGATCTAAAGGAGGAATGCTATATAGTAAATATATCACCAATTCTTTCTACAGAAAATTTCTCAGCCTTGAAATTTAACTGACAAAGAATTAAGAGAGAGAGAGAGCCACTATGACCCACCACTTAAAAACAGTTAATAAAATGCGTCTAGAAGAAGCATAAGAGAGAAGTAAGGAAAATAACAATGGAGGAAACAAATGGGTTCAATCTCAAATGCAGAGAATTAGATATGGTAGACCCTGGAGGGTAGTAATAGTAATATGGAAAGTAAGGAACAATTGGGTTTGGGGGTGATAGGTACGGTTTTGGTCCATTTGGTGGAAATGGTTCCACTGTAGGCCCTGATGGTGGTGATGGTGTGTAACAATTACCAGGACACGGAACTTGTGGTGGCGGCGGGCATTCCTGGAGTTCTGGTGGCGGCAGAGCAGGCGGTGGCGGTGGCGGGTACTCAACCACTGGTGGTGGTGGTGGTGGTGTTGATGGCACAGGACATGGGTTTTCACATTCATTGCACACTGTGCATGCTATTTGGTCTTTTTTGGACACTGTTTGGTTTTTATTGGAATCTGCTGTTGTTGTTGTTGTTGGAGATGATGGTGTGGCTAAGGAGAGGTTGCAGTGTAATATGATGAGAAGGAGAGTGAAAAGTGAAGGTAACATTTTTGTGGGGCTCGCAATTCCTTTGTTTGAATACTGTTTCATCAAATTTCAGACCAAAGTGGTAGAAAGAGTGAGGAATTGGGTTGAGGGAGAGAAATATAAAGACAATGTGGGCTTGGTTGTGACGGAGAGGGAGAGGGAGATGAGTGTGCATGTGTTTTGGTGACCGCACCATTTGTCGGTGTTTTATCTTCTATGGTATTGGTACCACCAGCGTTAGTAACAAACAAAATCAACAAAAATTATTAATCCTAAAAGATAGAAAAAGAAGATTGCCCTAATTTCATCCTCATTTTGCATGATTTTTTTATCATTACAAGAGAACAAACAGAACTGACGCAGCGTCGACTGCTTGAAGTGCTTGGTCCTACTAGTAATTCTTATGTGAAAAACAATGTTGTTAAATTCTACAAAACTGCAAGTGAATGCAGTTTGTCAATTTCTCATCACTGCATCTCAAACCCTCTTTTTCTTTAAAAATAGAAATGTCTTAAAAAGATTTATGTTAATAATAAAACATTTAAGGACAAAACTTAAGTTTCTTAGGTACGTATAGACATATACTACCTCCGTCCCATTTTTTTTGTCCTCTATTCCATTTTGAGATGTCCCAAAATATTGTCCTGTTTCTAAAAATAAAAGTCATTAATTTACTAATGTTCCTATTATACCCCTATTAATTTACTAATTCAATTTTTTGATAAATTTTTTTAAGGGTAGTTTTGGAAACTTATACATTTTTAAAAGATAAACAAGACAATAAATGATGTTCCCTTAAAAAGTTTGACTTTTCAAACAGGACAAAAAAAATGGGACGGAGGGAGTAATATTGTGGGAGGGGTAAGATCCGAGTATGGAATGGAGCCCGTGGGCCAAGTTCGAGAAAGGGGAAGGGTCCATCCACGCACTACTCTTTACCTAACATGTGGGTGAGAATCTAAGGAGGGACCACGAAGAGGTTGACCTTCCAAGGAGTCCGAAGGGCAATTAGTGTTCCTTGGGAATTGCTAAACAGGCCACTTGCACTAGATGACCAAAGGCCGAAGAAGATGGTAGAGATGTGCGAGCAAATAAGAAGTGAAGTATCCAGATAGACAAAGTGACTATCACTCCCGCATTCAATGCATTGCACACTCTACCACTTTCAGCAAAACCTTGATGAGATAAGCATCTAAAGAAAGGTCAGTGACTCTACAAGTGGAGGGCTCAAATGCAATTCAGCTAACTATATATAGAAATGAAGTACCCAACAGAAAGGGGACGAAAGATTGAAAGGAAATATTGATATTTTGTAACACTATCTTGTAATCAAGATTTGAACAATCTATAAACAAATGCTCTTCGGTCAGACTCGAGGAAGTGTTAATTCTGGAAATCTGTTCTTCTATTTTGAATCGTTTAGCTTTTACCATCCACCTAAAGCTAAAATCATACTAACACATTGAAGTTGACCTCAAAAGCCCATTTCTATAACAAATTGATTGTATTGGGCCGTCTAACCTAAATTCTCTGCTCTAAGTGGGCTTAGCTTGTTGGGATCGCCTACAAATACATTTTTTAAATTAAATTTAAACACATGACTATATTGATCAATACAATATAAATCATGTTAACTTTATTAAAGAGAAGTAAATACAATTCAAGTATTAAGAAATATAATGTATAAAATTTGCCCAAACTTTAAATGTGTCATGGCGACTCTAGTTGTCTTTGAAACTTCGACGCTCATTTTATTACTTTTTAAGAGGGATTTAAGCATACAACTCTAAACGGGTAAGATTAGCCATTTATAACCTCAAAAGTTGCCTCCATTAAACACATCTGCAATTGAAATGCCAATGCTTCTTTAATACTAAGAAATTTCGTGACAACAAAGGTCACAATTAGAACTTCATAGCTACTACACTAATTGAATATAATAATAAGGCAAAGTTTCGATTTAATTTGGTTCGAACCCCATCTCTTCATCCCCCATTATATACTATCTACTTATCTTAAAAATAACTATATACAACCCATTTTATCTTTAAAATAAAATTAAATAAAAGAGAACAAATTTTACCATGGGAATGGATGAACCAACCACATTAAATTTTAAAGATCTTGACCTCGTGACTGTTTTTAATATACTTAAACCAATGTGCGAGTAGATCAGTCACAAGATCCAAAGTACTGAAGAAAAATAACGTGTCCTTTTTCTTTTTTGGAGAAAAATAACGTGTAACTAAGCCCATAACGTGAGCGAGATATCTGGCCTACCAAAGAATAAAATAAAATGAAAGGACCAAGATTCAAACAAATGAGTTGATGTTGTAAATGAGCTTAAGTGAAGGAAAGTGGGCCTCAAAAATAGATTTTTGAGTTAATCAGAAATAAAGGGCCGTTTGTGGTTAGTTATTGTAGTAATGTTGTTTCAGTGTTGTGAAAATACGTATTTTGTTGTTTATTTGGGTGCTATTAATGGATACTATATAGCACCCGTTAATGTGATAAAATTAAAAATAAACTACTCACTTTTTTTTAGGGACGTGAAAAAAACTGAATATGCATTAAATGTGTGTCAGTTTAGATAGAGAAAGTCAAATTATTTTGTGATAAATCACAGTTGAAAAATAAAACTTTGTCAATTTCCAATGCAGTGAGATTTGTGATAAGTAATAAATGTTCCACAACTAGTTCATTAACAGTTGCTGGCCGGCACCTGTTAACAAAGTCTAATAATCAAAACTATTGTTTAAACCACTCAACCAAACAGCCCCAAAATTTTCCACAATGTACATAACCCCTCACAAATGAATGCAAATTTTCTATCTCACTTTTTGTGTTTCACCTATACTCTACCAAACACAATATGTCACATGTGAGATTTTTTTTTTTACCTTTTAAACTTTGGTTATTTTTAAAAAAAACAAAAAAATAGTAAATTGTGATGAGTAGAATATAAAGTGAAATACAAAAAGTATGACAATTATTTATATTACCCACCACCTAAAAAAAAACACACATCTTTGATTTTGTTTGGTTTTAGTTGCCATCCTCGAGTTATTTCTATTTTCATTGAAATAATAATTCAAGATTCTATTTTTGAGAGTGAGGATATACATCAAGTAACAACAACTTTACAACATTCAAGTTAGATTTGCCTAGGGTAATGCTTGTTGGTATGGGTGTGTGTTCCAAACACTTTTATTCTTATTGATTTTCTAGCTATTGGAAATTTATGAGTAAAATAGCCGTTAGGCAGTTATGAGTAAAATAGCCGTTGGGCAATTATGAGAAAAATAGCCGTTGGGCAATTATTGATAATATAGCCGTTGGGCTTTTAAGGGTTATTAGTAACCAATAACTATAGACTATTATCTTCCCAAGTAGCCTTATATAATACTCATTATAACATATTTTTCAAAAGGGGGTCTTTTTACTACATTATGTTTTAGATATACACAATTCTACTATCTTTCTCTCCCACATATTTTTCTACAAGAATATTTGTTCTAAGGAAAGGCAATAGAGAGTTGTTCTTAAATCTTTTATGAGTGGAAGTGCGTACATCACAAAGGTCGACGCTATAGTCTAATCCTGGGGGGTTGTTTGGCCAAGAGAACCAATCGCATCAAGTTTTACTTTGGGTGGCACGAATCAACCTTTAAGGACAACGCTTTCGCAGCGTGATTCTATAGCACTGTGAGATTGTTCCTAATTTTACTTAAATTTATATTATCATTGCTTATTTACATTCTTGCTAATTATTTGGGATATTGTTTGTTATATCAAACTTGTTTATTCACTATTATTTTTCCAACAATCTTAAAAGTTGATTCCTTACTTCAAAATGGATAAACAAGTTGTTGATTCTCTTAAAGTCATTTCAGAAATTACCAAACTTGAACCTTTTGATGGAAATAATTTTAAACGTTGGAAAGAAAGGGTTTTGCCCATCTTGGAATTTACTGAAATTGATAGTGTTCTTCATGAACCTAAACCCGATGATCCCGAAAAATTAGCAAAGTGGTTAAAAATAAATAAATTATGTACACATACTATTAAGTGTGGTTTAGCTAATAAGTTATTTGATAATTATTGTCATTTTACTTGTGCTAAAGATTTATGGGATGAACTTAATGGTCGTTATGGGTTTGAGGATGAGGGTGCTAAAAAATTTGCTACAGCTAAATATATGTCTTTTCAAATGTGGGAAGAAAAAACTGTTTCTAGCCAAATTGAAGATTTTCAAAAATTAGTTGCTAACTTAGCCAAAGAGGGTGATAAGTTACCCTAAAGGTTTGTGGCTCATAGCCTTGTTTATAAGTTGCCGGACTCTTGGAAAGAGTATAAGCACCGGTATAACCATCATAGAACTTATTTAAATCTCCAACAAACTATTGTCGATATTCAAATAGAAGAGACTAATAGAATGTCCGAAATTTCTTTTAAGGCTAAGGAATTTACTTCCAAGGCTAATATTGTAGAGGGAGGACCCTTTAGACCTGCACAAAACAACAAGAAATATGATCCTAGAGGCAAAGGAAAGTTTTATAACAAAAATAACCCAAATCCTCAAATCCAAAAGAAAAAGGGTAATTGTTTCAACTGTGGTAAGACAGGTCACTATGCAGCAACTTGTAGAGTGAGGGGCAACTTCAAAACCAATAACAACAACAAGGGCTCAACATCAAACAAAGCAAATGTGGAGGAAACCGAAGAGGTCATTGCGGCAGTGGTGTCCGAGGCACATTTAGTCTCAAGTGTGAAAGGATGGGTAGTAGATTCAGCTTGCACAAGACATATTGGTGCATTCAAAGAAGAGTTTACTTCCACTCCAATAGTGGAAGGCACCGAGTTTGTTTATGTTGGGGACAATAGGCCTATACCAGTGAGAGGCAAAGGGAAGGTACTCTTGAAGCTAACTTCCGGTAAAACTCTTTCACTCACCAATGTCCTCCATATACCTCATTTTCGACACAATCTCATCTCGGTACGTTTGCTTGGTAAAGCTGGTATTAAAGTTCTATTTGATGGTGGCATAGTTACTTTATCTAAAAATGAAATCTTTGTTGGTAAAGGTTATGATAATGATGGTCTTTTTGTACTTAATGTTGATCAAGTCATTAATGAAAATGGTTCATCTTCTTATGCTTACTTGGTTGATTCTATTGATGTGTGGTATGGTAGACTTGGACATATAAATCTTGGTTACATAAAGAAAATGAAAGAATGTGGAATCATAAACTCACTAAGTGAAGCAAACATGGAAAAATGTGAAATCTGTGCCGAAACTAAAATCACCAAGAAACCTTGTAAATCTGTAACAAGAGAATCCGAACTCCTTAGTTTGGTACATAGTGACTTGGGTGATTTAAAACACACTATGACTAGAGGTGGTAAAAAATTTTATGTAATCTTTGTTGATGACCATTCTAGATTCACTAAACTTTATTTACTAAGAACCAAAAATGAAGTTTTGGAAATGTTTATAAAGTATAAAAATGAAGTTGAGAACTAAAAGAATAAAAGGATTAAAAGACTTAGAACTGATAGAGGAGGTGAATATGAGTCTAACTCTTCTAAAGAATTTTGTGAACAAAATGGCATAATTCATGAGGTAACTCCTCCTTATTCACCTGAATCTAATGGAATAGCTGAACGAAAAAATAGAACTCTTAAAGAGATAATGAATGCTATGCTTGTTAGTTCTGGGCTATCTTCCAATATGTGGGGGGAAGCCATTCTTTCGGCTTGCCATATACAGAATAAGGTACCTCATAAGAAAACTGGTAAAACTCCTTATGAACTTTGGGAAAGACGTAAGCCTAACTTGGAATACCTTAAAGTGTGGGGGTGTTTGGCTAAGGTTATGCTACCTGAGCCTAAAAAGAGAAAACTTGGTTCTCAAACATGTGATTGTGTGTTTATTGGATATGCTAGCAATAGTTCATGTTATAGATTTCTAGTTATCAAGAGTGATATTTTAGAATCTTACACTATTATTGAATCTGAAAATGCTATATTCTTTGAACATTTGTTTCCTTTAAAAAATAAGGAAAAAGTATTGCATAAATCTATTGATACTTCTAATGATCTTGTTGATGACATGCAAGAATTAAGGAGTAAGCGAGCTAGGAAGGAAAAGAGTTACGGTAACAATTTCCTTGCCTATATTGTTGAAAATGAACTTGTAAGTTATTATGATGCAATTAAATCTATTGATGCACCATTTTGGTGGAAGCTATTAATGGTGAATTAGATTCTATTATGTCTAATCATACTTGGGAATTAGTTGAGCTTCCTCCTAAGGTTAAGCCTATTGGTTGCAAATGGATATTTAAAAGGAAATTAAAACCGGATGGTACAATAGATAAGTATAAAGCACGCTTAGTAGCTAAGGGCTATAAGCAAAAACATAATGTTGATTATTTTGATACTTATTCTTCGATTACTAGAATTGCATCTATAAGAATTTTGTTTGCCATTGCATCTATTCACAAACTTGTTATACATCAAATGGATGTTAAAACTGCCTTTTTAAATGGTGATTTAGAGGAAGAAATTTATATGGAGCAACCCGAGGGTTATGTTGTCCATGGACAAGAACACAAAGTTTGCAAATTGGTTAAATCCTTGTATGGATTAAAACAAGCACGTAAACAATGGCATGAGAAATTTGATAATATGATGCTTATACATGGATATGTGATTAATGATGCGGATAAATGCATATATAGTAAGTTTAATAATAATGAATGTGTCATTATTTATTTATATGTTGATGACTTGCTTATATTTGGAACTAGTCATAATGTTGTGCATGATACTAAAAGTTTTCTTGCCTCTAAATTTGATATGAAAGATTTAGGCGAGGCAAATGTTATTTTGGGCATTAAGATCCTTAGGGACAATAATTGCATTATAATATCGCAATCTCATTATGTGGAGAAAATTCTTAAAAAATTTGAACATTTTGATATGTCACCTATGTCTACTCCATATGACTCAAAGGTGCGCTTAGTTAAAAATCGTGGTGATAGTGTTTCACAAAATAAATATGCATAAATTATTGGTAGTCTAATGTTTTTGACAAATTGTACTCGTCCTGATATTACATATGCTGTTGGTAGATTGAGTAGATACACTCATAATCCTAGTATTGAGCATTGGGATGCACTATCTAAATTATTGAGATATTTAAAGGGGACCTTTGATTTTGGTTTGTCATATTGTGGTTATCCTACTGTTTTAGAAGGATATTGTGATGCTAACTGGATTTCTGATACAGATGAGGTGAAGTCCACTAGTAGATATGTGTTTACACTAACTGGAGGGGCTATCTCTTGGAAGTCAACCAAGCAGACTTGCATAACGAGATCCACCATGGAAGCAGAGTTAGTGGCCTTAGAGAAGGCTGGGTCCGAAGCCGAATGGCTTAGGAGTGTATTAATTGATATACCTCTTTTTACTAACTCTATTGCTTCTGTTTGTATTCATTGTGATTGTCAGGCTGCCATAGCATGTGCTAAGAACAAAATTTATAATGGGAAAAGTCGACATATCCGATTAAGGCACAATATTGTGAGGCAGCTTATTGGTAATGGTGTTATGTCCTTGGACTTTGTGAGGTTAGAAAGGAACTTGGCCGATCCTTTAACCAAACCACTAGCAAGAAGGCTGGTGAGTGAGACATCTAGGGGGATTGGACTGATACCCAAGTTGTGACACTATGACTAATGCTCAACCTCTATGATGGGTGATTCCACGCAAGAGGTTAAATGGGTAGAGGTCATTAGTGGTCCACGGGCACTGTCATTTGTTATGTGTTTTCTGCTATCTCGGTAAGGAGATTAGTGATGAGTCCATCCCTATGGTGTGAGACAGTGCTAAGTTGCAGAATTTGGTGAGGATGAGCTTAGGCTCTTAATGGATCCATATCCCTACTTGTTGGGATGGGGTGTATCTGCACGCACTCCTGATGGATGCCACCGATTAAGTTGCAGATTGTTGGAGGTTGAGCTTTAGGCTCTTAATGGGTCCATACTCCCTACTTGTTGGGATGGGGTGTTCTGCATGCACTCCTGATGGATGCCACCTATATGTGAGTGGAAGTTGTGCCGCTTCCTATGAGATTTTTTGGGTAGGTCTCTAGAGCTCTCATGAAACCCAGTGGCGCATGGCCTGGATAAGGCGCCAACCCGCTAAAGAACAACCTTGATAAAGAAAGTTATGTGGGTGGTAAGTTTGGTTTACTAATAGCTTGGTTAAAAGAGTTTTAACTCCACCATTGTCTTTTAGTTCCTACTTATTTATCTTATGTATGGTTAAAACCTTCTGGTACCATATTGATGCATGCTTTCTTTAGTTGCGTGCCTTTCCTATTTTGTGTTTGTAACATGTGGGGGATTGTTGGTGTGGGTGTGTGTTCCAAACACTTTTATTCTTATTGATTTTCTAGCTGTTGGAAATTTATGAGTAAAATAGTCGTTAGGCAATTATGAGGAAAATAGCCGTTGGGCAATTATGAGAAAAATAGCCGTTGGGCAATTATTGATAATATAGGTGTTGGGCTTTTAAGGGTTATTAGTAACCAATAACTATAGACTATTATCTTCCCAAGTAGCCTATATAATACTCATTATAACATATTTTTCAAAAGGGGGTCTTTTTACTATATTATGTTTTAGATATACACAATTCTACCATCTTTCTCTTCCACATATTTTTCTACAAGAATATATGTTCTAAGGAATGGCAATAGAGGGTTGTTCTTAAACCTTTTGTGAGTGGAAGTGCGTACGTCACAAAGGTCGATGCTATAGTCTAATCCTGGGGGGTTGTTTGGCCAAGAGAATCAATCGCACCAAGTTTTACTTTGGGTGGCACGAATCAACCTTTAAGGACAACGCTTTCGCAGCGTGATTCTATAGCACTGTGAGATTGTTCCTAATTTTACTTAAATTTATATTATCATTGCTTATTTACATTCTTGCTAATTATTTGGGATATTGTTTGTTGTATCAAACTTGTTTATTCACTATTATTTTTCCAACAATGCTTATTATGATCTTAGTGTTGGCATATTTAGTGCCAAAATTTCATGTATATTTTCTTATTTGTATTTTGAATTTTTGACTGTAACTTTTACATTTGTAGGTTACTTTGTGTTTGGTTGAGAAGTCAAGAGCTGAAGTTAAAGTTGCTGCAAATGAAAATCTCATTTGAGGGAATTTTGCATGTTAAGCAAAGTATAGTTTTTGAAAAATAGTTATCTAGTGATCTTGTCCAACACTTGCCCCTCACTTGGTCAAGCAAGATTGCGAACCTAAGAAAAATTTGTTAGAGTCGCACTCTCCTATACCCATCCACTGAGCCCTTTCATATAAGGATCTTAACCCACTAGATTTTACACCAAATTCTCATATTGAAGAGCTAAAGAGCAACCCTTTAATTCTAAAGCAAAAACGCATTTGTTCTATCTACCTTCACCCTCTCAAATTTACAAATACTTTGAAAGGAGATTAATACTACACACATACAAGAACCTTTAGTGTTCTTTTTTGTTGTTTAGTGTTGAAAACCATTAGAGCAATCCCAAACCTTCAAAAGGTCTTAGAGTGACAAAGGAGACTTAGTGTTGCGATTAGCAACTCAATATATAGAAACCAGTGACGAGTAAGGAAAAAAGATTGGTACAATTAGTTGTGACATGAATAAAAACCTCGAATATGTTGTCATTTATATAGCTTTAAGGGTTTGTAAATGAGATGAATTTACAACTATCCTTGTTAATAAAATTAGCTCTAGACTCCAGAGAATTGTTTGCTCAGTTTTAAGTTTTTATCTTCATAAACACTTCGCCTTGTTTGATTTGAATTTGCTATTATAATCGTGTATCTATGCATATGTTAATTGGCTAATCGTAATAATAATTAAGACTTAATTGTGTAGATAAGTTAATATCGACATAAGCCATTAAATTCAAAAAATGGGGTGATCATGCTAAATCTTTGTTGCATTTCAAGACCCATTGCCGGGGCAGTGTCCGAAGATATGCTAATACCTTCACAACATTAATAATATTTTTTCTAAAACCTTTCATTAAAAAGAAGAAAAGAAAAACACCAGTAGATATATTGGCTTTTTAAAATTACAAAAGCCATTTTGTTTAGTACAACAATCAACACCTCAAAACCATTCACCACGAAGCTCTCTAAGAACCCGTCCGTGTGGAAGATCCGGGTCTCCACGCATAGCATTCTGCCTCCAAATCTGAACGGCTCTCTTAAGCGCCTCCTCCGCCGTGTCAAGCTGCTCCGGCCTCCACCCAATCACATCTCCCCCAACCTCAAATTTCGAAGCATTAGCTGTCCCATCAGTTACCCTTGTAATAGGCTTTCTCGTATCAACCATTTTGATCTCTGACAAAGGCGAGGCCTTGTGATGCTTGTAGTATTCTCTGTCATCTTCGGCTTGTCCCTCTCTGTCACTCTGCTCTTTTTCTATCTCCTCTGGCCATGGTGTGCCGTCAAGCCCTGCACAACTCACTCCTTCTAGGCTCGTTGCATGGCTACGCTTTTGCTGAGTGATGGGGTTCGAGGCTTGGCTCAAACCAGTGCTCTCTAGCCTCGGCGGTGAACCATAACTATAAGGCGTTCCAGGAGGCACTAATGGTCCCGTTTCTTTACTGGGTTTGAGTTCTATTTCTTGATTCTCAGTATCAGCATCCACCACGTTTCCTTGGCCCTGTGAATTTCATACATGAATTTGTGAATAACAAATTCTCAAACTTAATTTACATATTTCAAGTTTAAGCTCGGAAAGAAAAGAATCCTGAAAAGATCAAGTGCCTTCATTTGGTTTAACTTATGAAGTTATTGAGTTCGTTTATAAACTTATAAACTTATGTTAATGGTATAATTGACACTTTTCGAATATTGGAACAAATAAAAGATAAATAGAATGATTAAAATTGACACTTCATAAATTTTCCAAAAACAAGATTACAGTTGTACACTAGGTTTCAATTAAATTCAAACATATATATGTATTGCATTTTTTGATGATTAAAAAAATGGATAGGAGCTGATCTGAGTTGGCAATACATGTATATGTATTGCATTTAATTGATGATAACCTTTCTTCTCAAAAAAAAAAAAAAAATTTTGATGATAACCCTGTTTGTGTATGGTAGCACTGTTTATATTTTAATTTTCCCTAAATTTAATTAGAAACTTGATTTACCTAAATTTTAGCCTGGCATATTTAAATAAATTTATTATATCCATTCACTTTTTCTTTTCTTTTTCTTTCTTTTTTTGCTCAAGCGTGAATTATTTATAATAATTTGATTGTTAGAAATCTTTATTGAAAAGACTATAAAGTATGAGTTGAGATATGATAAAACTTTGAAGAATTAAGATAATTAAAAGATTAAAAATCAAAATTAGACCCAATTTAAAGAATGAAAATTATTATTTTTTAGCCAAGAAAGAATCTTACTTCGGGTTTTCTATAATGAACAGCAGGGCCAGCTTCAACCTCACCGGAGTGAATGGCAGGGTCAGCAGTGCGACCAGCCGAGGCTGAGGCAAGTCCTCTACGGAGAGCTTGTTTGTTGTTAGCTTGAGATAAAACCCAAGACCACCTGGTTGCTGTGCCTGCTAATCTTGATTGCATTTTGGCTTGCCTATTATTAATTTTTTGGGTTTCTTTGGTTTTGGTCTAATTGGGAAGTGGAGGATAAAAAATGGATCACAAGGTTTTGAAAGTAAAGAGAGTTATCTGATCCCATCAAAAAAAAAAAAATAAAGAGAGTTATCTGAAGAAGACACGTGTGTTAAGTAATGACGTGGAAGCAGTTAATAGTGCCTTGTTGTACTTTTATTTTGATGAGAGGCATCCAGAAGCGTGGAGATCTATTCCAGGCAAAAGCCTAGAAAGATGGAGAAATTGGCTCCACAGTATCTAGAAAGTAGAAAGTAGAGTAAGCTTTTGGAATGATATGGCAGGCTCTCGAAGATTTGGTCAGCTCTTAGTTCATGTCATGCTTTGCATCGATTAGTTTACATGATTGTATCTACTCATAAATTATAAATTATGTAATCTTATTTTTTAGGATAATTAAATTCAATTAGTACAACAAATAATTGAATACTTTCTTTTTTCTTTTGAAGAAGGAATCACTTTCATTCATAGATGAATAGAATCAAAATTCAATGCCTCCATAGCATGTAAAAATTCACGGATAGTGTGGAAAAATTTTAGATATATTTCTTTAAGTATTGTATAAGTTTTTTAATTAAAATACAATGCATCCATATTAGTAACAACCTGCAACCTAAAATTTGTTGTAAAAATATTGTAATTATAACATTTTTTTGCATGTATTTTGCATTAAATTAAAGATAGACTAGATCACAATAATCTCTAGTTTCTACTTCTAGATACCACTAGTACTATACTACAATCTATTCACTAGATCTAGCTTAGTAAAAAAATGAGATAATTTTAAGAGAAATACTATGTTCAGAATATTTTCACAACATTTTTGTGGTAAATCCTATAAATAGCAAGTTGTTACGAGTTATTATTGATGGTTAAAAAAATAATTTCAATAATAAATTTAAATTAAAACTAATAATAATTTACTATATAATTGATTGTAAAAATATTGTAAATTTATTATTTTTCTAATTTCAAAGCCCGAAAGGTGTGCTTATGGTAGAAAACTGCTGGCTGGTACACGATTATGATCTTACATATCATCAATAATCAAGTACTCTTAAGCTAAGTCTAGTTAAATTTGTACCATCAAGTAAAGTTATGAACAATTAATAAAATGGACTAAATTAGTTGGGCATTGCACTCGGGTTTGCTCCTAATGAGTAATGATGATTTCGTATATCTTCCATCCAAAAAAAAAAAAAAAATGATGATTTCGTATATCAATTTTGTCCACATGCTTCAGCTTTTGACTCTAGATTCTAGAGCCGAATTTTGGTACTCTTTTAAGTCTTAACACAAATACACAAATCTCTTACTAATATTTTATTCCTCGGTCTCATGAATAATTCAAAATTTCGAATAAATCTGAGCTAGAAAAATAATCCAACTTGTGAACAAATTTAGCGAGGTCAATTGACCAACAGCTTGTTATTTATTTATTTATTTGGCAGCATAAACAATGCATTGTCCCCTCGTGCTAAAAAGCAAAGGTCTACACAGGAAAAAAAAAAAAAAACTGAAAAAGTAATTCAATCTTTGTGAGTACCATCGCTTCGTGTCAAATCCCAAATGCTTTTCCTTTACATCCACTTCCAATTCTTCATGAAGACTCAACAATGGAACCATTTAGCAGTAACAAGATTGGGTCCAAAGGTCAAAGAGAAAGTTAAAAAGTAAAAAAGACCACCGAGACTTTAATTTCCCTCCACCCAAACAAAGAAAGGAAGGGAAAAATAAAATTCTGATTCTCTTTTCTTTTCTTTGGTCTAGTTGTAGACACAGCCACAAGATAGAGCCATCAACAGCATGGCGGCTTGTTCTTCTTCTTTTAGTTTCCTCATAATCTGCTTCTCCTTCCCCAATGATCCATGCAAGCCCATTTCTCTTCCTAAAGCCATCAATCCCAGCTTCAGCCTGACTGCCACCTTGCCTTTATTGCTTCCATTAATGCTATTCTTCTTGCACTTCTCTGCTTCTCCTTTGTCCAAACTCAGAAGCGCCCTCCTCTTCTTTCTGTATCTGATCCCACATGCATTGCAAAGTGACTGCAAACATTGTATATTTTATGAGAAAAGAATCTAATAGTTTGTTATATTAAAAATGTAGAGAGAGCCGAGTTTTGTAGCTCAACTGACATTTCCTCTGTTGTTGTTGTAAATTATAAATAAAAAATAAAAAATGTAGATTGAGATTTAACAAAGGGCACAACATGAATAAGACCAATCATTTACCCTTGGCCCAGCTGGACCACCCCTCCATAGAGGTGTTCTTGTTGTATGACAATCTATACAGCTTTTCTTGAGCTCTTCAACCCCACCTAACAGTGTGCTATTCATGTCCTCTGACTCTGACCTCTGTTTCAAAGGAATATTATGTAATCAAGTCAGAACAATAAGATAGAATAGTGTACATTTAAACAAGAAACGAACTCAACCCCTTATAGAGCAAGAGATCATATACTCACTTTTGTCTTTGATTCCATGATTGATCACTACCACCTATTCTAATTAAGAAGCTGAACAAAACCCAGTAATAATGGCCAAGTTTGGTTGGTTGTCTAGCTAGCAAGAAAAATGGTTGGTGTAGTAAGTTTAACAAATCCTTTAGGTGATGCTTGTTAAAGACATAGGTAGAGAGTGAGTATCTTAATGAGAAACTGAGACGAATTGGGATGGAGAGTGAGAAAGTCAGAAGAATTTGAGTATTGAGGAATGAGGCTTAGGCAAAAAAAAGACGAACAGAGCGAAACAGGGGAAGAGAAGCTGCGAGAAATAACATAATGAAAAAGGCCAACACAAAGTTCCAATTATAAACAAAGCAAAGCCGCAAAACAAAGAACACAAAAACCCTAGCTCTAATTTGGTCTAAAATGACGAAAACACCACTTAAACTCCCCAAACATTGGAATCTTTTGTCTTTGCACCATACACGGGTACTTTTTGTATGTTATGTTAAATCTAACCGCATGAGAAATCTCAGCCATTTAAATTATTCAAACATGTCGGAATTTCATATTAATTGAGAATTTGATGGTAAGATAGAGGTTATTACCGATGCGATTGGTGGCCTAGTGTTTGGGGCCTTGGGCCAACAAGACTCCGTTTTGTGGAGTATCTTGGGGTCAAGTTACCCTTTTCACTAGTAATATGTTGATGTTATTTATACTTCATCAAAATAAAGTTTTGCCCGAGAGCAGTTAAGGGCTACTAATTGATTTTTAATATAAGTAATAATTTATTTTATTAATTAAGTTAATTGAAGCCAACAACATAAACTACATATTGATCAACTTGTCAAAATTAATTGATCTTTTTAGACAGATGCTCTATGATGAAAGACAAGCTATAGTTAGAATTGTAGCTACACTTTCAATTTAATATTAATATATAGTTTGACATGGTTGGACCACAAGAAGAGTTGACATTATCAGTGACAGTTACTATAGGTATAAGTCAAAAGTTTTGTAACTCAACTACACTTGTTGATGTTTTTAACAGAAAGATTTAAGATTCAAATTCTCTCTCAATTATCAAATTATTAAAAAATATATGTATTGTTTGAAGATTTTACTTTATTAGTCTTTATTTTTGGATAATAAGTTGTGAAGTATTTTATGGGGAGTCTTATAAGTAGGAGGAGGTGTTATTTAAAATAGAATTCAAGAATCAGTTTCAAAGAATTACTTTTTTTTTTTTTTTTTTTTTTGGTAATTTGTTCATACGGTGCTTCTGTTACTTTCAACGGGAAGAGTTTTTTTTTTTTTTTTTTTTTTTTTGGGGTAATCTTCGTATATCTGTTTGCCCCTTAATAGAAAGATATATTGCACAGTACAAAATTAACCCAAATTTCCTTTTCTAGAACAGTACAGGAACCAAATGCTGGTTACCAACATCCAACACCTTCGCAGGAAAAGCCTCATTTAACCCTATATAGCTTAAATAAAATGGATTTGGTCTCATTAAGGACTTAGCCAACAAATGTCAGATCAGTACAATATTGTTTCACCCAAAGAAAATCTTAATAACTAACAAAGAGCAGTGTTTTTACACAGTTTTACCCACGTCTCAAAAGCAACCGAAATTAATTTCAATTACTTTTAAGAGTGTGTTTAAAACAGTTTGTTTGCAACAAATTTAACCCATAACTAAGAGAGAAACATAAGGTATCAGTAATGCCCTTTAACTAACTGTATTACTTTCCTACTAGCCTTTCTAAAAGGCTAATTAAAGCTAAGCATCGCTGATTTTGCTTCTTGCATTGGAGACAAAGTATACATTAAGAAAATGCTCAAAATTTTAATTTTGCTTATGCAACGCACTGTTTCGCACTCTCTACATGCTAGCAATATTAAATGCAAAAAGTTAGAAAGTGAGGGCAAAAGACCAAGTACAGTATGTAAGAAACTGAAACAAGAAAAACTACACCACCATTAAATTGTGTGTGTGGATGATGACGATGGAAGAGAGATACCGGAAGGAGCTAGAATAATGAGAATTTGGTACTTTGTAATTAAATGTTTTTAGAATTTGGAATTCAAACAACAAAATTGGGTAAGCAGTTAACACGAAATATAATCATTTGGAAGAAAAAACAAGTGCAAGGGCATAAAAGATGCAAGAACAGACAAAGTCCGGCCATTTATTCTGGTCCATATGCGCATAGAGATAACCACTTCTTTATTTGTGTTTTGTCTTAGAGACCAGACAGAATAAGGAAAAGCCAGAGTGGAACCCATTCAGTCACTTCTTTCCTGTAGTGTGGTCCAAAGACCCCAGACAGAACAAAACTATTAAAAACAACAATGAGGAATAGAGGGTACTCTTGTTGATCTGCCTCCACAAAATAATTCCCAAATGATTAATGGGTTGGTTTATGAGCAAAACTTAGATACAGTACTTAGGTGTTATTACTTAGATTCCCCTCTTAAGATTCTACCATGTGGATTTTTTCTTATGAGATGGAAGTGTATTTTTTAGTTAAGTAATTACATGGCAGAATCTTAAAATGAGAACTTAAGGAACAGTACCTAAAGTACTGTAACTAAGTTTTGTCATTGGTTTATTTGCTTAAGTTTATAAGCAATTCCATCATTTACCTCCATTCTCCTAAGGGGGGAAAAGAGAGATAAAGTTTTTTCATCATTTGTGGTTGAAACACAACATAAACATTTTTGTTTGCTTTTTCATCATATATTGTTTAGAACTATTTTTTATTCTAATAGAAAAACTCTCGGTTTACATTACACTAACAATGTAAACTTACATTATAGACACAAAATGTGTACAATATTTATACACAATTGCAAAATATGTACAATATACGATATTAATGCAAGTTTCAATACAAATAAGCATGCCTCGTAACAAATAGTTTCAGTGCCAAATGAAACCGTGATCCCGAATGTGATTATAAGAACCACACAAGGTAGGGTATATTGCCACATACATCCAAATTGTGTAGTTTATAACTAAAAATTTGGATAAGGCAAAAACTAATGCAATGCTTATATAAGTTGTTCCAAGAGCAGTGATGGAGAATCTTAATGCTAAAAGCAATTTACATGATGCATGCAACGGAATAGATGAAAGACATATAATCCAGACAATGATTATTGAAGTGCTTGAACAAAAAACGCACATCTTGATATCAAGTTTAGAAAGCATGCTTTTCACCTATGGCCTACCTTTATGAAATATTTTGATAGATCAGACTTGCTCAACATGCTCAAAGAACCTCTCTGTCATGATAGTCATTTATAAACTCTATCTCGTTAGTTAAAGTTATTTGATATTTGATATTCCTAAAATAACTACTTACCATATGCCAAGAACATTATAACTCAAGTAGTTTGCACCTTCTGGTGTGTTTATGATGGACTGAATGGATCAAAGTAAACCGAATAGAATTGAATTAGACTGAAGTATTTTTCTAAAAAAGAAAAGACTAAAGTAGACTAAGATGGATTGAATTGAACCGAAGTGGACCAAAGTTGACCTGATTGTTCCGAGATGAACCAAATGAGACAAACTAGACCGAAATGGACCGAAGTAGACCAGATAGAATGATGTAGACCGTATAGACCGAATGGACCAAAGTAGACCGAAATAAACTGAATGGGCTGAATTGGACCAAAGATGATCAAAATGTTATACTAATATGGCTCAACTGGAGCTTAACAACAAGAAGTATTATGCCTCAGCTTTTTGATATTAATAGAGAGATAGATATTCATATCATTCAACCTGTTCAGTAGTTGTTGACAATAGCGATGCCAACTGCCAAGCATACAAGCATGGCAAGTGAGTTTTTGAAATAAATGAAATCAAGAGCCATGTATTTCAGATTTTCAATATAACAAGAGAGGAGCAGCGTGGTGTGGGGGCAACAATGAGCCCATTGTCAAATCAACCCAGCTGTACTTAATACCAAGAAGCAGTTTAGCCATTCAATGATATATGAGTAAAGAAACGCAAGTCATGCCTTTGGTTGTTCTTGAAAGAACAAATGAACGACGTAACATATACCGATACAACAGAGTTACAGTGTTACACAATTCAAAGCACTACCACTTTTCCCATCTTTTCATACATCTATATATTACTAAAAGCTGAAACGTAGCGTTTAATGCTGCTGCTGCTCTCACGTTGCGCCACATCAGCTGTCACGTCATTCTTTTTTTCTTTCATTTTTTAAAATATAATTTTCCTACAATTTTAAAATGATTTTTACAATTTTCAGCCCTATAAGTGCAGTCCACTACTTATTTATTTACTTCCATTACTTATTTACACTTCTCCAACCTTTCTCTCTCCCTTACCATTTCATCTCCCCACTACTTTTTCAATCTTTCTCCCTCTTTTACCTTTTCATCTCCCCACTATCCTTTACATTAATATCATTCTTCCTCTTTCCCTTCATCTTCCTTTATTTTTGTCTATTCTTATTCACACATTCTTACTATAAATTTGTCACTATCTCTTCTATTATATGCATAGTTTTCCCTCACAAAAAAAAAAAAAAAAAGGTTCCCTCTCTCTCCCTCTCTCTCTCTCAATTTTTTGGTGGATTTTTTTTATTTTTCTTGCATCTCTACTTTAGGTTGATAATTTTTTATATTCTTTGAAACTCTATTTTGGGTTAATGCGATTTAGTTTAGTTTTTTAAATTGTGATTTAGTTTAGTTTTTTAAATTGTTGTTGTTGTTTTTTTTATTTATTTTTTATTCTCTTTGAATGTTAAATGTTATCCTATTGCGTTCTAAAGAATTAAATATAGCATATAAAAATATAATATTATTCTATTACATAGCATGATTTGGATAATTTGGTATTTATTCTATTACATAGCATGATTTTTTATAGTGCTCAATTTAGATGTTAAACTATGAGACTTTACTAATTTTTGTTTATTTTCTAATCTTTGTGGTGGACAAAGTATTCTTAATAGTTGCACTAGAAGTACTTTATAATACCATTTATTTAAAGAAAAGCAAAGGTTAGCCAAACAAAAATAATCGGATAGGTGACAAATTTTAACTTTTGCAATTTTATTTTAATTATTATTATTTTATAACAATGCATGTATAGAAATTTAATTCTTAGATTTTGCTAATAATTGTTTATTTGATAATATATTTTGAGCGGCCGAAATTATAATTTTTACAAAGAAAATAACCTTAATAGATTATCAAAAACAAAATTTTATCCTAATATTGGTTCAATTAATCGTTGTTAAGTTTTATTAATTTTTTTTAGTTTTTGTTTTTTTGGTGTTTTGGATTGATCCTATATTACATTTATGATTGTTCTTATAATAAATAAAAATATAATTATGAAATACATTACTCATTATTAGATTAGTTTAAATTGTAAAATTTTTTTTTAATAAAACCAACATAAAAATAATTATCACGCGCAACGCGCGGGTTCGCGGCTAGTTTACATAAAGACTATATCACCTATACCTAAAAGAGTAGTGTCATTTACTCAGATTGAAATGTTACAGTTCATATCAAAAGTTAAAAAGATGACTTTTGAAATCAATCATTAGATAAAGAGGTTAAAAAAAGTTAAGAGTTAGAAAAAAATTAAAAATTTTGAAAAAGTGAAATCCAGAGGAATTGCATGGGGCAATAGGTTATAAAAACCAAATTAATTAGTATGTCTTTGTTTCAGACCCAAGGCATCTCACGCAGCCTCCATAAAGGTTTTACTGATCCAAATGAAATTTGAAAATCGACCAGCCTTAAACTATGCAAATATATTTGGATAGTTAAATCACACAAACATAGAGAAACATCAGTTATTTGTGTTGCATAGGCCTATGGGTCGGTAATTATTGTCCAACTAGCCCTAGAATACCTTGTCTCGCCACTTCAAACAACGTTTGTGCCTAAGAGAAAGGGTGTTGATATCGCCATCATTATTCAGGAGCTTATTCACTCAATATCCAAGAAGAGGGGTAGGGAAGAAATCATGGCTATTAAAATTGATTTGGAGAAAGCTTATGATCGTCTCAAATGGAGCTTTATTATGGACACTCTTACTTTGTTTAAGTTCCCTATCCACCTCATCTCCTTTATTATGAGCTGTGTATCGTCTTCATCCATCTCCATTCTCTTTAATGGCGGGGCACTGGATTCTTTTCAACCTTCAAGGGGTATTAGGTAAGGAGACCCCCTCTCCTCTTATCTTTTCATCCTGTGCATGGAAATCCTTGAGGCACTCATAACGGATAAATGTGAAGATAATTTGTGGGATCCAATTTCGGCCTCTAGGGGTGGTTTGACTTTTTCTCATTTATTCTTCACGGATGATCTTGTTCTATTCGCGAAAGCTGATGTTAAAAATTGCCGGGCTGTAAGAGAGGTGATAGACACATTTTGTGAGATTTCCGGCCAAAAGGTGAATGTTGGGAAATCTCGGGTATTTTTCTCACCTAATTTGGATCATAGTTGTAGAGAGGAGCTTTGCAACATATTGGAGTTCCACTCCACTCCATCATTGGTTAAGTATCTTGGTTTTCGCTTAAAGCACACATCGTCTCCGCAAGATTTTGGGGCAGTGATTGAGCGGGTTCAAGGCAAACTTGCGGGTTGGAAAGCTCATCTTCTATCTTTTGCCGGACAGCTTGTTTTGACACAAGCTACTCTTTCCACTATCCCAAATTACTCAATGCAATGCACCACCCTTCCATCAAAGATTACCCAAGGTATTAATAGATTGTGTTGTAACTTCATTTAGGGTACAACGAATAACAAAAAGAAGCTCCATCTAGTCAGTTGGTCGAAAATCACCAAACCAAAAAAGGAGGGCGGTCTTGATCTTCAATCGACCAAAGAAAAGAATTTGGCTTTACTTGCCAAACTCAACTGGCGATTTCATCAAGAGAAAGATTCACTATGGGCTAAAGTTCTTGCGCATAAATATACTAGAAGAGGTAGACTTTCTGCATTCAAAAACAGATCTTGTTCAACCACGTGGAAGGCTCTTAGTAAAAACGAAACAATATTCAAGAAGAGCATTAAGTGGATTCCGGGCAAGTATAGTTTATTATCCTTCTGGCATGACAAATGGTTGAGCAATGGACCTATTAGAAGCCTCATTGCAGGCCCTTTCTAGAGGAATGAGGATACTATTTTGCTGAGGGATATTACTCAGAAAAATTTCTAGAATTTGGGGTGCTTATTTTTTTTTTTTGGTAGAAAACGGATTTCATTAAAAACTAAACAGAGAAACCAGTTTCAGTACATTACCTATAGCAATAAATTCCACGGCAATCAGCCTCCAACATAGAAATAAGATCCACAGGCGGATTAGAAAAAAATTCAAAAACAGAGCCTAACATGCGGCCTAGGTTGGCAAGCCAATCAGCACTTCTGTTTGCTTCCCTGTAGATGTGTCTTATGCTCATTTGAGGGATTTGAGTAGCTAAGTACCTGCAATCATCTACAATTGAAGACACCACTGTGTTGGCTCTAGCTTGATGATTGAAAACATCCATAATAGCTCGAACATCTAGTTCAATAACCACAGCTTGGATATTCATTTGCCGACATAGGAGAAGTCCATCTCGAAGTGCCCACGACTCAGTGGTGAAGCTGTTTGCTGTACCAATTCTTCTAGCAAAACCCCCCAACCAGTTGCCATTTGCATCTCGTAAGAGACCTCTACCACCAGCCAAACCCGAATTCCCCAAGGATGAGCCATCAGTGTTTAGTTTCACCCAGCCACAGCAAGGTGTTTCCCATCTCACTTGCTTCAAAATTTTACGATTGGCCACCAAAGGCTTACCAACACAGTGCAAATATTCTAGAGCATGTTGATTGATGTCCCTGGCTAGGCTAGTTTTCAAGTTCTTGTTCTCAAAAACCAGCTGATTTCTGCCCTTCCAAATCATCCATATAGCAAGCATAAATGTTTGATTCCAAGGAACTAGCCCTGGGCTTCGAATCCCCTTGTCTCTACAATTAGCCATAATCCAATCTTGAAGGTTGGCCGAGTAGAAAACACTGTCCTGGTAGCTTATGCCCAATTGGTGCCATATTGCCTTAAGAATATGGCAGTCTCGAAGAGCGTAGAGGATGGATTCAAAGCATCTGTTGCAGTAGGGGCATAAGTTTTCAATTTGCATTCCCCTAGCTTGTAAGCATTCTCTTACCCCGATACTCTGGTGCATGCATTTCCAAATGAAAGTTTGGATCCTCGGCAAAGTATCCAACTTCCATATCCACTTCCCATGAAAGGCCAGATTAGGCAGAGGCTCACAAGCAAGTAAATAGGCACTTCTGAGGTCGAAAGAGCCTTTGGGAGAAAGTTTCCAAGCTATTCTATCCTCATTCCTTACAACACACGATATTGGGGTAGCTTGAACTTCTCTTCTAATATTCTCAGGTATCTCTATTTGCAACAAGTTCCAATCCCACCCATCCAGCCTAGTAACATCCTTAATTTTAAGCATATTGGACTCAGTAGTTAGAGGGCCTTGTATAATACTTCTTAAGGTTCCTACCTTAGACCAGTTATCATGCCAGAAGCTAAGGTTGCTCTCGTATCCCGAAATCCATGTAATTCCCTTCTTGAATACAACTTCCCCTTTCTTCATGCTTCTCCAAGTGTGAGAGCACGGTAGGCTGGCTGCATTTCTGGAATTTATACGCTGATTTGTGCAGTACTTCAATCTCAACACTTTTGCCCATTGAGACTCACTCTCTGTGTGGAACTTCCAATTTAATTTAGCAAGTAACGCTATATTTCTGCCCTTAGCGGCTTGAATACTCAGCCCACCTACCTCCTTAGGGGTAGTAACCTTTTTCCATCCCACCCAGTGCATACTTTTTTTATCAGTTGAAGAGTTCCATAAGAAATTTCGATTAACTTGATCTATACCATCTAAAATCCTCCCTGGGAGCTAGTTACATTGCATAACATAAGCTGGAATGGATGAAGTGGATGCTTGGATTAATACAGATCTCCCGGCCACGGAAAGGAGGTTTGCTTTTCACCCTGCAAGTTTCTTTTTAACCTTATCCAACACAAAATTAAAATCTTGGTTAGAAGCACCCTTATGTTGTATAGGAAAACCAAGGTATTTTCCCAAATTTGTTGTAGACTGAAAGCCAAGTATTTCACTCAATGCTTCACAATCGCTTTGGTCCATATTTGGGGAAAAGAACACCCTTGATTTTGCTTCGCTTATGGTTTGACCAGATTGGCTGCAAAACTCATCTAACACTTCTCTAATTACTAGGCAATTTTCCATGTTAGCCTTAGCAAAAAGGACCAGATCATCTGCAAAAAACAGATGTGAGAAGGCAGGACCTCTTCGGGAAGCTTTGACAAGAACCCAAGACTTATCCTCACACTTTTCCTAAATTAATTGCCCCAAATAATCCATACACATAATAAAAATGTACGGGGACAGCGGGTCACCTTGCCTTATTCCCCTAGTGGGCATAAAACGCTCAAGAGCCTATCCATTAAAGAGCAAAGAGGTAGTGACCGAAGAAATTCAACTCATAATAAGCTCAATTAACTTCCTTGGAAGATTGAAACGGATCAACATATCTCTAATAAAGCTCCACTCCAATTTGTCATAGGCTTTTTCTAAATCAATCTTCAACGCCATGTAACCTCCTCTCCCCTTAGTCTTACCCATCGTATGGATCAACTCTTGGACAATAATAGTATTATCCACACCTCTTCTACCCGAAACAAAAGCCCCTTGACACGGGCCTATTAACTTATCCAAGTACGGTCTCAGCCTTCCCACTATGATTTTGGTTATAATTTTATACACCGAGTTGCACAAGCTAATGAGTCTGTAGCTATTGATGGACTCCGGGCTTTGAATCTTGGGAATAAGGACAATACTAGTGCTATTCAAATAATCTGGAATTTTCCTACTAAGAAACGCTCTCCTTATCTCCTCTTTAACTGAATCCCCCACAGTAAGCCAGAACCTCTGAAAAAAGCCAACGTGAAGCCCATCGGGACCTGGAGCTTTGAAGGCCTTAAGAGACCACAAGGCAGTAACAATTTCTTCATCTGACTCCGGCTGATCCAAGCTGTTTTTTTCATCCTCCGTAAGTCTAATCTGCCAGCCAATCCTAAGATTATGACTCCAAGCAACCTTGACTTGGTTGGTGGAATACAAACTGATAAACCCCTTTCTAAAATGATTCATGACTTCACTTTCCTCTGACAACCAATCCCCTACCTCACTTTTAACCATAGAGATTGTGTTCCTTTTTCTTCTTGCAATTGCAGAAACATGGTAAAAAAAGGTATTTCGGTCTCCCATCACCATCCAATTAATTCTCGATTTTAAAGCCCACAACTCCGCCTCTTGATTTAGAACTATCTCCAAATCCTTTTGCAGCTGAATTTCAAGTTCAAATAGGGAGGAAGAGGGGTTTATGGCCCAAACTCGCTGGATTCCATTGAGTCTAGCCATTAATCTTTTTTTCTTCCCAAATATATTCCCGAACTGATTTTTATTCTAGAGAGTCGCTTCATCTGTGAATTTTGCTATAGAAGTTGAAAGGTTCCCATCCCGATTCCAAGCCTTAGTCACAACTTGAGGGAAGGAAGGGTTGGATAGCCAGAAGCTCTGAAACCTGAAAGGCCTTTTAAGGAAAGTGGATTGTCTAGGGACAATCTCCAACAGCACCGGGCAATGATCCGAATGGCATCGGGTGAGATGAGAGACTCTGGCATCCGGAAATAAAAGGCACCAGCTAGGATTCATGAAAAACGTATCTATTCTCTCCTGAATAAGATTATTGATTTCCCTCCTGTTTGTCCACGTGTACCTGGGTCCCGAAAAACCCAAATCCACCATATTACACTTGTCTAAACAATCTTTAAATAAGAGGGATCTAGATAAACTGACTGGTCTTCCCCCAAACTTATCCTCATTCAACAGGGGTTCATTAAAGTCCCCTGCTATCACCCACGGTTTATTATGAAGATCTACAACTTTAAATAAATTTTCCCACAAAACACATCTTTCTACATTCCTAAGACTAGCATAGACAATAGAGAAAATCCAAGAAAGGTTATTAGCAAGTACCTTCACTTCCACGTGGATTTCTTGCTCTGTATTAGCCAATTGCACCACCTCCACAATATCGGAGTTCCAAAGCAACCATAGTCCACCTATGAACCCAATTGTTTCAGTGTGAATGGCGCCATCAAACAAAAGTCTGTCCGTTATTTCTTTTGCACGAGCTCCACCAAGCTTGGTCTCCATAATTACTAAGATGGCCAGGTTATGATTCCTAGCCAACTCTCTCACGTGGTTCTGAAAATTGGGCTTCAACATGTCCCTGCTGTTCCAAATTATTATATTCATGATAAAAGTGATTAGGAGAGGGGACTTATCATGAGGAAGTAGCAATTCCACCTCCCTCCTCAAATTCCATTCCATCTTCTCCATCTTCGCTGCTGTCCTTGCCGTAACGGACACTACTGGCTTTTTCTCGCATAAGACCATCTCCTTCCCCACAAACCTCTTCCACAGAGAGACCCGAGTTATTAGATAGCCTAGTCCTGCAATCTTTCCCTTCAAAGGAGCTGTTATCTTCCAAGCTTCCATCAAGCGTTGATCAAACCACCCCATTATCCACGCCATCGTCGCCTTGTTTCCCACAAGAGCTACCACTGGGTTGACCACAATCTCTCCCTCTAAGATTATTGCCCAGCTCGACTTGAGGAGTTGCTGAGAATTGGAAGGTTGAGCTTGTATCGGTGCCATTGTTGCTGAGAAAGGACGAATTTTGTGGGTCTGAAAAGAGAGGGGGCGTGTTATTGCTAGAAGCTTCATTGATCAGATGACTTAAAGCCTTATTTCTGGCAATGACCTTCTTACCCTTAACAGATGGGCTGACATGGGTTTTTAATTGAGTTCCACTACTGGCCCTTAAACCCCCATTCTTCACATTTGGGCCCATGAACAAACCACCGTGCCCAACCTTCTCCATATTGGACTCAGTTGTAAAGCCCAAAGTAGTAGCCTCCTTCCAAACAAAATGGACATTGCTGGGATTGTCCTTAGCCATAGTAGCTCTTTGCTTTAAGCTCGACACTGATTTTGTGGGGTCCAACTGCTGCATATCCTTCGTGGTCCCCTTTTGTCCTCCTCTCCTACGTGTCACAACCATCCACCGTCCGTATTTGTCCTCTTCTTGCTCCATTCCACTACTCCCTGTCATGCCGTGCTCCCTTGTACTACTCTCTGCCATGCCACTACCTATTTCGCAACCACCTGGTACATGCATTTTACGTGGGCTAGTACTGCTCACCTTGGAACAAGACGCCTCCTTCACCAGCGGCGGCTGTGTGGGCACGTTTCCTTCTTGTGCCCAACTCTGCCACACGCGAAGCAGAGCTTTTTGAGGCCTTCATACACCATAGCTTGCTCAAATTTTCCAATGAGAACTGTGTTTATCAGTGGTTTGTCTACATCCACCTGTATGCAAAGCCTGGCATACTTACCCCGAGCTTCCATTGCGGTATGAGTATCAACTCTCAGAAATTTCCCAATGGCTTCTCCAATCTGCTTAAGAACATTCGCTTCATAGAGTTCTATAAGCAGTTTATGTAATCTAACCCAAACCGTGATTGACGAGACGTTAGCTACATCCGGATTAAAGAATGGCTCCCACGGCCTTATAGATAGGAAATGTTCTCCTATGAACCATGGACCTCTTCTCAAAACTGCGTCTAAATCCTCCTTCATTGAGAATCTCGTTAAGAAGAAATAATTCCCCAGGTCCACACAGTCAAGCCTCCCACTGGGTTTCCATAGCTGTTGGAGTTTATTCTGAATGAAGTTGAAGCCTATTCTCCTTCCGTAAAGCTTGACAATCAAAGCTTTCGACCAGGACCCCCTTATGCGCCGTTTAGTTTCCTTAGATAGCTTTATAGCTGCTAAACCTTTGCGTAAATCAGGAACTTCATCATCAGACTCAACATCATCCTCCATAAGGTCATAGAAATCAAAAGCTTGAGCATAAGCTCCTGGGATTTCTTCAACAAGTTTTTCCTTGAAAGACTTGTTCTGCGAAACCCAAGCATTGTTACTTCGTGGAGAGAGACCATTCTCGCTAATACCTTCGCTGAAACCAGCGTTGTGGACATCCTTAACCTTCTTCTTGCTTCTTAAAAGTTCAGCTTCTTCTTCCCTTGAGAGAGCACGGTGCTTAGAGCGAGAGTCCATTTCCTCAGGGTTATAAGCTAGCATGTACAACGCATAACAACCCCTATTATGATCATTTCATGGGAAATTGGATTTGGAAAATTTCTACGCTGCCCAAGATCAAATGTTTTCTTTGGCAATGCTTTCACTGAAGCATACCAACCAGAGAAGTTTTGAATATGAGAGGGCTGAACATATCTCCCTGCTGCCCGTTATGTAATGCTGATGTAGAATCCATTATTCATACATTGAGAGATTGTCGACATGCTCGGGATTCCTGGAATTCTTTTCCCCCTCCAATTCAGTCCAATCTGTTTTATGGCGCAAATTTATTGGTTAGGCTGCGGATTAACTGTACTTCTCATCTTCATTCCTCTGTGGGCATCACTTGGAGCACTCTCTTTACTTTTGGTGTGTGGTGTCTGTGGCTTAGACGTAACAATTTTATCTTCAGGAATCAGCACAACAAAAAGACTCTTATGGCTGAAACAATTGCTAAAGCATCTGTTCGCCTTTCTCGGTGTGAATGAAGGACACCGCCGCTCGCTGACAACTATTCAAGTCCTGTGGCTGCCTCCTCCGGAGCATTGGTTCAAGTTAAATTCAGATGGCTCTTCTCTAGGTAACCCAGGCAAAGCAGGTGGAGATGGTTTAATCCATAACCATCATGGGGAATGGGAGTGTGGATATTCTAGAGCCATCGGGCACACCACCAGTGTGGCAACGGAACTATGGACATTGCGGGATGGCATTAATTTGTGTGTTGAGTTAAACTTGCCCAATGTCTTAATTGAACTTGATGCCAAGCTGGTGGTTGAGTTATTGCAGAAGGATGAGGGTAGTTTTAATAGCAATGATACTAATATGGTTGACTGCAAGGCTGGTCTACAGAAGATCCAGAGAACTAGAGCTCTACGCTGCTATAGAGAGGCCAATAAGTGTGCCGACGCCCTTGCGAGAAGAGGAGCTCTACTTTCCCATGATTTTGTAATTTTCCATTCCCCCCCTAGTGATGTTTCCCTTCTGCTCAGCCTATATGCTGATGGAACAGTGTATGAGCGTAAATGCTCAGTTGTTGATGTTTTTTAGTTAATGATATTATCCGGATTACCAAAAAAAAATCAGTTATTTGTGTAATGCGGCAGGAACAGCCGCAAATACTCTTGGTCTTATTTATTAGAAGCAACATGAATACAGTCATTGACTCATGGGGTCAAGGGTACATCCCATAAACAGAAGATAAATTAGAATACATAATGTGTTTCAATATTTTATTTACACAACACTTATTCGAGTTAGCCAATATCAAATCTGACCTAGTCCTCACACAACAAATCGCAAAAGACGCATTAGTGTACTGTTACTCTCAACTAAAGACTAACAAAAGCTTCCTAGCACTATGGAGAAACATCCTTCACCGTTTCAGTCTATCCCTCTGTCCAAGTTTGGAGCAAATATCAGCAAGGAAAGTGAAGAAAACAGCAAAGAAGCACATAAGCCACGACAATATGAGCGCTGCCCAGTCCCAAAGGTTTTTCTTTGGAAAGTGGCCCCTATCTGATATGAGCAAACCTCTATAAACAACTTCAGTTAAGGCATAGGCTGTGACGGGGTCTGATTCTTCTGCAAGATATCCATACTCTGTGAGGCACACAATGTCATACACCCCAGTAGTCTCTGATACGCCTAGCCATTCACATATTTTCAGTCGACCTTCGATCCTTTCCTCCGTTGATAACAAGTCACCATGTGTCAAGATCAAGAAAGGGTCCTCATCTGCAGCCACAATTGATCCAACATGAAATATATCAGCTTGTATTCACTACAATAGGAGACATGCCAAACTTACCATGATTTACTGACTAAAGTAATAAGTATCTCTTATTAGTTACAACGGCTATACCACAAGTCATAACAATCAAATCAAATGAATGAATAGTATGTGGGAGGTTGGTGGGACCAACTATCACATGAGGTTGTTGGGCTTAAAATTAAATTACATGACATTCGCCCATTAAATTGTTACACAGATGAATTAGTATACCTGTTACAAGAACAGATCCTAAAACAGAATCAGTATGACCTTTGCAGCGTAGATTTTCTAGGTGGGATTAATTATTTAATGTCACAATCCTCTTCCTGTTGGAGACTAGGATGTATACAATTTAGTCATGATTGAGAAAAGGTTGATTATAACAAACTGTTAAAACTTTTAGTCTTTGGTGTGACACACGTCTGTCATGCAAGCTAACATATGATAGATTGAAAGCAAACTTCAGAGACAATAATTACGTTTTATAGACAAGAACTCTTGTTGTGCTAACTGAATAAAGCTTTGAATATTGCTTATCATGCAACTTACATCTGCAATTCAACATAATAATTATCATGACCTCTAAAGATCATAACAATCACATGTGACCCAAGAAAGTTAACCAACAATCTTGCTTGATTATATATACTTGGACACAAAAAAAAGTACTCAAATAAACAGATCTTAAGTTATGGAGGGCTTACTGGATTTTCGTAAAACAGGACAGCAGAAGAGCTCTCTAATGGCCTCCAGTGGCTTAAAATCACCAGCTTTTGAAGCTTTATAGATCTCTGCTATGTTAGCCACAACCATTGCGCAATTCACTTTCCTCTTCACGAATTTTGGAGATGATTTCAAGGTAAGAATTTCAGTATCAGCTTTGGTCAATACATCATCTCCCGGTCTTAAACATGGCTGATTATGATGAACCCCCTCAGTCATCCAATTGGACAATTCTTCAAGATTCTCACCCATTTGAGCATAATCAAAGCCCCTTGAATCATAAACGCAAAACCCACTCTGTGTGGACCTCAACACATTATGCTCTTCCAAAAACATAGTAGTGAAATCCGAAGAACTACCTACAAATAGACAACAAAATATCACTTCAATGCTAGAATTATTTGAAGTTTTTACCACTCTGAATTAACAGTTTAAATAGCTTTACTATATTGTTGGCACTTGGCACAAAAATGCACATTATAGACCAAAATTAGAGAGCCTACATAACCGTAGCTTACCTAGTGCTGTTTGAGCAAAGGGTATGAGTCCAGAGCGTCCAAGAACACTGTACATAAGATTTACAAGTGAGCTTTTGCCAGAACCAGTGAAACCCACCAAGAGAATTGTAATAGCTGGTGGGATATCCACCTCTTCCTTGCTGATCCCTCCTATAGGAACCCAAAAATCACCCGAGCGATACGAGAGCAGCTTGTGACGAAGCTCATGAAGCCCATCAGGTGCAACCAAAGCCAACCTTTCCAGCTCCCTTAGCACTTTAAGCCTAGGTGTTAGACTTGAAATGTTGGGACGGTCAAACTTGAGCTTAGCACATTCATCAAACTTGGTAGCCGAACGCCACCAGCAATGAACCATTCTAGATAACTCAAACTCGTCATCATCATCACAGGAAGAAGAAAGTTGGTTTTTCATCTCTTTCTTCCCAAAAAGTCTTTAAATTTTAGCCAAGATTGTGACTAATTGTGGACTCAACTTTAAGAACCCTGTATGAAGAAGTGTGAACAGTTTGGTTCTTGTTATTGAATACAATGTTGCATGAACAGCAAATACATAAGAGACAGAGACAATGGTCCTACATGAATTTGTCCAAATCCAATAATCTCTGTTTGCCGAATGTCCCAGTCCTTCAATCTTCTTCACGGGTTTGCCAGCCATAGGATTAGAGGTGCTGGTTCCTAGCTCTTTCGTGTACTGGCACATGAATTTCAAATCGTACTAATTTTACAGAAATACCCACGTGGTAACGTTTATAAAATATTCTCGCCACATTTACCTCGTAATGGTTTTGATGCGTATTGATACGCTTTTTTCATCCAAAACACTAGGACCACAAACGGCACAAACGTCCTCAGAGAAACTTAAACCTAATTACTAAACGGCATTTTGTGCTACCACCGTGCATTTGGAAGCTACAGTGCAGTGGAGACTCGTACTCTCGAGACTCATGGCTATTGTTTTTAGAGAGGTGCTACGTCCACAATATTTTTGTAACAAATCATAAGTAGAAAGTTATTATTGGTTCTAATTTAAATCATATGTGCTGCATCCACAACATTTTTTTACCCATACATTACAACCTGTCATTTAGGATATATTATAAAAATGTTATAAAAATATTATAGACATAGCATTTCTCTTTGTTTTTTACTTCTTCTTTTTTTCCCCTATTCTTCTTCTCTTTGGAACACTATACTCAGCCCAAAAAAACCTAATAGTAAATGGTATGTCTTGGACAGAGATGGCTCAAACGCATAGTAACCGAAAAATGAGGATGAATGGTAATGGTGCAAACCCTGTAGCATAAGCTAAAAGAAAAGTACATTGCTGTAAAAATGTTACAGGTTTTGTGTACCCCTCATCTTCAGTTTTGTTCTCACATGCAGTTATTATTCCCTCCCGCCCCACCCCCTTTCTAATCAATGGAGGAGATGGGGGAGTGCACAAGTTATACGAAATGCTGTTCAATTTGGCCATTATAGAATTACCGAGCAGGGCATTGGCTGCTTCATCTATCTTAGAAGTATTCATGCATTGTCAAGTAATGAGTGTTCGGCCATAACCAAGAAAACAGAAAATTGTTTTTCCCTGCCGACTGCTATCTAAAATTAAACCAAACCAGTATATTCCATTATGTAAACCAAATACAGTGCTTTTTAGGGGGGAATTTTTTTCCCTGCTAACTGCTAGTGTAAAATTAAACCAAACCAGTATATTCCGTTATGTAAACCAAATACAGTGCTTTTTACCCACCCTGCAAAACCAAAAGCCGCGGTGAAAACTTTTTCTTTGTTAATATGTTTGTGGCCTCCAATCGTTTTCATTGTAGTATGTCAAAACAAAACATCCCTTTAAATTTTGATTAAGGTTCGAAGCATATGTACACAAGATAGTAATTGGCACAAACTAATAAGTACGAGTACAGACCCCACAACCATCCCTCCCTTCACGACCCTAGCAGGCAATTTACTAGAATATGCATGTCACACTAACACTTGGGAGTGTTAGGTGTACAAAACACAAGATTCCCGCGGGAGCGGGAAGAAATAGGCAAAACTACACTAATGGTTCTTGAAGTTTACTTGACGTGTGCAATTGGTCCCTTAAGTTTCAATTGAGTGCTATTAGTCCCTCAAGTTTCAAAACTAAATACTGTTAATCCTTTGTTAACTTCCGTTAATATTATTGCTTATGTGGCTAAAGGAATAGTGATGTGGCATTGTTTTAATTGATGTGGTATTTACTATTTATTTTTATTTAAAAACTATACATGTCATAAACTCATAAAAGCAAATAATTGACCCAGTTCAAGTGGGTTAATACCCGAATCAAACAAAAATTATCAATCTAAAACTAACATAAGAGAGTAATAGCCCAAGACCATCGTCCTTCTCCACGCGACAGCAGAGCCGTCATCCTTGACAACCACTTTGATTCATGGTCGTGCTCGCAGCGCACAGCCATTGCTTTGCACCTCCCCTCTCATCTTTGGCCAACCCTTCTAGTTTGTGTTGTCACTAGGCAGTTGGGACATGATAGGAAGCACTCTTTTGGTGATATGAGTGTTGATGAGGAAATTTCTAGAGCACCATGATTTTAATATTGGTTGTGCAACATATGATTTTTTTGTGCACCAACTCAATATGTTGTTGCATTTTTCGATTGATGATTAAGGGGTTGTTTGGTTTTTATGTTTCCATCACCCATAACTCTGTTTCCATCACCCATAACTCAAAATAATTGAGACCCACTCCAAGAAAGCTTGTTTGGCTATGTTTCATGTTTTTGTTTCCATCACTCAATTCTCTGATTTTTGAGTGATGAGTTATAGAAACTGAAAACACATTTTAGGTGTTTTCAGTTTCCAAAACTCAATTTCCAATGGCATTTTTGTAATTAAACCCACAACTTTTGAAATTTCACCCACAATGTTTGACTTGCTGGGTTTTTTTTTTTTTTTTTTTGAAACAAAGTCACTGAGTGATGAGTGCCAAACGAGTGGGGTTGGGGAAATTAGGGTATTTTAAGTGATAAGTGATGAGTGACGAATGACGAAAATTGAGTGAGGAGTGATGACCAAAAAAAAAAAAAACCAAACAGCCCCTAAGGTTCTAGACATGGGTTTTGTAGATTATTCAGTTGGATTTGTTCCGTTTTGATTGTACTTGCTATGTACATATGTGCTTTTGATTTCTTGTGGCTCCAACTATAATTGGAGGTGAATTTTGTAGAGAAGA
The DNA here is from genome assembly GCA_032727855.1 of Quercus ilex subsp. ballota. Taxonomy (NCBI): domain Eukaryota; kingdom Viridiplantae; phylum Streptophyta; class Magnoliopsida; order Fagales; family Fagaceae; genus Quercus; species Quercus ilex. Next base: position 31,409,267 of record CM064919.1, read on the forward strand.
CTTTCATTGTATTGGATAAGGCGGTAGTTGATGGAGGGTTTATTCATAGAGATCCCCTTGTTGAAGATCAATTAAATTTATAGTCTTTTGACCAACTGCCCTTTAGTTCTTTTGCTGGGTGACCTCAACCATGAATCAAAATGGATGTGGAGGATGATGATTTTGCTAAGGCTCGGGGGAGGAGATGCTATCGCCAACAAAGGAAGGCAGCATTGCATGGAGGAGGATAACAGTGTTAGGGTCTCATTAATTTTATTGGGACTTTTGGTCTGATTTGGCCCACTTGAACTAGGTTAGATATTTTCTTTTATGGGTTTATGGTATGTCTAATTTTTTTTAAAAATTAAAATAAATACCACATCAGTTTAAAAAATGCCACATTACTATTTTGTTAGCCACATAGACAATAATATTAACGGCAATTAACAAAGGATTAATAGCGCTCAGTTTTGAAACTTAAGTGACTAATAGTACTCAGTTGAAACTTAAGGGACCAATTTTGCACATTAAGTAAACTTCATGAACTAATAGTATAGTTTTGCCAAAGAAATAACCAAACATAAACTTCATTAATCCTCAACTTTTTTGACATTAATACAACCAACAAAAAATCTTTCATCACCAAACACATGGTATCCAGAACAGAAACCTTTCTTACTAAAATGACAAAATCTTGAGATCCCCTATTACCATCAAAACAGGACCTTCACTTTCTTTTTCTTTTTGATAAATAAAAACAGGACCTTCACTTTAAAATAAAAATAAATAAATAAAAAACATAAAGTATCTTTTTCTTATATCGCTCTGAGCTATAAAGCAGGAAAAACCAAACAGGCCTTGTCCTTCCATTTTAGTAACCAGCAAAGGAAAAGAAATAAAATGGAAGAGTAACCAGCAAAGGAAAAGAAATAAAATGGAGGCAAGGGTTGCTACATTGTTCGGGTGGTTTTCTCTGGCGATTGCTAGTACTTCCACAATTTTCACAATCTAACCTAATTCATGGTATCACACACACCCCCTATTATTGGACCACTGTAAGAGAGCAAACGTACTTCTGCAATCTCTTCAATGACACCAGACTCGCAAACATAACAGGACCATAGGGTAAGTAGATATCCTAGCCACCAGAAGTTGAAAAATATTCAGTGTCACAAACCTAGACTCCAAACTTCATTCCACTGCCAACTGGAAGTCCTGCAGATTCAATTACTAACAAAGGTCATGACATATGGTACTAATAAACTTCCAACAAATAACAAATCTCACTCAAAATGTAAATTCAATATTAAAACCCATTTGGTAGAACCAGCCCAAACAAACAAGTCCCAGCATGAAACTCAGTCTAAATGGCCAGTTGCAATAAGCAAAAGCTGCAAAACTATCCCTAAACCATCCCACAAGATGTATCTAGTTGTTATGTTTTACTGGGCAGTCCTAATTACACCTAACATTCTTTTTTCTTTTTTAATTTATTCATAATTCGCTAGTTACTACGGGAGAGGGGGAATTTGATGTCTTGAAATAATTACACCTAATTCTTATAGTATCTAACCAATGAACTTTAGTTCAAACGGCACTTCCTATCCCCATAAGAATGGGTAGAGGGAAAGGGCATGAGTGGAAGACCTACTAGGTGCATTTGTAACTTACCAATTTTTTTTTTTTTTTGGAAGGCACATACTATGTTTAAAATAAAATTATAAAAATAAAAAAAGCAGCCTTTATTCTAAGTTAAATAATAGGTTAGAATATATGTACAAACTAGAACCAAAACTACAGGCAAAGAGCTTACAGTGACCCTCAGATGAGGACCTATGCACAGCAATTACCTCAAGTCATTTTTGCTGAATATGCATCTCAAAATAATAGTTGAAGTGGTAAGAGTGCATACCTTCAACTGAAGTTAAATCCACCAGAAGGAACAGGAACTTCATTTCCTCCAAAATTGAAGCTAGATTGAGGAGCATCACCTGGGGGCAATGGCTCATCATCATCCTCAACCCAATATGTCTCTAAAATCTTCACTGCCTTTTCATATATCTCATTGTTGTCATGACTCTGAAGATTTTCAATCTTATCTATCCCCTCAGCATCATCAATCAATTGGGCATTCAAGTTTACATCTGTCTTGCCCATATTTTTCTCAGCTTCCCCAACCTTTAGAATGTTCTCAAGCCCTTCCAAGCAAACTGTGACAATTCTTGGGTCTGGACAAATTAGGAGATCACACAATGGCTTAATACACCCCTGGCTTACCAAGTACCTACCAGACATTAATCAAATCAAACATTTACATGTAAGACAACGATTAGGCAGAACTATTTAAGAAAAACCAAAATCATTGCTGGGGGAAAAAAAATACTTGATTTGATCATGGGTGCCACCAGATGTAGCATTTGAAATTGCCCAAGCAGCTTCTTTCTTGATCTCAAACTCTGCAATTTGAAGTAGTTGGACAAGGGGTGGAATGATACCAGCCTCAATTACAGCCTGCAAGTTTCAAAATACAGGCCTTAAATATTATCTTCACAACATATTAACAAGAATAATATCACCAATTTAACAGGCAATTGACAGATTTCTTCCATAGCCATATTCAGTATGCATCATATTATCTAATCGATGGATGAAAATGTTTATTGAGCCAAAAAGGATATCAAAGATAATCATGACAACACACTGATTAGTGTGCTTTTTCAAAGATGAATTTACTTGCCCACCTGTATCTGATTTACATTTCCAGCTGTGATGTTTGAAATGGTCCAGCAAGCTTCCTTCTTGATGCTCTTCTTATGATTATGTGTCAACAGGTTCAGGAGGCAAGGAAGAGCTTGATGATTTATCATACACTGAAAGAGGGAAAAAAAGGGAAGCATTAAATACCTCCTCAAGGCAAAGTACAGCATTTCAAACCTAACAAACATGCCATATTCATCGAGTGACCAGCATCCCACAGGGATTTCACGCAAATATGCCATTTGAAATTTTATCTTCTCACCGGTTTTGATATAGTATTCTATTAATTAATTTATTAATTTACAGGTAGTTCCTGATCGGCTGGTTAGGATCGATCTGAACCAGCTCATTATGTATACAAGTCAATAATGACAACTATTAAACAACTTAATAGAAAGACAAGACAGCCAATCAAAAGTGTTTTGAAATCCCGACATAATTCTAAACACGCAAACAGGGATGAATGAACACAAACAAGTGCCTTCAAAAGTAATAAACACAAAAAGTGAGCAAAATTAAATTAAATTCATAAAAATATTTAAAAATTTGAAAAAACCTAGAACATTGGATTTACATGTATAATTTGAAAGTTATTCAAGAATATTGAAAACTCTAAACTAATATTCTGTGCTAAAAATTCTTATTCTTGTTTCAGCCTTTGTTGTAGTTGGAATATGGTTTTGCTGAATTTATTTGGATTGTTAATAATTCTGATTAGAACATCTCATCTGCAAATGATGGGATTATAATAGTCCTTTCATTAGTTAACATCCTTAAGATCTCGGTAATAATTGGGCAACTGAAAGAGCCCTTTCCCAGTAGTAAGCCATGGCATTTAGAGTCAATTGCAGAGTATATTGTGGGGGGTGGGGGGGCATACATAAGTACATTTCTCACTAGAAAGAAACACAGAAAGCTCTGCATAAACTTTACACTTCAATCAAACACATCAAGACTCACAGCCAAAAGTAAAAAAAAAATTGATGAACACTGAAAAACAACAACATTCAATGATTCGTTCACAAAACCATTTCAAACTTTGTTGATGTCTAGCATTTGTATGCAAAAGGTGCTAAGATCAATCTAATTCCAAAAATGACCCTCATATTTGTACTCATAGATAAAAATGCCAGTCACAAGCCAAGAGAGAGGACGAAGGTTGTATGCTAAACCAGCATAAAACCTTTGGGTAAGCCTTCATCAATAGGATATGATCCAAACTCCAAATACTTATGCATCCTTTCAATATAAATACAAAATGGCATATGCCAATGTAGCACATCCTGAAAATATCCGACGCCCCCTATTGATGTAATGTCATTTAAGTTATACAGAAAAGTAAGACATTTTAATTTTTCTTCATAATAATCAATAGAATAGGGAAGCATTGCTACAAGAGCATGATATGGTATATTAGCCCATAAGTGAGGATATACAGTTTAGTTTAGTTACTAACTAATCACATCATGAACTAATATTGTACCTCATCCAACTATAAAGAAAGAAAATAGTATAATCAAAATCAACTTTCTAGAACAAAGATTAATGGAAAATTATATTTTTCATATTGAATACCTGAGTTTGCATATCATCCCCTGTGACAATATTTCCAACTGTGCGCAGGGCAGGAATGAGGACCGTTGGAGATGGATGCCTAATCAAAGAAAAGTTTGAGAGCATTAAGATATCATACGAAAAAAAAAGGATTGTAACTCCAAAAAAACCAAAAACTAATTCAAAAGTCTAATGAAATCCTTTACTCACAGTAGAAGTTCAACAAGTCTGGGACAAACACCCGCATCAATGACAGCTTGGATTTTATCATTGGTACCATCTGAAAGATATGATAGTGCCCAGCATGCATCAGTGAGGACTTCCTCATCATTTGACTGTATAAGACGCTCAAGAGCTGGGATAGCAGGCTTTGTCTGTGCATTGAGATTTAAAAAAATTTAAAAGCATGTCAGGAACAAAATATGAAAATGAGAAAAAGATGCATTAGACACCAATGGCTCAGCTCATGTGTACCACCTGCTCAAATGGAGGTGGTGGCTTGCCCCTACAGAAGTTTGATAATGTCCATGTCGCATTTCTCAACATAGAAAGTTTTGCATGTTCATTAAACTGTGCCAGCAACGGCAATAAGGCCCCATGACTAAGGACAAGATCACGGCATTTAGGTGAGTCACCAGCAACATTTCCTAATGCCCAAACAGCCTACAACTCAAAAGGGGTTTGTTAGCAACCAATTGACAAATAGTTTAGCTGTAAGGAATCAACAATAGAAAATCCCCAAAAAAATAAAGCTTATACAAAATAGCAATTAGAAATATACACCTGTTCGCGAACATCATCAGCTGGAGAGCCTAAAAGTTTGACAAATATCGGGATGGCTCCATGATCAATTACAACCCTGGTGTTTTCCGATGTCCCAGAAGCAATATTTGTTAGGGCCCAAGCTGCCTCAAACTGAACAATACACCCAAGACCATAGAAGAAAAAAAATCAACAAACATGAAACGACACAAATAACATACATGAATTCAGTACCAAAACGAATAACATAAGTTAAAAAATCAAACCTGAAGTTGCGGGAACTCATCCCTCGCAAGGAACTCAACAAAGCGAGGAACAACACCGGATTGTACAACTTCATTAATCGGAGGACTGCGCTCTGGTAAAACATTCACAGCAAGACAAGTTATCCTACTAATCACCGCCAGTACAAAAAGAACAAAATTTCAACATGACATTGAAAATTTACCAATCGAAAGCAGCTTTCGGAACTGAGTGGTTGCCTCAAGCTGCAAGTTCATGTCATTGGAACAAACGCCAGCAACCATGGCAGGTAGACTTTCTAACTGCATTTTACATCAACAAAGGCGTCATTCATTTACATCAAACCACACCTTTCATCTCTATAATTTGTTCCGAGTTCGATTTTTCTCGTTTCTCGAATCTAAAACGCTACAATTTAGTCCCTGAACAATTACAGAAAAGCTTGAAGGACTAAATTGATAACTTTTACCTATTGCTGATTAGGTCACAGTGAGTATTGAATTAAAACCTAAAGCACTGAGAAGCTTTTAATTTTGGGGATTGAATCATAGTTAAAAGCAATAAAACATTGAAACGCAGCGTATGATTGATCAGAGAGAGAGAGAGAGAATCAGTTACCTTCTTTTCAGAAGTTGGAGTTGAAGGCATTTGAGGAGCAACAAGGCCTTCACGACGCTTCTTCTGCAAGCTCTCTTCACGACGGTTCTTACGGATCTCGACCATGTTGTCCTCCCTACGACGGCGGCCTTCCTCGGCGTCCACCGCCACCTTGTAGCGGTTCCGCCGCACCTCGGTCCTGGCGTTCGGTCTCAGAGACATGGTTTTTGGTCGGCGTGGGAATCGAAGATCGAAGAGTCGGTGAGAGAGAGTGAGATTGAGATTTGAGGGTAAAGCGTGTGTGTGTGTGTGTGTGTATGTGTGACTGTGAGTGAATGAGTGAGACTGTGAGATAGTGATTTTTTTTTTTTTTGTTTGTTTGTTCTGTTCTGTTTAGACTAATTCGAAATGAGATGGAGAGGAGGGCTCTGTGAGTGACATGACATGATTTTATAGATAGATAGCAGGGAAGGGAAGGGTTTCAAAAGTTTCTTTCTTTTAGCTAATCTAACAACCGGTGGATCTGAAACTGGGACTGGATTTCCCCTTTATTAACGGAAACGCCATTCATTTTGAATTTGAATGATTGCGGTACTACTCACCACTCATCACTCGCCTCGCCGCCCTAACGTCACTGGGCTGTGACTGTTAGTTAATGAAAACCTCCCCCAATGTTTTTCTAAGGCTGCGTTTGGTAAGTCTACAATGATAATGCATTAGTAGAACGCATTTTTTAAAAATATTCATTAGGGTAGAATTTCTATTTTTATTTTTTTAAATTACATTTTGGTATTATAAAAAAACTTTTACTGAAAATTAATTATACTAAATGAAATTATGTTTGGTTCGAAATCCTTGCATTTTTTTTTTTTTTTTGTTGAGTTTTGGCAATTTTGATTTGCAAGTTTCATGGAGAAATGAAATTGATTTGGCTTAATGTTAATTTTTGGTAGCCTGACTTGGCTAACTTTGAATATTTTTTGCACAATGATGCTACTAAATTTGGGAGTTTATGCCAATGAGCAATTAATGATAGTGAATCTAATATTAGATGTCAATCCGGTGAAACAAGTGTGTAGTGTGGAGTGAAATAAGGGATGTGTCGCAACATAGCATTTCTTGGCTTTTTGACTCACACGTGCGACACTTATGGACTCATGGAAGTGCATATGCTCCAAGCCCACATGCTCCTTCTTCCTTCAGGCTCAATCATGTATACAAATCCTCTCTTGGGCCTTACAAACCACACTTCTAAAAATTCCCTCCAAAGAGATCTTTTCGAGTGGGCTTATGCCACACGTGATGAGATAAAGTAAAAAAAAACAATAGCCAAATCTTGCATGTTGGGTTGTCTTGTTAGTTGGGTTTCTAAGTAGACTTTTGCACCAATTTGGTACATAACATGACCTATTTTGAATGATTCGTCATGTCAAAAGCCCAAGTTTACCAAGTTGGAATTATAAATGGATGATTTTTACAAAATTTGTTACTTCATCAATTTGAGAGTGAGAGAGGGGGACAACCTTACTCACCTTTGAATAAGTAGGATTGTGTTTGAATACCGATTTGGTTTACTTGCATTTTTATTGAAAATTAGGAGTAAACGGTTCAAACATGTTCTACATAAATTACATTATGTATCAATTTTCTAGTCTAGTAACATAACTTTGTTAAAAATTATTGAAGTGACATATTATGATTAGTGTATAACAAAAATAGAATCAAGATTCATGTTAAAATTATGTTGTTCTAATCACAATTTGTTATTTTAGCCAACAAGCTTGTAAAAAAGAAAAAGAAAAAGAAAGTTAAGTCCCTAACATTGTTCAAGAATTTATGAGCCCGTTTGGTAGAGCATCTTAAATACATGTTTTCAATTTTTAAATAATATTACACATTTTTTCACACATTTTTTCACTCACACATATTTTTTAAAAAATACAAATAATATTACTCAAACCCTTATACTAAAAGGACCCAATATTTGCCCTTTTTTTGGGATCTAGTCATACAAATTTTTTATTTTTTATTATTTGAATAAGTTAAGAAATTCATTGACACGAGCCATTTTGGACACTTGACCTCAAACTCTCCACCGAAATAGTTTAGATAAGGAACGCATCAAAGAAGTAAAGAACAGGCCTCAGAGTAAATGGAAAAGAAACTATCCTCTGTGGCAAAGACCTTTACTTCATCACCCATTCAAGAACTTTCACATCTTGCTCAAAGATGCAACGCTATCAACCTTGCTGAAGGCTTCCCAGACTTCCCTGCACCTTCCCATATAAAAAACGCAGCTGTTTCTGCCATTAATTCAGACTTCAACCAGTACAGGTTGGTGTTCAACACTGCAACTTCTTCAATGAATTTGAGCTATTTCTATCGATTCCTGATATGGGTTTGATTCCTTATTTATAAACTTTATTTGATTTTGTGCTTCCCGATTCCCAAGTTTGAATCTTTAGGCACATTTTCTATTTGTCATTTACTAGAATTGTACTAGACCATGAGAAAGAAAACAGAGTAGAACTATACCCACAAAACTAAATTGCATTGCTGCAAAGCTGACATGATATTGAGCTGAAAAGAACTAACGAGGTCTATTATGTTGTGGCATGCCTAGTCCCAGGGAATGTGTTAGCTTTGCTTATGTTGTTCATTAATTGTTATGCAAAATACTACTTTTCCAAATAATAGGAGACTTGGGCTCTATTTATAGACACCCTCTTCCCTTTTATGAAGAGCTATACCCTCTTGAAGGGTTGCTATTTTAGGAACAAACATAACCCTTTGTAAAGTCATATCCATTCACTAAAGAAACTTACTATGATACCAATGCAAAAACTACACTTGCTCCTTTTAAATAAGAAAAAAATTGTTTGAAATTAATGGAGAGCAACTGTTGCAATGTAAGGCATGTACAAGAAATATGTGACCACTTGGCAAAGATATTGAAGAACATGCATGGTTTGGATGTCAACCCACTTACTGATATAGCTATTTGCTGTGGCCAAACTGAGGCATTTGCAGCAGCAGTGTTTGCAAGTAAGCTCTTTGCTTTTCTTGTTAGTTGATGTTATTACTTGAGTCAGCTTTTTCAGTTTTCGAATACATATTTGATTGTCTTTACTGCTATGCTATGTAAGGACAGTCATAGACCGAGGTGATGAAGTTGTACTTTTTGACCCTTCATATGAAACATACGAAGGATGTATTGCCATGGCAGGGGGAGTCCCAGTAAGCTTCTTATTATTTGTTAGGGCTTAAAGTCTTTATCATAGATTATAAGTTAGTCCTGCTGCATGTTAATACCAAGGGTACTTGATACTTTTAAATTCATAATTACTTACGACCATTAAAAAAAAGGAAATGACAGGTATTTGTGGCACTTGATCCTCCTCATTGGACCTTGGATCCAAACAAACTCATGAAGTCTATTACTGGGAGAACAAAAGCTATTGTATTGAACAGGTGAGTAAACTCTATGAAGGGGGGACACAAAAAAGTAGTTATTCAGAAATTGTACTCACTCTAAAAGCATTCTTCCAAAACTCACAGTACATTTATAATCAATGGAATAGAGATTCTGGTAGAAATCTAGAATGCATCTTTTTTTTTTTGTTTCATAAACTGAGTGAAAAAAGCTATGACAATTGATGAAGTTTGATTAGAATCTTGACCATAATATTTTCATAAGTGATATGCTGGACATGCAGAATATCATTCCTATAAGGATTGCTGTAGGACTACTTTCATGTTGTTCTACTTGTCTATCTCCAAAGTTTGTTCTTACCTTCACCTTGTCACAAACATCAAATAAACATAATTCACAAGAAAGTTTCTATATTCTTTCTGTTGATGAGGCAATAGGCACTATAGAATTGGGGCATGACTTGCATGTTTTTCTAAAGGACAATGATTATGAAATATTGATGATTACAACCATTAGTCTCAAGCTATAGGGAAATTTACAAGGGAGAGAGAGAGAGAGGAACATGGTAAGTTTTACCCAAATTAATTGATTTCTTGGGATCCATCTGTCATATATAATAATAATAATAAGTGGAATTACTCGACAAATTATTTGCAAAGAAATGCTATATTTGCATAATGATTTAGATATGTGCTGATGTAAAGTTGTGCAGTCCTCAGAATCCTACCGGCAAAGTTTTCACTAAAGATGAACTAGAGATTATTGCTGGAATATGCCGCACAAGGGATTGCCTAGCTATAACAGATGAAGTATGATGATATACTTTGGCTTATCAAACTTGATCATGCATGAATGGATTAGATGATCATCCCATGGCATCACATGTATCCTCATGGTCTTTTGATTTATAGTAAACATTTCAAAATTTTGTAAGCTGTTTGTCCCATCTTATAGTTCATAACCTGACTTTTTTGGGGGGGTGGGGAGTATGTATGTATTTTACAGCCGGGGTATTGTTTAAGTTGGTGCCTTTGCGAAACATAGCAAAAGGATGGAATGCACACATGCTAAGAGAACGTATTCTTTGTTGTTAGACTGGATGCCACCATAAATTTTGATTTTGAGCCAGCCATCACAATTGGATTGGTGTGATATGATTGTGGCTGAAACAATAATGAGAACTTCTTCTGCATATGGTTTGGCTTACGGTTAATAACTGGATGTTAGGGTATGTGATTGTTTTAACCTTTTTTAGTTAAAAAGTGAGATGGTATTAATATCCTAAGAAAGATGGTAGAAGAGGAAGCAGAAAGTGACTTGCTAACAAATGAAAATGTAAAAAGGATTAAGAATATCACTTGCATTTATAGAAAGTTTTGAAAAATGGGAGTTCCTCTCTCATATTCTCATTTCTCATGATGGCTTGTTGCTGTTGCGTCTATGCCATGTCCAAAGTTACAGTGTTACTTTCTTTATAAATCTGATATATGTACTCTGGTTACATCAAATAATATTTTTTAACAAATTGCAATCCCCATTCTTTCTTGGCTTTCAATAAGCAATGGCATGCTTTATTGGCTGAAAGTGCTGACAAACAAGAAAGATTGAATTAACTATTTCGATAATATCTAAAGATTTTGTCTTCTACTTTGTTGACGTTTCTGCAGGTATATGAACATATAACATTTGACAATGAGAAACACATATCCCTTGCCTCATTTCCAGGAATGCAAGAGCGAACTATAATCACATCTTCCTTGTCTAAAACTTTTGGTGTTACAGGTTAAGCTGACATCCTACACAGCAGACTTCTAATTTAAGTTTGTTCATGCTGGGAAAATGTCATTCTTTATTCATATTTCTTGGAATTTTTTTATCTCAACTTTCAGCTGTTGTCCTTTACATCCTTTGTAGTACCCGATTTTCCATTTCAGTTTTAGTAACTGGTGCAGGTTGGAGGGTTGGATGGGCAATTGCTCCAGCTTTCATCGCCTCTGCAATCAGAAACATTCATGTTAAAATCACAGATTCTGCTCCAGCGCCTTTCCAGGAAGCTGCCTTGACTGCTTTGAGAAGCCCCCCAGAATACTTTGAATCATTGAGAAGAGTAGGGTCCAAAGAGCAACTTTTTAATTCTTATCTAGTTCTGTGAGGTTGATAGTCCAACGTCACTCATTTATATAATGTAACTGAAATGTAACATCACAGCTATGCCATTAATTATTATTCATGATAGACTACATTTCTGCTTCGCTCAGGATTATGAAGCAAAAAGAGATTACATTGTCAAGTTGCTTGCTGGGGTTGGTTTTAAGATTCAGTTTAAGCCTCAGGGTTCATTTTTTTTATTTGCAGAGATTCCTGAAAATTGCCCCCTTTCTGATGTAAGTGCTTTTCTACTTTGTTGATGTAATCATCTTAAAAAATTACAATAATGGGTTACCATTGTTTCTGTTCATTTCAAATTCCATTAGGTCTGTCATAATCAGTTATAATTTATAGCAATCCTGAGTGAGACTTATTTTGCTAATGCATATATTTATACTTTCAGTTAGAATATGTTAAAGAATTGATACAGCAGGCGGGAGTAGTGGCTGTTCCAGGTCGTGGATTTTTTCATACAAATTTATCCTTGAAGAAATCTTCTGAGGTAGATCATAGCTATCAGAAAAGATACATCAGGTTTGCTTTCTGTAAGAGTAATGCTACTTTGGCTGCAGCCGCACAAAAGCTTTTGCATTCCAAAGGTCTCAAGCTTCATTCTATTCATAAAAGGGATGCTTGATATTTGGTTTGTTTTAATTGAGGAAATATAAGCGTGACAGGAATTAAATGAAAAGTGCTTCAGCCAAGAAAAGAGATTTAAATTCAGAGTACTTTCTCTTGTATTAATCGTTAATATTCAACGCAAACATTACATTTTTTTATTAATCTTCCAGAAGGTGAGAACCAGTAATCTTTGCCCAACTTCAATAGTGAGTTGCAAAGATGAATATTTATGCCTAAGGAGATTTGGGAGGGAGAAAAATATATAATGAAGTCAAAAATTTCTAATCACAAGTCAGATGATCTACCTAAAAACCTAGTATCCAAGGTGATGAGGTGGTGGTGGAAGAGAAGTGACAAGTGAGTGGAGGAATTGCATATAATATGGTGTACTTGTCAATGCCAGCTTGCCATTCACTGGACAAAGCCACAAGTGCTGCAACAAGACCTGAATTTCATGCAAGGGTCTCAGCTCTGTGTAACAACAGTTGGAACTTATCTCGTGGAAACCATCACTGTTGAATGTCCCTCCCATCTCAATCCTTGTCAACTATCATACTTGCTTTGGTTGCTAGCAATTGATGCCGCTCTATGTTGCACATCTTGTGGGAAACGATCATCAAAACCAACAACATAACTCATATTTCAAGGGTTCTTGCTGGGGATGTAATCAACCTGGGTCCTAGCAACTTCAACTAGTACTTCTTCGGGATAAAAATCAGGTCGGCAATACCATTTATACTGAGATAGAATGTAAGATAATGACCGTATAGTGTAGTTAAGAAAGCAGCATTCGCTACAAATTGAAGAGGCCGAGGCCTTTCATGGTTTAACCGGATTAAACCACCTTTTGTTCTGTTGAAGCTTCAGAAAAACTGGTAGGGATGAGCACTAAGTTTTGTCTATCTCGTTGTCTTAGGCAGCTTATTGTCCCAGCTAACTACGAGACGATCTTGACCTTGCAAAGAAGCATCAATCTGATTGGCTAGAAGAGGATTTGTAACTAGATTAAGATAGGAAGAATTCCCAGCTGCATGGTACAACCAAGGTCCACTCCACCAAAACTCATCCCAGAAACAAGTGGAACTATAGGAAGGTGAAGATGGGCGATGGGTCTACACCTCCAGTGTAGTTTTCATCTTGTCCTTTTGTAGCAAACTTTAAGACTGTCAGCACCATGGAAGAATTTCTTTTGAGTACTCCATGCCGTCTTTGAAAACAATGAATGCAGCAGCGGTCTCTGTAGTGAGAGCTGGGCACGTAGCACATATTAATGCAAGCCGGTTGTAGTCAATAGCTCAGGAACATGTTTCAATTTTCCCACCTGGGGAACCACCATCTGCTCCGTCAACAAGTGAAGCAATCTTGTCTGTGGAATTTGCTGAGGAACCAAAGGCCTTGAGAAGGTATTCTGTGCCCAACTTGATGGTGAACCATGGCCAAAGATGCTGAGAATCATATGGTAGCCACCCGGCAGCTCATCTTTTAAGCAGGAGTCACCTCTCCATGAAACATTATTGTTCTTTGGGAGTCTTCCAGCTATAAGAAAAACGTAGGAGAAAACATATCCTTTCAGAATAATTGAGGTAGTTGGATATGGAATTAGTAACATGGAAAACACACGTATTTCAATATTTAATTATTAAAATCTTTCTTCCATTCCCTAAGCTGAGAGCACCAAATAAAAATTAATAAGTGAAAGAAGAGAGCCAACAATTGTAGAAGAAATAGATATTTGACTAATTTCATGGGGTTGTACTAATCCAAGTTATGTGCGTTTGGATTAATTTTTGTACTGGATTTTTTTTTTTTAATAGAAAGTTTCAACTTATGGCGTTCACTTCTGATGATACTTTTTATTATCAAACCAAGATATTAATCTATTTTTAGTATAGGCCGGAATTGAATTCTAGATTTCTTATTCAACCATCAGATATTTTACCAATTGAGTTAACTGTAACTTATTGTACCGGATGGTTATTAGCTAATTTGTTGAAACTTGTGTAAAATTGTGATTTACAATTATGTTTTATGTTGGTTTTATTCCATGATAAAAAATGTTGTATTTGATTTAATTTTGTTAATTGTATTTTGTGGGATTTTATTGTATTGAGTTTAATATTAAGTTGGTGAATAATCAAGCATGAAATGAAGAATCAATGCAATTTCGCGACTAACTCGCAAGAAGCTCGTGAGTAAAGATTCACGCGAAAAGGGCACATGAAATATACATGCTGGAAGCTGAAGAGTCATGTCAAGCTGTTAATTTTGCGAGTGTCTTGTGAGAAGGGCTTGCGAGAAGGGCCAATCCGCGAGGTATCCGTGAAACTCTTTGCTTGGAAGATTTTAAGTGTAACTTTCTTACCCTTCACCTATACTATATATACCCTCATTACCCACAAAAGTATGAGAGACTGTTCAGAGAGAAAAAACCTTAGATAAGTTTTCTACAACACAACACACCCATCTTTTAGAGAGAAAGTTACTCATCTTTAGTAAGAAATCATTGTAGCATCTTCTCCTTCCCTCTCCCATTGCCATACTTTGAGAGGAGATTTGTACCTAAACATAACCCACACACTTTCAGAGTGTAGTGAGTGTTTTGGAGTTTTGGAAGTTTTGGAAATTTGCCAAAAGAAACCGGTGAGGCTTGACGGATGCAATCAGCGGTATTATGATATCCGAAAAGTTAGAGAAGACATAATTCCGAGAAGTCCGTTAGTAGTAGGAGTTTAGAGGGATCAAGTACATTGGGTAGACTAGGTTTGGAGGGTCTTTTGTTATTCGTGTACTCCAACTTTATTCTCTAGTGGATCGATTTCAACTTAGAGGGTCGCGGAGAGGTTTTTCACCGAGTTCTTCGGTTTCCTCTTCGATAACACGTTTTAGAGTTATCTTGTGTTTGTATCTCTCTTCCCTTACTCTTATGCTTTACATTTCTTGATGATTGTTCATGTTTATGCACTAGAGTAATTATTGGTTCATTGTACACATTTACTCTTGTTTCGCATTTTGATTAAGTAAGAGTAAAAACGATGCCGTAATTTTAAAATTTAGGATCTAAATAAGCTCGTGTGTTTTTAGCACAAATCCAAGTCCTTTCACGTGGTATCAGAGCGGGTATACTTGTTTTGGTTTCATTACCTAAATATGATCCTTAACTCCTTATGTTTATTGTCATGGATGGTGTTTTGTGTGCTTCTATGGATGTTTTGGATGTTGTTGAGTGTAACATGCTATGTGTTTATAAAAATGCCTCTATGAGTATCAATCCTCATGATTGTGATGACATATTACATAAATCTATAGGTGTTGTTAATATTTCAAATGTCAAACTCTTGAAGAAAAATGCTAATAAGTTTCATGAGAATTTGAGTAAGTTTATTTGTGAAAATGATGATTTGATTGCTAAGCAAGGTTTTCAGACCCGGACCGTTCATTGAACCGTAAAAGAGAGAGGTTCAAGATTTTTGAGGTCGAACCGAGGTTGAACCGTGATGAGTTCATAATTAATTTAATAATTATTTTAAATATATATAAAAACATTAAATTAATAAAAATATATAAAAATTAACTAAAATAATCTAATTTACTTTCAAGACAGCCAACACACATACACAAATGCATTCACAAGTTGAGAAAAAGGCAAGGCTTAGTAAATTACTAGTTTGAAGTATCTATATATAATATATTCATCTTCATAGCCTTAGCTAGATCTCAAGAGAGTGGGCTTGCAATGAAATCTTCATCTAAGTACTTTCATGTACATGCATTACAGATATATCCAGATTCCAGCTCAGACATGCACGAGCTACAAAGTACTATTACTGCTTCTATTACAAAAGCACAAAAATACCTTACTCTTACTAATTAACTATACTAACACAAAGGTAAAACATGCATAACTAGTAATTAATTAAGCAACCATAGATGGAGTACTGTACTGGTACTAATACTGCTTCTATTACCAAAATTCACACCCCAATGTAGTCTAGACTAGGCAATGTAATCCATAAAACTTAAAAATACAAAGTAAAAATGCATAAACAAGCCTCCAAGTTACAGTACACAACTACACATTGTTTCTTAAAAAAATACATAAAACTTATTTCTAAAAAACAATAATAAAACTTCAAACTCCAAGTTACACACTGTGTCTTACAAAAAGACATATAAATTATCTCTAAAATACAAAATAGAACTTCAAAGTTCAAACAGAATTATTATAATCATAAATCATCAATGTCATGAAAGTTAGCATGCTCATCATCATTCCCTGGAAATCCAAGATGAGGGCCAATAGGTTGTCCAAATGTTCCCAACTCAATTCCTTCAACCTCACTGCTATCATCTACAGATTCTACACACAAGTTTGAACAAAATAAAAAGAAAAATCATTATAATATTTACACAAGTTTGAAAAAAATAAAAGAAAAATCACTATAGGTTATCAAAGGCAAAAGAAACTATTTCTTTTGCCTTTGACTCTTTTGCCAATCTATTGTTCACAAAGAACTTGCTAGTCACTAAGGCTTGCAAGTCATGCTTATGCACATGAAGGCTTCCAAATGAAAGGAAAGTAGTAGCAAATCTTGTTGCTCCAATGCATACAATATTTGTCCAACCAGGTCTCTTCCTCAACCAAGCAATCAAAGCCACATGATTATAAATAAAAACTGTAACTTTGGATGCACGTTTTTTGAGTCTCTCCACATGAGGTATGTCTCCCATATTCTGCAACACAAGATTCAGGCAATGTGCTGCACAAGAAGACCAACTAATAGTTTTATACTTTTCACACAACAATTTACCAGCTGATACATAATTGGAAGCATTATCAGTAACCATGTGAACTATGTTTTTTGAAAAAAATAAAAGAAAAATCACTATAGGTTATCAAATTGTTTACATATAAACTAACCTTCAATATTAGAAGAAGGCTCTATATTTGCTGGATATGCACCCTCCTCATAAATTGCATTCTCCAACTCTTCATAATTAAGATATGGGTCTTCCTCTTTCACAAATACCCAAAAATCAATTTTGTCGATACTTGCATAATCAATGAGGTCAAAATTAAACTTTTTGTTGTAAAGCCTGCATCATAAAATGTCATGCTCATTATTGAAATTTGAACATAATTAGTAACTAATAATTACATTATATAAATGACTTCTTAAAAATTAATATAATGACAAGATATAGCATTTAGTTACCTATGTCTCAATCGCAAGTTATGATGAACAAACACAAGATCATTGAGCCTTTGATGCTCCAACCTATTTCTCCTCTTAGGATGTATTTGGTCAAATAAACTCCAACAACACTCACATCCAGAAGAGGCAGAAGTTTGGCTAAGGATTCTAATTGCCAATTTTTGCAAGTTTGGAGCATCAGCACCCCACAACTGCCACCATTCATCTGATTTTTATAACACAACGTAATCTAATATTAATCAACATATACAAACAAACTTTCAATTGAATAATCACTTCAGTTATTCTAACTATAGTGACAAAACTAACTTTTAACATAAACAAAAAAACTAAGATTTGTTTATAGTATTAAAGTAAACTAATTACTTCTTACCTGGATGAGTGGTCGTGCTTGTTGACAATGCAAGATCTCTATCAAAGCTCCCAATACGGTCTCGAAAATATTGAATTTCCTTAATTACCTTTTCTTTGTCACCATCATATTTTGTCCCAATGTAGTCCAAAACAGCCATATTTACTGCTGGTTCCAACAAAAATTCTCCTCATCATATTGAAAAGCGGGATTTAACCAATATGCAGCAGCATGAAGATCTTTACGCAAATGTTTGTCCCAACGGTTTTTTATAATTGAGGTGTATGGCTTGTACAAGTGCTTCTTCATTCGGAAGATCTTCTTGATTCTCAATCGTGCTCTATGCATGCCCTCATACACATATCCTATTGCAGGCCTTTGATCAGAATCAACAATCCGTAACAAACGAATGAGTGGCGATAAAATCTTGACAAGAACATTAATATCATCCCAAAAAGAATTATAAAAAATGATAGAAACTACTTCTTTTGCCTTTGACTCTCTTGCCAATCTATTGTTCACAAAGAACTTGCTAGTCACTAAGGCTTGCAAGTCATGCTTATGCACATGAAAGCTTCCAAATGAAAGGAAAGTAGTAGCAAATCTTATTGCTCCAACGCATACAATATCTATCCAACCAGGTCTCTTCCTCAACCAAGCAATCAAAGCCACATGATTATAAATAAAAACTGTAACTTTGGATGCACGTTTTTTGAGTTTCTCCACATGAGGCATGTCTCCCATATCCTACAACACAAGATTCAGGCAATGTGCTGCACAAGGAGACCAACTAATAGTTTTATACTTTTCACACAACATAATTGGAAGCATTATCAGTAACCATGTGAACTATGTTTTTTGGACCAACCCATGTAACTACTTCATCAAACAATTTAAACAAGTTTCTGGTACTCTTCACAATATCTGAGGCATCAACTGATTTTACAAATACCATTCCCCTAGGACAATAAATAAGGAAATTAATCAATGACCTATGTCTAGTATCTGTCCAACCATTAGCCATAAGTGTACATCCAACTTCTGCCCAATGCCTACGTTGTGACTCAACCAACAACTGAACCTTTTTTCTTTTGATCCCTCAACAAAGGGACCCGTACAGCATGATAAGATGGACCTTTGTAACCAGGACCAGCAGCAGCTACGGCATCAATCATCCTTTGGTAGTACACTGAATTCACTACATTAAAAGGAATGCAATTGTCATACAGAAACCTTGCAATAGCCATATCAGCTTGCCTCACCCTTTCTTTGCTTTGGAACACACTTTTAAGACCAGGTTGAGCTCCTGGAGTAGTTCTTGGAGCAAAGTAATTATCCACTGGGTTTGTACCCTTTCTTTTACCTAAAACAGGTTTTTTAGACAACCCACTACTAAATACTTCTTGAACATCTTCATCTTCTCGCATATCACTATTTGTGGAAGGCACACTAAACATTTCTTCTTGACGTTGTTTCTCAGCTTTTTTCTTCAACTCAAACTCCTTCAAATATTTCAACATTTGGTATCTTACATCATGAGAAACCTTTTTACACGATCCAATATCACCTTTTATCCCCGCAAGGTGTCGTTTCATCCTATTAATACCCCCACCTTTATATGTTTGCCTACAATACACACATGTAAAAGTATTCCATCCATTCTCATCCGCCCCAAGGCTAAAATGTTCCCAAGCCGGATCAACATTTTCCCTTACTCTTGAGCTAGACTCTACTACATTGGAATCAACTTCATGTGATGGAATAGACCCAGTCTCTGTTTCCATTTTAATCTAAAAGACTAAACAACCAGTCAAACACGCATAGACCCATCAATTTTTGAAATACAGATAGTCAAAGAATCACAACTTCATACACAGTCAAATTAACAAACCAATATACACAGAGTAATTAAACTTACCCACAAGAAGCCATATTAATTTATGAAAAGTATAGGAAAAAAAAGAGAGTAAACAGTCCTACCTAATCAATTCTAAGCCCTAAGAAAGACACTACCAAAATATCTGATCAAAGCTTTGACTTTGAGCAAAAACCCAACTAATCTACGATTGAAATTTTGAAAAACTGGTCATTAAGTACCCAACCAACCTTCCATCCACATTCCACAAACACAGCTGATTACAAACAGTATCAATCAAGAATGCATGTAAATGGAATGTTGAGAATAAATCGTACCGAGCTTTATTCCAACGAGGATTATTGGAACTCCAGCTGCGTAATGCCTCAATTCAGGAATCCACTGAAACAGAAAAAAATAAAAATAAAAATCTCAGCCCACGCAAATGCAAACATCCAACAAAGAAAGACAATGCGCTATCCTAGGAAACCAACCCTCGTTCACACATCTGTAAGCATCCACCAACATATGCCTGCCTAAAAAAATTAAAACATCCATACAATTTTCCTATAGCACTCTGCTCATTGTAACAACAATCCTCTAACTAATCCACTACTCCCACTATTTATTGTAATCTCCAGAAAGAGTCAAGGTATTCAGATTATCCCAAGAGACTAATTTGTTAAGTTTATCTTGCTTATAAAGTTTATCCCAAGAGACTAAATATAATTTTTTATTTTAACTGAAAGAAATTAATGGGTCTGAATCCCACACACAAAATCAGCATAACAAAATTTCCAATAAAATAAACCCAAAACAATAACTACTAATCCCAACCAATACCCATGCTTTCATTTTCCACACTTCAAACCAAAAACAATATGACAACTGAAACATCATACAACACATGTTATTATTATGATTGACAAAAAGAAGAGAAGATTGAGTAGAAAGATACCATGTTACTGTGAAGCTGGGACTAGGGACGCCGAAATTGAAAACCAAAATTAATGCATTTCATTTACACCAAAATTATCCATTAATTGGAAAAGGATTATGAAAGCTTCCAAACATAAAACCAATCAATTTCATCTACTATATCTATATACATTTCATCTACTATATCTATATACATCAAACACTATTAATGCAACATAAAAGAAAGATAAAGTACCAAACGACGGCGATGGCGATGGCGACGAGGCAGAGATTGAGCTGCGACGGCGACGAGGGAGAGAGGCAGAGATGAGCACGAGAGAGAGGCAGAGAGTGAGCTGCGATCTAGGCTGAGCTGTGGCTGCTACGGTGACGAGGGAGAAAGGCGGAGACGAGAGAGTGATTGAGAGAGTGAGGAAGAGGCAGAGAGTGATTGAGAGTGATTGAGAGAGGGAGGGTTTCTTTTCAGGAATCAGGGTTATTCAATCAGTGATTCAGTATGCCCCAAACGTGAAACGACGCCGTATTAGGGGGGGAAAAAAGGGACGGAACGACGCCGTTTAAGCTTGAAACAAGGCAGCTTGTTTGAACCGTGTGAACTAGTCACGATTCATAGAACCGGACGGTCGGACCGCGGTCCGGACAGTTCCATGCTTTTTTCGCATGGAACGGTTCTTCACCTTAAACGGACCGCAGATCTGAACGGTTTGAGGGTTTCCCAGTCGAACCGTACGGTCCGGTCTAGGTTTAAAAACCTTGTTACTAAGCTCAATGAATCCAACAAATTGATTAAAAAGTATAAGAAACTTGTTGAACATTCTCTTGAAAAACTAAAGGAATTGAATGTTTAAATATGGACTTGATGCGAAACTTGTGTTGTCTAACAAACTTGTTGATGATCTTAAATGGGAAAATGAATCTTTTAAGATGCATGCCAAGTGTTTGATTGTAGAACCTACTGCTAAAAATAAAGAAAATCTTTGTTACAATCATGTTGTGTTGCTTGATTTTGTGTCTAGTGTGAGTTCTACCTCTAAAGACAAATCGGTGTATATTCCTCCAAACAAAAGAAACCAAAAAGTGGAGAGAAAGGCTCTTAATCCCAAGCCTTCGTTTAGGTCTCATCCTAGGGATTTGAGTGGATCTAAGTTTGTTCCTACTTGCCACCATTGCAGTGTGATCAGTCACATAAGACCTTAATGTTCCATGTTAAAGAGAGAACAAAACATATTGTTAGATCCCTCCATAAAAAGCCTAGTGAACATAAACCCATTGTTTGTCACCATTGTGGTGCCTTTGGTCATCTTAGACCTCATTGCTCTAAATTTCAAGCTCTTAAGAAAATCAAAAGAAAAGAGAAACTTGAGCTTCATGGAAGTTGTGCTTTGCAAGCTAAACCGGATTTGATTGAAAGTAGTAAGTTGTTGAAACATGTGGTTAATGCTCTTACCTCCTTGTTTATGTGCATCTTTGGTTCTTATTCTTCCAACCCTCGTCTCACTTCTCATGAGACACTCATTCCAAACAATCATTCCGTTTGAATGAGGAAGGGTTCCTATGGTTGAATTTTTGCTCTTTTAATCATCGATCTAATTCTTTTGATCTTAATAGGACCCTTTATGTATTAGATATTTCATTATCATGCATTTGTGCATCATGCATCTCTTTATATGCATTGTTTTTGTTGTTAACCTTATTTTTCTATCTTTGTTTTGTGTGAGTAAAAATTAAAAAACACATAAAAAGTGAAAATTTTAAAAAGTTTGATCAAATATTTTTTAGCACATTTCACATTTGAGTTTGGCCTAGTACCTCCGTACTAATAGCGTAGTGCATTTTTGAGTTTAGCTTATTATATATGCACATTTTCTAAGTGTGAGCGACTTCTAGAAATCTAAATTTGATTGTTGTAAATGGATCTTCAAGCCTGTCATGAATGATTGGTCAATAATTTTACTTGATCTTGATACATGCGTAGACTTGTGTTTATATATCTCCTCTCATTTTTTTTTTTTGTTCTTTTTCAAAGAGCTCTACAAATATCTATCTCTAAAATGAGAAAAGAGTTGAAAAAGCCTTACTTCGAAAACTAGTTTGACTAGGAAAAGGTGGAGCAAATTTGTATTAAAATGTATGGTGCCAAAGCCAAAGGCTTATTCATCAAAAATATCAAAAAGTTCATGGCATCGTTACTTAAAAATTTGAGTTTTATTTAATCAAAAGTATGAAAAATGGAAGCTAAATGAAAAGCTTTCACTTAAAATGTAAACACATTGATGAAGGGTCATATATGTTCATTTCTACAAGTGAGATAGGTCACTTGACTTCGTACTAGTTGTGTATGACTTGATTAAATTGATCATTGAAACTTCATACTAGACTATGAACTAGTTCATACTTGATTCACACACACAACACACAAGTCTAATGTTCAATGAATGCCTATTTCATTTGTGTGTTTGTACATGTTCAAATGTGATGTGTGTGTGCTCAACCACATATGGATCAAATCAAAAAGATTTTTGTTCTTTTTATTTGCTTTTGGAAGTAATTTGTATCACCTATGTTTTTTAAAGTTTTTAGAGTTGATTTTGTGTGAAAAACATGTTTTCTGGGTGTTTTCGCGAATAATTTCGCAAGTAATCTCAATCACGAGTTTAGACAGAGAGTTTCGCGAGTGTTTCACGAGTACTTCGCGAGAAGGGCTTACCCGCGAAAATTCTTAACTTCCCGCGAAAATTACTAGATAAGCTTTTTAAAGGGCATTTCGTAGGACATTTGTTTTTAACTTCTCTCATCTTCTCCCAAACCCCTATTTTAATGTTTCTATATATATCAAAACCTAACTAAATTCAATTGTTTTTCATTCCTTTAACATCTCTAAGGTAATCTTTAACTATTTTCATTGATTTTGATCCTTAGATTATGTTTTTGGGGGTTTTATGTTCATAGTTGGGATTTTCTCAAATGGGGGTTGGAAAACTTAACTTTTGTCAATCTATTTAGGCAAGATTTTAAATGATGATTTGTTTTGGATGTTGGCCTCTTGTGGCAAAAAATAACATGTATTTAGGCAAGATTTTAATATGTCTATGCGTTGTTTAACATACATGTGTAGTGTGTGCACTCTAAATGTTTGATAAAATACCTTTATGATATTTTTTCACTCTTTTGGACTCCAATGAGTACCAATTTTTAGGGATCACCATAATTATTCATGTTTATCATATTTTGATCATTGGTTGTGTGGTTTACACAATTTGCCCCATGAGTGCCTTGCTCATGCATTGGTCATGCATCTCACATGCACATTAGATGCACTTTTAATGTACAAACTCTATCACTTGACATGTTTTGCATTCACTCATGCTAGTTAAGTCTTTTTAGACCTTTTTAGCACATATAACATGTTCTTGTGTCGATGTCATGCCTTGGTCTATATCTTGTTCCATCATCCTTAGCATGTCATGTTTACTTTATGATTTGTAGTATTTTGTTTTTAAGACGTTTTTGTCTATCGTTTGAACTTTATTTTCTCATTCATCTTGCACCCTTCATGCATCATTATCCTTGCTCAATCTTCTTTTCTTTCCCTCCTTCCTCTTGATTCATTTGTCTATTCGTGACAAAAAGGGGGAGAGTATAATAAAGAGTATATCGGAGTGTATCGTCACTTCTATATGACTCGTGTGCATATTTTCAGGGGGAGAAATTCTATCTCGTGCACATTCGTAGGGGGAGAAAACCATAGGGGAGATGCATATACCAAGGGGGAGAAGACATTTCCTTTTATGAGAAAACATTGTTTTGCTTTATGCTTGTTTTCTCATTGCTTTATGGTGTTTTGAGTTACATTTAATATCTATGCTTTGTTGCTCTCATCGCATCGTGTTTTTGTGTTGGACATGCATACATCTTTATGCCATTGTGTTTTATTGGTCGCATGTTCGAATGATCATTTGCTTTGCTATATGATTATTGTAGTCATTTCCATATGACTGTCATGTGTTTGATCAAGTTGCTCATATGTTTTACATTATGTTTATTTGATCGCACTTTACTTGTTACATTATACTTGTCTTTTTAGTACTTGCTCTACCTTGAGGGTTTAATACGTTTTGTGCAAGTGTTTCAGGTTATAGGTTTATATGTTCTAAGTTCATCATATGTTTTATATTTAGGTGTGAGTGAGTTTTGCCATAATTCCCAAACTCACGTTTAAGTCTAAAATCTGTTATAGAGTGTTTTGTCACAGAATAGCCAAAGAGAGAGATTGTAAAGTTGTGATTTACAACTATGTTTTATGTTGACTTTATTCCATGACAAAAAATGTTGTATTTGCTTTAATTTTGTTCCTTATATTTTGTGGGATTTTATCGTATTGAGTTTAGTATTAAATTGGTGAAGAATCGAGCATGAAATAAAGAATCAGTGCAATTTCGCGACTAACTCGCAAGAAGCTCGCAAGTAAAGGTTCTCGTGAAAAAGGCACGTGAGAAACATATGCTGGAAATTGAAGAGTCATGTCAAGCTGTCAGTTTCGCGAGTGTCTCGCGATAAGGGCCAACCCGCGAGGTACCTGTGAAACTCTTTGCCTGGAGAATTTTAAGTGTGACTTTCTTACCATTTCACCCATACTATATATACTCTTATTACCCACGAAAGTATAAAAGGTTATTCAAAGAGAAAAAAAACCCTAGATAGGTTTTCTACAACACAACACACCCATCTTTTAGAGAGAGAGCTACTCATCCTTAGTGAGAAATTATTGTAGCCTCTTCTCCTTCCCTCTCCCATTACCATACTTTGAGAGGAGATTTGTACCCAAACATAATCCACACATTTTTAGAGTGTAGTGAGTGTTTTGGAGCTTGAGAAGTTTTGGGGATTTACCAAAATAAGTCGGTGGGGCTTGGCGGATGCAATTGGCTGTATTGCGGGATCTGGAAAGCTAGAGAAGACATAACTCCGAGAAGTCCGTTGGTAGCAGGAGCTTGGAGGGCTCAAGTACATTGAGTAAACTAGGCTTGGAGGGCTCAAATACATTGAGTAGACTAGGTTTGGAGGGTCTTTTGTTATTCGTGTACTCCAACTTTATTCTCTAGTAGATCGATTTCGACTTGGAGGGTCGCGGAGAGGTTTTTCGCCGAGTTCTTCGGTTTCCTCTTCAATAACAGATCTTGGTGTTATCTTGTGTTTGCATATCTCTTCCCTTACTCTTGTGCTTTACATTTCTTAATGATTATTCATGTTTATGCACTAGAGTAATTATCAGTTCATTACGCATATTTACTCTTATTCCGCACTTTGATTAAGTAAGAGTAAAAGTAATCTAGCTGTAATTTTAAAATTTGGGATCTAAACAAGCTCGTGTGTTTTTAGCACAAATCCGAGCCCTTTCAACTTGAAACTATATATTTTGTCACACATTTAGTATAACTACAAAAGCTAACAAAAATTATATGTTTTGTCTAATACTTAGGGTCCATTTGGTTGGAGGTGTGGAAAAGTGAGAGAATAGAAAATGGTAGGAGGATGGAAAAGTGGGATACAGAAAAGATTTTAATTTCTTTCCTTTTTGTTTGGTTAAGAGTGAAAAAGTGGAGGGATGAAAAAAATGAGTTTGTATAAATTTACTCATGTACCCTTGTTAAAAATGATGCCCAATTAAAACAAAAAAAGTGACAAACAACCAAAAAAAAAAAAATACAAAAGAAAGCAAAAGAAAAAGAAAAAGAAAAAATAGAGCAACGTACAGTAAATCAAAAAAAAAAAAAAAAAAAGGAAAGAAGAGGCAACGTCCAAGGAAAAAAAAAAGAGAGGAGGCAATGTCTAGGAGGAGGAGGAAGGGGGGGAAAAAAGGAAGAAGAAGAAGAAGAGGAGGAGGCAACGTCCAGTAATAAAAAATAAAAAAAAGGTGAAGAAGAGTAATGTACGGACAAAGCCCATGTGCAAGTGCATAAGGGCATTTTTGTCCATTAAGCAGCCCCATTTTCTCCCTTCATTTTCTTTCCATTTTAGAAAGAAAACTTTTTAGTGGGCCCGAGTAGAAAACACCTGGGTCCTACCATTTATTTTTCTTCCTTTCTACCCAATCAAACACACTCTAAAAAAGTTTTCATTTCCATTTTCTCTCCAAAGTTTTCTATCGATCATATTTCACTTTCAAACAAACACACCCTTAACAAATACTATGGATATCAAATTGACAATTGATAAGAGCCATCCGTGTTTAATCTCTCTAAAAAGTTTTCCTATAGTTTTACTTTGAATAATGCACCTACATTTATGATCACCTAACTTTTAAGGAAAAAAAAAATTAAGAGTCTTTTTAGCATGTTCAGATTCAATTCCTCCCTTTACTTTTGAATTATAAAAAAAAATGGTAAAAATATTTGTCTTTCCTTTTAATAATTATTTATTCATCCTGATGTACTATAGCAGGTAAATTATTCAAAATAATTGAATTGGTTTTTATTAAGTAAGAAAAAAGGGGTTAGTAGGGGGTGTTTGGTTTGTATTTTCAAACAACAATTTTTAGTTTTTAAACAATATTATATGTATTTCCACATATTTTTTTTCACCCACACGTATTTTTACAAATATTTTCAAACAACAAATTTCAGTTTTTAAACACATGTACCAAATGGACCCTAAGTCTCTCTTCTCCGCACTACTTAAACTTCTACAATATATTATCGAGTGACCACTTGGATGCTAATGTAACTTATCACTACTCGAATTCACACCTCTCGTAGGGACTTTTTACTGATAACTTATGCAGGTTGGTTTTTGAATTGGCTATGTCAAAAAAGAAAAAAAAGAGAGAAAGACAAACAAACAAAACCAAAACACGTACTAAAGAAACTTAGAGCAACTACATCAGTTCGTGTATTATACACACCTATTTTTACACTAAAAAGCTACTTTTTCTATTTTACACATCCATTTTTACAAAACATTCATATCAGTTTATCTATTCTATCACCTCTTTTATTTAAATAATCAATTTTCTCAAAAAAAAAATTTATATCTCTCAACTACCCCTTTACATACGCGCTTTCTCTCTCTCTTCTCATTTTTTCTGATTTCTTGCTCTCTCTCTATACCCATCTCTCTACCCATCTCCATACCCATTTCTGAACACATCAACTCTCCCTCTTGGTCTGATCCACACCATCTCAGTCACAAGCACCGATCCACAGCTCCGATCAGGTAAGACCCGATCAAGCATCGATCCACAAGCACCGATTAGATTCGAGATCTCCCTAGCTCTGATCAGGCAAGACCCATACCCACGAGCTCCGATCAAGGAAGACCCACGAGCTTCGATCAAGCAAGACCCACGAGCTCCGATCCACAAGCATCGACTAGATCTCCCTAGCTCCGATCCATAAGCACCGATCAGATCTGAGATCTCCCTAGCTCTGATCAGGAAAGACCTATACCCACGAGCTTCGATCAAGCGAGACCCACGAGTTCGAGCAAGACCCACAAGCTTGTATATCTATTGTGTTTTTTTTTTGAGTAAGTGAATCTCTATGTTGATTTGTTTGTGTGAATGTGTTTGTGTGCATATGAGGAAAAAGAAGAAGATGAGGCTACTGAGTTTGTTGAGCACGGAGAAGAAAGAGAAAAAAAGGAGCGCACGTGAAATTAATAATATAATAAATGGACAAGCTATAGTAACCGTGTATATTTACACGGTTACTGTAGCTTGTGTAAAGATATACACATTTTTAGAAGCACTGATATAAAGCATTTTTGAGACAAAATATGTAAAAATGGGGTCTGTGGATGCTCTTATCACTACTCAAATTGGGGTGGTTTTTGAATTGGGTATGTCAAAAAAAAAAAAAAAAAAAGAAAAGAAAGGAAAAAAGTGTTGGACCTGCTGGTTAAGCCATAGACTTTCCAAAATAACTTCAAATTAACGCAGCAATATTGTCTTATGCCGGCGCCGACTCCAGCCCGAGACAAAAAAAAGAAAATGTCTTCGCTGATCGACGTGGCGGAAGAGGAAGAGCAACGCACACCTCTTCTCCTCAACCACAACGCAGCAGCATCATCCACTGATGACATCGTCCCCTCCTCCTCCTCCCCATCCAACGGTCCAGATTCATCCCCTCCCGCCGCTCCCACTCCCAATCAACGGCTCCACTCTCTCGATGTCTTCCGCGGCCTCACCGTCGCTGTATGCACCCCGCCTCAACTAAGTATTTCTAACTTTTAACCTTTAAGTCGTCATTACTCTACTACCCCTTTGGCTTTGACCGTGAAAGTTGAAACTGAAACCCACTCTCACTCAAAATTAGTCTGAAAATTTAGCTGCTTTGTTTAACATTGACAGTTGATGATTTTAGTAGACGATGCTGGAGGGGCATTTCCGTCCATTAATCACTCACCCTGGTTCGGCGTCACCCTCGCAGATTTTGTGATGCCATTTTTTCTCTTTGGTGTTGGTGTCTCTATTGCTCTAGTATTCAAGGTTAGTATGTTTAATACTAACATGTTATCAATGTAGCTCTAAACGCAAGAATTTTTTGCTCTTTAAATTTTGCATTTCTTCTATACTCTATGAATTAAGAACTTAAATAATTTTTTTTTTGAAAATAGACTTGTAATGGTATTATGTTCATTGTGCAGAGAATTTCTAACAAATCAATTGCTACAAAGAAAGTCGTGCTAAGGACAATCAAGCTGTTTATCTTAGGGTTGGTTTTGCAAGGTATGTTGTTTTTCCTACCCTTTGGCTAGTTCATGACAATGAGCTATGTAGCTCAACTGACACTTTGCATCTTCTATTATAATTGGATGGAGAGCAGTGAGATCGTGCGTGTAAATTACCAAAAGGCAAAAATATTGTTTTCGTCCCCAAAGTCTGCATGAAATGAAGTTCGTTTTTCATAGCTAAACTTTAAAAACTTCTTTTTCTATTGCTAATCCATTGAAAAATGTAACATTTTCTGTCCTTGAAACTTTAGAAAGGCATTTTTTGTCCCTAAATTATTCAAAAAAGTTATTTTTTCATCCCTAAACTTTAAAATGATCTTTCATACCATGCATGTGACCAATAGTTTTGTGCCATTTGTTCACCTCAAGTGTACCTTTTTTTTTGGTTATTTAAAAAAAAAAAAATGTAATGTTGCATATCAAATTCTCTAATGCTATAAATAGTAACACCTACAAGTAGGATAAAAGTTAACGAGACTGGATGGAAAGACAGAAAGTATAATGTTTTCAATAGTTTAGGGACGAAGACGAACTTTAAGTAAACTTTAGGGGCATAAGCAATATTTTTGTCAAAAAATAAATCTGTTTGTGATGAGATTACTGTCAGAATACAACAATTTCGAAGTACTTTGAATTGAGTCCTAGCTCTCAACTACCTAGTGTAATAAGTATTTATTTACAAATTACAACTCAGTAATTATGAGGAGCTGTTTATGTACTTTCGTTTATCGATGCTTTGATAAAAAAAAGATTTGGTTTTGTTTGGAATGTATTCTAGGTGGGTATTTTCATGGGTGTAACGATTTAACATATGGAGTTGTGGTTTTGTTTGGAATGTATTCTAGGTGGGTATTTTCATGGGCGTAACGATTTAACATATGGAGTTGATGTGGACAAGATACGTTGGCTAGGTGTATTACAGGTAAGCATTATTCAGTTCAACACACTACAAATCTTAACACTGTTAGACTTGAACAACAGAATATGACAAAGGCCTTGCATACAACCTAACAACAATAGAGTAACAAAGCCTAGCATGCTCCCTTTACAGAGCAATCAACCACAATGGTAATAACAACTGAGGTTCTGCACTATCTATCAGTGCATCAAACTCAGTTTACTAAATGATTTGGCACTGTATTGAACAGGAAAAGCTTAGTGTTTTGTTGCATAGAACAGACAGAGGAATCCCCCAATAGCAGCATATGGCTCTGTTACCGATAAAAAATTAAAATTCCCTTTAGCTGCCACTTGAGCCTTAACCTACCAACTAATAGCTTTTGCAATATTCTTCTCATTTTATTCACCTACTGTCCATGTATACTGGCATTATTTTTTTTGGCACGAGATATGATTTACGACAGCTCCCAATACCAGCTTGCAAATATTGCAATTAGCCTTTGCCTTGAAGTTCCTCAAGTCACAGTCAACAAATTTGCTCAATAGAACCCCAACAGTCTACCTCAGGCTTCTTAATCAAGCACTTCTCATAATTTCCTTCTAAACGCTCTTGGAAAAATCAAATCACACTCAAAATTGAGGTGATCCTTGCTCTCCATACAATCCCTACAGTAAACACAAAGCAAATCCCTTTTATAACCCCACTGGAGCAATCTAGCATGAGTAGACACTCTATTCCTGAATGCCAACCAGGAGATAAACACATGATTGGTATTGCAGCAGAGTACCATACTCATTTCCACCAGGTTTCAGCACTTATAAAAAAAAAAAATCCTGATTTAGAAGGAATCCAGATTGGATTATTTTTCTCTCTCTTATCTAAACTTGAGGTTGATTACTTTGAATTCCACTCAAATCATCAGACGTTGCCACTCCTCTTGATGCATGCTGGACACTTTAGCTTCCATGCAATGGGCTGCATCATACACTACCATACGGCCAAATCTGGTATAGGGAACTCCAAGTGGATGCCAATTGTCATGCAATAGGGATATGTTGCTGTCATCCCCCACCTCAAACCTTAGAAAGGGCCTCGCTAAGCTTTTTAACTTCAGAAATTTTCTCCATCCCTTGGTACAATGCTGAGGAGCCTTCACAAAAAGGGGGGAGGGGGGAAGCATTTATTAATCAGAGATTCAGAAGCAAGATCGTGGTCCAAAAAAAAAAGCAGTAGTATATGTTTTGATAGTGTTTTTTCTATAAGAACCTACCTACCACTATTGCAGATACTGCCACCACTACATCTTCTCCTACATGCTCGGTGGTGATAAATATAATTCAATTGCTATAACTACAATACAAAATCTGGTTTTCACAAAAAAGTGAGAAAGGATAATTTAGTTGATTCAACTTGGTCCAGACTTCTCAGAATGTAGGGTTGATAATGCTGGGTTATGACAGACGAGCTCCATTGCAATGGTGCAACTTTATGCTAGGAAATTCTTAGGTGCATGTCTAATCATTTGCTGTGCGATGTCTTCTCTTGATTTGGTAGTATGGCAGTGTATCAATGCCTAAGTTATAATCTATACATCTCCTGGGGTTTTGGATTAGTTTAGTCAATAATAGAATCATGTCCTGAGTTAGGTATTAACTGAAAATTCTTTATATGATCATATATTTGCATAGTTTTTTCAGGAATTTTGGGCATTCAAATGTTTTTTTTTCCTACTCTTGAAACTGAAAATGCATGTTCTTGTGTATTACCTCATGTGCACTGCATCAAATATATGCCATATATGGATGAATAAACTGAAAGGGCATACTTAACCTTAATAGATGAATTGTTCTTTTAGGATTGTTTACTTCAGAACAGATAAAAGTTCTATTATCTGCTGTCCAGTTCTATAAATAGATATTAAGATTCAAAAACTTTTTAAAGCTAATGTGCATATTGCAAATTTGTTTACTTAATTTACAGAGGATATCAATTGGATATCTGCTAGCTTCAATGGCGGAGATCTGGCTTGTTAACAATGATATTGTTGATTCAGCAACAGCTTTTGTGAAGAAATACTACATTCAGTGGTTAGTTTGGTTAGAATACATAATTCCACTGGTACTCATGTTTTTCGCATGCAATTGCACTTCTTAGATATATTTGGAATGCACACATGTTTTGGTTTTATGAACTGATTCTACAAAAGCTTCAAGAGTGTGCTTCTTGACTGACTTTATGTAAAGATAAAACCATATTTTTTGGGTTTTAACTAAAGAATGGAAGATGGAAGCAGGATGGTTCTCAAAATAATTATGGAAATTTTAATAAGAAAAGTGCAATCAAGATGCCAAGTTTTGGTCCTTTTATATTTCTGTTCTTCCTTAAGATATTTTTGCACCTACTTGGCAGTCTTGGGGATGTCAAACTTTAAACCGCACTCTTTTTTTTGGAAGTTTGTGTTATGCTTAGCTATGATTTTGAAATGAAGAGGCTAAGTTGAAAACATTTTGTATATACTTCCTGAATAGGTGGTAATTATTAAAATTTATGATGATCAGGCTATAAATTTTAGGAACATTAACCTCAAATGTTACTTAAAAAAAAAAATCATTAAGGCCTTTGAGTTATGAGTCAGATTATTGGCAAACTTATTAACAGGAATCCAATGATATCACATGACAAAAAAATCTAGGGTGAGATGACCTGCATACTTTTTTCTTCTTCTTCTTTTTATTTATTTATTTATTTATTTTTGGTTGTGATAATATCGGGAACCTTTCTAAAGAACAGCCCTTTGGGCTTGCCTTTAGTCAGTAAAACCTATAGGCAATGACCTCACCTGCTAGAATGAGTTGGTAATCTAGGGGCATTCACCCCTTGTGGGCAATGACCTGCATACTTTTGTAATTCTAATTTTGTTCAGAGTTTCTCGGTCTATTAGATGGTAGACTTTTTCACGGATGATATGTTTCTCCTCTTGCATTTGAGGTTTTCTAAGTGCTAACTTTTGCTTAATTGTGCAGGATGTTCGCCATCTTACTGTGCTCAGTATACATGTGCTTACTATATGGCCTTTACGTTCCGAACTGGGAATATGAAGATTTAAGCATGAATTTGACTGGTTATGCATCTGCTACTCAAATTGTGAGTTGAATCATATAATTTCTTGAAAGTTTTTCGTTGGCAACATTCTGT
Organism: Quercus ilex subsp. ballota; assembly: GCA_032727855.1. NCBI lineage: Eukaryota > Viridiplantae > Streptophyta > Magnoliopsida > Fagales > Fagaceae > Quercus > Quercus ilex. The sequence goes on from CM064919.1 coordinate 31,442,546, forward strand.
CAATATGTCAATCTGTTGATGAAGATAGCCTGAGACTTCCAAATTTGTTACTTTATAACTGAAGATGTTCTCTTTACTTTTCATGTCTTTTCATGTCTGATTTTGATTTTTGAGCAATATGCCATAAAATGATTAGTTATCAGTATTGATTACTGGATGCCTATGTTGGGCCTATTTTCCACAACTGAGACTTATATTTGATGCACGTGCTTCACTTGTTTTGTTGGGTAGGGTGTGAATTGAAGCTGTTCTTATGACCCAATTTCTTATGGTATGTGTATTGGACATTGATAAATTACCACTTGTCTCAAAAGATTAATTGTTGGGCAATGATGAATTTAGTCATTTAACCATTATTCTAACACTTTCTCTCATGTGTGGGCCCAAACTCCCCCTTAATAAGCTAGAGCAAACATGTTGGATTTTTAATTTTTTAAATGGAAGGTAGAGTGGAGATAGAGTTTGAACTCCAAATCACTTGCTCTGATAAATTACCACTTGTCCCAAAAGTTTAAGTTGTTAAGAAATGGTGAATTCAATCATTTAGCTGTAAACCATTATTCTAATATAGATAATATTTGGTTTCTTATTTTTCTTTTTGTTGGATAGTTTGTCATTCAAATTCCAGTAACTAAGTGTGCTTGCAACTAGAATTGTCTAAGTAGTCAGCAGCTTTGACTGCTTGTCCTGGAATCTGAAGGTGGCCCTGAAGCACTTCTTTAGGCCTAATTTTTGTCAAATAATCAATTAGAAATGGTTTTATTTCATAAGAGTGAGATCTACACTGTGAGAACATGTAATTGCTGTATACATGGAACCACAGTTTTAACTAAATTATGTAAGGAAAGAAGATATGAATCTAGATATCTATGTTATGGGTGCTTCCCCACATGTTTGCAAACGAGCTAATAGTTGCTGACTGCTTAAAGTCGTGTACGTGTTTTTTGTATCCCATTTTGTTTGTGGAACTTATTCATTTCATTTACCCTCAAGTGGAACTATATATATATTTTTTTTGTTAAGTAAGTGGAACTATTTTAAACAAGAAATTGTTCAATAGGTTCATTGTGAAGTGAGGGGCAGTCTTGAGCCTCCTTGTAATGTGGTTGGCTTGATTGATCGAGCTATTCTTGGTGAACATCATCTTTATCAACATCCTGTGTACAGAAGAACAAAGGTTATTTTTCTTGGCCTTTGTAACTGCTATCTTGAACTCCCTATCTATAGGTTCCATTGTTTGATCATCAGGGGGATCTTATCTTAATCTTTGTTTTGCTCAGGAATGCAGTATTAATTCTCCTGACTATGGACCTCTGCCACAAAATGCACCTGGGTGGTGCCTTGCACCATTTGATCCAGAGGGCATCTTAAGGTTTGATAATGGCATTCCTTTTTTCTGTTTCCTTGTATATTATTAACTTATGAACTGTGACAGTTTATAATGTATTAGAGAGAGGGCACTCAAAGCACAGTTAATTTCTAAATACACTGAACAGCTTTCTTAATTGCAATTCCCCCCCCCCCCCCCCCCCCCCCAACCCCCCTTCTCAAAAAAAAAAAAAATGACAATGTAAATGTTAAAGCGTTATTCATTACCATCCTCATTGATAGGTGCTGGTTGTTGGTACTTGGTTGCTAATTTCTTCTGCTTACAAATTTTTCCAGTTCATTGATGGCTGCTATCACATGTTTTGTGGGATTGCAATTTGGGCACATACTTGTGCATTTTAAGGTACAATGTTTCTTCTTGTTGCTTAATAACATGTAGGCATAGTTTTAGCTATGTCTTATTGACTTTCAATTTGTCTTGATGTGACTCTTTGATAGTTTTATTTGATCGTATAAACTTTTATCTTTTTTCTTCAGGACCAAATGCAGAGGGTCCTTTTATGGTCCATGTTATCATTCCCTCTATTAATTGCAGGATATGTTTTGGAGTTGCTAGGTATTTTGTCTTGTATCTGGTTTATATCTTTTAGCTCTTTGTGAATTTCACTTTGTTTCTTGCAAGTAATTTCTGTAAGGTATATCAGGTGTTCCTTTCTGCAAGCCACTGTATACATTGAGCTATATGTGCATCACGGCAGGAGCATCAGGCTTGTTCCTAACCATTATCTTTTACATAGTAAGTTCATCATTCTAGATAGTGCTCTGATTAATTGACCAATATCCCCATGATTTAAAAGTGACCCAAGTTTAGCTTGCTATGACTCGTACCATCAGGTGAGATCAAACCCAGTGATCCATATCAATAATTGATTTGTTAAATTGGGAAAATCATGGAGAAAATAGAAGAGTTTACAATCTCTTAATATGTCAACACTGTGACTCAAGCTTGAGTTTATCTTGACCTATTTTTCAAAAAGTTTTATTTATTTATATATGGGGGATGGGGTTCCAATGAAGGGGTGTCTCAATTTTTTTCAATTATAATTAGGTCAAAGGAAAACATCACTTGTAAGTTCTAGTCATTAGCAATTTCTCTACCATAGAATTATACAACTTGATTTCAACATAAAGCCATGGAATTATCATGGCATACTGAAATAAGTGTGACTTTAAATTCTTTATATTGATTGCAGATGAATGTATTGATTCCAAACTTTTAATGGAAAGTGTTGTGATACGATTTTAGAGTTGGCATCATTTTCTACCTTTGAGTGACAGTGCCTGATTCTTAAAGGATGGAATGCCCAATGATGGGAGACATCCTCTGCCATATATTTCCAATCCTTTAAAATATTAAGGTCTTGCCATACTCTCTGGTTTTCGAGGTTGCTTTCAAACTTTTCCTCCAGAATCCACAAACACAGACGGTGACTACGATATATAACACCAGTAAATCTACTCTTTGGTTTGATGACAAGGACCTATATGATGCGTAACATTAGCTTGTCTTAACATCTCTGCGATGTGATACATAATGTTCAATTGGAATAATGAGACTGAAATTACAAAAACATTGCCTGTTTAGTTAAACCATCTTTTAAAAACAAAAAATTAAACCCTCTGTAAATGCAGGTTGATATCAAACATTTCAGAAAGCCCACAATGTTACTAGAATGGATGGGGATGAACGCTCTCATTGTATATGCTTTGGCTGCTTGTGATCTCTTCCCAGCAGCTGTGCAGGGTTTCTATTGGCATTCACCTGAAAATAACTTGGTAATTCTCTTTCTTTGTACTGGGTATTACTTGTGAGTCACTATGCTTCTCTTTTACAATAAGCATATGTCTATGCAAGAAAAATTGTGGAATTTCATCTTTTTAGTGCACCCTCCAATTGTTGTGTGGAGATTGGAGAAGTTGCTAGTTAATATTAGTTATATGTAAATATTTTGTTCATTGCCTCACTTGTGAAAGTGGATTGACTGACATGCAAGATGGGTACTTCTTGACAACAATATTACTAAAGTATGTATCATCAGGAGTGTGAAATTATTTTGTACTATATTATAATAGATTTATGCGATTGTTGAACACAATTGATGTATTGGTTGACTTGGCATATTATCTGATAGACAATTTTGGGCCAAATCTGGTGTGCAGGTTGATGGCACGGAATCATTATTGCAGGCCATGATTCATTCAGAAAAGTGGGGTACCCTGGTGTTTGTAATGCTTGAAATTTTGTTTTGGAGTATTGTTGCTGGTTTCCTCCACATGAAAGGCATATATTTAAAACTATAAAATATAAAGACATGTACATGTTCTATGTTGTATGTCCCCTGTAAATAACAAAATTATTGCGTGTGTATATGATTAGCCATTGCTGTGCGTACAAATTGCTAGCCTAATTGAACCAAATGTCTTCTACTTTTAGCTGGTTAAATTACTTGTAGCATACTTTTAAATTAACTGTAGCATTAAAAGAATTATTTGAAGCGCAGCTGTACAAAGATAAAGTGAACAAATTGAGACTGTTCTTGGAGCTAGAGGATGATTTTGTGGCTGATAAGTGAAGCTTTGCCCTTATTAAAGCATAAAGTGGGAAATGAGCGGACATTTCTTTTTGCGGCATGATGATTGGCACCCAGATGGTCCCCTATTTCAGAAATATGGGGCTTTAGAGTAGCACATGATACTGCAACTGTTACTTCAGCAAAGTTGTCGAGTGCAATTTTAAATGGCCAATAAAATTGGCATCCTTCTAGGTTAGATGACCTCTAGTTATGATTTAAGGAAAGCTGGCCGCTGTTCTCATTGTCATTGGTGGTGAAGATCATGTGGAATGGAGGGCTGCTGCCTGTTGCTAGTAATGCAGTTTAATTGTGAGGACTGGGACGATGATAACTTGATAAGGGATATCGGGATTTAATTGGTGTGTAAGCTTGTTTGGTTTCCTAAAGTAGTACCTAAAAATGCTTTTGCAAGCTGGTTGGTAGTGAAGAAAAACAAGCTTACTACCAAAGATTGGCAAATTGGGGGTATGCAGGGACGTGTTATGTACCTTCTGGGGGAATAGAACTAAGACTTGGGATCAATTTGTATTTTGAGTGTTCATTCTCTAACAGGATCTACAATCGACATGGTGATACTCAGGAATGTTTGATCAATGGTAAGTAGGAGATTGACATGAAAAGTTTGAATGGCGAGTCAAAAAGGTAAAGGGGAAAGGATTTCAGCATGTCATGACTCATGACTCATGACTCGAGTGAGGTAGCATCGCAAGAGTAACTTATCGCATTTGGATTGATTCAAATGCTAGAATTTATGATGGAAAGATTTGAACTGAAGCTGAAGCTAAAATTTTTCAAGTTACCCTGCAGATATAGACTCTGTAAAAACATAAGAAATTTTATTCAAAATAGCAATTTTTGTAGTTTTTGGAACACTTTACTTGTTTTTATTGTTGATAAAGTGAGCTATTTTTATTTTTTTGATAATGATAAAGTGAGCTATTGTTTCCTGTTAGTTGCATTTTTGCTGCTTGTTTCTGTGTTGAAACTTTAGTTATTTTGTCGTATGCGGTTGTACTTGTGGTTTGGTGCCTAAGACAGGGAGGAAAGAAAAGAAAAAAAGAGTGAAGGCACTGTAACATTGATATTGATATAAAAAAGACAGGCTAATGACTTAAAGCAACTCGTACAAAATATAGAAATTATCTTTTATGACAAATGTACTCGATATATCTCCCTCCCTCTCTCTCTCTCTCTCTCTCTCTCTCGCTCTCCCTTTTTTGAATTATCTTTTATAGACATATATTGTATATATGTCTATTGTTTTTCTCCAATGAGAGTGGTCATTGCCGTTTGGTATTGACTATTTTTTCTTGGTATATATAGTTCTTCTGTTTCTCACACACCAAGTAATTAAATGAAGGAATCCTTGGAAGATAATTCTAAGATGCTATCTAGGGGTTTCAAATTTAAGATCTTATTGATCTCATGAAACTTTAGAAATTATTAGGCTAATCTGTCTCACACACACCAAGTAATTAGATAGATGAATATCTTGAAGGTGACTCTAAAATATTGACTAGAGGGTTTCAAATCCAAGATCTTATAGATTTCATGATGCTTTAGAAATTATTAGGCCAACCTTTTGGGATTATTATAACATCTCTCTTGCATACGTGTGGACATTACATCTCTTGTATATGTGAGAAAGACGTACTAATGTATAACTTTTATATGAGAACATTACATTGGCTTGTAGCACATTATTGAAGGCAGATCCCAAAAAGGTTAGCCTATGACATGAACTTTGGTGTACACAGCAAATTGCTCTATGAGAGAAACAATGGCCAAAGCCCCATGTTCTTGTGACTGGGTCTAAGATTATTTAAGACTTCCACAACCTTAGTGTGTCTAAAGGAATATCAGATGTAGACATGACAAAAAATTGTTGAAAGATTAAAACATTCAATCATTAACTTTGTGTCTAAAAGGTCTGTTTGACATAGACAAGACTGAAAGATTATACCAAGATTATGTCACTCTCACACCCTTTAACAGAAAATAAAGAAAAATAGCAAGGTAAAGTTTAATTTAGCAGCTTTCGGTATTCATTGTGGCCAACAAAAAATTACTTGTGTAATCCAAAAGCTAGAGTCCGTTCACATGGCCTTTTTATAAGTATCATATCCTAATTTCCAGCATGTTTACTGAAATAACCTTTGTCAAGAATATGAAATTTTTGGTTTTTGTGTTTGATGGAGAAGGTTGAATTCTTGAGTGAGGTTGGATTGAAAACTAGGACTTAGATTAATTTGGATGTAAATTTAACAAACAAAATATTAAATAAAAATGAAATCTCCATTCAGAAGCATTGGACTTCGGAAATGTTATATTTCTAGCTCAATATAAAATCGTATCCTTTAATAAGCTGTAAACTGCAAAAATCAAGATCAAAGTCCTGAAAGGGCTACTTCAAAGATTTTAGTCAATAATTAGTAACTATATTATGATTATGAATAATCGTCCTTACGTTCATTAGCTAAAAAGCTACTATTTTCATGCAGAAAATGAGTAGTTATATATTATTGAAATAATTGCATAGTAAGTGATTAGCTAGGAAGTATAAATATTTTGTTTGGATCATACCCATGTCGTATTAATGCCATACTAGTGTTGTACTGATCATGTCATATTATAATTTTTTAAAATTTGCTCGTATCACCATGTTATATTTATATTTTATACCCGTATTTGTGTTTGTGTCCTTGCTTCCTATATGATTAGAGATGCCCCCACAGCCCCCACTGTTTTTGATAAAGATGGGAAATCCCTTTTGATAAAGGAATCGAATCCTCAAGATTGACGTCTTGTTGGATAAGAAAATACACCATAAAAGGTTAATAATTTATTCCTGTCTTTTCAAAAAGAATTAGTGGCAAATATAGACTAGAATAATAAAGATCTCTAGCTCAAGAGAATTTGCTGCTTTGGTATATTTAGTTTCTTTCTATCAAGGACAGAACTACTTAGTTGGTGAAAGAGGGTTTTGACTTTTGAGCAATCTCTTTCGGCCATAAACAACTTTAACTGAAGCACTCCTTCTTTTGATTCCACCACTATTTCCTGGGGTAAACTCACTAAAGATCTATTCCAACTAGTTTTTCTTTTCACATCAATATAAAGCCAGCCACAAGCCATGCCTGCCATGCATTTTCTTGCATTGCCTTCTCCCTTTTTCCTAAACACTCCCTCCAATCATTAGGACGAAATAAAGAGAAAAAAAAATGGCTACTGAGAAGGCCAATGCTGAAGTTTCACAAACCCCAAGTAGCAGCACCCAAGACAATTCAACTGATCAATCAGAAAACAGCAAACAATCAGCAACACCTTACTTTGGAAAAGCACTTGCACATAGGGCACTTTATGGTTCAGGCAGCGGAAGCAGTGGAAGCAGAAAGGTAAGAACCAATGACGTTAAGTCATTACCAAGTAGGCTAAGCAAGGTCTCATTGGCCGAAGGCGGTTTTAAAAACTAGAAATGTGCTCTTTTGAGCTTTTCTATTTTTATGTAGTTGAATGAATGTTCTCCTTGTTCAGAATTAGATGTAACATAAACATTCCCATTATATCTAATGCAATATTATGAAATAGTATTATGTTTCTATATAGCACATTATCCTCAATTCTTATGATCATCTGTACTACACAAATGCTTGTATTTAAGTCAGAACATGGAAACTTGTTAGCATACGCTTCTATGAGGTTGTAACATCATTCATCATTTATCATTGTCATAAATTAACTTCAGTGTCTCCCTTTTACATAATTTTGCATCGATCACCAATAATGAAACTCATCAAGAAGACTAGTAACTGGCTTTCAATTATGGCAAAGCTGAGTTTTTAACATTTGGCATAGGCACATAGAATGACATTCCCTTTCTGCTACCATAAAGAGAACCATAATGCATTACAACTAAAATGCAATTGCTGTGGTCATATTATCACCATATCTAATTGGAGATAGCAAACAACATTATACTTGCATGCACAAATATGTGGACATTTTCTTGGAAACCATAGCAATTTAAAATCCAAAAAGCATAACAATTTAAAATCCAAAAAGCATGAGAAGGAGAATAATTATAATTTAATCTTGCATCTAATTCATTACTTGGGCATACATTAAAGAATCTAAGAGATTTTGTAAGTCCTGAACAGAGCCATACTAGAAAAGTATGAACCCAGTATTTGTGTGCAATAATTGCATCAGTATTAGGCTCAGGTTTAATCCAACACAGTAACAAAAAACGTATAAACTATGACCATTTTTTTCCAGATGCTCAAACAGTCAAACAACTGAAGAATAATTGAATGAAATCAAATACCAAACTGAATTTGATCAATTCATCTAAGAAATACTAGTGTGGATTATGTCAACTCAATCTCTTTGTTTGTAACAATGCCCAAGTTGAAGGTTTTCTTCTTGAAAAAGGAAACAAATTCTCCAATCTGTTTAGTGTGCTTCATAGTTAAGACTCATTAAATTAATCTTTGGAAACATAAGCCCAGCTCAGTTTACATAAACAAGATTTGTTTATGATAAGCCTCAAAAAGAGGGGGTTGGGTGGGGGGTGGGGGGGGGGGGGGGGAATCAAATTGAAAAGAACTCAAGTATACACAAAAATAAAAATAATAAAAAAAGGAACTAGCTTTGCCAATTATGGTTGAATATTTTTACAAAGAAATTCAATCCTACAAATGTGTGCGAAGGGGTTAATCTGCAAAGATGGGCTTCGGTCGGGATTGTTGAGTTTATGCTTGTAGAGAATAGCTTGGAATCTAGGCCCAGCGATATTTTATTGGACCAGAAAGCTAGGAGTGTAAAAAAAAGGGCCCACTATCATAAGGCCTTCTTATTATGATGTGGACAACATTGAGAGAATAAACTGTGGCCCAAGGGCTGGAACATGTGTAGAAATTGATGGGCTGAAATGCAAGTGGGACTAGAATAATGGTGAGTTCAACACCCAATTTCTTCACAAAATATTCAAATTTTTTAGATAGGTAAATAATTGGAGAGAGGAAGATGGGTTTTGAATCATCAACATGGGGCACCAAAAAATTGCTTTCATCGTTTGGCTATCACTTTAAAGATATTTTAAGTGATATTTAAATAGCACATACAAAAGTATACAAAGTGTCTTTGCTGGATACGACTTTTGTCCAGTGTATTTATGTACTTGACACGATACAATTTTGGACACATGTCCAATGCACAGATGCACTGGACACAAGCTTCACTTGACTTTATTGCTTAGTAAATCGAATATGTTCAATTGCTGGTGAAACCGCATCTAAGTTTTGAAGAGGGTAAAAGCAACATTTTCTGTTTATGCTGCACTGTCAGCCGTGCACTCTATCATGAACATGCTTTTGGTACAGTACAAGTACTAAAATTATTGTTTAAAAGCAAAGGAACAAGGGCCCAAAATTAAGCGATATCAATGTACTAATGAACACAAGTCACATGAAATGTGGGGGAATTGGACCTCCAATCTATGTCAAGAATTGTTCCCACTTAACATTTACAAGTGGAAAATGGCAAATGCCAATGAAATGTGAGCCCGCAATGGTACGTAAAATGTACAAATAATTCTAGTGCTTGATATATTTTTGTTTTTGCAATTTTTAGCTATGGAAGTTCAATTTCTATGTTCCTTAATAACAAAGTTGACATTCATAGCGTCATGTGACGTACCCACTTGGAATAAAAATCCCTAAGTTTCTATCATTTCATGGCAAAAAAAGTGTTTACCAAAGTGATGAGAATTGCCCCAATTTTGAAACAAAGCCAATGGTGGAAATGGCTGACCTTACCCTAATAGAGATGCTTAGCCATTTGTTATAAATAGAAGGTGTTTGATGCTGCATCATTTAAGTGTGTAGCATAGGCATAAGTCGTTTCTGATAAGGAAAAGTTGGGCCAGGTGGGTCATCTTCAAGGATTCGGCAATCTTAAGATGTCTACCATTGCCATTGGTAATTTCAATTTTTTAACTTTTAATGTCTACCAACAATTTTAGTGTCTAATCCAAAGGGGTAAGGGAAACTATTATCTTTTCGTACTAATGTTTCAAAAACTAATTAAGTATCATTTGGCTGGATTGTGATTTAAGTTCTTGTCAATCATATCGCAATCCGTGATTTATCCAATATTAAATAAAGCTAGTTGGATGAGGAGTTTTCTGTTATTAGCATCAGCTTCTCAATTGATTTAATAAGATTGAAATTCATGAAAATTCTACGAGACAAATTTTATATTATGTCTTATTCAATAGCAAACTTAACGACCATTGGATGAGTAAGATTAATGAATGATTAAACAGATATGGTCATAACATACTTTTTTTTTAAAATTTAATAACCCATAACATAAGATAATTGATAAGGCTTGTTTATCAACTTCTTCCTTAATTGATGCCTAATTTCATCACTACTGTTATATACGATAGAATTTTAACTTATGACGTCATCTAACTGTTCTTTATCATCAACTTAAGACACTAATTGGTTTTTGATATAGTCGAAATTTGAACTCCAAATCTCTAATGCTAATGCTATATAGAATGTTTCATTCCAATTCATGTTTTAGTGAGAAAGAATTTCTTCCTAAATGACAGTATTCAGTAGAAACGATCCTAATACAGATAGACAAGGAGGTCATGGTTAACTTCTAAGCTACAATATTTTATTATGGTGCACATCCTTAGCATGTCTTTCCTTCGTAAAATAAATTGTATTGTGGGAATAGGGAAAACAAATTCCAAAACCGCAAAATTTTACATCCTTAGAACTGAACACAGTATTGGTGATTGCTCGATTAGAGCTCTGTGCGAAGGGTTGTCATGCAGTGTAACTTTTACATAAGGACAATTTAAAACGCTTCTCAAAATGAGGGGAAATAACAAATTGGAGACACTAATAAAAACTTTAATGTAACAATAGAAACATTATTTAACCCAAAAATTTTAAGACTATGAATTTGGATTCGATTAAGTTATATCAGACCATCAACTTATTTGTGGATTTTAGTTTGCTCAACTAGTAAAGTCTTCGATGGTTGAATAAGAGATTTGAGGTTCAATTTTTGCCTACACCAAAAATCGATTGGTGTCTTGGTCTGATGATAAAGAGTACAATCTAATTCTGAAGCGGACGCTATAAATTAAAATTTTATAAAATAAATAAATAGGTTCTTCAACTTGTTTGCCTTTTCTCCATGTAGGAACGCAAAAGGAACAGTAGTTACATCCTTAGAATTGAACACAGTATTGGTGATTGCTCGATTAGAGCTCTGTGCGAAGGGTTGTCATGCAGCGTAACTTTTACATAAGGACAATTTAAAACGCTTTTCAAAATGAGGGGAAATAACAAATTGAAGACACTAATAAAAACTTTAATGTGACAAATAGAAACATTATTTAACCCAAAAATTTTAAGATTATGAATTTGGATTCGATTAAGTTATATCAGACCATCAACTTATTTGTAGATTTTAGTTAGCTCAACTAGTAAAATTTTTTATGGTTGAATAAAAGATTTGAGTTTCAATTTTTGCCTACACCAAAAATCGATTGGTGTCTTGGTCGATGATAAAGAGTACAATCTAATTTTGAAGCGGACGCTATAAATTAAAATTTTATAAAATAAATAAAAAGGTTCTTCAACTTGTTTGCCTTTTCTCCATGTAGGAACGCAAAAGGAACAGTAGTTACACGCTCAAGCTCCAATTGAGAAGGCAAAAGTCACTGCATAAAGTTCCCCACAAAGGGTTTCCTTCAAAGAAAGGGAGATTTTTGTGAAAGTTATGCAAAAGTGAAAGGAATGGATACTCATGAATCATAATGAGAAGAGACTACACCGAAAAAAAAACTCGTGCTGGGGGCAATTTGTGTACTTTTATTGTTCCCATATCCTAGAGAATAGTCACAAAAATGACACATAAGTCTAGCTATTCGACCATCATCATAGAAATAGCTTTAGTAGGGCCAAATAGCCACTCAATGATTTTCGTCCGACTGCCAGAATCCAAACAATGGAGGGGAACGACGATTTGACACCATTACATTAGAGAGTGGTGGGTATTGAGTTTGCTTCTGGGTGTCTCAAAATTTTCCCAAAGATATGAACACATTATTTTACAGAAGGCATTGTTGAAGATTAAAGAAGTAAAGACAGCACATGGGGGCACAGCCATAATGTCCCATCGAGCACCAATATCCAATTTGGATAGCTTTATTCATTTAAGTATTCACATGTATTTTATGCTACCATTCCGATGTTGCTCGTCACTTTCATATGTATATATAGTCCTTAGAGTATTTACATGTATATTTTGCTATCATTCTGATTCGAAATTGTTGCTCATCACTTTTGTATGGATTTATTATTTTTACGAGTAGTTCTAGTACCACAATTTCTTTTTGCTATAATTCTAATGTAAAATGGTTGCTCATCATTTTCATATGAATCTATTATATATATATATATATATATCCAAATACTCAACAAAGATTTATCTCAATCTTTTAAGCTAAATATGTTTTTAAATGGCTAAATTATAAATTGCATATTCACTTTGATCTATTTTCAATTTAGTTCTTCAACTTTATTTTTATTTTTTAATTATCATTTCTTATCAACTAAATATGCAAAACAACTTAATTTTGGTATTTTTTAATTTTTTCTTAAATTAAAAGGAAATCTAGAAAAGTCATAAAAAATCAGAAAAGATATATAAAATCGATTTTTTTTAATCAAGGAAGAACAATAGAAAAAAAAAGAAAAAGAGAGAGAGAGAGAGAGAGAGAATAAGACTCTTAATCAAATAGAATAATATGACAGGAAATTAAAATTGGAATGAAAAATAAAATAAAATTAGATGACTGAATTGAAAAAATGTAAAAAATTAGAGAGCACGGTTTATAATTTTTTTTAAAGAAAAATGTTCCACAAATTAAGCTCGTTTGCTCCGCAGTTCACCGAATGTTAGAAGCCTTGAACTTCCTTCTTGATTTGTTCCCACAATGTTAGATGGAAGATTCAGTATTAATTCTCAGTGGCCAGTGCTGCCAAGTAGAAAGGTGGAGCAACTATCCATAATCCATTGCACACCGTAGGACATAGCGGTGATACAAAAAACACAGGTTATATCGGCGTTTTTTTCCTGGGGGTTTTAAAATTGCCACTAGAGGTCAATGTTTTTGTAGTGACAGTGTCAATAAAAGTTTGTACCGGTTAAACCACATTTGCTGTTGCTCCATTTGAAGAACATGATGAAATAGTTTTATTTTTGTCCTTTAATCAGCGTGATGAACATTTTGCCTAGTTGAACAAGACTGACTTTCAAGGTTGTGTTCGTGTTGCCAAGAAAAAAAAAATAGAAAGTATAACACAGCCAATCTCATTAGTCCTTGTTGTTTTAAAAAGGAAAACACATTAGTCCTTGCATTAGTTACTCTCTGCTCCGTAGAACACCACTACTTGAAGAAGAACCCTCAAAATAATTAAGTTCAATGATCGGTGGTCCACTTAACGAGCTAGTGAGTAGAAGAAATAAGTGGATATTGCAATACTCTTGGATTAGTGATGGGTGTTCTGGTTGACATTAAGCTTTTAGAATTTGTTAAAGGTAAAAGTATTTCTTTTTGGAGAGGGCCACATGTATGGAATAACTGGCTCTTTCTTTAATTCTTTTTTTATGGGTTCCTTTTGTATCAAATTTCAGCCAAGTATATTTTTGAAGCACAAACTTTGAAAATATTTAGTTTGATTTTTAAAATTTTAAATCAAAGCTATATATATATATATATATAATTATATATAATTGCAATAAGATAATACTATTATCATCTATATTTTTCCGATCTTGTTAATGTGTATCATTAAGGTAATTGTGTTAATAAACTATTTTAAGAAAGTTTTGACACCACTTTAATATAGAATATAAAAAGCCCTAAAAAAAAAGTAAGGGTTTGGTTTACATCTAGTACTTTTTTAACTAGAATCTCATTTTGTTTTAATGAAAAACTGTCACATCACTCACTAACTAAATAAAAGGTGGAGATTAATTCACGGCTTGCCATTGTTATTTGAAACAAAAAGAAGTGTCCAGTGAAAAAAAGTACTGAAAATGAGTCAAACCCAAAAAGTAATTATTTTTTTCCCCTATAAATAACATCTAAAAATAATTTCTAAACCAATTCTTTTAGGGTATCTATTAATATTTCTACTATTTTTTTCAACCTTTCTCCTTTATTGAACACTTGATTAATCTTGATGATCTATCAATATTCCCTTTCACACACAAGCTTTTGTAAAAACACTTAGAGCTTGTTTAGTGTACAGGGTGAAGATTACGATATAGATAATAATATTTATTACTAAGAACAAATGATATTATAATGTAATAATATTATTACATATTTAAAGTTTGTAAAGATGATGTATCTGAAATGTTCGTGCTTTTGTAAATATAATAATTTGACAATTTGTTACACAAATTAAGTAATAATTATTAAAACTTTCAAAGATGAATGGTTAGTTTTCAATTTAATGAATAACTATACGTATAAGTAACAAATCCCTTTAATAAAGATACCTTTTTTGATGAACCCCTTTAATAAAGATACAATCAAATAACCTAATAGCTATTTCATAAATAATCATTCTATTACAGGATGTATATTATGGCATACCAAACATGTACTAATTAAAGTTAGTCACTTTAAGGAGCCAATCATTAATAACCACATCACCCATATTGTTTGCTTGTACATATTGGCTTATCAAAAGCGTTACTTCCATAACATTTTTACAATACTTTCACATTCGTTTATTAAAAGTGTTATGTATCTACAACATTTTTACAATATTTTCATAACAAATTATAGGTAGTAAATTAGTGATTCTAATTTAACTTACTATTGAAATTACTTATTTGCCTCCCGTAACAACTAATAACAACTTGTCACTAATTAAAATTTGTTGTATAAATGCTGTAGACATCACATTTTTTTTGGATCTGGATTAAGGAACGTTTATTGGTGACTCTTACTTTGTTTCCTCGGTAAGTATGGATTAAGGAGCGTTTAATGGTGACTCTTGCTTTGTTTCCTTGGTTGGTATCAAATTAAAGCTAAATTCACTTTTCTGCTCACATCAGACAGCTAGTAATGATCAATTGCCTATATTCTTACAGCTAAATTCTCAGAAGTAATGAGTAACGACAATAATGATCAATAGCAAATTAGCTTATCCATAATGATTAAGTTAATGACTTTCTACTAATCTAAAAATGTGCAGCTATCCTTATACATATAATAATTAATTAACTCAATGTCAAGTCCATGGGATCAGAAAAAACTCAGCAAAATAGATTCACCAAGATCACTTAAGATATATCCCATGATGCACTTTTAATGGTTTCTTATGAACTTGCAAGATTTTTGAGAAAAGTAATGTCAATCAAGCTAGGTTATGGGAGACAATGTGATCATCGAAACCCTGAACCAGAGCCAAAGGACGTGAATACATGTCCATGCGCATATCGGTGGCCGACAGCCTATCCCTTCAATAAGCTAAACAGGAATCGACACGTAGTGTTTCTGTGCAATGACAAACATAGTATGCAAAGTACAAGAAATTATTCATTTCCTCGAAGGAGGATGGGAACACAATGACTCATTTTTTGTCCTTTCTGTTCTGTTTGGTTCCCTTTCATTATTTTCCTCTCAGGCTTCAATCCGATACGCTTTGCAAAAACAATGGTACGATGGATTCCATCTCAAACATGAAAATATTTTCAAAGTACACACACCAAGAAAATATTTTCAAACAAAAAGTCATTAACCTAAGGAAGACAGGAAGTGAAATTATATGTCACTCTATTTAATCATATCAAAGTACTCTATCTCTATCTGAATTCAGATTCTTGTCAACTCTCTCTTTAAATTAAATGTGCTACTTGTTGGTGTAATCAATCAATTGACACGCTACCACCAGGCTTTTCTAAGTCCTTTATAATAAATTTTTTTCATAAAATTTCATATAATAAGGATGTTGTTACAACTTACAAGAATATTGATTTATAAATAAAGCCATATCTCTCGGTGTTTTTACTTTTAAACAAAAATGTTTAAGATTTTAATCTTCCAACTTTCAAATATCAAATTGTTAAATTAAATAACAAAAATTAATAGCATATGTGATAAATTTTTTTTTTCCTCTGTTGGCTTGAGCATCAGATAATATTAGGATTTGTTAAATCCTAGCTGTCTAGAGGGAGATTAATTTCACTAGCGGTGTTTTGTAGTGATATTCAAAAAAAAAAAATTATCTAAAAAATAGAAAAAATATATATTTTAATAGAAAATTTGCTAACATATATAAATTAGAATTCAATAAGAGAGATAAACCAAACGTATTTTAATCAATTTTTTATTTATTTTAGTTTTAGGTGGTTTAGAATTCTAGTTAGTGCTAATTTACATTTAATAAAAATTAAATAAGGCTCCGGTTAATATATGTTCTTAAGGCATACATTAATTATCAATTTTAAGAAAGTTTTTATAGAAAATTAAAAAAACTATCAAAATAGTAAGTCCCTTTTTTTATTTTTGGGTGAACTATGGATTTAGTCCTTGACCTTTTCAATGTATTTCAATTTAGTCCTTAATATTTCAAAAGTATCAATTTAGTCTCTAACCTTTTGGTATTGTATCAAATTAGTCCAAACCGTTAAGCGATTGATGAAAAATGTTGATATGGCTAATGATTAAAATAAAAAAATAATTTTTATATCAACTCAGATGCCACGTGCACTTCTAACATGGATTAAACTTAAAAAATTAAAAATACAATAAAAATAAAAAGCAAAACCCAACTTAAGGAAGACGACAAATTATGATAAAATCCTAAAATGAATCACAATCCCAAAATCTATGTGGGGTTTTTGTTGCTAAGGTCAGATTGCCGCTGGGGAAGGGGACATAGGGTTTGTAGTTATTGCCAGAGTGAGGTCCTTCATTGGAGCGTGTGGAGTATAGCTGTATGGCCTGAGTCGCCATGAAGCAGCTCGCATCCTCTGGCGATATGGTCATGAGCTGCTGGATTTTCTAGCGGAATTGGAGGAATTTGAGACCGGCCACACTTGTTGGATTTGGCTCCATTGAGATTTCAGACTTGAGGGCTCCAATCTCTTGGAATTTAAATCAAACACTTCATTGATTAAAAACAGAACCAGATAATGTTTTCCTCTTGCACGTGAGGAAAATTTTGGGATTTTTTTATTATTATTTTTTGGTTATAGAATTAGTGAACAATTTGGGTTTGCAAGGTCTGGGACGAATGAATTCACCTTGTTGTTGATAAGGTGATTGTGACAACAAAGCACTATGACGATGAATAGTATATCTCCAAGCTGGTGGTTCATCCACTGTGATAAGGGATGTTAATGGAGAGCAACTTGGTAGGGGTAATATAAAATCAGTTATGATTTATGAGGCAGCCAGGCAAGGCAGGTGCTTCAATGGCAGTAATGTTGCTTCTAGTTCCAGATCCAAAGCTTACTTATACCTAATTATAATCTTTTCTTTACTTTATCGATTTGGTGTCTTCATTAAGCTAGGTTTTATTTTTATTTTTTAAGTTTAATCCATGTCAGCAGTACACGTGGCATCTAAGTTGACATAAAAATTATTTTTTATTTTAGCCGTTAGCCACATTAGCATTTTTCCTCTTTCACTTAACGATTGAGACTAATTTGACGCAATACCAAAAAGTTAGAGACTAAATTGACACATTCGAAATATTAAGGATTAAATTGAAAAATACCGAAAAGATTAGGGACTAAATTTGTAGTTTGCCCTTTATTTTTCTATAAAAAGTTTCATAAAATGGTTTACTAATGTATGCCATAAAAGCACACATTATTAAAATCCTTTAAATAAAGATAACAAAAAATTATCCTTCATTTTATATTACATATATATTTGGAGTCGAATTTCCATGAAAAAAGTAAATTGTGGGCATAGACAATAATACAAATCACTTTCACCAGTATTGTCATCATATGATAGTGCATGTGTCTTTCATGCAAGTCTACAAGAGCAGTGTTTGGCATGCTAAAGTGGGAAAACAAAACATGAACAGGTTCCGGCATTTAAACTGCTTCAAGTCTCAATAAGACATTATGAAAATGACTCCTAAGCTGTGAATATGATGCCTACCTAATGAGGTTGATAGGAATATGATACATATCTAATGTGATATATAGATTATAAGAGTTTTTTCTTTTTCTTTTTCTTTCGAGAAAAAAAAAAATATATATATATATATATATATATAGAGAGAGAGAGAGAGAGAGAGAGGTGTTTTGATATAGATTACTTCATTGGCAAAAAATGGTGTTTTTTTGGTGGAGCTTTTACTTTATGGTGTAGTGCAAACTCATGGAGCTTACAACATATGTGATTGGGTTGTTTTATTTTGAGGGTGACACCAGTGAACCGAACCATTCAAGAAGCAAGGTTAGAAAGTTAACTCATAAAATGATTAAAATCGAGTTTTTGCGAAATTGATTAAAATGATAGCTTCATAAAATGATTCTTTATTCGTTTATATTACTTTAATATTATTTGCAGGTTAAATAATTGTTATATATGCTAGGCATCTAGTGCAGTGTTTCACAAATTTACTAGTATTGTGAGTGATAAATGAAATTTTAGTGTGTGATTGTAAAAAAAAAAAAAAATCTATGTTAAACCAAAGGTGTACTTAATAGTAGACCAACAGTATCTAAAGTAGACCTTTGCTGATCAATTATTTACCTAATATTAGTGACTCTTAGTGTACCATATACATGACTCTCTATACTATATATAGGTAAATAATTGATCAGTAAAGGTCTACTTCCCATCCTAGCAATAATGGGTGGGTGAAATCCTACCTATGGAGCGACTGAGCATAGAGTTAGGTAATATTACCCAACAAAAAAAAAAAAAAAATTGGACACTCAAACCAATTTTATGTACGTAATTGGAACTATTTAAATGGAAAGTTTCCTTTCAAATACCTCTTATATCTTCTTATTGAATGTGAATTTTGAAAATATAACAATTGGATTACATGATCTTATTATATTCTATGCTTGCAAAATTTCAAGAAGACCAAAAATCAATAAAATCAAATAATAGATAAGATCCAATCTCAACGAAATTTAACATATATGTTAAGAATAGAAAGAATATACAATCCAGATATTAGATTTTCAAAATTTACATTTAATAAAAAGATATAGGAAGTGTTTAAAAAATAATTCTCCAAACAAATTAAAAAGTAAAAGAAAAAAATAATGGTAACAAGAGTGAGTGGTGAAGGATTTGGAATTGATTTTGTCATCATTGTTAGCCAATTAAGCTATTGTTTAGGAAATGATATTTTGAGCACCTATAGCTTATAGCTATAAGTTATCATACTGAGAATGGGTATATATATGGGACAATGCACAAAGGCAGTGTCAAAAGAGACGGTTAGAAGTGGTGACAACCTATATATAGATATATATATAGCTACAATAAGCAATCTTTTAAGATTACCACATCGTGCTATGGCCTATGGACAAGGCTAAAATTCCCCCCGGTTTTCTCGGGCACTTTTTTAGTAAAAATTCACCATCATCCCCTGCCTCCATTGAACCTTCAAAAAAGCACACCAACAGACCAATAGCCATTAGCCAGTGTAGTAGTAGAATGAGAATCTCACAGATCGTACCAAAACAAAAAAAAAAAAGGTTACAATGGCAAATTTTCATGACATAAACATTTGGAGAAACAGTGTCTAGAGTCAAAGAACATGTTTTACTATTACCTTTCACTGTTCATTATTAATGACAAGGCCAAAAAAAAGTATTTTTTTCTTCTTACTAAATAAAAATAAATAAATAGATGAATCATTTAAAAAAAAAAAAAAAACATTTCTCTATAAATATGGGGTATTTACTTTAACATGCATGTCACATAAACTTTGCTGTATATCATTTGGCAGCTGAAAGCTTGACTCCCAAGTCCAACCAAATTGTCATCGATCCGCCATTATGTCTGATAACGATAAGAACCCAACTTCGAGACTGAAACTATTCGGTTTTCCATTAACAGATCACCACCAAGAACTTCCAGACAAGACAGAAAACTTTGAAGATCACAGAAAATTCACTTGTCAATTTTGTGAGAGAGCTTTTGCCAACTCCCAAGCACTAGGGGGCCACCAAAATGCACACAAGCGAGAGCGTCAAAGAGCTAGGCGTGCTCAGTTTCAGAGTAGTAGACGGTGCTCAATTCTCAGCTCTCAATCTGTGAGATCAGCACCCTCCATTTATCCAAGAGGGTACATCGCCAATAGTACTAATGCTGCACCTATCTTCGACTTACAAGGACATCCCAATTGTAATGGATCGCGGCCGCTTTTAATTTCATCATCATGTGCTCGATTTCCTTCTCGATTTTTCGTGACGAATCCCTTGCAACTTGCTGATAATGCTCAGTCTTTTGCTGAATTCTCAGGTAAGTTGCCTGCAGAGGGGGGGGAAGGTGTTGATCTCCATCTAAAATTGTCTCCTTCTGGTTGAGGATATAGTTAGATTAGATGGAATGTATTGCTTGGAATCTTATACCTTTTGGGAACATTTTATTTTAGCATATTTGAAGTTTGATTTTGAAGGTGTAAGATTGACAAACAATCGGTTATAAACTGCAATAATAATAAAAAAGACATTCGAATTGCAAATCATCATTTTTTTTTTCCTTTCATTATGTTCATCTATATGCCTAGAATCTTAAAATGGAGGCTGTTAACCAATATGATATAGCTTCACAAATGAGCAGAAGCAGAATTAATTTGATGTTCAACGGAATCATCAACAAAACTAGGAATAGTATGTGGGATATATGTAGAAACAATATCATGGAAAATGTTAAGTATAGTCCTAGGTAGGTAGATAGACACTTTTTGAAAACACGATTTTCTAAAATTTACATGAAATGCTAGTTTGTGTAGCTTTGTTGGAGAACCAACATTATGGAAACCTAATATTAGAGTATCCACATAAGTGGGCGTAAAGTCTTGCAAAATACAAAGAACACTTCATTTTACACATTTTGACAAAAAAAATTCACATTAATGGGTGTAAAATTGTGCATAAATGCACAAGTGCTACAATAACCGTGCATATATGCACGGTTACTGTAACACTCGCATTTAATATTTTAGTATTTTTTTCTCTCTCTCCTTGTCTCTGGTTGCTCTCACTCTCACCTCACTCCCATTTTTCTCATTTGATCAAATCATCATAATGACAAAACTATTAAGGGGCTGTTTGGATTTTCAGTTTCCATCACCCATAACTCAAAATTGGTGGGTCCCACAGCTGAGTAGTTTGTTTGGATGTGTTTTCAGTTTTTGTTTCCATCACTCAATTCTCTGATTTTTGAGTGCTGAGTTATGAAAACTAAAAACACATTTTAGATATTTTCAAGTTATGAAAACAAAATTATGATGACATTTTGGTAACACACATATTTGAGGAACCCACAGCATGTAAGTAGTCAAATCTAGTCTTCTTATTTTTTTCTTTTTTTTTTTTCCTTTCACGCTGGGTGGTCTTCTTCTTCTTCTTCTTTTTTTCTTTTTCCTTTCATGCTGGGTGGTCTTCTTCTTTTTTTCTTTTTCTTTTTTTTTTTTCCTTTCATGCTGGGTCTGGTCTGGTCTTCTTCATCTTTTTTTTTTTTCCTTCTTTTCTTTCCTTTTCACATTGGGTTTCTGGGGTTTTTTTTTTTTTTTTTTTTTCACTGAGTTCGGTGAGTTTGGGTATTGGGGGTTGAAGGGAAAAAATGAAAAAGTAAAAGTTGTACCAAGTCAATTCGTGGGTCCCACAAAAAGTAAAATTTTTTGAGTTATCAAAATTGGAAACAAGTGCCAAACATGCCAACTTAGGAGGTTGTGGTATTTTCAGTGATAAGTGATAAGTGATAGAGTGATGAGTGATGGTTTTTTAAAAACCAAATAGCCCCTAAACCTCTCGTTGCCCCTGATCTCTCGCCACTATCGCCAATCGCCACCGCCACTGATCTCTCGCCGATCACCACAAAGCCTCTCCAATCCCTAATCGCTTTCCTTTGTTTCTTGTTGTTTGATCAGTGGGTTTCGGGTTGAATGAGGTTAATTTGGCTTTCCTTTGTTTCTTGTTGTTTGATCAGTGGGTTTCGGGTTGGGTGGGTGATGATTTGGCTTTCCTTTGTTTCTCGTTGTTTGATCAGTGGGTTTTCTGATAGAGGGATTGATCTGGCTGGATTGAATGGGTTGGCTTTCCTTGATGATGGTGGTTGGGTGGATGATGATGGTGGCTGGGTGTGGAGTGATCGTTAGTAGTGTTGGGTCTGTGAGAGAGAGGGGTAGTGAGTGAGAAAATAATAAAAAATTGTAAAAGAATGAATATTTTATTGAATAAATGTGTAGAATAGATAGACCGATGTGGGTGTTTTATAAAAATGGGTGTGTAAAATAGGAAAGTAGTTTTTTTTTTTTTTTTTTTGGGTGCAAAATAGACGAAAAGTTTGCATCCACTGATGTGATTGCTCTTACTAGTGATAAGATAGGAAGTGATCATATAATTTCAAACCGGTTGAATCAATGGCTATAGAGCATTCATATTGGTGGAGCCATAAATTTAGAAATATGGCTCCACAACCAAAAGAGTTTTTTTATTAAAAAGCAATGTGAACACAACAATATAATAATTTCTTTTTTTTACATATGAGCTACAGTGCACAGCTCTACCAATGTAGCCACATTTTGGTATTCGATAGTGCTAAAAATAGCAATATAATTTTTTAGCACCACCAAATCACCAATACTAGTGTTCTAAACCACGAAAAGAGAGATTGTACATAGGTATATATATGGACTTTGACCAAATGAAGTGTAGTGCAGTTTTACTTTTACCATTTTTGTTGAGTAATGCCATTTAATAATTGGGCAAATGACATTTTGGGACTCAACAAATGAGATTTTTGTCCACTCTAAATCAATAAAATTTTATTTTCTGAATTTAACAGGCTATTGAGATTTGTTCAAGCTGCAATTTGCAAGTTGTGCCAGGACAAATTAAGTTTGGTTTCAAATTTGATTGTAGCCAATGATTACAACTCTATTTAATATCTTTTTATTAGATGTGAATTTTGACAAATCTATCATTGAATTACATTTTTTTTCTTATATTTTCATGCTTGCACAATTTCTAAAGATTAAAGATCAATAACTGAGTCTCTAAAAAAAAAGATTAATAACTGCGTCATTGATCAAATGTTTAAATTTTTGTAGTTTAAAATTATGTATAAGAAATAAGTTTATGGATCGAATAGTAAATAACATACAATTGGCACAAAATTCGACACGCATATTAAAAACATAAAATACATGTAATCCAACGGTTAGATTTTTAAAATATGTATCCATGTTAATTTTTTTAGGGATAAAGTTTGGCTAAAAACTTGGTTATAGCCAACAACTACAACTCTACTCAATTTCTTTTTATTGGATGTGAATTTTTCCAAATCCACTATTAGATTACATATTCTTCTTATATTCTTCATTCTTGCAAATTTTCTTGTAGATCAAAGCTCAATAA
Organism: Quercus ilex subsp. ballota; assembly: GCA_032727855.1. Lineage (NCBI taxonomy): Eukaryota > Viridiplantae > Streptophyta > Magnoliopsida > Fagales > Fagaceae > Quercus > Quercus ilex. The sequence continues at coordinate 31,466,188 of CM064919.1, forward strand.
CTATGTCATCAATCAAATATTTAAATTTCAAGTTTTTGTAGTCTAAAGTTATGTGTAAAGAATAAGTATACTAATTGAATAATAAATAACATCTAATTGACATGAAATTTAACATGCATATTAAGAACATAAAAAACATGCAATCAAACGATTATGTATCCATATTAATTTTTTTAGTGAGAGTTATAGCTATTGGCTACAATCAAATTTATAATCAAACTTTGTCCTTATATAAGTGGGAGTTGTAGCTATTGGTTACAACTAAGTTTGATACCAAAATTTGTCTAAAAGTTAATTATTAACTTAGATAAATCAACCATCAAAGGATTGAGAATGCAAAATGTATATATAGAAATTAAGTGGACTCAACTTTTGTGCGAAGAATAACTCTTAGAGTGGTCCTTAGAGTCCATGACCACAGTTCCTGGAAAGATTTTAGAATAGAAGAGTCCAAGCGGTTTGAGGCCACGTCTATAAGTATCTACAGGATCCTAGGATAATGGGTATGATTCATTAAAAAATTTCAATTCTAATAATGAAATTCCTTCTTGGGGTTAGGATTAATCCCCATAGTAATTTTTCCTATCAATGCATTTAGGTTTTCCACTTTTTCACTATGTGCTTGTGTCATTTGTATGATTGTTTTATTTGGTGATGTGTTTAAATTGTGGTAATTAACCGGAATTGAAATGAATACATAATTGGTTCATTTAACAAGTTGATTAACCACCAAGCACCCTTAGCGTGATAATCACTCCACAAGTATAAACTACAAAGTTCTTATAGGGTAGAGGAAACAAGAGCCGAAGTTCAAGTTTCTTGGAGGAAACTTCACACACATATACACTTAAATTAGGTTAAAGTAAAGTTTCTATCCAGCAAAAAATGAAAAAGTTGATTAATTACATTGTAAAATGATCAACTAAGGAGTGTAAATTTCTTTTTAGTATGTCGCATATGTCGTCTAATGTGATAAAGTCACGTTAATGACTTGTGTTTTCTTTTCCCATCTCCTGTGTCTTTTCTCCATCATAACTTTTCTAACTCTCAAAGTATTTTTTTTAATTTAATTTTTGAGCAATGAAAAAGGCATGTGAGGGAAATGATATAGAGTAATAAACAAAGGCAGACAGAAAGTTTTGTTTAAAAAGTAGTAAAGGCTCCGCCAAACGAAGGCTGAAGGCATCCGCAACACAAAACATTATGCATTGACAGCTAGTTTACTATATAAATCTCCTTCTTTAATCAAAGAAAGTACCATCGAGCTCAGAGACCATGAGAATCCAGACATATTTTTTTTTATTTTTTAATAATAAGTAAAAAAAGAAGAAGAAAAACCCATATTGGAGAGGTCTAAAAATGGGATTTTAGATAAAAGAGAACTTTCATCCAGCAGTTTCATTAATTGTTCAAATGACTTTCTTTTGAATGGAACAAAACTTAAGTATAATTCCCTTAGATACTCTAGGCTTTTAGTTGAGATTAATGACATTGTTCTTTTAGCTTAGATATGGTAAAATTGGACCCAAATGAAAAATAATCCAACACAAATCTGAATTTTTTGATCTGGAATAAAAACAGGCTTACCCTTGATCCGACTTTTTTTTTAATAGAGATTGATGCCTGCTCGGTGAAGAAATTGCTTCAAGTTAATCTTTTCAAATCTAGTTGTTTGAACTTAGGCAAGACATTCTCACTGGTCATCACCTAACATTATAACTATCTTTTTTAGAATACTAGTATTTTTAACAAACACACGGAAAGAGGGGGAGAAAGTCTTTTAAAGAAACTTACAGTGATGTATAACTAGAGATTACATGCTTGACTTATCTCTAGAATGATATTGCACACATAAACAACAAACGTGGATGCAATGTTGTTAAGGTTTGTCTTATTTCTATTGTATCCATGCTTAAAAATAAGAAACCTCATTTGTTCATCACTAGTCTACCATATCGAAATAATCAAATTTTAATTTAACAAAATATCTTCTTCTCTTCTTGTTTCTTTCTTTCCTTTTTTATTATTATTTTTTTTTTCAATTTTAGTGTAGAACTCTGAATTAACTTAAAAAATTAGAGTTTCTAAAAAAAAAAAAGAAAAAAGATAAAACTAAAAATATAGGAAAATATTTTCAGCAAATCCAAGAACCTTATAGAATCTAGGTAAGACATACCAAGTGTGTATATGACTAAATAAAAAATCATACCTTGATTAAAAAAAAAAAATCAAATCCTAAATGCTATATCTTGGGCATAGTCAATTGCCAATTGGGATGGAAATTCCAATAGAGAGTAAGAGAATGAATTGTCACCGGTGACTACTACTAGAAACATGAAAAATGTGATACCATGAATATTTTTATGTAAAGGCCACTCACGATCATTTGAGTATAGATGTGAAGAGGAGTAATAGAAATATATGATTAAATAATTAAATTTACTGTATTACAATAGCTTAAGTTTTTAGTATAATCAATAATTTAATATGGTATCAAAGTATGAGGTCTTGAGTTTGATTCTTGTCTTTCTCCTCCACTTTATCTCTAATATATTAGGGCTCACCTATTAAACATGTGAAAAAAGTGTAAGAAGTATATTATTAAATGGTTAAATTTTACCATCTCTTAATAAGAACCATTTGTCATATCTATTTTGGCTATAAAGTGACGATGTTATCTTTTTAATGTTGACACGTCAAAATTTAATTGAAGGATTTAAGTTACAGTTGGAAATGGAACTGCTTTACTGTTGTGGATAGAATTATACAACTTTTTTTAGATTTAAATTTAAATATAGCCATTAAAACTTTAATGGTGCATGTGTGATGGGAGAGAAGAAGAAAAGGCTACAAAAGCCTACAACTTTCCGAGGAATAGTTTGATAATCAAAGAGTTTAAAATAAATAATTAAAAAAAAAAATTTGTGACGAGCTGACATACCATTACAGGATTACCCTACATGTATTTTCCGAATATACCCTCCTCGAAACCGTAACCTCACCTGAGACCACATTAAAAAACCGCAGTGCATTGTCCAAATTGATTTCTCTCTCTTCTAGTTCTAGCCTCTTAAGCTTGTCCGCTAAGCTCGACCCATATCCGAAAAGGGCTCTGGATATCCTAAATGGATGGGTTCGGGTCGAGCAATCGGTACGGCGGCGGCGGAGGCGGAGACCGGAGGTTAGAGATTGTGAGTGGCAAGGGCTTTAACTCGAACCACGTGTACGCCACTCGGATTGACTCGCCGGATCTCCCACCGGTTCCGTACGTGATGGCTGGGGCGAGTCAGGACGGGTCGTCGAAACCGTGGGGCTTCAATGACCCGGAGGTGAAGAGGAAGAAGAGGATCGCTCAGTATAAGGTTTACACGGTCGAAGGTAAGGTCAAAGCTTCGTTCAGAAATGGGTTCCGTTGGATCAAGGCTAAGTGCTCTCAGATCGTCCGAGGTTACTAGGTTCTTTTTACAAATCGGGGAATCAACGGTTCAGATCACGCCACGTCACGTCTTGTAGGACCCATTTGATGGTGTGGGGTCGGTGGGTCCTGCTGCACCATTTTTGTCGGAAAGCTGTGTGGGGAGAGATTTTGGGGTCCAAAAAATTGGAGAAGAGAATGCGTTTTTGTCTCTTTCTTTGCTCTTCTTTCTTTCTTTCTGGGACATTTTCATGTTATTGTTTTTAATCTCTCTGTTCTAATGTTCAAATTATATGGTACATTCTTTTTTTATCAATCAAATGATTTTACATTCAGAAAAGAATAGTATTTGGCATATTGTATGTGTGTCAATGAAAGGAGTATCTATTTTCAGATTGGAAATTTGAAAATAGATTGATTTCTATGCGTAAGTTATAATGCGTGCGTTTGGATAGGAGGGTTTGTTGCTCATTGTTTAGTTGCGTTTTGCTCCTTTTTTTTTTTTTTTTTTTTTTTTTTTTGGCCGCAGTTGTTGACTGAGAGGGGACAAAATTTACTGTGCATGAACAGTGCGTGCACTGTTCATGCACTGTTTATGCACTGTTTATGTATTAAAAAATATTAAAAGTGGGTCTCACAATACTATTCACATATTTAAAAATTATTTTGCTACAGTACTTTCAGCAATAATCAGTTTTTATCAACTTTCAGCAACAATAAGTGCTATCCAAACGGACCCAATATTCTTTCTTCTGATGTTATCAAAAGTTTTATTATGTGACATCTTTTCATTTTGATGTTATGTTATCAAACTTTTAGGGACATTTCATCATGACCTTTAAAACCAGAATAACAATCCTCATTATTCATGATCATGAACATCTTACAAATGTCAATTCTCACATTGCATTAGAGTTAAAATGTCAATCCTCACAAATCCTGTACTTGCCAAATTTACTAATTCCTACATTTTCCATATATATTTTTTCCTTTAATGAATATTTCTTTTAATATTAATGGAAAAAAAAAAAACCAAAAATGTTGAAAGTTTCGTAACTTAGCTAACATCATATGGTATTTTCAACAAATATGTTCATCGGTTCATGGTTCAAATTTTCCTTCTAAACTATCAAATTATCAACAACAAAAAAAATGGCTAGTGATCCTAGTATGCAAGACACCCTAGTTTGGGCTTTCTCTAAGGATGGCTCATTTGATCTCAAATCGGCATACCTTTTGGCAAAAGATTTAAATCTTTTGAACCTTAATACTTCCAATGGAAAATGGGTTTGGAAAGCAACTACCACACCAAGAATTAAATTCTTTCTTTGGTTGTGTTACCATAAAAGTGTTCCAACTCGTGAAGTTTTAGGTTCAAGAGGCATAAATCTTGACATGGCATGTGAACTGTGTGGCCAGGCCATGGAATCCTTATCCCATGTCCTAAGGGATTGTATTGTAGCACAAAATTTTTGGAAGCTGCTTGGCATCCCTGGTAAGCACCATGATTTCTTCCTACTCGATCTTGAGGAATGGATGAAAGTGAACTGCTCCTCCAAGAGTATATCAAGGCACCATCAGTTGCCTTGGAAGATTGTTTTTTCGTTTGGTATTTGGCAATTATGGAATCAAAGAAATTCTTTTCTATTCTCTTCTGGTACAGTGACTAGAAACATACAGGACCTTTGTATTAAAAAGAGTGCTGAATTCTTTGCAGTTGTTGGTGACAAACCCAACAAAAATCCGAGAACTAATATTCAGGTGAAGTGGATCAAACCTCCTGTGGGATGGCTGAAGCTAAATACAGATGGATCTACTGTTGGTAATCCTAGGATAGCAGGTGGTGGAGGGTTGATTCGTAATAAGGATGGTGATTGGATTATGGGATTTGCTAGATCACTGGGAATAACTTCTGGAGTCATGGCAGAGTTATGGGCTTTAAAGGATGGTCTCACACTAGCTTCTCAACTTAGAATTGCTGACCTGTGTGTTGAGCTTGTTGCTGAGCTTATTGTTTTACTTCTCAATAATTACTCAATAAATAATCTCATGCTAGAGCTTTTGCTTGGTGATTGCAGGACCTATTGAAGAGATTCCATAGTACAAGTGTCCAGCACATTTTCAGGGAGGCAAACCAGTGTGCTGATGCATTGGCTAAGTTTGGAGCAACCCTTTCGTCGAATTTTGTTAATTTTGTTAACCCACCGCCTGTGGTGGAGGATTTGCTGGCTTTTGACAAAGCCGAGCTTTTTTGTAACAGACTTATTAATACTTAATCTATTACAGCATTGGTTTACCCAAAAAAAAAAAAAAGAAGAAGAATGAAAATAGAAATAAAAAGCGAAGGCTACACGTAACCAGCCAACAACCTTTGTACTTGGCTAGTAATTCATTTTTCTTTGTAAGGTCTGAATATGAACAGGTACCACAAATGGTATAGTAAGCAGTAACCCATTTCTTTATTTTCTTTTTGACACCAGAAGTAACTAGTAACTTATTTCTGAACCCTTCAAAATTAAGGGAACAATCATTATCAATCCCACGACCACGACTATCGAGTATAAATGTTTAATCTCCTAACAGCCAACCAAAAAAAGAGAATGTTTTAAGTCTTTTATTGCTTTTGTTTCGGGCTAATCATGGAATGTAGCTGTAGTCCAAGTATAGGGGGACACTATAACGTATTTATTTTGGGGATTGGCTTAGGTGTGCACTAAACTAAATTGTTGGTGTGTCAAACGCTCTTTCATTCTTTTAATGCACCCCAATCACCTAAAAGCACCTCCATCTCATGCATTGGCAATTGCCAACTGGAGAAGTGTAACATATGGCCTCTAATTGTAAGCCATCCCCTTATTGAATTACGCAACTATAGAGAACGGAAAATTGCCAACCTATCACAAACTATCACATTATAGTACTGTACTACTAAGTCCACAAAGTACAACCAATTACAAAGTGTCATGTATTATTAGTGGGTTTCATTGTCACTATTTAGGGACCAACAAAAATTTACCAAGTGTCGTCGAAGTAAAGGCATAAAAAGCATGCAAGAACCCATCACACGTCGACAGGTGTTAGCAATGACACAAGCAATTTAATTAAGTGCTGACATGTGTCATCTTGAAAATTAAGACACTTCAACTAATTAAATGATGTCATGTGTCTTGAATAAAAAGTCTTTAAGTTCCTTCATTCAGATTGTGACATGTCACTTAACTACCCACAAACTCCTATAAATAGAAGCCTTCATAATAAGGCATTTCTCACATTCGAAAACACCAAGAACCACCAAGAGGCATTCAAAAGATTCAGACGCATTCAAAAGTATGTACAGAAGCTCTACTAGAATTAGGCCCTAAAACCCTAAGAACTTCAACCTTAGGATACGAAGAATATTTGAAGAGAAATAGTCCAAATAATCTTCCTAGATCTCAAAGTTCACCGGGATCAAGCTTAAAAGCCCCCAAAAACTTCAAGAGACCATAAATCAAAGAAGCTCTATAGATTTAAGCCTCCAAAGCCCCGAGAAACTTTCACAACAAAAACCTTCAAAGACGAAGAATGCATGAAGAACACACAAAGAACATGAACAACAAAGAATTTCTAACAAGCTCATAGCCAGAAATTCATTGTAATTTTGTTTTAAAGACCTTTGATCCATTCCTCAATCCAATTGAAGGATATTGGGTGTTATTCGAATCAAGATTACTTTATTACCATTCCAATTAACAAATCTTTCAAGGATACTGAATCAAGGATCACTCTTTTGTAATTACAGATAATTGTACCACTATTTCATCAATACAAATTCATATTTGTGAAACTTTTTTACTTGTTCGATATTTATCAAACTCGAAATTTAGTAGTTTACAACAACTCATGCAAATTTTTTTTTTTTTTTAAATCTCTTTGATTGTTTGTATAAAGGACTTTTGTTCTTCCAACCTTCAATGCAATAACTTTGTAACTGTGCCATTTTCTGACTTGTCCAATATCAGACTACACCTACATTGATAACTCTTTTTTAAAATGAAAGTTTTTTTTTTTCCTTTTAATTTTCATTTTATTTATACTTAAAATCTATATATATATATGGGGGAAAGGCGGGAATGGGGAAGGCGATGGGCAGGGGCGGAGCCACGTTGCCCCTTGGGGGGGCCGTGGCCCCTGCAAAAAAAAAAAAAAAAAAAAAAAAAAATCCATCAACATATATACAAATTTTAATTGGGCCCCTCCAATGATAGACATCCGGCCCCTCCTCCCATTTTTGTTCAATACTTCAATTCACTGCTAGGCTCTAGTTTCAATTGTAGACCCTTTTATCCTCTAATAAAACAAAACATGGCTCACAGCCCACTTATATATAAATACCCAAAGCACTACCCAATTTTATCACCCATTCTCCAACTCAAAATCAGAAGATTCAGAACCCTTTCTTTTGTTTCTCTTTTTACTCTGTTCTTGTCTATTATGTACACGCCACCGCCCACTCCACTGGTTCCGGTAGCCCTTAAACAAAACAAAACCCTCAGCTCTGCTCAGCCCTCCTCTCAAACTCAGTCCTCATGATCCCAAAAAAAAAAAAAAAACTGACCATTATTTTCTTTCTTCTTGCTTTCTTAAAATAAATCTTTCAGAGCAGGGGCGTAGCCAGAGGGTGAGCTTTCAGTTTCCGCTTCATCTCTTTTTAGTGTTTTTTTTTTTTTCAACTATCTACACTTAAATATTCACATACTATTTAATTTTTCATAGATTTTTAGAGAAATATATGGTTGAAGGGAAGATAAAGTTTGCACTTTGTGAAGTGTCTTGAAGGGAGGTTGTTTGTGATGAGTCTTGAAGGGAATTTTTTTGATTTATTATCTATTTTTGATTAGTTAGATATCATGTGGCAGTGTGTGTTGTTAAATTGTTTGGTTTATGTTGTATACTTGTGTGTTTAACTTTTGGTTTTGTTTGAGGGGTTATTCTTAATTAAAAAAAAAAATACAGGAAAATTTGAATAATAGAAATTATGATGGGTTGACTGTTTAAATTATAGTGGAAATTTTTTTTTCTTGAGTATGAATAGCATCCATATAATTAAGTAAAAATTTCTAATTAAGATTTTATTTTTTTAGTTCTTTTCAAGTTAATTTTTGAGTCATATTCTTAAAGCTAAAAGAATTATGAGCAAATGAAAAACAATTGATGCATTCTTAAAGAAAAAAGATGTTAGCAATTCAAAATTTAGGACACCTGTGGCTGTAGAAACAAATGTGGCTGTAAAAATAAATACTGATACTTCAATGCTTGATGAACACCCCTCCAAATGTTCAAGAATTCAGTCTAAAAAGATAGATCGTGATCCAGGATCACGTAAACAAATATATGAATTTCCTATCAACAAATAAGATGAAATCCGACAAGCTTATCTCAAAGAAGGTCCGTATCAACCTAAATATATAGACTGTCCATACAACGATGATAATCATCGTCGTCAAAAATCGGCCCCCCCATGTAAAAAATCCTGGCTACGCCCCTGGCGATGGGGAAAATTATCAGGTGTAGTAAAGAATCGCTCATCTTCTTAGAAAAATAGCCTAAAAATCAGAGGAAAGAAACTGGTTAAAAAGGGAAAAAATAAATAAAAAATCATCAAAAAGACTCATGCAAGTTCTTTTAGTATGCTTTAGCAAGAAAGGGATATGGTAATTCATCACAAAAAAAGAGGCAGCGTACGTGAAAGAAATTTTTTGTGCTCATCTTTTGGCAAAGGCAAGAAATGATTCTTAGGAGTCTTTTATATATGTTGTATTTTGTTCTGCATGCCTTCTTTTCTTGTAAGCCAACTATTGGGACATTTGGGGGTTGCCGACCCAAGACCATGTACTACTAATTAATCTCAAGCTTTTAACGATATTTCCATTTGCACTCAAAAAACAAAACAAAACCTTTGTATATATTCTGTAATGTCTTGTTTTAGGAAGTAGGCCTGGCCGGCCCATTGCAATAACCTTGGAGGTTTGTCCCAAGACTGCAGATACGTACGCCTAGCTATTCAATATAATAGTTTCAGCTAAACTTTGATTCTCACTACTTCTATGCTTTCCAAATAATTGACTCCGAATCATTGTAACTGTCTTGACCTAGTGATTAGACGAAATCACAACGAAATGAAGTAATGAATTATGAATGTAAATCTTCTCTTACCTGAATTTTGTTCTAATTAATATTTGTTTTGCATTTTGTTCCAGATGCTGTAAATCTTCTTCTAGTGTCGACCCCTTCATGTTTGTCATTATAAATTTATTGCAGCACTCACTCCTGCTGAGTCCTGATACTCAAGGCAACATTTCATTATGTTGCCAAATCATTTGTAATAGGTTTCAGATAGTGGCTGAATAAATTGAGATCAGGATCAATTAACTCCATTCCTTCAAAAAAAAATTTACATTTTTAATTTTTTAACTATAACTTTTTACTTCCTTTTAATATTTTTTAATCTAATGGTTGAGATTGAAAGTTGTTTTTTCCAATCTCAATCTCAATCTTTCATTGCAATTGCATATTGCACTCAATCCGTGGCTGAACAACATCAATTCTAAAAGCTTACACCAATTAATGGCCCTCTTCAGATTTTTTGGCAATTCACTTGATATGTGAATGTATGAATTATGTCAAGAAAAGATGGGGTATTTTCTTTTCTTTCTAGCTAGTAGATGTACAAAAATTGAATCATAGTGATTTCAGCATGATTATAACCAACCCTGCTACCCAGAAAGCTGAGCTTCCACCATTTACATGTACTGTACAACATAAATTTATGGCAATATATTTCTTTCTTAAGCTATATGCAACAAAAAATTAAGGCAAATCAAGCCAAAAATCAAACATCATTTCAGACGATAAAGTATACAAGAAAAATTAGAAGCATCATCCCCCCATTTTTCTGATACATTTACAATTGAAAAACATACTAGAGAAAGAACACAAAAACAGATGATACCTTAGCTCTCTTCGACGAAATTAACACCTAAAAAGTACAGAAAGACATTTCTAAGAATTGACTTAATAATCATTAACACATTTATTTTCTCTATTTCCCAAATAACACCAACCCTTCTTTAAATCATAGTCCTTGTAAATCTCTGTATCTTCTTCTATACTATTCACCCATTGATTCCAACAATCTCTTTTACCATGACCAAAACAAACAAAAAAACAAAAACTAGGGGAATAAAAATGATGCTTGCATGCAAAGTAGTAAAATACTAAAACATTCAAACCCCAAACCAAACGTTCCCTTTCTGTCCACCCTTCAATCTATTGACCTCTGAATCCTCTCTTGTTAATGACCATCATCAACCAAGTCCATTCGTTGCAGCTTCATTTGTTGATAGAACTGAGCAATGAACTCCTCAGCCTTTGCATCAATCATCTCGTCCCCACCATATTCATCTTCATCTTCATCATCCTCATCATTATCCTTGTTTAGCTCCTGGAGGTTAACCGCGGAGGCATAGCGGCTCATACTATCTTCAGAACTCGAAGAAGAGCTTGCCCCAGATTGATACGTGGGTGAATGTAAATCCTCAAAGTATTCGACCGTTGGCAACGTGACAATAGGTTTAGGGGCTTCAACAATGGAGGGTGGTGGAGATGATTGATCGCTTTGAAGGTGCAAGGGACGCATAGACGCCACGAGACCCTTCCACGAGTCCTTAGACACAGGAAAGGGTTTCGGTTTATTGGACTTGCGGGTTCGGATCATAAACAATGCTACTTTAACAAGGTGCATTGGACCCCGCTTCTTTTTCTCATAGTCAGAAACCTGCTTGGTCTTGATGTTGTTTTCAGGGTTAGGGTCTATGTTGATGATGAAGTTTGATGCTTTTTGTTCCATTAGGAAAAGGGTGGAGATCGAGAAAAGGGATTCTGTTTGTTGTGAAGGAATTGTTAGTTGCCCTAACCCTGCGCAGAGCAGGGGTAGATGGAAGAGAGTCTAGCTTGGTGGGAAATTCAGGAGCAAGCGGCTATATATACCAAGACAATAGGGTGCTAGGTATATACCCTAATATAAATTTAATAGGAGTTGTTATATATAGGAATGGTTTATATGAGGTTTGCTTCTTCAGAGGGTTCGCAACAACGTGTAAGAGTTTGTATAACTTTATTTTTAGCGGTTTAGTATTGCGTTTAAAAATAAGTCAGTGTATCCCTCAAAAGAAAAAGAACTAAGGGCAGAAGTATAAGCTGTAAAAGTGAAGTTTTAAAAAAACCAGGAATAAATAAAACCTCAAAAAAGAATATTTAACATTACAGATCGACAGTGTGACAAATTTATGTAGATGCAGTGGTTGTAAAAACTAACAAATTATGTGGTGAGTTAAATTTGTAGGTATTCATTCTAGTTGAAGTGACTCAGTCAATTGGCACACACACATATATATATATTTTGGTGCATCATTAGTATAATTATGTTTTTTATTTATTTATAAGAGATAGAATCATGTTTTGTATTTTCAATAGAATTATAAAGGGTATAACATGTGCCCACAATCTTCTGCAAAGTCGATCCACAAATATATCATATATGTCTATAGAAGGTCAAATGGGCAATGATGTAATCGTGAAATGAATTTGAAGAAACCATGCTAAAACATAACTTGCTAATATCTTTAAGATTCATTAATGTAGAAGGCATATGGTAAATCATGAATATTAATGATCATCAAGCTAACTCACAAGCAATGCATTCTAACTAGGAGAACTCAAACTTTGTTTCTTATTTTTCTTTTTTCTTTTTTTCTTTTTTGAAACTAAACCTCAACCTAATCAATGTGCATTAGGAAGTATATTAAAGATTTAATTAGAATTTAGAAGAAAATGGGCAACGCAGCATATATATACATAGTAGTAAAATAAATTAATTAATTAAAACAAAAAATTGGTCGTGGCATGGTTTGACAACGCAGAAATTGGCGTGAGGGCGGTGTTTCAGGCTAAGAAATCGGTTGTAGAAAAAGGACAAAGCTTTTGCTTTACTCATTCCTACGCCGTAGGTTTCTGATTTATTTTGAACTGGTCCTATCTGTCTCTCTCTCACTACCTAATATTTTTGCCAAACAGTTTTCCATTTTGATTTTTAGAATACTAAAAAAAAATTGCATATGATATGAGACTCAATGTAATGACCCTAAAACATGCGTCCATGCAATCTGCGTGACCATGTTAGTACAGTACATCTTCATCACATTTGATTTGTTACAGTGGGGTCCACCACCAATTGACATCTACTTCATTTGGACATATATAATTGGTGATGGGTCCCATATCTTCGTTTAATCATTGATTATGATCGCTACGTACTCGCGTACACGCATAATCTTCGAGCTGCTTCTTTGGTTTCTATAAGGAATTCGTCTAAGAATATGAATTCCTACTTATAATTTCAAATGATATTGTTGTGTATTTTCGGTTAATTAAGTAAAAAGAGTTTTGTGGTTTAATATCATTGCTTGAGTTGTTCAACATTCATTTGAAAGAGCTTGTTTTTTAAACTTTATAAAAAGCTATACCTAGAAATAAAATGGGGTTTAAAAAATCATACTTTGAAAAAATAGAATTTTCTTAAGAGTCTTATAGCTTAATTTAATTGACATTTTATGGTGTTTTTAATAGAGACATTCAGAATTCAAATCTTTTCATTCTAAACTATCAAGTTATAATTAAAAAAAAAATTCAAAACATAATCTTCAATTCTGATAACATAAGAAATTTTCAATTATTTCCTAAACTTAAGTTATTAAGAAATTTTGAATTTATTCATTTAACTATAATTCTAACATCCCTATATGATTATTCTTTATTATTGCATCACGACAATTTTTTTTTAAAATTTGGTCTGGACAAGATTTGATGTAGGTTCATAATTCTTTTACAAGAAACCTTACTAATTGAACATATTTGAAGAAACACAAAGCACAGATATTGTTGTCACTAATAACTAGTATGAGATACCAAATAATTCTTTAAAAAGAAACTTGCGTGAAAAAATGTTCGAAATTGTTAATTGGAAGGTTTTAATTACCTCCTTAATTGTTGTCTGGTGCAAGTGTGCATCATTGATTTTCCAGCATTGGAGATTCCTCCGTCTTACATATACATGAAATAGATTGAGTATAGAGGTGGAAATTTATGGAAATTAAGAAATTCTTAACATGTCTTTTAGTAATGTAGTTCCATTAAATCCATTTATCTGACCAGAAAATAAAGAAAAACAAAAAGGAATAAAAATTTCAATGAACATAAATAGTTTTTTTTTTTTTCCCCAAAAAAATTGATAATCACAATAAGGAACAGAGAATTTGACCTCCAATGTCTCTATGTCTCTGTTGAAAACAATAGAAGGTATGACATTTGAACTTAAGAGAGCCTCAGTTATAAAACTGTATAGCAGAATATTTGAACGGGCTGACACATAAAGCAAACAAGGGAGCTAGGGTTGCATTCAGGGGAGGAAAAAATAAAAAGGAGCAGTGTAATCGTAGCCGATACTTTTAATTTTTGGGAAACAATGTAACTGATACTTACAACTACATATATAAATACAACCATGCAAATACTTATAAGGACAAAATTTAACTACAAAATTGGTTGTAGCCTTAAGCTACAAACTTACATCCATTAGATTACATCTTCTTCTTATATCCTCAATACTTGTAAAATTTTTAGAAAATTAAAGCTAAACTTTTTAAAAATATGTAGTAATGTTTATTTTATTGAGTAAGGTTAAACGGTCTACATTCTCAATGATCCTATTGGGCAAGTCCTATAGGGGGCCTGACTTAAATGTACTCTTTGGTTTGTTAATAGAGTTATTAACGTGCTTTTCCCTAACAACAAATAAAATTACAACATCAAAAACAACAAGAATTAGTCCAAAAACTGTTGGGCAAGGTTATAAATCCTTAATAGACTGGTTATGGCATGCATTCCTTTGCGTCATTTTTATTCTATTCAAAATCATATTTTTGGTAAACTTTTTAATTAATACTTTTTTTTTCTACTTTTACTAATGCTATTTTAGGGGTTTTTTTTTTTTCATTCCCTTGACCTGACTGTACTCACTCTTTTTTAGTAGTTATGCATTAATCGCTCTCCTTTACACATGACCAAATCATCTCAAATAACTCTTTATTATCTTTTTATCAATAGGGGACCCTTATCTTCAAACAAATTTTCTCATTGTGAATCATATTTTTTTCTTAATGCATTTTTATTTCAGTCACACTCATTTTATGAACATATTACTTCTTAACAGTCAAACATTCAGAACTATAAAGCATAGCTTGTCAAATAAAATATGGCCAAAAATGATAAATACGAGGGGGCTTAAATTTTAAATGATGTGGGAGACTTAGAAAACAATCATTGTAACACATTACAGCTGTAGAAATACAAGTTAGTTCCACTTCCACAAATTTCTGACTAACAATGACATGAATGTGGGATTGCTTAACGGAACATTTGGAAGCATCTACATCAGAAGAACCATAAAGTCATAAACTTTAAATCAATAAAGTCATAAACCTTAAATCAAGTGTCGTATTGTGCATTGGTGACCAAAATAATGTATTGGTTTAAATCAGAGTAATATATAGAACAAAAATATATTTCAAGGGATTTATTTTTATCACACATGATAAACCATTTGATAATTTTGGTTCAGTACATTCGTCCCAATAAATACCTATGGAGTTGCTTAATCATGACAACGAAATTTGCATTATTCTAATATGTGTTTTGGCTATTTGTGAGACTTCGATTCTTTTTTACTTTTTTTTTTTTTTTTTTTTTTGGTGGTAAATAGAGATCATCTATAAATACATTGAAGAAGTTATAAAATCTATTACTTATTATTATTATTATTATTATTATTATAATATTTTCTAATAAGTGATAGATTTTATGAATTAAGAGTATTACATAAAAATATAATAAATTCGTATTGAATCTTTTTATATCTTTTAAGTTTTTTTTTTTTAAGATATATCTTTTAAGTTTATATGTATGAATTTGAATGTAAATATAATTGAAAATTAGAGTAAGATTGGAATGACACTTCACTTGAAAATTTTGAGTGCATAGAAATTCTAAAGGTACTTGGTATATCAAATCATAGTTCAATTAGCCGAACATTTGTCATAATGTCTCTGCTAGAAATACCAAAATATGTCAACCAATTGAGTTACATGATAGATTATAAATTACTAGTGTATAACCCGTGTATATATACGGTACAATTAAAAATAATCACAATTACATACACATATGAGTTCAAAGTATACCTAGTATAAGAGTTACATTTTTTTTATGCCATAGATATATATAAGTTTTACTCTTTTTTATTTTTTATTTTTGAATATATACTTGATTTTACTTTCTTTTTTTTTTTTTTTTTTTTTTCAGTTTTTGATAATTTATTTATATTATACTCTTTGTCTTTTGCATAACATTAAATCACTTAGAACAAAAATTTAATATATATAAAAAATAAAAAATAAAACTTAAATACGACACATGACGTAAAATTAGACAACAATTGGAATCAAATTTAGAATCTAATTGAATTTTCTCTTAGATTTGACTTTAATTACATACATAAACATATAGATTTCGGATCTTTTAAGCAAGCTGCGTTGGCCTCTATAAGTGTTTTTGTATTACTTCACAAGAGTGTCACCATAACCATAAGTATACATATGTTTGACGAGGATTCTAAGCTAATGTTAAATGGATGTACGCATCACCATTAAGTCTTTCTAAAAGATGACAATGTTGCCAAAACAACACAAATTAATGCTTGTCCCAAGTCCCAACAACAACAACAACAACAAAAAAAATATATATATATATATATATATAAAGGGTTATATTAACAGATGCCCTTAAGCCAATTGTTAAGCAAACTGCGTTGGCTTCTATAAGTGTTTTTGTATTACTTCACAAGAGTGTCACCATAACCATAAGTATACATATGTTTGACGAGTATTCTAAGCTAATGTTAAATGGATGTACGCATCACCATTAAGTCTTTCTAAAAGATGACAATGTTGCCAAAACAACACAAATTAATGCTTGTCCCAAATCCCAACAACAACAACAAAAAAAAAAAATATATATATATATATATATATATTAAGGGTTATTTTAACGGATATCCTTAGGCCAATTGTTAATAAATCATAATAGAAAGTATTTGACACCACTTTCATATGAAATAGAAAAAGCAATCAACAATATTTATTGTTTTATCATTCTTTTGATAAAATGTTTTTAAAAATAGCTCATATTTTTAAAACTAGTTAGTGGCTGATAGCGGATACAATTTCCATGCACCAATTCCTTCTTTATTATTTTTCAAGTAGATATATTAATTGCAATTTTCCATCAAATTAGTATATAATGAGATTAAATAATGATGAAATTTCTTAAACATTTTTGTCTTAGAAGTTTCCGACCTTAGTCCAATTAAACTTCTAATTATCACATCTCATAATCAATTGTCTATACGCAACCTTCGTTGAAAAACTACGCTCTCTCTAGTATTTACATACATAAAATTCCCGTACTTTACGTGGTAATCGCAAGGTATATACGTTTTGGTGTTCGGTAAGTAATTTTCGTAGCTTCCTTTCCAGAGGAACATGAGGTGCCAGCTAGGTAGTTGCTTCACTTATAATGCGTTTACTTGGTCATGATTCGTGTTTGTATTGTGTTGCTTCATTTGCACTATAGGAACAATCAATAGCTGGAGGTTTGAACTTTTACACTTCTCTTTCTTCAAATTCAGACTGTTCTTCTGGCATAAATTGAAGGGCAACAAGTTGTAATGGGGGCCACGAAAATATGAAACTAGTGGCACCCAACTATACAAGCTTTACCCTTTGTTTATTTTTTGTTTTCCTGTGAGTGTTTTTTGTTTTATTAGGCCCATGAAAAAATGGTCCATACTCCATAGTACAGCATGGTCCAGCTAGTTAGTTCACTTTAAATTGGTGATCTGATATAGTCACTTCTTTCAGGGTTCCCTTAAGTTGTTTTCTTTCTTACAAATTAGAATGGAAACTTTAACTTCTAGGAAAACACCAAAAATTTGAATCAACCCCCCCTGACTTCTATCAATATAATATAGACAATAGGCATACATGTACTACTGACAACCATAAATCAAGCCCAAACAATTCAAATATCATTTCAATTATCATTTTTTTTTTTTATATAAGGAATAATTCATTAAGATAAAGAAACCAATACAGAAGAAACACAGATTGCATTTCAAAGGGAAGGATGAGAAAAGAACAAAATCTTCAATCTAGCTCTACCCCCATATAAGCCAAGAAGTTTGTACAAATGTTCACTTCTCTAAACACACAGTTAATCCAATTATCATTCAATTTTAGCTAATAGGTCCTCTTTTTTATAATTCAATAGTTGAAAGACGTGAGATTTAACCTTAAAACGCTTTTTGAAAATATTAAATAGTAACAATTGAATTATAAAACTTTTAACAATTAATAAGTCATTTAAATAATGAAGGTGCAATGCATTTTGACGTAGAATAGACCGTTATGGTTTTCCTGGACTCTGACGCACGCCTGAAATCAACACGCAAGATAAAAAGACACTAGTAAAAATTATAGACCTCGGAGTCAAAATCGCATGAAATTTGGCAGGCTAAAGCGAAACGGCCTTTTGAGCAATAGTCGTAACTTTTCCACGAGGAACTCCCTGAAAATGGCGAATTCTATCTTTTAGGCCTCGAAAATTGCGATTTTGCCATTTATAATAATTTTTTTTTCCTTACTAACTTTTTGCTCAAAAGTCATAATAAGGTCTCGCTTATTTTGAGACGACTCTTAAAGCCAGTAGTTTATGATTCTGCATTTAACTCAATTTTTCTATTTTTAGTAAATTTCGGTATTTTGTCACCTAAATGCATAATTAGTGCGAATTAGGATTTCAGATGTTTTTCTTAGTATTTATATGTTTTGTAACCGTTAGAGGCAAATTAGACTATTATCAATAAATATAAACTTTTTGTCAAATTCTTTCTCAGGTGGATTCTAGTTTATTTGCTTGTGTATTCAGGAAAACCCCTCGTGAATTCGAGGTTTACTACCATAAGCTAATAGTTTAGTTTCCATTTTATTAAAAAAGTATTGTGTGTACTTTCTTCTGACTTCCTCAACATCACATTTAAAAAATGCTTTGTGGCGAGAGTTAAAACTTAAAACAATCTAAATTTTAGGTGAATTCAAAGCAAGGCAATTGTACTAGCCAATGCCATTTTGTTGGAAGCATGAGGCTTAGAGTTAGAACAAGAGTCATAAATCCGAGTGGTGTCCGAGTCAGTTCATGCAAACGCATTGGCTCTCTTGGATCTTGATTCCCTTCCATTGACTTAAGCTTGTCAACTTCTTCGTCTAATTATTGCCGAATATATTGGTATTTTGTTTATGAGGGAAATCCGAAATCATGTGGCACTTCTCTAATTAGTAAATATATTATTTTATATATGTGTTCATATTATGATTTTTTTATCTTTAAATTAAAAAAAGAAAATCATTTGACTAGTACCTCTCACAGACACGGTTTAGGTGAGATCCAATGCACCATACACGAGAAGTCGCTTTCAAAGAACCATTCAACAGCGCTCCCTCTAAAAGCTTAGGATTCTTTTTCTTTTCTTGGGAAAATTAAAAAAAGAAATTAGTTGACGTTTACTCAGAGAAAGTCTCTAATCTTTGAGTTCTTCTTTTACTATAAATAAATTTACAATTTTCACTATAATTCTCGTAAATAATAGGTTTGTCACTATCATATAGACTTATTGTTCTTTTTTTCACTGATCATAATTAGTCACGTGGGAGAATTGTAACAAAAGTTATGAATTTATTTTTGGTACTAGGTTTTTTTTTTTTTTTTTTTTTTTACCCTTTTGAACAAGCTTTACTATTTCTATGTTATTTTTTTCTCTTTTATTAGGATTTTTTTGAATAAAAGTCATACAATTTTTTTTTTTTTGTATCTATTGTTGTACATTTTGTAGTTGGCACATAGAACTTTTTTTTTTTTTTTTTTTGAAAATCAAAAAAAGGGGGTCTTTATGATCATATTACACTCCCGGGCAGGGAGCCAGTAGCCTCAGTTGGGGTAGCCCGATCTCGGGGGCCCTTCTGTACTACTGTGTGGGAGTCACCTCACATTTGTGTGTATACCTCACCACTAAATTTACCCACCAACGGAAACCTGCGGGCAGCGGGACTCGAACCTAAGTGTGTTGCACGAAGCGTTCGAGCTTTACCCACTCAGCCAAGCCCCCATTGGCTAGTTGGCACATAGAACTAATATAAATACTAGAGATAAATAATGTGAAAATGAACGGTTATATTATTATAAGTATAACTTATCACTTTAATAAGTTATTATGAAAAGAGTGATAAAGAGAGAAAAAAAAGTGATAAAGAGAAAATGTGTTGGATTGCCATATTTTTTTTATATATAAAAACAGTAGGAGGCAAAAGGCATTTAAAGTATAATCCAACTAGAAGCGTTGATTTCGCGTAGGTGAGGCGTGAGGGTCCTTTCTCCGAACTTTAACCTCATTTTCAGTATATGACTAGAATGACCTTACCTAGTTTATTTTATATCACATAATCTTTTAAATGTCATCATTCAATAAATAAAACTATAGAAATAGAATACAACTGTTCAAATCATATTTCCTAGGTATAATATAGAACAAATAGCATTCTGTTGTGTTGGTTAGGTTTACCAAATCCCTTCTGGCTAGGACAAAGCAAGAACCATTATTCTAAAACTCTTCAAAGTTATGTACCACATTCAGGGACAGAAGACAATAGGGGTTGTTGGTAGCTGCTCAATTATTGGATTCATTACCACAGACCAACAGTATAGAAAAAGAAAAGAAAAAAAATTAATTTGAAAATTCCAATCAACATTTGACAAGTTAGAGTTTGTTTTAAAGCAACAATAATAGTTGTGTGTCCATTTCTTGCAAGCTAAATAAAATGTGAACAAAGGGCTGAGTCTTGCTTTTTCTTAGAACTTTAATTTACTTCATCAATTTAAGGCTTTGAAAGTAAGCATCAAATGTAAAGCCAGAAGCCCTTAACTTAGAGGAACTCAATATCATTATTAAAAATTACTTTGACCCTCTTACTCTTAATTCATTTTATTATTCTTATCATTTTTCATCTATTTCTTTTTCAACATGTTTAGCAATTAACATCTCCTAAAAAAAATTCTTCTCCAAGCTAGTGGCAAGTTAATTAATTTGTTGATATACTCAACCTAAGATCAAATTTTTTCACAACTGTTAAAATGATCTATTATAAGTAAAATAATATCATTTTTACCTAAATTTACGATTGATGCCACTTTCATTATGCACCAATCACTAATTGTATAAGCTTTTATAAAAAGAAATAATAAATAAAAAGATATTGACCCCAAACTTTTTTTTTTTTTTTTTGGGTATACATATTGTCCCCAAACTTAATTGAGTTAGTTTGAAATAACAACTTTTTGCAGTATCATATTATTATTTGGTTTTTTGTATTTATAATATTTGGTTGAATTCCAAGCAAGAAGCAAAAACAATTAATGTTGCTCCAATGAGTAGGAACTTTCAACAATCATAGGGGGCACATTTGGAAACAAAAATACATCTCTAGATTAATAATGAATCCCCGCGTTTAGCCGTGTCCACGGTGTCCTGACACGAGGTTTCCACCACCCACAGTTCACACTTCCACCAAACAAACAACTTTTCTCTTTCTCTCTCTCACTCAAACACCGCGTACAAATGTTTGCTATATACACAGGTGTTCAGTGGAATTTCCACTGGACACGTCCTGATTCGGACACGTATCCATTCTTGGACACATGTCCACCATCCAACATGTCCAGTGAAAATTTTCACTGGACACAAGCCATATAAATAAACCACTGCTTCTCCTTTTCCATCATCAAGTACCTCAAACTTCAAAGAACAAAAAAAAACAACCTTTTCTTCCACCCAAATCTTTCAATACCCAAAAGCACTCTCTCAAACTCGAACTACTACTTCTCATTTCTTTTCCAAAAGTTCGAGAATCTTAGACTAAAGTCTAAACATCTTTGCTTTCAAATCCTACAATATATCCCAGAACTCAATTTTCTGTACTTGTGCTCGAAAGTTGAAAATGCCAATGAAGAACGGTGGTGTAGCTCGTAAAGCATGGAACATCTTGCGTTTAGCATTGCTATGGGCACGTAAAGGTGGTGTCTTTAAACGCCGTATCATGATGGAACTGCGTCAGTACATTCAAAGACTAGGCAACAATGCTAGGCAGGATCAACTTCACTATGGGGAGCGCGAGCTTTCCTTCGATGAGACCCCCATTTTCCATGTCAAGATGAACCGTCGTTCGGCCTCTATGCGCTTCCGCTTACCTAACATTCCATGCATAACCAACCCACAAGTGGATTTTGACTATGATGATGATCTTATTGAAGAACAAGCTTATGGCTATGATGATGGGAGGAAGAGTTTTCTAAAGGATCAAGATGAAGATGATGAAGAAGAAGAAAAAGAAGAAGAAGAAATTGGTCCCAGCTGTGAGCAGGAAGATGGGATTGATTCGAGAGCAGAAGAGTTTATTGCTAAGTTCTATGCTCAAATGAAGCTGCAGAGACAGATTTCATATTTACAGTACAAATGAGATGGTAAATAGAGGCACAATTTTAATCATGGTTCGTGGATCGTGAAAAACTGTGCCTGCAGCTTTTGCAGATTTATTATATGATATTATTGCGGCATTTTGTAGATAGCAGAAAAGCTTCGATCAGAGTTTGAGTGTCTACAGATTTATAAATAAGCAGTAGAGCTTGATTAGTAGAACCAGTTTTTTTTTGCATGTGATTACGGAGGTTTTCTTCACTTTGGTTTGAAAAAAGGAAAAAGAAAAAAGGAAACAATAAGTACAAGGACAACATTTTTTTACCATTTTTTTCAATAATATTTATTTGTCATATTATGATTAGTAATTTAGTGCTAACGAAAGCAACAATGTTCCAATCGAAATTGACTCTCAAAAAAAAAAAAATGTTCCAATCGAAATTTAACATGTCAGCAATAGTAATGCCAAAGCATAATGGATTTGAATCAACTTATAAGCGAAGCAAGCCCAAATGAAACGTAAACCCACCAGGCTCCGGTAGAAAAAGACAAAGCAGGATCAATTGTAGCTCATAATGCTTCAAGTTATACATGCTTTTTTTATAATCCCCAAGTACTACAAGTTATACATTCAAATTCTTTGACATCAAAAGCCCAAAAATAATAAAATAAAAAAATTCTTTGACATCAAAAGCTAAAAAAAATAATAATAATAATAAATAATTTCTTTGACATCAATCTACAAAATAGCTCAAAATTTCTCCACTGTTTCATTAGCGTACATAGTTAGTTGAAGAATCTGTTTTTCCTTATCAAAAATAAAAAAAAGATTCTGTTTTTCCTTTTCTTTTCTTTTTTATTTTTAATTCAGAATGATAATTGGAGTGATAAAACTTTGGGAAGCAAATATTTAGAAAGGACAAAATATAGGATCTATACCTTTGATTTTTAATTAATTATAAGGCATTACTAACCAATACAACACAAACAATATCATTTTTTTCAATAACAATTATATTCAACTATGTAGTTTATTGGCCAATTAATAACTATGTGATTGAATTTAATTAAAAAAAACCTAAGGTATAATATAACACCTAAATAAAAGCCCACAGTTTATTGGCCAACTATTTGGTGCTCTTGAGCCTCTAGGCCAGTGGAAGCAGTGAAAGTCCCATAGACACTTGTGGGAGTAGAGTGACCTTCTGCCTTTTCTAGTGGTAAGGTCAGGGGTGTAGATGGAAAAAAAAAAATGGCAGAAGAGCTTGAAACATTATGGCAAAAACTCAAAGTTACTGAAGAAGAGGAAGTGAGTATTTTGCTTGGAGGTGAGTGTACGAAAGCAGCAAATGAGAGAGGAAAGAACTGCCTAGTTATGAAGGTGTTGTCAAGAAAGGGTATTATGTTAGAGGCGCTGAGGAAAAACGTAAGGATGCTATGGAAACCAAATAAAAAGCCTTCAGCTCTCAGTGATCGAAGACGAGATGTTCCTGGTAGAGTTTGAAGATGAACGCGACAAGAGACAAGTCATGGAAATGAGGCCTTGGCACTATGAAAAACAGTTGGTGCTTCTTCAGGATTTTGAAGGAGAACAGGACCCGAAGGACATTGTGCTCAAATGGTCGCCGTTCTGGGTGCAAATATACAACCTTCCACTTAAGAGTCGAACAAGGGAAAGGGTGAAAGCCATTGGTGCAAGCCTGGGGAAGGTTATCGATGTAGATGTGGCAGACACTAGAGTGCAGTGGGGAAAATGTCTCCGAGTTCAGGTTGAAATAGATGTTACACGGAAACTAATTAGAGGCTGAAAGATTAACTTTGAGGAAGGGGAAGCAAGGTGGGTACACTTCAAATACGAGCGTCTTCCTAACTTTTGTTATAGGAGTGGGCTATTAGAACACGACTTGAAGGACTGCTCAGAAAGTGGGGGCAACGATACGGTGGAAGAGAGGGGCGATCTCCAATATGGGGCTTGGCTGAGAGGGGACCCAATAAGAAGGTTAGGATGGGAGTTTGGCTTTGCAAAAAAGGAGGGCGGCGAAATGAGAAATAGAACAAAGGTTGTTGAGGATGGGGGAGGAATGAAGCGGTAGAGTCGAGTGGGAGGGTGGCGCGTGATGAACACATGATCGAAGCACCATGCCTCGGGAAGGGCACGCTAGAGCAGCAAACACAAAAGACTGTAGGGGGAGAGTTGACTACAGAAGAAAAATCAGGAAAATGGCAAGGTAAAAAACATTGGTGAAAGCCCAAAAGGAGTGTTAGCTAATTTGGGGAAAGAAAACTGGGAAAAAGAGAAAGGTAGTGGTGGGAATGGGGGAAGCTTACACAAGGTGATAGAGACACAATACAACGTTATCCCAGAATTTGAATTCAAGCAAGCAAAAGAAATTCCAACAAGTGGCTACCAAGTGGGCCTGGACTAAGGAGAAAACAGGGAAGGCCCAATGGCCATGTCTTACGAATTGGATGCGGGCTGGGTTGTAGATAAATTAGGCCTGAATAGTGGCCATTGGAAGAGAAAGGCTCGGGCTAGGCCGGATGTTGGAAACAAGGAAGAATTAGGCCTAATTCAGAGGAAAAGAGGGGCCAATTCCACTGATTGAGCTTGATCAGAATATCAAAGTGACAAAACGCAGGAAAAGTGAGGTGCAAGGTAAGGAAAACGCAGGAAAGTAAATTGTTACAGATGGCGGTGTGGCGGTTGCTGCGAAGCAGCATTGCCGAGCCCAATGACCATTTTAGCGTGGAACTGCTGGGGAATGGGATCAGCTCCGGCAGTTCATGCCCTCACCAATGAGATGAAAAATTGTGATCCAATATTGGTCTTTCTAGCGGAGACCAAAGCCAACTAGAACAGAATCAAGAGACTACAAAGAAAGCTCAGTCTAACACAAGGAATAACAGTGCCGTCTGATGGTTGGAGTAGGGGTTTAGCAATGCTGTGGAATGAAGGATTTGAGGTGCAGTTCAAAAGCTGCTCAAACACACACATTGATGTGGTCATGTGCGAAGTAAACCAAGCAAAGCCGTGGCGAGCTATGGGGTTTTACGAACACCCCAATGCAAGTAGACCAATCTCCTAGAATTTACTTGAATCTTTACATAGACAATGTCAAATGCCATGGGTTATGTTTGGGGACTTTAATGAAATACTCAGCTCTGATGAAAAATTAGGATGATTAGATAGAGATGCTAGGTAGATGGAAGGGTTTAGAAAGTGTTTATGTAATTGTGGGCTTTTTGACATGGGATTTGTGGGGCAGTGGTTCACTTGGTGTATTGGCAAAATTGGGGAACAACGAACTCTAGTCAGGTTGGATAGAATGGTAGCTAATGAGGAGTGGTTAAACATGTTTCCTGAAGCGAAGGTGTTTCACAAATCGATGGCGGCTTCTGATCATTGCTTACTGTCTCTATCTCTTAGAATGAGGAGGTCGAGAAAGATAGCTAGGAAGAGATTTATGTTTGAAGAGATGTGGACCAAGGAGGAGGGCTGTAGAGAGGTGATAGAAAGGACATGGGATCCGTTGAATTGTAACCCAGAGTTGCCGATTCAGAAACGATTAAAAAGCTGCCAGGATCATCTTCAAGACTAGAATCGCAAAGTGTTTAGAAATGTTAACAAAGTTTTGAAGCAGAAACAAAGCCGCCTACAACAACTAGAAGCGATGAATCTGCTATATGAGTCAGTGGAGGAAATACAAGGCTTGAAAAAAGAGATAAACGAAGTGATGCTTAGGGAGGAAATAATATGGAACCAGAGATCAAGGTCACTATGGATTAAATGTGGTGACCGGAATACAAGGTTCTTTCATGTAACAACCAACAATAGACAAAGAAAGAATAGAATTGAGGGAATTAGTGATTCGGAGGGCAGGTGGAGAGAAGGCAGAGTGGAGGTTGAAGATATTATCTTGAAGTACTTCACAAAGATTTATAGCACGACCTTTCCATCTGAGTTTGAAGCTAGCCATGGAGCAGTAGGCAGGAGAGTTTCAAAAGCCATGAATGCCGAGCTCCTAAAGGAGTTTAGAGAAGAGGAAGTGTGGCGAGTCCTCATGCAGATGCATCCAACAAAGTCCTCAGGCTCGGATGGTATGTCTCCTATATTTTATCAAAAGTATTGGAATGTGGTTGGTCCTCAGGTAGTTCAAAGTGTTATCCATACTCTTAGATCAAGTATTATGCCAAATGGATTAAATGATACATACATCTGCCTGATTCCCAAATTTAAATGCCCCAAAAAGATTGTAGAATATCGCCCAATCAGCTTATGTAATGTGATATATAAACTTGTATCCAAAGTACTTGCAAACAGGTTGAAAGGAGTCCTCCTAGCAGTGGTTAGTGATGCCCAAAGCATATTCGTACCAGGAAGGCAAATCATAGACAATGTCCTGGTAGCTTTCGAGGTCATGCATTGTATCAATCAAAGGAGGAAGAGGAAAGAAGGACTAATGGCAATCAAACTAGACATGAGCAAGGCGTATGACAGGGTAGAATGGGGGTACTTAGAGGCGATGATGCGAAAAATGGGATTTCAGGAAAGGTGGATATCTTTAATGATGATGTGCGTGACCACGATCTCATATTCGGTGTTAATCAATGGGGAGCCTAAGGGTAGGATTGTTCCTACAAGAGGACTTAAGCAAGGAGACCCTATTTCCCCGTACCTATTCCTTTTATGTGCGGAAGGCCTCTTGGCCATGATGCAAAGAGATGAGGTTGGGGAAATTTTGAGGGGTGTATCAGTGTGTAGAAGGGCGCCAAGGGTTTCCCATCTACTTTTTGTGGATGATTGCATAGTTTTTTGCAAGGCATCGACGGAAGAGGGGCTTAAAGTCACCAAAATCCTTGAAAATTATGAAAGAGAGTCTGGGCAGAAGCTAAATAAAGAGAAGACATCACTCTTTTTTAGCAAGAATATGACGGAGGAGGTTAAAGAAGCTGTGAAAGAAATGTTTGGGGCTCAGATTATTTACCAACATGAGAGGTATTTGGGGCTACCCCCATTGGTAGGGAGGGAAAAAAAGAAAGCATTCAATTGTATAAAGGACCAAGTTGGGCACAAAATAGCAAGTTGGAAGGAAAAGTTGCTATCTAATGCAGGCCAAGAAATCTTAATAAAGGCAGTTGCTCAAGCTACTCTGATATACACAATGAACTGTTTTAAAATCCTCGACTCCTTTTGCAGTGAGCTGAATTCTTTTATTAGTAATTTCTGGTGGGGACAACATGACAAAGAAAAGAAACTAGCATGGATCGCATGGGAGAAGATGTGCAAGCCAAAAGCTGATGGGGGGATGGGATTTAAAGATCTAAAGGCTTTCAATCTAGCTTTGCTTGCAAAACAAGGGTGGAGGCTCATCCAAAACCCAAGTTCTCTAGCACACAAAGTTTTGAAAGCGAGATATTTCTCGGAAAGCAATTTCATGGAGGCACAGCTAGGCAAAACACCATCGTACACATGGAGGATTTTGATGACAGCGAGAATAGTCCTGGATAAGGGGTTGCGATGAAGCATAGGAAATGGGCAAAGTGTGAGAATTTGGGCAGATAGATGGCTACCAACCCCACACTCTTTCAAGGTGACAAGTCCTCGACTACAAGCTTTTGAAGGTGTAATGTTGGAATCCCTCCTAAACCGGGTTGAGGGTGGCTGGGAAAAAAACTTGGTGAGTAGCACTTTCCTCCTTCACGAAGCAGAGACCATTTTAAGCATTCAAATTATCCAAACCTTCCCTGAGGATGCATTGACCTGGGCATGGACTCGAAATGGGAGGTATACTATGAGCAATGCGTATAAGGTAGCATGTAGTTGGCTGCTAGAACAAAGGAGCAAGGCTGATGGGGGCGAGAAGTCAAATCAGAAGAAGAGAGGTGTGTTCTGGAATTTTATTTGGCGATTGAATTGTCCAAGTAAGGTTAAATAGCTTATGTGAAGGGCGTACAAGAACATCCTCCCTACAAACTACTATCTTAAGCTCAAAAAAATTCCCATGGAGGATGCGCATGGGGTGTGTAGAAAGGTATAGGCATCGGGGCATGCTCTTTAGGATTGTGAGGTGGCTGAGGCTATTTGGAGGGAGTCAAAGCTTCCCTTGCCTAAGTTTCGAAGCCTAGTGCGTGAATTCATGGATGTTGTGTGGAAGATATGGGAAGACAAAAGGGAGATCAGCTGGGAGACTTTTGCTACTACGACATGCTGCATTTGGAAAAATAGAAACTCCATAAAGTTTGAGGGTCAGTGCAAGGCAATGAAGGCAATCTCTAAGGAAGCTGAACTTTTGATGGAGGAATGCAGCTCCCTGAATGCAGCAGTAAAACAATCAATGCCTCCGAGAATTGAAGGATGGAGTCTTCCTTGTGAAGGGTGGTTCAAAGTTAACGTGGTTAGGATGGTGTTCAAGGAGCTTGGCAGCTGTGGGGTTAGGGTGGTAATTAGGAACAAGCAAGGCCAAATTATGGGAGCTATGAGTAAAAAGCTGGATCTTCCATTAGGAGCTACGGAAGTGAAAGTTAAAGCGTTTGAGGAAGGCTTACTACTAGTAGGGGATCTCGGACTCAAACAAGTGATTTTGGAAGGAGATGCTCAACTAGTCACCAATGCTCTATTGGGTAAATGCCTTCCACCAATTTCAATCCAAATGATTATCGTAGGAGCAAAACAATGGAGGTAGAAGATCCAAGACTGAAGGATCAGCTATGTTAGTAGAACAGAAAATTGTGCAGCTCACCTTGTGGCTCGGAATGCCAAACTCATTTTTGATTGTGTAGTGTGGGTTGAAGATACCCCACCTATTATTCAATGCCAAGTGCATAGAGATGTACTTCTTTTGAACCAGAATTCTAATTAATGAAATATGTTTGGGATTGACTATCAAAAAAAAAAAAGTTTAGTCCATGTAAATATTCCAAAAATAAATTAAATTACTAGATGAAAGTTACAAAATAGTAAAAATAAATTTAGGTAGCATTTTATGAAAAACTCAAGCAGAGAGAAACTCTAACCAAATATGATAAGGAAAAAAATGCAAGAGGTTAATTCAAGAAAGAATGAAGCATTTCATAATCATTTGGTACAATGGGAGAACTTTAAATAGAAAGTCACTATGCTCCCACTTTTGTAGATATGATAGATTTTCAGTAAACACCTTTCACCACCACCGTACACTCTTAGTGTGATGGTCACTCCACAAATATAAGTGTTTGTGGGGTGTGAGAGGCAAAGGCCGGGATTCAAGTCTCCAAGAGTAAGTTTTCATATACATATACACTTAAATTATGTTAGAATATAATTTCTATCTTGTAAAAAAAAAAAAAAAAGTAGACACTTTTCGCCAAACTTTGAAGAGGTCAATTCCCAAAAGTATTCCAAAATTGTTTTAGGAAATCCCAAAAGTATTCGAAAATTGTTTTAGGAAAGACTCGAATATAGGAGTATAATTTTTTTATAAAAATTTAATAAATTGGAAAACTCAACATTCTCATTCTTTGCCAGAGTCTCATGATCGAATTTATTTCACATTTTCAGATATCCCTATTTGCAATATCTTCTAAAACAAGATCGTTATATCAAAATTAAGATAAAAGAGCCACTCCAAGCACAAGATGGATGTCTAAAAGGTATATAATGTTGATATAAACATCTGAGTGCTTTTAGATAATAAAATATTTATTAAAAAAAAAAAACCGAGTCCTATTTTCTATCCAAAAACCTGTCTTGTCGGCTAATAAACAGTAAGAGAAGTCTAAAACCATAAGTTACAATGTTTAGCATTGGCAAAAATCAAGAATGTCAATCATAGAGGGTGAGTGAACCGATAACAAATGCTTACTCTCATGTGGTTTTGTTGGGGTGAACATTCTGAGTTGAACCCTAGGGGGAGCCTAAAGTGGGTATCCAAAACTGGCCACCCCCTACCCTTTTTGTTTAACCAAAAAAACACACGAGTCAACAAGCAACTATCATTGCCACGATGCATCCAAAATTTGTGTATTTCTGTTCTTACATGTAAATTTTATGTCCAAAAGATTGGACCAACATTTTATGTCCATAACTTCAAAATGCAGCAGGAAATCATCTCACTACGGATCCACTTTGGAAACATCTATGCGCGTTGCTCAGCTAGACAGCATCAATAATTTTCCTACATTAAAATGTTAAAACATATTTTGTAAGTACAGAGAAAAAATGTCGTAAATGAACTACGTTATAATTCAGGTGGCATTACCACACTAATTACAACCTTAGGCAAGACATTGTGCATACCCACACATCACAGCTGCTGAAAGTGTGTTATGGGACCATAGCAAGAATATCATCCCATAACAGGCACAGCATAAAATGCAATCGGCCCAAGTTTGGGAGGGCAAGGTCCCACCATGAGCACAACGTTGGTGCCATGTAGACAAAGTCAAGGCATATTTAAGAGTAGCATATCTAAATAAAAAATAAATAAAAAAGAGCATGTGAAATCCACCCTAACCCTATTCTAAATTTCTATTAAGGACACAGACCAGTCAGATAGATTACCCAACTGACCCCATCTGCATACTGCTACATCTTTTAATTTCATACACAATATCACAAGTGCACGTGAAACTATTCTTGTGCATTTAGTACCATAAAACCAGAGAAAAAGGTCCCAATCCTACCTGCTCCTTCTAAAACATGGATTTGGCCCACCATTTGCAATCTACTGCAGAATTTAACAAACCCATCCCAAATTATGTAAGGTGCACAATGCAGTGAAACCACAGGGCAAGTTGCAAATTCTTCTGAGGTATTTCTCAAAAATTCTTTATCTTGAAAAATGCTTTTTTTTTTTTTTTTTTTAAGAAGAAATCCTGAAAAAATACCTTAAAAGAAAGATTTAAGAGGTACTATGATGGGGAAAACTAGCATATCAACTTCCATTCTGGTGCCTGCCAAGATATGCTTCCAACTGTCCTGTTGCTGCCAATATAAGACCTACATTGAAAAGGAATAAATGTTAAATTGAAGTGCAGATATCAGAAAAGTCCACAGGCATTTGCAGATGAGAAATTTGGATGCTAGATGGAATTAAAAAGGTATATTCATATTTACAAGGAAACTGCAAGGAGCAAATTGCAGGACAGCATCTATATGATTCTACCCATTTTCTTATCAAGAATAACCTTTCCAAGGATTTCTAGAAATGACTTCATTTTCAAACTGTTTTGTTGAAAATGAACATGATATTACACCACCGTGAGCTCAATTACAATGATAAATGTGACTTATAATATATTGAGAAAACAAAAGAATAGATCAAAAGTACAGTGCGTGAAAAACCAGAAAAGTATTACAAAAATCAATGCTGAACACATTATCCCAGAATAAATTTTTGCAAAAAATAAATATATAAAATAAAAAACTATTGGCAATATGCTAATCTACAAGCCAAGCCTTATCCAAATAATTATTGGAGGTCAGTTATATACAAATCCTTCTAGCTGTTCTGCTCTATGTAGAACCCTGTCTTTCCTTAAATCATTGGTCATCATGTTGGTTTGTTAAGGACTTGATTGGATGTTGGTAACAATATAAAACTTGAGAAATAGCTCAATTAGAATGTAATTCCAACCAGCATAGCACGCATGGCTCTCAGTAAGTACCTAAAAATAGAGCTGAGGGCCTTGCAGGCCGTGATTTGAATTCTGGATGAAATTGCACTCCTACATAGAACGGATGAGTTGGAAGCTCTAGAATCTGCAAAACACAAGAAAATTTTGGAAGCATAAAATTTAAGTCTAACTTGTAATTATAATTTAAGCAATACTGACAAATTCTCAAGTTCATGTGAGCTTAAGCTCTTCTAATTATTACTCAGCCAAAAACCCACCTCCATTCTATTTCCACTTTCATCTCTCCCAAAAAATTTGAGGCCAGATTCTTCTAGAATTCCAATAAACTCTGGGTTTACCTGCACCAGGCAATGGACACTATATCATACCATGTCAACTATATATTTA
Source organism: Quercus ilex subsp. ballota (assembly GCA_032727855.1). Taxonomy (NCBI): domain Eukaryota; kingdom Viridiplantae; phylum Streptophyta; class Magnoliopsida; order Fagales; family Fagaceae; genus Quercus; species Quercus ilex. Next base: position 31,498,338 of record CM064919.1, read on the forward strand.
GAAGAGAAACAATGCCTGATAAGGGCATTTTCTTCCACTGAAATTAGATTGCAAAACTAACCTCATATCTGTGCCGATGCCGTTCCTCCACATACTCTGAATTTTGGTACCTAGGCAATCAGGAAGAACTATAAATGTAGGCATGGACAATATGGATGCTAACATCAAAGTAGACTCAATTGCACAGTATATGAGTCTCAACTATTTTAATCAGTCTCATTGTAATCAGTCTAGGTACAAGAGCTGGCTGGTTTTTTTTTTTTTTTTTTTTTGATAAGTACAAGAGATGGCTGACTTATCGGTTGCAAAAGTAGCACCAAATGGATCCCAAAAGGCAAAGAGAATATAGAGAGAGATGAGAACAGACTTATCAACCAAAAAAAAAAAAAAAAGGCAAAGAGAACAGATAAAACTGGTCCTCATGTAAGAGAGAAATAAATGCAGTAGCAGTAGTTCACCAGGATAATATCAAGCAGAAGCAACAGACTAACCCAGCTAGATGTTCAAAAGGAGATGATTCTTCATATTTTTTATAAAACAATACCATAAATTCCATCACTAGCGCTGACATGACTACTGGACACTGAACAGACCAGCCTTATAGTTATGGCTGTCTGTCCTTGCAAATAGCCAGATGGGTACATAAATTAGTCATCCAACTCCAAGGGCTGATATCTACGAATAAAGGTGTTCTTTGTACAGAAACAAGGTATTTTCATAAAGGTAATCAAGTCACCAATTTCAATTTGCAGTAACAGACTAACAGGATGTTATTTTTCAGTATTTTAGAAAGCAGTCAGATTTAGAGATAAATCACATACAATTTTGAAGTAATACAATCAGGTGTCTGGAATAGCGTTTTTCGGGATCCTAGTCTCATTGTGTTTCCCATATGAGTTCTTGAACCCTATAAAAAATAGAAATGATAATAATTGCATACTTAATACAAGGGTAACTATCACAACGTAAAAATGTCATGATAGATATATACCTCAGGCATGAAAATTACAACAGGATTTGGTGTCTTATCGTCAAACTCGTTGCTATTTGCCCTTTCCAAACCCAAAACCTAGAACAAGTAATTACTGTAAGGTTCATATAACCTGTTAAATGAAAGAAAACATGATAACAAAAGAAATGTCACTTACAGATCTAGCAAACTCAATCACAGAAATCTGCATGCCCAAGCAAATCCCAAGATAAGGAACCTTGTTCTCTCTGGCATACTTTGCAGCCAATATCATACCTGTGACACCACGATCTCCAAATCCACCAGGAACCAAGACACATGCAGCATTCTGAAAATGGAGTTCTGTCAGAACCAGTTCTAATTATACATTTAAATGTCAACACCCCCTCCTTGCCAAAATCTACATTAAGCGAGCACCTAAGAATTAATAAGCTCACTATCAAATCAGCCCAGATCAAACATGGGACCTACTTGCCCATACAAACTTTTGACTTTTGACTAGGCCTTATAAATGAACTTAAGCCAGGGAAAGCCATTCCACAATGTGATATTAGATATACTAGAAATCCCCATCAGTGGTCTAACATATATTGCCAGTTATTGTATCATAACATATCTTCCAAAACTGCCCATCAACAGAACAGGCTAATTAAGGACAACCAAAACTACTAAACAAGGAGTTCAAACATCAAACCCAATCTTAGGGACAGGCCCTGACCCACCCTGCCCTTAATTTGGCCAGTTTTGGACATGTCTGAACAGGGACAGGGCAATCCAAAGCTGGATTTGCACATGTTGATCTTCATGTTTCAAGAATGATGGACAAAACTAGAGTCTTGAATCAAGGGAAATAGCACTTGAATGCTAGAAGAAAGAGAGAGAGAGAGAGGGGGAGGGGGGGGGGGGGATATCAATTCAATGCAGACTGTACCCTCAGAGTCTCCCATGCAGTAGCGTGTGCTTCTGGCGTCTGTATTAGGAACACAGAATTTTAAATGAGACAAAATTCCACCAGAAATAAAACAAAATCCTCTAGAAATGCAGCTTAAGGGAACAGTACCAATCTAGCACTATCATCTTCAAGGTCAGAAGCTGCAATCCAGTCAATTGATGGCTTCAGAGAACATGCAATGCAGGCATGCAGAAGGGCCTGCAAGCCAAATTAGACATATTTAATCCAGGAAGTCATAATGAAAAAAGTTACTATAAAATTGGACAGGCAAATAGTTTCCTTAAGAAAAATATAAATCTCATTTATTCAATCAGATTGACCATCATAATGAAATTACAATTGAATAGTATGTCATCCATGACCTAGAATATCATCAAGAATGGCTGATGATAAACCATGTATAAACCCCTATACCATCATAATGCTATTACCATGTGAATGATGTACCATTACCTTCTTATGATATTATGATATAATTTAAACTAAAGACGACACCATTTAAAGACCAATATATATGTGTATATGTATATGCATATAAGTTTTGGCCACAAGGGAGGGGGTATGGGAAATTCGAACTATTGACCTTTGCTCAATGTTGGTAAAAGCAACAAACATATTTAAGCGCATAGGCCTCTTTGAGCCTAGGTGCAAAGCACAAAACACAAGTGCACATCCGATTAAAGTAAAGCACACATTTTTAAAATACAATATAAAATAACCTCTAATAAAAAGATTGATAACATATATCTAGCCCAAAATAATAATAAGTTTTGCCTATTAGCTAAAATAGATAATGCAATTGCACAAAGTTTATAAGTTTAAATTATACTAAAATTCTTTCAATTTATTAAAAAATTTATATTAAATGTGAAAACAACTATCAATGGACAATATGATAATAGTCTAGTCATAGAAAGTTTAAACATTTTATATAATCCTCTTGTGCTTAAAATAATCATAGATTCAAGATGGAAAAACGTTTTATTGCTTGTGAACTTCATCATGTATGCTATATTCCAAGATGGAAAAAAAATAAAAGACAGAGGACTTTTTCCATATCAGCATCTAGTATTCTTTATAATATTAATTTTCAGAAACATATCTGATTGCTGAAATAATTGATCATAAGTTATTGACATTGCAGGCTTTACAGATTATAAGTCCATCTCCAATTCAAATTAAGCACAGAAGAAAAGCTATTATCGCACCTTCACAACAGACAAATATGAATCTGATAGGCCAACATACTTCCCAACCAATGCAATCCTCACCTGCAAGTAGCAGCAGGTGATTATTTTCCTGGAAAAAGAGGGAAATATTCAAAGGAAACCATTACATTTTATCAATGATAATACTAACAGATTCAGTGAGATTATCAAAAGTCTCAGCCATCCTGGTCCAATCTTGTAAAGCAGGAGTTGCGGCAACACTGAAAAAGAAATTTATTAAAAGTTAATGTAATCATCACACATTCAGTATATTATTTCCAAATTGATGGCACATTTAGTTTTGTAGCGTCCAGAAGTTCTACAGTTAGCCGTCCATAGATCCAATCTATGCCTCAGCCTCAATAAAAATTAATTGACTAAAATAGTCAGAGTTTGCAAGGATCAAACATATGATTTGCCAAGGTGACAGGGTCTCATCACATACTAGAAAACTTTTGAAAGGCCAAGGCCGATTAGCACTCTGATGCCAAGATCTAAGCCTTAAGATGAACAAAGACTTACTCAAGTAAGTTTAGCTGCTTTAGAATTGAGAGATGAGCATTTTGGTTCTGAAACAGCAGTAAATGTCAAACATCCAAAAATGAAAATGTTAGATGAATATACTAGAAGCAGCAAAGCCTCAGAAGAATCAAAGAACTGTATTCAACCCACCCTAAGTAAGAGAGGAACATGCCAAATATTTGGAACATCATGGATGTTGAGAATATTACCAGCCTGTGAAAGACCATAAGGACAATGAAAAATCCTCAACAAAAATACAGTTCATTTGAAAGATCACCAAGCAAATGTCAACAACTTACTGGAACATGGCAAAACTGTGAAAGTTTCTCCTTGGTATTTTCCAATAAAGGCTGCAATAAACTCGATGAGAATTTATTTCAATATTGTCAAAATTACATTTTCAAAAAAATGATGAATACCAAGCAGCTAAATCTCAAATCATAGATAAGATCGATGCCTTTCAAGTATGACACAAGAAATAAAAACCTACAAATAAGATACCCACTGCAAGGACCATTTCAATGTTTTAAGAACAACTTATGACCCCATGCAGGCAAGGTGCAAAAGCAAGGTAAAAAGAGACAATCCAATATACAACTTTTGGTTCCAAACTGATACAGCTAAATATACTTTAAAGAAAAGTATAGCCACAAATAAATTGTTAATTTAGGCTCACAGTAAGCTTTCCCCAAACTGTAATGGTATATGACTCAGCCACACCCCATTAAGACGAGGATCGAGGAATACAAGAAAGCTTACATGGATCCACAGAAAAGTTTTGCATGCAAAGGTATCTTTTTCCCTCTATTTTGCTAGATGATTCTAGGCTGGATTTGTTACAATCATTAACTCCATTATGCACATGTAGTTACCAGCAATTGAAAAGGTGTACCTGAGCAGAGCGACATGCTAACAGATGAGGCGTCAAGCCTAATGCTCTCAGCTCCCGGACGCTATGTTGGGTAGGTTTTGTTTTCTGCACCATGATAGAGAGAGAGAGAGAGAGAGAGGAAGTTATATTTACCAGAGAAAAAAAGGGGAGAGGCAGGGAAAAAGAACTCCAAACAAGAGAACACAAAATTTCAGTTCAGGGAATGTAGTCAACTGTAATCTCTACATTTACAATCCAATAAGTGGACAACTAATACTTTGCAAATCTCATATACAGGTTATGGAGTATTACTTGCTCACCAACAACACCCAGTACTGGTATCAGGCTCACATGAACGAGGCAGAAGTTATCTTGCCCTGAGATAGAGATTAAAAATAAATAAATAAACATGAATAATTATTTCTGAACATGATGAAAACTCAGAACCAAAGAGCATGTAAGCAGAATACTCAGAACAAGTTATTATACTCAATTTTGAGTATCAATTGAACGTACATATTGCAACAGCATTGCACATTAAGTCCAAATTAACCATATTTGTCTATACTGTAAAACTCATAACATATCTGGCCATACTTTTTAATTGAGCCCATAAACAAAGTCAAACTTACCAACTGAGAAGGACAATTGTCGCAAAGCCTCGATGAATGGCATTGATTCAATATCACCTAGCAAAATGATATAATAAAATTATCTCTTGCAGGTAAAATTAAGCAACAGAGAGATAATTTGGCACATAATATGTCTCTTTGTTTTGAATAGCTCATACCTACAGTCCCTCCCAACTCTATCACACAAACATCTGCTGGACCTTCTTTTCCATCAACAGGAATGACAGCAACTGATTCGATCGAATTCTTAATAGCATCTGTTATGTGTGGCACTACCTGGAATCCACTCAAACATGGCTAAGCTCAGTCACTAGTAATCTATTAATGCAAGTTAAATAAGAAGCCTAATTAAGTTACCAAATGTAGAATCACCTGGACAGTCTTTCCAAGATAATCACCTCTTCGTTCCTTCTCAAGGACAGACTGATTAAAACAGAGCAACATAGTCAAATTAAGAAGCTTATCAATCTTATAAAGTTAATAAATCTAGTACTGAATTGAAGAAATCAGCACCTGATATATCTTTCCTGTGGTAATATTATTGTTTCTTGTAAGCGTCACATCTAGGAACCGCTCATAGTTACCCAAGTCCAAATCAACCTTTCAGAAGAAAAGCAAATAAATGAAGTAATTATCATATCATTAAACTAAATTTATACCATCGACATCCATAAAATTCCAGGTTTACTATTACCAATAATCCATTTCTTACTTTATGAACTAATAAGCCAATAGCATGAACACCTATAACACACACACTAGCCTACCCCCCCCCCCCCCCCAAAAAAAAAAAAACCGGCCACCCCCTTGTGTACAAATGGATAAAATTTAATCTTATAAACAAGGGGAAAAAAAAAAAAAAAAAAAAAGCAAACCTCTCCGCCATCATCAAGAACAAAAACTTCCCCATGTTCAAAGGGAGACATTGTACCAGCATCGGTGTTCAAGTATGGATCTGTAACCCAATAAATAAATAAATAAAAATGCGGATATTTAGATGCAAAAGTAAACATAAAAATTCTTCCTATCATTTTCTTCTTCTTCTTTTTTTTTTTTTTTTTTTTTTAACATATTCCATCAAACCTTTTTTTTTTATAATTTATATACCAGTTGAGCTATTAGCCACATGCTCCATCAAACCTTGAAACAACCAGCATAAGACTCAACTCAACTACGCCTTATTCCTAATTAAAGTTATAAACTACTATGTTGAAATGAATAAATAAATGAGACCAATACCTTTTTCTTTTTTCCTTTTTATGGGTAAGTGAATGAGACAAACACATACATGTATTTATTTGAATACTTTCAAAGATAGAAAATGATATCTACTTGGAGACCCATATGGACAAACTAACAAACAACAATCACAGCACAAAAAGGTGCTCATTTTAAACCAAATAAGCACTGAACCAATGTAAACTATGAAGTTTCCAATAGAGACACCAAAAACAAAATCAGCATAAGTAACAAAACCAAAGAAATTCAAACAAAACAGCGACATTTCCAAACATGAATAAAACAATAATAAACTTAAAAACCCGATAAAAGCAATAGCAACATAGATAGAAGTGATGGGTGAAAGCAAAGAACCAATTTTGATGGAAGTGATGCGAAGGCCACAGGCTTTGAGGACGACGCCTATGCTGCTGGCTGTGACGCCTTTGCCCAACCCACTCACCACTCCCCCTGTCACCAACACATACTTCATCCTCTCTCTTTCTCTCTCTGGGGCTTTTGTGTTTGTGTTGTGTATGAGTTTTCACAATTGCAGACAAAGTGTTTGTGTGAATGACTGAGCGGGAAACGTTCTCCGAACAAGGAAAGGAAAGAAAGATCCACTCTATATGAAGCCTTGTTTGGGAGGTTTTTATTGAGGAAAAAGGTCACAACTTGTCTTGTTTCTCGTGCTGGTGGTAAATGGTAACGTCGCTTTCAAATCTTAATAAGGGGACTTTTATTTTTATTTTTTATTTTTTTGGATGGGAGGGAAGTATTTTAATTTCTAAACGTGGGCATCCATGACATTAAAAAAAGGTGGTAATGCTCATTTAGGAAAAGTAAAAAAAAATTAAACAGTAAAATTTACGTAAAATCTACCCCTTTTTTTTTTTTTTAATAAACACACGTACAAGAAAAATGAAAAAGAGTTCTAACACAAAAGTAAATTTTATGTCAATGAGAGTCGTTAAGAAAATGAATTTTATATCAACATTATACATGTATTGATGATACAATATAGTAAATACCAACATAATCATTAAACGTATTCTTGTTATACCTTATATAATCTCTTCAATTAGCTAATGTTAATTTGGCATCTCAATGCCCAAAAGTGTGTTTTAGTTAGGGCTAAAAGCTTTATTTTTCTCTCTCTTTTTTTACCCCATAAGCCAAATTTTACCACATATGGAGTGAAGGTATTTCAACTCTCATGCATCAACTTCTTTGGAAGGAATTGGAGGCACGTGCACCACTAAAAGTCACAACACCTTTGGCTTTAGCTTTGTTTGATATTTTGGCTGCGCTTGTTTTGGGTGAAAACCACTTCCGGAAATGCTTTTCTGTAATTTCGAGTGTTTGGTTGCGCATGAAAAATTAATTTTCCGGAGATCCTTTTTTAGTTGACCGTGAGTCAAGGGTGAAAAGAATTTTCCCTTTTATTTTCACTTCAAATGCCATTTTCCGGAAAATAGAGAGAGAGAGAGAGAGAGAGAGAGAGAAAGAGAGAGAGAGAGAGACCCAGACTGGCTACCAAGCCCCACGAACAGCCGGCGAGAGAGACCAAGCCCGGAGCAACCGCACAAGCAACCGCCGGTGACCCAAGAACCGATGAACCTAGAGCAACCCATCGCCTTCGACCCAGACCCAGACCCATCGCCTCCTCGATCTCGCCGATTCACGAACCTCGATCTCGTCATCGACCCAGACACAGACCCAGACCCATCGCCTCCTTGATCTCGTCTTTCCATGAACCTCGATCTCGTCATCGACCTAGACCCAGACCCATCGCTCTCTCTTTCTCGATCTCTCAGTTTTGTTTTTTTAAAGTTTGATTGTTGTTGCTATTGTGGTGGTGTGGTGGTGATGTTTTGGTGGTTGTGGTTTTTGATTGCCGGAATTTGCTGCCGGAATTTGTTGTTGAATTGGCTGTGATTTTGAAATTTTTTGTAATAAAAATTGTTTGGATGCTGAGAAAATGTCAAAAATTGTAGGAAAATAGCATTTTCAGCATAGAACCAAACATAGGAAAATATTTTCTACAACAATTTTTATAATACAACCAAACACTTAAAAATATTTTCATTTTCCAAAAATAACATTTCTGAAAAATATGCTATTTTTTTAAAATTATTTTACGCGAACTAAACGGACCCTTTGTAGAAAGTAGTATAACTTTAGTGGTAGATCTTTTGTGAAATTGAGTTTTAAGTTTTAACCAAAAAAGAATCTTTAGCATTTCGAGAATTTAGTACATTACAGGGAATTGTGCTTTAAAGTTTAAAGGAATAAGTCTGCTGTGCTAATCATTTTCACAATTTTGGCCGACTCATCTGTGACAGTAGTAAAATAAAAATAGTAAATTTATACAAGTCTATAATTTCACCAGACACAGAATATCATATAAACAATTTGTAGTAAAATTGTAGAATTGGTTGGGTTACCAAACTAACTCACTCTAAAGCTCTTGATTTATAAAACATGAGCAGTAAATTGTAAACATGTTTTATAAAGGGGTCTCTTGATTTATAAAACATGAGCAGTAAACATGAGCTCTTAAAAATCAATTTCTCTACTTTCCGTTTTTGTTTTCATAAAGCACTTTAGAACTCTTAAAGCTGTTTTCTGCCGGACACGCCTTTAGTTATTGATTTGAGTCATTTTTAGAATCATTTTATATGATCTCAAACCCCAAAAAAAAAAAAAAAAATTCTTTAAAAAACATAGCTACTGTTTCAAGAATGAACTGTTAAACAATATAAATATATAATAGATAGATTGCCTCTTGGCCATCATAAGTTGCATTCATTACACTAAAATTAACGTTAAAAGTTACTTCAGAACCATTAGACATCAACCATTGTTTCTGTGCTATCATGTCAAACCTTTGAACAATGTCAATCATCCCTGTGTCCAAACTCCACATGTTAGTGTATCCTGATTCCTGAGTTTCAATTGTGCTTAAATTTTTTTTTTGCAAAAAGTTTGAGCACAAAATAAGCTCTAATATGTTACATTTCTGACCTCACCTTATAGCAGAGGTTTATGCCAATTATGCATTGACTATATGCAAAATAAATCAACATTGTTAATCAACTCAAAAAAAAATTATAAAAAAAATAAAAAAATAAAAAAGACAATATTGTTAAATAGATTAAGTATATATGCAAAGAAAGATGCCCGTTGTTTAATGAAGGCACGCATAGCCCCATATATGCCTCCACTTTGATTGATTTCGTTGTTTTCCAATATATATAATTTCTTATATGAACGATAGATTTTACATTCTATTTTAGAATCTGTTCCTTTTGAGTTTTGTCCACTAACCTTATCTTAATTCTTTGGTTATATGCTGAAAAAATGGAATCCATCAATGGCTAATCTTTTAATAGAGCGATCATTGATGCAAAGGCATATACTAAGAGGATTTTTACAAACGCTTAGCATCAAAATTAGAGCACTATAAATGTCTAAAAGGAAGCCTAAACATGCATATAAACATAAATCACTGATCAGTTTGGGGGAATGGAGATTTGAATCATAAATGTCTTCAAGATGTGTAAACTAATTGAACTATAAGGCTTTTGGCTTCTTTTACTTGTTTTGTAATAAGTTACTCTCAAATATATATATATAAAACAATTTGTGACTTTTTTATTTAGTCATATAACTTAAGTAGGATAGACTTAGAAGTTAGAACCCTTAGATAATAACATGATTAGTTACTGTGACTACATCTTTACAAGGGGGAAAAAATCTCTTATTGACGTTCTTTTTTTATATATTTTTTTCCCTAATAAAATTTTATTGAAGTTCTAACAAAATTTGGTGCAAAGGCTTTTGAATTTATTATTTAATAAAATCTCAATGAAATTTTTATGACTTCCAATAAGTTTCATAACTCGAACCATATAAATTTCATATTTTGGTTTCTTTAATTCTCTAATTATATATAGATTGCATCAATCATTATTCTAAAAGATTTATTTCGTCATTTTTTGAAAGATTAATTCTTAATTCTTACAACTTCTTTGGCACGAAAGATTTTAAAGGAGGTTGGGAATGGCGGAGAAAAAGGGTAGAGGGGTTGGTAATTTATTTTGTTTGATATGGAGAAAAATTGAATGGAAGGAAAGTGAGGTGAGAGATGCTTTCTTCCTCAGCCCACAAATTTCTATGCCTTAAAAAGGAGAGAAAATTCAAGAGGATAATATAAAGAGGAAGAGGAAAGTAAAGTGTGAATGTGAGAACGATGTTTTGGATTGCCATGATCAAAGCATTTAAAAAGGGTCTAGTTAATGACGAATTTTAGAAAAGAATGCCATTTTTAACATTTTTTTATTATTTTTCAAAAAGAAAGAACGAGATAGACTAGAACGGAACTAAAATTTCATTTTTGAGAGCTAAAATATGAACCATGATATGTCTTTATTATTTTTTCAAAAAGAGAAAGAGAGCAACAAGGATGAAACTAAGTGTGCGTTTGAATACCGCTTATTTTGCTAAAAACATTGTAGTAAAATAATTTTTAAATGTGTGAATAATGCAATGGAACTTATTTTTAATAAAAATTTTGTTAAAAAAAGAGGTTTGTAGGTCCCGTGAACAGTGCACGGGATACACTAGAAAAGCTATTAACAAAAAAAAAAAAAAAAAAAGGCAAACGCAGATGCATGAACGTGGAACGCAATCCAAACAGAACTTAAAATATCATCTTTGAGAGCAAAAGTATGAACCGTTATATGTATTTGTTATTTTTTTAAAGAAAGAAAGAGAGAGACAAAGACGGAACTAAAATTTCATATTTAGGAGCCAAAGTATATAAAAAAAATATCATTTATATAAAGATTCAATTCTAAACAACCACATCATATATATATATATATATATATTATTTTAATTTTCCATCCTTTTCACCACACAATTAAAAATTTGATATAATTTACATTAGGTATCTAAGTGGTGATGATGATGATGGTTGTTGTTTATGCTTTCTTTCCATCATTGCTTTTTTTCACATTTTTATTTATTTTTCTCTCCTTCCACTTTTTATTTCCCTTTAATCAAACATAGTCTTCAGAGATTCTCAACCAAAAAAAAAAAGTCTTCAGCTTGTCATCGGTCCAAATTATCTCACGGGCCCATTAAGGCCTGACCTCATTTTGGTGAATCCGGGCTTTATATTTCAGGCCAAGCCCGTGTATAAAAGTCTACTGTTGTGCTCCGTATCCTTTAAGGTTCATAATGTCGTTTTGGAAAATAAAGGCAATAGTGCAAAGTGAAATACCCTTTTTTCTTTTTTTCTTTTTTAATTTTCGGCGAAACAAAACTTTAATCTTGGAGTGAGATTCGTGAGCAAGGCATAAATGAGCCCAATTTGCTTGATCCATTAAGAAAAAATGTTTATATTCATTTCTTTTGCAAAAAAGTTTAAGAATGTGGATGTGAATAAAGCTCAACTGTATAAAGCTTTCATTTAAATTAGATTTTGCTTGTCAAAAATGTTTTACTTCAATGGTATTTTTTGATCTATTTCATAATAGCATTGAATTTAGTTGTAAAGGCTTTTTTTTTTTTTTTTTAATACTTTCCATTCATTCTAGGGTTATTGCTTTTTTTCCAATCCTAAAACTATCTAGGAATTCGATGAGCTGTAGTACATAAAAATATAAATCTCATCACACTCTTGGATATTTTTATTGTAAGGACCACATTTGAACTTCTAGCCCAAGAGGTATATGGATTTAGGCCCAAAAAGCCAAAAACAATAAATTTGTAGAGAATTGGTTGGAAAACTGGGTTTTAATGAATTAAGCAGCAAGTAAACAGATCTTGATGACGAAGAAAGGAAGATAACAAATTTACATTAAAGAAAAATATCATCGGCAATGTCCGAGGAGACTGGTTCCTATAAATTGCTCTTGAAGCTCGATTACAAGTCTGGACCCTAATTGCTATAGTGTTTCTCTTCTTTTTTCCGATCCTCATTTCCTCAAGGGTTTTTCACATTATATATCCCCCCTTGATTGATCTTAGCCCTCCATTTGTTGGTCATCCGGGTTATTACTTGAGTGCTTGTCCCATTGGACATCCTTTATGGCTTTCTGTGAGTTGGGATAGCCTAAGCATCACTGTTCAGGGATCTTCTCTACATAAATACGGCCAGAAAGTTAGCTGCAGAGCATTTAATGCGGTGACAGAAACTTTTTCCTAAGAACCTCTGAGCCTCTTCCCCTCTTGCACGTTTATAATATACATCCCCATCAGTGGAACCTCCTGGAAGGTCACTCTGATCAACAGAGTATACCTTTGATCCGTGACTTGTTCATCCGAGGAGATACTTCTCTTCGGACCACCTTCCCAACTTTTCTGCTCGCACCTTACTTATGGGATTCTAAGCTTGACGTCCTCATTACTATTTATCTGTCATCGGACCAATCAACATCCTTGGACAAAGCCCAAGGCCTAGTATACCATTTTGGACCTTTATCCTTACAATAGCCCTTCAAAACTCCGGTTTAGGAGAAAAAGTGGGGTTTTGATTTTTAAGAATTAAAGCCATTCATTTCTTTGGTTCACACGCGTGGGATTACTGTTTTGTGTGTCCCATAATTACTACTAACGCTTCGGAGCCCGCGATACATCATTAATTGCTCCAGGCGGTGCTTTGTTCCCCACATCCAATGGTGAGAAGCGAATCCTACGGTTGATATTTCTTCTTGAATTTTGGGCGAGATAACTCCCACTCAACGCCCTTCTCTATATAAGGCATCTAGGGAAATCCTTTCTCCCTATTTCACCAGTCTTCAAGCTCTCCAGAGATCCGTAGCTCTCAAACTCTCAAAGCTTCCCAAACTGCTAAGGTCTCCAAGTCCTTTTTCCTTAAGAATTTCAAACTTTTAAGAAGTACAAGAGACACTATTCACACCAATTCTTGTAAGTTTCTCCTTTCCTACGATCCTTCCTCCTCGGCCAGTCTTCTCAACCTTCCGTTCTTTATCTCTTTTCTCAAAAACTTCATCCATTTCCTCTTAGTTTGACCAAATGGGTAGGTTTAAGCACCTAGTAAATTCCCCCGCCACCATGGAGGGTTTTAGGGCTAAATATCACATCCCGCAGGGAGTAGCCCTGCGATATTGTGCCCCAGACCAAATTCTTACAGATAGAAGAGAGTGTGAAGTTGTCATTCCTATGATCACCTTTATAAAGGGAGGAATGACACTTCCAATGGGTAGGATAACTAAAAATTACCTAATCAACCATAGACTATGTCCCCACTATGCGCCCCTAACTTGTTTAGAGTTTTAAGGAGTATAGATGCTCTGAACGAGAAGATGAATTTATGGCTCACATGACACGACATCGTTCACGTGTACGAGTGCCATTCCCTTAAAAGTGTGGGATTTTATCTCAAGTCCCGATCTGACATTGTTAGACTAGTATCATGTCTTCCTAAGTCCAACAAAGGTCTGAAGGATGATTACCTGATTGTCTCCGGGGAGTGGCACAACGGTCTTCACTGCCCAACTAGGGAAGGAGAGCCAGGTGGGGTACCCTATCTCGGCGGGGAATTTAGATTCTTTAACCATAACCATGTCATTATTTCCTTTTCATTTTGCTTTCTTTTGATGATGGATTTTAACTTTCTAACCATGTTGTGCTCCTCAGCTATTTTTGCAGATAAGAGGCAAGTAGCTCCTAGACTCAACCTGACTAATGTTGCAGCTCTCAACTACTTGCTGACATCCGAAATCTTTGTAAGTGAGGACAAACAGCTATGAGCCGTCCACCTGATTTTGGACTTCAAGCCCATCTGGGAGATATACCAAGAAATCGGCCACGCCATAAGAGCAGGTAACCTACGGCTGGCTCGGATTGACGTATCGCAACCAAATTTCCTAGCTCGAGACGACCTTCCACCGGTCATACTGCTACCATAACAGAACCTTCCACTGGTCGTACAACCATTCCAACGGATTCTGCCTGAAGCAGCAGCAACAGCACCAAAAGAAGAGATTGCCTCCTCAAATTCCTCGCTCTAAGAAGAAATTGACAAGTTTCGTTTTGAAGATGAGGAGACTCAGGGAGTGCAAGTAATTCCCATCTCGGACGCTGAGGACGAGCCTGATAGGCATTCAAGTGTCCACACTCTAATCCTAGTAGTTGCCCGTCCAAATAGCGCATCCGAGGAAGAAGAGGACGAAATGGCCTTGAATCGGGGGAACAAAGGCCTAAGGGATTTGCTGGCAGGGAGGAACACAGGGTCAACTTCCAAAGAAGTCCCCAAATCTAAACTTCCTCCCACCCTACCCCCTCCTCCCCCTCTACCCCCATATTGACCTCAGACTGCACGCCAATCCAAACTTGAAGAAGAAGAGACTAGTGTAGGAGTTGAAAGAAGGGGAGGTGGTCCTTCAAAAGGGTACCAAACAGCAAAAAACGACCAAGGACCCTGAAGACAAGAGGGCCACCTTCGCGAACAGCAGGGAGGAGCATAATAGGGCTGAGGTGCACCTTCAGCAACGCACTTGGTCTCCCAAGTTGGAAGTGGATGGGGCTGTCATCCCTTGGAATGCCTTAGTCAGGGACTTCCAAAGAGGTAATTCTGCTTATATAGCTGAGGCCTTAAAGCAGCCCCTTATTCTTCCCAAGGACATTGATGCTGCCAAGAAGATGAGGCAGCAAGACCTGTTTATGTCCTTGAAAAGGGACCTTGCCTTGGTAAGCATACTGTCTGGCATTTTTCTTTTAAGTATTACTATGTTTTTGCCTTTTTTATTTTATTTTTATTTTATTTTTATTTATCTTTCTTCTACTCATATGGGATTGCTATGTTATTCTTGTGCAGATCACCCAGGAGGTCTTTGTGGCCAAGAAGCGGGTAAAGGAGGCTCGGAGTGATGCTAAAAATGAGGTTTTCCTCCGCCTCGAAGCTGAGCCACCTCAAGGCAACTTGTGCTGGATCTGAAGGAAGACCTCCGGAAGGCTAATGAGGCACATCAATTGGCCAAGAAGGCAGCCGAGACTAAGAAGCAAGCGTCCTACTTGCTCAACGTAGAAGATACACAAGTTAGGCTCACTAAGGAGCTTGCCGAAGTATGCAGGGAGTACTGCGGGGTAACATGGGCAGAAGCCCTTAACCTTGCAAGAGACCCTACAAACTCAGAGTGGAGGCAACCGGAGAAAGTTTACTACCACCTGGAGATTCGTGAAGTCCTGGTTGCTCCCCCATCTCCCTCTACATTGCTCCTGAGTCCTCAGAGCAGCCCCTAACTGTCTAGGCTGATCTCCCCCTTCCTGAGGCTTCTAAAGGACCCAACCAAGTTGGTGATCAAAGCCAAGGGGCTGAGAGTGCCAAGGACAAGGGTAAGGGTAGGGAAACTAAGCCCCCTGCTGAAGCCAATGACGATGCTAAGGCCAAAGCACAGGAGATTAAGGCCAAGACCAAAGATATTGATCCTAAGGCCAAGGATGTCCCTTCCTCCAAGCCAAGCCAAAAGGAAGACCCCCCGAAGGCCAAGAAGTAGCTCTTAGGATTCATCCTGTATTTTCTTTTGTTATTTTGTTTGTTGTTTTTGTTTCTGTAATGACGATTTGTCATTGTATATAACGTACTTTTTATTTCATGTAATGGAAATGCCTTTCTTTTTGTTTCTTGCACTTTTACTTTATGTGCCTTGAACCTTATCACTATAAATAGCCTTGAGCAGTTGCCACTATGTCTTTAATAACAACTGACAATAATACACTGCTAACGATTTAAGCAATTTAATCAAGTACCAGCAATAAAAAGTTTTACCATATATCTGCATTAAGAATGGAACCCTTTGTAATGAAAGTTGAACATAATGGTGATACATAATATACTTTGTAAAAAATAAAAAGGGACAGACAACTGTCATCCTGTTTATCACTTAGATAAATAACTAAGGACTTTAACTTATTCAAAGCCACCAATCTGAGGAGTTGGGCATAACCGTGGATCTGTTTCGATACTTAGTAATAGACCAATAGATATCACGGTATTAATTTTCCCCAAGTATGTGATCCGGGGGATTAGTCATGACTAGGTTTCTGTTTAACACTTAGAAGGATACTGTAGAGTATTTAATTTCTCCCAAGCAAGTGGTCCGAGGAGGCAAGCATGGCTAAGGTTCTGTTTAAACACTTAGAAGGATGCTGTAGAGTGTTTAATTTTCCCAAAGCATGTGGTCTGAGGATCCAGACATGGCTAAGATTCTGTTTAAACACTTAGAAAGATGTCATAGAGTGTTAATTTCCTTAAAACACATGATCCGAGGATCCAAGCATGGCTAAAGTTCTGTTTAAACACTCAGAACGATGTCATAGAGTGTTAATTTTCTCAAAGCATGTGGTCCGAGGATCCAAGCATGGCTAAGGTTCTATTTAGACACTCAGAAAGATG
Source organism: Quercus ilex subsp. ballota (assembly GCA_032727855.1). Classification (NCBI taxonomy): domain Eukaryota; kingdom Viridiplantae; phylum Streptophyta; class Magnoliopsida; order Fagales; family Fagaceae; genus Quercus; species Quercus ilex. The sequence continues at coordinate 31,515,140 of CM064919.1, forward strand.
TCATAGAGTGTTAATTTTTCCAAAGCATGTGGTCTGAGGATCCAGGCAGGCTAAAGTTATGTTTAAACACTCAAAAAGATGTCATAGAGTGTTAATTTTCCCAAAACATGTGGTCCGAGGATCTAGGCATGGCTAAGGTTCTGTTTAAACACTTAGAAAGATAATAATAGGAAGTATGATGTATTTACATAATAAATGAGCTTATGACAAAGGAAACTTTTATTAATAATAATACCTTTTCAGGTTGTTTACATTCCAAGGTCATGGTATTACATGTTCGTCTAGGTTTTCGAGGAAATACGCTCCTATACTAGCTACCGAAGTGATGCGGTATGACCCCTCCCAGTTGGGCCCTAGCTTTCCCCATGCTGGGTACTTTGCAGTACCTAGAACCTTTCTCAACACCAAGTCACCAGGTGCTAACGGTCTCAGCTTCACATTGGCATCATAACCTTGTTTGAGCTTATGCTGGTAATATGCCAATTGGACCATTACATTTTCTCTCATCTCCTCAATCAAGTCTAAGCTATTTTCTAGCAATCTGTTTTTATTGCTCGGATCAAAAGAACTTGTTCTCAGCGTCGGGAAGCTAGTCTCTAAAGGGATAACAGCTTCGGCTCCATAAGTCATTGAGAAGGGAGTCTCCCTTGTTGACCTGCGAAGTGTGGTTCAGTATGTCCATAGGACATGTGACAATTCTTCCACCCACTTTCCCTTCGCATCGTTTAACATCTTCTTTAGTCCATTCACTATGAACTTGTTAACAGTCTCGGCTTATCCATTTCCTTGAGGATAAGCTGGGGTAGAATATCGATTCGTAATTCCTAGGTCACAACAGTATCTCCTGAAAAATTTGCTGTCAAATTGAAGGTCATTGTCAGAGATGAGGGTACGAGGGACCCCGAACCTTGTGACAATATTTTTTTAGAAAAATTTCTTGGCATCCACGTCCCTGATGTTTGCTAAGGGCTCAATTTCAACCCACTTAGTGAAGTAATCCGTGCCAACCAGCAAATACCTCTTGTTTCATGTTGCCATGGGGAAAGGGCCTACAATATCCAAGCCCCATTAAGTGAATGGCCAAGGGCTGGACAGAGGATTAAGGGCTCCTTTCGGTTGGTGTATATTTAGGGCGAATCTTTGACACTGGTTGCATTTCCTTACATATTCTTGTGCTTCCTTTTGCATGTTTGGCTACCAATAGCCTTGAGTGATAGCTCTATGCGACAAGGATCTTCCTTCAGTGTGGCTTCCACAAATCCCCTCATGTAACTCCTCAAGGAGTAATTTTGTTGCCTCGGGGTGTATGCATAGTAGATATGACCCAGAAAATGAGCATTTATACAATTTCTGATTCTCAGACAGCTAGAATCGAGAAGCCTTTCTACATACTTTGTCAGCTTCTAACCTCTCCTCGAGCAGGATATCCTCCTTCAAGAATAGTACTATAGGATCCATCTAGCTAGGCCTTACTCTAACTTGGTGAACATGAATCACCTCATTGTTCACCTCTGTGGGCTTGCATAAATCTTCTACAAGGATGACCTGAGGTAGGCTCTGTACTGAGGAGGTTGCAAGTGTGGCTAGGGAATCAGCATATGTATTTCAATTTCTAGGGATATGCAATAGGTTGAAAGATTCAAACCCTGATTGCAAACGTCTAACCTGACTCAAGTACCCTCGCATTCTTTCATCTTTGGCTTCAAACTCTCCTTTCACTTGGCCAACGACCAATCTTAAGTCCGAGAACATCTCTATAGTCTTTCCGCCCATTCTTCGAACCATGACCATTCCCATCAGTAGAGCCTCATATTCAGCTTCATTATTTGTGGCCGAGAAGTCCAGCCTTAATGATTTCTCAATGGTAATATTTTCGGGGCATATTAGAACTAGCCCCACTCTGGATCCCTTCTGATTTACTGCACCATCAATGTATACTTTCCAAGATAAGGGATCTTTACTCGACTACCAAATTCGGGAGGACTTGACCTTTGATAGAGGTACGAGGCATGTATTTGATGTCAAAAGCTCTTGGGATTGTGCCCCACTTAGCAATCCTCCCTGTGTAGTTAGCGCTTCGGAGCAGAAGCTGAGTTAGGACAACAATGGTGTGTGTTTGGAAGTAATGGGGGAGCTTACGTGTACCATGCACTATCGCCAAAATGGCCTTCTCCAGTGGTAGATAACGGACCTCGGCCTCATGTAATGACTTGCTCACATAATAAACTGGCATTTGTATGCCATGCCGCTATCAACTCGTATCAAGACCAAGCTTACGGCATAGGGGGCCACAGCAATATAAGCAAATAGGATCTCATCCACCTTAGGACTGGACATGATAGATGGCCGAGAGAGATAATCTTTAAGCTGTTGAAAGGCTAAAGCACACTTCTCGGTCCACTCAAATCCCTTCTACTTATTCATCAATAGGAAAAAGGGTTTGCATCTGTCCGCTGACTGAGAGATAATTCGATTTAAGGCAGTAGTCATTCTGGTCAGCTTCTGAACTTCCTTGGGATTCTGAGGTGGTTGTAAACTGTTGATTGCCTTAATCTGATCGGGATTAACTTCAATTCCGCGATGAGTGACCATGCACCCTAAAAACTTCCCTGATCTTACCCCAAAAGAACATTTAGAAGCATTGAGTCGCAGTTTGTATTTTCTCAGAATTTCAAAAATGATCCCAAGGTCTCCTACGTGTTTGAAAACCACGTTACTCTTTACCACCATATCGTCTATATAGACCTCAATACTCTTGCCTAACTGTGATTCAAACATTCTAGTCATCATTCTTTGATAGGTAGACCCTGCATTTTTAAAACTAAATGACATCACTTTGTAGTGGTAGTTTCCAATGGGGGTGACAAAAGCTGTTTTTTTCTGATCACCCAGGGCTAGTGGTATCTGGTGGTATCCTTGAAAGGCATCTAAGAAGATCGTCCAATGATGGCCTACGGTTGCATCCACTAGCTGGTCTATCCTAGGTATAAGGAAGGGATCCTTTGGGCAAGCCTTATTTAGATTTGTGAAGTCCACACACACTCGTCATTTCCCACTCTTCTTCTTCACTACCACAGTATTGGCCAGCCACTCAGGGTAGAAAACCTCCTTGATAGCCCCAGCCTGCTTGAGTTTCTTCACCTCATCTCTAACAGCATCAGAGTAATCCTTGGATGATCGCTGAGGTGGTTGCTTCTTGGGAGTGACAGATGGATTAACATTTAAATGATGGCAGATGAAGCTCGGATCCACCCCCAGGGTTTCGTAAGCACTCCATGCGAACACGTCAACATTTCTCTTAAGAAACTCTATCAACTCTTCCTTCTTTAAAGGAGGCAGCTGAGTTTCGATCAGAAAAAACTTCTCCGGATCATCACCGACCACAACCGTTTCTAAGTCTTTGCATTCCGCCTCCTCGACTGATCCGTTGACAAGCAAGTCTAGAGCTCTTAATTGCTATAAGCCCCTTTCAGCAAAGGTTGAGGACTTAGCTTTTGGCTAATGTAAGATTGCGGCCACCAGGCACTGCCTAGCCGTGGATTGACTCCCAACAATCTCTTTAATTTGATCGCCCGACGGATATTTCACCTTCTGGTGCAGAGTAGAAAAGACGGCTCCTAGGGTATGGAGCCAGGGCTTGGCCACAACGAGTGTGCAGGGGGAATAGGCGTCCACCATGATGAAGTCCACTTCCACTACTTCGGAACTAGCTTGCACGGGTAGTCTAATCTAGCCCCTCAAAATGACAACCTTCCCATCAATACTCACCAAAGGAGAATTATAGGTTGTTAAGTCCTGGAGTCTCAAATTTAGCCCCTTGTATAAGTCAGGGTACATAATCTCAGCACCACTGCCTTGGTCCACCATCACTCTCTTCACATCATATCCCCTAACCCTGAGCGTGACCATCAAAGCGTCATCATGGGCTGTATGGTTCCAACCTTATCCTTATCCGAAAAGCTTAATGCTGGCTGGATGTTCATTTTAGCCCTCTTCGGCTCCGGACTTGTGTCCTCGGTGGACAGCCGAGCCACAAACATCACTCTGGAGGGGCAAGAACCGATCCTCCCTAGAGCAGTAAAGATGACATTTATCATGCCCAATGAGGTCTTGAAGAAGCATCTCTCCAGGGTTTCGAGCCAGTTTGGCTCCCCTGGCCACTGGAATGATGCAAGAGCTACTTCAACTTTCTTTCTCGGACCAGCTGGTTTAAATGGTCCCACAAATTTCTACAGTCTTCTGTAGTATGTCCTTGGTCCTGGTGATATTGGCAATAAAGGTTCTGATTATGCCTCATGGGGTTTCTTGCCATCTTATTTGGCCATTTGAAGAATGGCTCATTCTTAATCTTCTCCCGAATTTGATGCACCGGTTCTCGGAACACCGTGTTAACCGCCTGAGTATTGGCAGACACTGACTGCCCAGCAAAGTCCCTCCGAGGCCAGTTGTTGTTGTATCGGTTTGACCTGAAATCCCTCATCTCTTGAATGATAACCATATCCTTTCATTTCTCCTGCTACTGGTCTTCCTCAACCCTCTTGTACTTGTAAATCCAGTCCATGAGTTGGCGCATGCTGGTGACAGGCTTTCCCGTTAAAGACTTCCTTAAACCGTGTTCGGTTGGGAGGCCAACCTTGAAAGTACTGATGGCCACGTCATCAAAGTCACCGTCTATCTCATTGTACATCTCTCAATATCTGTCCGAGTACGTTCTCAGGGTCTCCCCTTCTCGCATGGACAAAGACAATAGGGAATCTAAGGGTTGAGTAACCCTGCTACAAGTGATAAAACGAGAGCTAAATGCATGGGTGAGCTCCTTGAAGGAACATATGGAACCCGCCCTTAAGCCATCGAAGCATCTCATTGCCATAGGTCCCAGACTGGAGGGGAACACCTTGCACATCAAGGCTTCGTCCTTGGAATGGACAACCATTCGTTGGTTGAAATGGCTCACATGCTCTACAAGATCTGTTCGACCATTGTAGATGGTGAATGTTGGCTGATTGAATCACCGAGGAAGTCTTGCCCCTTCAATCCTGCGCGTGAAGGGTGATCTGGAAATTTGGTTCAACACCTTGCTTATTGCGTCATTTCCCAGGCCTTTGCAAGGCGGGCTCTTATACCTACGTTTGTGATGGTGCTCCTCATCGTAGAAGAAAGACTCACTGGGTGGGGTCCTTGACCTTCGTCTATAATTGACATCCTCTCCATCATCAGAGGAAATGTCAGAGTTGGAGAGGGCTCGCTTTCGGTGTGCATAGCGTAGCTTTCTCTTCAGATGGTCAACCTTCAGTTGCAGGGCTTTGGTATCCTCCTTACGAGAGAGATGGCACTTATCCCGGGGCTGACTCCTACTAGACTGGACAGTATGCACACTTCCCTCCCAATCCCTTCTTTGCTCGAGGTTGACAAAAGAATTTTCACGTTAGGATCCTATGGATTCTGCCTAGTGTGGACATGAACCTACCACGGTTGAACGTTACACTCACTATCACCCAAGTAATCTTCACACAGATTGCGCCAATTGTAAGGACCAGATTTGAACTCCTAACCCAAGAGGTATATGGACTTAGGCCTAAAAAGCCCAAAACAATAAATTTGTAGAGAATGGGGTTGGAAAACTGGGTTTTAATGAATTAAGCTGCAAGTAAACAGATCTTGATGATGAAGAAAGGAAGATAACAAATTTACATTAAGGAAAATTATCCTCGGCAATGTCCGAGGAGACTGGTTCCTATAAATTGCTCTTGAAGCTCGATTACAAGTTTGGTTCCTAATTGCTATAGTATTTCTCTTCTTTTTTATGATCCTCCCTTCCCTAGGGGTTTTTCACATTATATGTCCCCCCTTGATTGATCTTGGCCCTCCATTTGTTGGTCATCCGGGTTATTACTTGACTGTTTGTCCCATCGGATATCCTTTCTGGCTTTCTGTGAGTTAGGATAGTCTAAGCATTACTGTTCAGGGGTCTTCTCCACATAAATGCAGCCAAAAAGTTAGCTGCAGAGCATTCAATGCGGCGGCAGCAGCTTTTTCCTAAGTACCTCTGAGCCTTTTCCCCTCTTGCACGTTCATAATATACATCCCCATTAGTGGAACCTCCTGGAAGGTCACTCTGATCGACAGGGTATACCTTTGATCCGTGTCGTGTTCATCCAAGGAGATACTCCTCCTCAGACCACCTTCCCAGCTTTTCTGCTCGCACCTTACTCGTGGGATTCTTAGCTTGACGCTTTCATTACTGTTTATCCATCCTTGGATCAATCATCGTCATCGAACAAAACCCAAGGCCCAATATACAATTTTGGGCCCTTATTCCTACATTTATGATTAGAAAAAATATCAGTTCTAAATTAAGATGAATGAAAAATACTTACATTAAAATAAAATAAAAATAGAAAATGCTTAAACAAGTGCGAAGAGGCTAGTTTACTTTGAGAAAACAATAATTTAATTACTAAGTTTGCGAATAAACTTAAACTTTCTTAACCAAAAATAAAAAATAAAAAATAAATTTTAACATGTAATTTGGAATTTTGGATAAATGATGAACTCAAGCCCATTATCTTATGCTTAAACAAAAATGAAAAATTACAAAATCTATTTTTTATTTTTCTCTTGCAAATGACCAAAGTGCCCTGTCTACATGTTCCACGTGTTCTGGAGCTACAAGTCTATAATCCTAACCCATACTTTTACATAAAGCCACATCCACGTTCCCTCTTTTTAGGCACCTCGAGCGAGAGACAACAACAAATGTAGTTTTACTGTTCTGTTGTCAGTTTCACTGTTCTCTGTTCCTTTCCTAAATTCCATTTCTTCTGTACTTTTTTTATTTCCTGTTTCGATTTTATGAAAAAAATGGAATTGAAGCAACAATAATAAATAATATAATGGGGCCTGAATCGAACTCAGCAGCTTCTTCATCTTCATCTGCATCTTCATCAACAACACCATCACCTTCTGGAAAGCGAGCTAGAGATCCTGAAGATGAGATTTACCTCGACAACCTTCACTCTCACAAACGCTACCTCAGCGAGGTTGGTTCCTTTTTTTTGTTTTTTTGTTTCTATTTTATTTTTTTAATATTCTTTTATATATTATTTATAGCCCCCGGTGTTTTTGTTTTGTCTTGTTATTAACTTTTGTTGGCTTAGTTTTCATTTCTAAAATACTGGGTTTTCATGGGGTTTTGCTAATTCATTGTTTTTAATTAATGGGTTGCCAAACAATGGGGTTCGATTTCTTAAATCGATTTTGTCCATAGGCAAATCTACAAGCTGTTAGCTTTTGTTAATTGCAGTCTGTTATGGGTTTCTTGGGATATATTTTGGAGTGTAAGTAATTTCTTGATACACAAAATATGCATGTTGGTGGAGTTTTTTTTAGTGCCTTTGATAAATTTTACATTTTTGTTCTTTTTTACGTTGATTGCTTTATATGTTTATTTGGTTTCAATGGGTGGAGATTAGTATGAGGTTTAGCTTTAGTTTGTGTCTGAATTGGTGTCAATTTGCATCTTAACTCCTTCTTTTCGTTAAAGATTGCATATAAAAGGTAAAAAAAAAAAAATTGTCCTGCAGATTAGTATGTTTATTTGGTTTCAATGGGTGGAGATTAGTATGAGGTTTAGCTTTAGTTTGTGTCTGAATTGGTGTCAATTTGCATCTGAACTCCTTCTTTTCTTTAAAGATTTCATATAAAAGGAAATAAATAAATAAAATTTGTCCTGCAGATAATGGCGTCCAGTTTGAATGGATTGACCGTTGGAGACCCACTTTCTGATAATCTCATGGAATCTCCAGCCAGGTCTGAAAGCATGTTTTATCCAAGGTAACATTTTATGGTTTTGATGAACACAGACATTAGGCTGAAAGATACATTTCCCTTCTTTTGTTATGAGAATATATGAAGGTTAAATGTGATAACCATGCCCAACTCATTGTAAATAACTTTTGAAGTTTTTTTTTGTTGCAAGCATTGGTTTGGTGGTTAAAGGGTTGGGTGGATTTTGGGTAGGCCTTTGGGTTGAATCTTACTGCTTGAATGTGGACAATCTGAACTTGGTAGTTGATATAGTTTAATCTTTTGGTATTAGTTAGAGGCTTCAAATTAAAACCAATTGGTAAGTGAAATTGGTTAATTATTGATAGGACTTAGGAGGGGAAACCATTAAATACAGATGTGGTAGCACATTGAATAGAATATATTTATCTGTGATTTTGGTGTTCGCTTCGTTTGCTGACTCATTGATCGTGGCCTTAGCATTGTAGGTTAGCTAGATAAGTAGGCACTTTTAGTGGAAATATGTGAAACATCACCGTCTCTGACTGTGAGCATCAGTTCACTACATCATCTGCTCTCCTTGTTGCTAGATTACTCTTGTTATAAGAAACTCCTTGTTTTCCAATGTAGATATAACTTGCCTTGGTATAGATGATATCTTTAGTGCTTTTAAAACCATTGTTTTATGTTTCCAGGGATGAGATGTCCTTTCAATATTCACCAATGTTAGAAGACTGGGATGACTCTCGATTTTGTGAGAACCCTATAAACACATGCTCCTCCCAACCTGACAGCGTACCCACCAGTCCTGTCTCTCCATACAGGTATCAAAGACCACTTAATGGGTTCTTTTCGTCACCTTCCACTAGTTTACACCCTTCACATGGTTGTGCCATGGCTCCTGTCACAAGCACACAGCCTCGCCAACGAGGCTCAGATTCTGAGGCCCGGTTCCCATCATCACCTAGTGATATATGCCACTCAGCTGACTTGAGGAGGGCTGCTCTCTTGCGGTCTGTGCAGATGAGAACACAGTCTCCTGGCCCATTATCTTATGAAATGCCATTTGGTTCAGGACAAGACCCTGTACCTAATATAGAAGCTGAAGAGCGACCATGCTCATACATGAAGTCTTTGGTTGATGAGAGGGAGTATCAAATTGAGGAGTGTTCTTCAATGGGACTGCCAGAGTCTGAGTTTAATCAAGATAGCTCCTGCGAAGTGGTGAATATGAATGTTAAAGGGGGTAATTCTGAGGATTAGATTCATTAGGAAGACAAGCTCTAATCTCATCATGGGCATCTATCTGCTCTGGGGTCACTGTTGTTTGTGTTAGTTAAAAGTGAGTATTTCAGTGCATGCCCCAAAAGGTCTCGGTTGGTTCTTGTCAGTTGGGAAATATGCAAGTTAAAGTCTCATTATTTTATGCAAATGAAAGGCCATGAGTTACATATCAGGCAGCTGACAATTTCATCCCCAAAAAAGAAGAGATTTTTCACTTTGGACGTTGCATCCTTCTCTTGATTCTTGGCAGCAACTCGAGCATAGCTTATGATGTTGATGTTGTATGATAGTGATATTTATGAGAATTGCTTGTCATCATAGATTCCTTGCACTTGATGCCTGTGATCTTTCTGTGCCCAATGAATTGGGCTTTTCTACCCTTTATTGTTCTTCAACACAATTATACTCCTGTCCTTTCTCTTAATATCCTGTAAATCTTCTTTTTCAACTTGCCATTTTGAATCATTTCTCTCAGAACCTTACCCATATTCAACACAACAAATACTTTTATCAACCAAAAAAGAGAGGATCTGAGAGCCATCTCCCAATTTCAGCCCGCACAGCACGGGCCAGGAGATCAGGATGCAAACAGGCCCAACTCTCTTACAACTATTGGCCCGATGGGCTAGCATGAGCATTCACGATTATTTCTCTAAAGACAAATTGATTGACCCAGATTCAAAAAAAATGTAATTCAAGTTCAATTCAGCATACTATTAATCTGTAATCTGTGAGGTTCCGAAGAGTCTTATAGACAGGGTGAAATAATCTAACCAAAGTCCCACACAATTTCCTTGTATAATTAATAATAAAATAAATAAATAAATAAGCATTTCATAACTCCATTACTGGTGTATTATCATGGGATGAGCCTTTTGAGGCAACCCTGATTTTTCTTTGACTTGAATTTTATGCCTTTGTAAATACTAAATAATGTCTTCAAATATATTTTTTTTAATACAAATTTTAGATGGTTAATATGTTATGTTTAGGAAGTAATGCTCAAGACAAAAAACTTCACAACTATTAGTGGTAAGTACGTCATTTTCACATAAACCTATTAACAACACCATTTTTATTGTATATATAAATAACAATATATCCCATAAAAATAAATAATAATAAAAACCAAAATATATCACCTCAATGTTTATGAAAATAATTATGAGATCGCAATATCTTTTTTTAAAAAATAAAAAATAAATCACAACATCCACTGCTAATTACTGTGTCAATGTGTGAAAAAATTAATCGGTGCACTCAGTGTATTACACTTTAATACACTTTCCTTTTACATAAAATTTGGATCCCATATCATATGGAGTGTACCTTCACGAGAGATTTAATAAACTGGGTGCATTGAATAATCTCAGCTGTGTATGTGTTATCCAGTGTTGCTGACCAGAACGTGAAGATACTGACAGAAAAACCAAACAATATAAACAGATAAACAAAACAGACAAAAATATTCTTATTATGATTTGTAATCAAATCATAAATACTTTCGACAATTATGACATGCAAAGTTCACATTCTTTTACTTTTTTTTGGGTTCTTGAGGAGTGATGTGAAAGTTCAAGACATATCATAGAAAGAAATATTGGCTGGTAACAAACTCTTAACTTCAACTCCAATCTAAAGTTCTATTATCATGAATACAAAATAGGATAGTAAAGGAATGCCGTTTCTTTTAGTAAATCACCCCCAGTTAGCTAAAGTGGATCTAAAAGCAGTTCTTGGCTACAGCATGTGTGCTTGATTACCATCAACGCCTACAATTATAACCATCAAGATGCCCAGATCAGATCAAATTTAAGTTAATATCATGCTGCAGGCGGTGGTGGGAAAACCACTTAGAGAACTTCAACCCAATGCCAGATGAGGGCAAGGCAAGACTAGGCTATTGGAGATCAAGCAAATGATGATAGAACATTCTTCTTTAGGGTGAACTCGTCTGCCTTGGCTGGGCTGATTGACTGCATCAAACAGGGAAAATACGACGAATCATTTAGCTAATTTTTTTAGTATCTTCAACATGATGCTAAATGGTAATAACTAAATACTAATAGTTATGAACTTATGATTCCTAAGGGCACAAAGCCACAAAATTGCCATATGGAAGTAGCTTTTTTTTTTTTTTTGAGAGAGATAAGTAAGGATGGTATTAATTTATAGTTGGTCATCCTTCATATTTAAATATCTTGAAAGCATCTTCTAAAAAAAATTGAAAGCCACGATACATTATTCTCACAATACAGTGTACAATCTACTCAATTTTATAAAAGATAAAAAAGGACTTTTCTTTCTTTTGGTGATTGTAGAAATATCTAAAGAAAAATTATTACAATGGTCTATACTCTATATGATGTCAGACACCAATTCCAAGAATTGATCATTTTTAAGCTATCCAAAATTTGAAGATGCTATTTCAAGCACAAAACATACCTTGTCAAGTATGCGCTGGATCCGCTCGATTTCATTCTTAGCATAATCAGCACCTTTCTCCAAACAACTTTTAGCAGCTTTCGAGTAAATCTTTCCATACCTAAAAAGGGGTTTTAAGAGTTAAATCTAGGTTCACAGTTTTATAAGATAAATAGCAGGCGTACAAAAATTGTGAAGGTGTTTTAAGTATTAGAGCAAACTATGTTTTGATTTTAGAAGAATTTTATGGGATGCTTTTTTCTTTTTTTGGTTATGTACCATACTACATAATTTTTTTTTTTTTTTTTGGATAAGGCCATACCTACATAATCTTAATGTTTTTTTTTTTTTTTTTTTTTTGAGAAAGAAATTCTTAATGTTATAGATAATATTTTTTTAGGGTATGTTTGAGATCCGCTTATTTTGCTGAAACTGAAAACTTTTTGCCGAAAGTACTGTAGATAAAGATAAAGGTTAGCTGAAATAGTACAGTAGAACCTATAAATAATACTAAAAAGTGCAATAGAGCTCATGAATAGTAACAAAAATAAACTAAATAGTAAAATAAGCTGACAACTTTCATCAATGCCAAATGCACACTTAGAGGCTGTTTGGAATCCACTTATTTTGCTAAAACTGAAAACTTTTTACTAAAAGTATTGTAAATAAAAGTAAAAGTTAGCTGAAATAGTACAGTCACCCATGAATAGTACCAACAAGTGCAGTGGGGCTTATGAATAGTAGCAAAAATAAGCTAAATAATAAAATAAGCTAACTTTTTAAACTGGAGCCAAACGCACACTTAATATAAATTTCATAATAATAGATGAATAGTTAAGATTAGTTAACTATGATACTATAGAATGACCCATGAATTTAATGTACTTAAGCGTTCCAAATGATAAAAGCACACCATACACACTATAACACTTAGGTTGAGCGACATAGCATAAATACGACATGTAAGACCAAACTTTTATTGACAAAAACAAAAATTTTTAATAGATAATCAAAATAAAATCAATAAAAGTAGGTCTTTTTAACTTCTTAAAACTCTTGCAAAAAAGTTTCGCTTTCAACCATAATGTTTTAAAGTGTTAAACCACTTGGTGCTAAGCCACTTGGTGCAACCATAATGTGTATGATGCAATATTTATTATCTAGTACTATGTTCGTGCAACCCACAGTTTAATCAAGAATCAGATACTAAAATATAAACTAAAGTAAATATTTTAATAATCTAATTAAAAATGAATAATAAAATAGATAGTAGAATAAAACAATCCAAATTACTTTAATTTATATGATGAATACATATCGTGCAGAACCAAGTTATTATGAAAAACGCAAAGATTATAATACATTATATAATAATTTAATATAAAGTAATAAAATTAAATGGAAGAAAATAATACATGTGGAGGGATTCAAAACTGACCCCAAATTTTTTGGGATTAAGGCTTGGTTGTTGTTATTGATGTTGTAATGGAAGTCATTTTAAAGTTCTTAAAACTTCTGAAAATCGAGTTTCAACCAGAGAAGTATTTTAATTTTTCTTGGTAATAGCTTGATCGGTAGGCCTTGGAATGTGCTCCCTCAAGGTCCTGGGATTGAGTTTAGGGATTAATCCAATGCACGGCCAGGCAGAGGTTTACTCAAACAATGGTGGGTCCAAAGGGCCCTACCTTGAAGAGGTTTCTTGTCATCAAAAAATATTATTGAGTCACATGACAAAATTATGTTGTATAACTTGTAACACTTACATTATGCCACATAGTGCAAGCTTGACATGTAAGACCCAACTTTTATTATTAAAACATATAATACGATAATGAAAATTTATATTTCTAAGAACACTAAGTAGTAGAATTTTAATCAAAGTAGTATTTTTTTTAACTTTTTGAAACTTTAACAATAGAGTTAATTTAAAGCATCAATGTTAATTATTTTAATGTGTTTTTAACGTTTCATATGATCTCACTTGACAAATCAGTGTGCAGAACACAACTTTTATTACAAAGTCTAATAGTTTAATAGTTTGATATGATATGATTTGGATGTGAACCTATATAATATGTGAATGTTTTGATGACAATGACTAAATGAATGATTATTAAAATTTCACAACTCTTGTACAGTGTACTAGATGTCTTACAATTTCACATGGAAGGACTTTTTTGCATTTACGTGAATTTCTGTTAACTTTTAGTTATAATGGCTAATACAGTGTGCAAATTTAATGATTTAAAAATTTCCTAATTCTAATTGAAAGCTTTTAAAATTTATTTTTTGATTTGAAACCACCCAAACTATAGGGGAACTATTAATAAAGGATAGGCACTTGACATAACCACGGTTTATAGGGCCTAATTTTATCATGTAGTCTATGATATTTACAAAGAGGATACCCACCAATCATACTTTTTGCTTTCCTTTATTTTTTTTATTTTTTTTTTTTTTTGTTTGGGGGGTGGGGTGTTGGTGTTGTTTAAAACCTAGTAAGATATAAAAGCCAGAAAGCCACAAACTGACACCCATGGAGTACCTTGCACTGGAACCTGTGAGCTTCTCAGCTTCCTCTTGTATCCGAGCAAAGACAGCTTTCTTCTCTTCATTACTAGCAGCTACAAACTCCTTCACCAAGGCATCTAAACTCTCGACTATACCAGCCTGTAGAAACCATCAAGTATATCAAGTAAGCAATAATAAAATTGCCATCTCTGTCAGCTTTTATCTCAGTTACTAACCTTTGAAGTAAGCTGTCCCTTTGCATCACGGCTGGTGCCACTCTTTTCATTGATGAAAGCCACGAAGTCTTCTAAATCTCTGCCACCCTCATATTCTTCACCAGCTTTGTTGCCCTTTGGGAAGAATTTCAACGTTGGAAACCCACTTACACCATACCTTCATACAAAGCACTGACCTTTAATATTGATTGTTGGAAATCCTTAATGTTGATGAATCCATCACCAGTAGATAAATAAGCTAATAACTTGAGTTTGCACTTACTTTTCCCCTAGATCCTTGTATTTGTCAGCATCTACATTAGCAATCACCACATCTTCCTCAAGTTTAAATGCTGTGGCTACCTTTTCATAGGTCTGAAGAAGCAAAAGAAAAACCCAAATCATTACAAAGTACATAAGTTATGGCTCCATCCACAAGCATAAAAGAAAAGAGGCAGACATACAGAAGCAAGGTTCTTGCAATGACCACACCTGGCAAAATCACAATCCATTAGAAACTATCCATTAACAGAGAACAAATTAAGAAGAAAAATAAATTAATTTCAAAATTCACTGCCCATGGAGAAAGCAAAACCAATAGTATCTATAAAAACTAGACATTAAGAGAGAGAGAGAGAGAGAGAAATAAGAATGCTTACCACGGTGCATAGAACTCAACCAAAACATCTTTGGTTTCATCCAAAACAACCTCACCAAAATTATCAGATGTGAGCACCACTACATTGGATGGAATTGCAGCTATCTTCACGTTAGTCCCTGCAAACAATTGATCTGATTAGAAATTTCAGGTGGTTGGGTACACACGCACGGGAAAACATAAGAAATTTATAGCGACATTAGTTCCTGAAACTGTGACAGGGAAATTGTTAAAACCACAAAGAATGTCTATCAATTAATGTTCTATTCTATGAGATATGCTATGTCAAGACAGAATGATCTGTTGTGACACATTCTTGAAGACGTGATAGGTAAAAGAATAATAGTATAAAAATTATGTGTAGCAACCAAAGTTCTACTATACATGTTAGGGTAACACCTGAGGACTTGTTTAAAGACAATGAAGGCAAAGCACCCTACAGAGATTACAATTCAAAGCACATTACATTTGTTTGATTTGATAACATAGACCTAACATACATTGAGTGGGCTTCATACAACAGAGCCATTAAAGTGAAATAAAGAAACTAAAAATAAATAAAACAATATTCTTCTATGAATAAATGCCATGTAATTTATTGTGTCTAACCCAAAATTCCAACAAGATGATATTTTGTTTTGGTTCACATGTTGAAACAGGTAACTTAGAAGACACAATACCTCCTTCAGTATTCACAAACTCAGCAAGGGCTTCTGTAGTGCGTGGTCCTTCATACCTGTATAGGCATATAACATTCAATCAAAATTCATTAAAAATAAGTGCATTAGACATGAGAAAGATGATTGACAGATGCCAAAATTTCAGGACTATGTTGATTAGTTGAGTTATCCTCACTTTTTGGGTTCCAAAGATCCTTTAGGAAACCATTTAAGCGTAGGATACCCAGAAACGTCGTATTTGCTGCACAAGCTCTTTTGGTCATCACAGTCCACCTACTCAACATTTACAAATGATATATCAGTAAGCATTCAGCAAATTCTTAACAAAGCCAAAACAAGGAAGTAAAACTTTCAAAAGTCAGTAACATGGCATAAACTTTCAAGCATTCACTGCGGACATAAAAATTTGTCATCCAATGCATATTACTCATAATATATGAAAATCAAGTTATAAATGTCATTTACAGCGTTGTAAAGAGCTGACCTTTGCGATCAAAACAGACTTGGCCTTTTTAAAGGTTGCGCCAAGCTTCTCATACTCTGGAGCAAGCTTTTTACAATGTCCACACCTATCAAAGGAAAACATATTATCAAAGTAAGTTTCACTTTCCAGAAACTCAGTATGTGGGAAATCTGGTTTCCAACCAAACCCATTACCAAAAACAGCCACGTGACTCAATTTAATTGAGGAATTTAAGGTCTAGGAAGCACGGACACGGACACGGGTACAACACCGTGACACAAGCCATTTCTGAAAAATTATAACATAAAACAACCAGTACGATACCAGTAAAACACAGATACAACACGGATACAACACCCTAAATGAAGTGTAAGTGCTTCCTAGTTTAAGGTGTTGTCCTTAGTTTGTCATATACATCATCAGATCCGATCTTTATTAAAAAAATTACTTTAATTATTCCATAAAAAAAAAAAAAATTAAAGTTTGAAATAGCTAAAAACATACAAATCTACACATAAAACCCTTTCTTTATAATATTCATTTTCGTAATTTATTTTTCCACATCTTCTCAACATAAGTTTACATTTTAGTAATGATTCGAATATATAATATAAAAATATATATTTTTTTTTTATAAATAAATTCTATCGATGAAATTCATTGACTGATTATGTAGATTTGAAATGATTAATTCATTTCAATCAAAGTTCAATCTATCGGTATTGTTAAAATTCTTCATATGAAGCAATTTAAAGATTTGATCTCCAATTCTTATCATGCTCCTAATCAGTACCAAAAATAACAGAGCTTATAACATTTTCTTTGAGATCTTAGAAAACAATAAAGCAAGGATTTACGAGTAAAAGAAAAAAAAATACAATAAATTTGGAGCTGAACTTAGATTAAATAAAGAACACAAAAATGGTTAATTGTAAATTAAAATTACCAAGGAGCGTAGAATTCGACGAGAGCTGCTCTGTCTTGACCGACCTCTTTCTCGAAGTTTTCTTCGGTGAGCACAACGACGTCGTCTGCTACTGCTATGGATGATAGTGATAAAGCTAAAATGGCCAATCCTACACAGATCTGAACAAGCTTTCCCATTGTTTGCTCTTTTTCCCTCTCTCTCTCTCTGTTTTCGCTTTTCTTTTTGCTCAATGTCAAAACCAACTAGAAATGGAGAAATAGTACCCAAATATATAGGAATTTCCCCTTACGTTACGTTACGTTACGTTTTTTTTTTTTTTTTTTTTTTTTTTTTTTTTTCTTCTTCCTCGAGGTTTTTAATCCGAGACTAATCACTGTTCGCGCTAAGTGAATACTCGAAAGGGCAAAACACTGGTCTAAGAAATTCTTTTCAAAGTGCAGATAGTAGGACTCGAACTGGAGAGCACATCCAGTCGAGTCCAATACAAACACCTTGAAACTGAGAACCCAACCAATTCAACCAATCCCTGAGTTGTATATGCTTATGTTATAAACTTATTATTATTATTATTATTATTATTATTTGCTGAAGTATATGCTTATGTTATTTTTTAATTTTTGGTAAAATACGGTTAACATGAGATTTTTTATTTTTTATTTTTTTTTTTTAGAAGAGATTAACATGAGATTTGGACTAACAATAGCTAAGTTTAAGATTTTTTTTAAAACTAACTAATTTTTTTTTTTGAGAATATAAAACTAACTAACTTAGTCACTACTCTCTAAAAAAGGAAAAAAAAACTTAGTCACTAATTAATATTAAAAAAAAAAAAATAACGATTTAGGGTATAAGCTGAGTTTAGGATCAAGTTAGTCAATTAACCCAAATCTCAAAATTTTTTTTTTTTGAGAAGAAAGACAAAAGACTTTATTTAAAAAAAAAAAAAAAAAAAAAAAAAAAAAACTCAGCTATATCCTCATGAAGTATATAATAAAATTGTGGTAAGTATTTTCTATCCACATAGCACAATTGGGGACATTAAGAGAATGTTTAGCTGGACAAGTTTATTACCTTCTCATTACAATAATTGATTAAAAAGGATTTAGAGAAAATTTTAGCATCTTGAATTAGATATTAAATATATTTTACCTTTTTTTTTTTTTTGGCTGAAGTATATGCCTGCTTATGTTATATTGATATGTTCTTTATTTAGAGCAGGTGAATTTTTATGGGCTGCTAAGCCCAGGTGGGCGACCTCATGTGGTTATTAATTTATTATGAGGTGGCTCTTTTTTTTTTTAATGTTAGTGATGTGGCAGGGTGCGGTTGGCGAATGAGTGCGGGTTACGTGTTTTAGATGACGTGTCAAGTTGTGAGAGGTTGAGCTTGCTTGTACGTTGGAGAGGACTTTTTTTTTGATAGGCGTTGGAGAGGACTTTTGGTATACAAGAGACACGACAAACTAAAAAACAAAATTGAATCTTACGAGACTTGTCCGAATGAGTATTTGTTCCAAGGCCCAATTGGGGCACAATATAGCAATATTGGGCTTTGAATTAATTGAGCATGGACCTAAAAGTATAAAACAATGTAAAGCCCAAAATATTTACATTTTTAATGTTTAATTTAATAATAATTAGATATTGATTCTCAAAAATAACAATGATAATTGTCAAAGTGGACAGAATGGATTGCATAGGACCGAAATAGACCGAATAGAACCAAATTGTACTGAATAAAACCGAATAGAACCAAAGTGGACATACTAAGACCGAATAGGACCAAAGTGGATGAAATATGACCGAAGTGGATAGAATGGACCGAATAAGACCAAAGTAGCCGGAATAGAACCAAAGTTGACAGAATAGATCCAAAGTTGACCGAATAAGACCAAGTTGGGCTGAATAGGACCAAAGTTGATATAATGGACCGAATAAGACCAATATCAACCGAATAGGACCAACATGAACTGAATATGATCAAGATGGATAGAATGGACCAATTAGGACCAAAGTGGACGGAATAGGACCGAAATACACAATAGAAATATAAGAGAAACACCGTTTGTAGTGGTAAAATTTGGTTTAAAAATCAAATGAATAAAATAATGATGTTGTGAAGCCTTCAAAGTTCAAAGTAAGGTAGCAAATATAGATATAGAATATTTAAGTTTCCTCTCCAAAAAATTGTATATGATTTTTAGGAGAGTAAGTCAGCTACACATCTTTTATTGTGAAAGAATTTGTATTACATACAAACATGCTTTGGAAGCAAGTTAAAGACTTGCACACCACTCTAAGAAAAACAATTCCTAATGGGAATCTAAATGCAAGCTACATATCAGGTATTAAAAAAAATGGTTGACATTTGATTAATTTTTGTCAAATAAATAAGGAATTAAAAAAAATTATGAGTTAAAATAAATAAAGAATTAAAAAATTAAAAATTATGAGACTACCAAAGCTTGTGTGACATAATATGGAGGAGTCAAAAAAAGTTAAACATCTTTGGTTATTATATATATTATATATAGATATAGATTAGATATTGATTCCAAAAAAAAAAATATATATAATAACAATTAGATATCCATCTGTCAAAATGGAAAAAGAATCTCTTGCATCTGCATCTTTCTATTTTTTTTGGGTGTAGGTCTCATAATAGTGTCACCCACCCTATGAAAGAATGCATTAGATAATTATTGGTTAAAATGTACATGAGCTAATATAATAGGTAAATATAACAACCCTAAAATCATTACTGATACAAAACCATGGTCCTATCGAATTCAAACAGAAGAATGATAGTTTTTTCTTGATTTGTTGCTTAATTTGCAGCCACCTTAATCGTGCTTGATAGCTTCAACATTAATATGGGGGATTAAATGGTGGGTTCATTTTATTTTTTTATTTCTTGCATTTAACAGTTTATGTAGTGTCATACCATTTGAAATTTTAAATTGCCTGAGATTATATATACATTTGGATTTATAATATTTATCACAACAATGAAATGTATACATGTGAAATAAAAATCATAGTATGACTTGGAGTAATTTTCTACTGAAGCAATATGAGTTCGGCAGAGTACAAATACGAGTACGAGTGTCCATGATTGTCAAAATCAGACAACAAAGACTTACAGCCAAAATTAGCAATCAACTCTTCATAATAATCTTCTAAATTTTCATTAAAGCCTTCTGTAAAGCAGAAAATACCTAATGTTAATATGTATAACTCAATCAATATCGGGAACTTCTCTCTCTGCGGCAGGGGGAGCTTCAAGGTGCAATATGATATGATGCAGATTCTGCAAGTCATCTGCATGAACCTTCATAATTGACATTTCCTTTTTCAAGTCAGCTAAATGATTGCTGATTTGCATCCCCAAATCGCACTGATTATCATTGTTATTGGACATCACTTCAGACACAGAGTCTCTAGGATTTAAACAAGCTGTCCAGTTGCAGTCATCCGTTATTGTATGGTTCAATCTGACAACCAAAGAAATGCTCAAGTGAGGGGAAAATAATGATGGCAGTCATTTATTCCTATGCAACACAAGAAGAAAATAAACTCGGGTTATGAGTTTGATCTAATAGGAACATTAGGTAGTTTTGAAATATGAATATTCCCATTGTACAGGCACATACAATGGGAAAAAGGTAAAATTCCTGCGCTGGTAGGTTGCACTTTTGTTCCTGCCTCCTTCCCCTTAATACTCCAGAAGTACTCATGGATCATCAGAGGAAACATTTGACAGACCCAAAACCCAAGTAAACATGGAAATTTCATCAGTGTTTATGCCTTTTTCTTCTTATCTCTCTGAATTAAAAGCTTTTTAGTTTATATCAATAATAAAACAGCAACAAAAAAAAACTTTCACAGCCAATCATCTTCTATACACTCCAATTTTTTTTTTAATATGACCTAGACTCAAATAATATTAGCAAAACAAATCATATCCCAAAAGATGAAGATAGATACAAAATTAATCAGAGTTCTCTATCGTTTCCAGAATCTTTTAACAGCACCCAAACTAACTACCCTGCAATTTCAATGAACTGATTCCCATCCATATATTTTAAAATGTTCAGGGCCCTAGTGTTTCTCTTCCTCTGTATATCATTTATATATGAGTAGCCTGAGCTACTTAAGCAACCATCTTGCCAAAGCTCTTACACATCAGAACATTCCTTGCACCATTGAACTCTGCATTCCAGTTCCCTACATGTCTAGAGAAGCAGCACATAATAGTTACCTGTTCCCATATGCCCTTTGAGCTGCTCATGTCTTTAGTTAAAACATTTCTTTCCAAATAATTTTGCCCTTCTGACCACTTTTTAGATAATACATAACATACCAGAAGAAGTTATATGCTTATCAATAAACTTAATTTTAGAACAGTACGTAATGAATACCCATCCTCCCAGTAAGGGGCACAGGGTGACAAAAAAGGAACATGTATTCATGAATAAAACCGAGACATTAGAAAACATATAAGTGGTAGTATTTCTTACTTTTCAAGTATGCTCTGTAAGTCTGAGTTGCTTTTCACACCAAACAAGGCATCCACCACACCCTTTTTTGTCCTTACAAGCCCTTCCAAAGGACCGTATGACATGCATATAGAATGTATTGTTGAATCAGCAGTCTCTGAGCTGATGTTGCTAATGCTAAAGGTGACATTGTCTTCAACAAGCAGAGGATGAATAGGTAGAATGTAGCTATTAATTGCAATTACACCAGCAGATATTGCTCTCTTGCAAGATTTTGCACTCTTGAAGCATGAGATTCACATACTTATTAGACAACCACATCAGAAAAAAGAGGGAGAGGAGGGATGGACAAACAAAAAAATAAGTACCTCAAATTGGATGTAGCAGCAACCACGTTTTTTTGGTTTACTTCTCATGGAAGCCTTAGAGATCTTCCCAAAAGTTGAAAGTGCCTCTTTCAACTGGGAAAGGTTGACTGAGGAAGGTATTTTCTCAACAGAAATAGAGCTTGAACTATTGAAGTTAGAAGCATTTACATTGTTAGGATTACTAGAAACATTGTCAAGGTTGTCTAGCTTGAGACGAAGAGCTAGAGAAGAGTTTACAAGTTTTGTAGAGTTATCCTTCAACCTGGGGCTGGCTTCTGAACGCAAAGACTTGCCAGATGAAGATCTTCTTGCGTGCTCATTTTTCTGCATAAATTGGAGATTTAAGCTCCGGTAACAATTCACTTTGCATTTTTCAATGAGTATTCATGAAGACTTAAGCAGAGAGAACTATCAATATGAAAATAATGAATTCAAAGATACGCAGAATCCAATCAGTGCATTATTTGCATACCCTAAAAGGTTCTGGCTTTTCTGTCTTCAATTTCTTAAGTGTACCTAGACTTCGTGCCACTGGTGAGCCTAATTCTGCAAAGTCATCATCTTCACCTGAGGAACTATTGAAGGACCGCCTAAGGCTCTGAATGCCTTCTAATTGGAAATTGGCCAGTCTTTGCATGCAACATACAGCCCTATTAGAGAATAAGTTCATAAAATTAATCATCTTTTCAACATACAGTCCTACCTTTTAACAGCAATAAAAGAAAAATGTATTTTTTCATAACTTGAACGACCAGCTTAGCAGATAGAATAGAATTTACACTTGGACAAATGTCGTAAGAGAATAACTAAAGTTTTTTATTTTTTTTAATTTTTTTTATAGTTACAATGGGGGAGGAGGGATTTGAACTTTAGATATCTTTGTTGGAAACAATTGGAGATGCTATTTAAGCTACAAGGCTCTTGGCAAGAATTAAAGCTTTTACTTGTGTATATCAAAAGTAAAAAGCGTCACCATGGCCTACTTTAATATGACAATCCAACCAAAAAAGGTCAATCATTTTTTTTTTTTTTTTGCAGATATTTTTTATTGAATGACTTTGGGTCTAAAGAATATCCGCAAATCTCAATCCCATTTCACAGTTTCTCCAAATATGAATTCATCTAATTACTCACAACTTCATTCCAAATTTCACACAATGCACCTACATCACTTCTCAATTAAGTTCTTCTTTTTTTTTCTTGGGTGGCAGGGTTCAAAAATTAATTTTAAAAAAAGTACCAAATTAATCAAAAAATTAGGACATTAATATGACAACAATGTCTCTCAATGGGCAATCAGTTTCAAGTCTCAACTAGTATTTGGATTTGGACAAGCACCCAACTAACTCCACCTAAAGATTGAAATCAAACTATTTGAAATTGCAAAAAGAACTTGATAAAATCCATCCAATTGGTTTTTAAAAAAACAAAATTTATATTACCTAGATTCAGAAAAAGTCAGAGACAAATTAATAAGCTAAAAACCATGTATTATCGTACAAAGTCCTTTATTTCTATCCTAAACCACCTCTTATGTACATAAAAATACACATAACTAAAGCCCTAAATTGTAATATCTAGTTAAATCAGAACTATATATATATATATATAACTGATTTAAGAAAATGGAAACAAAATAAAGTCTTAGAAATGAGCTCGAAGAACCTGAGCTTTGAAGAGACTGAAACGACGCCGTGTTCGCCTGCGCGTATTTTAATGCCAAACCTTCAGAATCTAACAGTGAAAAATGTGAAAATAAAAGGGAGAGTTAGGGACTTAGGGTTAGGGTTAGGGTTTACCAGTGAATAATAGTGAAGATAGACAAGCTCCGAGCCTCGGCTTCAGCATCATCGTCGTCGAAACCAGTAGAGTCAGTAACGGCTAGTCGTTTGCTGATATCTCAAATAAATAGCAAAGGCAATTGTTTATTACACATGAAAGTCGGTTAATTCAATATACGCAAGTACGACTTGCCGTTTAGTAGGTACCAACTAGGCAACTACAGTCGTTTATTACATATGAAAGTTCATACTTTTTTTTTCCCTCTTTTTTGGAGAGGTTTTTATTTTGAAAAAATAATTTATTTTTAAAAAAATTTTAATCTTAAAAATCAAAATTTAACCAAACAGGCAGTTTCTAGGAATGGGTTAAGTGCAATTTCTTAAGATTTGGATGAACGTGAGACAATCACAGAAGACCACATCCTTTTTGGAGTTTAATGTTGTGATGTTGCAAGAAGAGTTGGGAGAATCAATAATTATTTCACGCATATCAGATACATATATCTTCCTTATCATAGTTTAATTATAAGCCCACAGTTGTGTCAAACAAACACGTTATTAAGGATAACGTATGTAGGGTCTGGGTTTTTGGTTGCCCAAGCCCAAGGGACACGGGTCAAAAGCCCAACGAACCCCGCAATGAATTTATAGAGAGTGGGATCGAAGGTCTAGGCGCCGGCCGGCGTTCACGAGGCGTGAACTCCAGTCTCTTTTATTCAATGAAAGACTTAGAGCAATTTACAACTGGGGTTGCTCCTCGGCCCACGGTCGAGAAGGCTCTTCTTCCCCTTTATTCTTAGACTTTTCCTTCTCTGGCCCCTCTCTCTCTGAGGGATTCCTTTACATTATATATCCTTTACCCAACCAATCCTAGCCCTACACTTGTTGAACGATCTGAACATTGCTCAGGTGCTTGTCCCATCAGCCGCCTTCTCAGTCTCTTTTGGGAGTCACGGCAGCCAAGGCGATGCTGGTGCGGGGTCCTTTCCTCATTAATGCGACCAGGAAAGGAGTCAGGTACATTTAATGCCGAGATGACCGATGATGAGGTCATCCTCGGACATAGGTGCCTCCTCGGGTCGGGTCTTTGGCCCAGGAATGAAATGGGCTGGGCCGTGGGATTATTTGGCCCCACAATAGCCCCTCAAAATTTTGCTGTCCGCATCCTCGGGCGGAGAGGAGGATTTTGGTGTCCTCGGGCCTGCCACACGACCCATTGAGTTTGGTCCTCCGTGGGTACTAAAGTCTTTTCGCCTGCCCCAGAAGCGTTACTGACACCTCGAAGGGTGCGACATGCCCCTCATTAAATCCAGACGGCTCCGTGCTCCCCACGTTCAACGGGAGGATGATAATCCAACGGTGGGGATTCGCCTAGCAGTTAGGGGTGCGAAAACCCGCACAGCTCCTTGATTTGGGGGTATAAATACCCGTTTGAAAAGCCGGTTTCTCTGTTCACTTGCACTCAAGAGTCTACATCTCCAGCATAAAAAGTTTGTCCGAGGAGCTTCTACACATTTCTGTAAGTCACTATTTCTCTTGGAACTTTCTCTTTCCCCACTTCTTCCTTCTCTTTCATTTGCTCTCTCTTAGCCTGCTTAGGCATCAGTTGTGATGGGTATATTTAAGAAGTATGTCTTCACTGAGGAGGCGATGGAGAAATTCATCGCCGATTACAAGATACCGGCCAACGTGGGCTTAAGGTATTGTGCGGAGGGCGAGTGGCGCTTTCGGAGACAGGAGGGTGAGGTGGTGATTCCCATCGCTGCCTTCGTTGAAGGTGGCATGAGGATACCCATGGGTCCAGTGATGAGGGACTATCTGATGCACTTCCGGATAGCCCCTACCCAGTGCGCCATCAATGTCTTTAGGATTCTGGGCTGCGTGGATGCCCTAAATGAGAAGATGGGCCTGAGGTTGACCCATCATGACGTCAATTGGTGTTATAACCTCCAGTGCCTGAGGGGCGAGACTTACTATCTGAAGACTAGGGATGATAGAGTCCGGCTCATTCAGTGTCTCCTTGAGTCCAGCAAGGGGTTGAACAAGGACTTCCTCATCGTGTCTGGAGAGTGGCATGATGGCCTTCACTGCCCGACGACGGAGGGGACTCCAGGTGGGCAGTGGGAAAATGAGGAGAGGGTCCTGGGACCTCGACTAGTTCCATTCTTTACCTCGTCCATTTCTTTTTGCACCGTCTGGTTTCTGATATGAGTGTGTTTCCTCTTGCAGATCCACACACCTTCACGCGCCATTTCAGCCTAATCAACCGGGAAGACCTGCAAAAGGCGCTGAGGGCAGAGGTTTTCGTGAACGAGGCCGACAATCAGGTTAGGGCCGCCCACAAGATCTTGAAATACGACCCGGCTCACAAGTCATTTGCGGCACCGAAGTACGTGATCAAAGCAAAGGATCCTCGGCTTCGAAAAATAACAGTGACCGAGGACGGGTTTCGGTTCCCCGAGGTGCCCTCCACATCTGAAGGCGTAATACCTGCGGGCCCCTCCTCCTCCCTTAGACTCTTGGAGCCCGCTGAAGTAGGCCCAGAGAGGGAAGTGGAAGTTGCTGATTTTGGCCCCGCCGAGGACGCATTTGACGTGTTTGAACAAGCTCTCCAGTCCGAGGACCCTCCAGGAGACTTGGGTGACCCTCGTCTGACTGAAGCAGACTTCTCAGCGTCCAAGTCCTCTTCCCGGCACGAAATGGGTTACAAGAAGAGGCCCCAACCTAGCCTGTCGAATCTGATTGAAGGCCAGCCGGGGAAATCAAAGTCAGAGCTTCCTCCTCCTCCAAAAACTCGTTCTGCCCAGGACAAGTCGGCCTCTACCCAGTCAAAGCTTCCTCCTCCTCCGCCCAAGACGAGTTTGCCTCCCAGGCGCGAGCCCTCTGATCCCAAGCAGAAGAGGGATAAGGGTAAAAGGCCAGTTGAGGAGAGGCCCGGGTCCCCGCGGGAGGAGGGTGATAATCAGCGGCCATCCAAACAGCTGAAGATAGGCTCCCAAGGCCGGGATAAGCAGGTTGAGGGCCAGCCCGAGCCTCAGGCCTGGCTTCCTGCCCCAATGCTCCGTAGGGGGCCGCTGAGGGAAGACTCCTCCCTTAGGGATTTCAATGAGGGTGAAGGCACGTACGTGGCCGACGCGGTGGAGAGGTGTCTGCTACTCCCAGCTGACATGGCGGAGCTGGCGACTATGAGGAGCAGGGAGGTCTTCCTCTGCCTCAAGCGGTACTTGGGAATGGTAAGTCTTTCGTCATTTGTGACTTATTCGAGTTTGTAGCTTCTCTTTCGCTTTTTTCTGGGCTCAGCTGATGGCGTATTTGTCTTGTCTGCCAGGCCATTCAGGCCACTTTTAGATTAGAGGACGTGGCCTGTGACCAGGGGAAAGCCATGGAGGTGGAGCGTGAGAAACGCTTGGAGGCCACTCAGGTCCTTAAACACTCTGAGGCTGATCTTGCCAAGGCCCGGGAGGAGCTGAGTGCGATGACCAGTGCCCAGGATACTGCCCTGCCCGGCCTCACGGGCTTCCAGAAGCAGGCCGAGGATTACTCAAAGCGTCTGGCTGAGGCGGAGAAGCAGCTGAAGACTGCAAAGGAGCTGCTTGCTGATCTGCCGAAGAAGGTGGCTGCCGCCGAGTCGGACAAGAGGGCAGCCGAGTGGGCGAAGGACGAGGCTGTGAGGGCCAAGTTTAAGGCTGACCAGGGCAGGGAGGAAGCCCTGGCCACTAGGCAGGAAGCCGAGGAGGAGGCTTATGCTGCGGGGATAGCAGAGACCGGGGCAGCCTTTAAGGCTCAAGTCCCTGGGTTGTGCAGGCGGTACTCTGCCGAGGTTTGGAGGGAGGCTCTCAGACAGGCTGGGGTCGAGGCCTCATCCGATTTGTGGAAAGAGGAGAATGTGTACTACCCTCCTGCCATCCGCGAGGCAACTCCAAGTGGCGCTGAGGTCGAGGAGGCTGCGGAGGAAACCGGCGCTGTTACGGGTGAGGACACATCAGTTGCTGAGCCCGTGGGTGAGCTCGTCCAAGGAAGTGACCCTCCCATGGGGGCAGAATCGGGTGAGGGCCTCGTTGAGGAGGCGCCCCAGGAGGTTGTGAAGTCTACCTCTGAAGCTGAAGTCCCTGCTGCTGAGGAGGCAGTCATTCCTGCCACGCCTTCGCAGGCTGTCCCTCCTGGCCAAAGCTCAAAAGGCCTTGAAGCTGCTATAGTCCAGCCCCCGGCTAAGGGAGGAGAATAAGTGAGCAGGGCAGGCCCTTCGACCCTGTTGTCCCTTCAGTCTTTTGCATTTTCTTCTTTTTTCTTTTTGTTTTGTGACTGTAATGTAATTCGTATCGTGTAATTCTTTTTTGGACTTAATGAAATATGAGTTTTGTTTCTTTTCCTGTTTGTTGTGGTTGTCTGCTTACTTGTTCGCTATCTGTTTTTTCTTTACTTGTATGGTTTTAACTTCAATCGCATCTCGGCCAATCGCGGCATCAATCATTATAGTGAGGGCATGTATGCTTGGGTGGACCCACCGCTCTCTAAGGGCCAGGTAGAAAATTCTTTGGGTAGTCATTTAGGATCCCCTAGAGGTAGTTGGCCTCCTCGCAGGCTTGAGCCCAAGGACCATACAGTGCCTTTGGTTCTGTCTAACACTTAGAATCCCCTGAAGGAGTTAGTTTCCCTATGGGTCTGAGTCCTAGGATCATGCAGTGCTTTTGGTTATGTCTAACACCTGGAATCCTTTGAAGGAGTTAGTTTCCCCATAGGCCTGAGTCTTGGGACCATGCAGTGCCTTGGTTCTGTCTAACTCTTAGGATCATCTCTTTACTTGTATGGTTTTAACTTCAATCGCATCTCGGCCAATCGCGGCATCAATCATTATAGTGAGGGCATGTATGCTTGGGTGGACCCACCGCTCTCTAAGGGCCAGGTAGAAAATTCTTTGGGTAGTCATTTAGGATCCCCTAGAGGTAGTTGGCCTCCTCGCAGGCTTGAGCCCAAGGACCATACAGTGCCTTTGGTTCTGTCTAACACTTAGAATCCCCTGAAGGAGTTAGTTTCCCTATGGGTCTGAGTCCTAGGATCATGCAGCGCTTTTGGTTATGTCTAACACCTGGAATCCTTTGAAGGAGTTAGTTTCCCCATAGGCCTGAGTCTTGGGACCATGCAGTGTCTTGGTTCTGTCTAACTCTTAGGATCATCTGAGGTGGTTAGTTTCCCCGTGAGCCTGAGTCCGAGGACCATGCAGAGCCTTGGTTCTGTCTAACACTTAGGGTCATCTGAAGTAGTTAGTTTCCCCATAGGCCTGAGTCCAAGGACCATGCAGAGTCTTGGTTCTGTCTAACGCTTGGGCGTCTGGAGCGGTTAGTTTCCCCATAGGCTTGAGTCCGAGGACCATGCAGAACCTTGGTTCTGTCTAACGCTTGGGCGTCTGGAGCGGTTAGTTTCCCCATAGGCCTGAGTCCGAGGACCATGCAGAGCCTTGGTTCTGTCTAACGCTTGGGCGTCTGGAGCGGTTAGTTTCCCCATAGGCCTGAGTCCGAGGACCATGCAGAGCCTTGGTTCTGTCTAACGCTTGGCATCTGGAGCAGTTAGTTTCCCCATAGGCCTGAGTCCGAGGACCATGCAGAGCCTTGGTTCTGTCTAACGCTTGGGCGTCTGGAGCGGTTAGTTTCCCCATAGGCCTGAGTCCGAGGACCATGCAGAGCCTTAGTTCTGTCTAACGCTTGGCATCTGGAGCGGTTAGTTTCCCCATAGGCCTGAGTCCGAGGACCATGCAGAGCCTTGATTCTGTCTAACGCTTGGCCTTCTGGGGCGGTTAGTTTCCCCATAGGTCTGAGTCTGAGGACCATGCAGAGCCTTGGTTCTGTCTAACGCTTGGCATCTGGAGCGGTTAGTTTCCCCATAGGCCTGAGTCCGAGGACCATGCAGTGCCTTGGTTCTATCTAACACTTGGCCTTCTGGAGCGGTTAGTTTCCCCATAAGCCTGAGTCTGAGGACCATGTAGTGCCTTGGTTCTGTCTAACGCTTGGCCTTCTGGAGCGGTTAGTTTCCCCATAGGCCTGAGTCCGAGGACCATGCAGTGCCTTGGTTCTGTCTAACGCTTGGCCTTCTGGAGCGGTTAGTTTCCCCATAGGCCTGAGTCCGAGGACCATGCAGTGCCTTGGTTCTGTCTAACGCTTGGCCTTCTGGAGCGGTTAGTTTCCCCATAGGTCTGAGTTCGAGGACCATGCAGAGCCTTGGTTCTGTCTAACGCTTGACATCTGGAGCGGTTAGTTTCCCCATAGGCCTGAGTCCGAGGACCATGCAAAGCCTTGGTTCTGTCTAACGCTTAGCCTTCTGGGGCGGTTAGTTTCCCCATAGGTCTGAGTCTGAGGACCATGCAGAGCCTTGGTTCTGTCTAACGCTTGGCATCTGGAGCGGTTAGTTTCCCCATAGGCCTGAGTCTGAGGACCATGCAATGCCTTGGTTCTATCTAACACTTGGCCTTCTGGAGCGGTTAGTTTCCCCATAGGCCTGAGTCCGAGGACCATGCAGTGCCTTGGTTCTGTCTAACGCTTGGCCTTCTGGAGCGGTTAGTTTCCCCATAGGCCTGAGTCCGAGGACCATGCAGTGCCTTGGTTCTGTCTAACGCTTGGCCTTCTGGAGCGGTTAGTTTCCCCATAGGCCTGAGTCCGAGGACCATGCAGTGCCTTGGTTCTGTCTAACGCTTGGCCTTCTGGAGCGGTTAGTTTCCCCATAGGCCTGAGTCCGAGGACCATGCAGTGCCTTGGTTCTGTCTAACGCTTGGCCTTCTGGAGCGGTTAGTTTCCCCATAGGCCTGAGTCCGAGGACCATGCAGTGCTTTGGTTCTGTCTAACGCTTGGCCTCTGGAGCGGTTAGTTTCCCCATAGGCCTGAGTCCGAGGACCATGCAGTGCCTTGATTCTGTCTAACGCTTGGCCTTCTGGAGCGGTTAGTTTCCCCATAGGCCTGAGTCCGAGGACCATGCAGTGCCTTGGTTCTGTCTAATGCTTGGCCTTCTGGAGCGGTTAGTTTCCCCATAGGCCTGAGTCCGAGGACCATGCAGTGCCTTGATTCTGTCTAACGCTTGGCCTTCTGGAGCGGTTAGTTTCCCCATAGGCCTGAGTCCGAGGACCATGCACTGCAGAGTCTTGGTTCTGTCTAACGCTTGGCATCTAGAGCGGTTAGTTTCCCCATAGGCCTGAGTCCGAGGACCATGCAGTGCCTTGGTTCTGTCTAACGCTTGGCCTTCTGGAGCGGTTAGTTTCCCCATAGGTCTGAGTCCGAGGACCATGCAGTGCCTTGGTTCTGTCTAACGCTTGGCATCTGGAGCGGTTAGTTTCCCCATAGGCCTGAGTCCGAGGACCATGCAGTGCCTTGGTTCTGTCTAACGCTTGGCCTTCTGGAGCGGTTAGTTTCCCCATAGGCCTGAGTCCGAGGACCATGCAGTGCCTTGGTTCTGTCTAACGCTTGGCCTTCTGGAGCGGTTAGTTTCCCCATAGGCCTGAGTCCGAGGACCATGCAGTGCCTTGGTTCTGTCTAACGCTTGGCCTTCTGGAGCGGTTAGTTTCCCCATAGGCCTGAGTCCGAGGACCATGCAGTGCCTTGGTTCTGTCTAACGCTTGGCCTTCTGGAGCGGTTAGTTTCCCCATAGGCCTGAGTCCGAGGACCATGCAGAGCCTTGGTTCTGTCTAAAGCTTGGGCGTCCGGAGCGGTTAGTTTCCCCATAGGCCTGAGTCCGAGGACCATGCAGAGCCTTGGTTCTGTCTAACGCTTGGGCGTCCGGAGCGGTTAGTTTCCCCATAGGCCTGAGTCCGAGGACCATGCAGAGCCTTGGTTCTGTCTAACGCTTGGCCTTCTAGAGCGGTTAGTTTCCCCATAGGCCTGAGTCCGAGGACCATGCAGTGCCTTGGTTCTGTCTAACGCTTGGGCGTCTGGTCGCTTTACTGGGGACGATTCCTCCTTCGGACGGATTGCGATCTTACACGTGGCATTGATCTCGCCTCCAGCTCGAGCCCTCGTCTTCCTCGTTTGCGAAGCGTCCCTTGGCCGTTCGTGTTCCGCGCCTGACGCTTCGGTGTGCGAGACGCGCCTTCATTAATGGCCTCGTAAATCCACATAAGCTCAACTGTTTGCGGCTCCCTTGGAATCTGGCCGCTTCATTACTATCCAACGCTTTGGTAACTATCTTTTCGAAATCTGCGTGAATTAATTCCCACCAACCTTCATCCTCTATATAAGGCCTCCTGGGGGGATGGTTTCTCCACATTCCATGAACTTCTCAACCCAACCAGAAAGAAGATACCCCTTCAACTCCTCATGCCCCTTAACAACCCCGTCGGAATTGTGACCAGAGTTAGGCGATATGGGGCGGCTTTGGACGGGTATGAGAACATCCGTGCCAAGAGCCGTTGTGGCCGTAGCCCCCACTGGGCTTCCGGTGCGGCAAAGTCTAGGCGTAACCCCGATGGCGCCATGCACGGTGGCCCGGAGGGATGTCGTTGAAGTACCTAACATCCCTCCTCAGAGCGCACCCCCGACGAAGGAGACATGCGAACTCACATTATGGGCGGTGCCCGAGTGTTGCCGTCACCGACGGCCAACGCTCGCATGGGCTGGAGAGAATCAAGGGAACATCATGGGGGAGGGCCTCCCGGAGCCCCTGCATCTGCTCCTCACTTTGTTCAAGCCCCCAGCCCCCTTCCGCCCCCTTATTGTCAAGTTCTCCCATTCTCTTGATGCCAATAAGGGTACGGGTTGACACTTCCCTCTAGCTAGTTTTAGGACGGGTCCGCCTGGGCCTCTGATTGTAGGACTAGCTGGTAGAAATAGTTGTAAAACAAGCCTGCCTGAGCCTCTGATTGTAATCTGTAACCTTTTTTCTTTATTTGAAATAACATTCAAGCTTCCCTTTTTTTTTTGTTGAATCTTCTATCTTTGAGCTTTTATCTTTCTGCGATGTTTGTTTGATAGTTCTTCTTTTTTCTTGCATCACCACCAATTTTCCATAGCATATCTATTTAGAACAGTAGCCTGTTGCGCCGGCGGCACACTAATCCTCCCCACAGACGGCGCCAATTGTAGGGTCTGGGTTTTTGGTTGCCCAAGCCCAAGGGACACGGGTCAAAAGCCCAACGAACCCCGCAATGAATTTATAGAGAGTGGGATCGAAGGTCTAGGCGCCGGCCGGCGTTCATGAGGTGTGAACTCCGATCTCTTTTATTCAATGAAAGACTTAGAGCAATTTACAACTGGGGTTGCTCCTCGGCCCACGGCCGAGAAGGCTCTTCTTCCCCTTTATTCTTAGACTTTTCCTTCTCCGGCCCCCCTCTCTCTGAGGGATTCCTTTACATTATATATCCTTTACCCAACCAATCCTAGCCCTACACTTGTTGAACGATCTGAACGTTGCTCAGGTGCTTGTCCCATCAGCCGCCTTCTCAGTCTCTTTTGGGAGTCACGGCAGCCAAGGCGATGTTGGTGCGGGGTCCTTTCCTCATTAATGCGACCAGGACAGGAGTCAGGTACATTTAATGCCAAGATGACCGATGATGAGGTCATCCTCGGACATAGGTGCCTCCTCGGCTCGGGTCTTTGGCCCCAGGAATGAAATGGGCTAGGCCGTGGGATTATTTGGCCTCACAACGTATATATCCAATATATGAGATAGAGTCTTTGGATGAAAGAGCTAATACGTATTAGTGAGGAGAGGTGGATACCCTTCCCTTTGATATTGATGTGAGATACCTAATACACACGTACGATATGAGTGAGAAAATGCATATATTCGATACATGAGATATATTGTTTAGGTAAAAAGTATTGATTAAGAAACTAATACTCTATTAGTGCTATTAGTGAGGAGTAGCGGATACCCTTGCCTTTGATATTGATATTTCTCGTTGGTATTAGATGCCTGGGCTATCCTCAAATTGAAAATTCTTAGCCTTTAAAGGGTTATGACCTTTTATTGTAGGTCTCTGATGAGTAAATTCAGCACATACAACTTGGTTCACTCCAACAGAAGAGGCAATCATTGTGTGTATATGTTAGATATTTCCTTTATGTTATGTGATGATCTCCCTCCTTATTATTGGTAGATGCTCACTATTTTGTTCTTGATATTGTTTTGTTAATCCAATGCACCCTTTTAGCCCCCTCTCCTTTCAAAAGAATGATGAACAATACAAGAAGAAGAAGAAAAGGAACACTGAAAAAAAAAATTGAAAGAGTTCTTGAAGAAATTTAGTTCTTGATTCTTGATTGATTAGCACTGATTATAGACTCCAATATATACAATAACCAATTCTGTAGAATGTGGAACCACTCTAACAACTCTAGCTAAAACAACTGTGATGCTGACACATGGACAAATACATAAGATGCTGACACCTGGACTCACATCAGTAACTTACTTACATAATCTTAGACTACCTGTAGTTCATCACTCTACTACAAGTCGTTCAGACTTTGCCTTAGTATCCTCTATCTTGACATCCCCCCTCAAACTGAGGGGAGAAACTCCCATAAGTTTGGAAGCAAGGTCCAGAAACTTTGGAGAAGAGAGAGCTTTGGTGAAGATGTCAGCTACTTGATCTAGAGTGGAAATGAAATGAACCTGCTACTCCTTAGACAAAACCTTCTCCCTGATGTAATGATAATCAACCTCACTATGCTTGGTTCAAGCATGAAAAACTGGGTTGGAAGCCAATGCTAGAGCAGACACATTATCACACCATAACATGGGAGGCATAGACAAATAAACCCCTAAGTCTTTAAGAATTTGCTTAATCCAACATAACTTTGCTGCTGTAGTAGCCAAGCCCTATACTCTGCCTCAATAGAGGATCGAGCTACTGTCAACTGTTTCTTAGCAGACCAAGTGATAAGGGAGTTGCCCAAAAAGACAACCATGCTAGTGATGGACTTTCTGTCAAGAGGATCACTAGCCCAATTAGCATCACAATAAGCTAAAAGGGCAAGACAACCAGGTTGGAAATGGATGCCATTATGCAAAGTACCCTTAAGATACCTAAGAATCCTCTTAACTGCCATCAAATGGTGCTGAGTAGGCTTACTCATGAATTGACATGTTGCTGAACAGAATAGGACAGATTAGGCCTTGTGAAAGTAAGATACTACAATGCACCAACTATACTCTTGTAGGTAGTAGGATTAGAGAGGAAAGGACTAGTCTGGGAGTTCACATGCATAGTAGGTGAACAAGGAGTGAGACAAGGCTTGCAACCCAACATGTTGAACTTAGTGAGCAAAACCAAAGCGAACTTAGACTGATGCACAAACAGACCTTGAGATGAGTACTCAATCTGAAGCCCAAGGAAGAATTTAAGAGGGCCAAGATCCTTCAAATCAAAGGCAGCACTAAGGCTGGAAATAAGCTGATCAATGAATGGAGGACTATTCCCCATGATAATGATGTCATCAACATAAAGAAGAAGATAAACCACAAAGGAACCATGATGCAAAATAAACAAATTACTATTAGAGAAGAGGCATGAAAACCAATGTGAAACAACTGAGAAGTGAAGCTCTCAAACCAGGCTTTAGAGCCTTGTTTAAGTCCATAAATGGCTTTATGAAGGAGGCAGACATGAGTGGGATGTTCAGGATCAACATAGCCAGGAGGTTAAGACATAAAGACCTCCTCATGAAGCACCCCAAAAAGAAAAGCATTAGATACATCTAATTGCTTTAAAGACCAATTGTGCTGAATAGCCAATGCCAAAATGATCCTCACAGTTGTTGGTTTCACAACCGAACTAAAGTTCTCCTTATAGTCCAATCCATATTGCTGCAAAAATCCTTTGGCCACCAATCTGGCCTTATACCTAGCAATAGCTCCATCACTGTCCCTCTTAATTTTATATACCCATTTACAAGAAACCACATTCTTACCAGTCGGAAAAGGTACCAAAAACCAAGTATGTTGTTTTCAAAGAGAGGCATACTCAGAATCCATAGCTTCATCCCATTATGGTTGCAGAGAAACAACACTAAAACTAGGTGGTTCCACTTAAGAGTAATGCCTCACAACTGTGTAAGCTTTAGGCTTGAAAATACCATGTTTGGATTTGGTAAGCATAGGATGAGTATTAAGAATAGAAGGTGGCACATACTGACCAATAGGAAGAAAGGACTGAGGAATAGGATCAGAAGTAGCACTAAAAGAAGAGGCAGGACTAGGGAAAGGAAAGGAAATAGCATCAGAAGACTCAGCTGGCAACCAGGCATAGAAACAGATGTAGTAAGAGAAGGAAAGACAGCAGACACAGCAGATACGGGATTAGATGAAGAACTAGGTAAAAGAGTGGACAACCAAAGATCAAATGAGGGACTAGCAGTCCCAAAATTGTTGGAAGAAGTAGATATAGGAGTAGGTAAACTTGGAAAGTTAGTTTCATGAAAAATGACATGAGATGTGATGTAAACTTTCTATGTCTGAGGGTCAAGACAGATATAACATTTGGTTAATGGAGGGTGCCCCAGGAAAAGACATTAAGTAGACCTAGGTTGAAGCTTATGATCAGAATATAGTCCAAGAAGAGGAAAAGAAGCACTCCAAAGGTTTTCAAGGACTGTAAAAAAGGTGGAGTGTGGAACAACTTTTCCCAAGGAGATTTAAATTGAAGAACAGAAGATGGAACTCTATTGACCAAATATGTGTTAGTGCTAAAAGCAGAACACCAATAGGAAGATGGAAGCCTAGACTGATGGAGCATAGAAAGGCCACTCTGAACAATTTGTTTGTGTTTCCTCTCAGCAACACCATTCTGCTGAGGGGTGTAAGGACAAGACAATTGATGTTGAATGCCATTATCCAAACAAAAGGACTTAAAATGATTACTGGTGTATTCACCCCCACCATCAGATCTAAGAGTTTTAATTTTAAACCCAAATTGGTTCTCAACAAGAGCTTTAAAATGCAGAAAAACTGTAAACACTTCAAATTTATGTTTAAGAAGAAATAACCAGGTAAATCTAGTGAAATCATCAACAAAAATGACATAGAATCTATAGCCAAGTACAAAAGTCACAAGGGCAAGGCCCCAAACATCACTGTGGACAAGCTGTAAAGGAAAAGTACTTAACATGCTTTGGAAAAGGAAGTTTGTGCATTTTAGCGCTTATGTAGTATTTACATTGAGAACAAATGTCATCATTTACAGAAACTTTAACATTGCTAGGAAAAGAAGCTAAAACAGATTGAAGAAGCTTGAAACAAGGGTGTCCAAGTCTTTGATGCCACAACATTGCTGTTAGGATTAGTGCCCTTAAATCATATTGTATGATATTATGTATGACATTATGTATGACTTAATGTTGTAATTAATAAAGTTGTTTTATTATTATCTAAAATAATGGTAACATGAATATTTAGACATTATCATTTAGTCCATGAGATGCATAGTGTGTGATTTATGTGATTTAATCACAGAAGATATAAATCACAAGTTCTTTGTAAATTTAGAATTTTAGTTCGTATTCGGTGAAAAAATTAGGCATTTTATCTACGAAAACTATAACATATCAACTAAGATGATTTGTCTTGATCATGGAAGTGGAGACTTCTAGTTGGTATGTTGATATGTTATAAGAGTTAAGACATATTAAACTCGACCATTGTGAGATTAATTATTCTCCTAACGGCTGTAAAATGAATAATAAATCTCACGACTTCTATTTACATGAACTTTTAATCCTGAGAGAATAATGGACCTGATCATGAAGTGTAGGTTGCTTTGTTATATGAGGAGTGAGATCTAAAGTTACGATCAAAACCTCAGTATGTTAAGCAGCTACATTTAGTGTTAATGAAACATATATTCTCAAGATAGAATTCATACTCTCTTAACAAATATATAAAATATTCCCCTGAGATAAGTTTACTGGGTTCGGTTATTCAGAGTGTTAGGCCTAACCACTTTAGTAGGGAGTTACTAGAGTATATATTTATGAAATTGGATTTCATAAATATATGATGAATAACTTAAAAGATTAAACCGGGTACTCAATGGCCAAAATGGAAAATTAACCTTGATTTTTAAACAATATAATTAGTAGGCAATGTTTTCAAACTATATTTTTTACTAGCATCTTGAGTCTAAGAGACTCGATTTAGGGCCTATAAATCGAGTCTTTGAGAGTCGATTTTCATGTTCTGATCTAGTCTGAGTTGGCAATTTTTTCACGTGGCGTCCACCTGGAAATCGAGTCTCTAAGACTCGATTTATAAGCCCAAACCCAAAAACGAAGATAAAAAAGAACAACAGCACCAACAAAGAAATAGAAATCAGAGCCAAAAAAAAAAAAAAAAGTTGAAGAAGAAAGGAAAGCCAAAAAGGTTGCTCTCTTCTCTTTCTTCTTCTTCTTGTCTCACTCCTTCTCTCTCAGTCTTTCTTATGCTTCAATCCAAGAAACAAAAACACCACCACAACCACCAGATTTGTAACCATCCACAACCAGATCCGTCTCAGTCCCTCTCTCTGTTGTGGTTTCTTTGGCTGGATCAGGTTAAGACCTAGGCGGCGCGCGACCTAGGCTGCGCGAGCCCCAGGCCGTGCTGGGGAGGTGAGCTTAGATTCTCTCTCTCTCTCTCTCTCTCTCTCTGATCTGATTGTATTTTTTTTTTTTTGGGATATTTCGGCTTGTACATGAGAGACTTGAGACTTAAAATTTTTTAAAATTTTTTTGGTTTATAAATCGAGTCTTAGAGACTCGATTTCCAAGTGGTCACCACGTGGAAAAAGATGCCACATAAGACGTGATCAGACCATGGAAATAGGCCAAAATCGAGTCTTTTAGACTCGAGGTGCTAGTAAAAAATATAGTTTAAAAACATTGCCTACTAACTATATTATTTGGAAAATGAAATTAGATTCCAATTTTGGCCGTACTCAAGGATTAAGATGTAGTAATCTTCAAAATGGCAGTCTACATTTGACTTTGTATTACTACGAATATTTTATGAAGGGATTGTATGTACAATAAAGTCTTGGGATATAATTTATTAATAAGGCCTAGAGTGCAATTATATTTATATAATTATTAAATATAATTAATGGTAACTTTGGATTTGTTAAGAGTTGACAGAAAAACCCAAGGCCAATTGGAGCTAGAGTCTTATTTATTCCCTTTTGGTCCCACTCCAAGCCACATACTTAAGCCCAATTGGAATGGCCCAAAAGGCTAGCCCAATTAGATAATCAGTTAGATACAAATAGAGAAACATACAAAATTTTATGAAAAATTAAAGAATGAAATGGTTTGTATGTGAGTGTTGGACGCTTTCTTATTCTCCATTGAACACATTCATATAAACTGATTAAGAGACCACACTTCTTGAGTATCAAGTGGAATTGGAGTGAAGATTAAAAGTGTTCTCAAGTACTTCTAATCTTTGTTTTGAAATTCACCACACCAAGATACACTCTGTTGTTTTTATATTCTGAAATTTACATAGTACATGTTATCTATTGCGAATGAAGTAGATCTACTATTTTTCCGCTGCGTATGTTTTGTATGCTATACAAACATGTATTTTTCAAACAATTGGTATCAGAGCGGTCTTCAATTTCGAATCTGTATAACATGTTTGTGAGTTTTGGAATTAGAGATGGTAATTTCATGTTGTTAGAAGATTATATAATTAATTTTCTGCATGGTTGTTGAAATTATTGTTTGATGAAAACTGATATTGATGTTATGATGTTATTTAAGTTTGATATTAAGTATATTAAATTGAACTTTAAGGCTATAGCATCAGTGGAATTCAGTTTTGATATCAATCTATGTCTATTATGTTCATATGATGGTTGTTTGTTCATGAAAAGCCGTTGAAAACTATTTCAAAAAAATTCTAAAAAATTCAAGTTTCATGAGTTTTGATCGATCAAAAATTGATTTCAACTGATCGAGTGAAATAATGACCAATTTGTGTGATTTGATTGCTGGTCGATCGATTAAATTTTCTTTTTCGATCGATCAAGCAACGATCGAGTACCAATTGAGCTAGGCAAATTTTTAAGTACAAATTTTTTATTTTTTTCGACCAATCGAGATACACATTCAATCAATCGAAAACTGTGAATTTTGAATTTTTCTAAGTGTTTTCACATGGATAAAGTGCAAGGTTATGTGTGATTAGATTACATATGATTTCTAATTAAAAACCTTTAATTTAAAACATCTAGTGGGAAAGAGATACAAGGGTTGGATCTCACAGCCTCCATTATCGGTTCGTAGTAGTGTGAGTAAGCACCTTGTCTTGGTGTATATGCCTCGCGATCCCAAAGGAGGGTGTTTACTTCATAATACTACAAGATTGAACTTACCTATTTAAAGTAGTGTGAACAAGCACCTCGTCTTGGCGTATATGCCTTGCGATTCCAAAGGAATGTGTTTTGTTATATGGTACTACAAGTTTAAACACTATAAGGGAGATGAAATGTGGCTACACATGATTCTAGATAATTGTGTACACTAGACTAAGTGTAATGTTATCCTCCCAAAGGTGCTATGTCATTATTGCTTAGAGGCTAAAGGTAATACAATATATTATTAGTGTTTGATAAAAGTTATCATGATAATACTAATAATGAGAATAGTTCTCAATCAATTATGGTGTTTATAATAAACTTGCTACCAAGGAATTATAGACATGGATTGGGTTGTCGTTGCATATATTATATTATAGTTTTATTAAGGTTCCATAATATATGTTTATATGTTAAATTGATAATGTTCAGTTTACTTATTATATTCATGTTTATTGTTTTTAGATTTAATCATGGCATCATTTAGCCCACTTGTTGCTATTCTTAATCAAAACAAACTGACTGGATCCAACTATGTTGACTGGAAAAGAAATTTGGACATTGTTCTTACTGCTAAAGAGCACAAATATGTGCTTGCTCAACCATGTCCTAACTTTCCTTCATTAGATGCTCCTAAGGAAAAACAACGATTTGATTATTGGCAGAAATCTAATGAGATGGCCAAGTGCTATATCCTAGCATCTATCTCAAATGTTTTGTAGCATCAAATGCATGATGTAGAATTAGTTTCGAACATAATGCTAAGTCTGAAGGAGATGTTTGGTGAGTAAGGCCGTTCTGCAAGGCAAGAAACCATGAGGCAAATTTATAATACCAAAATGGCTGAAGGTACTTCAGTGAGGGAGCATTGTCTAAAGATGATCTCTAATCTAAAATACATTGGAAGTTTTAGGTGTCGATATTGATGGAGAATCCCAAGTCGATATGATACTTCGGTCACTACCAAAATCATTCAAGGAATTCAGACTTAATTATAATATGAACAAAAATATTTATTCATTGTCTGAATAAATGAATGAATTGGTAGCGGCGGAAGGCATTCTTGGTACATCCAATGTAGATGCCAATATGACTGAAGCTTCTACTTCTCAACCTAAGTCGAAAGGCAAGGGTAAGAAGAATAAGAAGAAGAAGGATTTCACAAAACAAGATGATAAACAAATTGCCTTAGGAGTTGCCAACAAAGGAAAGAAACAGGACTATGCCAAAGGAAAGTGTTTCCATTGTGGTGAGAAAGGACATTGGAAGAGAAATTGTCCAATATTTAGAGCTGCCAAGAATAAGGGTATGAAAAGTTCATTAGTTCTTGAAATATGTTTAGTACAAAATCCCACGGATTCCTGGTGTGTGAATTCAGGTTGTACAAACCATATCTGCAATTCTTTGCAGGGTTCCAGGAGACCAGAAAGTTGAATGAAGGGGAATTGTTTCTTACTTTGACTGATAGGAGCAGAATTTCAATTGTAACTGTTGGAGTGTTTAATTTATGCTTTGATTCTAAAGTTTTAATATTGGAAGACTGTTTATATGTACCTAATGTTCGTAGGTATTTAATTTCTGCAACTTATTTAGGTAAGCATGGATATTGTGTTATCCTGAAAGACAATGTTGTAATAAAGAAGAATAAAGTTTTTATTTGTTCTAGCTATATTGTGGATGGTCTTTATATTTTAACTCCTGATAAGCATGAATTATACAATTCTGAATTAGATAATGACTCTCATGAAAAATCATTAAAGAGAAAGTTTCTTTCTACTAATGATGCATATCTTTGGCACTTGCGATTGGGTCATATTAATCTAAACAGAATTCAAAGACTAATCAAAGATGGACTCTTAGAGTTATTAGACTTTGATGGATTTCTAGTTTGTGAATCTTGTTTGGAAGGCAAAATGACCAAACGACCTTTTAATGCAAAAGGTATAAGAGCCCAAGAGTTGCTTGAATTAGTTCATACGGATGTATGTGGTCCTATGTCAACCCAAGCTAAAGGAGGTTATGAGTACTTCATCACTTTTACCGATGATTACTCAAGATATGGTTATATGTACCTAATGAGACGGAAGTCCGAAACCTTTGAAAAGTTCAAAGAGTTTAGGGCTGAAGTTGAGAATCAATTGGGTAAACACATAAAGGTCATTCAATCTAATCGTGGTGGCGAATACCTTCTTGGGGATTTAAAGGATTACTTAACTTAAAATGGGATTGTATCTTAATTGACTACACCTGAAACTCCCTAACAAAATGGTGTAGCAGAAAGAAGGACTAAGACTCTTTTAAAAATGGTTAGGTCCATGATGAGTTATTCAACTTTACCAGTTTATTTTTGGGGATATGCACTAAAAACTGCAATGCATATTTTAAATTTAGTTCCATCAAAATCTGTTCCCAACACACCTAAGGAATTGTAGAGTGGGCGCAAGCCTAGTATTTAGGTTATTCAAAGGAAACCGAGGGTTATTTATTCTATAATCATAAGGATAACAAAGTGTTTGTTAGCACCCATGCCAAATTTTTGGAAGATAATTATGTGAATAATTTTACTCCTAGAAGTAAAGTTGTCTTGGCTGAATTAGATAAACCTGTAATTGAACAACCAGTGGATGAAACTAGGAATGATGTGGCTATATTAGATACATCACAAGATTCTACTCATAAGATGACTAGTATATAGGCGCCTCGTCGTAGTGGGAGAATTATAAGGCCACCTATAAGATTTATAGGTCTGGGAGAAACTTATGAAACTATCTTAGAAGAGGCTGAAACTGATCCTTACACTTATGAAGAGGCAATGAATGACATAGATGCACATCATTAGGTCAAATCTATGAAATCTGAATTTGATTCTATGTATTCTAATCAAGTTTGGGATCTTGTAAAGGTGTTTAACGACATTAAACCTGTTTGTTGCAAATGGGTTTATAAGAGGAAGAGAGGGATAGATGGAAATATTGAAATCTTTAAAGCAAGACTAGTGGCGAAACGGTACACACAAAAAAAAGGTATTGATTATGAAGAAACCTTTTCACCAGTAGCAATGCTTAAATCTATCAGAATTCTCTTATCCATTGCTGCTCATTATGATTATGAGATTTGGCAAATGGATGTCAAGACTGCATTTTTAAATGACAATCTTGAATAAGAAATCTATATGATGCAACCAGAAGCTTTCATAGCAAAGAACTAAGAGCATATGGTATGCAAATTGAAAAGATCCATTGGGAAAAATGCACATATACCCCCTAAACTTTAAACTAGTGGTCAGAACACCCCTTAAACTTTTATTTCGGCCAATTTACTCCATAAACTTTATACAACTGTCAAATCAACACTTTTGTAAATCTTCCGTTAAAATCACAAACGGAATGCTCACGTGCATCTCATAGGAAACTTTTAAATACCTTGGTATACTAAACCGGTTGAGAGAGACGATCAAACCAAAAGAAACACCGTTGTCGACCAGCTTTCCTTTAACTGCCACCATTGTTACCGCTGTTATGCTTTTTTTTTCTTTCTTTTTTGCTCTTTGTCTTCCCAATCCTCCACGACCCACAAACAAATAATGAATAATAATATTGATCGTAAAAATAAAGAAACAAAATGGGAAAACCCACTTCGTTTCAAATCAAACCAAACCCGTAAGAAACAAAGTGAAAATAAAGCATAAATCAAGATGAAACCAGAAATCAAAATGACAGTTTAGTGGACACTATTTTGCAGAGCAATATTAATGAACATATAGTAAGCACAAGATCTTTAACAAAAACCCAATATATAGCTAGCAAGAGAAGTCAAACACCAAGTCTGAAATTAACCAAATCCCAACAAAAAATGTGAACAAACCAACCATTGGGGAAAATTATAGTAAATCGCCACCAAAACCAAAATAAATGCACTTGCGTTGTCTCCCATTCTCGCAGGTCGTGGAGGATTGGAAAATAGAGTGCGAAAAATAAAAAGGCATACCAGCGGCTATACAACGACGGTAACAACGGTGGCTTTTTGACGGCGAGGCAGTTGGCAATGACAATTCTTCTTTTTAGATCATCTCTCTTTAGTCTCAACTGAACCCTTGGTTTCTCTCTCCTTTCAACTGGTTCAGCCTTGCTAATTTGGTATTTTTGAAGTTCACTTGAGATGCATGTGAGCATTTCGTTTGTGATTTTAACGAATATTAACAGAGGTGTTGATTTAACAGTCATGTAAAGTTTATGGAGCAAATTGGCCGAAATAAAAGTTTAGGGGGTGTTATGTCCACTAACTTAAAGTTTAGGGGGTCTATGAGCATTTTTCCCAAATCCATTTATGGACTTAAGCAAGCATCTAGGTCATGGAACATCAGATTTGATCAAGCAATCAAGTTATTTGGTTTTATAAAAAATCTCGATGAACCATGTGTGTACAAAAGACATTGAGATAAAGTAGTAATGTTCCTAGTACTTTATGTTGATGATATTCTACTCATTGGAAATGATGTAGGGGTAATGTCATTAGTAAAGATTTAGTTGTCAAGCCAATTTGATATGAAGGACTTGGGTGAAGCTAACTTTATTCTAGGGATCAAGCTTTGGCGAGATCGCAAGAATAAGATGTTAGGCTTATCACAAGTTGGGTATATAGATAAGGTTCTAGAACGGTTTAGCATACAAAAACTCCAAGAAAGGATTGCTTCCTTTCAGACATGGAGTTCTTCTGTCTGATGACCAAAGGCCTAAGACTCTTGGGGAAGAAAGTATAATGAGACAAGTTCCTTATGCTTCTGCAATGGGAAGTCTCAT
Organism: Quercus ilex subsp. ballota; assembly: GCA_032727855.1. Lineage (NCBI taxonomy): Eukaryota > Viridiplantae > Streptophyta > Magnoliopsida > Fagales > Fagaceae > Quercus > Quercus ilex. The sequence goes on from CM064919.1 coordinate 31,559,843, forward strand.
GTACGCCATGTTTTGTACTAGACTAGATATCTGTTATTTAGTTAGCATGGTCAGCCGATATCAATCAAATCTAGGACTAAAACATTGGCAAGATGTAAAGTATATTTTTAAGTTTCTACGGAGAACGAGAGATTATATGCTTGTTTACTGGTGTGAGGATTTGATTCCAATTGGTTATATAGATTCAGATTTTCAATCAGATCTTGATTTCAGAAAGTCCACTTCAGGTTATGTATTCACCTTGGGAGGTGGAGCCACAAGTTGGAGGAGTGTCAAGCAATCTTGCATTGCTGACTCCACCATGGAAACTGAATATGTTACTGCTTGTGAAGCGGTAAAGGAAGCTGTTTGGCTCAAGAAATTCCTTTCTGATCTTGGTGTTGTGAGGATGGAGCAAATTCCTATCACATTGTTTTGCAACAATAGTGGAGCAGTTTCACAATCCAAAGATCCAATGAATCACAAGAAAGGAAAGTACATTAAAAGAAACTACCACATCATTCGAGACATTGTTGCTCGAGGAGATGTAGTAATAGCAAAGATAGATAGTGCAAATAATCTAGCAGATCCCTTTACCAAAACCTTGCCTCAAAGGACCTTTGAGTCAAATTTGGAGGGAATGGGAGTTAGATTAGTGCACAATAGTCTTTAGGGCGAGTGGGAGATTGTTAGGATTAGTGCCCTTAAATCCTATTGTATGATGTTATGTATGTTATAATTAATAAAGTTGTTTTATTATTATCTAAAATAATAGAAACATGAATATTTGGACATTATCATGTAGTCCATGATATGCATAATATGTAATTTATGTGATTTAGTTACAAAAGATATAAATCACAAGTTCTTTATAATCTCAGAATTTTAGTTTGTAATCGATGATAAAATTGGGCATTTCATTTGTGAAAACTATAACATATTAACTAAGATGATTTGTCTTGATCATGGAAGTGGAGACTTCTAGTTAGTATGTTGATATGTTTTAAGAGTTAAGATATATTGAACTGGACCACTGTGAGATTTATTATGCTCCTAACTACTGTTAAATGAATAATAAATCTCACGACTTCTATTTACATGAACTCTTAATCTTGAAAGAATAATGGACATGATCATGAAGTGTAGGTTACTTTGATATATCAGGAGTGATATTTAAAGTTATAATCAAAACCTCAATATGTAGGGCAGCCACATTTAATGTTGATGGAACATATATTCTCAAGATGGAATTCATAATCTATTAACGGATATATAAAATATTCCCTTGAAATAAGTTTAATGGGTTCGGTCATTCAAAATGTTAGGCCTAACCACTTTAGTAAGAAGTTACTAAAGTATATATTTATGAAATTGAATTTCATAAATATATGATGAATAACTTAAAGGATTAAACCGGGTACTCAAGAATTAAGATGTAGTAATCTTCAAAGTGGCAGTCTACATTTATGACTTTGTATTACTACGAATATTTTATGAAGGGGTTGTATTTACAATAAAGTTTTGGAATATAATTTATTAATAAGACCTAAAATGCAATTATATTTATATAGTGATATTAAATATAATTAATGGTAACTTTGGATTTATCAAAAGTTGACAGAAAAGCCTAAGGCCTATTGGAGTTAGAGTCGTATTTGTTCCCTTTTGGTCTCACTCTAAGCTACATACTTAAGTCCAATTGGAATGGCCCAAAAGGCTAGCCCAATTTGATAATCAGTTAAATACAAAGACAGAAACATACAGAATTTTATGAAAAACTAAGAGAATGAAATGGTTTGTATGTGAGTGTTGGACACTCTCCTATTCTCCCTTGGACACATTCATATAAACTGATTGAGAAACCACACTTCTTGGGTATCAAGTGGAATTGGAGTGAAGATTAAAAGTGTTCTCAAGTACTTCTAATCTTTATTTTGAAATTCACCACACCAAAGTACACTCTCTTATTTTTGTATTCTGAAATTTTCATAGTACATGTTATCTATTACGAATGAAGTAGATCCGTTATTTTTCTGCAGCATATGTTTTGTATGCGATACAAACATGTATTTTTCGAACAATTGCCTGACTGGAGATAGCATGACTGACTGAAGAGTTGAAAGCAAGAGAAGAAGGAAAGTCAGGATCAGCTGAGAGTTGAAAAGATAGAGGGATTGGGTAGATACCATCCTTATTCAGGCCTTGATAAAGAACCTTCCCCATAGGTAAATCCACAATTAATAACTGATTGGCATCAAAATAACAAAAGGCCTTGTTTTGTAAACAAAGTTTATGGACAGACAACAAGTTGGAAGCTAAAGCAGGAACCCTAAGAATATTATCCAAACGAAAATTATGAGAAGGGATGAGAAGCTTACCATTTCCAACATGAGTCACAGGTAATTCTTGCCCATTGCCAACAGCAACAGTCTCATTACCTGTAGTAGCCTGAGAATGCAATGAAAGTTGAGACAGATTAGGGGTCACATGATCATAACAACATGTATCAATGAGCCAATTAGTGGTAGATGCTAAAGCAGAATTAGCAATTGCAGCCATTGAACTAGCTGCCATAAAAGCTAACTTGGTTGGAGCATGTCTGCCTTGATAAGCAAAATTCATACAATGATAGCAATCCAAGGCAGTGTGACCATTCTTGCCACAAATCTAACAGGTAGGCCTTAAATTGGGAAAATTCTGCCCTTGAAGCTGACTTGAGTGAGTACCAGAACCATTCTTGGCTTGAGGGTTAGATTGACTTCCAGGAAACTGGGTAGGATTAGTGGCATTCCCAGAGAAATGACCATTATTGAACCCAAAATTAGGATTGCCAAAAGATTGACCATTATTAAACCCAAAATTAGGACCAAAATTGTTGAATCCTCTACCACGACCTCTTTGATTACCATTTCTACCTCTACCTCTATTATTGTTCTGATTAAACCCACTCTGAAGAATCATAGCCATAGTTGTATCTCTAGGCTCAGATTTCTTCTTAATAGATCTTTCCTCAGCATTCAATAAGGTATTTAATTCTTCTATGGTAAACACATCATTAAGAGTCCTTATTACAGATCAAAAAGCATCATATTCATGAGGTAAAGCTTCTAAGACTAAATGTATAAGTTCTTCTTCATCAATGAAAACAGCAACAGAACACAGTTTATTCCTAGCTTCTTTAAATCTTTGAAAGAAAGTATCAATATTTTTTTCTTAATGCTTAGCAATTCATTTCTTAGACTCAACACATGAGATCGAGAAATAGAAGCAAAACTCTTTTCAAGCACCTTCCAGACTCCCTTTGCATATTTCTAACCCATAGTAATAGCTAGGACTGAGGGAGATAGAGTGGAGTTGATGAAAATGAATAATGTCTACTCTCTGTTTTTCCAGTTGACAAACTCAGGATTTGGCTCCCTAGTGAAACTTCCAGAACTATCTTTTAGGAATGGATCAAGAGTCACACGAATCATTAACAAAACCAATCATGGAGTAAGCTTCCAGAATAACTACAATTTGATGCTTCCACACCATATAATTGGTAAAATTGAGTTTGACCGTCATCATACTCGCCATATTCGATAGGAGCAGCAACGACAGATTCACCATAGGAGTGGTGGTAGTAGTTGTAGTGGAAGGGGTTGTGGAAGAACTAGAGCTCGGAGCAGAAGCCATTAATGGCAGGCTTTGATGCCATGAAAAGAATGATGAGCAATACAAGAAGAAGAAGAGGAACATAGAGGAAAAAAAAAATTGAAAGAGTTCTTGAAGAAATTCAGGTCTTGATTCTTGATTGATTAGCACTGATTACAGACTCCAATATATACAATAACCAATTCCATAAAACGTGGAACCACTCTAACAACTCTAGCTAAAACACCTCTGATGCTGACATGTGGACAAATACATACGATGCTGACACCTGGACTCACATCAGTAACAGACTCACCTAATCTTAGACTACTTGTAGTTCATAACTCTACTACAGGTCGTTTAGACTCTACCTTAGTCTCCTCTGTCTTGACATCGTTCTCACATAGGACCTATGAGTAGTGAGGGATGAGGGTGGACTCCATACCGCATAAACTATTATAAAATATCTATATTATATCTCAAAAGAACTAGTCATAATTGAAATTATCCATAATCATTTATTTAGCTCACTTAGTGTAGGATTACACACCTAATGCGGGATTTGAATTAACATACAAATCCACACAATCAGAAGTACTATATTATCAATGTAATCCTCCTAGCTCATGCCATCACCATGAGGGAATATGCAAGAGAGAAACAGCTACATACATCATATATGTACTATGAAGTATAAAGTGATGGATATATAAATGCAAGCCAATATTGAGTTGGGGAAGGGAAGTGTTATTTGTTCCAGAAAACTGTGTCCCAATTATTAGGTCAGTCGTCATGTATTCCTGTTCTCCCAATTCCTAATGATGCCATCTCTTAGATTACAAACTAATCATTAATCATAGCATATGTAACGAGTCGGCTAACCTTTAAACTCTTTCATGGTATAATGTGATCATCAAGAATATATGTTCTGACATGCAATGATTTGTTTCAAGCCATGCATGTAACGAGATTTATATGAAGATGGGTGTCTTGCTTTATATATGAAAGTGAAACCAACTGTCAAATAATAAGGTGAGCACCAAGAATCCACATAATCTCTAAAACACTCCTTTTCCTCTCAGGTCCTTATTGACCTAATCAACAATTTAGCTTTACTCCAAGGATGCTGGAGTAACTAGGGACATCAAAGGCAAACATTCACACTTGCTTCCTCTGAGGCTTTCTTTGGAGATAAAGGAAGCCTGCACTCCAAGTGGAAAGTTGGTAATATATTCTATACAAGTGGCCGATATGATTCTCTAAACAAAGAATACAATAGATGGAAGATGCAATAGACCTTTCAATGCATTTGCAATAAACCATTATCAATTGCGGTTCTTTTTATTATTATCTACAAATAATTAACGTGTGAGATTATTATGTATGGTCATTGGTAGATATGCAGATTGATGATATTTTAGAACCAGGCTGGGTTTGATCCTGTACATAATACACTGATATCCTTGATAGGTTATGCCAATTGCCACAAAATATTTGTTGTCATCCAGTCACACTGTATCACCATTGAGGTTCTGAATTGATAGTGACAATCTAAACAAATTAACAGACTACAAAAGGCAGCCTGCTTTCGATTGTTCTGCAAGGCATGGTTTCACAATTATTAGCACTTTGCTTCTGTCACCAGGTTAATAAAATTAATTGGCATCTTCACTCTTTGCCTCACTTTTGTCACCAGGTTAATATAATTAATTGGATCTTAACTCTATAAGATGTTATTATATTATAGCTTAGGGATTATCGTTACATAGAAGTTTATAAGGGAGTTTATCCAAAATGTGAATATTTGTTATAGATTTATTAAAATCTAATTCCAGGGAAAAAACAAAAGGCCAGTAAATTAAGAGAAAGGAAAGACTAGAAGGGGAGGCAGGGCCGGCCCAAGGCCTAGGCAAGTTAGGCTTAGGCCTAAGGCCCCACCCCCAAAAAAATCATCTCAGAGAAAAAAGCCCCACATCCCATGGTTAAAGACCCAATTTTTTTTTTTTAATTATATATATATTTTAAAGGTTGTGTATTTTTTCTATTAGGAATGTTAAAGATATTATAAATTTTATTAATAGCTTACAAATTGCCATATTACTAATCACAAAAAAGTGATTTAAACATTCATTAGTTAAATTGATGAATTTCATCAATGAGAGTAAATGTCACATCATATTGTCAACATTTTATAGTACTTTTAGCACATTCTTCCTTTTCATTTCTATTAAGACTCTCAATGTACAAGACCAATAGATACTTAATCCAATTGAAACCCTAAAATGTTTATAAAAAAAAAAATGTTGGAAATGTGTTAAATCATCAATTATAGATTAATCTCCCCTAACAATTTGAGACATTAATTTTTGTAAACTCATATCCTACAAAGCCACACACGAAAAATATCTATCTCTCTCTCTTAAAAACAAAATATAAAATTAAAAATTAGATTACAACTTTACTTAACTATGCATCATTGTATATCCAAAATAAAGTATCTTTTTTAATTGTAATATATTTTTATTTCTTTTTATTAATATTTATGGTTCAACTATGATATTTAATTCTCTATATGAAATTAACATTAGTTTAGTTGGCATTATTCATAAAATTATATACTTAATATATCAAATTAACCTTGATCTGATTCGTATTAAACAATTTTGTTTTAATTAATATTTACATATTAAAAGCCCCGCATAAATTTTTCACCTTAGGTCCCAAATTATGTTGGGCCGCCCCTGAGGGGAGGCCAAAGGCCACATGTATATATTGATGGGACAAAGGATACATTTATAGTCCAAGAAAATGTGTGACACTCTACAAAGTCTAAAATTCCTCATGCTTGAGGTTAATTGGCTAATCTTTTTTGGCCATTTTGCTTTAAGGTGCATCAAGCACGATATAAATTTACTGTATTAAAAAGAGGGTATATGAAGAAAAGCCAACAAGTGTGCACACATGCAGCCATACAATATGCATGCAATGTCATATGAATGTGATTCTGTTTTTACTTCACGGGCATATTGCCTAATACATTTTTCTCAAGGAAAAGATTTGAACCGTTCATGTATAAAATAATATCTGCTATGTTACATGTAAAACTCTTCATGTTTTTTGAGGTCTTTTAGTAGTAGAAAGAAGGTAAACCTTAGATTTTATGAAAAGTACAAATACTGATGTAAAATAGACAACACAAACCTTCCTAAAGCATTAGGGTATCGGAAATCACAGTGTAAGATTAAGGGTGGTGTTAGTAGAATCCATCGGGGCAATGATGTCGGAATTGCATGAAATTTGGAGGGATGAAGGGAAACGACATTCTGATCAAGACTCGAGGATCTCGAGGGTCACCCTAATTTAGACGAATTCCTTCGTTAAGGCTCTGACAACAATGTTTTTGCTATTTTTAGTAATATTTGTTTTCTTTAATAACTTTTAGTTTAAAAGTGAGAATAAAGTTATGTCTATTTTAGGACATCTCCTAGAGACATTAGTTTCAATTTATGCAATTATCTTAATTTTGCTATTTTTGGCAAAATTTACTATTTTGCCACCTAATTATGAGATTAGTGTGAATTAGGATTTTCTGGGAGTTTTCCTAGCCGCCCTAGGTTTTCCTTTTTACTATTTAAACATATTGTAGCCTCCAGGGCAAATTAGTTTCTAGATTAATAAAAATACAGACTTTGTTTATTGTTTCTCTTTGGTCGATTTCAGAACCCTATCACTTTGTGGATTCAAGAGACCTCTCGTGGATTCGATATTTTCATTCAGAAGCAGAAGATAACGTTTTTAATTTCTTTTTTCATTCAGAAAGCAACATGTTTGTTTTTTTGTAACTTTCCCGACATCAAATACTTTGTTTTCTTGTAGCTTTCGCAACATCAAATACATAGTAATGCAGATTTGCTGACAGTTTCATCAGTACAGGTTGGGGTTGGGGGTTAGGCAGAGAGGTACAGGAAGTTACAAACTAGTAACTTCTTCCTCCTTTCTTCTATATAAATCAGAACAATGCAAAGGTCATAAGTCATAACCAATTTTTGTTGTTTTGTTAAATATCATCTTTGTTGAAAATTCTTGACTAATATTGATGGTGATTGATCCAAAAAAGATAAGAAAATTTGATATATATTCGGTGGCGGCTTTAGAAATTATTTTTACGGTGGTCACTAAGTAGACAATTTGAATTTATTAACATCACAAAAAAAAAAATACACAAATACATGAGATATTACAATTTTTTGTATTAACAAAGAGAATAAGAAAAAAAAAATAGACTAATAAAAGATAAAGCACAAATTGAAAATGCTGATATAAGAATAATAAAGTGACCGCAATAATTTCATAACAAATCTTGTGCAACAAGTTGTTAGCCTGTTATTAGTAGATAAAACATGTCAATATTGAACCCAAATTAGAATTAGTAATAGCTTACCACATAAAATTTATTGTAAAAATGTTGTGGATGTAGCATTATTCTTATATTTATTGAACTCAAATTCTTATGAGTCTCAAGTAAAAGTGTTCAACATTTTTATTAGGGTGATCCAAATAGGTTAATTTAGTAAATAATATTTTTTTTGAAGTATATATATACAATATTTTCAAGTCAAGGTGGTCCCAGAACAGAACAAGTTGTTAGCCTGTTATTAGTAGATAAAACATGTCAATATTGAACCCAAATTAGAATTAGTAATTGCTTACCACATAAAATTTATTATAAAAATGTTGTGGATGTAGCATTATTCTTATATTTATTGAACTCAAATTCTTATGAGTCTCAAGTAAAAGTGTTCAACATTTTTATTAGGGTGATCGAAATAGGTTAATTTAGTAAATAATATATTTTTTTGAAATATATATATATATATATATAATATTTTCAAGTCAAGATGGTCCCAAAACATATTAATTTAAAATAATTTTTTATATAAATTTTTTTTTGCATATATAAATTTTTTTTTTTTTGACAAGTAACACGTACAAGTAGAGCCGCCAGCATATATATTATGCGATTCCTTGTGCTAGACGGCATATAGATTATAACCTTTTCTTTCATTCCTAAGAAACATATCTGTATATGACTTGTGTGTATAATTTGCTTTCATTGTTGGCATCGATAACAAGGTACCTCAGATGTTTACAGCAGAAATACCAAACCGCTAACTTCTCCTGGATCACATAAAGTTGGGGGGGACCAATTTCTTTTGACTTTCCAGTCTCTGTAAACTGTAAAGCACTAAAGCCAAACATGTCCTAATCCCAAACCTAATATTTGCATGAGTACTCAAGCTCATATTAATATAGTTTGCCTTAACGTTTAGCAATTTAATTGGAACCCAACAATGCAGGCCCAATACCGACACCCAGCCCAGACCGGCCAGGACTGTGTGGACCCGGACAGGTGGCCTGTCCAATCAGATGTGTCCAAGGTTTTACTTTTTAACAGACCGAAAAATTCAAAAGACCGACCGGACCTGTCTGTGTGAAGTGTGTGACGCAGTGACAAACATTAACGGTGTTTTTTATTTTTTTTTTATGAATACAAATATTAATCATGTGGTTGTATACTTGTATCATATAATATATTTTTTTAGTGCCTCATACCAGTTACAGCATCCATGTTACAACCTATGTAACAAAAGTATAACTTTCCTTCTTTTTTAAGATTTAATTTAGAGATGGTGACACACGTAACTCCTAGCACGCTAAGGAGCAAAAACATTCCTCCATCATGTGTGTTATGTTGGGGAGATAATTTGAGTAATTAATATAATATATAAAGACACACTTTAACTTAAAAAACTTAAGATCAATGGGTATGCACTCAATTATGTTATATTAACCACTCATTCTTTTCATCATTTTTCAATATGTGACTTTACTCACACATGTAGACCCAACATGTTACTTGTGCTAACATTGCTTTAATAACTTGCTAACAGTAGAAGATCATTGTACTAATGCTACTATATTTTTATTCATTTCGTCAATCTTCTCTCTCTCTCTCAAACTTCTTTGGTGGTTGTTGGAGGATAGTGAAAGTGGCATGGTGTGCAATTGGTGTCTGGGCTCACGTGTTGAAAAATTGTTTGTGATGTGGAGCTCAAAAACTTATGGGTTGCGGTTGTCGGCTGTGGTTGATGTGGTTTTTTCAGTTGTGGTAATGGGTTGGGGGTTGCGGCTGTGGGTTGTGGGTGATGTGATTTTTCAGTGGTGGCAATGGGTTGGGGTTGCGATTTTCAGTTTATTTTTTTCCCCCAATAGTAGAAGTTATTTTAATTGGTAATGTGCTAAAGTGAAATTACATGTTAAAGTAACAAAAGTAGCATGTGTACTAAAAATAGCATTTTTTTAGCACACCAAATGCTAATATTTGAGGCTTAAGAGTTAGAGCTAGCTAGGCTGGTAGATAATTCTCAATGGAGAAAAGCGGGATCTTGCTTCTTGTTGTTGACAATTTTTTTAGAAGGATTGTTCTTGACAATTGTGCTTGAAGGAGAAAAAAATTCACTTTTCTCCAACTTGAGAAACTAAATAAATAGCCACTATTGCTAAAGGCCTTGTAACTGAATTGACACATCTTCATGCACAAAGTACTTGGAAGTCTAGGAGAAAAACGGTTTGAACTGCAAGTTTAACAGCATGTTGTAATTATTTCTCAAAAAAAAAAAAAAAAAATAGTGATTACTCCTCAACAAAAAAAGACTAGGCTACCAATTTCCTCTAAAAATTAGGTAGGCTAGCCGCAATTGATCCTTACCAGGTAGGTCTACCAAATGCTCTTTATGAAACATAAATGGTACAATGTTGGTGAGAAAAGGTTTTGAATTTGAGATAGACATATATGATATAAACATTTTAACTTCACTTCTTCGAAATTTGATATATATATATATATATATATAAAATGATTTATACCAGGTTGGTCTACCAAATCAAATGCTCTTTTCCCTCAACAAAAAATCAAATGCTCTTTATGAAACATAAATGACATGCACAGTGTAGGTGACAAAAAGGCAGGTTTTGAATTTAAGTAACGTTAAATACATTAAAAATAAAAAAATAAATTAACAATTTTTTTAGAAGTTGTTAATGCGACAAAAATTATGACGGATGTGGCATCATTTTTAGTGTGTCTCCCAATGACATCGCCTTTTATATTACACAAGTTAAAGTAGGAAAATGCTAAAATTAATATTAATAATAATAATAAAATCACTACAAAAAGTTTATAAATTAATGTGGCAAGGAAGGACTAAAGTTTCAGTGAGTTGAAGGTAAGCCACTTGCAAGGAAAGAAATAGCATGGCATTTTGAACATTTCCAGCAATTATTTTTATTTATTATAGGAATTTAGTAAACTTTATTCAATGTAATTCTATATATTCCGATATATTAGTGATGTGAATTATGAAGTACCTCTAAAATTAATATCCATGAATTTTTACTTTTTTTTTTTGTTTCAATTAAGGCTTATCCAAAATATATTAGACGAAATGAATTTATACATATAATTCTTATCGACTTCCAAATATTTTAAACTCGTAATTGACAATTATACTTTATCCTTCTAAACTATATCTCCTTTTACACTTACCGCTTTAAACTATCTAAATGCACACTTACCCCCTAAATTATACCCTCTTTTACACTTATCATCATAAACTATGAGAATGCATACTGTACCCTCCTAAATTATATCATCTTTTACACTTACCTTATAAATTATACCTGTGGGGTCAAAGAATTTGGCAACCCCGGCCCATTTTATACTAAGCCTAAGGTCCACGCCGAGGAGGAAGAAATGTCCGAGGACGAACGAAGAAAGTCCAAATTGCCAAGAAACATCGCCGAGGACAATCCTGTTCTCGGCCAACTGAGATCATAGAAAGGAAGAGCGGCACGCCATCAAAGGCAGCCTCCTAGAGCATCCTAAGAAAAAGGACAAGTACAATGGGTCAGCCATGAGAGCACGGTGGAGGAGCAATTCAAGGAAAAAATGTCACCTTCGCATTAAATGCCCACAACTAACATTCTGGCCGCATTAATGAGGAAATGACCCCTGAACAGTGCTACCTTGGTTGCTGCAACCCACAGAAAGTTTGGGAATGCGGCTGATGGGACAAGCACTCGAGTAGTGACCTGCATGATCAACAAATGGAGGGCCAAGATCAACTGAAAGGGAATATATAATGTAAGAAATCCTCCAGGAAAAGGGGATCGGGAATTAAAAATAGAGAATACTGTAGCAATTTGTATCATCTTTGAAACCTTTGTAACCAAGCACTGAAGAAATAATAAGAACTACAAGCTCCTCAAATGAGGGCCAAGGACAGAATTTCACACTTTAGTCCACGTCTTTATTATTCAATCCACTCATAACCATGTCTAGTTGTTGTAACCCTCATTAAGGCCTAGTTCTTAAACCCATTCTCTATAAATTTATTGTATTTGGCTAATTGGGCCTCAGTTCACTCATTCAATAGAAAAAGTGCTCAAACCCAGTCCCTACAATTGGCGCCGTCTGTAGGAAGAACTTGTGTGTTAGTAAGGGCAACAATCAAGCATGGTAGGATTAGGCCCTCATCAAGCAGGCTCCCATCAGCCTGAACTGGCTAGATCCCAACAATAGGGTAACTTTCCCAACCCTGAGCGTGATAGAAATGAAGAGAATGGAAGGTTTCGAGAGGGAAGTCTGCACACCACTCAAACCAGCAGAAGCCATTCTCGTGTGGGCAGCCACGTGCTCCAGAGACAAAATAACAACCGGGCCATGCAATCGGAAGAAGTTAGGAGTCATGTATCCTAGAGACAGAATGATAAGCAAGCCATGCAGTGAGAGATAGACGACTTGAAGAGAAAGCTGCGCCATGCACAACGAAGGCGGTCTCATTCTAGCCATGACATGCCCTCCGATGATGAAAGCGATGATGACTATAGGCAAAGATCGAGAACTCCTCTAAGCGAGACCTTCTCTCATGAAGAAGAGCACTACCGGAGGAGTAAACGTAAAAGCCCATCTCCTAAGGGCTTGAGAAACGATGCTATGAGCACGGCACTGGATCAACTCTCCAAGTTACCTTTCACACGCCACATAAAAAGGGTTACACTTCCTCGACGATTCCAGCAGCTAACCTTCACCATTTATAACGGCAAAACAGACCCCGTGGAGCATGTGAGCCAGTTTAACCAAATGATGGCTATCCATTCTAAAAACGAGGCGCTGATGTGCAAGGTTTTCCCATCTAGTTTGGGACCAGTGGCGATGAGGTGGTTCAATGGCTTAAAGACGAATTCCATAGATTCGTATAGGCAGCTAACCCAAGCCTTTGGCTCCCGTTTCATTACAAACAGCAGAGCTCCTCGGCCCTTGAGTGCATTATTGTCTTTATCCATGTATGATGGAGAAACTTTAAAGGCCTACTCGGACAGATATTGGGAGATGTATAATGAAATGGACGGCAATTTTGATGATGTCGCCATTAGCACCTTCAAAAATAGTCTCCCAGCCAAGCACGGCTTAAGGAAGTCTCTGACTGGCAAGCCTGCCACCAGTGTACGCCAACTGATGGATCGGATCGATAAGTATAAACGAGTAGAGGAAGACCAACTGCAAGGCAAGGGAAAAAAGAAGGTTATCCTTCAGGAGAGGAGGGATTTCAGGTCGGACCGATATAACAGCAACTGCCCAAGGAGAGATTTCGTAGGGCAATCCAGAGCAACCAACACACAGACTGCCAATGCTATATTCCGAGAACCAGTACATTAAGTGTTGGAGAAAATCAAGAACGAGCCATACTTTAAGTGGTCGAGTAAGATGGCGGGAGAGTCCACGAGGCGCAATCAGAACTTTTATTGCCAATACCACCAGGATCACAGACATACCACGGAGAACTGCAGGAACCTCTAAAACTATCTGGACCAGCTAGTCCGAGAAGGAAAGCTGAAGCACCTTCTACATCATTCCAGTGGTCATCAAGGCCAGACCCATCAAGAGCCTCAGAGAGATACTGCCCTAAGGCCACCCGTAGGGACGATCAATGTAATCTTGGTTGCGCTAGGAAGAATAGGCACGCGCCCTTCACAAGTGTTATCTGTGGCTCAGCTGCCTGCCGAGGAGTCCCAGCCAGAACCGAAAAGGGCCAGAATGAATTTTCACCCAATCTTAAGTTTTTCAGAAGAAGACAAGATTGGAACCACCCAGCCCTATGACGATGCGCTGTTGATCACTTTCAGAATCGGGGACTACGATGTGAAAAGAGTGATGGTGGATGATGGCAGTGGGGCCGAGGTTATGTACCCCGACCTCTACAAGGGGCTGAGGTTAAAATCGAAAGATTTAATGCCCTATAGCTTTCCTTTGATGAGTTTCGACGGGAAACTTGTTATTCCAAAGGGCATGATTAGGTTACCCATCCAGACCGGCCCAGAGATAGTAGAGGTGAATTTTATCGTGGTGGACACTTACTCTCCATATACAGCAATCGTCGGTTGGCCTTGGCTCTATACCTTGGGGGCTGTCGCCTCCTCCTTGCATCAGAAGCTAAAATTTCCGTCAGGGGACCAGGTTCTCAAAATCCGTGGTTGCCAATCTACGGCAAAGCAGTGTATGGTGGCTGCCATTTCACATCGACCCGATGCGGAGTCCTCGGCCTCTACTGAAAAGAACTTATAGCAATCAAAGGCCCCCATGTCACCTCCTGATACAGCTGCCGAGGAGGCAAAATGTGAAGATCTAGAGAAGGTGGTCATTGGTGGTGACCCAGAGAAGTTCTTTCAGGTCAGAGCTCAGCTGCCTCTTCGGGAGAAGGAGGAGTTGATTGAGTTTCTTAAAATAAATATTGACGTATTTGCATGGGATGCCTGTGATGCTCCAAGGATTGATCTAGCTTTCATCTGTCACCATCTCAATGTCAACCCATCCATCACTCCCAAGAAGTAGCCACCTCGGCGCCCATCAAGAGAGCCCGCGATGCGATTAGGTACGAAGTGAAGAAGCTTAAGCGTGCAGGGGCTATCAAAGAGGTTTTTTACCCCGAATGGTTGGCCAACACCATGGTGGTCAAGAAGAAAAGTGGAAAATAGCGGGTTTATGTAGACTTCACGGACCTAAATAAGGCATGCCCAAAAGACCCGTTCCCCATGCCTCGGATAGACCAGCTGGTGGATGCAACTGCGGGCCATCCTCGAATGAGCTTCTTAGATACCTTTCAAGACTATCATCAAATACCACTAGCCTTGGAGGATCAGGAGAAGACAGCCTTCGTGACACCTATTGGGAACTACCACTACAAGGTAATGTCGTTCTGTCTGAAAGAACGCAGGGTCCACTTATCAAAGGATGATGACGAGGATGTTCGAGTCGCAGTTGGGCAAGTGCATCGAAATCTATATTGATGATATGGTGGTGAAGAGTAAAGTGGTGTCCGAGCATTTAGGAGACCTCGGCAACACCTTTGATGTCTTAAGGAAGCACAAGCTGCACCTAAATACTTCCAAATGCTCATTTGGCGTGGGATCAGGCAAGTTTTTAGGCTACATGGTTACTCATAGGGGAATTGAGGTTAACCCTGACCAGATCAAGGCTATTAATGATTTAAAACCATCGCAAAACGCCAAGGAGGTCCAAAAGCTTACTGGAATGATCGCAGCCTTGAATCGATTCATTTCCAGGTCGGCGGATAGATGCAGACCATTCTATCTCTTGATCAACAAGTGGAAAGGATTTAAGTGGTCTGAGGACTGTATTGTGGCCTTCCAGCAACTTAAGGAGTACCTATCCCAGCCACCTATCATGTCCAGTCTTGAGTCCGATGAAGTCCTATACACATATATTGTTGTGGCCCTTCATGCTGTGAGCTTGGTGCTAATACAGGATGACAATGGCCTTCAAAAGCCAGTCTATTACGTGAGCAAGTCACTACATGAAGCTAAGGTCAGATACTTACCCTTGGAGAAAGCCATACTTGCTGTGGTCCATGCTACGCGAAAGCTTCCTCATTATTTCCAAGCCCACACAGTGGTTGTTCTAACCCAACTACCCTTGAAGTCTGTACTTCGAACTGTTGATTACATTGGAAGGATTTCCATATGAAGCACAATTCTGGAAACTTTTGACATCAAGTACATGCCTCGGTCCTCTATAAAGGGCCAGGTCCTGGTTGACTTGGTGGCCGAATTTACTGAACCACCAGTAGAAAGTAGTAGGGGAGCGAAACATGGATGGAAAATCCGTTAGGGTAATCTCTATGCCAGGACCCCCATGTTAGAAGGTGTATGTTGATGGCGCAGCAAATCAAAGGGGGTCCAGAGTGGGGCTAGTCCTAGTATCTCCTGAGAAGACTATCATAGAGAAATTCCTGAGACTTGGGTTCTTGGCCACAAATAACGAAGCTGAGTATGAGGCCTTGTTACAAGGTGTTAGGACATATGTGTTTTCACTTGTTAAGAACATATGTCATTTGTTTATGTAAATTGGCTAATCCTTTGACAAAACGCACTCTACTTGTAATTGGGTAGTTCTAGGTGTTTTTAATACTTCAAGAAATAAGGTTTTAAGATCAAGTGTTGAAGTCATCAAGTCTGTCCAAGAAAAACAAGTTGAAGTGCAAAATCATTAAAGCTCGACACCTTCTCGATAGCTCCTCGACACCTGCTATCTGTCGAGATTTATAAAATCAGATTTTCTGATTTGATTTCTTGAGATCCGTGAATGTGTCTTTGGGCATTCTTTTCTCCTAACCCTAGACATATAAAAGGATTATTTTAAGAGCCGTCAAATAGTACACAAATTGCACAAGTATTGAGAAAACTCTGTTCAAGCAATTTGTGATCAAAGACGAAATTCTTGACATAGTTCATCTTCTCTGAAGAAGTTACTGTGTATTTGCACCAAAGGGTTTTGTGACCAAGCATCTTCCTGATCTTCATCGTGTAGGATGAACTGAAAAATTTTGCAGCCAACCTCTCCTTCTAAGTTGGTGTTTGAAGTCGCGTACTAAGATCCGCGCATTGGTTAGTCACGTACTTGAGAGCCGTGCATCAAAATGGGGAACTGTCACTACAGATCAAGTCCAATTGGGTATTGGGTTAAGGGTTCAACTGTAGGTTGGTAAGGTACTTGGGATTCCTTTACTTGTAACCGCTTGATTTGATAATAGTGGAGTTTCGGGATTGGTGACCTGAAAATCACCCGGTAGAGTTTTTGCCGTAAGGGTTTTCCCCATTCGTAAACAAATCATCGTGTCATTTAATTTCCGCTGCATATTTAGTTATTTGGTGATTTGTTTGTGCTTCCACGTATTTGCATGTTAAATTGATTAATTGATAACTTGACTAATTAATTAATTGGTTTAATCACAATGGGTCATTCAGTTTGTGGCCTATCACAAGGAATGACTATGGTGCAGAAAATGGGAGGAAAAGCAGTAGAGATATTCTCGGACTCGAGATTGGTAATGGGCTAAGTAAAGGGAGAGTTGGAAGTCAGATATGCGAGGATGCAAGAGTACATAAGCCAGGTCAAATCCTTGCAATTAGACTTCGATCTTTTCAGCTTGTCACATGTCTCCAGAAGTGGAAACACCCATGTAGATTCATTGGCCACGCTTGCTACGTCCTCGGCAAGGGGTCTGCCTTGAATTATTCTTGTCGAGCATCTAGATAGGGCAAATGAGGTCGCAAAAGGCATGGTTCATATCCATCAAGTTAGAGTGGGTCCTAACTGGATTAACCCTATAGTGAGATTCCTTAAAGATGATATTCTGCCCGAGGAGAAGTCAGAGGCTGGGAAAATACGAAGAAACACTCCTTGGTTCTGGTTGTCCGAGGACCACAAATTGTATAAGCGCTCCTATTCTAGGCCATATTTACTGTTTATTCACCCTGAAGCATCAGAATTACTGCTTGAAAAGCTGTACGAAGGGATTTGTGAGAGTCACACAGGAGGAAGATCTCTGTCGCACCGAGCCATTACCTAGGGATATTAGTGGCCGGGGATGCAGAAGGAAGCCCTAGAATATGTTAAGAAATGTGACCAGTGCCAAAGGTTTGCCCCAAATATTCATCAGCCAAGAGGGGTCCTCAACCCTTTGTCCAGTCCATGGCTGTTTGCCCAGTGGGGCCTAGATATTATAGGCCATTTCCCCAAGGCGCCAGGAAATAAGAGATATCTGTTGGTCGGCACAGATTATTTCACCAAATGGGTCGAAGCTGAGCCATTGGCCAACATCAGAGATGTGGATGCTAAGAAATTCATCTGGAGAAACATTGTTGCACGATTCGGGGTCCCTCATACCCTCATTTCAGATAATGGACTCCAATTTGACAATAAAGCCTTTAGAAGATACTGTTGCGAACTGGGGATCACAAACAGGTACTCAACTCCAGCTTATCCTCAGGGATATGGACAGGCCGAGTCTGTTAACAAAGTCATAGTCAATGGGCTTAAGAAGAGACTGGATGACGCCAATGGAAGATAGGTAGAAGAGCTGCCACACGTCTTATGGACTTACCGGACTACACCACGGCAGTCAACAGAGGAGACACCTTTTGCCATGACCTATGGGGCCGAGGCTGTTATCCTTCTAGAGGCAAACTTCCCAACGCTGAGGACGAGCTCCTTCACTCCAAGCAGTAATGATGAACTACTAGGGAAGAGCCTAAATCTGATCAATGAACGAAGAGAAAAGGCAGTGATCCAGTTGGCCTATTATCACCAGAAGCTTAAGCAGGGATATGATGTCAATGTGAACCTAAGACCACTAGCACCAGGGGACTTAGTGTTAAAAAAAGTTATGGGTGTTGCCAAGAACCCATCCTGTGGAAAGCTGGGACCCAATTGGGAAGGACCATACCGAATTACTTCAATAGCAGGGATAGGTGCATACTACTTGGAAGACTTAGATGAAAAAGCTGTATCTCGTCCATGGAATGTAAATAACCTGAGAAGGTATTATTATTAATGAAAGCATTTCTCTAATTCAAATTTTAAGTCTATTATGATTATATGTCTTGTATTTTGGCAACCATCTAAGTATTAGACAGAACTAAGGTCTTGCATGGTCCTCGGACTCAAACCTATGGGGAAACTAGTTACTTCAAGAAGAATCTAAGTACTAGGCAGAACCAAGGTCTTGCATGGTCCTCAGACTCAAACCTATGGGGAAACTAGTTACTTCAAGAAGAATCTAAGTACTAGACAGAACCAAGGTCTTGCATGGTACTCGGACTCAAACCTATGGGAAAACTAGTTACTTCAAGAAGAATCTAAGTACTAGACAGAACCAAAGTCTTACATGCTCCTCGGACTCAAACCTATGGAGAAACTAGTTAGTTAAAGAAGAATCCAAGTACTAGACAGAACCAAGGTCTTACATGGTCCTCGGACTCAAACCTATGGGGAAACTAGTTACTTCAAGAAGAATCTAAGTATTAGACAGAACCAAGGTCTTGCATAGTCCTCGGACTCAAACCTATGGGGAAACAAACTACTTCCAGTAAGAGCTTAGGTGACAAGTAGAATCCAAATGTTGGGCGGATCCTCAGACCACAATCTTTGAAGAAATTAGCGAGATCAAGCATTCGTGCAAGTTGCAAATACAGCCTAAGTATACGCTCGGTACCTCGAATCATCTACTTGGCCCCCGCCCCCTAAAGATGTAAGCAAACGCAAACTAAGTGTCCCCTTAATGCCGGTGAGTTAGAATTTAAAGGTCTAATTTTAGATATGGTATGTACATAACCATTTTTACCCATTAGGATAACCAACTCATGAGACACAAGATTCACACTACAAACTTGGCATTTTTTATATAGACCATTTGATAAGGGTAAGCTGCAATGACAAGATTGCTTAGCCACCATTTGTAACTTAAGTGGAAATTAATACTCTAGACTTAGTACTTTTCGCAGCTGATTCAAAATGGAATGTAGCTTAAGTTGTTGATACTGTTTGGTTAACAATCAAGGCATGAGCGATATAAGTAAGAGAAATCATTATTAAAGAAAAAATAAATAAAAAAATAAGAGAAATCATTATTAAAGAAAAAAAAAAAAATAAATAATAATAACAATAAACACATAATGTAAAAAAGGAATTTCATACATTCAATCTAAAGGTCTCATTACAATAATTCCAATGTTCAAAAAAAAAAAAAAAAAAAAAAGAGGGGGCAAAACTAAAACAGAAGCTAGCCAAGATGGCCTATTTCTTTAACTTTATCCTGATTCCTTCCTTGGAGAGCTGAGTAGAAATGGTCTCAGGATCCTTGGAGCCCTCACTTGGGGGAACAGTCTAAAGGGGCTCAACTGGGAGAGCTGACTCCTCGGCATGAAGGACCTGAGCATCAGCTGTAGATTCTGCAGTCTTCCGGGGCGCTTCAGGGTTCAGGCCTTAATTTGTTTCTGTCGCCCTAGAAAGCTCACTCTCCTTGGCTAGCTCACCAGGAGCGGTTATAACCAGAGCGGCTTCAGGTCGGGCAGCCTTAGCCTCCTCAGGAACAACCTCAGCCTTGGAGCTAGAGGGGCAGTTTCCCGGATGGCAAGAGGGTAGTATACATTCTCCACCTTCCACAGATCTGATGACGCCTCAACCCCAGCTTGTTTAAGGGATTCATTCCAAACCTGGGAACAATAGCACCTGCATACCCCAAGTACTTGAGCCTTGAGAGTGGCCTGGGTCTCAGCCACTCCCAAGGTAAAAGCCTCCTCCTTGGCTTTTTCCTTAGAGCTCTCAGCCTCTGTCCTGGCGAACTCTGCCTTTTCCTCAGCCCTCAAGGCTTCATCCCTGGCCCACTTCGCGACATTCTTGGCCCTCTCTGACTCGGCTAACTTCTTCTTCAGATCAGTGATTTGCTCCTTGGCAATCTTCAGCTGACCTTCAGTTTCGAACAGGCGCCTCGTCTGGTCTTCAGCCTGTTTTTGAGCGCCAGTCAGGCCTAATTCAGCGCTATCTCTAGCCCTTGTCATCTCCTTCAGATCCTCCCTTGCTTTCAAGAGATCGGCCTCGGAGTTTTTAAGGGTCCGCGCAGCATCCAGGCGCTTGTCACGCTCGAGCTCCAGGGCCCTGCTCTGGTTGTTGGCTGTCTCTTCTAACCTATAAGTGGCCTGAATAACCTGCCAATTGAAACAAGCACACGATAAGTTGGAAACCAAAGAACAAAAATCAACGGAGTCACAAGTGTTAGAAGTCTTACCATGCCCAAGTACCTTTTGAGGTTGAGGAAGACCTCCTGCCTCCTCAAATCCCTCAACTCGGCCATATCGGCGGGGAGTAGCAGGGACCTCTCCAGCGTATTGGCCACATAAGTGCCTTCACCCCCTCGAAAGTCCCTGAGGAAGGCGTTGTCCATCAAAGGTTCCCCATGGAGCATTAGGGCAGGGAGCCAGGCCTGGGGCTCGGACTGTGTGGCGACTTTTTTTTCTTGGCCCTGGTGCCCGGTTTTTAGTTGCTTTGAAGCTCGTCGGGCTTCATCATCCTCCTGAGAGGAGCGAGATTTCCCCCCATCCATTGACTCTTTGCCTTTGGAAGCCCTTTTCCTTTTTGGATCGGCGGGCTTGGGCCGAGGAGGCAGGTCAGCTGAGGAGGAGAAGGAAGTTTGGATTGTGGAGATGGTGGCTTTGATTGGGCGGAAGATGACCTGGTCTGAATAGGCTGAAGCTTGGTTGGAGGAGAAAGAAGCTTGGATTGTGGCTTCCCCGGCTCGTCCTTCCCCGGTTGGCCCTCAATTAAGTCAACAAGTTGGTTTAAGGTTTTCTTTTAAAACCCATCTCGGCCTGAGAAAAAGTCCCTACTGATGGGAGATCCGCTTCAGTCAAACTGGGGTCGCTCAAGTCATCAAAGGGATCCTCGAATAGATTAACTTGGTCAAATACACCAAATTCATCCTCGGACGGACCCAAATCAGCGACCTCTTCTTCTCTTTCTACTTTTCCTCCCTCGGCCTCTGCAGCCTGATGGGATGAAAAAGGGCTTGCCAACGGAATGCCTTCTGAGATAGGAGATCCTTCGGGAAGCAAGAACCCGCGTTCTGCTGCGGTGATTCTGATCACGTACTTCGGAGCCGAGAATGATTTCTGGATGGGATCGTACCCGAGGATCTTGTGAGCGACTCTGATTTGGTTGTCAGCTTCGTTCACAAAGACCTCCGCCTTAAGGATGGTTTCCAAATCTTCCCGGTTGACCAAGTGAAGGTGTCGTTCAAAGGCGTGTGGATCTGCAAAAAAGAAAGCATATTCATATTAGCAACCGAATAATGCAAACTGTGATAACGTAAAAGATCAACCCTCTCCTACTCTGAATACCCCACCTGGTGCTCCCTCCTCTGTCGGACAATGAAGGCCATCGTGCCACTCCCTGGACACTATGGGAAATTCCTTATTTAACCCCTTGCTGGACTCGGGGAGACATTGAATAAGCCGAACCTTATCATCTCTCGTCTTCATATAATGGGATTTACCCTTTAGGTGTTGAAGGTTGTAGCACCAGTTTACATCGTGATGGGTTAATCTCAACCCCATTTTCTCGTTTAAGGCGTCCACACAACCTAAGATCCTAAACACGTTGGTGGCATACTGGGTAGGAGCTAATTGGAAATGCCTAAGGTAGTCCCTCATCACCGGCCCCATAGGAATTCTCATACCACATTCTATGAAGGCAATTATGGGAATCACTACTTCACCCTCTTGCTTCCTAAAATGCCACTCCCCTTCTTCACAGTATCTCAAACCTACATTACTGGGTATCCTATAATCGGCGATGAATTTCTCCATTGCCTCTTCAGACTCAACCAACTTTTTAAACCTACCCATCCCTAGGAACGGCTAAAAGACTCAGGGAAGGACGAAAGAAAGAGAGGAATAAGAGGAAAAGAAACTTAGAAGGGAGAAAACATGAGTTAGAGAGAGAAGAAAACTTACAGGAATGAGAAAAAGCTCCTCGGACAGGCTTTTTATGCTGAAAAGAGACGTGAGTTTGGTTGGAGATTTGACCGAACTCAGGATATATGCGCAAGAACTCTTAAGTGTAAAAGTAAAGAGACAAATCAGTTCAAATGGGTATTTATACCTCCAATTAAAAATAACCGTGCGGGTTTTCTCGCCTATAAAGTTAAAGAAATCCCCACTGTTAGATTACCATCACACCGTTGAACGTGGGGAGCACAGAGCCGCCAAAATTTAATGAGGGCGCACTCCGTATACCGAAGCACCAAGAACGTGCCTTGGATAGGTGAAAAGACTCTGGCACTGACGGAGGACAAGACTTGACAAGCCATGACAAAGGCTCGAGAACATCAAAATCCTCATCTCCGTCCGAGGATTCGGACAGCAAGATTTTGAGGGACTATTGTGGGGTCAAAGAATTTGGCAACCCCGACCCATTTTATACTAACCCCAAGGCCCACGCTAAGGAGGAAGAAATGTCTGAGGACGAACGAAGAAAGTCCAATTTGCCAAGAAACATCGCCGAGGACAATCCTGTTCTCGGCCAACCGAGATCATAGAAGGGAAGAGCGGCACGCCATCAAATGCAACCTCCCAGAGCATCCCAAGAAAAAGGACAAGTACAATGGGTTAGCCATGAGAGCATGGTGGAGGAGCAATTCAAGGAGAAACTGTCACCTCTGCATTAAATGCCTACAACTAACGTTCTGGCCGCATTAATGAGGAAATGACCTATGAACGGTACTGCCTTGGTTGCTACAACCCACCAAAGGTTTGGGAAGGCGGCTGATGGGACAAGCACTCGAGTAGTGACCTGCATGATCAACAAATGGAAGGCCAAGATCAACTAAAAGGGGATGTATAATGTAAGAAATCCTCCAGGAAAAGGGGATCAGGAATTAAAAACAGAGAATACTGTAGCAATTTGTATCATCTTTGAAACCTTTGTAACCAAGCACTAAAGAAATAATAAGAACTACAAGCTCCTCAGATGAGGGCCGATGACAGAATTTCACACTTTAGTCCACGTCCTTGTTATTCAATCCACTCATAACCATCTAGTTGTTGTAACCCTCACTAAGGCCTAGTTCTTAAAACCATTCTCTATAAATTTATTGTATTGGGCTAGTTAGGCGTAAGTTCACTCATCCAATAGAAGAAGTGCTCAAACCTAGTCCCTACAATACCCATTTTACATTTACCCCCTTAAACAATGAGAAATACACACTTACTTACCTAAACAATTATCCATGGAATGTGGTATAAAGTATTGCACGGGTAATAATTTAGGATGATAAGTGTGCATTCTCATAGTTTAGGAGGGCAAGTACTACATATGAGTAATAATTTAGGAGGGTTAAGTGTGCATTTAGATAGTTTAGGGGAGTAAGTGTAAAAGAAATATTGTTTAAGAGAGTAAAGTATAATTTTCCCAATTTTATAATAGCAGTTCATAATCTCTTTAAAGATTATTTATTTATTATTTTAGAAACAAACACACACACATAAGGAGAGGGAAATGTATTCTAACACAAAAACACACCACAAACTCTATTAAAAAATCATGATAACTTTTAAGGGAGGGTAAGTCAAGTTATACATTAATAATTTTTTTAAAAAAATTCTTTGTTTAATACATTAATAAACACTATAGAGTACCATCAACTAGGGGGTTCACGGTGCGGTTTTGGGCCATTTTTAGCACCGTATTTTGCGGTGCGGTTTAGCCAAAACCATAATTGTACCGCACCTCATATTTGTTGTCACATGTGCAATAGTTAAAGTTGAATCTAAAGGATTGACTGCTGGATAGATACCTTTGGCAGCTAATCCTCTTGATAGTACAGTAGTAGCATCTAAATGTGCAAATGTCGTGGCAGGAGCAAGATCAGTCAAATCATCCGCAGGCACATAAACTGCTTGAATTGAAGTTATGGATCCTTCTTTGGTAGAAGTAATTCTTTCTTGTAAAGAACTCATTTCGGTACTAACGGTGGGTTGATAACCCACAGCGGAAGGCATTCTACCCAATATGACAGATACTTCGGATCCTGCTTGAACAAAACGGAAGATATTGTCGATAAATAGAAATACGTCTTGTTCATTAACATCTTGGAAATATTCTGCCATGGTTAGGGCAATTAAACCAACTCTCATACGAGCTCTAGGCAGTTCATTCATCTGATCATAACCACACCACACCTCATTTTTGTGGTCAAATATGCGGTGTGGTGTATAAGATGCGATTTGAAACCGGTATATTTTTAAAATTTTGAGCTATTCCTGCCCAATCTAAACTGATTTTTCCCTTTGCTTTAGGCTAAGTTTTAAACTATTGATCTAGTTTTTCTTTATTTTGGGCTGACTTTCCTAATCAACACTTACTTGGTTTATTAAACTATATATATATATATATATATATATAGGATTTTGCTAATGTGTGCCTTAAGGGCACACAATAATTTTCATTTTTGGAAAAAAAATTTTGAAAAATTGAAAAAGTATTGACAATTTTTTCAATTCTCAAGAAAATATTTCTAAAAATTGATAGCTTAATGTGTAGCACACATTAACTAGACCCATATATATATATTTGAAAACTAGGGGTATTAAACTTTTAATAATATTTTTCATATTTAAAAAATTAAATATATTATTAATATATAGAGAATGTGCGGTGCAATGCGGTTTTTATATTATAAAACTGCAAACTACACTGCACCATGCAGTACGATGTACTATTACTTACAGTGTGGTGCGGTTATGCCATTTTATGAACGTTTTTGGTGTGATTTTTGCAGTTTTGTGAACACTCCTACGTATAATTCTTATTGACTTCCAAATATTCTTATCAACCATGCCTTTCCTAATTGAAACCGACATTACTTTTTTTTTTTTTTTAATAAACATCAACATTACTATAATAACAAAGATATATATGAACATAACATACAGCTACCACATTTCCAATTCTGGTACGATAGTTAATATGGCCCTCACTTCAGAACTCTCACAATTTATGGACCGTCGTTTTTATTGTTCATTATTTTTCCTTTTAAAAAAAGTATATTGATTTCATTCTCTCTAGTCTCTACTGAAGACTGTAGCATAAACTTTAAATTGTCGATGTCATTAAAAAGTGCTACAGCTGTGTAGCACTTGGCCTCTTGCTGATAGGCATATATAACGAGTACGTACTGCAAGAGGTCAGAGGTGCAATTAATTGAGATTTTATGCTTCATTGTTGTGCAAGTGGTTATTGTTGTTGTATATATAGGCATATATAACATATATTGTAATACATATAAATAGAGAGTATAAAATTTGAATAAGACGATTAGTAAAAATAATGTTTATATTACCACCGGGCCTTGTAGCCTGGTGGTACTCGGTTTTGTGGGGAGAATGTGCAGAATAGCTGTGCAAAGGTTTTATATATAGTTAGTTAGGCAACGTTTGAAACTATAAGAGAAACTAGACATTTCGAGTTTTAGAAACTCGAGATCCATATTCATAGATCTCGAGTTTTAGAAATTCGAGTTCCATGCAAGAAAAATTTTAGTTTTATCGCCCCTATAGTGGCGTTTTTAAGTCCTATAGTGACGTTTTAAAGCCCTATAGCGGCGTTTTCCTGCAAAATTTTTTCACAAGTGTTCAATACCAGGTCCAGGGAGCCCTATAGTGGCGTAAGTCCTATAGTGACGTTTTAAAGCCCTATAGCGGCGTTTTTCTGCTAAATTTTTTTATAACTCCATTTTTAAACCCTATAGTGACGTTTTTAAGTCCCTATAGCGGCGTTTTTCGGAACTCGAGTCTTTAAAACTCGATTTTTACTTGAATTTTTTTCCGACTCGGAGCAATCCGCTTACAAAGCGAGACTTAAAAACTCAAGTTTTATCATGGAACTCGAATTTTAGACACTCGAGGCGCTACTTTTCAACATTGTTTTGAAACGTGACAACTTTCTAAATTTTTTTATATTTATTGTTAAATGGAAATAAAATTCCGGTTTCGTGTGTAATCGTTAGGTTTCGTGTGTAATCGTTAGGTCGGAAGTTATATCCCCACAATTATTTAGCAAAAAAATTAAAAATAAAAATAATGTTTATATTAAGGATTTTGACAAATCAAATCGATGGTGGAGACTGGAGGCCTTCTGGCCAATCTGGGTTTTTTCGTCGAAAGTCGAAGAAGAATAGTTTTTGTAGAATTTTTGCAGACTTCTTGGCAACAGTTTTTGAGTATTTCAAACGATCAAAATGCCTTATGAACGTGCAATAAACTGTTGTGAATGTGCAATGAACTATTGTAACTCTATAAAAGTGTCTATTCAAGGGACACAACCTTTTAATTATAAATCGTGATCCATATTTATTCTCACAATATACTCTCCTCACCTTCCTGCAGAGATTCATAAGAATTCTCTCAATAATACTACTAGAAAAATTCTATGCTCAGTTATGTCTTGGGAACAAGATTGGGGTACCTATTTAGTATATTTGTATGGGCAAATACTGTTTAAGAATAACTGGTTTTCCGTGCCTCTAAGCCCGTTTTGTTGCCCTTTAATTTTTGTTATTCCTTCATTGTTAATTAAATTTTGATTTTTTTTTTTTATATGAAGATATATTAATTTCATTCTCTCGGTTGGAGACTGTTGTATAAACTTTAAATTGTCAATGTCATTAAAAAGTGCTACAGCTGTAGCACTTGGCGTCTTGGCCTCTTGCTGTTGCTGATAGCCGATAGGCCCATATAACGAGTACGGTCAGGGGTGCAATTAAGATTTTACGCTCCATTGACGTGCTGTTGGTTATTGAAGCATTGATTATTCAAATTATACGTGTAGACACTAGAGTCACATGCACACAAGGAACTAAACATGACACGAGTTGCCAATAGAAAAAGATTAGATTCAAGTCGGTTTGAATTTATCTTCGCTCAATACACTATGTGGCGATTGATTAAGAGATTATTTGTGTATAGTTAGTTTTAATCACGTACATAATTTTTTTAATGAGTAATATGAATTGTATAAATAATTAATATAGAAAAAAAAGTTAACAAATGTTTTAAGAGCATTGATTTAAGAATTATTTTTTAAAATTTTTTATAAAAAAAAAAAAAGTAATTAACTCTTTTGGTAACATTTAATATTTCGTGAGGGTATTACTATATTAGGTGCAAGGTATTTTAGTTTGTGTTTGAGTACAAAATTTGTAAGGTACATAGTTTTAATCTTTTAATTAGCTTCTAAGTATCACATGACTTGCACATGACTTTAAAGTTTAATTATCAACTAAACGATCTGGTGTTATTTGCAAGATTTGTCATAATTGAAGAAGTGATTGAAATTCTTCATAGTTTTGGGTGTAAAGTGAAAGTATCCTCATAATTTAGGGTATTTTTTGCTGTTATATTAATTACTATATTCAGTCATTTGGGAATTTGATCTTAATGTTCATTTAAACATATGGCTCTAATTTATTCATAAGCTTTGTCTCTTATTTGAAAAATAGCAATGAATAATATTGGTTATACTCGATTTATGGTAAATATTCATGAGGCTAAAACATTCTTAAAAACAAAAATTATATTATAGAATGTACATAAGGTATAAGTATCTCACGTAAATGTCTAGATTAAAGTTCAAATTACACCTTCTGATGTTTCTAACAAGAATCCCCTCTTCTTTAACTATTGAATTATCAAAGATATATTACGTACAAATTAAAATATACTTAATGCGTTCTTAAGATGCTCAAATATCTCCTCATTCAAATCTTGTTGTTGTATCTACACAAAGCTTGCCAAAGGTAGGTTGAATCACTTCTAGTTTGGTTTTGATGGTCCTTTTCGATATCGATCTCATCAATGTGAATTTGGTCAAGCTCGATACGAGATTGTGATTGAGGGTGAAATTTTTGGGGGAAATCATAATGCATAATTAATGAAAGACAATAAGCAAATGTACTTTGTTCCGTGTGCGAAATTAAGTCTCTCAATTGGCTAGAGGGATACATCAGTAGATTTAGTGTTTGTTTGGATCACGACGTGTGCGTCCATGTCTAGCGTTTTTTTTTTTTTTTTTTAATTTTTAAGTCGAGCGCCTCTTGCACTGTTCATGAGACATGAACAGTGCAAATAGGCAAATGCACAGTAATTTCATTTATGAAAAATAACCGGAAAATCATTTTTTATTGTTTTCAGTTTTCAGTTTTCAGCAAAATAAGCGGTATCCAAACGCACACTTAATTTCTAAGGATCACATGATTTGCAAAGAATCATTAATTTAAATTATATGGCATTCAATTAGATGAGAAAATTGTAGGGAGCCGAATTGTAGTCCCCTAACCCTAACTATCAATTAATATTGGATGAATATGTGTTATAAGTAAGATTTGTTATAATTTATACAAGTTTTTGAAGTTTAGGATGTTAAGTGCATGTACCCCATAGTTTTGGGTTTTTTTTGTGATTAACTCTAAATAAAATCTATCTCCACAGTGCTTTGATTTTTTTGAACAAAGAGTTATTATTATAAGAAGAGAGCACTTGACATCCACTGGCATTAATGTTTCTCAGCGTATGCAATATTTGATTTCGGCCGAATGATAAATTATCTTTTTCAACCTCTTGTTCTTTGGTAAGGAGAAACAAGAGAACATAAGACCTTCAATAGGCTTTACAAAAATATTATGATCATCACCATATAGTATCAAGGAAGATTTAATGTCTGAAAGAAAAGAAACCACGTAGTGCATGATCCTCTCTATACTTTTTTCTTAAAATGCGATTTATATATCACTTATCATATTAAATTTTTGTGTGGCTGATATAATTATATAGGCATCTAATAATTTGATTGGTGCAACTAAATTTTTCTGGAAATATCTGTACAGAGCACAAAAGAATATCCACCATTGAATCAAACTCAGAAAGCTAGATGAACATTGACAGGTTACAGATAGTTACTTCCGGGCACATGGCCGGTCCAAATTTGGAAAAAATGGAAATGGAATTCATTTTCCATAGTCCTTCAAACAATTAACAATGAAGGAACTTGAGTGAGACTTTCTAACTCTTCTATCAATCAAACTTTACACAAACAAAAACAAAAGAGGCAACAAATCTGAAGATGTCTTGATCTCTCAACTATGAAATTTTACACAAGAGAGAGAGGGTGACAAAAACAAAAAAGAAGATTAATCTTAAGATAATTCCACCATTGAATTTCTAAAATCCTATTCATTTATTTTAAAATGAATTAATTAACTTTTTTGAAAAAATGAATTAAATTTTTCCGCATAATCTATTTAGATTATTGTTCATATGGAAAAATTTAATCCATTTATTTCAAAATGGATGAATAAGATTTTACGATGGAATTACCCTAAAAACTATTGAGGATCGAAGAAAAAAAAAAGCATTTCAGGATAGAAGCCAAGCAACCATAGCATCATGTGTATCAGAATCTATCTCTGACAAATTGTAACTATCCCCTTCCCAATTATCACTTTCCCATAACGAAGATAACATTTTCTCTTTTTCATCCCAGATTTCATTCCCTCTTTCAACTCCATCATCAAAACCTGAAGTTATTGAAGAGCATGAATACCACTCCCCACTATCTCCATTTGAACTAAACTGACCACTCTCCTGCAAGTCCTCATAAGTTGCTACCATTTTGTCTGCACACATAAATCCACTGTCATTCCCATCATTAAAACCAATGATATCATAACCTCCTCTTCCCTCAGTCACAGCCAAAACCCCATCTGGATCCAGCAAATCGTTGTCCACTATGTCATTAAACACACCACCATCAATTCCTTCCTGATCATGAATATATGGTACTAAAGTTTCAGTCTTTTTCTCACCACTAGCATACAACCTTTGGTTCTCACATTTCCATGCCTCATCAGAACGTAGAACCAGGCTTTCTCTCTCATTATCATTAACCTTTGGATCCAAAACCATGCTATCATTTATGGTAGTACTTGAAAAGTTCTCTTGCTCCAAATCTGGTGTGGGAAGCAATGAGACTTCTTCAATATTTGGAGTAAGAGGACTATCTTTAGGTTTAATCTTTGGAACATCTTTTTGGATGTAGTAGGTCTTGTTCTTTTTCATGGCCCATCGGCTAGTTCTACCGCCTTTTCGCTTTGGAGGAATGTCTGCCTTGGATGAGTCCATGACCATTGGTAGGGTTTCACTGGAAGACCTCCTGAAACTGTGAATTTTTCTACTCAAGTGAGAGTTCCAGTAATTCTTTATTTCATTGTCTGTTCTTCCAGGCAAGTGACTAGCTATTAGAGACCATCTGCATTTAGAAAAGAAATTATCTTTATAAAAGGGAGACCACTGCAATTCATCCGTGAAGTAACAAAAAATAACAGTTGTTTTTCAGTAATAAATAAGAGTCCTAAACATGAAAAAGAATAGTAGACTTAAAAAGTTGGCATTATTTTCCTCAAAAACTTTATAACTCAACTAGAATGTTTCTAACAAAAATATTTAGAGTTCAAATCTCTACTTTCCTGTTGTAACTATTAGATGTATCCAAAATAAAAAATAAAACACAGATTATTGTAACCCAATACTCTATTTTATTTCCCTTTCCTATCAAAACAAAAGAAACATCTTAACCAAAAAACTCTTCACGAATCAAAGCATAGTTTTAAAATCATGTTCAACAATGGTTTGGTCTATTTGAATAGAAATATTCAAAAGGAAATTTTGGTTTTACAATCTGTGTTCTTAAAACCATGTGAATCAATTTATATACTAACAATTATTAATTCTTCAAATCTAAAGGATAAATTATTAAGAAATTTAATTCTAAGTTATTTAATAAGTGAAACTGAAGGCTTTTTAGCTAAGTACATTTTAATGTATCAAGTAGACAAGTACTTCATTTTACAAAAGATAATTTCCATTCACTTACGTAACGTTTGGTAACTATATCGAATTTAGATTTTTTACTTTTGGTAGTATATTTTTCTTAAACATAGCATTTGGTATTGTGTTGAAATTCTTACTAAAAATTTATTATGTCAATAGAAACTTCTCTTTTACCAATACCATTCCCACTCTCTCATCCAAATTCATCACTCCAAACCACTTCTTTCTTTTACCTCAAAGTTAAAACCCATATCTAAACCATTCCATTATGCTCATTACCAACAAAAATACCCATCTTTTGCTCCTAAACCAAGTCAAAAAATTTCAAGAAAATATTGGCTTTTGTATTTAAGAGAAATTTGGATTTAGGGGTTTGCGTGTGGGGGATGATGGTGTTGCTGTTGAGGATGAAGAAGTTATGAAAGAGGCTTGAGGTGAGAGTACTATACCTGGTTCAAGTACTCAGCCATAGAGAGGAAGAAGAAAGAAAATGAGAGAGAGAGATAGAGTAATAATTGGTTTAAAAGAAGAGAAGTGTTACGTCCACAATCTCATAGGTGAATGGTAATTATAGGTTCAAATTTAAACCTAATACTAAGATTACTTTTTTGATCCAACAATAACAACCAATAACAACTTCCCACTTGGGATTTGTTGTAAAAATGTTGTGAAAATGTTGTAGACATATCATTTCTCTTAAAAGAATAAGTGATAATTAATGAATTTTTTGAAACTGAGAATGAGAATAGAGAAAAAATTCAAAAACTATAATGGGATCCAATAAATTTTTTATTGTTGAATGAGAATGGGAATGTGAATACAATTGGTTTAAAAGAATGAGAGATGATTCATGAATATAATATACTAGAAGGTGGAGTTAACAATCACAGCAAAAAGGGGATAATATACTCTCAAGTTCAAAAATTCTACACGGAGTTTTTTATATCTCTCCTCTCTCATCATTTTTTTCATAAATATTAAATTGGATTATTTTAGAAGTTATTAATAATCATTTATTGAAATTTTATTTCTTTGTGAAAGTAATTATTCTATCATTTAAAAAAAATGTGATAAGATTATAATATAGGGTGCAAATTGTAAATAAAAGATTTTGCAATGAATCCTTTTTGAATTCAAACTCTATATTCTCCGAACATAATTTCCCCCAAACTAGTTTAGAGAAATCTCGTTCGACCCATATGTGATAATTGATAAAATTATTTACCTGTATTACATATTTACACAAGTCACACTAGGTGACATGACTAAAAGTAAATGTTGATTTTATCGCTAATCACATAGTGGGTAGATTTGAGGAATTTTCACCTAAACCAAATTAGAGGTAAATTTTTCATTAAAAAAAATTTTTTTGAGGTAATTTTTTTAATATTCTTATGCTTGGAATTATGTGAGATGCATTATAGAGTTCAAACGTAAGTCCTGGCCTCAGTCAATTAGTCGATTTCCACTTCTTTCGGGACCAAAACTGCAAGAGCTGACAAAGACTTACAATTTTTGGAAGGAAGGATGTAGAAGAGGAAATTACTGACGGAAAATTAGGCAGAAAGAAACAAAAAAAGTTTCCAACCCCATCAAAAGAGAGAGGGAAGAAGAGGACAACAAATTATGTCAAAAACAAAAAGTAAACCATCATTGGTGGATACCATTAATGAGGACGTTAAGAAAGAGGGAGAGAGAAATTCTAGAATTTGTGTTCACTTGGTTTGGTGATGGAGAAGAAAAATGAACAAGCTAGCTAGATTGCTGCACTAACCTATTCCCCATAGAAGAATGTAACTTTATGATGGTTTCCTCTTCCTCACTAGAAATGTTTCCTCTCTTCAAGTCAGATCTCAAGTAGTTAATCCATCTCAACCTGCAGCTCTTCCCACACCTCAGTAACCCTTCAAAATCCCACAACAAAAACCATGGAAAACAAAAAAACACAAATGTCAAAACCATGATCATATATCATATGACACAAATCAAAGAAGTAATTATATAACTTGCATTATATTATATGTATATAAATATATATACCCGCATTCTTTGGCAATGACCTCCATGACCCTTCTCCATTAGCTTGAATATACTTGATTAGAATCTCATCCTCCTCAGAAGTCCACCTACCTTTCTTCAACCCAACTTTGTCACAGCATGGAGCCCTTCCCATTCCGCTATACAAAGAAAGTCATGAACTACAGTTGACTAAAACTTGTATTATTATTATTATTATTTTTTTTTTTTTGTATGCACGTACATGTCATTAGAGAACAAAAGCTGAAAATTTGTGACTCTTATTTATAGAGAGAAAGGGTATAGCCACGTAGGTGTGGGGCCAGTGATTGAGATAATTAAATCTGTGGTGTGAGAAAGTGCCACGAGGGCTGTGTATGAAAGCCACACTCGTGGCTTCTGTATCGTCGTGAAACTCGTGACGGGGCTTCACTCTCCCACGTTGATGCTCCTATAGCTAGTATGAATACATGCATTTGTAATCGCCTCTACGATTGTTCTTCCAAATCTTTGCCACTTGCGTTTATGATCCCATCTACCCATTGAAATTGCTTTCAAAGAATGTACCTGCACTACCGGGGACCATATTTACTCGTGTCAAAACCACAAAACCTTCAATTACCTTAAATGGGAAGTACTTATTCAGTTCTCATCTTATAAATAAATGAATAAATAAAATAAAAAACTTTCCTGTTTTTTTCTTGGCAAGATGGGGAAGTGAGAGATATAAAAGGAAAATGGGAGGAGAGAAGAATGGAAAATTATTAAGTATTCTCATAGTAGTGATATGGTGTTTTCTTTCTTTCACATTTAATGATGAGTCTTACTAATTAAATTAAGTAATTGTTAGGTACTTTCAGAGCACGGTAATTTGATACTCATTCTTCTTATATTCATGATAGATTCCACTAATTAAATTTATGATGTAGTTTACAATAAATGTGAGAAAAGAGAGTACTATTTCAATACTTAATAATTACTAATTACTTGAGAAGAAGAGCAAATGAAAGAGAAGGAAAAATTATTGTCCCACATATTGTTGAACAGGGCTTCATTGAATTCATAGTCTTTTGTAAAAAAAAAAACTCAAATTTATTGTGTACCAAGCAAGCTGATTATAATAACAATTAGGTTTTACTTGAAATCATGAAAAAACCATAAGGCCAAAAGTCAAAACATATTTTCAATAAAGTTTGTTTTAAAATAGATACTTTTTTTTTCTTTCAATTTCGAGTGTTTGGTTCAATTAAAAATTCTAGTCAATTTAAAAATATTTTCTGGTTGATTGTCAAATTTTGGCTCATATGGAGTGTAAAATGTTTTAGGCTTGGACTCAACTTAAAACAATTTCAAATTCTTCTCGCAACACAGTCCAGCCCCCACCCCAACCTCCCCAGTCCCCACCCTAAACTCGTAAGAAACTCTCCCACATATTGCCACCTTCAAAGATCGTGATTGACAATGGCGGCAAGATTGAACAACCATGACTTCTCTCTCTCATGCATTTTTTTCTATTAGATTTTCAGTGGATATTTCTTTTATTTTGTGAAATCATAATAAATTGTGGTATTGTGGCTTTTATTTTTATTTTATTTATAAAAGTATTGTGGTTTTGTTGGTATTATGAATTTATGTATATTTTATGGGATTATACTATTATTATGGTGTATTTTGTGTTCATAAACATTTTTATTTTTCATAAGCCAAACACCTGAAGATGTTTCTTAGAGCATTTGTAAGAATGCAATCAAATACTTCTCAAAAAAAAAATGGCTAATTTTAATGTCGAAACAAACACGGCCTAAGTTGAAATCATGTTTTGAAAATATAAATTCAAAATAACCAAGCATATTTTAATTAGTTTTGAATTTATAGCATGTATTGCAAATAATTTTACTATGATAACAATTTTTTTAAAACAAAAACTAAGAATTATACTGCCTACCAAGCCATCTGAATGTAATAAATAGTTTTTTTTTTTTTTTTCCATTTTTTCCTGCTAGTGCTAACTTAATCTAAAATC
This sequence comes from Quercus ilex subsp. ballota, assembly GCA_032727855.1. Classification (NCBI taxonomy): domain Eukaryota; kingdom Viridiplantae; phylum Streptophyta; class Magnoliopsida; order Fagales; family Fagaceae; genus Quercus; species Quercus ilex. The sequence continues at coordinate 31,595,349 of CM064919.1, forward strand.
AACTCAAATTATTAATAGGAGGTGAAACATGAACGCAAAAGAAAGAAACCCCTGACATTAAGTAGAAAGGAGATTTCATGAAAAATGAGGACCGATTGAGTTTGGCATTAATGGTCCACTTAATTATTGGTGTTGCAGGTGAGTCCAAACCTAACAATTTGTCCTGCATTTTTTACTTCATATGATTTTAAGTCCTATATCCAATGCAATTAATTTTATGTTGCGTTGTTTTGCCAACATGTACACACATAGCATGAAGAAGAAAGAAATTAAGGCGATATTTTTATTTTTCATAAGCCAAACACCTGAAGATGTTTCTTAGAGCATTTGTAAGAATGCAATCAAATACTTCTCAAAAAAAAATTGGCTAATTTTAATGTCGAAACAAACACGGCCTAAGTTGAAATCATGTTTTGAAAATATAAATTCAAAATAACCAAGCATATTTTAAGTAGTTTTGAATTCATAGCATGTATTGCAAATAATTTTACTATGATAACAATTTTTTTTAAACAAAAACTAAGAATTATACTGCCTACCAAGCCATCTGAATGTAATAAATAGTTTTGTTTTTCCATTTTTTCCTGCTAGTGCTAACTTAATCTAAAATCAACTCAAATTATTAATCGGAGGTGAAACATGAACGCAAAAGAAAGAAACCCTTGACATTAAATAGAAAGGAGATTTCATGAAAAATGAGGACCGATTGAGTTTGGCATTAATGGTCCACTTAATTATTGGTGTTGCAGGTGAGTCCAAACCTAGCAATTTGTCCGGCATTTTTTACTTCATATGATTTTAACCCTATATCCAATGCAATTAATTTTATGTTGCGTTGTTTTGCCAACATGTACACACATAGCATGAAGAAGAAAGAAATTAAGGCGATCAGCATAAAACATGAAAGCATATTTATAGTTGTTTTCTGCGTATTTGCTTCTGTTGTTAGCTAGCCTTAGCCCATATTTGACACTGATTTTCACGACGGTTAAGTCAACTTTGTAATTTGTATGCTTGCTAAATTCTCTTAAGTCGATATCAGGGATGGTGGTGTACACTGGTACTAACTTTTGTTTTTTTGAGGATGTAAACTGGTACTAGCTAATTAAGTAGCAAGAGACCGCGTCCGCAGCCCAAAACAAAAAAAAAATAATTAGCGAGAGTCCAAGGGGGCTCATGAATCATGGCTTCCCCTAAAATTCTATTTATATATATATATATGTGTGTGTGTGTGTATAGACACACACACGTGCGCGCATAAACAATAACAAAATGTTTGTTAAGTGTTTGGCATTTTAGAAATATATGTTCAAATAATTGTGTGTTGTTTAGTTACTTTTGGCTGATTGCTGTTTAATTGGGAACTAAAATTTAAAGTTTAGAACTTTAAGATTTAGTTTTATTTTGATGATGTGCTCCGATAGCACCTTGATGCCTTTGGGTGTTTTTTTTTTTAAAAAAAATCAAAATTATTATGAGTTTTTTGGTTTTTTAATTCATAGAATATTGAAAATATGAGATAAAATCATAAAAATAATGATCTTTATTTAATTTGTAATTTATGAGAAGACTAACTACGATATTTAATCTTTTGAAAAGAATAAAACACAAATACGACCTAAGAAACAATTATTTTTTAGATACTTTATTACGGAAAATGCTAGATATACAAATTTTTTAAGAAAAACTTTTATAAATTGTTGATGTGGTGAGTGATTATTGGTAATAAAAAAGTGATAATATTGGTAGATCCAAATGAGAACCAATAAGAAGTTGATCACAACAACATGTTTGTAACAAGGGAGTCAATACCGTACCGGAGGCTGTACCGGTTTGGCCAGCGGTACGATATATTTCGGATACCGTTCAATACCGGTGTACCGTTTCGGGTTTACCGCTATTTTTTATATTTATAAATAAATAAATAAATATATATATATATATATGTATGTATGTATGTATGTATGCGTGTGTGTGTGTGTGTATATATATTATAATAAATATAAAAGTTTACCATAAAACATTTCCTCAATTCAAAACTAATTATTCATGGTTTTAGACTTTAGTATCAATTAAAAGAAAAAAAAAACACAATATAAAAAATAGAAAGCTTAAAAGTTACCATTGCATACTGAGAAAATAAATAATACTAATAAGTTAATGCAAATAAGTTACCATTCTACCCTAACAAAAATTCAAAAATTACAAAACTTTAAAAAAAAAAAAAAAAAATTTCTGTACCAGCCGGTATTGCCCGAAATTGGCCGGTACGGCCGGTACATGACCGGTACAGCTGGTATTTTTTTGGGTACGAAACGGGGGGGTTATACGTACCAAATTGCTGGCCGGTACGGTATATTCCGGCCATACCGGCCGGTACGGTACGGAATTGACTCCCCTGATTTATAAAAATATTGTAAAATAGTTTGTAACTGTAGAATTACTCATTTATTAACTTGTGGGAACATTTAATATTAAAATGATATTTTAATAAATTAATTAAATGCTAAGTTGGCAAATTAAATGAGGAATTGTGAGAGTTATAAGTGGTTAATGAGGAGTTAGTATTTTTAGTAATCTCACACTGATAAGGAGAAAGAGTTCTTATTAATTTAAAGTGTGGAGATTAATTAGGCTTAAGTATAATGTAGTAGAAAATGGTTCTAACCCATACGTGTGGGGAAGATGAGAGGGCTTAAATCTTATTAAAGAAAACAAGATTTATGTGTCTTAGTCCAATTGTAATGTAATATTCGAGAAATAATTGTTGTAATTTTTTATATTTCTCTTGTAATTTTCTTTATTTTCAGAAACAATACGAAATATATAGGTACGTATGACTTGTTCAAGAGTACTTCGGCTTTAAAAATAAAAATAAAAACTACATGCATTCATTTCGTTTGGTAAAGCAGAGATCTTCAGTTTTTTGACCAAATTAATGTTCATTTTTATTTATTTATTTTTTAATCCGGGATGAATGAAATTTAGGTGGGATTACTTTTCAAAGTAGCTGAATTTCATTTACTTATAAAAATCTCTAATTATACTAGATCCCAAGCTAGTTTTATGCCTTCATAATTCCAAGTAACTAGATTCCAAAACTAAAACAATACGCAGGTAGGTACGGGGCATTGTTTTCTTCGTTAACTTTATATCCTCTTTCCTATCAATCCTACATAACATATATACGCGCGAATGAGAAACACTATATATCCTAGCTATGAAGTAGATGAAGATGAGCTATCAATCCTACATAACATATATACGTGCGAATAAGAAACACTATTTTTATGAGTTTGGATACTGCGTTTGTGCGTTTGCTTAATTTGCGTTTTTCTCTTCTTTTTTTTTTTTTTTTTGTTTTCACGTGTTTCAGGGAGTAAACTTCATTGTTTACTGCTACTGTTCATGAACAGTAGTCGCATTATTTGACTTTTCAACTATGAACAGTGCACCCATGCACTGTTCATGGGTCCCACAAATTTTAATTTTCAGAAACTTTTTCATTAAAAATGAGTCACACGGCACTATTCACACATTTAAAAATTATTTTGTTACAGTGTTTTCAGTTTTCAGTTTTAGCAAAATAAGTTCTATTTAAACGAACCCAGTCTAGCTATGAAGTAGATGAAGATGAGCTTAAACTTAAGGGTCCATTTGGTTGGGGAGATGGAAAATGGTGGGAGAATATAAAAGATTTAATTTTCTCTAATGTGTGTTTGGTTGGAAGGATGAAAAAATTGAGAGATGAAAAATTCATTTGTTTAGTTGAGGAGAAAAGTGGGAGGATAGAAAATGTAATTTATGTAAATCTACTCTTATACCCTTATTACATAATATGTAAGAAATAATTTATATTATACTTATTAAATAATTAAAATATTACTTATTATTAATTAAAATTATTAAAATAATATTTTAAAAAAAATTACACATCATACATATTATATTACATTATTTTTACTTGTTATTATATTATATTATATTTTATATATATATATATATATATATAAAAAATATGTGTGTAAGAAAAAAAAAAAGCTGAACACATTATAAAGAGAGAAAAAGACAAAAAGGAAAAAAAAGAAACAAACAGCAGGCATTGGTTATGTTTGGTAACCCTTTTTTTTTTTTTTTCTATTTTCAAAAACTTGTTTTTAGAAATATAAAGAAAATACAATTTTTGTGTATTTTTGAAATAAAAAACATGTTTGGTTAGCTGAAATTAAAAATATAGTTTTTGAAAATAAAAAATAAAAAATGCTAAAATATGTTGTTACTTGGATTTGAACTTTAATGCTAACTCATTAAATGAGATAGATTCATTAAATTAAATGTGTGTTTTCATTGACTTTTGAAAATTAGAAACTAAAGAAACTGAAAACAGCATTTTGCATATTTTCAGTTTTCTTCACAAATTGAGTTTTGAAAACAATTTTTGTTTTCTATCCATTTTAGATTGCCAAACAAGTTTTTTAGTCTCAAAAATAGAAAATTGTTTTTGGAAATAAAAAATAAGAGGAAAAAACAGTTACCAAACATACCATTATATTTTAGGAATTCTTTTAGTTTTTTATTTTTTTTAAATTAGAGTGTTTTACTTTTATTCGAATGAAAAAGAAAAAAATGCTAAATTTTATGAAATAAAAAAAATGAATGTAAAAAAAACAAAAACTTAAATTTTAGGAATTTTCCTTTTAAATTCAAAATAAAATTTATTATTTAATATTTATAATTTTATTTATAAGAAAAATTACCCTTCATTAATAAAAATATTTTCAAACCATATAAAAGTTCATTTCAAATAGCTAAATCTTTTTACGTGTTACACACAGAGAGAGAGAGAGAGTATTGATGACACAAGTCACACAAAACAATGTATCTGTCCGTCTCCTACGATGAAACTATGCGACCATATTCTATTCGTACGTCTCTGATTTTTTTGAAAACCGTACGTCTCTGGATTTATTACGTCATTAGTGACGACATGAATTAGGGACCCAAAAGTGAAAAAAAAAAAAAAGGATGTCATCTCTTAAGACAATGACAAAACAACCTAAATTGAATTAATGCAACCACTTTATTTATTGATGACTAATCGTTGCATGAAATTTACTTTTGATGGTTTCCTTCCACAACTGCCTTATCCTAGAGTGTACTCTAGAATTGTACAACAATGGCAGAGGAATCCCTTGACGTGTCCGCTCCTATTTCCAATGAGAATCTGACACGGCTCTATATTAAATGCAATTATTGTTTGCGGGAGAGACTGAGCCATCTGCATCATGGATAATTTGGTATTAACACTAAAGTTTTCAGATTCTGACAGTTCATTGAACTGTAAAATGGAGAGGTTCAAGGTTTTTGAGGTCGAACCGAGATCGAACCGGAGTCGAACCGTGATGACGTCATAATTAATTTAATAATTAATTAAAGCCTAAATATAGATATTAAATTTATAAAACTAGCAAAATTTACTAATATATCTATCTATGTAAGGGAAATTTAATGATTTTCAAATATATATTTAATAATTAAATAAAAAAGTTAATAAAATAAAATAATAACCATAAAAATATTAAAATTTATGATTAATTTTTGAAGTAAAGTTAAATATCTTTGAAGGATTTTAATTATAATTTTGTTTATTCCTTATAAGAGATGGATAATTTAATTAAGTAGAATAAAATTGTGTTAAATTATTTTTATAAAAAATAAAAAATAAAATAAAAAATTGCTAAGGGGTTGGACCGCACGGTTCTTTATCGGTTCGTACGGTCCAATCCCGGTTTTAGGGGTTCACGGAATTGTCACATATGTCCGGTTCTTTATGCTTAAAAAATCGGTTTTCATCACGGTTCACGATTTTCACGGTCTGACCTCCCGGTCCGGTCCGGTTCTGAGAACTATGATTAACACCACTGTCTTGGGCATTTCACTTCCAGAGAAGAAAACAGTAAAAGTTTGTGAAGTTTTGTTTGTCCATTTTCAACTAAAGAAAAGTAACATGTTATGTTTGGAAAAATGAGACAGTATTTGGTACATGCACTTGAAAATTAAAAATTGTTATTTGAAAATATGTGTGGGTAAAAAAGTGTGTAGAAATACTTGTAATATTGTTTAAAAACTGAAAACATGTGTTTGAGTGAGTGTACCAAACGGAGCCAAAACCTTTGTGTGTGTGTGTGTGTGTGTATAGAGAGAGAGAGAGAGAGAGAGAGATGAACCATAAATTTGGTTGAAGCCAATAGTTACAGCTCCTATTAAAAAAATTAATATAATTACATATTGTGAAAATTTAACCCTTAGATTATATGTTTTTTATGTTCTTAATACACATGTCAAATTTCGTACTAATTGGAAACAATTCACTATTCAATCTGTAAACTTATTTTTTTATATATAATTTTAGGCTACAAAAACTTGGAATTTAAACATTTGATTGATTACATAACTATTGAGTTTTGATCATCTGAAAATTTTGCAAATATGAAAGATAGAAGAAGAAAATGTAATCCAATGGTAAATTTTTCAAAATTCATATCCAATAAAAAGATATTGAGTGAAATTGTGACTATTAACTGCAACTAGGTTTATAGATAAATTTCGTACTAGATAGAAATGCGTTCAAATTACACATTTTTAAACTGTAAATTTATAAGAAATCTAACAATTAAAAAAAAACCATTAAATAATTATTACTTTTCACCTCACTTACCAAATTAATAGAATTTTTTTCTCTCCATTTATTGCTTTCGCATTAAAATCATATCACTTGATCCACAAATCTAAAATGACATTTCTTCAAAAGTTTTCTTCCATACATTATCCTATTAATCTTTCTTCGTTTTAATCTCTTTGTACAATCAGAAGAAAAGAAGTAATATTCCAAGGTTCATTTCATCTACATATGGCAGATATTAATTTGAGAAGAAGTTGAAGTAAGGTTGCTGCAGAATGTTTCTTACTTCTTCCTAAATTAGGGTTTTGAACCAGTTCCAGTTCCAGCTGGGTTTTTAGCTGCAAAATTTGAATTCCCCCGAATCATTACCTAACAAAAGAAAATGTTAACGTTGGAATGTAATAATTTGTTCACTGAGCAAAAGATGATTAAGATACGAAGACATAAATGACTGTTTAACCTACATAACTTCTAGCAGTTGCACTTCCTATCAATTTCTTTCATAAATCATAATCAATGAAGAAATTTTTTTTGACAAAAGCACGCGACCCACCTTATATATAACATGATCATTACTTCATAAATCAAAGGGGCATTAAAAATTACATTAGAGAATCACCGCACACCCTTGGTGCATTAGTCACGTCTCCAGGAGGGAGCTTCACACACATATATACTTAGATTAGATTATAGTAGAATTCTATCTTGTATCCAAAAAAAAAAAAAAAAAACATTAGAGAAAAAGTTTTGTTTTTGCATGTCTCAAAACATGACTAGTAGCCTTTTCCAAATAAAAATAACAAAAATGTTTAAGACATTTAGGTTTTTTTTTTTTTTTTTTTTTTTTTAGAGAGTTTCAACCTATGACGTCCGCTCTTGATGATAACTCTTTATCATCATACCAAGACACCAATCAGTTTGGTGTAGGCGAGAATTGAATCCCAGATCTCTTATACAACCATCAGAGACTTTACCAGTTGAGCTAACTGAAACTCACAAGACATTTAGAGTTTAAATTACATATTTTCGTTGAAATTATCGAATTATTTAAAAAAATTAAAAATAGCGAAAAGGTCTATAAAATCATATTTTACTTTTTTTTTCTAAATAAATACTTTATTGTTCAACCCAAAAGAAAAAAAAAGAAAAAAAGATTGGAGATGAGAATCAGCCCAATCTAGCTAATAATAACTACCTTACCCGTTGGACCAAAAGATGAGCCGAGATATTGCCTCTCCAAAAACAAAAGGTGGTTTTACATTGGTAAAAAATTGAGCAATGAAGCTGACAAATGACCAGTGTTCTTCGGTTTAGAATATCAAACAAAACATGACAATGATTTCCCCATGACAAATACTATCAAATAAAATAGAAAGATTACCTTTTAATTTCTACTTTCCAATTGGCCCCTGGCCTCGGCGGCTCGGCCTCACTTCAAGGTAACCAGATGGTTATTAATAGCCGCAAAGTTTGGTGTGAGTGTAACAACCCAGGTCTTTTAGTTACTAACCAGATTTGTACTACACGCCATGCCAATCCCACATTTTGGTTAACAGTTTTACTAACTCATCAATTTTTACCACAGCTTTAACAACAAATTATGATCAAGTGTTAATGATGAACAATCACTCCAGGGATTTAGATCTTTTAGATTTCCTAGGGTATTTTACCAATAAATTTCCTTAAATTCTAATAATTCTTTTATGATTTAAGAGTTTAGATTATGTCATATCAGCATTTCACTAATAATACTCTTAAAATAATATAATAATGGTGCAAACAAAATAATTAAGATTATTGTTAGTGGAATGATAACATGGCAAAATCTAGACCATTAAATCATTAAAGAATGGTTAAGATTTAAGGAAATCTATTTTGTAGAGTACCCTAGGAAATTTAGAGAATCTGAATCTATCACTTAAGTAAGTTGTTGGTAGAAATTATGGCACAAGTTAGTGTTTTAATATTACTAACAAGCTTTGTTGATAAACTAATCACTATGTAGGCGTTTGGTTCATTGTGATATTACATTACACTGTAATATTATATTAATGTAATCTCAATACAATAATACAAAATTAAATTGTTTAAAAAGGTGATGAGATTAAGGTGATGCGATATATTTAGTAATTTTAAATTATGGTAATGTTAGAAAAAATAAAATAAACCAAATTTTTAATGTTACATCATTGTAATATGCATCACATCAAGGGCACATCATAGCGAATCAAATGCTCCCTATATGTAATGTCAACAAATATGAAAAATATTATGTTCCTAGACTCTTTTTTTTTTTTTTTTTGGTTAATTGTGTTTTCCCATCTATTTATTATTCAATTTTAGTATCCTTTAGTTTAAAAATAATTTTAGTTCCTTGACATTTTCTTCAATTGTCAAATCAGTTACTAAGGTTTATTTTTAAATTTAGTTTCTCATTTGTTTTTATTTTTATTTTTATACAAGATAAAAATTCTACTCTAGCTTGATCTAAGCCTATATGTGTGTGAAACTCCCTCTTAGAGACTTGAGATCCGGCCCTTACCCCTCCCCCCACACTCCATAAGTACTTATATTTGTGGAGTGACCATGGCACCAAGGGTATGCGGTGGTAGTTTCTCATTTGTTAAAATGAGTCAATTTGGTCCTTCTTCCAAATCAATTAGCAAGTGAAGCAATTTAAACCTTTTTTATATATATAAAAAAAATGATACTCATCAAACGCTAGGATAATGGCGCATCTCATGGATGTTTTCATTTAAATTTTAAATACAAATATGTTTAAATAATGTCATTTTCACACAAATTTGAAAGGAATGACTATATTGACTCATTATGGAATGGATACCATATGTTGAAACCTGAAATTTTATCGCATTTATCAAAAAAAAGAAAAAAAGAAGAATAATGCAACTACACCACAATTAAAAGAGCAAACACAATTTGTCATTTTTTTCCCCTAACAATGCGGCCAGCAAATTCATATGGGCTTGGGTTTGTATATTATATGGGAAAGCTAAAATAGTGGAAACTGGAAAGGCCCGCATTTTTGGGCCATGTTCTGTTTGTATTTAGGTCTTGGACCAAATGCAAAATCTGTACCTATTACAAAACGAGACCAAATTACTTTTTTGTTGTCGTTTTTTGGGTTGGAGACATCAATTCTCAAAGGCAAGGTTACGGGGTCCAACAATTCTTGCCCCTATTGTCAAGTTGTCAATCTAATATACATTTGAAGCCCAGTCTTTGTTAGAAAATTATAAGAAATGGTTTGAACGACATTCCTTCAAACTGTTGGGCGGTAATTCTAAAAGTTATCTATGCATAATTTTCATCCCTTGACCCAATCAATAACCATATACTATTGTTAAGATTCCATTTGTTTTGAGTAAAAAAAAAAAAATCGTATATTTTGTGCAATTCAACTTGCTAATCAATGGAAAACCCTTTTTCAATTCCACAAAAAAATTATATTGAAATTGCGATTTGCGACTGTACTCTCTTCCTACCTCCATTATTCTCTTCATGACATTATCATTATCAAAAAAATAAAAATAAAAACCAAATTCCTTATGGGTCATTACCACCTTCTCCACCCCTTCCCACTCCTCTATGCGACTGTCCCAAATTGCTTCTTCACTATTCCATTTTGGAATATTTCAAAATGAAGTTCTCCCTAAAAAGTTGATAAGTATAAACATACCCTTCACTTTAATGTAAAAGTCAACATCCCTCTTTCATGGTGGTTTAAATTAATGAGAGTAGTTTTAAAAATTTATGAGAAATGCTATGTTATAAGGTTTTGTTATGAAAATATTGTAAATGATGTTCTGTTAAAAAGTTAAATTTTCTAAACAAGCATAACAAAATGAGATGGAGGAAGTAGAGTAGAGTATTTTATATGTTATATCTCTCACTATCAATTTCGAAAGAAAAAAAAAAAAGTTTAGCTACAAAACTAGTTGTAGCCTAAGGTTATAATCTTACTCAATAAAATAAATATTAATACATATTTTAAAAATCTAACAGTTGAATTTCATGTTCTTTGTGCTCTTAATAAATGTGACAAATTTTGTGTCAATCGGATATTATTTACTATATGATTTATAAACTATTATTCTATGCATAATTTTAAACTATAAAAATTTGCAATTTAAATAATTTATTAATAACATAACTATTAATTTTTAATTTTCTAAAAATTTTGCAAGTATGGAGGATATAAGAAGAAAATTATCTAATAATAGATTTGTCAAAATTTACGTCTAATAAAAAAATATTGAGTAATGTTTTTATAGCTAAACTTTAAAAAAATCATTTAATAGAAAATGTTGGGCCGAACAATCCAAAGTGGGCGGAATCTGGGTTTGGGCTTTCCCCACCCCATCCCATACGTTCAAAATTCCAACCCACTTGACTCGCAGTCGTAGACTTCATTCGTGCCGTGAATTCCACGTCCATTCTTTCTTTCATTCAGTTCCAGGAAACCACAAACGGAAAAAGGGGCCAGCCACGTGGCCAAAACTCATTGGCAGAAACACCTTTAAGCCCTCCTCTCATTGGCCAGTTTTGGCAAGAACACGTTGCAAATCGTAGTCACTACTAAGCTTAACCCCCAGTCAATTTTTTTTGTTTTTTGATTTTTGAGTTTCAGAGAGTCTTCTGCGATTCCCATTTCCTTGGTCCCCAATTCCATACACACACACAGAGCCAATATTGTTCCTTGCCAAAAGATCTGAAACCATAAAAATCCCTAAACATTAATTAAAATTTTTGTTTGGTCCCTATCTATGGCGCATCGAAGAACAACAAAGCTCTTGTTCCTCCTTTGCTCTCTGTGCTACGCTCTCTCCGCCATTGCAGGGTAATCCTCTCTTTTTTTTTCCTCTTTAAGTAACTACTATGAAATTATATGCAAATGGTTGAAAATAATCTGATTTTGTTGGTTGATTTGGGGATTAGGAAGAGCTACTATGATGTATTGCAAGTGCCACGTGGCGCATCGGACGATCAGATCAAGAGGGCGTATAGGAAGCTAGCGCTCAAGTACCACCCGGACAAGAACCCGGGCAATGAGGAAGCTAATAAGCGATTTGCCGATATTAACAACGGTACTTCTTTTTTAAAAAAATAATTAATGGTCCTAATTGTTTTTTTTTTTTTTTTGTTTAGTGCTTATAATTAATGTATAGTTGATTAATTTAATGAATAGCGTACGAGGTGTTATCGGATAGCGAGAAGAGGAATATATATGATAGGTATGGAGAAGATGGACTGAAACAACACGCAGCTAGTGGTGGAGGCAGAGGTGGTGGAATGAATATGCAAGACATTTTTAGCCAGTAAGTCTTGTTGAACTTATTGTTTGAATCTTTGATGCATGAAAAGCTTTGAGTTTGTGAGCGTTACATTGTTATAGTACAAAGTAGTTGCATTGGAAGATTGTCCTTAAAGAATGAAAATTTCCCAAAATAAAAACAAAGGACTTGGAAAGTGTCATTTTTCAAAAAATTAAGCAAAACAATGGTATTCATGAAATTGTGGACAAGGATCATGGCAGGAGATTGATGCTGTAGTGTAGTGTATTAATATGCTAAAAAAAAGAAATGGGACTTCAATGGTTATTGTTGGCTAGTATTTGATAGAAATACACATGAAAGAAATTAAGAAATGAATGAATTCAACTAGCGCTTACTTCCTCCTTTAAAAATGGAGTGGAGGCTGAGGTCGGTCATGGAGATTAATGTATCTCTTTTTTAAAGATATGCCAAGTCAGTCATGTAACAAGCCAAGAAGTGAGTACCATGTGGGAAGCTTGAGGGACCAACTCTGTTTGAGAAGTATAAAATTGAATCACATCACATTGCATTCACTAATTGGCTTGTTATATGGCTGACTTGTTATGTCTGTCGTAAGATATACTTTCTCAAGGTCGTGGGTTCGAGACCCATTGGGGGTGTGTAATCTTACGAATAAAAAAAAAAATGGAAGAATAATTAGACATGAAAGAATGACCCTCATAGATCCCCATTGGCATCACATGATCCAAGAGTTACTACATTGTTCATTTTTGTTGTTCACTTATATGAGGAAGCTGTTATTGCACATGTAAAAAGGGTTTTCGTGGTTTTGAATTTACATTTACAATGTAGTGAACAATCTGAATTGGGTAAGCAGATTGCTTTTCTTTGTTGTTTTAGTGAGGTCCTGTTTATCTTTTGTAGCCTGCGTGGCTGTGTCCACAATGTGCCTGTCTCTTTACTAAAGACTTGAAATTTTCTTCTAGGTTTTTTGGTGGAGGCCAAATGGAAGAGGAAGAGAGAATTGTGAAAGGCGATGATGTGATTGTTGAACTCGATGCAAGTTTGGAAGATCTGTATCTGGGAGGTTCAGTGAAGGTATGATCATGTCTAGACGTGTAATTTGAGGACATGCTTGCCTTTTTTTTTTAAAGAAAAGGAAATATTTTGTTACATGGGCAATATTTCTAGGAATAGCAGGAAATTCTAAATGGAAATCATTGAAGTACTAATTACTTTCCATTCTTGTCCTATCTGAGAAAATTAAAATGGAAATAATTGAACTATAGTCTGCCCCAATAATCAAGTACTTCATTTTTCTGCTGAGCTGTAGTTTAGTACCTATATTGTTTTGTCTAATTTCATATCTGCTAGCTGATGGAGAAAATAGAATAACATGCATGTGTTCTGAGTCTTCTTACTAAGCTTCTATCAACAGTACAACCAAATAATGATATTTTAATTGGTTAGATGATTGCTTTCTTCTTTATGTGACCTTTGCGTGGGATTATCAGGTTTGGAGAGAGAAAAACATTTTAAAGCCTGCCCCGGGCAAGAGACGCTGTAACTGTAGAAATGAGGTTTATCACAAGCAGATTGGTCCAGGGATGTTCCAACAGATGACAGAGCAGGTATATAATGCCATTGATTCCCTTTTTTCTTTTTCTTTTTTGGTGGTGGAGGATGCCTTTGTGTAGCTTCAAATTATAGTCCATACACTGCAGTGGCATGATCAGTTGTGCTATTTGATTCCGTTTCCACCTCTTTGTTGACCAATATCTCTTGGATGCTATTCCTATTTTATTACATGTTTCACATGCCCTTTCAGGTCTGTGAACAGTGCCCAAATGTCAAATATGAACGGGAGGGATACTTCGTCACTGTTGATATTGAGAAAGGGATGCAGGATGGGCAAGTAAGCTTTTTATATTTCATAGTGGATATTGTGTTCTTTTTTTGTGACATAACAGTGTTATACTTATCCTCTTCTTGTTTTCATGTATATGCCTTTATCTTGCCAAAGACTGAATCCCATATTTTTGTGATTGTGGACATGTTTCACATCATTATGTTTGAATTGAAAGAATCAGTCAAAAGCAGGGTGCCTTTGCCCTTTAACCTATCAAGGTGTTTCAGTACTGTAGTGATGTAAAGGTTCTTCTTTATTTCAAAAAGAAAAGGGAAACTGGGGTGGGGTGGGGTAGTGGGGGTGTGTGGGGAACTCAATTGCCATCTGGAGTAGAGAATATTTGCTGTATAAGGGTGCACTCAATGGGAAATATTTGTAAATGTAATATTTCTTGGTTTTCAGAATAATAATTATATGCTTTTCACAGGAGGTTGTATTTTATGAAGATGGTGAGCCTATAATAGATGGAGAAGCTGGAGATTTAAAGGTTAGTTCTTTAACATTGGTTTAGTGATTGGTCTTCTGGATCTACTATCTACTGACAATAAACACCACGTTTTGGGCAGTTTCGTATCCGCACAGCACCCCATGATCGGTTCAGACGGGAAGGCAATGACTTGCACATTACTATCACTATTACACTGGTAATGAGCACTAAATTTAAGTTCTGTGCATATTAATAGTTCTAGTTATGGGTTCATTTTGCTCTTAATACTCGTGGTGGAAATTGGGTCAACATGTTAAGGTTTGAGCTTTTTCTTGATATATGATAATTAAAAAAGCAGCATAAGGGACACAAAGTGGTAGTTATGGAAGAGAAATACCCAACAAGCAAAAACTAGCATCTAAAGCTCAAGACAAAGAAAAACAAATTCAAAAAAGAGTAGTAGTAGCCACTGTTCAATCATAAAAAGATCTCAAGAACAAAAGATAATATTTCAGATTGGAGTGTTGGACCATAGATGAAAGGAAGCAAAAAAAAAGGGGGAGAGGAGGGGTGGGGGAGATGTTCTGTTAGGCTTGCTGAGCCAAGAGAACACAAATGTTGCAAGTAGATTTTAGAGGAACTCTGATATGAGTTCTAGGAATTTTTTTGCCTTTTACAATATGTTTGGGAATTTTTTAAAAGAATGGAATGGATAATTCAAAAAAATAAAAAGAATGTAACATGGTGTATTTTTTTCTAGAGTGATTGGGAGTTTATAAAAGGAGGAAAGAACAGGGAATTTTTTTTTTTTTAGTTTTCTCTTGCAGTCGTTCCATTTCTTCCTTTTAAACTTCCATAAAGGAGAGAATTGATGCAATATTCTTAAAAAATGTCTTTCAATCCATTCCATTCATTTCTCTCTTCCCAGACGGATGAGGTTTATAGCTAGTCTAAGCAAATATCAGACATTTGTATACGCATTTCAATTTTCATATTCTCTTCAACTTTATCCTCTTGAAACCAAAGTGCTTGTTTTCATGTGGTGTTGATTTTCTGAACCCTCTCCAGGTTCAAGCTTTGGTTGGTTTTGAGAAGACAGTCAAACATCTTGATGACCGTTTGGTGGACATCGGCTCAAAGGTAAGGAAATATCCTCTAGCTTTGTTTTGTATCGCTAAGATCGGTGGCTGACTGGGTGAAAGAAATTATTAGGAGAAACTTAACTGACATCACTGTCTTGACTTCACAGGGAATTACTAAGCCAAAGGAAGTGAGAAAGTTCAAAGGGGAGGGGATGCCATTGCATTTTAGCACAAAGAAAGGGGATCTTTATGTCCAATTTGAGGTTCTATTCCCAACCTCTCTAACAGAGGACCAGAAGACACAGATTAAGGCAGTTCTTGGTTAGGGTATAGGTGAAATGTTTTTGTTTGGGTTTGAAAATGTACCCATTGTAACATGAGGATGTTCTTATAGAGAATTCAACGAACCCTGAGGTTTCTCCTTTTCTTTTTTTAACTCTCTCTCACTCTCTCTCTCTTCATTTAAGTAGTATTTTTCTAAGGTGTTTTAGCTGTAATCATTTTGTAGCCACTTGGATAATATTTTTTCCTCATTGGCGGTCTAGTTTCTCCCATGTTTAAGGAGAACTACAATAGAAATTGAAGAGTATTAAATTTACTGATAAATATTTCATATTTATTAAATTTGGTTCTCTTTTGCAAATATAGATACAAATGCTGGGAGTCATTAATCATTATACACCCTTTTTTTTTATTTTTTTTAGTAATGTTACATTCACAACAAATTTTAGATGACAAATTAATGCTAGTTCTAATCTAAATTTACCATTAAAATTACTTCTTTGCTCACTACTAAAAGCCATTGGTTTTGGTGGTTTGTGTTTAAAAACTTTTACATGTCACATCAATCAGCTAAAAATATTTTACTTTACCAAATTTTGATAGAGACATTGAGAAAACTTAAGACAAAATGGAAAAATACTAGTTCTGTCGGTGTAATGGAGAATAGGGATTCATTGAACAGTGCAATTTAGGGGCGGTGCCACCTTAAGGCGTTCCAGGACCACGCTAACTTGATTTTTTTTTTTTTTTAATATATATAATAATTTAAAATTTTGTATTAGTCTACCCTTCAAAAAATATTTGGAAACACCCTCAAATTTTTTTATGCCAATAAAATTAAATTTTGCTTCATAATTTGTTTTACATTCAGTGGATGAATAATTGCATGGCTGTGTACGTTGAAAGAGATAGCTTATAGTATTAATAATGAGATTATTATGCACCGATTTCAAAATATGAAAACTCGTAAAAGGCAATTATAAACTTTATGTATTTGCGTGTTTTTTTTATTGTTGTTGTCAATATATGAATTTCTCTTTTTATTAGATTATATAATTTATGTTTTTTAAATAACATCTTGAGAAAAATTCCAAGAGCCGCCGCTGCTGCTGCAGTTGGAAACAAGACAATTGTTCAATGGTATCTGCTTAGCCTAAATGCATTAGAAGGGTCTTAACAACAGTTTCTTATTTACACCACCACCAAGTTACAACAGGTATGCATCAGTTCTAGCAAGGAAAGAAAAAAAGCATGCATCACTGCTAGCCCAAAATATACATATATATGCCTCAATACAAAAGTAACAACAAATGTTAGCTGATCGAAACACTGGCATACTACTCTATCTAGTATCTACGCTAGTTTTCTTCATCTGCCTCAAAAACCTTCCTCAGCTTCTCTTCATCTGATTCAAAAACCTTTCTTGCTTGTTTCAGCTCCTCGTTCATAGACAGCAACTCTGTACAGCGGTTAAGTTTTGGCAAATCCTGCAGGATCGAAGTGCAACATTGGCATTTGTTTACTATTTACTAACCAATAAAAAACAAATGTAGAGCAAGAAAAATAGAAAATGTTGCAGCAGTGTATATCCCGCATCTATAAAGAAAAGGCAAAAAAAAGGTTCAGAAAACAAAGTCAGAGGATATCGTTGAGAATTTTCACCAAATGCCATTTTAATTTCTAGCTAAAGAAAAGAGATAAATGGGGTGGAGGATGAAGTTAACTAAAGCTTTTCGCCTTAAATAGTACTAAAATGGAAAAAGGAGAGTAAAAGTGTTGTCGTGTAGGTTCTTTCTAAACACACAAAAGGAAATAAGATTTTAAAGTGTATGGGTGCTATTAGCCAAGGCACACAATGTGAAAAGTGTGTTGTACTATAAACATGATAGTAAAGTGAGCTTGCAAGATAGTATGCCTTGAAAACAAAGGTAACCATAAAGAACTTCGAGGTCAGTGATTTATATTTTTTTAAAGTAGCTTCTAGGTCAGAGAAATGAAGTTTTTTGGTGAAAATGGTAACTAGTTGAGGAACCTTGCGTATCAGATACAGGAAATCTTCAACTGATATCTTTCCCCTCTTTGATCCAATATCTTGGGCTTTATGCACCTGCAGAAATGTTAAAGATGTTGACATAAACCTACCATGAGTGTCATCATACTTGAGAGTAAATAGGGAGTACCAAAAGAAATACTTACCAAATCTGTGATATACTCCACAACAATGTCCTCCATAAGTGCCACACTTTCTGGAAGCGGCTGTAATGCAATAAAAAATATACAAAACCACTTATAAATTGAATACTATAAATCATCACACTTTTCATTCTTTGTAATCAAAGAGTTTCATGTCAATAATATTGCACGTAATACATAAGACATTTTGTTTATTTTATTTATTGCAGTTAGTAAAAACAAGAAGAGGTTGGCACCTAAAACGGGAAAAGGTAGGGAACCTTTTTGTTCAATGAGGCATAGATAACAATAGCAGAACACCTTCAATAATCAAGTAGTGCAGGAATGAGGTGGATGCAATTGCATATAAAGCCTAATGCGGACGAGTTCGCGTAGGCCTTGTCTGGTGGTTTTAGCTCGTTGTGGACCCAATAACACACAAGACACTGCTAAAAGCTTTGCTACAGGTACAAAATGTGGTGAATCATGCAGATTTTGCTTTCAATCACATATGTAAACCTCCAAAAAATGTAAAAGCCAGTTTCTTTATCTTCCCTTATATAATTTCAACTATGCTATTAATATATATTATCATGATTCTTGCCATTTGTCGTGGGAGTCTGCTTCCCAAAATCCAAAGGCCAACTCTAAGCATATCAATATCTTAGTGAAAAATGTAACCGTAGCAATTAAAATCAACCTCCGAGATGCTTCTGTGGGGTAATTTATAAGAAGTTTTGAAAAGTACTGGGTTTACACAAATGGATAAACTGATCATAATTTGAGCTAATGTAAATCGAGTTCTTTTTCTTAACTTGAGAATTAATATGCCTAAGACCAGTTTACAACAATCACCACTGCTAATGACAAATATGGCACTTCACTTCCATTATGATGTAGGCATCTTCACATATAAAACATTTGCATTTGTAACCAAATCCAAGAGTGCATTCCCAAACCCAAAATCTTAAATAAATTATTCCACCCACATCACATTCAAAAAATCGCAGCAACAGCCAGATTACCAGTGTTGTTATAGTCCAAAAGCACAAAACATATACAATTAAACAGCACAACTTACATTAGGATCATCTCCAAAACCATACATCATATGCTGCACTGTAAAACCCAAAAAAGAATAACAATAAGGTCATAAAATAAAACTGTGCAGTAAACCCAACAAAGCAAACCCATTTTAAATACTCACACTCTTTCTGAAAGACTCCTCGTTTGCGCTTAAATGAAGTTTCTGAGGACTGCGACGACCCAGCCCTCGATTTTGAGGAGGGTGCTGCAGAATTAGTGTTCATCTGTCACAACAATCAAATATCATTATAATCTGCAATTAAGCACAATAATTTTATTTTATTTATTATTAATTTTAAGTGATTGACATGAAATATAATACTTCATAGAAATTTCATATGCCTTTAAATCACCAATTATCAAGCAAAGTTTCATTCAGGAATGGAGTTAGTGAGTTAGTCCATATAATACAATTATTTTATAATTCTTTATTAGAGTTTTAACCCTATGCAAAAAATCAAGCTGATACTGTGTAACTTAGTTGGCTTTTTAAGTTTTTCATTTTTTTTTTCTTTCTGAAAACAATAACTTAACAAATCAAGAAAATTGAAAACTTAATTTTTTTTCCTCTATTTTCTTAGCTTCCAAACAAGTCTTCCCAGTTCTCAAACTACCTAAGTTCCTTCCTCAAACAAACCCACACACAAACCCAAAACAGAATCGAAAATTAAAAAAACAAAAAACTTAAAATGAATTTTAGTTGCTGGGTAGGAAAGTCTATTTCCCAATTTACTCTAAAAAATTAAAAAAAAAAAAAAATAGTGGTGGAGATGAAGAGAAATTACCTTTTTGAGGACGGCAGAGAAGAGAAGTAAAGAGCCGTGTCCGCACTCCGCGTGAGAACGAAATTACTAATGAGAGAGAAATCGGGGGAAAATAATTTAGGCTAAATTACAAGTGTCACCTTTAACTTTATCTAAAAATTATATTTTGAGAAAGAACCCTATCTAAAAACTAGCTTCAATACATGTGCTTGGTGTGCCATGATACATTTTTTTTTAATGTTTAAAAAAGGTCCGGCTTGTGGTCATTGGACCCGTTAGGAGACGAACACGTGTCAAGTTTTGGACACGTGTTCGCATAGCAATGTGTCCAGTGGCATTAGCCACTAGACACAAGCTCCATCTGTTTAAAAGTGGGATAAAGATAGTGTCTTTATTTTTAGAATATTTCTCTAGGTGGTTTTAAAAAAAAGTTACTCCGTATTTGTGTATGAGCTTAAAGTTTGAAATTTAAAATTTAAAATAAAAGGTGGTTGTAAACACAATTTCTTCAAGTTTTTTGAATGTTCTTCAAGTTCTTCAAAGATTCTTGAGACAGAATTTCTCCTAATCTTGGGTTTCTTGAAAACTTGGTGTTGAAAATGAGAGGGGATGTCCTCTATTTATAGGTGATTTAAGAGGATAAACTCCACTTTAAATTGATATGCTTGAAGATATATAGTAGACTCTTGATTGGCCCAAATTTTGTTTAGAGATAATTACCTCTATTTATCTATTTTGATAAAGATCATATTTTGATAAAAATAATTATCAATAAAGATAAATAATTATCTCTATTTTTTATATTTTAATAAAGATAATTATCTATCAATTTTGAATATAAAATTTTTCTTTATTTTATTTTTATTTTATTTATTTTAATAAAGATAATTATCTATAAACTTTGAATATGGAATTTATCTTTATCTTGCGGGCCAAATAACACGTGACAAATTTCAATATGCCAATGTAATATTAATTTGGATGACACATGTCATCATTTGATTTAATTAATTTAATAACATATTAATCTAGAATTTGTCACTAAATTTTGATGTGTCATTTTATAATTGGCTTAAAATTTTGTCTCCTATAGTGGTAATTCAGATAGAGAAGTGTTGATGCCCAATTTTACGAATCTATATCCAAAAGCCCATGAGGAAGAAAGCCCAATAAAAAGCAAAACCCATCAAGAAGACTGAAGAGCAAGAAAGTTCTAAAGAAAGAAGTGCAAGTGAAAGCAATCTACAGCAAAACACAAATCTGCCACAGAATACAGCTTTGCCGCAGAGTGGCTTCGGCAGATGAAGATAAATTGGGCCGAAGACCCTTTTGATCCAGTCAACATTATTTGGCTCATAAAGGCCCAAATCCTTTTGTATAAAAAAGATAGGCGTGAAAACTGATATGAAAAAGCACGATGAAAAGAAACAAGGAACAACAGGAAGTGACAGTAGCAGGAATCATGTGAAGGAAAGAAAAGCCAAACTAAAGGAAATGATAAGCGCAGCAGGAAACACATGAGGAAATAAGACAAAAAAAAAACACGCAGCAGACAGAACTAATCTGCTACGGCAAAAACGGCGTGGGAACGAAAGAAAACAAAAACAAAGGGACTGGAGCACCACTAACCTGTACCCAACCAATACAAGGGAGGTCAGCCTATGGTCAAAGGGATTCAGAGGGCGTGGTTTGGTAGTGGGGGGAAAAGAGGGTCTATATTTGGTTTCTTGCCATAACTTCTTTTGGGAATATACCTTGCTGGGATGGTATCTTACCCAAAAGAAGTAATAGATGGTTGAGGCCATCTGATGTATGCCATAGAGCTAGGTAGTGAGGTAGCCCAGAGGTAAAGTTATACAGCAAGAACAAACAAAAGGGAATTTTTTCGTGAAATGAGTAGTGGTGCAGCAGATATGTACTGGAGCAATGGCAGTGGTCGGGGCAACCAATGGGTTGGTGGGTAGTCTTGAAAGGATGCCCACAACAAACCAAAAACAGTTGGTAAAGCCCTAGGGGTAAAAGGAGAAATTCCATTGAATCAATTCACTATAAAAGGAGGAGCTAGCCATGGATGAAAAAGGGGGGACCCAAATAGGAGGGAAGGACCTAGAGAGAGAGAGACCCAGGAAAAGGAAAGACAAAAAGGGGGAACAACCCACGACAAGAGAGTAGTAAGAAACTAAGAGTAAAAAGAACAGAGATAAAGAAAGAAAGAAAGGGGAAAAAAGAAGAGAGAAAACACGGCAGGAATAGGGACATGCATCAATAGACCATCTTTTCCCTCCTTCTTAGCAAAACCACTCTTTGAAATCCCTAAAAGTAATAGCTGGTAGCCATTTAGGCCTATTCTTTAAAATGCACAACTTTGATGGCAAAAGCCTATGACAAGGTTGTTTAAGTTGGGGTTTGGGTTATTTCTTGATTTACTTATCCTATGGGAAGATTCAATACTTGATTTTGATTACAAATATATTTGATTTCTCTCATTATAACTTATATCTACCGTATTTAGTCATTTTGCTGTAGCACGTTTTTTTATCATGTCTGCCGCATTAGTTGTCCTGCTATGGTGTCTTTACTTGCTGTACTAGTTATTCTGCCGTAGCACCTTTTCATTATATTTACCGTGTTAGCTATTTTACCAGCTAAACTTTTTCTGCCGAAGTTTTCTTCTTTATTTGTTATTACATGTTTTACTTTTGACACAAACTAATCATTATCCAGCCATAAGTATATATACATATACATTGTTTCTCATGTTCTGGAAGAATATATTTTATATATGTATATGTGAATACGTATAAGTATATATACTCATATATGTATGTATATATTTGAGAATATGCTAATCTATTTAAACTAACATTTATTTGATGGGTATTTTCTTTGGGTTTTAGATTTGTTTATGTGCAGAAAATAGAAAAGTATTTCTGCAATAAAAATGAAGAGTAGTCATTCACATTGCAAAAGGCTTTACTGCACGGCAGAAGGCTTTAAAGCACAGCAGACAGTTTTAATGCACAACAGACAACTTTATTGCACAACAGAAGGCTTTACGGCAGAAAACTTTACTGCACAGCAGAAAGCTTTGTTGCACAGCAGAAAGTTCTACTGTATAGCAGACGGTTTTACTACACGGTAGAAAGTTTTGCTGCATAGCAGAAAAGTTAGACCTGCGGCAAAAACTGACAGCGGCAGAAATAGAAAAGTCAATCCTGCGGCAGAAACTGGAGAAAAGTTCCCTCTGCGGCAGAAACATCAATCCTATGGTAGAAACTAGCAGCGGCAAAAACAGAAAAGCCAATCTTGCGGCAGAAACTGGAGAAAAGTTCCTTTTGCGGCAGAAACAGAAGATAAGCCCACTTTGCAGCGTCTTCCTTTGGACTTAGACTCAACGTTTGCGCACAAGCCGGACCAAATTGAGTTGCAGCTAGACCGGTCTCAACTCCCTTACTCAAAATATTTGGGCTTAGTACCGCAGGAGGCAGCCCAGCCCAGCATAACACAAAAGGCCCACTACAAGAAGGAAAGAAAAAAACCTAAAACTTAAGAATAGTAAATTACTCTTTTAACCAGTTTGTGTTTTTTAATTTAAAATTATTTAACTAAAAGATAGGGATATTTTAGAGAGTTTAAGAATTTTGTGTGAGGGTATTTTAGTACGCAAAATGTTGAAAACCAAACATGGAATCCTGTTTTCTTTTTTTTTTTGAAAACAAACCATACATCATTCATTCATTAAAACAACGAGAGTTGAAATACAAAGCCTCTAAGGCTAGTGGTGGAGATTCTTCCAACCATACAAGTTGATTATCTAATTGACTAGCATACTTAGCTAGTGAGTGGGCGACAAAGTTAGCACTTCGTTTAACAAAGCTTACTAATAAACCCTGAAAACCTGTTGCAATGCATTGCACATCCTCGTATATATGATCCAGTCGAGACCTATTAACCCTTGGAGATGAAATGGACTTCATTATGTTGATATTATCCCCTTCTAGTACCAGCTTCATGAACCCTACAACCGATGCGAACTTCATAGCTTTTCGACAGGCTAGCACCTCAACTTTTTCATTGTCCAACACTGGGGGTCCTTTCGCTGGGTAATTCTCACATGCTCCGAGAATAATGCTCCCTCATCTCACATGATGGGTGGGCCCCATGGTGGGACCCACACATGGGCCCACCCCTTATGTGAGAGGAGGGAGCATTGCTCCTGGAGTACCTAAGTTTTTTCCCCTTTCGCTGACAATGCCGCCATGACTTCTCCCTTGTCATTACAAAAAACCACACCAAAACCTCAAGTGTTAATGTTGGCAACTACAGCAACATCAAAATTGAGTTTGTAGACTAATCCCAATGGTGGAGTCCATGTTTGCACTGACCCAAGAATAGTTGGGATAGCCAATTGATGTTGTGCACCCTTATACTCCTCCAAAAAGTCCATAGCACGTTTATTCAGCTAAGTTGGGTCTTGTAAGGTGCCATCATGCAAAACTAAGTTTCTTTGGTTCTAGATTATCCAGCATTGAGCCAAGAACAGTTCGAGGTCTTCAACAGTCAGCTTATCCGTCAAGTCTTCAACCGATTGGAGTATACCAGCTTGGCTGCTTACACTCTTCTGCAAACGTACTTGGCTTTTAGCGTAAACATCTTGAGCCACCCCACATTCCCACAAAACATGAAGCATTGACTCAAAAGCTTGTTTACAAAATTCACAAGTACCATCCTTAATAGTTCTTCACCGAACCAGATTTTCTCTTATTGGCAGAATATCCTGGCATACCCTCCATCCTAACACCTTAATTTTATTAGGTATATGGAGTTTCCACAGCTTTAGCCAGATCATACACCTATTCTTTGACCCTGAACTTTCTTCCAAGCCATTAACCTCCCTTGAGAGTGTTCTGGCAGTATTGTAACTTGCTTTTATAGAGTACACCCCAATTTTATTAGGAAGCCACAAGATGGCATCTAGTACATGTCTTCGACTCAAAGGGATGCGAAGTATGGCTTTAGCGTCCTCCCTATGGAATTTTGCTTCAATTATACCTTGGTCCCATTTCTGCACAGTCTAGTCAATTAGATCAAAAACTTGCCACTCCCATTCCTCATCTAGTGGCTGATGCAAAACCTTGTTTGTTGGGTGATTTAGGATCCACATATCCTGAATTACCTGAATGGAGGAGCCAACCCCCCCCCCCCCCCTCCGCCCTCCAATAACATCCCTTTTTCAGAATTGGTTAGGCTGCAAGTAGACTTTTTCAAACATAGGAGCTATTGGGAACATCAGAATCTTTCAGGCAAGGCTGGCCCTAGGCCTAGGCCATGATCTAAGGCCCCCTAACATTGAAAGGCCCCTAAATATGGGGGGTAATAAGGTACAAATTTATATTTTTTTTTATTAAAAAAATGTGAGTTATGGTGTACAATTTTTTAGCACTCTTAAGAACTAGGCCTAAAATATTAGATTCATGTTACTATATTAAAAGTTTTATTACATAGGTCTTATAAATTGATATGTCTACAATTACAAAAAATAATTCAAAACTCATTTATTATTTTGTTGAAGTGTTACTTCATTGCCACATCAGTTTGTAATTTTTTTTGCAGTAAAATGTTTAATAACTTTAGCATTTTCTAAAAAAAAAAAAATTATAAATTAATAGAAATACAACTCAAACACTATCAAGTGAATGAAAAATGTTAAAACTAATACAAACTTTACTAAAAAATAATTACAAATTGATGTGACAGGAATATGATTGGTGCCATTTAAACAATATACTAAATAAATGTTTGAATAACTTTTTTTTGTTGGTAACACACTAGTTTGTAAAACCTATATAGCAAGTATTACTAGCTCACTCTAAGTAACTTAGTCATATTAATATGATTCTAAAAAAAAAAATGTAAAAATTAATAATAGATTTGAAATAAAAAAATTATAATATAAAAAGCCAACTAAATATTATTTAAGTAATATTTAAATATAAAAAGGGCCCTTCAAAATTTTTGCCTTAGGCCTCAAACTATCTTGGGCCAGCCCTGCTTCTAGGATGCTACATCGTGGAAAGTACTTTGCCTTGAAACATGCATACAACAGTGACTCTTGCTCTTGTAACAACTAGGAATCCTGTTATTAATAGTATATAGATTAAATTTAGTCCTTTAATTTTACTTCAGTTTTGATTTTTTGTTGAATAAAATAAATCAGAGAAAAACAATTTCTCCAATTATTTGAAAAAAATTTAAGTTATAAACTTGGTTGTAGCTAATGACTACAACTCCCACTCAAAAAATTAATATGATTACATATTTTAAAAATCTAAATGTTCTTTATGTTCTTAACATATATGTCAAATTACCATAGGCCTTGTAGTTGAATTGACAATATTATTTACCATTCAATTCATAAACTTATTTTTTACACATAATTCCAGACTATAAAAACTTGAGATTTAAACATTCAATTGATGATATAGTTTTTTTTTTTTTTTTTTAATATATTAAGACTTTGATCTTTAATCATCTAAAAATTTTACAAGTAAGGAAGAATTAAGAATAAAACGTAATCCAATGATAGATTTGTCAAATTACCATAAGCCTTGTAGTTGAATTAATAATATTATTTACTATTTAGTTCATAAACTTATTTTTTATACATAACTCCAAACTATAAAAATTTGAAATTTAAACATTTAATTGATAATATAGTTTTTTTTTTTCTTCAATAAGTGCTGTGCTCTCCACCTTGAAACAAACATAGCATTGCGAAAGCTTCTTTCTGTATTACCTGTAAATTAATCCAATCATGGAAGCCACATCGTTTAGTGTGAGATGAAACAAAAAGTTCGTTTCCAAAGAGATAATAAAAAATGTTTTTTGAGATAGTTTCAACTTATGACGTCTATTCCTAATGATAGTTTTTTATTATTAGACCAAGATACTAGTCATTTTTTGGTGTAGGCGAGTATTGAACCCCATATATCTTATTAAACCATTAGAGACTTTATTAGCAAGGTTTTCAGACCTGAACCGGACCGGGAGGTCAGACCATGAAAACTGAAAACCGAGATGAAAATCGGTTTTTTAAGCATAAAGAACCGGATTTTTTGTTAATTTCATGAACCCCTAAAACCGGGGTTGGACTGCACTAACCGGTGGCAAGAACCGTGCGGTCCAACCCCTTAGCAATTAAAAAAAAAAAAAAAAAAAACAACAACAACAACAACTTAACACAATTTTATTCTACTTAATTAAATTATCCATCTCTTATAAGGAAAAAAAAATTATAATTAAAATCATTCAAAGATATTCAACTTTACTTCAAAAATTAATCATAAATTTTAATGTTTTCATGGTTATTATTTTATTTTATTAACTTTCTTATTTAATTATTAAATATATGCTTGAAAATCATTAAATTTCCCTCACATATATAGATATATTGTCAATTTTGCTAGTTTTATAAATTTAATATCTATATTTAGGCTTTAATTAATTATTAAATTAATTATGACGTTATCACGGTTAGACCTCGGTTTGACCTCGGATTGACCTCGGTTCGACCTTAAAAATCTTGAACCTCTACCTTTTATGGTTCAATGAACGGTCTGGGTTTAAAAACCTTGTTTATTAGTTGAGCTAACTAAAATCTACCGATAATAACAAATGTTAATATAAAAAAGAAATGGTAAATGACAAATTATACTCCTAAAGTTTGGGGGTGTTTGAATTTTACATTTTGAAGGTTCAGAATTTGGATTTTTTCTCGAAGTTTGGGAGTGTTTGAATTTTACTCCCCTGTAGTTTTAGAATTTAAATTTTACCCCCTAAAGTTTGTGAGTGTTTGAATTTTTACACTCAAAATTATGAAACTTTAGGGTGTAAAATTCAAACACCCTCAAACTTTAGAAAGTAAAATCCAAACACAACTAAAATTTACGGAGTAAAATCCAAATTTTGAAACGTCATAATGTAAAATTTAAACACTCCCAAATTTCAAGAGGTAAAAGTCAAATTTTGAAACTTTAAGGTGTAAAATTTAAATATTTTAAAATTTAAGAGTGTAAATTGAAATTTATCCAAGAAGAAAACAAAAGTCGAAGTGGTCCATTGTAAATGATTTACACTTACAGTGGTGTGATCCACTGCTTCTTCTCCTCAAGATTGGTGGCCACCTTCGGCACAGTCTATCGGCAAATTTCAAGAAATATTTTTGTTTTAGTTTTTTAATTTAAAAACTTAATAAATAAATTAAAAAAAAAAAAAAAAAAAAACTACGGACTTGCAATGTAAGTTAAGTTTAAAAAATTATTTGAATTATTTGAAAAGTTATGTACGTTGAATGTGCCAAATTGTGTAGGCCGAGTGTAAACTGTACATGCAAATTCTGAAATTAATTTTCAGATACTGTGACTTGGGCTGGGCTTTTAGGGGCAGCAAAACCGAATTCCATAGCTAGCAGTCTGACCTGACCCAACCCAATTCTCGACCATAGCCATCGAATTCAAGCTCCCTCAGACCCTCACAAGTCTCACACACACACACACACACGGTAACATCTCCTCAACCTAGCGGCGTGAAGAAGACAACACTCTCTCTGGGCATTCACTGTAAGAGCATCACCTGCACTCTCTCTGTCACCATGAACCCTCTCTTAGTTTTGCATTGTGTTGTTGGTGACTCTCTACTTTTTTTCTTTCTTTGTAAAATTTTGATGATATTTTTTTTTCCTGTTGAAGAAATTGTTGGTTTTAGCTGTGGAAGATTAGACAATGGAAATAGATAGATTAGATGGCCGTAAAGCAAACCAGTTGAGACCACTTGCTTGCTCCCGCAATATCCTCAACCGTGCTCATGGCTCTGCCAGTTGGACTCAAGGTAAAAATCTTCCTCCTTAAACTTCTGTTTGTAGTTTTGAATTATCTTCTCATTCCAGTTCTCTATTTTATTGCTTATCTTAGTTTGCCACTTTGGATTGGTGGGTATTTTTTGTCTTTGTTTTTAGGGGATACCAAAGTTCTTGTTGCAGTGTATGGACCAAAAGCCGGAACGAAGAAGAATGAAAACCCTGAGAAGGCTTGCATTGAAGTTATTTGGAAGCCTAAGTCAGGGCAGATTGGTGAGTTCTGTATCTGTTTATATTGCCCAACTATTATATGGTCTATGTTTACCTATTACAATATAATATGCCTACTATTGCAATGGGGTTAGTAAGGGCGAGTTGGGATAGATTCGTGAACAACATTAGTTTTGTGGTCGGGGATGACAGTAGAGTGCAATTTTATTTCATGATATATGGTGTGAGAATTTGAAAGAATTGTATCAAGAATTGTTTTTTGCAATGGATGAAGATACTTCTATAGATTCTTACTTGGATTCCTCATGGAATCTTATAATCAAAGTTTCAAAATGTGCCATTTTAACAGATCCCATGAAATCATTAGTGGTTTGTTTTCTCAACATGTATAATATTTGATAGGATTTGGGATATATGTATTTGGAAAATTAATGCGGGAATTTAGTTTAGCATTTTATTGGTGCTAAATAACCTTGCTTGAAGCTAGTTAATCCACATGAAACCAAAAAAAATTTCACAGTTGATATGCTTCTACTCCGTGAATTGCATCTAACTGTAGCTTTGGGCTTGTCACTTCGTAAGATAGGAATGTGTTGTCTTTTGAGTGGATTATGGGTTTTATATGAACTATAACTGTGGCTTATTTGACTCATGCTGTTTAAACGTGTAAAAATTTTCTCTGAGGTTCAGGAAAATTGGAAAGGGAGTATGAGATGATAGTGAAGAGGACCTTGCAAAGCATTTGCATTTTGAATATCAATCCAAATACCACAACATCAGTTATAGTTCAGGTAATAGTTTTGGTTCAAGTGGACAATTTTTCTGTCTTTATCTTTGATGTTATGTTGCTTTAGCTTTTCCCCTATTAGTCATGCAACTTACAGACTCTAGTTTGAATAGGTGAGTTTGATGCTGTCATCTTGTACATACTATATTTGTTTGTTTCATATAAATTTTAGGGTAAATTCTAGTTTTACGATTTGGTGCTTGAAAATTGGGGTAAATTTGATTTTGGTTCCTCCGATATTTAAAATGTGATAATTTAGACCCTCCATTACTTCTGCAATTATTTGCATATGTGATTAATCGCATGCTGACTAGATTGTTGTTGTGGACTTTTTAACTGAAGCAGCACTTTAAATTCTGTCTTTTACTTTCTTCCTCTTATCTTCTTTTCTTATTTTGATGCCCACCATGGTTGAGACCCACAACAAACTTATGCCCACCAACATCTTCAGCAAGATTTGTAAAGTATCCCAAGTCCCAACAGAACTCTCCCACTTAACCACACCAACCAAGGCAGAACTTGATCCGAAATCTCTCAAACCCAATTGCCAACACCCCAATGAAACACCAAAAAAAAGGGTCAACCATGAGTTTACCTCTGTCAATACTCTTGATAGTAGCATTGCCTTCTTCTCTTGAATCCTATATTCCTTGCAAATTCTTAGATGGTATCCTCTCCTCCCTCCTTTATCCCAGCCCAGTCCTGCTGTGACTGCTTCACACCTAACCTATATCACACCCAATAGAGTTAGAACCCAAAATACTGTGCCACCACCCCAAAATACCCACACTTTAAGGCTCCAACCGGTAGCATAACACCCAAGCCACCAAATATTTTCCCAATTCTTTTGCATAGTCACCATGAACACCCCCAAACATCTCTTAGGTGAGGGCCTTTTGCATAATGTCCCAGGCATTGAAGGCGAGTGTCAAGGTGAGGCCTTTCATAATGTCCCAAGTGCTAAAGGCGGGTGCCTTGCATAAGTCCCAGACTCTTGAGGTGAGTGCCTGGCACATTATTAGTGCTGCACTCCTTAAGTGATATAAGGACTTGGCACCTTCAGGTCATCTTTCACCTTTGACAGCATGGCATTGGCAAGCATATTTATCTCTTAAATTGTCTTTTGTAGCTCATAACTGAGAGGGCACATAATTCTTCATTTGCCTTAGGTGTTGATGCATATTATTTTAAAGCTATTAAAAAGTTTTTATATAATAAATAGGTTCATGCATCTCCTGATTTTTTTCATGTTTCTGTTGCAGGTTATCAATGATGATGGGGCTGTATCCTTCACGGTTATGTGTCTTTGATGTAATAGAGTCATAGCAGTTCTGGTGGGCTGCTAATGAGTCCTAGCTCAGATAGCATCTCCTTCCCTTGTAAGAGCAACGTGGAGGCTGAGGTCATGGGTTTAAGACCTACCATGCAATTCTTTGCTGACCTTTGCCGAACTTGTGCTCTACAAATGTTGGTTTTTATGCTTTAAAATCCTCATAAGATTTACATCAAGGGGCTATTTTCTTTTTGCTTTTAACCTTTTATTTTATTTTTTGTCCTATATTGAAGACATTTCATCTGAGTTGACAGAGCTGCTCTTATAACGTTTTAAAATTTGTGCTCTTAGTTTTTAATAATTTGTACTTAGGAATTCATTAGTGAGGATGTGTTTGGATGTCCCTTGGATTTGATCCCTTTAATTATGGCTAAGAGTCTTGTAGCTCAATTGGCACTTCTTGGTGTTTCCAATGGAGACATCCAATGATTATATTCCCCCACCCCCAACTATTGGAAATTTTACAAGTATTCTTTCAATTTCTTTTTTTTCACATGGAATGCAATTATTTGACCTTCGTATTGTATTACATATATTTTTTTTTTATAAATTCCCTGGAAGAGTTTATCTATGTTTACTTGTTTTTGGTAATGACTGGTGTCTTTCATATCAAGTACACAAATGCAATTGCGTTGACACTTTTCAAAGGGTTGGCTTGTGCCATTTTAGTGCTGTGGAGGTACAGAAGGAATTAACTTTTTTTTACCTTGAGACATCAATTATCCTGTTCTAGGCACTTATGAAAGGAAAAGGAAAAAAAGAACACTGACCAATGCCTTGTAAAATTTGCCAGCCTCTCTCCCTCATCTTATTCTTTGTATTCTTATTTTATACGTCAATGTGATAAAAAACTCCTTTACTAAATTTGTTGTATAGCTTCTCCCATGTGCCATCAATGCGGCATGTGCTGCTCTTGTAGATGCTGGAATTCCACTGAAGCATCTTGCTGGTAATTAAGAGTAATGGTTAACTTCCATATTTCTGTTTGATGGTGTGTACTGACTGTTCCAAACTTTTCTTTGCAGTTGCAATCTGTTGTTGTTTGGCAGATAGTGGATGCATCATACTGGACCCCACAAAGCTAGAAGAGCAGGTCACTGAACTTGTCTTCTTTTACATTTTAGTATTTCTTATGGTTGTGCATGATATTAAGTGAAATGACATACTTAAATACACTTTTTTTATACTACAGTCTGGATAAGACTCCAAAGCATTTCAAATTTCTTAATCTGAAAAGGAGAAAACTCATTACCTTGTGAGTGTAGTCATATGTAATATGATTGCACTGTTGTAGTTTTCCATTGTGATAAGAAACGTACCTATTCAAAAAGAAATGTAACTTTTTTTTTTTAATGCTCTTAGGCTTAAAGGTTGTTTTGGTTTATACTTAAGAAGTATTAAGCTTAACATTGTCTGAAATTTTTGCAGAGTATGAAAGCATATGCGTATTTGGTCTTTCCAAACTCGATTCTCTCAGTTCGCCCAGAGGGATCATTAAAGGTACAAGGTGAACCAATGGAACATGGGGTTATAACATCTGGTACCCAGGGTGCAATGTCAGGTATTATCACACTTTAATTGTTTCATCTCTTAATCTCAAACATTTGTTTGTCATTCATCATATGTATTCAGCTTCTGGGCATGAGCATAATCTGCTTAGCTTGTTAGGTTGAATGCCCCTGGATTACCTGGCAAATGATTCTGGCAGGTGGGGTTAGTTGCCTGTTGGTTTTATTAGCTAGAGGGAGTCCAAAGGGTTCTTCTTTAGAAAGGTTCCCTACATTATCAAAAAAAGAAAACAAATATCATCTGTATTCAATATTTCGTTAGTGTTCTTTGCAATAAGCTCATTGTTTCTTTACCCTTAGTTTTTAATGGCTCCTTAAGTAAGTTTCAATAATTAATGTTTCAAGGTTAAGTGGGCATTTGTTCCAATTGACTGGCAGGTGCAATTTCCCATCCTGATCAATTGGTTAATTTAATTTCTTGGATGGAGTGCTTCATTCTGAATACCCAACAGCTTCTCATGGTTTCTGTCAGCAATAGGGCAATAGGCATTAAACCACTAAAAACTTGGTTTCCTTTTTGGTCGTAGGTGTTGCCAACCTGCTATTATAGATATGGCAGAAAGAAATATATTATATAATCAAAGTTGGGTATATTTGTTTTGTGACAAGTGTCTACACTCTCATTAATTATTAACATAGCTTACCGTAGATTAAACTCTGTTGCCAACAGTTTACTTTACATAAAATTCTAATACTAAATCTCTCAAGTAATTTTTACTTCAACTAAAATTCTATTGACAAAAGTAAAAAGTTACAAGTAATTTAAAATAAATTTCATTTCATTTTATTTACATATAAGCCTTGCATCCCATGGGCATCTAGTAATTGTAAAAGAGCTGTTCTCTAGTTGACCATATATATGGTCTTCCTGGGAAGGCAAGTCCATTGGAAAATTGGCTTTACTGTTATTAGTATTGACCCTTCTAATCCTGGATCAAATTTGTGTGTTATTATCCTCCTAGCTTAATAAAGGTTGGCATATTTGTGAGAGTGAAGTGCAACTAGCTCACCTGAATTATCAACTGCTCTTATCAAAAAATAAAAAAAGTTAGCAACTGCTCTTCATATTTGGTCTTCTATATGACATGCAAGTGGAAACTTTGACTGGGTTAGAGGATGTTTTTGTCTGTCTCATTAGTTTAAATGTGTCTTTATATGGGTTCTGGAGTTCTGATTCTTGATCTAATTTGGTTCTTGTTTAAAAACTGTTCCAGTGGATGATTATCTTAACTGTCTTGAACGAGGGCGTGCTGCTACTGCTAAGATGTCTACTGTGCTTAGAAGGAACTTGCAACCACAAATTGCCGGTGACTTGAGTAAAGCTGGTTGATTTTGAATGTTACTGTAAGTAGTTTTTACTTTTATGGAGGTCAGGCCTTGTGTGATAGCATACACCATTCACCCAAAGTGACACGTCGGGGATTCGAGCCTGAATCACCCTCTCCAAAAAAAAGAAGAAGGAGTGGGGGTGTGTGTGGGGGGTGTGGTATAAGTTTACTACCCATCGCCTCTCCTAGACTTGGTAAAAGTGGGAGTTTTGTACAACCTTTATGGGAAGTAGTACAATCCCATTGGTTGAAGTGTTGCTGGTGCCATTTTTTAAGCTTACCCTCGCTAAATTTGGGCTGCTGACCTGATGAAAATATACCTTTGGGTTAGTAATATTAACGCCATTACATGTTGTAGTATAATACTTTATGTGAAGAATTAATCTGGCCCAGCTTATTTGCTATTTCCATGTTCCCCTTTTTCTCTTACTCTAACTTGTTGCTTGGTAGAAATGCCTATGAAACATAAATTCTTAAAGGGACTCCTTGTTTTTATGCATGAAAAAAATATATATATTGAAACAGGAATATTCGCATGGCCTTCCAAGCTTTCAATGCGACCAAAAACAGGTTCTGCCAAACAATAGGTGTGTTTGGAACTGAGAATCTCACGAGCAATGATACCTTTTTGGAACAGCCAATCTGTCTTATTCCGTACCTAACTCAATCCTAATTATATTGACTCTGGGTTATATATTCATTGATTACAATTATGTTGGCTCTGGTTAAATATCCATTGGCTATAGAGATTGATGGATGCAAAACCCAATTAATCCAATAGCTGTACTAAATAACTAAATTGAAAGCAACCAAAGATTAAGCTAGTTAACTTTAACTTTAATTATATGCCCTGTTCTTTAAAATGACCTCTAACAAATTTGAAAATTTGAAACTAATCCAAGTTCCTTTTAAAAAATAACCTATCATCAACTAAAGCGAACAATTCAATGAAAAAATCTGTTAAAAATATTATGTTATAGAAAAGTTAGGTCTCTTTTTATTAGGTTTTTCGTAATAACTAAATTTTAACTATAAAGAAATAGTAAAAATTAAAAAAATTCATCATATCACGAGAGCAAAAAAAACTCGTATAGGAAATATATCTACATATGTAGTTCTACAAAATTACAAATTACATCTCTTCTCCAAAAAAAAAGAAAAAAATGCAAATTACATTCCTTTTTCTTACTAAAATGGAGCAAAATCTCACATCTTTGATGTATGGATATTTATGTAATTCACAATTGACGATGCAAGGATATTTATATAATTCATAATTGACATTGGTATTATTAAATTTAGATTTGAAACATTTCATATTTATGTAATTGTAGTTATCTATGTGTATATATAAAACCGAAGCTTTTAAAACTCCTACAATTCTGTTTACCAAAAAAAAAAAAATAAAACTCCTACAATTCTTCACGTTAGCACAATATTTTTTTAAAAAACTAATTAAAAAACCTCCCTTCCATCCCCAAAAGTAAATCCGGTATTTTATAATAATAATAAAAAAAAAAAACCCATAAAACTCTTAAACAAAGGATACGTTAACCACTTTGAATAGTTGAAGTTTTTAGCTAGGCATTTGAATACCAATTTAATCGGCTTTGACTTAGTCAATTTGTTTTCAACTCCAATTCCTTCTCTCCAAAGGATAGTTACTGAACCAACTTTGATATTTATAATCTTCCAAATTAAAGTATAGTACAGGATTGGAATATTGAGAAGAAGTATAATTCATTTTCACAGGGAATCGAGTAGTTTTTTTTTTACTCCAAATTATCAAAGAGTGAAATTTCATCTCTCTAACAAGTCTAACTTAAATTCAAACTCAAATATTGATAATTATGAACACTATAAAAGCAGTGATATTTTTTTTAAAAAGCCAAATTGATATGTTGTGGATTTCGATTGCCCCTTTTTTCAGGCCTGCATGCTTGCCATTCGAGCACAAAGGAAATCTGTGACAGAGAAAGATTTCCTTGATGCAGTGGACAAGGTCATCAAGGGAAACAAAAAATTCAGTGCAACACCCACATACATGGTTTACAACCGATTAAGCTGTTATGAACCATAAGGTTCTGCTATTTCATTAATCATTAGGCTGCATAGCTTGGAACAATTGTACTTATTAGGGAGCTTTCTCAATGTGAAGTTGTGAAAGTGTATCAAACCATGATTTGCTACAAATTTAAGCCGTGACTTTTGGAATACCCATTAAAATTTAAAACTTATTGTTTTATGGGTTTGTGTACTTTTTTCTTTTTCTTATATTTCTCTTTTGAATAGTCATATATTTTTTGAATTGTTTCAATAACTTATTCTTTAATTATATATCTTTTTTGACATTTGAAAATTTTAACATCTAAATTTGTGTTAGTGTTTGCAATATTTGGACATGTTTAGCTGATTTCAATTTGAAGGTAATCAATTTCATTTATATTTCTCTATTGTGTAATCATATACAATTTTTTTTTTTTTTTGGTTTCAAAAATTTATCAGAAGTAAATCTTATGATTCTTTAATATTTTTTGGCCTTTCAAAAGTTTTAACATTTGAATTATTATTCTTTTGATTTCTTTCAATAGTTATAGCCATGGATTATTATTTTGAATGTAACTCATCTTTCTTTTATATTTCTCTATTGTTTAGTCTTTTTTTTTTTCAATAATTTTTAAGCTGTGAATTATCTGATTCTTTAATATTTGTTGATCTTTTAGAAGTTCAAGTAATGGTTTCTTCATCCAATTGGAACACAAATTGAAGTTATAAAATAGCAAACCTTTTTTTTTTTTTTTTTTTTTTTGAGAAAGATTTATACAAGAACCTAATTGTAACTAAATATTAAAATTTTCATTGAAAATAATTATAATCTTTTAATTATAAGGATAATGATTTTCTCAAATCATTATTTCACATCCACTTTTATTGTTTTAAATGTGAACATGACTTTTTGTGTTTTTTAAAATATATACATTAATGCATGTAATTGTGAATATCGTGTAAAACACTGTAGGTAAAATGAGTATAAGAAAATATTTAGCCTAATTATATTATGGGAACGGCTTGTGTTCAGTGGTCAGTTCCACTGGACACGTTGAGAGATAGACATGTGTCTAAGATTGGACATGTGTTCGCATCGCAACATGTCCAGTGGAACTGGCTACTGGACCCAAGCGCCACCCTTATATTATTTGCAAGTCTCTAGTGCAACTCTTTTTCCAAGACAATAACTAATCAGTACGTGTTGATTATTACTATTAAAAATGTGTCCATGCATATATATGCCTCCAAAGGTATTATTCATCAGCTATCTTGTGTTGAAACTCCTCAGTAGAACTCTATTGTTGAGAGAAAACATCAACACCTCTTAAGTGTGGCTAGGGCTTTAAGGTTTCAAGCCAATTTACCATTAAAATGTTGGGGGGATTGTATTCTCATTGCCACATATCTCATCAACAGAATTCCTAGTCCTTTATTAGGAAATATTACACCTTATGAAAAGCTTTTAGGCCATCCACCCACTTACTCACATATTAGAGTGTTTGGTTGTCTTTGTTATGCCTCTACCTTAACTAGAAACAAAACCAAGTTTGATCCTAGAGCTTAAGCTTGTATTTTCCTTGGTTATTCACATGGTGTAAAAGGATATAAGTTGTATGACTTGGAGACCAAAACCCGCTTCTTATTAAGAGATGTTGTTTTCAAGGAATCTGTTTTCCCTTTTAAATCTTAGACTTCCAAGTCAACTTCTTTTACTTTTGTTAACCATTTTGTTTTTCCATCTCAACAATGCACCCTAGACCAATCATCTCTTCTTCCATCTGTTTCTGCTGAGTTTTCCCTAACTCCTACACTTTCTAATATTACTGTGCCACCTAATGAGTTTCCTGATTTAGTGCATTCCCATGATGAATTTTCACATTCCAATCCTCCTATTGATTTCACTTTGTGTTATGCTACTGAATCTGTTGTTCCTAAGCTTGTTGCTCCTGATGTTGTCCCTATTAGACAGTCTTCTAGGGTTCACAAACCTCCCACTTATTTGAGAGATTATCATTGTAATCTTTTGCTGCTTTAGTGCTAGCCTCGGCTTCGCTTACCTCATCAAATAACTTGTTTGCTCATAGCCCAAGTATATTGTATCCTCTCTCTTCCACTCTTTCTTATGATAAGCTTTCTTCTTCTCACAAAGCCTTCTCCATATCCTTGACTATTCACAAAGAACCTACTACCTATGTTCAAGCCATTTTGGATCCTGGATGGTAGGATGCTATGCAAGCTGAAATTAAGGCATTGTAGGCTAATCACACATGGTTTATGGCTACTCTTCCACCTGGCAAGGTTCCTATAGGTTGTAAGTGGGCTTTTAAAATCAAGCTTAAGGAAGATGGGACAGTTGAGAGGTATAAAGTCAGATTGGTAGCTAAGGGGTATTCTTAAACTGAAGGTATTGATTTTTATGAGACTTTTTCTCCTGTTGTTAAGTTTACCATTGTTAGGACTCTTCTTATAATGGTTGCCATTCAAGGTTGGCACCTAACTCAGTTAGATGTCAACAATGCATTTCTTCATGGTGACTTGAATAAGGAAGTCTACATGGTTCCATCACCTGGATTTGGCAGCAAGGGGGAGGTATCCAAACTTACAAAGTCTTTATATGGACTTAAATAAGCTAGTAGGCTATGGTTTGCCAAGCTCTCATCCACAATCATTGATCATGGCTTTCTTCAGTCCAAATCAGACTATTCAGTGTTTACCCAAGTTTAAAAGGGCTCTATCATCATTCTTTTAGTTTATGTTGATATATTGATAACAAGTAATAATGTTGATGCTGTGAATGCTTTCAAGCAGTTCCTAAACAACAAGTTCAAACTTAAGAACCTTGGTACCTTGAAATTCTTTTTTGGGACTTGAAGTGGCAAGGACTACTAAAGGGATATCTCTCTGTCAAAGAAAGTTTAACCTTGAATTGCTATTAGACATAGGTTTATTGGCTTGCAAACCTTCAAATGTACCTATGGAATGGTTAGTCAAATTAAGTAGTAGTAATGGAGATGGAGTACCCAGACCATTCATTGTATAGAAGATTGGTAGGAAAGCTTTTGTATTTGACTCCTTACATAAGCTTTTCTGTTCACAAGCTGAGTTAATTTATGAGTGCTCCTAAAATGCCTCATCTTCAAGCAGCTTATAAGATTCTCAAGTACTTGAAGAAGACTCCAGGTCAGGGTCTCTTTCTGTTTGTAGAATCCTCCTTGCAATTGAAATTTTATTGTGATGCAGATTAGGCAGCTTGTGTGGATACCAGTGTTAAGATTAGTGCCCTTAAATTCTATTGTATGATACTATGTATGATATTAAGTATGACATTATGTGAGACATTACGTATGACTTAATATTGTGATTGATAAAGTTTTTTTTATTATTATCTAAAATAATGGTAATATGAATATTTGGACATTATCATATAGTCCATGAGATGCATAGTATGTGATTTATGTGAAAAGTCACAGAAGATATAAATCACAGGTTCTTTGTAAATTCAGAATTTTAGTTCGTAGTCGGTGATGAAATTGGACGTTTCATTTGCGAAGATTATAACATATCAACTAAGATGATTTGACTTGATCATGGAAGTGGAGACTTTTAGTTGATGTGTTGATATGTTTTAAAAGTTAAGACATATTGAACTGGATCGTTGTGAGATTTATTATTCTCCTAATGACTGTCAAATGAATAATAAATCTCACGACTTATATTTACATGAACTCTTAATCCTGAGAGAATAATGGACCTGATCATGAAATGTAGGTTGCTTTGATATATTTGGAGTGAGATCTAAAGTAACGGTCAAAACCTCAGTATGTTGGGTAGCCACATTTAGTGTTGATGGAACATATATTCTCAAGATGGAATTAATAGTCTCTTAATGGAGATACAAAATATTCCATTGAGATAAGTTTAATGAGTTTGTTATTTAAAATGTTAGGCCTAACTACTTTAGTAAATAGTTACTAAAGTATATATTTATGAAATTGGATTTCATAAATATATGATGAATAACTTAAAGAATTAAACCGGGTACTCAAGGATTAAGATGTAGTAATTTATAAAATGACAGTCTGTATTCATGACTTTGTATTACTATGAATATTTTATGAAAGGGTTGCATGTACAATAAAGTTTTGGGATATAATTTATTAATAAAACCTAGAGTGTTATTATATTTATATGGTGGTATTAAATATAATTAATGGTAACTTTAGACTTGTCAAGAGTTGACAGAAAAGTCCAAGACCCATTGGAGCTAGTGTCTTATTTGTTCCATTTTGGTCCCACTCCGAGTCACATACTAAAACCCAATTGGAAAGGCAAAAAGGCTAGCCCAATTAGATAATCAGTTATTAGGAGAGAAACATACAGAACTTTGGAACAACAACAAGTTACATGAAATGGATGTATGTGAGTGTTAGACACTCTTTTATTTCTCTCTCTTGAACATACACATATAACTAATTGAGAGACCACACTTCTTGGGCATCAAGTGGAATTGGAGTGAAAATTAAAAGTGTTCCCAAGTGCTTCTAATATTTGGTTTTGAATTTCACCACATCAAGGTACACTTTCTTATTCTTATATTCTGAAACTTACATGGCACATGTTATCAATTGCGAGTGAAGTAGATCCGTTAATTTTCCGCTGCATACATGCATATTTCCATCAACCAAAAGGTTAATTTCTGGCTTCTGTGTGTTCCTAGGTGAATCCTTGATGTCATGGAAGTGCAAGAAGCAGCAAGTAGTCTATATATCATCTACTGAGTTAGAATATAGAGCCATGACCACTGTGACTAGTGAAATAACGTGGTTGATTGTTTTACTTAGCACTTTTGGTCGCATACACAAAGAGCCAACCTTTCTTTAATGTGATAGCAAGGCTGCCTTATACATTGTTGCCAATCCCGTGTTTCATGAGAGAGCCAAACATATAGAGATTGATTGTCACTTCATAAGGGAGAAAATCCAAGATGGAGTGATCAAAACTTTTATGTGCCTACAAGGCATCAATTGGCAGACCTATTCACCAAGCCTCTCAGCCAAAAACAATTCTTGTATCTCTTGTCCAAGATGAACTTAATCAACACATACAGTTCCTCTTGAGGGGGAGTGTTAGATGATGTATTGTAATTCCACATTGTGATGTATTGTAGTTAAGTAGAGTAGAGTAGCAAATCTGTTAGTTCTGTATATAATACCTAAACTGTAAGTCATTTATGTGTACAGTGATGCTAAGCTACAAGTAGTTTTTGTATAGTGAAGTTAGTTAGAGTTAGAAGACAGGTGGCACCTCTCTATTGGTCAGTAGATTAGTTAATTATTTGTTAGTGTTTTCCCGCTTCTCTCTGCTTTAGATATAAATAGCAGAGCTTGCTTATTGATGATCAATGTACATACAGATTCTTAGATATTTTCTTTCTCTCTTTGGCTTACTCCATTGATGAATCTTGGTGTATGCATAAATTCTAACATAGGCATCATTCCCATGCACAAACAAGTACGCTAAATGTATCTTAGTAATGTCAAATACTTGCAGAGTAACTTTGCTTCAGTGGATGAGTTGAAAGAAGCCCTTCAAATCATCAACATTGAAGGAAAAATTCTAGATAGTTTCCCAGAAGGTGTCTACATCAGAAATGGTACTTACTAGACCTTTACATATATTATATATTGCCCTACGTTTCCTGATATAGTAATATTCTTTTTACACTTAGAAGAAATGTCATTAACATCCATAGATGGACTTATCTGTCCTTGTTGCTTATTTTAATGGAAAATAATACATAAGAAGAGAATAAATATGAAGAGGGTAAAATATGGGACGATGGACCTCAATAAGATGGGCTTGACGGTTCCATGTTTTTGGGTCGATATAAACGGGCTCATTACTTGTAGTCTGCTATAGGAATGGATCTAATGCTCACATGGATGCTGGGAACTTACTTAGAATAACTTGCGGCCCACACACATCCATCAATAGAATTCTAGTTCGAATAGAATTCTAAAAGATTCGCGCATTGATGGAAAATCTTCTCTATAAGGAAATGTCTTGCCCAACTCGTTGAGATTATTTAGGAGGATTCCTATAAGGAAAAGACTTCTACATCAAAGAGGAAGGAGGTTAACTTTCTACTACTATAAAAGCTCCAATACCCTCATAAATCAAGGTACGCATAATTGACCCTCTCTAGCACTCTGGAGTTGTAAGAGAATCTAACTTAACCTTCGGAGGGTATTTGGCCGGCACCACACCGGTGCTCTCTGTAGGTCTTCTCTTTTTTGTTGTGCAGGTGACGTTTCGAGTGTGCGAGTAACGTGTGACTCACTGGTGATTTTTTTGGCATCATTAGTTGGCGCCATCTACTGGAAAGGATCGATTCTTTACAATTCATAAGCAATATTGTCGCTTCCCGGACAGAAGAGTTGCATGGTGCTAACCCGCTCAATGGCGACCACCAACAACATCCAAGAGGAGGAACCACCCACGACTGCCCTCGAGAGACAGGTCCAAACTCTTGCCGCAGTTGTGGAGCGTCTCACCAAGCAAAACCACAACCTAGAAGAACAGCTGCACCAGAAAAATGCAGCACCAAACAATCAGAGGGATGACCAAGAAGGTACCAGTGTCGTGCAAAGAGATCGAGAGGGGCCTGAAGGTAGCAACGCCCCAAGCAGGCCAGAACGGCAAAACATGAGCCTCCCATCCCTTATGGATGTGGCTCCACCTCCTATTGTCGTGGAGATGCAGGCGATGAAGGAAAAGATAGAGGCCATGATGAACTCACTCAAGGGACTTGTGTCCAGCAATCTTGATGACCTAGTCAACCAGACCGACTCTTCGTTCATTGC
Organism: Quercus ilex subsp. ballota; assembly: GCA_032727855.1. Classification (NCBI taxonomy): domain Eukaryota; kingdom Viridiplantae; phylum Streptophyta; class Magnoliopsida; order Fagales; family Fagaceae; genus Quercus; species Quercus ilex. Next base: position 31,638,063 of record CM064919.1, read on the forward strand.
CCCCGTCAATTCCTTTCCCCTACCACATAAATTTCGCATGCCACAGATAGAAAGTTACGACGGAGTCAAAGACCCCCTGGATCACCTGGAGACCTTCAAAACCTTGATGCACCTTCAAGGGGTGGCAGATGAAATCATGTGTAGGGCCTTCCCTATGACGCTGAAAGGCCCAGCAAGGATATGGTTTAGTTGACTGACGCCGAACTCCATCAGCACTTTCAAAGAACTAAGCACTCAGTTTACTTCACACTTTATCGGGGGACATAGGTACAAGAAGTCCACGACGTGTTTAATGAGCATCAGGCAGCGAGAGGATGAAACGCTGAGATCCTATATAACTCACTTCAATAAGGAAGCACTCTCGATCGATGAAGCTGACGACAAGATATTGGTAGCAGCCTTCACGAATGGGTTGCGAAAGGGTAAATTTTTGTTCTCTTTATACAAAAACGACCCAAAGACCATATCAGAAGTACTCTATAGGGCCACCAAGTACATGAATGCGAAAGACGCATTGCTGGCCCGTGACGAAAAGCCCAGAAAGAGAGAGCAACAGGAAGACACGCGGCAAGACTAAGAATGGAAGAAACCCAGAATAGGAGACAAAAGGGATGAAAGGCACCCTAAGCCCCGGGGAAGAAGGTTTACAAGCTTCACCCCATTGAATGCCCCAATAGACCAAGTCCTGATGCAGATCAAGGACGAAAGGGCTCTAACATTTCCAGGAAAGCTGAAGAGTGATCCCAGTAAGCGATCTAGAGATAGGTATTGCCATTTCCACCGTGACCACGGTCATAACACGGCCGATTGCTACGACTTAAAGCAACAGATTGAGGCCCTTATTAGACAAGGAAAGTTGCAAAAGTTCGTTAGCAAGGAAAGAGCAGATCCAAATCCTCAAGAGCAAGCCCCCCGATGGGATAATGAGCGTCAAAGACCCCCCATGGGAGACATAAGGATGATTGTAGGGGGAACCACAACTACCTGTTCGTCCAAAAAGGCTCGAAAGACCTACCTTAGGTTGGTCCATAGCGTCCAGCTGATGGACTCCGTACCAAAGATAGCACGGAGGGAAAGCCCCATCATTGGGTTCTCAGAAGAAAATGTGTGACGTCTTCATCATCCGCATGACGATGCACTTGTCGTTAGCATACGTGTGGGGGACTACAATATGCATCGGGTGTTAATCGACAACGGCAGCTCTGCAGACATCCTATACTACTCGGCGTTCTAGCAAATGAGAATAGAGAGAGAAAGACTGATACCGACGAACTCCCCGTTGTTAGGCTTTGGAGGAACAAGAGTATTCCCACTAGGCGTGGTCATGCTTTCAGTAACAATAGCCGACTATCCTTAACAAATCACTAAGGATGTGACATTTCTCGTGGTTGACTGTGCGTCTGCTTACAATGCTATCCTCGGAAGGCCTACCCTTAACTCGTGGAAAGTCGCAACATCGACATACCACCTAATGGTCAAGTTTCCTACAAAGTATGGGATCGGTGAGTTGCGAGGAGACCAAGTGGCCCTATGCGAATGCTATATTGCCATGCTAGAGATGGAAGATCACCAGCAGACCATGTGTATAGAAGAGCAACGGACTATAGCGGAGTCGGTTGAAGAATTGGAAGAGGTAATCCTTGATGAATCAAGGCCCAAACGGACGACTAGGATGGGGACTTTGGCTAGCCAGCCGATATGTCAAGCCCTCATAGCTTTCCTTAGGATGAATCAAGACTTGTTCGCATGGAGGTCATAGTTCATAATCTGAATGTAAACCCCGCATCCACACCCGTCCGACAGAAAAAGCGAGTGTTCGCACTAGAATGGGATAGAGCGATAACAGAAGAGGTCAAAAAGCTGCTGGAAGCAGGCTTTATTCGAGAAGTATACTACCCTGACTGGTTGGTAAACGTGGTCATGGTCAAGAAGGCTAATGGGAAGTGGTGAATGTGCGTTGACTTCACAGACCTCAACAGGGCGTGCCCAAAGGACAGCTACCCACTTCCCCGGATAGATACTTTAGCAGACTCGACGGCGAGACACCAGCTCCTGAGCTTCATGGACGCCTTTTCGAGCTATAACCAAATCAAGATGAAGGATGCTGATCAAGAGAAAACTTCCTTTGTCACCAGTCAAGGACTCTTTTGTTACAAGGTGATGCTGTTTGGGCTCAAGAACGCGGGGGCAACTTACCAGAGGTTGATGAACAAAATGTTCGCACACCAAATTGGGAGGAACGTACAAGTCTATGTTGATGACATGTTAGTGAAGAGCGTGCATGAAGATGATCACCTAGACGACCTCCGAGAGACATTCGACACCCTTCACTCATATAACATGAAGCTGAACCCAAACAAGTGCGCATTCGGAGTAACGACGGGGAAATTCTTGGGCTTCATGGTATCCCAAAGAGGTATAGAGATTAACCCAGAGACGATTTGGGCAATAATGGAGTTAGAGCCACCGAAGACGGTTAAAGAGGTGCAAAGCCTAAATGGCAAAATTGCGGCACTAAACAGGTTTGTCTCAAAAGTAACGGACAAGTGTCTACCCTTCTTCCGTACTTTGAGAAAATCTTTTGAATGGACGGATGAATGCCAGAAGGCCTTTGAGGAGTTGAAGAAATACCTTTCGTCTTCGCCATTGCTCAGCCCGTCCAAACCAGGGGAAGAACTCTACCTCTACTTAGTAGTGTTGAAAGCGGCAGTCAGCGCGGCTTTAATAAGAGAAGAAGATGGGTCTCAAAAACTCGTTTATTTTGTAAGCCGGGAGTTCCGCGGGGCAGAAGAGAGGTACACGCAAATAGAGAAGTTGGCTTTCGCACTAGTGACGGCGGCCCGAAAGCTTAAGCCATACTTCCAGGCACATACCATCATAGTTTTGACAAATAAGCCCCTGAGGAGAGCCATGAGTTGCCCTGATACTGCTGGAAGAATGGCTTTATGGGCTGGAAGAATGGCTTTATGGGCAGTAGAGCTGAGTGAGTTTGACATACAGTACCGACCCCGAAATACGATAAAAGGGCAAGCCGTGGCCGATTTCATCGCCGAGTTCGCTCAAACGAAAGGCAAGGGGGAAGAAATCGCTAGAGAATGGACCATCCACACAGACTGATCTTCAAATAGACAAGCTGGAGGGGCTGGGGTTGTAATCTATATCCAAGAAGGAGATAAAATCGAGTGCATGATCCGACTATACTTCCCCACAACCAACAATGAGGCCGAATATGAAGCATTGGTGGCAAGGTTAGACCTCGCGAAGGCAGCGGGAGCTGAGAAGGTAGTCGTACATTACGACTCCTAGGTGGTAACAAGTCAGATAAATGGCGGCTATGAATGCAAGAATGAGAGGATGAAGAGGTATTTGGAGGAGGTGAAAAATTGGATCGGTAGCCTTGAAGCTAGATTCGTCCAAATCCCAAGGGAAGAAAACGAATGTGCCAACCGTCTAACAAAGGCCGCCTCGGAAGAATTTATGCTTGTCCCCGAATAGGTATTGTCATTTGTTCAAATCTCCTCACTTATTGATGACGGGGCAAATGTGCAGGAAGTAGATTCTAAGAAAAATTGGACCACGCCATTGATAGCATACCTGAGATCTGGCACATTGCCAGATAGAAAAGATGCTGCTAGGAGAGTGAAAGTCCAAGCCGAGCGATTTGTGCTGATCAAAGATGTCTTGTACAAAAGAGGATTCTCTCGTCCGTACCTGAGGTGTTTGAATCGAGAGGAAGAAGATTACGTGATGAGAGAAGTCCACAAGGGTATCTGCGGAAACCACTCGGGGGCACGGTCCTTAACACACAAATTGATTCGAGCAAGGTACTACTAGCCTACAATGTTAAAGGACGCACAGGTTTATGTCAAGACCTGCGACAAGTGCCAAAGGTTCGGTAATTTCATCAGGAAACCGTCTGAGGAGCTAACCCCCATGATGGCCCCTTAGCCATTCGCTCAATGGGGACTAGACATCATAGGCCCCTTCCTGACGGCAGTAAGACAGTTAAAATTTCTTGTAGTTGGTATCGACTACTTTATTAAGTGGGTGGAAGTAGAAGCCCTAGCCACTATCATGGAGAAGAACATCCAAAGTTTTGTATGGAGAAACATCATTTGTAGGTACGGGATACCAAGAGTGCTCGTCTCTGACAACGGAAAGCAATTCGACAATAGCGCATTCAGGGACTTTTGTTTGGAGCTAGGTATTAAGAATCACTACTCGTCGCCCACACACCCGTAGGCCAATGGGCAGGTCGAAGTCACGAACCGGTCCTTACTCAAGATCATCAAAACCCGGCTCGAGGGGGCAAAGAGCATCTGGCCTGACGAACTACCAAGCGTCCTATGGGCATACCATACTACAACAAGAACACCCATTGGAGAAAAGCCATTTCGACTAGCTTACGGAAGTGATGCTGTCATCTCAGTAGAAATAGGGCTCACAAGCTATCGGGTGGAGAACTACGACGAGGACAAAAACGAAGAAGCCTTATGCCTTCAGCTAGACTTGGTGGACGAGGTCCAGGTAACAGCAGAGCAGAGGTTAGCGCGGTACAAGAATCTCATGACAAAATACTACAACTCCAATGTCAGGCATAGAGACTTTTAGATTGGAGATCTTGTGATACGAAAGGTAATGGGCGCTACTAGAGATCCTTCACAGGGAAAGCTCGGCCCCAACTAGAAAGGACCCTACGGATCGCATCATGGCAGAGGAGGGGAACCTACCACCTCGAAACTCTGGACGGACAAAAGCTGTAGCACCTGTGGAACACGGAGCACCTTCGGAAATACTACCAGTAGAGACGATATGAAGAGCATCGACATTCCCCAATTTCCCAGTTATTATTTATTTTTTACTATTACTAGTTTTTACTTCGAACAATTCTTTCTACTAGTGCCTTTTTAAGCCCAAGGGGGCAGGTACTTTTCTACGAACTAATAGTTTTCTTTTTAATTAATAAGAGGAATATTCAGAAACGATTGTGTTTTTTCTACTAAAACTCTTACAATCCAACAAATAAGCAGAGTCTATCATCACATAGATGGAATCAAGTCCAAATTTGGACGGATATAGCTTACGTCCACAAAATGGACGATCTTCCCAAGAAGAAGAAAATTCTGAGTCCAAAAATGGACGGTCATCCCAAGAGGATGAACACTCTAAGTCCAAAAGTGGACGGGTAAATATTATTCCACAAAATGGACGGCCATTACAAGTGTGAAAGTTCCAAGTCCAAAAGTGGACGAGTGAACATAAGTCCACAAAATGGACGGTCTTCCCAAGTGGAAGAAAATTCTAAGTCCAAAAGCGGATGGTCATCCCAACAGGATGAACACCCTAAGTCCAAAAGTGGACGGGTAAATATGAGTCCGCAAAATGGACGGTCTTCTCAAGAGGGTAAAAGTTCAATTCCAAAAGTGGACGGGTAAACATAAGTCAACAAAATGGACGGACATCCTAAGAGGATGAAAGTTCTAAGGTAGAAAAAGTTACAAAGTCCACATACTAGACGGACCTTTCCTCGAAATGAAAAAGTTACAAAATCCACAAAGAGAACGGATGCATTCCACAAATAAAAAATCAAGCAGATCGTCATAAACGGATGAAGCCAAAGTAGCAGCAAAGTTAAACGGAGAAATAATAAACCCTCGAAGGGGAATTGTCTACATAGCCTAAAAATATGACGGGGAAATTGTTCTCAAAATATTCTTACATAAAAGAGAAATAGTAAAATGAAAAACAAATTTTTGTCTACGATGGCAGTTTCCTTCTCCTCGTTGTGACGAATCTCTGTATCTTTGGGATCGCTCTCAGCTACAGTACGATCCCCTGGAGTTTCGTTGATAGGGGCCTCGTCGCCAAAAAGCTCGTCAGTATCATCGGATCGGGCAGGTTAGATGAAGGTTTGCTCAGGGACGTTAATGTTGACGGAGGGCAGATCGAGATCTGGATACAAGGTCTTCACTTGATGAATGGCGTCGTCAAAACTGTCACTATAAGAGGTCCCAAGCTCGGACAGAAGGTCATCGGAGTCGCGATACTCTCGTACCGCAACTTCCTTCACCTGACGGATTTCCAGATCCTTGTCTTCTAGAACCTTTTTCATCTCTTCTGTCCTCTTACAGTACTCGTCCCTTGCCTCCTCCACCATTTTAAGCTTCTTTTCTTGAATCACCTTCCAAGCCTTCAGCTAAGACAGTTCATCATCCGTCACCTTTGCCTTCTCACATAAACGGTCCAATGTTGTTTCATGACTCAAGCACCATCCCATTAGCCCCTTCGTCATGAGCACAGCCTGAGAAATGAAAAGAAGTTAGCCATCCATTGAAGAGAAAATGGACGTATAGTGGACGGACAGATTACCTGGGCAATACTGATCAGGCCCGTCTCCCCCATTGCTTCAGTGGAGTGGTTGCCTAAGTCCTCATAATCGTCGGAGGTTATGATGGACGAAAGCCTCTCCAACGCATTGGGTCCTCACGAAGGAGGACGGGCGGCTTCTTCGGCTGGGTGGACGGACCCTTCATAAAGCCTTTTCCGGCTCCATGCTTGGTTGGAATGACGGTTTTGGTACCTCCCGCCATAAGCCCAACGACGAGATCCAAAGGAACCTTTTGTTTCTTTTGTGGGCGGTCCACTTTGGGCAGCACCTTCCTCTTCGACGGATGGCTTGAGACCGTCCCCTTGGGGTCTACCTCGACGGACTCTTTTTTCTTTGCAGCCTGTGCCTTTATCAAAGCTCTCCTCTTAGCATCATCCATCTCTGAGGAAGTGAACGATCTATGTTAATTAAATGACAAAGGCCAAAACCACTCAATTGAAATAAGGGCGACGGACTTACGTTGTCGTACTCTTTTGTCGTACTTAATGGCTGCTGGAGTTGGCCTAGGTCCATCACAGTACCAATGAATGGTATCTAGTGTGACTAATTTGGCCCAAGTCCTTTCTTCTGGTTTAGTCTTGGAAATTTTTTTTTCAAGGTAACTAAACTCTTCGAGCTCAATTTGTGGATACCGTCAAACTGCAAAAAAGTAGACGGAAAGAATTATTAAAGATGCCTTGAACTGAACGGATACTTAAGTCTCCATACACCAGGACGAGTACCTACCGGACGGACTTAATATTCCCCAAGTTGTATCTACTGGCATATGATTCGTGTCACCCGGATGACACATCCACTCGTCACCCTTTATGAAAAAATAACGACTCTTTTTGGGGTTTCAAATATCACCTTCAGTAACAGACTCCTAGGGGCGAAACTATAAATCCCTCTGGATTTATCTATCTCGTCTGGACGGTAGCAATGAAGGAATTCGTGTACCGTCAGCCTCCTGGCACCATCCGTAATAGCACCATACAGTACCTCCATAGCTATGAAGACCTTCCAAGCATTGGGGGAGATTTGGTTGACGGAAAGGCCTAGGTATTGAAGAAGTTCACGGTGAAGTGAACTCAGTGGAAACCTAAGACCTGCCTTTAACATTTGTTCGTACACCCCAACGCCTTCTACTCCTTCGTAGTAACATTTTTCTGATCTGTAGGGTAGACGGATGGGGATGTTGTCAGGGATTTGATAGTTAACCCTAAGAGTATTGAAGTGTTGCTCCTTGATGGTGGATGTGAAAGCATTCACCGTCCACTCCGGTAGCATGATGAACTCCCTAAGTCCATCAGCACCAACAACAGACCTTACAAGCTGCTCTTCGCCGTCATCAGAACCCCCTTCTGGGTCAGTCATCTCCTAATCCTCATCTGTTGAGGATGGGGAAGATGCAGACGGGCTTCTCTCTTCGCTTAGGTTGTCTCGATCTTTATGACCTAACGGGTATACCTCTTCGTAATCCGCCCCATCACGGACCACCGACTGGTTACTTGACGTACTAGACATTTCCTACACGCGACGACAAAACCTAAGACTGACGGGTCTAAAGTGGGTAACGGGTGAATAAATTCTAGTAAATTAAAGAGGTTATATATGATGGTAGAAGAAACTTTAAGTTGAAAGTACTTACCAATTTTTAGAGAGAACGGATTGAGTGTGTTAGATGACGGATTCAACTATTGGACGGAGTAGTCTCTGACAAGTATGACAGAAGCGCTCTGACAATATGTTTTGGCAAAAAGTAGAAAAATGAGAGGAGATGGAAGAGGTATTTATAGGAGAGGTGCACGGAAGACAAAGCGACGCTTCGATCTGAGACAATGTCCAATAGGGGAACGACACGTGTCATGCGTCATAAATGTCCTCCAGAACCTGTCAGGGCAGGCGCAGTTCGCGGAGTCCGCCTTGAGACCGTCGACCCGCTTGCCTTGAAACCGTCTACCTGACCGCCTTGAGACCGTCGACTTGCTCGCCATGAAACCGTCACCCCCCTAGTTTTGTGTCGTCACCCCATGGGTCCTTCCATTTGATAAAGGACGAACCCATAGGGTGAGGGGGCAGCTGAAGAAGGTAAAATATGGGACGATGGACCTCAATAAGATGGGCTTGACGGTTCCATGTTTTTGGGCCGATATAAACAGGCTCATCACTAGTAGTATGCTACAGGAATGGATCTAATGCTCACATGGATGCTGGGAACTTACTTAGAATAGCTTGCGGCCCACACACATCCATCAACAGAATTCTAGTTTGAATAGAATTCTAGAAGATTCACGCATTGATGGAAAATCTTCTCTATAAGGAAATGTCTTGCCCACCACGTTAAGATTATTCAAGAGGATTCCTATAAGGAAAAGACTTCTACACCAAAGAGGAAGGATGTTAGCTTTCTACTACTATAAAAGCTCCAATACCCTCATAAATCAAGGTACGCATAATTGACCCTCTCTAGCACTCTGGAATTGTAAAAGAATTTAACTTAACCTTCGGAGGGTATTTGGCCAGCACCATATCGGTGCTCTCTGTAGGTCTTCTCTTTTTTGTTGTGTAGGTGACGTTTTGAGTGTGCGAGTAACGTGTGACTCACTGGTGATTTTTTCAGCATCATCAAAATATATACTAGAAATCTTTTAAATATTTTGTATGGATGTGTAGTGTAGGTGACTTTGAAGTTTGAATGGCGCATATATTAGACGTTACTCCTAGAAAGTACTGGCATACAAAACAAATTTGAAAGGAATATCGCTGATTTTGGATTATTGTATGTATATGGTAACCCAAGGTTGACGTAAAATATTGTATATTTTATGGGATGAAAGTAAAACTTCACGACCAACAACAAACTGCGATCTTTCTCAAAAAAAAAAAAAAAAAAAAAAAACTGCGATAATTAAATACAAGCGGCAAAGAATAAAAACGGTAGAGTATTGTATTTAATAAGCATTGAATTATCCGGGCCTAGCTATAACCTTGTAGTTCAGTGTTTGAATGATATGTACTATTTGCTTGGACTTACTATAATCCTGATGCTAATGGTGACAGAATCAAGATTTTAGTTTATAAGGAACAAGGTTAAAATTAAACATTGATAACAAATTTTATTCTAAAAATATTAATTAATATGAATAATAAGTTTAATAAAAAACTAAACCAAAAAATTAGACTAAAGTACATTTCTCCATTTATGTTTAGGGTTGTTTTTATTTTGACCTTTGACATTTGATTCCGTTTTTAAGAGGTGCCTATCATCTATCTCTTTTTTTGTCTCACTCAAGTGTAGATGAGTCCTAACACATCACCTTTTAATGCCAGCCATCAAAAACAAGCCACATCACTCATGTTTGGACGAGAAAAAAAAAAAAAAAAAAACTCTAAATCTAAAAATGACACTGTCTTAGTCCAAGAGTGAGGCTTAATTACCAACTAACTAGAAGTAAAAGTGTGGCTAAATGATTCGTTTAACTTTTGACGGGACTGACAAATTCACTGATGTTACTGACGAATTCAATTACCGAGGACGATGTCTTCGGTACAGACGAAGATATCTCTGGACGAGGAAGTTAAGTCCCTCATCAGTGACGAAGACAGGAAGAACATTCAATGCAGAATAATTACACCCAGAACGGTTACAATGCCAACTGTATGAACCGTTGGAGCATATTAAAGCCATATTACACAGAATCAAACGTTACCAAAAGGAGCATTAAGACCTCCATAACTACACCAACGGCTAGAGGCCATGAAGGCATATATAAGGCCCACACATTGCCAAGTACAAGGTACATACACACTAAGAGACTTCTTTTGCTCTATTATTTTACATTGTTCATTCTCGAATAGCATTTTATACTGACTTTGGCATGGAAGTGCTGTGGCAGGCACCACACCAGTGACCACCTTCGAAAGCTGGAGATTGCTTCCATCTGATAATCTTGACTGACGAACTTACGCTTCATCAATTTGGCGCCGTCTGTGAGGACAAGACATTTTCGTGCTCCTACTCGAAAAAGTAGTTTCCAATCAACTGATATTTTCAGATGGAGTCCAATCAAGATTCTGCAGCCTTAGCTCAGCAAGTTTAGGCTCTTGCAGCTACCGTCGAAGAGCTTACAGGCAAAATCAGGAAATGAAGCTATGGCTTCAACAGGAGGATAATCGGTCTAAAGAGAACCAGGACGAGGAGGGAGACAGCCACAGAAGAAGTGATCATCGAAGGCCAAACACTCTCGCCGAGCAGAATTCAGATCTTCTTTGAGAGATGAGGAGGGAGATGGACGAGTGAAGAAGCGCCATCAAAGAGAAAACAGATCGGAGTGTGGATCGACTAGTCAGGGCAACAAATTCGCCTTTCACCACGGCAGTCTTCGAATGTCCTGTGCCGTCGAAATTTCGGTTGCCGTAGCTTGAACCGTTTGACGGACTCAAGGATCCTCAAGATCATCTTAATACCTTCAAGACGACACTAGGGCTTCAGCAGCCCCCAGACGAAATATTGTGTCGTTCCTTCCCTACCACTCTCAAAGGAGCTGCAAGGGAATGGTTCACAAAGTTACCCACGTCGTCCGTCGATAACTTCAAACAGTTGAGTAGCTCCTATTTACGTCATTTCATTGGAGGACAACATCGGAAAAGGCCAGCAGACCACTTACTCACTATTAAATAGGGAGAAAAGGAAACCCTGAGGTCATACATAAAACGCTTTACTCACGAGACCTTGGAGGTAGACGAAGCGGACGATAAGGTGCAGCTGACGACTTTCAAAGCAGGATTAAAGTCCAGAGATCTCGTGGCTTCGCTCGGGAAGAATCCTCCAAAAACAATGGCAGAGATGCTCTTGAAAGCACAGAAGTACATGAATGCCGAAGATGCGTTAGCAGCCATAAAGGACACTGAGAAACCAGGGGACAAAGGAAGGAAGGATGACGAGCGCAGGGGACAAAAGAGGGATCATCAGGATCGTCAGATCAGTGACAGGAACAGAAGGAGAGACGATTAAACCCCAAGGACGGTAAAACTTACCCCTCTTGTTATGCCTGTTGACAAAATTTTAACGCAGATTAAAGATGAACATTACCTTAAATGGCCGCGGCCACTGCATTCGTCTCCTAATGTCCGCGATAAGAATAAGTATTGCCGATTTCACAAGGATCATGGCCATTACACAGAAGACTGTCGGGACCTAAAGGAACAGATAGAGGAGTTGATACGGAAGGGTAAATTGCAGAAGTTTGTGAAGAAGGGAGAGTACAATAAATTTCAAGACGAAAATAAGAACCAGTATGAGTCCTCGTCCAGAGGCGATAGCCGTTAATTCCAACCTCCTCAGAATGTGATTGGGGAAATACAGACAATTATAAGGGAGCCTATCACCGGAGGATCATTCAAATCCCTTAAGAAAGCATATCAACGACAGGTGAACAGCGTCCATATGACACCCCCGATGAAGCAGAGACGAACTGAGCAGGACATGACTTTCAACGAAGGAGATGCTAGGGGAGTGAAGCAGCCTCACAACGACCCCTTAGTCATAATGCTCACTATAGAAGGATTCAACACCAAAAGGATCCTCGTGGACAACGATAGTTCCTCTGATATCATCTACTTCCCTGCATTCTAGCAATTGAAACTGGATCCAAAGAGACTGCGTCCATTCGATTCCCCCCTTGTCAGTTTTAGTGGTGACAGGGTATATCCCAAGGGCATAGTAACGCTGACAGTAACCGTGGGGGCCTACCCGAAGCAGTTGACTCGTCAACTGGACTTCTTGGTGGTAGATTGTCCATCATCTTACAACGTAATCATAGGAAGGCCAGCACTCAATAAGTGGAGGGCATTTACGTCAACCTACTACCTGAAGGTAAAATTCCCGACGGAGAACGGTGTTGGCGAAGTTAAGGGAGATCAAATTTTAGCTCGGGAATGCTACCAGGCCGTCTTGGCCGCAAAGGAGAACCATACATGGATAATCGAGGAGAAGGAGGAAGAGAAGGTGGACGCCCTGGAAACAGTGGAATTGGCTAAAGGGGAAACAATTGAGACAACCAGAATAGGGACTACTTTAAGTCTTGAGATGAAAACAAAGCTCGTCCAGTTCCTTAAAGAAAACCTAGACGTCTTTGCCTGGAGTCACGAAGATATGCCAGGCATATCTCCAGACGTCATTCAACACAAACTAAATGTAGACCAGGAGAAAAAACCCGTCAAGCAAAGACGAAGAGTCTTTGCACCAGAAAGAGACCAAGCAATCACTAACGAGGTTAATAAGTTCCTGACTGCAGGTTTCATCCGTGAAGTATACTATCTAGACTGGCTAGCAAACGTCGTATTGATAAAGAAATCAAATGGGAAGTGGAGAATGTGCGTGGACTTCACAGACCTGAACAAGACCTGCCCAAAGGACAGTTTCCCTCTTCCAAGAATAGACCAGCTTGTAGATTCTACGGCTGGACACAAGCTTCTGACGTTTATGAATGCTTTCTTAGGATACAACTAGATAAAAATGGCTGACGAAGATCAGGAGAAAACGACCTTCATAACCAGTCAAGGGCTCTATTGCTATAAGGTAATACCCTTTGGACTGAAGAATGTAGGTGCTACTTATCAGAGGCTGTGAACAGAATGTTCAACAAGCAGATAGGCAGGAATATGAAGGTATACGTGGATGATATGCTCGTCAAGAGTAAAGAAGAACTTGCTCATCTGGGCAACCTCAAGGAGACGTTTGCTACCCTCAAGTGATACCAAATGAAGCTGAATCCTAGTAAGTGTGTTTTTGGTGTAGCCTCAGGGAAATTCCTGGGATTCATGGTGTCCCAGAGAGGAATAAAGGCAAACCCAGAGAAGGTATAAGCCATAATCAACATGACATCACCCAAGACCGTCAAGGAAGTCCAGAAGCTCATCGGAAGGATTGCAGCCCTCAATAGGTTCGTGTCTAGGGCTACGGACAAATGCCTGCCCTTCTTCAAGACCTTAAAACAAGTTTTTGCTTGGACTGATGAATGCGAAGCAGCTTTCTAGGAGCTCAAACGCTACTTGAGTAATCCACCACTTTTAAGCCCGTCCAAAGAAGGAGAGAACCTATATTTGTACTTAGCAGTATCAAATACGGCCGTCAGTGGAGCCCTGATCCGAGAAGAAGGCAAGAAGCAGCTTCCGGTTTATTACGTCAGCGAAGCCTTCCAAGGGGCTGAGTCCAAGTATCCTAAGATTGAAAAGATCACTTTCGCATTGATAATGGCCTCACGCAAACTTAGGCAATACTTTCAGGCAAATCCTATCCTGGTGATGACGGACCAACCTATCAAGAAGTCCATGAGCAAGCCTGAGGCGGCAGGGAGAATGGTCCAGTGGGCGATTGAGCTCAGCCAATTTGATATTGAATATCATCCCAAGACGGCCATAAAAGCACAAGTTTTGGCAGACTTCATCGCGGAGTTCACCTTCCGGGGTGAGGATGACCTTACCAACAATCCCCAGCAATGGACGATACAGACCGATGGTTCGTCAGCCCAAAAGAGGGGGGGGGGAGAGTAGGGGTAGTCATAATCACCCCCGATGGAGAAATACTAAAGTATGGAGTTCAGCTGAAGTTTCCGGCCACTAACAACGAGGCCGAGTATGAGGGGATTCTGACGGGTTTGAAGCTCGGAAGAGAATTTGGAGTTAAGAACCTGCTAGTCCAAAACGATTCAAAGCTAGTAATTGGGCAAATTAGGCGAGAATATGAAGCAAAGGAAGAGTGAATGCAGAAGTACCTGAAACTGACGAAAAATTTAACTCAGGAGTTTGATAAAGTGGAATTTGTATAGATCCCAAGAAGCCAGAACATGATAGCAGATGAAGTCTCGAAGATAGCATCGTCAGAAGAACAAGCAACGGACATAACTCTGATGCTGGAAGTCCAGAAACACCCCAGTATTGAGGAACTTCCAACATTTGCAATCCAGAGCACAAACAGCTGGATGACTCCCATTGTGTCTTTCCTCCAGGACGGGCACCTCCCACAGAATGCAGACGAGGCCAGAAAGGTCAAAAAACGGGCGGTCAGGTTTACAATCCTTAATGACATTTTGTACAAAAGGGGCTTCTCGATGCCTTACTTGAAATGCGTTGACGAAGAGGAAGCTAAGTACATCCTCGTAGAAATCCACGAAGGAATTTGCGGGGATCATGCCGGCCCTAGATCCCTGGTAAGCAAAGTTGTTCGAACTGGTTATTTTTGGCCTACTATGCAGGTAGACGCAGTGGAGCTCGTGAAGAAGTGTGACAAATGCCAACAATTTGGGAATGTCCAACGACTTCCGGCAGAGAAGCTGACGGCGATATCATCCTCGTGGCCATTCGCACAATGGGGGATCGACATCGTCGGTCCCCTACCCCTGGGTAAAGGTCAGGTAAAGTTCTTGCTAGTTGCTATTGATTATTTTACAAAATGGGTCGAAGCAAAGGCACTAGCAACCATCACAGAAGCAAAAATCTGGAGCTTTGTGTGGAAGAACATAATTTACAGATTCGGGATCCCAAGGACGATCATATCAGACAACGGGCATCAGTTCGATAGCCAAGGCTTCAGGGATTTATGTTCAAACTTGGGCATCAAAAATCAGTTCTCATCCCCAGGGCATCCACAGGCAAACGGGCAGACAGAGGTGACGAATCGAACGTTGCTCAAGATTATCAAGACCAAGCTGGAGGACGCGAAGGGAACCTGGCCAGAAGAACTACCCAACGTCTTGTGGGCCTACAGGACCACAGCGAGAACCTCGACGCGAGAAACCCCCTTCAGGCTCACTTATGGCACTGAAGCAGTGATCCCGGTCAAGGTAGGGGTAGCCAGCATCAGACGAAATGTATTCAGCAAAGAAGACAATGAAGATCATCTTCAAATCAACCTGGACTGTCTGGGCGAAGTAAGGGAGAAAGCTTCCAACAAAATGACGGAGTACCAGAAGAAAATGGCCGACTACTACAATAAAAGGGTGAAACTTAGACGACTGGAAATAGGTGACCTCGTCCTTCGCAAGGTCACCACGGCAACTAAAGACCCGGCCCAAGGGAAACTTGGCCCCACATGGGAAGGGCCTTACCAAGTCACCTACTATTCCAGGATGGGTAGCTACCACCTGAAAACTCTAGACGGACAGAAGCTCCCGAGGCCATGGAACATCGAGCACTTGAAGAAATACCATCAATAGACGTAACCGTTAAATGTATTCATTATTGAAATCAATAAAGAAGTTATTCAACTAATGTTTCTCTGCGAGCAGGTCTATTCGATTGTAAGTTACTGACGATGACAAGATCCCTTAAAAGGGTGTAAGTCACAAAAAGCCAAAAACGGCTAAGTAACAAGATTCCGCCTTGACGGATGTAAGTTACTGACGATGACAAGATCCCTTAAAAAGGTGTAAGTCATAAAAAGCCAAAAACGGCTAAGTAACAAGATTCCGCCTTGACGAATGTAAGTTACTGACAATGACAACATCCCTCAAAAGGGTGTAAGTCATAAAAAGCCAAAAACGACTAAGGTACAAGATTTCGCCTTGACGGATGTAAGTTACTGACGATGACAAGATCCCTTAAAAGGGTGTAAGTCACAAAAAGCCAAAAACAGCTAAGTAATAAGATTCCACATTGACGGATGTAAGTTACTGACGACTAAAAGACTCCTAAACAAATATAAAGTACTGCCGAGGTACTAGTTATGAAAGATTAACGAAACAATAGACGAAGAGGTGCTAACGGAGTCAAAGGTTCGTCAAGTGCACAACTTGGGCAATTACGTCCCCAGCATATCTCAAACTAAGGAACATGCAATCACGAATTCAAGTAAGTGCAAAGAAGTAAATTAAATTAGAGCCAAAAACAAACAGGCGAATTACCATCGTTTTACAAACCCATAAACATTGGGTTAAAATATTGTTCTCAAAATAGATGAAAATAAAAATGTTTCGAAATAAGATTTACAAAAAGCCATGACGGGCAAATGCCAAAGACAGGAAGAAACATTTCTTTTATCATAAGTAACAGGATCAAGCACCAGCAACAGAGGGAGCGTCATCAACGGGGATATCTTCAGTAGGGGCATTCTCTGGGACATCACTTTCAGGAACGGATGACTGGGAAGCCTCGTCAATGGCCATCTCTTTATCCACCTCTTCTAAGTCCAAGCTCTTTATATTGACGCTAGTAGGATGCTTAACCCAATATCTTCAGAGAAGCTCGAACCCTTTGAAGTAACAACTAAAGAGCACAGTGTTGTACTCGTTAGTGGTTTGGAAAGCCTCCACAGATTTGGCAGCAATTGTCTTAAGCGATTCCTTGGCACCGAGAAGCTGCTCATCCTTTTCCAAGGTCAACTGACGCTCGGCTCTAAGATCATCACCTAAGGCCTTGACTTTCTCCTTCAAGGTAGTAGCCTCGTCCATAGAATCAATGAGGTTCTTCTTCAACTTAGAATTTTCTCCCTCCAAAGCTTGCATCTTGGGTGTAAGAGATGCCAATTTAGCCTCTTGAGTGAGAAACTTTGAAGCAATGTGCAAACTCTCTCCTACACCTGAAAAAGAAATTCAAAGTCATCAGTCAAAAAAAGAAAAAAAAAAAAAAAAAAAAGAAAGGGAGAGGAAGGGAGTCGCATAAATACTTTACCTGAACAAGCTTGTGGACATGGCCACTTGCAACGTTATTGAATGGAACCCCAGAGAAGACCTTCAAATCATCAGCAGTAACGACGCTGAGTGCCCTGTCCACTGCCAGTCTCTCATCCTCCCAAATAGTGGACGGACGAGAACCCAACTTCTCCTTCTCCTTCTCATTTTCTGACAGATGCGGCCTTTTAGAGACGGGTGTAGGGAGCTCTTCAATCGAAGTAGACGGAGAGGCCGTCCTCGTCGTCTCAATGCCAGAAATGATGGGAGTGGCAGTCGGAGTGACGGAAGAACCCCTCCCGGTCACACGCACCCTCTTCTTTCCTATACTCGACAACGACTCATCTTTCTTCGACCTCATCTTAGCATACATGTCCTTATTAAATTTAGACATCATCTCTGCAAAAGGAAAACCCCTACTGTTTAAATAAATAAATAAAAAGAAAAAAAAAAAAAGAAAGGGGAAGAAGAAAGGTTAGGACTGACGAATATAACACTTACTCTTTTTTCCTTCAATATCAAGGTTACGTAGGATGAAAGCAGAGGGTTCTGGTCCAAGGCAGTAGAAGGCGAGTGTTCTGGGGTCGATAAGATCATCCTAACTCTCAATCGTCAGCGCATACTCAATCGCCTTCTGGACTCGTTCTTTATACCTGCTCTTGAGCTTGGGTTGTCTCTTAACTGTGCAAAAATAGGAAGTAAAAAGGTCAATAGCCATAGTAGTAAGCACGGTAGAATTCAAAGGACGAGGAGAGATATTGACGCACCTAAAGTCGGGGTTTCCCACCGACGACGCAACCTCGAGAGATCACCCCAAACCTCGCCAGAGGAAGTCTCAAAATCATCCCCAGACACAAAGAAAAATCTGGACTTCCAATACCTGAAAGACGACGGTAAACCCTTGACGATCCTAGTTCTCCTTTCCCAGGGCACCAATTCATAGTACCCATACTCCTTAGATGCTTTTAAATGATACAAATAGACAAGCTCGTCCACCTTGAGCATGTCCCCGTCATTGGCAGCCAACCAAATTCCCATACAACTAACCAATATCCTCCACGAGTTGGGCATAAGCTGCCCGGGAGCCATACCAAAACGGTCTAAGAGCTCCATAAAGAAAGGATGGACAGGAAACCTCAATCCATAGACGAAGGCAGATTCGTAGAAACAAATCTCCCCAGGAAAGAAGTGACAAGCCCGATCTGCCTCGCCAGGCAGACGAACCCTAACTCGCTCTGGGAACTGAAACCTGTCCTCAAATCTACCTAGCACATCGGCGTCCAATCCACACTCCTCCTCCAAAGCATAAAAAGCCCTAACCTCTCGAGGTGTGGAGACGGCTGTATCTTCCTTCGCTGGATTACCGCTAGACGATAACTCAGTCTCGAGCTCACTAGATCTGACCTCAGACATCTCCCCTCGCTCCCTCACCACGTTCTCAAACCAATCTAGCGACTGACGAAGCAAAGGCAACAAATCAGCCAAGGCGACACTTAAACAGTTTCCCTCAAAGACGAAATCCTCAATATTGGGGAAAACACCTAAAGACCCTCCCAAACGCGCGAAGAGGAAGGAAATTGATGGGCAGACTGTCCTGATTTCAGAACTACTAACCATAGAAATCCAAAAGGAAAACTCTACAAGCTAAACCCCCCAAGGAGTCAAAGTTAAACAAAAGGAAACGAAAAGAAAAAAGAAATCAGAGACTATACCGCAAAGAGAAAAAGAGGGAAAACAAGAAAAAGAGAAAAGGCCTACCTGAAAGATGGCGGACAAGGGAAGCACCACCACACAAACACGCCGGTTCGGAGAAAAGTTGCAAAAATGAGAGGTGAAGGAAATGCCTAGAACAATGATTGACAATTTTCGAAAAGTGAAAAAGAAAAATGAAAAGGGGAGAAGTTTTAAAGCAAAAGCCCAGGAAACTGAAAACCAGAGGGAAGCCCAATAGTCGCACGAATTGGAATAATAACTCCCCCAGTCAGAATGTACCACGTAGGCCACAACCTGTGGAGCGCCAACACCACGCATTTAATAAAGGACAAAACCCCAAAAGTCATTTATAGCCCCAGAAACCTTTCATATTCTTCGGTCGTCACTACGTATAATGATGACCACAAAATCGGGGGGCACCTGACGGGATTGACGAAGTCACTGACGTTATTGACGAATTCAATTACTGAGGACGACGTCCTCGGTACAGACGAAGATATCTCTGGACGAGGAAGTTAAGTCCCTCATCAGTGACGAAGACAGGAAGACCATTCAATGCAGAATAATTACACCTAGAACGGTTACAATGCCAACTGTATGAACCGTTGGAGCATATTGAAGCCACATTACACAGAATCAAACGTTACCAAGAGGAGCATTAAGACCTCTATAACTACACCAATAACTAGAGGCCATGAAGGCATATATAAGGCCTACACATTGCCAAGTACAAGGTACATACACACTAAGAGACTTCTTTTGCTCTATTATTTTACATTGTTCATTCTCGAATAACATTTTATACTGACTTTGATATCGGAGGTGCTGTGGCAGGCACCACACCGGTGACCACCTTCGAAGGTTGGAGATTGCTTCCATCTGATAATCTTGACTGACGAACTTACGCTTCATCAACTTTGATTCATTTAAGGACCAAACCCCATTTTCGGAGGACTGAAAATGACAAAGTCCATGTTTGGAAGCTCAAGTCACAGTTGGGTAGAAGGAGAAGGAATGCTTCATGCTTTGTATTTTAATAAAGATGGTGATGGGAGCTGGAATGTTGTCTACAACAAGAGACATGTTGAAACCGAAACATTCAAGCTAGAATAGCAAAGAAACAAACCGTCCTTTCTCCCAGCCATTGAAGGCGATTCTGAGGCTATTTTGTTTGCCTATCTATTAAATTTGGTAAGCAAATCAATTTTAAGTCATTTTAATATAAGTAGTATTTTTTTTTTCCTTTTCAAGATTGTCATTGTGGATTAAATATTGATTAAACTAATAGCTTATAGATTTTCCAAAGCTAATAGCCATAAAGTGCACAAACTTTTATTATTTATGTTGACTAAATTGCAATTTACATGTTTGTTTATGATTCACTTATTTTACTAAAACTGAAATTTTTTTATTGAAAGTACTGTAAATAAAAGTAAAAATTAGTTGAAATAGTACAGTAAGACCCATGAATAATATCAATGAGTGCAGTGAAACTCATGAATAATAGCAAAAATAAGCTGAATAGTAAAATAAGTTAGCAAAAATAATTTTTGTCAAATGTGTCCATTTGCAAAAAATTTTCAGTTTCAGCAAAAAATATAAAATTCCCATTTATATATTAGAATAAATTTAATCATGGCCCATAACTAAACTTTGCAAGAAACTTGTGAGATAAAAGCTTTAGCTAAATTGTTTGATAACTTTTATTTGAATTTTGTAGTTGAGGTTTGGCAAAGTAAACAAATACATAAGCAACACCAACATTTTCGAGCATTCAAGGAAATTCTACTCCATTGCAGAAAATCGCATGCCCCAGGAGATTGACATTTTAACATTAGACACTTTAGGCAATTGGGATGTCAATGGAGCCTGGAAACGACCATTTACCAGCCACCCAAAGGTCCCTCTCTGCGTAAGTATTCAAAAACTATTGAACATTCACTCTATGTTAGAGCTACATAAATTTTGTTTATTTCATTTGTCTTCCTGGTACAGAGAGCTCTAGGTACTGAAGAGCTTGTTATTGTTGGGGTAGATGCTACCAAACCTTTCCTTGAATTGGGAGTGATTTCTGGTATATATGCTCAAAAATAATATTTCTTATGATCCATGTGAAGTGTTGTGACAGTTTAATGAGCATGGCCTATTTCCCTTTTTTGAAGCTGATGGAAAGAAATTGATTCACAAAGTGGATCTCAAACTGGATAGGTGTAGCATTTGTCATGACATAGGGCTCACCCAAAGGTAAGTTAGTGAGCTTAATTACTTTGTATGAGATTGAGTTTTGAAATATTTCGTTCCAAATAGTAATTGAAATCAAATGAGTCCTACTAATTTGTGCTTTTGATTTGCAGGTACAATGTGATCAGGGATTTTCCACTAACTATAGACATAAAAAGACTAATTAGCGGAGGCCCGTGAGTGTCCTTGTCCTTTGAATCCACTTTATAAAATGTAAAAACATCAATATATGTGTAAACAAAAATTTAAGCAACTTTTCAATTATTTGTAGATTAATAAAGTACTGTAAGGAAGAATATGCAAGGATTGGGATAATCCCTCGTTATGGTGATTCGGATTCAATCCGGTGGTTTGAGGTGCAACCCAATTACACATTTCATATTCTCAATTGCTTTGAGGATGACAATGAGGTAAATTATATATTAAGTTTTCTTATATTTTGTTTTAATCTTTACCATCTTTCATTAAGATCAATCATATACAATTGACTAATTGTTTTAAAATTTTGTTTGTATGAGGATGAACAGGTTGTAGTGTGGGAGTGTAGAGCCCTTGATTCAATCATACCAGGACCAGATAAGGGTTTGAATAAATTTGAGTGGTTTTCCAAAAGATTTAAGCCTATAAATTCAATTGAAGGAGATATTAATAGTTCACCAGAAGATGGATTATTATTTTCTCGTTGCTAGGAATGGAGATTAGACATGCAAACTGGAGAAGTTAGGGAGAGAAATCTGACTGGAACTGAATTCTCTGTGGATTTTCCTATCATCAATGAAAATTTTACAGGTATTAAGAATAAGTATGGGTATACCCAAGTTGTTGATTCTATCACAAGCTCTACCTCAGGTAACTATAAAGAATTTGCAATGGTACCTCATAAACAGTTACTAGAAATTACCCTTATATATCAGCATCATTAACATGTTATTAAATACGAATATGTAACTTCTCAACTTGATTATTCCAGGCTTGGTAAAATTCGGAGGTCTAGCCAAGCTAAACCTCGAAGAACTAGACACAAGATTTTCTTTGGTAAAGAGTCCCTTCACATTTGTCTATCTCTTATATTTCTCTAAATTCTATGGATCAATGTTAATTTGCTTATCCAACGTTGATTCGATGACACTAGAGAAAAAGACATCAGGAGGAGCTGATAAAAGTAGAATATCATATGTTTGAGGAGAACACCTTTTGTACTGGAGCTGCCTTTGTCTCCAAAGGAGTTCATTTTGAAGAAGATGATGGTTGGATCGTCACTTTTGTTCACAATGAAGACACTGACATATCTGAGGTAAGTCAATTTGGTATCTTGCAATTGGCTTATTGGTAATTTGCTTTATGTTATTATAAATTGAAAGATATTTGTTCTCCTTGCAGGTCCATATAATTGATACAAAGAACTTTTCTAGTGAGCCAGTTGCCAAAATTAGATTACCATGCAGAGTTCCGTACGGCTTTCATGGGGCTTTCATGCCAATGTCATTGTGAAATTAATTAATAGAATTATAAATTCATGATTACATATTTTGTTAATCTTGTTATATTAGGGATGATGTTTGATGTATTAATGAAAATTTTATGTTTATGTATATATTGTTAAACTTTCTTGCTTACTAGAAAAGAAAACTTTTTGTATTTTGAGTTGTTTAAAGGTATGTTTGAGACTGATGGAGGTGAGAGGAAAAGGATAGGAGATCCCTCTCCAAACATAGGATATATATAACCATTAACAAAATCCTTTTTTTTTAAGTTTAAATTAAAATTATGCACTTATATCAAGAAAAGTATAGAACTACAAAGGTTTAATTCTATAATTAGGATTTTCTATAATTAAAAAAAAAAAAAAAAAAAACTGCTACAATTAAAACAGCTACGATTTAATCTACAAACAACTATGTAGTATAGTTCTTTTTCCTTCCTTCTATGATAAATTTGTAGTATGCCTGCTTCTCAAAAAAAAAAGATTTTGTAGTATGCCTAATGTCACTCAAAATGGGTTGTGAGTGCATTAATTGATGCTCTACACTCATCAAACAAACCCAACTGTAACTGCTGCACGATTCATTGCTCTGGGCCTCTGGATGAATATTATGGAATTTCGTGATGCCCTAATTGACTAGCATAGATCGCCTTCTTCCATTTGGGCCTACGGTTTGTGCTTAGTATTTGGACTTTGGAGAATTATTTCCTACTCAGAAAATCTTCATTAGTAATCTTTGGGTCTTGTTATAACTTATAAGGAGTGTCCTAAAGGAAATCACGACAGGCCGACAATGAAATAACTGCAAGTTACTACTCTTGAGGACTTAAAGATCAAGGAAATAAATGGCATTTGGAACTGCTAAAAATTAAAAGGGGTATATACCTAAGTTCACATGTGAAAGATTTAGTTGATCTTGGAAATTGTTCTTAGGGTTAATTAATTTATCTGAGCACACAGTATTTATACTATTTTTTTTTTTTAAAGTACATTTATACAAATTTACTCCTAACATTAAGACCAATAGGTCATTTGGTAGGAACCATTAACTTTTTGCTCGTCCCTCTTTAGAAAATTGGGGCAGATTCCCCAGGGCCTACCTAACATTTTTGCTAACTTAAATGGAAAACTTAATTACTTATAAATGATGATCATCAAAAATAGATATACTTATAAATGATTAGAACCACCACTCCCAAAATATTAATGGCCACATGGACGCGCATATGCTGACGTGGTGAAGATATATAGATTTTGTTAATAAGTGCTCTAAGAATTCCCTACATATATAATTTTTATACAACAAAATAAACTTTAGTCTCAAAATTTTGGGGTGAGCTATAAATCCTTAATAGGTTATTAATGGATGGTCATATGTATTATTTATACTCTATTTATTGTCATAGTCTATGTTACTCCTTTAATTGTCATGTTTTTTCTTATTACTTTCTACTAATGTAATTTTTTGTCTTACTCTACATTTTTTCATTCCTTCAACTTAGATCAATTTGCTTTTTCTTGTTGGTGCATTAGTTACTCTCCTCTGAAAATGATCAAACCATCTTATAAAGTTATAAATGACTCTCCCTCTTTTTCATCAATAAGGACTATCCCTTATCTTTAAGCTAATTTCTTCATTTTGAATCATATCTTTTTGTGTATTTCCACTTATATATCTATCTTATCATTCTCATTTCAACTACACTCATTTTATAAATATTTGTACACAATTGGATTTTATTTATAAAAAAAAATATTTTAATATATTTCCACTTTAAACTTTGGTTATTTTATAATAATAATAATAATAAAAGTAAAAAGAATATGTCGTAAGTTGTGATTGGTAGAATATAAATTGAAACAAAGGATTTGTATACTTAGAAACGAAATTATTCTCCTAAGAATTCTTGAGATCTTTAGCACAAAGACCACCCCTATGGTCCTATGCTCAGATGCACAAACTCTTCAAAACCGGTACCCTTGACACATTCATGTTTGACATGTAACCATGTGGAAGATGTTGAGGACAATTTTGTATTTGTGATCTTATTGTGTTGAGAGAGGAATTTTTATTTTATTTTAGATATGTTTTTAAGGATTTTGGTAGTTATATTTATTTTGAATACCGAAAAATAAACATAAAATATACTTAAACATATATATTGATTAATTGATTGATTGTGGCATCTTTAATTAATTGTGGTATTGCAATTTTTCAAGAATTGTAATGTTGTGTGTTGTGTCGGTGTCCATACTTATTATCATTACTATTATTATTATTTATTTATATTTTTTTAATTGTTGCCACTTGCTAAACGTGTCCATGCTTATAATTAGGTCCTACGGAATTCAAGCCCTTTAATGATCCCATAACTTTCACCACCCATCAAGCCTTTATATGATTATATCTATAGCCCAACCTCATTGTAAGTGCCCATAGCTCTTTCTCTTACACCATCTCGCTAGCTCCTAGCATGGAATACCCTGGAAAGAGATCTCTCTTCAGCGTCATGGGTAAAGACACAACACGATCACCCACCCACCTTTCTATCGAAACCCATCAAGAAATGTATGAACATGATCTCCAATGTAGCCCTGAAATGGCTTGTAGCCCCCACAACACAATGCACGGGCTTATAATAGCACCCCCAAGCCCAGAATCACCATGGACACTCTCTCCTCTCCAAACCCCATCTCCATCACTGCTTTACCACTGTGTAGCTTCACTCCGTCGCCACGAGGGTACCATCTATTCCATCGCAGTTTCTAAGGAAGTAGTCTTTACTGGCTCTGATAGTAACCGAATTCATGCTTGGAGGCAGCCAGATTGCATGGAGCGTGGTTATGTTAAGGCAAATTGTGGTGAGGTCCGGGCAATTTTAGCCTATGGTAACATGCTTTTCACTGCGCATAAAGATCACAGAGTCCGATTCTGGAACTTCACGGTTTCAGATGGTTGTTTTCAGTCCAAGAAGGTCTGCTCTATTCCTAGAAGAAGCTCATTTCTTTTGTTCCCAAGAACCAGCACACAACAACACAAGCATTGTGTTTCTTGCATGGCTTATTACCATGCTGAAGGGCTATTATACACTGGCTCCCACGATAGAACGGTAAAAGCTTGGCGGGTTTCAGATAAGAAATGCGTGGACTCATTCGTGGCACATGAAGATCATGTAAATGCAATATTGGTGAACCAAGATGATGGGTGTGTTTTCACATGCTCTTCTGATGGGTCTGTGAAAATATGGAGAAGGGTATACAGGGAAGACTCACACACACTCACAATGACTCTGAAATTCCAACCATCTCCAATGAATGCATTGGCCTTGAGTCCATCCTTCAACAATAATTGCTTCCTCTATTCAGGTTCATCAGACGGTACCATAAATTTTTGGGAAAAAGAAAGAATGTCTTATAGATTTAACCATGGAGGATTTTTGCAAGGACATCGTTTCGCTGTTCTTTGCCTAGTGACTATTGAGAAGTTAATATTCAGTGGCTCAGAGGACACAACGATTAGAATTTGGAGGAGAGAGGAAGGTAGTTGTTACCATGAATGCTTGGCTGTGTTAGATGGGCATAGAGGGCCAGTGAAATGCTTAGTTGCTTGTTTGGAAATGGAAAAGGTTGTCATGGGTTTTATACTGTATAGTTCAAGTTTGGACCAAACTTTTAAAGCGTGGAGGGTTAAGGTTTTGCCTGATGAGAATGTACGCTATGATTATGTGGACCAAAGCGATTCGAGGACCCAAAAAATGGAGTATGAGATGAACCCTGTGTTGTCTCCCTCATGGGTAAAGAAAAAGCTTCAAGGTAACTACTTTCAGTAGATGAGTAATAATAAATATTTTTTTTCACTCCATTTATCTGTAACCTTGTAAAGAAGATAGAGCAGTTAGAAGCCACGACAAATATGACGTCTAATGCTATTTGTATTATAAGGCTTATCACAATTCCCCTGAATTTTCAACGAACAAACTCAATTTCCATGTATGTTTAGAAGTTGCTATTTTTTTTTTCATGCTTGGTAATCTTCTTATTGAAGGAAGGACATTTAATTTTCCTTGAAAAGAGATAACATTATTTATATTTTATTAGGTAATATAACCAAGTGTTTGGGAACGAAAATACCTTAAGTTTTATCATGGGTGGCGCTAGCCATAGTCCAGGGGTTCAAGTGAACCCCTGACTTGGCCAAATATATATATATATATATATATATAATTTTTATTTGTACTCTCTAAAATAAAAATTTAAACATTTTGATACTAAATTTTTTTTTCTAAGCACAACTAAAATAACCCTAAATATAATCTTCTTACCAATATCTTGGCATTTTTAAACAAAACAAAACAAAAAATCCCAACAACAAGTTAATTTAATCTAAAACCTTGAAAATAACAATTAGTTGTTGAATCTAAAGTTCTTTTAATTTGTTATTTATTGAGTGAGGACCGGGCGCGTGGGACAAGCCAAGAGTGATTGAGTGAAGACAAAAGCAAATGTTAACACAACAAATATTTTCTTAGTATTTATTTGGAAATAATTTATCTAACTTTTTGGTAAAAGTATAAAATAAGTAAGAATTCACATTAGACCCATAAATAGTAGGAAAAAAGATGAAGTAATAAGTTAGCTTATAAATAAGACCCAAACACATTTAATACAATTAAAAAAAACAATAGTTGTCAACGTTGAGTTAAATTATTAAATACAAGAATTGTAAAGAGTTAAAACAAACTAATAGATAAAAGAATTTTGAGCAATAATAATTAAAGTTCCTAGAATAATTAATATGTTTATTGTATTTGAAAACAATGGATAATTTCTAAGATTTCATCTTAGCAATAATAATTAGTATATACTAATTATTATGAGCATTGTATTATGAAACTATATGCTAAATGAATTAATAGTTTATATTTTATTTTCTTGCTAATACTATGGACACATTTGTAATAAAGAAACATCATAGACCACAAGATTCATTTTTTATCTAAGATTTAGCTTCTTATTGACCCCCCTAGAAAAATATCTTGGAGCCGCCAATGAGTTTTCCTCTTAGAATATATTAAGATATTATATATTATGGAGGTGCTATTGAGATTAGAGAAGGATCAAAAAATAATAGGACAAAGAGGAGAATTTCAGAACCTTTAACTTTGACATTTTGGTTACATATTTATAATAATATCCTACTATATTTTAAAAAATCATGAATTTAAACTTAATTTTCAAATAATTACTAAGCATCATCCATCTTAATTTGGATTTTGAAGAGAAAAGAAAGTAAAATGAGTCATCTAAATAAAAAGGAAGGAAAATTGTAGAATTGCTTTTTATAAAATTTGCATATGTAATTTTTTTTTATTGTTTCTAAAAAAAATTTGTTTCCTTCCCCTGATTTTTGCGAACAAATATTGACATGTAAATTATATGGCGGAGTCTTAGTTTACAATTCAAAAATACCTGAAATATATTATACCAAAATACTATATCTAAATTTTACCCATATTCTAATATGGTTAATGTTCCGTGCATTAACCTAAAGCAAAAAACAAAAAATAATAATAATAAAAACCAATTTGTTATCTTCTCCCCTGAACTCCAAAAAGAGAAAAAAAAATGAACAAACAGTTTTCCATTTCTTGTTTAATTTTTTAGGATTTTACTAATGGATGCTCTAATCAACCATTTTAGTAAATTTTGACAGTTTTTTCAATTTTTCATAATTTTTTTTTTCTAAATTAGTTGATTAATGGATGTTCTAAGATTACCTATTAATCGGACCGTATTTCTTAATAGGAATTAACTAATCAATGAGACTGCCTAGCTCTGGTGCATTCATTCCTACTATATTAATTGTAACAATCTTGATTGGACATATGAGACTTAAGGGCGTACACCATTTTATATGCAGTAGGTATACCGATCAAATGGCTTGTAGGTAGCCCCTTTAATCTAGAAAGAAAGTTACATTTTTGTTCTCTTTGTTAGGTAGCTATAATGAGTTCTCACAATGAATTTTGTTACCTTATGTTCTTGGCATTTATAGACCCCAATTTTTTTTTTGTAAAATATGTAACACGTCATTCACCAATAATCTACTCCTCCAGTGGGTTGCTGTTGAAAAAGTAACAAATAGGTTGGTGAAGCCTTAGTTTTCATTTAGTACAATTAATTAAGGCAGGTATGTATCACCTGAATCAACTTGTAGGCAGTACTCTTATAAATGAAAGTATTTACTTAACTGGTTTTATAGGTTTTGGAGCCCCCTCCCAAAAAGAAAAAATCTAAAACAAAACTTACATTTGTATGCACTTGCAAAGTGGCAAGGGAGAAAAATTGCCATCTTATCTTTAACCGATCACTTAATTGAAAATATTTATAAAAAAATATATTAAAACATTACCATAATACTAGGTCATAAGATAAAACATTACTTTGTTTAAAATGTATATGATACTGATCAAGTGATCACTAACACCAACTTTGTTGGAAGTTGTAATTACCATGGTGATTAGTTCTTGAACAATCATGTCTTTACAATAAAACTCTATATTTTACCATGAACTTATTGAATGATATTTCTTAGATTGTATATAGACTAACCAAAGAGATATAATGGTTGCACTATAAATAGGATTCGGATTACTTATAATTTGCTTACAACTCAAGTGCATTTAGATACAATGAGTTTAGACTAGAGTTAAATAATAATCTTGGAGCTTGACTAGATTTGACCATTGATATTTCTAATAAAAAAACTCTCTGCACAAAAGATTTTTAATACAAGCATTTCCACCAAATTGACGATGATGAAAACTAGATAAGACAGAAAAATAGAAAGATTTAAATACAACTGAGAAAAAGTATCCACAGGAAGCATTATAGGAAATACAGCTAAGTAGAAGTTTTTGGTAGAGAGTACAACATGCACTGTGGACAATTTAATAACCTTCTTCCTCAGTGGGAATCGGGACATGAGATCTGATGATGAAGAAATTTTCATAAATAAAACCTGCAAGCCCACCACCAATAAGTGGCCCAACCCAGTAAACCCAGTGATCAGTCCAGTCCCAGCTCACCAAAGCAGGACCAAAGGATCGAGCTGGGTTCATTGAAGCCCCAGAGAAAGCTCCACCAGCTAAGATGTTGGCCCCCACTACAAATCCAGTAAGAAGAGGGCCTAAACCATTGGCCCCCTTCTTTGGTTCCACAATTGTAGCATAGACGGTGAACAACAAGGAGAATGTTAGAACAACCTCCCATATAACCCCTTGCAAGTAGCCCACACCACTTGCTAGTGTATGAACTGGAGTACTCTGCAGCCACCAAAAGATAAAAAAAAAACATATAGTAAGGAACAACCAGTTATTATGTGATCAGATCATTTGCCACAATTTTTGATACAGCATGTTGAAGTAGTTGACTGTGAGTGCAGTGAATATATAGTGGCCAATCACTTTTACAATGACACACTCACAGTAGATCATGTCAAAATTATAACAAAAAATTGGGTCATAAAATTGTGTCCTAGACTTTCTCCTAACTTATTAACAAGGATATGACCAAATTATATATATAATAGTTTGAAAAGTATCATTTGGCTCACCAATCCCCCAGTAAGGTACTGAAGAAGAAAACAAGCAGCTGCAGATGCTAATAACTGATCAATCCAATAGAGAATGGAACGGAAGACAGTGATGTGACCACCGGCTAGGAGGCCAAGGGTGACGGCTGGGTTAAGATGACCACCAGATATGTGACCAGCAGAGATCATCACTGCCACAACCAGTGCATGTGCTATAGCCACAGCAAACAAGCCCACCAGTGAACCTCCCGCTAGCTTATCTGTTCATCAAAGAAACATTTTATGCTTTGGGTGTAATTGCAATCAAAACAGTTTCAAGAAGATTAGTTTTATTAAGAGAAATTGTGTTCAAGGAATATATATGGGCAGTTTACTATAATTATGATGGGAAAGCAAAGCATGTATCATATTAATCACACAACTATATACATCAAAATGTAAAATGCAAAAGTTTATACTAGTATGCAAGATAAAGCGTGCATTTACAGAATATATATATATATACCGGCAGTCATGGCCGATGCAACTCCTGCAAAGACGAAAAGGAAGGTTGTAATGAACTCAACAACAAGGGCCTGGATGCAGTCGGGCTGTGTGGCCTCTCGCCTGGTTCCCAAGGCAATTTTCGCCATTGATTAATTTCCTGGAGATCAAACACCCTTTCAGTGAGGAAGTTTGGTATAAGGGACCCCCTAAGCTCAAGACTGAAAAGCTATTAACTTTGGTTTGGCATTGCTAGTGCATTGACAAAGCTTTATATTCATAAGTCAGCACTATGTGGTTTGCACTATTATTGCTACATGCTTTTGCTTTTTGTATTTGATGAATATGGCACAATAGATAGCATGATGCAATTAAACGTTTGTTTGGTAATAGTATTGTTTTAGTAACGTTATTTATATTTTTAAGAAATATACATAGTAAAAAAAAATGTAAAAATACGTGTAATGTTGTTTAAAAACTAAAAATTATTATTTAAGTGCATGTATCATTTTGGCTCATTTTCATCAATGCCCATTTAACTTGCAATATTTTGTAAGCTTGCCAGTTATTAGGCAAGACCGCAAGGGTAAGATCTATATCGGTCCCATTCACTTATAATGAAAAAAAATAAATATAATGAATAGCCTATATTTTATAGATTTCGGTTAACTAAAATATTTGGTCTCTTAAAATTGAAAAATAAAAAAAATTTTGTCCTTTTGACTATAGGGTCTGTTTGATGATTTGAATTTGATTTTACTCTCTTAAATATATTATAGGGTGAGTTTAGAAATCTCTTTCTCAACAAATAAAAAATAATTTATGAATGATATTTTATTTGGATGTAAGAAAATGAAGAGACGTGTATATTTGAAAAGTAGGTGGTTAATTTTTTTTTAATAATAAATGACTTTTTACTTTAAAAATTGACTAAAATTTACAAAGTCGAATGTGAATGCTAAGAGAGTATATTCTTTCTTTCTTTTTTTCTTTTTTTAATCTTAATAAAATACAGTACACATAATATAATTGGTCTCCCATTGGCTATTTGTATGACAAATGTGCTGGACATGAAGTATAAAGAAACATTAGTGCTTTTGGCTTTATTTTACTATTACTAGAATTAAACTTTTCAACTTTTTAGGGTCTAATATATTGCGGACCCCTACTAAACAATCGATATTGAACACCATGGTGCATTATTATTCATCCACCAAACACAAAAAGAAGGTCAGAAATCTTTTGAGTGATTAAGAAATGTACGTAGTGATTGGTCAATGGCCACATGAGCAAGTTAACAACATCAATATAATAGAGGCCTTGAGGGCACATTCTATCCTTTCTTTTTCTTTTTCTTTGTCTTTCCTCCATCATAATCCATAAAAGCTGAGTCGCTGGTTTGCTTCTGATTGAAGAAGTTGTCATATTCTAATAAGTAAGGTCTATGGTTTTGGAATTCTAGCTAGTGTCGTCTTCTTCTCATCTTTTTTTCATATTTATGTCTAGTTGACATTTAAATAGTGGGATCTCAATTATTAATGGGAAAGAAAACGTTTCTAATGATTCCCATTGCCCAAATTTGAATTTCATGAAGATAAGGATTATCCCAAACTCAATAATGCTCATAATAATTTTTTCAATTTTTTTTATATAATTATTGACATAATAAATTATGATTATAACATATTATTTTTACATTAACTTACTATTAATATTATTTTTATTAGCACTAACAATAATCATAATATATCCTTAACTATTGTAAAAAAGGTTGTGAAATTTTTTTTGTTTTAAAGTTAGGACATAATCACAGAAATCATTTTCAAACTAGAAGTATAAAAATATGTTGCTGTTGCTATTTGCTACCAAGTTATCACTAGCTATCTTCACCAATATCATCCTACCACAGCAATAGCATATGAAATGAATCTTTGCAGCCGAAAAAAAAAAAAAAACTAGCTCTCACATGTCGTACATTGCTCATCATCTTTATTGCAGCTGTGACAAAACAAATAAACAACAGATGAGATCTATCTTTTTTTTTTTTTGGAGGAGCAGATGAGATCTATCTAGTTGCAAGTGTTTGGCACCTATATATGGACATACTAGGTTAATCATTTATCATTTTGTTAAAAGTACAGCCATATTGTTCTCTTTATATACCGACATATTTGTACATAGGTTAATTATTTATCATTTTCTTATAAGTAGAGCAATATTAATTGTTCTCTGGCGCCAAAAAAAAAAAAAAATTGTTCTCTTAGAATTTTTTTTTTATGGCATATAGAAACCGACATATATGTACATAGGTAATTAAATTATTTATCATTTTGTTGGCAAAAATGGGCTTTTGCCTCTTTCGCCCAAAAGATGTAACAAAATGCTTATGTTCTGAAACTATCTAGCAAAATACCCCTGTTTTGAAACTCGATTATCTAAAAATTGAGTTTTACATTGAAACTCGATTTTTAGAAAATCAAGTTATAGGCAATCAAAACTTAAAAAAAAATAAAAATTATGGAACTCAAGTTCCATGTAAATTTTTCCAAATAACTCGATTTTTATCAAATCGAGTTTCAAAATAAGGACATTTTACTAAATAGTTTCAAAATAAGGGCATTTTGCTACATCTTTTGGGCGAAAATGACAAATGTCCATTTTGTTAGAAGTTATATAGTGCCATTGAGCCTGTATGAAGCTTAGAAAACTTCATCTTTCTAGCATTTTCAAATAAATCTACACAAAAAATTTCCTAAAATATGTATCTAGCTCTTGCTAAAACTCATACTCATGCCGAACTATGGTGTAAGCATGGTTAGAACTAGGGGAAGGGGTGTTCACGGTGTAGTTTTTGATTATTTTTATCATTGCAATGCAAGGTGCAATTTGGCCAAAATCATCACCACACCGCATTTTAGTTTTGCAGTCACATGTGTGGTGTGGTTTTTGTAAAGGATGATGGTGCTATTTCCAGTAGTGTTGCTTCAAGTACAGTTAACAAAGCTTCAGGTCATAGAGCTTAGTGTTGTATTACAACTCAACGACTTGTAGTTTAGTCAATATATTGTATAACTCTGTGTAGTTTAGGATAAGACCTGGAGTGTAGTTAGTTACATTGATGTACACGTGTCTTTGTTCTATTGGACACTAGATAATTCTGTTAGAATAGTAGTTTTGGCGTCCAATCAGTTATGATTGGTTAGTATATAAGATGTATTTCATGTAATCTATTGAATGTACAGAAGATTCAGTTTTTCTTTCTTTTTCTTCTTCTAGAACACTCTCTTCAAGAATTGTAGCTCTCTTTCAGTTTTATACTAGAAAGTACTGACGCGGTTCCAAGGTCACCGTATCGGAGTCCGACATGACCCGATGCAGTGTCCGGCGTCCGACGGGCCAACTCTCCCCTTCTTCTTTTTTTTTTTTTTGCGCCAATTTTGGTCGATTCCGGCTGAAACGGGAACCAATAGGGCTGAAACGGCCACCGAAACAGGCCGACATAGCCGATTCCCGTCGAAATAGGCCAAAATGGGCAGTGGTTGCCATTCTTCTACTTCATGGCCTTGTGAGAGGGAAAAAAAAAAAGAAAAAAAGAGAGAAGGAAGAAGAAGATGAGAAGACACAAAAAAAATGGATGGGAGAAGAATAAAGGTATGTAACAAAAGAATATAAATTAAGTAGGTGGGAAAGTCAATTATTTCATGTGGATGGGCTTGGAAATTGGAAAATGAGTAAAGAAACCTTCTTGAAATGTGGTTTTTTGTTTGCAATTACCAAAAATATTGATTTTATTAAAAACAAATCATAAATAATTGTTTTTTAATAATAAATTCTACCCTTTCTTTGAATTTTTTTTATATAAAAAATATTAAATTCACTATATAAAAATAGTTTTAATAATTTTTTAATCGCCACACTCGTACCCTGCTTTTTCAAAAATTGCCGAGTCCCGCACCCGCATCCGAATCCGGAAACGCGCCCGTGCTTCATAGGTTTTATATCATGTATCACAATGTGATTTGGTTGGTTTTGGGTTGGAACATTTTTCATAAATTTGGACTGGTTTTACCTTTGTTTTGGGCCAAATTTTAAAACATTAAACTGATTTTTCTTTGTTTTGAGCTGATTAAGAGTAGCCCAACAAGTTTATCAGTGTGAAATGTCTCATCTTTTGTGTGTGTGTGTGTGTATATATATATATATGAGTGCGGTGCAATTTTGTATGGTTTTCTTAACACAAAACTGCAAATTGCGCTGCATTGCGCCCTTTTTTCACCTCCACCTATGGTACGATGTGGTTACCCCATTTTATAGGCTATTTTGATTGTTTAGGTGCAGTTATGCGGGGTGAACAATTTCGTGAACGCCCCCAGTTAGAACCTCCAGAGAATGCTTTAATAATGCAAATGCTTTGATCCTACAAATCTGGTCATCTCTTTTCAATAAAAGAATGGAATAATAGCAAAAAAATAGTCTCGACTTTGACAGATTGTTCTTTTATATGCCACTAAAATGAGTTTGTTGTGGCTCACTGGCTCCCTTTTGGCTTGGAGTACTGGGATGAGTGGGTGGGTCCATTGTGCTGTGAAAGATGGCTCTACTTCCCCACACTTTGTCTTCATAGTCATGATGACTCCATCTCTTATGGTCCTCTAGCAATAATTGAAGAGCAAAAGCTCCAAATACTTTTGAGCAAGTAAAACTGCTACAGGTCTGCAATGTGTTAATTGGCATGTGCTACCTAGTATGCTAGTCCATTCACTCAAACTCACATGGAAATCAATAATTAACTAATGGAGATCAAGCGTTCATACGATTTGATCATCACAATTCACAACCTTAGTTACTTGCCTAGGAAATGACCATTTTCTCTCTAAGTGTGCGTTTGGGAAGCGCAAAACGCGCTTCCCAGACGCGTTTGTATTTCACTCTTTTTTTTTTTTTTTTTTTTTTGAACTTTTCAGCTTTCCCATACGGAAGTTTGACTTTTTCTGTGAATAATGCACACTGTGAACTGTTCACGAACTCACAAATTTCATTTTTTAACAATTTTTTATTAAAAATAGGTCACACGGTGTGCACTGTTCACGAACCCACAAATTTCATTTTTTAACAACTTTTTTATTAAAAATGGGTCACACGGTACTATTCATACATTTAAAAATTATTTTACCGTAGTATTTTTTAGTTTTCAATTTTCAGTTGTATCCAAACGGACCTTAATTCCATAATTACTCATTACGATGTGAATTCTACCTTATGCCATCCATGTAGTTTTATGAACATGTAAAAAGACAATTTTGAGCTTGAAAGTGTTATGCCATTTTGCCTTTTTAGTACCTAAAGCCATAACCTATCTAATTAGATAGGAAAAAGAACTCAGGGTTCTTTGTTAACAAAAATTGAGTATGATATAGTACTACTAATACACTCCATAATCATATTTAGGTAAAACTTTAATACAATACATTAGGTTCCCCAATTAAATTTAAACATTTGGATGAATTGAATTGAA
The DNA here is from genome assembly GCA_032727855.1 of Quercus ilex subsp. ballota. NCBI lineage: Eukaryota > Viridiplantae > Streptophyta > Magnoliopsida > Fagales > Fagaceae > Quercus > Quercus ilex. Next base: position 31,674,129 of record CM064919.1, read on the forward strand.
TTATCTTTGAAATAAACAACACTGTTTTTGTTTTATTAGTCAAGTATTTATATTCAATTGGGAAATCTAACGTATTACACCTAAGATATTATATTTAAGCTTTACCCATAATTTTTGTACCAAATTTCTTTTTAAGTGATTTTATTGGAATAATATTTAGATAATTAAACTTTTAATGTTGATTCATCAACCAAAGATTCACACACAAAACTTTGACTCTGAGAGGGAGGACTTCTTCTATTGGAATGAATAATTTCTATCAAGTTCCCAAAATATTTTTTCTGGATTACGTACCAAGAAAAACAAATGTTTCCAAAACTCGGTGTACTCCATTAAGAATATATAGGAATTTGAACTTTGAACATTTTATTAGAAACCACAAAAATTACCAATCGATTAAAAAGTCATATGTTATATATATATCATAACTTTTCACACTCTTAGATTTTTCAATCTAAGGAACAAAACCCCTAATTCCATTCTAAATGGTGATTTTAGCATCATATATAGATGGGCTAACTCATGATCTCAAAATGTTAAAGTGAATGCATGTGTAGCCTTATCTATGTAATATTTATCTAAAAGATGAAGCATAATATTTATTGTAATTGCGCTCGTAATGAGTCACATTGGCTTTGCATTTCGGTCTACTTCGATCCGTTTTGGTCCACTTTGGTCCATTCAGTCCAGTTCAGATTATTTCAGGTCCCTTCAGTCCAGTTATGATCATTTCGATCCACTTCAGTCCATTTTGGTCCATTTCGGCCTATTAAGTCCACTGCAGTCCATTAGGTTCTGTATATATATATAAAGAAAGAAAAAACGTGTTACGAAACTCACGTTCTGTGACGACTTTCGTCTTAACAAGTTAATGGTCGCCACAATAAGTACTTAAAAGAACGATGACGGTTCCCTTTTTTGTGTGGAGTGATAAGATAATGATGTAGCTTCGTTCTTCCACCAGACAGAATTTGAAACGAACAAAGAGCGCAAAGAGCTTTGACAGTAGCAAGAGCAATGGCTTCCTTATCAGTTGCTGTAAATCTCTCAACGCCAAGACCTTCTCTTCTACACTCACCATCACTAACCTCTTTGAAATTCTCTCCCGTTCACAACACTTCTCGAAGACTCGCTCTCTTTCAGCTCGGCATTGGTAAGCAACCAACACGAAACCTTTGATTTCTATTTTATTACATTCTGTTTTATTAAATAATTAGAAGAGAAGAAAAAAGAGAACCCATTTGTTGGTTTTTGTTATTTCTGGAGTTTTATGGGATGTTTTTCTGTTTGGTTCACTAGCAATCTGAGGAAAAGAAAGAAAAGCATTTGTATTTACTTTTGTCTATTTGAAATTTTAAGCTTCTGGGTCGTGTTGATTTATGAAAATGAATTAAATACAACTTAAATTGGCAATGTAGTTATAACAAGGCGAGGTGTAGTTTTGCTTGAAGATTAATATGAGGTTAAAATTCCTGTTTTGAATATTGTGTGTGTGTGTGTGTGTGTGGCTTGGCTTTGGCTGATATTTTTTGTTTGTGACAATCTTTTCTATGTGGTTCCCTGTAAAAATTTGAGATTCTATATGAAGGCTTCTCAAATGATTATATATATGGGTCCGTTTAGGAATAACTTATCTAGCTTTTTGCTGAAAGTGTGCCGAAAGTATGCTAAAGTATACTTGTACCATAAAAATTTTTGAAAATGTGAGAAAAAGCAAGAAAGAGTGAGGTTTTAAAAAACTGTATATAAAAGTTAAAAATTGATATCAAACTCACCCATATAAAAAATATGAGACAAGAAAGAGATTATAGAGAATTAACGTGGTTCAGCCTTCAAGACCTACATGCCCTTCATAGGTATCTATAGTAGGCTAAATTCAGGACTAACAATACTTGAACTACAAATAGGATAATGATTATTTTTCTTATACTCCAAGTAACATTAGAATTGGTATTTTTCTGCACTCCAAGTAGAATTTAGATACAATAGACTTAGGCCTTGATATCTTTAACATCTCCCCTCAAACTAAAGATAGAAGTTTGAAGACAACTTGAGTTTAGAGAAAGAGTAAGACCTTAAAGGAAATCATTATCAAATTGGATGTGGATTGTACCAGACTGGACCAAATGAAGTGCTGATAACAAGCTAGAACAAAGGCCAAATGCACGTGATGATTGAGGCTTGAATGTTGAGTGCAGTGCACTCCATACCTGTGGCTGTGGAGTCTCTTTATTAGAAGCGTGGTCTGATAGAGATGCATGACTAGAAAGAAAGCCATAAAGGCTATTGATTGAAAGTGCGGTCCAAGTAACGTGAGCCTGAAGATGATAGAGACGAAAGAAAGCTAATAGAGGAGGCTACCTATTAGCATGATTTGTAATACTCGGCCAAGACAGTTGAGGATACAGAAGAAAGATGCACATGCCCATTGAATGTAGTTGAAATCGCCAATGTCGTTGTTACGGAGATTACACCTTGGGTAGACTCTAATTGAGTAATTCATATAACATATAGAGACACCACTTAACCTTTTTTTTTGGACGTCAAATAAATAGGGTATAAGTGTGCTGGACAAAACCCTTTTCTTCACTAATTATACAGGACTATTCTAACCTCAAAAATTTGTGCTATGTATGATAAATTGATAAAAACTAAAATGGACCATTCAATTGGGTTTTATAATCCTGCTATTTAAAACCATCAACCCCCGTTTAGGCTCTAGCAGGTTTGTTTGCTTCTGTAATGACTGAAAAATGCATTAATAGATTTTTTTTGGGTTTTGTACCTTTTTCTACAGAAAAAATAAATAACTTTTTTTAATGTAAAAAATTAAATTCATTGTATTGTTAATACATTGTTTTGGTTTTTGTCCTCTGAGAGAGAGAGAGAGATGTCTAAGCAGTGGTTTGAGTGGAGCTGCATAGATCAGTAATGACTGATACACTGATAGGAAATATGATAGCCTAATGAACTCATGAAAAGGAATTAGTTAAACATAATAATATGGGCATAGGCTGTAGCTTTGCTATTATTACTCCTGGTTCAAGTACTAATGATTTGGTATGATGATGAATAACTTTGTTTCAAGCATTATTGATTTTGAATAGAGGACGCATCAATTCAATTCTTTTTGCTGTGTATTAATGAACTTTAAATGGTTCTCCAGCTCTCCCCCAGGCACAATTATTTAATGCAGAAGCATCTAAGTTGTTAGCAGCAGAGGGAAACACAACTAAGGCTGCCACAGCTGGAAATATTACACGAGAAAGTACCTCTTTCACTGAGGTAGAGGCAATGGATTGGGTAAAAAATGACAACAGAAGGATTCTCCATTTTGTCTATAGTGTCGGGGACTTGGACAAGACTATAAAGTACACCTATTTAATACAACAAGTATATATTTGAAAAAAAAATGAAGAAAAATTACTTTCATTATTTTATTTTTATACAACAAATACAGTTTCAGTAATGCTTACTTTGTACAGATAGCTAATTGTCTAATTGAGATGTAGATTTTATACCGAATGCTTGGGAATGAAGTTGTTAAGAAAACGTGACATACCAGAGGATAGATATACAAATGCCTTTCTTGGATATGGACCTGAAGAATCCAATGTTACTGTTGAACTTACCTACAGTAAGTCTTCGTCCTTTGTCACTTTATTCCAATGCAAGTCTACTTCATCCTTCTAAAAAAACTTGTAGTACACTTCCGTACTGTATGATGGCTTCTCTATAAATTTTAAATTTTAAAATTTTACCATGTTGGCAGATTATGGAGTGAACAAGTATGATATTGGAACTGGATTTGGCCATTTTGGTATTGCAGTGGAGGATGTAAGTTCCTTTTTCTTGAAATGGAGATGGTTTAGTCTCATGCAAACAACAGCAGTGTTGCATTTTTGTTTTATTTACTCAAAAACATCTGCATTCTGCAGACAATGCTTTATCAAGCAATGTTATAAAAATTCTTTTTATCACTTCTTTCATCTATATATTGAAAATCATGTTAATTCTAACAACAGCATCTGTGTTTTCTGAAAATGCTTATAACTTCTGTTTTTTTAGCCCCTTATAAGCAAAATATTTTTATCCTGGGGCAGTAAACTGTTAACTTGAGAATTTAGTGCATCTCAAGTTAGAGCATATTTTTGCCAATGATAGTCAAACCTTGAATCTGTTTTACTGGTCCACTATAGGCATTAGTTAGCAAAGAGTTCTGCTAAAAAGAGCTCTCAGAAAGTCGTAATGCTCAATATCTTATGAGGATCTGCCACATGGCATGTGTAATTCACTTCCATGAATTGCAGAATATCTTTAGTCACTTATATTTGATTTACATTTAAATCTCTTGTCAACTAATTTACATTTGATTTACTATGGTTTGCATACAACTACCTGAGTAGGTTGCCAAAACAGTTGATCTTGTAAAGGCAAAGGGGGGAAAAGTTACCAGGGAACCTGGACCTGTTACAAATGGTAGTACAGTGATTGCTATGATTGAAGATCCTAATGGTTATAATTTTGAGCTTTTGGAAAGGGGGCCAACTCCCGAGCCCCTATGTCAAGTGATGCTTCGAGTTGGTGATTTTGATCGCTCCATAAACTTCTATAAAAAGGTGAGTAATGGTACACAGTTTTTAAACATGTTTCTTTATTGAAATTTTAAATGAGTTTATTTCTTGTTTGGCTGTTATGATTGCAACTGACCTAAAGTTTATGCTTTTCTTATTGAATCTAAAGGCTTTTGGCATGGAACTTCTCCGCAAAAGGGATAACCCTGAGTACAAGGTAACTTCACACATCACTGCTAACAAATTCCAAGAATATTTTTGTATGCCTGTGAAATAAAAATTTTTTTTTTTATTATTATTATTTTTTTATGATAATCCAAATGCATCTGCATACCATCATAATTTGGTTAGACAGCATTGTACAAGTTTTGACTGAAGGTTGCTGTGGCTAATTTCAACATGAGCTGCCAAATTCTGGAGCGTCAACTATCTTTTCTACCAACCTATTAAGAAGGTGGCTGTTGGGCTATAATGCATGAATAAAAGTATATTTGTTCGTTTGGGGTGAGCTAGGGACTTGTGCTTCAGAGCTTCTTCTACTCTTCTCCTTTGAATTTCAGCCACTAAGGCTTAATCCATCATTGCTAAGGAGTAAAGATGATGGCTTATAGGTGTCTAAGCCACCTTAGGAGTTGGAGTACACATTTTGGGATAATCTTGAGGCTTACACTTATTAGCTTCATCAACTCTTCTCATTCTCTCAATTGATTTGGAAAAAACATGGTTGATGTGTTTGGTAGGCCATTTATGTAGATCTATTTGATACTTAATATCTGAAGAGGATGCCCCTACTCAGTTCTGTAGTGTTAAATACCGCTTTGTCTTTGAATCTTATTCCTGTTAAGCTCCCCCCCCCCCCCCCCCCAAAAAAAAAAAACATTTGCCCCTTGTTTCTTTCTTCCTGGAAAAGGCATAAAGATATCTTTCAGGCAGAAGCTGTGTAGGGCACCCATCTCATAATTCTACACCTTGTTCAAATATAGGTGGTTTGGGGATATTGCCCATGCAATCATTGTTATCTCACGATGTGAATTTTGCTTTATTACACAATGTTTAGAACTGATTGCTATTTTAAAAGGAGAGTGCTAAGATAGTTTTTTTTTTTTTTTTTTTCTTCAATGGAACCATTTTTCTCGGTATTGTGGAAAATAAGCTAAGGAGCTTACTAAAAACCTTGCTCTTTGGTTCACCATTCTTAACATCCACATCCCAGCGTCTACGTTTTGTGTTCCTTTTTTTTTTTTTTTTTTGAGAAGCGCATTTCAGCAAGCAAAATGCTTTTTCAGTGGATCCTGTGCACTATTCATGGGACCCACAAACCTCTTTTTTCAACAAAACTTTCATTAAAAATTGGTCCCACGGCACTATTTACACATTTAAAAATTATTTTGTTACAGTATTTTCAGTTTTCAGCAAAATAAGCGATATCCAAATAGACCCTTAATGTGAGAGCCATTTTCTTGATGAAGCACTCTATGCACTTCAGTGCAACACTTGTATTTTTCGCTATTCATGTTAAAAAGCATAACTACTTTAAAAAAAAAAAAAAAAAAAAGCATAGTTTGTGCTTTGTATCATTGGAGTTTGCTACTCTACATGATTTGTTTAATTTTTTTCTACTTTTCTAGTATACAAATGCCATTATGGGCTATGGTCCTGAAGATAAGAATGCAGTGCTTGAACTGACATATAACTATGGGGTGACAAAGTATGACAAAGGAAATGGTTATACACAGGTGATTCTCTTCCTCTTACTAAGCATATTTTACTTTTTGGAAATTGAGCGGTTATAAATTATATAGTGCCCCATATGGGGTTCACTCTTGTTATCATATACGCAGACTGATTTTTATTTTGTGGCAGATAGCATTAAGCACAGACAACGTTTATAAGAGTGCAGAAGCAATCAAACTATTTGGAGGGAAGATTATTCGTGAACCTGGGCCCTTGCCAGGTATCAACACCAAGATCACTGCTTGTTTGGACCCTGATGGTTGGAAATTGGTAAAACCTCTGATTCGTTTAGCTATGAGTTGATCAAAATTCTGATTTTACACATTCATAATGAGAAACTGTCATGATTTCTTGCTTTCCTTAGGCTTTGACCACAACATTCTTGAATTTAGTGTGGCTGGACTTATGAAGTCATCTTGCTCATATTTGAGTGGATAACTGTTACAGTTAGCCAATCTTTTTTTTATTTGGGGGGGTGGGGGGGGTGGGGTGGTGTAACTCTTTTATATATTATGACTGTCCTCCAATTATGCCTATGACAAAAAAATTATTCAATCCTGTTAAGCATTGCCTGTATCAGTTGGTGGTGCAAGATTTTGTTATGCCATAATAATAAATAAGCTATTATCTGGAGGTTTTACGCATGAAATAAATTTACACATTTGTATAAGCAATAAATGGTTCCAAGAGTATGTTGATTTATTGGGTTAAAATATTGGTCTTCATGATTTGATTTGTTCTCTCCTTTTTCTATTTGCCTCCTCCTCTTGCAGGTCTTTGTTGACAATATAGATTTTCTCAGGGAACTAGAGTGACCAAATCTTCATGATAGCTGCTACACCTGACTGAATTCATCATAACAATTTTGTCTACAGAATCTCACATTCTTCCAAACTTATATCTCCAGAAGCATCCCATGTGATAACAAGCCGTATCCCAATTTGTTGATAAAATCACTCTGTATATGACTATAAGAGTAGATATAAATGCTTGTCTTGCCCATCCAGAATTTTATTTATTTATTGGTCATAACTCGTTTATATGGTTTGTAACCTAAAATAATTAAATCGGCACTATTCCTTCTCACTAATCATGAGGGTGAGACATTGTAGAATTGTCATATGATACTAACAACAACAACAATGAAACAACAGCAACAATAACAATAAAACTTCATTATACTCATACCAGGGAGAGAACTTGCACAGATTATTGCTTCAGGAAAGTTACAATCACTCAGATTGTTCAAGTTAGACTTGAACCTCCTATGATGGATGGCCTAGAGTCCACTATTGCTATAGTGCAGTTGGATCTCCCAGTAAAAACAAATAAAAATGTTTATCTTGGCCATCCCTCATCATGAACATAGACATTTGATGTACACAAGAAGTTAATTTTTATGATGGTTAAAAAAATGAAAATCCAATTTTACAGTATTTCAAATTGTAAACTGTTATCAGCATTAGGTTATGTTGGCACGGCAATTCAACATATGCTGGATCCCCTCAGTCCACATGTGTTTATCTCCTTTACTTCTGCATTCAAATTCTATTACTCTGTCAACTGTTTTTATCCCAAAATAAGCCATGTGTTCACTAGCATCTTCCCTCTCCCTTCCGGTCCATGCTGGTGTGTCATTGTAGACCCCAGAGACTATACCTGCAATCACAGCTTTCTCAACACAGTTGACGGGGCAGAAGCAACAACAAATTAGACTATTCTTGGGTATGAGACTTAGCTTACATTTCTTTGTTTTAGTAAATGTTCCTGCCATGTGCTTGCTTTTCATTTTAGCTACAACCTGTTCTCATTTTCAATTTGAATATATATTTAAAATGATGATTTATAAAGATAAGAAAAACACACAAGAGAGGGGAAAAAAAATGAAAAAGAAAAAGAACTATGACGAACATCCATATGTTCAATAATTAAGAGCACATGGGTTATATATAGAGGGGAAAAAAAATCGTTTTCAACTGGGAAGTTGCTACTAACCAAAAATAAACTAGGGCATTGCTTGGAGCCATTAGTTTGATATATTTTTATACTTATATATATATATATATAGAGAGAGAGAGAGAGAGAGAGAGGTGTATCAAGTCTCTTTGGCTTTTTACCTGCCAATTTGAATTTATGATGAAAGAAACTCGCTTCCAGTGGAGAGCCCCTGCAATTAACAGTTATATAACAGAGAGTGTCACATTAATATTGCAGCTTATATGAGGTTGATTGATATAATCACAGTTCTATCATGGATGGTTCTCGTTAGTATCCTTATATACATATACCTTTCCTTGTACGTTTGAGAAGCTCTCCTCCTTTAGAGACAAAGTTCAAAGCTGTCAAGATGTTAGGTTCTTTGCCTTCTTCACCCATTTCGTCAGCCTGAGCAAAGGTTGCAGCTCCATACCCCTTTTGCAGCCTGGCCCTTAGGGTGGCAGCTGCTCTCAAGGCTGCATTAATTAATGGTTAATTAGATAACATTCCACTGTAACATTTTATTAATTGATGTTGTCTCCAAAAAGTACACTAATAATCAATGTTATAACATGTTTCTATACTGTTATGTTAGTCATTGTCCATGTGGAGCTTGACTGTGATGCAAGCTAAGTGAGCAGTCTATCTGAAGACTAAGTATTATGCATTTGTATCCTCTTGTCTCTAACAATAGTGAAGTTGCTAGGGTCAAGCTTTTCGTCTTAGAATAATGGAATTTTAAAACACTTGAGAAGGATTTTGATACCTGTAGCTGCGCCAGCTGTTAGGGTCATGATATCTCCGTTAGTCCTTGCATTAATTGCAGAGCTGACTGTTGTTGAGATATGGTTATGATCAGCTCCCATTTCCTCTGCAATCTCAATGCAATGGGATGCTACTAGAGCTGCTGCAGATGCTATTGTTGTAGATATTTTGGAAGGAATTTTCGGATGGGCAGCTGACATATCTGGAGATGCATTTGAAGCTACAAGTGCCGCAACAGCAGCAGCAACCCCTGCCACAGATACTGCTGCATGCAACTGTGCATTATGGGTTCGGATTTCCTGCTTCTTCCTTTCCTTCTGATCTTTTAACCACCTCCCCATTGTTTTCCCTCTCAGTAAGCTCCTGTATAGCTGCAGAGTAATAACAAACATGAAAATGATGATAATTAGGAAACAGATGATTCTAATGAATATGAGTATGAGATACCCCATTTGTGAGCAGTTGACTGGAAATGAACTCTGGATTGAGTGCTTGATGAAGTAAAAATATTTCCTGCAAAGATTTATTGACTGTGAGGTAATCATGGATTATTCATCCAATCTAATTGCTATCCCCTTGCTGTGTATGTGTATGGGTGAAAAATTGCAAATCCTGCGTTGTTAGCGACCTGTTCTTGATTTATATGTTAAAGGAGAACCTAATAGAACTTAACAAAATAACTTCATAATACTCATAACAGACAGTTGTGCAGATTATTGTTTCAGGAAAATTATGATCAGACTCATATTGTTCGATTTAGACTTGAACCTCCTTTGATGGAGGGCCAAAAGTCCACTGGAATAGCTAGAGTGAGGTTGGATCTCCCAGTTACAAATATGACAGTTATCATTAGTTTTAATAATTCTTGGTTAATTGCCCAATCACAGGAAAAACATGGAAAAACAAGTGGATTGTATCCACGGTTATGCTGCTGCCTCTTGAGAGAGAGAGATATATACCTTCATTTCATCACTGTCTCTTGGTGAAATTGGAGGGCTGTCCCCACTTGGTAACTGCTGAAGTAGTTTAACATTTAGATCAAAGACAACGTATACAAAACATGACAAGCAAGATTTATTTGATATTTCATTACTCAATGCAGTAAATAACAATATGATCAGATCAAATGTTCAAATATCTTCAGTGATTATTGCATATTGTTTTTCTTTAGGCCTCAGTTTTATGGAAACACTCAAAAGATTTCGTTTTCATACACATTAGAATGTTCTTCTTAAACATATTAGAAGGAAATTAAGGAACCATTTCACTGCCTAAAAAAGGGCTAAGCAAGGATCTTACATATTCTTTTGAAGTCATAGAACTTGCACGAGTTGCATCATGTGCTTCAATGCCAATGGAGCTTAATGGTGTCTTCTCAAGAATATTAGAAGCAATATCTGTGCTGGTAAGAGCTTTGGATAGTTCCATTGCTGAAAGACTCCATGATCTAGCAAGAAACTCCATGGACTCAGTTGGAGTTTCAGGTTGGGCAGAAGATACTGGCAGCCACTTTGGTGGAGCATTTTCATCTATGTTCTCCAGCTGATGCGACAAGCATTTGGCGACACACGAGCTCACTGACATCAACAATATAATGGACTTAATGCCCTATATCTTGTCATAATGAAGCTTATGATCATGGAAAGTTAGTTTATGTTTGTTAAAAAATTTTTAATTCTTTTACTTTATAGAGCTAAAATCAATGCAAAGTTGCAAACTTTGTTTCAAAAGCAAGAAGCTAAACAATGCCTTACTTTTCAACACTAATACTTCCACTCAAGTCTTCAAGAGAATGACAAGACTGCTACTTCTGATACTAAGAAAGCAAGAACAAGATGATGATGATAAAGAGGGAGAACAGTTAGATATTTAACAAGGGAGGTGAGACTAAAGTTGCTTGTTACATTATTGAACAAATTCAAAGCACTAGAAGTGGAGGTATACGTGGTACATTCTTTATACGTCTTGAAAATGCTTTTCTTATTTTATAGAGCTGAAATCAATGCAAGCCAAACGGCGCCTTTTCAATTGTAATTCGTGCACACTCAGTTGAGGCTCTTCAAATATAGTGTCAAGCGTGCAACTTCTAAATAGTAAGAAAGCAAGAGCAAGATGATGAAGATGAAGAACAGTTAGACATTTAATAAGAGGGCGAGTCCAATTGCTTGCTTGTTTCTTTATTGAAGAAAATAAAAGCAATAGAAGTGGAGGTACATGGTACATTCTTTATACTATATGAAAGGACCCAACTCAAGATCAATCATTCTTGTCTCCAACATACAAGGGTGCTTTTGTTTTCCACTCCATAAAGAGCTAAGACCCATTTTTTCTCAGCTGCAAGATTCATCATGACTTGACTCCGATTTGTCACCACTATCTCTTTTTAAAGTAGGAATTTAAGGGCCTTTTGGTACGGAGTTATATATAATCTTTCAAACAACCAATATATTACATTCTTCTCTAACAAATTTACATAGTATCAGAATAAGAATAGTATTTCTGTGTCTTTTTTTTTTTTTTTTGTGGGGGGGGGGGGGGGGGGGGGGGTGGTGTGTAGGTAGACTGTTAGCCTCTTATGCATGTGGGCGTATCTACAATTTTTTAAAGATTTTATAATGTAAAATTTTAGGTAACCCACATATAAAATAACTCATCTAGACAGATCTCATGGGAGTCTCACATAATAGATGGTCTGAATCCTTCCACTAAAAAAAGTAATGGCACAAATATTTTTTTCTTGATCCATTAGAGGCCATTTTGGTCTATGAGATATACTTTAGAGAGCTCTCTCTTATTCTTTAAGTCCTAAATTATAAAGAAAACGAAATTTATAATCTCCGATCTCAAGCACAAAACTAGTTCCTAGCTACTAAGTTCTTGATATTTTGTTTATCGCTTGTCTTGCACTCTTGCTGTGGTTTTGTAATTTTCTTGAGGACTTAAAAAAAAATTATAAATACGATAGCATTTGAACTTATGATGTTTCGTTTTTTGAGAATTGTTTTTTATTATCAAATCAAGACACTTATTGGTTTTGATGTAGACAAGATTCAAACTCAAGCCTCTAATTGGTTTTCATTCGAACCAAAAAAAAAAAAATAAATAAATAACTAGAATCCACATGTCAACTTATCTTGAGACTTGAGTAACACATAATTCTTTTAAAAAACCATAAATTTCCCCATATCAATTGATTAACTTTTTTTTTTGAAGATATCAATTGATTAACTTAGTTTGACTTAATAGAGAAAGGGTTTATAATTTTAGAGTGATGTTTGAAGAATATTACAAATTGACACATCACCAACCAATTAGATAAAGATATACCTTTTATTTATTAGTAGTTGAAGTCATTCCAATCACATTTTTTACTACAGGTTCAAAAAACGCCACTATAGGCCTATTTGGGCTATAGTGGCGTTTACTATAGTGGCGTTTGTAAACCCCACTATTGTACCGCAACTATAGACCTACAGGTATAGTGGCGTTTACAAACGCCACTATAGGATGAAATTGTTTTTAAAAAAAGAAGAAAATTCATTCACAGTATGACTTTGTTAGCAATTAGATATGACACAGGTTTTGGTCAGAGCAAAACAAGTTTCCACCGGAGACACACGACTTCCACACTGGTTAATGTCTCCAGCACTCGGATACCAAAATTGGCATGATTATGTTTTTTTTTTTTTTTAATTACATGAACAGGGTAGTCTTTATTTTCTGAACCCTCCCATCAATGGGAATTCTTTTTTTTTTTTTAATAAATCAATTGTTACAAGAAATAGAGGAATAGAGGATTTGAACCTGATTATCTTGGCTAATTTACTCAAATTTTCACAAGAAAGATGGATTATCACATTCTAATCTGGCCAAATGTATTGAATCCAAAAAAAAAGTTCCGACCAAATGTAAACTGAGAAAATATGTTGATAGAGTGCGGCATGCCATCAAAAGATAAGGTCAAAAAATGTTACAAATGCACAAAGCACAATTTGAGGAGCCATTTGGCAGTTTACGAAGTATTCACACTCTGGTTTTAACAAGAAGACAAATTCAAGCAAAGCCTCTGGCCCTACCTTAAACCTCTCTCGTAAATCGTAATAATCTTAAATTTGGGTCAGTTGGTTCGATTTGATGTGGTCAATTTTTGTGACTTTAAGGCTGACCCAAAAAGTACAGGGTATCTATATATTCTACCTCTTTTATCATTGGCCGACGTCTTATCATGTCTCGAAGTGAAAATCGTGTAATCAAGTCACCATATCCTTTTAAGTTTTGTAAATCCTGATCGTGATAAATGGAAAATGATCAATCACTTCACCTTTCAACAGACCCTTGTTATGCCTAATTCTTGCAAGGTTGATTTGGGACAGCTTGAAAATAATACTGATCCCTTTAGATTCTAAACTTTGTAGGTCGGTTTCACATGTAGGTTGAATATTTTGAACCCACTCTAAATCAACTTTACACATCCCTGAAGATCCATACCCTTGTAGACATGCCCCAGAGAATTTAACACATCCAGAAAGATTGCTCCATTGTTGCAGAGTTAGGGTGAAATTGGGTTTGCAGAAACTACCCAAAAATTATTTTTGCTAAGTGTTGGGGGATTGTATCAAACAAATGACTAGTTCCTTATTGGAAACCAGTATTTGTCCCCCCAGATTGTGTGGAAAGTTTTGGTCCTCATAGCTCTCCAGCATATTTGGATGACTAGGAACAAAAGGAAATAGAAGACCAAAATTTGATCCCAATGCAAGGAAAATAGACAAAAGAACAATTTATAAACTTATTGGTTGGGAGCCACCTCCAACTAGTTTCTTCAAGCTTAACACAGATGTCTCAAAGTGGGAGAACCCAGAACAATTTTTTTAATTAAGAAAAATCTAACTCCATTAATATGTCTCACCCATAGAGTCCTCTAATCTCTGACTGTAAAACACTACTCTAGCTGATGGAGGTGGTACAACTCAAACATACACACCAAGGAGGAAATAACTATGCAGAACTTTTGATAAAGGCAGAAAATTGTTGTATTGTAATCTCATCATTTGCTAATGCTTGGCTTGTTAGCTACTACCCTGTACTTAAACTTGTCTTAATTAAATTTCCTTTTGCACACGGACAAGCCTACTGCATGCTAATAAATATGCGTGTAAAATATGTAGCATGATATGATTAATGCTTATGGATAAATTAACTTGTGCCGATTGTTTAAAGAGAAATAATAATGCAATTAGTTACAAATTCTACGTTATTATTCCAAGCCAAAAGACCTGCTATCTTGCAAGAAACTACAGTTAAGACTTGGTAAAAAAAAATTAGTAATTTAAGGCCAAGAATGAAGAAACTGCTCCCTAGCAACCATATAGAGACGCTATATAAATATAAATCCAGTGCGTTTTAATCCCTTACAAAATCTATCTATCATTTTGAAGAGGGTGTATGGTTTAGAAACACAAGGACGGAGAGTTAACCCCCCCCAACCTCCTTCTTTTGCCTCCATCCTCTTATAAAAAAATATAAAAATAAAATAAGGGCAAAAGAATAGACAAAAGAATAAACCAAACGAAATAATGGTAAGACACCGTCACAAGCAAAGAAAATATGTGACCCACTACAAAGCCCTAAAAACAACGGAACCCTTTCATATGTGGAATGCAATGTAGCACCAACTATCTAGTGTAGATCTGGTATCTCTAGGGAATTTTGGATCTAGTGCTCGGTGCCAAGTTCTTTGTGAATCAATGCCACGCCTTGTCTCCCTCATGGGGAGAACCTAGATGCAAATCTACCCTCTTCTTGTAGCTTTCCCACCCAAAAAAAAAAAAGAAAAGAAAATCTATTGCTTGACTAAGAGGAAAAAAAGGGGGTGGGGGGGGGGGGGGGGTGTTAATAGAGAGAGAGAGTTGGTGTATGTTGAGCCCTTGAAATTATCTACACTAAAGAACCACAGCTCTGAAAATCCCTAGACCAACAAAAAGTTGGATCATACAAACCATCTCCATTTGACATCAAGATTCCATGAACTTCTCCCATTCATCCTTACATCTTCTCATATATTAAATCTGAAGCATAGAAAAATAGAAATGAGGGCCAAAAAGAGTTAATAGAGCACTCACTATATAATCAATTACAAGTAACTGCATAGAGCAAAATAAATTGATACCTGAACAACCATGCAACAGTAGTTCTCAAATTCGGGAACCTGAGATCAAAATTATCCAGGTGAACTTCCAGAGCTTTGATCCAAAAAAGATACAGCAATAAGAACAGAAAGCAACTCATCCTGAATTGAATGAAATTTATAGTCAAAACAACCAAATAACATCAAAGAATTTCTATGATCTACTAATTAACAGAATAATGGAAGAAACACTACATATCATCCACTGAACAATATGATTTGAAACTGGTTTAGTCATTTTTGCCACCTATGCACGCAGAAAATCCAAGCTTTAACTTGAGAGGGCGACTGCCAAGCTTTAATTTGACCAAGTCCTAGCAGTATCCAATGCATCTGTACTTTGTAGTCCCCTTATATTAAAACTTCATTCGATTTTGCAACAGAAGATCTCAATCAATCCAAATTTCATTGTAGTTGCCAATGTTGTGCATGCTTTGATGCTATCCTTTGGATCCATAACTAGAGGAAAATGAAAAGGGTAAACAAACATCAATAGCCTATCAACAGTATGCATTTTACTAAAAATTTTGGCCCTAAGAAAGTTCCACACAGAATGTAAGAACATTTTAAAACATACGGGATCACAACAGTATGAAGTAAAATCCCCATACCAGTTACTTGGTTGAGGAAATTCGTTTTAATGATGCCATCCAGCTGCTTGAAGTACCAGTTCCATTCCTGAGCCCACGACCTGCATATGCAGTTTCTGCCTGCCCATCAGGTTTTGAAAAATTGCTTTTGAAGGATCTCGGCATAGCAGACGAAGTAGATGGCATTGCTGCATTGCTCACAGTCTGCAACATTGATATCAAAAATTGTGATTCACATTGATTTTCCAGATATGACTAAATTATAACAAAATGAAATGATAATTGCAACAACCAATACGGAACAAACCTATGAGAGATACAAAGATTATACCACATCAAGTGCAAAAGGTGATTAGAAAAAGCCTTACATGTTTCTCCTTCAGATTTGAAGCACTCAAATTCTGAGCTTCTGATGATCTAAACTGCATATGAACCTGTTGATGAGTGTTTTTACTTGGTTCTCTAAGCTCGGTAGCCTTGGCTGAATAAAAAGCATCCTTGCCTCCTGAAATTAAAAAATGAACACCATACATGATGATGTATTGTAAAGCAGCATTCTAAACATAATACGAGCTCTCTAATCAAATAAAACATAAATATAAAGTTACAGTATCCCAAATAAATAACATTCCTCTTAGCCAAAGGCCAAATCTAACTATGTCTTAGCCCATGATCACCCCAATGATGGTCCTTAGATCAAGATCTGAACTGAGAATTATATGAAATCCCCGTCATGAAAACTTGCATATCTTCCTATATAGATAAAGAATAACCAAAGGGGCAGCTGAAAGGGCTGCAGCTGTCCAGGCACACATCAAAAACCCAAAGAGATCCAGGATTAAACTGTAACCCAGTTTTCCAAGCCATTGTTCATTTCTACTTTACTTTTCTTGGATAATAAATTACGGTGATGAATGGTCCACACACAACAGACGTGCCAATAAGCTATGTAAAGCAAACTGGACCTATTACATTTTAGTGGGGAGTTTCCTGATTGTACCCTCCACAATGAATTCAGGGTTGACAGCAATCCCAGTTGGCAGTCACAGGTTTAAGTTTGATGAGAATTACTTCCAGCACGTAAGGGAAAAGACAGAAGCTTACCTTTATTCTTATCCACATCCATAGGCTTTGCTAGACTACTTGTCGCTCCAGTAACTGGCTGCAAATTTAGTAATAAACTTGTGAGAGAAGAATAGTGATGCAGCCATGGAAGATCAATTTGTTACTACTTTGCAAATTTGTCTATTCAAGACTAATTTTATGTCCTAGGGTTAAAACAGTTTTTGATTTGGTTTTTTATTTAATAAGCTATGGTCAATTTTCAATTCAAGGACAAAACTGTAATCTCCAAAAATCCTGTGAAGTAAGGGTATTTTGGTAGTTCAATTAAGTCTAAAATTTTCAAGATCATAAGTATCTAAGGTTTTATTTTCTGAGTCTAAGTTGGTCTTTTTTAAAATATTAGTTATTACCTTATTAAGTTTTTAGTTTACTTGTCAAACCAAGAGTCCTAATACTAGTACAAGACTATAAAATTGTGTGTTCAATGTAATCAAAGAGAAATGGATTTAATCAATAAAATATTGAGTGTTTTAGTACTAAGGCAAGTTGGCCTTATTGTTGTTTTCTTTCTTTCTCTTCTCTCTTCTCTTTCTTGTGGTATTGTTATAGATAAATATAGCCCATTGCCACCATAAAATCCTCTCTTGCCCTTCTTCCTTACAACCTACATCAACGTCTTTCTTTTAACTAACAAAACCCTAAAACCCCACATACTTTCTCTATCAAATAACCATTAAGAAAAGTCATCCAACCACCTTTTAATTCCTAATACAACCCATAACCTTTATTCAACAATTCTAAACCCAATATCCACAAATTCTCCTAACCCTAAAACCCATCATAAGCACGCGTAGATAAATTCCACAATTAGTCCTCCAGCAAATAGAAACAAGTAAGATTCAATAATAACAACAATTAGAAAGGCCATCAATTATTTGAAGTAATTTTCTAGAGTTCATGGAGATATAATTAAATCAGTGTTTAAGGGGGGAAAAATTAACAGAAACACAATTTTCCACACATTCAATTTTATCACAAGCAATTTTACTTGAAATAGATGATAAATCAAAAGGTGATGGAAATACTAACAGATGATTGAGCTTGCATATTTGTCCGTTGTGTCTGCTGGTATTTTAAAATGGTCCAATCAAATACATTATCAAACTCATATCCTGCCAAATATGGGGAAATTGTACATCAAAAGCCAAACAAGACTGTCAATCAGAATATAACAGCAGAGAAATGAGATTAAACAATATTAAAATGACACTACCAAATAATATGATTAAACAAAGTTTTCCAAAGAAAGAAAGCTGGTGAATCTAGAATAGAACAACGTCATTAAATAATAGACCCACAAATCTGAAAAATCAATCTATCAAGTACAACATAGTCCACTTACTAAAGTCTAATAGACCTTAGAAGTTTAAACTTTGTCATGTTAAAATAGAAATAAAAAAACCAACGACGCAAATTTATCATCTATATATGCACCATAGTATAGAAGTATAGCAATTTGGTTTAGTTTCCAAGGAGAAACAAAATCCCATATGAAAAGAAGACACAGCTAGTGCCTTATAGCATCATCGACATGGCTCAATAATATTCTTTTGTAACCTAAGTACTTGCCTTGAACTGTTCTCATCATGGCTTATCCAGCCCGATGGATGGGAAAACTGCTCACTCTCTACACGAGAGTCACATGAGAGAATCCTGTATGTCTAACTACCATACCTATAGAATAAGTGTTAATTTGGGCAGCACCAGCATCCCTGGCTAGAGTTGCCAGAATAGAGAAAAATCAAAACTAAATCAGGCACCAAAAGCAGCCAAAGTCTCTATTCTATAGCCTGACAGAATGTATTAAATTTGAAAATAATCTTATGATGTTTGAAGCCTTTATTTAGTTTGCTATCTGATTCTCTTAAAGTCCCAATTGGCTAAATAAACCATGTCTAAATCAGCATGATGTGCTTGGCTCACATTGTCATGTTTTCAGACACATACTAATCCTTTTTTGATAAACACCACTAGTGACACAAACCCCAACTTCCAATGCGAATGATTACACTTCTGTAGCAGCTCAAAGGAAAGTTTAACCATTTGTACAAAATATCAACATGTCTGATTCACAGTTCTAAAAACCAATGGCATGCAGCAAAATTTAAAGATATGAATTGAAATATTCACTACCTTCCCGATTAAACAAGTCACGAAACAGGCGCTTCAAGAATCCATAATCAGGCCTCTGATCAAATGTCAACGAGTGGCAATAATGGAAGTATGATGCAAACTCCACAGGATGCGACTTGCAAAGGACCTTTTATAAACAAATGTAAGTCAGTTGAATTATAACATAGAAATTATACCCCCCCCCCTCCCCAAAAAAAACACCCTAGATTTTGCAATTTCAATTTCATTTAGCCAATAAAAATAAATCTCCAGAAATATTTTAAAACTGATCCTCCTCTCCTAGATTTTATCTAGTATAGTGTACTCTAGTGTCAACCCCAATTTACATTTTTTGTCCCCATGTGCACCCAGGAGAGGGGGGGGGGGGGGGGGGTGGGGCTTGCTTGGTAGTATATCTCATGGGAATTTACAGTTATGCCTTGTTCACAAAGAGCACAATAATGATTCCCTGTAAAATGCCAGCCATCTTTTGAAAAACATTCTTTTTCATTAAGGGCTCTTGTTATTCAAATTAACTTTCAGGTTATTTACAATATTCTTTGGCTCCTGAAAACGAACTTGTCAGAGAAAAGGTTTGTTTCTAGCGAGTGGGTGGATGCTTTGTTGGGGCAGGATTGGGAGAGTAAAAAAGACAAGCATATTAGAATATGCAAATGATTTCCTCAACGCAAATCATAAAGACAAAGCATACATCCATCACATTATGGACACAAACCTCGATACGAGTTGATAACTTCTTCTCACATATCTTGTCATACTTTTGCTTTTTTGTGGCAGCCTTTAAACCCTGCCAAGGAAGGCTAAATACAGAAATAAATCAGTCAATTTGATGGAGTCAAAACATCTAAACCTTCAACGTTGTTGAAAAACTACAAACCAAGGCAAGACATACCTTCCTCTTAAAAAGTACAGGAGAACATAGCCCAGTGACTCCAAATCATCCCGACGGCTCTGTTCTGAAAAGAAGGAAAAAAAAATTTGAAATCAGAAATTAGGGAAAGAGTACAGCAATCTATCTAGTAGATGGAACATACTACATCTCTCTACTTACCAATTCCCAAATGAGTATTGCAACTTGCATAACGTGCAGTCCCTGTTAAGTTTTTGTTCTCTCTGTGTGAGTTTATCAAGAGGATGGGGAAAAGCAATATTTAGCCAATTGAGATCTGAGTATTAGAATATTAACAAGTGAAATAGATGCAACTACTAATATAAAGGTCAAGTTCAACTTACATCTAGTATAACTTTAATTAAAGTTGCAACACTCAATAATATAAATATTTTGTTAATCCAGTGTTAGATCATATATTCTGTGTTTATTAAGCACGCCATATTCATATTAATCGAATGTCATCAACCATCATATTCATAGATTCATGCTTCTTTTTCTTTTTGAGAACCAAATTCATGCATTTGGTACAATATAAAAACAAAAGAAACTAAAATTTTGAACAATTTATTTGATAAAAGAGTTCTTATTCTCCAATCATCATAATATTTGACAAACATGACTAGCAAGGAGAAAAATAAAATCCAACAATGGGTTTGGTGAAATACCAAGCCAATAAAAAGATTTTAGGTAATATAACATTTACCAAAAAGTTCCACCAAGTAAATCTTGAACCTGACCCCTAATATGAATGAATCACTAAATCGGTAAGAAGAAACTTAAAGCAAAAGTTCAAGAACTATTACTTCTATTTGAAAAATGAAAAGGCAAAATTTAAAAAGAGATTTTGGACCAATCTGCATACCAACTGAAAGAGTTTCAACACAAGCAGATTAAGGTATTCTCTTTGACAAACATTGATCATAACCATAACAAAAACGTAACTATTGATATAACTACAGATGGGGAAGATAATTTAAGATGTCCTATGGTTTACAGAGTTGGGAGCATTATCAAAAGCATATAGTTTAATTTAAAGAAATAAGAGAAATCAAGATTACACACGAACAAAGAGAGAGATCTTTAGTTTCAGTCTTTCCCTAAACACATAGATATAAGATAGTGTGTACATAAAACAAGAGCTATAGAAATGAAGAAATACAGATACAAACGTAAAATATAGTAAAGTTTCAGTATTCATTGCAGCCTTGTCAGGAAAGCCATCTCCAAATTTCAGTAAACTCATTCTACTTTCTCAATCATGTGCAGATGCAATGGCAATAATTTACAATTCTTTAAATGAGACTTCTATAAAAATTTCTTATGCTTTAAAATCCAGTAAAAAAATTCAAATTCTTTCCCTAAAAGAAAATCTCCTCACATGAATTTGAAGAAAAGCATTTAAAATGTATAATTACATTAACTGAACCATATTGAACGAAAATATGGGTAAAATATACATTTAACATGGTAAGACCATCCAGAACAGAAATCAGAAACAAAAAACACACCAGATTTCAAACAAGGATCTAGACATCAAATATTTACTTGTAAGGAATATGCCGATTTGTCGTGGGGTCCCGAAATCTTTTTGCAAGTCCAAAATCAATAATATAAACCTGATAAATATAACAAATTTTAAAAAAATAAAAATGGATAACAGATATAGATTGGGTGAGGGGGGGGGGGGGGGGGGGGGGGGGAGACAAAATATTAAGAGTTTAGACATTAAAGTAGAATGAATAACAATAATTATTACCACATTTGCTTTCCTGCCAAGACCCATGAGGAAGTTATCTGGTTTAATGTCTCTATGCAAAAATCCTTTAGCATGCACATACTCTATTCTCGTAATCTGCAATTTAGTGAATGAAACAAAATCAAAAGTATGACATATTTGCTCATTTAAGAAAATATAATGATTATGATGTTGGCACCCCCTGCTGTATACATCCTGTGTACATGGGTGACATCCCTTTTTCTGTTATTCAATGAAATATTTACTTATAAGAAAAAGGGTAAAATATAGTCAACACCCCTGAGGTTTGGGGTAATGTCAGCCAAGTCCAAGACATTTCAAAACGGACCAACTCAGTCCCTTAACCCAACTTGGTCCCTAAATAGTTACTCATTTTTCTCCCCTCTCACGGTGATTAGAGACCAAGTTGGTCAGTTTTGAAATGTCTTAGACCTGACTGGCATTAGCCCAAACCTCAAGGGTGTTGATTCTATTTTACCCTAAATAAATGTAATCATTAGAAATATAACTATTTGCCATGTTGACATAAATTAAGACAAACAACTTGGAGTTTTATGGCTTACATGAATTAAAAACCAGTAACAAATTCTGTCTTTAAAAAAAAAGTCACGATTTAATCACCACATAAGAAATACAACAAAAGTTTTATAATGAACACAACTCTTAAGACCAAATATAATACATGAAGATACCCTGAAAAGAAATATAAAAAATAAGACCAACGAACCCCAAAAGAACAACAATTCTATAACAGTTAAAAACATGGCAAAACATAGGCTGCAGCAAGCTATGACAAGGTAAAAATAAGTGATTACCATTAGCTCAGCCAACATTAAGACTGTTTTCAAGGAAAACTTCCTCCCACAGTAGACAAAGAGATCTTCAAGACTTGGTCCAAGAAGGTCAAGGACAAGAATGTTATCATCTCCATTCACCCCGCACCATTTCATGTTCGCAATACCGTCTGATGGGTCACAAAAAAATGGACTCATTAATAACCATAAAAACATAACCAAGCTAAAAAGCTCATGATAGTTTTCAAGTTACAAGTCTCAACAAAAAAATTTCAGCTTACTTCCTCCTTGAAGAACACTATACAACTTGGCCTCATAAAGCAATTGCGGATGCTTCGTCTTCTGGTTTTCCTATAAAGCATAAATGTATTATTATCTGAGCTATAACCAAACTGACCTTAGCTAAACAAAAAAGCTAACACAAACATTGTTTTATTTTCTAAACAGAATACTATTTGATACAATCAACTTTCTTACAAAGAATGCAAATTTTTACAGAAAATTTCGAAAAGAACATTAACTTCATCGAAAAACAATAATCGCGTAACACCAAAAAAAAAAAAAAAAAAAAAATTCAATTAAAATAATACTTACAATCTTAACCGCCACGATTTCAAAGGTGTCTATATGCGTAGCTGAAATAAATCAAATATAAAATAATCAGGATCATGAAAAATTACAAATCAAAGCTAAAACCAAAAAAATTAAAAAAAAAAAAAAAATTTGTGACAGACCAAGAAAAATTTCACCGAACGATCCGCTACCGATTTTGCGACCTAATTTGTACTTATCTCCGACGATCCTCTCCATTTATTGTATCTATATTGTTTGAATCGCTCTGTGGAATTCGATTGAATTGGAAGCGAATTTTGGGGAAGAGAGAGAAGCTAGGGTTTTGATTTGGGGAAAAAGATGAGAGCGGGAACGAGGGCCGATTTATAATTCCGAATGAGGACAGGGGCTGATTTTTTTTGATAAACAGGACAGGGGCTGATTTGAAATTAGAGAAAGTTATTTATTTGTTGAAAGAGACTGTTTTTTAACAACCGAAAGAGCCTATCATTGTAAGCGAAAAGAGAGATGTTACATCTACAATAATTTTACAATAAATCATAGGTGGTTAGTTGTTATTGGTTCAAATTTGAAACTAACACTAAGATTATTTTTTTGCCCTAACAATAACAACACATAACAACCTGACACTTAAAATTTGTTGTAAAAAATTTGTGAAAATGTTATAAATATATCATTTTTCTAGCGAAAAACAAAAAAAAAAAAGTCTATCACGGCTTGCGCTGTTTTTTGGGATTGTGTTCGTTCTTTAAATTTCAATAAATAGTAAATAAATTAAGTCAATTATTAGAATATTTTTAGGTAGATTGGATCGGGTTTGAAAATTTGATCTGTTTTTCCAATAAATTCTCAGTCTAAGTTAGGAGGAGATTTATTAAAATAACTCACTGTCTATGAAACAATATTCTTCTTTTTATAGAACTTCAATTCTAGCTCTTTGGTTTCTCAAAAAAAAAAAAAAAAAAAATTTATAGCTCTTTGATTTGGGATGTGTTTGAATACTGTTTATTTGCTGAAAACTGAAAACTTATTATTGAAAACACTGTAGTAAAATAATTTTTAAATATGTGAATAGTGCCGTGAGACCTAAAAATGTATTGGTATGCGCATTTTTGTATTTTTGGCTAGATTGTGAATAGTATCGTGAGACCTAACTAAAAATGCAAATGCTAGAAATGCTCCCCTGCCGCTACCCAAACTCACATTTAATGTAACAATTTTTTTTTTTTTTTTATAAATATCATATTTGGACTTTCATATGAGCGGTTGATTTGGTCATTTGAATCTTGATTTGAACAATCAATTTAGTCATTTTTAAAAAAAAATCTTCTTCGTTCTCCCCGTATGTGTGTTAAAAATACTTAATATTCTCAAAAAAAAAAAAAAAATTGGTCATTTGAATTTTGATTTGAACAATCAATAAGTCTAGGACTTTTGTCTGGTTGAATTTTTTCAAGGTTATAGGCTAACTCATTTATTAGCAAAACCGTCAAAACATGTTTTAGACATTGATAATTTCTCTAAAGGAAGAAATTCCTTATTTCTTAAAGAGAAATGATATGTCCACAACATTTTCACAACATTTTCACAACAAATCCTAAGTGGCAGGTTGTTACTGGTTGTTATTGTTGGGTTAAAAAAGTAATCTCAATGCTAAATTCAAATTTGAATCAATAACAATTAACCACCAGTGATTTGTGTGAAAATGTTGTAAAAATATTGTGGACGTAGTACTTCTCTTTCTTAGAACAAGCACTTCTCTAAATTGTAGTCACTATCTCAATTTATGAAATCAGTTTTTAGTCTTCCTATTAAAAAAAATTAATAGTAATATGATCAGTCTCATATTAGGTTGACAATCATACTAGGTGTTACTACTATTAATAGATTCAATAACATGATCTACACGTTTCTCAGCAACAACAAAAACGTGATATACACGTAAGTTGTGACTCATCATCAATAATTCTGAGAATGTCATTTTATAATATTTTATACACGCTGCATATTAGGTGATCAAAATCGTACTATTTTTTTAAATAGATTTAAGGATCTACATTTGGATCTCATCTTATCTAATATTATACTTTATTTTAATTATTTTTAAAAGATAATTACCAAAAAACTTTACCTAACTTGCTTTACATCATCACACACGCAACCTTTGTACAATAAGCTGTGGTTTGAAATTTTCAAAAGACAGTTGCTTCTAAGAAAAATAAAAAGTAATATCAGTTCCAAACTGATTTTATTTACTTGTGTTAAAAGTTAAAACCAATTTTTATAGGAATGCGTGTGTGTGAAAATATTAAATATAAAACGAATTTTTTTTTAGATGAATATGCATGTGAAAATACTAATATTATATAACTCATTTTGGGAGAGATGTGCATTTGAAATAACCAAATCCAAACTACTAGTAAGTCATGCTCAATTTTGAACTGATTTTTAAAAAGGATAAAAACACAAAATTCTCTTGCAGTTTCCTCTAAATATACAGAAACCTTGAAGTTTTAATGGAATCTACCTTGCATGCTCTTTGGGAATGTGAACAATATTCAACTAGTTTGGTGCCGAGATTTTGGCTGGACTGATTGAACGAAAATTTCATTCGGATCTTTCTCTCACTTAACAGTGCTGGTTAGAGATAAACCTCAATTCTTCAAGTTGTTTGCTATTACAACTTGGTCCCCGTGGAACCATAGGTACAATTGTACAAAAGCTGCTTTAATGAATCTATTGTGTCATTGGAAATAATTGTTGATTCATACAGGAATCACCTCTTGAATTTCAATTTTCAAACAATGTAGAGAGTTTCCTTTGCAACAGCACATGCTTTAGCCATGAAAACAATTTTTCTTTCTCCAGTTTTAATCTAGATGGAGTTTGTTCCCGTGGATATAAATAATGTTGTTTATGTGTAAACTATTAACTATGTAACACTTTAACACCTTTGGATTTTTTACTCTAACACAAAAATTCCATCGTGGTATTCTTTTTTGAGTCATTATAGTATTGATTTTTTGTGAAATATACAACTCTAGATATGGACATATGTCATAACATGAGCAATTTACCTTTTATTTTAACAAATACTTAATGGTTTGTATATAAAACAATATCATAAAGGGGCTAAGTATTACATTCAAAACTACATCTATTAGCCTACTATTTAGAATTTGTTGTAAAAGTGTAGTGAAATTTTTATAAACATATGTTTATCAAGTAAATAAGATAAACTTATCCCAAAATTTTTTTGAAGAAATTGGCAATATAAAGAGAGAAAGAGACTTTTCCTTTGTGGATGTAATTTTTAATTTTTTTTTTTTTTTTGGAAGAGAAGGAATAAAACTTTATGAATGCAGTTAGAACATATAGCATCCAACAATATTAAGGATAGTTGTGAGGTATAACATTGAAATATTATGTCCTAATATTAATTTACTTATTGATTTTTGAATTTCTAAGGTGCAAAATCAAATTACTCCAAAGTTTAAGGAAGTAAATTACATTTAGTTTATATATTTATATTTTGTTGAAATTTTTTATTTTTTTATATATATAAGGAAGTAGTATTTTTGTTATTTGCTACTGATGATTCCATTGACTTTCCGACCTAATATTATTAACGGTAAATTACATAATTAGTTTCTATTTGTTACTGATGATTCCATTGACTTTCCGACGTAATATTATTAACGGTAAATTACATAATTAGTTTCTATCATTTAGACTATATATCAACTAGTATATACCATATGCATGGGTACAATTAAAAACAATTACAATTACATACATATATATGTTTAAATTATATCTAGCATAAAAGTTACACATTTTTTAAACTATAGATATATATATGAGATTTACTCTTTTTTTATAGTTTTTTTTGGGATACACATATGAGTTTTCTTCTTTTTAATTGAGTTTTTTAAAGGTTTACTTATATTAGATTCTTCTTCTTTCGTACAACATTAACTTACCTAGAACAAAATTTAAAAAAAAAAAACTTAAATATGATGTGTGGAGCAAAACTAGACAACAATTGGAATTTAATTTGATTTTTTTTATTAATTTTGATTTTGTATATAAATTTAGTTCTTAACTTTTTAATTGTATCAATTTTGTCCCTAACCTTTCAAATATCATGTTAATCTATATATATAAAACCGAAGCCTCTGACCTCTCCACAATTTTCCACATCAGCATTACTAAAATAAAATAAAATAAAAAAACAAAAATTCTGATTTTACTATAAAACCAGTTTTAAACAAAATTATATAAATTTTCTTTGCGCTGAGTGTGGTACTAGGGTTTGGGGATGACGAAAGTTATAGAAAAAGCTCAGTGACTCATTGCAAATCTACGAATGAAGAGCAAGAAAAACCTCACGGCCATGCATGTGGGTGAAAAGCGTAAACTATATGTGATTCCTAACCAATACTTGTCTTCTATAATGTTTCAAGCATTACGTTGTCAACTTAAGGAGGAGGAGAAGATCGTAGTTAGGAACAAAGAGCCAATCACGTTGCCTTACTCTACATGGTTGTTTGAGTCGATACTACAACTCCAATTTGGTTGTTTGAGCGAATCACGTTGCCTTACTCTAATGCTGAAATAATTGATTATATAATTTTTATTTATATAATGAGATGTTGGTGGTTAATACATATATATTTCAGGAACCAAGAGTACCATTCTTTTTTAGTATTTAAAGCATTTGCTCCAACTGGTAAGGCTTTGTTAATGTCACTTTGTCTTGAATCTTCAAGGTTGCTGTGTGTAAAACTATATGTAGGCTTGGTTTGGATATGGATGAAAAGCAAACACGTTTTGCGTCTGCGTTTCCTCCTTCTTCTTTTTTGTCACGCATTTCAGTCAAATTTTTTACTATTCATTCACTGTTGCAGCTACTGTTCATGAACAGTAGCCGCAATATTTGACTATTTCCACAAATTTTACTGTTCATGGACCCACAAATTTTACTTTTCAGCAAATTTTTCATTAAAAAGGGGTCCCACGGTACTATTTACACATTTAAAAATTATTTGCTATAGTGTTTTTTAGTTTTCAGCTGTCTCCAAACGGACTAGTAATTTTTATTTTTTGATAGTCTTTTATATATATATATATATATATATATATGAATTTTTATTTTATTTTTGTTCAGGCTAGTTGATAAAGCAAGACTTGGAGGAGGAGTGAATCATCTTCGTCGATAAGACAAAATACAAGGAGAGTGGAAAGTCATGTTCATGATTAAACATTCAAGGTACGAATTATATGATTCATGGGCAATTTAAATTTCAATTTGATGATGGATTTTCAATTTTAAAATTTTGCATATGTTGCAAATCTATATTTAAAGTGAGAAAATGTACAAACATATACAAAATAAACAATTTTAGATCTAAAATTATTTGCTGACCAGTAATGTTTGCTTGTTATAGTTTATTATTTGCATATGTATAGAGTTTAAATATAGTAATTGTCATTGTATATTTAAAAATTTTATGATTGACCTTGTGGGGTCAATTTTTGTAGCCCAAGCCCACGAGATACGGAGTATGAGCCCTATGAACCCAAGACAATGAATTTGTAGAGCGTGGGTAAAAGAACTGGGCCGGATATAAATTAAACAAGAGTTGGTTATAGTATTTGCGAATAATCTAACATGCAATCACGTAAAAACAATGGTAGACCTAATGTCCGAAGAGGAATTTTATTGAATGAACTTAGGTTACAAGTTCCAGAGCTACAGTAATGTTATTTCTTGTTCTTCTCCCTCTTTTTTTTTTTTTGATCCCCCCTCTATCAGGGGCTCTTTTTCTTTATATAGCATCTTTCCTAATCATCCCAGTCATCCACTTGTCCTCCATCTGCTTACATACTTGAGTATAGGTCACATCAAGCATCTTCTTTAGCTTTTTGGGAGTGGCGGTAGCTGAGATTGCACTGTTCAGGGGTCTTCTCCACATAAATGCGGCCAGAAAAGTTGCTGCAGGGCATTAAATGCGGTGGTGGCAGCTTTTTCTTGAGATATTTCTTCATCCTTATCATCCCCAAGTATGCCCAGAGCTTATCTTTGTCACTAAAGTTGCCAGGAAGGGCATTCGGGCCTTCTGTACGTTTATTTGATCAAAACTATTTATATCCGAGGAGTAAAACCTCCTCGAACAAAGGTTGACCTCTTCGGATTGTACTCTTCTGCCATCTCTGGGTTCGTTGCCCTTAAGTGAACTCTATCCCAACCCGTTTCTGCTCTTCGGACACAAAGTAATCTCAAAAACAGGGCCCCAGACCCAATTGATAGATCTGGGCTTTTACCCCCCCACAATAGCCCCTCAAAATCTCAATTTTTCCCTCGCATCCGAAGAGAAAAAGTGTGATTTTGACTTGTCACGGAGCAAAAAATTTGAGAACAGCCACATGTCTAAACTGGCACGTGTGTAGGCGTAGATATAAGCGCTTCATCATTGCCGCTGCTGTTTCCATATTCCCAAGGCACTGCATTAATTGTACCAGGTGGCGCCTTGTCCTTTGTATCCAACGGTGAATGATTGATCTGACGGACGTGGTTCTTCCCCGGGGTTTGGGCGAAATAACTTCCGCCCCTTCATGTGACCCGGTATAAATCCTCAAAAGAAGTTACTTCTTCCTTACTTTGCAAATTTTCAGACACTCCAACAAGAACAAGCACTCGACTCCGTCCAACTCTCTCAGTCACCGATTCCAGTTTTCCCCAGAGTCTTCACGAATCCTTCTACGAGTTTGAAAATCTCTCTCCGACCTGGTTCTTGTAAGTTGTCATCCATTAGATCCTTTAGTCTTCTCTTCGGCCAGCCATCTTTCCGTTTTAAGTGCCATGGGTAAACTCCAGTATTTGGTAGATAGCCCTGATCAGTTGGAGGCGTTTAGGGCCGCATATCGCATACCCCCAAATGTGGGTGTGAGGTATTGCTCTCCAGAAAAAATACTAACAGATCGAAAGACGAGCGAAGTGGTTATCCCCCTCATTGCCTTTCTAGAAGGAGGGATGACCATCCCTATGGGTCCCATCACCACTAGTTATCTTAGGAACCATAGGATTAGCCCGGATCAATGCGCGCCCAACATGTTTAGGATCCTAGGAGCAGTTGAGGATCTGAACTGCCATTTAGGACTGGGTCTCACCTGGCTTGATGTGGTGCACGTGTATGAGTGCCATAGCCAACAAGGGGCGGGATATTATCTCAAATCTCGGTCCGACGAGGTTAGACTCATTTCCTGCCTCCCCAAATCCAACAAAGGGATGAAAGACGATTATGTGATCGTCTCGGGCGCGTGGCACGACGGTCCCCATTGTCCAACCAAGCCAGAAGAGCCAGGTGGGACATGCTAGATTTAGGTTCACTAACAGTAGGCTTAGGATCCCCGCCCTTTTACAATTTTTAATTCTCTTTGTGTTGTTATTTTCGAGTCTCTGATAAAGTTTTGCTGTGATTGTTAACAGATAGGAACCACGTTTCTCCTCGGCTTAGCCTTACCAATACTGCCGCACTCAACTACCTATTAAGATCAGAGATCTTTGTGAATGAGGACGGGCAGCTGCGGTCGGCTCTACTTATTCTCGGATACCAGGCAAAAAAGAAAGATTTTCAATCGATCGGCAACGCTATAACACAAGGGGATTATCGTCTCCATCGCATAGACGTTGCCCAGAAAGGATTTGTAGCACCCTACGACCTTGCACCAGTGCCACACCCCAACCCACGGGGTGTACCGCTGCTTGTCCAACCAGTTGCCCAAGTCCCCCTTGAACCGGTAGTTACAGGTGAAAGGGTTGGCTCTTCGACCTCCTCACTAGAAGAGCAAATAGACAAATTTCAATTCAGAGGAGAAGTTTCGGGTGGGGTACAAGTTATACCGTCCTCGGACTCCGAAGAGGAAATTGATAGGCAATCCAGCGTCCATCCACCCCTTCTGACAACTACCTTTCCAGAAGTCCCTTCGGACGAGGAAGATATGGCCGATTTAAGGGCATTAATGAAGAACAGAGGGAAGAAGTCCGAGCCAAAAGGCGCTGGGACTTCTCAACCAGTGGCGAATTTGCCTCCGCCGCCACCTCAAGTTCCTGACCCCGGCCTAAAGCCCGTATCGGACTTGAGGAAGAAAAGGCCCCTCGAAACTGAGGAGAGGGAGGTGGTGGTGGTGCCACCCAAGATAAATAAACAACAGAATGTGGCAAGAGACCACCGGAGCAGAAGGGGTTCGTCCGTTGAGAGTCGGGACGAAGCCGTTATGGCAGACGTCCGCCGAGGAGGGCCTCGCACCTGGTCTCTGAGGTTGGAGCTGGATGGCGCTCCGATCCCTTGGGACATCTCCCTTAGGAACTACGATGGGGGAAGGGCAGGTTTCGTGGCTGAGGCCTTGGAGCAGTCACTGCTCCTCCCACATGATATGGAGTCTTACAGGCGTTTTAACCAGCAGGAGCTCTTTCTATCCCTTAAGAGGGACATAGCCATGGTAAGTGGATTTAGTCTGCTCAGTTAAACCACTGAGCCTTTTCAATCTTTTTTTTTTTTTTTTCTTGTGCCTTATACTCGGAATTTCCATTATATAGGTTACCTAGCAAATCTATGTGGCCGAGGAGTGGAACAAAAAGTCCTACCTCGAAACCCAAGCGGAGGCCCACTCTCGGTTGGAGGCTGAAAAATCTCTGGGCAACTTGAAGGAAGAATATGCTCTCTTATCTGAGCAATTCAAAGATATGACCAACCAGAGGAACAGCCTCGACGCTGGCCTGAAAACCGCTGAAAGGCAGGCCGAGGAGCAGCGCAAACAGCTAAACATGGTCGAAATCAATTTGGCTACTGAGAGGGAGCTAGTAAAAGGGCTTAGAGATGAGCTTAAAAAAGCCAAGGCGAGTGCCCGATTAGCCGAGCAGAATGCTCAACTGGCCAAGGAGGCAGTCGAAACTGAGAGAAAAGCAGCATACCAGCTGGGGGTGGATGAGACTGGGTCCCAGCTTACGGAGCAATTTGCCTCGGTTAGCCGAGATTATTGCGACATAACCTGGAACAAGGCACTGGACGCTGCTGGAGTCCCTGCTGACTCGGAGCTGAGATTGCCTGGGAGCATATACTACGATCCTCAGATCCGAGAGCTCCCGGTGGCTGATCCTCCTCCTACACAGCTCCTAGAGGCCTCGGATCAACCCCTGGCCAGCCAAGTCCCTGCTGCCAACCCTGAGGCCTCCAAGGAATTGGAAAAGGGGAAGACCTTTTCCGAGCCCTAGGACCAGGCCCCAGAAGCTGCTGCTACTCGGACAGGCCAGACTGCTGACCCTGTGGTCCCTCAACTGAAGACTTAGACATAGGGGCTTTTGTTTTGTACTTGTATTAATTTTGTTTTTATGTAAGGAATTGTAAGCCCTTTTCTTTTGATCAATGAAACAATTTCCCTTTTGCTTCTAGTGTTTTCGGTACATATCTTATGACTTATTATTGCTGCATATAACTGTACTTTGCAATTATAACAATGCGAATAAACTTGATCACTATATCATATTGATGGTATGAATAATCGAAATTGGTACCGAAAAGAACAATTCGTATAAGAGTAATAAGCAATGATTGCGGTGAGTAATTATGGAAGTTTTATATGTCTTTCCAAGTATACAAAGAGAGAGTGTGATTACCCCTCGGCTTTGAATTAAACACAACTAAAGAAGCCAGTCATAAGTTAGAATCAATTTAAATACAATCAAGAATTTTAACGCTAAGCCCTGGTGACAATAGCTGTGTGGGGGTGTTGACTAACCTGTGTCATTTGGTTCAAGGACCATAGGGAACAAACATATTTGTGCTAACTAACCCAAATCATCTGGTCCGAGGACTACAGGCATGATTGGATTTAAATTTAAACACTTAGAGAACAGTAACAGAGTGCTAACTAACTCAAATCATTTGGTCCGAGGACTACAAGCATGATTGGATTTAAGTTTAAACACTTAAAGAACAGTAACGAAGTGCTAACTAACCCAAATCATCTGGTCCGAGGACTACAGGCATGATTGGATTTAAGTTTAAACACTTAGAGAACAGTAACGGAGTGCTAACTAACCCAAATCATCTGGTCCGAGAATTACAGGCATGATTGGATTTAAGTTTAAACACTTAGAGAACAGTAACGGAGTGCTAACTAACCCAAATCATCTGGTCCGAGGACTACAGGCATGATTGGATTTAAGTTTAAACACTTAAAGAATAGTAACGGAGTGCTAACTAACCCAAATCATCTGGTCCAAGGACTACAGGCATGATTGGATTTAAGTTTAAACACTTAAAGAACAGTAACATATACAGAATCAGCATATCAATTGAAGAGAACGATCGGCTAATAATAGTACATTTTGAGGTTATTTACATTCCAAGGACGTGGTATTACATGACCATCCAGGTCTTCTAAAAAATACGCCTCAATGCCAGCTCCTGAAGTGATACGATATGGCCCTTCCCAATTAGGTCCTAACTTTCCCCAAGCTGGGTTTTTTGATGTGCCGACCACTTTCCTCAGCACCAGGTCACCAGATTCTAGGGGCCTCAGCTTTACATTGGCGTCGTAGCCTTGCCTGAGCTTTTGTTGGTAATAGGCCAGTCGGATCATGGCGTTTTCCTTCCTTTCGTCAATCAGGTCTAAACTCCTCTCTAGTTGCTCATTGTTGCTGGTCGGACTGAACGAACTGGTCCTCAATGTTGGGAATCTAGTTTCCAAAGATATAACAGCTTCAGCTCCATAGGTCATTGAGAAGGGGGTCTCTCCGGTAGATCTGCGAGGCGTTGTTCTGTAAGCCCACAGTACATGGGGTAACTCTTCCACCCATTTGCCTTTTGCGTCGTCCAGTCTCTTCTTTAAGCCATTCACTATAACCTTGTTGACAGCTTCTGCTTGCCCATTACCCTAGGGATAAGCAGGTGTGGAGTATCTGTTTATAATTCCTAGCTCACCACAATAACTCCTGAATGCTTTGCTATCGAACTGCAGGCCATTGTCTGAGATTAGAGTATGGGGAATCCCAAACCGAGTGACAATATTTTTCCATACAAACTTTTGCACATCCATGTCTCTGATGTTGGTTAGAGGTTCAGCCTCGACCCACTTGGTGAAATAGTCTGTTCCGACCAGGAGGTATTTCCTGTTTCCTGCAACTTTGGGGAATGGTCTCACGATATCTAAGCCCTATTGGGCGAAAGGCCATGGGCTGGACAGTGGATTAAGAGGCCTCCCTGGTTGATGAATGTTTGGGGTGAATCTCTGACACTAATCACACCTTTTAACATATTTGAGGGCCTCTTTTTGCATGTTCGGCCACCAATAACCTTGAGTAATAGCCCGATGGGCCAAGGACCTTCCTCCCGTATGGCTTCCACATATTCCTTCATGTAGTTCTTCTAGCAGCAACTCGGCCGCTTCAGGATGCACGCATAATAAATATGGTCCTGAATAGGAGCGTTTATATAATCTCTGGTCCTCGGATAGCCAGAATCTGGTCGCCTTCCTCCGAATTTTGTCAGCTTTCTCCCTTTCTTCAGGCAAGAGGTCTTCTTTCAAGAACTTAATTATAGGGTCCATCCAGCAGGGTCCGGTCTTAACTTGGTAAACCTGAACAGAATCTCTTTTTGCCTCTGTAGGCCCATGCACGTCCTCAACGAGGATGACTCTTGGCAAATTGTGCGCCGAGGAGGTAGCAAGCGTCGCCAAGGAGTCAGCATGTGCGTTATCATTTCTGGGGATGTGCAGCAAACTAAAAGAGTTGAACTTCGATTGTAGACATTTAACTCGACTCAGGTACCCCTGCATTCTTTCATCTTTCGCCTCGAACGCTCCTTGTACTTGACCCACGACCAACTTTGAGTCCGAGAACAACCCCACAGACTTTCCTCCCATCTTTCGGACCATAGCCATTCCTGTTAATAGGGCCTCATACTCCGCCTCATTGTTCGTTGCCGAGAAGTCCAGCCTTAACGACTTTTCGATAATGATTCTTTCGGGGGATATCAACACTAGCCCCACTCCAAAACCTCTTTGATTTGCTGTGCCGTCTACGTACACTTCCGAACGGGAGGGGTCTTGCTGAGAGATCATGCCAACTAATTTTTCATCCATGTCTGACATAGGCATTACTTCTTCTAGTTGGGGCTTCGTGAACTCAGCCGCTAAATCCGCAAAGACCTGGCCTTTGACCGATGTACGAGGCATATATCTGATATCGAAAGCCCCCAAGATCGTACCCCACTTAGCAATTCTCCCCGTATAGTCAGCACTTCAGAGTATAGCCCTGAGTGGGAGCTGAGTAAGAACAATGACTGTATGAGCCTGAAAATAGTGAGGTAGCTTTCGTGTACCAAGCACCACTGCTAGGATAGCCTTCTCCAGCGGCAAATAACGGATCTCGGCCTCATGTAGCGACTTACTTACATAATAAACCGGTTTTTGCACACCACAATCTGACTGTATCAGCACCAAGCTCACCACGCCGGGAGCTACAGCAATGTAAGCAAATAATACTTCATCTTACTCAGGACTGGACATAATTGGTGGCCGAGCTAGATAATCTTTTTAAGTTGCTGAAAGGCCAAAGCACATTCTTCGGTCCACTCGAATCCCTTCCACTTGTTGAGCAAAGAGAAAAAGGGCCGACACCTGTCTGCTAATCGAGAGATAAATCGATTCAGGGCAGTCGTCATTCCAGTCAGCTTCTGAACTTCCTTGGGGTTCCGAGGAGCTTGCAAATCGTTGATGGCTTTAATCTGATTGGGGTTAACCTCAATTCCCCTGTGAGTTACCATGTACCCCAAAAACTTGCCAGACCCCACGCCAAATGAGCACTTGGAAGCGTTTAGGCGGAGCTTGTACTTTCTAAGGACTTCAAAGGTACTTTCAAGGTCCTTCACATGCTCAGCAACAATCTTACTTTTCACCACCATATCGTCTATATAAATCTCGATATTTTTACCCAGATATGGTTCAAACATCCTTGTCATCATTCTTTGATAAGTAGACCCTGTGTTTTTTAAGCCAAACGGCATTACTTTGTAGTGGTAGTTACCAACTGGGGTGACGAAAGCAGTCTTCTCCTGATCGTCCAAAGCTAGTGGTATCTGGTGGTAGCCTTGGAAAGCGTCTAGGAAGCTTATCCGAGGGTGGCCGACGGTGGCATCCACAAGCTGATCAATTTTTGGCATGGGGAATGGATCCTTAGGACAAGCCTTGTTCAAATTAGTGAAGTCTACACAGACTCGCCATTTTCCATTTTTCTTCTTCACTACCACAGTATTCGCTAACCACTCCGGATAGAAAACTTCTGTAATAGCTCCAGCTTGTTTGAGCTTGGCCACCTCTTCTCTCATTGCATCAGCATGCTCCCTGGATGGGCGCCGAGGAGGCTGCTTCTTGGGAATAATCAATGGGTTGACTTTAAGATGGTGCCAAATGAATTGAGGATCCACCCCTGGGGTTTCGTAAGCATTCCAGGCAAACACGTCAAGATTCCTATTGAGTAACTCTATTAGTTCTTCTTTCTCCTGAGGAGGCAGCTGAGATCCGACTTGAAAGAATTTTTCAGGATCGTCCCCAATGACAACTTTCACTAAATCTTCGCAACGAGCATCCTCATTCGAATCCTCAATGGGTAATGTCCAAGACTTTAACTGCTATAGACCCCTTTCGGCCCTAGACGAGGGCTCGGCTTCGGGCTCGTGTTGGATGGCAGCCACTAAGCACTGTCTAGCTACGGACTGATCTCCTCAGATCTCATAAACCTGCCCTTCAGCTGGGTACTTGACTTTCTGATGCAAAGTAGAGGAAACAACCCCCAGTGTATGAAGCCAAGGTCTGGCTACGATTGCTGTATATGGTGAGTACACGTCCACAACTATAAAATCCACCTCTACCACTTCAGAGCCGGTTTGCACGGGCAAGTGTATCTGGCCTTTCGGGGTGACAACCCTTCCTTCAAAACTCACGAGGGGGGAGTTGTATGGTGTTAAATCTTGAGGTTTTAGACCTAGCGCCTTGTAGAGATCGGGGTACATTATCTCCACAGCACTACCCTGGTCCACCATCACCCTCTTTACATCGTATCCTCCAATTCTGAGGGTGATTACTAAAGCGTCATCATGGGGCTGAATGGTCCCTATCTTGTCCTCGTCCGAGAATCCTATAATCAGGGGGGGCATTCGATTTAGACCTCTTCGGACCATGGCCGAAATGTACTGTCTGTGATGGGGCTATTGACATAACCTTCGCTGGCCAAAATCCTATTCTCCCTAGTGCAACGAAGACGACATTAATTGTTCCCAATGGCGGTTTTGAGGAATCATCTCTTTGGGGCTCCGAACTGATCTGCCCTCCTCGGCCGCTGGAATGGTGCAGGAAGTGTCTTAATTTACCCTCGCCGACCAGCTGGTCTAAATGATCCCACAGGCTCCTGCAATCTTCTGTGCTATGCCCGTGGTTTTGATGATACTGGCAATAAAGATTATGATTACGCCTCTCAGGGTTTCCTACCATCTTATTCGGCCACCTGAAAAATGGCTCGTTTTTAATCTTTTCCAAAACTTAGTGCACCGGCTCTTTAAATACAGTATTGACCGCTTGAGGATTGGTCGATCCTGACTGTCCAGCGAAATCTCTACGCGGTTTACTGCTATTGTAACGATCCGACCGAAAATGCCTCCTCTCCTGGGGGATTGCTTTGTCTTTTCCCTTCCCTTACTGCTGATCTTCCTCAACTCTTTTAAATTTTTCTATACGGTCCATAAGCTGACGCATGTTAGTGACTGGTTTGCCAGATAAGGAGGTCCTTAGACCGTGGTCAGTAGGGAGGCCTAGCTTGAACGTGCTGAGGGCCATTGCATCGGAGTTGCCCTCCATATCATTAAACATTTCCCAGTATCTATCTGAATATGCCTTCAGAGTCTCGCCCTCGTGCATGCTTAGGGACAATAGTGAAGACAGGGGCCTGGCTACTCTTCGGCAAGTGACAAAGCGTGAACCAAATGCCTGAGTGAGCTCCTTGAAGGAATTAATAGAGTCTGCCTTCAAGCTGTCAAACCACCTCATTGCCACCGGCCCCATACTGGAGGGGAAAACCTTACACATCAGGGCTTCGTCTTTGGAGTAGACAGCCATCCTCTGGTTAAAGTGACTCACGTGTTCCACCGGGTCTGTCTTACCGTTGTAGATGTTAAACGTTGGCTGGTTAAAACGCCGAGGGAGTCTTGCCTCCTCAATTCTGCGGGTAAAAGGTGACCGAGAGATCTGATTCAAGGCCCTGCTCATAGCATCATTCCCTACGCCTCCGTGTGATGGACTTCTAGATCGCTTTTTGCGATGAGGCTCTTCTTCGTAGGAAAAGGATTCACTGACCGGTATCCGAGATTTCTGCTGATAAGTGACGTCCTGCTCGTCGCCGAAATCGTCATCAGAATACGAGGAAATCCGTTTCCTCTTTGCATGTCACAACTCCCTCTTCAGTTTTTCAACTTTTAGTTGCAAGCCTCGATTCTCCTCTGCATGGGACACGTGACTTCCGCCGTGTGACTGGCTTTGGCCAGTATGCACAGTGTGCACACTACCCTCACGATCTTGCCTTCTTTTCAAGTTAAGAAAAGGGTCAGCATGCTGGGATGCCCTAGATTCTGCTTGTTGTTGACTTCGTTCTGCCATCACCAACGGTTGTTTTCACCCTTGCACAAGCTCTTCCCACAGACAGCGCCAATTGTGGGGTCAATTTTTGTAGCCCAAGCCCACGAGATACGGAGTATGAGCCCTATGAACTCAAGACAATGAATTTGTAAAGCGTGGGTAAAAGAACTGGGCCAGATATGAATTAAACAAGAGTTGGTTATAGTATTTGCGAATAATCTAACATGCAATCACGTAAAAACAATGGTAGACCTAATGTCCGAAGAGGAATTTTATTGAATGAACTTAGGTTACAAGTTCCAGAGCTACAGTTATGTTATTTCTTGTTCTTCTCCCTCTCTTTTTTTTGATCCCCCCTCTATCAGGGGCTCTTTTTCTTTAT
The DNA here is from genome assembly GCA_032727855.1 of Quercus ilex subsp. ballota. Lineage (NCBI taxonomy): Eukaryota > Viridiplantae > Streptophyta > Magnoliopsida > Fagales > Fagaceae > Quercus > Quercus ilex. The sequence continues at coordinate 31,713,301 of CM064919.1, forward strand.
ATAGCCTCTTTCCTAATCATCTCAGTCGTCCACTTGTCCTCCATCTGCTTACATACTTGAGTATAGGTCACATCAAGCATATTCTTTAGCTTTTTGGGAGTGGCGGTAGCTGAGGTTGCACTGTTCAGGGGTTTTCTCCACATAAATGCGGCCAGAAAAGTTGCTGCAGGGCATTAAATGCGGTGATGGCAGCTTTTCCTTGAGATATTTCTTCATCCTTATCATCCCCAGGTATGCCCAGAGCTTATCTTTGTCACTAAAGTTGCCAGGAAGGGCATTCGGGCCTTCTGTACGTTTATTTGATCAAAACTATTTATATCCGAGGAGTAAAACCTCCTCGAATAAAGGTTGACCTCTTCGGATTGTACTCTTCTGCCATCTCTGGGTTCGTTGCCCTCAGGTGAACTCTATCCCAACCCGTTACTACTCTTCGGACACAAAGTAATCTCAAAAATAAGGCCCCAGGCCCAATTGATAGATCTGGGCTTTTATCCCCCACAGACCTCTTACAGTATGGTTTTCATGTTAAATTACGTATGAACCCAGTGCAAACAACCATAATGTTTATCCATATGTCTCTTATATTTTAACTTCTTTGTGCTCATGTAGAATATGAGATCATCTAATATTCTAGATTACAGAGTATAAGAAATATATTTATTAAATAAAAAATGATATATTTGCCTATCATGATTTGTATGGAGGAAGCATTCATTTATTACATTTGTTTTTCTACATATTTTACAGTAATTGTATACAATTGTTTAATTTTCCTTTAATGTTTGATTATATTTCAAATGTAATTATACTTTTGTAGCATGCTTAGAGTAAATATATATAATTTTTGAAAAACTATCCCTCGCACGGGTTAGCAATTAGTTTAGTTAATGCTGTTATTTTTAGGGCAAAAAAAGGCAGATGAAATATTTAAAAATAAATTTTTATGCCACGGTCAGATTTAAAAAAAAAAAAAAAATTTGTGCTCCCACGTGAGTTCAAGTTTGGAGAAAATTCTATCTTCTCCGTCATCCTCATTGCACATTACATCTCCCTCTCCTCTCCCTCGTAATAAACATATGGACTAGTAATCGACACCTATGAGACAATGAAATGTGCGTTTGGCTCTTACATAAAAAGTGAGCTTATTTTAGTATTCAGTTTATTTTTGCTACTATTTTTAGGCCTTATAGCACTTTTTGGTACTATTTATAAATCTTATTTTACTATTTCAACTAATTTTTATATTTATTTACTGTACTTTCAGCAAAAAAAATTTCAATTTTAACATAATAAACGGATCTCAAACATACCCGAACTAAAACATTTTGCTCCATAAACAAAATAAAACAAAACAAAACAAAACAAAACAAAAATTTGTTTAAGAATTTTCCATCCAAATCCTTCACAGTACCTACTTCCACTTCTGATAACATTAGCAAACCACTCTTATAAATAAAAAAAAAAAAAATTAGAAAACCACTTTGATTTCCCAGTAAAATTAATTACTTGATGAACCGACACCTCCTCGATGCTAAACGTGGTGGGACCACCTAGTAGAACCTCCATCATCAACCACACAAACAACCGGGTCTGATCATCAAAATTGTTGTTTTTGATTTTACAGATTTACCCCTCACCCTCGTTATCTTTTTCGTCTCCTTCTTCTTTTGGGCTTCCTGATTACGTGGGATAAGGAAGTAGTGGGCCTAGTGGCGTATGTTAACATAAGAGGGATATGCACTTTGAGGAGAGAGGAATTTTAGAATTTACTCCACTCGTGGGAACACACAATTTGTTTTTTTGTGTTTTTAAAGTCTGATATGGCAGAGGTTGGTAATGGACGTGGTATAAAAAATAATTTTTTTTAAGGATTAGCTTGAAAAATTAGGGATTAAATTAATATATTATGTAAAAAATAAGTACTAAACTTTGTTGTAATTTGGTAATGCGTTTGTTTAAACCAAAAAAAAAAGAAAAAGTAATGCGTTTGTTATTGATTTCGCAAAGTCTGTCTGAGGAGCAAGGAGAATCAAAAACTAGAATACTATGAAGAGTAGTCTCTTACAAATATGGTCCCCATATTTTACTGCTAGTTCCTGGTTATCCTGGGGAACCATCTTTTTCCGGTTTCACCACCGACACATTTGATCTTGGTGTTTCTTCACTCCAAGACATCTCTCTCTCTCTCTCTCTCTCTCTCACACACACACACACACACACACACACACACACACTCAGCGCACGCACATTTACATTGGGAAGAATCAAATGGAAAATCCTTCAGATGAGGAAGATATGGTCAAAGAGCCACTGTTAAACACTTACAAGACCAAGGGTGGCTTCAAAACCTTGCCTTTCATCATTGGTACCTCTCCACAACCACAAATTTCTTTCATACAATGCATAAACGCATGCAAAACACAACACAATAACCATACAAGCATATAATCATATATGGGGTTTTCTTTTCTTTTCTTCTCTCTCTCTCTCTCTCAAGCTTATATGATGTTGTTGTTGTTTTTGTTTTTGTTTAATATTTTGTGTGCGTGTGTGTGTGAATGTGGCAGCTAATGAGGCATTTGAGGGTGTGGCAAGTTTTGGGCTAATGCCAAACATGATACTTTATTTGACAAGAGAGTTTGGTATGCAAATAGCCAGTGCAGCCAATGTGCTGTTCCTATGGTCTGCAGCAACCAATTTCATGCCGATTCTTGGTGCTTATCTCGCTGATTCTTATGTGGGTCGGTACCGGATGATCGGCTTTGGTTCCATCGTTAGCCTTATGGTAACAATTTCCAATCCTATTTCACACTATTTTTGTCACAATAATTTTTTTTTTTTTTTGCACCTTTGTTTTCTCAGTTTTGCTTAGCTTTCTGAGTCAAGATCACCCTTCTCTTTGCTGTAAGGACTATTTTGACAATTTTTATGTTGTTTATGTTATTTGGCATTTTATGGATATCTTATAAATATTCTCCTTGTGATGACATATGAAAATGGCATAGAAGTAAACATTATTTGCCAAATTTCGAATTCCCTTACATTTATTTATGCTTTATTGCATGAAGCCGGCATTTCAATTTCCTTTTTTTTGCAAAGAAATTTGGTGTGAACCACAAGGTCATACTCACACCTACTGCCAAAGATTTACCAAGAGGACAGCAGTATATACCCCTTTCATTTCATTGTAGGTGAATCATTCAAATTTTCCGGTTTTGCCTTAAAAAAGAGACCTTTACTAAGCTGCAAAACCTTTGACATCTTATATCCTATTAAATGATTCTTTTATATAAAAATCAATCTGTACAACGCACCACTGTGTATTGCAGGCTTGCGGCATATACTTACACATTTGTTCTCTTAATTGATTCTCAAAAAAAAAAAAAAAAAATTGTTCTCTTAATCAATGCCTCAGGATACCCATTAACTAGATAATTATCATAAATTTCCTTTATACACACAGACACACACACACACACACAACATTCATTTAGATTATGTTTTCGCTGAACTAGTATCCCCTGCATCAAGTGTGCTTTGTGTATGTTCCAAATGTTACTTGTATGATGGAAAAAAAAGTTTCCTTTTGGTTAATTGTTATTCACTTATTATTTTTGGCTTGCCGTTTGTGTCTCACAAGTTGTTTATTGGCTCTCTTACAAGCGACAACATTCATTTAGATTATGTTTTCGCTGAACTAGTATGCCCTGCATTAAGTGTGCTTTGTGTATGTTCCAAATGTTACTTGTATGATGGAAAAAAAAGTTCCCTTTTGGTTAATTGTTATTCACTTATTATTTTTGGCTCGCCGTTTGTGTCTCACAAGTTGTTTATTGGCTCTCTTACAAGCGATTGCATCCTTGTCACTAGTTTTTACTAAAAGTTTGGATCTGGGCCCTTGCATTTGTCTCCTCCCATCTGAATTATACTAAAAGTTTGGTGCTGCATCCTTGTCGCTAGTTTTTACTAAAGGTTGCTGTCAAATTATTGAAATACTTTCTAGAAACCAACTTAAGCTTCATTTTAATTTTTTTAACTGCAGTATGTACTAAAAGCCGTTGGTCAAAAGTCATCTAATTGAGCTACAATTATGTACAACTGTTTCTAATTTTCTTTAAGTGAACAAAACAAATGGTGAGTTCTAATATCTTTACAGGTGAAAACTACAGAGAAAATTGAGATGAGGGAGAGGGGGGGGGGGGGGGGGTGGGACAAATTATGGAACATTGAAAAGTTAATGTTTACCTCCTTGTGGGTTCTGTTACATGTTACCAACCTAAATTGCGGTATTGACAATACAAAACTTAAGCTATTTTGTAAGCAGCATAACTATGGTTTGAAGTTGCAATTCTTAATTTCAGAATTAGCTGCTTTTGTATTCAGAAAACGTACATTTAGGGAGGTTACAATTATTTGGCCTTATGGTCTGTTTGGATTGAGGGGGAGGAAGGGGGAGTAGAGTAGATTTAGCACAAAATTAGCTTATTTTTAGCCAACTCTACTCTACTCCCCTCCACTTCTCCTTCTCCCCCCCTCCATCCAAATAGGCCATGAAATTTTCATCTCCAGGAGTAATATCAAGTGCAGTTTATATTTGGGGGAGGGTAAGCTTTATTTTATCTTTGGGGGGGGGGGGGGGGGTGCCAATGACATTTTATATTGAGAGCTATTAAGAAAATTTTGTAGTTAAGCTAATTCTCATATTTAACATGGAACATGAATATTTGCACAATTTACTAGTCAGAGTTTTAAAGAAAAAGAACCCTTCATGTGCACATCTTGAAAATTTTATAATTTGATGTATTGCTATCCCACATACCTTATCCCATATTTGAATTTGGTTACTGTGGCTTTCTCAAATGAAAATCAAATAAAAATAATTTCAATTATTTATAATTGAGCATGGAAGTGTTCTTATTCATGCTTCTTGTGTGTTCTTTATACCTGGCACAATACTGATGGGAAGTAGAAAATGCCAATTTGGATTTTGTGACGACTTTTCATTTTGTGTGATACCAATACTGCTAAAATTCAGTTCATTCCAGATCAGGGGATTTTTCTGTAAAAATGGAAGTTTATGTTGGACAATATGCTGGCCACATGACTGATTTTCATGTGGGGACTAAACCTGGCTCTGAATTGACATGGGTGGCATGGAGGGGTCTGGCAAAAAGTTCCACTTATAATTTTGAGTAATCTTAATTGTTTTTCACATTACCATAGGAAGCTATGTGCAATACAAATATGCTAAATCAATGTAATTTTATATGTAACAGGGGATGGTTCTTTTGTGGTTAACAACCTTGAATTCACAAGCAAAGATTTCATGCAGCCAAAGTAGTAGCAGTTGCAACTTCTCAACAGCATTCAAACTTCTACACTTATATTCTTCTTTTGGGCTGATGGCTATAGGAGCTGGTGGCTTAAGGTCATCCTCCTTGGCATTTGGTGCAGATCAGTTAGACAAGAGAGACAACATAAGAAATGCAGCAATGTTAGAGAGCTTTTTCAGCTGGTACTATGTTTCAAAAACTGCATCAGCACTCATTGCTGTGACTTTTATTGTGTATGTTCAAGAAAAGATGGGGTGGATGGTGGGTTTTGGAATCCCTGCCTTGCTTATGTCCTTGTCTGTCCTTTCATTCTTCTTGGCTTCTCCTTTCTATGTCAAGTTGAAGTCTGATTCAAGTTTGCTTACTGGGTTCACTCAAGTTCTAGTAGCCTCTTATAAAAATAGACGTATGCAATTATCATCTCAGGCCACACCTGAAATGTACCATCATATAAATGGATCAATGCTCCTCTTGCCAAGTGAAAAACTAAGGTATCATCAAATTATCATTTTATCTTGGTTATGTTTTAACTTGTCAGATCAGATTTCACATTAATTTTTGACAAGCATACTGCAAAGGCCACTTCTCCTGGTTTATTTTATTGCTTAGCCATTACAACCTGAGGTTGGCGCACCCTTTTTTATTGTATAGAATAGAGTACTTCTGTCATTTAGAAATTGCTGTCCCCTTGGAGGTGAATTGTCAATCAATTTAAGTTGGCCTGAGTTGGAAACAACCAGTTGGATGCATGTAGTATGCATTCTCCATGTTTGTCTTTTTTTTTTTTTCCTCTAGTGTTTGTTTATCATTATAAAGCTTTTTTGGATGCCTGTTATTTAATTGTTTCAATCACATTTGTACCATTAACACTATGAAAAATCTTTGCGCACAGAAGCATCATAATATAAACATGAAAATGTCATAACTCTTATGAGCATCACCTTTCCGTGCCTTGACTTCATTGACTGCCTAGGTTTCTGAACAAAGCATGCATTATAAAAAATCCTCAACAAGACCTAAGCCCAGATGGAAGGGCTACAGATCCATGGAGTCTTTGTACAGTTAATCAAGTAGAAGAGCTAAAGGCATTAATCCGGGTAATCCCATTGTGGTCGGCTGGAATCATGATGTCTGTAACTCTCAGTCAGAACTCTTTTCCAGTACTCCAAGCAGCCTCCATGGACCGACACATTACTCCATACTTTGAAATTCCTGCAGGCTCCTTTAGCGTGTTTCTGGTTATAACTATAACACTTTGGATTACTTTGTACGATCGTGTAGTTCTCCCTCTAGCATCAAAAATCAGTGGAAAACCATGCCGTCTCAACGAGAAAAAAAGAATGGGAATTGGACTCTTTTTTTCATGCATGTCAATGGCAGCAATGGCAGTTGCAGAGAGTGTTAGGCGGGAACTTGCAATTGAGGAAGGATTTTCTGATGATCCACAAGCCGTGGTGAGCATGTCAGCAATGTGGCTACTGCCTTATTATATCTTTGCCGGCTTGGGTGAGGCTTTCAATGCAATTGGGCAAAATGAGTTCTATTACTCTCAATTGCCTAAAAGCATGTCTAGTATAGCCACCACCCTTTTTGGATTAGGGATGTCTGTTGCAAGCTTAGTAGCAAGTTCTATACTGAGTACAGTTGATAATGTTACCAAAGGAGGAGAAAGTTGGGTCTCAAGCAACATCAATAAGGCCCACTATGATTACTACTATTGGCTTCTAACTGGTTTGTGTTCGGCTAATCTCATGTATTTCCTTTTCTGTAGTAAGGCTTATGGTCCTTGTGAAGGAGAGAGAAGTAGCGTTTTAGATGAAGAAGATGGGTAAGTGATGAATATTAATTGTTTTAAGGAAGTTTAAATGTGTAGTTTCTTTCCATTTGTATGTTCTTAATCAGATTATAGTAATCAATGTGTATAAAAGAAGGACAAAACTTATGTACAATACTTTAGATGCTATTCTTTTAAGTTTCCTTTTTAAGATTCAGCTACGTGGCTACTTAATTAAAAAATACACTTCCTTCCCCTAGAAAAAAATCCACATAGAATAATAAAAAGGGAACCTAATCTTTTACTTGACTACATATTTCACTATTTATTTATGTATGTTAATAATGACCATTTATTAAGTCCCTTAATCAAGGCATATCAATTATCTTTGATTTAGGCATGATTAGTGGTCTATAAGTCAACACAATAAGTCAACTATTGTGTGTCTATAATATAAGCTCTTTTTGTTTCAACATTAACAATTTTTGAAAAATGAATTATTTTCTAAAAAGAATTTTATAGAAAACTATTGTATTTTCTTAATTATGTTTGGTAGTGACATTAAAATGAGGTGAAAAACTAGCTCTTCATTTCCCGTATTTAGTTTCATGTAATATAGAGTTGTTTTCCTTATTTAGAATCGCATGAGTTGTATTCAAGAAGTTTTTAGTGCAAAAAAACTCTATTTTATGCTAAGTTAAATAAGAAAAGTTAAAAGATAGTTTTTTTAATACTACCAAATATAGAAAATTTATCTTCACATAAGGTTTTCTATTAAAACAACGAAGCGTATGTCCTATTTCGGGTTTTTGAAATTCACAATTCAAAATAGAAAAATGTACTCAACAAAGGATGTTCTATATTAAGTTTTTGTAATTCACAATTTAAAATAGACAAATGTACTCAAGAAAGGGTATTTCATTATGGACAATTATGGACATAGGTCAACAAGCTAAATCATGTAAACCCTTCTCTCTTCTTCTCTTTCTAAACTTTTTAATTTACTTTATGTTACATGGTGTTTTTTTTCTTTTCTTTCCTTTTTTCTTTGACAATAATAGTGACTTTTATCTGTAACTTTCGCATTTTCTATTGCAAGTTAACAATTTTCCTTGTGATAGTCTTGCTAAAAAGGAACCTTTATGCTGGGCATTAGGAACGGTGGCGGCGCCACGTTTAGTCCAAGTTGTTCTCAGAAACACCCTGACTTGAAAAAAAAATTTTGTATATAATAATTAATTTTTTTTTATTTGTTTACCCTTTAAAAAAATTAGGAACACCCTCAGATAAAAAAAAAAAAAAATTTATTTGTTCTACTTTCAAGAAAAAAAAAATTGAACTAAAATCTGAAGGGAAAAAAAAATTGTAATAGAGCAAGCCCACCAAAGAAAAAAGGCCCAACATCAATCCTAAACAATAGATGGTAAAGCAAACCCAATCTAAAGAAAAAAAAAAAAAAAAAAAGGTAAAGCAAACCCAACAGATTACAGATGGTAGCAAACCCACAGATTCTCAAAAAAAAAAAAAAAAAAAAACCAAAACCCTATATACTGAAATCAAAAACCAACGGACGGCGCAACCAAACACTAATAGATGTTGAAAGAAAGAAAGAAACCTAACCTAAAGAAAAAATCCTAACCCAATGTACTGAAATCAGAAACCAATGGACGACAACAACCAACAGACGGAGATCAGGCCTTAATCTCGAGCTCTAGAACGGCAGAACACATCGAATTGAAGATCGGTCTTCCTCGCCTCGACGTGCTGCTCGACGGCACCGCCCCTCAGCCTTAGGCCTCCTTGCTCCCTCAACCTCAAGATATTTCATCTTTACACTTAACTTCTCTCTCTTTTTCTCTCTTACATATATGGGTTATTGGATTTGGGTTAATGGGTTTCTCTTTGTCTCAATCTCTCTCTCTCTTTTAGACTTTATCTGATTCTCTACTTCTCTTTGAACTGTAATTGGCTGATTGCTTTTGCTTAGCTTTACTTTATAACTTTATTAATATTTGCCCCTGTTTTTGGCTTTATCCGTTGGTGTTGGTGTTGGTGTTGGTAAGATACAATTAATTGTCTTTTAGTGTATTGTGATTTGTGATTTGTTATTGTGAATTTATCTGATTGGCTCTTGTGATTGGGGGCCATGGGGCTTGTCTGTTGAGTGGAGGGTGGATGGGGGCATGGAGCCGGGGTGAGATATTTGAATTGGGGGAAGTAAATGCACATAGGGTGTGTGCTAGTGCAACTAATAAACAATAATTTAATTAACCAATAATTAATTGGGAGAAGCAACTAATAAACAATAATTAATAATTTAATTAACCAATACATTATAAAAGACAAACAAATTAAATTATGTTAGGCTAAACAATAATTAATAATTTTATAATTAATGAAATAACAATATAACAAATTATAATTATATTGAAAGAGATGTAGTTTGTAGCATTGATAATGAGACTAACATCCAACGATTTCAAAATATGAAAACTCGTAAAAAACAATTGTAAACTTATGCATTTGCGTGTTTTTTGATTGTTGTTGTTGTCAATATATGAATTTCTCTTTTTATTAGATTGTTTAATTTATGCTTCTTAAGGAACAGCCTAAAAAAAATTCTTGGAGCCACCATTGAATAGGGATGCCTTTACCAATTATAGTAACTCCTTGACATATCACCTTAGCTCTTACACTTATTGGTAGCCTGCTTTTTATGCTCCATTGGTACCACTACGTTTAAGAATCAAATAAAATTTCCAAAGTTTGGAGAGTTTGGAGCTGAGACTGCTGAGACATGTATGAGTTAAGCTGGATCAATTTCCAGAGAATAAGATCATTCCAAAATAGCAAAACAGTGATAATTATATGGCTCCGAGGATTTTATTTTGAATGATTATTCCAAATTATCAGCCACTAGGTTGAACCTTACCCCCTAAGAAAGAAGGAAACTTGAGAGCCTAATGAAGTACTAGCTCCAAAGTAATATCTGGACAAGTACCTTGGAAAAGGATCCTTTACTTAATCAGCACCACATCGATCCTAACAAATAATGTTGAATGCGTGATTCTTTTCACACTCTCCATTCCTTTGAATTTTTTTAATAAGATTTTGGCACCCTTTCTTAAATATTGTATTTTTTTTTATTTTTTGAGATAATAAACATTTTTATTTTTTTGAGAAACAGATAATAAACATTTATATCTTAAGTTTTCTATTAAATTTAATTATGTAATTGTGTCGGTCAATTATGTCACTCTATCTCAAAACTAATTGTTCTTTTTATGAGACTCAAAAACTATTAACCTCCATTCAAAGTGTATTACCACCTACTGTGACATACATACATTTGAGTTTTAGTTTTGTAGACCAATACGGTACAGCAAACGCTACTTCTACTACTAAAACTCTTCGGCTCAAATTCTACCTCCTATAAGGCTATAAGAGCATTAGCATGGGGGAATGTTAATGTCAAATGTAAGGGATATTTGGCATTTCAAGCCCCAAAATGTATTGCATTAGGAAATGCTATTGTTAAGTATTGTAAATTTTTTTGCAATAGTGCTACAGTACAATTTTATCTTTAGAATTGCACTGTAGCACAATTCTAAAAAAAAAAACTAATATTTTATTGTGATGGTGATTGGGAGAAAGAAAGGATAAATGATGGTGATTGGAGGAAATATTATTTTATTGTGTAGATATATTATTTTAAAGAGTAGAATAGGAAAATAAAAGATTGGGATGCTGGAAGTATTGTATAATGAGATGGTATAATTGATAAAGTAACTTTTTGAAATGGTAAAATAGAATAGAGTAGCATTTTCTGATGCTAATGCTCTAACAATGCAAAAGGGAGACCAAAGCCACTGTCTTTGAGTTTGGAATATTATTTCAAAGGAAGCAAACCTTACCTACAACCTCAAGACTAATAAGCCTTTCAATTCTAAACTCAACAATACGATTCTTTTCATAATTTTACCCATTTATTATTTCATACATGTGTGTGCAGAAAGTAGTAAAGGCAGATATGTTTTAAATATTGATTCAGCAAAAAAAGATAAGTTTATATATTGTGTTGTATATAATTATGTACCAGCATATAAATAAGTAGATCTTGATGCATGATGATGTTGTCGTGTACATCATATCACGTGCATGCACCAAAGAAATTAAACGGATATTTATTATAAGAAAGTCTGTGTACACACAACATACTATAGCATATTTTATTTCCAGTGCACAAAAATTTATGAAGTCCGAGTTCCAAGTAAGAAAGGAAAATAGAAACATACAAAAATTTTAAACATTTTTTTAAATATAATTATTGAAGTAATATATTTAAGGGTGACTTATAAGTAAACTTGTAAGAAATTGATATTCCTTCACATTATTAATAATAATATGACAAAACTTAGGTACAGTATCTTATGTGCTATTTTTTAAGTTTTCTTCTTAAAATTCAGTCATGTGACTACTTAATTAAAAAATACAATTTCTTTCCATGAGAAATAATCCACATAACATAATCTTAAAATTGGAACCTAAGGAACATCATATAGGTACTATACCTAAATTTTACTCAAAATAACATCCTTAAAAAAAAAAAAAAAAAAAAAGTAACAACAACAACATACATCTAAATCATAATTGTAGCATGAGAAAAAAAATCAAATATGTGAGCTCAAGTCACCAAGTTGAAGCTTAAAAAGATATATAATATCCTTGCAAGCAGTCATTTTCGCAGCTCTCCCTTACTCCATAAGTAAAGGTCTACTCGGCAAAGAACTTTTTGCAGTCTTTCCTTTTTTGGCATGTAAAAGGTAGGAAATTGTTTCAACAGAGAATAGCAGATCATAGGGAAGCTTTTGTAGCCATAAGAGAGAGATTTTTCTTTCTTTGTCTCTATGTTTTTTTGTTTTTTCAATTGAACTTCCATCCAGTAATCAAAACCATGGAGCACATAGTGGCAGAGGAGAAGTGCATGAGTTCGAACGAAAACGAGCAACCCCATCAAGCTGCAAAAGCAAAGCCCAGAAAGGGTGGTTTTAGAACCATGCCTTTCATCATAGGTACTCAAATTTTAACTTTTATACATATGCACCCACACATATACTTATATTATATGTGAACATGTATATATGCTCAAAAACATTATCACATATATATATGGAAATATATGCTAAACTTATTTGTTGATTTTCATTTTTTTTATGGAGGCAGTGAATGAGTCTTTTGAGAAGGTAGCGAGCTATGGGCTTATGCCTAACATGATACTTTACTTGATTGGGAGTTATAACATGAAAACAGCCAGTGCATCAAGCATTCTGTTAATGTGGTCAGCCATTTCCAATGTCATGGCCATTTTTGGTGCTTTCCTCTCTGATTCTTATTTGGGTCGGTTTCGGGTCATCTCACTCGGATCCATCTCTAGCCTTCTTGTAAGTCCAATTATAAGTTACTTTTCTAGGTTTTTTTTTGTTCCCAGGGGATAATATATTTTCTAGGAAAATGTATTTTGGGAGTAATTTTCTTCAAGGAAAAAAATTCCTAAAGACATGATAACCTTTTCTATATATATGTATATTTTTATTGATATATAGTAAGTTAGTCTTTAATACGCGTGCATAGAAAAGATAACCATTAGTACATACATGTGGATCATGGCTTGTTTGTTTTGATGGAAAATTTTGGGAACAGGCAAAGCTTAGGTTTCCAATTAAATTCAATGTAACACAAATGTTATTATCTTCTCTTAACAAGAGTGAAATTCAATGTTTGATTAGTGAATGCTATCACTTGATTGAATTTAATTGGGAATCAAGGCTACAACACATAAGGAGCTGTATTTAAATTTTTCTCATCCAGGAAAAAATTAGGAAATCATTTTCTTTCCTTGGCTAACAATAAACGCAGGATTTATATTGACAGTCGACACGTGTGGGGCTTCTTTTCTTTAATTTTTCTTGAGTAATTTTTGGTTTTTTTAAAGGAAATCTTTAGTTGAACAAATGGAGGAATAGTTTTGATGTTAATTAGATAATCGGTACTCAAATCTGGTATATCTCAACAGGGGATGACTATTTTATGGTCGACTGCAATGATGCCACAGTTGAAACCTCCTTCCTGTGACCAGTCCAGCCAAGTATGCAAGTCTGCTACAGCAGCTCAGTTGGCTCTTCTGTTGTCTTCCTTTGGGCTAATATCCATTGGAGCTGGTTGTGTTAGACCATGTTCCATAGCCTTTGGTGCAGATCAATTGGACAACAAAGATAATCCCAACAATGAGAGGCTATTGGAGAGCTTCTTCAATTGGTATTACGCTTCGATTGGAGTATCAACAGTTCTTGCATTGACTATAATTGTGTACGTTCAAGATCAATTGGGATGGACAGTCGGGTTTGGAGTGCCAGTAATTCTTATGATAATTTCTACTGTAATATTCCTAGCTGGATCTTCTCTTTATGTGAAAGTGAAGCCTAGTAAGAGCTTGTTTACTGGGTTTGTTCAAGTTCTAGTGGTGGCATTCAAGAACAGAAAGCTTATTCTCCCTCAAAGTAACTCTGATCAGTATTACCACTGCCATGATTCGAACTTCCTTGTCCCAACTGATAATTTAAGGTATTCTTATTATTACAATGCTTGACATTGTTGATATGTGATTCACACTTGTGTATACTATTCTTGGCTTTGTGGAACTTCTTAAATTGTTTGGGACTATAATTTTCCAGTGAATTAGCTAACTACTAGCATTGAGTCATGAATACTGATTCCCAAAATTATGCTGAGGATAGATTAATACCTTTTGAACTCTTTCTAGGTGTCTAAACAAAGCTTGCATAATAAGGGATCGTGAGAGAGACCTGAATCTGGATGGGTCAGCTTTAGATTCATGGAGTCTATGCACAATAGAACAAGTAGAGTCGCTCAAAGCTCTCCTTAGAGTCATTCCCATGTGGTCCACAGGCATCATTATGTTTCTGTGCATGAACCAGAACTCATTTTCCACACTCCAAGCAAAATCCATGGATAGACATATCACCAAAAATTTTGAAATTCCAGCTGGATCCTTCACGGTGTTCATGGTTGTCACACTAACAATATGGGTTGCATTCTATGATCGCGTAATGGTTCCATTACTGGCAAAATACACGGGCCAGCCCAAAGGCCTCAGTACCAAAGTCCGGATGGGGATAGGATTGCTGCTTGCTTGTGCAGCATTGGCAGTGGCAGCAATAACAGAAAACATAAGGAGGAGAATTGCAATTGAAGAAGGGCTTGTGGATTCACCAGGTGCTGTGATAGACATGTCAGCTTTGTGGCTAGTTCCACAATTTGCCTTGCTCGGATTAGCTGAGGCTTTCAATGCAATTGGACAGATAGAATTTTATTATTCTCAGCTCCCCAAAAGCATGTCTAGCATTGCAGTGGCGATTTTCACACTTGGGACTGCTGTGGCTAACTTGGTAGGAAGTCTTCTGGTGAATATTGTGGATGGAGTTACCAGCAAAGATGGGCATGAGAGCTGGTTGTCGAGTAATCTTAACAAGGGTCACTTAGATTATTATTACTGGCTAATAAGTGTCTTGGGTTTGATTAATTTTATTTATTTTGTTGCTTGTTGTTGGGTTTATGGACCTGCTGAGAACCCAAAAACTAGATATTCTGAGGACATACAAAACGACCAATTTAATTATAGGGAATTACCTTCATCTTAAAAGTTTGTACCCATATGTAATGGCTATGGCAGTTATTCACATATAGATAACTGTGTACTGCTTCTATGTTCCCAATTCTTAAGTTTTCTTCTTGCATTTCTTATGACTATATGTTGACATGGAAACTTGATTTGGTTTTTCAAAGGTCATATTCAGTCATTTATTTGCTTCTTTTTCCTGCGTTTTCTCGGAATATAAAGAATTCTGTGTTTTCTGCTCTAACCTTAACATGCAAACAATTAAAACATAACACATTAGAAAGTTCAAAGAAGAAATTACCTTTTTTTTTTGAGCAAAAGAAGAAATTACCTTGTTACATCTATATGTAAAGAGCAATGCTAATGATACAATTCCTTTCATAACATTTTCTACAACTTGCTAAGGAGACAAATATAATTGTGATTGAAGTAACATTATATGAACCTACCATTGATCCTACATTTATCATTGTTAGATCTATTAGGGCTCAAACTTATTGTAAAGCCCACACTTCTATAAGCATGTACTTGCATGACAAGTGACCTAGTTCTACTAGGATTAGAATAGGATTAGCTTATGTTTTTCTAAATACTCTGATGTATATAATTGGGTTGTGAATATCAATTCTATTTGATTTCTTTTAACATGGTATCAAATCTATAACTTTGTAACCTTCATAAAGAAATCCCTTCACTGTGCCAGTCATCCTACATGTTTGCTAACAATAGTATTCCAGTCTATCAAACATCAAGCATAGTCCTATCTCTTCCTTCTCAATCAAATACTTAGAGTCGCTATGATCTTTGTTTCTGTCAACCACTAGCATAAATTCACTAAAGTCAGTCAGCATAGATACAACCAAGGTCCTATCCTCACAAATCAACTATAGACGCCCTATTTTGTACCCCATGACTTGAGCCCTCAGTTCTTGATAACAACAATATAGAAGGCGTTTAAATAAACTTTAGCCAAACAAAATACAAGAGTTCCCAAACCAACATTAATCCTAAATCATTTTGGTTTGAGATGTCATTTAATTGCCACCTCAATAATAGACATACATAAAATAAAAATAAAAATAAAAATAATAATAAAACTCAAATTAAAACTTCATATAATGTTAGGGGTCCTAATCCAAAATTTTAAACTTTAAAAGAAAAAATCAAAATCGTCCCAAACTTTAAGAGTGTAAATTATACTTTAGTTGATTAATTATCAAGTTGATAACATTTCTGGCAAATCAAGAATATTTTTTATTCTTAAATTTATACCACCATAGCCCACATACAATTTTTTTTAGAAGAATAATCCCACATACAATTGAGAAATATTATTTATTATTATTATTATTATTTTTTTTCCCTTTTCCTTTTTAACGATGAAGAGCATATTTATTATATCTCCTTTAGAATTAGACAAAGACCGCATTAATATTCTCGGTGCTCATTAAGCACAATATATAAAGATTGACCCACACATCTTCAATAGATTAGTATAGCCATAGGCCCACAATTATAATCGATTGACCCACTGTTTGGCAATTAACCCTAGGGCCTTTTCATTTCCATTGTGGTCAATCTTATTTATATTTCTTTCTTTTTTGCTTGAAAAATATTCTCTATATTAATTTTAGAGTAAAATGGAGTCATTTAGTATAGCCATAGGCCCACAAGTATAATCGATTGACCCACTGTTTAGCAATTAACCCTAGGGCCTTTTCAATTCCATTGTGGTCAATCTTATTTATATTTCTTTCTTTTTTGCTTGAAAAATCTTCTCTATATTAATTTTGGAGTAAAATGGACTCATTTATTTGACTCTAATATATTACAATTTATACCATCTGTTTGTTTATGTTTAGACTCCTTGAAAACAAATTAGTTTAACCTAATGAATTAGCCAAGTATTTACTTAGATTAATTATGAGATCTAGGTTAAATACATGTAAACATATTACTTAGTGCAGAAAAGTAAAAAAGACAGTAATATGATGACCTAGAAAAATTAATGAAACAAACTATTTCAAGGTAAAAACCTTGGTAAGATTTAACCTAACTATTCTTAAGGTAAACAAATCCACTATGATAGAACGAAAGATTACAATAGATTTAAACCCTAAATCTAAAGCTACCTCATGTAGAACTTACAAATACGACCATGTGTAGCTCCAACTCTATGGACTCTTTTATCTTGAATTTGTTGAACACAAACTCCCCGTTTGTGATTTTGAGATCTCACTCGAAGGTAACTTTCTAGTTTGTGACTCCAAGACAACCCTTGAAGGTTTAAATCATCAGTTATGTATGATATTTTTGCAGCAACTTCAGATTTGACTTTGAAAGGAGAATGTACAGTACCTTTTAGATCTCACAAAAGCACCTCCAAAGTCTCTTCAAAACGTACCTTAGGGTTTTCTTTTAAATACTTAGTGAAATATATCTGAAACCCTAATCACTTAATGGGCTTGATGGGTCGTTGGGCTTTAATTAAATTCTGTAGAACCCATCTTTCGATTGGTCAAACCCAATCTCTCGATCAGTCGAACTAGGCATGTTTCGAATTTATAAACCAGTAGCTTCTTTTTTCTTGTATTCTGACTTACAACATCTTGAGTATTGCCTAATAAATCCTATAAACTTTAAGATTTATATTTAGACAAGTTTGTGTTAACAGTTTGCCAATTTTTTTTAAACTTTTAGAACCTAACACCATCAATTATTACAAAGATATCACTGTGTCATTTCTATTATGATATGTCACATTTTTATCATTACTCCGCCTACAAATAACATCATTTTCTATTAAAAACGAAATTGATCTTTCAATAATAAATTTTTTTATAGGGTTTATTGGATCAGTTACTTGTAAATTATTGGATCAGTACACCATATTTATAAATAGAACTGATCCAATAATTTTTTCAGAACATTTATTTAGGCAACAGAAACATTTTTAAGAAATTGGCAGTGCATTAGGCAAGTGCAGGTACCCATAGGGTGGGGAGAAAGAGAGGGGGGCTTTGCCAATAAAATAAGATCTTAAAAAATGATTCAAGAAATTTATTACTACTTTTTTTTCCCGACAGCACATCTTTAATGATTTAAATTCCAAGTCACGTACATACACAAAATAACATGAACAACGATGGGCATGCCTCCTATTTACCAAAAAGAAAAATAGCAGCAATAAACACAAAACTTCAGTAAGAAACATAATAGGTGCTTTCAATTGGACAAATGCTTGATAAATTCAAGAAGAACCAGCACTGAATTATTAGCAGCAAGGGATGTGAAAGTGTCAGCCTCATTTGAGTCAGCAGAGCCTCCACCAGCTAAGTCTGAGAAAGCCCTAATAACAATGAAAGGTTTTCTTTGTTGAAGACATATCAGTGCCACAGAAGCACTTTCCATGTCTACAGGGCTTACATTGAATTTGTTATAAATGAAGCTTCTGTATGCGGCATTGTCTAGGTAAATGCTTGCACTTGTTCCTCTTTGGACTGTGGTCACCTTTGGTGTCGTGGACAAGCATGTCGTTGAGTTAATGCAACCTTCTAGTACAAGGCCCTGAGTGACATGTAGTATGCATGGTTATTATCAAATTTAAAAAAAAAAAAATTGGTTGGTCAGGTAATCGATCAATTGAGCCATATTACACATGGATCACATGCTCTCTCTCTCTCTCTTTTTGATACAAGATATAATTCTACTCTAACCTAATCTAAGTGTATGTGTGTGAAGCTTCCTCCTGGAGACTTGAACCCTGGCCCTTACCCCCCACACCCTCCCTCTCTCTCTCTCTCTCTCTCTCTCTCTCTCTCTCTCTCTCTCTCTCTCTCTCTCTCTCTCTCTCTCTCTCTCTCTCTCAAGAGCTGTATTCTGTATTCATTAAATTAACACAATAAATTATGATTGACCACCAGGGATTCCTTGCATACATCTTCATTAGAATAGCAACCCTTTGGGCCTTTCCATTTCCATTGAGGCAATTCTTCTCTATATTAAAATTATTAGAGTACAATGCACTTTTTTTTTTTGAGAGAGTAAAATGCACTTAGTCATTCAACTTTCAAAAATTATGTAAATATTACAAAAATGTCAATGCACCCTTTACACTTTGATCTGTCACATTTTTAGCATTAACTCGCTTAAAAACGGCATCAAATTTTTTATTTTTTATGTTGAAAAAAAAGAACTAATGGAGATGTTCATGGAAGGGGCATATTAATATTGAGGTCCAGCTGGTTCTTAAGGAGTTATTGTAGTTAATTAGTTGTGTGACATTTCTGCAACACTGGCTTTTAAATTTTCAATTTACAAAACAATTAACACATCAATCAATTTTATATGTATAAGTGAGTTTTGGTCCTAGGAGAGAGGGAACAAGAGATTTAAACTGATGAGTAAGGATGTCCATTGTAGGAGGCATGGTTCCGACTGATTGTAATATCCTTTTGGGTCAAGAATATAATCAATATTTTGACTCATATATTTTAGTTTTTCTTAATATTACTCATGTAAAATGAAAAATATAGATAGGAAACAGTCTGTTTCTCTCTCTCTCTCTCTCACACAAATCCCAAACTGAATGTTAGGAAGCTTACCTCTAGCTTTTTGGAGATTTCAAAGTAGAGGGGATCAACAGAGACCCAAAAGGCATGCTCCCTTTGCTCAGGAGTCCCATTTATGGGGAAAACTTCCTCAGGCTGATACCAAATGTTGTTCAAGAGGTTATCATATGAACTACCATCTGTGACATTTGCTGTATAGTTTGCAAATTTTAAATACCCAATTTCTCTTGTGTAGTCTCCATTTGATTCGAGGGGTAGCTCATCTTCTGGCCCTTGCCCATACCTCTGCATCAAATGACACACAAAAAAATTGCAATCATCCAACAATATTACTTCAGCTTATAAATCTAAATGAAAAAGATATGGAAATAGAATTAGCTTCTTCTATCTCTAATTTTTTTTTAACTTCTCAAATAATATGTTCAACATTTCTAATATGAACATTTCAAACCTTTTATTGAAATATTATGTGATAATAATGAAAGTTTTGTGAAAATAGATGTCTAAATTAAAATGAAATGGAGCTTAAATTTGAATGCACAATTGTATCCTATGAAGTCTCATCTTCTTCCTCGTGAAGCCAAAAAAGCATAAAGCCAAAAAAGAATTCATAGGATACTATATTATCCTCACTTTTATTACCTTTTACTCATCATTGTTTCCTACTCATTTCCCATCAAAAATAAAAAAAATAAAAATTATGGCCATAGGAATCAGGATACTATATATAATTCATCATACGATAATTTACTACTAAATTATGTATTTTACTACACCTCTCATGTCCATAAAGTGCTGAAGCGTATGCACAATTGAATGATGGGACAAATATGAATATTGAGTATTATATAAGATGTTATACACAACTTCAAATCTTAATGTCAGTATTACATTTAGTTGTCATACACAATGATTTTTGTTTCCTTTCGTAAAATTAATAGTTAAGATGAAGCTTTTCTTTTTTTGCAAGAATATTAGTTAAGATGAAGTTTGTCTACAAATTAATTTCATGCCAATTACCCAATCCTCAAAACTCAAAAATCTACCTGCCAACTCCAAAGAGCAGTATGGCCCCAATACTGAGGGATGGCCACATCTCCCATATTGAGGGATGGATTTGCATTTCCAGCAATGCCATAATGCACTACTCCCTCTATCTTGAAAAAACTCAATAAAAGCTGAGTTGTTGTACCTGCATTTATCTAGGTAAGACCACCCAAACAAAGAAAAAAAAAAGGATAAGACAGCCTGTTATAAAATTGAAGAGAGTAAATGAGAAAACTATACAATGAGTGAAGCACCAAATAAAAGAGTATAATACCATGCCCAGTCCTGTCATGACTAGTATGACTTCTTTTTTGGCAATCTTTCCAAACCGAAATCTCCTTCCTGAGAACTCATAAAAGAAAGAAAAAAGTGAGGATAATAAAGAAAAAGAGGTATTTACAAGAGGGTAAAAGTTATTTCAGTTTCTCTATTATTACCAGCAAAATCTATGATCAAGTTGCTAGATGTGAAGTTTGGAGACTGAAGAAGAGGGTTCATTTCAAATAGGTTTGGAATCACCAACCCCAAATAAGGGCAATCTCTGTTTGCCTTAGCTATCATTTTTCGTGTCTTTGCTGATAAATAGCTATTTGCTTGTTGTGCACCAAGTAACATGAGAGCAGAAAGAAATAAGTAAAGAACTTTCGAAATGATCATCTTCTATGTCTGTGGCTGAGAAAGAGAGAGAGAAAGAGAAGGATCTGAGTGTTAAAGAGCTAGGGAGGCCAGCATTTATAGAAAAATTAGGATCTGTTTGGATATCGCTTATTGCTGAAAATTGAAAACACTATAACAAAATAATTTTTAAATGTGTAAATAGTACTGTAGGACCTAGTTTTAAAGAAAAATTTGCTAAAATCTGTACTTGCGGGTCCCATGAACAGTGCACAGGACCCACAGAAAAAATGAAAACGTTTTATTTTATTTTATTTTATTTTTATCGCAATCTAAACCCAGCCTTAATGTGACTATTTTTTTTTATAAGATATAAATTCTACTACACTTATGGAGACTTGAACGCCGACACTTGCCCCCTACACCCTACAAACACTTCTACTTATAGAGTGACTATCATGCCAAGGATTCACGGTGATAATGTGACTATTCTTATAGATGGTGGTATGTATCGCGTGGAAATTTTTTACGTTAGAGTTAGTCAATGAGTTTTATTTATCAAAGACTACATAAATCTAATAAATTTTTAATCACAAAATTAAGAGTGTCGATAAGGGTTTCATAACTTTTACTTATATATATGTTACAAAATTGAATACCTAAATCTTATAAATTAAAGTGTTACCGATCATTAAAAAAATGGTAATATAATTATTCTAATTGGTATTGTGGGGAGTGAAAGCTCAACCTTATGTATTAGGCCTAGGGCCCTATTTGAAGATTACTGTGTGTCCGAAGAGGGGAAAATGTTTGAGAAGGAGTCCATGTGGAAGAAGTATACCTGGAAATGAATGAGGAGTATAGTCCGAAGAGATTACCAGTGGTCCGAAGAGGTCATCCTCCTCGGATGCAAAGAGTCTTGGTCGAACAGATACCTGAAAGGTTCAAGCAATCCTTCTAAGGATTTTAATGATAAGGATAAGCTTCAGGCACATATGGAGAAGATAGGAACGGAGAAATATCTAGAAGACAAGATGCAACTACCACATTAAATGCACTGCAGCTACTTTTCTGGTCACATTAATGTGGAGAAGACCCCTGAACAGTACAATCTCAGCTGCTACCACTCATAGAGGGCTAAAGAGGAGACTTGATGTGACATGTACTCAAGTGGATGCTTAGATGAAGAACAAGTGGACGATGAAAATGATGGGAGAGGGTGCTATATAAAGAGGAGAGACCTCTGATAATAGAGAGAGAAAAAAAGAAAGAAGCAGAAGGGAGTAACTTTACTGTAGTACTAAGAGTTGTAATCACCCTTTATTCAATAATACACCTCTTCGGATATATGTTTGATGAGTTTTTCAAGTATATTTCCACGTTAATGCATCTCTTACCATCATAGTTGACGATTGTTTAATCCACAACCGGCCCAACTCTTTCACCCACTCTCTACAAATTCATTGTTTTGAGTTCATTGGGCTCATAACCCAAACCTTTTGGGCTTGGGCTATAAAAACTGACCCCACAATTGGCGCCGTCTGTGGGGAGAGCTTGAGCAGGAGTAAAAAAAGAAAAAAAGTTGATGATGGCTGAACCAAGTCGACAGTAAGCAGAATCTAGGGCATCCCAATATGTTGACCATTTTCTTAACTTAGAGAAGAGACAAGATCGTGAAGGTAGTGCGCACACTGCACATAATGGTCAAAGCCAGTCATATGGTGGGAGTCACGTGTCCCATGCAGAAAAGAACCGGAATTTGCAACTAGAAGTTGAGAAGCTAAAAAGGGAGCTGCGCCATGCAAAGAGGAAACGGATTTCTTCGTACTCTGATGAAGATTCTGATGACGAACAGGACGTCACTTACAAATAGAAGTCTCGAACACCAGTTAGTGAATCCTTTTCCTACGAAGAAGAGCTTCATCATAAGAGGCAACCTCGAAGCCCATCACGCGGAGGCATAGGGAACGATGCCATGAGTAGGGCTTTGAATCAAATCTCTAGGTCACCTTTTACACGCAGGATCGAAGAAGCAAGACTTCCTTGACGTTTCAACCAGCCATCGTTCACCATCTATAATGGTAAAACGGACCCTGTGGAACATGTGAGCCATTTTAATCAAAGGATGGCTGTCTACTCCAAAGATGAAGCCTTGATGTGCAAGGTCTTCCCTTCTAGTCTTGGACCGATTGCAATGAGATGGTTTGACAACCTAGAAGCAGACTCCATCGATTCCTTCAGAGAGCTTACTCAAGCATTTGGCTCCCGTTTTGTCACATGTCGAAGAGTGGCCAGACCCTTATCTTCACTACTATCCTTGAGCATGCAAGAAGGCGAGACCTTGAAGATTTATTTAGATAGATACTGGGAGATGTTTAGTGATATGGAGGGCAACTTTAATGGAATGGCCCTCAGCACGTTCAAGCTTGGCCTCCCTACTGACCACGGATTAAGGACATCCCTATCTGGTAAACCAGTTACTAACATGCGCCAGCTCATGGACCGCATTGAAAAGTATAAAAGAGTCGAAGAAGATTAGCAGCAAGGGAAGGGAAAAGACAAGGTTATCCCCCAGGAGAGGAGGGATTTCAGGTCGGACCGTTACAATAACAGTAAACCACGGAGAGATTTCGCTGGGCAATCAGGATCAACAAATCCTCAAGCAGTCAACACTGTATTCAAAGAGCAAGTACACCAAGTTTTGGAAAAGATCAAGAATGAACCATTTTTCAGGTGGCCGAATAAGATGGTGGGCAACCCTGAAAGGCGTAACCATAGTCTCTATTGCCAGTACCATCAAGACCATGGGCATACCATAAAGGATTGCAGGAGCCTGTGGGATCACTTAGACCAACTGGTCCGTGAGGGTAAACTGAGACACCTTTTGCACCACTCCAATGGCCGGAGAAGTCAGATGAACTCAGAGTCCCGAAGAGATGATTCTTCAAAGCCTCTATTGGGAACTATTAACGTCATCTTCGCCATACCGGGAAGAACAGGATCCTGGCCATCGAAGGTTATGTCGGTAGTCCGGTCACCCACAGGGGATTTCGGCCAAGGTCCGAAGAGAGCTAAGCCAGGTGAACCACTGGTTATAGGGTTCTCGGACAAGGATAAGATTGGGACCATTCAACCCCATGATGATGCTTTAATAACCACCCTCAGAATTGGAGGGTATGATGTGAAGAGGGTAATGGTGGACCAGGGTAGCGTAGTAGAAATAATGTATCCTGATCTCTACAAAGGGCTAGGCCTAAAATCTCAAGACTTAACACCATACAATTCCCCCCTTGTGAGTTTTGAAGGAAGGGTTGTCACCTCGAAAGGCCAGATACGATTACCTGTGCAGACCGGCTCGGAGGTGGTAGAGGTGGATTTCATAGTTGTAGACGTGTATTCGCCCTATACGGCAATTATAGCCAGACCTTGCCTTCATACACTAGGAGCTGTTTCCTTTACTTTGCATCAGAAAGTTAAGTATCCATCTGAGGGACAAGTTTGTGAGATCCGAGGAGATCAGTCCGCAGCCAGACAATGTTTAGTGGCGGCCATCCAACATGAACCCAAAACCGAGTCCTCGTCCAAGGCTGAAAGGGGTTTATAGCAGTTAAAGTCTCGGATATTGCCCGTCGAAGATTCAGATGAGAGCGCTAAGTGCGAAGATTTGACAAAAGTTATCATCGGAGACAATCCAGAAAAATTCTTTCAAGTTGGATCTCAACTACCTCTACAGGAGAAGGAGGAGTTAGTAGAATTCCTTAGGAGAAACCTTGACGTATTTGCCTGGAACGCTTACGAAGCCCCAGGGGTAGATCCAGAGTTCATATGTCACCATTTGAAGGTCAACCCACTGATTACCCCTAAGAAGCAGCCTCCTCGGCACCCATCCAAAGAACATGCTGATGTAGTAAGAGAAGAAGTAGCAAAGCTCAAACAAGCTGGAGCTATTAAGGAGGTTTTTTATCCTGAGTGGCTAGCAAATACTGTGGTGGTGAAGAAAAAGAGTGGAAAATGGCGAGTATGCGTAGACTTCATTGATTTAAATAGGGCTTGCCCTAAAGATCCATTCCCTATGCCAAAAATTGATCAGCTAGTGGATGCCACTGTCGGCCACCCTCGGATGAGCTTCTTGGATGCTTTCCAAGGTTACCACCAGATATCACTAGCCCTGGATGATCAGGAGAATACTGCTTTTGTCATCCCTATTGGTAACTACCACTATAAGGTGATGCCATTTGGCTTGAAAAACGCAGGATCTACCTATCAAAGAATGATGACAAGGATGTTTGAGCCACAGCTGGGTAAAAATATCAAGGTTTACATAGATGGCATGGTGGTGAAAAGCAAGATTGTTGCTGAACATGTGAAGGACTTTGAAAGTATTTTTGAAGTTCTAAGAAAGTACAAGCTGCGCCTAAACGCTTCCAAATGCTCATTCGGTGTGGGGTCAGGCAAGTTTTTGGGGTACATGGTGACTCACAGGGGAATTGAAGTCAACCCCGACCAGATAAAAGTCATCAACAATTTACAAGCTCCTCGAAATCCCAAGAAAGTTCAGAAACTGACTGGAATGACTGCTGCCCCGAACCGATTCATCTCCCGATCAGCAGATAGGTGTAGACCTTTCTTCTCGTTGATTAACAAATGGAAGGGATTTGATTGGTCTGAAGAATGTGCTGTAGCCTTTCAGCAACTTAAGGACTATTTGGCTCGGCCACCAATCATGTCCAGTCCTGAGCCAGATGAAGTCCTGTTTGCCTACATTGCCGTAGCTCCTTATGCGGTGAGCTTAGTGTTAATACGGGCAGATTGTGGTATGCAAAGGCTAGTTTATTATGTAAGTAAGTCGCTGCATGAAGCCGAGATCCGTTATTTGCCACTGAAAAAGGCTATCCTGGCAGTGGTGCTTGGTACACGGAAGCTACCTCATTATTTCTAAGCCCATACAGTCATTGTTCTCACTCAGCTCCCGCTCAAAGCTATACTCCGAAGTGCCGACTACACTGGAAGAATCGCTAAATAGGGTACGATCTTAGCGGCTTTTGATATCAAATACATGCCTCGCACATCGGTCAAGGGCCAGGTCCTGGCGGATCTGGTGGCTGAGTTCACGGAGCCTCAGTTAGAAGAAGTAACGCCAACATCAGACATGGATGAAAAATCAGTTGGCATGATTTGTCAGCAAAACCCCTCACATTGGGAAGTGTACGTAGATAGCGCAGCAAACCAAAAAGGTTCTGGAGTGGGGCTAGTGCTGATATCCCTTGAAAGAATCACCATTGAAAAGTCATTAAGGTTGGACTTCTCGGCAACAAATAATGAGGCGGAATATGAAACTCTACTGATGGAAATGGTTATGGTTCGAAGAATGGGAGGAAAGTCAGTGGAGGTGTTCTCGGACTCGAGGTTAGTCGTCGGTCAAGTACAAGGTGAGTTTGAGGCGAAGGATGAAAGAATGCAGGGATACTTGAGCCGAGTTAAATGCCTGCAATCGGAGTTCGAATCTTTCAATTTGCTGCACATTCCCAGGAATGGTAATGCACATGCCGATTCTTTGGTCACGCTCACTACCTCTTCGGCACAAGATTTGCCGAGAGTTATCCTCGTCGAGGACCTGCATGAGCATACAGAGGCAAGAAGAGAGGCAGTACAAGTTCATCAAGTCAGGGCCGGACTCAGCTGGATGGACCCTATAATTAAATTCTTGAATGAGGATGTTCTGCCTGAAGAAAGGGGGGAAGCCGACAAAATTAGGAGGAAAGCGACCAGATTCTGGCTATCCGAGGACTAGAAACTATATAAACGCTTCTATTCAGGGCCGTACTTATTGTGTATGCATCCTGAGGCGGCTGAGTTACTACTAGAAGAACTACATGAAGGAATCTGTGGAAGCCACACTGGAGGTAGGTCCTTGGCTCACCGAGCCATCACTCAAGGTTATTGGTGGCCGAACATGCAAAAAGAAGCCCACGAGTATGTTAAAAAGTGTGATCAATGTCAGTGATTTGCCTCGAACATTCATCAACCAGGGGGAACTCTTAATCCACTATCCAGCCCATGGCCTTTCGCCCAATGGGGTTTAGATATCGTGGGACCATTCCCTAAAGTTGCTGGAAACAGGAAATACCTTCTGGTCGGCACGGACTATTTCACCAAATGGGTCGAAGCTGAGCCGCTAGCCAACATCAAGGATGTAAATGTGCAGAAGTTTGTATGGAAGAATATTGTCACTCGATTTGGGGTTCCTCATACTCTCATCTCGGACAATGGCCTACAGTTCGACAGCAAAGCATTCCAAAATTATTGTAGCGAACTGGGGATCATGAACAGATATTCCACCCCTGCTTATCCTCAGGGGAATGGGCAAGCAGAAGCTGTCAACAAGGTTATAGTAAATGGCTTAAATAAGGGACTAGACGATGTGAAAGGCAAATGGGTGGAAGAATTGCCAAATGTACTTTGGGCTTACAAAACTACGCCTCACAGATCTACTGGAGAGACCCCCTTCTCAATGACTTATGGGGCTGAAGCTATCATACCTTTGGAGACTGGGTTCCTAACATTGAAAACTAGTACGTTCAGTCTGACCGGCAACAATGAGCAGCTAGAGAAGAGTTTGGATCTAATTGAGGAAAGGAGGGAAAGTGCAATGGTCCGGCTGGCACATTATCAACAAAAGCTCAGGCAGGGCTATGACGCTAATGTAAAGCTAAAGCCTCTAGAACCCGGTGATTTAGTGCTGAGGAAAGTTGTCGGCACTGCAAAAAACCCAGCTTGGGGGAAGTTAGGACCCAATTGGGAAGGACCATATCGTATTACTTCTGGGGCCAATATTGGGGCGTATTTCTTAGAAGACCTGGATAGTCATGTAATACTACGCCCTTGGAATGTAAATAACCTCAAAAGGTACTATTATTAATCGAATCTTTTCTTCAATCAATATGCCAACTCGTTCACGGTTCTCTGAAGTGTTTAAACTTCAATCCAATCATGCCTGTAGTTCTCGGACCAGATGATTGGGGTTAGTTAACACTCGTTCAATGTTCTCTGAAGTGTTTAAACTTAAATCCAATCATGCCTGTAGTCCTCGGACCAGATGATTTGGGTTAGTTAACACTCGTTCAATGTTCTCTGAAGTGTTTAAAGTTAAATCCAATCATGCATGTAGTCCTCGGACTAGATGATTTGGGTTAGTTAACACTCGTTCAATGTTCTCATAAGTGTTTAAACTTAAATTCAATCATGCCTGTAGTCCTCGGACCAGATGATTTGGGTTAGTTAAAACTCGGTTACAAATCTCATAAGTGTTTACACTTAAATCCAATCATGCCTGTAGTCCTCGGACCAGATGATTTGGGTTAGTTAACACTCGTTCAATGTTTTCATAAGTGTTTAAACTTAAATCTAATCATGTCTGTAGTCCTCGGACTAGATGATTTGGGTTAGTTATCGCTCGGTTACAAATCTCATAAGTGTTTAAACTTAAATCCAATCATGCCTGTAGTCCTCGGACCAGATGATTTGGGTTAGTTAACACTCGGTTACAAAACTCATAAGTGTTTAAACTTAAATTCAATCATGCCTATAGTCCTCGGACCAGATGATTTGGGTTAGTTAACACTCGTTCAATGTTCTCATAAGTGTTTAAACTTAAATCCAATTATGCCTGTAGTCCTAAGACCAGATGATTTGGGTTAGTTAACACTCGGTTACAAATCTCATAAGTGTTTAAACTTAAATCCAATCATGCCTGTAGTCCGTGGACCAGATGATTTGGGTTAGTTAACACTCGGTTACAAATCTCATAAGTGTTTAAACTTAAATCCAATCATGCCTGTAGTCCTCAGACCAGATGACTTGGGTTAGTTAACACTCGTTCAATGTTCTTATAAGTGTTTAAACTTAAATCCAATCATGCCTGTAGTCCTCAGACCAGATAATTTGGGTTAGTTAACACTCGGTTACAAATCTCATAGGTGTTTAAACTTAAATCCAATCATGCCTGTAGTCCGCGGACCAGATGATTTGGGTTAGTTAACACTCGGTTACAAATCTCATAAGTATTTAAACTTAAATCCAATTATGCCTGTAGTCCTCGGACCAGATGATTTGGGTTAGTTAGCACTTGGTTACAAATCTCACACGTGCCTAAACTTAAATCCATTCATGCCTGAAGTCCTAGGACCAGATGATATGGGTTAGTCCACACCTCCATACAGTTATTATTATTGAAGTTTAACTTTGAAATGAGTCATGCCTAAAATTCTCGAATGTATTTAAATTAACCCTAACTTATGATAGACCTCCTTAGTAACGTTTCATTCAACACCAAGGAGTAATAACATGCTCTGTGCATGTTCGAAAAGTCCTGTAAAACTTCCATATCACTCGTTGCATTCATTGCTTATTAGTAATTCTTATACAAACTGTTCTTTTTAGTACCAATGTTGGTTATCTACATCATCAGCATGAAATGGTGGTTAGTATGTTTACCTACATTACCATAATTACAAAGTACAGTTGTTTGCAGCAATAATAAGTCATAAGATATGCAACGAAGACACCAGAAATAAAAGGGGAAACTGTTTCATTGATCAAAAGAAAATAGTGTACAATCCCTTACATAAAAGAAAAGCTAATACAAGTACAAAACAAAAACTCCTAAATGTCTAAGTCTTCATTTAAGGAACCAAAGGGTCAGCAGCCTGACTGGACTGAGCAGCAGCAGCTTCTGGGACTTGGTCCTTATCCTTAGGATCCTCGGTTGGCTTGCTCTGATCACCAGGCTGACCAGACTCCTTGGAGGCCTCAAAGTTGGCAGGAGGGAGTTGTGTGGGAGGAGAGGGATCAGACCCTGGGAGTTCTAGAATATCAGAGTCGTAGTATACACTCCCAGGTTGTCTCAGGTCAGATTATGAAGGGACTCCAGCAGCATCCAAAGCCTTTCCTCAAGTCACATCGCAGTATTCTCGGCTGACTGCGGCAAATTGCTCTGTGAGGTTGGCTTGGGTCTCTTCCACACCCAGCGTATATGATGCCTGCCTTTCGACCTCCACTGCCTCCTTGGCCAACTGGGCATTCTTCTCGGCCAATTGAACAGCTTCCTTGGCTTTTTTAAGCTCAGCTTTAAGACCTTTAACCATCTCTCTCTCTGTCGCCAAGTTAATCTCCGCCATGTTCAATTGCTTACGTTGCTCTTTGGCTTGTTTCTCAGCAGTTTTAAGGCCAGCATTAAGGCTGTTCCTCTGGTTGGTCATGTCCTTGAACTACTCGGACAGATGGGCATATTCCTCCTTCAGGCCGCCCAGAGATTTTTCCGCCTCAGACCAAGAGTGGGCCTCCACTTGGGCTTCGATGTAGGACTTCTTATTCCACTCCTCGACCACATAAACCTGCTGAGTAATCTACATAACAAAAAATTTCAATATAGAGCAAAGAAAAAGGGGCAAGTAAAAGTGATCAGCACCTTAATTAATCGGACAGGTACACTTACCATGGCCAAATCCCTCTTAAGGGATAGGAAGAGCTCGTATTGGTTGAAGCGCCGATAAGACTCCATGTCCTTTGGAAGGAGGAGTGGCTGCTCCAAGGCCTCGACAATGAGACCTGCCTTCCCCCCATTGTAATTTTTGAGGGAGGTCTCCCAGGGAATTGGAGCACCATCCAATTCTAGCCTTGGGGACCAAGTGCGAGGTCCTCGGCGCACGTCAGCCACAAGGGCTTCATCTCGACTTTCTGTAGACGAAACCCTCTTGTTCTAGTGATCTTTAACCACCTTCTGTTGTTTGGTTCCCTTTGGAGGCGCTACCTCCCTCCCTTTATTGTCAACAAGGGGTCTTTTCTTCTTCGGATCGGGCAACTGCTTGGCATCGAGATCTAGAGGAACCTGAGGTGGTGGAGGAAGACTCACGGTTGGTTAGGACGTACCAGTCCCCTTGGGCTCAGCTTTCTTACCCCTATTCTTCATCAAATCCCTCAGCCTTGCCATATCTTCTTCTTCTTCCGAAGAGTCTTCAAGAAGAGTAGTTATCAGAACAGGAGGGTGGACACCAGATTGCCTGTCAATTTCCTCCTCGGCGTCCGAGACAGGGATCACTTGAACCTCTCCCGAAGCCTCTCCTTCGAATTTAAACTTGTCTATTTGCTCCTTAAGTGAAGAGGTTGAAAAAGCAACTCTTTCACCTCCTGCTTCTGGTCTGAGGGGAGCCTGCTGAATTGGCTGGATGAGCAAGGGTACACCCTGTGGATTTGGATGTGGCACAGGTACAAGATTGTACAGTGCTAGAAAGCCTTTCCGAGCAACATCTATTCGTTTAAGGCGATAATCTCCCTGTGTTATCGCGTTGCCGACTGGCTGAAAATCGATCGGTTTTGCTGTGTAACCAAGGATAAGAGGAACCGACCGGAGTTGCCCGTCTTCACTCACGAAAATTTCTGATCACAGTAAGTAATTAAGCGCGGTAACGTTTGTGAGGCTGAGCCGAGGAGAAACGTGATTTTTATCTGTTAACACCACAATAAAAGGAACTTGGTCAGAAATTTGAAAATGATGATACGAAGAGAAGATAGATTGTAAACAAAAAAAAAAGACGAAGATCCTAAATCTATTATTAGGGAACCTAGGTCTAGGAGGTCCCACCTGGCTTTCCTGGTTAGGTCGGGCAATGAAGACCGTCATGCCACGCGCCCGAGACGATCATATAGTCGTCTTTCATCCCTTTATTGGATTTGGGAAGGCAGGAGAAGAGCCTAACGACGTCGGACCGGGATTTAAAATAGTATCCCGCTCCCTTCTGGCTATGGCACTCGTACATATGTACCATGTCAAGCCAGGTAAGTCCTAGTCCTAGGTGAAGGTTCAGGGCGTCAATTGCTCCTAGGATCCTAAAGACATTGGGTGCACACTGCTCCGGAGAAAGCCTATGGTTGCGAAGATAGTTTTTGGTGATAGAACCCATAGGAAGGGTCATTCCTCCTTTTATGAATGCTATCATAGGGATTATGACTTCCCCCTTTCCTCGGTCGGTTAATATCCGTTCTGGAGGACAATACCTTAAATTTACCCCCTGGGGTATGCCGTAAGTTTCCTTAAATTCCTCTATTAAGGCCGGATTATCGACAAGATACTGAAATCTACCCATTTTTGGTTAACTAGAGGAAGGCACAGAGCAGTAACTGGCAGATACGAGTTTGAAGGCCAAGAATACTGGCCGAGAAGAGGATGGAGGGTTTAGAGATGTCGAAACTTGCGCAAACTAAACCGGAGAATGATCTTCGAACTCGCAGAAAGATCCTTATAGACTCTAGGAAGAACTAGGGTAGATGATTAAGAGAGCTTGGTGGATTCGAATGTTTGAATTCACTAGGTAATCTGAGAATTGATGAAGTAAAGAAGAAATAACCACTTTTGAGGCTTTATATGGGGACAAGCGAAGGGACAGGAGTCATCCCGCCCAAATTCTGAGGAAGAATCACATCCGTTGGATCAATAATCCACCGTTGGATACTCGAGACAAAACGGCGCCTAGAGTAATTAATAGCGCTTTGGGAATACTGAAACGACAGCAGCAATGATGAGGCGCCTGCATCTATGCCCGCACGCGTGTAAGTTTAGATATTTGTGTGTTTTTTCAAGCTTTTATTTCGTGACAAGTCAAAATCCTACTTTTTCTCCTCGGATGCGAGGGAAAAACTAAAATTTTGAGGGGCTATTGTGGGGGGTGAAAGCCCAACCTTATGTATTGGGCCTAGGGCCCTATTTGAAGATTACTGTGTGTCCGAAAAGGGGAAAATGTTTGAGAAGGAGTTCACGTGGAAGAAGTATACCTGAAAATGAACGAGGAGTATAGTCCGAAGAGATTACCAGTAGTCCGAAGAGGTCATCCTCCTCGGATGCAAAGAGTCTTGGTCGAACAGACACCTGAAAGGTTCAAGTAATCCTTCTAAGGATTTTAATGATAAGGATAAGCTTCAGGCACGTATGGAGAAGATAGGAACAGAGAAATATCTAGAAGACAAGATGCAACCACCACATTAAATGCACTGCAGCTACTTTTCTGGCCGCATTAATGTGAAGAAGACCCCTAAACAGTACAATCTCAGCTGCTACCACTCACAGAGGGCTAAAGAGGAGACTTGACGTGACATGTACTCAAGTGGATGCTTAGATGAAAAACAAGTGAACGATGAAGATGATTGGAAAGGGTGCTATATAAAGAGGAGATGCCTCTGATAATAGAGAGAGAAAAAAAGGAAGAAGCAGAAGGGAGTAACTTTACTGTAGCACTAAGAGTTGTAATCACCCTTTATTCAATAATACACCTCTTCAGACATATGTTTGATGAGTTTTTCAAGTATGTTTCCACGTTAATGCATCTCTTAACATCATAGTTGACGATTGTTTAATCCACAATCAGCCCAGCTCTTTCACCCACTCTCTACAAATTCATTGTTTTGGGTTCATTGGGCTCATAACCCAAACCTTTTGGGCTTGAGCTACAAAAACTGACCCTACAGGTATCATAACATGACTCTTCTCAAAAAAAAATAATAATTGGTATTATAACTTCTAAATTGATGTGTCAACTTGTAATCACAAAACAAAAAATTATTTTAGGAAAATTACCAATTTCACTACATAAATCTTACAAACAAATATCTCACTAATTATAAAAAGATAATTCAAACATTTATTTATTATGATATTGATGTAATTAACACCAAATATATTTGTAAGGATCAAATTTGATTCCTTAGCCCAAAAGATGGATGGACTTAGGCCTAAAAAGCCCAAAACAATGAATTTATAGAGAATGAGTTGAAAAACTGGGTTTTAGTGAATTAGCCAACAAATAAGGTAGATCTTGATGACAAGAGAATAAAAACAGACAAGTTTAAACTTAAGAAAATCGTCCTCGGCAAAGTCCGAGAAGATTGGTTCTTTTGTATTGATTCTCAAGTTGGATTACAAGTTTTGTTCTAGATTGCTACGGTGTTTTTCTCTCTTTTTTCTGATCCCCATTTCTTCAGGGGTTTCTTACATTATATATCTCTCCTTGATTGATCTTGGCCCTCCATTTGTTGATAATCCAGACTATTATTTGAGTGCTTGTCCCATCAGACACTTTCTCTGGTCCTTTGTGAGTTGGGGTAACCAAAACAGCACTGTTTAGATGTTTTCTCCACATAAATGTGGCCAGAAAGTTAGCTGCAGAGCATTCAATGCGGTGGCAGTAGTTTTTCCTTAGATATTTCTGAGCTTTTATCACTCTTATACGTTCATAATGCACGTCCCTATCAGTGGAATTTCCTGGAATGTCACTTTGAATGATAGGATATACATTCGATCTGTACTTTGTTTATCCGAGGAGATAATCCTCATTAGACCACCTTCCCCAACCTTTCTGTTTGCAACTTACTCATGGGACTCTGAGCTTAACAGTTTCACAACTGTTTATTCGTCCTCAGACCAACCAACGTCCTCGGCCAAGGCCCAAGGCCCAATATATAATTTTGGACCCTTATCCCTACAATATTTATTTCCATGTCAGTCTATAAATTTTTTATATAAAAATTGATAATATTTTTAATATTTTCCTAAATAAAATATAATTAAAAAAATATTTATTATATTGTTGATGTAACATTAATAACTTATATTTTCGCTTTAGTTTCTAAAAATAATAATGCTTCTCATATTCTCCCCAGCTTAAATGATGCCTTCCTCCTCATGAATAATTGCAAGACTCATCAAAAATATGCCATAACTACTAACACATTTTTTGGCTAACAACCACAATAATTTTGCATGGCAGGAGCTTGATCAACCTATCTTAAGAATCAAGCACAATAAACATGAAGCCAAATTACGGCAACAATATGATCGGTCACTACAAAAAATGTTGGCTATAGCCGCATTATAGCCGAGTTCGTAACAAATGCGGCCCCACCCATATACCTATAGTCGCGTTTTAGAAAATGCAGCTATAGCCCATTTTTGTAGCTGCGTTTGTAAAGTTTGGAGCCGCGTTTTATTGGGTTGGGCATACGGCTGCGTTTAAAAAACACGGCTATATGTCTAGTCAATTTTTTTTTTTTTTAAATAAAAAAAGATGTCCTATAGCTGTGTTTAAAAAACGCGGCCATAGGAACACCTAAAGCTGCATTTTTTAAAGACGCGGCTATAGTATTGTTTGTAGCCGCATGTATTAATTGCGGCTATAGGTCTCACAAAACCTTTTTTTTTGAAATGCAGGTTAAAGCATGTCTATAGCCGCGTTTTGTTAAACGCGGCTATAGCTTTGGTATAAATAAATAAATAAAAAACCTCAATTCCACTCTAGCCTCACTGCTCGAACACTCTAACGCAATCTGCCTTTGATTCCCAAACCCTCACTGCCAATCCACGCCTCCCTACCACCGATCCTCCTCATCGTGCCGCTGCCGATGAAGCCCAGGCTTCCATTACCTAAACACTCTCTCCATCGCCAAGCGTTGCTCTGCTATCTCCTCTATCGCCAAGCGACGATCTTCTTCTTTTCCTTTTAAGACCCAACTCAACACATAATACAAGCAGTTGTTGCGCTTTTCAACGGTCAGCTTTTCACTCCCTTTCTTTTTTCATTTTTTGGTAAAAATCTCTCTTCCTCTCCCTCTTTTGCTTTCTTATTCTATGCAGATCTTCTATAATTTTTTTTTTTGGTTATTATATGCCTTATATTAAACAAAAATATATGAAGCGATGCCTATATCAATTCTTGTGTTTTGTACATCACAGCACTATGTTGGGATTTGTGCGTTAGTTTAGTTGTTGTGTCTATCTTTGATTTTTTTGTTTTTGTTTTTGTTGATGTTGTGGGTTCATATTCTTGTTTGGTTGCTTTGTGGAATTGCTTGATTGGTATGTGTTTTGAAATGTTTGATTTTTCCCACCAGTTGTTTGATGAAAAACCCATATAGGGTTCACGCCTCATTGATTTTTTTTTAGGGACCTATAGAATACCAGGTTTACCACCCTGAAAATGGTTGCTTTGTGGAATTGCTTGATTGGTATGTGTTTTGAAATGTTTTATCTTGCCCACCAGTTGTTTGATGAAAAATCCGTAAGGGGTTCACGCCTCATTGATTTTTTTTTTTTGGGACCTACAGAAGACCATGTTTACCACCCTTAAAATGGTTTTTTTTTTTTTTTTTTTAAGGAAAAAATGCAAAACTAACCCTCTAACTTTCACATTTTTTCATTTCAATCCTCTAACTTTCAGTTTTATCAATTCTGTCCTTTAACTTTCAATTTTTGTCAATGCAAGGCTCCGTTACAACTCAGTTAGTGGCTGCCGTTAGAACTCCTGAAACGACGCCGTTTTGCATTTTTTTTATTCAGAATTAAAAGAAAATAAGAAAAATTTGTATAAAAAACACACACACACACACACACACACATTAAGGTCATTCCCTTTCCCCTGTATAAAACAAAGAAATCACTCCACACCCAAATCCCTAACTTAGAGAAATTGGGGAAACGATTTAAGAGAGAGACTAAGTCTGTTTGAGAGAGAAATTGAGTCAGATTGAGAGAGAGAGAGAGACCAAGTATGAGAAACTGAGTCAGACTGAGAGACAGAGACCGAGTAAGAAATCGAGTAGGAAACTATATATACATCTCTCTAGATCTGTGTTTTGGTTTGTTGTGTATTTTTCCAGTTGGGTTTTGGTTTTTGATATCATGACAGTCTTCCAATAACTTTCATGGAGTATGCTAGAATTTCAAGAATTTGTAGGGTGTTCTTTTAGTATATATGATTATTCTCTGCAGAAATTTTCTGAGATTACAGGTTTTCATGGTGAAAACCAGTTGGAGTACTTGTGGGTGGCTTCATTGAAAAAAGAAAAACATGCAAAATGGCGTCGTTTCAGGAGTTTAATGGCAGCCACTAATTGAGTTGTAACGGAGCCCTGCATTGACAAAAATTGAATGTTAGAGGACTGAATTGACAAAATTGAAAGTCAGAGGGCTGAAATAAAAAAAATGTGAAAGTTAAAGGGTCAATTTTGCATTTTTGCCTTATTTTTAAAATGGGTTAGTAGGTTCTTAGAAAGGTTGGTCCATCTAGGTCTAGAGCTATGTGTTGGGTTAGTAGGTTGTTGGGTCTGGGAATTCTGGCATGGAAATTGCTCTAGACCTTGCAAATCATGGTGCTAAAACTTCTATTATCGTTCAAAGCCGAGTATGAAATTAATCACATCTAACTTAAGACTGAATTTTTCTTTCACGGGTCATTGTTATTAAGACAAAAACTTAGTTATAGGATTAAATTTAATCAGGAAACCAAGATACATGAATTGTGCCTAAAGGTTACCCTTATTATCATATATCCATTCATCATTGACAAATATTTGATCTCACTATAGATGGTGGACTTGGCCAAAATTATGTTGAAGTATTTTAAGCTTAGCTTGGTGGACTCCTTGATGGTCATGCTTAGCTAGCTGGTTTATGGGGACCTGACCAAGTATGGGATAAGAAGACCTACAGAGGGTCCTTTCTATATGAAGGTTCAGTATGGCAAGAATCCGGTTTATTGATGTAGGTGCCTATAAAAAGATGAAGTCAGGAGAAATTCAGGTAAAGTGTTTTGAGTAAGAGAACGGTTCAAATAATTAAAAATTTATATTAATTAACCGTTAGAACTTAAAATTGTGGTTGGTATCCGAGTCAAATTTGATCTACACTAAGTTTATAAATAGGATTTCATTTATTTTACTTGTTTTACAAGTACATGGACCTGCAATGAGTATAAGCTTTTAACAAAGCTCAAGTTATTAGAAGGTTTTCAATAGATCCAATCTAATGGCATTCTGTCATTATCTATTAAATTAAAATCCAGAGGTCAAATCCTCTTAACCCTCATTTTAAGTAATATAAAAAGTTATTAGAAGTGCAATCTTTATAAGTTAGGTTCTTGTCTATTGGTAAAACATACCAGTCGTTTAACTACTTTGTTAACTTGGTCCATGAAGAGCAATGAGCTGGCTTTATTGTCTTAAATGGTAAAAGTTTAGAAGACCAAAGATTAGAGCCTCAAAAACCAGGTAAATGAGTCACATTCATGTGTAAATCATGTAGTATAATATACTGTAATTTGACGTATCTTTTAAGCTCCCGTTTGTTTTTCTTTGAAAATGCCTGTCTTTGATTGATCCACATGTTATGTAGGCCTTGCTAAGAGTAATGATAGGCCAAAAACGTATTGACTCCTTGTAATTAAATTAATTGATTAATTAATCAAATTAACATGCAAACGCGTAGTAGTACAAACAAATCACCAATTAAACCAAGTATACAGCGGAAAATAAATTGACATGGTGATTTGTTTACGAATAGGGAAAACCTACACGGAAAAAACCCCACCGGGTGATTTTAAGGTCACCACTCTCGAAATTCCACTATTATCACAACAAGCAGTTACAAGTAAAGGAATCTCAGTACCTTATACCAACCTCCAGTTGAACCCTTACCCCAATACCCAATTAGATTTGTTCTGTAGTGACAATTTCTCCTTTTGATGCACGACTTCCGGTACGTGACTAACCAATTGCGCGGATCCCAGTACGCAACTTCAATCACCAACTAGAGAAGGTTGTTGGTTACAAAGTTTTTCAGTTCATCCACACGATGAAGATCAAGAAAATGCTTGGTCACAAAACCCTACGGTGTACAAACACGGCAACTTCTTCACAAGAATGATGAACTAGGGCAAAACTTCATCTACGGTCATAATTTTCTTGAACAGACTTTGCTCAATGCTTGTGCAACTTGTGAATACTTTGACGGCCCTTAAAATAATCCTTTTATATGTCTAGGGTTAGGAGAAAAGAAGGCCCAAAGACACATTCACGAATCCCAAGAAAACAAAACAGAAAAATTTGTTTTTCTTAAACCTCGACAGATAGAAGTTGTTGAGAAGCAGTTGATCAGGTGTCGAGCCACGGGGCTGGAATAGCTTCTTGAGCTCGATAGATGCTAGCTGTCGAGCTTTAATGAACTTGCACTTTTCAGCTTATTTCTTGGACAGACTTGAATGACTTTAACACTTAATCTTGAAACCTTATTTCTTGAAGTATTAAAAATACCTAGATCTACCCAATTACAAGTAAAGTGCGTTTTGTCAAAGGATTAGCCAATTACATAAAAGAATGACATATGTTTTTAACAAGTGAAACACATATGTCCTAACAATCTCCTCCTTTGGCAATTCATGACAAAACCACAACAAACAAATGAACATATAAGAGAAATCATAAATCACTCAACTCATATTCACTTGTTGAATACAATAAAATCTATCCTAACACAAACTCTTGAAAAACTTTGCAAGAAGAGAGTTTATGGCAAGTAGACTTTGACAACTTGTATTTCTGAAACACTTTAAACAAAACTCATTAAGGCATCTTAGTGTGAAACAGAAATAATAGATTGCATACAGGTAATAAGAAGCATGTGCATAAAGAGAGAAAAGAAACGACATATGTAAGGGTAGGTGAAAGAAACATACATCAACATATAAAGAAAATAAGTACAATGTATGTCAATAATGGTCACAGGACCCAATGTACAAGAACAATGTATCTAAAAAAAAGAAAAGAAAAGATACATAACATCCTCACTACATCCCTCATGTATCAACACAACACTCCCCCTAACAAAATGGTCCTATACTAACTCTCCCCCTAAGAATGACTATTCTCATATAACCCAAAACTACTCCCCTTTTTTGTCACAAGTGACAAAAGGTAGAATGTTAAGTAGACATTTCATCGGTAAAACTAGCATCTCCATCATCATCATCAGAAGCATCATCATCATCGTCATCATCCGCAACCTCAGAATCAGAAGCCACAGGAGGAGGTGGAGGAGAAGCTTTAGGTACGAAACCACCCATGATCGCCTGCCGCCTAGCAATACGGCCAACACGAATGTTCACCTGATACAACTCAGTAGAGATTGTATCAAGGCGAGTATCCATGCGCTGAAGCTGCGACATGACATCACGAAGAGACACATCACCCATGGAAGAGGAGGGGGAGGATGTGGATGGAGCTGATCGGGATGGAGCCGAACAGGAGAGAGGAGCTGCTGAATCCGACTGCCGTGACCTAAACTGTGCCTCGCTATGTTTAACGGTAGTAGCGTCTATGGCACACATGATAGAGAAGTGATCGGAAGAGGGAAAAGGAATAGAAAAATGGCATAAAATCCTCGTGATAGTGGAAGGAAAGATGAACTTATCACGGGACGCCGAATCCTG
Organism: Quercus ilex subsp. ballota; assembly: GCA_032727855.1. Classification (NCBI taxonomy): domain Eukaryota; kingdom Viridiplantae; phylum Streptophyta; class Magnoliopsida; order Fagales; family Fagaceae; genus Quercus; species Quercus ilex. Next base: position 31,753,641 of record CM064919.1, read on the forward strand.
ATGAACATCTATAACGGAAAGAATAAAATGAGAAGGGAAGTCTATAGTAAGATGCTCAAGAAGGGATAACAAAAACCGGGCACGAGACTCTGTGATGGAGTTATAGTGAGAGAAAGGGTGCAAAACAAAAGTCATCACCATGTTCAAGAATCTAGGATCTTTAGCAAAGGGCTTACATGGTGTAAACTGATGATCATCCCAATCAGAAGGGCGCTCGCAAAAAGTAGACATAAGCTCATCCTTGGACACAGTCCTCAGACACTCACAATTAGGATAGTCAGGAAACTCTACCTTAGGAACCCGAAGCACACCCGCAACAAGTTGCGGTGTGATAGGAAAACGCGAACCTCGAACATGAGTGAAGAAGTAAGGTTTTTTCATCTGCCCAAGGCGCGTTACTAGCGCTTCAGTGCGCGTAACATGTCCTTCATTAAATTCAGACAGCTTTGTGCTCCCCACGTTCAACGAGGTGATGGTAATCCAACGGTGGGGATTCGCTTCGCATTTATAGGTGGGAAAACCCGCACGGTTCCTCGATTTGGGGTACAAATACCCACTCGAATTGCTTTCCCCCTCTTCTTTCGCAATCAAGAGCTCTTGCCCGTGTATCCTGAGTCCAGTCAAATTTCCAACTACACTTCCAGCACAAAAAGCCTGTCCGAGGAGCTTCTCCTCGTTTCTGTAAGTCACTCTATCCCTCTCTGAGCTTTCTTCCTCTCTACTCCTCCTTCTCTTTCATTTGCCCTTTCTTAGGTCTCTTAAGCGTCACTTGGGATGGGTAGATTTAAGAAGTTAGTCTACACTGAGGAGGCGATGGAGAAATTCATTGCCGATTATAGGATACCTAATAATGTGGGCTTGAGGTATTGTGAGGAAGGGGAGTGGCTCCTTCGGAGGAAGGAAGGCGAGGTGGTGATTTCCATCATCACCTTCCTCGAAGGTGGCATGAGAATCCTCATGGGGTTAATGACGAGGGGCTACCTTACGTACTTCCGGCTAGCCCCCACCCAGTGCACCACTAACGTCTTTGGGATCCTGGGTTGTGTGGACGCCTTGAACGAGAAGATGGGGATAAGGCTGACCCATCACGGCGTGAACTGGTGCTACAACCTTTAGCGCCTAAAGGGCAAGTTGTACTACATGAAGACAAGGGAGGATAGGGTCCGGCTTATCCAGTGCCTCCCTGAGTCCAGCAAGGGGCTGAACAAGGATTTTCTCATCGTGTTCAGAGAGTGGCACGATGGCCTTCATTGCCCAACGACGGAGGGGACACTAGGTGGGGCAGTGGGAGTAGGAGGGGGGGTTCAATTTTTTATTGTTGATGCAATTTGTACCGTTTGGTTACTAACACGAATGTGTCTTCTTTCTGCAGATCCACACGCCTACGAGCGCCACTTTAGCCTGGTTAACAGGGAGGATTTTCAAAAAGTGCTAAGGGCGGAGATTTTCGTGAACGAAGCCGACAATTAAGTTAAAGCTGCTCACAAGATCCTGGGGTACACTCTGATTCAAAAATCGTTTGCGGCTCCGAAGTACATGATCAGAGCAAAAGACCCTCGGCTGCAAAAGATCACTGTAGCTGTGCACGGGTTCCTATTCCCCGAGGAGCCCTCCACTCTAGAAGGTTTTACATCAGCAGGCCCCTCCTCTTCCCACAGATCCGCAGAGCCCACAGAAGAAAACCTAGAGAGGGAAGAGGAAGTCACTGATTTTGGCCCTGCCGAGGACGAGTTTGACCAAGTCCACCAGTCCGAGGATCCTCTTGGAGACTTAGGTGACCCTCGTTTGACCAAAGTGGACTTCCTACCGTCAGAAACTTCTCCTCGACCTAAAATGGGTTACAAGTGGAAATCCTACTCCAGTCTATTTGACCTAATCGAAGGCCAACTGGGGAAGTCCCAGCCAAAACTTCCTCCTCCTCCTTCCAAGACTCAGCCTGCCCAGACCAGGTCGGCTTCTGCCCAGTCTAGGCTTCCTCCTCCTCCACCTCAGATGAGTTTGCCGTCCAGGCCCGAGCCAACTGATTCTAAGCAGAAGAAGGATAAGGGCAAAAGGCCTATTGGGGACAAGTCTAGGTCCTTGCAGGAGAGGGACGACACTCGGCGGCCCTCAAAACAGCTGAAGATAGGCCCCCAATGCCAGGATAGACAAGTTACTGCCCAGCCCGAGGCTCAGGCCTGGCTTCTAACCCCAATGCTCCATGGGGACCCTCTGAGGGATGACTCCTCCCTCAGGGATTTTAGAGAGGGTGAAGGTGCGCATGTGGCCGACGCACTGGAGAGGTGCCTGTTACTTCCTGCGGACATGGTTGAGCTAGAGACTTTGAGGAGCAAGCAAGTCTTCCTCAGCCTTAAGCGATACTTGGGAATGGTAAGACCCTCAACACTTGTGATTTTTCTGACTTCAGTTTTTCTTCCTTTTTCTGAGCTTGGCTTATTATGCATTCGTTTTGATTGGTAGGCCGTCCAAGCCACCTTTAGGTTGAAGGCAACGGCCAACGACCAAGGAAATGCCCTGGATGCAGAGCGTGAGAAGCGCTTAGAGGCCACTCGGACACTCAAGACCTCCGAGGCTGACCTCGCCACGGCCCGAGAAGAGCTAAAAGCGATGACCAGGGCTCAAGACAGCGTAGTGTCAGGCCTCGCTGGTGCCCAGAAGCAGGCCCGAGATTAGACGAGGCGTCTGACTGAGGCAGAAGAGCAGCTGGAGATCGTAAAAGAGCTGGTTGCTGATCTGACAAAGAAGGTGGCTGCTGTTGAGAGGGCCAAAAATGCGGCTGAATGGGCCAAAGACGAAGCTCTAAGGGCTAAGGCTGAGGTGGATTTTGGTAGGGTGGAGGCTCAGGCTACTAAGGAGAAAGCCGAAGAGGCAGCTTACGCCGCGGGGGTAGCCGAGACAGAAGCTGCCTTCAAAGTTCAAGTCCCTGGGGTATGTAGGCGCTACTGTTCCCAGGTTTGGAGTAAGGCCCTTAAACAAGTCGGGGTCGAGGCCTCGTCCAACCTGTGGAAGGCGGAGAGCGTGTACTACCCCCCTGCCATTCGCGAGGCTGCTCCCAATAGCTCTGAGGCTGAGGTGGCTGTTAAGGAGGCTGGTGCTACTCCAGGTGAGGGAGCTTCGGTTGCTGGACTTGCTGGCGAGCCTGTTGAAGGGGTTGATCCTCCCGGGGTGGTTGAACCAAGTAAAGGCCCCAACGAGGAAGCGCCCCAGGAGGTTGCAAATCCCTCATCTGATGCCCAGGTCTCTTCCTTTGAGGAGGCAGCTATCCTTGCCGTGCCTTGTTTTGGACATTGCAAGGACACGTCTGCCTTGTCTTTGCTTCTGTTTTGCTGTTTGTTTTGTCTTTGTCTCTTTTTTTTTTTTTTTTTAACATTGTAATGTGACTCCTGCCATGTAACTTCTGTGGACTTAATGTAGCGCGAGTCTTATTTCTTCTTACTTGTTTTGGTTATTTATTCATTTGCGCGTTATCCATTTTCTCTTTTTACTTGTATAATCCTAACTTCAATTGTATCTCGACCAACCATGGCAGTAATTATAATAACGTGAGGGCGTGTATGTAAGCGGGAACCTACCTTTCCTCTGTTGTTGATGTAGGGCCAAGGTGGGTCGCAGTCACTTACCCCTTTAGGAGTAGGCTAGACCAAGACCAAGTCCATGACCCCCAAAACGCTTTAAGTGATGCTCATGGGCCCAATTCTTTTAACTTTGCTATAGGAGAGGCCGTTATCGCATGCAATGACTACAACAGTCATCGAAGTAGCTTACTAAACTGAATTAGCCCACTTGTAGGCTTCGCTTGTTGCTTAGGCAGACCTTGTATGTCCTAAGGACTAGATAGGATTCTAATTCTTCCTAACACAGGTCCCCTTTGAGGTGGTTAGTTTCCCCATAGGCTTGAGTCCGAGAACCATGCAAGGCCTTGGTTCTGTCTAATGCTTAGAATCTTTTTTGAAGTAGTTAGTTTTCCCATAGGCTTGAGTCCGAGGACCATGCAAGGCCTTGGTTCTGTCTAACACTTAGAATCTATCTTGAAGTAATTAGTTTCCCCATAGGCTTGAGTCCGAGGACCATACAAGGCCTTGGTTCTGTCTAACACTTAGAATCTATCTTGAAGTAATTAGTTTCCCCATAGGCTTGAGTCTGAGGACCATGCAAGGCCTTGGTTCTATCTAACACTTAGAATATATCTTGAAGTAATTAGTTTCCCCATAGGCTTGAGTCCGAGGACCATGCAAGACCTTGGTTCTGTCTAACACTTAGAATCTATCTTGAAGTAATTAGTTTCCCCATAGGTTTGAGTCCGAGGACCATGCAAGGCCTTGGTTCTATCTAATAGTTAGAATCTATCTTGAAGTAATTAGTTTCCCCATAAGCTTGAGTCCAAGGACCATGCAAGGCCTTGGTTCTATCTAACGTTTAAAATCTTTCTTGAAGTAGTTAATTTTCCCATAGGCTTGAGTCCGAGGACCATGCAAGGCCTTGGTTCTGTCTAACGCTTAGAATCTTTTTTTGAAGTAGTTAGCTTTCCCATAGACTTGAGTCCGAGGACCATGCAAGGCCTTGGTTCTATCTAACACTTAGAATCTATCTTAAAGTAATTAGTTTCCCCATAGGCTTGAGTCCGAGGACCATGCAAGGCCTTGGGTTCTGTCTAACACTTAGAATCTATCTTGAAGTAATTAGTTTTTCCATAGGCTTAAGTCCGAGGACCATGCAAGGTCTTGGTTCTGTCTAACACTTAGAATCTTTTTCTTGAAGTAATTAGTTTCCCCATAGGCTTGAGTCCGAGGACCGTGCAAGGCCTTGGTTCTGTCTAACACTTAGAATGGCCGTCAAAACGCGAGACACGTAATCATGATAGACTTAAAATCCGAATCAAAAGAAACTTTTTCATTAATAATAATATCTTTTCAGATTATTTACATTCCATGGACGAGTTACAGGCTTTTCATCTAAATCTTCTAAGTAGTATGCACCTATCCCACTACTGAGGTAATTCGGTAGGGGCCCTCCCAGTTGGGTCCCAGCTTCCCCCAGGAAGGGCTTTTGGCGGCGCCCAACACTTTCCTCAACACTAGGTCACCTGGTGCTAATGGTCTTAACTTCACATTGGAATCATACCCATTCTTGAGCTTCTGATGGTAACAGGCCAGCTAGATCATTGCTTTCTCCCACCGTTCTTCGACCAGGTCTAGGCTTTCCCCTAGCAATTCGTCATTGCTGCCCGGGGTAAAGGAGCTCGTCCTCAGCGTTGGGAAGTTGGCCTCCAAAGGGATAACTGCCTCGGCCCCATAAGTCATGGCGAAGGGCGTCTCCCCTATTGACCTTCGCGGCGTGGTCCGGTAGGTCCACAGGACGTGGGGCAGCTCTTCCACCCATCTCCCCTTGGCATCGTCTAATCTCTTCTTAAGCCCATTGACTATGACCTTGTTGACAGCCTCGACTTGTCCATTTCCCTGAGGGTAGGCCGGAGTTGAGTATCGATTTGTGATTCCTAGTTTGCTACAGTACCTCCTGAAGGCCTTGCTAACAAATTGGAGCCCGTTGTCCGAAATCAGGGTGCGGGGGACCCCGAACCGTGTAACGATGTTTCTCCAGATGAACCTCTTAGCATCCACATCCCTAATGTTCGCCAAGGGCTTAGCTTCGACCCATTTATTGAAATAATCCGTGGCGACCAGCAGATATCTTTTATTTCCTGGCGTCTTCGTCTTGGGGAAAGGTCCCACAATATCCAAGCCCCATTGGGCAAATGGCCATGGGCTGGACAGCGAGTTGAGGACCCCTCTTGGCTGATGGATGTTTGGGGCGAACCTCTGACACTGGTCACACCTCTTAACAGACTCTAGGACCTCCTTCTGCATCCCCGGCCACCAATATTCCTGGGTGATGGCTCGGTGTGATAGAGATCTACCCCCTGTGTGGCTCCCACATATCCCTTCGTGCAGCTCCTCAAGCAATATTTCAAGGCCTCAGGGTGGATGCACAGCAAGTATGGCACGGAATAGGAGCATTTCTTCGTACTTTCTCAACTTCTGACTTATCTTTGGGCAGGATATCGTCTTTGAGGAATCTCACTATAGGATCCATCCAGCTGGGGCCCACTCTAACCCGGTGGATGTGAACCATGCCCTTTGTTCCGTCACTTACTTTCTCCAGATGCTCGACAAGTATAGTCCGTGGCAGATCTCTAGCCAAGGATATGGCGAGTGTAGCCAGCGATTCTGCATGGGTGTTTCCGCTCATGGGGACATGTGATAAGCTGAAAAGGGTGAAGGTTGACTGCAAGCATTTGACCTGGCTCAAGTATTCTTGCATCCTCACATCTCTAGCCTTTAACTCTCCGTTTACCTGGCCTACCACTAGCCGAAAGTCCGAGAACACTTCTATTTCTTTCCCTCCCATTTTATGCACCATGACCAGCCCTTAAAGCAACGCTTCATACTCAGCTTCATTGTTCGTGGCCGAGAACCCGAGCCTCAGGGATTTTTCTATGACAGACTTTTCAGGGGACAATAGGACTAGCCCCACTCCGGATCCTCTCTGGTTTGCGGCGCCATCAACGTACATCTTCCAGCACGGGGGCCCTAGAACAGAGATTGCCCTAACTGATTTTCCATCCATGTCCCTCCTCTCGGCTACCTCTTCCACTATTGGTTCGGCGAATTCAGCCACCAAGTCAGCCAGGACCTGGCCCTTTACGGAGGTCCGAGGCATGTACTTAATGTTAAAAGCCCCCAGAATTGTATTCCATTTGGCGATCCTTCCCGTATAATCGACAGCCCGAAGTACCGACTTCAAGGGTAGTTGGGTTAGAACAACCACCGTGTGAGCCTGGAAATAGTGGGGCAGCTTTCGCGTAGCGTGGACCACAGCAAGTATGGCTTTCTCTAAGGGCAAGTACTTGACCTCAGCTTCGTGCAGTGACTTGCTAATGTAATAGACTGGTTTTTGAATGCCATTTTCATCTCGTATCAGCAGTAAGCTCACAGCATGGAGCGCCACAGTAATGTATGCGTATAGGACCTCGTCGGCCTCCGGATTAGACATCATGGGTGGCCGGGCTAGGTACTCTTTGAGTTACTGGAAGGCCATGACACACTCCTTGGACCACTCGAATCATTTCTACTTGTTGATTAGGAGATAGAAGGGTCTGCACCTGTCAGCCGACCTGGAAATGAATCGATTCAGAGCCGCAATCATTCCAGTGAGCTTCTGGATCTCCTTGGGGTTTTGCGGAGGCTTTAGATTATGGATAGCCCTGATTTGGTCGGGATCTACCTCGATCCCCCGATAGGTAATGAGGTAGCCTAAGAACTTGCCAGATCCCATGCCGAACGAGCACTTGGAAGCATTTAGGCTTAGCCTGTGCCTTCTCAGGATGTCAAATATACAGCCGAGGTCCGCCAAATGCCCGGACACCAGTTCGCTCTTCACCACCATATCGTTAACATAGATCTCGATGTTTTTGCCCAACAACGGCTCGAACATTCTCGTCATCATCCTCTGATAAGTAGATCCAGCGTTTTTTAGGCCAAATAGCATAACCTTGTAGTGATAGTTCCCAATGGGTGTCACAAAGGCTGTCTTCTCTTGATCCTTCAAAGCTAGTGGGATATGATGATAGCACTGAAAGGCATCTAAGAAGCTCATTCGAGGATGGCCTGCGGTCGTATCTACCAGCTGGTCTATCCGTGGCATCGGGAAGGGGTCCTTTGGGCATGCTTTATTCAGGTCCGTGAAGTCTACACAAACCCCCCATTTCCCACTTTTCTTCTTGACCACCACAGTGTTGGCCAACCATTCGGGGTAAAAAACTTCTTTGATCGCCCCTGCGCGCTTAAGCTTATTGACCTCTTCCCTAATTGCATCAGCATGCTCTTTTGATGGGCGCCGGGGTGGCTGCTTCTTGGGGATCACGGACGGGTTGACGTTAAGGTGGTGACAGATGAAGGATGGATCAATCCCTGGGGCATCGCAGGGGTCCCATGCGAACACGTCAATGTTCCTCTTGAGGAACTCAAGCAACTCCTCCTTCTCTCGGGGAGGTAGTTGGGCTCCAACCTGAAAGAACTTCTCCAGATCATCGTCGACGACCACTTTTTCTAGGTCTTCACATTTTGCTTCCTCGGCGGCCGCATCAGTTGGCGCCACCGAGGTCCTTGATTGCTATAAGCTTTCGGCCGCGGCGGCCGAGGACTCTGCATCGTGCCGATGTGAGATGGCTGCCACAATACACCGCCTTGCCGTGGACTGGCAACCCCGGATCTCGAGGACTCAATCCCTTGACGGGAATTTCATCTTCTAATGTAGCGAGGAGGCAACAGCCCCCAGGGTGTGGAGCCAGGGCCTACCCACGATGGCTGTGTACGGGGAGTAGGTGTCCACCATGATAAAGTTCACTTCCACCACCTCTGGGCCAGTCTGGATGGGCAACCTAATCATGCCCTTTGGAGTAACGAGCTTCCTATCAAAGCTCATTAAAGGAGAGTTGTAAGGTGTCAAATCCTCGAGCTTCAATCCCAGCCCCTTGTATAGGTCGGGATACATAATCTCGACTCCACTGCCATCGTCCACCATCACTCTTTTCACATCGTACTCACCAATTTTGAGGGTGATCACCAAAGCATCGTCGTGGAGCTGGGTGGTCCCATCCTTGTCCTCCTCGGAAAAGCTTAGGGTCGGGTGAAAGCCTCTCCTGGCCCTCTTCGACTCTGACTGGGACTCCTCTGCGGGCACCTAGGTCACAGATAGCACTCGCGAGGGGCACGTGCCTGTTCTTCCCGGTGCAACCAGGATTACATTAATCGTGCCAGCGGGCTATCCCATAGCAGTGTCCCTCTGTGGCTCCTGGTAGGTCTGGCCCTGATGACTACTGGAATGGTGCAGGAGGTGCTTCAGCTTTCCCTCCCGGACGAGCTGGTCCAGGTAGTTCCAGAGGTTCCTGCAGTCCTCCGTGGCATGTCTGTGGTCTTGGTGGTATTGGCAGTAACGGTTCTGATTATGCCTCTCAGGATCCCTCGCCATCTTATTCGGCCACTTGAAGTATGGTTCGTTCCTGATCTTTTCCAACACCTTATGTACTGGTTCTCGAAACACGGCGCTGACAGTCTGGGCGTTGGTCGCTCCAGATTGTCCCACGAAATCCCTCCTCGGGCGGGCGTTGTTATACCGGTCCGACCTGAAATCCCTCCTCTCCTGAGGGATAACCTTCTCCTTCCCCTTGCCCTACAGCAGATCTTCCTCTACCTGCTTATATTTATCGATCCGATCCATCAGCTGCCGTACGCTAGCGGCGGGCTTACCTGTTAAGGACTTCCTCAGGCCATGCCCCATTGGTAGTCCGTTCTTGAATGTATTAATGGCGACATCGTCGAAATTGCCGTCCAGCTCATTGTAAATCTCCCAATACTTGTCCGAGTAAGCCTTGAGAGTCTCCCCGTCACGCATGGACAGAGACAATAACGCGTTCATGGGCCGAGGAGGTCTGTTATTTGTAACAAAACGGGAACCAAAGGCCTGGGTCAGCTGTCTGTACGAGTCCATGGAATTCATCTTGAAGCCGTTGAACCACCTCATTGCCACAGGTCCCAAGCTGGATAGGAAGACTTTGCACATCAGCGCCTCGTTCTTAGAGTGAACAGCCATCCTCTGGTTGAACTGGCTCACATGCTCCACGGGGTCCGTTCTACCATTGTAAACGGTAAAGGTTGGCTGCTGGAACCGCCGGGGGAGCATCGCCTCTTTTATACGACGTGTAAAGGGTGACTTGGAGAGCCGGTCCAGTGCCCTGCTCATGGCGTCACTCCCTAAGCCCCTAGGAGTTGGGTTGTCATGTTTACGCCTCTGATAGCGCTCCTCCTCGTGAGAGAAAGTCTCGCTCGGGGGTGTTCTTGACCTTTGCCTGTAGTCATCATCACTTTCGTCGTCAGAGGGCAAGTCAGGGTTGGATTCGGATCGCCTTCACCGTGCATGGCGCAATTTTCTCTTCAAATCATCTATCTCTCGCTGCATGGCCACCTTATCATCCTGTCTCTAGGATGCATGACTCTTAACCTCTTCTGATCGCGTGGCCTGGCCATTATCGTGCCTCTGGGGCATGTGGCCGCCCCTACGGGTGTGGCTTCCGCTAGTTTATGAGGTATGCATGCTTCCCTCTCGAAATCGTCCGTTCTCTTCGTTTTGGTCGCGCCCGGGGTCGCCATAGTTAACCTGATGCTGGGATTTAGCCGGTTCAGGCCGATGGGAACTCCCTTGGTGAGGGCCTGATCCTACCATGCTCGGCTATTGTCCTTACTAACGCACGAGTTCTTCCCACAGACAGCGCCAATTGTAGGGACCGGATTTGAGCACTATAACTGTTGGGTGAATGGATTCAAACCCAGTTAGCCCAATACAATAAATTTGTAGAGCGTGGGTTGAAGAACTAGGCCCTAGTGAGGATTATAACAACTAAACACGGTTACAAGTGGACTGAATAACAGAGATGTGGACTAAAGTGTGAAATTTTGTCCTTGACCCTCCTCTTCAGGGGTGGTAATTCTTACTTCTTCCGCTCTTTGCTACAAAGGCTTTAGTAGTCATACAAGTTGCTCCGATGTTCTATGCTTCTAATTGTCCCCCCCCCCTTTTTCAGAGGGATTTCTTACATTATATATCCCCTTTTAGTTGATCTTAGCCCTACATTTGTTGATCAAGCAGTCCATCACTTGAGTGCTTGTCCCATTAGTCGCCTTCCCATTCTTTCTGTGGGTTGCAGCAACCAAGGCTGCACTGTTCAGGGGTCTTTTCCTCATTAATGCAGCCAGAACATTAGTTGTGGTCATTTAATACGGAGGTGACAGTTCCTCCTTGAATTGCTCCTTCATCATGCTTCTGTGGCTGTCACGCTGTACCGGTTCTTTCTCTTGAGATGCTCTGGGAGACTCCCCTTGATGGTGTGTTGCTTTTCCCTTTTATGGTCTTGGCTGTCCGAGGCGATACTTCTTGGGCACCTGGGCTTCTTACTTTCATCCTCGGATCCTAAATACCTCCTCGGCGTGGGCCTTCGGGCCTAGTACGAAGTGGGCCGGGACTGTCTGACTCTTTGGCCCCACAATAATAATAATAATAATAATAATAATAATAATAATAATAATAATAATAATAATAATTGTAAAGACTCACTTTTTAACAGAGACTAGTCACAGACTCATGCAATGCATGAAAATAAATAATTATTTTGTATTGTAATATAAGGTATAATTTTTTCTCTAAAATTTTTTGAAGATAATTTGTTCTCTCTAAAAATTAAACAATTTCTATTTGGTCTAATTCGATTCACTCAATCAATTTTGGCCCCCTTTCAGTCCATTTTAGACTAATTGGGTCTTAAATTAATTCTTTTTGTAGGGTGTATTTTCAAGTTTAGCTCAAAAATTCTTTTTTTTCTTCATTTTTGGGTTGAAAAGTATGAGATTTTATTATATTTGGGCTAAACTCTTTAGTTTTGAGTTAAAAAATACAAAGAAAAATACTAAAATGGACATTAGAAATTAGAAATATGAGCCCTAAAAATGTAATAAAAATGATAAATATTCAAAAGTCTTATTTGATCCACATTGGTTCTATTCGGTCCATTTTGTCCTCTTCAGTCTAATTTGGTCCTATTCAGTCCACTTTGGTTCTATTCGGTCCAAATTGGTCCTATCCAGTCCACTTTGATCCACTTTAGTCCTATTCAGGCCATTCGGTTCACTTTGGTCCTATACGGTCTACTTCGGTCCTACTCTGTCAAGTCTATCCAGTTCGGTCCTACTCTGTCAAGTCTGTCCTATTCAGTCCACGTTGTTCCTATTCGGTCCATCCAGTCCTATTCTCTCCATTTGGTCCAATTCGATCCATTCAGATCACTTCATTTCATTTTGGTCCGCTTCAATCTATTTTTGTGCACTTACATAATGGGAAAAGACATGTTTGGGTTGATATCACCATAATGTAAATCCAAATTTATTAATAAAAAATATCTCAAATGCGTAATATCTAAAATCTTAAGCATTTATTGTTGCAATGCTTTTGTTGAGCCACATTAATGTAACATTTCAATCAACTTAGGTACGGCTAAATTGAAGTAAAAGTTTTTCTAAATATAAAAGTTATGAATATACAAATGTAATTTTTAGGACAATTATTCATTTGTTTTAATGTTGTTACTTTTTAAATGAATTGTGTGAGATTGATTATACATTTAAGCAAAATAAATAAATATATACATATGCATGTATGTATAATTTTTATATAAATAAATTATTCATTCTTTTAAAAGAGACTATCATAACAATCAAAACTCATATCAAACTTATATTTAATATGTATAATTTATTCTCTAAATTTTATTGTAGAGAGAGAGAGAGAGAGACAGAGAAACTACTTGAATTTTACCCTTATTATTCTATAACCAGCTTTGTTATAATATAACCATGCATGATGGTTACAAATACCAAATATTAATTGGATAATATATGCAGATTCATATTCTCTCATGAGATATGATGGACTTTGCCAGAATTATAGTGAAGTATTTAAAGCCTAGCTTGGTGGAGTCCTTGATGGTCTTGCTTAGCAAGTTGGTTTATGGGGACTTGACCAAGTATGGGATAAGAAGGCCTACAGAGGGTCCTTTCTATATGAAAAGAATGTATGGCAAGTATCCTCTTATTGATGTAGGTACCTGTAAAAAGATCAAGTCCAGAGAAATTCAAGTAAAGAGTTTTGAGTAAGAGAATGGTTGGTGCTTAAAAAAGATGTGTAAATCATATGTAGTTCATCTTCATGTGTAAATCATGTAGTATAATATAACTTAATCTTCTATCTTTTAAGCTCCTTTTTTTTTTCTTCATTCTTTTTTTTGCTTTGAATGCTTCTCTATTTGATTCTTCCACATATTACTTAGGTATTGCCCTCAGAAATACTAAACATAAGACACTAAAAAGGTTAGTTGTCCCTATTCTTATAATTATTTGTCTATTGTTTTCTTTTTTTAATTATAACCAAGAATTTTTATTCTTTAACCTTACATTCAATTTTTTTCTATAATATGTTTTAATGGTGTAGATACGTCAATAGAAACATTAGGAGGATTCTATCTTTAAAAAGGAAAACGATCCAGATGAAGGTAATGCTCAATTTCTCATTAAACTTTAAGTCTACATACTTTCCTTTGTTATGTTTCCTTCTGCTGAATCCCGGATCATAAAATAAATTTTTTCCTTAACTCAATTCTTTTGGACTGAATGATATAGAATTGATTCACTCAGAATTTTTCACTATGGACTAAAATTTCATCATTCACCCTGAAGTGTGTGCATTTTCTTTAGTATTCAACAACTACTTGCTGTTGTTTACATCTTTTTCTAATTAAAATACTGTATTTGCAGTTCTGAAAACAAACTTGGCACAAGTCCAAGATCACGATTTTATCAGGAATCGCTTTCTGGGTATTGGAAAAGATTCAGCTTTGTTAGGATGTGTGGTAAGTTATAGAAACCTTTATAATAAAGTCAATCTGCTTGTTTGACAAGTAATTCCAACTATGATTGCAACCGCTAATAATGTGAATCATCAATGTTATTAAAAGGATAATGTAATGTTCATACTTATCAATAGTTTTTCATGATGGAGAGCATTCATTTCACCATGGTTTCCTGGTGTCTCTTGTTCAGGATTTTAATTTCATTGATGAAATTTGTGAAATATTACAAAGTGACCATACCAACCATTTCCATTTTAAATTTGTTTGATTAAAAGTTGGCTTACTAAGATTCATAACTTGATAGTTTCCAACTATATACCAGGTTTTTTTTTTTTTTAATATCAAGCAAAATAAATAAATCTATCTTTTACCTCTTGTTATGTGCCAGACTACACGTAATTTTTCACAATTAAACCCAGGAACAAGTGAAATGTTAACTATGATTTAATTTGTTAATGACATCATTTTTTCAGCATTCATTTTTCAAGCAATTTTATGGGTTTATGATGAAAACAGATTATCTGACAATTATTCAATTTACTATGTACAGTTCTACATGTATTCACTTTATTGTTCTCTTTTTTTTCAAAACCCCATTACTTTTTACTTCACTAGATAATATTTTTGTTCCTTTTTGTTTATATTTTGTGTCTACTTCTTTACTGGAATGACAAAATTGTAGTGTTTGTGATTTCTTGAGTATTTATTATGTAAGACCTGGCCCATCTGTATATATATCATTGAATTGGGGAGATGCTGAGATGGTGCATTTAATTGTAGGAAAAATTTCATCTACATCGTGTACTTATTTCTCTGAGGTAAGAAACAATTAGATCAGCTTAAGAGTCCTGATTTAATTGGGTTGTCGTCGTTAAATGCTAGTGTCTTTGAAACCATAAATCCTAATCCTTGAACAAATACATTTATTTAATTCTTATTTTGTTTTGAAGCTGAAATTTGTTTTATTCACTAGTTAAATGATTATTTAATGAAAAGGATATCATAGTCTCAAAATCTTAGTATTAGTAAATTAAGACATGGTATACTGCTTTAAAAGTTGTAAATCTTTCCAACTATTGATTATTCCATCCTCTTCAAGGGCAGCATATATAGATGAATCTTATACTTAGGTTATGTATCATATGGCGAACATTTTGCCATGATATGACGAACATTTTGCCATGTCTTAAAACATGTAGGTAGTGAATAACTAAATATGATCAATTGTAAATCTTTCCAACTATTGATCTCTGGGTTTTGATGTCTTTGGAAATTTACTTCTTATGATTTTATTGATTGAGAAAATTCCAGCATGTTATTTTGTTGCATTCAATTCCGGAATTGAATGCAACAAATAAGAAGCTGGAATTTAGTGTGTGACAGGTTTCCTATAGTTGTGTTTGTAAAACTTATAGCAGAATTTGTAGACAGGCATTTGCCATTTGCCAAGGAAAAAAAAAACAAAACAAAAGGGTTATAGCTGCGTTTTTAAAATGTGGCTGTAGCTGTTCCCTATAGTCGCATTTTAAAAATGTGGCTATTGTTGTCCCCTATAGCCGCCTTTTACAAATGCAGCTAAAGTATGTCCTATAGCTGCGTTTATGAAAACGCGGATATAAACCAGTCAGACCTTAGTTACGGGTTTTAGGCCATGGCTGAAAATGCGGCTATAAAAAACGCGGCCATAGGCCGAATTGACCTATAGCCACGTTTTAAAAATGCGGCTGTAGGACATTTTTTTTTGTAGTGGGTATTATAGCATTCACTGTCAAAAAACCAAGAATAATGCATTTCAAGTTTTCAACTCTTATCAAAAATCAAAGAAACAAAAGGAAGAAGGTGGAACACACAGTCTAGAACTCATAGAAGCTGCAGAAGTGAAACAGGGCTAAATGACAAGTAGCTTTGGCCATGTTAAGTGAAAACTACATGTAGTCTAACCTTGTATAGTGAGCATGTGAGCAGCATGTGTTATCATTAGCTGTTAGTTGGTTAGGAGTTTGTTAAAAGTTAGTTAAGTTAGTTTTGGCCTAGAGCTAGTTTCTTGGTTTGTCTATAAACACATTGTGTCGGGGATGTTTTTGCGACAAGGGCCAAAAATTGCAAGATTAGCCCAAATCTCCTCTTGGGTTCTTTAGAAGTGTTTATTTGTGGAAAGTCAAGACCAAAATTCCAAATGTATAATAAACAAAAGTCTAATGGTGCTTTAACAAGAGAGAAATTAAAATGCCATAACTGAAATTCAAGAAAATGTAGAAAAAGAACACAGGTCTGAAACTTCAACCCACAGTCAGCGAGAAGAGGAAATTGAGAGAGGTTGTGAGGAAGAGAGGGAAGGTTCCCCTGTACCCATATTTCCACCCCTTGGCTTTAAAATTGTAAGGATGTCTCCTGGCTAAGTGGGCTTTTGCTCTCAAGTTTCAGCTCTATGGTTAAAACATGGATTTTGGTTTTTTAGCTGAAATGAGACTCTTGTATTGAGGTTTGGGTGTTACTCTCAAAGTAAAATGTGATTCCCCTCTTTTTTGAGTTGAAGGGAGATTTTTATATTGAGTTTGGGGTGTTGCTAATGACTAGCTTTTGGGCAGAGAAAGAGGCTTTGGACCTCCTGAGTGCTATTTCCATGATGTGGTGTAGTTCGCCTTTTGCTTAGGAAATGAGTTGGTTGCTTTTTACATAATTTTGGAAATAAAGGGGGTTTGCTCTAATTGGTTGCCTTTGGTTAGACATTTCAGACCATTGGGAGACTCACCTAAGTGAAGGCTAGCAGATGGAGTTAGCCAATGGGAGCCAACAATGTTTAAAGGCAAAAATGGGTTCGAGCAAAAACTTCAGGCCGTAGTAAGCCAGAGCATGAAAGCTCTTTTAGGGTAGAAATTTTAGGTACAAGACCTCCTCCATAAGCTTGAGGTGCTACCAGTGTCCCTTGCGCACTTGGTAGCATGTATGGGCTAGGCTCATGCAAAAGGTCCCAAAAAAACCGACCTATACCCTCCAAACCATACTTCCTCAATTTCCCCAATAAGTCGCATGGGCTTAGGCCATGCTTAAAAGAATAAAATAAAGCATAATACATGAATTGGGCTTGTAAAAAAATGTGTCGCGAAAATAGGTATCAACACATTGTAATTGTTATTTTTCTTCAAGTTAATGAAAATTCATATGGTATTAGAGCCTTCCTACTCTATTTTCTCCCAAAATTTCTAGGGTTTGTTCTTGAGAGCTTTGAAGCATCTTCAATGGCTACAGCAACTACTACTACTTCTTCTTCCTCTGTGCAAGATCTTGCACTAGTAGAGGATATCTCAAATCCTTTGTTTCTTCATCACATTGAAAGTCCTAGAGCTATGCTTATGTCTGAGGCTTTGATTGGTGAGAACCATCATGCTTGGGCTCGTTCAATGAAGAAGGCCTTGATTGTCGAGAGCAAGTTTGGTTTTGTCAATGGCAACATCACTCTCTCTTCTCCATTGGTAAAGACTCCAGCAGCGATTGATGCTTGGATTCGTTGTGATAACATGGTAGGTTATTGATTGATGAAGGCAGTTTCACCTCAAATTTGAGTTAGCATTGCTTACAGAGATACTGCATTGGAAATCTAGAATGATCTTAGAGACACATTCACAAGGCAATTGACCTAGGATTTTTCAACTTCAAAAGGACATTGCTTCGATCAGTCAAGGTGATTCGTCAATTACCACCTATTTCACTCAATTGAAGGTTTATTAGGATCAACTTCAGAATTTTAGGTCTACTCCATTCTATTCTTGTGGAAAGTGTACTTGCAATTTGACTTAGAAGCTTAAAGATCTTCATCTTCAAGAATCAATGATGCAGTTTTTTATGGGGCTTAATGATTTGTACTCTCAAATTAAAGGATAGATCTTGTTAATGGATCCACTACCATCCATCAAGAAAGTTTACTCCTTCTTGATTCAAGAAGAGAGGCAAAGGAGTGTGGGACATGGCAATTCTGTTCACATAGAGTCTACTACTCTGGCAGTGAAGGGTTTTAATCCCAACTTTAACTCCAATTTCCCTGGTTTTTCTGGCAATTTTGGTGTTTTTGGAGGAAAGAATTCAAAAAAGAAAGATAGACCCATTTGTACTCACTATAGGAACATGGTTTTCCACTAGGCTTCAATCCTAAAGGCAAGAACTTTATGGTGAATCAAGTCAATGCTCAAGAAGATTATGCAGATAAGGATTCAACATCTGCTCAGTTTCCTTTTACTCAAGAACAATGTCAGCAGTTCTTGACCATGTTGGGCACTCAGATGCAAGCTGCTTAACTCAACATTGGCAAGAAGGACAATCAGTTCAACATGGGCAACAAGGAAACACACATAGCCAACAATGTGGTTAAGCCTAATCTAGCTATTTCCTCTTCTTCTAATACCACAAATGCTCTCACCATGTTAGGTATGTTAGATTCTATTTGTCTTAATTTGAGGCATTCAATCTTTTCTGCCCAAATTATGAATAGAACAGCCTTTCATGGTGATACTTGGGTCATTGACACTGGGGCAACAGACCATATAGTGCATTATGTTCATATATTGACTGATTTTACTGCTATTAATTGTGTGGTTGAGCTTCCTAATGGTGAAACTGCTTGGTGACTCATATTGGTTCTACTTCTATATGCCTCTCTAAAACCTTGATCTTAACCAATGTTCTTTGTATTCCATCCTTTTCCTTCAACCTTCGATCTGTTAGTCAACTCACCAAGAAAGTGCATTGTTGTCTCATCTTTTTGTCCACTTTCTGTTTTATACAGGACCTCAATTGCTAGAGGACGGTTGGTGTAGGTGAAGTTCATGATGGGTTGTACCTACTTCAACATAGCCCCTCTAATACTTGTGCAATTCCAATTCTGTCTTAGGCTACTCCATCTTTCCAATCTGTCTTTAATTCTGTTTTTCATTCTGTTTTCAATAAAGCTCAGCCTCATATAATCAATAATGTCAAGATTCTAGCTTCTGTCTGGCATTCTAGACTTAGGCTTCCCTCTAATGCTAAGATTTCTGTTTTGAAGAATGCACTTCCTGATATCACTTCTATTTCTAATGAAATTTGTGAGATTTGCCCTCTTTAGAGCATAAAAGGCTTCCTTTTCATTTCTATAATCATGTTTCTTATTTTCCTTTTGCTTTGATACATTGTGACATTTGGGGTCCTTATGTGGTACATACTGTTGTTGGTCACAAGTATTTTCTTACCATAGTTAATGATTGTACTAGGTCAACTTAGGTTTATCTTATGAAATCTAAATCTGAAACTAGGCCTCTTCTGCAATCCTTTTATGCCATGATTAAAACTCAATTTGGTAAATCCATTAAAGTCTTTAGGACTGACAATGGGCTTGAGGTTCAAATGATTGATTTCTTTAAGCTTAATGGCATCATTCATCAACATAGCTATGTTGCCACTCCACAACAAAACTCAGTTGTGGAGAGGAAACATCAGCATATACTTTGTGTTGTAGGAGCTTTAAGACTTCAATCAAACATTCATATTGCTTATTGGGGTGATTGCATCCTCACTGCAGTGCACCTTATCAACAGACTCTCTTATCCTCTTTTGAATAATAAATCCCCTTTTGAAATTCTTTACAACAAGGTTCCAGATTATTCACATCTTAGGATGTTTGGATGTCTATGTTTTGCTTCTACCCTCTCTCACAATTGAGGCAAATTTGATCCTAGAGCCCTCAAGTGTGTTTTCTTAGGATATCCTTATGGAGTTAAGGGATATAAGCTCTTGAATTTACAAAGCAAGTCTTGTTTCATTTCTAGAGATATTACTTTCCATGAATTTTTTTTCCTTTTAAATCTCTTCCCTCTTTCCTTCCTTTGTCTCAGTCTGATCCTTTTTATCATGATTGTATCCCTGATACTCCACCATTACCTATTACTGATTCTATCCATCATTCTACTTCTCTAATAGACCCTTCAGCACCTATTGATTCTACTATTCTTGAAGATCACTTTACTGATCTTCTCGAAGATTTGTCTTTTTTATTCCTAATGACATTACTGATACACCTAATCTCTCCACTGATTCTTTATCCATTATTCCCGTCCTTGAGTCTACTCCTTCCTCTGCTCTCACTCCAGTTACTCCTATCCTTGTTGATCCCTTACCTAGGAGGTCTACTAGGATTTCTAAACCACCTGCTTACCTTCAGGCCCATAAATGCAAAGCTTCCACAAAGTATCCTATTGCCAATTATATATCTAGTCACAAGTTATCTCCTTCTTACTCCCACTTTTGCAATGGTATTTCTGTTCTTAAAGAACCTATATTTTATCATTAAGCAATTGGTGATCCAAATTGGGATGCTGCCATGGCAGCTGAACTTCAGGCTTTAGAACTTAATAACTCTTGGTCTCTTGTTCATTTTCCTCCCAATAAGAGGCTTGTTGGTTGCAAATGGGTATTCAAAATCAAGTACAAGTCTGATGGTGGAACACATGCAGAGTAGATATACAATTGGCAGAATACAGAGCAGTGGCAGTTGCAGTGTGTGAAGTAACTTGGGTTTTATATTTGCTTAAGGATGTAAGTGTTAAGCATGGTAAAGTTGTCTTGTTGTTCAGTGATAGTCAAGCAGCAATCTATATAGGCACTAATCCAGTGTTTCATGAGCGTACAAAGCATATCGAGATAGATTGCCACAGTGTAAGGGATAAGGTGCAAGCTGGAGTTATAAAGTTAATGGATATTAGAACAAAATGTCAGTTAGCAGATCTGTTGACCAAAGCCTTGAATTGGAATCAATTTTTTGGTCTTTTTACCAGGATGGGCATCTTCAACATTCACTCTCATGATTTCCATCCTAATAGGGAGTATTAGAAATCAAAGAAAGAAAAGGAAGAAGGTGGAACACATAGTCCAAAACTCATAGAAGCTGTAGAAGTGAAACAGGGCTAAACGGCAAGTAGCTTAGGCCATTGTAGACATTGGATTTTGCACCCGTTAATAAATTTTGGTCCTCGACCCCAATGATGAGTTTGATATATGTCAACCAAGGGTAATTTAAGAGTTCACAATAGTTTGGAAGTAATTACAACTCAAAAGTGCTTATAACGCTTTGAAATCGATACTAAAAAATGACATTTTCTCACTGTTTTGACCATAACTTTTGATCCACAAATAATTTTTGAGTGAGATTTGTTTCATTGGAAAGTAGACATCCTGGGCTTCAATTTAAACACAAATTTTGCCTAATGTGGACTCATATTAAGTGAGTTATAACTGTTTTTAGTTGGGCCAACTAAGCAGTCCGATTTTTTGGGTTTTAAAACTTCATTTTAAGAGCCTAAAACATAATGCTTTGATGTGGGCCAGCCCATGGACCCTTGAGAACGTCCAAAGATCATTAAAAAGTCTAAAAACCCTAATTTTAACTTATAAATACTTATCTTATACCTCCAATTAAAACACTAGCTAGATAGAGTTATTTTTTGCCTCCATCTTTTCTAAAACCATTTTTTCTCTTTTCAAAACCCTAGGGCAGCACCTTAGAACGTTTTTTGACAAAATTAAAACCTCTCTTTAGTTAGTTCTAAGGCAAAAACTATTTTTCAAAATTGATTTCTCAAAAAAAATTTCAAAACCTCTTGTTCTTGAGTTGTGATTACCTAAACTATGGTGTTTTTTTTAATTATTTTTGTCTTATCAATCTAATCTTTGTGTTGTAGGCACTGAGGGGTTAGTTAAACAAACTCTAAACTCATAATCTAAAGCAAGGTGAATGTCCTTTCCATGAACTCTTTCTTTGTTCAATAGGATTCACATGAGTTTCTTAGCGTAGTTTTTATATTTATTTTATTTGATTTGTTTGATGTTCATGATTATGTTTGATATGTATTAATCTGATTTTAGGTTGTTTATAATATGTTCTTCTTGTTCTTATCTTGTTATTGCAATTCCTAAGTTAGTTTAACATGTTTATTGATTTATTGTAGTTTAGTTTAATTGTTTGATTTTGTTTCATGTTCACTTGTTTATATTGATGTTTGTTTTATTTGCTTCATGTTGGTTTAAGTAGTTAGGGTTCTAACATACTTGTTTGATTTCTATTTTAATATCTTTGAATGATGAAATATGCGTACGCACCCCAAACCTAAATTAGGGTAAAATATTTTTTTATTTTATTACTTTAATCACTTTTTAACATGTTATTTGATTCTGTTTGACTCTGTTTTAGGTTAATTATTTATGTTTAATTATTTTACCATGTTTGTTTAAGTATTTTGCTATATTTGGTTTGAGATAGGTTCAACTTACACTTGGTGTAACTCTAAAGAGTTACACATTTTTTAAACCTAAAAAAAAGACCCTCATTAATGCTAATATTCTGAATAAGATCTCATTAATTATGCCTCATTTATTATATTTTATATCTATCTCTAAACCCAAAGAAATTGTTATATTTGACTCTCTCTCTACGTTTCCCTCTCTATCTCTTTCTCCTCCACTGTCTTCTTGATGATAAAGGGTGTGTGAATGTGAATTCCTTTGAAAGATTTTGGGTGCATATCAATGGGTTTCATATGCAACCTGGAGACTGAAAGCCAATAGCATAAAATTTGGATATGAAAACGTCTAAAGCTTGAAATACAACCAAAAGAAGGAAAATTGAGTTATTTTATACAAAACCCAGATAACATAATAATTTTTTGCAATATATGAAATGGCATTTTAACCTTTAGAAGCTACTCAAGCTAGTAAATACAGATGCAGATTAAAGTGGTCTTTACGTGTTTGAAGAAAAATCCAACTGAGTATGTGATTGAATATGAAGTAAGGCAAGGTTGCTACAGGAGAATAAATTATAGAACAACAATCACACTGCTCAATTGGGATTCCTTTTAAATAGTACTTAATTGATCAGATAACCTGAGAGCAGTTATGAGATTCAACTTACTCGAGAAATCCTCTATGCAATGGTAATCCACGACATGTCCACCCCAACGAAAATTTTCAAGATTAGGAGCCAAGATTTTCAATGATCCAACACTAGAAGATTTACTATAAGGATGCCAAAGTAGATGAAGTTTTCGGAGTTTCTCTGCAATGATACTAATATCCATAAGGTCATCACAATCTTTAATTGCTAACACATCAATAGGCGAGTAGTGGATAATTTGTATAAAATAACTCAACTCTCCAGGTTGCATATGAAACCCATTGATCTGCACCCAAAATCTTTCAAAGGAATTCACATTCACACACCCTTTATCACCAAGAAGACGGTGGAGGAGAAAGAGATAGAGAGAGAAACGTAGAGAGAGAGAGAGTCAAATATAAGACTTTTTTTGGGTTTAGAGATAGATATAAAATAAATATAATAAATGATAGATAATTAATGAGATCCTAATTAGAATATTAGCGTTAATGAGGGTCTTTTTTTGACCGTTGGATCTACTTAAATCCAATAGTTTAAAAAATGTGTAATTCTAAAGAGTTACACCATGTGTAATTTAAACCTATCTCATTTGGTTTATTTAATATCTTTTCCTTGTGTGTTTATATTTAATTGTCAAATTGCCATGTTTATCATTTGGTTTTTTTTTTTTTTTTTTTTTTCTAATTCTCAAAAAAAAAAAAAAGTTTTTCTAATATCTTTTCCTTGTATGTTTTTATTTAATTGTCAATTTGCCATGTTTAATTTATTTTGTTTGATTATGTTTATTTATTTCCTTTTATATTGTGATAAGTTTTTAACATGTTGTATGTTTTTTTTTTAAATGCATGATGTATATTTAGGTTAAGGATTAGGGCTTTCTTAATAAACTCTTTAATTAAATATGGCATAACAACACATAATAGAGGCCGGCCCACAAGCTGAGTGGTCTTAGGTGCTTAACACCTTCCCAAGCCGTACCCAAATTCCAGATCCATAATCTGGTAAGTGGACCCATGTACATAAGCGATTGGCCCAAAAGGCTCAATATGGTTCCTAGATCTAATCTAGGTGGCGACTCCATTAGTCCACAGCCATGTTAAGTGAAAACTACATATAGTCCAGGGACAGACCCAGGTGGGGGCCTAGACCCCCCTTTTGTCCTTTTTTTTTTTTTTTTTTTTTTTTTATGTTTAATTTTTGTAGTTGGCCCCCCTTCCAAAATTGTAGGTTTCCTTTCTCCTCGATAAGCCTGGCTAGCCTCATCCAAATAGCAATTATCCAATCCAAAAACTTAACAAAAACAATAAAAACATTCACAATGATGATTATATTTTAGGCCCCCCTTCCAAAATCGTAGGTTTCCTTTCTCCTCAATAAGCCTGGCTAGCCTCATCCAAATAGCAATTATCCAATCCAAAAACTTAACAAAAATAATAAAAACATTCACAACAATGATTATATTTTAGCAAAAAAAAAAAAAATTTACTTTACCACCAAAGAACCAAAAAATCATATCTTATTGGAGAAACTAAAACTAAATTTTTTGCAACTACAATAAACTGGTATAAATACCAGTTGACTGCAGTTTACTGTAGCAAGTTGTTAAAAATAAAATAAAATATTTTATTAAGATTATATCTCTTCCTTCAATTAAAAAACTCAAATTCTCTCTCTTCCTTTATTATTTTAATGAGTTGTTTATATTATTTTAAATGAACTGATAAAAAAAAAACATTTGATATTGGATGTATTGTAAAGTGAGCTAGTAAAATAGATAAAATAGCTTTTTGAAGTGCTAAAAGCTAAATTTTTTAGCACCACCGTTGTGAATGCTCTAACTTCAAAAAAAAAAAAAAATCCTAACTTGCCTAGTATTAAAAAAAAAATTATTTTGTTTTTGTTTTTGTTTTTGTTGGTAAATGATTGTATCTTAATGTATTTAGAAACAACGATTTTATGTCCCTGTGTATGTGTGTTAAAAATACTTAGTATTCACAAAAAAAAAAAAAAAAAAAGATTTTGAGTATTTATAATTTTTTAATACTATATTGATGCATATTTGGATTTTTTTTTCCTCCTTTATACTCCACCTCCGCTAGCTTAAAATCCTAGATTCGTTCCTGATATAGTCTAACCTTGTATAGTGAGAATGTGAGCAGCACGTGTTACCATTAGCTATACTTAGCTGTTAGTTGGTTAGGAGTTTGTTAAAAGTTAGTTAAGTTAGTTTTGGCCTAGAGTTAGTATCTTGGTTTGTATATAAACACATTGTAATTGTTATTTTTCTTCAAGTTAATGAGTATTCACTCTTAAACAAATTTCATAACTCTCTTATGGAAATAATTGTGAAAGTTGTGTGATTGTGTGTGATCATTAAATTAATGATGGGTGGAAGCGTGAAAGAGATAACACACATGATAAGGTTTACATGGTTTGGCCTAACAGCCTAAGTCTACAGTGAGAAAACCCTTGACAGCTACATATTATATTAATCACGTATGTTACAATGAACCCAATGTAGAGTTTATACACTAGAAAAAACTTGACTAACGATATGCTAACCATAGACAAATTTAAGGTCAATATGCTTATTCTACAAGTATATCATGAGCCTATAATTAGTTTGGGCCATAATATGTCTAATATAAACAACAACAATAATGCATAGGAATGGCAACTTTGGACGTAGTTTTTCATACCCAAAAAATATTGGACTATTTATTAAGCCTTACGACCATAATATTTAAAAAAAAAAAAAAATGATTTGGCAGTCTTATCTTATGTTCCTATAGAAATTGGCTTCAAGAGTCAAGACTCTTCTTTTAGTTCATTTGTCTATTACTGTTGTTTATTAAAAATTTGATCGTTTGAACCTCGAGCTCTTATAGTTATTGGTCTTTGTTTATTAAAAAAATATTGGTCTTTGTTAGATTACGAAATGGCTTTCACTGTTCCGTGGCCATATATTCTTTCTATTTGTTTATTTATAAAAGTATACATATTCAAATATACTAAATTAGCTTAACTTGTTCATTGCCTTGAAGGACCAGACTCGTAATACAGCCGGCCGAACCTGTAAAAGAGAAATCACCGTGAGCACATCCTTCTAAATTAGATCACATTTTTTTAAAAAAAATTAAAAGGAGATTCTCCCAATCATACATGTTCTTTACTTAAAAAAGAAAAAAAGAAACATCAATCATGGTCCCCACTGTTCTATCTATCTATACTATTATTGGTAAGTGGCCATGTAATTGACAAATATTTTCTTTGCCATTCGTGTAAATTGAGCTGCAAATGTATTAGACCATTCCTTGTCTGCTTAACCTTTTGTACTAGTCGTTTTACAGGTGGAGAAGGCAGATAGAATAGACCCGTTAATACTACAAATACTATACTACTTGATATATCCTATTGTCACCCCTATAATTCACCTGTAGTCTTAATTTGTACCCAATTTTTCTTTACCATACATATCAGAAAAGGTATCTGACCTTTAAGGTTGATTTGGCGGCGCTTTGCTGGCTGGCATCACCGAAAAGAGAAGTCCAATTGCAAATAAGAGAAAAAAAAACTTCTCAGGAAATAAATTTTGGATAGAGGGAGAGAAAGGGGAAAAGAAGTTCGTAGAGAGATATAAAAAATATTGTAACTACTGCCCAAGAGAGTGAAACGTTGTGTCTAAAGTTATAGGCAGTTGGTTATTTTTTTTTTAAAGTTTAGCAGGAAAAGAGCCAAAAAAAAAAAAAGAAAAAGAAAATAAATACAGATAACTAAACAACTACCAAACTAATAAAATCAAAACATTTGGCATAAACCCCCAAATGAAAAGGCAGTTTTTTTGTTTGAGTTCTTAAATGTTAACATGACATTTATTTATGTAGTCACATGGCGCAATAAGAAGTGATCAACAAAAGTCAAATGTTTCGACTATTCATTTGATTATTAGTTATTATATATATGTAGATATGTAAAACATTCGTAGCCATGTCCAATGTCTAGACAATAAAGTGATTCATTGGTAGGGTTTTTAACTTTTTATTCTTTTTTTTTTCCTTTTCTTTTTTTTTAAAAATTTTGGGTGAAGAATGTGATAGATATTTTGGGAGATATGATGTTGATACTCTCTCTCTCTCATATATTTCTTTTACCATAATATATTTTCTTTTGAATATTAATTTTATTGATTGGATAAAGATTACGGGCAATCAAGTATAAATCTTTCATTTTTGTACGATGAATATTGGTCTTGTAGATATAGAAAACGACCAAGAAAATGAGACATATACGAGGAGTTGATTTTAGCATTCGTTATGCAAGCCTTTTTAATTTTAAGAAAGCTGATCTGATTGATAAAATTATGCTTCAATAGGTGAGGGTTTTTTTATATTATTATTTTATTTTTATAATGATATAAATCAGGTTGTAGTTTAATATCAATGACAAAGCCTTAACTTATGCTGCGGATCATGAGAACACTTGAGATAGACGAGTTTTATGACTTATTACTCATTAAGGGGTTTTGGACGGTGGTCGTCTACTCTTAGAATTTTATAAATGAATGAACGAATAATTTTTATTTTCGTTGTTTTTATTATGTTTAAAGATTTATGGACATACTTTATCAATATCGTCCACACCATAAGGAATTCATTTTATCTCGTCTTGAGCTTATGGACGAAGTTTTTCTTCTATCACAAAGCTAGAGTAAAAATGAACCCTAAACATGTTCATGTACAATTCGTCCATGAACATCGTCTTTTGGCTAGTTCTATCATTTATTCAAATTGGCGATTATTTATTCGTCCTTAACGAAAGTAATTTCAGCAAATGCTCGTCCATGTGCTGGATTGCTTGGTTGTTTAGATTCGTCCAGGGGCTTGTGGTGTTCCTTCAAGCATATTATTCGTCCATGGTTTAGACGATTATACCACAGGTTTTATCTCGTCTTGAGCTTGGACGGATATATCTCAGGTTTTACCTCATCTTGATCTTTAGACGGAGATACCTTAGGTTTTATCTCGTCTTGAGCTTAGACAGACATACCTTAGGTTTTATTTTTCCTGCTTTATCCTTACTTGAAGGAAAGCTAATAGACGATACCTCCTTGTGTCCAAGGATTTTATTCGTCCTTGGCCTTTCGCCTTCCGTGGATCATCTTGAATCATAGAAAATTGAGGATTCCCATACAATCATACATATACTTAGAAATACATCATATATATATTTGGAAATACATACTATGTAATCATTCGTCCACAATCATGGCACATGCTTGAGAGCTAGTGCCTTTAGGAAACTAAAAATACTTATACAACATAACGTCGTCCATGAGTAACACAAAATACTTACACACTTAAAACACAATAGTAGTAATAAGCAAACACAAGAAAATAACACTTAAAGCAATAAATTACTTCAATCATCCATGGAGTTCGTCCTGAGGCAATATTTGTCCATGGATGACCCTTTATTGAAAGTACCTTCTTAGGTTTTCAACATTCCAAGGGTGTTCCAGCTTCCTTCCATCCAGGGCTTTCAAATAGTAGGATCCTTGCCTCTTGCAGTTGATAACCTTATAAGGTCCTTCCCAATTTGGTCCTAGCTTCCCATGGGCCGGGTTTTTGGTGGCCAAAGAAACTCTTTTTAGGACGAGATCCCCAATGTTGAAGCGCCTAGGTTTCACCATGGCATCATGCTGCTTTGCCATGAGATTTTTGTACCTTGCTGTTCTCCGCTCCACGTCCATCCATACCTCGTCTATAAGATCGAGGTTAAGACGAATATGTTCCTGGTTTTCTTCATCTTGATACCTCATCACCCTATGGCTGGCCATGTGCACTTCTGCAGGTATGACTGCTTCACTCCCATAAGCTAGTTTGAAAGGAGTTTCCCCGGTAGGGGTCCTCACTGTTGTTCTGTAAGCCCATAAAACACTTGGTAATTCGTCTGGCCATACTCCCTTTGTTCCTTCAAGCCGAGTCTTGATGATCTTCAACAAGGAACGGTTTGCCACTTCTGCTTGTCCATTGGCTTGTGGGTGGGAGGGTGAGGAGTAATGGTTCTTTATTCCAAGTTGTTCAAAAGGTGTGTTGTCGAACTGTCGTCCATTGTCAGACACTAGAACCCTGGGTACTCCAAATCTGCATACGATGCTCTTCCAAACAAAGTTTTTGACATTTTCCTGTGTGATTTTCAATAAGGGTTCAGCTTGCACCCACTTAGTGAAATAATCTATCCCCACCACCAAAAACTTCATCTGTCTGGTTCCAGTTGGAAAGGCGCCTAAAATATCCAAACTCCACTATGCAAAAGGCCAAGGGGCCACCATTGGGGTAAGGTATTCTGACATCTGTATAGGAATATTACTGAAACGTTGACATTGATCACATACCTTAACATATGCCTTAGCATCAGCTTGGACGGTTGGCTAATAGTACCCTGCACGGATGACCTTGTGGACGAGTGATCTGGCTCCTGAATGGTTACCACACACTCCTTCATGAACTTCTCTCAGCATGTAATTCGCCTCGTCTGGGGCTAAGCACCTCAAGTATGGTTGTGAAAAACCTCTTTTATACAGCACTTCGTCCACAATTACGTATCTGGCTGATTTAACTCTGAGCTTCCTGGCTTCGTCCTTCCCTTCTGGAAGCCTTCCGTCCTTCAGATATGATACTATCGGGGTCATCCAATTCTCCTCACCTTCTATCTGCAACATTTCTGGGAGGTCTATGCTTGGCATGTACTGTATTTCATCAAACTTGTCAATCGCTTCATTAGCGGAGGCTTCCTTCGCCAGAGTATCTGCTTCTATGTTCTCTTCCCTCGGGATTTGAACGAAATTAGCTTCTTTGAATTTCTTCACAAGGCGTACCACTTTCTTCAAATATCTTCTCATTCTATCTTCCTTGGCTTCACATGTCCCATTTATTTGGCCTATGACCAACTGTGAGTCTCCCATGAATAGTATTGAGCCCGCTTCTACAGATTATCCAACTCCAACCCTTTAAGAAGGGTTTCATACTCCACTTCATTGTTAGTTGTTTGGTACTGCAAGCGAACCTTGTACTTCAATTTATCCCCTTCTGGTGACTGCAAAATAACTCTTATATCTCCTGTATGCAATGTAGATGATCCATCTACATAGACGACCCACTTGTTATTGTCTTCTTTTCCACCTAAGTTCTCATAACTTGGAGTGAATTCTGCAATGAAATCTGCCAGGGCTTGAGCCTTTATTGCAATTCTCGGTTGGTACCGGACGTCAAATTCACTAAGCTCGACTGCCCATTGAATTAGTCGTCCTGCAGCTTCTAGTTTGTTCATTGCCTTCCTAAGTGGATGATCTGTCATGACATTGATGACATGAACTTGGAAGTAATGTCTTAACTTCCTGGAAGCTGTTATTAGCGCAAAAGCTAACTTCTTTATCAGTGGGTACCTTCCTTCTGCTCCTCTCAATGCTTGGCTAATGTAGTACACAGGCTTTTATACCTTTTCTTCCTCCCTGATCAACGCTGAACTCACGGCATGCGGGGACACTGCTAAGTAGAGATATAGTTCCTCTCCCATCATGGACAGACTTAACAATGAAGCCATGGTAAGATAGTGCTTTAGGTCCTGGAAGGCCTTCTAACACTCGTCCGTCCATTCAAATGCCTTCCTGAGAATTTTGAAAAAGGGCAAACACTTGTCAGTAGCTTTTGAAACAAACCTGTTCAGAGCTGCAACTCGTCTAGTTAGGGATTGGACTTCCTTGATGTTCTTCGGTGGTTCCATGTTCAATATGGCTTGGATCTTGTCTGGATTTGCCTCAATTCCTCTCTCTAAAACCATGAATCCTAAAAACTTTCCTGACGATACTCCGAATGCACATTTACTTGGGTTCAGTTTCATCTTGTATCGCCTAAGTGTTTCAAAGGTTTCCTGAAGATCGTCCAAGTGGCTTCCCTCGTCTAAGCTCTTCACAAGCATGTCATCCACGTACACCTCCACATTCCATCCTATCTGTGGACGAAACATGTGATTCACCAACCTTTGATAAGTTGCCCCTGCGTTCTTTAGACCGAAGGGCATCACCTTGTAACAAAACAAACCTTGACTGGTAATAAAAGAGGTCTTCTCTTGGTCAGCCTCGTCCATCTTTATCTGATTATATCCTGGGAAGGCATCCATGAAGCTCAACAACTGATGGCCAGCTGTGGAATCCACCAATTGGTCAATGCATGGCAAAGGATAACTATCCTTAGGGCAGGCTTTGTTCAAGTCAGTGAAGTCAACGCACATCCTCCACTTGCCATTTGCCTTCTTTACCATCACTACATTTGCTAACCAATCCGGGTAATAGACTTCCCGGATGAAATATGCTATAGTCAGTTTCTGAACCTCTTCCTTGATAGCCTTGTCCCTTTCAGGAGCGAAGACTCTCTTCTTTTGTCGAACAGGCTTAGAAGAGGGGAACACATTCAATCGATGAGTAATTACCCTTGGATCAATACCAGGCATGTCGTCATGACTCCATGCAAAAATATCGGTATTCTTCCTTAGAAACTGGACAAGGTCTTCTTTCACTTTCTCCTTCATACCTGTTCCAATCCTAGTGAACTTCTTAGGATCATTTTCTTGTAATAAAACATCTTCCAATACTTCAGTCGATTCTGCAACAATTCTTCTTTCTTCTATACTCATAGTCTGCATTTGCTCGTCCACAGCCAACATAGCTAGATAACACTCTCTGGCTGCCAACTGATCTCCTTGTGCTTGTCCAATCCCGCACTCCGTATGAAATTTGACTGATAGATGGTAGGTAGATGTTACTGCCTTCCAACTGTTTAAAGTTGGTCTTCCAATGATGGCATTGTATGAGAATGAACAATCCACCACAAGGAAATTCACTTCCTTAATTATCTGCTACGGGTATGACCCCACCACTACAGGCAATGTAATGGTGCCGACAGGCTGCACTTTCATTTCTCCGAATCCTATCAATGGTGAGCATGCTGGACGAAGTTGATCTCGTCCAAGCCTCATCTACTAGAAGGCGGGATAATACAATATATCCGCTGAGCTTCCATTATCCACCAACACCCTCCTGGTTGTATAATCTGCAATGAGTAGGGTAATGACAATTGCATCGTCATGTGGATGATGAATCCTCTCAGCTTCTTCGTCCGTAAAAGAGATGGTTGGCTCGTCTGTTTCCTTTGTCCTTGGAGGTCGTCCAGAGAGTTGGACATTTTGCACCGCTTTGAGATACGTCTTCTTTACCTTGGAAGATTGTCCTGTCGAAGTCCCACCAATGACAACCCTTATTTCTCCAAGAAGGGGCCGTGATGACTCTTCCATCTTTGCTTTCAATTTTTCATCTTTATGATCCCTTCCAACGAAATGCCTCAACTTTCCTTGTCTAATAAGATTCTCAATCTGCTGCTTCAAGTCATAACACTCGTCCGTATCATGCCCATGATCTCTATGGAAGCGATAATATTTATTCTTATTGCGCTTGTTAAGATCTCATTTCATCTTCTCTGGCCACTTCAAGGAAGGATCATCCTTGATTTGCATGAGCACCTGATCGAGTGGGGCATTTAAGGGTGTGTAATTCTGATTCCTTGCTGATGGGCCTGCCTTCCTGTTATCTCTGTCTCGATCCTTTTTATCTTCCGTTCGTCCCTTCTTTGGACGAGGCCTTTGATCAGAGTGACACGTGGGGTTGACTTCCATTCTCTCAGCTCTCTTCCTCTTCTTACCTATGATTGCGTCTTCTGCGTTCATAAAGTTTTGGGCTGAATGGACGAGTTGAGCCATGGACTGGGGCTCTTTTTCATACAGCTTGTGAATGAATAAGTCCGAGTTAACCCCATTGTGGAAGGCTGCCAATAGTAGCTTGTTATCCACCTCGTCTATTGTCAGGGCTTCCCTGTTGAAGTGTGTGATGAAGGAATGCAGGCTTTCATTCTCTCCTTACTCTATGGTTAACAAGCTGGACGAGGAACGCTTGTGTCTCTATCCCCCAATGAAATTATTAACAAATAATTTGCTTAACTCCTCGAAAGAACTTATAAAATTCGGGGGTATTTTGCTGAACCACACTCGCGCTAGCCCCTTAAGTGCGGTAGGGAAGGCTCTGCACATAATCTTATCCGAAACCCCTTGGAGATGCATTGTAGTCTTGAAAGTAGCGATATGATCGAAAGGATCACGCGCTCCATCATACAAATCCAAGGAAGGCATTTTGAACTTTGGAGGCAAGGGATGGCCATTGATGGAAGCCGTGAAAGGGGAATCTATTCGATGAACCAAATCCTCTACGGGATTTGCCCTTCTCATGTTCTCCTTCATCTCGTCCATAACCTTCCTCATCTGATCCATTTCCTTCTCCAAATGTGGCATCCTTCGCGAAGTGGTGCCTTTTGATTGAGTCTCGGGCTCAGCATTTCCCCCTCTATCTTCTTGACTCTGGGATTGTCTCTCAGCACATCCTTCACGGCGTTGCCTATCTATCTCCCTAGTCAACTCTTGATTCTAGCGAGTTAACTCCGTCATGGCGGCTACCATGGACTGTATATGTTGGATGGAAGGTGGTTGCGTGACAGGCGCTGATTGGTGATCTCGGTTGGGATGGCTGGTAGCATCCCTACTCTCTTGGTGGCCTGGCCTAGTGGCTCTTGATCTAGTCTGAACCATACAACCTTTTGTCAGAGAAAGATAAACTGCCAAACTTGAAGTTTTCTCTCCCCACAGACGGCGCCAACTAATGCTGAACAGAATCAGTAGGCTGGACAATTCGGTTTCAATCGGCTAAAGGTGGTAGCGAAGGCCTGAAAAAGAAACAATATCAAAGGAGATCGGGGTGGACCGGCCTAAAACCCTCCGATGGCTAAGTTAGTATCTTCCCCAAAAATGGAATTCTAACTGTATTGGAGTAATGTCGGAATGCTCTCCTACGTTTGCTTGATTCAGACCGGCCCTTATATAGGGAACTTTGGGGCAGTTATTGGATCAATAACTTCCCCAGGATTCGTGGAATCCAGATATAACTTCCTCAACGGCTACAGAAGTTACAACCGCTGGTGGAAGTTACATACTTTGGAGGAATTTGTGGCGATGAGCACGGGTTGTGTAACCGTTTTCAGGATCTTACAGTTCGAGCCTTCTATACGAATGAGTACACGTGAGGATTTCCCAAGTGTTCTGTGGTCGTCCATGTGCTTTGATCATGGACGACCCTTTTCATGGTCGTGGGATCGTCCATGTGCCTTGCGCATGGACGACTCCCTTCATCATGGTCTAACTGAACTCAGCAATTTCCCTGGATGACCACTACGGACGAAGCAAAGATGGTCAATAAGTTGGACGACCACTATGGACGAAACAGAGATGATCATTTTGGCTATCCCATCAGTTATCATTTTATATCTTTTTTTTTTTCTTTTTTTTTTAGAATGCTAAATATTTTTAACACATATACAGAGAGAAGGAAGAAGATTTTAAAGAAACTTATAGATCATTTTATATCTCAAACTATATTGAATTTGTTCCGAGTATTTATAGGACATGTTGGTGTATATGTGCTCTGTATTAAATTTGTTCCGAGTATAGTATTTATAGGATATACTTATGGGGCTTAATTAAAGTGGGCAGGGATCTTATCTATATCAAACTTGTGAGCATGGACCTTCGCGCACATAAATCTGGATTAGTTTTACTTTGGCTCTATAATTTTTATTCTTTGTTCATCGTTCTTGGGCTTTTTATAGCCGTTTGTGACTGTTGTAATCTAGATTAGCTTACAGTCTTACAGATGAATTGCATGAATACAAATGCTACCATATTGGTTCAAGAATCAAGCTCTGCCAACCCTTGGACGAACAAACACTACACCCTATACAGAAAAGACATAACAAATATCCCTAGAGAGAGAGCGTGTTGAAATAATTATTCTTAGAATATACATAAAACATGCGTAGCCATGTCCAATGTCTAGACAATAAAGTGATTGTTTGGTAGGGTTTTTAACTTTTTATTCTTTTATTTTTTATATTTTGGGTGAACAATGTGATAGATTTTTTGGGAGATATGATGTTGATACTTCTCTCTCTCTCTCTCTCTCTCTCACACACACACACACATTCCTTTTTCCATAATATATTTTCTTTTGAATATTAATTTTATTGATTGGATAAAGATTACGGGCAATCAAGTATAGATCTTTCATTTTTGTACGATGGATGTTGGTTCTTGTAGATACGGAAAACGACCAAGAAAATGAGACATATACGAGGAGTTGATTGTAGCATTCGTTATGCAAGCCTTTTTAATTCTAAGAAAGTTGATCTGATTGATAAAATTATGCTTCAATAGACAATAGGTGAGGGTTTTTTTTATATTATATTATATTTTTATAATGATATAAATCAAGTTGTAGTTTAATATGAATGACAAAGCCTTAACTTATGCTGCGGATCATGATAACACTTGAGAACTCTATGAGTTCTTGATCAAGTGGAGGATTTAATTTTTCTGGGATTTTTATTATAGTAAAGGAAAATCTAGGGTTTTGAAATAATTTTTAGTTTGGGATTTTACTTTTTCATTACCATTTTTCTTTCATCTGTTGTAAATTTAATATTTTTTTCTAAACATAAAAAAAAAAAATATATATATATATATATATATTCAAAAGAAACTGTCTAGACTAGCTAAAAGATTTTTTTTTTTTTAGACTTTTTACTTTATTTTCACAATACCCCTTTATTTAAATTCCAAGTCACGTACATGAACAAGGATATATGGACATGCCTCCCATTAATTTACCAAAAAGATATTAGGAGCAATACACACACTCATCCCTAATAATAAGCATAGCCGGTGCTTGATTTGGAATTGACTGCCAATAGTTCGATAAACTTCAAAACAACAGCCACTGAATTAGTGGCAGCAAGGGATGTGAAGGTGTCAGCCTCGTTCGAGTCAGCAGAGCCTCCACCAGCTAAGTCTGAGAGAGCCCTAATAGCGATGAAAGGTTTCCTTTGTTGAAGACATATCAATGCCACAGAAGCACTTTCCATGTCCACAGGGCTTACGTTGAATTTGTTATAGATGAAGCTTCGGTATGCAGCATTGTCTAGGTAAATGCTTGCACTTGTTCCTCTTTGGACCCTAGTCACCTTTGGTGTTGTGGTCAAGCATGTCGTTGAGTTAATGCAACCTTCTAGAACAAGGTCCTGAACATTCAAGGAACTTTAATTTTTAGGGCACCTGCAATATACATGTATTGTATTTTTATTTTTATTTTTTAATTAGCTTCTAACATTTGGGGTTGGGAGATTTGAATCCAAGTTTTCTTTTATGAGGAAACCGAACAATGCCATTTAGTTACAACATATACATTCATAAATGGTATGGTAAAAAAACATTTCTAGAAGAGTGAGATTGTTTGTTTTTTCCTTGTTAGAAAACATAAAAAATAGCTAGCCCTACATACCATGCATGATATATGGGATATATATCTCCTCAAATTAAAAATGTGCAGTGACTAGAACGTGTAAAAAAATTGTCACATCAATTTATTAAAAAATAAATAAAAAAAGCCAACTTAGCTCCATGCCAACCCAGCTCATAAATATGCGTATATTATACTCGTTTCTCTCATTTGGTTTGCTTTTCATTCCCACATAAGGATATACATGTCTCTTTGACATGAGATTGTTTGTTTTTTCCTTGTAAGAAAACATAAAAAATAGCTAGCCCCACATACCATGCACGATATATGGGATATATATCTCCTCAAATTAAAAATGTGCAATGACTAGAACGTGTAAAAAATTGTCACATCAATTTATTAAAAAAAAAAAAAGCCAACTTAGCTCCATGCCAACCCAGCTCATAAATATGCGTATATTATACTTGTTTCTCTCATTTGGTTCGCTTTTCATTCCCACATAAGGATATACATGTCTTATAAAAAAAAAAGGATATACATGTCTCTTTGCCATGAGGTTATTGTTTAATAGGTGTTGAGATAGTAGGGACGACATGAACAAGTTGTAAGAGATCTTGTGGCCCGGCCCTGGTGGGTCAAATAAGGGGGCCAAGCTTCTTGGTGAGGTATTTAATGGATTGTCAGTTTCAACTTTCAATATGGCAAAAGGTTGATAGGGATTAGCTTTTGGTTAACAAGAATAGTCGATTGGGTTAATCATGGAACGTTTAAGGGGACCGAAGGCAGTGCCGAGAAGACATTACTTAAGGGAGAGAAAAATTTGGGATTTCTTTTAACTTTTAAGAACCCGACGAAGATGGAGTTGAATTCCCCTTTTTTTTCTTTTTCAATTATATGATAAATTTTTATTTGAATTTTGATTCACTTTTTTGAAAATGTCGATAAACGCCATCTACTTGAACTATAAAGCTATTATTGGATATAAAGTTACATGGTTGGCATCCAATTCTTATGGAACCCAATGTATATTTGTTTGTTTGTTTGTTTTTTTTTTTTTTTTTTTTTTGAGGAAAATGCATATTTGTTGATAGCAGGGAATATGTTCCCATATCTCTTTAGATATAATTGATTCCATTCGGATTGGAGACATATAATCAATGGTGAAGCCAAAAATTTATTTTTGGAGGGGCCATATTTATAAAAAAATTTGTGTGTATGGAATCTAAAATAGTAATATACAATATTTCATAACTCAATATGTGCTATAAACAACAACTAAATACATGTTAATTTTTTTTTGAAGTACTAAATACATGTTAATATAGTAGTATATACTATATATTTTAATCAAATTAATCAAGTACATTTATAAATTATAATGCCGTACAATATATAATATATTGATTATTATAATAACAAATAATGTATTATAAGGAATATAAAAGAGAAAGCAAATGAAAAATAAAGTAAAGAAATCAAAATAAAGCAAATGAAAAGTAAAGTACCACGTACAGAGTACTGTACATGGGTGAGGGGCCTACAAAAACTTCAAACTTGTCTTTCACTCTTTCTTGTCTAGTTTAGTCACACAAAACTACAGTAATAGTGGAAAAAGGGGAAAAAAAAAGATTTTGGTGGGTTTTGTGTCCAAAAGCTAACCTTTTAATTAAGAGGATATTTTTTAAATCTTTTTTTTTTCCTGAGACTTTTAATATCTTACCTTTGATAAAAAAGAGAGTTTTCAAAATTATTATTCATTTTTTAAGCTCATATGAAATGAGGTCATTGAAAAAGTCGTGTTCTTTTTTTTTTTTTTAAGGGAATTAATGCTAATGAAATTTTAAATAAAGCATAAGATAAATTAGGAAATTATTAATATTGTTAGTATTAACCTTTCAAATAACATGAAGTCATACAATGAAATCTCACAATATTTTTATAACAACCTTGTTTTGAATTGTGATGTATTTAGGAGTTTTATTATTATTATTATTATTTTATTATCTATATATAGTGGGTCGACACTCAATTTATTGTGAAATATATTGTAAAATTTTGTTATAATAATAAAGCCGTAAAGGCACTTTTCTAAAAACAGTATAATAAAATAAAATAAAATAAATCACCGAAATATGACAAAGCGAATGTTTCTCTCTAACATTACCCATTCTCCAACCAACCATTTTGTCATTAAGAATAAAGTGAAAATTAATACACGAAAGCATGACCCTTTTTTTTTTTTTTTTGATGAAGGCATGGCCATTGTTGGTTGGTGTATTAATTATTTTTTAAATCAATATTTGTTTGAATGTGCTTTATCAAAAATAAACATATCCACCGATCAATGTTTTGATTGATGAGAATAATATACTTATATTATATAAACTGGCCGAGAGCCTTGTAGCTGAATTGGCAAGAGGTTTGAACTGCGGAGTTAACAACATATTATAATTATCATTTAAAAACAATTTATATAAATTAAAGAAAAAAAATGAAGACATTAAACCCAACAAAAAAAATTAAAAAACGAACACAGATAAGTAATTTACCTCAAGCTGTTTTGAGATTTCATAGTAGTAGGGATCAACAGCGACCCAAAAGGCATGCTGTCTTTCCTCAGGAGTCCCATCTACTGGGAAAACTTCCTCAGGTTGATACCAAACATTGTTCAAGAGATTGTCATATGGGCTACCTTCTGTGACATTTACCGTATAATTTGCAAATTTTAAGTACCCAATCTTCCTTGTGTAATCTCCAGCTGATTCCAGGGGTAGCTCATCATCAGGACCTAACCCATACCTCTGCACCATATGACAAACATTAGCAAAAATCAACATTACTTTATTTTATATAGCTAAATGAATAATTCTACTACAGAATAATTCATATTGTTCCATTTATCCTTTATGTTTTTTTAGAATAATTCTACTATAGAGTTCTTAAAATTTAATGATCAATGTGTTTAATTAGAAGTACAACAAATTTTTCTACAAAAAATTTTACAGACTACTAATATAATGAGTTGTTATAAATAAATAAATAAAATGATGTTAATGATGAGTCTAAGTGAAAACTAATACGAAACTGGCAATATTAACCGTTTATAAAAATGTTATAAAATAATATGTGGATGTAACATTACTCAAATTGCTACACACACATTTCATTTTTTTGGCATTGATGTCACATCTAACTATATATAGAATTTGCCTTTATGCAAAATTAACGATTGAGAAAGAAAGTTGTACACAAAGTTTATGCAAACAAGAAGATCCTCAAAACTGATTTGGATTTAAAGGTTGAAATTTATAACCTGCCAACTCCAAAGAGCGCCATGTGCCCAATATTCAGGGATGGTCACATCTCCTATATTGAGGGATGGGTTCGCATTTCCTGCTATGCCATAATGCACTACTCCCTCTACGTTGAAAAGGCTCAACAAAAGCTGAGTAGTTATGCCCGCATTTATCTAGGTATAGAAAAATAAAAAAGAGAGAGAGAGAACAGAGAACTTTAACTAAAATTTAAGGTAGTAGAGAAAATTAGAAAAGTGGGTGAACCGCCAGAGGAATGAAACTCAAAAAGAAATATATAATATACCATGCTCAGTCCAGTCATAACTAGTATGACTTTCTTTTCGCCAATGGTTCCAAACCGAAATCTTCTTCCT
The DNA here is from genome assembly GCA_032727855.1 of Quercus ilex subsp. ballota. NCBI lineage: Eukaryota > Viridiplantae > Streptophyta > Magnoliopsida > Fagales > Fagaceae > Quercus > Quercus ilex. The sequence continues at coordinate 31,793,185 of CM064919.1, forward strand.
GTGAACTCAAAAGAAATAGTGGAGGGAGGATAGTAAGTAATGGATTTAGAACAAATACTGAAATGAAAATTCTATTCAATATTTTTATCCAAAAAAAAAAAAAACCATTATAAAATAATTTCAGTATGTCTATCATTGTATACCAGCAATATCTATGGTGTTGGTAGCCGTGTAGTTTGAAGATTCAAGAAGAGGGTCCATTTCATATAGGTTTGGAATCACCAACCCCAAATAAGGGCCATCTTCGTTGACCTTAGCTATCATTTTTTGTGTCCGTGCTGTTAATGCACCATTTCCTTGTTGTGCATTAAGCAGCATGAGAGCAGAAAGAAGCACCCACAAAACTCTAAATGCTACCATCTTTCCAGAGACAGAGAGAGAGAAAAAGAAAGAGGGATTGGTGAGTTGAAAGAGGTAGGAAACCATGATTTATAGAAGAAATGGTAATACTATCGGTAGCGTAGTACTATAGTATAGTCATGGAATAGTATATACGGCGTAGAAAGTGGAAAGTATGCCTTGGCCACTGATTTTTCATGACAGGAGCATGATTGACGTACTATAAAACTCAAGCCCACTAAGGATGAAGAGAATCTATTACTCTCATCTGATTAGTCACTATAAGCTATTAGCTTTCAGAAAATGAACAAAGCAGCAGCAGAGGAGTTAAAAAGTTAAAAAGTTATTTTTAACACCTCAAACTTCAAAAATATGCCCAACATCATACGTGTTAAAGCCAAATTTTTTTGGGCAACTTGCTACGGTGAACTGTTAAGACTAAAAGTTTACTGTAGCAAGAAGGAATAAAAAAATATATTACTTTATTACATTTGTGCCTTTTGTTGGGTTTTTGTGGCAGAGAATAAGAGAGAGGAAGTGAAAAAGAAATTGATAAAAAAAATTAAGTGTTTGGCTGGTGGAAAAAATAAGGAAATTGATATAAGGTGTTGTGGGAGGGTTTTATGGTCTCAGCCCTAATTAGCAGGTATTGTCCGCTTTAGGTTCGCTTTTGTGCGTGACCTTCACGATTTTGCTCAATCTCACATCGGGGAGATACGCCTCTCACATATGCCTTATAAGCCTTTAGCCGAAGACACATGTGTACCACCTCCCACATATGCCTTATAAGCCTTTAGGTTCGCTTTTGTGCGTGGCCTTCACGATTTTGCTCAATCTCACATCGGGGAGATACGCCTCTCACATATGCCTTATAAGCCTTTAGCCGAAGACACATGTGTACCACCTCCCACATATGCCTTATAAGCCTTTAACCGAAGACACATGTGTACCACTATTACACATAAGATATTTTTTTTATTTTTTTAAAAGGAAAAAATAAAAATGAAAAGGTATCAAGATGAGTTGATTTCACTCTTGGCTCCTTGGCATATCCAAAGGATATTCAAATCTGCCAAAACCGTACACGATATACATAAAGGACAAAAAATCTGTACACATCAATAAATAGACTTATCGTATACCACCAATACGTGCACATACATGGTTTGGTTTTATATAAAGGAGAATGGGAATCAGCACCGCTTGGTGCTGATTAAGTGCAGAAAAGGCAAAAAAAATTTATCAGAGAATATCCAAAAAAATCTCGAACAGTACTTACAAAACTAAAAAATTGACATAAATTTAAAAAAAAAAAAGTAAAAATTTATGCCAAAAAAAAGTAAATTTTTTTTTATTTTGGTACCGTCAACACAACCCTTATATAAATACTGTACACAACTACAACTTATTGCTTTATGTTGTCGGTCGACATTTTTATGTTTATTTGTCGTTTCGATTTGTCCGGAATGGATCAGACTGATATCACGTCTATTTTTTTCTTTTTTGCTTTTTTTGAGAAACTCGTCTATTCTCAATCTACCATTTTTCACGTGCCCGCAATTATGATTTTATTTAATTTCTACATGGCCCACTATCATCTTGTCATCAGGTGCGTTTTAAATATGGAGTATTACATTTTAATTTTTTTATTTGACTCATATATTAGAATTAATTAGTCTATTATAGCACCAGTATTGATAGTGCTAAAAAATTATATTATTATTTTTAGCACAATTAAATATTAAAATATGACTACATTAGTAGGACTAAAATCATATTTTTTTACTTCACAGTTACAGTATACAGTGTAGAGTTACTTTTAAGTGTGCAATGTAACTCATAGTTAAAAATAATAATATTATTATATTTATGTGTTTACACTGTGCTAATATTTAAATAATTTCTTATTTTTCTTCATCTTCTACAGAGACATGCCGTTTCCCTCTGTTTTTTTTTTTTTTTTTTTTGGTTCTTTTTTGTTTTTCTCTCTTCGTATCCACTCTTTCTGATCTTGATCTCCAGTAGATTCCAATTTGTTTTGATGAGGCACAGTGCTTCTTTTTTTATTTTCTTCCTGCAGTGGCTATGGTGGTGGTTTAATTTTTGATTTTGTTTGTGGGCTTGTTTGTGACTGTGGGTTGTGGTTGAAATGGTGGTTTGGTGGCTGTGTTAGTGGTGTTTTCGTGTTTGATTTTGTCTGTGGGTTTGATTTTGGCTATTGGTTTGATTGTAGAAGTGGGTTATGGTTATGGTTGCCGTGGGCTGTGTTGTGGTTGTAGTTGTGGTTGTGTTGAGTTTGGTTTTGGCTGTGTTGGCAGTGGAGTGGTGGTGGAGTAGCTGTGGCTGTTTTTGTTGTTGGTAGAGGAGTGGTGGGGCGAAAATAGGAAACTAATTTCGGTTTCCAAACAATATAATTAGTAATCCACTTTTTCAAACTATATAACATAGTAGAATCTCGAACTTAAAAGGCTCGATTTTGGACTTATAAACCGAGCCTCACAAGCTCGGTTTTCATGTTTTGAGGAAAGCTGACGTGGAACCTTTTCCACGTGGAAATCGAGTCTATAAGACTCGATTTTCATACCGAGTCTCAGACGCTTAATTTCAATGGTCTAATATGCCACGTAGATGCCACATAGAAATCGAGCCTTAGAGACTCGGTTTGCTAAAAGTGAAACCGAGTCTCAAAAACTCGATTTCCAAATTGTGGTCAAGATGCAGGACACGTGGCTGATCATGTCTGAGTCCCTATAGATCTGATTTTTTTTTTTTTTTTTTTTTTGGTATTTCGGGTCAACATCTGAGCAATTTGTCTTTCCCCTCTCTCACTCCCTCTCTCACTCTCATACAATCCCACAGATCAACTGGCATAGCCTCATGTCAAGTAAGAGTCTCACTAGAGTTGGTTGTTTGGTGTTAGTGGATTTTGCTAGTGTTAGTGTATATAGGGAATTTTGCTAATAAAATTCTTGTGTGCCATACAAATCCTTTTCAACGTGAAACCTGCAGGCATGAAAAAGAAGTTCATTAGGTTGATTACCTTTTAACACGAGTTAAAGGCATCTCACAAAGAGGCAGTGTTATTGTAGTGCTTATCTGTTATCTCTTTCTTAGGCATATAAATAAATGTCTTTAAAAATTAGATTCCCTGCTTGGTTTGGCTAAGTGATGCAATTAACTAATGCAGCTAACAGCACGTTATAATGTTTTTTTTTTTTTTTTTTTTTTTTTTTTGGTTTTTCTCAAGTAAAAGATCCTACAAAAGATTGGTATATTCTGATGCCCCTTCGATAATCACAAACTAATTGCCTACCGAGGAAATAAAAAATAATGCCATTTGCTTGGCATTTATTATTCTTTTTTGGTAAACTTTTTTTTTTTTGGGGGTAAACTTGGCATTTACTATTCATTACCACAGAAATATATATTATATATTAGGGATTGTCCATTTTGTCATAATTCATATGGTTTGCTAATGAAATTACTTAATAACCCTCCCGATAAAGACAAAGTCATTGTCCATGTATTCATAATTCACAATATTTATTTCCTTACTACTCAATGTGAGCTTTTTTTTGTCTTCTTGTGCATTGTCCATATAAACGAAGTTTTATAAGCTCTTAATGTGAAAATGTGTTGTTGTATAAGTATTCTATTGGATAATACAGATTGATAGATAATTTATAATTGCGTCAGGCTGGATATATAATTTAGTCAAAAAAACATCAGTGTCTATACTAAATGATAGTATTATTTATTTGATTTTAAGACTTAGCAGCACCCGAGATTTTTTTTTTTAATTTTTAATTTTTTTTAATATCTAAGCTAAGAAAGATTAGATAAAATAAACTCCATGGAAGTTACCAGATTATTATTCACCTTCAGTGGTTAAGCATCTGTAATGTTGAATATGCATGTGCATTATTCGTTACTAGATATATTACTCCCATAGGCCGCAGGAACTTATTAGTGTTTGGTGAGGTACCAACTTGCACAAATAAATTAATGCGGTCGTATGCCTATTCAATATTTAAGATAATATAAACATAGTTTATATATATATATATATATCGATTACAAGTATTTTTTTATCCTGGCATTCTATTATATTCGAAACCATTATTTTATTCTAAAAAGTTAAGAAAAGCTTTGACGAAGGTGTTTCAGCAGAAAGCTGCAATCACTTAAAAATAAAAAGGGCCCCAACATCACTTGTAATTATCATTTATTTTAATTTTAATTTAAAAAAGAAAAAGAAAAGAAAGGGTGAGCCAGCAAGTTTGCACTGGCCTTATATGTGTATGTATCCACGTCACATAGAAATTGCCACGTGAAAATCGAGCCTCTAATACTCGATTTTCAGGTGGATGTCAAGTGGCAAGTACGCCACATTAGATCTGATAAAAACTTAAAAACTGAGCCTCAAAAACTCGATTTATAAGCCCAAAATCGAGTCTTTGAAACTCGAGATGTTAGTATGTAATATACTTTGAGAACCAAGCCTACTAACTAGATAGTTAGGATATCTTGGTTAAATTCCAATTTTGGTTGAGAGTGGTGGTGGAGTGGTTGTGGCTGTTTTTGGCTGTGTTGTGGCTGTTATGGTGGTTTTGGCTGTGTTGTTTCTAGTGGAGTGGTGGTGGAGGTGGTGGTGGCTAGTTGAAAGGTTTTTGTGGTGGACATGTTTTATTTTATTTTAATAAGTTCTTTATATTATTTTAATCAAATAGTTAAAAATATAGATTTGTTGGGTGTATTGTGAAATGAAGAGATAAAATAGATAAAGTGAATTTTATAGGTGCTAAATAGTTAAATTTTTGCCTCCACTAATGTGGATGCCCTTGCAAAACATATTAGCCTTATCAAATGCTAACAAGGTACCCACCTCAGGCGGTGGTTCAGCAAATGCAACAAAAGTAAAGTTACTATTAGTTCTCATCTTTGCTAATGCATCCGCACATTGGTTGGTTTCACGATATGCGTGCTCTATCCATTTGTTGGAAATAACTTTAAACAGGTTCTTGCAGTAAGACAAAAGAGATTCCATTAACATATTTACAGTATTATTGCTCATCAACTGAACAACACTCAGAGCATCCATCTCTACCATTAGACTATTTAAACAAAGTTCCTTGGTAACAGTTAGCCCATCTCTTATGGCCCGTTTGGATGTAAGGGGAAGGAGGGGGAGTGGAGAAGAGTAGAGTAGAGTTGGCTAAAAATAAGCTAATTTTGTGCTAAATTTACTCTACTCTCCTTCCCTTTCTCTCAATCTAAACAGACCATTAGGGCCCATAGCTCTACAATGATACTATTAGTGGAGCCGAGAGCTCTAGAGAATCCTGCTATCCAGTCACTGTTATGGTCACATATGAGGCCACCTCCACCTACTGCACCAGGACTCCCCAATACCGAGCCATCTGTGTTGAGCTTGGCCCAACCCTTAGGGGCCGAGGTTTTCTCTAAGGCTTGTGTTTAGTTCCCGTAAAATATTTTTCGGAAAATAAATATTTCTGCAAATGCTATTTTCGAGAAAGGAAAATGTATTCAGGCTGTTTGGCTGCCTCAGAATTCGTTTTACGGAAAATCAATTCTGGTGTTTGGTTCGTTCAAACATTTTTATGGAAAATGCTTTACATAGCCAAGCCACCCAATTTTCCATACACCTCCTCAGCTGTAAACATGCGGAAAATGAATCAATTCCACACTCACTCACAAAAGCCCAGAAAAAAAATTCATCAAATCCAGTCAAATTGAGATCGCGCAGCGGAGGCGAAGGCGAGATCGCATGGCGGCGGCGTGATGCGATTGGCGCGGTGCTGCGATCGACGAGACTAGTGCGATCGGTGCGGTGCTATGATCAACGATCGGCACAGTGCGATCGTCAGACTGGAGCTCGGTCTGTGGTCGTTGGATTAGAGCTCGGGGTTCGCCGGCAAAGTCTCTTCTTCCTCTCTCTTTGCGATCTGGGCTCTCTCTCTTTGCGCTTGAGTTCGGAAATGGTTTGAAGTGAAAATAAAAATATAAAACCATTTCCTAGTCAAAGGCTCATTTTACACGGTCAACTGAAAATAATTTTCGGAAAATTCTATTTTCAAAGCCAACCAAACAGCCTATTTTACGGAAAATGATTTCCTGAAACCATTTGAAACCAAAACAAACGGACCCTAAGTAACAGGAATTATTGTTCTTGAAATAGGAACTTTTGCCTTTGCTCCAACTGCAAAAAATGGAAACCAGCAGGTGATCACTTCCTCTCCATACGACCTTGGGAACCTGATTTCAAGCCGGCGTTGGCGAATGTATCTTCGATTGCAGTTTGGATTAGACTTTCTGAGTTGCCGATAGAGTACTACAATGCTGAAGCACTCTATCTGATTGGGAAAGCCATCGGGAATGTCTTAAGAGTGGATACACATACTGCAGCGGAGGCCAGAGGTAGATTTGCTAGGTTATGTGTGCAAGTCGATGTAACAAAGCCTCTAGTTACAGCTGTTTTGATTGGGATGCTTGAACAACTAGTGAGCTATGAAGGCATACAGATGCTGTGTTTTGATTGTGGTCGCATGGGACATCACCGGGAAAATTGTCCATACTCTATTCGCAAAGATGTTACACCGAAGGAGACGACGGCCTCGGAGCCGGAGAAGGACCGTCCTGGGTCATGCAATTCCCATGGGACACATGCTGACAAGGGAGGTGTGGGGTACAACGAGATCGTGCCTGAGATGGTACAAGAAAACGTGGTTGAGAACGTGCATGATAGTACGTATGGTCCGTGGATTGTGGTATCACGCAAGGCGAAAGGAGCAAGAAGCCAAAGGACTAATAGGGGACCACCTGGTCAGGAGAATGAGCTGGTCAGGAATAGGAATACTCGTAGTAGCGCTGGTAAGGACAAGTGGGCTAATGTAGGAGTGCTGAGGGGTGATCAGGCCGCTGGGCCTTCGAGAGAGACTAAGAGGAAAATATCGCCATCTAAGGTTACTGCTGAAACCCAGGGTGGTTGTAGTAATACGGGCTTAGAAGGTTTCAAAGAGTTGAGGGGCCTAAGGCTCTCGGGCCTAAGCCCAAAGCTGACTGAGACTGATTCCAAGCAGGAGCTAGTTACTTCGGCTTCTAAGCCCAGTCCGCAAGCTTCAGTTAAGGGAAAAAAAAAACTCTAGCTCGGTCTAGGGTATCAACTAATGAGAGTGTTTTTAGAGTGGAGTCTTCTAAACACCAAGCCGCCACTAAGCCTTTCCTCTTCACATCCCCAACCACCCGTTTTACTTCCAATGGAAGTGCCGTGCTGGAAGCTTCAGCCAAGGATCTTTACTCTAACAATGAAGGGGCATCTATGGGAAACCACCTTAGAGGGATCAGTGCTACCGAGCCTGGAGGCAGTGATTGCAAAAAATTGGGCATATCTGAACCGGGTTTGGTGCTGGTTCGACATCATGTTGCGGAGAGCATGGATGATGACTCTTCCTTTGACCGTAGCAAGTGCGAAGAAGAGAGGCTCTCTACTGCTGGTCCTTGCGGGGAAGGGAGCGAGTGTCCCATGGTGGGAGTGTCCGTCGGAGGTGCCGAGTTTGAAGGTGGTTTGGCGAATGGTTTGATTAGCCATACCCATAACTCTTCCAACTCTGATGAGAGTTTTGATGATTCTAGGATGGATCTTGAAGGTGGAGGCAAAGCTTCTACCTCCTGCTGAAGAGTGTCCCGTCCCCCTGTCCTTGTTTTTGCCCATGAATATTATTGCTTGGAATTGCAGAGGCGCGCTGAAGGCCGCCTTTAGAAGTCATGTCAGAGATTTGGTTCGTACTCAGGATCCAGCTATTTTAATAGTGATGGAGACTCGTATTGGGGGAGACAGAGCGAAGGCGATTACTGATGATCTGCCGTTTGATGGAGCTATACACACTGACACCATTGGTTATGCGGGTGGTCTTTGGCTGTTGTGGAATGAAGATAGAGTGGAGGTCACTCAGCTAGCAAACACAGAACAAGAAATTCATGTGGCTATTAAGGTACGTTCTTCCAACCTTAACTGGTTATTATCTGCAATCTATGCTAGCCCCAGAGGTGCCGAAAGGCAGGTGTTATGGAGTAATCTAAAAAAAATGGCGGAGCTCCATAATATGCCGTGGGTGATGGCGGGTGACTTTAATGAGCCGCTGTTTGAGGGTGATAAATTTGGAGGAAGGGGGGTGAGTGTTAATAGAGCTCTCCAGTTCAAGGAGTGTCTGGATGCTTGTAGTATGATTGACATAGGTTTTTCGGGTCCGCGGTTTACCTGGACTAACAGGAGGGAAATTCAGGCCCTTATTCAGGAGAGGATAGATAGATTCTTTGTTAATTCCCAATGGTGTTTAATGTACCCGGAGGCTCGAGTAGTCCACCTCACGAGGTGCCACTCCGATCACTGCCCTGTTTTGATGGAATTGCAGCCGAGAATTCATGAGAATAGGAGGAAATTATTTAAGTTCCAAACGTGTTGGCTGTCTAATAGTAACTTTCCTGCCATTGTTACCCAGGCCTGGAGACAGAGTCCGAGTCTAGCATAGGCTATTGAGTTATTCTCTAAAGAGGCAACCAGGTGAAATAAGGAGCAGTTCGGTAACATTTTTGCTAGGAAACGGACCATTATGGCTAGGTTAAATGGCATTCAGAGAGCTGTGTCGATTAAACCTTCGGTCTTTCTCCTTAACCTTGAAGAAGATCTCCTTAAGGAGCTTAATACTGTGCTAAACCAGGAAGAGGAGCTATGGGCATTAAAATCTAGAGTTAATTGGATGATTCAAGGGGATAGGAATACGGCTTTTTTCCATGTCTCTACCTTGGTGAGAAGAAAGAGAAATAAGATTTTGGCTATTAAAGATTCAGTGGGTGAGTGGATCTATCAGGAGGAGGAGGTCAAGGAATTTGTGAAGAATGGGTATAGGGATATCTATACTACTTCTGCCTCTTGTGTTTCTCTTCTGCCTCCTCGGATTACCTCCTGGCAGGCGAGGTTGACGGAAGAGGAAAATTGTAGTATTAGTGGTGAGGTGTCAGAGGAGGAAATTAAAGCTGCATTATGGTCTCTGAAAGCTTTTAAGGCTCCCGGGCCGGATGGATTGCATGCCGGGTTTTTCCAAAGGTTCTGGCCTACAGTGGGCAGCTCAATTATTGCTGAAGTTCAGAAAGTGTTTGCTGAGAGGAGAGTTCCGGATTACCTTAACACAACTCATATTGCTCTTATTCCGAAGATTCAAGGTCCGGAGACTCTCAATAATTATAGACCTATTAGCTTATGTAATACGGTTTATAAAGTTGTGTCTAAGATTATTGTCGCTAGATTGAGACCTTTTTTGGATAAGCTCATCTCCCCATGCCAATCAGCCTTCGTTTCGGGTAGAAAGGGTATCGATAACGCCATAATAGCACAGGAGGTCATCCATTCTCTCAGCAAAAAGAAAGGGAAAGTGGGGTACATGGCTTTGAAGATTGATCTTGAGAAGGCGTATGATAAATTGGAGTGGAGCTTTATTCGAGATATGCTTATTAGGGTCAACATGCCTACTAATTTGATAGATACTATTATGAGTTGTGTTACGACGGTTTCCACTTCAATTGTTTTTAATGGGGAAGCATTGGATCCGATTTTCCCTTCAAGAGGGTTAAGGCAAAGGGATCCGCTTTCCCCCTACCTCTTCATTCTTTGTATTGATTTCCTTGGGCAACTTATTGAGGAAAAATGTAGTGCTAACCTTTGGAAACCGATCAAAGTATCTCAAAGAGGCCCCTCAGTATCTCATTTGATGTTTGCAGATGATTTGGTGTTGTTTGCCAAAGCAGATAATGTCAACTGCTGTGCCATTAGAGATGTGCTGGATGAGTTTTGCAAGATGTCAGGGCAATCAGTCAGTGAAGCCAAGTCGAGGGTGTTCTTCTCTCCTAATGTTGATATGGATGATAGGGAAGCTTTTTGTGATATTCTTGGATTCAGGTCCACTCCCTATTTAGGAAAATATTTGGGTATTCCCATTAGACAGCCGGGCATGTCTTCCCATGAGTATAATTTCATTCTTGACAGAGTGAAACAGAAGTTATCAGGTTGGAAATCAAATTTGCTTTCTTTGGTAGGGCGTGCGGTTCTTATCCAAGCTTCATCAGCGGCTATTCCCTCCTATGTTATGCAGTGTACTTCCTTGCCGGGTAGAGTGTTGGATGGTATAGATCGGGTGAACCGTAATTTTCTGTGGGGTACAACGGAAAATTAGAGAAGAATGCACTGGGTTGGTTGGCAAAAAGTGTCTAAGTCTAAGGAGGAAGGAGGCCTTGGTCTTCAAACGGCAAAAGGAAGAAATACTACTCTCCTTGCCAAACTGAACTGGAGGTTACATACTGAGCAGGAATCCCTTTGGGCCAAGGTCTTAAAGCAGAAATATTGCTCTGGGAGGAGAGCTAATGCCTTAAATGCAGACCGGCTCCCTTGTTCACATGTTTGGTCAGCTATAAAGAGAGGCCGGGAGGTTTTCAACAAAGGTAGTATGTGGCTGGTAGGCCGGGATAGTTCACAGAGTTTTTGGTATGGAAATCGGATCAATGGGGGTCCTATTCGTCATATGATTCAAGGTCCTTTAACTCGTGAAGCTGATCAATTTGAGGTAAAGGATTTATTGCTTAACTGGGGCTGGGATTGGGATCGGATCCCTTTTGTGCTGCCTACGAACATTAAGGATCTTATTCTAGCTACGCCGGTGTCAATCACCAGTAAAGGGGCTGACAGGTTGGTCTGGGCAGGTGGTTCTAGAGGTGGTTTTGAAGTAAAAAATGCCTACAAGTTGGCTGCAGACTCGGATAAGGTGCCATCCTTGCCAGTGGGATGGATCTGGAAAATGAATATGCTTCCTAGAATAAAAACCTTTATTTGGCGATGTGTCCATGATAGTATTGGGGTGAAGGGCTGTCTGGTTAGGAGGGGTATTGGGACTGATGATTTATGCCCCATTTGTCAAGAAGATAAGGAATCGATCTTGCACGCACTTCGTGATTGCCCGCGGGTAAGGGTGATCTGGTTGCAACTGGGAGTTAGAAATATGGATCAAGTCTTTTGGAGGTGCAGTATGCAAGAATGGCTTGCTATGAATGGGAGGTTGGGAAGTAGGGCCATGCACGGTAAAAACCAGTGGAGCATGCTATTCTCCTTTGCTATTTGGCTGATATGGAAAAGCAGAAACCAGATAGTCTTCTCGGGCAAAGCTCAAAATCCGAATCTATTGGCTGAAATTGAGAATCAAGCTACCGAGTTCATGTATTGTGTTAGCTCTCCTAGGTGCCCCATGCCAAGAGTGGTTGTTGCGTGTCGGTGGGAGAAGCCTACAGAGGGATGGATGAAGCTAAACTCTGATGGGTGTGCTGCAGGAAGTCCGGGCACTGTTGGTTGTGGAGGTTTGGTGCGAGACAGCCATGGGAATTGGGTTGCTGGGTTTTCAAGGCACATAGGAATCACGAACAGCTTTGTGGCTGAATTATGGGGATTAAGGGATGGCCTAATGCTGTGCAGTAACCTGAATATCTCCTCCTTAATCGTTGAAATGGATGCTAAATCCATAGTGGATATTTTCAGTAGAACCGGCTATGTTAATGAAGTGATATCTCCCATCTTGGATGATTGCAAGAAGCTCTTCACCAAGTTTCAGCAGGTGCAAGTTAAGCATTGTTACCGGCAATCAAATCGGTGTGCAGATGCCCTTGCTAGAATAGGTGCTGATCAAGAGTTAGAGTTTAGATCCTTTGAAAGTCCGCCTGTGGACGTTTTTGATCTTGTTGAGCAAGATAAAATCGGGTTGTTCTGTAACAGGCTGTGTCCTGACCCTGGTTAGTTTTTCTTTTGTTAATGAAGTCTTCTTTTTCACCACAAAAAAAAAAAAAAAAACTGCAAAAAATTCTGCAAAATTTTGGATACATTTCTCAGTTATCTTTATATCAATAGTGCCAGGCTTGAAGACAAAAGCATTTCTCTGCAACCGCAGGTGCCATACTCCCGTGGGGAAAACTATTCTCCACGGAATGCCCATGAAGTTAGACAAAATGTCAGTTTTGCAATTTACATTTTATTATTTTGGACCTAACATATGTTCGATTTAGTTTTTTTTTTTTTTTTAGAAGAAAGATAATGATTTTTATCAATGAAGGCTGGTAAAATTGGCATGTAAAATAGTAGTGATGCCTGATGGTACATGTTCTTTTTTAGTTGTGTCCATAAGTTTTCCACTTTATTACTAATAAGTATCTTGAATTACTTTATTTCTTATTTATTGCTTTTATAATTGATGATTTGCATAATTTGTGATAATTAACTAGAAATATTTTGTATATTGTATAATTAGTTAATCCAATGAGTTCTATTTTTTTTTTTTTATATAGGCAACGAGTACTATTAAATCCTATTAAATTCAAATATGGGATCTAAATTACTTTTCAACAATTTAATGATCAAATAAATAAATGTGAAGTATATATTTAAAACCTTGTAGCTAAATTGACATTTTATCATGCACAAAATATTTTGTGATTATAAAAGAATATTCCAGCCGTGAGATTTTACCTTTTTTTTATTTTTTGAGAAAAAGCTGCATGATTTTACTTTTTTTTTTTTTTTTTTTTTAAATAAAAGCACACAAAGTTCATGAACGACAATAATGGATAAATGAAAATGACTTGTGAACATTATGAGTACTATCTCTTGTTGATAATGACGGTAGAGTACTCTAACCACGAAAAGTGTGCAAAGGAAAGGCCCAAAAGTGTACGAATTGAAAAAATGGTGTAGATTTGTTAACTTTATGCCATAGTGGAAAAGTTGAGAGATTCTGTGTTAATTTTGGGGTCCCACCTTTTTCTTTTTCTTTTTTAAGAATATTAAGAATGTGTTTAATATTAACTTTTAGTATTAGGTTTTAACTTTTATATACAGTTTTTTAAAATTTTATTTTTTTTATATTTTTTCATTTTTTTAAATTTTTTTAAAATATAAATATACTTTAATACATTTTTAACAAATAACAAAAAATAATTTTAGCAAAAAGCTACACAAAACTGTTGTCAAACTGACACTGCTGGGCGGTTTGATAATCCCTATAAATAATGCAATAGTGTAAAATTTGTATGGAAGTACAAAGTTAATTTTTATCTACAGAATGCAATGATTGATGGCAATAAGTCTATCGAGTCTCGGCACCAAATACTTCACCTATTTTTCACATCCTTCTTCCTATTATTTTGTATGTTTAGACTTTAGAGCATTAGCATGCAGGATGTTTAAAAAGTTCTATTTTAGACCCTAAAAATCTATTTTATCTATTTTACTATCTTATTTTACAATTTATCCAACATCTCGTTTCTATTTTTAGATAGAACTTATTAAAATAATATAAACTACAAAATTAAATAATATTAAAAAACTACTCTCTCTCTCTCTCCTCTCCCATCTCTCTATTTCCCCTCTTCCTCTGTCTCTATCTCTCTAGCACCACAACATATGAGCTCAGCCACCCAGCAGCAACCCAGCACCGAAGCTCAACCACCACCACCACCCAATTACTGAAAGTTTATCCAACCAACCACCCCCACCCAAATCCCAACCCACCGAACCAAATCACAAACCCACGCCCCAAATCACAAACTCATGGTTGACCCATGACTGCCCCTAAATCACAACCACAAATCCACCGGAATCCGCCACAAAACCATCAACTACCCACCACAAATCCAAAACAATAAACTCATCCACTACCCACACAAACCCATCAAAGCAAACTACCCCACCCAAATCTGATTATAAAAAAAAAACTCAACTAGTCCAGCCACTGTTCCTCTCCGATCTGAGAACGAAACCCACCACCAAACTCCAATCTCAGCCACTGAAACCCACCACCAAACTTCAATCCAACCACCAACCATTACCGATCCATCCACCGAACGATCAAGCAACCCATCACCGATCCAACCACAGCCACCAACCCAATCTTCGATCTGTGCCATCACCAAAACCCACCACCTAAAATCGTGTGGATCATGAGGAAGGGTTGAGAGAGAAAAGAGTTTCGGAGATTGAGGCTAGGGAGAAGTGCAGAGAGTTGAGAGAGGAGAGTTTTGGAGATTTGAAAGACTGCGTGAAGTGTAGTCAGAAAAAAAAGTGAGAGAGAGAACGAATTTTTTTAATAAAATAATATTATTATTTTTACATCTAAGTGAATAGTTGGTTCTATACTTCTATATATAAGAATCAACTGTTCACAGGTTGCAAAATAATTTACAAACCCACACCTGGATGGAACAAGTTTTTTGAGCTTAAAGTTGTAAAATAGCAACCGAGTCTAAGCGAAATAAAGTGCTAATATCACGTGAGGGTAGTAGATGTGAAAAATGGGATTCTACTAGCAAAACTGCGGATTCAGATAAGGCGGGTATTGCACTTGATGCAAATGTTATTGTAATACATGGCTGAGATTGAAAGTTGAAAAAACAACTTTCAACCTTAACCATTAAATAAAATATATTAAAGGAAAGTTAAAAAAGTAAAAAATGTAAAAAAAAAAAAAAAAAAAAAATTGTGAAAGAAAGTGGATGAATTGCATCAAGTGCAATACGGGTATTGCACCTGATCTCAATCCCAAAACTACAATGATGGAAATGGTGGGCCAGTGTACTGTGGCATTTTTTATTTTTTTGGGTAAAGAAGATAATGTTACAATGGATGATGGGACACTTTTTTATCACATGGAAATAATGAAGATATATATGTGGTCATAATTCACAAAGGCATGGTGACTGCTTTTGTGCAAAAGCTATAGCCGAAAATACCCTACATTTTGAGCCTAATCTCGTCCTATCTAAGTTTTTTTTTTTTTTTTTTAAATTATTTTCATTTTGGTCCCTGCTATCAACCCACTTATAGAAAATGCATGTGACAAACAGAGTGCTCTGTTGACAAACTTTTGCCAATGTACTATGGCATCTTTTTCTTTTTCTTTTTCTTTTTTGGGTAAAGAAGACAATGTTACAATGGATGATGGGACACTTTTTTATCACTTGGAAATAATGAAGAAATATATGTGGTCATAATTCACAAAGGCATGGTGACTGCTTTGTGCAAAAACTATAGCCGAAAATACCCTACATTTTGAGCCTAATCTCGTCTTATCTGAGTTTTTAAAAAAAGAAAATTATTTTCATTTTGGTCCTTGCTATCAACCCACTTATAGAAAATACATACGTGACAAACAGAGTGCTCTATTGACAAACTTTTGCCAGTGTACTATGGCATCTTTTTTTTTTTTCTTTTTTCTTTTTTTGGGTAAAGAAGATAATGTTACAATGGATGATGGGACACTTTTTTATCACATGGAAATAATGAAGAAATATATGTGGTCATAATTCACAAAGGCATGGTGACCGCTTTGTACAAAAACTATAGCCGAAAATACCCTACATTTTGAGCCTAATCTCGTCCTATCTCAGTTTTTAAAAAAAGAAAATTATTTCCATTTTGGTCCCTACTATCAACCCACTTATAGAAAATGCATACGTGACAAACGGAGTGCTCAACAAAGTGCTCTGTTGACAAACTTTGGCCAGTGTACTATGGCATCTTTTTTTTTTTTTTTTTTGGGTAAAGAAGATAATGTTACAATGGATGATGGGACACTTTTTTATCACATGAAAATAATGAAGAAATATATGTGGTCATAATTCACAAAGGCATGGTGACCGCTTTGTGCAAAAGCTATAGCCGAAAATACCCTACATTTTGAGCCTAATCTTGTCCTATCTGAGTTTTTAAAAAAAGAAAATTATTTTCATTTTGATCCTTGCTATCAACCCTCTTATAGAAAATGCATACGTGACAAACAAAGTGCTCAACAGAGTACTCTATTAACAAACTTTGCAATTAAAAAATAAATAATTGATCTTACATGTATATTAAAAACATAAAGAACATACAATCTAATTGTTAGATTTTTAAAACATGTAGTAATGTTAATGATATTGAGTAAGGTTGTAGTTTAAGGCTACAATCAATTTTGTAGCTAAATTTTGTCATTGTCTATTAGATCGGGCACGTTGCAACTCAACATAGAGTAGAAATTATACCAAGGATTCACCGATTTTTGCTTCATCTCTTTCCAAGGAATAATTTAAGAAAGGAGCATGAGACTTTTATGTTAGCTGAGGGGTATTTTATTCCTACTCATCTTAATCCTATATGTTTAATGATTTATTTATTTACTTTTTAAATGTGCATCTTTTCAATCAAAATTTTTTTCCCCATTGAATTCTTGTGGGAGGAACGAGTTTGTATTTCAAGTATATTTCCATATTATTGCTGAAGGAACCCGACTTTCAACTAATTAGATTGGGAGGGCAGGAGATGCTATATGGCCAGCAACTGTTTGGTAAATTCGTAGGGATGAATTACTTAAAATTGCCTTTGGATTTGTAAATATAAAGAAAGGATTTGAATTTACTTGTTAGAGCTCTGAAGGAAAAAAAACTTTCTTTAAGAAAAAAAATCTTATTTATTGAATTTGTATGGATTGATTAGGACCTTCTTTATTTGTGGACTTGTAGTTAACATGGACTGGAGTTACCTTTTTGTCGTCGTTTCTTATCATTGGTCAAACAAAACTCAAACGTGGTTCAAATTTCTTTTTGTGGTGATAATTTTTTTTAAAAAAAATTATAATAATGTTACAATTTGTTTCGTTCACAGTGGGGAAGTGGAAGCAGATTACATTGGGTTAATGTTAATGGCATCAGCTGGATATGACCCTCTAGTGGCACCAAAAGTATTTAAAAAGATTGGTAGAAAAGAGAGTGGTGAATTTTAGAGTTTTCCATCTGGACTCCAAAGGACTATACTTATAAATAATTCCAAAGTGATGGGTGAAGCGCACACAGTGTGCGATGAAGTGAAACCTATTAGAAATGTGAGAAGCATTATTTAGAAGAATGCTTTTTAATGAATTTATTTATTTTATTGCATTTTTTATTTTTTTTTTGTGTGTAACGTACTTATGTTATTACTTATTACTTGAGTCACTTGACCCATTGAATGATGGCTGGTATAATTTTATTAGCTTTAGCTGAAAAAACTCTATTTTTCTCAAAAATAATAACCGGGAAAAAAAACTCTTGCTATAAACCTACTTACGTAGGTCAACCCTTGGATGCGTCCCACGAGTCCTAGGAAAATTGGGATCACAATTGTTCCTAATCCAAAATAATGGAACCTAGCTCTAACAATGCTTGGAAATTCTCTACAAACATTGAGAATCCTATAAAACCTAGTCTATGATGCTCTGAGTACTTAACCAATGAAATGCTTACAAATACATTGAAGATGGTATCCATCGTCTCCTCTGATTTGTAAACTAAAGAGTTGTTTAAAACCAAGCATAACAGTAAGCACAAATGCGAATCAGTCGGCAGCTAGTAGCAAATTAGTCGGCACTACATGTCTTTTACTCTCTTGCGTATAAACCATCCCAGGCATACACATTCTCAATTTTTTTTTTTTTTTTTTTTTTTTTTTTTTGGGGGCTCAATTTTAGCATGACACAATTGCAAAAGAAATTATCCAAGTCAAAAAATGTGTCATGGTTTTTACACAGTTCAAAACTTCAAATAAACATCCACAAAACTCTTTACACATCCGAAAGACACTTTTGCCATTGTAGAATCGTCATGCCATACTTCCTCTTGTGAGTAGAGCAACGCAGCAAGTTGCTACAGACCAGGGGGTTTAAATAACGGAATCAAACCAAAGATCCCATCCACATCAACAGGAGCCCTAAGAGCTCTACTAAGGAGCTCGGGCGTTGTCGCTTCTCCCTTCCAAGTGTTGAACCATGGTCCCCCTCCTACTTCTACAGCTGCCATGTCACTTGTAACATCCAATATAATCTGTTAAGTAACAATTTTCAGTGTTAAGAGCTCCTTTAAAATGTTCCATATCATCAACTAACAATGAAAAACTGAAAACTTAAGGATGAAATGATGGATGCTAATATTTGTGTCATCCTTCAAAGATAGCGGGTACAATACCCTTCGGTCAATGAAACTAGGTGGTATTTCACATGGAATGTATCTAATATGCATCCCAATAGAAACCATAAGTGTGTGATATAAGCCCAATGTCTCTCAAACATAGCAGAACAGCAGTTTATGATAAAATACACCCCATCATTAGCGCACATGATGAGGATTCTGACAAAATATCTGGAATAATGAAGATAAAACTAATTGAAATTTCCCTTGTAAATGATTCATGTGAATCAGAGTTTAAGAAACCTTTAGGATCAAAATATAACTGATGAAACTAAAATGAGCAAATAAGAGATACTATTGGTCCGTTTATATGTAAGTAGATAATATTAAATTAAGATGCATGAAATACCAAAAATGAGAAAACCACAATGCATTAGTTTCAGTCCACTCTAACTGCAAGCTGAGAGAGAGAACAGTCTGACATTAATGAAGGTATCAATACGCACATCTTACCAATGGCCAAAAGCAAAATTCATGCTAATTTCTTAATGGAAACCCAATGAAAGGAAGATCATATTAATATTTCTACCCAGTGAAGAGATTTATGTAGCAGTCCATTATAGTCAACTGCGAGATATCTCGGTCAAGAAATTATTATTCGTGAGAGGACTTACTTCAATAGATTATCTAGACCTCATTGCAGGATTTTCTCACATCATAATTAACAATAAATTTTAAGATTTCAGTAACTGTGTCTGAATGCTACACTTTATGTTCAATAAGTCAGTATAGCATGTGGTGTTTTTTTGCAATCTATTTATGTTCAGATTGATATATATAAGCATGAGAGAGAGAGAGATGAGAACACACCTTCCCCTTATTGCCATCGTATCTCCGCTCCCACAATTGCAATCTTAACTCACCAAAACAAGTATCTTTACAAGCTGGGGAAAGGCCAGACTCAGTTGTTGGAGCACGCAATGTCGTACCCAGATCCTTCGTCGTTGCCTTTACTTCAACCTGCCCCATAAACAAGAAACTATCTGTTATTGAATACGATCCCAATATAACCATTTGATCCTTCAAATGACCCTACAAACAAGGCTTAAAATGTTCAGATCAATAATTTTAAAACCAGCTTGCAGTATCTGCCACAGGGTGTTGTGCTTCACATTTTCAAATGAATAACATGACCAAAATCATAGATTTCACTGGAAGCAGTAGGTATTGGGATTTGAAGCTAGCACACAGCGGAGATGACAATAGAAATATCTATTAAGAGATGTACAATTACCTTATGCGTCTGATTCTCGGCAACAATGTACCAGTTACCCCAAGGAGCAATTTCCCAACTGACAACAGCATTCCATGGCACAAATTCATAGAATATTCCACCATAGTGAACTCCAATCTGTACCAGTCAGCATCATAACATTTGTCAATACATAAAGAGGAGACTATTACTTGTTTGAGACAAAGCACTTTTATATGGTCTAATTTTTAGGCCAAATCACAAAATACAACCTCTAACTTTGATATGTTTTCAAATCAATCCTAGAACTTTGATTCTTTTCATTTTAGTCCTTTTAACTTCCATTCTTTTCTAATGTAGTAATCTGCACTGTCAAGTACACTTGGAATTTTTTTTTTTTGGAAAGTAAAAGCAAACTAATGGTGAAATTGAATGGAATTAGACAGAATGACTAAATTAAAAACATATTAAAGTTAAAAGGACTAAAATGGAAAAAAGAATAAAATAATATTTGTAACTTAAAGGCCTGAATTGAAAACATATCAAAATTGAAAAGTGTAATTTGTATTTTAGCCAAATTTTTATTGGAAAAGTGCTCTAAAGATTTTAGGCATGTTTTTATGCACAATTGGGCCAAGAGTTGGAATACATTTCATTTTTTCTTCATCATTTCTTCCCTTGATTTTCAAGAAGATGATAATCTCAAATAACTCCACAACACCACATTCCCAGATAAAAAAATCTTGACAAAGCATACTAAACTAAGCCCATGAGCAATTTTAGTCCCTGAAGTTTAAAATGATTGCTTTTTGTCCTAATGTGTCTAATGGAGCTATGACATATCAATTAATTTTTATTTTGGCGGCCACATCATCTAAGGGACTAAAAGCAATCATTTTAAATTTCAAGATCTAACCAAACTTTAGAAACCAAAATTATACTTAATTTTTTATAAGTAAAAATAAGTGAAAGTGAAGCAAATTGAAATTGACTTCCCCACCCCCCACCCCCCCCCCCCCAAAAAAAAAAAAAAAAAAAAAGAAAAGAAAAGAAAAATACCAATGCAGCACTTTCAAAATTCTCTGTTAGTCCAGGTAGTTGCCTCAACCCACCACCGACAGTAAGAGCAACTTCTTCACTTGCACCTTCAAAAACATTGCACTGAACCTGCAGTAAGACATCAGCCAGTCAGATGCTGACATTTTAAATACAGAGAGTTGAGCAGAACCCTCAGCATCAATACACCAAAAGATGAATATGCAACTAATGGGGAACAAACGTCTTTTTGAAGAAGCTCTACTAATAAACAACATAATGTCTACCAATATTTCTAGATGGACCAAACAGAAAGTGGGCTCCATGATGCACAATGGGTTTGCAAAATAAGGAATGAAAGAAATTAAAAAAAAAGGGTGTTTGGAATCACCACCAAACTGCAAAAAAGTCATCTCTAATCAGAAATTTTATTCAAAATACATTGCTCAAAACTAAACCTGAAGCCTCTTTTTTAATAGACTTCAATAAGCAAATCAAGGCACAAATACGTCCCATAAAACCCTCAACAAAGTTAGAGCCCAAATTCAAAATTTAAAATATTCAATTATGAGATCAAGTATTTTACATAAGTAAAAATGAGATAGTAAAATTTTAAACAATTTGGCTGCTCTCTCTACAACATTCTCCCCTAGTTGGAGAAAACTCAACCTCTAAGATGAAGCACTTCTGAGTTCTAACTGCAACAAGATGAAAAAAAAAAAAAAAAAAATTGTTCACCATATAAAATTCATTTGGAATGATAAAATCAAAGAGCAGAATAAATTATACAGCTTATCTTGATCCATAGGAAGCCCCATCGTGTCATGCCTTTTCACTCCTTGCACAATGGAGGGTTGATGAGTAGCAAAGGCAACCAAACTCATTTTTCACAACATTTGCAGCCTCTAATTCTTGGCTCTCTTGTTGAACTTCCTCCTCATCAAGTAGTGACTTTTCAACAGGCTGTATAGGTATACCACACATGGTTTAAGTTGTATTAAGTATACATCTACTGGCAATTGGCACTTGTATTTCTTTTTCAGCACTAAGTCTTAGTGTACTTGAGGTTCCTTCAATAATTTCATTGCTTTTTTTTTTTATATAATTCGTTTATAATAAGTGGAAGCAATAATTTCATTGCTAACAATAATGCTTTGAGAGGAAGAAGCCATTGACTTGATCTTCGCAAACAAGTCTAGGACGGGTTTCAATATAGCTTCCACGTGTGTAGGGCTAGAAATTGCGTGAAAAGTCATCTTGTCTTCTTCAAATTGTGCCATGTAGCCAATAGTACGTCTATTTCTGCCTCAAACTGTTTCTTTTATTTGAAAAGTCACCTTAATAGGATTGGGAAAGATATTTCTCTTTATAAGACTGGGGAATATATTCTGAGTGTTTTTTTTTTTTTTCCGACCCAATTATTTAAGGTAGGCTTGTTTCTCTAAGGTGAAGATTCTCAATAATGGACCAGTAATCTTTAAATCTACCTATGAGCTTCATTGTGGCAAACCTAAACTTCTTGTCATCTCATAAACCTATTTGCTATTTCTTTAAAAAAAATTGATCCATCTCATCTAACCAATTGGTGAAGATCCATGGGTCTAGAAGACCATCAAAATTAGGTGCTTTCAATACAACCATACTACACTATAATAATAAGTTTCAACAAAGAATTATAACAAGAACCTAGACTGATGACTAATTTGTTTGATGCAAGATCTTAAACTTAACACCCAATAAATAAATAAATAAATCTATTGATTTGGGGGTTGAATCAGGGTGTATAGGTTAGGGATGTGTTTGGGCTGAGGTATTAGAGTTTGGGGTTGAAAATACTCAGTAGATGAGACTAGAGAAAACAAAAATTCAACCTAGCCTTTAGAACACAACAAATAGAAAGCAAGAAGGAAAACAAAGAAAAAAAAAATAACCTAGCCTCAGACTGGGGTTCTCAAACATCACACATCAAACAAACAGTTTTTTTTTTTCTTCTCCCTCTCTTCTTCATTGCTTTCAGAAAGCATACATCCTTTGTTGATAAAGTAATGTAAAATTCATTAAAGCACTATTTGTACGCAGGTAGTTACGGGGGGTCAGCTTGCAACAGTGGCTGGTGTAGCAAGGAATGGATCTAGATGTTACAGTTCAGGTTCGCCTTAGGTCTGTCATGAGTTCTGGACACTGGTTGGACCCATATGGGATTGGGTTTGATATGGGTTTGTGGGCATAAAATTTTCTGGTGGTTGATTTCAATGGTGATGGGTGTGGGTGGGCGGGATTCTGTAAAGGGGGTTTGGGGCTCAAAGTCTTGCATGAAGGACAGGATGAGTTTCATTGGAGTTGTGGTGGGCTTCATGGTTTATTTGGAGGAAACAGTGGCTTAAACTAGATCAGATTATGCTCTAAGACCAAGTTGATGCAGAAAAGGTTTGCAAAAATAAAGAATATAAGGAAGAAACAAGAAATCTTAGATTTCACCACCTAAGGGTGTTTGGAATCATTGCCGTGTTATAGAGAATCATCAGAAATTTTATTCAAAATACATTGCTCAAAAGTATTCCTGGAGCCACTTTTTAACAGGCTTCAACTTTAACTTTAAGCCACAATTACATCCCATAAGATCCGCAACAACTTTAAAGCCTAAATTCAAAATTAAAAAAAAAAAAAAATTCAAATATGAGATAAGGCATCTCACATAAGAAAAATTATGAGATAATAAAATATTAAATATTTTTGGCCGCTCTGCTGCATCACTCCACCAAAGGTGAAGTCTATAGGGCTTCTTTGACCATTCAGATCTACAAAACATAAGTCCTTTCCCTTTCTTTTTAGCCAAAAAATTTACCTCTTCAGAATATATGGGCAGAAAGCAATGGATTACAGTAGCCACACCCTTTCAATATGGCAATGCAAGGGCATAAGACTCTATCTTTGTATTGTAGATAAATATCCTCAATTATCTATTATTTCTTTCAATAAAATTTTAAAAAAAAATTATAATTAGAAAATTATAATTATTACGGAAAATGGCTATAGCTCATCCACCTAACAAATAATGAACAGATAAATAGGTAAAGTTTTGCTATAGCAAGATACTAAATGAAGGGTGAAACAATTACCCAAAACCATTTTCTTGGGAATGCTCCACCCCAATTCTTTTCAGAATAAGAAGGAGCATTTTGAAACTCAAACCTTTCACCATCCCACTCTATCCAACCTGAAATTCAAACTTAAAAACCTGAGGCCCTGTCCCAAATAATGCATGCAGATTTCTAAAGAAACAATTTTCAATGTAAGCAAAGAGATTCCAAGTGAAATGCACATAATAGTCCCAAAAGAAAAATAACTTCACATTATTTCCAAAGCAGGTCACACAAAACATTAAAAGCTACCAGTTTTTTTGTTTTTAAATGATCTCATAGAGAGTATATAACAAAAGCCAGATATAAGCACTGGAAACATCAAATCTATCAGTACAAGTGTTGTCAGCCTGTCACACTCAATAATAGTATTGTAGCATAACACTGGTTCAAAAAATTCATTTTAGATTTAGAGAAATTAATAGAGCTTCCCAAGGTCCACATCTATACTCCATTTGTTTGATTAGACTCTTCGATTCAGCAATATCTATGTATTTCATTACTTAATTCAACCCTTCACAAAATGATTTCTCATCCCTTCCCATTCATACTTATAAACAACTACATTTTCAATAGTTAGCGAAGCGTTAAATTCACATTCATCCAGGTTTTTGTATTTGAAGTATGAATTTTGACAGTTCAGGAGATCCAAAGAGCAAAACACATGTTATGTACCATTAGTTCTAATAGGAAGCCAATAAAACTAGGAATAGAAATGTAATTGATCACTTATTAATAATAAAAAATTGCGACTGATCTCTTAGTAACTAACAAATTATGTATTCATGGATGAAGTAGATGTATTGTGTCATCCCTTTGATTGGAGTGAAGCATTAGAAAAATGTTCCTCTAGCTTTCTATCCACGTTTTGCAATGGCATTCTACAATCACATCCTAATCTCAAAAAGTTCTCAGTTTTACACCCCCATGAAGATCAAAGTAATAGATATTAAGGGGGAGGGGGTGAAGAGTTGGTTTTTCACAGCAAATGATGCAGATACGCTAATACCAATTATTATGTGTTCATTTGGTATCAGCTGATTGTTTTTTGTTGAAAGTGTGCTAAAGTATACTTTACTTTGAAAAAATGAGGAAAAAAATGAGGTTTTAAAAAACTGTACATAAAAGCTAACCAAATAAGTTATTCCCAAACAGACACTAAAGTGATTACTTATACTAATAGGTGTAAGCATTGTACTTAAGTAATTAACTAAAATCAGTAGTTCAAACATCAGAATGCCTATGCCTAACCAAAAATGAAAAGATTCACAACCAATAACAATATGAATGACAAAGCAAAAGGATAATTGTGAACTAAAAAGCCAGATATTAATAGCCAATGCATGGAAGAAGCCATGCCTGTTGACAATCCGCCTGCCATGCATATTTGCCAATGGGGTTCAAAGACTGGAAAAGCTGCCAGCCAGCCTGCTGAGGACTTCTGTTTGGACCCAACATTACCCCAGCCATAAGTAGGGCGGGTACTGTACTCCCAACGAGCAGTCTTCACTGTTTCCACATAATTTGACCTGTCAATGAAGAGCTAAGTCACATTTATCAAATAAATGAAGAGCAAACTCACACTACATCATTACTAATTTGACAAATTGGGCTACAACCTGGATGAACTGGTTTGGATTTGAGATTAACCTAAGCTAAACCCAAGCTTTTCAACCTCATGATCTACCCTACCCAGCCCAACCTTCTATCCCTACAATTCAGCCAGACCCAGAGCGTATGAAAATTTTGAGCTCTGTCTAGCTTGTAATCCAAGGTTGGGTCAGCCTGATCTTCAGGCTGGGTTGGGTTTATGCTGACTTTTACAAATGGTACTTAGCTTCAACTATGAAAAATAACTTATAGTATTTACATGCTATAAATTATTTATTCCTTAGTCATCATTTAAAAACTGAACAAATATCAAAGTATTACAAATAAGATTAAGATTGATATATTTCAAATACAAAACTAAGAATAAAGAACTTATAAATATAAATATCTTTAAAGAAGAAAATAAAATAGCCGCAAATAATTTTATAGGTAAAACAACATCAAATAACCATGAAATTATCAACAAATGATAGCCAATCAAAAATTAACATCTAATTTGCATTTATTCACAAATAATATAATTTCTATTATTTTTTGGGTTGGGAGGTTGGACTACAAGTTGGGCTATGGGCTGGGCTAACAGGTCTTGGTTACAAGTTGGGTTTGGGTTGTAAGAATTTCAACCCTAGCCTAGCCCAGATTTATCTTGGGTAGGATTTTTTCAACATAGGCCCACCACAGTTTGCAAAGTCTGAACCTTGGTTTGCCCAAATTCTCGGTTGGTCTTGGATTGGTTTGGCTGGGTTGCCCAAAGGTGAACTATTAAGAAAAAGTTAGTAGGGCATTTTCTTTTTGTTCTTTTTTTGTTACCTCAATGAAAAAGTTTCAGATGGTTGAGGTATAGTCCTATATTCCAATACTCAGAGGATCTTTAATAGACTCTCTCAAGCCTTTTTTCTCTTCATTTTTGGAGAGTAAACCCACAAAATCAAACTCTAACAATCTCTCCATTTAATCAATTTTTTATTTTTATTTTTGTTTTGAAGAGAGTAGCTCCGTAAAACAATTCTTGAGAGTAAAATATTCAACACCTGAATTAAAATATTCAGGTGTCCCCTCTCTTTCTACCAACATCTTTTTCTCACCCCATTCTCAAAAAAAAAAAAAAAATCTTTTTCTCACCCAGTACCTTTCTCTCTCTTCATCACAGAACCCAGAACCTAGCCCCATTATTTCCTCTCTCTCTCTCAGATGTCTCTCTCCTCACCCAGCCCAATTCATCAACACAGTTGATCAGTCAAAACAACATAATATTTTGCAAGTCAGGAGGACGAGGACGACTATGTGCGGTGGAGGGCTAGGATGAGAGTGGCAAGGACAAGAGCTGCGGAGGGGTGCAGCCGATGTGATTCTCTCTCTCTCTCTCTCTCTCTCATAAAACATATTATTTTAATAAAATAGAGAAATGATAGAGAGGTTGTTGGAGGGAGCGTTGAAAAAGTGGCTAAGCAAAAGTAGAAAATATGTTCTCTTTTTTTTCTTTTTTCTTTTTTCCTTCTTCCTTTAAATTTGGGTGAAAATTTGAATAGGCTACTGGAGATGCTCTTAATTTTAGTTATCCCAAAGGCCAAGAGCCTTCTACCTTAGTAGCATTGATAGGTTCTCCCATGAAAGAGAACTTGGATCTGAATCAGAGTTATTAAACCTGGCCCGGCCCAACTAGTCAAACCAATAGGTGACCCAGCACATAGACCGGTCCGGTTCATCAATTGGATCGGATGTGCACAAGATCTAGTTAAAACCGACAAAACTCAGCAGGTTTTAAGCAAACCGTGTGATCCGGTTGGGTTTGTGAATTGTGTAAAATTACATTAGTAGATTCACCTTATTGAATTTTTTTACTACTTAATGTATGATAATATGGTAATTTAAATTAGCGAAAACCTAAAGAAAAGAAAAGAAAAAAAAAAAAAAACATTGTTCTCTCACTTCTTTACTGTTTAATGTATGATAATATAGTAATTTAATAACAAATCACTTACTTCTTTACTGTATAATGAATTATAATAAAGTAATCTAATAACAAATCACCAGTTAGCATGTAGGTATGAGTATATCAGTATATGTTATATGGTTTATTGCTTAAACTTTCTTTTCCCTTCTTTTGTTTATGTTTTTTTTGTGCTTTATTTGTTTATTGCTTTAAGTTGAAGTCTTTAACTTTTATTTTTCTTCTATTGTTTACAAAGTTTGAGATTTGCTTCTTTTTTTTTTTTATCCAAAATTTTAAGACAAGTAACAAGATTTTATTTAGCAAAAACTTTGTTGCAATCTTATGACATTCGTTTATTTTTCTTGTGAATTTATAGAATTTCTAATGCTATTACTTGTTATAAGGAATATATATATGGGTTGGGTTACACAACTCAATATTTTTTAATTTGATGCAAATATTGACAAATCCACTGTTAGATTACATTATCTTTGTATATTCTTTATGCTTGCAAAATTTCAAGGTGATCAAAAATTAATATCCATGTCATCAATTAATTGTTAAAATTCAAATTTTGTAGTTTAAAATAATACATAAAATATGAGTTTATGGATCAAATGATAAATAGCATCCGATTGATATGAAAATTGGCATGCATGTTATGAAAATTGGATTTTAAAAATATTAATTCAATAACAAGTTATTAGGTGGTGTAACATTGCTTAGAGTTACACCAGGTGTAACTTGAACTTCTCTCTCTCTCTCTCTCTCTCTCTCTCTCTATATATATATATATAGACAAAGATTTGATTGAAAAAAATGATTGGAATAAGAACTAGAAAAGCCCAGTTCACTTTAAGGCCCAAATAAGGAAGTGCACTATACCATCAGAATTTCAGCAAAATAACCCATATACATCCTATGTGTATCTAACAGATTGCGATACCTGACCAGAAAAAATTGTGTTACCTGCCATCATCACGAATGAATCCTTGATTCCATAATGGGCTGACTTGGAACCCTTCCACCACTCTTTTGTTAAATTCCTGCACAAAATAACACATAAAAGTGTTTAGAACAAACTTGTGTGTTACAACTTACAAGCCATTAATATTCTCATGCAAATATACATTCTCTTGCTTTATCAGCTTGAAATCATGGAAGATATTAAGTACTCAAACAGGAAAATTTCTAAAGTTCAAATATAAAAGGACAAAGTTTGCCCACAGTCAAATATAGAGTACCAGCTATGCATATAAATGCACTCCAACGTATAAAAAGGTCTGCTAAATGACAAATAATTTTTTTTTTTTTTTATAGGTAATGAAAAATTTTATTAAAAAACAAAGCCAACCCAAGTACACTGGAAATGTACTATAAGGGCAAAATAATCAAGAACCAAAATTACAATAATCAAGTAAAACATGAAGGGAAAAACAAGAAAAAGTTGGTAAAACTAAACTCCATTCAAGGAGAGTATGAAAGAAAAAAGACTTAGTCTTGAGAATAGGCCATTCACATCCCTCAAAACTTCTAGCATTCCATTCCCGCCAAATACACCACATCAAGCAATGTAGCACAAGCCTCCAAATAGCTATATTGCGATGTTGACTAAACTTACCCTGCCAAGAAGCTAACAACTCAATAACCCTATGCGGCATAACCCAATGAATTCCAAACAAGCAAAGCATCGGTGACCACAGCTCATATGCTATAAGGCAATGAAGAAGAAGATGATCCACCGATTCCCCACACCTTTTACGCATGTAACACCTATCGAGGACAATAATTCGCCTCTTCTTAAGATTATCTGTAGTTAAAATCTTACCTAATGCTACCCTAGGAGGAACCTTCGATTGCCACACCATTTTTCAAGGGAATGATATGAAAGTGGGAGGGGATAAAATATGATAATATCCTCACACCTCCAAACCTTGACTCTTAGTTGGCTTCCAACAGACTTCGTCAGGACCAACACCCTGCACAAACGTAAAGTAAGTAATGTTCACAATAAACAGTGCCAATGATTCTAATTCTCAATCATGCACTGGATGACAGAACTGAACATCCCAATGGATCCTTCCATCATAGAAACGCATAACCTCCACAACAGGAGACTCCCTTGCTCAACTAATGCAGTAAAATTCTGGGAATACCTCCTTAAGAGTACAATCCCCACACCACACATCCTCCCAAAATTTCACTCTAGTACCATCGCCCACATCATACTATAGGAGTTTTGAAAAATTCAACCAATTGCTTGTAATGAATTTCTACAGGCTTACACCATACACACCTGACACAAATTTTGTGCACCAACCACACCATTCATTCCCATATTTTGCCTCTACAACCCTCCTCCAAAGAGCATCTCTCTCCATGCCATATCTCCACAATCATTTGCCTAACAAGACATAATTAAATTTTCTCAAACACCTAATACCTAACCCCCTATTTTGTACCGGCTTACAAAACAAAATGGGGGGTTAGGAACTTTCTTTGACCAAGGTAGTCAAAGGCGAAAGGAGACCATAAGGCACCAAGGTCCCAAGGTCTAGTATCGCCTAAGGCGAGAGGCGACAAAAAGGCACTAGCCCAAGTAAAGTAAGGCGCCAAATTCTTAATATATTTATTATACATACAAAACTTAAATCATATGTACCTAGTGTATTACAATATTATAATGAAGTGTTTTTCAATGTCTAGCATGAAGAAATTAGGTCTATCATATTATTTCAAAATAGGATTAACATGGTTTAGGCTTTATTAGTTAGTTCTAACAATACGATTTAAAACAAGCTTCAATATAACAGTAAGTCATACAAAACAAATTTGTAAATTAATTTTACTAACAATAGGTTTTATAACATGCCATTTGAAATTAATAATCTAAAAATAGGTTTCACAACAAACTTCTATTTAGAAAAAATAATAATAATAATAAAAAACTTGAGGCTCTCGCCTTAGCACCTTTTTCATGGCTTAAGGTGGTCGCCTTGCTCGCCTAGGCTCTAAAGGCAAGCGCCTCACTAAAGGTGCCTCGCCTTAGAGCCTTTAAGGTGCCTTAGTGGTGCCTCGCCTCACCTAGGTGCCTAGGCGAGCCAGGGGGCTCGCCTTTGACTACACTATCTTTGACAACCCTCAAACATTTAATAACCCAAAATAGCTACTGATGAGAGATTAGAGTGCAATTGATCATAGCCAAGGACTACAATCAAATCTGTGATTGTATTGAATACATTAGATTTGTAGAAAAATGATCAAAAGAAAATCATTTCAACATTTACGCACAAAAATAAAAATCCAAAGTGGCGTATCAACCTGAGGAGGGACCTCCTTGTTTGGAGGCTTCAATTCTTTTTCCGCAATAAAAGTATTCCCCAATATTAGCTCATGCCTACCTATGAATTAAAAATTGTAAGTTAGAGTCAAGCCTCTATAGAATTTGAACAAACCTTTTTCCTTGTGTTAACATGGAAAGACTCAACACTATATTTCATAGATTTGAAGTGTTAGACAACACTGTTCACCAAAAAATTAAAAAGAGCAGATCTCTAACATACTACCTTACCTAGAAGCCAAAAAAAAAAATGCATTCAAATAAACGAAAAATATCCAAACAGTAACACCAAAAAGCCCCCCACTCCAACAAAATGAACTGTTGGAAAAAGGAGGAGCGGGAGAACAGGGGATAATGAAATTAAACAAAAACTACAGCTTGAAGAATAAAAGCGAGTTTACTTTTTATAGCAAGTGTACTGAGTATACAACACCTGCATAGAATGACAAATGCATGCATTCAATTGTCTCAAGGTATATGGATGACACCTGACAAAAGTAAACTAAACTAAATTGGCTAAATATCACAACATACGATAATTCTCTTGAATAATATATTAAAATAAAAAAGTGATATATCGTAAACCACCAAATGTCAACAAATGCAAAGGATCAAGCAACTACGATGCCCCAAAACATCCATGAATACTGATGTCAAGGGACATCCATGTACGTATACACTAAGTTTTCAGTAAATACGAATTGAAACTCGTGCGTTTCATTTCCCAAATCTCAAAGGAAACATGTAAGCCCCTCACCAAATTTTTTGCAATCTCAGTACCTTGCCTATGAATGATAATATAAAATGGGGAGAAAAAAGCACTGTTATGGGTGAATTCCCACTTCACATCCCAATAATTTCATTTTTGGGGGGCAAAATGTGCTTCAATTAATGTTGTGGTGTGTCAAATCAACATGTAATAATGTACTGTAATTGCTAATTTGACAAATAAGAATGATTATTACAACCTAGCATGATTAAGACAGGATAACAAGGATTACACTAACATGATTGATCTGATGCTATGTAAGTCCCTTTTGAAGAAAAGACAATAAGTTGAACAGCTTAAAGCAAAGAAACTTACTTCCCCAAAAGTTATGAGATTCTTCAGAGTATTGGCAAATATACTTGTCATCTGCGCCAAGAATTTGAGCCCCAACTCCAGTATATCTAGGTCCATGCTGTGCTACTTCCAGAGCCGATAATTTCTTAGGGAATGCAGGATTCTCCACGGAATACATGAAGCAGAAACTCTGCCTGAGTTCCGGAATAGAGACCTTGAAGTACCAACCCTCAAAGAACTTCCTAGTGGTTCCATCAAAATGGTACCTAATTCAATAAGTGGGGAACAATTATGCGTACTTATAAAATAAGCCGATTGTTAATTAGCCCGAAAAAGGTACTGTAGTCACCTGCTACTCCTGTCATTGTAGATAAATTATATTTACATAGCCCAAATCACTTAACTAAAGTATTATAGCTCTGTAAAGCAAAACATATCCCATCCTGATCCATTAAATGATTAAATTCACCATTTGCTAATAACTTAAGCTTCTGTGACAATCAATGTGTATGCCTTATCTCCCACGTGTAAAGGACTGTGTTAGATTAAATAATTAAATTTACCATTTCCTAACGCTTAAACTTTTGAGACCATTGATAATTTATCACGTAACGTGAATTATTCATAATACTCGACACAAAAACCGAGATGAATACCACGGGTTACAACCTAGTAATGCTAATGTCATTGATCTTTTTTTCAGTTGCTTCAATTTTATCCACAGCAAAATCAATTCAAGGGCAAAAATCTTAATAACAAAAATTCAAATCCAAACAATTCCAAACTCAAATCCCTAGAGGTTAAAAAACTCAAAAGTAATAGTTAAATTAAATTGAATTGGAACGAAATTACGATGATGAATTATGAATTACCCGCTGTGAGGGGTTCGAAGCTCTCGATTTGGAGGGGTAGGCACGTAGAGGGGACTAACAGAGGCCGAGCTTTGCTTCTCTGCTTCAATGGTGGAGGACGCGTTAGATTCACCTTGTGTAGTCGAAGTGGAAGCGAACACGATTGGACTCGTTCGAAAACCTAGCTTCGAAGAAGGTTGAGGGAGCTTGAGCTTGAGTTTGAGTTTGAGTGTGGAATTGAAGTTCGTGGATGGAAACCCTAAGTTGGGAGAGAAATGGCGAGGTTGATGACAGAGAGAGAAGAGCTTTGTTTCCATTGCGAATTCGTTTTGGAATTTTTTATCAGAGAGAGAGATTATAGAAGTGAAATGAAAATGGATATGTGTGTGGAATTTGGGAGTGTGAGATTGTATGCAGAACACATTTGTAGTGATTCGTGTTGGGAGAGTGGAATTGCGTAGTGTTGGTGTTACAGTTACAGAATGTCGTGTGTTTTGAAAATCTTTAAAACGAAAGGTCCATATGAGAGGTGGTGGCGGGCAAACTAGTATTAATTAACAGATAAATATGGTGTCACAATAGTTATTAAACTCGAATATTAATGAGGGTTGGTGGTGGTTCAACTAGTAGATCACGAGTTGACTATCAAAAAAAATAGTAGATCACGAGTTGAAGTGGGAGTTAAATAAAAAATCAAAAAATAAATATGTAAATTGAAAAAAAAAAAAAAAAAAACTATGCTTAAATTACTAATTAAAATTAAGTCTAAAATTTACATCAGGAGTTCATATTTATGGATAGTCTTTTCACTTATTTTATGTACTTTTTGTGAGTCTCACATAATTCTTTGTCTCAACTTTATTTCAAATAGTTTAAGTTTCAATTATTTGAAATAAGCCATTTTTTTTTCTCTCATATATGCAAATAATTAATAAACTATCCGAAATAAGTAATTCTCAAACGGGCACTATAAAATAAAATTATTGTACCTTTCATGATTAACTTCCTAACTCTCTCAAAAAAAATAAAAAATTCCTAACTCTCTACGCATGAAGACTTATCCTATGCAATTGTGCATTACCACCCAAATCCAAGTTTTCAACAATAACCCCAGTAGGGAAAAAAAAATGTAGATCAGTCCATGATGCGATGGATGACAACCCAACACTATTAATAGACTCAAACACAACTACTCTATTATTGCATTGTCACAAAACATCAAAGCATATGCTTTAGTTGTGGTTCCTCCATAGTCCATGCCCTCTTCGTCTCTCGCTTTTCGCTGCAGTCCTCTCTTCATCCCTATTGCCGAATCAATATTGTTAGACTGGAACACATTTCCAACCTTAACTCACGAGTGAAAAAAAAAAAAAAAAAAAAGGACAGAATGTGAGAGATCAAAAACTAAAGCAAGATAGAACATGACAAACGTGAAGACTTGTCTAAAGCAAGATTAAATTATTTGAATCAATAAACCTGAAACCCTAAAGAGACCTGATAGTTGAGGTCCCAACACAATCTGCAAGGCAAAAATTTTAACCAAGAAATTCATCTACACAAAAGAATAAAAATAAGTAAATAACAACATAATGCATTAGCGGTGAACCTAAAATCAAGCATATGACTTTCAAAACAACATTAATGATTAAACACACACACACACACACAAAATCACATTGAACCTCTTGGATTTAAGACTTCCAACCTATAGAGATAGAATTATGAACAATGAAGGATTTGATATTGTTAATTTAGATAAGTATAAGAAGTTAAAAGTAGTTTAAATTGTAATCAAACGTGTATATCTATATTACTATTTGTTAACGGTCATTTTCGCGACAAATTTTATGGTTCAACGGAATGACTAAGCCCAATTGCTTAGCGGGTTCGACTAATGTATTTTTGTCAATGTATCCTGCTCTGTTGCATGGCCCAAGCCCATGCGAATGGTTAGGGAATTGAGTAGGAATGTTTTTGGTGGGTGTGGGTTAGTTCCCATTGGACCTTTTACATAGGCTCAGCCTGTATGTGCCGCGAAGTGGGCTAGGGATGCTGGGGGCATCTAGGGCCCATGAAGGAGGTCCAATGTCAGAAATTTCCACCCCAGATTTGACTCCATGCTCTGTGTGACTGTGCCCCTAATTTTCAGCCCAGCTCCATTTTCCCACACCAAGGCAGCTGACTCTAAGAAAAAGGCTAAGCAGCCTAGCCCACTCAGCCACCCAAATGTAGTCTTCCAAGGCCTACAAAGACCAGAGACAGCAGATATAAAGAGGAAACAACTTTGTTTCCAATATAATGCAAAAAGCAACCAAACTTTTCAATAAGCATAAAACATAATACACCATGTCATAGAAATAGCATCTAAAAGGTCCAAGGCCTTCCTCCTACCTAAAAACTGGTCATAAGCATCCCCTAGAGTTTGATATAAATATGCATCACCAGCCCACAAGAGGGACAACGTTTTTTCCTAAAAAAAAAAACCAAAACTTTGACACAAAAGCCCAAGTCAGCTACTTAGTGTATGGACGATTTGAAGGCCTGGGGTTGAAAATATATGATACAAGGGAACTCTCCCTCTCTTGCTTGGGACCCCCTTCAATTTCTTCCTCTGTGTGACTGCGGGCTGAAATTTCTGACTTATAAATATATAGTTTCTACACTTTCTTGTGTTTTCATTTTTGTGTTGGTTTCTCTTTCCATAAAGCACCATTAGCCTTTGTGTACCTCACATTGCGAATTTTGGGCTTAGCTCTCCAAATAACTAGCGAATTTAACGAACCCAAAGGGAGTTTTGGGCTCATTTCTGCAACCTCGGCCTTTGTCACAAAAACGTCCCTGACATTTTGGCGACTTCACTAGGGAGTCAAGCAGTAAAGGAAGGAGAAACCATGCCTCCCAAGTCAAAAAACCAACGTACATCCCACACCGTTGCTCCATCTCAAGGGGCAGCCGCTGATGCTTCCTCTTTGAGGGAAGTACATCTTGAGGAGGAGGTTGAACAAGCCCCTCAGCAAATGAAGGAACTATTTGAAATGATGCAAGGCATGCAACGGAACCAGGATAACCTTGCTCAGGCTATCCAGCGCATTGAAAAATCCAACAAGGCTCGCGATAAGGAAAATCCACGGCAAGAGGAGCTCACGCTTGAAAAATGTCAAAATGAGAAGGTGGTGAACAATAGCGAGAAGACGAGGTAAGACAAAGCCAGCGATGCTCTTGATGCTAATAATAATTCTCAATATGTCACGCTTGCCGACGTAGCAAGGCTCATAGAGAGGGAACAAGCGAAAATCTCCAAAGTGCTAAGGCAATTCGTCCGCCAACCTCCTTACCCGTCTGAGCTGTTACACAAACCATATCCCAGAAATTATGAAGTTCCCACATTTTCACTCTATGATGGACGATGAGGAAACGCTCTTGAGCATGTAAGCAAGTTCATAGATACTATGGGCCAATACGCTAGTGATTCGGAGTTATGCCTTCGCGAGTTTTCCAAGTCGCTTTCTGACAAGGCTTATTCATGTTACATCACGATCCCAACCGGATCGATCGAGTCGTGGGAGGACATGGTGGAATGCTTCTGCGGGAAGTATTACCAAGAGCAAAAGGAGTTTACGTTGATTGGTTTACACAACACTAGGCAAAGGACTGATGAAGATTTACTCAATTACATACGGCGATTTCGAGATAAAGCCCTCGAATGCCATGTGAAGTACGAGGAGCATGAATTGGTTGAAATTTGCATTGATAATATGTTTTCTGAGTACAAAATTCACCTTGAGAATTTGGAGATCTAGCAATTTGCTCCGCTACTCCAAAAGGCCCGCAAAACCGCAGCATCTTGGAAGATGAACGAGAGAACTTGGAAAACGAGTGAGCGGTCAAAGACTGATAAAAGGAATGCTCCTCAAGTGCTCTTGGTGGCTGCTAATGAGCCCACTAGCAAGAAGCGCGAGAAAGGCAAGGCAGTTGAAGAATATCCGCCCATATCTTGCACGTCAGAAGAAATGAGTGTCATCCTTGATCGGTGGATCGCAGATGGAGTGGTAAAACTGTACAAGATTGATAGAGAGCCGACCGAGGAAGACAAGAAACATTCATGTTTCTGTCGCTACCACAGATATGTTCATCACCCAACTTTGGAATGTCACTACATATAAAGGATGTTTCATAAGAAATTGGCAAACAGCACTCTCGAAGTAGGCCATGGCACTCAAGGTATACAAAGAAATCCTTTGCCTCAGCATGACATGGGAAAAGGGATAGTCGTTGTGGTCATACATGCTAGCAACGAAGAAGAAGATCCCATGATATCTGCCACACTTACTCCAGCCGCTATTAAAACATTACAAAGAAGTCCCGCTTTTCATTTGCTGTTCAACCAATTGGGATTAACCCCTGATGCTAGAACGACAGCAACGGAAGCTATAGTCGGCATTGCATCTTCATCCGGATCCCATTGTTTTACAACAGAAGCTCACGCAAGTTGAGCCTTTCTAGAGATGACCAACGCAGTCACCTTTACCGATGAAGACATGGAAGTCCAATACCCCGATCACAAGAGGCCATTATATGTCCCAGCAATGATAAATGAAGTTCATGTGAGGAGAGCCCCTGTGGACACTAGCTCATCCCTTAATATTCTTCCATTAAGTACTCTTGTCGTAGCAGGCATTTCCCTAAAAAAAAATACAAGGATTGCCAATGGAAATTACCGAATTCGGGGGAGGATGCGAGCATACCATTGGACATATTCAGTTAGTACTAAAGGTCGGACCACTCGTAGGGCTCACCAGGTTCCATGTTCTCGATTCTTTTGTGTCATACCATGTGTTATTAGGAAGGCCATGGCTGCACAAGCACAAGCTCATATCGTCTACTTACCATCAATGCGTAAAGGGACGCTTAAATGAAAAACCAATTCGCATCCCAGCCAATCCTACTCCTTTCGACCAATCAGAGGCTCACTATCTAGAAGCGGCCTTTAATGATCAATTGACCATAAATGGAGGGGACGCAATTGTGAAGCCTGTGGGCACCCTTTTGCCTAGTTAGGAGGATGCAAAAGGGTGGCTTGAAGTGGACTTGCGAGATCTCCTTGAAAGGAAGAAGAAACGCAAAGAGCGAAAAGAGACGATCCATGATGCTCCAAGATGTGAGAAGTTTCAACTGCCTGATGGGTGCACCATTTATCGCTTGTAAAGGCACGCGGGGCCTGCATGCGTCAAGCAAGAGGGCCTCGAACTGACAGAGGGGGGTTGTCTTACCCCCTGCTGCCTGTTAGAAGAAGCATTTGATCCGATTAAAAAAGAAGCGGTATCGCAAGAAGTGTCGACCCCGCCTAAGTTGTCACCAAACAATGAGGAACTTGAAATAATCAATTTGAGCGATGATCATAATATGGAGCTGCCTATCTCTATCAATCCCTTGCTTACACTACTAGAGAAAAAGGAATTAGTGTCTTTGCTTAAAGAATATCGTGATGTGTTTGCATGGCAATACGAAGAAATGCCGGGTCTAGATCCCGAATGGTGGCTCATGCTCTTAGTATTGAACCGAGGGCTAAACCAGTGGTGCAGCCAAGGAGGAT
The DNA here is from genome assembly GCA_032727855.1 of Quercus ilex subsp. ballota. Lineage (NCBI taxonomy): Eukaryota > Viridiplantae > Streptophyta > Magnoliopsida > Fagales > Fagaceae > Quercus > Quercus ilex. Next base: position 31,831,363 of record CM064919.1, read on the forward strand.
TTTCCATCTCAGTGTCAAAGCTCAAATTGTTCAAGAGGTTAAGAAGTTGTTAGTAGCGGGATTTATCAAGCCCATTGTCACCCACAGTGGCTCTCAAACATAATTCCCGTGAAGAAAAAGAATGGAAAGATAAGATGTTGTGTCGACTTTCGAGACCTGAACAAGGTCTATCCAAAAGATGAGTTTCCTCTCCCTAATATGGACCTGCTTATTGACTCAGCCGCGGGTCATGAGATGTTCTCCTTTATGGATGGTTTTAGCGGATACAATCAAATCAAAATGGCACCGAGAGACGCAGCAAAGACCGCATTTCGTACTCCTATCGAAAATTTCTACTACACTGTGATGCCATTTGGGCTTAAGAATGTGAGTGCCACGTATCAAAGAGCTATGACCACTATCTTTCACGACATGATGCATTGGGAACTCGAGGACTACATCAACGATATAGTCGTAAAGTCTAAAACTAGAGAGAGTCATACGAGAACCCTCAGGAAAGTCTTTGAGAGGTGTCGTCGTTACAAACTGCGCATGAATCCTTTGAAGTGCGTATTTGGGGTGACAGCTAGAAAATTTCTAGGATTCCTTGTTCATCAAAAGGGAATCGATGTGGACCCTTTGAAAGTGAAAGCCATAGTCACAATGAAACCCCCAACACCAATCAAAGAGTTGAAGTCCTTCATAGGAAAGCTCTCTTACATTCAAATATTCATACCAGGTTTAGCAGCAGCGATAGCCCCATTCACCTCATTATTGAAGAAAGGCATAAAGTTTCAATGGTGCAATAAACAGCAGTTAGCTTTTCGTAACTTGCAAGAGATGATGACTGGCCTACCTACTGTTAGGTCACTAACACCAAGCATACCACTGCGGCTGTATCTTGCCTCAAATGACAAAGCTGTTGGGGCTCTAATCGCACAAGAAGGTGAAGATGGTACTGAGCAGCCCATATACTACGTGAATAGAGCCCTTAGAGACGCAGAAACGCATTACCCAAGAGCTGAACGCACTTGTCTATCCTTGATATATGCGGCACAAAAACTGCGACATTATCCCTTAGCCCACACGGTGCACTTAATGACAAAGTCCAATCCGATAAGGACGCTCTTGCAAAGGCTCATTCTCTCAGGTAGGCTGGCATAGTGGTTGCTCCATCTCTTCAAATATGATATAGTGTCTGTCATGCCAATTTCAGTTAAGGGTCAGGCAATAGCGGAGCTTCTAGCCCAATTCCCCGAAGAAAACATCTCACAAATCACGGATGAAGTGCTTAGAGAAGTTGCAGAGGTGGCATGCCTAGAGGAGAATAAATGTCTGTGGGAGATGACATTTGATGGATCTTCCATTTCCACCAGCGGGGAAGCTGGTATTGTCCTAGCTAATGGGGAAAACGAAGTCATATCCATGTCTTTCAAGTTAGACTTTCTTTGCTCTAATAATGCGATAGTACGAGAAATGAGAATCAAGAGGCTCAAGGTGTGGGGAGACTCGAATCGTGTGGTAAGTCAAGCGAGGGGTGATTTCTCTCTAAAAGAGCCCTCGCTGGCCCCTTATCGAGCAATGGCTCAGAGATTGGAAGATCACTTTGACGAGCTGACCATAGAACACACGCAAAGATCGGACAACCGCCATGCCGATGCCTTAGCCATGCTTGGGTCCAAAATCATGTTCGAAGGGGAAAGCACCAAAGTTACCATCCTCAAAAGAAGCATCCCCGTCATACTACTTTAGCAAAAGGAGTTTAAAAATAGGACCACAGGAGCTAAAGATTGGCAAGCACCTTTGAGAGATGCCTTATTGGAACAGGAAATAGAAATTTATGCCAAACAACTCCGAGACCATACGCTTGTTGCTGGCGAGCTTTATCAGAGGCTACCTAGAGGAGTGTTAGCAAGGTGTGTAAATTTAGAAGAAGTAGTGAAGAGGTTGAGCGAAGTCCATGAGAGGACCTGCTGCGCCGAGAATGAAATCCCCCTCTATCAACGCCTCCAACGCTTGGGTTATTTTTGGTCTAATATGAAGACCCAAGCAAGCAAAGTGCAAAGCCATTGCCCAACATGCCAACATGTGTTCGATAGGGTAGAATCTTATGCTATCTTCCAGACGACTGATTGGAAACACCATTTCTGGAATTCATCTTAAAAGGAGTCCTACCTACTGATAGGAATGAGGCTTATTACCTCAAGAAGCTAGCCAGGTGCTATTTTGCTGAAGGAGGAATTTTGTTTCGTAAAGGATACAACGGTGAGCCGCTAAGATTGTTTGGGCCTTGCAGAATTGCAATCCGTAATGAGAGAAGTACACGATAGAGAGTGTGGAGAGTATCAAGGAGGAAAGAAACTTCACGAACGACTGTTATCTGCAGGGTATTATTAGCCTTCGATGAAGAAGGACACCACTGAGTTTGTTAAATGCTGCCACACCTATCAAGCGCATGCGAACCTCATCCATACCCATCCCATGAGCTTGCAAGACATGAGCACACCATGGCCTTTCCACACCTGGGGGCTTGATCTTATCGGCCCCATCCATCCACCATCGAATGGCTACATTTGGATCCTTGTCGCCACCAAATATTTTACGAAGTGGGTGGAAGCTATTCCGCTCAAGAGAGCGACAAGGCTAGCTGTGGCCAATTTTATCAAAGAACACATCCTTTGCCTTTTTGGGATTCCATACAAGATTGTGAGCGACAATGGTACTCCATTCATAAACAAAGATGTTCGAGCAATCACTGAGTATTACAAAATCAAGCATCGAAGTTCGACCCCTTACTACCCTCAAAGGAATGGACAAGCAGAGGCGACCAATAGGGTTTTATTGGGAATTCTTAGTAAGATGGTGTTTGACTATGCTGGAGGTTGGAATACACATCTTCTCGACACACTTTGGGCCTATAGAAGCTTTACTAAAACGGCCACTGGCTTTTTGCCATTTTCTTTTGTATACGGCACCGAAACCATCTCACCGGTGGAGTTGATGGTGCCAACAGCTCACACATTGCAGGGGCAAGAGTTTGAAACAAATGCGAATATGTGTGCTGAGGCGCGGATGGTGGACTTGGAAACAATGGATGAAACACGTGACATCGCACGTAAGAGGGTACGGCGATACCTACAGCAAATGAGTAGCATGTACGAGCAGAATGTGCATGAACGGATCTTCGTGGAAGGCCAACTCATTCTTAGGGTAGTAGATTATGTGAGAAGAAAAGTAGCGGCCCCTTCCAAATTTGCACCAAATTGGGAAGGCCCATATGTTGTGAAGGAGGCTCATGGAAGCGGGTATTATCGCCTTTATAGCATGAACGAGTCTACCACAACGGATCCCATTAATGGCAAGTGGCTCAAGCTTTATCATGCTTAGTGAAGTTAAGAAGTGCTGGTCTGATTTGGAAACATAGGTATCATGCGTCGCTTTTTTTTTTTTTTTTTTTTCCTCTAAGGTGAAAAACACCAGGTCACTTTTGAGGTTAAGCATCATCCGCCATGTGATTTGCATTTTAGTTTTTTTTTACCTTGCATTTTTCTTGTGGGAAACATGATGTATGAGTGTAACGAATCAATGAGAATGCCCACTTTTCTTTTCTTTTTTTAAAATGGCATCATCACATTCTCGTTTCGCTTTTCCCTTTTCTGGTGTGTGTATATATATATATATATATACACATGTGAGCACTCATGCCTCAAAAGAACATAAATCACTTTGTTCAAGCAACAAACCTTACGAATTCATAAGGGAACTCATAAAAACACGATCAAGGCAAAACCCCTACATGCGAGACTACTATGCTCTCAAGAAGGTAAGGGAAGCTAGGTAGGCACCACTTCAATGACAAACCTTACAAAACGGTAAGGAAGTCAATGAAGTAATGACATGGCTAAATCCTCATTCGCAAGAGGAAGCCTAACATCCGCTCAAAGGTACACCTTACAAAATAGTAAGGGGACCAACAAAAAAAAAAGTGGGAAGGGCGGTGACGCATGTTCATAATTGAAACCTGGTAAAACAGCGAGTGGGCTTATGAATCAAAAGCTAGCGTCAAGCGCTATAAATTAACACATATTAAGCAATGGCTGATTGCTATTGCAACAGAGATACTGAGTGCGAAGATACAACTGGTGCCATAGCCCGCCATAGGTAAGGATGGTAGGTGTACTATTTGACTACATAGGAAAACAAAACCATCCCCCTAAACAATGGCAGGTTGGCATGATTTGCAACACACATAAATACAATCCAAAAAACGCCAGCATGGTGGCCTTGCATACTATACAGGGGAGGCGACCACTAAATGGCAAGCCAAAAAAAAAAATATATATATATATATATATATATATATATAATCTGCGAATCTGTGCAGAGAATGAGGTACGAGAAGGCCCAAATCACCCTTTAAGGGCCACAATAGTCAAGCACCATGCTCATTAACACTTCCATGGAGAATGGAATAATGGTAAGCTGACTACCTGACTAATTGCGACTTGTTTCTAAGTAGTAATACATAGCCTGCAAACATACATGATCTCAAAGGAAGTTACGAAACTACTTTAATTTGAGTATTAGAAAATAGATGCATACACACCCACAAAGCATGAACAGCCTTTTTTGAAGTTAAACGCGACACGTTTGATAATTGTTGACATCCCATTTTGCAACCCGTATTTAACCTCACATGGAGGGTAAAAATGTAATTTTGCCTTGAAAATATGCATCTTGATTCTAGGCATTAGATCCTTAATCTCATTTCACTAAAATGATCTTGATGTTGTAACGATCAAATTGACTGGTCATAAGCCCTAATCGGACCACCAGATTGAAAGTTATCATCAAATCAAGTTTTAATAGCTGATATGCACTATCACAAATTTAGTCCGACTATATGTGATTATGAACAATTGATTTCAATTGGTTATAAGTGTAATCAATTTGAGATTAATGATGTGTCATAATTTGATTGGTTGGGACTATATTTTATGGTGAGGTTGCATATACCTAATTAATTAGATAGTTAAACATTAATTATTCAATGAGTAATTTATGCAATTATCTTTTAATTAGAGTAAATTTGAAGCCAATTAAGTATGAAATGGGAGTGATTGGAGCCATTTAATGTTAATTGGGAACTAATTTGGGACCTATTAATGTTAATTGTGCTTAAACCATTTTCTAACAAATGACATCTGCTCACCATTTCATCGATATCTCTCAGAATATTTTGAATCTGTTAATGAGATTAATTTTTCCAGAAACTAGACATCCGGGGCTTCAATTTGAGCACAAGAATGAGATAATTCCGATCAGAATTGAGTCAGATATGATTTTTCGAAATTGGCTTTACAAGCTGTTATAGCAGCTACGGGAAAACCGAATTTTGGCTTGCTCCCCACTCCCACCAATCTCTCCATTTAATGCACTAGATTTTCCCTAAGGCTAAAATGAGGTCTAAATTCATAATCCTTGTCAACCCTCATTAAATGGTCTTCCATTCATATTTCCTCCACCACTACTATATAAACCCTCCATTTCCTTCATTCAAGGAGGAGCAAAAATTCCCTCTCTTCTGCTCTCTTGAGTTCTAGTGAAGTTGAGTAGTCTTGTCATATCTTGGTCTTCTTGAGACTCAAGGTATTGAGTGAGACTCACTCTCGCTCTCCTAGTTCTTCTTTTCCTCCACCCTTAGGATCTCCCTCAAAAGTCTCCTCCTCCCCCATATAGATCTTGCATGAAGGTATAATCTCTTTCCCTAATTGTTTTTTGTGTTACCATGATAAGGGTTTAAAATTAAAGTATGATAGTAATCATTTAAATTCCCTTGAATATGTTTGAATGTTCTTAATTGTTCTTATATTTTCTTCAGATATTCTTGGTTGTTCATCACATGTTCATGCATATTACTAGTTTTAATCTTAAATCTACATCAAAAATATGAAAAACATGTTTGTTTAATAATTCTTTCAAATTCTTGAATCTAAGTTATCACCATCCACACACATTCACTAGAATTTATTTTTCAATCCAAATGTAATGCTCAATAAATTGAATTAGGGTTTATCACATGCACACACTTCAAATTCAACATGCAAATTAATTGATAACATATTGGATGATGTGATATGAATGTTGGCCACCATAGTCTAGAAGACCGGTTTCACCGAACAAGGTGGGTGCCTAACACCTTCCCACCTTGTAACATAGCCTCCGAACTTAGATCAGGGGTTAGTAGATCAAATGCTTATCCTTGTAATTTTCAATTTCTAGATTGTAACTAGGAAATAAAGCCATGTACTTTATCTTAGATTGTATCTAGGACCAAAGCCATGTAATTTCCTATGTTCAATGTAAATTCAATTTCAAATTAATAAAATGATGAATTTTTCAATTATGGTTTTCTTATTTATTCCAACAATTAAATAAGTGGTGACTCCATTGTAAAACCCTTAATCTAAAAGGGAAAATATAACTAGTCGAACCTCCATTTTGAGAGGCAATAACACGACTCCACCCATTCACGTGGGTTTGGCCCAACATTCCTATAAAAACGGGCCGGGGGCGCAGTCTCTCACAATAATATATTTTGAACATAATATGTTTAGATACAAAATGGGAGTCGCATTAACCATGACAGGATAATCCAAGCGACATACCAAATACAGAGCCAAAGGGGGTTGTTTAGCACATGTACGCAACCTAAAAAAGGGGGGGGGGGGGTCTAAGTACTTTCCCTACAAGATACATCTGTCATAAAAAAAGAAAAAAGAAAAAAAGGGGGAGGCATGTGATAAGGAGACGGCGGGAATTCAAAATAGGCCGTGAATGGTGGTGTTATCCAAAATAACGGCATTTGGAGGATTTCTTTGCAACTGAGCCATCTATGACTTCAGTATCGCGAGCTCTGTTTCTAATTCAGAAATCCGATGCACAATAGATGCCAATCGAATCTTCACGTCTCTCCGAAACCACGATGTAGCAACATCTCGAAGATGGTGAAGAACAAAGGAAACATCCAAACCAGCCTTATGTAGGTCTCTCACAGCATCTCTCCACTCAAACAATCGTTCTTCAGTTAAGGCATTCACTTGAGTTTCTTGCATATCCATAAGCACCGCTGCCAGGATCCTCAATAAAGGATTCCCGACAACTGAACCGACTGTTAACTGCCCGATGAAATCATTGTGCCTGGTTCGTAGATGTTCCAACAATGGAACACTCTCTGAAGGGATTGAAAACCGATGGATACGTGTGCTTGGGCCTACGAAGTTGTAGAAATGGGAAGCCTCATGCTCATTATTTCTGTCTTGTTCGAATCTGCCCAAGAAAGCTTCAATGTGCTCCATTTTAGAAATGAGAGTTAGGGAATCAAGACATGTGGACATGGGTTCAACCTGAGAATCTGATACGATGGTGGTGTCAACGGGTGCCTCAACACCCATACCAAGGGTAACTTGAACCTGTAGGTAAGTGGCAAGGCCAATTGAAATGTATGTATGAACTAAGAAGAAAAGTGAAAGACATATATGCATATACATATACATACATACATATGTGTGTGTGTGTGTGTGTGTGTGTGTGTGTGTGGGTATTAAAATACTCACTGAGGCTTTTGCGATCACAAGCTTCATGTTGGTCGCCTCCCGACAGCGTCGACTCCCTTGCTTGCATCCAAAGTCCCCTACACACCAAAAGTCACATAGTATGAGCAGAGGAATGAAGTTGTTATTACTATTATTATTATTTAAAAAATAAAAAATAAAAAAATAAAAGAAGAAGAAAAAGAAGAAGGGAAGGGGCGGAAAGGAAGTTTTGTTGTGAGGCTCACTGTGGTTCCAACTGAACTTTCACTTGTCCAGTCATAGCTTTCACTTGTCATCTCATCGCCGATGCCCACTGAAGACCTTTGTCCTATAGTGATAAAGGGAGAGGCAGCAGCAATAGGTACTGCAACATTTTCACAATCGTCTGACAGGTCATCTTCAAATGATTCTGGAATTTCCACTTTTCCTTCAGAGACCACGGGAGAGGATGGAACCTAAAAAACAAAGAAGGGGGAGCAATGTTAGTCTAGTGGAGTGATAGATAAATATATATATACATACATACGTACGTATATATATATATATATATGAATGATAAAATAGCCACACAAAAAAAAAAATATATATATATATATATATATATATATGCATAAATAAATGAGACAATGAGGAAAAGAGAAGGAAATAGACGTACCTGGTTGTCAGAAACCTCAGGCCCAGGCAAAGGACGCATTGTGACAGCACAATTTAAAGATGCGAGAGCATCATCCTTCATGGCACGAAGCGCTAACACTGAGCAAGGTAAAACCCTCGAGCCCGCAACTATTAAGGAGCAGACTTTTTTAGGTAAGGGAGGATGAAGGGCAAAGGCGTCGACAGAAGTTTCTGGTCTTTCCCTCTTAGCTGGGGGCTTAGCATTCAAGGCCTCACCATGCGCCAAAGGAGGAGAGACGCGAGCTTTAGCCATGGGTTCATATTTTTTCCAAGGTTCAGAAACTTCGCCTGCATACGCCACCCAAGCCACTACCTCATCATGCCAAGCCACAAAACCTATTTTCTCCTTTGCAAAATATGTGACCAATCCATGACTAAATTTCATGTGGCACAACCTGTTAATTGGTGTCGAAGGAAGGGGAGGAAAAGTGCATTCATCCTTACCGGCCGCTGCGTAATCATTGAACCTAACGGCTATCTCATTCCAATATCAACAAGCCCTCCGAGTAAGAACCCCAACTCTCAGATTTTCTGGAAGCAATGCCAGCAGAGGTGCCTTATTCAAACAAGAACGCCTGGTTCGCAGAATGAATGGAGTCACAGAATGCTCATGGTCAAGCACCGCTGGGTTCTCACTCGGCACACCCTGATCATACCCAAACTGACGCCTAACTCTGTGTGGGTTGTACCGTGCCCAAGAACCTAAGGGGCCACAAGGAAATAACCAAAGCAGAGTACGAGCTACAAAGAACTATATGCACTCACATCAGATTCAACATCTTCATCCAACAACGCAAATGAAAAACCATCAGCAATGCTAACATATGGACGCCAGACAAAGTCAGCTTCCCTATCCATTAACTCAACCCAAGGTAGTGAGGGAGACTTAACTCCTATCCACTTAAGAAGTATGGGAGGAGATTCACGGAATTTTTGTAAAAAATCAAGCTAGTTGTTCTTAGGACTTGGTGGATAGCGCTTGCGAACAACTGTAATGGAACGAGCATGTGTTACGAGAGGAAGAGTACGTTCCCACGCCTAAACCTGCAGTAATGCCAAGTTCAAATGAGTCACCGTGGCATAATACGGTGATCCCTCCATTTTGAAAATGTGAAGAGCATCCAAATGATTATACAAGTTACTTAAGCACATAACACCCACAGCGAGAGATTCGCCACAAGCCAGCAATACAGCAAGAGGAAACAAATATGCTTTTACATGATCAAAGGGGGACTCAATTAACACATAACAACTTAGCCAATAAATCACAAAAGCAGCACGGCGAACAAGGGTTCCCTCAAAGTTTTCAAAATACCGAACCCATGCAGCAAATCGAGAATGCGTATTACATGGTGGAGCATCATGGCCACCATAACCTGTGTATAATTATTCAATGATACCCTCACTCCCTTCAACTGACATAATCGGCCATGGCCGCCTGCAATCCACCAGCGACAACAATAAAACTTTCTCTACGTCCTCTAAAGTTACAGTGGCCTCGCCCCAAGCAAAAAAGAATGTATGGGTTGCCGAATTCCACCTACGGACCATATGTCGCAAGCCGGCAATGTCTTTTTTAATATTCAGACCCCGAGACACCAATACACTACCATAAATTCGAGACTGCTTCAATAAATTCACAAACTCACTATCTTGCAACTCACTATCAATCCAACGGTCCCAATCAACAGAGTGGCCACATTCCATTCTAAAAATGATAGGAACGGGAAGTACCTCTTGGTGAGGAAGTCGGAGCTTCCTCATGCTATCCGAAGGTGGAAGATTAAACTCATCAGAATCCACAATGTCAGACCCAACCTCCATTTTTTCCTCAGTCGAAGTTACGGGATCGAGCGATAAAGGAAAGGGAAAATGTGAAGTTGTCATGACCCGTGGATCACAGAGCAGTCTCAGCGGTGAGTCGTCAACCACCGACCCACCAGACAACGGCGAAGAATCACCATTATCCTTAGTTTGTAACCACTTTGAACTCTTGCTGCCACCCTTGGAACGCGACCGTTTTGAACCCATTTGGCTCTGAGCATATGGTAGGATGATGAGGCAAGACTAAAAAAAAAAAATGGGACCTTGGGAAGAGTTGGTCTCTTCACTCTCTCCCTCTACTCTTTCTTTTTTGGCTTTTCTTCTTACCTCACTGGTCAGCCATGGTGATAACAAATGGAGTGGCAAAGTGGAGACTAGAGACCCATTCGGCGAAAAAGAAAAAAAAAACCTGAGAAGTTTATGTCTCTGTTTCTAAGGGACCTGATATTAGTGGGTATAAACAAGTGGTGAGGAAGCAACTCTTTTATGTGGGCCTGAGGTTGACACACCTTTTACCCAAGGAAAAGGTGTGGACCAAAAAAAAAAAAAAAAAAGAGCAAAAGAAAATAAGTACGTGACTAACCAAAGGAAGACGTGAAAGAAAGGGGAAAGTCAGACAACTATACACACACACACACACACACATATATATATATGTGTGTGTGTGTGTAAGACAAAAGTCATAATTAAGCCAACTTTGACACACCTGTTACTTGAAAAAAAGAAGAAAAATGAAGACTAGAAACAAAGGAAAAAGGCATGAAAAGAAAGGGGGGAGTCAGACAAGTAAATATATATATATATATATATATATATTTATACATATATGTGTATAAGACGAAAGTCATAAAAAGCCAACTTTGACACGCCTATTACTTGAAGTGAAGAAGAAAAATTAAGAACAAAGAACAAAGGAAAAGGCGTGAAATAAAGGGGAAGGAGAGTAGGGCAAATATATGTATAAGATAATAACAATGATGGCAGCAACAACATGAGACAAGGAAAGGGGATTTTAGAAAAAGAAAAGAAGCGCATACAATATACTATTTTGTGCAAAGTGTGAAGATTTAATGGATCATGCTAACATCAGGTGCGGGCCTATACTATGCTTCATCAAGTGTTCACAGCTTGCGAAAATTCCGTGAAGCTCACACGCATGCCACAAGCGCCACTCATGTGGGGGGGGCTAATGTTAACGGCCATTTCCGCGACAAATTTTATGGTTCGACGGAATGACTAAGCCCAATTGCTTAGCGGGTCCGGCTAATGTATTTTTGTCAATGTATTCTACTCTGTTGCATGGCCCAAGCCCATGCGAATGGTTGGGGAATTGAGTATGAATGTTTTTGGTGGGTGTGGGTTAGTTCCCATTAGACCTTTTACATAGGCCCAGCCTGTATGTGGCGAAGTGGGCTAGGGATGCTGGGGGCATCTAGGGCCCATGAAGGAGGTCCAATGTCAGAAATTTCCACCCCAGATTTGACTCCATACTCTGTGTGACTGTGCCCCTAATTTTCATCCCAGCTCCATTTTCTCACACCAAGGCAGCTGACTCTAAGAAAAAGGCTGAGCAGCCTAGCCCATTCAGCCACCCAAATGTAGTCTTCCAAGGCTTACAAAGACCAGAGACAGCAGCTATAAAGAGGAAACAACTTTATTTCCAAAATCATGCAAAAAGCAACCAAACCTTTACCTAAGCATAAAACATAATACATCAAGTCATAGAAATAGCATCTGAAAGGTCCAAGGCCTTCCTCCCACCTAAAAACTGGTCATAAGCGTTCCCTAAAACTTGATATAAATATGCATCACCAGCCCACAAGAGGGACAACGTTTTTCCCTACAAAAAAAACCAAAAATTTGACACAAAAGCCCAAGTCAGCTACCCAGTGTATGGATGATTTGAAGGCCTAGGGGTGAAAATATTGATATAGGGGAACTCTCCCTCTCTTGCTCGGGGCCCCCTTCAATTTCTTCCTCTGTGTGACCGCGGGCTGAAATTTCTGACTTATGAATATATAGTTTCTGCACTTTCTTGTGTTTTCATTTTTGTGTTGGTTTCTCTTTCCATAAAGCACCATTAGCCTTTGTGTACCTCACATTGCGAATTTTGGGCTTGGCTCTCCAAATAACTAACAAATTTAACGAACCCAATGGGAGTTTTAGGCTCATTTCTGCAATCTCGGCCTTTGTCGCAAAAACGTCCCCGACACTATTTAAAGGGTTTTTCCTCTTTGGACCGGATTTTTTTTTTTCCAAAAAGACCTCTTTGCCCTAAAATTTAACAAAAACAAAACTTGAGGATAACACGGTAATAATACCCTTTTGACTCCCACCTAAAACATGACCTACAAAATAGGACAACTCTCCTGGTGGTTTTCAAACTCAACTTGATATCTATTAAAGATTTAAACTGCTACAACTTTCATATTCCTTCGATTACTAAAATACTCAACCCACGTTTTAAACACAATGGATGGACCAGAGTACAATATTGGTTTTGGAAGTGTTGTGTGTTGACACCCCCATTTTGCAACCCGCACTTAACCTCACATAGAGTGTAATAGGGTAATTTCGCATTGGGAATATGCACCTTGATTCTGGTTATTAGATCCTTAATCTCATTTTACCAAAATGATCTTGATGTTGTAACGATCAAATTGACTGGTCATAAGCCCTAATTAGACTATCAGATTGAAAGTTATCATCAAATGAAGTTTTAATGGTCGAGATGTACTATCACAAATTGAGTCCAACTATATGTGATTATGAACAATTGATTCCAATTGGTTATAATTATAATCAATTTGAGATTAATAATGTCTCATAATTTGATTGGTTAAAACTATATTTTATGGTGAGGTTGCATACACCTAATTAATTAGATAGTTAAATATTAATTATTCAATGAATAATTTGTGCAATTATCTTTTAATTAAAGTAAATTTGGAACCAATTAAGTCTGAAATGGGAGTGATTGGAGCCACTTAATGTTAATTGGGAGCTAATTTGGGACCTAATAATGTTGATTGTGCTGAAACCATTTTCTAACAAATGACCTCTGCTCACAATTTCATCAATATCTCTTAGAATATTTTAAATCTGTGAATGAGATTAATTTTCCCAGAAACTAGACATCCGGGGCTTCAATTTGAGTATAAGAACGAGATAATTCCAATCAGAATTGAGTTAGATATGATTTTTCGAAATTGGATCTACAAGCTGTTACAGCAGTTACGGGAAAACCGAATTTTGGCTTGCTCCTTACTCCCACCAATCTCTCCATTTAATGCACCAAATTTTTTCCAAGACTAAAATGAGGTCTAGGTTCATGATTCTTTGTCAACCCTCATTAAATGGTCTTCCATTAATATTTCCTCCACCACTACAATATAAACTCTCACACTCCTTCATTCCAAAGCACACAAAAACTCTCTCTCTTTCCCTCTCTTGAATTTTAGTAAAGTTGAGTAGTCTTGTCATATATTGGTATTCTTGAGACTTAAGGTATTAAGTGAGACTCACTCTTCCTCTCCTAACTCTTCTTTTCTTCCACCCTTAGGATCTCTACCAAGAGTTTCCTCCTTCACCATATGGATCTTGCATGAAGGTGTAATCTTTTTCCCTAACTTGTTTTTTTATGTTACCATGATGAGAATTTATGATTAAAGTATGATAATAACTATTTAAATTATCTTGAGTATGTTTGAATATTCTTAAATGTTCTTATGTGTTCTTCACATGTTCTTAGTTGTTTATCACATGTTCATGCATAACACTAATTTTAATCTTAAATCCACGCCAAAAAATATGAAAAACATGTTTATTTCATAATTCTTTTAAATTCTTGAATCTAGGATATCACCATCCACATACATTCACTAGAATTTATTTTTCAATCCAAATGAAACGCTTAATAAATTGAATTAGGATTTATCACATGCACACACTTTAAATTCAACATGCAAATTGATTGATAACATATTGAATGATATGATATGAATGTTGGCCACCATAATCTAGAAGACCGATTTCATCGAGCAAAGTGGGTATCTAACACCTTCCCCACCTTGTAACATAGCCTCTGAGTTTAAATCAAGGGTTAGTAGATCAAATGTTTATCCATGTAATTTCAATTTTTAGATTGTAACTAGGAAACAAAGAAATGTACTTTATCTTAGATTGTATTTAGGACCAAAGTCATGTAATTTCCTATGATCAATGTAAATTCATTTGCAAATCAATAAAATGAGGAATTTTCAATTTTGGTTTTCTTATTTATTCCAATAATTAAATAAGTGGCGACTCCATTATAAAACCCTTAATCTAAAGGGGAAAATATAATCAGTCGAACCTTCATTTTGAGAGACAATAACACGTCTCTACTCATTCACGTGGGTTTGGCCCAACACCCCAAAAAAGACGGGCCGAGGGTGCGGCCTCTCACAGTGGTGACTCTGCTGGAGATATTGAGGGCTAAGTTTCAATTAGGTTATGGTGGCCAACCCATTGTGAGAGACTGCGCCCCCGGCCCCTTTTTAGGATGTTGAGCCAAACCCATGTGAATGGGTGGAGTCGTGTTATTACCTCTCAAAATGGAGGTTCGACTTTCCCTTTAGATTAAGGGTTTCCCCAGTGGAGTTGCCACTGTGAAAGACCGTGCCCTCGGCCTATTTTATAAGATGTTGGGCCAAACCCACGCGAATGGGTGGAGTCGTGTTATTACCTCTCAAAATGGAGGTTCAACTAGTTATATTTTCCTCTTTAGATTAAGGGTTTTACAATGGAGTCGCCACTTATTTAATTATTAGGATAAATAAGAAAACTAAAATTGAAAATTTTCTCATTCTATTAATTTTCAATTGAATTTACATTAATCATAGGAAATTACATAAATTTGGTCCTAGATACAATTTAAGATAAAGTACATGACTTTATTTCCTAGTTACAATCAAAAAATTAAAAATTACATGGATAAGCATTCGGTTTACTAATTCTTGATCTAAGCTCGGAGACTATGTTACAAGGTGGGAAGGTGTTAGGCACCCACCTTACTAGGTGAAACCGGTCTTCTAAACTATGGTGGCCAACATTCATATCATATCATCCAATATGTTATCAATCAATTTACATGTTGAATTTAATGTGTGTGCATGTGATAAACCCTAATTCAATTTATAAAGCATTTCATTTTGATTGAAAAATAAATTTTAGTGAATGTGTGTGGATGGTAATATCCTAGATTTAAGAATTTAAAAGAATTATTAAACAAACATATTTTTCATATTTTTTATATGGATTTAAGATTGAAACTAGTGTTATGCATAAACATGCAATGAACAACCAAGAACATGTGAATAACATATAAAAACAATTAAGAACATTTAAACATATTCAAATGAATTTAAATGATTATTATCATTCTTTAATTTTAAACTCTCATCATGGCAACATGAAAAACAATTAGGGAAAGAGATTATACTTTCATACAAGATCCATATGGTAAAGGAGGAGACTCTTGAGGGAGGTCCTAAGGGTGGAGGAAAAGAAGTGCTAGAAGAGGAAGAGTGAGTCTCACTCAATACCTTGAATCTCAAGAAGACCAAGATATGATAAGATTACTCAACTTCACTAGAACTCAAGAAAGGGGAAGAGATGGGGTTTTTGTGTGCTTTTCAATGAAGGAGAGGGAGAGTTTATATAGTAGTAGTGGATGAAATATGAATGGAATGTCATTTAATGAGGGTTGACAAAGAATCATGAACCTAGACCTCATTTTAGCCTTGGAGAAAATCTAGTGCATTAAATGAAGAGATTGGTGGGAGTGAGGAGCCTCAAAATTTGGTTTTCCCGTAGCTGCTGTAACAGCCTGTAGAGCCAATTTCAAAAAATCATATCTAACTCAGTTCTGATCGGAATTGTCTCATTCTTATACTCAAATTGAAGGCTTAGATGTCTAGTTTCTGAGAAAATTAACCTTATTCACAGATTCAAAATATTCGGAGAGATATCGATAAAATGGTGAGCAGAGGTCATTTGTTAGAAAATGGTTTCAACACAATTAACATTAATAGGTCATAAATTAGCTCTCAATTAACATTAAATGGCTCCAATCACTCCCATTTCAGACTTAATTGGTTCCAAATTTACTCTAATTAAAATATAATTGTACAAATTACTCATTGAATAATTAATGTTTAACTACCTAATTAATTAGGTGTATATAACCTCACAATAAAATGTAGTCCTAACCAATCAAATTATGACACATTATTAATCTCAAATTAATTATAATTATAACCAATTGGAATCAATTGTTCATAATCACATATAGTCGGACTCAATTTGTGATAGTGCATCTCAGCCATTAAAACTTGATTCGATGATAACTTTCAATCTGATAATCCGATTAGGGCTTATGACCAGTCGATTTGATCGTTACAACATCAAGATCATTTTGGTAAAATGAGATTAAGGATATAATTACCAGAATCAAGGTGCACATTTCCAAGACGAAATTACCCTTTTACCCTCCATGTGAGGTTAAATGCGAGTTGTAAAATGGAGTGTCAACATTGTGTTTAGGAATGGTCTTTGGATTCCTTTTGTTTCTTTGTCTAATGGTATATTGCCCTGAATCCATTTATTCCTTCTAATTATTGAATTGCATTAACATATATTTTATACTTTTTTTACGGTAGATTATTTTTTTAAAAAAATTTTAATACCAATTTAGGGGTTCATAAATTCTTTAGCCATATGGGGTACGTAGGAAAAATCCTGGCTTTCATAATCAAAGGGAATTTCCAACAGATGTCTGCACGGCTGCAATTTCTTACATTGTCCGATCATAACCAGAGGTCCAAATCTGCAATCAAGTCTAACTTTCTTTTATGGGTTTAATAAATCATATATATATATATATATATATATATATATATATATATATATATAAGGATAGATGAAGGTGTGAAATTTGATATGTTATGATTTTTTCTTTTCTTTTATCTATACCACATTTGAAAAAGTAAATCTAATATGTTTTGAGTTTTTTTTTTTTTTTTCCTTTGGTTCTGTAATATTTTCTTCTACTTTGTAAACTAATAGATAAATGTATCTAATATTTTGTTTAGGAAGCAAGGACTATTCAGTGTGGGCATCCTCAAGAACAGAGGCAGTGTATCTTGATTATCTTTACTTTAGCAATTCATCAATGTATGCAAAGCCGCATACCCAGACTACTAAGAAAAGGATAAAAAGAATAGGAAAAACAACAAACCACTGAAGCTAGGCGTGGAAATCATATTGTTTGTAAAGGCAATATGTGGTTTAGTTTTTCAAAAATGTAATTTCTTTTTTATTTTTTGGAGTGGGGTTGTTGGGCTAATTTATTGATTAATTAATTAATGTAAATGATAGTAGAATGGAAGTATTGTGAGTGGTTTTGGAATATTCGGGTCGTAATCCAGATGACTGTTTTGTATTAATATTAATATTTTTTGAAAATTGTATAATTGTTTATCCTATTTTCATTAACTAGAAGGATATGGAAATAGAAAAACATTTTAGTCAAAAACAATAATGCATTTGTCAAGTTGTAGAACCACACTTGGTTTGACAATATTTTTTATTTTTTATTTTTTATATTTAAGTTATTTTGATTGAATGCAGACATATTTTCCTTTTCATTTCTCTTAGTCTTAGATGATTGAGATTTGAGAGCTATTCGGATTGATTAATCTAATTGGTCAAGTAATCCTATACTAAAATCAATTTCTTTTAGGTCGGAGCAATTAATCCTGCAACTATAAGCAAACTTTGTTACTACTAAGATATGGCCATTTACAAACATTCAAATGTGATTTAGTGAAATGGTTGGGCATTCGATTTTTTCTTTTCTTTTTTCCCGAATAAAAGGAGGGTCTTTGGTATGGACTCATCAACCTCATGCCACGTGACAATAATGAGTAATACCATGTGTACCATTTGGACTTGATAGAGCTATCATAGTGGGGCACAACACATTCGTTAAAGTACTACTTTAATCGCTCAACTCTTGCCAAGTATTATATTTGTGCGTACCCAAAATATATGGCTATTGGGCTTAACCTCTACTTGGACTCACAATCTATTTGTTTTGTGGGCTTGTGTTTCCTACTATGGGTGGTCCTATGCTCGGCAGACCCAAATACAATTCTATTTTCTCAAGCCTTTCTCTCTCCCTCACAGGATCGCTCCTTTGCTCTCTTTGAGTGTTTTCTCTCTTCTCTTAGTATTCTTCCCAAAATTGCCAACCCCTAATTCCTTATCCTCTTCTCATATTTATAGGCCAAGATAAGTGGAGGTGTTATGATTATTTCACTTTATTAGTGCGAATGAAGGTCCAATTCTATTGTCTTTAAGTGGGTGTTTAGGTGGGTAAGGTGGTAGTGGCATTGGAATTGATTCCCACTCCATGAGGGATGTTCGGCAGCGATGTTCCCTAGGGCAATACCGGGTAGCCGAGATATAAGGCTCTTGAGCAATCAAGTTCCTGTCCAAGATGTGATTAGTCGGGTAAGTCTCAGATTATGAACTTTGACGTGTAGAGTAGAACTCCATGCCTAATGGGCTTTGGATCGATCATAGAGGTATGGGGCCCGAGCCCATGGCCCCCAGCAGGCTTAAGGCCCAGCTTCGAACAAAGGGATTGGGGCCAGGGGCCGCGTTGTAAGGTTGATGTTCAAGGCCCAAATGGGCCCAGGGATCTCGTGTCGTACAATGTTAAACGATACAGAACTCCTACCACCAAAACACATTCTATGGTGGTGGGCATTCAACTTCTTGATGTTAACGTCAATTCTAGATATTATGGAGGGATTGTGCATAGTGTTGACGATGTTTATAATGGATGTTGATATAGTGCATGGTGCTGAGATAGTGAGTTGGTGATAGTTTGTAGTATGTTACTCAAATTAATTATTGGGCCTTTCTTTTTCATTTGAAATTTCAAATATAAAACTTTTTTTTTATAGAAGGTTAGAAAAATAAAAATAAAAATAAAATACATCTTAAACTTGAGAATGTTTAAAAAAAAAATTGCTAGGAAGATAAATGTGAGGATGAATTTTTTTTTTTTTATAAAAGAAAAAAAAAGAAAAAACAACAACAATAGCAACGTGGGGTTGTTCAATATTTTAATAAAAATAGTAAACCTATAGTTGCTTTAAAGAAATGGATTAGTGGGAGAGTAGTCCTATTTTGTAATAAATGTTTTAGGTGAGAGTTAAAAATATATTTTTACAATTTTATTCTCAAGTTTTGCTTCTATTTAAATATAGATTATAGGGTTATTTTAGAACAAAAAAATGTTGAGTACAAATAAGAAAAAGCCCAGAAATAGTAGTATAGAACTATAGAACTATAGATGATGTATGAAGTTTGGAACTTGCATCCTGTCCCAAAGCGTACTCCAACTTGGGCCAATTTAACGAATTCGGAAGCTGCAGAAGCCCACCTAAAACGACAAAGCCCAATTCTCTAATCTCTCTCAAATGCCGCACTATATATACGGTTCATTTTTCCCATACTCGGTTAAAAATTGAAATTCAAAATCTTTCCGCGAAAACACACAGCAAAAATGAAAGAGCACCAAAAACCAGAGCTCGCGAATCGGAGATTCAAGGACTCCTCGTTGAAGAAGCTCCAGAAGGTACATTTCCAAACCATAATCTCTACGTTTCGAATTCGAATTCGAATTCAGATTCGCTTTTTCTTCTTCTCCAGGTCACGAAGAAGAACTTGAATCCGGTGTTTACGTCAGTTTCCGATGAATCTTCCAAGGACGAGTTATCTTCGATTTCTGAGATCTCGGAATCTATTCACGCCGGAGATATCACAGATGTAAGATTCAATTTCCAATCCAATCCAAATTTCAAGCTGTGTGTACATTTTTATGTGATTTTTGTGTGAAAAAATTGCAATTCATGTAATCTATTTTGCACGCAAATTCATCTTTATCTATATATAAGTTTGATAATCATGTTGTTTGATGCTTAATTTGCTTTGATTACTCTTTCTTATTCACTATCAACGAAATTAGAACGATTACGAACGTGTAAAGCTTTGAATTCAATATCAACTTGCACTGTTTGGTTTCTGAGAAAATATAGGAAATGAAGACAGAAGAAAAATTTTCACATAATGTAGTTTGAATTCTGTGTTTCATTTTCTAGAGCTTCTCAATGACGATGAGTCCGACTCCTACAGCTTCGTCAGAATCGCTGCTTCCTTCTGATCTCACTCCATCTTCCACGGTCACTGCTGAAAATGACGAACCAGGAAAGCTTGCAATGAATCTGTACAGATCAAGCGAACTGGATATTTCGAAAAACAGATCTGTGGAGGTGGAGATTGTGGCTGATTTTCTCAAAAAAGCTCGATCTCAGGCCTTGAACTCAGTGGACGTAGATACTCGATCAAAGAAGCTTCTGGATGCGCTGTTGAGTATCATTGTAGACGAGTTCTACGCTCAGCCAGAGAAGAAAGATCGCTTTGCTGAACTCATCGCTATGAAAAAACAAATTGTGCTTCTCTGTTTCGTGTTTTGGATCCTTGCGATGGCTATGACTTTCTTCGTCAGCTCAAGAGTCGAAAACTCATTCCGTGGACCTCCTCCGACTTGAACTATAGTGGTGAGAACTTTCATCACACTGATTCTGCTTGGAACTGTATAGTCCCACACTGACAAGATGTGTAAATGGAAAAGTGACTTGGTCGAGTACTGTTTCACAAAATTGAATTGAAAACTTGGTTAATGCAGCACACTACTCGTATGAATTGTTAAATTTTCGTTTCGTATTGATTGTGATGCGAGCTTTCTGAATTTCCTGTTTGGGATGTATAAATTCAAGCTCCGATGCCTTGCCCTATGATTGTGACGTATATATGGTAGTGACAAATTTGTAGTTTAATAGTTTTATAGGGTCTTGATTTGCAAAAACTTTCTAATTTTTTCTCTAAGGCTATGAATAGTTTTTTTTTTTTGGGTTGGCTACACTTTGATGTTTATGATCTATGACGTTTTCTGTTTTTCTGTGGGGAAAACAAAATCCCTAAAAAGAATTACTAATTCAGTTCCTGATGATGGGTTTTGGAACTATGTGAAATATGTACTTCTGTGGAAAAATTCTACCAAATATGATGCTTAAAAGTGTAAAAACATTATTAACCTGCCAGCATCATTCAATATATCAAGTCATGATTTATGTTGCCCCCTGATCAATGAATTATAAAAAGCATTTTGATACTTTTCCTTGTCCTTCTCTCAACATGTTAAACAAGCATCTTCATTATGTTGTCTGTCTTTGAGTTTCAGAAACCAGGCTGAGTTGGATATTCATCAGACTGACTGAGCTCAAGCAGCCGTAGCACGTTTGCTCAGCCTGTTAATGCTTGATTTGTTTATACGCCCAATGGTTAGTTCTTAGTCTATTCAGATTAAGCTAAGATCTTGCACTTGCACCTGTACCAAGTGCCCCACACCCCAAATAATGAAGTTTGATAACACTGCTAACTACAGCTTGCAACTCAGATCAAATGCTGGCTTGATTCTTTCTTGTTTTTTCCTGACACATGTCATACTTAAGTAGATGCAAAATTACAAACCAACTCTGTTTGATGGTATAGTTGATAGTTGATACTACTGGAGTCGCTTAGTAGCCTCTTCACCCACCTCTTATTGTAGTCAATTTAGCTTGGTAGTTGGAAGTTTGTACAATTTACTTTTAAACTGTTGAGCCTGTTGGGATTCTTTAGGTTTTAAATGAGCAAACCCCAGCCATAGATTTGTTCTTCTGACTACATAGTTTCTCATTTTTAGTTAATTTTTTACCTTTTTCTTCAGTCAGTGCTGTGCTTGGGTAAGATAGATTTCCAGTTGTGAACACTCAAAAAATTAAATTCCTAAGGCATGACATCTAACAGATTACTAGCAGAAGCAATGACATCTTCCCTACTTTCTTCTATTACTTTAAAATCTCCTTGTACGGCCAATTTCAAAAGAGCACAGTTGTATGACATCTTTTGAACCTACTTTCTTCGAATTAAATTCCAGAGCTAGCGATAACCTGCGTTCCCATTTTTGTCCCGACTGCCCAAACCTGTAAGGAACCAAGTTTCAGATAAAAAGTGCTTGATCAACTTGTAACGAAAATGAAAGAATAGCAAGCACAACTATGAAGCTAGACATCTATACTTCATATATAGTCTTGTTGCTAAATGAATATGAAAGCTCAATTATGTGTTAAAACACAATATCTGTTCAGACCCTCAAATTAAAGATTACGGCTTGATTAATTTTACTCTAACTTCAACTAAGTGCGGAATACAGTAAATGCAAGCGAACAAACAATAAAACTACTCCAAGCCATAGTCAACAAAACACAACAGTAAAATAAAAATTAAAAGAGTAGAAAAGAAGAATGCAAACATAAGATAACACGTCGATATGTTATTGAATAGAAAATTGAAGTACTCGGCGTAAAACCTCCCCGCTGTCCTCCAAGTGGTAAATCGATCCATTAGACAATCAGTTGGGATACACGAATAGCAAGAGACCTTTCAAGCCTAATCTATCTAGTACACCTGAGCTCTCCAAGCTCCTACTCCAACAAGGCTTCTCGGAACCGTGTCTTGTCTAGCTTTCCGGATCCCGCAATACGCCCGATTGCATCTGCCAAAGCTTGGCTTCTTCCAATACTTCCCAACAACACCAAAACCTCACTTGACACTCAGAATGAGTGTGCTAAGTGTTTGGGCTATCAAGCTCTCAAGGATATGGAAATGAAGAAGTAGGAGTTGAGGAAAACCACAATAGATTGTGTAGAGAATTGTGGGTATAACAATCTTTCACTCTCAAGGGCTGTGACTAGGGTTTTCTCTCTGAAAAGCACTTCTCAACATCTGTGGGTAATGTTGATATATATAGTATGGTTAGGGTCAGGGTGTATCAGAAATGACAAATTGGCAAAACAAAATGTTTCACGGGTATCTCGTGAGAAAGCCTTACTTGCGAGACACTTGCAAAACCCAGCTGTCACCATCTATTATGACTCTTCGCATTCCAGTCATGTGTTAAGCACATGCTTCACTTCGCGGGAAGGCTTCTCGTGAGCTACCTGCGAAAACTTATTTGTTCTTCACTTTGCCTTGAGTTTTTACACTCTCTCTCACACACAACCCTTACAATGAAATTCCACATAAAATACAGAATACATAAGATTGAACATAATTACAATCAAATTCGGCATGAAATTAAAGTCAACATAAAATAGTTGTAAATCACAACTTTATAGAATATAAGAGCTCAAAAGTAATACTGCAGCTTACATATAAAGTAAACAGGCTTGCTAGCAAAGCCAAAATGTAAATAAACCTTCAAAACACATTAACTGTTCAAAACATTATTGAGACGTATTGTAACGTCACTTTTTGGCTTTGCTAGCAAGTAAATGAACTTATTGTGATATTAACTGTTCAAAACATTATTGTAAAGTCCATATTGATGGCAAGTGGCCTCGTGTGTAAGTATCTATAATATATAGGCCTTCCAGACCTTGACAACCATGCAAACATTGTAACATTAAATTTTCCTTTTTCATGATTTTTGTCATTGTTACATTGAACCCATTCTTGGTGTTCTTGCATAAAATGTATCTACAATAAGGTTCATTGTTCTTGATAATAGATTAATTTTGCATAATTATATCACTATTAAAAGCATTATCATACTTATTTGTGTTAATTCATGCATAAAAATGCATATTTAATTTGATTTTGGAATAATGTTAAACAGTTAATTTTGTGCTTAAAATAAATTTTAATGTATGAATATGTCTTTTGTACGAAAATGAAATTAAATGTAGCAGTTCCCCCTCCTAGGACATTAAAGTTAACATTACTGTATTCACGGCAACCACATTTTTTTTGGGTTGTATTTTGGTCTTTCACTCATATTTAGCATCGCATTATGGGTAGAAAAATATTGGAGGTAGCACATAAAATGTACAAGTGTCTAATTATTTTCCTATATTTTCACTTTGGGGTTGGTTGGGGGAGTTAAGTTATTTTATTTAATTTTATTTTTAATCTTAAATAAGACATAATGGAAAATCAAGATGTTATATGTAGAATCCAAAAGGATGTTCAACCCATAAGTTGATAGAATAGAATCTCAAGACATATTACGAAAATATATAGTCATGCTTTTCCAAAATCAGTTGCCCAAATACCTTCATGATGATTTACACATAATCTACTTAATCATTCTTCAACATTTCTTCTTCACATAGCCTAAGCATATTGGCTTACATAAAACATCAAAGTACAATATATACAACTTATTAGAAAGTATCCAACATGACACGAGCTTGGGGCCCAAACGCCACAATCAGAATAGTTTTGAAATTCAAATATACTATAGCATGAATTCAGGTAATGCGATCCTTGAATAATATTATTTTAATAATAAAAAAAGTTGATAATTAAGACGCGGCACTAGGAAATTTCCATATAGCGGGTCTTTCTCTTCCACAAATGTTGGCATTTATCTAATTGAATCTGAAACCATTGTAAAGTGCAACTTTGTAAACAAAGTGTGTAAAAAATAGCATGGCAAGAAAGAAAATACAAAGATTTGTTATGGTTCTATACTCCTAAGCATGTCCATTACATTGACATAGTCACCAAGGAATCATGTGTATCTAAACGTTTCCCACTATACTGTATAACGTTTATAATCAACACAATCACAATTAGAAATTGCAATTAATGGTTTTAGAATCTATATATATATATATATATACACACACACACTCAAAGTCTGCCATAATCTCAACTAATTAATAAATTACGCAACATCTGATAAAATATCTAATCTCTTGTGATGATGAGTAATGCTACAATCATAAACTATTTTACAATATTTTTACAAAATATTGATGCAGTCAATTTTTCATTGGTTTTCATCTAGGGACTAGCCAATGCCAATTTTACTAGTATGGAAAATTATTAGGTACTCTTGGAGTACCATAAATGCGTAGTCCCTCCTCTCACATGAATGGTGGGTCCCACCATTAATTTAATTAGTGAGACCCATCAATCATGTAAGATGAGGGAGTACGCATTTATAATACAACGAGAGTACACAATAATTTCCCTTATTGGTATATATATAAATTCATAGATTTCAAAATTAGGCAAGAATTTATTATCTATTAAATTACTTAAATTGTTATGAGAATAACTTGAAAACTCCAAAGTAACATATTCTACACATAAAGCATCCCAAAAGGATATAAAATCAATCAATTTAATGATTCTCAATACTTTTATCTAATTAATTTTATATGATCAATTAAGTTAAAAAAATCAATATTACATTCCTATGTAGTTTGTAAAAATTATAATTTACACAATTTTCTCTAATATCCTAAGTAGGAATTCAAAAAAATAAAAATAGATTTCTCACAAAAATTGAGTTTTGAATAATGTAGGGACTCAATTTGGGAGGACCCTCCGAATTTAGGAGGGATATAATCCTGTAGGCCCCAAACAATGAATTTGTAGAGAGTGGGTTAAAGGAATTGGCCCATACAGGCAAACGGAACTTTATCTTGGACCCATCGCCATTGAAGGCTGTACAACAGGATTCTTTGTTAAAGCTGCTCCTTGGCATTTGTCCGAAGAGCTTGGCCCTCCCTTCTTTCTTTTTTTCTTTCCCTGCCCCCCTCCCTCAGGACGAGCCCCTTACATTATATATCTTTCCCCCAACTGATCTTAGCCCTACATTTGTTAAGCAATCAGGCCATCGCTCAGGTGCCTGTCCCATCAGCCGCCTTCCCATTCCCTTCGTGGGTCGCGGCAAACAAGGTGGCACTGTTGTGGAGTCCTTTCCCCATTAATGCGGCTAGGGCGGTAGTCAGGTGCATTAAATGCGGAGGTGACAGTCTGTCATGAACTTGTTCCTCCTCCAGGTTTCCATTGCTGGCACGTGGTACTTCCTCTCTGCTCGTGGAGTAGTCAGGAAGGTTCCCCTAAATGTGATGCCGGTTGTCTGAAGTTATCGGATGTCCAAGGACGGGGTCTTCCTCGACGTGGCTTATTGGGCTCCTAGGCTTCTCGTTTTCATCCTCGGACCTTGGATGCCTCCTCGGCTCGGGCCTTCGGCCCTGGAATGAAGTGGGCTGGGCCGTATGACTTGTTGGCCCCATAATAGCCCCTCAAAATCTTGCTGTCCGCATCCTCGGGCGGAGAGGAGGATTTTGACGTCCTCGGGCCTGCGACGCGTCCCATCGAGTCTGGTCCTCCGTCAGTACTAGAGTCTTTTCATTTAACCCAGACGCGTTATTGACGCTTCGATGTGCGCAACGCGCCCTTCATTAAATCCAGACAGCTTTGTGCTCCCCACGTTCAACGAGAGGATGACAATCCAACGGTGGGGATTCGCCTTACATTTATGGGCGGGAAAACCCGCATGGCTCTTCGATTTGGGGTATAAATACCCACTTGAAACGCCAGTCCCTCTGTTTACTCGCAACCAAGAGCTCCTGCGTGTACATCCTGAGTCCAGCCAACTTTCCACCTACACCTCCAGCATAAAAAGCCTATCCAAGGAGCTTCTACTTATTTCTGTAAGTCACTCTATCTCTCTTTGAGCTTTCTTCTTCTCTATTCCTTCTTCTCTTTCATTTGCTCTTTCTTAGCCCCTTTAGGCGTCACTTGGGATGGGTAGATTTAAGAAATACGTCTACACTGAGGAGGCGATGGAGAAATTCATCGCCGATTATAAGATACCCAGCAACGTGGGCTTGAGGTATTGTGAGGAGGGGGAGTGGCACCTTCAGAGGCAAGAGGGTGAGGTGGTGATTCCCATCGTTGCTTTCCTTGAAGGTGGCATGAGAATCCCCATGGGACCGGTGATGAGGGGCTACCTGACGTACTTCCGGCTAGCCCCCACCCAGTGTGCCACCAACGTCTTCAGAATTCTGGGTTGTGTGGACGCCCTGAACGAGAAGATGGGGCTGAGGTTGACCCACCACGACGTAAACTGGTGTTACAACCTCCAATGCTTGAAGGGCAAATCGTATTACCTGAAGACCAGGGATGACAGGGTCCGGCTTATCCAGTGCCTCCCTGAGTCCAGCAAGGGGCTGAACAAGGACTTCCTCATTGTGTCCGAAGAGTGGCACGATGGCCTTCACTGCCCAACGACGGAGGGGATCCTAGGTAGGGCAGTGGGAAGATGGGGGAAGGGCTCTAGGACCTTAGTCAGTTTCATTCTTTACTTCGTCCATTTTCCACATCCCTTGGTGTCTAACATGAATGTGTTTACTTTTTGCAGATCCGCACGCCTTCACGCGCCACTTCAACCTGATCAACCGGGAAGACTTGCAGAAAGTGCTAAGGGCGGAGGTTTTTGTGAACGAAGCCGATAATCAGGTTAGGGCCACTCACAGGATCTTGAGATACGATCCGATTTAAAAGTCATTCGCGGCACCGAAGTACGTGATCAGGGCAAAAGACCCTCGGCTGCGAAAAATAACCGCGACCGAGGACGGGTTCCAGTTCTCCAAGGAGCCCTCCACATCAGAAGGCGTAGCACCTGCGGGTCCCTCCTCCTCCCTTAGATTCTCAGAGGCCGCAGAAGAAGGCCTAGAGAGGGAAGAGGAAGTTGCTGATTTTGGCCCCGCCGAGGACGAGTTTGACATGTTTGAACAAGTCTACCAGTTCGAGGACCCTCTAGGAGACTTAGGTGACCCTCGCCTGACAGAAGTAACCTTCCTAACGTCCAAGTCCCCTCCTCGGCACAAGATGGGTTACAAGAAGAGGCCCCAATCCAGCCTGTTGGATCTGATCGAAGGCCAACCGGGGAAGTCTAAACCAAAGTTTCCTCCTCCTCCTCCCAAGACTCACTCTGCCCAGGGCAGGTCGGCCCCTACCCAGTCAAGGCCTCCTCCTTCTCCGCCTCAGACGAGTCTGCCTTCTAGGCACGAGCCCTCTGATCCTAAGCAGAGAAAGGATAAGGGCAAAAGGCCAGTTGAGGAAAAGTCTGGGTCCCCCCAGGAGGAGGGCGATACTCGGCGGCCGTCCAAACAGTTGAAGATAGGCTCCCGAGGCCAGGATAAACAGGTTGACGCCCAGCCCGAGGCCCAGGCCTAGCTTCCTGCCCCAATGCTCCATGGGGGGCCTCTGAGGGACGACTCCTCCCTCAGGGATTTCAAAGAGGGCGAAGGTGCGTATGTGCAGACGCGCTGGAAAGGTGCCTGCTACTCCCAGCTGACATGGCGGAGCTGGGGACTATGAGGAGTAGGGAGGTCTTCCTCTGCCTCAAGCGGTACTTGGGAATGGTAAGACCCTCAACACTTACGATTTTTTTCTAGTTTTAGTTTTTTCTTCCTCTTTTTTGAGCTCGGCTGATTGTGTACTCGTTTTGTTTGGCAGGCCGTTTAGGCCACTTATAGGTTGGAGGAGGTGGCCCGTGATCAAGGAAAAGCCATGGACGTAGAGCGTGAGAAACGCTTGGAGGCCACTCGGACCCTCAAAAACTCCGAGGCTGATCTTGCCACGGCCCGGGAGGAGCTGAGGGCGATGACCAGTGCTCGGGATAACGCCCTGTCAGGCCTCGCCAGCTTCCAGAAGCAGGCCGAAGATCAGTCAAAGCGCCTGGGCGAGGCAGAGGAGCAGCTGAAGATCGCGAAGGAGCTGCTTAATGATCTGACCAAGAAGGTGGCTGCTGCCGAGGAGGCCAAGAGGGTGGCGGAATGGGCCAAGGATGAGGCTGTCAGGGCCAAGTTTGAGGCTAACCAAGATAGGGAGGAGGCCTAGGCCACTAAGGAGGAAGCTGAGAAGACAGCCTATGCTGCGGGGATGGCTGAGACACAAGCTGCCTTTAAGGCTCAGGTCCCCGGGGTGTGCAGGCGCTACTCCTCCGAGGTTTGGAGAGAGGCTCTCAAACAGGCTAGGGTCGAGGCCTCGTCTGACTTGTGGAAGGAGGAGAATGTGTACTATCCCCTGCCAACCGAGAGGTTGCACCAGATGGCTCTGAGGCCGAGGAGGCTGCTGAGGAGGCCAATGCTGCTCCGGGTGAGGACACCTCGGTCGCTGAATCTACTGGCAAGCCCGTCCAACAGAGTGAACCTCCCGTGGTAGCTGAATCAGGTGAGGGCCCCAATGAGGAAGTGCCCCAAGAGGTTGCGAAGTCCTCTTCTGAAGCCGAGGTTCCTTCTGCTGAGGAGGCAGCCGTTCCTGCCGTGCCTTTGCAGGCCCTCTCTCTTGGCCAAAACTCAGAAGGCCCTGAAGTTGCCATGGACCAGCCCCCTACTGAGGGAGGAAAATAAGTAGAAGGGGCAGGCCCCTCGGCGCTTTTGTCCCTCTTGTCTTTTGCGTCTTTCTTTTTTTTTTCTCTTCCTTTTTCTAGATTGTAATGTGACGTTTATCATGTAACCTTTATGGATTTAATGCAATGTCATTTTTATTTTTCCTTCCATTTGTTCTGGCTGTTGGTATATCTGCGTGTTATCTGTTTTCTCCCTCTTTTTTTCTTGTATAATTTTGACATGAATTGTACTTCGGCCAGTCATGGCAGTGATTGCAATAACGGAGAGGCACATATGCATAGGCAGGCCTTTTATGTCTCTAGGACCAGATAGGGCTCTTGCTTTTCCAACATTCTAACACTTAGAATCTTCTGAAGTAGTTAGTTTTTTCATAGGCCTGAGTCCGAGGACCATGCAGTGCCTTGGTTCCGTCTAACACTTTGAATCTTTTGAAGTAGTTAGTTTCCCCAAAGGCCTGAGTCCGAGGACCATGCAGTGCCTTGGTTCTGTCTAACACTTAGTCTTCTGAAGTAGTTAGTTTCCCCATAGGCCTGAGTCCGAGGACTATGCAATGCCTTGGTTCTGTCTAACATTTAGAATTTTCTTAAAGTAGTTAGTTTCCCCATAGGCCTGAGTCTGAGGACCATGCAGTGCCTTGGTTCTGTCTAACACTTAGTCTTCTGAAGTAGTTAGTTTCCCCATAGGCCTGAGTCCGAGGACCATGCAGTGCCTTGGTTCTGTCTAACACTTAGACTTCTAAAGTAGTTAGTTTCCCCATAGGCCTGAGTCCGAGGACCATGCAGTGCCTTGGTTCTGTCTAACACTTAGTCTTTTGAAGTAGTTAGTTTCGCCATAGGCCTGAGTCCGAAGACCATGCAGTGCCTTGGTTCTGTCTAACACTTTGTCTTTTGAAGTAGTTAGTTTCCTCATAGGCCTGAGTCCGAGGACCATACAGTGCCTTGGTTCTGTCTAACATTTAGTCTTCTGAAGTAGTTAGTTTCCCCATAGGCCTGAGTCCGAGGACCATGCAGTGCCTTGATTCTGTCTAACACTTAGAATCTTCTTGAAATAGTTAGTTTCCCCATAGGCCTGAGTCTGAGGACCATGCAGTGCCTTGGTTCTGTTTAACACTTAGTCTTCTTGAAGTAGTTAGTTTCCCCATAGGCCTGAGTCCGAGGACCATGCAGTGTCTTGGTTTTGTCTAACACTTAGTCTTCTGAAATAGTTAGTTTTCCCATAGGCCTGAGTCCGAGGACCATGCAGTGCCTTGGTTCTGTCTAACACTTAGAATCTTCTTGAAGTAGTTAGTTTCCCCATAGGCCTGAGTCCGAGGACCATGCAGTGCCTTGGTTCTGTTTAACACTTAGTCTTCTGAAGTAGTTAGTTTCCCCATAGGCCTGAGTCCGAGGACTATGCAGTGCCTTGGTTCTGTCTAACACTTAGAATCTTCTTGAAGTAGTTAGTTTCCCCATAGGCCTAAGTCCGAGGACCATGCAGTGCCTTGGTTCTGTCTAACACTTAGTCTTCTGAAGTAGTTAGTTTCCCCATAGGCCTGAGTCCGAGGACCATGCAGTGCCTTGGTTCTGTCTAACACTTAGTCTTCTGAAGTAGTTAGTTTCCCCATAGGCCTGAGTCCGAGGACCATGCAGTGCCTTGGTTCTGTCTAACACTTAGAATCTTCTTGAAGTAGTTAGTTTCCCCATAGGCCTGAGTCCGAGGACCATGCAGTGCCTTGGTTCTGTTTAACACTTAGTCTTCTGAAGTAGTTAGTTTCCCCATAGGCCTGAGTCCGAGGACTATGCAGTACCTTGGTTCTGTCTAACACTTAGAATCTTCTTGAAGTAGTTAGTTTCCCCCTAGGCCTGAGTCCGAGGACCATGCAGTGCCTTGGTTCTGTCTAACACTTAGTCTTCTGAAGTAGTTAGTTTCCCCATAGGCCTGAGTCCGAGGACCATGCAGTGCCTTGGTTCTGTCTAACACTTAGAATCTTCTTGAAGTAGTTAGTTTCCCCATAGGCCTGAGTCCGAGGACCATGCAGTGCCTTGGTTCTGTCTAACACTTAGTCTTCTTGAAGTAGTTAGTTTCCCCATAGGCCTGAGTCCGAGGACTATGCAGTGCCTTGGTTCTGTCTAACACTTAGTCTTCTGAAGTAATTAGTTTCCCCATAGGCCTGAGTCCGAGGACCATGCAGTGCCTTGGTTCTGTCTAACATTTAGAATCTTCTTGAAGTAGTTAGTTTCCCCATAGGCCTGAGTTCGAGGACCATGCAGTGCCTTGGTTCGGTCTAACACTTAGTCTTCTAAAGTAGTTAGTTTCCCCATAGGCCTCAGTCCGAGGACCATGCAGTGCCTTGGTTCTGTCTAACACTTAGTCTTCTGAAGTAGTTAGGTTCCCTATAGGCCTGAGTCCGAGGACCATGCAATGCCTTGATTCTGTCTAACACTTTGTCTTTTGAAGTAGTTAGTTTCCCCATAGGCCTGAGTCCGAGGACCATGCAGCGCCTTGGTTCTGTCTAACACTTAGTCTTCTGAAGTAGTTAGTTTCCCCATAGGCCTGAGTCCGAGGACCATGCAGTGCCTTGGTTCTGTCTAACACATAGTCTTCTGAAGTAGTTAGTTTCCCCATAGGCCTGAGTCCGAGGACCATGCAGTGCCTTGGTTCTGTCTAACACTTAGTCTTCTGAAGTAGTTAGTTTCCCCATAGGCCTGAGTCCGAGGACTATGCAGTGCCTTGGTTCTGTCTAACACTTAGAATTTTCTTAAAGTAGTTAGTTTCCCCATAGGCCTGAGTCTGAGGACCATGCAGTGCCTTGGTTCTGTCTAACACTTAGTCTTCTGAAGTAGTTAGTTTCCCCATAGGCCTGAGTCCGAGGACCATGCAGTGCCTTGGTTCTGTCTAACACTTAGTCTTCTAAAGTAGTTAGTTTCCCCATAGGCCTGAGTCCGAGGACCATGCAGTGCCTTGGTTCTGTCTAACACTTAGTCTTTTGAAGTAGTTAGTTTCGCCATAGGCCTGAGTCCGAAGACCATGCAGTGCCTTGGTTCTGTCTAACACTTTGTCTTTTGAAGTAGTTAGTTTCCTCATAGGCCTGAGTCCGAGGACCATACAGTGCCTTGGTTCTGTCTAACACTTAGTCTTCTGAAGTAGTTAGTTTCCCCATAGGCCTGAGTCCGAGGACCATGCAGTGCCTTGATTCTGTCTAACACTTAGAATCTTCTTGAAATAGTTAGTTTCCCCATAGGCCTGAGTCCGAGGACCATGCAGTGCCTTGGTTCTGTCTAACACTTAGTCTTCTTGAAGTAGTTAGTTTCCCCATAGGCCTGAGTCCGAGGACCATGCAGTGTCTTGGTTTTGTCTAACACTTAGTCTTCTGAAATAGTTAGTTTTCCCATAGGCCTGAGTCCGAGGACCATGCAGTGCCTTGGTTCTGTCTAACACTTAGAATCTTCTTGAAGTAGTTAGTTTCCCCATAGGCCTGAGTCCGAGGACCATGCAGTGCCTTGGTTCTGTTTAACACTTAGTCTTCTGAAGTAGTTAGTTTCCCCATAGGCCTGAGTCCGAGGAGTATGCAGTGCCTTGGTTCTGTCTAACACTTAGAATCTTCTTGAAGTAGTTAGTTTCCCCATAGGCCTAAGTCCGAGGACCATGCAATGCCTTGGTTCTGTCTAACACTTAGTCTTCTGAAGTAGTTAGTTTCTCCATAGGCCTGAGTCCGAGGACCATGCAGTGCCTTGGTTCTGTCTAACACTTAGAATCTTCTTGAAGTAGTTAGTTTCCCCATAGACCTGAGTCCGAGGACCATGCAGTGCCTTGGTTCTGTTTAACACTTAGTCTTCTGAAGTAGTTAGTTTCCCCATAGGCCTGAGTCCGAGGACTATGCAGTACCTTGGTTCTGTCTAACACTTAGAATCTTCTTGAAGTAGTTAGTTTCCCCATAGGCCTGAGTCCGAGGACCATGCAGTGCCTTGGTTCTGTCTAACACTTAGTCTTCTGAAGTAGTTAGTTTCCCCATAGGCCTGAGTCCGAGGACCATGCAGTGCCTTGGTTCTGTCTAACACTTAGAATCTTCTTGAAGTAGTTAGTTTCCCCATAGGCCTGAGTCCGAGGACCATGCAGTGCCTTGGTTCTGTCTAACACTTAGTCTTCTTGAAGTAGTTAGTTTCCCCATAGGCCTGAGTCCGAGGACTATGCAGTGCCTTGGTTCTATCTAACACTTAGTCTTCTGAAGTAATTAGTTTCCCCATAGGCCTGAGTCCGAGGACCATGCAGTGCCTTGGTTCTGTCTAACATTTAGAATCTTCTTGAAGTAGTTAGTTTCCCCATAGGCCTGAGTTCGAGGACCATGCAGTGCCTTGGTTCTGTCTAACACTTAGTCTTCTAAAGTAGTTAGTTTCCCCATAGGCCTGAGTCCGAGGACCATGCAGTGCCTTGGTTCTGTCTAACACTTAGTCTTCTGAAGTAGTTAGGTTCCCTATAGGCCTGAGTCCGAGGACCATGCAATGCCTTGATTCTGTCTAACACTTTGTCTTTTGAAGTAGTTAGTTTCCCCATAGGCCTGAGTCCGAGGACCATGCAGCGCCTTGGTTCTGTCTAACACTTAGTCTTCTGAAGTAGTTAGTTTCCCCATAGGCCTGAGTCCGAGGACCATGCAGTGCCTTGGTTCTGTCTAACACTTAGTCTTCTGAAGTAGTTAGTTTCCCCATAGGTCTGAGTCCGAGGACAATGCAGTGCCTTGGTTCTGTCTAACACTTAGTCTTCTGAAGTAGTTAGTTTCCCCATAGGCCTGAGTCCGAGGACCATGCAGTGCCTTGGTTCTGTCTAACACTTAGTCTTCTGAAGTAGTTAGTTTCCCCATAGGCCTGAGTCCGAGGACCATGCAGTGCCTTGGTTCTGTCTAACACTTAGAATCTTCTTGAAGTAGTTAGTTTCCCTATAGGCCTGAGTCCGAGGACCATGCAGTGCCTTGGTTCTGTCTAACACTTTGGTATGTGGTGAAGGCGGTTATCCTCAGCATTGGTCGTTCTAGTTTTGGCGTGACAATAGCCCCAGCCCTTCCTCGTCGGAGGTGGGGCATCGTGCGTACCGGACTGTTGACCCCGTAGTGCCCCGGGCGAGGTTGGTTGATGACTCTTAACCTTACACGTGGCAGTGACGCTGCCTTCAGTTCCTATTTCTGTATTCATCAGTTACGAGGCGTCCCCTGACGATTCGCGTTTCGCGCTTGACGTTTCGACACACGAGGCACGCTCTCATTAATATTCTCTTAGGCTGATGCGGATCAAATTGCTGATAGGCGCTTTGGAATTTGGTCAAGATTAATGTCACCGGTAATCCACCTTTCGAATTCTGCGTAGTTCCATTCCTATCAATCTTCACCCCCTATTTAAGGTTATGTGGGGGAAATGACCTTCTACTCTTCACGAAACCTCCAATACACCAGGAAACATGTCCTCCCAACTTTCAAAGCCCTCTCAATGACCCTGCGAAAACTGTGATAAGAGTTTGGAGAAATGGAACGGCTCCGGATGGGAGTGAGGGTGCATAGGCCCAAAGTCCTCCTTCCTCGACGGAGAGCAGCCGTAGCAATGGCTTGCGTCAAGTCTCCGGTGCGGCCGAATTCGTGCGTCATCCTGATGGTGAAGTACATAACGCTCTTCCCCGGGGTGCTGTCACGCCGGTGGAAGCGTGCAAGGATACGTCATATCTGGTTCCCGAGTTTTGCCGTCTCCAACGGCCAACCACCGTGGGGCTGGAAGAGAATCAAGGGAACAACATGAGGAAGGGCCATCCAGCGCCTTTGCATCTGCTCCTCTCTTCGCGCCAGCGCCACCGCACCGGCTTGGGCGTTGTTGGTAGCCTTGAAGCAGGCCGGCCTCAGCCCCCTT
Organism: Quercus ilex subsp. ballota; assembly: GCA_032727855.1. Lineage (NCBI taxonomy): Eukaryota > Viridiplantae > Streptophyta > Magnoliopsida > Fagales > Fagaceae > Quercus > Quercus ilex. The sequence continues at coordinate 31,866,676 of CM064919.1, forward strand.
CCTTTTAGTTAGCTTTTAAACAGGCCCGTCTGGGCCTTTGTTTGTAAAGTTGGCTTTAAAACAAGCCTATCTGAGCCTTTGTTTGTATACTGTAACTCCTTTTTATCTAATAAAATACTGTTATCTGTCTCTTTGAATCTTTTACTTTTTCTGCAATGGTGTTTTTTTTTTTTCAAACGCGCTTTTGCGAACTTTCCTTCAACTGACTTCTTGGGGACGATTGTCCGTTGCGCCTACTAGTGCACAAATTTCTTCCCACAGACGGCGCCAATTGTAGGGACTCAATTTGGGAGGACCCTCCGAATTTAGGAGGGATATAATCCTGTAGGCCCCAAACAATGAATTTGTAGAGAGTGGGTTGAAGGAATTGGCCTTTACAGGCAAACAGAACTTTATCTTGGACCCATCGCCATTGAAGGCTGTACAACAGGATTCTTTGTTAGAGCTGCTCCTCGGCATTTGTCCGAGTAGCTTGGCCTTCCCTTCTTTCTTTTTTTCTTACATTATATATATTTCCCCCAACTGATCCTAGCCCTACATTTGTTAAGCAATCAGGCCATCGCTCAGGTGCCTGTCCCATCAGCCGCCTTCCCATTCCCTTTGTGGGTCGCGGCAAACAAAGTGGCACTGTTGTGGAGTCCTTTCCCCATTAATGCGGCTAGGGCGGTAGTCAGGTGCATTAAATGCGGAGGTGACAGTCTATCATGAACTTGTTCCTCCTCCAGGTTTCCATTGCTGGCACATGGTACTTCCTCTCTGCTCGTGGAGTAGTCAGGAAGGTTCCCCTAAATGTGATGCCGGTTGTCTGAAGTTATCGGATGTCCAAGGACGGGGTCTTCCTCGGCGTGGCTTATTGGGCTCTTGGGCTTCTCGTTTTCATCCTCGGACCTTGGATGCCTCCTCGGTTCGGGCCTTCGGCCCTGGAATGAAGTGGGCTGGGTCGTATGACTTGCTGGCCCCACAAATAATATAATTGATTTCTTTCATAGGGAAGAGAATTATGAATCAAGGGTTTTTTTTTTTTTTTTTTTTCCGATAATTTGATAGTTGAGGGTAGAAGGATTTGAATCCTAGATATCTTTGTTAAAAATATCAAGAGGTAACAACCTGTTGAGGTCCTCCAACACTCAAACACTCTTCTTGTTATGGTTATGCATGGATCATTTTTTTTGCCTAACTTACAATCTTGTCGAATGCTTTGAACACCCGACCGCAACGACTTTTGATTAATTTTCGTCCAAAATTGTTTCTCACTTCTCATCCATCTATCTTAGTTTTAGTCCCTCCATTATGCATTAATGATATATATATATATATATATATATATATATATATATATATATATATATATATTTATGTATATAAATGTTAAACAAGGGTGTCTATGTCTTTTTGAGTATTTGACTATTCCATTAGGCGTATACAGTCTCCCCATCCTACACACACCAGATTATTATAAGAAGAAATCTCATGGGGTGCCCCCAAGATGTTGGCAAGAGGTTTCAAACCCAGAATCTCATAGATATTATGAGGCCTTAGGAACCACTAAGCCAACCTCTTGGAGATGCATTAATGATATTTCAACCTAGATAAAGTTTGGCAACAAATATGGTTGTAGCCTAAGACTACAATTCCACTTAATATCTTTTAATTAAATGTAAATTTTGACAAATTCAACATTGTATTACATTTTCTTCTTGTATCCTCTATGCTTGCGAAATTTTCAAAAGATCAAAGATCAATAAATTTGTCATCAATGAAATGTTTAAATTTCAAGTTTTTGTAATATAAATTATAAATAAAAAAGAAGTTTATCGATCGAATAGTATGAATTTTACATATGTGTTAAGAATATAAAGAATATGCAATTCTACGGATATATTTTCAAAACATGTAGCTATGTTCATATTTTTGGTGAAATTGTAATCTTAGGCTATAACTAAGTTTGTAGCCAAATTTTGTCATTTCAACCCAATCAATTTAAACATATGGACTGAAATTGCGTGAGATTACAAAATTGGCTCTGGCATGAAAACGACTTCAATTCAATCACGTAAGATTCGCGCGGTGTAGAATTTGTTGGTTTCTTATGCAACGTAACAAGGATGAGATCCATAAGTTTATTGGTTATTTTGCATTCGGTCAAAACTCAAAAGTAAGTAATCAGCTAAAGAAATAATTAAAGCAAACCCTTAATACTCGCTTTCTTTATCAATTTTAGTAATTAAGTCATTAACTCTTCTTATTAAAAATAGAAAAATAAAAAAACAGCATTAACTCTCTACTCTCCATCATCATCTTCATCCTCTTACCCCTCTCAAATGGCGTTGTGTTCTATGTACTTTCACCCTTAACAATGGAAATTAGGGGCAAGTTCAGGAACAAAAGATTTTTTTTTTTTTTTTTTGAGAGTAGGAGTTTTTGATTGCTTCGGTCATTTGCTGCCACCAATGAAGCTGTTCTTTGATGGGGCCATGACTTCCATGTACCAATGACGGAGTGGAATAAGAATTTTTGCTGATCAGTATGTTATATCTGTTCTTCCCTTCCTACTCCCCTTCTTATAGATATAAAGACTCTCGTTCGGTTTCAGTTCTTATAAAATAATTAATATAACATATCTTGACCTTGAATCACAAATCTGAAATCTGATTTTAATTAGATAAAAGCTCTTAAAGGTAGCATGTATAGTCTAGCTTTATGGTTGGCATGGTGATTGATTTACTAAATAAAACAAATCCATTGAACTTTGGGGTTAGCCTGACAACTTTGTGTTTCTTGTTGTAGAGCTAGCGATTTGCCCTTAGATCTTAGTTGGGTATACAATTTAACAATTTTATAATTAGAAGTTGCTTTCTTTCATGTAGTAATGCCTTCCATGGTCGGTGCTTTCTGTCCATCATTGGTGGTGCCATAGTTTCATTGGAGGCTGCAAGTCTAAATTTTTTTTCAAGTTACATCAGGTGTAAACTTAAACTCATTTCTCTTTCAAATCAAATCCATTAATTAGAGATAGATAGAAAGTAGAAAGAATAATATAATATTCTCTAAATTAATTTGGTTAGCTAGTGTGGCAAACAATAAATGTTTAATGATGGCATAGATAGTTGGCATTTTTTAACCGTTAGATCTCATAGAAATCTACGGTCTAAAAATGGTGTAATTCTTGTGAAGTTACATCAAGTGTAACTTGAATCCATCTCTCTCTCTCTCTCTCTCTATATATATATATATATATATATATAGTCGAGATGGGTTCAAATTACACCTAGTTTCCACAAGAGTTACGCCTTTTTTAAGGGGCCAAAATTGGAATCTAATTTCATTTTTTAAATAATATAGTTAGTAGGCAATGTTTTTAAACTATATTTTTTACTAGCATCTCGAGTTTAAGAGACTCAATTTTGGCCTATAAATCGAGTCTCAATAACTCGATTTTCATGGTCTGATCACGTCTGATGTGGCATCTTTTTCCACGTGACGATCACCTGGAAATCGAGTCTCTAAGACTCGATTTATAAACCAAAAAAATTTAAAAAAATTATAAGTTTCAAGTCGCTCATGTACAAGTCGAAATACCAAAAAAAAAAAAATACAATCAGATCACAGAGAGAGAGAGAGAGAGAATCTAAAGCTCACCTCACCGGAAATACAATCAGATCAGAGAGAGAGAAAGAATCTAAGCTCACATCACCAGCGCAGCCTAGGGCTCGCGCGGCCTGGGTCTCGACCCGATCCAACCAAAGAAACCACAGCAGAGAGAGGGAGTGAGACGGATCTGGTTGTGGATGGTTATAAATCTGGTGGTTGCGGTGGTGTTTTTGTTTCTTGGATTGAAGCATGAGAAAGATTGAGAGAGAAGGAGTGAGACAAGAAGAAGAAGAAAGAGAAGAGAGCAGCCTTTTTGGCTTTCTTTTCTTCTTCGGCTTCTTTTCTTCTTCTTTTTTTTTCCGCTCTGATTTCTTTGTTTCTTCTTTGGCTTCTTTTTTTTTTTTTTTTTGGCTCTGATTTCTATTTCTTTGCTGGGCTTATAAATCAAGTTTTAGAGAATCGATTTCCAGGTGGACGCCACGTGGAAAAATTGCCAACTCAAATCCGATCAGAATATGAAAACCGACCCTCAAAAACTCGATTTATAGGCCCTAAATCGAATCTCTTAGACTCGAGATGCTAGTAAAAAATATAGTTTGAAAACATTGCCTACTAAATATATTATTTGGAAAATGAAATTAGATTCCAATTTTGGCCTTTTTTAAGGCATAGATTTCCAAAAGATCTAATGTGGCATTTGGTACAGGGTAATGTTTTAGGATTCCTAGGAATGTTTAAAGATTCCCATGTTTGGTTGCAAATCATGCGAGGGAATCAGATGTCAGGGGAATCCTTAAACCCCTCTCAGTGGGAATGTGGATTCCCTTTAAAACAGGTGGGAATCCAGATTCCCAAGTTTAAAGGAAATTGTATTTTTTATAAATTGACAATTTTAACCATTTTTTTTAAATGACTTGGTAGTTCACATTCAAATCTAAGGATAGAATGGGAAAAATAAATCATTCATTTAAGATTCCTGGGAATAAACCAAACATAGGAATAACTATATTCTTAGGAATGTGATTCCTAGGAATCACATTCCTAGGAATCTGGATACCAGAAGTAATGTGAATTCCCCCGTACCAAACGCCACATAATGGTAAAAAAGAAAACATCATAATTCTTTACATCATTAAATGCTTACCTAATTAATAGCATCCTCATTATCTCTCTCCTTATTAAATATTTTTTAGTGTCTTTTCTCTCTCTCTCTCTCTCTCTCTCTCTCTCTCTCTCCTTATTAAATATTTATGTGTCTCCTTTTTTTTTTCCTCTCCAATTTCTGTGATAGGTGCGCTTTGTTGATGGCTGCACAATAATGCGAGCAACCCCAAACCCCAGTTATTGTATCTCCTCCTCCACTGTGTAAAAGCCGAGCACAGTGTGATGGGGTCAATGGTGTCCTTCTTTCCATTTCTTGCAAGTCTCAGATAAAATCCCAATAAGTCTATTCCTAAGCATGGTTGTTGCTTATGCTTTTGTCTCCTTTTTTTCCTTTTTTGCGTTGTGTGTTGCTGTTGTTGTTGTTTTGTGATCATAAGAATTGAATTTGAATTCAATCCAATCGAGAACAATGAAATCAAAGAAAGTAAAAAAGGTTTGCGTGAATTTTGAAGAATTGCTTGGACTGAGGTGATGGAAAGAAAAGAGTGTGGTTGGACGCTCTTTTCGCTTCTGCAAATGGTAGTTTTAGAATGTTGGTTTGTTTTGTTCTATTTTGTTTTTATGGTGTATGTATGAGTCGAGGATCAAATGAAATGAAATAATAAAAAATTTTCAATTTAGATGGATAGAAGAAATAATGAACCCGCACTCTATATGAACCCCAAAAAAAAAAAAAAAAAAAAACAATACATACAGAGTAAATAATGTACGATTTGTAGCTCATGGTGAATATCTTCCTTAAAAAAATGAGGAAAGTGATAGTGGTTTTATTGAGGGGAGAAAAAAAAGGACAAAGCATAGAAAGTGGAGAGAAAAAAAGGAGACAAAGAAATATTTAATAAGAAGAGAGATAATGAGGATGCTATTAATTAGTTAAGCATTTAATGATGTAAAGAATGATAATGTTTTCTTTTTGACCGTTAGATCTTTTGGAAATCTATGGCTTAAAAAAGATGTAACTCTTGTGGATTTACACCATGTGTAACTTGAACCTATCTCTTTATAGTCTTATAGTCATAATTTTATGTTAATTTTTATTTATTTCTTACTTTCTCAATCCTTTTGGCTTAGATCAAGTCTTGATCTATTCACCTGCAAGTCACTTTTATTTTGGACTAAAATGGATCAAATTGACCAAAATGGACTAAAGTAAACTGAAAATGACTAAAGTAGAACAAATGGACCAAAACGGATTGAAGTGAATCGAATGGGTCGAAGTGGATCCAAATGACTGAAACAGACCAAATTGGAGTGAAATAGAACAAAGTGGACTGATTTTTTTTTTTATAAATAAAAAAAATTGGCACATACAAAATTCGCTCCACTTAATATATTTGATATAGACAATGAGGTCAAAAACATGATAAATTATGTTTCATGTAATTAAGAAAATGATTGCAATGATCCCAAAATTATTAACTCTCTAATACAAATGCTTAACAAAAGGCCAAGGATCACTTTGTAGAATCTAATACAACAAATGTGAGATTGCATCATGTTAGTAATTGTACATGTCATTCTTCACATATAATGTTACATAGACATGGCAATACGGGTCAGAATTTTCTAACCTGACTCGAAAAATACCTGACCTGAACCCCTTTTTTTGACTTGAAGCAAAAACGAGTTGACCCGTGACCCGACCCGATTTTTTTGCAGGTCAACCTGACCCAACCCGAATAACCCGTGACCCGACCCGTTAAAAAAATTCACTAAAAAAATATTTTAATTACGTCCTAATACTAAGTGCATAAAGCACAAAGTACCAAAACTAATAATAAATATATTATAGAGAATGACTATTTAATTTATCAAAACCGTTTCTCAAAAAAAAAAAAAAAAAATCATCAAAACCAATAAGAGCTAGCTAGCCTAGCTTCAGTGCTTGCTAATTGCCTACAACACGTTACACAAGGGCCAAGGCTGTCAAGAGTCATCAGTTAAGGCAGCCATTAAAATATATATATATATCATTCAGTTGAGCTGTAGTCCATTGTCCAAACTCCAAAGGACCAAATATCTCATTCAGTTTGGTATATGTTGTGCTATGTTTTTTTAATAATAAAGATTGTAATGTTGTGTGGTATTATTTTTTATTGCAACTTTTTTTAATGATTAGGAATTTGATCATTATGAAAGTGGTTGTGGTGCCAAAACAAACCAAAAAAAAAAAAAATCTCAGTTGGACTTGTATTTAGAAGAGCCTAGACTTAACAAAAAAACAAAATTCAAAGTTGGAAGTTCTCTCTTGGTTGAAAGAGCATTACAATCGGTTTCCAGAGCTCTCTTTGATGGCATGGGATCTCATGAGCATTTCGATAACCACTGTTACTTCTGAATCAAGTTTTAGCACTGGGAAAAAAATTCTTACTCTGTATCGATCACATCTTTTACCTAAAAATGTGGAAGCTACGTTGTGTACTAAAAGTTGGCTATATGGATTTAAAGGTAATTTAATTTTTTTATAGTCATAATTATACAATTTTAATTCCTTATTGATTTGCTTTCATGATACATTAAGTTATATTAAAATATTGTATTGTAGATGAAGATGTTGACGAAATTGGCCAACTTGAGCTACAATTTGCAAATATGAATATTTTTAGTGGTGAATCTGCTACCAATGTTGAGTAGATTGAAATTGAGGTGTAATTCTTATAAAATATTTAATTATTCTTCTTTACTTAATATGTTATGTTTATTTTAAAAAAATTTTTTGTTTAGTTTATCTTTCTAAGTAATCTAACTTTACTATTATTTTAAATGCAACAGGAACATGTGCACTTAAGAAGACTGATAACTTGCTACTTTGCTGACTTACTTGTTTTGTTTGTTTTAAGATTTATCTCTTTGAAGATGTAAACTTGTAATTATATGCATTTTAACAATGAACTATTAACATTGAAGACTTTTTCCATCATGAATTTATTACTATAAATAATTTTTGTCATGCTCAAAACTATTAGAATTGGAAAGATATTAACAAGTGGCATTAAGTGCAATTCATTTGCTTAATTGATTTTATTCATTCTTTCTAAACAGATTGTCATTGATTTGTTTTTGTAATTGGAAAAAAAAAAATTTTGTTTGAAAATAGGGGTAAACCCGACCCGCAACCCAATTGACCCGTTTAAAAATAACCCGCTTGACCTGCAAACCCGATTGACCCGACCCGCCCCGCCTATTTTGCCATTAATGTAGTCACATTTAATTTGATATAAAAATATTAACATTCTTTTTTTCACTATTAATTGTTCAACTTTTTTATACGAAAACACGGATTACGAGCTACTTAATACGATATTGAATCCTTGATTCTAGAACACCCTGATCAAGTGTCTCCGTTATAGTTAAACTCACCATCTGAAGTCAAAATGATTCAATCCAACGAACACATGTGACAATTGTATAAAACAACCACAAAAAAGTAAGCCTGAATACAGTTGGAAGATTTGTAAATGGTGATACATGCTCAATGTGATTCGAGATAATTTGGGCAAATGCATGGAAGGACTCAAAGCACGTCACTATTTCTCAAACAACAGGATTTAAAACCTTGGCAGGATTTGAACTAGCTAGTAATATAGTGTATATTATGATTAATTACAAAGAAATTTTAGATTCATCGGATTTGCTTCTTCTTCTTCTTCTTCATTTTTTCTTCACAAAGGATATGCAAACAGGCAGGGACAACATATTTACATAAACATTAGAAAACGACACAAGGAGAAAAAAAAAAAAAAAATTCACATGGAAGCTTTTACTTTATATTTGTGTACAAATTTAATCAAGGATGGTGGACCTTGTGACATTGTGAAAGATAGCCTCTCGCCTCAACATATGCAAAGCAAAATGGAAGATGACAATCTCTGAGTTTTGGCTAGTTTTTTAAGCGTCTACGTGCTTCATGACATGCCGTGCCTTCTCTTTGGATTGGAAAATCTTATTTAGAACCGAAGGTTTCGATGCCAAAACCAAAGAAACTGCGTGCTGCATTACCATATAGAGAATAAGAACCAAACCCAGTTCAAGATTAGCCTTTAGTGTAACATAATGCATAGAACACATAGAGAAAACATCATATAAATCATTGATAACAATTGAGAATAGCGTTAGAGAGAATGAAAATAAGAGGCCAATCAAAATAACAGAGATAACTACAATAAGAACGCAAGCGATGAATGAACCATGCAGAAATGCAACGAGGATTAGGTCTAAGTTGGGTATCATCTGCGAGACTGCGAGTAATATTAATCACTAAGAATTCTTGAAAGAAAGTAAGAAAAATGTTGGGAGGTAAAATGGTTTTTAGAAGCCAGAAATTAAGTGCAATGGTGAAGAATGAAGAATGAAGTGACTAGCACTCTATTCCATTCGTGCAAAAATGAAAAAAAATAGACGATGAAGAAAAATAATAGGTATCTAACTTTTTTTTGTTTTACAAAATCAAGGACCACAAAAGCATTACTAATTACAATTGCTTGCAACACAAGTGCTTCCCAGTTGAGTATATTACATTATTATAACAATAAAAAGTTAAGCGTAACATTTACTAGTATTTACATCATTTGGTAATTTTTATATCCAATTAATATAATGCCATGTAGAAGAATATTGTTTCTATTTAAGCAAAGGAAAAATGTTAAATTTTTATCTTTAGAATAACTTGCAGAAGCAAATGTTCCTTGATCCCTTGGGAACAATGGCTACTACTACCTTTCATTTGAGCCAAAAGAAAATGGGAAAAAAAAAATAAAGAAGAGGAAAAGGGTCAGCCATTGATCTGTGATCGGACGGTGCTTGGATCTTTGCCTTTTTTCAAGGCTTTTGATTTCAGGGTGAAAAATGAAACGTCGACAGCAGGATTCGAACCTGCGCAGGCAAAGCCCAACAGATTTCGAGTCTGTCTCCTTAACCACTCGGACATATCGACGCTTTGTTACAAAGATTCCAATATTATAGTTATTCACTAATACAAGGACAAAGAGAGGATGGGCTATTCGAGTCCCATCACCAAAGAAAGAAATCTATAATTGACAATTAGTTAGTTGAATAATGAAGCAAATTGCCACTACTTGAAATCGCGGGTGGGGGTTGGTTTTGAAAAAGGCCTATGGATTCATCCAAATTTTAATTGCCAAAATAATAATACAACTCATTTGATAAATTCAATGATATACTGCGTTAGCTAGAAAATGAAAATGTTTTTACTACTTTTACGAGTCTAAGAAATGAAACTTTATTATTGGAATTATCATAATGCTCAAAAAATAAATAAAAATTCATCCCTATAAAATTAAAGAAATGAAAACAAATATAGAGAAAATTTTTTAATCCAAGAGAAAGGCATCAACCTGGGAGCTTTATTCTTGATTTTTTTTCCCATTCTTTTTTGGGAGCTTTTGGAAAATCATGACAATTTGATCATCAATTTTTTTTTTCTTTTGCAGGTTTTAATTAAGGTTAATATAAGATATTGTTGAAGAGATATCTTAAAGCATCAATTTGTATAATTTAGGGTAGGGTTACACTGTATAAGTATTTTGACTTTTGAGACATAATACACTCTATCATTGTCCCACCGCCAATAGCCTTAAGATTCAATGATAATCATTGTTAGATTTTTTTGTTTTTGTTTGGTGGATGAAATGAGACTAAATCACGGGAAAGAGGAGTATCACATGTATCATGTTGTATGACTTTCACTTTCACATGAGGATAAGTTACACTTATGAGATCTACCCCATGTAAGGATAAGTTTCACATAAGGATAAGAGGATGTTACATGCATCATGTTACACAACATATGAGCATTAATATTAAACATTTTTTAATTAGCTTTTAAATATGTAAAATATATTTTTGTCTCATTGTCTTAACTTAAGCATTACAAGATTTGGATTACTAAAAAAAATTAGAATGAAACTTCAAACTTCAATTATTCTGTTAACTAAATTTTGCCTCATTCAATTTGAATCAAACTTTTGATTTTCATAATATTATAAAGGTAAAAAATATAATTTGTTTGTATTTTAATTAACTCAATTAGTTAACTATTTTGTCAATAAATACAACTGCAATAATAAAGCCGTAGTCCCAAATATTTAGGTTCAACTATGAATTTGCAACAAACTAGTTAGGATTTGTCATTTTTTTTTTCCTCTATTCTATTCCTTCTGAAATCATGCTCTCTGTTACTTCTCTAATTTGAACATTATCTATATTACTATTTAAGGAGCTTCTCTTGTTTAAACCGGATTTTTTTTTTTGTTCCAAAATACTCCTACACCCCTAAGTTTAAATAGAGACAAAACTAAATGATAGTCTAGTAAAAATACATAGTTAGCTTGCATTAAAATATTGCCTACAAAATAGGAACACTGTTCCACTAACCACTTCTTCAAAGCAACTACAAGTTTATTTGTTTTTTAATAGAAAAACAAGTTAAACAACCCAGCAACGTTGTTTTGTTTCCTATAAAAAAAACACCCCACGTTTATCCAAAATCTATACTACTATTTAAGGGGCTTCCCCTATTTGAACCAGATTTTTTTTGTTCCAAAATACCCCATACACCCCTAGGTTTAAGTACAGACAAAATTAAAAGATAATCTAGTAAAAATACATGTTTAACTTGTAATAAAATATTGCCTACAAAATAGGAACATTTTTCGACTAACCCACTTCTTCAAAGCAACTATACTTTTTTTTTTAATAGAAAAAAAAGTTAAACAACTTAGCAACGTTGCTTTTTTTCCTATAAAAAAAACACCCCATGTTTATCCCAAAAAAAAAAACCTAAATATCAAAAAAAAAAAAAAAAAAAAAACTAAATAGATATATACCCTTTTCTTTTTTTAATAAATAGATATATCTTTAACTACCACTAAAACATTGCTTATAAAACAAAACCACTCTCTTAATGGTTTTCAAATTGCTTTATCCATTTATTAAAAAAAAAAAAATTAAAACACACGTTTTTTGTAAAAACACATTTGCCATACTAATAAAAAATATATATCTACCGTTATTGCAAAAAAAAAAAACTATATATATATATATATATATATTTTTGAACTAGAAGAGCCTCCATGCGTGGGGCTAGTTTTTTTATTATTTCTATTAATATTATTGTTGGTCTTCCTCTTTCTTTTTTCATTCCTTAAACTTATAAAAAAAAAAAAAAATTAAAACAAACACTCGTTTTTTTGTAAAAACACATTTGCCATACTAATAAAATAAAAACATATCTACCGTTATTGCAATATATATATATATATATATATATTTTTTTTTGAACTAGAAGAGTTTCTGAGCACGCGCGTGAGGCTAGTTTTTTATTATTTCTATTAATATTATTGTTGGTCTTCCTCTTTCTTTTTTCATTCCTTAAACTTAGATCAATTCACTCTTTCTTAGCTTGCATTAAATATCTATTAACATTAAAAAGAAACCTATTAATATCTTGACATGATATTAAAGAGTGACCATTATAGAGCATCTACCATAAGTTTAAATAGTATATTAAAAAAATGTCTCTTTTATTGTAAAGGAAGAAAGAAAAGCATAAAACAAAGTGTTGATGTTCATTTGTTTTGTCTAGTCCCTATACTGCATATGATATTAAGTAAAATCTAAAATGCAATCAGTTGCATTTTCCTGTCTTAACATCAAGGATAACTGCTCTTTACCATCAATTAAAAACACCAATGAAATAAATAGCAGCCAAAAGAAAAACAATCAATGAATATCTTTTTGTTGTCCCTTCCTCAAGGACAGAAACATTCCCAGACTTATATGAAACTCATTGACACCATTATGGACCGTTTGGATTGATGGAGGAAGGAGAGGGAGTAGAAGAGGGTAGAGTAAAGGCTAAAAATTGGCTAATTTTGAGCCAATTCTACTCTACTCTACTCTACTCCTCCTCCCTGCCTCTCAATTCAAACAGACCATTAATAATATCATTGTAAAGCAACAGGCTTGACAGTTGACACCACTTATAAAAGATCACATGCAGTGGCCTATCATGTCAATGTACTAAAATGGCCGGAGCACCAACTAAATATTCTCTCTCTTTTCTTTTTTCTTTTTTCTTTTTTTGGCTGAATGACCAACTAAATATTACAAAAATCAAAATTGCTTGTAGTTTTTTACATGGAAAAAGGAATCGCAACATAAACTGAAATAGCCGGATCATGCATCTCTCTGCAGATGATGATTGTTTGCAATCTTGCTATTTCTTCCTAACTGGTTGTGTTGAATTTCACCGTTTTAAGAGATCGAGCAGCCAAGGCAGATAATACACAACTCATACAACTGTACAAAGCTATTTTTTTCCTTGAAAATAATGGAAGCTAACACTAATTTTAAGGCTAAAATGAGCAGAAAATGTGCCTGTAAAAACCATGTTCTCATGGAGGACCTGCATCAGCCAGCCTTAAAGGATTGGCACTCTAAACTTCAAATAACCATTGGCAGGATGATCTATGATTCTTGATGATCTTTCCTACAATACAGATAATTAATGTGAAAATAAGGGAGAGAGAATGATATAGAATAGGTTTTCAGAATACAACCCAACATAACAGAATTAATAAGCTGAGACGTGTTTGACACCATGAGCTAGAAGTCATTTTTTTGTTTGTTTTGTATAGCATGTGAAATGCTTTTGCATGTTACTTAAGTTAATTGAAACTGGCCCTTGTACTTGTAGCCAAAAATGATTCTTTCCTCAAACTATTGTTGGTCAGTAGGGGATCAAGTCCAGAAGTGGCCTTATAATTGGTAGGTCCTGCTTCAAGAAACTTTAGGTGTGTGAATTTCTGCATCAATCTTTTAGTAGGATCTAGACTAGGGAATCTTAAGGAATGGGAGCAAAAGAGGATGGTCTCTCGTTGGATTTATGGGATGTTTGAGAATCTCTGTATCGGTCTTTTTCTTTTCAAGGAATTATGTATCAAATAAATGAAAAATTACATCCTCTTTGCGTGGCATCTGAAAATATAACAAGAGGACAAGAAAATGGAAAATTGAATTGTAGGTCTCAAAGAACTCACTTACTTTGCTAATCCAAATAGACTCCTCTCACACCGAGAACTTCATGTAAGTGGAAGAATGACATCTAGATTATTCTTCATTAACCATGTGCTGGGATAGAAGGAATTAGATGATCCAAGGTAATTATTCCAAACCATGATCCTTGAGCAGTCCTGCAGTAAGGCTTCCATCTGGCTTTCATCTTCCACAAGCTGTTCAATAAATGTGCTCACCTACATATGCAAATCAATTAGGTTAGCAAATGAAGCCAAGACTGTTCTAGCTTTCTGATAAAGGCATCTCAGGATATTATGGTGGCTAAAGTGTGAATTTCTCTCCAATAAAAAGGGATTAAACATCCAAGGGTGCACTTGAATATGGTTTAAGTAAATACGTCTCTATGATTGCCTTTGTGGACGGTGAAGCTTAGATTCATTCCATTAGGAATAAGAGGACACACCAATCATGTTATGAAGACCAGTCACATTTCCAAAAATACAAGTTCCTTTGAAAAACAAAAAAATGACCATTTTGGCTGCTTCACATAAACAGCAGCAATGGCAAATCATATTGCAACATGAAGTATTATTGTGGACTACAGGATAACCAAAGAAGAAGCAAGACAGACTAACTTGGAAGTCATCGTTGACTGTGTCAAGTTGCCTAATAGGTTCAAGAGTGGGTCGGTGCCACCTCTTTGGATCCCATAGTATAGTGCTATTGAAAGCAAACCCAGACATTTCAGCATGGAATCTCTGGAATCTCCCATTTGATCCATTTATGTGCCATCCAGTTACTTGAGATCCATTACAGATGGGCCCCTCCAACATATTTTTGCTTCCCTTCCCTGTTAGTTTGGCCACCATCCATGTTCCAAATCGCCTGCAGATCAAAATAGAAATTCATGGGTTGTCACAACAAAATGCACAAAGGTGTATATATATATATATATATACTTGTAATAAGCATATTTGTGAAAGAATAGAAAGAGGTCTATTTTATAATTGCAATAAAACCTAAACGATGATCTGGGATGATTCAAACAGACAAAATGTCTCACTAGTTTACATTTACAGCAGCACATAATTAGTAGTGTGGAACAAATATAGACAAAGCTAAGCAATGCCAACTGAGTATATGACAGAAGTCAATCATTTTTAATTCCTTTATAGTTTTATTATTGGGACACATTAAACCCCAGACTTTCATAGATGTATTCATGTGTGGGTGGGATTTGTTTGGGGTTTTTTTCAGCTACATTTATAAAAGTTCGAAGTTTAATGTGTTCCAATAATAAAACTATGAATTTTTTTTGGGAGAGGGGGGGGGGGGGGGGGTGAGATTACTTTCCCTTATATATATATATATATATATATAGGTCCATCCTTGGTGCTAGCAACTGCCTTCCACCAAAAGCGATAGGTCGTGGGTTTGAGTCCAAGAAACAGCCTCTCCAAAAAAATTTGGGCGTAAGACTTCCTACCATGACCTCTCCCAAATCTCGCAAAAGTGAGAGCCTTTGTGCACTAAGTACGTACAACCGTGTGTGTATATATATATATATATATATATATATATATAAGCTCTCGGTAGTAACTATTAAGTTGTGGAAAAGATGGTTACAATCAACTAAACCCTAGATGTACAATCATCAGGAAAAGTATTTAGACCAGGGGAGCTTAAGTGTGGAAGATTAATCTCAAAACGGGCCATATAGCCTTCCCAATCCTTCCTTGAACTAATACAACTTATAGAAGCTTTCTTCAGATGAAGCACACAAATAAATAGTATTACTGGCAAAATGAAAGTTACTCAGTCACCAAAGAGTACCTTTGGAGAATAGAACTCCCAAGGAATAAATTAGGCACTTTCTATCCCATGTAAAATAGCCAGTGCCTATACTGAGAAAATACTATTTTTTTGGCTCAGAAATGATTCTTCAAAGAAAGGGAGAGAAGGAAATTAAGAAGGGGATCATTGCTCTCCAGTAGAATCGAAATGGGTCATAAATGCTCACTTAGCCAACCCTTCCATGACAACATTTACTTATTGTTTACCCAACTGGTGCTAGTCCAAGTTCTCATAATGATAAAACATGTATCTCTTTTCTCACTGCATTGAACCACATTCTAAATTCATTGTGTAGTATTTTGAACCATTAAGAATGACAAGCTTTATGAACATCCTTTAAACAAATCTCAGGAGACTTTATAACTACAGTGATTATATTAATCCACAACCTCCACATTCTGCTCCAAATTTTCTCATTCTTGTCTTAAAACTCGTATCCTGTATTGTCAATCTTCCTACATTTTTCTTTCCATCACTTCTCTAAATAAGCCCCATACATATAGCCTGAATGTTTTTTTTGTTCCATTAAATCACAGTGTTTATAAATTCCTTAAGAGCTGCTGTTAAACAGTCAGAAATTGCCTGCTATTGGAGCTACTAGCTAAAATTGTAGTAGTGCAGAATCTAAATTTCATCCATTTAAGATGCAAAGGCATTTAAGCAAGGCATCTATACCACAAGGTATTGGAATGGTTACCAAAATACCTACTTAGCAAACTTCGAAAGGCAAGCACAAGCATCAGTTACTTTCAAAAAATTACACGTCTTGCACGATAACCGTAAATCATGGAAGGAATAATCTCCAACTAATGTTTATGGTTAAAGAGGACACTATGCCTACGTTCTGGGTATATATTATGCTTTGATATAAGTTAATTACAGTTTTAAAAAGCTAGAAACCACATTTTAGAAACTTTTTGCTAAAGACAGGCATATAGCACATCGGGAAAGAGACAACCAACAATGAGTAGTCCTAGAAAATGTAGCAAATTATAACCATTTCAAGTGTTCTTCCCCACAAGAACTTCCTATATGATGGCACTTAAATCTAACCTTTTTTTTTTCCTCTTTCTGGGTAGCTCATAATACGGCGGACAAAGCTACATTTGCATAAAAAAACAAAGAAGTGAGAAATAACATACCTGATCTGCCTCATTTCCTCAAAAAGTTCAGCCAAGTAAAAATTAGCATCATCAGCAAAGTAAACAATTCCATCAAGACGGTGAGTTTCTATGTGTGACAGTGCCACATTTCTTTGATGAATGTATTTATCTTTTATTTCAGACAGATTTTTATTGCAAACAAGATGCCTGTACACAACCCCAGTTCTCCTCAAGATATCGGCCATTTCTGCAGATTGGGAGGTCATCTCCACTACAATCCATAACAGAGGAGGTGGGACAAGCTTCAATGTATGAGCTAAACGTATCAGATAATAGGCTTGAAATGGCCGAGCATATGTTGGTGTCACTATTATCAAAAGCTTCCGGGACACCAAATTTGAATTTTTATTGCTATCAAATTTATCACCGTGTATCTCCTCCGTCAGTATCACTTCCTTCACTTCTGACTCTAACGTGGCATTATGCTTTATGTCCCCACTGTCTAATGGTGTCATAGTTCTGGTCACATTGTCATAAGACTGAAAATTCCCAACAGTAGATGTTACCTCAAATGAGAAAGCTTGATGCTTTGACATGAGATTCGTGGATAAATTCATTGAGGTAAAAGGGGTAAGTCCAATGAAAACCCCGACCATGAAACTAATCAAAAAATGGAAAAGAGACCTCCTCCAAAATTGCACCTTTGGTTTTGACCTCTCAAGAGGCCTCGAAGATCGTGGCGAAAGTACGCTAAGAACAAAACCTTGAGAGTACAATGAACCCAACAACGAAGATAACAATCCACCAGATGGTTGATAGGGCTGAGGAGATGATGAGGATTTGGACAAGGGAGAAGCAACTGAACACACTTCTCCATTACGTATAGTTCCAGGTCTAGGCACAGGAGACAATGCTCTTCTAATAGAAGCCATCAAGAGGAATCAAAATCAATCTTAATCACTTCAGACTAGTAGCTCTTAAAAGAGCTATCCAAAATCACAATAACCGCCCACTAAACATGATAAACATACAAAAGTCGAACCTCATTTTAACAGTTTGCTAGCTATGGATGTCACAATTCATCTTTAAATCTGTTGACCAAATTGAGATTGAGCCAGCTCAATTTTAAGAGTATAATAGTGAGATCCAGCTTCATTCAGCAAGCATTTCATAGGAGACAAAAGTCCATTTAAACCTGCCAATTATCACAAGTGAGTGATATCCAAATTACTATTGAAACATCAATAGCGAGTCCAGATAACATACCACACAAAATTTCAACCCATTCCCCACTTCACAAAGACATCCTTACTTAAGCAGATAAACACCAAAAACAGTTCAAAATGCAAACTCATGTCCCAATCTTACCAATGTCCTAAGAATATATGAAGTCCAAATTAAGTTCTTGATCTACTATGAACTTCCCAAATAAAATACATACAGAAAAATCAAACCAGAAAATAACCAAGATTTCAGCTTTAGACATGAAACAGCGAGATTTCAAACAGAAATGCAATAAAAGACATACTGAAACGAAAAGGGTAACCATGTTACCTTTCAGTGACAAATGGGTCTTCGATCTTTCTGACCAAATGATACCAGAGAGAGAGAAAACCAGCAGTCTCCGCTCTTGACTCACACTCTTGACTCTAAAGAGATAAACTTTTTGATGCTTTTTGGTCAAACAGAGAGCTTATTGAGACTAGAAAGTGATTTGGAATCTGTATTAACAGTTTAAGAGTAAAATGAGTGTCTTTGAGAGTTGAGACTAAAAAAGACAGTGATGCTTTCCTTTAGAGTTCAGACGTTCAGTTAGACAGCTCTCTTCTCTCTCCCAAATAGAAAGATTCCGACACAAGAAAATATTTTCATTGCTTTGTGTGATCCATACGTGATGCATTTTATGTAATTTGGATCGAAAAAATGTACAACTCATACATGGCCCACATGTTTAATCCTGATGTTTTTCTATAATATTAGTTTTTTATGTTGTTTTATCTTTCATTACCAACAGTAAGAATGACAATGTTAATATTCTTCTAATGTTAATATTTTTTATCGATATCATACCATTTGAAAACTATTTATTCGTTTATTTAAAATAAAAAAAATAAAGTTATGTATCCATTTTATAAATAATAACTCATATAGTATTGATATGAGAGGACATGCACAAGTTATTATTATTTTTTTAGAATCAAGGCATGCATAAAACTATTTGACTAAATCAAAGCATATAATCTATCGCTAACACAATTTAGTACCAATCACAAGTAGACACATTAATTAGATGTGGAATTGAGTATGCCTTTAGACTTATTGTTGACGACAATAAGCTTCCCTTTAATAACTTTCCACATAGCCCTATAATGCCATAGACATATAGATTCATCTTTCTATGGTAATATGGCAAGAGAATATTTGGAAAGTTATTTAATAGGCAATAAATGGTTGGTTACTTTTTTTTTTCTTTTTTTTTTTTTTTTTTGAGAATGTTTTAGTCTTCTCCTAACATAGTTTTGTTTAGCATTATACTTTTTTATATTTATTATTACATCAAATGTGTCTACAAATTTAGTCTTACCATGGTCCATAATAACAAGACAAGGGTAGGAAAAAGAGAATTAAAATTACTTTTTATAGGCATTTTTATAGTTGTAATCTGGTTATGTAATGTATTATAAACCTGGTTTAAAACACTAATATTACTATTTTCATGTGTATTATAATAAGTATTACTGTTTATAAAAAAAAAAAATTATAATTGTGAATTTATATAGCAAGATTTGTGTCTTTTTAAATCCTCAAAAACTTTTTTTTTTTTGTTTGTGGGAACTCTAAAACTAAAGTGAATTCAAATACTGAAAATAAAGTACTTCGAGCCTCTTTGGTAGTTGTATTTAAAAACATTTTCTGAATTTAAAAACAAAAAATGGTGGATCCCACACCATAAGCACAATATGCACCAATAAATTAGTCTTACTATTAGGCACTATTTTGATAGCAATAAAACTACGAAGGCTACATAAATTTATAATAATTTTATAACATTTCCAAATTAGCTTATCATCTCACACATATAGACATGCTTCAATTTGTACTTTAAATTTATAGTTTCTCCATGATATATTTTTGTTTGAACATCTCATCAACAAACATTAATATGATACCTTAAAACTGATAGGGATGTTCATGTTGAGAGATTCATAGAAGTGGCTAGTATACTTGTACTAAAAAAAAACTGCAATTAGAAATCTTAAAATGGCTAACTTTTAAATAAGCAATTTTATGATCTTTCTCTAATTGATTTTGTCCCAATAAATATAAAATTTGATAATTAAGATAATTATTAATAGGCATTTATTGTGACTATGTTTGTTTGTTGAACTATCTATTTAAATAAAATATATTTTCATAATATTTTAATGGATGATGTAAGTACAGTAGGTTTTACAAAGAATTATTGTAGAATTTAAGCTCAATTAAAAATATATAAATTAGAATAATGGTATGAAAAATGAAGGCTTTCAAAAGTTAGAAACTTTTCTCTCAAAAAAAAAAAAAAAGTTAGAAACTTTTCTTTAACAGGGGAAGTTAAGACCCACAATTTATTAAGCATGTCTGCATGACTTTGTGAGGAGCTTGATTCTTCTTCTTCTTTATTTTTTACTATTTTTTTATAATTTTTTTGGCCCTTATGTGTTGGCCTGTTTTTCAAGTGCTGGATTAAACTGCCTCACTAATGATCAGGAGGAATCTTGATTAGAGTAGTGGGTCGAAACCTGGACCTAGTTGTGGTCCATACCATGGTTCAATAGCAAATAAAACACCAGCAAAAATGACCAAAAGTATTTTCTTAGCAAAAAGTATACCACATTTTCACAATAAATTATGAATAGTTAGTTGTTATTGATTTTAATTTGAACTTATCAATGAAATTACTTTTTTACTCTATCAATAACAACTTATCACTTAAGTTTTATTGTAAAAATATTGTAAACATAACATTTCTGAAAATATTTTAGCCCAAAATAAAGACCTTACTAACGAATTCTTTTACACTTCAATAACAAATATTATTATTATTATTTATTTATTTATTTACTTTATACTTTATTATATATAAGAAATATTCAAATTCTTTTGAACCGTTATTTTATTTTATTTTTGTAAGATAACACATTTTTTAAAGTAAAAAATTAAGCAAAATATTACTACTCCACAAACAATAGTGGTTGGCTTTGTTCAAACTTCAAAGTGAGGGGAAAATAGGTAACTAATTTTTTTTCCTAACTATCTAGTTAGTAGTTTCGGTTCCCAAACTATATTATTTATTAGCATTTCGAGTCTAAGAGGCTCAATTTTGGCCTATAAATCGAGTCTCAAAGACTCGATTTTTATGGTCTGATGTGGCATCTTTTTCCACATGGAGACCACCTGGAGACTCGATTTACAAACAAAAAAAATTTGAAAAAATTTCAAGTCTTCAAGTCTCTCATGTACAAGCCGAAATACCTAAAAAAAAAAAAAAAAAATACAATCAGATCACAGAGAGAGAAAGAATCCAGAAAAAGATCAAGCTCAAATACCCATATATGTGTTCATCAAAAAAAAAAAAAACACCCAAAAACAGAAGGTCGTGCGCGGCGACCTGGGTTGCGCGGCCCTGGGGCTATTTCTGGGTTTTTTTTTTTTTTTTTTTTTTCTTCTGGCTTTCGGCTTCTTTCCTTCTTCTTCGGGGGTTTTTTTTTTTCTTTTCTTCTGGCTCTGATTTCTTTTTTGCTGGTGCTACTATTGTTTTATATACGAGCTTAAATCGAGTCTCAAAGACTTGATTTTTATGTAGACGCCACGTGAAAAAAGTGCCAACTCAAACCCGATTAAAACATGAAAATCGACCTTCAAAGACTCGATCTATAAACCTTAAATCGAGTCTCTTAGACTCGAGATACTAGTAAAAAATATAGTTTATAGGCATTGTCTGCTATTGGATATTTCTTGCTAGTTACCCGTTTTTGCCTCAAAGTGAGTTAAAACAAGGTTAAGTGTAAATTCGAACCGGGTCTCGTCTCGTTATTCGTTAAAGCTTAAGCATAATATTAATTTGTAAAAAGTAAAATATTAAAAATAATAATTAAAAAAAAAAAAAAAAAAAAACACGAGAGTCCGGCTTCGACTTGGATGCAAACTCAGTAGAACTCAGCTCACTTCTCTTTCTTCTCAGATCTGTCTTTTCTTTTGTTTTTTCTCTCTAAACACAGAGAGAGAGAGAGAGAGAGAGAGAGAGAGAAGCGATGGCCATGGCGATTAGGGTTTTTCTTCTTTCTCTATTGTTCTTATCATTCGCTGATCACAGCTTTTCGCTTTACGAAGATCAAGCTGGCCTCATGGACTGGTATAAATTTTTTATTGTCTTTCATTGATTTGTATGCAATTTTTTATTTCAAAACCAAATCACTTTTCTCTCATTCGTTTTTGTAATCCAAACTGAGCTTCGATTTCCTTTAGCTGATTGATTGTGTGTTTGAATATGGATTTTGATTGAAAATTAGGTTTCGTTTTTTATTAATTAAATTTAAATTTGAAATAATCGTGAATCACAGGCACCAACAGTACATAGGGAAAGTGAAGCACGCAGTGTTTCACACTCAAAAGACTGGGAAAAAGCGCGTTGTGGTGTCTACTGGAGAGAATGTCCTCGCTTCGCTTGATCTTCGCCACGGGCAGATTTGTACGTGGGGATTTTAGTATTTGAAATCTTTGCCGAATTGGGTTTTGTTAGCTCCAATGATTTTACATTAGAAAACTTTCATTTTTATGGGATATGTTAATTTATGCTCGGGTTTTGTGCAGTTTGGAGACGTGTTCTTGGGGCCAATGATGCCATCGATGGAGTTGATATTGTGCTGGGAAAATGTAATGATACCCCTTATTTTCAGCTCATTTATTTAAAACCATGTGACTTGGTAATGCAATGTTAAGTTGTTAGTTGTTACTTTGGTCGTCAAGAAATTTTGATTTGCATTCTATGAGGCTTGCTTTTAATGTTCTTCAGCAAATTTGTAACTTGGGTTTCTTTGTATAACGGGAATTATCTATATTAATATCTCTTCACCATTGAGCGATTGAGTCGAATACTTTTTTTGTTGTGTTCATCAGTATCTATTTCTGTCAATAAACATAAATTGCTATAGCAATGCCTTGATTTTAGTACAAGTGTAGAAGTGACCACAAAAAAAAAAAGAAAAAGAAAAGAAAAAGTATGCTCAATGCCATCTACTGTGCTAATATCATGTAGTTATGCATATTACTGGATTTGATTGCTAATTTTAAGAAAAGTTTAGCATTTTATTGTGCTTTGAGTTTTTGCTCTTTCTATTATTTCTTTGTAAATTTGCTTCTTCCTTTTGGCATCATCTACTGGAGTCCTGATCATACAACTTATATTGTTGATCAAATGCTTAGATATTCCATTTTAACATTTTCAGATGTCATTACCCTTTCGTCGGAGGGAAGCATTTTACGTGCATGGAGCCTTCCGGATGGGCAGATGGTGTGGGAATCTTTTCTTCAGGGTTCAAAGCCCTCTAAATCACTATTGTCTGTACCGGTTAGTGAATGTCTTTGATGTTATTCTTAGTAATTTGTATGAAGCCTTTTACCTTTTTCTAAAACCTTTATCCAGTGAACATCTTTCTCATGTTGTCTATAAATTTCTCTTCATAGACCAGAATGTATGGAATTTCTTTGTCATTTTGCATCAAACTTATATTTCAGATAACAGTCCTTAATCCAATTATCAACATTTTTTTCTCAAATTAATATTCTTGGCTGCAAGTCATATATTGCATTTTTTTCTCTTTTTTTTTTTTTTTTTTTTTTTGGGGGGGTGGGGGGGGGGGGGGGGGTGGGTGTTTTCCTCCTTTCTGTTAAAGCATATGGATTTTGCTCCTTTTTCATCAGCCAAACTGGCATCCTTCTGGAGATTTTTTTTTTGGTTCTCGCCAGCCTGCACTGGGTGGTTGGCAGACATGTTGAGGTTCTAGTAGACAATGCGCTATAAGATTTTTTTTTTTTAATTTTTAATTTTTAATTTTTTATAATGAATATATATTTAATTAGTCTAGTATTGTGCAGATAAATTTGACAGTTGACAAGGACAATGTGATTCTTGTTTTCGGTAAGCGATGTCTTCATGCTGTTTCTAGCATTGATGGCGTGGTTCTCTGGAAGAAGGATTTTTCAGCTGAAAGGTTTAAAAATTTTAACTTCAATGTATCTAATGTTGTTTTTTCTTTTCAAACATCACCATTTCATTAATGTTAGCTTGGTTAACTTTTCTGCAGTATAGAGGTTCAACAGATTATTCAGCCTCTTGGAAATGATAAAATCTACGTTGTAGGTTTTGTTGGTTCTTCCCAGTTTGATGTTTATCAGATAAATGCTAAGAATGGAGAGTTGATCAAGCACACAAGTGCTGCCTTTCCTGATGGTTTTTTTGGGGAAGTATTATCGGTTTCAAGTGACATGCTTGTATCGTTGGATAGCACTAAGTCAATTTTAGTAACAATTAACTTTCAGAATGGAGAAATCAGCTTTAAAAAGACCCATATTTCAGATTTTGTTGAGGACCATTCTGGGATTGCAGACATATTACCTTCAAAGCTCTCAGGAGTTTTTGCTGTAAAGATCAATACACTTTTAGTATTCATAAGAGTAACAGCTGAAGGTGTTTTGGAGGTTGTCGACAAAATTAATAATGCAGCAGCTGTTAGTGATGCTCTCTCATTTTCAGAGGGTCAACAAGCTTTTGCACTAGTTGAGCATGTGGATGGTAAGGTTCTCCTCACATTGAAGTGTAGTCATGACTGGAATAATGATTTGCTCAAGGAGAGCGTTGAGGTGGGCCATCAGAGGGGGCTAGTGCACAAGGTTTTTATAAACAATTATATCCGCACAGACAGATCTTATGGGTTCAGGGCCTTGATTGTCATGGAAGATCATTCATTGTTGTTACTGCAACAAGGTGCAACTGTCTGGTCTAGGGAGGAAGGCTTAGCCTCAATTGTCGATGTAACAGTTTCGGAACTACCTGTCGAAAAGGCAGGTGTATCGGTAGCGAAAGTGGAGCAGAACCTCTTTGAGTGGCTTAAGGTATGGATATTCTGTAAATGCATAAAGTACATTTAGAAATGAGTTCAATGTTAAAAGGCATCAGATTTGTGCAAATTTCATGATTCAATGCCTGTATTCTTCTACTTTATTTGGATTGTATGGGGGTGTGGTTTTATTTGCAAATATCTTTTTCCCTTCTCTTCTTTACTTTTTTGTTGTAGTTTTGCACCAAGGATTTGGATAGAAAATGTTGATACGTTTTGTTTGAAGCCTCTACTGGACTGGTTCCCTTCTAACAACATATTTTTGATATGATGTTTCTATTATTGAAGGGACACATCCTGAAACTTAAGGGAACTTTGATGCTTGCAAGCTCTGAGGATATAGCAGCCATACAAGGAATGAGATTGAAAAGTTCTGAGAAAAGCAAAATGACACGCGACCACAATGGTTTCCGGAAGCTGCTAATAGTTCTTACTAGAGCGGGAAAACTTTATGCCTTGCACACTGGAGATGGGCGGGTTGTCTGGTCTCTCTTACTGCCCTCTCTACGTAAATCAGGATCATGTGAACATCCAACTGGGCTTAGAGTTTATCAGTGGCAAGTGCCACATCATCATGCCATGGACGAGAATCCTTCTGTCCTTGTTGTTGGTCGGTGTGGACCAAATTCGGATGCATCTGCTGTTCTTTCTTTTGTTGATACTTACACAGGAAAGGAGCTTAACTCTTTAGGTCTTGTTCATTCTGTTGCACAAATTATTCCTCTGCCATTTACGGATTCAACAGAACAGCGTCTTCATCTTCTTGTAGACACTGACAAGCATGCACATTTATACCCTAGAACTTCTGAGGCTATTGATATTTTCCAACGTGAGTTTTCAAACATATACTGGTACTCAGTTGAGGCTGATAATGGCATCATCAGAGGCCATGTTTTGAAGAGAAATTGCATTGGTGAAGTAGTGGATGAATTCTGCTTTGACTCGAGGGAGTTGTGGTCAATTGTATTTCCATCTGAATCAGAAAAGATCATTGCAACTGTCACAAGAAAATTGAATGAGGTACCTTTTTCCCCGTCTGAATAATGTACTTGTTGATAGCTGTCAGTTCTTCTCTTTGTGTTTTATGATGGTAATGCTTCACAATGAACTTCTAAGACATTCTTGCATTTTATTAATTGTGTGTACAAAACTTAATTTGTTTGATTAACTAGAGATGCATAATGCGTATTAATCAAATGCATAATTGTAAAACTTGCATAGAATCTTAATTTGAGTGATTATCGTATGAATTCCAATTTTTCCAAACTTTTTTTTTTCCTTATGAATAATCTTCTGTTGTATTCTATGATGCATAGTACCCTTTTACTGTTGAGCTTCTACCATTCCCCAGTCATACTTATTTGTTTTAGATTTTTTTGATAGGTTGTTATTTTTTGTTGCTTCAAATTCTGAGATACAATTGTAGTCTCATTGAGCATATAAAATGACGACAATTACAATTGTCATTTTATAATTTTGGTTTCTGGTGCATATGGGGTCTCTATAGTGGCGTCATAACTTGAAGTGATTGATATCCATATTCTTTTGGTGTCAAACAGTTGTGAAATAAATTAAATAATAAATGAGTTTTCCTAAAGGAATGTCATTAGTATGCCCAATGCTGTAAGCCTGTAACTAAAAAGATGGGTGATGCCGTGATGGTTCCTCTGGTTGGTTTTTGTGAGAGTTTACCCGTGCTTTGTTGCTGCGCACACACACATAATGTTATAATAGTATTTTTTATATTGCTTTCTCTAGGTGGTTCATACTCAAGCAAAGGTTGTAGCTGACCAAGATGTGACGTATAAATATATATCAAAAAATCTACTCTTTGTGGCAACTGCTTCACCAAAAGCCAGTGGTGAAATTGGAACAGCCACCCCAGAGGAGGCATCATTGGTTGTATACCTCATTGATACTGTAACTGGTCGTATATTGCACCGGATGGCTCATTATGGTTCACAGGGTCCTGTTCATGCTGTAAGTTCTGTAAATTACTTGTCCCTGTGTGAACATGAATGAAAGACATTCCCTCATGCATTTATGCATTTTGTAGGTTTTTAGTGAGAACTGGGTTGTGTATCACTACTTCAATCTTAGAGCACACCGATATGAGATGTCAGTTATTGAGATCTACGATCAGTCTCGGGCGGTATGCCAGTGAACTCAAATCCTTAATTTTCTGCTGTGTGATTTCATTTCATAAAATTTATATATAATTTTCTTTAAAAAAATTGAACAATGATTCACAGGACAACAAGGATGTCTGGAAGCTAGTTTTTGGAAAGCATAATCTTACTTCACCAATTTCCTTGTTTTCTCGGCCTGAGGTCATCGTAAAATCACAGTCTTACTATTTCACCCATTCTGTGAAAACGATAGCAGTGACATCAACGGCCAAGGGTATAACCTCAAAGCAACTTCTTATTGGTACAATTGGTGATCAGGTAGGTTTAAAATATTTGAACATCCTGAGTTGTTGTTGGTGGTGGGTTGTATTTATTTATTTATTAACTTAACGTCAGAATTACATTTGTTTTCTATTTGCTAGTATTTTTTTTTTGGAAAAAAAGAAAGGGGGGGGGGGGGGTTGGTTGTACGGACATGCTTGAGATGGAGCTTGTTTTCTTTTATTATGTGCACTGAATGACAGTAAATATTTTGCAGGTTTTGGCTCTTGATAAGCGTTATTTAGATCCTCGTCGATCTGTCAACCCTACACAAGCTGAGAGAGAAGAAGGCATTATACCTCTTACAGATTCTTTGCCGATCATTCCTCAGGTGGGTTGGCTATATATAACAATTATTAACATCTTATCATTACTGTTGTGATTGTTGTTATATATAAAGGTTATTGTTGGCATTAGTACTACTGTTATTTCTGAAGAAAGCATAAAATTTTGGTTGAGATACTGTTTTTGTTTGCAGTGTTATGTAGGAATACCTCAAGTTTTCAACAATAAGATGAAGTTTTGCAAACTTTTATCCTCTTACCATTTTCATTTAATAATCTTATAGTTTGGATATGCATGAGTTTTGTCTTTTTGGTAAGTAAATTTTGAATATGCATATGTAAAGTTGACTATCAGCTGTGTTTTTGTGGGTTGGTTTTGCTTTTAGAGGTTCAATTATGTTACTAAAAATTACTTAACAAAAAGTTTCTTACTAAAAATTTCTGTTGGATCAAGAGAGTGTTGATCTTAGCTATGATCCTCTTTACAAGAATAATTGCACATATTCCTTTTTAATTTCTGGTATTTAAGAAAATTATACATTTTTTCTGCCTCATAAAATTCAATTTCTTTTTAATAAGGTGCTTTTTATTTGTTCATCCTTTTTTTTTGAAACATATTTGTTCATCCTTTGATTACATCAAATCAGTGACCCTGATTTGCATGTATACATTTGGACAAGTTTTGCATTATATCCTAACTTGAACCCGGCACATTTTATAGGCCAATTGAAACTGGCTGTCGGTCTGTTTGTTATATAGAATATTATTAAAAATAATTAAGAATTACTGATAGAATAGGTTTTGGTGAGGCAAGTGCAAAAGCTTTCTTTAATTCAAAATTTTCTAGAGAAGACAATAATAGTAATTTGTTTCTGTCATGGTTGAGGGTCTTGTTCAGTTCATAATTCAACTGTTTAATACTTAGTAGACCATCGATTCTTGCTAGGCAGACACTTTGCTGAGTTCCTGGATTCTAGCAATATTGGACTTGTGGCCAAGAGCCTTGTAGCTCAATTGGTTGGCACTTCTTACTATTTCCAAT
The DNA here is from genome assembly GCA_032727855.1 of Quercus ilex subsp. ballota. Lineage (NCBI taxonomy): Eukaryota > Viridiplantae > Streptophyta > Magnoliopsida > Fagales > Fagaceae > Quercus > Quercus ilex. The sequence continues at coordinate 31,895,359 of CM064919.1, forward strand.
GTAGACATCCAGGTTTCAAACCCTCCGATGGCCCCATCCCCAATGATCAATCTATCAAGAAAAGCAATATGGGACTTGTGAATACATGTGCATAATTAGTGCCAGACGTTATAGATCCAAGTTTGGAAAGAAGCAATTAAATTTTGCTAGATAGCAACGACCCATATTTGGCTTTGTGATAAGGTTCCATGCCATAGACTTGGTTCTAGTTTAAAGTCATTGGTTTTTCCTTTCAGGAGGTTCTATGGCTCCTTATCAAGGAGGTAGAACATGAGATTTTTTATTTTATTTTATTTTATAAATCGATAGTTATAATGGGAAAGGAGGATTTGAACCTAGGACGTATTTGCTTGAAATACTAGGAGATGCCAGTTGAGCTACAAAGCTCTTGGCAATAGATGCAGAGGGTATGGTTAGAACTTGAGACATGAGCTCTGAAATTTAACATCTTTTCCACTATGATTAGAAACATATTCACCTTATGGTTTGCAATTGTGTACATCTTTAATTCTTTGTATATTACGGTGACTTTTAAATGAACCATTCGCATCCATACCTTGAGGCATAGGTTCAGCATGAGTTCTATACTAGGATCAAGTGTGATTTAGCCAACTTGAGCTAGCTCCATCTTTAGAAACTTTAGCTACATGCTTCTGTTTTGGTGTTTATGGATAATTCTTTTATACTGATCTCAGCATTGTATGTACAGTCTTATGTGACGCATGCTCTTAAAGTGGAAAATCTCCAAGGCATTGTTACCGTACCTGCCAAGTTGGAGTCCACAACTCTTGCCTTTGCATATGGAGTGGATCTCTTTCTCACTCAAATGGCACCCTCAAGGACATATGATTCACTCACAGAAGATTTCAGCTATGCTTTGCTGCTGATCACAATTGTTGCCCTCATTGCAGCAATCTTTGTGACCTGGGTTATGTCGGAGAGAAAAGAACTACAAGATAAGTGGAGGTGATTTCAACTCGTCTTGTCCCTTTCCTAACAAATACTTTGTCCTTAAGCCACTTTTAGTTTTTACATTAGGTGAGGAGGTCAAGCCTTCCTTTAATGGCATTTTTGTTGTAAAATTCCATAAAAGATTTTTTCGTTTTCAATTTTTGGGGATTTAGATAATTTGACTAAATTTAGTGCCTTCATGTTGTAAATCTAGAAATGCAGGAGGATAATTACATTATTCTGGAGGCAAGTTACATTATAAGTTATGACTTCGATGGTTTTTTGTCAATTGGAAATTAGCACTGACCAGTTTCCACTACATGCGGTGCTTTGTTTAACATTCAATAAACTCCTAGCTAAAACACAGCGGGGACTCACTCAGATCCTTTAAACTTTAAAGAGTTTGGAGTAATCAAAGTTGGAGCTGGATCTTCTTATCCTATTAATTTATGTCATGCAAACAATCCTATGCGCTATCTGAATAATAAGAGTAAACAATTATTTGGGTTGAAAACTTGGAAATAGAATGATGTTAATTTGTAAGAATTGACTGATCTGAGTTTGTGCCAACTACGGTGGAGTGAGTAATTCTTAGGTACTCCTAGAGTATAGAGAATGGTGCTCATTCCTTTCATATTTATGGTGGAGTCTGCTTATTAAATTCAGGGTAGAGTCTACCTGAATGTGAGAGGAGGGAACACAATTTCTTCTTACTCCGGACTACCTATGAATTTTTTCGGCGGAGTTTGTAATTAAGGCTGCATTTGTTTTAGTTGAAAATGAATTCCAGAATTACTTTTACACCCTTGTGTGTGTTTGGCTCCAACAGAAAATATGGTCAAATGAAAAATCAATTACACGTTGACTGTAAAATCACGCATTTCAACCATAAAACCAATGTAGCCTTCATTTTACCTTCAAACGAATTCTAGGACTCACAGACAAGAGGAGAGAGAGAGAGAGAGAGAGAGAGCACGGGCACACAGTCCAAAACCCAGATCACGCCTCACCTCAGCCAAGCTTTGGCTAGCCTAACAAAGCTCCTGCCAGCCCAGATTGTGCTGCCCCATCGCCTAGATCACACCTCCCCACTGCCTCACGCCCCGGTCAAGCTTCCTCTTTTTTCTCTCTTTTTCCTCAATATCGCCGCCATCTAGATGGGAGCCTTACATCTCATTCTTGTCGTCACCACCCAAGACTGATCTCGTTCTCGACCCATCCAAGACCGATCTCCTCGCCGCCGCTGAAGACCGATCTCTCTTTCCCTCAATCTCTCAATCTCTCTCTCTTTGACATTTGATTTTTTTGTTGTTGTGGTGGTGTGGGTGGTGGTGTTTTTGTGGTTTTTCTGTTGTGGTGGTGGGTTTTGTGTGGATAGTGGTGGATTTTCTGTGGGTGGTGGTGGATTTTTTGATATAAAATTTGTTTGAAAGTTGAGAAAATGTGAAAAATTTATAGAAAAATAGCATTTTCAGAATGTTATCAAATACTGAAAATCATTTTCTGAATTATTTTCCATTGCACATCCAAACACCTGAATTTTAATTTTCTTAAAAAATTTTATTTTTCTCTACGTTCATTTTACAGTCAGAATTCCACTTCATGCAGCCTAAAACATCTCTTTGAATCCTACAATCTTATCGTCAGCAGGCAAAGACCACAGCCATGATTGAAGTCCACAAAGATAATTGCTACTGAACCGTGTCAGACTTGGCTTTTAGTGTGAAGGTGAAATGTGCAGCTTTATACTATTCAAGGCAGACCTCCTTACCTGACAACAAAAAATGTTAAAAAAATATCAGCAAGCAAGATGCCACATCCTGCAGGTTCTTCAGTTGCAGTAGTGTTCATTGTCCAACTCTCCTATCCCTCTCCACCCAATTTTTACTTGCACCATCTTTCTAGTTTCTCTCTCAAATTCAGTCCACTTTATACACAAGAGTGAGGACAGGTCTTCCTCTTTAGTACCTTGGCACCATGAAAACTAATCAACCAAAGCTTAAGACCCAACTCTTCTCTTGTGGGTTTTTCCGCCATTGTACTCAAACTGTCGTCAGCCCAACAGGCAGTAGTACCCCTCACCCCCCAACTTTTCCTCTCTCACAATCTGACCCAATTCTCCCATCACCACCGCCGCCACCGCCACAACAACTCGACACGCTTCCCCCGCCACCACCGCCACTTCACCGACCCTCGCAACCCGACTCCTCTTCATCATCCTCATCCTCCTCAACCTCCCAAAGCTTCACCCAGTGGAGGTTCCCACTCCCACATTCACCCATCCTTCCCAACCCGAATCAACCACACGGTTTCGACCCGGTACCCGAACCCATTACCCATTACGGGCCACCACCTCCACCCATTTCATCCACAGAACTCCAGGAACTGTTCCACGTAGCGGAGCTCCAACTCAGCACCGGGTCGGATCCGGACCAACTTGCGGCGCTACAACTCTTGGAGCGGTCGCTCGTCCCAAACCCGCCATCCGACCCGGAGTGTCCGCCCGAACTAATGCGCGGGGTAGTGAGGAATTTGAAAACCAAAGCTGGAGCAAAGCCCGCAACGAAGATACTGTTAGCGCTTTGCTTAGCGGAGGGGAACCGCCACGTGGCGGTGGAGGCAGGTGCGGTGGGAGCAGTGGTGGAGATAGCGGCGGAGCTGGACGACGCGGCGGCTGAGCGTGCGTTGGCGGCTTTAGAGCTGATGTGCACGGTGGCGGAGGGCGCGGCGGAGCTGAGAGCACACGCTCTGGCAGTGCCGGTGATGGTGGCGACGATGGGGAGAATGGCGGCGCGTGCAAAGGAGTACGCTATCAGTGTTCTGTCTGTGATGTACGGTGGAGGTGCGTTAGTGGATCAGGAGGCTCCGCCGGTAGAGGAGGTGGCGCGTGCGGTGGCGTTGGCATTGCAAGGGAATTGTAGTGCTAGGGGAAGGAGAAAGGGGGCCCAGCTGTTGAAAGTGCTTCAAGAACAACAAGATGAAGAAGAAAAAGATGAAGAAGGTGAAGGTGAAGAGAATGAGAACTGAGAATTGACTATTGAGCCTTTGATTTGTCTGTTGTGGTAGCTAGAACTTGGACAGTACAGTCAAGTTGGTCCAAGTGTTGGAGTAATTAGCCGGTAATCTTGGAGCAAATCTTGGAGCACAGAGAATATTGCTCATTCTTCTTACATTTATAACGTGGTTCACTTGTTAAATTTATAGTAAAGTCTGCAAATGTAAGAGGAGGGACACAATTTTCCTATGCACACGATAATACCAAATAAATGTTAGTGTTGGAAAGTGAACGTGAATAGATTGTATCCTAGTTGTGTTATCCTAAATTCTGCTTTCCATAATTTTCATTTCCCACATGTGCCAACTTGTTTTACACTTATCTAAGTTGCAAATTATACCCTTATATTTGAGGTTGTTTTTATTTTGTTTCCTAGAAATTCATAATTTTGATATGTTTTCCTTGAATGTTAGATATTGCTTGGATTTATTTTCTTCTGTCCATGTAGTGTGCCTAATTGTTTGTTAAATGTCATCTAAGACGATTGCATGAGCTATCTAGGTCAATGAAATTATGAGACGTTCTTCTCAAAAAATAATAATAATAATAATAATAATAAACAATTATGACAAGTCATTTTAGTTATGCTGTATCAATTAAACATCTTAATTTTTAAGAAATAATTAAAAAAAATCTTTAAAATATAAAAAAATTATATAAAACAATGACTAGAAAACAATAGCAATGAATTTTTTTTTTCCCTTTAAATTACTTTTGAGGGCGCTAGGGTTTCAAAGATTGGTATATGGTAGGAGTGAGAGTAGAGGATTAAAGTCTACCGGGATCATGAGGATTGTCGATTGAGATTGCCGCTACAAAGGAGAGGCTTTGGGGTTTCATCGATTGTAGGAAAGTAAAAAAGAAAATAAAGTTGAATTTTTGTTTTAATTACTAAGAAATGGGAAGAAAAAAAATAAAGGAAAAGGAAAATTTTGGTAAAAAAGAAAAAGAAAAACATTTTTTAAAGTTGATGTAGCTTTTTTTGCCATCTAAGTGTTGACGTGCCTACTAAAACTTAGACATGCATCATCTTTATTTAATCTTTTAATATTAGACAAGCCGACAATACAAAAAGTGTGCCATGTAAGTGTTTTTTGTAAACGAGTTGATGGTATGGGCTAATTTGACAATAGGTTTAAAAATAATATTAACTAAATTGATTGACTAGAAAAAGTGAGAAACAAATCAAAAATGACCTTAAAATATAGAAACCAAAATAGTAATTCACCAAACATAAAAAAGACAAATAACTAAAAAATTATTCAATGTTTTATGCATCCACATAGTCCAAGACAAGGGTCTTATTTTTAGTTTTTTACATTCGGTCTAAGTCCAAATATGCATCCTTATCTAATATTTCACCATATATTTATATATATAGCAATAATATTAAAAGAAACAAATCTACATGCTTTATTACCCTGTAGACTCTTTAACGGACAATTTAATGAACTCAAAGATCACATCGCAACATCCAAATCAAAAAGGTTGAAATTACGCTAATACTGTATAACTTTGGTTGATATTACACTTTTTAAAACCTTTTTATTGAGATGAGTATTTAATAAACACGTCTCTTGGATCACATATTTTTTTAAACTCCGTAAATATCAAAATAATGGAAGATTAAGTACTATTTTACTATAAAAGATTCGATTTTTTTTTTTGTTTATATATTATTATTTAGAAATTTACATAATATATGAATGGATTTATTACGAAACCATATCTTATTGACATAAAATTTAGTGCTAACTTAAATATATAAAGGACATGCGGTGGAATCATCACAATATTAATTTGATTAGTGATAGTGAAATCTGCAATCTCTTGCTCACCTTACCAAACATTTGAACGAAGTTAATTTAGATACCGGTTTAATTATGGCATAAAAAAAAGGGGAAAAAATGATAAGGGAGTTTTACTGCCCTAGCCCAACCTTTTTTTTTTTTTTTTTTTTTAAGGCTGCAAATAGTTAAAATAAAAGAACTTTTGATATATAGTTTTAGAATATTCAAGTGTCTAAGATTGAGATCAGGTGCAATATATGATGGAATTGATAATTGATTAGAAAGGTTAAGATTTAAAGTTGCAAAAAATAACTTTAAATCTCAACCATTTAATATAAAAATAAGTAAAAGTAAAAAAAAAAAAAAAATTTGTGAGAGGGTGGGGGTTAATTGCCCGGTGTAAGTACATCCAAATGTCTATATATGTTATGTACAAATGAAGTAACTAGTTATCTGTGCATTTCCTTCCAAAGCATTGCCTCCTCTAGCTTTTCAGCCGCATCTTAATCCCTTTACCTAACACAAAAACCTCCATTACACTTGTAGGCAAACAAAACCTTGATGTACACAGTACACCCCATTGGTGTAGCTCCATTGTGCTCCAAGTAACTACTTTGTTCACCTCCCTTCAAAGCATTGCCTTTATCTTTATCATCCCCATATTTAATCCCTTACCAAACACCAAAACCTCCATTAATACACTACAGCTAGGACAATCAAGACAAGATGTACACCACTTGGAACTGGTTCCTTGGTGTTCTTCACCTTGTCACATGGGGTTCAAGTTCAACCCTCCTAACCATCTATGCCATGCCACCACAATCCCCAGTTCAATGCAGCACAACTGGTGGCTGCACCCTCTACAATTCCTATGGTGTATGGGGAGACAGAAAGGATTGCCATGCCCCAAATGTCACATACCCAACAACCGAACAAGAGCTCCGGTCAGTCGTGGCCTATGCCAATCAAAATAAACTCAAGGTGAAAGTTGTGACCAAGTTTTCACATACCATACCAAAATTGGCCTGCCCCACATCAAATTCTGAAGCATCATTACTTGTAAGTACTGAAAAATATGACTCTAACATAGTAGTTGACAAGGACAATTTGGTTGTCACGGTTGATGCCGGAGTAGGATTACGTGAACTAATTGATAAAGTGGAAGAAGCCGGACTGAGTTTAGTGGCGGCGCCATATTGGGAGGGTGTGAGTGTGGGAGGACTTATTAGCACTGGGGCACATGGAAGCTCATGGTGGGGAAAGGGAGGGGCTGTTCATGATTATGTTGTTGGCCTTAGTCTTATTGTTCCCGCTAGACCATCTGAAGGATATGCCAAAATTATCAGATTAGAAGCACTAGATCCACTCCTTAATGCAGCTAAAGTATCATTGGGATTGTTGGGAGTTATCTCTAAGGTAAGTACCAATTACATCCTATTATTTGGATCTGGATCTGGATCTTATTCTGTGAAATATATTTTATTAATTCTAATATATATTGGAGATAGTCCTCAAATTTAGATCCCATGTATATCATGAAAATTCCTTTGGAGTTTTTTTTTTTAATATATATATATATGTGTGTGTGTGTGTGTGTGTGTTTTATTTCTTTGGAGGAAAGCTTGAAATAATTATCTATATGTCAAAATCACTTATATAGACATCGGTTATATCATCTGAAAATAATAAAAATTTGGATCAAAATTTTAATAACGACACGGGTATAAATCCAACCACAGTACACTCATGAAACGTGACCATGTCAGTGCTCATATATATATATATATATATATATATATATATTTTTTTTCCTTTCATTAGAATTATACTAAGCAATGTGTTCATGCTGAACCCTACAATTTTTATTGAATCAAAATTTGATAATGATCAATAACAGGTGAAGCTCTCACTAGAGAGAGGATTCAAAAGAAGCGTAACCTATAATTTCACGAACGATGATCACTTTGAAGACGTATTCATGAACCATGCAAAGAAGTATGAATTCGCAGATATAACTTGGTATCCATCAAAGAACACTGCAGTGTACAGATATGATGAAAGAGTTCCCTTAAACGTTTCTGGAAATGGGGTTTATGACTTCATTGGGTTTCAGTCCAATTTAATATTGATCTCCAAATCAATTAGAGCAACAGGTAATTTGATCACTCTTTTACTTCACAGTCTATATCATGGTTTATATCATAAATTTTTGTCCGCATATATACATAGTTGTACATAATAAAAGTATAGACTAAATTGTAAAAATGCAGAGAAAACATTTGAGAATACAAGGGACGTGAAAGGTAAATGCACTCTAGCAACTACTACTGTGGCTGCCAAGAAATTAGTGGGTAATGGGTTAAAGAATGGCCTAATCTTCACTGGTTATCCAGTAATAGGTCAACAGGGAAAAATACAAACCTCAGGTTCATGTTTATATTCATCAAGCTCGTTTAGTACATGTGCTTGGGACCCAAGAATTAATGGGCTCTTCTTTTATGAGACAACAGCAATATTCCCAGCTCCAAAGTTTGGAGACTTTATCCGTGATGTGAAAAAATTGAGAGACCTAAACCCAGAGAATTTTTGTGGGGTGGATGTCTATAATGGATTTCTAATACGTTTCATTAAGGCTTCTGGGGCATATCTTGGCCAATCTGAGGATTCTGTTGTGGTTGATTTCAATTATTATCGTGCTAGTGAGGCTTCAACTCCAAGACTAAACCAAGATGTTTGGGAAGAAGTGGAGCAAATGGCATTCTTTAAGTATGGGGCTAAGCCACACTGGGCTAAAAATAGGAACCTAGCATTCTTGGACGTGCAGCACAAGTATCCAAATTTTAATAGGTTTATTGCTGCAAGAAAACAATTGGACCCTCAAAACATGTTTTCAAGTGAATGGTCAGATGAGATACTATTTGGGAAGGAAGCTGCAAATAAAGGTGATGGGTGTGCCTTGGAGGGACAGTGCATATGTTCCGAAGACCGGCATTGCAGCCCAGAAAATGGATATTTCTGCAAACAAGGTCTTGTTTACAAAGAAGCTAGAGTTTGTAGGTATTCACAATCCTTAAGTGGTAATGAATATTTCTACGGAATTCGATATTAAACAATTTGATTTTTTGTAACCCCCTCCCCTCTCAATAAAATAAGCTTTATCTGCACGATTAATATGAAAAGCAAGTTTGAATTCTAGCACCTATTTTTGTGTCTCAATGGATCACTGATAACAAACCATTTTTCCATTAACAATCCAATCGAGAAGCTTCGAAAAAGAATTTAGTTCACTCATCACTGTAAATCACAAGCATTAAGGAAAAACAAAAATAACATAAAAAATGCCATATTTGTGTCATGAGCAAGCTAATAGTTATCCACTTAAAATTTTATAGTGCAAGCTTATTTTGCTTTGTTGGTGAATAAATCTATGGTTGCTGCTTCTGCTCATGCTAAAATTTGGTGATTTAGTCTTTAATTTGTATCTATATATTATCTTGATCGATCTGTAAACATTTAACATGTTTATAAATCTATGTCAATAGTAAACAAGGTTTAGGGACATATCATATTACGTACGCTTCAGGTAGCTTTTTTTTTTTTTTTTGGCTTTAAAGATTATTAGTGCTCTATATTATTATATCGCCGCCATATATAGATTGGCTTAAAAGTTTGATAAAGTAGTCTAAGCAACATAGGCGGCATCCATTATTATAAGTTAGATTCTCAATATGATTAGTATAAAACCATATAAATAAATATTCTGTAAAAGTAGCAAATTGGTGGCCTTCCTGGGGTCTAAATACTCCACTATCTTTAGGTTGAATCTCTAGCCTCCCAAAGCATGGGGAGAGTGGGAGACCATTTCATATGTAAAATTTAGTCCATAAATTTTGCTTCGATGTTTTCTTTGTCAGTATTTACAAGTAGTGATAATCGATCCACTGCACTGAAATATATTTTTAAAATATCTATTATATATAATTAGAATTGACTTCTTTAATTAATGTGCACTTTTTTATACTTTACCGTATTATATATTTAGTATGTTGCAGTTTGTAAGTCAATTACAAAGTTTTGTTATGCAATGTACTTTTGTTGAGTTGGGTTCAAAATTACAAAAAATTGTAATTCTTTAAAATATTATACAATTCAATAACTTTTAATTACTAATAATTTGTTAATCAAGTTCACGATTCAATAATTTATCCTTTGTATGCTTATCAATTAGGCTAATTTTTGTTTCAATTTGATATTGTTCACTGTCCAATCTGAAAATTAATTATTTAGTATATTTATAAAACATTAAAAAACTATAAATTTTTAATATTTTTTTGGATGAGGTGGGGTTCTTGATCTTCAATTATTTGGATATTTCGCAAATATGATGAGAATTTAGAAATTATGTAATTCAACGGAGGGTTATGTATATAAAGATTAACAAGACCATATATAGTAATGAATTTAAAATTTGGAATATTAGTGAATTTGACATACTAACAACCAAACTTTGCGATCCAAGTTCTGAACACCACTTTAACTTCCAAAAATTAGTCATTTCAAGAGTCTTTGATGATTACACAGGTATCCAAAATATAATTAACGGTCATAAGGAGAAGAGAGAGAGAAAGGGAGAAGAAAAATTGAGGAAGGAATGCTACAAGAGAAGAGATTGCAGGAGATATATGGTAGTGCCTTCTTCAAGTAAAATTCATGTTTTATAGACTTTTCAATTTTGAACTTTCTTCAATGTTTATTATCTTGTTGACTTTTTGATCTTAAAAGGTTTTATTTTATTTTATTTATTTTTTATAGGATCTTAAAAAGTTATTATTTTGACTTTGATTACTTTTAATTTTAGATTTCATTATTGCCTTTTTGAATCTCTTAAAAATTTTCTAACAGTTATGCACACCTTACTCTTTCTTCTGTTTCTAAAAAAAAAAACTTTCTTCTAATTTAAATGGAGCAACTCTCTTTCTTATATAGGATGAATCATGTATGTTTTGTTAGCTCTTGTTCTATTCATATATAACATTAAATGCAAGTAATGGACAATTTTATATAATTTGGCAAAAAATAATTGACATACAATAAGTAAAGAAACATTCACTTCTCTACATCTTGGGTCCAATCTTCACTTAAAAATATATAAACATTTAAGTGTTTGATTATGATTATTTATTTTTTTATTTTTTTCAAAATATTTTGCACACTTCCAATTCCAAGTTCCAATCATATGGCATGAATTGGAGTGAGTTTATTTCCTCTCTCATCTCTCATTTATGATTTACCAATGAGAAATTTAGTTATATATATGTATTCTAATTAGTGCTTACATGGGTTTCACTTTCAGTTGCAGCTATATTGCCTCACGTCATCTCTGAAAGGAACATAAATATCATAAGTCTCGTTGGTCTTAAACTATCAAGATAACCTTATGGAGTAAGTATGAGCAGTCACCACTCATAGATTTGGGTAAATCTTGATAGAATCAACTTTATATATTTTTTTATTTGACATTGCACCAATGCATCTAGAATTAAATAGAACAAAAAGAAAATTCTATATACCCCATAGGTTATTATTATTATTATTTTTGAAATAATTGATAATTCGGTAGCTATTTGTCATTCAATTGGAAAAATAAATAAATAAAAGAGATCTGGGTCAATAATTTTACAAAATCCCAATTTAACGAGGCCTCCGATAGAACCAAGAAAAACAGCCCAAAGGGTCAATTAACCAAGATGCTCTAAGATGAACATGGGAATTAAAATAGGAGTAAAACTTGAAAAAAAAAAAAAAAGGGTCAATCTTGGCCAAATTCTTAAGTACTCTAGAGACTGTTGATCCTTGTAAACTAGCCTCCCTAACCCCACTTCTCATTACTTTGATGTTACGTATAGGAGCAATAAGCAAACCTAACTCTTGCGGCACAGTAAAGGAACCAGAACCAACAGTACTGTCCACAACGCTGTACTTGTCAGCTCAATTTAGCCAGAAAAATCAGTGCCCCACCACCAGAAAACCCAGAGCACAGTATGGTGTACATGTGTGATGTGTGGTGGCACGATAGATTAACTATTACAACTAGCAGCAAATTGAGTATATGTAGTTGGAGCTAGCTGTCCCTAACTAGACACTGACGACTCGATGGACTTGAAAAAACGTGTCATAAATTTGTGTCCCAAGTTTGATCCACCAAGCTTCATGACGTTTTCGGGGTATTTATAGTTTGCCGGTGTTGGGTAACCATAGCATATATCTTGGTGCAAGATGCTAGCTGGTTTATTAGGGTGGTCTCTGGAGGTGGCATATGAGGAAAGCAGGTTAATTATTAGAAGTGTCTAGCTAGTACGTGCGTGGATATATCTATGGTCATGTAGGTGAAAAGGCCACGGGGTTAGAGAATAGTGAGTTTATATATGTTTAATCTTGTCATTCTTGTGCTTGCTTGATCAATGTTCAATCTGGTTGTGTTGTCAAATGAAGCATGTTCCAATAACAGTTACAGTAGCATTTGAGCCGCCCGCAGGAGACTCAGTAACTTTTTCTATTACTGATGAGGATGGAAGAAACTAGCTAGCCATTTCTAGAGACAGTAACCTATTTCATATACATATATATGACACATGGGTCATTCTTTAAAATTAAATATGCTTTCAATATATATAGTTAAATCAATACTTTCTGTTTTCAAATAAGTTCATGCTAACGAGTACACTCACTCATTAATAATACATTTTAGAAAAGTTTTGATATTATTTTTATGGGAAATAAAAAAAAAGTTTCCCATAAAAACTTTATTTAAATGAATTATTAATGAGTAGTGCCTTAAGAGCACTTGTTAGTATTTCTCTTAAAATAAATTATAGTTTGCATAATATAATAATAATATTTTTTAGAAGTTACGATACATAATTACATATAATACATAAGTTAATGTTAGATCATTTAAGTAATAAATATCAATTTTCTGTGCCCAAATATATACAAGCCAATATAGAAGAGGGGAAAAAGAACAATAATAAAAGCTTGAAGTAAAGCTATTTTTTTGGGTAATGGATGACAAAATAATAGAGGTCCCAAACTCTACAGGAAAACCTTAGCATCTTCTTTCGGCAAAAGGACAAGAACTCCAAACATCTTTACATCCTTACTTCTCTTTACTTCTTTGAATGCAAAATAAAAGATGGCATTTGTTTTTGTAAAAAAAAAAGGATGAACCTTTGTTAAAGACATTTATTATCTATTTTTAAACAATTTTGCTATATAAACATAACTTGTTCCACAATTTATTAAAATAAAAAATTGTGAATGGTAGACAATCACTCTTATTTATATAAATTCATCATTAATATTATTTTTATTTTTCTTCATTATAATATGTCAGTAAGTTAAGAAATAAGTTGTTTAGCTAAATTTATCTAATAAAAAGCATATTCTTTAAAAGTACTTTTATTATTATTATTATTATTATTAAGGTACGTACACATTGTCATTTAAATGATTGTAGCAAAAAGTGAGAAATGACATGTTAATCATTTAAATGATGGTAGTATTTTAAAAAAAATCTTAAGGGTCTTTTTGTAATCGACATATTTGTTAAATTTATTACAAGAAAGTATGGTGAATTGTGAAGAGGTTGGCATATACCCCTACTGACTTGAGGGTCATGTTATTATGAAGCGAAAGGTATCCTATATATGTACTATGTACTAGAAGATATATATGTAATATTAACTCTCTATGTATGTGTGATTCATATTTATTGAGAGTGTGATATTGTACCTATTCATTTAGATACCACTTGGGTATGAAGTGTTTCTCTGGAGGTTATTAATAATAATTAGAGAGACAGAAGCGTCAATATGGGAGCAATTCAGCTGCAACTGGAGAATCTGCTAGGGTATGGATATAGATTTTAGCACAATTGGGTACTGAATGATAGGGATTGGAATTGATTGCTGAGGTTGTTTTCTAACATGCAATAGGGAGGAAATTCAAAGAAAGCTAACTATCTTTTACTGTGTTTGGTGTATGTTCTCCTTTCTAGCTTTTTATGGTAGATCTGTGGGTTTGCGGTTTGCCCTTACAAAATCAATGCACCTGAATTGAAAAAAAGTGTCCCCACAAAAAGCCAAAAGAAAGGATTACTATTAAATATTCAATCTATTTGTATTTAACTAATATTGAAATACGATTACAAGAGTTATTGAGTTCTTATACACATAGAATGATGATGTGCTCGAGTATATTTTGGATATATACCTTATTATATGGCTTCAGTTTCACATGGCTAAGTGTGCAGAGCTCTCTACCCAATAAGGAAGATTAACTCTAAATTAACTTTGCCAACTTGACTGGTTATATATAATGGTTCGACCTTTTCTGCAGGTCCAGGTTTACAAAAACCAGAATGATCCGTGGGATTGTCAAGTATGTTGAATTGTTCTTTAATATCTTATATTAACAAATGCAAAAGAAAAGTCTGAGGTTTATATTTGTTTTCAAAAATCAATAGGTTGGTTTCAATTTCATGTATATTAAAAACATGTAGTTTTCAGATCACTATTTGGACGTGTAAGCTTACATGGGACAGGAAACTACAGGACAGTCCAAATTTTTCAACCAAAATATGAGAGGCCATAGTTAGTAATATATTTAATTTATCATTTCAAGTAAATGAAGGAGAAGATATTGATTATATTCTCCTTCATTCACTTGGTTAAAAAGAAGAGGAAAATAACAAATAAAGTTCTTTATTGTCTCATATATATAATTTAAATGGTTCAAATGATTTGATTTTTGTTTTAAAATATAACATATATTTACATATTATATGACATCAAGATATACTCATCCGAATTATAGAAAAATCATAATAGACCAAAGAAAACAATTCAGAATTATAATAAAAGAAGAAGAAGAAGAAGAAGAAAGTGTTAGTGTTAATAATAAAAAGTAGAACTTGAAACTAATTAAAAAGAACAATTTTAATAATTTTATTATCACTCATATTAACAGACATTGGAAAATAAAAAATTGTATTGCCAATAAGAACATTAAAATTTGTCAATAGTTGAAGTTTATTTGTAAAATATAGTTTGGAAGATGAGCATTTTTATTTGTATGATAAACAAGAGTTTAGAAAAAAAATACAAACATACGTATAATATATAGTATAATATGGATCTTTTATATATATACTAATTATGTGTGAGACTAAATAGCATACTTTTATATATATACGAAAGATGAATCGAACCCAAGTTTTTTTTGTTTTTATTTTTCCCTCTTCTAGTTAATACTTCAAATGTTATTGCACAAAAGGGAGGATCTATCTCCATCTTCAGGTTCCGCTAGAACAAAAGCGATCGAGGATATCTGAGATGGGGATGACTCCAACCTGATTACAAGAGAGAATCCATTTTGCTACCAAATGGGCAACAAAATTTAATTGTCTACAAAGTACAAACATGGAAAAGTGAAATAATCCAGAAAAGACTGATTCAAATCCAAGTTGAAATCATGGACAAAACAAACCTAAATGAAGAGAATGTGCAAAAAGGAAGACAAAAAAGCAACATGGTCCTATTACAGCATCTGGAGTGGGTTTTGATGTATCTTTTTCTTTTGAAAATTCATTTATTGAAAGGTGGTTAATTAATGCATAGTTGTAACTAAAAAAAAATTCAAAGTGAGATTTTTTATAAAAATTATACATAAATAAATAAACTAAAAAACTAAAAGATAAAGATCTTCTAAAACTACAGACACTTAACAAGTCAAATTGCTGTAATCAGAAATATAAAATATAATAATAAATATATTAATTCATGTCTTTATGACCAAACCGGTTTGACTTTGGAAGTTTTAACATGTCTTTTGAAAAAAAAAAAAAAAAAAAATGCACGCAATTATATAGCTCCATATAGTTCTTGAGAACCAATTTATTTTATTCTCTCTTATATATATTTCCTTTATCTTATTCCCTTCAGGCACTTTTGGACTTCCCGTGCAAATAGAATCTGTGGAGTGAAATTTCAAAGCATTTGAAGGGAAAAGTTAAGGGATGGTGCCAATGTTTATCTTCTTCTTTTTTTCTACCTTTTCTTTGAATTCTTTCCTGAACAGAAGTGGCCACATACACTACCAGCGATGGGACAATTTTAAAATGTTCAATTCATATTTTTTACCTTTTCTTTCCTGAACAAAAGTGGCCGCCACTACCAGCTTAGACAATTTTAAATTTCTCATATTTAAACATGTAGAAAGACAAACTAGTTTGTTTGTTTGAAAGCATAACGACAAGGGAAAAAAAGAAGTCTGCGGTATTAAATTTAATTTGAACCCAATTGAACTCTTTATGAGATGAATCTTGTACAGTTTTTTTGGATAAATCAGATGAATCGTGTATAGTAACCATGCTAAGTTCATTAACTGGATGAAAATTTGAGAGAATATCAAGAATTAATTTTTATTTTTTATAATTTGATAGTTAGGAGTTAGGAGAGAGAAAATTTGAACTATAAATGTTTCTGTTGAAAATATCGGAAAGTATCAATTGAGGTACAAGGCCTTTGACAAGGTAGTAATTGTCTGTCTTTTAAATTAAGTAAATGGAATATTAATTTTTGAAATGGTTACCAAAAGTAGGGCAATGTGTAAATATCCATCCAATATTAATTTTTAGTAACTGCAAACACCATAATAATGGCAATAAAGCAAACAATAGCAACCACAATATCACTGCTATATACAATCCAATTATACTGCAATTACACTTTGCCACAATTTATGCGTGTCAACTTATAATTGGATTACACATCAATTATACATAAATCTACCATTGGTATTCGGTAAAAACTAATCCAATCACCACTTAATATACATGCAAGAGTTGATGAAAAGTGTGTGTCCGTAGACAAGGCAATAACAAAGTCAAAACCTTGGTAGTCTTGGTTTCAGTGGCTACTCAAGCAGAAAGTATAGGATCAAATTGGGTCTCTTTCTCGCGTCAGCAAACTAGGAAAATAGGTAAAGCATATGCTATATTTTTACCATTTAACTATATTCCACAGAAATCTCAAGTATGAACAAAATTGATATCAAATAAAAATGATCATATATCCATTAAAATTGTACTTTTCTTATCACAAAACTATCTTCAAACACAGTATGCTGACGGTTGAAAGGAGCTAAATATACAAGTTTCAGTAAACATAGAAGAATCACATTAAAGTATACAAAAGACAATCTTGTTTGTGATATCTTATAAAGTCGTATTCCCAACTCACTCCAATAAAAGCAACACATTCTCTTTCAACTTAGTTTTCGCGCTATATAAATTACAACAGAAAGTAATAACGACACAACAAGAACTTATTGATGAGTGATGACACCCCCCTTGGGGTTATCCTGATACACGCATCCACGTACTACACTATCTAATGCCCTGTTCTTTGTTTCCACTACTACTTCTTGGTCATTGACAGGGCATGGGTTGAAACAAAAATGCATATGAGCCCTTCCTAAATCTAAAAGGGCGATTTTGATGATTATACATAACCTTGTGACTATGAAACCAGCATAAAACATCTGATACAGTGATGAACTTGTAGAGAATGTAGGTATATGTACGTATATACAGGCCTTAACTTGCACCAGCATGGATTTTGCAGC